>OX451735.1:1162745728-1165430080 GCA_948472305.1 Vicia faba | reverse complement strand
TATATATATATATATATGTATAAAATAAAATAAAATATTTACAAAAAATAAAATATATTCAAGAAAATATTTTCAATGTAATTAAAAATAAAAAATAAAAGTTTTATTTACATTATTTTTAAAATCAAACAAATAATATATATATATATATATATATAATGTTTTAATGTTAGAAAGAAAAGAATAAAATGCCTATTAAATGTAAAAAAAATGTGAAAATATTTTTAAGTATTTTTTTATGTTTGAAAATAAAATATAAAAGTCAGAAATGAAATTAAAATGCAAAAATAAAAAAAATACAAGAAATTGGGCCAGGGGGTGTGAAAAGCAAGCATAGGGGTGCAAAAAGCAGGACAAAGCCAGGCCCAACCCATTTCAACTTTATCCCTGACCTTGTGACAAAGGATGTGCGCGCCCTATATTCAAATCTGTATCTCCTGCGTTTGTGATCTTTTGCCAAAACTCAAAACATGAAACTTGTAGAGCATTAAACAACGATTTCAACCATATAAAACATTAAATCTAACTCTCAAAGACCAGAGAGAATTTCTTCGGCCCTAAAATTTGACCTAACTTTTTCAACATGTTCATGGATGAAATTCTCCTAGCACGATTAATATAAATGAAAACTGAGCATATGTATGGTTTCAGGGCAATGAGTACAACATCCTTTATTCACAAACCTAAGGCTGAATGTTCCTAAATAGAGAGATAGAAGTTCATGAAAAACCTGTTTCAGTTGGACATGAGTATGGCAATGCAGCAACTTTCAGTGAGGCCTGAGGTTCTTTTGAGCTTGCTTGATGTTCCCTGGACCTTTCCCAATGCTTAGTTTGTTTTGAGGTGGCCTGAATCTCTCTACAGAACTCAACCTGCAAAGCTTCCAAACAAAAATGGTGAACACTGTAAATGGAGTTACAATTGGCAATGGAGGTTTGGGATAGCTTGAGTGAGTTGAATGGAAGGTGTTTGAAGTGGAAAGGAGGAAAACGCACGAGCAAAATGAGCTATGGCACTCAAGTTGCAGCAATTGCCCTATTTTGCAAGTTTTTGGTGTTTTGGTGTTCAAGGGTGTTTGAGTGATGATTAGCTCGTGTTTATGGCTTACAAGGATGTGTAAAACTTGTTTCAAATGTTGGCTTAAGTTGATTTTATCAGATATATGTGTTATGTCCTTTTTGCACAATGACTTGGTTTTGAAGCAAAAAGCAAGAGTTGACAATGCAAGGGTTGTACTGGCTTGTATCCTAGCTGCACAAAGTGGTTGAGCTTTGCCTGACATTAGGGAGCCTTGTTTGCAGCAAAGGGCTTGGTGTATGGCTCAAGAAATGGAATTTGACATAAAGCAAGCTTTATGTAAATGGAAGTGTTATCTTTATGCCCAAAATGGAATTATTCATTGTATAATGCTCCCTTGATCAGAACAATGCCTATAACTAATGTATTTGCATTCAATTTTTGAGTGTAAATTGGTTTAGAGACCTGTAATTAAGTACAAAGCTAGTTTGGTCAGATTTTGCAAGTTGTATGAACATGTATTGGCCATGGTTACAAAGTGAGTTTTTGCCAACTTCAAGCATTTGATTCTCCCTAACCACAAATGTGTTTGAGGAGTTATTTGACAATTTGGAAAGCTTGCAACATGTACTATAATCCATCTTTGAAATTCAACTTGAGAATCCAAGTGGAACTATGTGAAAATGGCCAAGAAGATGGGTCAAAATCCTGCCTAAATTAGGGCAAAATTTCTCTAAGTTTAAAATTTTAGGATCCCTTGTTCCAAAAATCATAACTTGAGATACAAGCTTCTTTTGAGAAAACTTTGTGAATAAAATTTGTATACTTTGTGATGTAATACAACTTTCATGTTGTAAGTTTTGTTTGAATCCATTTGCATCTTGGTGAAAATGTGGGACAAAATAAGGAAAAATTAAGAAAATTTCATAACTTGGAAAAATTCTAAGTTATGAAAATTTTCAATTTCAAACCCTAATTTGCAATTTTGGGTTTCTTGATGAACAAGTTTCATAATTTGACACATATTGAGGAAAAATGACCCTTGGCACTTGATTTTGACCAAAAAGTCAAAGTTTGACTTTTCAGTGTACAGTCAAATTTTGTTCAGTTGACTGAAAAATTCATCTGTCAATCCTATGCATTTGAGATCTTTTGAACTTGTTGAATAGGTCAAGATAATTTAATTGAGTCCTTGATTCCATGGTTGAACTTGGTTTTCCATTGTCTAGGTCAAACAGTCAAAAATTGCCTTTGCACAGTCAAACCCTAAAAATGGCCATTTTGCCCTTTTGGTGATCTGATCAAATTTCTTGTGGATTTATGGTCCAAACTTGATAAAATGGTTCAAATGAGTTCATAATGTTGATATGGGTCAAAATTCATAAGTTTTGACTGTAAATTGGCCACAGTTGACTTTTCCCCCAATACAGCTGATTTCTAGGTCAACTGTTCAATTGACTGGGCAAAAAATTAATTCAAGGCTTGAAACTTGGTATGGGAAAACTTATGAGTCCAACATGAAGTATGAAAGTCACTTTGGGCATTGAAGGTCCAAAAATCCTTGTGCAAACTCAAACCCTAATTTTAGGTCAACAGTGCAAGGAGATGTCTTGAGCAGAGCAAACCCTAGCTTGGTCTTGAGTTCCAAGAGTCTTGTGATGAGAAAAGTTGATAAAATGAGAGAGAAAACTTTGGGGTACAACACTACACTATTACAATATTTAAGGGGATGGGGGTACATATTTATGAATGGGGGTTGCAAATTAAAATTCTAGGTTACTATTACAACCATATTGAAATAGGTTAGAATGTACAAAAAATGTAAAAGGATTATTTATTTAAGAAAAGAGGTAAGTTTTGTTTAAGAAAAAATATTTTTTTTGTCTTTTTAAAAGAAAATATAATATCAAAAATATAAAATATTTTTGGTGTTTTTTTTTATTAATAAAAAATAATATGATGGAAAAATAATAAAAAAAGAAAGAGAACATAATCAGCGCAAAGTGCTGAAAATAGAAGAGGTCAGAAGTTCTGACTCTGCCTTGCTGCACAAACAGAAACATTTTAGCAAAAATATGGGAGTTTAGAAGTTCTGGGTCTTTTGAGAATTCAAAATTTTTTAGAAGTTCTGACGCAACTGTCAGAACTTTGTCTCTCTCCATGCCAGTCAGAACATCTGCAGCTTAGTCATTTACAAAACAGAAGTTGCATGCATAACAGTTATGACAAATTTTATGAAATATTAGAAGCACAAATCAGAAGTAACATATATTGGTTGATTCTAATTCTGAGTCCTAATTTCTTTATGAAACTCTGAACTGGGATTTCCTCTACTTAGGCAGGTAGATGCATGAATTTTCAAAATATGTACATCATCAGGATCAGAATATCTACATTGTGCTGAATATGCAAAATCTGACAATTCTTAATCAATTATGATTGAGGGTCAGTAGTAAACTTACCTTGCAGCTGGAAAGGATTCTGTTAATTGGAGGTTGGTCTTGAATTCTGGTGATGACGTACTCAGCAGGATGGAAGTTTGCAACTTCTGAAACAGCCAAGGGGTGGTATTCTGACTCCTTTGAGGTGGAAGTGAGTGGAGAGTGTATGGAAATAGGAATACATAAGTTAAGGTAGCTTCTAATGTATGAATCAGCAGCTACGTGGATGGCTTTAGTCAAGAACACTTGAGGAAAAGTGAAGTTTGAGTATAAGGAATCAATGCTAAGATTTTGGTATTTTGTGTTTACAGTTTCTTGGGTTCTTGGAATTTTTACAGTGGTTCAAAGCTTTCTTTCTCAATTCTCTCGCCTCTTTCTCAAATTTTTCTGCTCTTTTTCAGTGTGCAAATGGTGTTCTATTTATAGGCAATGTTTTGCAGTTGGGGCGGTCAAGTGGTGCCAACATCATGTGCTAGATGCTGACTTACTCTTGAAGTAAGCTTAAACAAGTGGGGCTTCAATGCATTCAAGTTGGATGGTTAACAGCGCCTCAGTTGGATTTGGCAACGTGAATTAAGGAAAAGTGGAAATGGCGCGTGAGTCTAGCATACTTTTGCATAAAAGTTTGTCTTCCCAATACAGTAGGGGTATACGTGGAGAGAATCCCTTGGATAAAGACTTCACAAGTGGTCGTGAGCAATAAATGGGTTCCCATGTGAAACTATGTGTCCTTGCTTAACTCTGGATCAGAAGTTCTGCTTCAGCGTAGCATCCAATCTTCTGATCCTCTTATCTTCTGGCTTCAGCATGTTCTGAGGGATCCTTCAGACTTTCTAGTAAGCTTGCAACATGTTTTATAATCTTCTTTGTTTTAACCTTTCCAAATTCTGACTGAATCTTTGTGGACACTGGCCCAGAAGTTCTGACCAAACTCTGTCTTGAGAATATCCAGGATTTGCTGAGTGTGAATACTGGCTCAGAAGTTCTGAAATTGTCATATTTCTTAAATACTTAGAAAAATTTCTAAGTCTTTAGAATTTGATTCTTCCAAAGTAAAATTTGACTTTTGAAACTCTTGATGAAACAAACTTCATATTCCAACATGTCTTGATGAAATATGATTTTTGAGATTTGATTTTGGTCCAAAAAGTCAAAGTTAGACTTCTAGTGTGCAAATGACCATTTTGCCCTTGTGAGTGATTTACTTTGAAAAATTGATAATTCAAGGCTTGGATTTAGATGAGAGAAAATTTGAGGATCCAGGGTGATTCCTTGGAAATGAGAGGGAAAATTTTGGGGTGCAACAGTTCAGATACTGAAAGTTTATTTTGAGGAGGCAATCATTTTTTTGTAGCGACCTCTTTTTTGATTTTATTATCCCTACCTTTTGCCTGAACTGTTTCTTTTGTGATTACAGTCAGCAGGATGCCCAAGTTTTTTTCTTAAGTCTCATTCATAGGTTTTGACTTAGCGGGAATTTCTTTTGAGAGATAATGACTACTTGTTTTAATGATTACGCGAAACCTATCACCGTCTTTAGTTTTTGAATGATACCTCTGACACTTCTTGTCATGTACGAGGAGAAAGCTTGGAATTGAATGCACCATTGAATTAACTGAGAAATTACCCTGCCCCAGGTTATGATTAAGGGTTTCAATTTACGTGAAAAATAAAAATCCTACTTCTTATACTCAAAGGGGTTGGCTAGGGATTATCTTCCTTATAACTCCACTGTTTAGGATTTGAAACAACGCCTGTACATCGTCAGCAAGTTCTGTTCCAAAGCATATCGTAGAGATTATTGTATCATTTTTGTCATCCTCCCTCTAAAGGCTTACAACTTTTAAAGAGAGTTGAATATCACAAAAGTCATAGTTTAAATATAGTTAAAACGAATGGATTAATTCAAGACAAACATATGAAATGCATTAATGAAACAAAGGTTGACATAATAGATAAGTGTTCGAACAAACAAAAGAAATTACAATTGAAAAATAAAAAATGAACTGGACACTCTCAATGATTTGGCATGGGAGCAGTGATCATGTTGGGAGTCTCTAGAGGGTCAAATTTAATCTCCTTGGCATCAATCAAATCTTGAATTTTATTCTTCAGAGCCCAGCAGCCATTCATATCATGTCCAGGACTATCGGAATGATACGCACACCTTTCATTGGGATGGTAACTAGGAGCAGTAGTGTTGGGATTCCGCAGAGGAGCCTTTAACGTAATTAACTCTTCCTTCAACATGTGTTGTAACTCTTGAGCTAGTGACATTTTAATTTTGGTGAATCGTCTCTTAGGTGTGTCCTCCTTAAGCTGATTCCCTTGTTGATGTCGTTGCACAATTGTAGGATTAGAGACTAGTACTGCCCCTATAGATTGGTTGTAGTATATCTTATTACGACCCTCCTGGCCATACACAACATTGGCCTCCTTCTTTCCACCAAATGGCTTCTTATCAACATTAGAAGATGCAGCCATCAGAATCTTCCCACTCTTGATACCGCTTTCGATCCTTTCCCCAGTAAGAACCATTTTTGTAAAACCAGACGAAGAACTCCCAATCACCAGATTAAAGAACGGGCCTGTCAGAGTGCCCATGAACATGTCTACCATTTCCTGATCAGTTAGAGGAGGTTTCACCCTGCCAGCTAAATCCCTCCATTTCTGTGCATATTCCTTGAATCCTTCTCTTGAGCCCATGGACATATTCTGCAATTGCACTCGAGTTGGTGCCAGGTCAACATTGTATTGGTACTGCTTGTAGAAATTAGCAGCCAAGTCTTCCCATGTATGAATGTTGGTTCCTTCCAACTGATAGAGTCATTCCAGTTGAGTGCCATCCAAACTTTCTTGGAAGAAATGGACCCATAACTTCCGGTCAGCAGTGTGAGGCTGGATCTTTCTGACGTATGATCTCAAGTGAAGTTTAGGACAAGAGACCCCGTCATATTTGGAAAAGGTAGGGACCTTGAACTTAGGTGGGATGTCCACCCCTGGAACCAACCCTAGTTCACCAAAATCTAATCCTAGTATCTTCTGGACCTCCATAGCCTTGAGCGTATCCTCCAACTTTATGTACATGTTATCAGCAGGAGGGTATTGTTCATCCAAGTAATCCTCGTCTTCAGAACCCTGGTTATTCCTGTCTTCCGGCTTAATGTTTTAATCCTCTTCATCTTGGTTGTCATCTTCATCAGAGGAGACTTCAACAGTTTGAATCAGTTGGGTCGGACCTTTGAATCTCCTTCCAAGATTAAGGACAAGAATTAGCTTCTTAGTCTTCTTCTTTTGCTTGGCAAGGAGCGTCATTATTTCTTTATTCCCCTTGGCCAGTTTCACAAGGGTCTTATGGAATTGAACATGCTGAGCCTTGAGATCTTTGAAATTTTGTTCGAGGGCCATTTTCCTTGCTGAAATAAACAGCGAGAAAATGAGAAACCTGTACTGGAAAACCTGTTATGTAATGACATGTGTGATACGATGGGAGAACTGACTTGAGGGTTTTGCATTTGATCGCAAATGTTACGGCTAGAAAGAGTCGCCACCGACTTTTCTTTTATCCAAAAGGAAAGGTGAAAAAGAACAGGAAAGACCTTTGAGATTGTTTCTTGAGTTCGAGGGATAGATTATGAAAATGGAAGGTGTTAGCACCCTTTTCATCCATGGTTTTCCATGGGCTCTTAGTTACTTTCTAGATCACTTGCTTTTGTTGTTTGAAATTGTGTTTGGTGTGGTTTTGAAAGTATTTTGTAAAAGAGGCCATTTGTTTAGGCAATCTTTGTAATGATTCTCGTTCGTAAAAATGTATACAAATATGTTTGTCTTTTTGGAAATGTTTTCAATGTTTGTAAAATGTTTGGAAATGTGTGTGTTTGTTTTTTGAAAAATAGCAAGGATAATTGTTTGGAAATAGAGCAAGTAACTAGAAGTAATCTACTTACTCAAATTTCTTTCTTGTTCATTTTCTATTCCTTTGACATTGTTGTCTTACCATTTATTTGGTAAGCAACCCTATCTTTGGATGTAAACGGGACAGGCGTGGGTCATTGTATAACCATGATTAGCAATATTGCAAAGTATCTTAGCATTTTTAATGGACCAAGACCATTTTGTAAGGAACCTTTGAATAGCGTCATCGTGGGACTATGATCTTATACTTGTTTGTTTTTCCAAGATACTTCGCATGCGTAATATGGCCATTTATAAGGCAACCAAGTGGATTTTACCCTAGGGATGCTTGTGTGCAAGTGTATTGATTTTCATGCATTGTTTATCTTGAATTAGGGTTTACTAATTGTTGATTTTAGTCTTGCCATACAAACCCTAATTACTAACATTTATATTAAAGCGATAAATTGCGGAAAGTAAAATTACTATGCTATTACAGCGTTTCGGGGATGGGGATACAATTTACAAATGGGGATAGAATATGAACTTAAATATTACAACCATATTGAATAATAATGAAGGAAATGTAAAAACAGTGTAAAAAGAAGGGAAAAAAATGCATTTTTAACCATTATGTGTCGACACGAGCTAACATGCATCGACACGTGACTTTCCTTGCCCCATGTATTGCCAAATCAACTTAGTATGAGTCGATACATAATGGTATGTGTCGACTCATACACTGTATGTGTCGACTTATACGTGCTTTGTGTCGACTCATACACTGTTTTTTTCCTTCTATTTTGGGCCTGTAAAGCAGTATGTATCGACTCATACAGCTATGTGTCGACTCATACTGTCATTTTTCTATTTCAACATTGTTTTGCTGCATACATGGGTTAGTTCTCAACACATAATGCAAAGAATGGAATATAAACAAAATTTAAGCTACCAGGACAATAGTTACTACACTTTGTCTCCAAAAAAAGGAATTACCAATGATGCTTGAAATGAAGAACTAAAGTCAAGAAACTTACCTCAGAGCTGGATCTTATATTTTGAGTTTGACTTGTTGTTTTGACTGTTCTTGAACTTTGGAAAAGAAAGCAGAGGTGTTGTAGAAGCTTGTTCTTGAGTTTGGACAATTTCTAGGTCATGTATGTGAGGTTCTTAATTGCTTGGATAGAGTTTGAAAAGTGTGAGAGTTCTGGATATTTGGATTTTAAAACTCAAGAGTGGAAGTTTTATGGACTGTTATGGTTTTTTGGCCTCTCTATTTATAGAGAAGGTTTGAGACTTCAAACAACTCAGATTTTTGAATCACATGTTATGGTTATCTTGCTTGTTTTTGAAGCAAGCATGAAGAACATGTTTCCAATGCTTGTACCAAGCTATCTAAAGTGGTTGATCACTTTAAACCTGTTTGTTCTGACTTGTAGAAGTTGAGTGTGATTAGAACAACAAGTTAGAGGCTTAAGAAATTGACTTTATGATTAAAGTGAACTTTACAAGAATGGCAATGGTGCCTTTGTGCCAAAAATGGAAAGATGCAATGGGCAATACTTAAACCACTTGGATAATGGTTCAATCAAATGTGTAAACATCTGATTATGGATAGATTTGCAAGTCAAGAGGCCTGCAAAGTGAAGATTATGCAGCATGGCTATGATTTTTTTTCCTTGTTCATCACAAATCTGCCTTATAAATCAAGAATGAATATCCAACTTCAGATCCTTGTATCTCCTAGCTCAAATATGATAAATTCATACTCTTGGATGTTTTGGAAAGCTTGAAACACCATATATAACTTTCATGTTGACAATTTTGACAAAATCATCTTGTAACTATGTGAAAAAATTCCAAGAATGGGATAAAATCCTGACCAAAACTGCTGAAAATTTCTCTAAGTGTTTATTCAAAAATGCCATGACTTCATGAATTTATAACTCAAAATTCAACCTTTCCTAGAAAAAGTCCTGCCCTACAAAGTTTTAGATCTCGTTGAGATCTATAACTTTCATGTTGGAAGTTTTCCTTGAATCATCTTACATCATGGTGAAAAGTTGGCATGAAGAAATGAAATTATCATGTATAAAAAACACTTAGAAAAATTTCTAAGTCTTGAAGAGTTTGAATTTTCACATTGACTTTTGACTTTCTTGATTTCTTGATGATCATGTTTCATATTTTTGAATGTCTTGATGAATTTTGATCTTTGGCACTTGAATTTGACCAAAAAGTCAAAGTTTGACTTTTCAGTATATAGTTGACTTTTGATCAGTTGACTGGAAAATTCATCTGTCAATCCAATGGGCTTGCAATATTTTGAACCATGTCATTAAGTAAAAATAATGCAATTGGACTATTGAGATAATTCCTTAAACCAATTGACCATTTGCTAGGTAAAAAAAATCATAAATTGCCTTTTCCCAGACAAAACCCTAATTTTGACCATTTTGCCCTTTTGGAGATTTGATCAAATTTCTTGATGAGTTGTGGTTCAAACTTGATAAAGTGGTACATATGAGTTTAAAATGTTGATGTGGATAAAAAATTATGAATTTTGACTGTAAATTGGCCATGGTTGACTTTTTCCCCAATACAACTGATTTTTAGGTCAACTACTCAATTGACTGATCAAAAATGTAATCCAAGGCTTGAAAGTTGACATGAGTAATCTTGGGGGTCCATAATGATCCATGAAAGTCACATGGGGCATAGAAAGTTCAAAAATATTTGTGCAAACTCAAACCCTAATTTTGGTCATCAGTGCATAAGGAGGTGTCTTGAGCTGATCAAACCCTAGTGCAGTCTTAAGCCCAAGGAGATCTTGTGAGAAAATTCTTGATAAGTGAGAAGGAAAATTTTGGGGTACAACAGCTGCCCCTGTTCAATCTTCTTAAACCTGAAGAGTTAGATTGGCGAGTTTTGCCATTCGTGACTCGAAGGTGGAAGATGATTGGACACTAGAGTGCCCAGAAATTTGCACACGACAATGTAAAGGTTGAGGGAATGGGATTAAAGATGCCATTTGGAGAGGTGATAGAAAGTTGTAGGAGATTGGTTTAAAGATGTCATCCAAAAGTGATTGTTGGTATTGTAATTTGTAAGTTGAAAGAATGAGTATCAGAGTGGCGTCCGTGTCAAGAGCGTATCTGAATTGTATCTGAAAGTTGACTCTGAATGAGTATCAGATTGGAATCCGTGTCTGGAGCGTATCTGAACTGTATCTGAAGATTGAATCTGAATAAGTATCAGAATGGCATCCGTGTCTGGAGCGTATCTGAACTGTATCTGAAGATTGAATCTGAATGAGTATCATAATGGCATCCGTGTCTGGAGCATATCTGAACTATATTTGAAAGTTGACTTTGAATGAGTATTAGAATAGAATCCGTGTCTGGAGCATATTTGAACTGTATCTGAAGATTGAATCTGAATGAGTATCAGAATGGCATTCGTGTCTGGAACGTATCTAAACTGTATCTAAAAGTTGAGTCTGAATGAGTATCAGAATGGCATCCGTGTCTGGAGCGTATCTGAACTGTATCTGAAAGTTGAGTATGAATGAGTATCATAATGGCATTCGTGTCTGGAGCGTATCTGTACTGTATCATGTTGCATATTGTTAATGGTAGCTATTAATCTTATCCTAAAAAGTGTAAAATGTTAGCTGAAACACAAAGTTATATTGCATGAAATGTATGATGCAATGTATTTGTTTTATCAATGTTTATGATATATGGATGCAATGTATGTGCATGTAAGCTGATCTATTGTATTGTTGTTTGATTGAGGAAAATAAATCCTTGAATGTTGCTTAGTGTGATACGGTGGGAGAACTGACTAGTGTTTTGCGTTCGTATTCGCACTTGTGCGGTTGAGCAAGAGTCGCCACCGACTTTTTATTTTATCCTAAAGGAAAGGTTAAAAAAGCACAGCAAAAACCTTTTGAGATATTTCGTGGGTTCGGGGGGTAGATTATGAAAAGGGAAGGTATTAGCACCCTTTTCATCCATGGTTATCCATGGGCTCTTAGTTACTTGGTTTTTTTAGATCACTTGCCTTGATTTTTGATTGCTTAAAAATGGTGTGTGTATGGGTGCTTTTGAAAATGTTTTGGAAGAAGATGCCTTATCTTAGGCTAACCTTGTAATAATTCTTTACTCGAATGTTTTACAAAGGTGCATATCTTTTCGAAAAGATGTTTCAAAAGTTTGAAAAGTTTGATTTTTGAAAGTGTTGTGGATTGTGGTTTTTGAAAAGAAGGCAAGTGTTTTTGCAAGTTTGATCTCAAGTAACTAAGATTTTTGTCTACCCTATTGTACTCAAAGGTTTTCGTCATGTTTTAACCCCTTTTAACAATTTTGTTCCACCATTGAAATTGATGGGCAATCTTGCGTTTAGGAAGTTTATTCGGGACGGGCACGGGTCATCGCATAGACCATGAATGCAATGATGCCAAGTGTCTTTGGCAATTTGTTTTGAAGGGACTATGATCATTCCGTTTAGGCAACTTTCGAAAGCGTTATCGAGGGACTTATGATCATTTGATTTTGTTTTGCCAAAGACATTCGACGTGCAAGCATGGCCCATTTGGAAGGCAACATGTGGGATTACCCTAGGGGGTGCAAGTGTGATTGTGTATTGATTACAGGTATTTGTCTTGTATTAGGTTATCTAGCGTTTGATTTTACGTACATACAAACCCTAGGTCTAACCATGGTATAATTGGAAAACTGTAAATTGCGGAATGTGAATCTACGCTATTACAAAATAATGTCCGGGAGTGGGGGTATAAATGTACAAGGGGATGAGATTTATAGTACTTACAACCAAATCGAATGTCATAATCAAATGAATATCAAATATAAATGTAAGATAAACATGTGTATAGGATAATATGAATGTATTTGTGTAAGTGTACAAACGTATATGTATGTGAATTGTATATGTGTAATTATGCACCGGTGCGAAATGTGAAACTGAGCCGTATTAGGGTTTTGACCTAGATAAATGTTTTTTAGATGAATCTTGATTTTTGTATGTTTAATTATGTACAAATGTGTTTTGTTTAAATGTTAAGTTTTTAATTACAAGAGTATTTTAGTCAAAATGTTTGTGAATTTAAATATTAGAGAAAAATGTATTGAATTGTTATATACAAAAAGAATATTAACTAAAAAAAGTTTAATTTTAATTACGTATAATATGTACAAAAATGTTTTAATTAAAAGAGGTATTTTTAATTTAATTATGTATGTATATAAAAAGAAAAGATAATATATACAAATATGTATTAAGAATATTTTTTAATTTTAATTTGTGTGTAAAAATTATTTAGATTAGAAAAGGTATTTTCAAATTTAGTTTATATGTTATGTACAAAACTAATCTCTTTAAGGTAATATATGTATAAAATATTTACCTAAAAATGTCTTAATTTTATAATAAAAAGTATTTTTTTTAATTAAGATAAAAAAGCAAATATTATTTTGTAAAATAAAAAGAGATTAGTGTTTTCTTTTTATAAAAAAAGAAGTAAGTTAACTAAGGTTAGTGTTAGAGAATGAGGTTAGTGTTAGAAAATGAGGTGATTTTCGTTGGGCTTAGAGGAATCAGGAATGGGTTAAGCCCAAAGCTGATCCAAAACGAGATTTAGGGTTAGGCATGGTTCCAGAACAAAAATTAGGGTTTGCAGCGGCGCCGTGTTCACTTGAATTTCGTCTTCTCCGTTCAATTTCCTGAGCACTTGGTTGTCTCCGGCCACCAGCATCATCCTTACGCTCTCTTCCCTCCAAGGCAAGGATTTCGCGTCTTTTGAAACAAGGTTAGTCCTAAAGTGCTATATCTTCATCTTTCTTTTTCTGGATTCGCGTGGTTCGGACTTGTTTTAAACTGAGTTTTATATTTTCGTTTTATGAGGTGAATGGGAAGAAGATTGCTACCTGTTTATGGGAGACGGAGGAGAGGCAAAAGGGGTGATGCTTCAGGAGGCCGGAACGGCGGTGATGGGGCTTGCTTCGCGTTTGACGCTTCCCTGGTAACTTCGCTCTTGTTGCTTATGTCTCTAGGGTTTGATGATGTATGCACTGAGAAACCCTAATTCCTCACCTCTTTACCTCTTGTCCCTTTGCTACTGTTGAAACAATGTTTTGGCTAGTTTTCTTCTTCTCTACTGCTTGCGTTGCCCTGACTATGTTGATATTGCTTCTTGTTCTTGCCTTACTGAGATGTTCATGATGAAGTCCCTGATGATTTGCCTGAGTATTATTCCACTTTCGTTTCTCTTTTCTGATTTGCCTATGAAGAAGCTTGCTTCTGAGGCTTGGTGTTTGGATATTTTATATGTTGGTTTTCATAACAATGGTGAGGTTTGAGCTTGGATATGATGGGGTATTGGTATGGTTTTTGTGGTTATTACTGATGCTTATGCTTGAGGTTGTTCAGGTTATGGCCCTTTGTTATGACAGTAGTGGGCAGGTCCTGAGTTTTTTGTTGTGTTTATGGTTGATGCTGGCTCTTTGTATGGTTATGGCATTGGTTAGATGATCTTTTGTTGTGACAGGGTATGTTCCAGGTTTTGGTGATACAGGTTTAAAGGTTTAGGGGGTTAGACAGGTTTTAGGTGTTGAGGTCTGTATCTTTAATGCAGTTTTGGTTTTGACTTGCTAGCTTCCTCTTGGCTTCAGCAGGTTTGCATATTGGTTCAGGGTTGGGTTTGAACTGGTGTTTGTATATGTTTTATGGTTTAGGTTTTAGACAGATGTTTGAGGTGTTGGTGAGGAGAATGCAGGTTCATGAGTTTTTTGGTATTGGTTTCTTGCCTCAGCTTTGTGTAACTACTGAGTTGTATATATCTTTTCTATCTTTTTCTCTTGGCGCCCAATCTTTTTTCAAAGTCTTAGTCTTCTTTTTGACCCAAGTATGCTGGACATTTTCACAAGGTTTCATGGCATTTTTCCATTTCAGTAATTGGCTATGCTGTGTAATTTTTTGAACACTGCTGAATTATCCTCTTTGTTGTATATCTCTTCTGCCTCTACTGTCTATGCCTGCTTCCTATATTACTGAACTGAGTTGACTCTTTCCTGATTTTGTGTATCTTTTTCTTCCTGCTATTGTCTGCTGTGAACTGTCATTATGCAGAGTTGATGAAATTGGTACACATTCCTCTCTCTTCCTTTTGCCTGCTGCGCTGATGTCTATGCCTAACCTGAACTGAGTTTGCTTTATCTCTCTTTACTTCTCTCTTTACAGTACAATAGAGAATTTTTATATAATTTAAATTGTACTTTTCTGAAGGGGCCCTGGATGAGAAATGATGAATTGAGATGTTTGCATAGCATAATATATCTTGCATCTCCTTTTGACAGCTTGTGTGCTTTCTTGCTTTTCTTGGCAAAGGTCCCTTTGACAGCTTGTAGGCTTTGGTAGCAACTTGTGCCATTTTGACTTCTTTGATATTTTTTGGCATTCTGACAGTATCCCTTTTGCTTTTGGATTGAAAATTTGGATTGATTTTTTTCAGTTTGGATTTGAACTATATGGTTTGAATTGGACATTGAGATTCTATGTAGCTTGCAAACCCTTTTTTAGAAACTATGCATTTGCATTTGAAATAAAAATAATCCTCCCTCTTTGTGAACCGGGAGAAATCCCGTGATTTGCAAAGAGGGCAACTGATCCCATTCAGTGGTCCCTAATGATGAGCATTTTTATCTGTCTCTGCTAATTTTAATTCTTTCTGACTTTCTTATTTCTTTTTGCAGATGAGAAAAATGGAATACCGGAGCGGAATGAAGCACGAAGAATATTTAGAAAATAGGATAGTTTTTTCATTCTATGTAATATTTAAATTAAATGTAAATTATTATTTGTAATAAACAACAATTTGTAAATAATTCAAATATCAATAAAAATCCAAATTATCCAATTGGTTCCATTTTCTTTATTGCTTATTTATTTATTTAAAAATTCTTAGAATTAAAACAATTGAAAAATAAATTCAATCATTTAATTTTAGAATAATAAATAACTAAAATAAAACAACATTGATCCAATAAACCTGTCTTATCCAAAATCCAAAGCAAGGCAGCAATTAACCCAGATAGACTGATCAAACATATGAACACTGTGAATCCAAGACTGCATCTTGTACCTGACTGGCCCAATCAAAACGTACTGAATTCAAACCACTGTCTCTTTTACTGATTAAACCAAGATAACGCGAATTTTAATCCGAATCTTGAAATAAATCGCAAAGTGCTGTGGAATTCAAATTCTTCTGAGAATATGCCCATAAAACTTAATTCCCGATTAAATGCCAAATCGCTCTCGCTTGACCAAAATTGAACCAACAATCAATCAAACCCTAGGCCCACTGTATGAAACAAATCAGAGCTCTGAAACTCAGTAAAAACCCTAATTTTGCTTGACTGTCAAGAAAAGTTTGTTTGTCCGATTCTTGAGCCAGTTTGAGAAGTCAGGAAACGCTTGAAGCTGAGATTTCTTGGGGAAAATTACGAGGGCAAATTTTGGGGTACAACAGTTGCCCCTGTTCAATCTTCTTTGACCTGAAGAGTTAGATTGGCAGGTTTGCCTTTCGCGACCTGAAGGTAAAAGGAGATTGGACACTAATGTGCCCAGAAAATTTGCACTTATCATAGTACTGGATGCGGGAATGGGCTTAGAGATGCCATTTGGAGATGGGCTTAACGATGCCATCTAGGGGATTGACAGAAACTTATCGGGGATGGGCTTAAAGATGCCATCTGGACGGGAGCTTTAGGAAAGTGTCCGAGCTTTAGACCCTTTCTGAATTGGGGGGTCTGAACAGGCAAATAGGTTGACATCCGTGGTTGGGGGAATTTACAAGCCGTTTTCAGGAAGTCGTATCTAAATAAGTTGATAGATTAACATCCGTTACTTGGGAAGAATCCATGAACTGTTTTCAGAAGTCTTGAGGTTGAATCTGAACAAGTGATAGGTTAACATCCGTTTACTTGGAGAACCCGTGAACTGTTTTCAGAAGTCTTGAGGTTGAATCTGAACAAGTGATAGGTTAACATCCGTTTACTTGGAGAACCCGTGAACTGTTTTCAGAAGTCTTGAAGTTGAATTAGCAATAGAGCAGCATCCGTTGTTGGGAAGCTTCCGTAAACTGAATTCGAAGGTGCATCTGAACAAGCTGATAGATTAACATCCGTTACTTGGGAAGAATCCATGGACTGTTTTCAGAAGTCTTTGAGAAGAATCCGAACAAGTGATAGGTTAACATCCGTTTACTTGGAGAACCCGTGAACTGTTTTCAGAAGTCTTGAAGTTGAATTAGCAATAGAGCAGCATCCGTTGTTGGGAAGCTTCCGTAAACTGAATTCGAAGGTGCATCTGAACAAGCTGATAGATTAACATCCGTTACTTGGGAAGAATCCATGGACTGTTTTCAGAAGTCTTTGAGAAGAATCCGAACAAGTGATAGGTTAACATCCGTTTACTTGGAGAACCCGTGAACTGTTTTCAGAAGTCTTGAATATTGAATTATTTTACTCTGTCGACTGATCTTGCCTGAAAAAGGGCAAAAACTTAGTTGGATGCAATGCTATGATGCATGATACAATATATATCATGGTTTTATGAATGTAAATGGACGTGCATGTAAGCTGGAGATAAAGGTATCTTGACTGCTGCTGGGGAAAATAAATCCTGGGTCATTGCTGGGGAGCTTGGAGCTCGGATTGCATGCTAATCTTCTGGGGGGATTCCTGAAGTCTTCTACTGGGGAGTGTTGAACTAGTAGACTTAATGCTGGGGAGGCCAGATTGAGAATCTTCAACTGGGAGAGATGTATCTCTGAAGACTGACTCTACTGGGGAATGCTAGATTTTCCTCTAAAAAAACCTGTGGGGAGAAGATTTAAAAGTCTGACTTCGCTGGGGATTGACCCGTTGAAGCTTTTGATCTGCTGGGGATACCGAATCTTGAACTCTGAGGAAAAATGATCTCCGGAAGATTCTTTGGCTGGGGATAAACTTCTCCGGGGATAGTACTGATGAGTTATTGTTGGGGGAATTCTGAGGAACTCCGCTGGGGATGGGAAGAATTCTGGCGAGTGACCTCTTCTGACGGTTAGTCGAGGATAAACCAGTTATACGCCTTTGTGAGAATAACTTTGAATAAAACTTGGAAGGGACGTCCGTACTCTGTGGGGATTACCTTGCGGAATCTTACGGGGATAAGCTCCGAGGGTCTGCTGGGGATAGACCTCAAGGTTTGTTAGGGACGTGGATTACAGATCCCGAGGGATTTCCTTTGGAAGGGTGTCGAAATACTCGTCTGTACTTTCATCCTATCAGTAATCCTTTTCTTAGGTTCAATTAGGAAGTGATCATGTTTCAAATGCATATGCCTATTTAACAAAACATTGGACGTTTCTCAAAATAAAACAAATAGTGCAAGAGCAAAAGGAAAAGGGAATTGACACAAATTTTGGGAAGAGTATTTGTATTGATTTTCTTTGAGTATATTTATACAAGGGAAACAATCATCCTAGTAAGAGGATCTTGTCGTAAATATTTGAAAAATTTAAAACAAAGATGGCTATGTGAAATAATTCCATGAGATCCCACTCTGCTGTAGCTTTCACAACTCCGAACATCTGTCCATTCCGTGCTTCGTTTGACGATGACTGGATTGATCAGAAACCTGGGACCGGTTGATGAAGAGACTGTCTTTGAAGTGATCTGACGAGACATAGTTATACGCTTAAATTCCCTAACTTTTGCCTGAATCGCCCTTTCGGGTTTTCGATCCACCGGGAAACCCCTTTTTGCCCAAGCCGCCCTTTCGGGTTTTCGACTTGCCGGGTATACAGATTTTTTTTGTTTTTATCCCTAATTTTTTCCTGAACCGCCCTTTCGGGTTTTCGGTTCACCGGGATGCCCATTTTTGCCCAAGCCGCCCTTTCGGGCTTTCGACTTGACGAGTTATTTTATGCGTAGTATCTTTTGACTATGTCTGCGTTCGCAGGGTGCGGCAAATCGTCGCCGTCCATGGTGGTCAGAATCATCGCACCACCAGAAAATACGCTCTTGATTACAAACGGCCCTTCGTATGTAGGAGTCCATTTGCCCCTGGGATCACTTTGCGGCAGGATAATCCGCTTGACTACTAGATCTCCAACTTGATATACCTGACGTCTGACTTTCTTATTGAAGGCCTTGATCATTCGTTTTTGATACGTCTGACCATGGCATACAGCGGCAAGTCGCTTTTCGTCGATCAGATTGAGTTGATCAAGTCGGGTCTGAATCCACTCATCTTCATTCAAACCTGCGTCTTTCATAATTCTCAGAGACGGGATCTGAACTTCCATAGGCAAAACGGCTTCCATGCCATAAACCAAAGAAAACGGGGTTGCCCCGGTTGAGGTACGTATTGTCGTACGGTATCCATGCAGCGCAAACGGCAACATCTCATGCCAGTCTTTGTAAGTGACTGTCATTTTCTGAATGATCTTCTTGATATTTTTGTTCGCAGCTTCAACAGCACCGTTCATCTTCGGTCTATAGGGAGATGAATTGTGATGATAAATCTTGAACTGTTCGCATAACGCAGTGATCATTGTATTATTCAGATTGGTACCGTTGTCTGTGATGATCCTGTCTGGAACACCATACCGACATATGAGATTTTGCTTGATAAAGCGGGCAACCACATTTTTGGTGACGGAAGCGAAGGAAGCTGCTTCGACCCATTTAGTGAAGTAGTCAATGGCAACCAGGATGAAGCGATGTCCGTTGGAAGCCGTGGGTTTGATCTCTCCAATCATATCAATGCCCCACATTGCAAAGGGCCATGGAGCAGTTAGAACGTTGAGAGGAACCGGAGGGACATGAACTTTGTCGGCATAGACTTGACATTTATGACAAGTACGGGAATGTTGATGGCAATCAGCCTCCATGGTAGACCAATAATAGCCTGCCCTTAGGATCTTCTTGGCCATTGTGTGCCCGCTCAGGTGAGTGCCAAATGTGCCGCTGTGTATATCAGTCATGATTAACTCTGCTTCAGCCTTATCAACACATCGGAGTAATACACAATCATGACTTCGTTTGTAGAGGATGCCGTTGCTCAGGAAGAACTTAGCGGCGAATTTCCTTAAGAACTTCTTGTCATTCACGGAAGCTCCTTCGGGGTAATCTTGGGTCTCGAGATACCTTTTGATTTCATGGAACCAAGGTTGTTCCACTACTTCTTTGGTGTTAATCTCGTGACAATGCGCTGGTTCATCCATTCGCTCGATGGTGATTTGGGGAGCCTCGTTATCCCAATTGAGTTTAAACATGGAGGACATTGTGGCTAGAGCATCTGCTAGCTGATTCTCTTCTCGCGGAAAGTGCTCGAAGGTAATTTGCTCGAAATGAGGCAACAACGTCAGAACATGTTCTTTGTATGGAATAAGATTGGGATGCTTGGTATCCCAGTCTCCTTTGATTTGGCTAATGACCAAAGCCGAGTCCCCGAATACAATTAGAGATTTGATCCCCAAGTCCATGGCAGCCTTGAGACCAAAGATGCAGGCTTCATACTCCGCCATATTGTTTGTGCAGCTGAAACAAAGTCGGGCCGTGAAAGGAGTGTGGCATCCTTCCGGAGAAATAAGTACCGCGCCAATGCCGTTTCCAAGTGCATTTGAGGCACCATCAAAGTACAGGGTCCATCGGGATCCCTTTTCGGGTCCGTCATACGGTCCGTCACCTTTAATGTTGTCCAAACTCATGATGTCCTCGTCTGGGAAATCAAATTTCATGGGTTGATAGTCTTCGATAGCCTGATGAGCCAGATGGTCTGCTAGCACACTCCCTTTTATAGCCTTTTGGGTGGTGTATTGGATGTCATACTCGGTCAAGATCATTTGCCATATGGCTATCCTTCCTGATAAAGCGGGCTTTTCGAAGATATACTTGATAGGGTCCATTTTGGATATCAACAAGGTAGTATGAGTCAACATATACTGTCTTAGTCGGCGAGCAGCCCATACCAAAGCGCAGCAAGTTTTCTCGAGCAGCGAGTAGCGAGTCTCACAGTCGGTAAACTTTTTGCTAAGGTAATAAATGGCATGCTCTTTTCGACCAGACTCGTCATGCTGGCCCAAAACACACCCCATTGAATTGTCCAAAACGGTCAAATACATGATCAATGGTCTTCCTTCGACGGGTGGCATCAGAATAGGAGGTTCTAGCAAATATTCCTTGATTCTATCGAAAGCAGCTTGGCAGTCGTCGTTCCATTCAATTATCTGATCTTTCTTCAAGAGTTTGAAAATTGGCTCACAGGTAGAAGTCAGATGTGAAATGAATCTGGCAATATAGTTTATGCGCCCCAAGAAACCTCTAACTTCCTTTTCAGTACGAAGCGTAGGCATCTCTTGTATTGCTTTTACTTTTGCCGGGTCGACTTCAATGCCTTTGTTGCTTACGATGAATCCCAGGAGTTTACCGGACCTAACTCCAAAAGTGCATTTACTTGGATTTAGCCTGAGTTTGTATTCTTTCAATCTGGCAAACAGCTTTTCCAGATGTTCAAGGTGCTCCTCCTCTGTTTGTGACCGGGCTATCATATCGTCTACGTAAACTTCAATCTCATGATGTATCATGTCATGAAATAGAGCTACCATGGCGCGTTGATAGGTTGCTCCTGCGTTCTTCAACCCGAATGGCATCACCTTGTAACAGAAAGTGCCCCATTGCGTGACAAAAGTTGTTTTCTCCATGTCCTCGGGGGCCATTTTGATTTGATTGTAGCCTGAGAATCCATCCATGAAAGAAAACACCTTGTGCTGAGCTGTATTGTCAATTAGGATGTCAATGTGAGGTAGCGGAAAATCAACCTT
Organism: Vicia faba; assembly: GCA_948472305.1. Taxonomy (NCBI): domain Eukaryota; kingdom Viridiplantae; phylum Streptophyta; class Magnoliopsida; order Fabales; family Fabaceae; genus Vicia; species Vicia faba. Next base: position 1,165,408,834 of record OX451735.1, on the reverse strand, counting down.
TAGGGCTGGCCCTATTCAAATCCCTGTAGTCCACGCACATTCTGACTTTGCCGTCCTTCTTAGGTACTGGCACAATATTAGCGACCCATTGAGGATAGGATGTGACAGCCAGAAAGCCAGCATTGAACTGCTTCATCACTTCTGCTTTGATTTTTTCGGACATGTCAGGCCTCATTCGGCGAACTTTTTGTTTGATCGGTGGACAGTCTTCTCTTGTGGGGAGACGGTGAACCACGATGTCGGTGTCTAGGCCCGGCATGTCTTCATAGGACCAAGCGAAGATTTCAACATACTCATTCAATAACTGTACCAAGCGTTTCTTGACTTCTGGTTCCAGATTGGCACCCATTTGTACCTCCTTCCGATTTTCCTCGGTCCCCAAGTTGATAGTTTCCAACGGCTCTTTATGCGGTAAGATGGCCCTCTCCTCTTGTTGCAGGAGCCTGGCTAGTTCCCCTGGTACTTCACAACCCTCGTCGTCCTCATACTCGGCTAGATTGACCAGGTCTTCAGAGTTATTAAAAGATACAGCAGAATAGTCACCCATGGAATCCGGAGTGGATGGGTACCTGCATTGGTGAGTGTGGGTGTGTGTAAGGGATAGCCATCCTTAAACAAAAATGCAGAAGGAAAGAAAATGAACACAAGCAGTTTATCAAATGAAAAACGTCCAATGAATCATTAAACATGGCATATGAATATGAAAAACAGTCAAAACCCTTACAAGTGGACCTACATGCCCCGGGTAAGGCAGGAGGCGGAAAGATAGTGTACTGATTGTTTGAATGTAAAAATATTACAGACCAAAATAGAAAATGTTTGATAGATAAATTACTGAGGAATAAAAGTGACAGGGACAAAGTCTTTAGCTTCCCAATTGTTCAGCCCTCCTCTGACCGTCGGGTGAATCCACTCTTCAAAGTTGCTTTCTTCATCTTCATCTTCCAGGGCGTTGACTTGGTAAGGAGAAATCTTGACTGGCGCTCTCTCAATCTTTGATCGGCGCATGGCCTTCTGACCAGCGGTGGTGAAGCCTAAACCAAGCTTATCAACCTTATGCGGAAAGTCGGGTAGCTGCCCCCATGCCGAATTCTTTCCCTCTTTAACTGCAGCCCTTGCATCCTCCAGAGATGCCATCCTGGCCATCTGCCTTGGTGTCTCAGCTGCCAACTTCGCCACTGCTATCTGAGGGAGCACTTCTTCGAAATGTTGAAATGGTGTCTCGATGAACTCCCCTTCGACTTCCACGTACCGGAAAGAATTTAAATGGCTAATCATGTACTCTTCCTCGCCATGGACAGTAATGATTTTACCCTTTACAGGATATTTCAGCATTTGGTGCAAGGAGGAGGTGACTGCCCCAGCATGGTGTATCCAAGGTCTACCCAGCAGGCAGGAGTATGATGGACGGATGTCCATTACATAGAAAGTGGATTTGAACACCTCGGTACCTATCTTGACAGGAATTTCAACTTCTCCATGGACCATTCTTTTCGACCCATCGAAGGCTCTGACGACGATATCACTCGGCTTCAATTCCAACCCTTCGCAATCTAACCGGTCCAAGGCCTTCTTAGGCAAAACATTCAGCGATGAACCGGTATCAACCAAAACATGTGCAAGGGTGGTTCCGCGACACTCGATTGAAATATGCAACGCATCATTGTGATTTCGGCCCTTAGGGGTCAGGTCGGCATCAGAAAAGCCTAATCCATTGTCTGCGGTCAGGCTAGCCACGCAATGTTGAAATTGATCTGCGGAGGTTTCTTGAGGCACATGAGCTGCCTTTAGAAACTTAATCAAAGCTTGAGCGTGCGCTTCTGAGCAAAGCAACAGTGCCAACATGGAGATCTTGGAGGGGGTTTGCCCCAACTGTTCCACCACATCATAGTCACTTTTCTTGATTATCCTCAAAATTTCGTCCATCTCTTTCTTGGAAGCTTCCGGAATCACCAAGGGTTGAGCCCTCGTCCTGACGGGCTCATCTTGTATTCCTTTTCCTTTATCGGCGATGGTAGGAGAGACAGCACTAGGAACGAAAATTTCTTTGATCAAAGGAGTTCTGGCAGAGAGTCTTGCTGGTGCAGGGATGATTTCTTTTACTGATGAGGGTCCAAAGACTGCTTTTGGAGGAGCAATCTCTGGAGAAAATATCCTCCCACTCCTGGTGATTTTGCTGGTGCCCGCAATGTTACTAATGCTGGCTTCATCATCATCTGAATCCTCTTCAATTATTTCAACTTGCTTGATACCATGGTAGTAGATGTCACCACCATAGTTCCAAGGTATCGACTTCTCGGAGACATAGGGAATCGGCCCCGGCCTCGTTATCTTCAACGGTATGGACTTTGCAGTTGGCGTAATCTTAACTGGCTTTTTGTCGGCCTTGGAAAGATTGGCGTGGATGGTTATGATTGAGATACTTTCAACGTGAACTGGAACAACAGGAACTTTCTCGAACAAAATTTGTCGGCTATCTATGAGGCCTTGGATGCCTTCCTTTAGTAGCGGACAACCCAACGGCAGAGAGTGACAACAGTAACAGTCTCTATTACATCCCGGGAAGATCCCAGCCCTTAACAAATTTAGCTTAACGGTTAACAGTGGAGTAGTTAGATCACTAACGTCAGTAACATACCGATCCTCCTCAATGGCGTTGACGTTCCGACCGTGCTTCGGCATAGGTGCAGAGATCACATTGGGTTTTTCTGGAGCGTCAAACTCTACCTCCTTGGCGTCTATTAAGTCCTGGATCTTATGCTTGAGGGCCCAGCAATCGTTGGTGTCATGCCCAACGCTGTCTGAATGATAGGCGCACTTAGCATTGGCATGGTAGTGTGGAGAAGATGTATTGACATTCTTTGGCGCTTCTTTGATAGAAGCCAGATTCAATTTCAACAGATGGGGAAGTACCTGTGCTGGGGTCATATTGATACGAGTGAACTGCCGTTGTGGCCTTTCCACTCGTTGCTGGTTCGGTCTAGATTGGTTGTAGCGAGGCTGCTCGCTTGGAGCATTTTGGATCATTACGGCCCCCACAGTCGGCCGACGCTCCGTCTTCCCTGCTCTCCTTTGCGAATACACCATGGCTGTCTCCTTTTTAAACGGCTTCTTCTCCATACTTGCGGCGACACCCTTCTGAATTTTTCCCGACTTGATGCCAGCCTCGATTCTCTCACCCGTTAAGATCAAATCAGTAAATCCCGCGGAAGAGTTACCGATTAAATGATTGAAAAATGGCCCAGATAGGGTCCCAAGAAACATATCAACGAGCTCACGATCGGTTAAAGGAGGCTGCACCCTGCCAGCCAAATCCCTCCACTTTTGTGCGTATTCCTTGAATCCCTCACTTGTTCCTAGCGACATACCCTGAAGTTGGGTACGGGTAGGAGCAAGATCGGAATTATACTGGTATTGTTTATAGAAAGCGGTGGCCAAGTCTTCCCAATTCCTGACACTGGTTCCTTCTAACTGATAAAACCATTCCAACTGGGCTCCCGCCAGACTGTCTTGAAAGAAATGAATCCAGAGATTTTTATCAGCTGTATAGGGCTGAATCTTTCTCACATAGGACCTGAGGTGCATTTTGGGGCAAGACAGCCCGTCATACCTTACAAACGCCGGCACTTTGAACTTTGGAGGAATCACAATTCCGGCGACCAAGCCCATGTCTTCAAAATCCAGACCCGGCACCCTCTGCAATTCCATTGCAGCCAATCTGTCCTCTAAGCCCTTGTACTTGTCATCAGCGGGAGGATACTGCTGGTCCGAATAATCCTCGTCTTCTTCCACGTCTTCCTCTTCCGCATCAGACTCGGAAGGCACTGCAACCCGATCTCTTTTACTAGTCCCCTCATCAGAAGTAGGAGGAAATTCGAGCACCCTCCGAGCTTCTCTGTCAAATCTTCTCCCCAAAGTAGCCACTCCGACCCTCTTTTTCTTCTTCACTGGGTCTTTGCTCTCCAGATGAGCCTTGATATCCTCTTGACTCTTGACCAAGGTCATCAAGAGTTGCTGGAATTGTGCATTCTGGGCTTGTAGGTCTTTGACCGTTTGCTCGAGATCCATCCTACTGAAATAAACAGCAGATAGATAAGGAAACCTGGAGCGAGACCTGCTTATGCACATGATGAATGGTATGCTGATGTATGCAATGCATTCAAGGATTTAGGACTTTCATAATCGTTTCAGACAAAGAAGAACGCACGTCATATTAAGAAGAAATCTGTTAATACATAAATGCCCCATGGGCCAAATGTTACAACATAAACCTCTCAAGGCAGAAAGACATTGCGCATTCTCTTCGGTGCGATGTAGGTATTGAGGGCCTCCTGCTCGTGAAGTCGGCGGGTAAGCTCCAGAACCTTCTTTTCACTGGCGTAGTAGCTAGCTTCAAAAGTGTTCCGTTCCTCCTTGAGCTGAATCCAACTCCTCTGCATTTCTTCCCACGATGTAGGCATGTCTGGATGTAGGATGGTGTAGGGGACCTCTCCTTCATTGACGGGCTCCTTGATCACTGGGAGTACATGGGGATAAGGCATCATCAGACTTTGAGCGCGGGCTCGTACCCACTTGAGGTAGGGCTCAAGAGGGATGGAGTTCTTGTGTCCCAGGGTCTTGCTATCAATCTTGTTGAGTTTTCCCCAAGCTCTGATGAACCTTTGGCGAAGTCCTTGCACATCGTCGTCGAAGTCAAAAACTAGGCTAGGAATCAGCATGTCATGAGGGCCATCCCTCCGTGCGTACCCAAATTGCCTCAAAGCTAGGCAAGGGTTGTAGGTGATACCTCCCCTAATTCCAAGTAAGGGGACATTAGGAAATTCTCCGCAACGATCGACGATGATGATATTTTCTCTAGACCGAGAACACCAATGTATATCAGCATGAGTGAGAGTCATCAATCGCTGGGACCACCTTATACCTTGATCATTCTTTAAGACAGATTGTGGAAGGTGCGAAATAAACCACCTTGCGAGGATAGGAGTGCAGCACATGAGAATACCCCTCTTTCTCATTGTTCGTGTGTAAAATGAGTGAAGGATGTCTCCAAGCAATGTTGGTATTGGATTTCTGGACAAGAAGATTTTGACGGCGTTGACATCTACCAATTGGTCAGGATTTGGGAATAGGACCAACCCATAGATAAGGAGTGCCACAATTTCTTCAAATGCTTGCAGGTCCAATGAGTTCCAACATTCTTGCGCCTTCTCAAACAAGAATTTTGCTAAGAATCCTTTGACACCGCTTCTGGTTTCCCAATGCCCCTTGATTTCAGATGGTTGTAGATGTAATGCTCGAGCAACATCATCAGGCTTCGGTTCCTTCTCCGTACCGTTGAAGGGTAGTTGATTAAGGATAGGGATTCTTAGGAGTTGAGAAAACTCTTCCAAAGTGGGCACCAACTGATAATCCGGGAAAGTGAAGCAATGGTGAAGGGGGTCAAAGAACTGAAATAGCACTTTCATCATGTCTTCTTCGATGTTGGTGTTGACCAGGTTGAGCAGTCTACCATGTCTTTCGCTGAAGGATGAATTTTCGGGAATTCTTGAGGTGAGCTCCTTGAGTTGAGGAGAGATTCTCACAAGGTTGACTTGAATGGTGTTTCTGCGAGGAATTTCCATGACCTACAAAACAAGAACAATGATGAAGGTCCAAACCCTTGAAATGGTTAGTAAATGCATATGATGCTTCATGATGTTTATGATGTATGCATAAAACATGTGTACAAGCAAATCACACCAAACCCTAGTTTCAGGCTTGCATGGGGTTTCACAGGTAAGTACCCTCTTGAGTGTAGTTGGTTTAAAAACCTGTCCTATAAATAGTAACCGGGTTCTAAGGAGCTCAATATCACTGGATTGCTTTCATTGTTCATTGTTTTGGTTTAGCCACTTAACTGGAGACCAAAATATTCCAAGAAAACAACCCTCAATGAGTGTAGTATCGAGTATCTACCAACTTCGGACTGCACCAAAGCCGGTCATCTCACTACTCCTAATAAAAGGCCAGGATAGTCAAGTAAGGTTCTAGGTCATTAGTGCTTAGTGACATCGCTCAGCGGCCCCGTACTCTCCTTGATTGAACTCAAGGGTTACCGGTACCCACAAATATGTCGCACTAATATAGCTATTGCTTAGACCGTGTCGGTATACCCCGCACAGTTTCCACAACGTATCGCTATCTATGAATGTTTCCCAAAATCCGGGTGGAGGATTATAAACCCAAACAATAGAACCAAGGTATAAAGCAAGCAAGCCAACCAATTAGTCATGCAAGAAAGTGATCTAAGCCCTAAGGTAACCCCACTTTAAAAAAAGTCCCCAGCAGAGTCGCCAGTTCTGTGATACGGTGGGAGAACTGACTAGTGTTTTGCGTTCGTATTCGCACTTGTGCGGTTGAGCAAGAGTCGCCACCGACTTTTTATTTTATCCTAAAGGAAAGGTTAAAAAAGCACAGCAAAAACCTTTTGAGATATTTCGTGGGTTCGGGGGGTAGATTATGAAAAGGGAAGGTATTAGCACCCTTTTCATCCATGGTTATCCATGGGCTCTTAGTTACTTGGTTTTTTTAGATCACTTGCCTTGATTTTTGATTGCTTAAAAATGGTGTGTGTATGGGTGCTTTTGAAAATGTTTTGGAAGAAGATGCCTTATCTTAGGCTAACCTTGTAATAATTCTTTACTCGAATGTTTTACAAAGGTGCATATCTTTTCGAAAAGATGTTTCAAAAGTTTGAAAAGTTTGATTTTTGAAAGTGTTGTGGATTGTGGTTTTTGAAAAGAAGGCAAGTGTTTTTGCAAGTTTGATCTCAAGTAACTAAGAGTTTTGTCTACCCTATTGTACTCAAAGGTTTTCGTCATGTTTTAACCCCTTTTAACAATTTTGTTCCACCATTGAAATTGATGGGCAATCTTGCGTTTAGGAAGTTTATTCGGGACGGGCACGGGTCATCGCATAGACCATGAATGCAATGATGCCAAGTGTCTTTGGCAATTTGTTTTGAAGGGACTATGATCATTCCGTTTAGGCAACTTTCGAAAGCGTCATCGAGGGACTTATGATCATTTGATTTTGTTTTGCCAAAGACATTCGACGTGCAAGCATGGCCCATTTGGAAGGCAACATGTGGGATTACCCTAGGGGGTGCAAGTGTGATTGTGTATTGATTACAGGTATTTGTCTTGTATTAGGTTATCTAGCGTTTGATTTTACGTACATACAAACCCTAGGTCTAACCATGGTATAATTGGAAAACTGTAAATTGCGGAATGTGAATCTACGCTATTACAAAATAATGTCCGGGAGTGGGGGTATAAATGTACAAGGGGATGAGATTTATAGTACTTACAACCAAATCGAATGTCATAATCAAATGAATATCAAATATAAATGTAAGATAAACATGTGTATAGGATAATATGAATGTATTTGTGTAAGTGTACAAACGTATATGTATGTGAATTGTATATGTGTAATTATGCACCGGTGCGAAATGTGAAACTGAGCCGTATTAGGGTTTTGACCTAGATAAATGTTTTTTAGATGAATCTTGATTTTTGTATGTTTAATTATGTACAAATGTGTTTTGTTTAAATGTTAAGTTTTTAATTACAAGAGTATTTTAGTCAAAATGTTTGTGAATTTAAATATTAGAGAAAAATGTATTGAATTGTTATATACAAAAAGAATATTAACTAAAAAAAGTTTAATTTTAATTACGTATAATATGTACAAAAATGTTTTAATTAAAAGAGGTATTTTTAATTTAATTATGTATGTATATAAAAAGAAAAGATAATATATACAAATATGTATTAAGAATGTTTTTTAATTTTAATTTGTGTGTAAAAAGTATTTAGATTAGAAAAGGTATTTTCAAATTTAGTTTATATGTTATGTACAAAACTAATCTCTTTAAGGTAATATATGTATAAAATATCTACCTAAAAATGTCTTAATTTTATAATAAAAAGTATTTTTTTTAATTAAGATAAAAAAGCAAATATTATTTTGTAAAATAAAAAGAGATTAGTGTTTTCTTTTTATAAAAAAAGAAGTAAGTTAACTAAGGTTAGTGTTAGAAAATGAGGTGATTTTCGTTGGGCTTAGAGGAATCAGGAATGGGTTAAGCCCAAAGCTGATCCAAAACGAGATTTAGGGTTAGGCATGGTTCCAGAACAAAAATTAGGGTTTGCAGCGGCGCCGTGTTCACTTGAATTTCGTCTTCTCCGTTCAATTTCCTGAGCACTTGGTTGTCTCCGGCCACCAGCATCATCCTTACGCTCTCTTCCCTCCAAGGCAAGGATTTCGCGTCTTTTGAAACAAGGTTAGTCCTAAAGTGCTATATCTTCATCTTTCTTTTTCTGGATTCGCGTGGTTCGGACTTGTTTTAAACTGAGTTTTATATTTTCGTTTTATGAAGTGAATGGGAAGAAGATTGCTACCTGTTTATGGGAGACGGAGGAGAGGCAAAAGGGGTGATGCTTCAGGAGGCCGGAACGGCGGTGATGGGGCTTGCTTCGCGTTTGACGCTTCCCTGGTAACTTCGCTCTTGTTGCTTATGTCTCTAGGGTTTGATGATGTATGCACTGAGAAACCCTAATTCCTCACCTCTTTACCTCTTGTCCCTTTGCTACTGTTGAAACAATGTTTTGGCTAGTTTTCTTCTTCTCTACTGCTTGCGTTGCCCTGACTATGTTGATATTGCTTCTTGTTCTTGCCTTACTGAGATGTTCATGATGAAGTCCCTGATGATTTGCCTGAGTATTATTCCACTTTCGTTTCTCTTTTCTGATTTGCCTATGAAGAAGCTTGCTTCTGAGGCTTGGTGTTTGGATATTTTATATGTTGGTTTTCATAACAATGGTGAGGTTTGAGCTTGGATATGATGGGGTATTGGTATGGTTTTTGTGGTTATTACTGATGCTTATGCTTGAGGTTGTTCAGGTTATGGCCCTTTGTTATGACAGTAGTGGGCAGGTCCTGAGTTTTTTGTTGTGTTTATGGTTGATGCTGGCTCTTTGTATGGTTATGGCATTGGTTAGATGATCTTTTGTTGTGACAGGGTATGTTCCAGGTTTTGGTGATACAGGTTTAAAGGTTTAGGGGGTTAGACAGGTTTTAGGTGTTGAGGTCTGTATCTTTAATGCAGTTTTGGTTTTGACTTGCTAGCTTCCTCTTGGCTTCAGCAGGTTTGCATATTGGTTCAGGGTTGGGTTTGAACTGGTGTTTGTATATGTTTTATGGTTTAGGTTTTAGACAGATGTTTGAGGTGTTGGTGAGGAGAATGCAGGTTCATGAGTTTTTTGGTATTGGTTTCTTGCCTCAGCTTTGTGTAACTACTGAGTTGTATATATCTTTTCTATCTTTTTCTCTTGGCGCCCAATCTTTTTTCAAAGTCTTAGTCTTCTTTTTGACCCAAGTATGCTGGACATTTTCACAAGGTTTCATGGCATTTTTCCATTTCAGTAATTGGCTATGCTGTGTAATTTTTTGAACACTGCTGAATTATCCTCTTTGTTGTATATCTCTTCTGCCTCTACTGTCTATGCCTGCTTCCTATATTACTGAACTGAGTTGACTCTTTCCTGATTTTGTGTATCTTTTTCTTCCTGCTATTGTCTGCTGTGAACTGTCATTATGCAGAGTTGATGAAATTGGTACACATTCCTCTCTCTTCCTTTTGCCTGCTGCGCTGATGTCTATGCCTAACCTGAACTGAGTTTGCTTTATCTCTCTTTACTTCTCTCTTTACAGTACAATAGAGAATTTTTATATAATTTAAATTGTACTTTTCTGAAGGGGCCCTGGATGAGAAATGATGAATTGAGATGTTTGCATAGCATAATATATCTTGCATCTCCTTTTGACAGCTTGTGTGCTTTCTTGCTTTTCTTGGCAAAGGTCCCTTTGACAGCTTGTAGGCTTTGGTAGCAACTTGTGCCATTTTGACTTCTTTGATATTTTTTGGCATTCTGACAGTATCCCTTTTGCTTTTGGATTGAAAATTTGGATTGATTTTTTTCAGTTTGGATTTGAACTATATGGTTTGAATTGGACATTGAGATTCTATGTAGCTTGCAAACCCTTTTTTAGAAACTATGCATTTGCATTTGAAATAAAAATAATCCTCCCTCTTTGTGAACCGGGAGAAATCCCGTGATTTGCAAAGAGGGCAACTGATCCCATTCAGTGGTCCCTAATGATGAGCATTTTTATCTGTCTCTGCTAATTTTAATTCTTTCTGACTTTCTTATTTCTTTTTGCAGATGAGAAAAATGGAATACCGGAGCGGAATGAAGCACGAAGAATATTTAGAAAATAGGATAGTTTTTTCATTCTATGTAATATTTAAATTAAATGTAAATTATTATTTGTAATAAACAACAATTTGTAAATAATTCAAATATCAATAAAAATCCAAATTATCCAATTGGTTCCATTTTCTTTATTGCTTATTTATTTATTTAAAAATTCTTAGAATTAAAACAATTGAAAAATAAATTCAATCATTTAATTTTAGAATAATAAATAACTAAAATAAAACAACATTGATCCAATAAACCTGTCTTATCCAAAATCCAAAGCAAGGCAGCAATTAACCCAGATAGACTGATCAAACATATGAACACTGTGAATCCAAGACTGCATCTTGTACCTGACTGGCCCAATCAAAACGTACTGAATTCAAACCACTGTCTCTTTTACTGATTAAACCAAGATAACGCGAATTTTAATCCGAATCTTGAAATAAATCGCAAAGTGCTGTGGAATTCAAATTCTTCTGAGAATATGCCCATAAAACTTAATTCCCGATTAAATGCCAAATCGCTCTCGCTTGACCAAAATTGAACCAACAATCAATCAAACCCTAGGCCCACTGTATGAAACAAATCAGAGCTCTGAAACTCAGTAAAAACCCTAATTTTGCTTGACTGTCAAGAAAAGTTTGTTTGTCCGATTCTTGAGCCAGTTTGAGAAGTCAGGAAACGCTTGAAGCTGAGATTTCTTGGGGAAAATTACGAGGGCAAATTTTGGGGTACAACACTTAGGGTATGTTAAATTTTCGTCTTGAAGTTGAAGTACTGGCGAACTCTTGTTGAGGGAAGTAAATTATGTTGTGAGGGCAACGCCATATACTGCTTGTAAGATCTGCTTGGGGAATCCTGAGGAATTTGACGACTTCTACTGGGGATTAATAATGTGAAATTTGTTCCGCTGGGGATCTAAATGACGGGATTATTTATGGAATAGCCTAAAGACGTTTTCATGTCCTTTCAACCTATCAGTAATTGTCTTTCTCATTTTGTTTATTTGTAAACAGTAATTATGTTCAAATGCATATGTTCATCAATAAATCATTGGATGTTTTTGCAAACAAAACACAATCGTAAAGACAAATAGTTTTTTGTACTTTCAAATGGATATCTTTGTATTGACTTTGAATAAATATTTTTTACAAAGGAGACAAACATTCTAGTAAGAGAATGGTGCCATAAAACAAGAAAAATTTATACAAAGAAATATAGCTATGTGTAATAATCCCCTGGGGTTCCCATTCTGCTATAGCCTTTATATCTCCAAATATCTTGTCTATTTGTTGCTTCGTCCGAAGATGATTGAATTGATCAGAAACTCCGAGTTTGTCAGTAGAAGCCAGAGGTTGTACATTAAATGATCCAACGGGACATAGTCATACGCTTTAATTCTCTAACTTTTGCCTGGACCGCCCTTTCGGGTTTTCAATCCACCGAGAAACCCTTTTTTCCCAAGTCGCCCTTTCGGGTTTTCAACTTGCCGGGTGTACAGATTTTTTCATTTTATCCCTAATTTTTGCTCGAACCTTTTTGGTTCGCCGGGATGCCCTTGTTTTGCCTAGGTGTGTCAACCAGCGAGTTTCTTATGCGTAGTATCTTTTGAATATGCCCGTGTTCGCTGGGTGTGGTAGGTCGTCGCCGTCCATGGTGGTCAAGATCATTGCCCCACCAGAGAATATGTTCTTGATTACAAATGGTCCTTCATAGGTAGGAGTCCATTTTCCCCTGGGATCACTTTGTGGTAAGATGATACGTTTGATCACTGGATCCCCAACTTGATATACTTGGCGCCTGACTTTCTTGTTGAAAGCCTTGATCATCCGTTTTTGATACATTTGACCATGGCAGACATTAGTAAGTCTTTTTTTATCAATTAAGTTCAGTTGATCAAGTCAAGTCTGGATCCAATCGTCTTCATTCAAACCTGCATCCTTTATAATCCCCAGAGAGGGGATTTGGACCTCAATAGGCAAAACAACTTCCATTCCATATACCAAAGAATAGGGTGTTGCCCCGGTTGATGTGCGAGCTGTGGTACGGTACCCGTGGAGAGCGAATGGTAGCATCTCATGCCAGTCTTTGTATGTGACTGTCATCTTTTGTATGATCTTTTTAATGTTTTTATTTGCAGCTTCGACAACACCATTCATCTTTGGCCGGTAGGGAGAAGAATTGTGATGCTGAATCTCGAATTGCTCGCACAAGGCAGTGATCATAGTGTTATTAAGATTTGTACATTGTCAGTGATGATCCTTTCCGGGATACCGTACCGGAAAATGGGATTTTGCTTGATGAAGCGGGCAACAACGTTCTTGGTAACGGAAGCAAAGTAAGCTGCCTCAACCCACTTGGTAAAATAGTCAATGGCCACTAGGATGAAACGGTGTCCATTGGAGGCTGTAGGCTTGATCTCCCCAATCATATCAATTCCCCACATATCAAAGGGCCAAGCCGTCAAGACATTCAGAGGAACTGGAGGTACATGCATCTTGTCAGCATAAATTTGACACTTATGATAGGTCCGAGAGTGTTGATAGCAATCTTCTTCCATGGTAGACCAAAAATAGCCTGCCCATAGGATTTTCTTCTCCATCGTATGCCCACTGGAGTGAGTACCAAAAGTACCCTCATGTAACTCAGCCATGATCTTTTCAGCTTCAATCTTATCCACGCACCGAAGCAAAATGGAGTCATGATTGCGTTTGTATAGGATACCATTACTAAGGAAGAACTTAGTAGAGAATCTCCTTAAGAACTTCTTATCATTGATTGAAGCTCCTTCTGGGTATTCTTGAGCCTCGAGATACCTATTGACTTCATGAAACCAAGGTTGGTTCACTATTTCTTCAGTATTAATCTCTTGAAAGTGTGCTGGTTTATCCAATCGTTCAATAGTGATCTGGGGAGCCTCGTTATCCCAATTAAGTTTAAACATAGATGACATTGTGGCTAGAGCGTCTTCCAGCTGATTTTCTTCTCGCGGGAAATGCTCGAAGGTAATCTTCTCAAAATGTGGTAGCAATGTCAAAACATGTTCTTTGTAAGGGATAAGATTTGGGTGCTTAGTGTCCCATTCCCCTTTGATCTGACTAATGACCAAAGCTGAATCTCTGAATACATCTAAAGATTTGATTCCCAAGTCCATAGCAGCTCTGAGACCAAAGATGCATGCTTCGTATTCTGCCATGTTGTTTGTACAGTTGAAGTAAAGTCTGGAAGTAAAGGGAGTATGACACCCTTCTGGAGATATGAGTACAACGCCGATACCATTACCAAGTGCATTGGATGCCCCATCAAAGAATAGAGTCCATCGGGATCCTTGTTCAGGTCCGTCATATGGCCTGATTTTTTCACAGTTTTCTAATGTCATGATGTCTTCATCCGGGAATTCAAACTTCATGGACTGATAGTCTTCTACAACTTGGTGAGCGATATGGTCAGCCAATACACTGCCCTTTATAGCTTTCTGGGTAGTATACTATATGTCGTATTCTGTTAGGATCATCTTCCACCTAGTTATTCTCCCAGACAGAGCAGGCTTTTCGAAGATGTATTTTATCGGATCCATTTTAAATATCAACAAAGTAGTATGAGTCAGCATATACTGTCTTAGCCAGCGAGAAGCCCATGCCAGAGCGCAACAAGTTTTATTGAGCAGTGAATATTTGGTTTCACAGTCGGTAAACTTTTTTCTCAGGTAGTAAATAGCGTGCTATTTTCGGCCAGACTCGTCATGCTGCCCCAATACACACCCCCATTGAGTTTTCTAAAATGGTCAGATACATGATCAATGGTCTTCCTTCGATTGGCGGCATCAAAACAGGAGGCTCTTGTAAGTACTCTTTGATCTTGTCAAAAGCAATATGGTATTCATCATTCTATCTGACTACTTGATCTTTCTTTAATATTTTGAAGATTGGCTCACAAGTAGCTGTTAGGTGAGAAACGAATCTGGCGATATAGTTCAGGCATCCTAAGAATCCTCTGACTTCCTTCTCAGTGCGAGGAGCATGCATTTCTTGTATTACTTTAACTTTGGCAGGATCGACCTTAATGCCTTTGTTACTGATGACAAAACCTAAGAGTTTACCGAACCGTACTCCGAATGTGCACTTGTTTGGGCTCAACCTTAGTTTATACTTCTTCAACCTCTCAAACAACTTTTGCAAGTGATCAAGGTTCTCTTCTTCTGTTTGTGATCGGGCTATCATATCGTCTATGTAGACCTCTATTTCATGATGTATCATGTCATGAAACAAAGCTACCATGGTGCACTGATAGGTTTCCCCAACAATCTTCAGTCCGAATGGCATCACCTTGTAGCAGAATGTGCCCCACTGTGTGACAAATGTAGTTTTCTCCATGTCCTCAGGTTCCATTTTGATTTGGTTGTAACCTGAGAATCCGTCCATGAAGGAAAACACTTTGTACTGGGCCGTATTGTTAACCAGGATATCAATGTGGGGGAGTGGAAAATCATCTTTAGGGCTGGCCCTATTCAAATCTCTATAGTCCATGCACATTTGTACTTTGCCGTCCTTTTTAGGCATGGGAACAATGTTGCCAAACCATTGGGGATAGGAAGTGACAACCAAGAATCCAACATTGAATTGTTTCATGACTTCCGCTTTGATCTTCTCTGACATATCAGGTCTCATGCGGCGGACTTTTTGTTTTACTGGTGGACAGTCTTCTCTTGTTGGCAGACGATGTACCACGATGCCTGTATCAAGTCCTGGCATATCTTCATAGGACCAAGCAAAGATCTCAACATAATCATGCAACAGCTGAATCAGACGTTCCTTGACACTAGGCTCCAGATTGGCACCCACCTTGACCTCTTTTTTGTCCTCCTCGGTACCCAAGTTGATTGTATCCACCAGTTCCTCATGAGGCTGAATAGCTCTTTCCTCTTGTTGTAGTAGTCTGGCCAGTTCCCCTGGTACTTCACAATCTTCCTCACCTTCGGCTTTGGCTTGGTAGATTAGATCCTCAGAGTCACAAAAGGCCATAGCAGCATCGTTACCCATGGAATCTTGAATGGAGGGGTACCTGCATTTGTGAGTGTGGGTGTGTGTAAGGGTATAGACATCCTTAAAAATAAAATGTAAAAGAAACAATGAGCACAAAAGTTTGTATGTGAAAAAAACGTCCATGATTCATTGATTGTCATATGAAGATGAAATAAAAACCCTTACAAATGGACCATTGTGCCTCGGGCAAGACACAAGGTTTTAAATGTGCGAATTGTTTGTGAATATTACAAGTCCAACAGAAATGTAAAGATAAATTAATAAGGGATGAAAGTTATTGGGAAAAAGTCTCTGGCTTCCCAATTGCGAAGTCCTCCGTTGATAGTAGGAAAGATCCAATCCTCTAAGCTGCAATCCTCTTCACCATCTTCCACCGCATTGACTTCTCGGTTGCTAATCTTCAAGGGTGACCCTCCAGCACGGGAACGGCGCACAGCCTTCTGAGCACTTGAAGTAAACCCTAAGCCAAACTTGTCAGATTTATACGGAATATCCGGAAGTTTCCCCCAGATGGTGCATCCACCCTCCTCTACTACTGCCTTGGTTTCTTTTAGAGATGACATTCGGAGTGGAGGTCTTGTGATCTTGGGAATATGGGACGCAGTCTTGGTCACTGCTATCTCTTGGGGGGATCTCTTCGAAATGTTGAAGAGGAGTTTCAATGAACTCGCCATCCAATTCCATATATCGGAAGGAATTGAGGTGGCTAATCATATACTCTTCCTCTCCGTGGACAATGATAATCTTTCCCTGGACCAGATATTTCAGCATCTGGTGTAGTGTAGAGGTGACAGCACTGGCATTATGGATCCGCGATCGTCCCAGCAGACAGGAGTAAGAGGGGCGGATGTCCATTACATAGAAGGTTGAGTTGAAAGTTTGAGTCCCAACCTTTATGGGGATATCCACCTCCCCGTGCACCATCCTCTTTGAGCCATCAAATTCTCTCACGACTATGTTATTGGGTTTCAACATTAGTCCTTCGCAGTCTAATCTGTCGAGAGCTTTCTTTGGTAAAATATTCAAAGAGGAGCCAGTGTCCACCAAGACATGGGCCAAAGTTGTTCCTCTACATTCCACAGAGACATACAGTGCCTCGTTGTGCTTTCTTCCACTTGGTGTCAGATCAGTATCTGAGAAGCCTAGGTCGTTATCCACCGTCAAGCTGGCCACGCAATCTTGAAATTGGTCAGCCGATGTCTCTTGAGACACATGTGCTGTTTTTAAGAACTTCACAAGGGCTTTCGCATGTGCCTCGGAACACAGCAACAAAGCTAGCATGGAGATCTTGGAGGGAGTTTGCCCCAACTGTTCAACTACGTCGTAGTCGCTCTTCTTTTATTATTCTCAGGATCTCCTCTATTTCCTTCTTGAAGGTTTCGGGGATAGTCAGTGATTGAGCCTTCGTCCAGACAGGCTCTTCTTGAATATTTTTTCCTCGAGTTTTAGCAGTAGGAGCATTGGTAGGGATAATAGCAGGGGTTGTGTCGTCTTCGTCAATAGGAGTACTTGCAGGTATAATTACTGGTACGGAAGTAACCTTTGGAGCAGCCACGGGTCCAAAAACTGCCTTTAGAGGGGCAATTTCTGGAGAGAAGATTCTACCGCTTCGAGTAATCTTACTGGTTCCGACAATATTGCTAATGTCGGAGTCTTCTTCTTTGGAGCTCGTCTCTTCAGCGGCCAACCCATTTTGTTTGATGCCATGGTAGTAGATGTATCCACTGTAATTTCACGACAATGTTTTGTCTAATTCATACGGGACTGGCCCAAGCATTGTGATTATCAGAGGAGTAGTTTTTAGAACCGATGTAATCCTAACGGGTATTTTGGGGACCTTGGAAGAATTGGCGGAGATGGTTATGATTGAAATGTCTTCAACAGGAACAGGTAAAATAGGAGTACTTTCAAACATAATCTCTTTGTTGTCTATCAAGCGTTGAATGCCTGTTTTCAACAAAGGGAAAACAATTGGTGAGGATAAGCAAAGATGGTAGTCTTCATTACAACCCTGGAATACACCGGCTTTTAACAAATTTATCTTAATGATTGGGAGTGGAGTCAAGAGTTCATCAATTATGGTAACAAACAAGTCTTCTTCAACAACATTGGTGTTGTGACCATGTCTAGGCATAGGAGCAGAAATGATGTTTGGCTTCTCGGGTGCATCAAACTCAATCTCTTTTGCATCTATAAGGTCTTGAATTTTGTTTTTCAAAGTCCAACAGTTGTTAGTGTCATGACCCGAACTTTGGGAATGATATGCGCATCGGGAATTTGGGTGATAATGAGGGGATGTTGTGTTGGGGTTCTTGGGAGCTTCTTTTAAAGTTTCCAAATTGGATATCAGAAGATGCGGTAAAACCTGGGCTAGAGTCATATTGATTTTGGTGAATTGATGGACTGGCCTTTCCACCCTCGGTTGATTACTCCTTGGTTTATCAGATGTAGGCTTTGGGATCATAACAGCTCATACCATTGGTCGGCGTTCAACTCTCCCTTGGTTCCTTTGTGGATAAACAGTAGATACCTCCTTCTTCCCAATGAAAGTTTTCTCACAGTTGTAGAGGCAGATGAATCCTTCTAAATCTTTCCACTTTTTATGCCAGCTTCCACCCTCTCCCTGGTTAGTATTAACTCAGTAAATCCTACAGATGAGCTCCCAATCAAATGGTTGAAGAAAGGGCCCGATAGAGTGCCTAAGAACATGTCCACCAATTCCCTTTCAAACAGAGGGGGTTGCACTCTCCCAGCTAAATCTCTCCACTTCTGCGTGTAATCCTTGAAACCCTCATTGGAAGCCATAGCCATACTCTGAAGTTGAGTACGAGTATGTTCCAAATCAGCGTTATTTTAATATTGATTATAGAAATCTGCGGCAAGATATTCCCATTTGTGGATGTTGGCCCTTTCCAATTGGTAAAACCAATCGAGTTGTGTTCCAGATAGGCTATCTTGGAAAAAATGCACCCACAAGTCTTTATCGGCGGAGTGCGGCTGAATCTTTCTCACATATGATCGGAGGTGCATCTTAGGACATGACACCCCATCATATTTTGCAAACAACGGCACTTTGAACTTTGGTGGGATCACAATTCCCGACGCTAGTCCCAATTCTTCAAAGTCTAGACCTGACACCTTTTGTATTTCCATAACGCTCAAACGCTCTTCAAGATGTATGTACTTATCATCTACTGGAGGATACCGTTCCTCGTAGTAGTCTTCCTCTTCTTCCTCCACTTCAGATTCTGACAGAACCGCTGTTTCTTTTCCTTTCCCTTCTCCTTCCCCGGAAGTGGTTGCAAAATTAAAGGTTCTTCTAGTTTGTCCCTGAAACCTTCTCCCCATGTTCAAAACCCCAGTGACCTTCTTTGTTTTCTTCTTTCTTTCTTCAGCTAACAGGGTCTTCAACTCTTCTTGCCCCTTGGTTAGGTTCATGAGTAACTGTTGAAACTGCGTGTTTTGAACTTGAAGATCTTTAACTGTCTGTTCGAGATCCATCTTACTGAAATAAATAGTAGAGGGATGAGGAAACTCGTTGCAAAAGACCTGTTTATGTTATGATGAATGATATGTGCATATGCAATGTTTTTAAGGATTTTTAAAGATTCAAGTTCGTTTTAGACAAAAAATAAACACGTTATATTAATAAGATAGAGTTTGAGTACATCAATGCCCCTTGGGCAAAATAATACAATACTCTAAGATAAAAAAGTAGTGCGCATCCTCTTTGGTGCAATGTAGGCATTTAGAGTCTGCTCCTTATGAAGTAGCCTAGTGAGTTCCAAAACCTTCTTCTCACTTGCGTAGAATTGGGCTTCGAAAGTATCTCGCTCTCTTTTGAGCTGTATCCAATCCCTTTGTAGGTCTTCAAGATTTGTAGGCATGTCAGGATGTAGGATAGTGTATGGAACATCTCCCTCCTTGACAGGATCAATGATCACCGGGAGAATGGAAGGATAAGGCATCATAAGACTTTGAGCGTGGGTTCGTACCCACTTGAGGTAAGGCTCAAGAGGGATGGAATTCTTGTGTCCCAAAGTCTTGCTATCCACCTTGTTTAGCATCCTCCATGATCGGATGAACCTCTGGCGAAGACCTTGATCTTCGTTATCGTAGTCGAATACCAAGCCTTGAATCAACATCTCGTGCGGGCCATCCCTTCGGGCGTAACCAAACTGTCTTAGAGCTAAACATGGGTTATAGGTAATACCTCCTCAAATGCCAAGTAGAGGGACATTAGGTAATTCCGCATAACGGTCAACAATGATAACATTCTCTTTGGATCGATAGCACCAATGAATGTCTGAATGTTTGAGCGTCATTAACCTTTGTGACCACCTTAATCCTTGCTCATTCTTTAAGACTGATTGGGGAAGATGAGAAATAAACCATCTTGCTAGGATAGGAGTGCAACACATAAGGACACCTTTTTTCCTAATTGTGTGAGTGTGAAAAGAGTGTAGGATATCCCCTAGCAATGTAGGCACCAGATTGCGTGACATGAAGATTTTGACGACACTCACATCTATGAGTTGGTCAGGATTGGGAAACAAAACCATCCCATAGATGAGGAGAGCCACAATTTCCTCAAAATCTTGCAAGTGTAAGGAATTCCAACAGCTTTGGGCTTTCTCAAACAGGAACTTTGCTAAGAAGCCTTTGACACCACTTCTAGTTTCCCAATGAGTTGTGACATCAGATGAGTGCAAGTGCAGAGCTTGAGCAATCTCTTCTGGCTTTGGGTCTCTTTCCGTACCGTTGAAAGGTATTTGATTGAGAATGGGAATCCTCAAGAGTTGAGAGAATTCTTCCAAAATAGGCACACGCTGATAGTCGGGAAATGTGAAGCAATGGTGCAAAGGATCAAAGAACTGGAAGAGCACCTTTATCATATCCTCATCTGTGTTGGAGGTGACCAAGTTGAGTAGAAGACTATGCCTCTCGGTGAATGGAGAGTTCTCAGGGATCCTTGAAGCTAGCTCCTTGATTTGTGGAGGAATTCTTACAAGGTTGACTTGGATAGTTTTCCTGCGAAGTGAATCCATATCCTACAAAACAAGAACAAAGATGAATCTCCAAAATCCTTGAAATGGTTAGTAGATGTATGTGATGTTCATGATGTCCATGATGTTATGCACAAGTATTCATATACAAGTAAAGCAAACAAATTCTTAGTTTAGGCTTGCATGGGGTTTTATAGGTAAGTACCCTCTTGATGTTTAGTTGGCTTAAACCTGTCTTAGTAATAGTAACCGGGTTCTAAGGAGCTCAACATCACCAGATTGTTTCCTTGGTCATTGTTTCAGCTCAAGCCTCTTTACTGGAGGCCGAAATATCCCAAGAAACCAACCCTCAATGAGTGTAGCATCGAGTATCTACCAACTTCGGACTGCACCAAAGCCGGTCATCTCACTACATCCTAAAGGCCAAGTTGGTCAAGTAAAAGGTTCTAGAAGTTCATTAGTGCTTCATGACATCACTCAGCGGCCCCGTATTCTCTTTAATTGACTCAAAGGCTACCGGTACCCACAAATATGTCACACTAACATAGCTATTTCTTAGACCATGTCGGTATACCCTGCACAGTTTCCACAATGTATTGTTATTTACCTATAATGTATCCCAAATCTGGGTAGAGGATTTCAAACCCAAACAAAGAACCATAATATAAAGCATACAAGTCAAACAATATAAGCAAGTAAATGTGATCTAGCCCTAAGGTAACCCCACTTTTATAAAAATCCCCAACATAGTCGCCAGTTCTGTGATACGGTGGGAGAACTGACTTGAGAGTTTTGCGTTTGATCGCAAATGTTGCGGTTAGCAAGAGTCACCACCGACTTTTCTTTTATCCAAAAGGAAAGGTGAAAAAGCATAGGAAAGACCTTTGAGATTGTTTCTTGAGTTCGGGGGGTAGATTATGAAAAGGGAAGGTATTAGAACCCTTTTCATCCATGTGGGGTTTTGAAAGTATTTTGTAAAAGAGGCCATTTATTTAGGAAATCTTTGTAATGATTCTCGTTCGTAAAAATGTATACAAAGATGTTTATCTTTTTGGAAATGTTTTCAATGTTTGTAAAATGTTTGGAAATGTGTGTGTTTGTTTTTTGAAAATAGCAAGGATAATTATTTGGAAATAGAGCAAGTAACTAGAATTAATCTACTTACTCAAATGTCTTTCTTGTTCATTTTCTATTCCTTTGACATTGTGTTCTTACCATTGGTTTGGTAAGCAACCCTACCTTTGGATGTAAACGGGACGGGCGTGGGTCATCGTATAACCATGATTAGCAATATTGCAAAGTATCTTAGCACTTTTGAGGGACCAAGATCATTTTGTAAGGCAACTTTGAATAGCGTCATCATGGGACTATGATCTTATACTTGTTTGTTTTGCCAAGATACTTCGCATGCGTAATATGGCCATTTATAAGGCAACCAAGTGTATTTTACCCTAGGGGTGCTTGTGTGCAAGTGTATTGATTTTCATGCATTGTTTATCTTGAATTAGGGTTTACTAATTGTTGATTTTAGTCTTGCCATACAAACCCTAATTACTAACATTTATATTAAAGCGATAAATTGCGGAAAGTAAAATTACTATGCTATTACATCGTTTAGGGGATGGGGGTACAATTTACAAATGGGTATAGAATAGGAACTTAAATATTACAACCATACTGAGTAATAATGAAGGAAATGTAAAAACAATGTAAAAAGAAGGAAACAAAATGCATTTTGAACCATTATGTGTTGACACGAGCTCACATGCATCGACACATAACTTTCCTTGCCCCCTGTATTGCCAAATCAACTCAGTATGAGTCGATACATAATCGTATGCATTGACTCATACACTGCATGTGTCGACTCATACGTGCTTTGTGTCGACTCATACACTGTTTTTTCCTTCTGTTTTGGGCCTGTAAAGCAGTATGTATCGACTCATACAGCTATATGTCGACTCATACTGTCATTTTTCTATTTCAACATTGTTTTGCTGCATACATGGGTTAGTTCTCAACACATAATGAAGAGAATGGAATATAAACAAAAGGTTAGCTTCCAGGACAATGGTTACTACACTTTGTCTCCAAAAAAAGGAATTACTAATGATGCTTGAAATGAAGAACTAAAGTCAAGAAACTTACCTCGGAGCTGGATCTTATATTTTGAGTTTGACTTGTTGTTTTGACTGTTCTTGAACTTCAGAAAAGAAAGCAGAGGTGTTGTAGAAGCTTGTTCTTGAGTTTGGACAATTTCTAGGTGATGTATGTGAGGTTCTTAAATGCTTGGATAAAGCTTGCAAAGTGTGAGAGTTCTGGATATTTGGATTTTAAAACTCAAGAGTGGAAGTTTTATGGACTGTTATGGCTTTTTGTGAATATGAGATTTTAAGGGTTTATCAATAAAACTTATGGCTTTTTCTCTCTATTTTTTCTAACCCATTTTCTCTTGCAATTAGCCTCTCTATTTATAGAGAAGGTTTGAGACTTCAAACAACTCAGATTTTTGAATCACATGTTATGGTTATCTTGCTTGTTTTTGAAGCAAGCATGAAGAACATGTTTCAAATGCTTGTACCAAGCTATCTAAAGTGGTTTATCACTTTAAACATGTTTTTTATGACTTGTAGAAGTTGAGTGTGATTAGAACAACAAGTTAGAGGCTCAAGAAATTGACTTTATGATTAAAGTGAACTTTACAAGAATGGCAATGGTGCCTTTGTGCCAAAAATGGAAAGATGCAATGGGAAATACTTAAACCAATTGGATAATGGTTCAATCAATTGTGTAAACATCTGATTATGGATAGATTTGCAAGTCAAGAGGCCTGCAAAGTGAAGATTATGCAGCATGGCTCAGATTTTTTTTCCTTGTTCATCACAAATCTGCCTTGTAAATCAAGAATGAATGTCCAACTTCAGATCCTTGTATCTCCTAGCTCAAATATGATAAATTCATGCTATTGGATGTTTTGGAAAGCTTGAAACACCCTCTATAACTTTCATGTTTTCCATTTTGACAAAATTATCTTGTAACTATGTGAAAAAATGCCAAGAAGTTGGGATAAAATCCTGACCAAAACTGCTGAAAATTTCTCTAAGTGTTTATTCAAAAATGCCATGACTTCATGAATTTATAAATCAAAATCCAACCATTCCAAGAAAAAGTCCTTCCCTACAAAGGTTTAGATCTCGTTGAGATCTACAACTTTCATGTTGGAAGTTTTCCTTGAATCATCTTACATCATGGTGAAAAGTTGGCATGAATAAATGAAATTATCATGTATAAAAAACACTTAGAAAAATTTCTAAGTCTTGAAGAGTTTGAATTCTCACATTGAATTTTAACTTTCTTGATTTCTTGATAATCAAGTTTCATATTTTTGAATGTCTTGATGAATTTTTATCTTTGGCACTTGAGTTTGACCAAAAAGTCAAAGTTTGACTTTTCTATATACAATTGACTTTTGATCAGTTGACTGGAAAATTCATTTGTCAATCCAATGGACTTGCAATGTTTTGAACCATGTAATTAGGTAAAAATGATGCAATTGGACTCTTGATATAATTCCTTAAACCAATTGACCATTTGCTAGGTCAAAAAAAAAACAGAAATTGCCTTTTCCCAGTCAAAACCCTAATTTTGACCATTTTGCCGTTTTGGAGATTTGATCAAATTTCTTGAGGAGTTGTGGTTCAAACTTGATCAAGTGATACATATGAGTTTAAAATGTTGATGTGGATCAAAAATTATGAATTTTGACTATAAATTGGCCATGGTTGACTTTTTCCCCAATACAACTGATTTTTAGGTCAACTACTCAATTGATTGATCAAAAATGTAATCCAAGGCTTGAAACTTGACATGAGTAATCTTGGGGGTCCATAATGATCCATGAAAGTAACATGGATCATCGAAAGTTCAAAAATATTTGTGCAAACTCAAACCCTAATTTTGGTCATCAGTGCATAAGGAGGTGTCTTGATCTGATCAAACCCTAGTGCAGTCTTAAGCCCAAGGAGATCTTGTGAGAAAATTCTTGATAAGTGAGAGGGTAAATTTTGGGGTACAATAACATGCATGCAATATTTTCAAGGATCTCGTGGGGTAAACACAAGAAAATGTTAGAAGTTGAATTTTGACTACAACTTTGATGGAAGAACTTCATGTCTTTGAAATGTGCTTCTACGAGAATCAAGCTCACCATATCGAGTGGGTCATAGCCTCTGACGCAAGTTGTTGTGTTCTGGTCTTTTTGACGGAATTATCTAGAGGAAAATAAATCCCCTTACCCCTTGTTAGGCGTTTGGTTCATCATAGCCTGCATCATAGACCCTTGAGATCCTTGAAATGGTTAAGGAAATGTTATGGCATGTTGTTATGATGTGTATGCTATGCGCCAAGAAAAAGTGTAAGGTGATTAAGACAAGTGAGTCTTGCAAGAGGTCCAGGTTATTGGATAATGGATTCCAATAGGTCCTACAAGGAACTCACATCAATAGGTAAGGAAAACAAACAAGCCCTGCAAGGAGTTCAAGTTGTTAGATAATGAAAGCAGACAAGTCCCACAAGTAGCCTTAGGTTCAGGCTTGCATGGAGTTTGTAGGTGAGTATCCTCTTGATGTTTAGTTGGTTAAACCTATCCTAGAAAAGTAACAGGGTTCTAAGGAGTCTCAATATCACCGATCTTTCTTTATCAGGCATTGTTTCAGCTCAAGCGATCTTTTCTCGCGGCCAAAATATCCCAAAAGTCTGATCTCAATGAGTGTTGCATCAAGTATTAACCAATCCTCAACTTTATACCGAGGCCGGCTATCTCACTACTTTCTAATGGTCAAGTTTGTTCAATTTAGGTTCTAAGGTCCATTAGTGCTTTATGACACCACACAATGGCCCCATATTCTCCTGGATTTAACACAAGGGATACCGGTACCAACAAATGTGTCACACTAATGCAGCCATCGCTTCAACCATATCGGTCTAGGCCGTACAATATCCACGATCTATTGCTGCTTACCTAAAAGGTTCCCCAGATCCGGGTGTAGGATCTTTTAGTAACAACCTATTGTACCCCAAAATTTTCCCTCCCATATTCTTCAAGATTTGCCAAGATCAAGCTTCAAAATCTCTCAAGGGTTACACAGTCCAATGGCCTCCTAACACAGTCAAAAGTTAGGGTTTTGGTTCCTGCAAAGAAATTGAGGTTTCCAAGGGTCCAATCAAGTCCCATGTGCCCATATACATTGTCAAGCATCCATATGTCAAGTTTCAAGACTCACAGCATCAAATTGCACAGTCAAAAAACCCTAATTGCTCCACAGTCAACTGCAGGGGAAAAATGGTCATTTGACAGTCAAAAGTAAAAATTTTTGGTCAACATCTTATTTTGAATCCACAATCATCATTTGATCAATTCTTGATCATGATTCTCAAAGCATGGCTCAAAAAGTCTCAAGATGCAAAAGTTTCTATTTTTGGACAGCTGAAAAAGTCAACTGCAAATTGACCAAGGCATAACTCCTTCATGGTTTATCAGAAAAATTACATCCAATGCTCATTTTGAAGAGAATGACATTTCCTACAACTCATCTTCACACTCCAAGTCCAAGAAATTCTCTCACAAAAAGTTATCAATTTCAACATTATAGGTCATTTTCAAAAGTCAACAAAAAGTCACTTTAAGTCAAAGACCATAACTTGAGATTGGTAAATCAAAATGACATGGGACCAAAGGCATTGGTTAGAGGACTTCAATACCTTTCCAAAATGTCCAAGAACATGATCATAGCTTCAAAATTGAGCAAGATATGCATTAGAGAAGTTGGGAAATTTTTGGGAACTTTCAAAAGTCAACTTTGCCTAAAACACTTCAAATTTGCTAATGGGCCTCAAATTCTTCCTTGAATCATTACCCAAAGCCTATGCACGACCCATTGAGCTCAAAATGATTTATTTTCTTATTTTTAATTAATTAATTGAATTTTTATTATTATTAATTCATTTAATTGGTTTTAATTGTAGAAAAATATCAAATAATGGTTGTCAAATCTTTTTATGCAGCAAATATACTCCACACATGCTAAGGATTTCGTGCATCACTCAAGGGGACAAGATCTTCCATAATTGGCAAAGTTTTCATGGAAAAAGATTGAAAAATATATGGTGAAAATCAAAGATATGAAACATTAATTCATGGACTTTTGGGCCAAGGTTTTGACCTAATTTGCTTCACATACAAAGGCACAAGTGAACCCTTGTGCAGAACGCACGTGAAAACTGCTCAGAGGCCATAACCAATTTGCAAAAAAATCAAGAAAGTTGTGAAACTGAAACCATACTTGCAGTGCCTTTCCACGCCTAAAAAGAATTCCATCATCTTGCCTGAGTTACCAGGAAGCTATTGCACCCAAGAACAGGCTCTCATACTCAAAGAAACGGTAGAACAGAGTCACGTTTGTCACAAATATTTCCATAATCGAATTCTAATTTCTATGCATCATTCATGTGTTTTGATTATTGATTTATGCTACTAACATCTCCCTGAAGCTTTTGGTAACGTTTAATTGTGCTAAAATTGCTTGCATAAAAATTTGCCATGAATAAACGTTAGGGTTTCTGAAGCTCCAAATTAGGGCTTTCTTGTTGAGGAAAAATTAAACCTTGAGACCTATGCAGTTGAATTCAGGAGCTCCATACGAATTGAATGGCAACCTCGCGCTCAATTTATATTAACGCCTCTTCTATTCGCTATTTTTCGTGGCTATGGTTAGTGGGGTTTAAAACCCCCGCTATATCATTCATATTGCAGGTGAAAACGAAGAAGAAAGCTGAGGTGTCCAAGTGTGGTTGGGTGATCCAAACTGCGCGCGTATTTTTTTTGTTTATATCATTAACATGTGTTTTTTTATATAATTATTGTTTTCCATTTACACTACAAACGCGTTGCCTAGCTCAGTTGGTTAAGGATGTGTATTGCAAGCATTGGGACCTGGGTTCGATTCCCAGGTCCCCCCATATACTTAATGATTTTTGTTTTAACACATTCACATGCAGCGCTTCTCCAACGTCTCACCATACAGCCTCACGCATAGCTTGCCAAGTGGCATTGGTGAGCAATCTGAAGGCCACAGAATGAGATCCAGGGTGCACTTCAGTCAATGAGCGTGTACACAATTCTGAAAGTCAAACGTGACTTTGCTTCAATGGGCTAGAATTCTGCAATCAAAACCTCCCCTTGGGCCTGATACCCCCCCTTGGTTTGCATATTTGTTTTCTTTTCTTTTCTAATTATAATTCTTTTCAATTGTTTTTTTAATTGTTTTTATTAATTCACCATTAATTAATTTTCATAATAAAAAATCAGAAACCAAAAAAATGTTTTATATTTAATTATTATTAATTTCATCACTAACCTATTTTTTTGTAAATAAATAACTAACAATTAATCTAGTTTAAATTAGGTTTTAATTTTGACACTTTTTCTTAATAAATAAAAATTACATAGAATTAGGTTTTTGACACTTTTTTTTCTTAATTAATTATTTGCATCATTATTCATTATTACTATTTATTAACCATAATTTGTGTACATAAATATGTAAATTAACTAATTAGTTTAAATTAGGTCAACTTTGACGTTTCATTAATAATTAAAATATATAGAATTAGGGTTTCCTCTTGATTTTTCTTTTCTTTACTCCATAAATACAAAAAACATAAAAAAAACATTTTCTTTCCTTTAATTAAATAATTAATTAGACTTTAATTTAATTTAATTTCTCAAAAGGGTCAAAACCCTCGGACGTCCTGATTTTAATTCTTTTCGCGCATCATTATTTTATTGATTATTATGTAACTGTTCAAGGAATGTAATAGTAATTAGGTTTATCACTTTTCTTTTACTTTCCGCATCTTTTATCAAAAACGGGTCTGTGTATTTTGGCGATGTATAGACCCGCGCCTTGTAATAGCGTAGCTTTTATATTTCCGTCTTTTAATTTTCCGCACTTCTAACTGCTAAACTTGCATGAAAGAATGTATGGTAATTAAAAAACACGCGTAGCTCACTATGCCATGATTAAAGATAACCGTTAAACTGAAAACAACACACAAATACACACACCACTTCTAGGGTACGCCTCACTTGTTGCCTTCGAAACGTGGTCGTCAAGTATAGGACGTTTTAGCGGTCCTTATGTCCATGATCCAGTTGCCTCGAAACAGTTTCCTCGAAACAGTTGCCTCGAAATAGTTGCCTCGGATTAAAAAGGATATAGGACATTAGGTTTACTTCTAAGGTGTCCTACTATTGCTTCGGTGACCACACTGTCCCTACAATCGAATTGACCCGAACACCTCCAACGGTGGTGCTACCTACCTCTCAATGGTGGGATGGCACTACCTTAAGTACTTTTACACAGCTTAATTCCTTAGGGTAGGTAGATGACTCATGGATACTTGCTCTCTTAAAAAACAATCAAAAATCTTTTCACACCGACATTTTCAAAAGCTTTCAAAACAAATTTTTCAAACACTCTTGAGGATAGATACAAGAGTTATTCAGAAATCTTTCAAAGAAACTTTTTCAAACCCACTCACATTTTGAAAAGCAAACATTTTGAAAACATAAAGAGCAAGTATCTAAGAGCCCATGGATAACCATGGATAGAAAGGGTGCTAACACCTTCCCTTTCTATAAATCTACCTCCCGAACCGAGAAACGTTCTCATAAGGAATTTTGCTGTGCTTTTGTCCTGTCCATGTCGGAGAAAATAAAAGACGGTGGCGACTCTTGCTTCTGCGACATTTCGCGAACCAGCGTTAAACAGTCAGTTCTAAATCCACCGATCACAGAACCGGCGACTCTGCTGGGGAATACTTAAAAGTGAGGTGTACCTTAGGATTAGCTCATACTTGTGTTTTCAATTGCTTTGTTTTGTTTGCTTTATTATTGTGGGCACTGTCTTGGGAGTTCTATAGATCCTAACCCGGATCTGGGGGATACCTTCTTACAAAGTAGCAACAAGACTGTGAGGGAACTGTGCGGGGTATACCGACACGGTTGAAGTAGTCTGCTACGTTGATGTGGCACTTTGGTGAGTACCGGTAACCCTTGAGTCAAGTCAAGGAGAGTACGGGGCCGCCGCGTGGTGTCGTGAAGCATCAACTGACCTTAGGAACCTTAATTGAACCATCCTGGCCTCTTTAGGGTAGTGAGATAACTGACTTTGGTGCAGTCCGAAGTTGGTTGATACTCGATACTACACTCAGTTGAGGGTTGTTTTCTTGGAATATTTCGATCGCCAGTTCAGTGGCTAAATCGAAACGACGAACACAAAAAACAATCCAATGATATTGAGATCCTTAGAACCCGGTTACTTCTGATAGGACAGGTTTTGAGCCCACCAACTTCAAGAGGGTAATACCTAGACCCCATGCTGGCCTGAACTCTAAGGGTTGTCTTGTGTGACTTGTGTGCCTTACCATGTTTGCTTTTTGTGGATATTTGTGGTGTGTTTTTATCATAGCATCATAACATCATACATCATCACATGCATCCACTAACCATTTCAGGGGTTCAAATCTTCATCTTTGTTCTTATTTTGTAGGACATGGAAACTATCCGCAGAAAGACAATTAAGATCAACCTTGTAAGGGTCCCTCCTCAACTTAAGGAACTTACATCCAGGATTCCCGAGAGCTCTTCTTTCAGTGAGAAACATGGAAGACTCATCAGCTTGGTCAACACCAACCTTGAGGAAGATATGATAAATGTCCTCTTCCAGTTCTTTGACCCTCTGCACCACTGCTTTAATTTCCTGGATTATCAACTGGTGCCTACCTTGGAAGAGTTCTCCCGGCTTCTGAAGATCCCTATCCTTAGTTAACTACCCTACAACGGTACGGAAAAGGAATCCAAACTTGAAGAGATTGCTAAAGCATTACGCCTACAACCATCTGACATCAAGGGACATTGGGAAGTTAGAAGTGGTATCAAAGGGTTCTTGGCCAGATTCCTGTTTGAGAAGGCCCAAGAATGTTGGAATTCCCTTGACCTACAAGCCTTTGAAGAAGTTGTGGCCCTCCTTGTCTATGGGTTGGTGTTGTTCCCGAATCCCGACCAGCTTATAGATATCAATGCTGTCAAGATCTTCATGTCCAGGAATCCTATACCTACGTTGCTTGGGGACATCCTTCACTCATGTTACACTCGAACCATGAGAAAAAGAGGTGTTCTTATGTGCTGCACTCCCCTCCTGGGAAGGTGGTTTATTTCGCACCTTCCACAATC
Source organism: Vicia faba (assembly GCA_948472305.1). Taxonomy (NCBI): domain Eukaryota; kingdom Viridiplantae; phylum Streptophyta; class Magnoliopsida; order Fabales; family Fabaceae; genus Vicia; species Vicia faba. The sequence goes on along the minus strand of OX451735.1, from coordinate 1,165,378,185 downwards.
AGTTTTGAAGAATGAGCGGGGTTTGAGATGGTCACAACGATTAATGACTCTTACGCATGCTGATATACATTGGTGTTCTCGGTCCAGGGAAGACGTCACTATCATTGATCGTTGCGGGGAGTTTCCTAATGTTCCTTTACTTGGAATCAGAGGAGGTATTACTTACAACCCGTGTCTGGCTTTGAGACAATTTGGTTATGCTCGGAGGGATGGCCCCCACGACATGTTAATTCCTGACATAGTTTTTGACTTCGACAATGATGCACAAGGACTTCGCCAGAGATTTATCAGAGCTTGGGGGATGCCCAACAAGGTAGACAGCAAGACACTGGGGCACAGGAATTCCATCCCGTTGGAGCCTTATCTCAAGTGGGTACGAGCCCGCTCCCAGAAGTTAGTGATGCCATATCCTCATGTTCTCCCTGTAATCAAGGAGCCAGTGTTGGAAGGAGAGGTGCCATACACCATTCAACATCCTGACATGCCTACATCCTGGGAAGAAATGCAGAAGAGCTGGATCCAGCTTAAGGAAGAATGAAATTCTCTTGAAGCCAGTCTACATGCTAGTGAGAAGAAGGTCTTGGAGCTCACCCGCCTACTGCACGAGGAAAAGACTCTCAACACCTACATAGCTCCAAAGAGGATGCGCAGTGTCTTTTGGGATTAATTTACTTTGTAATGTTTTGCCCATGAGGCCTTGATGTACTGAACAATTATTTCTTAATGATAACGTGTGTTCTTTTTTGTCTGCGACAAATTTGAACTTTCGAACCCTTGAATGCATTGCATAACCAGCATATCATGCATCATGTGCATAGCAGGTACTCTTTTTTACAGGTGGTTTAATCTTCTTCGCTGTTTATTTCAGCTCGCCATCATGAATCCTGAATCATCTACTGAGCAATCCATCAAGGCCCTCTAGGCTCAAAACGCCCAGTTCCAAGAGCTGATCATGAGTTTAGCCCAAGGTCAAGAGGAATTGAAGGCTCTGCTGGTCAAGAAGAAGAAGAAGAGAACTGTACTATTCAACACTGGCCGGAGGTTTGGTAACACACTGTAGAATGAGGTTGATCAAGCTGGTTCTTCTGTAGGGAAAGGCAGTCCCCAAGGGGGAAGGGTTCCTAGTCCGGTGGTCTCCGACAACGAGACTGATTTCAATGAAGAACAATACCCTCCAGCTGAAGACAAGTACAAGAAGTTAGAGGATCGCCTGAATGCCATGGAAATTCAACAAGTGCCTGGGTTGGATTTTGGAGACTTGGGTCTATCTTCTGGTGTGGTAATCCCATACAAGTTCAAAGCACCATCTTTCGCAAAGTATGACGGGGCGTCCTGCCCTAAGCTACATCTCAGATCTTATGTGCGGAAGATCCAGCCGTATACTGTGGACAAGAACTTATGGATCCATTTCTTCCATGAGAGTCTTTCAGGGACTCATCTCGAATGGTTCTATCAGCTGGATGGAACCAAAGTTCGTAACTGGGAGGACTTGGCTACTGCTTTTTACAAGCAGTATCAGTATAATGCCGACCTCGCTCCTACACGTACCCAACTCCAGGGTATGTCGCTAGGATTGGGAGAAGGTTTTAAAGACTATGCGCAGAAGTGGAGGGACCTGGCTGGCAGGGGTGCATCCACCATTAACCGACCGTGAACTAGTGGACATGTTCTTGGGGACCCTATCCGGGCCATTCTTCAATCATCTCATTGGCAATTCGTCTGCAGGGTTTACAGATCTCATTCTGACTGGGGAAAGGATAGAGGCTGGTTTGAAATCAGGGAAGATACATAAAGGTGCGTCCTCAAGTTCTGAGAAGAAGCCTTTCAAGAAGGAAGCTAGTGCTGTGTATGGCCCTAGGAGGAAAAACAAACCAGAACGCCGCCAAGTTGTCAACGCGGTGGTGATTGCAAAGCCTGCTGCCGCTCCTCGGCAACCTAACCAACCAAGGGGTGAGAGGCCCAGAAGAGAATATACTCGGCTTAGTATGACCTTGTCGCAGATCTTGCCGCAATTGCTATCGACCAACCTGGTAACCGTCAGGGAAGCTCCGAAGGTGGTAAACACAACCTCTCCGAAGTATAATCCAAATGCCCGCTGTGCTTATCACTCTGATAGCCCGGGGCATTCTACTGATGATTGTTGGGCCCTGAGAAATAAGGTTCAGGACCTTATCGATGCCAAGGAAATACAATTTGAGGCGCTCGAAAGGCCAAACGTTGCGACTGCTACTATGCCCCAGCATGGAGTAAATGCCATTGAGGAAGCCCTGTATGCAGTTTCTGTGGATGATGTTGCTACCCCTTTATTGACTGTCAAAAGGAACCTGTTGCTGGCCGGTTTATTTCTGGGTTGTAGCAAGGGTTGCCTTCTGTGTGCCGTTTCCCCTGCTGGTTGTCCGTTGCTGAAATCAGGCATCCAAAACCTGATGGATAACAAAGAAATTTTGTTCAAGAAGACCGCTGTTCCTATTGTTCCTACTGCAAAAGTATCCATTGTCACCATATTCAACAATCCTACCAAGGCTCCCCCGAGGAAGCCAGTCAAAATCATGTCTGTTGCGCCTATTGTCATTACTGTTCCGGGGCCTCTCCCCTATAAATCTGACAAGGCTGTCCCATGGCACTATGGGGCAGATGTGTACGTACTTGGAGTAAAGCAGGAGTTCAACACTAATACCGGTATCAGTAATATCACCGGTCCCGCTAAAGTTACTCGCAGTGGCAGGCTCTTCTCGCCTGACATTGCGCCACCAGTTATCTAAAGACCTCTTATAATCACGCCTACAAGTGCACCTGTTTCCCCTCTTGATCAAGTTTCTACCCCTGCTGCCGAGTCATCTGACACTCGGGGCAAAGGGATTGCTGATGTGCCTGCCCGGATGGAGGCACCGAAGACTGTCAATGTTGAAGCGTCACAGCAAGAGATGGAGGAAATCCTTAAGATCATTAAGAAGAGCGATTTCAACGTCGTTGAACAGCTGGGGAATACCCCCTCCAAGATCTATATGCTATCATTGCTGCTATGTTCAGAGGCCCATGCCAAGGCCCTGATTTCATTCCTGAAGACGGCCCATGTGCCACAAGAAACGTCTGCGGATCAATTTACTGGTTGTGTAGCCAACTTGACCGCTGACAATGGGTTGGGATTCTCTGATGCTAATCTGACCGTCAAGGGAAAGAACCACAATGATGCCCTGCATGTCTCCATTGAATGCAGGGGCACTACTCTCGCACAAGTGTTGGTGGACACCGGTTCTTCGCTGAATGTATTGCCCAAGAAGGCCTTAGACAGGTTGGATTGTGAGGGCCTGGAGTTGAAGCCTAGTAACATCGTGGTCCGAGCCTTTGACGGGTCGAAGAGGATGGTACATGGTGAAGTTGATATTCCGATTCGTGTTGGTTCTCAAGTCTTTGATTCAAAGTTCTATGTGATGGACATTCGTCCATCTTATTCCTGTTTGTTGGGTCGTCCTTGGATTCACAAAGTTGGGGCTGTGACCTCCACTCTACACCAGAAGCTCAAATACCCTGTCAGAGGGAAGATTGTTACAGTGCAGGGGGAGGAAGAATACATGGTTAGTCATCTGAACTCGTTCCGGTATATAGAGATGGACGGGGAGTTTATTGAAACCCCCTTTCAACATTTTGAAGAGGTGCCCCCAACATTGGCGTCAGTAGAGACAATGATTGAAGAAGACTTTCCTTTGAAGATGGCCTCCTTAAAAGACGCCCGAGCTGTAATTGAAAAAGGTGAATGTGCAAACTGGGGCAGGCTCCCTGATTTTACTCCTAAAACTGACAAGTTTGGGCTGGGTTTCACTGCAGAGGCTCAGAGGGCTGTACACAAAGCAAGGATCGGAAGACCTCCCGTGTTCATCACCAACCCGGGAGTGAATACTATTGAAGGCGATGCAGAGGAATCAGTGTTTGATAGCTGGATCTACCCGACGACCGACGGCGGACTGAACAATTGGACTGCAAAAGACCACATACTTGTTACTTTTGTTACGCAGTAATGAATTCCTTTGTTTTTTAATTTGTAATGAACAATAAATTGAAATTTATGGCCCGGTGTCTTACCCGGGGCACCGTGGCTTCATTTGTGAGGGCTTATTACTTGTAATTTCCATATATCATGAATAAAAACATTGGACGTTTTTCCCATTTCAAATCTTGTGCTCCCTGTCTTTCTTTTTTATATATTGCAAAACAGCTATATTTACACACACTCACCTATACAGGTTTCAATCCACTCTGGATCTCACTGGTAACGACTCTGCTACTGCCAGTTATGACTTCGAAAATCCGATCAACTTAGCCGAAGACGAAGGTGAAGATGATTGCGAAGTGCCTGGTGAGCTTGCAAGACTGCTACTCCAGGAAGAGAGGGCCATTCAGCCACATGAAGAGCCAGTGGAAACGGTAAATCTGGGTACTGAGACAAATAAAAAGGAAGTTAAGATTGGTGCTAATCTAGAGCTCAGTGTGAAACAACGGTTGATCCAGATGTTGCATGATTATGTGGAAATCTTTGCCTGGTCCTACGAAGACATGCCTGGGTTGGATACCGACATTGTGGTCCATCACTCGCCTACCAAGGAAGACTGCCCTCCGGTTAAACAGAAGGTCCGCCGTATGCGTCCAGAGATGTCCGAGAAAATCAAAGCTGAGGTTATGAAGCAATTTGATGCCGGTTTTCTAGCAGTGACTCATTACCCTCAGTGGGTTGCCAATGTGGTTCCGGTGCCAAAGAAGGATGGCAAGGTCCGAATGTGTGTTGATTACAGGGATTTGAATAGGGCCAGCCCTAAGGATGATTTCCCTCTGCCTCACATCGACGTTCTGGTTGACAATACTGCTCAGCACAAGGTGTTCTCCTTCATGGACGGCTTTTCAGGTTATAATCAGATCAAAATGGCTCCTGAAGACATGGAGAAGACTACCTTTGTTACTCAGTGGGGCACTTTCTGTTACAAGGTCATGCCATTCGGACTGAAAAATGCTGGGGAAACCTACCAACGTGCCATGGTTGCTTTATTTCATGACATGATCCATCATGAGATTGAAGTATACTTCAATGATATGATTGCAAGGTCCCAAACTGAGGAGGAACACCTTGGCCATCTACTGAAGCTGTTTGACCGTCTGAAGTTGTACAAGCTGAGGTTGAATCCAAACAAGTGCACATTTGGGGTAAGATCTGGAAAGTTGTTAGGCTTCGTTGTGAGCGACAAAGGTATTCAAGTGGACCCTGCCAAGGTTAAAGCCATACAAGAGATGCCAGTTCCCAAGACAGATAAAGAAGTCAGAGGCTTTCTAGGACGTCTGAATTATATTGCCCGGTTCATCTCGCATCTAACTGCTACCTGTGAACCAATCTTCAAGCTGCTGAAGAAAGATCAGGTAGTACGTTGGAATGATGAATGTCAGGCCGCTTTCGACAGAATCAAAGAATATCTCCAAGAACCACCCATTCTTATGCCACCGGTTGAAGGGAGACCTCTAATACTATACTTGACGGTACTTGACAACTCAATAGGGTGTGTGATGGGGCAGCATGATGAGTCTAGCCGAAAAGAGCACGCCATTTATTAACTTAGCAAAAAGTTTACTGACTGTGAGACCCAATATTCACTGCTCGAGAAAACTTGATGCGCTTTGGTATGGGCTGCTCTCCGGCTGAGACAGTATATGCTGACTCACACTACTCTGTTGATTTCAAAGATGGATCCGATAAAGTACATATTCGAAAAGCCTGCTCTGTCCGGAAGAATAGCAAGATGGCAAATGATCTTGACAGAATACGACATCCAGTACACAACTCAGAAAGCCATCAAAGGAAGTGTATTGGCAGACCATTTGGCACACCAGGCAGTGGATGACTACCAGTAAATGAACTTTGAGTTTCCAGACGAGAACATCATGGTAGTGACTGATTGTGAAGTACCTGGACCGGATGAAGGACCTGAGGAAGGATCCCGATGGTCTATGCACTTTGACGGAACCTCCAACGCTTTGGGTAACGGTATTGGCGCTGTGATCATATCCCCAAAAGGCACTCATACTCCACTCACTGCCCGACTATGTTTCAACTGCACCAACAACATGGCGGAGTATGAGGCATGCATCATGGGTCTTCAAGCTGCAATCGACTTAAGGATCAAGTTTCTGAGTGTCTTCGGAGATTCCGCTCTCGTGATCAATCAGATCAAAGGCGAGTGGGATACGAAACAGCCAAACCTTATTCCTTACAAAGAGTGTGTGTTGACATTGATCCCCCATTTCACGGAGATAACTTTTGAACATTTCCCAAAAGAGGAGAATCAGTTGGCGGACGCGTTAGCTACGATGTCTTCTATGTTCAAAGTCAAATGGGATAACGAGGCTCCCCGGATCATCATCTGGAAACTGGACGAACCTGCATATTGTTGTGATCTTGAGGCTGAAGAGGTAACTGAAAAACCTTGGTATCATGAAGTAAAGAGGTACTTGGAAGCTCAAGAATACCCTGAAGGTGCATCCATCAATGACAAAAAGTTTCTAAGAAGGTTCGCTGCAAAGTTCTTCCTCAGCAATGGCATCCTCTACAAGCGAAACCATGATTCCACCTTACTGCGTTGTGTGGATAAGACTGAAGCAGAAAAGATCATGGCAGAGCTGCATGAAGGTACCTTCGGAACGCATTCCAGTGGACACACCATGGCAAAGAAAATCCTTCGGGCAGGATATTTCTGGTCCACAATGGAAGCTGACTGTTACCAACATTCTCGGACATGTCATAAGTGCCAGATCTATGCTGATAAGGTGCACGTTCCCCTAGTTCCTCTGAATGTCTTGACCGCACCTTGGCCTTTTGCAATGTGGGGCATTGATATGATCGGCGAGATCAGACCTACGGCATCCAACGGGCATCGTTTCATCCTGGTTGCGATTGATTACTTTACAAAGTGGGTTGAGGCAGCTTCCTACGCTACGGTAACCAAGAACGTCGTGGCACAATTCATTCGACACAACTTGATCTTTCGATACGGTGTACCTGAGAGGATCATTACGGACAATGGTACCAATCTTAACAACAAGATGATCACTGAGCTCTGCGAGCAATTCAAGATACAGCACCACAACTCTTCTCCCTACCGGCCGAAGATGAATGGGGCTGTAGAAGCATCTAATAAGAATATCAAGAAGATTGTGCAGAAGATGACAGTGATCTATAAAGATTGGCACGAGATGTTACCGTTCGCTCTTCACGGGTACCGTACCTCAGCAAGGACGTCAATCGGGGCAACTCCCTTTTCCTTGGTCTATGGCATGGAGGCAGTCTTGCCGATTGAAGTCCAGATACCCTCTCTCCAGATAATGAAGGATGCAGGCTTGAGCGAAGATGACTGGATCCAGACTCGACTTGATCAACTAAACCTAATTGACGAAAAGAGACTCACTGCTATTTGTCATGGTCAAACGTATCAAAAATGGATGATCAGGGCATTTAACAAAAAAGTCAGACCACAAGAGTATCAAGTTGGGGACCTGGTAATCAAACGCATCATTCTTCCTCAAAGTGATCCCAGGGGCAAATGGACCCTCACATACGAAGGGCCATTCATGGTTAAGCATGTGTTCTCAGGAGGAGCCATGATTCTAACCAACATGGATGGTGACGACCTTCCTCACCCCGCCAATGCAGACATAGTAAAAAGATACTACGCATGATAAAAGACCCGCTAGGTTGACATACCTAGGCAAAAATTAGGGCTTCCCGGCGAACCAAAAGGGTTCGGGAAAAAATAAGGGATGAAATGAAAAAAATCTGTACACCCGGCAAGTCGAAAACCTGAAAAGGCGGCTTGGGCAAAAAGGGGTATCCCGGTGGACTGAAAACCCGAAAGGGCGGTCCAGGCAAAAGTTAGGGATTAAAGCGTAATACTATGTCTCATTGGATCACCTTGCATCCAGAATCCGGTATCAACATCAGGTTCAGACGGCATCGATCAATCAGCTTCATCTTCAACTGAGCAGCCAAGTGATGAGACGCTCGAAGATATAAAGGCGATAGCAGAGTCGGAACCCAGTGGGATTATCTTTCTTCACATAGCTGTTTTGTTTTCCTGTTTCACAAAATTGTATAAACTCTGTTGTTCGGCGGTGTTCTCTTACTAGGACGTCAGCCTCTTGTACATAAACGCCTATTTACAGGCAAATTCAAAAATCAATACAAATTCACTTTTCAGACCAATGGCCAATTGTTTTTTCCTTTTTCCGTTTTGTTTTGTAAAGAACGTCCAATGTTCAATTGTGATATATGCATTCGACACTAATTGCTAACTCATAAATATTTGCATACGAAACAAAGGATTAATTACAGGGAACATCAGAAACAGGGGCAATAATGAGTTGTCTAAGCAATCTAATTTCTCTGTCCACCAAGGTACCAAGGTAAGTTCGACTGAAGAATATAACCCAGATACCTTCACTCCCCACCGAGTAAGACAAAACTCAACATTACTCCCCAAGAAGTTGGTCTCCCAATCAGCCCTACAAGGCACAGTATCTCCAGCAAGTCAGCAACACTCTCCCCATGCAGAGTTAACATACTGTCAGCTTTAAGGAAGTTGGATTATCCCCAGAAGATCTCAACATTCCCCAGCGGTATACAAACATTCCTAACAAGCATCCCCGACAGTCTTAATATAAGATTGTTCCCCGGCGGAATACCGGACATCCAAGGGAGCCATTCCCCAGTCCAATCTGAAAGTTTCCCCAGGAGAGTTGAATCAATTCCCCCAGTAGGAAGCTTATCCCCAGTAGATTCTGGAAGCTTACCCCTGCAAAGCACAAACGCCCCTCCCGACTTTATTCAGAAGGTTATTTCCCCACCAGGATATAACTGGGTTATCCTTAGCCAATTGCCACGGAAAGATCGTCCTCGGCGAAGTCTTCCTATCCCCAGCGGAGTTCATCAATTCCCTCAACAAACTTATCAATGGTATCCCCAGCGGAGTTATCATCAGCATCTCAGCAAAGTGCCTCTTTCCCCACAGAGTAATTCCCCGCAGAGTGATCTCTCTAACAAGTTTATTCCCCAACAGAGACATCTTCTCCTACCGGTATTCTTGCAACCATCACCCCCAGCGGAAACAAAGCTCTACTCTTCAACATCAGCCCAGGAGTTAACTTCCCGGCACCCGTCAAGGATTTACTTTCCTAGACAAAAATACATTCACGAACATCACATCTTCATACATTATAGCATGCACATACGCATCATGAACATACAATCTCATTTATCTTGAGAACATCACGCATTTCATACATCATGACATTACATACAACTAACGTTTTGTCTTTTCAGGACAAAAGTCAATAAAAAGATGATTACTATCAACTGTCGCAATTCCAGGTCCGATTCCTGTATCTTGCCAAGGAGTATCTGTTGACGACTAATTCTAGACTCGATTCCTATATCCTGCCAGGGCACGTCTGAAGAGTTTGAAGATCCGATTCCTGTATCTTGCCAGGGTGTATCTGTTGACGACTAATTCCAGACTCGATTCCTGTATCCTGCCAGGGCACGTCTGAAGAGTTTGAAGATCCGATTCCTATATCCTGCCAGGGAGTATCTGTTGACGACTAATTCCAGACTCGATTCCTGTATCCTGCCAGGGTACGTCTGAAGAGTTTGAAGATCCGATTCCTGTGTCCTGCCAGGGAGTATCTGTTGACGACTATCTTTCCGGACTCGATTCCTGTATCCTGCCAGGGTACGTCTGAAGAGTTTGAAGATCTGATTCCTGTGTCCTGCCAGGGAGTATCTGTTGACGACTATCTTTCTGGACTCGATTCCTGTATCCTTCCAGGGCACGTCTGAAGAGTTTGAAGATCCGATTCATGTATCTTGCCAGGGTGTATCTGTTGACGACTAATTCCAGACTCGATTCATGTATCCTGCCAGGGCACGTCTGAAGAGTTTGAAGATCTGATTCCTGTATCTTGCCAGGGTGTATCTGTTGACGACTAATTCCAGACTCGATTCCTGTATCATGCCAGGGCACGTCTGAAGAGTTTGAAGATCTGATTCCTGTATCTTGCCAGGGTGTATCTGTTGACGACTATTCTCCAGACTCGATTCCTGTATCCTGCCAGGGCACGTCTAAGGAGTTTGAAGATCAACCCCTGTAACAGGCCAGGTAATTATTTTCTTTCTCAGATATGCAAGTTCTTGCTAAGGAATCTCTTACGCGATCGACACCTAGATGGCATCTGTAAGCCCATCCACATACCAACAGTCTCCAAATGGCGTCTATAAGCCCATTCTCGATAAAGTTTTGTCACACTTCCAGATGGCATCTATAAGCCCATCCTCCTATCCATCAGTCTCCAAATGGCATCTGTAAGCCCATTCTCGCCATCACACTGCTAACATGTCAGCGCAAATTTCTGGGCACTTTAGTGTTCAATCATCTTCCACCTTCGGATCACGAAAGGCACGCCATCCAATCTACATCCTCGGGTCTAAGAAGATTGAACAGGGGCAACTGTTGTACCCCAAAATTTTCCCTCCCATATTCTTCAAGATTTGCCAAGATCAAGCTTCAAAATCTCTCAAGGGTTGCACAGTCCAATGGCCTCCTAACAGTCAAAAATTAGGGTTTTGGTTCCTGCAAAGAAATTGAGGTTTCCAAGGGTCCAATCAAGTCCCATGTGCCCATATACATTGTCAAGCATCCATATGTCAAGTTTAAGGACTCACAACATCAAATTGCACAGTCAAAAAACCCTAATTGCTCCACAGTCAACTGCAGGGGAAAAATGGTCATTTGACAGTCAAAAGTCAAAAATTTTGGTCAACATCTTATTTTGAAGCCACAATCATCATTTGATCAATTCTTGATCATGATTCTCAAAGCATGGCTCAAAAAGTCTCAAGATGCAAAAGTTTCTATTTTTGGACAGCTGAAAAAGTCAACTGCAAATTGACCAAGGCATAACTCCTTCATGGTTTATCATAAAAATTCCATCCAATGCTCATTTTGAAGAGAATGACATTTCCTACAACTCATCTTCACACTCCAAGTCCAAGAAATGCTCTCACAAAAAGTTATCAATTTCAACATTATAGGTCATTTTCAAAAGTCAACAAAAAGGCACTTTAAGTCAAAGACCATAACTTGATATTGGTAAATCAAAATGACATGGGACCAAAGGCATTGGTTAGAGGACTTCAAGACCTTTCCAAAATATCATAGAACATGATCATAGATTCAAAATTGAGCAAGATATGCATTGGAGAAGTTGGGAAATTTTTGGGAACTTTCAAAAGTCAACTTTGCCTAAAACACTTCAAATTTGCTAATGGGTCTCAAATTCTTCCTTGAATCATTACCCAAAGCCTATGCACGACCCATTGAGCTCAAAATGATTTATTTTCTTATTTTTAATTAATTAATTGAATTTTTATTATTATTAATTCATTTAATTGGTTTTAATTGTAGAAAAATATCAAATAATGGTTGTCAAATCTTTTTATGCAGCAAATATACTCCACACATGCTAAGGATTTCGTGCATCACTCAAGGGGACAAGATCTTCCATAATTGGCAAAGTTTTCATGGAAAAAGATTGAAAAATATATGGTGAAAATCAAAGATATGAAACATTAATTCATGGACTTTTGGGCCAAGGTTTTGACCTAATTTGCTTCACATACAAAGGCACAAGTGAACCCTAGTGCAGAACACACGTGAAAACTGCTCAGAGGCCATAACCAATTTGAAAAAAAATCAAGAAAGTTGTGAAACTGAAACCATACTTGCAGTGCCTTTCCACGCCTAAAAAGAATTCCATCATCTTGCCTGAGTTACCAGGAAGCTATTGCACCCAAGAACAGGCTCTCATACTCAAAGAAACGGTAGAACAGAGTCACGTTTGTCACAAATATTTACATAATCGAATTCTAATTTCTATGCATCATTCATGTGTTTTGATTATTGATTTATGCTACTAACATCTCCCTGAAGCTTTTGGTAACGTTTAATTGTGCTAAAACTGCTTGCATCAAAATCTGCCATGAACAAACGTTAGGGTTTCTGAAGCTCCAAATTAGGGCTTTCTTGTTGAGGAAAAATTAAACCTTGAGACCTATGCAGTTGAATTCAGGAGCTCCATACGAATTGAATGGCAACCTCGCGCTCAATTTATATTAACGCCTCTTCTATTCGCTATTTTTCGTGGCTATGGTTAGTGGGGGTTTAAAACCCCCGCTATATCATTCATATTGCAGGTGAAAACGAAGAAGAAAGATGAGGTGTCCAAGCGTGGTTGGGTGATTCAAACTGCGTGCGTATTGTTTTTTTGTTTATATCATTAACATGTGTTTTTTTATATAATTATTGTTTTCCATTTACAATACAAACGCGTTGCCTGGCTCAGTTGGTTGATGATGTGTATTGCAAGCATTGGGACCCGGGTTCGATTCCTAGGTCCCCCCATATACTTAATGATTTTTGTTTTAACACGTTCACATGCAGCGCTTCTCCAACGTCTCACCATACAGCCTCACGCATAGCTTGCCAAGTGGCCTTGGTGAGCAATCTGAAGGCCACAGAATGAGATCCAGGGTGCACTTCAGTCAATGAGTGTGTACACAATTCTGAAAGTCAAACGTGACTTTGCTTCAATGGGCCAGAATTCTGCAATCAAAACCTCCCCTTGGGCCTGATACCCCCCCTTGGTTTGCATATTTGTTTTCTTTTCTTTTCTAATTATAATTCTTTTCAATTGTTTTTTTAATTGTTTTTATTAATTCACCATTAATTAATTTTCATAATAAAAAATCAAAAACCAAAAAAATGTTTTATATTTAATTATTATTAATTTCATCACTAACCTATTTTTTGTAAATAAATAACTAACAATTAATCTAGTTTAAATTAGGTTTTAATTTTGACACTTTTTCTTAATAAATAAAAATTACATAGAATTAGGTTTTTGACACTTTTTTTTCTTAATTAATTATTTGCATAATTATTCATTATTAATATTTATTAACCATTATTTTTGTACATAAATATGTAAATTAACTAATTAGTTTAAATTAGGTCAACTTTGACGTTTCATTAATAATTAAAATATATAGAATTAGGGTTTCCTCTTGATTTTTCTTTTCTTTACTCCATAAATACAAAAAAGATAAAAAACATTTTCTTTCCTTTAATTAAATAATTAATTAGACTTTAATTTAATTTAATTTCTCAAAAGGGTCAAAACCCTCGGACGTCCTGATTTTAATTCTTTTCGCGCATCATTATTTTATTGATTATTATGTAACTGTTCAAGGAATGTAATAGTAATTAGGTTTATCACTTTTCTTTTACTTTCCGCATCTTTTATCAAAAACGGGTCTGTGTATTTTGGCGATGTATAGACCCGCGCCTTGTAATAGCGTAGCTTTTATATTTCCGTCTTTTAATTTTCCGCACTCCTAACTGCTAAACTTGCATGAAAGAATGTATGGTAATTAAAAAACATGCGTAGCTCACTATGCCATGATCAAAGATAACCGTTAAACTGAAAACAACACACAAATACACACACCACTTCTAGGGTACGCCTCACTTGTTGCCTTCGAAACGTGGTCGTCAAGTATAGGACGTTTTAGCGGTCCTTATGTCCATGATCCAGTTGCCTCGAAACAGTTGCCTCGGATTAAAAAGGATCTAGGACATTAGGTTTACTTCTAAGGTGTCCTACTATTGCTTCGGTGACCACACTGTCCCTACAATCGAATTGACCCGAACACCTCCAACGGTGGTGCTACCTACCTCTCAATGGTGGGATGACACTACCTTAAGGACTTTTACACATCTTAATTCCTTAGGGTAGGTAGATGACTCATGGATACTTGCTCTCTTCAAAAACAATCAAAAATCTTTTCACACCGACACTTTCAAAAGCTTTCAAAACAAATTTTTCAAACACTCTTGAGGACAGATACAAGAGTTATTCAGAAATCTTTCAAAGAAACTTTTTCAAACCCACTCACATTTTGAAAAGCAAACATTTTGAAAACATAAAGAGCAAGTATCTAACATCCCATGGATAACCATGGATAGAAAGGGTGCTAACACCTTCCCTTTCTATAAATCTACCTCCCGAACCGAGAAACGTTCTCATAAGGAATTTTGCTGTGCTTTTGTCCTGTCCATGTCGGAGAAAATAAAAGACGGTGGCGACTCTTGCTTCCGCGACATTTCGCGAACCAGCGTTAAATAGTCAGTTCTAAATCCACCGATCACACAACCCAAACAAGCCTTCAAAGATAAAGCATACAAACACACAATGTAAAGCAATTTAAAAAATTAACTAAGCTCTAAGGTAACCCCACTTTTTATTATTGTTCCCCAACAGAGTCGCAAGTTCTTTGATACGGTGGGAGAACCGACTTTTATACTGGTTTTGCGTTTGTATTCGCAAATATTGCGGTAAGCAAGAGTCGCCACCGAATTTTCTTTTATCCAGCAAAGGAAAGAGTGAAAAGAACAGAAAAAGACCTTTCGAGAGTTTTCTGAGTAGGGGGGGTAGATTATGGAAAGGGAAGGTGTTAACACCCTTTCCATCCGTAGTTATCTACGGGCTCTTAGATGTTTTATCTTATTTTGAAATACCTCGTGCTTTGTGTGTTTTAAAAAGTATTTGAAATGCCAATAGTCAGGCAAATTGCTTTATGATAACTCTTGTATCAGTCCTCAAGAGTGTTGATAAAGCGTTTTGAAAATGTTTTTGAAAGTGGTTTTGTGTAAGTGTAAAAAATGGTTTGAGCAAGCATCTAACAACTATCTAATTTACTCAAAGGGGTTGTTCTTTTCCTCTTTTCCCTTAGACAGTGCTATCCTACTATTAGTGAGTAGGATGCCCTAGTCGTTGGATGTTTGAGGGACATTCGAAGGGACATTTGTAAAGTCACAAAGGCAACTGGGAAAGAAACCTTAGTAACTACCCTAGGGTTTTAAGATCATTTTTACTGAGGCAACGTCGAAAGGGTCATTTTTCATCTTTAAACCGGAGGGTAGCCACTAAAATCTCTCATATTTTGAGAGTTGTGACTGTTTTTCCAAAGGCAACCAAAGTGGGGTACCCTAGAGGTGCGCATGTGAAATTGTATTATATTCAGTTATTTATCTTTGCATTTAGGTTTGCTAGTGTTTTAATTTTATGTTCTTGCCATACAATCATATTAGTCATGCATCTAAACAGTTTTAATAGTTTGCAGGAATTTAAAATGCAGAAAGATAAATCCTAAACTATTACAAGGCTTCGGGGAGGGGATTATTTACATGTCCAAACTTGGGGGGAAATAAAGAAGTAAAGTAAAAATCCTAGTTAATTCTATTACATCCCAGTAGGCAGTTACAAAAAATATGGAAATAAGAAATGCGAAAAGTAAAAATGTGCGCGAATTGATAATACGTCTAAAAATCCTAAGAAAAATGAAATCTTTTTGTTGGTTTTTTGTTTAATAAAAGAGAATAAAATCTAAGTCTACTTAGTTTTTAATTTTAAGAAAGTGTTAAGGTAATTAAATAATTAATTAACAAAATTAACTTTAATAAAAAAACTAAAACTAAAACCTATTTTTTTTGTGATTTTTATCTGATTTTATAATTAAATAAAAAATAACTAAAAAGAAAAAAAAAACAAACATGTAAAATGGGCCAGGAAACAAAAGTACATAAGGGGTGGTATGATCTGAAATCGCTAGGCACAAAAAAGCGGAACTCAGGAGCTGCACTGGATCCCATGTTGCTAGCCCTTGAGGGTCTACCATGATGCTGCATGTTGAGGCGTTTGGATCTGGATCAAATGGTGATGATATGATGGTACATGGTGTGTGTGTTTGGACTTGAAGAGCCAGATCTGCAAGGAAATAGTTAGAAAAAACAAAATGCAGGACGTGGGTATCGAACCCAGGTCCTTCCCCTACACACACACCATCATCTCGTCACTTGTCTATCAGTAGAAGATTTATCTCCTTGATCAACATTCACCATGGGCTCTAGAAGATGAGGTATGTTCAAGTCTCCATGGTTCCCATATAGCCAATTCCATGAGATTATCTCCACAAGGTAATCTTCACAAAGTCATACATTCCCCGCAGATACTTTCTCCAGTAAGTGCAGAGGCAGAGATATCCTACTACAAAGTCACTTCCATCTCCTAAGTTTACAGCCTAATGGTGTCAAAGTTTCTGATATCCCATACAGACCAAGAATCCCCGATTACTTCCCCGACATTCCCTAGCCTGGTTCACAAATTTCTTGCATTCCCTAACAGGGTTTCATGAAAATCCCCAAGCAGATTACGGAGTTTTCCTTCCCCAACAAATTTTATTTCTCTAACAGCGGAAATCAATCTCCCAACATTTCAACTTCAACAAAATTTGAAGACTTACATTCTTCATCCCTAACAACAATCAGGGATTTATTTTACCTAGTTCAATAACACTGCAATAGAACAACTGATACGTTCATACATTGAATTCATACATCGTTTTACAAACATCATAGCATATGCAGTACAAATACATATATCACAATCTCATTTATTTTGAGAGCATCATGCAATTCATACATCATGACATCGCATGAAACTGACTTTACCTTTTCAGGTTGAATTTGCAGACAGACAAATACTATCAACTTATGCATAGCAGGTTAAAGATTAATTCCTTAAACAAGCCAGGGAAACTATCTTTACGACCAACAAAAGAAGGTTCCAGATTAATACCTGAAACAAGACAGGACAACTATTTGCAAACAACTGATTATAGATTAATACCTGAAACAAGATAGGACAACTATCTACATGAGTAGATTGAAGATTAACTCCCGAAACAAGACGGGGAAACTATCTTTATTTCTCTAAGGTCAAAGATTAATTCCTGAAACAAGTCAGGGCAACTATCTCTACGACCAACAAAAAACAAGTTCCAGATTAATACCTGCAACAAGTCATGACAACTATCTGTGAACAACTGATTGTAGATTAAAACCTGAAACAAGACATGACAACTATCTATATGAGCAGATTGAAGATTAACTCCCAAAACAAGACGACTAAATTATCTTTCTTTCTCTAAGGTGAGAGATTAATTCCTGAAACAAGCCATGGCAACTATCTCCACGACCAAAAAAAACAAGTTCTATATTAATACCTGAAGCAAGACAAGACAACTATCTGTGAACGACTGATTGTAGATTAATACCTGAAACAATATAGGAAAACTATCTACATGAGAAGATTGAATATTAACTCCCGAAACAAGACGGGGAAACTATCTTTATTTCTTTTAGGTCAGAGATTAATTCCTGAAATAAGCCAGCGAAAATATCTCTACGACCAGCAAAAGGCGAGTTCCAGATTAATACCTGAAACAAGACATGACATCTATCTATGAACAACCGATTATAGATTAATACCTGAAACAAGCCAGGAAAACTATCTACATATTAAAGATTAGCTCCCGAAACAAGACGTGGAAACTATCTTTCTTTCTCTTAGGTCAAAGATTAATTCCTGAAACAAGCCAGTGCAACTATCTCGACGACCAACAAAAGCAAGTTCCAGATTAATTCTTGAAACTAGACAGGGCAACTATCTGTGAACAGCTGATTGTGGATCAATTCCCAAAACAAGACGGGGTGACTATCTACACTACTAGATGAAGCAATCTTACACGGGTTCCTTCTCATGATCTCTAGATGCAGCTTTACACGGGCTCATCCTGAAGTTATCTTACATGGGTTCCTTCTCATGATCTCCAGATGCGGCTTTACACGGGCTCATCCTGAAGTAATCTTACACGGGTTTCTTCTCATGATCTCCAGATGCAACTTTACACGGGCTCATCCATAAGCAATCTTACACGGATCCCTTCTCGCAATTTTTAGATGTAGTTCCACATGGACTCATCCTGAAGCAGCCCTACACAAGCTCCTTCTCATGTATCTCCAGGTGAAGTTTAACACGAACTCATCCTTAAGCAGACCTATACAGGTTCCTTCTCATATATCTCCAGATGAAGTTTAACACAGACTCATCCTGAAGAAGCTCTACACAAGCTTCTTCTAATATATTTTCAAATGTAGTTTCACATGACTCATCATGAAGCATCCCTACACAGGCTCATTCTCATATATCTCTAGATGAAGTCTAACACAGACTCATCCTGAAGCAGCCCTACACAGGCTCCTTCTATACCATTTCCAGACAACAGTTAATTTCATTCTCCCCAGCAAGTTACTGTGAAGCCTGGATTTCAGCTAGAAAACAGCTAACGGTCATCTCTCCAGTCTAGAGATAACTCCTCAATAGAGACATGGACAGCTAAAGCTCCTAGACTTTATTCCCCACATAGTTTTCTTCAAGCGGGAGAACAACAGAAATCAACATTTCCCAGTGGAGTCCTCCTCAGACAACAGGAACAGGAATCCCCACAAAGAGACCTCTTATAAAGTCAACATCTACTCTGGATGGCATCTTTAATCCCATCTCCGACAACTCTCATTCATCTTCTCCAAATGGCGTCTGTAATCCCATTCCTGACATCATCAACCAACCGCGTTACTTCATGCGAGTGAAAATTTCTGGGCACCCTAATGTTCAATCATCTTCCACCTTCAGATCACTAAAGGCAGACAAGTTAATCTACATCTTCAGTTTTAAGAAGATTGAACATGGGCAGTTGTTGTACCCTAAAATTTGTCCTCCCATTTTTATTCAAGGCATACTCATTAAGGTCCCCAATTACTCAAGGTTGACCAAGAATTGATCAGATAAATTCTCCTCATAAGCAATGGCCTTTCAACTAATTTCACTTTTCACCAAGATGTGTGAGTTCCAAAGCTTCAAATGATTTCCATGAAACCCTATATGCCTCATCATAATGGCACAACTGAAAGAAAGAAAATAAGTGTACATGATAAAGTGTAGGTCGAAGGCTGAAAATATGCCTAAGGGCATTTGGGTCGAAGCAGCTTTGACAGTAGTATGCAGGCTAATCCAATGCCCAAAGAAACACTAAGATCGAATGAGGGATAGTTTGAAAGAAAGCATGAGAAGGATTTTATGAAGCCTTTGTATGGGAGAACTGGTAATGAGTGCCATCAAAAGGTTCGTTTTTGAACATGGAGATGTAAGCCATTCAAAGCGTTAGAAGGAAGATACCTTTCGATTGACATGTTTCCCGAATGGGCGCTTCAAAAAGAAGAATATTTGGAATTCAAAAAGCTCTTATGTTATCCAAAGAAACACGTGGAAATTTATTGGTTCAAAGGACATGCCATCTTCAAGCATGGCGTGATTGAAGGACAGTTAGAGATGAATCAGCCAAATATGAGTCATCTTAGAGTTTTTGGGATCAATGTGTTTTAGGCATGTGTCTGAACAGAAAAAGAAGGAGTTGGGTAATCAAAGTAAGGCTTGGTGCTCATAAGTAATCCTTCGATTGGCGCATATAATCTATATTCACCAATCGAAGGTGAACTAGTGATCAACAAGAAAGATATTTTTTGTAGACATAAGCAAAGGGTGGGAGTTGGAATCAAAGAGCCACCTGCACAACTACATTCGAAGGAGATGACAAAATGAAGCTTCGACAGACCAAGAGGAAGAGGTGGTCGAATTGAAGGAAAGGAAATCAAAAGGAACAAGAATTATTCAATTGGATAGTTTTCAGATCAAGTAACTAAGGCAGATAGTGGCTCAATCAAAGAAGCCACGATGATGAGGCCTTGGAACATTTGAATTGGAACTCAGAACCATCTAAGAACAAACTTGGGAGCATTCGAAAAGTCAAGATGTGGGAGTGAAACCTGTCCAGGTTCACTCAAAAACCCAAAATGGTAGAAAATAATCAACAATGGAAACCTTTTAAGACTTTTGATTCTGCCTTCAAAGCCATGGTTAATGACTGATTCTTGTCATTTTAGTTCATCACTGCACCCCTATAAATGCAGAGCTAAAGCGCAAGCAAAAGAGGACAGGCACATATTGCCTATACACAATGAATTGCCTACACGTACAATTTGCCTCACTAAAAACTCCACAAAACCTTGAAGTTGTTTCAAATTTTCTAAACTCAGTGCAGGCTCCTACAGTTCGATTCAACCCATTTCCATTCAAACCAAGTGTTGCAATCATCTTTGTAAGGTTCATAGGGTAAGAATGGGTCATGATTAACAACAAAGCTGTTAAAAAGGCATGCATATGCATCACCGGTTCTAATAATCATGTGAATTCGTATTTGTATTTTTATGTGTTTCAGTGCATATCATCCATATTATTGTGTTGTTGAGATCCAAATATGCAAGTTTGAGCCATTAGATGAACCCTTATACTGCCTGAACCATGAATCACCATGTTCATGCATATTTATGCTTGACTGAAGGTGGAGGATTTGCATTTAAAATTTTATTGTAGTTTATCATATAATCATTCTTTTGTGTTTGGATCAATGAATGAACAAATAGCTCAGATGGTAAAGGGGAATATGTGTTGTGGAAATGGCCTGGGTTCGATACCCAAGTCGTATATTATGTTTTTTTTCTAACAATTATCTTGCAGATCCAGTGTGCTGCATTTCAAACCCTTCCCATGCGCCTTCAAGCTCTAGCCAATGGATGACAAGGAGTTCAAATCCAGTACCCTCCATAGGAAATCCATCATGCCCTATCAACAGCCTCCCTCGTTGGATCGAAATGCAGCCCCCTCCTTGGATCGAAGGACAACCTCCTTCCTTGGATCTAAAGGCAACCTCCCTCCTTAGATCGAAAGACAACCTGGGTCTCTTCCTTGATTTGGGCCTGTGTTTTTAAACTTACACCCCCTTGTTTCTATTTGTTGTCCTGGCCCATTTGTACTTTTATTTTGTTTTTTTTTCTTCTTTTAATGGCTTTACTCTTTTTTTAACCAACATTAAATCAAAAACATCACAAAAAATATTAGGTTAGCATTTCCTCAAATTAATTAATTAATTAATGACTTTAACACTTTCTTAAAATTAAAATTAAGTCTAGACTTAGATTTTTATTCTCTTTTATTAAACAAAACAAAAAACAAACAAAAATATTTTTTCCTTTTAGTTTTAGACGTTATCTTCAATTCGCGCGCATTTAGTTACTTTTTTATTATAATTATTGTATCTGCTTCCCGGTTTGTAATAAAATAACTAGGACTTTCTACTTTGCTGCTTTTCCCCAATTTTGGATATGTAATTAATCCCCTTCCCCGAAGCCATGTAATAACGTAGGATTTAATTTTCGCACTTTATATTTCCTGTACATATATTAATTGTTTAGATGTATGGTAATAGGATTGCATGACAAAAGCTTAATAATCAAAACGCTAGCAAACCTAAAGGCCAAGATAAATAATTGAGCACAACACACTTTCACATGCGCACCTCTAGGGTACCCCCACTTTGGTTGCCTTCGGAAAAAATAGTTACAACTCTCGAAACGTGAGAGATTTTAGTGGCTACCCTCCGGTTTTAAGATAAAAACTGACCCTCTCGACGTTTCCTCGGTAAAAATGATATTAAAACCCTAGGGTAGTTTCTAAAGTTTCTTGCCTAGTTGCCTTTGTGACTGTATAAACGTCCCTTCGAATGTACCTCAAACATCCAACGACTAGGGCTACCTACTCACTAATAGTAGGATATCACTATCTAGAGGAAAAGAGGAAAAGAACGATTCGTTCGAGTAAAGTAGATAGCTAATTAGATGCTTGCTCAAAAACAAACTTTTACACATACACAAACTTATTTCAAAAAACATTTTCAAAATGCTTTATCAACACTCTTGAGGATTGATACAAGAGTTATCATAAAGCAAGCTGCCTTACTATTGGCATTTCAAAATACTTTTCAAAAACACACAAAACACAAAGTATTTCAAAATGAGCTAAGCATCTAAGTGCCCATAGAAAACTACAGATGGAAAGGGTGCTAACACCTTCCCTTTCCATAATCTACCCCCCTTTCTCAGAAAACTCTCGAAAGGTTTTTTTCTATTCTTTTCACCCTTTCCTTTGTTGGATAAAAGAAAAGTCGGTGGCGACTCTTGCTTACCGCAACATTTACGAATACAAATGCAAAACCAGTATAACCGTCAGTTCTGCCACCGTATCACAACCACCATATATCCTTGCTCGTTGACCTCTATGCTCGTCGACCTCTATGCTCGTCTATGGCTACCTCCAAATCCCATGTCGTTGTCGACTAGCTCTTCTGGTTGATATCCTTTAACTCGGTCGACACATCATATTATTTCCTACAAACTCATGCCTTTTAAGCCAAAGAAATTCTACAATTTAAAGGTTTATTTCCGTAGTAAAAAATTGCTTGTCAACACCAAGCCAGGAAGGAAATCCACTATTAGAAGTATCAATTCAAAGCCTATACAGTCCTAGTTTATAACTTCTCACTTAATCACTACCCAGTGAAACTTCTACCTAGAAATCATCATCTAAATATGAGAAATCCCATTCCACTCCCTAAATCACCTCAATGATATCTAACAGTCCCAATCCCAATTATTGTATCAAAAACAACCTAATATAGAATACTACACTTCAAATACAAAACTCAAACTCTTTGCTTAAAAGTTTTAAGAGTGAGAACAATAACTTGCCAAAATGACAAGTAATAGCCAGTCTACCACAAAGTATCAAGAGATGCATGGGTAACTCACAACTTCATAAGAGACTCTAAAAATCTAAGACTCTAAGCTTCCACTAATTTATATATTATTGAAAATTCAAATTACATTAGGTTAGGCCTTCTCTTTGAATACACCTCTGCAGTCCATGGGCTTGGAATTCTGTGTCCAAATATTTCTTGATCCATAAGCTGAAGGATGCACAAATTGTGCAGAAAAATATCCTTAAATATTAAAACAAACAATACAAAGTTTCCTAAATTTTCTCAAGGCCCAATTTAGTAACTTATGTACAATTGGATATACAAAACTTGTTCTAGATTAAATCTTCTTGACCTGCGAAATTTACTAAGATATATCCAAAAGGGTTACCACAGAACAAAATCAAATCTATCAAGATTTAAATAACATGTACATGTTCTGGTACAAAATATCACAACATCTAACATAACATCTTTCTTCAATGAACCTGCCCAACATGTTAGAATATCTCCTATAACATCTTTGTTGTAAACCATGTTTTAGCAAAATTATGCAAATCCTAAACACATGGTACTAACCATATCCCCCTTTGGAAATTTTTTCTAAAACAACTAAAGTCCAATTAAACTGAAGAGAGGAATAAAACCACATAGGAATAAAACCACAGAGAAATAACAAATCAAACTGCAAAAAAACATGTATCAAAGATACATCAGCTACACAAACACAAGCTACATGTTAAACATGTAAACTTTGTACATGAAGAAGAATATGACCTGCATCTTCAGAATCATCCAAGTTACTCCCCCTAAAACACATAACCAATTCTTGTCATAGAGAGGTAAATCTCCCCTCAAGAACTCAACACATTAGAAGAACATGCAGTAGAAGCAACACACATTATTTAGAGCACAAGACACAATAATGCTCATAACTTAGAACACAAAACACAACAGACAGGATGTTATAACATCTAGTAGGACATCCTACAAACAAATAAAACAAAAGCAGTTGTAGAAGCCGAAATAAGACAAACTAAATACTCCCATGACAGACAGTTATGCTCCCCTTAAAGTGTTGTATAAAGCTGAGACAACTAGGAAAATGAACAATGAATTCACCATCGAATGTTATTTATCCCATAGAATGGAAAGGAAAACATCGAGTAAACCTGAGAGGAAACAAGGTCTTGCGACCAAGTGAAGGGTAAGGGAGTTGATTACGCAAGGGGAAGGTATTAGCACCCCTCACATCCATGGTACTCCATGGGGTCGACTCTTGTTGTCCTAATCAAAGGGTGTGTCTATCTAAAGCTTACAAGTTAAGGGAATGCAAAAGAAATATACATGAAAAACAAAGGTTTTAAATAACTACACTCGTTTAGGCCCTGCAACCCAATGCATACATATCCTTTTTAAGGAATCAGAGCGTCATAGTTTGGCTCAAATGTTTTTGTTTGTTTTGTGTTTTTATGGGTAACAACCCTTTTTGAACAAGTTTTCATAAGAAAAGCCCATGCGGCAAAATAAGTTTGATTGGTTTATATTTTTACCTTGACAAAGGATTTGGTGATTTGAACTACATTAAAGACTATGATTGAGAGAAAGTACAAGGTTAGGGAATGCACCCCCTTATACTCCTCTCAATACTTAAGGCTCGTGACACATGGTTCGCCTCTTTATTATTAAGTATTTTTGAGATTTGATTAAGAAAAAGAAGTTTTAGTTTTACATACATGCAATGCAAGAACTAAACCTAAAGCTAAGGGAACTTTAATCCTACCTGTTATCATGTAACTATGGACCTAAAGTTAGGATACACGGAATCCTACCTAAAGTTATCATGCTTGGTTTAATAACCTAGGGTCTACTTGATCCAAACAAGAATTAAATCAAGAACCTAAGGGATCATGGAATCTCATAGACAAAGAGAGTGTACAAGTAACATAAAGTATACCTAAACAAGTAATAAGCGAGAAATCACACAAACAAGGAAAGTGTACAAGTAACACTCAATATACCTAGACAAGTAATAGGAAAGCAATCACACAAACACGAAGAGTGTACAAGTAACAACTAGACACCTAGACAAGTAATAAGCAAGCAATGAGAAGCAATCGTGATGTGCTAAAAATTAAGCTCAAGGGAGGGCACCTAAACCTGAATTAGGCATCAAATAATCCTAAACAAGAAATGGGACGAGAATGCTATCATGACAAACATATGTGATATATCAGAATCCTAAACATGCAACATGATGAGAATGCTATCAAGACAAACATATAAGATAAGTAAGATAACCTAAAATGTATTAGGATGATAAATCTATCAAGACAAGCATGTAAGAAAAATGAACTATCATAATCATACCATAGGATGAGAATGCTATCATGACAACCATACATGAAAGTGAACTATCCTAGTCATGCCATAAGATGAGAATTCTATCATGACAAGCATACATGAGAAGTGAATTATCCTAATCATGCCATATGATGAGAATGCTATCATGACAAGTAGACATGTTATCAGGACAAACATGCAAGATAATAGACCAACAAGTAAGGTAAACGCTATTAAGACAAGCAGACATGTTATCAGGACAAACATGCAAGATAATAGACCAACAAACAAGATAAATGCTATGAAGACAAACATGCATGTTATCAAGAAAAACACACAAGATAATAGACCAACATGCAAGATAGATGCTATCAAGATAAGCATACAAAATAATAGACCAACAAGCAAGGTAAACACTATCAAGATAAGAAGATATGTTATCAGGACAAACATGCAAGAAAATAGACCAACAAGCAAGGTAGATGCTATCAAGACAAGTATACAAAATAATAAACAAACAAGCAAGGTAAATGTTATCAAGACAAGCATATATGTTATCAGGACAAACATGTTATATATAAACAAACATCTAAGCATGCAATAAATGAACATACTATCATGACAAGTATGCATAAGAGATCCAAGTAAGCACCTAAACAAGCAATAGATACACATGCTATCATGACAGGAATGTAAGAGATGAAACAAACACCTAAACAAGCAATAGATGTATATGTTATCATGACAAGCATACAAGAGAAATGGATTATCCTAATCATACCATAGGATAAGGTGAATCAAGACATCACAACAAAGGTTATCAAAACATGCATTAGACTAAGGTGAATCGGACATCACAATAAGGTTTACCTAAACATGCATTAGGCTAAGGTGAATCGGGACATCACAATAAGATTGACCTAAACATGCATTAGGCTAAGGTGAATCGGGACATCACAACAAGGTTTACCTAAACATGCATTGGGCTAAGGTTAATTGGGACATCAAATAAAGGATACCTAAAAATGAATTAGGCTAAGGTGGATTTAGACATCACATAAAGTTTACCTAAACATGCAGTAGGCTAAGTGAACGTGAACATGCATCAACATTATTGAACATGGATCGAGGCAATAAACAAACAACTAGCATATATTAAACTTGAATCAAAATTAAAGGTGAACGCGCATCACAAACAGTAAACATGAATCAAAACAGAAGGGTGAACACACATCACAACAAATAATGAACATGAATTAAAGAGAAAAGAAGAAGTGAACAAGCATCACCAATTGGACATGAATCAAAAGAGAATATAAGTTTTCATGAATCATATTGAACAAGTATCTAAAGATAAGAACTGAACATGAATCACAATATGAACAAGTATCATAAGATAAGAAGTGAACATGCATCACAATCTGGACAAGTATCATAAGATAAGAAGTGAACATGCACTTATCATGACAAAGGAATTAGGGTTTAGTAACAAGAAAGTAAACAAGGCTAAGGTACAATAAAAATGAGGTGAGTAGCCATACAAGTCATTAGATTACATATTAATAACTATCCTGAACAAGTCTCACATGAAGAGAAAACATCACAAAATATTTGGTGCAAAACTAGGTGAAGAAAGAACATGTATCAACTTCTAACCCTAACACCAAGCCTTTGACTTGTACATGAAACAAATATTGATCAAGACATCAAAAGTAAGTAGCATTCAAGCATTTTTATAACTCAACTAAGAAGTCATCTAAACATCTATCAAAGTCATACAAAATTGCACAAGAAGCAAAGCCACACTAGGCAAGGGTTTATCAAGATGTAAACAATTACGAGCATGATCATAATTCATTGCGTATAATGCCTATGAATACTTATAAAACCAGAAAGTATGTATTTAAACGTGATATTAACTCAATCAAGTTCCATTTGGTTCGCATCCATTTAGCATTAAAATCACTCAACACATAAGAACTCCTAACTAGGGGAAATGGGTCATACATCACCTGTTTCAAAGTATGAACATGAATCATCAATCATATGACCTAAATATAAACAAGATAAGATTCATTTAAATTCACAAGTAGCATGAAAAAAAGCTTGCACAATCACATTTTAAGGTATCGTGAAAGCCATCAAGAAATCAACTCCTAAATTATGTCGAAAAGTTGATAAACAAACATCAATTTGTATTCACAAAGAGATTAATCAAACAATGACAAAAAAAAACCAAATGACCAAGGAAAAATCATTCAAGTCAGATTAGAGGATCACATAACAAGTAAAGAAGTTTTTCCTAATTTGTTTCACAAAGTGAATGTCTAAATAAAATGATAAACAAGTATTATTCAACAATTAGGCATATAATCGAGGCATGGTATTAAAATGTATCGAATACCAATTAAATGAACATAAAAGTATTATGAATACATTGGCCAGTTTGTCATATAAATATGTACGAAAATTCAGTCCCAAATTAGTTCAAACGATCATTCAATTAGATCCACAAAGATGATACATGCATCATAGAATACCTTGGCAAAATTTGTCTCAAATTTAAATCAAACAAATTGAGAAAAATAAAATAAAAATACTACAATTTAGTCAAGTCACTAAATTAATCAAAAAGTATTTTTGGAGATTTTTTACAAGCTTAAAAAATTTAAATTACAAGCTATTTTGATCATGTATCAAAATTTGTAGTTACCAGAAATTGAACAAAAATTATTGCAACTCGCTATTTGGCCCATTAATAGAGAGTGGAGATATAAATCTCTAGACAGACTTTTTTTTGTTTTGCAGCCACTAAGCCTTTTTAGCATAGAATTGAAATAAAGGAGATGGGTGTAACAGTAATCTGGAAATTAAACTAGATGGGTTGGTAACACAAGCTCATTTTCGTGCTGGTCATGAATCTGGCGTCCATTTTTCTTAACACAAGCTTAAACATCAAGAATCATGGCATGTACAGAAATCATCATAAACATAGATCCACACATATGCGCCTATCCATCCACGAAAACATTGCCCTCGAGGGAGGGACTCAGATGCAGAGCTACTTAGATGCTTCTATCAGGCTTAGATCCTAAGCATGGTGCAGAAACTTGTAAGTAATTCGAGATAACTTACTTCGAAGAAAAATCAGAATCGAGCTTGCTGCGTAATGGATGAAGATGAAGCCACAACAAGCTACATGTTACTCCTAATGCAACATGAATGCATACAGAAAAATCCTCTTACATAGAGGAAGAAGAGGAGCTTTAGATTGCTTCAAAAAATGGAGATTCAAAAGAAGAATCTAAAGTTGAAAATAACGATAGTCATGAGAATTGAGATTTTCGAATTCGGTTGCAACTGATTTTTAGAGTTTGTTACGGTTTTTGAGAAGTTTGTTATCGTAATTGAACGGAATTGAGTGTAACAGTTTTCGCTTATCAATCTCCTCCAATTGAATGAATGGATGATGGTGTTTGTATGTATTCAGGCGCGTGGTCTTAACTTTATCATGAATGAAGCTTGGGAAACAATATGAAGAGCAAAATGAAGGGTGAGGTCATTCTCCTGATAAGTGAAGAGAGAGTGAAGAAAAATTTCCACGGGTCAGCTTGTATTATGAAGCTGAAGTTGTGTTACTGCATAATCATGCGCAATATAACCCTCAAATTAACAAATCTGAACAAATACAATTTTTTATCCTGTGTCCGAATGCCTTTCTTCATGCTCTAATAACTCAAGTTGTGGACTTTCTCTTGATGAAGTCTCGACGTCAAAATTAAAGAGAAAAAGTAGATGAACAACTTTCATGTTGACATTGAGTCAAAATAATGCATGTAGCATGCTTTAAAATGCCTCTAAAGTCGAGAAATCATGATTGATATAAATACCGGCATTTTCGCTAACACCGACAATTATTCAGCAACATCATATCCTCAACTTTATCGCTTTATAACTTGAAATATAGACCACTTCTGGATGAGGTCTCAAGACCAAAGTTGAAGATAAAATTCCACTGAACAACTTTCATGCTAAAAATTTCTCGAAATAAGGCCTTTAAACCTGTGAAAAAGGCTCTGAAGTAGTCGTGTCAATGCTGAATAACAACATCAGAAAATTAAATATGTTAGAAATTAATTATTGACTTCATTTCCCGATTTCATAAGCTCATAAGTTTCTCCATAATAATCCAAATGAGACAAACATGGTATCATTGGAAAGATAAAAATTGACAGAACAACTTTGTAGTTGGAGAAATTGTGAATGGGAACATGTATGACCATGTAAACTAAACAATAAGTCATGCATTTGATCACTTTGAAATTCATGAAAATTTCACTATGTTGGATCCTGATCAGGCTCGAACCGACACCTTTAAAGCCTTGTAACTCTTGATTCGAGCATTCAATGAACTCGATTATTTCTACAAAGTTGTAGTAGGAAATTTTCTCTACAAATCCATACCTGACTTGTCCAAGTTGGCAGATGAGAGATACACTTGTACAAAGTATTGGCTCATAGATGAGAGAGATACACTTGTACAAAGTAGAGCAAATGACAATGATTTCTTCCATACTTAGAATTTTTTTACAAAATCTTATTTCTTCAAATTTTGGAGATTCTCGATTTTCTCTGATTAACCTTGATATTTCTTGGCCAATTATCTTGAATTCATGAAATTCAAGTGAAAATACACTCGTTGACCAAAATTTATGCATTTTGACTTTGTTGACTTTTTTAATTAATTAAGCTAAATTCTAATAATCAAGTAATTACAAAGTCTCGATTCAACTTGGATGATTCAACTTGGATGAGTCAATGGGGGCATGCATATACACATTGCATCATGTTATGCATCTTGAAGTTCAACTTTGGTCAGAAAGTCAATCTCCTGTTAACTTTGACCAAAACCCCAATTAAGGGACCGATTAGGAGGAAACTTGTAACCAAACCTTAAACAATGAACGAGTGATCTCCTAACGATCTCTGATGACTTAAATAAATAAAGGACCGAGTGTCACAATAAAACATCTCTGATGACCTCCCGATTCAGATTGATTGTCAATACATCTCCTTTCTGACAGGATAAACTCTGACTCAAAGGGACCATAAATCTTGTTTGGATACTTTGGAGCAAATGACAGTCACCACATCTTGATAATAACGATATTAATATTAGGGATACAACTTCTGATGACTTGAACACCAGTCTCCATTCTCTTGATCAAGAATAGCTATGATTAATGAGAAATCTTGATCCCATATCAAATGAACAAATGCAATGTATGGATGTATATGACGAAATCATAAGCCAACTAGATTTACAAATTAGAGGATAAATTTTAGGGTACAACAAAAACAAATAACACTTTACTAAATCTAGACCTACAAACACTTTTCTCCCCCTTTTTAGCCAAAAATTGACTAAAAATTGAATAGAAAATAAACTAACACAGAAAGAATCAAAAGCAAGAATTGATTCAGGATAAACAAAAGAAGATTCAAAACTTGATGGAGGACTAATAGCACCAAACTGAATCAAAATAAGCAACAAAAAGAATAGACTCTCCGAAACAGGGCAGACTAAACTGAAGAAGAAGAAGAAGAAGAAGAGAGAGAGAGAGAGAGAGAGAGAGAGAGAGAGAGAGAGAGAGAGAGAGAGAGAGAGAGAGAGAGAGAGAGAGAGAGAGAGAGAGAGAGAGAGAGAGAGAGAGAGAGAGAGAGAGAGAGAGAAAGACAAAAACTAAGTCTCTCCAAAGAGACAAAAACAAATGAGATAAAACAAAAACAAAAGACTCTTAAACAAGACTGACTCAATGAACATAAAAAGAATAAACGGAAAAAATACCTTTTTTTTTGTTTTTTATATAAATAGATAACATATAACAACTATCCAAATCTCCCCCCGAGTCAATGAAATTGATCAGTCTTCATCAGCATTTGAATCTGAGTCATGTCACAGAACATGATTCTTCTTGAGAGACTTCATCTTTGTTACAAATGTTTCCCTGTTTTGGATGCTCCAGTAGATGTTCCAACATTTGCTGCAATGTTTAATCCATCCTTCTTTGGATCACTGCTCTTATCTGTTTTAGTTTCCAGCAGAAGAACCTTCTTAGCACTAGCATCCGTGGAAGATTTGCTCATGTTTGAAACATAGTTTATAAGGATAGATAGGTTGTGATGCCTTTAAATATAAGAAGAGTTACCTAGTTTGTAATGAAACCTTGCATGTAATGACAGTCGAGTCAATGAGAGTGTTTATGGAAGAAGATAAAACCATCCTTAGTAATAGTGCACCAATCATCGTAGGAGAGAGACACGTTTCTTGTCAGCTTTTCTCTCTTTCCTAGATTTTACTACTGGAAAATGTTACAACATTTGAAATAAAAAGCCTCTCAATGAAGTTTGTATGGGGAGGTGTAATGTTAAGCCTCTCAATGAACTTTGTTTTGATGAAGACAAACCATAATGGCAAGAAGGAAAAGATATTAATCAAGATAAAGCATCATTGGATAGAAGTCTTTGGTTCAAGCTCTTGGTAAATTCTAATAAGGTATAATAAAATTTTTTACTATGAACTTAAGTCTTAGATGCTCAATGATCAAAAGAAGTTTTTAAACTTGTCCAAACTATTTCTCAAGTATCTTCAGCAAAAAATTAATTTTTATTACTGAGCAATCGATTTACATGTTGGAGCAATCGATTGCTTGCCTCACGTTTTTAGGTTTTTTTCTTTTGTTTTCCCGTGCAATCAATTTGCATATATGTGTAATTGATTTCTCCATGTTTGAAAAAGCTTATGTTTTTAAGTGCAATCGATTTACACAAAGGTGAAATCGATTGCTCACTGAAAATATTTGAAATTTCTGGTTGTTAGAACCTGTGCAAATCGTTTTGCATCAAGGATGCAATAGATTGATTGCTGTACATTTTTGAAAATCAATATATTTTCATATACCTCTTCACACACACCTTTTGAATAATGGATTGTACTAAATCTTAAAAATTGTTCATGATCATTATATAGAAAATCATGTTGTTTCAAAGGGGTATTATGAAGATATAAATAGCCAAAGATTCAAATGATTTTACAACCTATTCCAATCAATCTTTTTCTGAAATTTTCAAATACTCAACTCAAGCTTTCTTCATTTTTATTCAAAAAGTTTTCTGCACATTTTCACATCTTATATAACAGAAAAATTTGAGCAATCTAAGTCCCGAGTCATTGTATATCATTGTTATTGGAAGGGAAGATCAAGTTATTGATAAAATCACTTAAAGTGATTATTACTCTACAAACTTACCCACTCAAATATTGCTATACACTTTTTTTCCAGGATTGTTGTAAATAAGATTAGTGGTTTGTGTACTCTTGTTTTTCCAAGATTGTTGGAAACAAGTAGGTAACCTTGAGAGGATTGTTCTCATTATTGACATAGTGAAAATTCAATAGAATTGTTCTTGGTGTTTGGTAGTTCTTTTTTAAGTTGCCAATTATAAGGAAATCTCTTTCATGTTGAAAGGGGACTGGAGTACTCTCGGACTGTGAGGGGAACCAGGATAACTCTCTTGTGTCTGTTTATTTTTCTGCACTTACTTCTTTCATAAACACCATAAACCAGAAAAATAATATCCATCATCACTAAAACTAGAAAAATTATAAAGTACCTAATTCAACACCCCTTTTAGGTGCACTTCGTACTTACAATTGGCATCAGAGCAGGTTATAGGTAACCTATTCCTAAAAAAATCCAGAATGGCTTATGCAAATCAAAATCCGGTTTTTAGAGATGGTGGTAGTAACAACAAGCCTCTTCTATTTTGTTGTGAATATTTTGACCTCTTTAAAATACGCATGAAGGAACATCTAGAAGCACAAGGAGAAGAAATATGGAATGTCGTTGAGAATGGTCCATTTGTTCCTATAACGGTTGTCAGTGGTGTTGGTTCATCAAATCCTAAAACTCCATGGGATGAAGATGATAAGAAAAAGGTCATCTATGATAAAAAGGCAATCAAACTTCTTCAAGGTGCACTTAGCATGGATGAATTCTTTCATGTCTCAGCATGCAAAACAGCGAAAGAAATATGGGATACCTTGGTAGAAACTCATGAAGGAACCGTTGAAGTTAAAACATCAAGATTAAATACTTTAAGTCAAGAATACGAGTTATTTCTAATGCATCCTGGAGAATTCATCCTTGACTTGCAGAAAAGATTCATGCACTTGACAAATCATCTAAGTGCTCTTGGTAAAATTTTAACTAATGATGAATTAAATCTGAAAGTGCTTAGATCTTTAACTAGGGAATGGCAACCAAAAGTAACGTCAATTTTGAAAAGAAAAGTCTTTATACAATGATATCCGAAACGTTGTTTGAAAAATTTCAAGAATATGAGACGGAACTCGGAAGACTTGAAAAGCATGAAAATCAAGAGAAGAAATCCAAGAATATTGATTTAAAGATATATTCCAAGAAAGTTGAAAAGGAAGACAATCTGGAAGAATATGAAAATTTCATGCTTCTTGTTAAAAGGCCTGGTAAGTTCTTTGGTAGAAATGACAAATCCTTTTCTCATGCAAAGATAAAGAAACAATTCAAGAAAAAGGAAGCTTCCACATTAACACAAGAAGTCACATGTTATGAATACGGTAAGCAAGGTCATATAAAGCTGGATTTTCCGAAACTCTCCAAGAAAGGTGGCTACAAAGGCAAAAAAGATTTTAAGAACAAAAAGGCCTATGTTGCATGGGAGGATAACGAGATAAGTTCTTGGTCCAATTCTGACAGTGACGAAAGTGCAAATCTAGCATTGATGGCCTCACACCATTTCGATATTGAAGATAATGAGGTTAATAATGAATTTTCTCTTTTTGTTAATTATGCACAAGGTGCTATAGATGAACTGTTAAATGAATGCAAAATTTTGTACAAAACTATTTCATAATCAAAAGAAACAAATTTCCTCTTTAGAAGAAAAATGTGAAACTATGGAAAAAGATCTCAAAGATGAAAAACAAAAATTAAGTGATGAACAAAAACAAAATTTTGTATGAAAAAATTGTGAATCACTTTGTTTCCAAATTGTCCAATTAAAAAGAGTTCTTGAGAGATATGAAAAAGGTCAAATTGGATTGGAAGGTGTTTTTAGCCAACAAAGTTATTCCAATGATAAAAGTGCACTTGGATATTCAATGTTTTCAAAACCAAGTTCTAACAAAACTATCTTTGTTAAGGCTAGTGATCAATCATCCAAAGAGAAAGTGAACATACCTAAAGTGGTTCATCATTATCCTAAAAATAAAAAATCTCGTAAGAAGAAATCTTATACTTCTAGATATAGAAGTAACTTTGAACCTACTAGTTTTTATTGTGGTATTAAAGGCCACACACCTAATACTTGCTATATTAGAAACTTTAGTGTGACAAATGGACATTATGTGTGGGTAAAGAAAGGTACTAATTATGAAGGATCCAAAGAAACTCTGGTACCTAATAAAACCTAATTTGTTTTGTAGGTATGCTTGAAGACCACTTCCAGTCTATGGTATCTTGATAGTGGTTGTTCAAAGCATATGACGGGAGACATAAAGAAATTTTCAAATCTAGTGCTAAAGGCCAAGGGTTTTGTCACTTATGGAGACAATAATAAGGGAACAATTCTTGGAAAAAGCAAAGTTGGTGCACCACCTTTCACATCCATTGAATATGTTCTTTATGTTGAAGGACTAAAGCACAATCTTCTTAGTATTAGCCAACTATGTGACAAAGGCTTCAAGATCAAGTTCACTAAAGATGAATTCTTGATAGAAGACAAAGTTACACACGAGGTTATACTTAAAGCTAAAAGAATTAATAATATATTTATGATTTCCCTTGATGATCCATCTTTGAAGGTAAAATGTCTCATGGCAAACAACGATGATTCATGGATTTGGCATAAAATAATTGCTCATATTTACATGGAACACTTGAATAAATTAATCAAGCATGATCTTGTCATTGGATTTCCTAAGAGAAAATTTGTCAAAGATAGACTTTGTGATGCTTGTCAACAAGGGAAACAAACAAAATCAAATTTCAAATCTAGGAATATGGTGTCTACTACAAGGCCACTACAATTGTTGCATATGGACCTATTTGGTCCATCAAGAATAAGAAGTTTCAGAGGTAATGTATATGCATTGGTTATTCTTGACGATTTATCTAGATATACTTGGACATTCTTTTTAGTGCATAAAAGTGATGCATTCCAAGCTTTCAATATTATTATATGTATTTTGTCCATTTTTCATGCATCTTTCCCTTCTTTTTGATAATGTCAAAGGGGGAGAAGGATGTTTTACTTTATGCTTGTGTATTTCCTTGTCTTAAACTTTTAAGGTACAAAGAATCCTTCAATATGAGCAAATCCAAATGATTACAAAGCTTCTCATACAAAGGGGGGAGTTATACATCTTAGGGGGAGATGTATTTTTCCAGAAATAATAGCGCATCAAGGAAGATTGTTTGTCATCATCAAAAAGGGGGAGAATTTAATATCAAGACTCTCAATGAACTTTCTTTTGATGAAGACAAACCATAATGACAAGAAGGCAAAGATATTGATCAAGCTAAAGCATCATTGGATAAAAGTCTTTGGTTCAAGATCTTGACAAATTTCATAAGGTATAATAACAATTCTTACAATGAACTTAAGTCTTAGATGCTCAATGATCAAAAGAAGTTTTTAAACTTGTCCAAACTATTTCTCAAGTTTCTTAAGCAAAAAATTAATTTTTATTACAGAGCAATTGATTTGCATGTTGGAGCAATTGATTGCTTGCCTCACGTTTTCAGGTTTTTTTCTTTGTTTTCCCGTGCAATCGATTTGCATATATGTGTAATTGATTGATCTATGTTTGAAAAAGCTTATGTTTTTAAGTGCAATCGATTTACACAAAGGTGCAATCGATTGCTCACTGAAAATATTTGAAATTTCTGGCTGTTAGAACCTGTGCAAATCGATTTGCATCAAGTGTGCAATCGATTGCTTGCTGTACATTTTTGAAAATAAGTATATTTTCATATACCTCTTCATATACACCTTTTGAAAAATGGATTGTACTGAATCTTGGCAATTGTTCATGATCATTGTACAGAAAATCATGTTGTTTCAAAGGGGTATTATGAAGATATAAATATCCAAATATTCAAATGATTTTAAAACCTCTTCCAATCAAACTTTTTCTGAAATTTTCAAATACTCAACTCAAGCTTTCTTCATTTTTATTCAAAAAGTTTTCTGCATATTTTTACATCTTGTATAACATAAAACTTTGAGCAATCTAAGTCATGAGTCATTGTATATCATTATTATTGGAAGGGAAGATCAAGTTATTGATAAAATCCCTTAAAGTGATTATTACTCTACAAACTTACTCACTCAAATATTGTTGTACACTTTCTTATTTTTCAGGATTGCTGAAAATAAGATTAATGGTTTTTATACTCTTGTTTTTCCAGGATTGTTGGAAACAAGTAGGTCACCTTGAGAGGATTGTTCTCACTGTTGACATAGTTAAAATCCAAGAGGATTTTTCTTGGTCCAAGAGGATTGTTCTTGGTGTTTGGTAGTTCTTGTATAAGTTTCCAACTATAAGAAAATCTCTTTCATGTTGAAAGGGGACTGGAGTACTCTCGGTCTGTGAGGGGAACCAGGATAAATCTCTTGTGTCTCTTTATTTTTTTGAACTTTACTACTTTCATAAACAACATAGACCAGAAAAATAATATCCATCATCACTAAAACCAGAAAAATTATAAAGTACCTAATTCACACCCCCCTCTTAGGCGCACTTCGTACTTATAATAGGCATCAAAGCAGGTTATAGGTAACATGTTCCTAAAAATTCCAAAATGGCTTCCGCAAATCAAAATCCGGTTTTTAGAGATGGTGGTAGTAACAAAAAGCCTCATCTATTCTGTGGTGAATATTTTGACTTCTGGAAAGTACGCATGAAGGTACATCTAGAAGCACAAGAAGAAGAAATATGGAATACCTTCGAAAACGGTCCATTTGTTCCTATAACGGTTGTCAACGGTGTTGGTTTATCAAAGCATAAAACTTCATGGGAAGAAGATGATAAGAAAAAGGTCCTCTATGATAAAAAGGAAATCAATCTTCTTCAAGATGCACTTAGCATGGGTGAATTCTTTCATGTCTCAGCATGCAAAACGGCGAAAGAAATATGGGATACCTTGGTAGAAACTCATGAAGGAACCGTTGAAGTTAAAAGATAAAGATTAAATACTTTAAGGCAAGAATACGAGATATTTTGAATGCATCCCGGAGAATCCATCCTTGACTTGCAGAAAAGATTCGTGCACTTGACAAATCATCTAAGTGATCTTGATAAGATTTTAACTAATGATGAATTAAATATGTAAGTGATTAGATATTTAACTAGGGAATGGCAACCAAAAGTAGCGACAATTTCTGAAAAGAAAAGTATTTCTACAATGAAGTCTGCAACGTTGTTTGGAAAACTTCAAGAATATGAGAAGGAACTCGGAAGACTTGAAAAGCATGAAAATCAGAGAAGAAATCCAAGAATTTTGATTTAAAGATAGATTCCAAGGAAGTTGATAAGGAAGACAATCCTGAAGAAGATGAAAATTTTATGCTTCTTGTTAAAAGGCTTGGTAAGTTCTTTGGTAGAAATGATAAATCATTTTCTCATGCAAAAAGAAAGAAACAATTTAAGAAAAAGGAAGCTTCCACATCAACACAAGAAGCCACATGTTATAAATGCGCTAAGCAATGTCATATAAAGATGATTGTTCTAAACTCTCTAAGAAAGGTGGCTACACAGGCAAAAAGGATTTTAAGAACAAAAAGGCCTATGTTTCATGGGACGATATTGAGATAAGTTCTTCGTCTGATTTCGACAGTGATGAAAGTGCAAATCTAGCATTGATGGCCGCACACCATTCCGATAGTGAAGATGATGAGGTTAGTATTGAATTTTCTCTTTTTTATTATGATGCACAAGGTGCTATAGATGAACTATTAAATGAATGAAAAATTTTGTATAAAACTATTTCATCTCAAAAGAAACAAATTTCATCTTTAGAAGAAAAATGTGAAACTATGGAAAAAGATCTCAAAGATGAAAAAAAAATTAAGTGATGAACAAAAATATAATTTTGTATGCAAAAATTGTGAATCACTTTGTTTCCAAATTGTCCAATTAAAAATAGTTCTTGAGAGATATGAAAATGGTCAAATTGGATTGGAAGGTGGTTTTAGCCTACAAAGATATTCCAATGATAAAATTAGCCTTGGATATTCAAAGTTTTCAAAACCAAGTTCTAACAAAACTATCTTTGTTAAGGCTAGTGATCAATCATCCAAAGAGAAAGTTAACATACCTAAAGTGGTTCATCATTATCATAAAAATAAAATATCTCCTAAGAAGAAATCTTATCCTTCTAAATATAGAAGTAACTTTGAACACACTAGTTTTTATTGTGGTATTAAAGGCCACACCTAATGCTTTCTATGTTAGAAACTTTAGTGTGGCAAGTGGGCATTATGTGTGGGTAAAGAAAGGTACTAATTATGAAGGATCCAAAGCAACTTGGTTACCTATTAAAACCTTTGTTTTGTAGGTATGCTTTAAGACCACTTCCAACCTATGGTATCTTGATAGTGGTTGTTCAAAGCATACGACGGGAGACATAAACCAATTTTCAAATCTAGTGCTAAAGGCCAGTGGTTTTGTCACTTATGGAGACAATAATAAGGGAAGGATTATTTTCAAAGGAAAAGTTGGTGCACCACCTTTCACATACATTGAAGATGTTCTTTATGTTGAAGGAGTAAAGCACAATCTTCTTAGTATTAGCCAACTATGTGACAAAGGCTTCAAGATCAAGTTCACCAAAGATGAATGCTTGATAGAAGACGAAGTCACGCATGAGGTTATACTTAAAGGTAAAATAATTAATAATATATTTAAGATTTACCTAGATGATCCATCTTTGAAGGTAAAATGTCTCATGGTGAACAACGATGATTCCTGGCTTTGGCATAAAAGATTTGCTCATATTCACATGGAACACTTAAATAAATTAATCAAGAATGATCTTGTCATTGGATTGCCTAAGATAAAATTTGTCAAAGATAGACTTTGTGATGCTTGTCAACAAGGGAAAAAAACAAAATCAACTTTTAAATCTAAGAATGTGGTGTCTACTACAAGGCCACTACAATTGTTGCATATGGACCTATTTGGTCCATCAAGAACAAGAAGTTTCAGAGGTAATGTATATGCATTGGTTATTGTTGATGATTTCTCTAGATATACTTGGACATTCTTTTTAGTGCAGAAAAGTGATTCATTCAAATCTTTCAATATTATTATATGTATTTTGTCCATTTTTATGCATCTTTCCCTTCTTTTTGATAATGTCAAAGGGGGAGAAAGATGTTATACTTTATGCTTGTGTATTTACTTGTCTTAAAATTTAAGTTACAAAGAATCCTTCAAGATGAGAAAATCCAAATGATTACAAAGCTTCTCATATAAAGGGGGAGTTATACATCTTAGGGGGAAAAGTATTTTTCCGGAAATAACAACGCATCAAGGAAGATTGTTTGTCATCATCAAAAGGGGGAGAATGTAATATCAAGCCTCTCAACAAACTTTGTTTTGATGAAGACAAACCATAATGGCAAGAAGGCAGAGATATTGATCCAGTTAAAGCCTCATTGGATAAAAGTCTTTGGTTCAAGCTCTTAGAAAATTTCATGAGGTATAATAACAATTCTTACAATGAACTTAAGTCTTAGATGCTTAATGATCAAAATAAGTTTTTAAACTTGTCCAAACTATTTCTCAATTTTCTTAAGAAAAAAATTAATTTTTATTACTGAGCAATCGATTTACATGTTGGAGCAATCAATTGCTTGCCTCACGTTTTCAGGTTTTTTGCTTCGTTTTCCCATGCAATCGATTTGCATATATTTTTAATCGATTGCTCTATGTTTGAAAAAGC
This sequence comes from Vicia faba, assembly GCA_948472305.1. Taxonomy (NCBI): domain Eukaryota; kingdom Viridiplantae; phylum Streptophyta; class Magnoliopsida; order Fabales; family Fabaceae; genus Vicia; species Vicia faba. Next base: position 1,165,338,099 of record OX451735.1, on the reverse strand, counting down.
TTATATTTTTAAGTGCAATCGATTTACACAAAGGTGCAATCGATTGCTCACTGAAAATATTTGAGATTTCTGGCTGTTAGAACCTGTGCAAATCGATTTGCATCAAGGGTGCAATTGATTACTTGTTGTACATTTCTGAAAATCAGTATATTTTCATATACCTCTTCACACAAACCTTTTGAATAATGGATTGTACTAAATCTTGGCAATTGTTCATGATCATTGTACAAAAAATCATGTTGTTTCAAAGGGGTATTATGAAGAGATAAATAGCCAAAGATTCAAATGATTTTATAACCTCTTCCAATCAATATTTTTCTGAAATTTTCAAATACTCAACTCAAGCTTTATTCATTTTTATTCAAAAAGTTTTCTGCACATTTTCACATCTTGTATAACAGAAAACTTTGAGCAATCTAAGTCCTGAGTCATTGTATATCATTGTTATTGGAAGGGAAGGTCAATTTATTGATAAAATCACTTAAAGTGATTATTACTCTACAAACTTACTCACTCAAATATTGTTGTACACTTTCTTATTTTTCAGGATTGTTGAAAATAAGATTAGTGGTTTTTGTACTCTTGTTTTCTAGGATTGTTGGAAACAAGTAGGCCACCTTGAGAGGATTTTTCTCATTGTTGACATTTTGAAAATCCAAGAGGATTGTTCTTGGTCCAAGAGGATTGTTCTTGGTGTTTGGTAGTTCTTGTTTAAGTTTCCAACTATAAGGAAATCTCTTTCATGTTGAAATGGGACTGGAGTACTCTCGGACTGTGAGAGGAACCAGGATAACTCTCTTGTGTCTCTTTATTTTTTTGCACTTTACTACTTTCATAATCACCATATACCAGAAAAATAATATCCATCATCACTAAAACCAGAAAAATTATAAAATACCTAATTCACCCCCCCTCTTAGGTGCACTTCGTAATTACAGAAGGTGCAAGGTGTGATGCAAGTTTCACGCTTTGCATCATAAGTTTTCTCAGTCAATAGCTCAGAGGATTGGAAATCAATTATATTGGATAAAAAGTCAATTATGGTCAACATACAGTCAAACTTAAAGATTTTTTGTCAACATCAACGTTTTGAAGTGATATTCATCATTTGATCAAGGGTTGATCATGATTCCTCAAGGAAAGCCCTCAAATCATCAAAAGTCAAAAGTTGTCAAATTATGGTTTCCTTAGGAGAAGTCAACTGAACTTTGACCAAGCATAACTTTCACATGCTTCATCAACTTTTCCCCAACCAAAGCCCATTTTGTAGGAAATTAAATTCTCTACAACTATGTAACTGAGTGCTCAAGTCCAAAAAATGCTTCATTTGAAATATATGAGCCCATACATTATAGGTCATTTCAAAAGTCAACAAAAAGACATTTTTTTCCAAGATAACTTACATCAAGATAAAGTCTCCAAAAGAAAAAGTTATCAAAAGAGAAATTGAAGAGCACATCTTGAGCTTTCCAAAAGTCAAAGATAACCTTAAAAGGATGAAAATTGAGAGAGTTATAACCATTGCAAGTTGGGATATTTTGGTAAAATCCATGAAATGCAAAGTGAGCAAACTTGAAATTTTGAACTAGTGGACCTAACTTTTAATGTTAAAACATGTTCACAATGTGTTGGAAGACCTCTAAACCCATGCACATATTTTTCATGATTTTTATTTCCTTTATTTGAATTTTTATTCATTTAAATGAAATTAAAACAAATAAAATATGAGGCAGTGCATGCGGGCTTACTTTCTTGGATCAATTCAGGCCGAAGACAACTCATGATAACCTATTACCACCATGCCAAAACCGTGTGAGCTCAAAAGGGCTAGAAAAAACTCAAAAAAGGAAGGTTTTTAACATGTTGGTTTCTTGTATCATGGCCATGATTGGTTGGTCTCCTTGCCATATTTATTCACCCTACTTCTTCCTCTATATATACATAACATGATTAGAAGCAAAGCATCACGAATCCTTGCCTGGAAACAGCTTACCAAAACTCTCAAATTTTTTAAAATCTTCAAGTTTCAAAACCCGCGTTCCAAGAACTCTCATTGTGAGATCCTTATTCCAATCATCTCCACGAGTATTGAAGGGTAAGTTCGGAACCATTTCCATGGTCCTAAGCATACGACACCATACAACATAATATAGCCAATTTGCAATTTTTTTGAAAATTATATATTTAATTTGGTCTTGTTTCAAACTGAATTGATGCTTCTAATAGGTTTCTGAGTGTTGTTTGAACATGTCTAAATAAGTGTTATGGTCCCATGCATGCTAGCTTGAAAGATGCCATAATTTGCTCTGATCGGTTTCACTTGATTCGAAACCCATGTTACAAGCACGTTTCGCCCAAACTAAGATCAAATTTGGATTCGGGAGGGTTAAATTAGGGGGACATGATGTTTTGAATCACTAACACTTGATTTTCATAGGTTTTGGCATTTGCAGGTCGCCGAAGAAGATGATCAGAGCTAGGGCTCCGACGCTTCTCTAGTTATCATATTTGAGTACATGTTATATTGTTAGTATTTGACTTATACTACCAGATGTAAGGGAGGCCCCAGCGGTAGGAGAGTGTGTTACTAAGGTGTTCATATACCAGTGCATGGGTTCGATCCCTGCCCCTGGTATTTTATTTTTCATTGTTTTCTCTTTATATATCCAATATGAACCAATCCAGGCGCGCACCATACACCTCTCCAATCATCACCATCCAATCCAAATCCAACAGTCCAGAAGAAAGCCTCCATGATGCACCTTCTGGAATCGGCCACATGGGATCACACACAAGCATATTGGGCTTGCAGTTTTGGGCCTGGAAAATTGCTTTTCTCACACCCCCAAGAATTACTCTTTCAGGCCCATCAATTCTTTTATTTTTTATTTTTTATTTCAATTTCTTTTTTTATAATTAACTTTTTTTTAAAATTAATTAATTAAAACTAATTTAGATTTAGGTTAAATCAACTTGACTCTTTTTTTATTTAATTAAATCAAATTAATTTATTTGTAAATAAATTAATTGAATTAATTAAATTATTTTCTTTAGGTTATAATTAAATTATTTTCCATTAAAAATAAATTAGGGTTTTTTATTTTAGGATTAAATTAGCTATTTTTCTCAAATCAATATTAATTAGGTTAGACTAATCATCATTTTTATCAAGACTTTGTTTCCATATCTTTCTCTTCTTACAATCTCCGCGCACTCTTTATTTTTTACATTAGTTGATTTATAATATTGTAACTTCCGAAGCTTTGTAATAGCGTAGGAAGTTTATTTTCTGTCTTCATCTCTTTCCTTATAACTCTGCTAGATGTATGCTAATAGGCATGTATGGAAAGACTAAAAAAACAATAGCTAACCCTAATAAAAGATTAAAATGAACTAAAATCAAAATCACTTTTCACACACGCACCTCTAGGGTAACCCCACTTGTTGCCTCAGAAGAAATACTATCATGTCCCTCGAACATAGGTATGATGTAGTGGGAGAACTGACTTGGTGTTTTTCATTTTATCACAAATGTTGCGGATAGCAAGAGTCGCCACCGACTTTTATTTTATCCAATAAAGGAATGGGTGAAAAGAACAAAAAGACCTTTTGAGAATTTTCTAGAGTTTGGGGGGTAGGTTATGAAAAGGGAAGGTGTTCGCACCCTTTTCATCCGTAGTTATCTACGGACTCTTAATTGCTTGGTCACTTTGAAATGCTTTTGTGTTTGTGTAAGTTTGAAAATATTTTGAAAACACCTAAGTTTGGAAAACTTTGCAATATTTTAGCATCTTTGAGAATGTATACAAAGTATTGTTTTTGAAAATATTTGTTGAAAGGGAATATTTGGAAATGTGTTTCAAAATGCCAATGTAAGGAAATTTTGTAATGATTCTCGTATCGTTGAGAACGTATACAAAATGTTTATTTTGATAGATATTTTGAAAGTGTGAAATTTATTTTGTTTGTGAGGAAGCTATTACGAGCAATCTTACATACTCAAAAAGAGTCTTTGTTCTTTTCCTCTTCCTTTAGATAGTGCTTGTCTACCATTGGTTAGTAGGAAGCCATATCATTGGATGTGAGGAACAGACGTGGGTAATTATACACTCATAGAAGGCAACTTGTAAGATGTTTTAGAAATTTTTATAAGGGACTAAGATCATTTACCTAAGGCAACATTGAAGGGTCATCGAGGGACTATGATCTTTTAATCGAGGGTCTTTTGCTAAAACATCTCATGTTTGAGGGACATGACTGTCTTTATTCGAGGCAACAAGTGTGGGTTACGTTAGAGGTGTAAGTGTGTAAAGTGTATTATTTTCAATGTATATTATCTTGGAATTAGGATTGTCTAATGTTGATTTTAAATCTTTCCATACAAACCCTAATTACTAGCAATAATATGGAAAGTGATAAATTGCGGAATTTAAATGTCCTACACTATTACAATACTTTTGGGAATGGGGGATACAAATTTACAAATGTGGGAGGAAAGCAATAAAACCATAATTACTATTACAAACTATTGAATATGAATTACAACAATAAATGTAAAGATGAAGAAGAAAGAAGAAATTGTCTTTTAGGATTTTTGATAGAAAAAGGTTTTGATAATTTAACCTAATTAAACTAAGTGAATTAATTTACAAAAAGAGATTAATTATTTAATAAAAAATTATAATCTAAGTTTATTGAATTAAGAATAAAAATGAGACCTAAGTCTAAAATTATTATTTAGAAAATGGTTAAATATGTTTTTAGTCCCTATAAATATCTCAAATTTTATTTTTAGTCCTTATTAAAATAATTGCAAGTTTTAGTCCCTACAAAATTATTATGCACCAAGTTTTAGTCTCTGTTGTTAAACAAATGTGTAATTTTGAATGATTATTTTGTAGATATGTTTATAACATTATAAAAAGTTCCTTAGAAAAAAAGAAATTTAACATTTGATTTCTAAGTCGAGATTTTCATTATTTCTATCAATATCTTTTGATATTTAAAAAAATCATATTTAATTCTTCTCATTTTAAAAAATTCTAAAATTTGATAAAGAAACATTATATAGTATTCTAAACACGTATGAAAAATATTATTCAAAAATTTAAAAGTTTAAGGGTAATTAGATAGTATTTAAAATTTTAGAAAATAGCAGGGACTAAAATTGGATGAACAAAAATTTTTTAAGGACCAAAATTTATCACTTTTTAATAAGGATTAAAAATGAAATTTAAGATATTTATAAGGATCAAAAACATATTTAATCCTTTAGAAAAAAATTTAGAAAGTTAATTTGAAAATATTTGAAGCCTGGACAATAAATAAAGCCTAGTTCTAAAATTGACAAAAATAAAGGAAGTGTTAAATTAAAAAAAATTAATAATTTAATTATATAAGAAAATATATTTTGATATTTTTTGGTTAAATAAAATAAATAAATAAATAAAATGAAAAATATAAAGAATATAAAAAGTTTTGGACTGGGTGTTAAAAAAGTGAAATGGGGGTTAAGGATAGTAAACTGGCCCAAGCAGTTTTTTTTGTTGGAATAAAAAAAAAGTGAAATTTGGCTTGTGGTTAGTAAGCAATCAGGGGGGGTGATGTTCAGCAAAAACAAAAGAAGGCCCAAGCCAAAGGAGGCCCAGGCACGCTTTGGAGACAAAAAAACAGAACAAAATAAATGTGAAAAATACAAAAGGGTACCACTAGGACTCGAACCCAGGTCCCTACATACCAATGCCTTACGCGCGCTCTCTTTGTCACTGGGGTGACTGTTTCATCTGGTAATAGAACAAGTTGTAATAAATTTAAAATAAACTCCTTCCTGACTGTACTTCATCTTCTTCCTCGCGCAAAATTTTTGAACTTCTGAACTTACTCATTTCTCAACCATTTCAAAAATTGTAAATATCAAACTTGTTAGAAACTTCATCATAATTTCAAATATGTAAATAACTTAAACTAACACTCAAAGATGAACACAAATTTTTATCGTACCAAATTTTGACATAATTTTTTTGTAACTTCAAACTCAAAATTCGCACCACTCAGGCAATATAAATGAAATGTAAGCACGTGATTAGCTTCAGGGCAATGAAGTCTACATTTTATATTTACAAAATAACTATTAATGATGCTTGTACGAGAAGTTCCAAGTTGAGAAAACTTACCTCAAAATTGGAAATCATGTTTTGAGTTTGAGCACTCCTGGATGTGTTGTGATAATCTGAATAGCTTTAGTGGACTCATGGGAAGCTAATGCAAAGCTTACTTTGTGCTGAGAGTGCTTGAGTCTTTTTCTGGAGAAGTCAATATGCAGAACTCTATTTTTGGAAATGGAGGATTGTTATGGAGGTGTTACAGTTGTGTAAAAGGGTCCTGGATCACTTCTAAATGATGTATGGAAGCTTGGCGATCGATTTTGAGTGAGAACGCACGAGTGAAAAGTGAGTTTGGAATTCAAAGTCAGAAATGGCACAAAAATGGAGTTTGAGAGCAATTCTGAGTTTGAGGTAGTTTGAGGGTGTTTCAAGGCTTTTGAATTCGTATTTGGCTTGCAAAATAATGCCTCTATTTATAGGGAAAGGTTTGAGGGCTTGAAGTGATCAGAAAACAAAGATCACATGTTATGCTTTTTTGACTTGTTTTTGAAGCAAACTTAACAAGTATTGTCCCAATGTGAAGTAAAAGACATGTAGAGTGGTTGAAAACTTTAAACATGCTTCTTCTGATCTTGTAGGTTTAGTGTGTGCAGAAGAAAAAAAGTTAGAGGCTCAAGACAAGTTGACTTTGTGATTAAAGCAACTTTTCAAGAATGGCAATGGTGCCTTTATGCTATAATTGGAAAAATCATGTGGAGAATGGCTTAATCACTTTGGTCATACCTCAATCAATTATGTAAATAATTAATTTTGGAGTGATTTACAAGTTAGAAGCCTGCAAAGCAAGATTATGCAATATAGGTTTGAGATTTGGTCAAGTGTTCTTCATGAAAATGGCTTGAAATGCAAGAATGGATACTCAACTTCTTCTCTTCGATTCTCTTATCTAAAATTGATCTCTTTAAGTTCCTTGACATTTTGGAAAGCTTGAAACATTGTCTACAACCTTCATGTTGACCATTTTGACAAAATCAAATTGGAACTAGGTAAAAATTGGTCAACAAGTTAGGTCCAAAATCTGCCTAAACTTGTTGAAAATTTCACTAAGTGTTTTATGAAAAATTTCATGACTTCCTGAGCCTATATCTTCAAATATAAGAATTTTTTGGACATAAAACCTAATACAAGGTTTTATAATTCACCAAGATCTACAACTTTCATGTTGAAAGTTTTCCTTGGATCATCTTGCATCTTGGTGAAAAATTGTCATGAAGTAATGAATTTATCAAGTATAAAAACACTTAGAAATTTTCTAAGTCTTAGAAATCTTGACTTTTTTATTGACTTTTTGACTTTTTTGATTCTTGATGATCAATTTTGATATTTTTGAATTTCTTGATGAATCTTTATTTTTGAAATTCAATGTTGATCAAAAAAGTCAAAGTTTGACTTTTTGTGTATCAGTTGACTTTTCATCAGTTGTTCAAATTTCAACTACCAATCCAATGATCTTGAGAAGTAATTGGAGCCATGAAATTAGGTCAAGGTATTGTGTTTTAATCATTAATATTATGTTTCAAGCCATTAGGTTATGTACTAGGTCAAAAGTCAATGATCAGTCATTCTCAGTTAAAACACTAATTTTGACCATTTTGCCCCTTTGATGATTTGAATGTTTTTCTTGAGGAATTGTGATCAACCCTTGATCAATTGATGAATATACTTCAAAATGTTTATGTTGGCCAAAAATATTGAAGTTTGACTGTAGTTTGACTATCGTTGACTTTTTTACCCAACATAGTTGATTTTCAATCATCTGAGCAATTGACTGAGCAATTTTGAGATGTAAGACTTGAAACTTGGCATGAACATTCTTGGAAGTCTATAATGAACCATGAAAGTCATTTGAGGCATCAAAAGTCTAATTGTCCTTGATAAAACCAAAACACTAATTTGTGGGCTCAGTGCTTAAAAGGTGAATTTGTCTGATCAAACTCTTGAAACTTCTTGAGCATTTGAGATCTTTTGTGAGAAATGTCTTGAGAATAGAGAGGGAAAATTTTGGGGTACAACAGATGCCCTTGTTTAATCTTCTTAAACCTAAAGAGTTAGGTTGGCATATTCTCCATTCGTGACTTGAAGGTAGAAGAGGATTGAACACTTAAGGACCCAGAAATTTGCACTCGCTTGTGCACTGAGTGAAAACTATTTGTTGATTATATTGGGAATGGGCTTAAAGATGCCATTTGGAGAAATGATCTAGATTTGTCGGAGATGGGTTTATAGATTCCATCCAAAGGTGATTGTTTATAGAATTTAGACTAAGTCTAAGCTTGACTTCAACCGGAAGAAGCATTAGAATAAATCTTGAATCGATTTAAACTGAACAAGGAGATGTCCATGTTTGTATTTGATTGGAAAAGAATCAGAATAAATCTTTGGGTGATTCAAGCTGAACCAGCAGATGTCCTGTGTTTATCTTTGACTGGATAAGAATCATAATAAAGCTGAACCAGAAAAGTATCTAACAGAAAAGAATCAGCATAAATCTTTAGGTGATTTAAACTGAACTGGCATATGTTTTGTATTTGTCTTTAACTGGATAAGAATCAGAATGAATCTAAACCAGAAAAAGTGTCTACCGGAAAAGAATCAGAATAAATCTTTAGGCGATTTAAGCTAAACCAGCAGATGTCTTGTATTTACCTTTAATTGGATAAGAATCAGAATAAACATGAACCAGAAAAAGTGTCTATCGGAAAAGAATCAGATTAAATCTTTAGGTGATTTAAGCTGAACTAGCAGATGTCTTGTATTTATATTTAACTGGATAAGAATCAGAATAAATCTAAAATAGAAAAAGTATTTACCAGAAAAGAATCAGAATAAATCTTTAGGAGATTTAAACTGAACCAACAGATGTCTTGTATTTGTCTTTAACTGGATAAAAACCAGAATAAATATGAACTAGAAAAAGTGTGTATCGAAAAAGAATCAGAATAAATCTTTGGGCGATTTAAACTGAACCAACAAATATCTATCTTTGTTTTTAACTAGATAAGAATCAGAATAAATATGAACCAGAAAAAGTGTCTACCGAAAAAGAATCATAATAAATCTTTAGGCTATTTAAACTGAACCAGCAGATGTCTTGTATGTATCTTTAACTGGATAAGAATCAGAATAAATCTGAACCAGAAAAGTATCTACCAAAAAAGAATCAAAATAAATCTTTAGGCTATTTAAACTGAACCAACATATGTCTTGTATTTGTCTTTAACTTGATAAGAATCAGAATAAATTTGAACCAGAAAAGTGTCTACCGGAAAAGAATCAGAATAAATCTTTGGGCGATTTAAGCTGAACTAGAAAATTCCTGTCTTTGTTTTTAATTGGATAAGAATCATAATAAATCTGAACCAGAAAAAGTGTCTACCGGAAAATAATCAGAATAAATCGTTAGGCAATTTAAACTGAACCAACAGATGTCTTATTTTGGAATGACCCTCTGAGGAAATAGCCCTTTGTCAGATGTAGCCTTTGAGAAGACTGTTGGGTCATATGAGTAGTTTGTGACATCTGTCTTGTTGATTGATATTTTCCTGAAAAGGTAAAAAGTTAGATGTATGCAATGTCATGATGTATGAAATGCATTGCATAATGATGTTCTCAAAATAAATGAGATTTTGCTTTATGCGTTTCGTATGCATATATTATGATGAATGAATGTGCAATGTTGTTGAAGTGTATTTGTCTTGGGAAATAAATCCCCGACTATTGTTGGGGATAAAGACTGTGTGTATCTTCAATCTTGTCTAGAATGCTTCCGCTGGGGATTCTTGGTTACTTGTTTGAGGAAAATATGCAGGGGATGTATTGATTTCGATTTGGGGAGTAGAGTTCGGGAACATTGGTCGTCCGTTGTTCTACTGGGGAATTTATTTCTTATGTACCCTAACTGGGGATAAAAGAGATGGTTAAACTTCCAACTCGTTTGGGGAAGATAATTCTTATATACCATGAATGGGGATAAAAGAGATGGACAATCTTCCGACTTGTTTAGGGAGGATAAAGTTAACTGGTATCTGGTCGGATTCCAAGCTTCGTAGCAACTTTCTAGGGATAGTGGCAACTTTACTGGGGAGAATAATTTTGTTAGTGATTTGTAGTAGCCTGAGGAATAGACTCGAGTTGGGGAAATTGTAGACTTGTTGGGGAAAAAAACCCGGTTGGGGAAATAAACCCTATTGGGGAAATAAAGCCTAGTTGATGGAGAAGTGCTCTGCTAAGGAAATTAAATATCTTGATGAAATTGAATTTTCTAAAGAGAAGAAACCTTGCTTGGTTTCTTTCTTTAGTTTCAGAGGAACAAACTCAGCTAGGAAAGTGAATTTCCATAAATTGTTCTGATTGAGACCCCGTGGGGAGATTTAATACAGAAGAGATTATGCTCCTTTATTTGTTAAAGTGATCTGCCGGGGAGATTGTGGGGAATGTGCTCTTATTTGTGAAAACTATTCTAGGGGGATAACCTTATAGAAGTGGCTTTGGCAACTTCACTGGGATAATCTTATGAAAAGGATTATGTGGGGATTTACAGACAGCTTGAGTATTGTCCTAACTCCTAGAGTTTTAAGTAAATGTTTATTCCCGTTCTTATGCATTTATTTGTTAACAGTTAATCATGTTCATATGCATATTCTCATTCAATTTAGTCATTGGACGTTTTGCAAGCAAAACAGAAAAAATAAAAAGTTTGGAGTTTAAAGTATATTTGTATTGATAATTTACCTATAAACAGGCGAGTTTGTACAAAGAGACAGAAATCCTTGTAAGAGGAAGTCATCGCGAAATGAAAAAGTACAAAGTGAAAACAAATATATATATATATATATATATATATATATATATATATATATATATATATATATATATATATATATATATATATATATATATATATATATATATATATATATATATATATATATATATATATATATATATATATATATATATATATATATATATATATATATATATATATATATATATATATATATATATATATAGCGATGTGGAAGTGATCCAATGTCTTCGAGCATCTCATCCCTTGCCATTAGAAGAAGTTGATTGAATCATTTGAACTTTCGACTTTGGTAATAAAGCTTGCATGTAAGTGATCCAATGAGACATAGTCGTACACTTTAATCCCTAACTTTTTACTGGATCTCCCTTTCAGGTTTTTAGTCCACCAGGATACCCTTTTTTGCCCAAGCCGCCCTTTCAGGTTTTCGACTTGCCGGGTGTATGATTTTTTGTATATATCCCTTAATTTTTCCCGAACCCTTTTGGTTCGCCAGAATGCCCTTATTTTTCCTAGGTATGTCAACCTAGAGGGTCGCTTTTATGTGTCGTATTTTTTGACTATGTCCGTGTTCACATGGTGCGAGAAATCTTCGTCGTCCATAGTCGTTAGCATCATAGCACTGCCCGAGAATACTTTCTTAACAACAAATTGCCCTTCGTATGTGGGGTTCCATTTGCACCTGGGATCGCCTTGTGGTAGAATTATGCGCTTTATTACCAAGTCACCAGCCTGGTACACTCGATGTTTGATCTTCTTGTTGAAAGCTTTGATCATGCGTTTCTGGTACATCTGACCATGAAAAACAACAACCATCCTCTTTTCATCAATCAAATTCAACTGATCTAATCTTATCTGAATCCAGTCATCTTCATCTAAGTCTTCTTCTTTCATAATCCTTAGATAAGGAATCTGAACTTCGATAGGAAAGACAACTTCCATGCCATAGACCAAAGAGAAAGGGGTTGCCACAGTTGATGTTCACACTGACGTACGATAGCCATGAAGAGAAAATGATAGCATCTCATGCCAGTCTTTGTAGGTCACCACAATCTTTTTCACAATCTTCTTTATATTTTTGTTGGCATCTTCCACCGTGTCATTCGTCTTAGGTCTGTATGGAGAAGAGTTATGATGCTTGATCTTGAATTGCATGCAGAGCTCAGTGATCATGGCATTGTTAAGGTTGGTGCCATTTTCAATGATGATCCTCTCGGGGATACCATACCGGTAGATATGGTTATGCTTAATGAACCAGGCCACAACGTTCTTGGTAACTGAGGTAAATGAAGCTGCTTCAACCCACTTGGTAAAGTAATCAATGGCAACAAGAATGAAATGGTGTCCATTAGAGGAAAATGGTTTGATTTCTCCGATCATGTCAATGCCCCACATTGCAAATGGCCAAGGATCAGTCATGACATTCAAAGGAACTAGAGGCACGTGAACCTTATCAGCATAAATTTGTAACTTATGGCAAGTTATCAAGTGGTGGTAACAATCAGTTTCCATGGTCGACGAATAGTAGCCAGCTCTCATAATCTTATTGGCCATAGTATGTCCACTGGAGTGAGTTCCAAAGATACCTTCATGCATATCCTTCATGATCTTCTCTGCTTCCTTCTTGTCCATACAACGAAGCAGAATTGAATCATGGTTGCGCTTGTATAAGATCCCATTGCTCAGAAAGAACTTAGTTGAGAATATCCGCAGGAATTTCTTATCGTTGATTGACGCCCCTTCAAGATAATCTTTATCTTCGAGATATATTTTCACCTCATGAAACCAAGGCTTCTCCTCTACACCATCAGTGTCAATCTTATAGCAGTGCACTGGTTCATCAAATATTTCGACAGTAATTCAGGGAGCTTCGTTGTCCCATCTCATCTTGAACATAGAAGAAATGGTAGCCAAGGCATATACCAAGTTATTTTCTTCCCCTGGGATATGTTCAAAGGTGATTTCTTCAAAGTACGGGATCAAGGATAGCACAAGATCTTTGTAAGGGATAAGATTTGGATGTTTAGTATCCCATTCTCCTTTAACTTGACTGATGAACAAAGTTGAGTCTCCATACACATTTAAGAATTTGATTCTCAAGTCAATAGAGGCTTTAAGACCCAGGATACATGCTTCATATTTGACCATATTGTTGGTACAGTTAAAGCAGAGTCTGGAAATGAAAGGAGTATGGAAACCTTCGGGAGAAATGATCACAACCCTAATTCCGTTACCTAGTGCGTTGGAATCTCCATAAAAAACCATAGTCCATCGGGATCCTTGCTCAGGTCCTTCATACAGTCCAGGCTTTTCACAATCCGTAATCAGCATGATATTCACATCCGGGAATTCAAAGTTCATGTATTAGTAGTCATCCACAACTTGATGCACCAAATGATCTGCCAACACACTTCCTTTGATTGCTTTTTGAGTAGTGTATTGGATGTCATATTCAGTTGAGATAATTTTCCATCGGGATATCCTTTGGGAGAGAGTTGGCTTCTCGAAGATGTACTTGATGGGATCCATATTAGATATTAATAGAATGGTATGAATCAACATATACTGTCTTAGTCGGCGAGCAGCCCATGCCAAAGTGCAACAAGTTTTCTCGAGCAGTGAATATCTTGTTTCATAGTCGGTAAACTTTTTGCTAAGGTGGTATATTGTATGCTCTTTTTGACCAGACTCATCATGTTGCCCCAACACACACCCCATTGAATTCTCTAAAATAGTTAAGTACATAATCAAAGGTCTTCCTTCAAATGGTGGCATCGTACTTGGTGGTTCTTGCAAGTATTCCTTGATCTTGTCAAAAGCTATTTGGCAGTCATCATTCCATCTTACCACTTGATCTTTCTTCAGTAGCTTGAAGAGTGGTTCACAAGTAACAGTCAGGTGAGATATGAATCGGGCAATGTAGTTTAGTCGTCCTAGAAAACCTCTGACTTCCTTCTCAGTACGAGGGGTTGGAATTTCTTGGATAGCTATGAATTTAGCGGGATCAACTTCAATTCCTTTTACACTAACGATAAAACCTAGAAGCTTTCTAGACCTTACCTCGAAGATGCATTTGTTGGGATTCAATCTCAGCTTGTATTTCTCCAGCCTGTCAAACAGCTTGTGCAGATGATCAAGGTGCTCTCTCTCTATTTGAGACCTTGCTATCATGTCATCAACAAAGACTTCTAACTCTTGATGAATCATATCACGAAATAGAGCCACCATAGCCTGTTGATAAGTTGCGCATGTGTTCTTCATCTCAAAAGGCATGACCTTATAACAGAAGGTTCTCCACTGTGTAACTAAAGTGGTTTTCTCCATATCTTCAGGCGCCATTTTGATTTGGTTTTAACCCGAGAAGCCATCCATGAAGGAAAACACCTTGTTTTGAGCAGTGTTATCGACTAAGATATCAATATGCGTTAGTGGGAAGTTATCTTTGGGGTTTTCCCTATTTAAATCCCTATAGTTTACACGCATATGGACCTTACCATCTTTCTCCTAAACTGGAACAACATTTGCAACCCATTAGGGATACGACGTCACTACCAAGAAACCTGCATTAAATTGTTTCATTACCTTAGCCTTGATCTTCTCGGAAATATCAAGGTGCATGCAACGAACCTTTTGTTTGATCGGAGAACAACCTTCTTTCATTGGCAGACGATGAACCACGATATCAGTATTGAGCCCTGGCATATCTTTGTATGACCAAGCAAAGACCTCAACATATTCGTGTAACATTTGAACCAATCTGCTCTTGACATTGTCTTCTAGGTTGGCGCCAATCTTGACTTCTTTCTTATTTTCCCCAGTACCTAAGTTTATCACTTCGACTGGTTCTTCGTGCGGTTGGATGGCCTTTTCCTCTTGTATCAGGAGTCTAGAAAGTTCTCCAGGTATCTCACAATCTTCTTCACCTTCGTCTTCGGCTTGATAGATTGGATTTTCAAAGTCATAAACGACAATAGAATAATTGTTTTCAGTGAGATCCGGAGTGGGTGTGGATATGCAAATGTTTGTGTGTGTGCATGTAAGGTCACATGGCTATTTGAAAATGCAGTAAAGTAAAAGAAAGACAAAGATAAAAAAATTTGAATGCAAAATCGTCCAATGTTTTCATTAAATGAGCATATTATATATGAAATGACAAACCCTTAACAAATGGACCATTGTGCCCCAGACAAAGCACATGGTTTATAGTAATTGTTTTAAAGGAAATTATATAGACAATGTTCTTAAGGCAATAAAAACAGGAAATTGCAATTACTCCTGGTTGAAGGAGATTGAGATGAAGTCTTTGGCCTTTCAGTTGTTGAGACTGCCATCAGCAGTTGGGAAGATCCAGCTGTCTAGGTCACCGTCACTATCACTGTCTTCTAGAGCATTGACTTCATTGTTGCTAATACGGAGAGGTGGTCCACCAGCACGAGCACGTCGAACCTCTTTCTGAGCCTTTAAAGATAAACCCAACCCAAATTTGTCAGATTTGTAGGGGATGTTAGGAAGTTGTCCCCAGATAGTGAAACCTCCGTCTTCTACAACAACCCTAGCATCCTTTATAGAGGCCATTCTTGGTGTGCATTTAGAGATTTTAGGAGTAGCAGGAGTAACAACATCAACCATTGGAGGGATTACCTCAAATGCTTGACAGGGGGTTTCAATGAATTCACCATCCATTTCAATGTATTTGAAATAATTCAAATGACTGACCATATATTCTTCCTCTCCACATATTGTGACAACCTTCCCCTTCACTGGGTACTTCAGCATTTGATGTAATGTAGAGGTAACCACACCTGCCCCATGAATCTATGGGCGTCTGAGCAAGCATGAGTAGGCCGAGTGGATATCTATTACATAAAAAGTTGAATTGAAAACTTAATATCCCACCTTGATTTGGAGATCAACCTCTCCGTGGACCATCCTCTTGGAACCATCAAAGGCTCTTACCATAATATCGTTGAGTTTCAGCACCAGCCCTTCACAGTCCAGCCTATCCAAAGCACCTTTGGGTAAGACATTGAGAGAGGAGACAATATCTACTAACACATGTGCCAGAGTGGTGCCTTTGCATTAAATAGAGATGTGAAGAGCTTTATTATGATTCTTCCCCGCCGGAGTCAAATCTGCATCAGGAAACCCCAAGCCATTATCAACAGTTAGGCTTGCAACACAGTTCTCAAATTGATCCGCAGTGGTCTCTTATGGTACATGGGCAATCTTCAGGAATTTCAACAAAGCTTGGGCATGTAATTCGGAGCATAACAACAAGGACAACATGGATATTTTTGAGGGTGTCTGCCCCATTTGTTACACTATTTTGTAGTCACTTTTTTGGATGATCTTTAGAATTTCTTCCGTCTCTTGTGTAGATGGGTCTTCAATTGTCACTTCTTTTGGTGGTGCCTCCGTCTGGGCAGACTCAGTTACTTTCTCTTTACCTCGAGCATTGGTAGTTGGCTCAGCAGTATGGATGCGAACAGGTGTTGTAGCAGTTGTTGGAGGAGAGATCTCTAGAGGGAAGATCCTTCCCGTCCTAGTGACCTTACTAGTTCCGACGATGTTTTTAATTTCAAGCACTTCATGTTCATTAATCCATGGCTCTTGCTTAACACCATGATAATAAACTTCTGCCCCATAATTCTAAGGCACAACTTTCTTGGAGGAATAGGGGACTGGCCCCAGTGTAGTGATAATCAGGGGAGCCACTCTTGGCCCAGCAGGAATCCTTATAGGGCCTTTAGAGGTGATCCTAATAGGAGTATTGGAAATTGTGATTATGGAAACATCTTGAGGTATACTTTCATGTAAACTCTTCATGGATGGAGTTTTTTCGAACAAAATTGCATGGCTATCAATCATGCGTTACATACTTTTTTTCAGCCACATACAACCATTGGTTTGGGAAGCACAATGGTAACAATTTTAAGGGCAGCCAGGAAATAAACTGACTCTCAGCAAATTCTTCTTAACAGTCAATAATGGAGTAGTTAAATCATCAATGGTGGAGAAAAAGGAGGCATCGTCAATAGCATTGACACCTTTACCATGACTGGGCATGGGAGCAATAATGACATTAGGGGTTTGTGGAGGGTCAAACTCGATCACCTTTTTATCAATCAAATCTTGTATCTTGTTCTTCAACTTCCAACAGTTGTTGGTGTCTAGGAAAAGACTATTTGAATGATAGGCACATTTCACATTCAGGTTATATTTGGGAGAGGCAGTATTGGGATTTATAGGAAGGTCTCTTAGTTTTACCAAATCTTCCTTCAACAAATGTTGTAAAGCTTGAGATAGTGGCATGTTGATTTTAGTGAATTGTCTCCTTGGAACATCAGGCCTTTGTTGATTGTTTGATTATTGTGGTCGTTGAACTGGAGTTGGATTTGAAATCAATACAACTCCTACCGACTGATGATGGTCGTTCTTGACACAGCTCCTTTGTCTATAAACAACATTAGTTTCCTTCTTACCAATAAATGATTTCTTTACAGCAGTAGAGGTTGACGCCGTGGGGATCTTTTCACTTTTCATTCCACTTCTAACTCTCTCACTAGTCATAATCAACTCAGTCAACCCTGATGAAGAACTCCCAATTAGCAAATTAAAGAATGGACCAGTCAAGGTACCCATAAACATGTCCATTAACTCTCTGTCAGACAACGGGGGTTGCACCCTTCCAGCCAGGTCCCTCCATTTTTGAGCATACTCCTTAAAGCTTTCGCTCGAGCCCATAGTCATATTTTGTAATTGCATGCAAGTTGGTGAAAGACCATCATTGTATTGGTATTGTCTGTAAAAGGCAACATCCATATCCTCCCATGCGTGGATATTAGTCCCTTATAGTTGATAGAACCATTCCAACTGTGTTCCAGATAAGCTCTCTTAGAAGAAAAGCACCAACAATTTCCTATCGACGGTGTGTGGTTGAATCTTGCGGACATGACCTCAAATTCATTTTTGGACAGGAGACCCCATTATACTTGGTGAAGACAGAGATCTTGAACTATTGGGGAATGACCACCCCAGCGACTAGACCTAAATCTCCATAGTCTAAACCAGGTACTGTTTGGATCTCTACAGCCTTAAGTCAGTCTTCCAGCTGTTTGTACTTCTCATCCACCGATGGGTACTGCTCTTCGGAATAGTCTTCATCCTCAGTAATCTGGTTATTTCCACCCCATCTCTGGTGCTTCTAACTTCCTCTTCATGATTGTCTTCTTCCTCAGAAGAAGCCTCTTCTATTTGAGCCAATTGGGCAGGCCCCTTGAACCTTCTTCCCATGTTGAGAATAACAACCCTCTTCTTGGTATTCTTCTTGGTAGCAAGGAGTGCCATCATTTCTTTCTGACCTTTGGCTAGGTTGAGGAGATTCTCTTGCAACCGTGCGTGTTGAGTTTTCAGGTCTTTGATGGTTTGCTCTAGATCCATCTTATACTGAAATAAACAGTAAAGAGATGAGGATACTTGTATCGGAAAACCTGCTTATGATATGATACATTCTATGTGGATGCAATGTTTTCAAGGACCAAGAGATTTACATTTGCTAGCCAAAAAGGAAACAAACACAACAATTGTATTAATGAGTTCAAAGATTACAACTTCCCCTTAGGCTTACAATGAAAAAACAAAAGGTCACAAAGAGACAACATAAAAGACTCCTAAAACAAAAGACTTAAGTCTCCCACGAGCGTTTCCGCTTTGGTGCAATATAGGAATTCAAACTTTGCTCCTCATAAAGTTTCCTTATGAGTTCCAACACTTTCTTCTCGCTTGCATAGAATTGAGCCTCAAAGGTGTCTCATTCCCCCTTGAGTTGAATCTACAATCTCCACAATTCTTCGAGGTCGGTAGGAATGTCAAAATGGAGAATGGTATAAGAAGCATCTCCCTCGGTAACAAGCTCCACAACTATTGGTAAGATAGCTGGATATGGCATCATGAGACTTTAAGCATGATCTCGTACCCATTTGAGATAAGTCTCAAGAGGGATGGAATTCTTATGTCCCAAAGTCTTGCTATCAACCTTGCTTACCATGCCCCAAGCATGTACAAACCTTCAATGATAACCTTGATAATCGTTCTCATAGTCGAATATAATACCTTGAATGAGTGCGCCATGGGGACCATCTCTTCGAGCATAGCCAAACTTTCGTAGAGCTAGAGAAGGGTTATAAGTAATACCTCCCTTAATGCCCAAGAGTGGAACATTAAGGAACTGCCCACAATGGTAAATGATAATAATGTCTTCTTGCGAACGAGAGCAACGATGAATATCTGCATGAGAAAGCGACATTATCCTTTGCGACCACCTCAAATCTCACTCATTCTTTAATACTTATCGGGGAAGGTGCAAAATAAACCACCTAGACAACAATAGAATGCAACACATAAGAGCCCCTCTCTTCCTCATGGTGCGAGTGTGAAGACAATGTAGAATGTCTCCAAGCAAAGTAGGCACGAGATTACGAGTAAGCAAAATTTTGACAGCGTTCACATCTATGAGTTGGCCAGGGTTAGGAAAAAGTAACAACCCATATATTAGGAGAGCCAAGATCTCCTCAAAAGCTTATAAATCTATAGCATCCCAAAATAGTTGAGCCTTCTTTATCAGGAATTTAGCCAAAAAGCCTTTGACCCCACTTCCTGTCTCTCAATTAGATACAATGTCAGAACTCTTCAAATGTAAGGCTTTGGCAATAACCTTAGGTTTTAGAGTTTCCTCTAAACCGGTGAATGGAATTCGATGAAGGACTGGTACTCCTAATATTTGAGAGAATTCTTCTATTGTGGGCATTAGTTGATAGTCGGGAAAGGTGAAACAATGATGTACATGGTCAAAGAACTGAAAGAGCACCCTCATCATGTCTTCTTCAAAGCTTGAGGTAGCCAGATTGAGAATTCAACCATATCTTTTGGTGAATGGATAATTTTCAGGAATCCTTGACGCTAACTCTTTGAGTTGAGGAGGCGCTCTCACGAAGTTAACTCAGATGGTATTTCTGCGAGTGGAAGCCATATCCTATAAAACAAAACATAGATAAATCCCTAGGTCCTTGAAATGGTTAGTGAAAATTCTATGGCATGATGTCATGATGTTAATGAACAAATAATCACACGCAAGGCCTTAGGTTTAGGCTTGCATGGGGTTTATAGGTAAGTACCCTCTTAAAGTTTAGTTCATTCAACCCGTCCTAAAGAAAGTAACCGGGTTCTAAGAAATCTCAATATCACTGATCTTTCTTCATTGGGCATTGTTTTAGCTCAATCATCCAAAACACGACCAAAATATCCCAAAACTTTGATCTCAATGAGTGTAGTATCGAGTATCAACCAACTTTAGTCTTGCACCAAAACCAGCTATCTCACTACTTTCTAATGGCCAAGTTGTTTAAATAAGGTTCTAAGGTCAGTTAGTGCTTCATGACACCACACAACGGCCCCGTATTCTCCTTGACTAGACTCAAGGGACACCGATACCAACAAATGTGTCACACTAACGTAGCCATCGCTTCAACCATGTTGGTATTATGCCGCATAGTCCCCACAATCTATTTCTACTTACCTAATATGCCCCAAATCCGGCTATAGGATTTTTACAAGTAATAAACCCAAGCATAACCCACAAATGTAAAGCAAACAAGACAAACAAATAAAGTAATAATGGTGATCTAGCTCTTAAGTTAACACCATTTTTAACAGATCTCCCCAGCAGAGTCGCCAGTTCTGTGATACGGTGGGAGAACTGACTTGGTGTTTTATGTTTTATCGCAAATGTTACAGATAGCAAGAGTCGCCACTGACTTTTCTTTTCTCCAATAAAGGAAAAGGGTGAATAGAACAGGAAAGACCTTTTGAGAATTTTCTTGAGTTCAGGGGATAGGTTGTGAAAAAGGAAGGTGTTAGCACCTTTTTCATCCGTAGTTATTTACAAACTCTTAATTGCTTGATCACTTTGAAATGCTTTTGTGTTTCTGTAAGTTTGAAAATATTTTGAAAACGCCTAAGTTTGGCAAACTTTGCAATGATTCTCGCATCGTTGAGAATGTATATGTGATACGGTGGGAGAACTAACTTGAGGTTTTTGTGTTTTATCGCATATGTTACGGTTAGCAAGAGTCACCACCGACTTTTCTTTTATCCAAAAGGAAAGGTGGAGAAGCACAAGAAAGACCTTTGAGATTGTTTCTTGAGTTCGGGGGGTAGATTATGAAAAGGGAAGGTATTAACACCCTTTTCATCCATGGTTTTCCATGGGCTCTTAGTTACTTGCTAGATCACTTGCTTTTGTTGTTTGAAAATGTGTTTGGTGTGGTTTTTGAAAGTATTTTGTAAAAGAGGCCATTCGTTTAGGCAATCTTTGTAATGATTCTCGTTCGTAAGAATGTATACAAAGATGTTTGTCTTTTTGAAAATGTTTCCATGTTTGTAAAATGTTTGGAAAGGTGTGTGTTTGTTTTGAAAATAGCAAGGATAGTTGTTTGAAAATAGAGCATGTAACTAGAAGTAATCTACCTACTCAAATGTCTTTCTTATGCATTTTCTATTCCTTTGACATTGTTGTCTTACCATTGATTTGTTAAGCAACCCTATCTTTGGATGTAAACGGTACGGGCGTGGGTCATCGTATAACCATAATTAGCAATGTTGCAAAGTATCTTAGTATTTTTGAGGGACCAAGATCATTTTGGTAAGGAAACTTTGAATAGCGTCATCGAGGGACTATGATCTTATATTTGTGTGTTTTGCCAAGATACTTCGCATGCGTAATATGGCTATTTTTGTATAAGGCAACCAAGTGGAGAAACCCTAAGGATGCTTGTGTGCAAGTGTGTTATTTTCATTCTTTGATTTTGTCTTGTATTAGGGTTTTCTATTTGTTTGGTTTTTTTCTTGCCATTCAAACCCTAATTACTAACATGACATATAAAGCGGTAAATTACGTAACGTAAAGATTACTAAGCTATTACAACAATTTATGGGAGGGGGAATACAAATTTGAAGGGGGTTTTGCAAGAATGTAAATCTAAATAAGCTATTACAACCAAATCGAATTTGTACGAATATTGGAATAAACAAATACAATATTTAAATATGCAATATTATGTACATGCAAGAAAAAGATTTTGTCTTATTTTTTATGTGAAAAGGAATTTTAACCTAATCCTAAAGATATAAGAAAAAGAAATTAATTCTTGAAAAAAACAAATTTAACCCTAATTTCTAGTTTAAAAGAAATTAAAGTTCTTATGTATTTTTTATGTATTTTTTGTATTAAAAATAATGAATAATATTTTAGAAAAAATATTTAGTTTTTATATATGCCAAAATAAATATTTACAAGTATGGAATGAAAAGAAAATAAAACAAATTAAACTAAACCTATTTTATTTATGTTTACAAGTTTATTTAAGAAAAAAATAATTAATATATAGATTAATAAAAATATTTTTTAATGTAAAAATAAAATAAAATAAACAAAAATAAAAAATTGTCATATTTTATATTTTTTATGATTTTATATATTTAAGAAAATATTTAATCAACAAAAATGAAAATAAAATAAATAAATAAAATATATGGAAATAGTTGGGCCAGGGGGGTATCCTAAGCAATCAAATGGTGAATATTAGAAAAAAAACACAAGGCCTAGCGTGGAAGCCCAATCCTGCAAAACAAGCCAAAAACTAAAAATGGAAAAATGTGAAAAAACAAAAGGTAGCGTGAAGGTTCGAACCCAGGACCTGGGCCTCACCAGCGCGCTATCTTGCTATTGGGGTGGCTATACATCCGTTGATTTATGTAAAATAAAAACAATATAAAACAAACAAAGCCATTGCCCTGTACTTCGTCTTCTTCCTCAAGCTGGCCAGAAGCTCTGTAACTTTCTCATCTCTCAATAAAAATGGAAACTAATAACATGAATGTTGTGGCATTTTGTCTCATGATTCTAACCATGTAAATCATATAAGCTAACCATCAAAGATCAAAATGAATTTTAAAAGCCCTAAATTTAAACTTCAAAATTCTCCCAACTCAAGCCAAATAAATGCAAGACATATATATATATATATATATATATATATATATATATATATATATATATATATATATATATATATATATATATATATATATATATATATATATATATATATATATATATACAACTTCGTAGCAATGAGGTCTACATTGTTTATTCACAAATCGTGGCCAATGGATGCCTGTATGAAGAGATAGAAGTTGAGATGTTTACCTCTTTCAGCTGAGATCGTGAATGGAGTTTGAGTGAGTTTTATTAAGGCCTGATGATTGCTTGAGCTTGCTTGAATCTCCCTGAGTGTGTTCCAATCCTCGCCTTGCTTTGGAAGTGCCTGGAACTCTCTATCCAAGTTAACCTGCATGGTTTGAAAACAAAAATGGCAGATGATGGAGAAGGAGTTACAGTGCAAGGATGATGGTCTGGATCACTTAGATATCAAGTAGGTAAAGTATTTTGATGGTTAAAACTTGAAACGCACGAGCCAAATGATGGATTGCTATGCTTATGCAAAAACTGCAAGTTTTGACAGTTTTTTGGTGATATGGAGTGCTTGAATGTTTCAGGCTCCTAGCAATCTTGTTTCTAGTTGTAATGTCTTTGTGTATTAGTATGGGATAGGTTTCAAGTCAGCTCTCCAACAGATTTGTCAATCCTAGCCTTTTTGCACACTTTCTTGCTTTTGAAGCAAATTGAAGGGACAAGTCTTCACATGCTTGTACTGGCTTGCTTAGGGTTGGTATAAGTTCCATACAAGTTTCCTTAGGTTTGTAGTACTTGTATGTGCAAAGGAGACATGTTCAATGCTCAAGAATTGGAAAGTGGCAAAAGTGAACCTTTTCCAAAATGGCAATGACCACTTTATGCCATTTATGGAATTACAACTTGGATAAAGATTCTAAGGATTGGATTAAAGCTTTTTCAACTGAGTAAGCATTAAATTAAGGAGTAACAAACAAGTTTGGGACCTGTAAGGCATAGATTAGGCAGCATAGGTACTGATTTGAAATTTTTTCTTCATGAAATGGCTTGAATCAAAAGTGAGAAATTGCCAACTTCATCTCTTCGATTCTCCCTACTCAAAAATGATCTTGAGGATTTCTTTGACATTTTGGAAAGCTTGCAATGTGCTTTATAACTCATATTTGAAATTCATTTCAAGACTCCTCTTGGAACTAGGTGAAAAATTGCCATGAAGTTGGGTCCAAAACCTGGCAAAATTAGGGCAAAATTTCACTAAGTTATTTAGTTCATGAGCATGTATTCATAAAATTATATCTTGAGATCCAAGCATCTTTAGGGAAAAGTGTGTGAAGAAAATTTGTAGATTTCATGGAGGTCTACAACTTTCATGTTTGGAACTTTCCTTGAGTCATCTTGTATCATGGTGAAAAAATGGCTTAAAGTTGAGAAAAAATAAGAAATTTTCTATACTTAGTAAAATTTCTAAGTTAAGAAAAATTTCCAATTTTAAAACCTAATCTTAAATCCTTGATTTATTGATGAACAAGTTTCACATTTTGACATGTTTTGATGAATTGTGACCCTTGGCACTTGATTTTGACTAGAAAGTCAAAGTTTAACTTTTCAATATACAGTTGACTGTAAATTTCATCTGTCAATCCAATGAAATTGAAATGTCTTGAACCATGTAATTATGTCAATATGATACAAATGAACCCTTGAAATCATGCTTCAAATAAATTGGTCATTTTCTAGGTCAAAGATCAGAAATTTCCCTTCCTCAGTCAAAATCCTAATTTTGACCATTTTGCCCTTTTGATGATTTGATCAAATTTCTTGAGGAATTGTTATTAAAACTTGATCAAATGATACACATGAGTCTAAAATATTGATGTGGATAAAAAATTATGAAGTTTGACTGTAAATTGGCCATGGTTGACTTTTTCCCCAATATAGTTGATTTTTAGGTCAACTATCCAATTGACTGATCAAAAATATGGTTCAAGGCTTGAAACTTGTCATGAGTAATCTTAGGGGTCCATAATGATGTTTGAAAGTCATATGAAGCATTGATAGTCCAAGAATGCTTGTGCAAACTCAAACCCTAATTCTGGGTTAACTGTGTAAGATGAGATGCCTTGAGCTGACCAAACCCTAATCCAGTCTTGAGTCAGAGAAATATTGTGAGAATAATCTTGATTAATGAGAGGGCAAATTTTTGGGTACAACAGTATACAAAGTGTTGTTTTTGAAAATATTTATTGAAAGGGAATGTTTGGAAAGGTGTTTGAAAATGCCAACGTAAGGAAAATTTATAATGATTCTCGTATCATTGAGAATGTATACAAAATGTTCGTTTTGAAAGATATTTTGAAAGTGTGAAGTATGGAAATGATTTTGTTTATGAGCAAGTAATTACGAGCAATATTACCTACTCAAAAAGAATCTTTGTTCTTTTCCTCCTCCTTTAGATAGTTCTTGTCTACCATTAGTTAGTAGGAAGCCATATCATTGGATGTGAGGGACATGCGTAGGTCATCATACAACCATAGAAGCAACTTGTAAGATGTTTTAGCAATTTTCATAAGGGACTAAGATCATTTACCTAAGGCAATATTGAAGGGTCATCGAGGGACTATGATCTTTTAATATAGGGTCTTTTGCTAAAACATCTCATGTTCGAGAGACATGACTGTCTTTATCCGAGGCAACAAGTGTGGGTTACCTTAGAGGTGTAAGTGTGCAATGTGATTTTTTTCAATGTATATTATCTTGGAATTAGGGTTGTCTAATGTTGATTTTAAATCTTGCCATACAAACCCAAATTACTAGCAATAATATGGAAAGCGATAAATTGCGGAATTTAAATGTTCTACGCTATTACAATACTTTTGGGAATGGGGGATACAAATTTACAAATGGGGGAGAAAATAAATAAAGCCCTAATTACTATTACAAACCATTGAATATGAATTACAACAATAATTAGGCACAAAATGTAAAGATGAAGAAGAAAGAAGAAATTGTCTTTTAGGGATTTTGATGAAAAAAGGTTTTGATAATTTAACCTAATTAAACTAAGTGAATTAATTTACAAAAAGAGATTAATTATTTAATAAAAAACTATAACCTAAGTTTATTGAATTAAGAAGAAAAATGAGACCTAAGTCTAAAATAGTTATTTAGAAAATAATTTTGAAAGTTAATTTGAAAATATTTGAAGTATGGATAATAAATAAAGCCTAGTTCTAAATATTAACCAAAATAAAGGAAGTGTTTAAATTAAAAAAATTAGTAATTTAATTATTTAAGAAAATATATTTTGGTATGCAATAAATTTAAAATAAACTCCTTCCTGACGGTACTTCATCTTCTTCCTCGCGCCACATTTTTGAACTTCTGAACTTACTCATTTCTCAACCATTTAAGAAATTGTAAACATCGAACTTGTTAGAAATTTCATCATGATTTCAAATATGTAAATAACTTAAACTAACACTCAAAGATGAACACGAATTTTGCTTCGTACCAAATTCTAATCTAATTTTTCTATAACATCAAACTTAAAATTCGCATCACTCAGGTAATATAAATGAAATGTAAGCGCATGATTAGCTTCAGTGTAATGATGTCTACATTTTATCTTTACAAAATAACTATTAATGATGCTTGTACAAGAAGTTCCAAGTTAAGAAAACTTACCTCTAAACTGGAAATCGTGTTTTGAGTTTGAGCACTCCTGGATGTGTTGTGATGATCTGAATAGCTTTAGTGGACTCCTTGGAAGCTAATGCAAAGCTTACTTTATACTGAAAGTGCTTGAATCTTTCTGGAGAAGTCAATGTGAAGAACACTGCTTTTGGAAATGGAGGATGGTGATGGAGGTGTTACAGTTGTGTAACAGGGTCCTAGATCACTTCTAAATGATGTATGGAAGCTTGGTGATTGATTTTGAGTGAGAACGCACGAGTGAAATGTGAGTTTGGAATTCAAAGTCAGAAATGGCACAAAAATTGAGCCTGAGAGTAATTCTAAGTTTGAGGAAGTTTCATGGTGTTTCAAGGCTTACCAATTTGCATTTGGCTTGCAAAATAATGACTCTATTTATAGGGAAAGGTTTGAGGGCTTGAAGTGATCAGAAAACAAAGATCACATGTTATGGTTTTTTGACTTGTTTTTGAAGCCATCTTGACAAGTATTATCCAAATGTGAAGTACAAGACTTGTAGAGTGGTTAAACACTTTAAACATGCTTCTTCTGATCTTTTACGTTTAGTGTATGCAGAAGAAACATGTCAGAGGCAATGGCAACTTTTCAAGAATGGCAATGGCACCTTTGTGCCATAAATGGAAAAATCATGTGGAAAATGGATTAATAACTTGGATCATACCTTAATCAATTGTGTAAACAATTAATTATGGAGTGATTTACAAGTTAGAAGCCTGTAAAGCAAGATTATGCAACATATGTTTGAGATTTGATCAAGTGTTCTTCATGAAAATGGCTTGAAATGCAAGAATGGATGCTCAACTTATTCTCTTCGATTCTCCTAGCTCAAAAATGATCTCTTCAAGTTATTGGGAATTTTTGAAAGCTTGAAATATTGTATACAACTTACATGTTAACCATTTTGACAAAATCAAATTGGAACTAGGTGAAAATTGGTCAAGAAGTTAGGTCAAAAATCTGCCTAAACTTGTTGAAAATTTTACTAAGTGTTTTATGAAAAATGCCATGACTTCATGGGCCTATATCTTCAAATGTAAGCAATTTTTGGAAATCAACCCTCTAATACAAGGTTTTATAATTCATCAATATCTACAACTTTCATGTTGAAAGTTTTCCTTGAATCATCTTTCATCTTGGTGAAAATTTGTCATGAAGTAATGAATTTATCAAGTATAAAAACACTTAGAAATTTTCTAAGTCTTAGAAATCTTGACTTTTTATTGACTTTTTGAATTTTTTGATTATTGATGATCAAGTTTGATATTTTTGAATGTCTTGATGAATCTTGATTTTTGAAAATAAATGTTGAACAAAAAAAGTCAAAGTTTGACTTTTTGTGTATCAGTTGACTTTTCATTAGTTGATCAAATTTAAACTATCAATCCAATAATATTGAGAAGTAATTTGAGCCATGAAATTAGTTTAAGGTATTGTGTTTGAATCATTAAGATCATGCTTCGAGCCATTAGTTTATTTACTAGGTTAAAAGTCAATGATCAATCATTCTCAGTCAAAATCCTAATTTTGACCATTTTGCCCCTTTGATGATTTGAATGTTTTTCTTGAGGAATTGTGATAAACCCTTGATCAATTGATGAATGTGACTTCAAAATGTTGATGTCAGCCAAATTTTTTGAAGTTTGACTGTAGTTTGACCATAGTTGACTTTTTACCCAATATAGTTGATTTTCAGTCATCTGAGCAATTGACTGAGCAGTTTTGAGATGAAATACTTGAAACTTGGCATGAGCATTCTTAGAAGTCTATAATGAACCATGAAATTCATTTGAGGCATCAAAAGTCCAATTGTTCTTGAGAAAGCCAAAACCCTAATTTGTGGGCTCAATGCTTAGGAGGTGAATTTGTCTGATCAAACTCTTGAAACTTCTTGAGAATTTGAGATCTTTTATGAGAAATGTCTTGAGAATAGAGAGGGAAAGTTTTGGGGTACAATAATAGGGATACCATTAGAAAAGACCCTCAGTTAAAAATCATCATAAAGATCATAGTCCCTTGATGACCTTTCTACGCTGCCTTCGATAAATGATCTTGTCCCTCGATGTTTCCTATGAATACATGATGATAGTCACTTTGAATTGCTAAAGGTATCCCTATATGTTGCCTTTATGACTGTACGATGACCCGTGCTCATCCCTCAAACATCCAACGATATGGCTTCCTACTAACTAATGGTAGGATAACACTATCTAAAGGAGGAGGAAAAGAACAAATACTTTTGAGTAGGTAAATAGTTCTTAATCGCTTGCTCGCAAATATTTCAGAACATTTTTCACACAATACACTTCTCTTCTGAAATATTTTCAAAACAAACACTTTGTATGCGTTCTCAACTGACACGAGAATCATTACAAAGTTGCCAAACTTAAGAATTTTCAAAATATTTTCAAACTTGCATATTCACTAAGCATTTTCAAAAAGTGAGCTAGTGATTAAGAGCCCGTAGATAACTACGGATTAAAAGGGTGCTAATACGTTTCCTTTTAATAACCTACCCCCCTTAGTCAGAAAAATCCTCAAAGGCCATTCCTGTTCTTTTCACCCTTTCCTTTATTGGATGAAAGAAAAGTCGATGGTGACTCTTGCTATTCGTAACATTTGCGATAAAACGCAAAACCAAAAGTCAGTTTTCCCTCCGTATTACAGAACTGGCGACTATGCTGGGGAATAACTAAAAGTGGAATTACCATAAGAGCTAGATCACATTTAAAATGCTTTACTTGCTTGATTTGTATGATTTACATTTCGGGGTTTTGCTCGGGTTTATTTTTGTAAAGATCCTATACCCAGATCAGGGGATATTTTAGGTAAGTAGCAATAAATCGTGAAAATTGTATGGCGTATACCGATACGGTTGAAGCGATGGCTATGTTAGTGTGACACATTGGTTGGTTCCGGTGTCCCTTAAGTTAAGTCAAGGAGAATGTTGGACTGCCGCGTGGTGTCATAAAGCACTAACTGACCGTAAAACCTCAGTTGACACAACTTAGGCATTAGAAAGTAGTGAGATGGTCGGCTTTGGTGCAGACTAAATTTGGTTGATACTCGATACTACACTCATTAATATTGGACTCTCGGGATATTTCGGTCGTAAATCAGATGCTTGTGCTGAAACAATGCCTGGGAGAAAGATCAGTGATATTGAGGCTCCTAGAACCCGATTACTTTTCTTAAGACAGGTTGAGCCAACTAAAATTTAAAGAGGGTACTTACCTACAAACTCCATGAAAGCTTAAACCTAAGGCCTTGTGTGTCTTGTTTGTGTATGATTATTGTTCTAACATGACATCATAACATCATGACATCATACCGTATCATTTTCACTAACCATTTAAAGGACAAAGGGATTTATCTTTTTTCTTTGTTGTAGGTTATGGCCTCCGCTCGCAGAAACACTATCCGGATCAAATTTGTAAGGATGCCTCCTCAGCTTAAGGAGTTATTCTCAAAGGTTCCCGAAAGTTCTCCATTCATCAAAAGGCATGGTCGACTACTCAGTCTAGTTACCCCAGGTTTTGATGAAGAAATGATGAGTGTTCTATTCCAGTTCTTTGACCCTGCACATCACTGCTTCAGCTTTCCAGATTATCAGTTAGTACCCACAAGGGAGGAGTTCTCTCAACTACTAGGAGTACCTGTTCTTAATAAGACACCCTTCACCGGTTTAGAGGAAGCTCCGAAACCAGAAGATATTGCAGCAGCCTTACATCTGAAGCAGTCTGACATTGTACCTAACTGGGAAACAAGAAGTGGAGTCAAAGGTTTTCTTGCTAAATTTATGATAGAGAAGGCCTAACTGTTTTTGGATGCTATAAGTATTCAGGCCTTCGAGGAGATCTTGGCTTTGTTAAGCTATGGATTGGTACTATTCCCTAACCCAGACCAACTCATAGATGTGAGCGCCATCAAAATATTTCTTGCTCGTAATCTTGTGCCTACCTTGCTGGGAGATGTCTTGTATTCTCTTCATACTCGTACTATGAAGAGGAGAGGAAATGTCATGTGTTGTATACCTCTGTTATCCAGGTGGTTTACTTTGCACCTTCCCCGCTCGATAATGAAGAATGAACAAGGTTTGAGGTGGTCTCAAAGAATAATGTCACTCTCTCATACAGACATCTACTGGTATTCCTGATCTCATGAGGATATCACTATAATTGGCCAGTGTGGGGAATTAGCTAATTTTTCACTCCTTAGCATTAGGGGAGGTATTACTTACAACCCTTCTCTGGCTCTATGCCAATTTGGCTATGCTCGAAGAGATGGTACTCATGACACGCTTATCTAGAGTATTGTCTTCGATTACGAGAATGACCCTCAAGGTTATCGTTAAAGGTTTATACATGCTCGGGGCATGGTAAGCAAGATTGATAGCATGGCTTTAGGATAGAAGAACTCCATCCCTCTGGAGCTCTACCTCAAATGGGTACGAGCTCATGCTCAAAACCTTATGATGCCATATCCAGCTATCCTACCGGTGGCCATGGAGCCTATTTTCGAAGGAGACGTTTCATGCACCATCCTCCATCCAGACATGCCCACTGACCTTGAAGAATTGCAGAAATCCTGGATTTAATTCAAGAAAGAACGAGACATCTTTGAGACTCAATTCTATGCAAGAAAAAAAATAAAGTTTTGGCGCTCACAAAGAAACTTCACGAAGAGCATAGTCTTAATGCATATATCAACACAAAGAGGAGGTGTCTTTGGGAAACTTAGAGTTTTTAGGAATTGTTTTTAATTTATTCATTTGTAATATTTTGTATTCACATAAACTTATTAATAAAAACTTTGTTTCTGTTTCCTTTTGGTTAAAAAATTCAAATCTCCTAAGGTCCTTAAAAACATTGCATATACATATCATGCATATCACTACATGACAGGTGTTTCAAGACAAGTTTCTTATCTTTTTGTTGTTTATTTCAACAGAAAGAATGACTCTTGAATAAATAGTTAAGGATCTCCAGGCTTAGAACGCCCAGTTCCAGCAGATGTTCCTAAGTTTAGCCAAGGGGCAGGAAGAGCTGAAGGCCCTTATCACTAAAGAGAGGAAGGAGAAAATCAAGAAACCAGCTAGCATCCTTAACAAGGGTAGGAGACTCAAAGGTCGGGTCAAGCGAGCTTTGGAGTTTGAAGAACAAAATGATGACCTAGAAGAAGATGACAAAAGTATGAAGGCTGATAACCAGGGTTCTAACGAAGAAGAAGCGAATTATTCAGATGAATAATATCCTCCGACTGACGACAAGTAAAAGCAACTGGAAGACCTTCTCAATGCTATGGAGATCCACAAGGTTCCTGGGTTGGATTTCGAATAGCTGGGTCTCATCTTGGGGGTTGTTATCCTTCACAAGTTCAAGGCCCCCGTCTATTCCAAATACGACGGTATGTCTTGTCCTAAGCTTCATCTGAGATCGTATGTCTGAAAGATCCAAACCCATACCGCTGACAGGAAATTATGGGTACACTACTTTCAAGAAATCTTGTCTGGTATTCAACTCGAATGGTTCTATCAATTGGAAGGAACCAACATTCTCACTTGGGAAGATTTGGCTGCTGCTTTTTATAAGCAGTATCAATATAATGATGACCTTGCACCAACTCGAGTGCAATTGCAAAACATGTTAATGGGCTCGAATGAAGGGTTCAAGGAATATGCACAAAAATGGAGAGACTTATCTGGAAGGGTGCAACCTCCCTTGTCTGATCGGGAGCTTGTTGATATGTTCATGGGCACTCTGACAGGTCCATTCTTGAATCTACTGATTGGGAGTTCTTCATCTGGTTTTACTGAGTTAATTCTGACAGAGGAACACGTTGAAAGCGGTATTAGGAGCAGAAAGATTATGGTGAATACCTCTTCTAGTGTTGTAAAGAAGACGTTCAACAATAAGAAAGAAACTAATTCAGTTTATGGCCAGAAAGGCTGTAGTAAAAATGACCGCCATCAGTATTTGGGAGAAGTGTTGATCTCTAATCCAGCACCTGTTCAACAACAATAACATGGCAATCATCGTAGGTTATACGCTCCGAGGAGGAAGTTCACCAAGATTAGTATGCAATTATCTCAAGAATTACAACATCTGTTGAAAGCTGAATTGATAACACTGTCGGATCTTCCTCCTAATCCCAACACCTCCTCTCCTAAGTACAATCTGAATGTGAAGTATGCCTATCGTTCTAATTGTTCTAGGCACGACAACAACAACTGCTGGGCTCTAGAAAAAAAATCCAAGATCTGATTGACAACAAAGAGATTAAGTTTGATCCACCAGAGATTCCGAATGTAATCACTGCACCAGTTCTAAAGAACGACAAAGGTGTGAATGCTATTGATGTTGTTTATACTATAGAAGACACTGATAGTGACTGTGACTTGTACCACTAGATATTCCCTACCATTGGCGGTGGACTCAATAACTGGAAGGCTAAGGACTCTATACCAACCTCCTTTAGTCAGGAGTAATTTCTATTTCCTATTTTATTTCTTTCTAGTTTTTGGGATATGTAATTTTAAAACAATGACTTTAAGCATGTGCCTTACCTGGGGCACAACGGTTCACTTGTTATGGTTATTATCCTTCATTTGCATATGCTCATCTAATAAAACATTGGACATTTTTGAATTCAAATTTTGCGCTCTGTCTTTTCATTTATTGCCTTCAAATAGCTATGTGTTTCTTATACACAACCACACACTACATTGCAGATCTACATTCACATCGAATCTCGCTGATATTGATTCTTCTATTGCCACTCATGACTTTGAAAATCCGATCTACCAAGCCGAGGACGAAGGTGAGGAAGATTTTGAAATACCTAGAGAACTTGCCAGACTCTTAATACAAGAAGAAAAAGTTATCCAACCACATGAAGAGCCAATCGAAGTTGTAAACTTGGGTACCGAGACAGACCGAAAAGAAGTCAAGATATGCACCAATTTAGAGAACAATGTCAAGAACATGTTAATTCAGTTGTTGCATGACTATATTTAGATCTTTGCTTGGTCGTACGAAGACATGCCAGGGATCGACACTGATATCGTGATCTATCGTCTGCCAATGAAAGAAGGTTGTTCTCCGATTAAATAGAAGGTCCATCACATGCGTATCGATATGTCGAAGAAGATTAAGCTGAGGTTATAAAGCAGTTAAATTCAGGCTTCTTAGAAGTGACATCATATCCTCAATGGGTTGCTAATATTGTGTCGGTACCAAAGAAAGATGACAAGGTGCATATGTGTGTAGGCTATAGGGATATGCATAGGGCGAGCCATAAAGATGATTTCCCACTTCCGCATATTGATGTTCTGGTCGACAACACCGCTCAACATAAGGTTTCTCAGGTTATAATCAGATCAAGATGGCGCCTGACGATATGGATAAAACTACCTTTGTCACACAATGGGGCACTTTCTACTACAAGGTTATGCCTTTTGGGTTGAAGAACGCCGACAAAACTTATCAGCGTACCATGGTAGCTTTATTCCATGACATGATTCATCACGAGATAGAGGTCTACGTCGATGACATGATAGTAAGATCATAGACTCAAGAAGAGAACCTTGATCATTTACATAAACTGTTTGAAAGACTAAGGAAGTATAAGCTAATGTTAAACTCAAACAAGTGAACCTTTAGGGTGAGATCCAGTAAACTCATGGGCTTCGTTGTACGTGGTAAAGGTATTAAAGTTGATCCCTCCAAAGTCAAAGCCAATCAAGAAATGCCAGCTCCTCATACCGAGAAGGAAGTCAGAGGTTTCTTAGTATGACTGAATTACATTGCCCGATTCATTTCTCATTTGACTGTTACCTGTGAACCAATATTCAAGCTGCTGAAGAAAGATCAAGTAGTAAAGTGGAATGAAGACTGCCACAAAATCCTTTGATAAAATTAAGGAGTACCTACAAGAACCTCTGATTATGATGCCACCAGTTGAAGGAAGGCCTCTAATCATGTACCTAACAGTGCTAGAGAACTCAATGGGGTGTGTACTGGGGCAACATGACGAGTATGGTCAAAAAGAGCATGCAATATACTACCTTAGCAAAAAGTTTAACGACTGTGAAACAAGATATTCACTGCTCGAGAAAACTTGTTATGCTTTGGCATGGGATGCTTGCCAACTAAGATAGTATATGTTGACTAATACTACTCTGTTGATTTCTAAAATGGATCCCATCAAGTACGTATTCGAGAAGCCAACTCTCTTCGGAAGAATAGCCTGATGGCAAATGATCCTGAAAAATACAACATTCAGAACATCACTCAAAAGGAAATTAAGGAAAGTGTATTGGAAGATCATTTGTCCCATCAAGCCGTAGACGACTATCAATCCATGAATTTCGAATTCCTAGACGAGAACATTATTCTAGTCACAGATTGTGAAGAACCTGGACTGTATGAAGGACTTGAGGCAGGATCCCGATGGACTATGGTTTTCGACGAAGCTTCCAACGCACTTGTCAACGAAATTGGTGCAGTAAGTATCTCTCCTCAGGGCTTCCATACGCCCTTCACTGCCAGACTTTACTTTGACTGCACCAATAACATGGGTGAATACGAAGCGTGCATCATGGGTATTAAAGTTTCTATTGACCTAAGAATCAAATTCTTGAGTATGTACAGGGATTCAGCCCTGGTAATCATCCAGGTTAAGGGAGAATGGGATACTAAGTATCTGAATATTATCCCTTACCGAGAACTTGTGCTGACCTTAATTCTGTATTTCAAAGAGATTAATCTTGAACATATCCCAAGAGAAGAGAATCAGTTGGCAGAAACATTAGCTACCATGTCATCCATGTTCAAGGTCAGATGGGACAATGAGGCTCCCAGAATTACCATTGAATGAATGGATGAACCAGAACACTGTTATGAAATTGACACTGATGGAACATAAGAAAAGCCTTAGTTCTATAAAGTAAAGAGGTACCTTGAGGCTCAAGAGTATCCTGAAGGAGAATCTATCAATGACAAGAAATTCCTACGGAGGTTCTTAGCTAAGTTCTTCTTGAACAACATAGTTTTATACGAACGCAGTCATGATTCGACTATGCTTCATTGTATGGATAAGAAAGAACCAAGAAAGATTATGGAGGATATGCACGAAGGCATCTTTGGCACTCATTCTAGTGGGCATACTATGGCTAAGAAGATTTTGAGAGCAGGTTACTATTTGTAGACTATGAAAACCGAATGTCACCACCACTCAAGAAGTTGTCATAAATGCCAGATCTATGCTGACAAAGTATATGTGCCACTGGTCCCTCTAAATGTCTTGACTGCACCTTGTCCGTTTGCAATGTGGGGCATTGATATGATTGGACAAATTAAGCCTACTGCTTCTAACAAACACCGTTTCATCCTGGGTGCTATTGATTGTTTCACAAAGTGGGTTGAAGCAGCCTCATTCGCCTCAGTTACAAAGAATGTTGTCACCCATTTCATTAAACATAAACTTATTTGTCGATACAGTATTCCTGAGATAATTATCACGGATAATGGTACCAATCTCAACAACACTATGATCACGGAACTCTGCATCCAGTTCAAGATTAAGCACCACAACTCTTCTCTGTATCGATAAAAAATGAATGGCACAGTGGAAGCCGCCAATAAGAGCATTAAGAAGATTATGCATAAAATGGTTGTGACCTACAAATACTGGCACGAGATGTTACCATTTTCTCTCCATGGCTATCGCACTTCAGCACAAACTTCAACTAGGGAAACCCCATTATCTCTAGTCTATGGTATGGAAGTTATTCTATCTGTCGAAATTCAGATTCCTTCTCTGAGAATCATGAAGGATGCAGATTTGGATGAAAATGAGTGGATTCAAACTAGGATGGATCAGTTAAATTTGATTGATGAGAAGATACTTACGGCCGTCTATCATTATCAGATGTATCAGAGGCGTGTGATCAAGGCATTCAACAAAAAGATCAAGCATCGGGTATATCAGGATGGTGACTTGGTAATAAAGCGCATCATCCTACCGCAGGGTGATCCCTGGGGAAAATGGACTCCCACCTATGAAGGGCCATTTGTAGTCAAGAAGATATTTTCAGGCGGTGCCATGATGCTAATCACCATGGACGGTGAAGATTTCCTGCACCCTGTAAACACATACATAGTCAAAAAATACTACACATGAAAAAGTGACCCGTTAGGTTGACTGGCCTAGGAAAAAATAAGGGCATCCTGGTGAACCAAAAGGGTTCGGGCAAAAATTAGGAATAAGAATATAAACAGATTATACATCCGGCAAGTCGAAAACCTAAAAAGGCGGCTCAGGAAAAAAGGGGTATCTCAGTGGATTGAAAACCCGAAAGGGCGGTCCAACAAAAATTTAAGGATTAAAGCGTATGACAATGTCCCATTGGATCACTCACAACAAGCCTTATTACCAACATCAGGTTCAAATGGTACAGATCAATTCAATCAACTTCTTCTGATAGCAAGGGATGAGTTGCTCGAAGACATAGGGGCAATAACAGAGTTGAAACACGACTGGATTAGTTTCGCATAGCTATATGTTTTCACTTTGTAATCTTTCTTCATTTTCATGACGATTACCTCTTACTAGGATTTATGTCTCTATGTACAAAATCGCCTGTTTATAGGCAAACTATCAATACAAATATCATTTAAAAAATTTAAATGTTTTTTTTTCTATTTTGTTTGCAAAAACATCCAATAACTAAATTGAATGAACATATGCATATGAATATGATTATTGTTAACAAATATATGCATAAAAACAGGAATTAGCATTTGCTCAAGACACTAGGAGTTGGGATAATGTTCAAGTCGCCCATAAATCCTCATAGGATTATCCCCACAGAGTCATATTCACAAGCTTATTTTCAACAAATATACACTCCCTACAAGGCTGAAATAACTTGATCGCTAACAGATTTCCCTAGTGGACGAGGGAATATGATCTTTTCCCCGATAACATCGCTAACCAACGGAGTCCCAACCCTTGCCAGAGATTATGACATCAGCATAGTTCATAGAAATTCTCTTCCCCGGCCGAGATTATTCCTCTGAAACTATAAAATTCCTTACAAAATTCTTTTCTCCAGTAGAGCTTATTTCCTTAGTAGGAGTATTCCTCAGCAAAGTGTTTCTCCAACAGGTTTAGGGTTTATGTCCCCAACAGTGTTTATTTCCCCAACAGGGTTTATTTCACCAATCGAGTTTATTTCCTCAACAAAAAAAATTCTCCCCAGCTTGAGCCTATTTCTATGACTACTACAAATCACCGGAAAAATCCCTTTCTCCAGCAAAGGGTAGTTCAGGTTGTTATCCCTATAAAGTTGGTACATAATCTGAAATCGGACCAGATATCGTTAAAACTTATCTTCTCCAGACGATTAAGCTTCCATATTAGAAACTCAGTTAGATAATGCCTCGAAAGGTTATCTATCTCTTTTATCCTCAGTCAAGGTATATTAGAATTAATTCTCCAGTAGAGCGATAAACGACCAATGGTTTTGAACTCTTCTCCCCAAGAAGAAATTAACGTTCCCCAGCGGAGTTTCCTCAAATAGAGAGCAGGAGTCCCCAGCAGAAACATTGCAGACGAGATTGAATATTACACATATTCTTCATCCCCAGAACCATTCATGGATTTGTTTTCCCCAGCGAGATGTTATACGAAGCTACACTTCAACAACATTTCACATTCATCCATCATTTACAAACATCATAGCATATGCATACGAAACACATATGGAACAATCTAATTTACTTTGAGAACATCATTAAGCAATGAATTTCATACATCATGATATTGTATAAAGCTAACTCTTTATCCTTTCAGGTAAAGTCTACCAACAGACGAACATCATTAACAATTTTCAGACAGATCAAAGATTAACTCCTGAAACAGGACGAAGAAACTATCTCTCTTTCTTTATGGTCAGATAAAGATCAATTCCCGAAACATGACAGGGCGACTATCATTATCACCAATGTTATGAACTCATAAAATAGGATGGGTTTACCAACAAACTAATTGTAGGTCAATTCCCGAAATAGGACGGGGCGACTATCTACATAAACAAATCGAAGATTAACTCTCGAAATAGGATGAGGAAACTATCTTTCTTTCTTTATGGTCAGATAAAGATCAATTCCCGAAACAGGACGGGGAGACTATCTTTATCACCAATGGTATGAACTCTTGAAACAGGACAGGTTTACCAACAAACTGATTGTAGACCAATTGCCAAAACAAGACGGGGAGACTATCAACATAAACAGATCAAAGATTAACTCCCGAAACAGGATGGGGAAACTATCTTTCTTTCTTTATGGTCAGATAAAGATCAATTCTCGAAATAGGATGAGGCGACTATCTTTATCACCAGCGGTATGAATTCCCGAAATAGTACGGGTTTACCAATAAACTAATTATAGATAAATTCCCGAAACAAGACGGGGAGACTATCTACATAAACAAATCGAAGATTAACTCCCGAAACAGGACGTCGAAATTATCTTTCTCTCTTTATGTTCAGATAAAGATCAATTCCCAAAACAGGACGGGGCAACTATCTTTATCACCAATTGTATGAACTCCAGAAACAGGACGAGCTTACCAACAAACTGATTGTAGATCAATTCCTAAAACAGGACGCAACGACTATCTACATAAACAGATCGAAGATTAACTCCCGAAACAGGACAGGGAAACTATCTTTCTTTATTTATGGTCAAATAAAGATCAATTTCCGAAACAGGACGGGGCGACTATCTTTATCACCAGCAGTATGAATCCCCAAAATAGGACGGGTTTACCAATAAATGGATTGTAGATCAATTCCCGAAACAGGACGAGGCGACTATCTACATGATGAACACTCTACTTTAAAATATTCATTATGAAAACCACTTTCCTTCAGAAATTCATTCCGCGAAGCAGCTCCTTCAAATAGGATCGAATAGGTTTATCCTGAAAAGCATTCCTCAGATGCAGTCAAGCGTAGACTCCTTCTGATACTTCTATTGATATTCACTTTGGATGGAATATATAATCCCATCTCCGACGACTCTCTGTAACCTCTCCAAATGGATTCTTTAAGCCCATTTCCGGTACAATCAACCAACATCATTACTTCTTATACAGGCAAGTGCAAATTTCTGGGCACTTAAGTGTTCAATCATCTTCTACCTTCAAGTAACAAATGGCGGACATTCCAATCTAACTCTTCAAGTTTAAGAAGATTGAACAGGGGAAGTTGTTGTACCCAAAAGTTTTCCCTCACATTTTCTTCCAAAACATTCTTCTAAGGGTCTCAAGTATTCAAGGATACTTAAGGGTTGACCAGTCAAACCTCCTCCTAAGAAAAGGGTCTACAACTAGGGTTTTGTGTTTCTCAAGGAAGATTGGGTTTCAAAGGTTTCAATTGGTTTCCATGATTCTCCATAGGTTTTCAACAATGTTCATGTCATTTTTCAAGTCTTGCATCATAAGTTATCTCAATCAATAACTCAAAGGATTGAAAATCAACTATATTGGGTAAAAAGTCAATTATAGTCAACATACAGTAAAATTCAAGATTTTTGGTCAACGTCAACATTTTGAAGTGATATTCGTCATTTGATCAAGGGTTGATCATGATTCCTCAAGGAAAGCCCTCAAATCATCAAAAGTCAACATTTTGAAGGTTTTTAACATGTTGGTTTCTTGTCTCATGGCCAGGATTGTTTGGTCTCCTTTCCATATTTATTCACCCTACTTCTTCCTCTATACACAATAAGATCAGAACCAAAGCATCACAAATCCTTTCCTCAAAACAACTTACCAAAACTCTCAAAATTTTCAAAATCTTCAAGTTTCAAAACCCACGTTGCAAGAACTCTCATTATGAGATCCTCCTTCCAATCATCTCCAGGAGTATTGAAGGGTAAGTTTGTAACCATTTACATGATCCTAAGCGTGCGAAACCAGACAACATAATATAACCAATTTGCATTTTTTTTGAAAATTTATATCTTTAACTTGGTCTTGTTTCAAATTGAATTGATGCTTCTAATAGGTTTCTAAGTGTTGTTTGAATGGGTCTGAATAAGTGTTATGGTCTCATGCATGCTAGTTTGCAAGATGCCATAATTTGCTCCGATCAGTTTCACTTGATTCGAAACCCATGTTACAAGCACTTTTGGCCCAAACTAAGATCAGATTTGGATTCAGGAGGGTTGAATTAGGGGGGGACATGATGTTTTGGATTACTAACACTTGATTTTCGCAGGTTTTGGAATTTGCAGGTCGCTAGAGAAGACAACTGGAACTAGGGCTCCGGAACTTCTCCGGTTATCATATTTGAGTACATGTTATATTTTTATTATTTGACTTATACTACCGGATTTAAGGGCCGCCCCCAACGGTAGGAGAGTGTGTTACTAAGGCATTCATATACCAGGGCATGGGTTCAATCCCTGCCC
Source organism: Vicia faba (assembly GCA_948472305.1). NCBI lineage: Eukaryota > Viridiplantae > Streptophyta > Magnoliopsida > Fabales > Fabaceae > Vicia > Vicia faba. The sequence goes on along the minus strand of OX451735.1, from coordinate 1,165,296,906 downwards.
CTGGTATTTTATTTTTCATTATTTTCTCTTTATAGATCCAGTATGAACCAATCCACATGCGCATCATGCACCTCTTCAATCATCACCATCCAATCCAAATCCAACAGTCCAAAAGAAAGCCTCCATGATGCATCTCCTGGAATCATCCACATGGGATCACACGCAGGCATATTGGGCTTACAGACTTGGGCCTGGCAAATTGCTTTTCTCACATCCCCCAGAATTACTCTTTCCGGCCCATCAATTCTTTTTTTTTAATTTTTTATTTCAATTTATTTTTTTTATAATTAATTAATTAAAACTAATTTAGATTTAGGTTAAATCAACTTGACTCTTTTTTATTTAATTAAATCAAATTAATTTTTTTGTAAATAAATTAATTGAATTAATTAAATTTTTTTCTTTAGGTTATCATTAAATTATTTTCCATTAAAAATAAATTAGTGTTTTTATTTTTGGATTAAATTAGCTCTTTTTCTCAAATCAAGATTAATTAGGTTAGACTAATCATCTTTTTTATCAAGACTTTATTTCCATATCTTTCTCTTCTTACAATCTCCGCGCACTTTTTATTTTTCACATTAGTTTATTTATAATATTGTAACTGCTAAAGGTTGTAATAGATTAAATAGATTTTTTTTTTTAATTTTTCTTTCTATTTCCCCTAATTTTGTGCTTTGTATTTCCCCTCCCCGAAGCTTTGTAATAGCGTAGGAAATTTATTTTCTGTCTTTACCTCTTTCCTTATAACTCTGCAAGATGTATGAAAACAAGCTTATATGGAAAGACTAAAAACAAACGATAGCTAACCCTAATCAAAGATTAAAATTAACTGAAATCAAAAGAAATTTTCACACACGCACCTCTAGGGTAACCCCACTTGTTGCCTCGAAAGAAACATGATCATGTCCCTCGAACGTATGGATACCATTAGCAAAGACCTTCAATTAAAAATCATCATAAAGATCATATTCCTCGATGTTGCCTATGAATACATGATGATAGTCCCTTCGAATTACTAAAGGTATTCCTATATGTTGCCTTTATGATTGTATGATGACCCGTGCTTGTCCCTCAAACATCCAACAATAGGGCTTCCTACTAACTAATGGTAGAATATCACTATCTAAAGGAGGAGGAAAAGAACAAATACTTTTGAGTAGGTAGATAGTTCTTAATCGTTTTCTTGCGAACATTTCAAAACATTTTTCATACAATACACATCTCTTCTGAAATATTTTCAAAACAAACACTTTGTATGCGTTCTCAATTGACACGAGAATCATTACAAAGTTTCCAAACTTAGGCATTTTAAAAATATTTTAAAACTTGCACATTCACTGAGCATTTTCAAAAAGTGATCTAGCGATTAAGAGGCCGTAGATAACTACGGATGAAAAGGGTACTAATACCTTCCCTTTTCATAACCTACCCCCCTTACTAAAAAGTTCTCAAAGGTCTTTCCTGTTATTTTCACCCTTTCCTTTATTGGATAAAAGAAAAGTTGGTGGCGACTCTTACTATCCGCAACATTTGTGATAAAATGCAAAACCAAAAGTCATTTCTCCCATCGTATTTCACTTATGATGCTCAGAGTTATTCGCATGTGTTTCGCATGTACATGCACCAAGTGTTTATGAATGTTTTTGATAATTCTCCCCTTTTACACCAAGTCGGAAAAAGAAAAACACAATTGAAATAGAATTGGAAAATATTTTTTTATATTAATGATAATGCCTTGGATTAGGCGAGAGTATAAGATGCAATTCCTAAAAAGAGGTAATTACAAAAAGTTTAAAAAAATTAAAATGGCAATGAAAATGATAATTGATACTGCTATTTCTCCAATGTCCTTTGTTAGCTCCAATCTCCTTTGCTTTTGAAAAAGATGATTCAGATTAATTCTTCTCATTCGTAGTCATAGTGATGAATTCTAGAATCCTAGTCTATTTGTTCATTTTTTGAATAAAATCCGTACCTTTTTCCTAGATCTCCCTTTCGGGTTTTTAATCCACCGGGAAGATAATTTTGCTTACATGTCCCTAATTTGTCTGAATCACCCTTTAGGGGTTTCAATCCACTCGGACGCCCCTTTTTGTATAAGTCTCTCCTTTAAGGTTCCGACTTAGAGGGCCTGTTATACATAGTATTTTTTGACTGCATCAGAATTTAGAGGATGTGGTAGTTCTTCCCCGTTTATTATTGTGAGGATAAGAGCTCCTCTAGAGAATGTTGCTTTAACCAGATATGGACCTTCGTAGTTAGGTGTCCATTTACCACGTGAATTTAGACGAGGTATTAGAATCTTCTTGAGAACTAGATCCCCTTCTTTAAATACTCGAGGACAAACCTTTTTATCGAAGGCTTTCTTCATCCACTTTTGATACAACTGACCGTGGCATAAAGATGTTAAACATTTTTCTTCAATGAGGTTGAGATGATCGATTCGTGTTTGGACCCATTCAGATTCTTCAAGCTTATTTTCCATTAGAACTCGTAATGGAATAATCTCTACTTCTACAGGGAGTACAACCTCCATACCATAAATAAGAGAGAAGGTAGTTTCACCTGTCGAAGTACGTACTGAGGTACGATATCCATGTAGCGTGAATGGAAGCATTTCGTGCCCATCCTTATATGTCTTTACCATTTTTTAAATGATCTTCTTGATGTTTTTATTGGCAGCTTCAACGGACCCGTTCACGGTAAGATGATGAATTATAATGTTCAATCTTGACATAATCACATAGCTCCTTCATCATTTTGTTTTTCAAGTTGGACCTGTTGTCTATAATGATTCCGTTTTAAACTCCATATATGCACATGATATTCTGTTTGATGAATCGAGTAACGACTTTTCTTGTCAAATTTTCATAATACACAACTTCAACCCACTTGGTGAAATAATCAATGGAGACTAGTATGAATTGGTGTCCATTAGAAGCATTTGGTTCTATCATCCCTATCATATCAATTCCCCACATTTGGTGATTAGTATGAATGGCCATGGTGAACGTAGGAAATTCATAGGAGTTGGTGGTACGTGCAACTTGTCAGCATAGATTTGGCACTTATGACATGTCTTTGTATAATGGTAACAGTCAGCTTCCATCATCAACCAATAGTAACCTATTCTCAAGATTTTTCTAGCCATGGAATCTCCATTTGTATGAGTCCTGAAGGTTCCTTTGTGGATCTCTGTCATGAGTGTATCTACTTCATGTTTCACCATGCACTTGAGTAACACCATATCGTAGTTTATTTTGTACAATACATTACCATTTAATAAGAACTTCACATCTAACTCTCATAGAGTTTGCTTGTCAATAATTGAGGCACCTTCTGGATATTCTTGATTTTCTAGATACCTTTTGATGTCGTAGAACCAAGGTTTGTTATCTAGTCCTTCTTTCACTGCGAGACAATGTGAATGTTCTTTGAAATGTCTGATCGTGATGTGTGGTTTATGATTAGGCCAAGTGACTTTAAACATGGCTGACAAAGTTGCCAAAATGTCTGCCATCTGATTTTATTCTCGCGGAATATGAGTGAAGGTGGTCTCTGAAAATTACGTAGCTAGCTCCAAAGCATAATACCTATATGGAATTAATTTGGGATTCCGAGTATCCCATTCGTCGTTGACTTGGTATATGACTAACGCTGAGTCTCCATATACTTCGAGGTATTTGATCATTAGGTCTATAACAAATTCTAAACCCAGGATACAAGATTCGTATTTAACAATATTTTTGGTGGAACCAAAACATAACCTTGTAGTATAAGGTTTGTGAAAGTTCTTTGGAGAAGTCAATACAACCCTAATACCATGTGTTAGTTCATTTGAAACACCATCAAATATGAGTGTCCATTGTGCCCCTGGTTTAGGTCCTTCGTCGGGTCCCAGTATTTCATAGTCATCTATAACCATGATGTCTTCGTCTGGAAAATCAAACTTCATTGGTCGATATTATGCCAATGGTTGATGATCTAGGTTATCATCTAGTACACTACCCTTGATAGCCTTTTGAGTAACATATTGGATGTCGTATTCAGATAACAACATCTGCCATCGAGCAATCCTTCCTGTAAGAGTTGGCTTTTCAAACACATATTTCAAAGGATCCATTCTTGATATTAACCACATGGCGTGAGTTAACATATATTGTCTCAGTCGTTTAGTGGTTCAGGCTAGAGCACAAAAAGTCTTCTCGATAAGTTAGTATCGAGTTTCACAATCAGTAAATTTCTTGCTTAGATAATAGATGACATGCTTTTTCTACCCATTTCGTTGTGTTAACCTAATACACATCCCATAGATCCTTCAAGTATTGTTAAATACATGATAAGTGGTCTTCCAAGAACATGTGGCATCATGACTTATGGCTCTTATAAATATTGCTTTATTGGTTCGAATGTTGTTTGACAGTCTTCATTCCACTCCATTGATTGATCTTTTTTAAGTAGTTTTAATATGAGCTCGCACGTAGCAGTTAGGTGCGATATGAACCTTGAGATGTAGTTCAATCGTCCCAAGAAACCAGGAACCTATTTTTCTGTTCTTGGAGCTGGAATTTCTTGTATGGCCTTCACCTTGTTGGGATCCACCTCAATACCTCTTTAGTTTACAATAAAACCTAATAGTTTTCCTGACCTGACACCAAATGTACATTTGTTCGGATTCAACCTCAGTCTGAATTTTCGTAGACGTTCGAATAAATTCTACAAGTGAATAAGGTAATCCTCCTTTGTGTGATATTTGGCAATCATATCATCCACGTATACCTCGACTTCTTTATGGATTATGTCATGAAATAACGTGACCATTGCTCGTTGATAGGGTGCCCCATGCTTTCTTTAGATAGAAGGGCATTACTTTGTAATAAAAGGTGCCCCAAGGAGTCATAAAAGTAGTCTTCTCCATATCTTTGGGTGCCATTTTCATTTTATTATATCGTGATAAACCATCCATGAAAGAAAATATTGAAGCTTGATTTGTATTGTCCACCAAAACATTTATGTGATGTAATAAGAAATCGTCTTTAAGACTTGCTTTGTTTAGATCCTGATAGTTCACACACACATACTTTTCCGTCTTTCTTGGGTACCGACATGATGTTAGCTATCCAAGGTGGATAATATACCATGGCTAGGAACCCTATGTCAAATTTATGGAGGACTTCTTCTCGAATTTTGTCAGACATGTATGGACGAGTTCTTCTGAGCTTATGTCTGACAGGAGAACAACCTTCTTTGGGAGGTAGTTTATGCACCACGATATATGTATCCAAACCTGGAATATCTCTATAAGACTAGGAAAATATATCCATATACTCATGTAGGAGCTTGATCAACCTTTCTTTAACAATTTACTTCAAGGTTGCACCTAGCTTGATCTCTTTTGGGTCCTTTTCGGTCCCAAGATTGATGGTCTCAATAGATTCCTAGTACAGTTGTATGTTATCTGCTTTTTGCTCTAGTCACCTCGCCAATTCTTTGAAGAGTTCAAGATCTTCCTCATATTCCTCTTTAGCTTGGTTAATTTGTGCATCAAAATCATATTGGATCATAGCAGTATCATTATCGGCGAGTTTAGATGTGGATCAGCACATTTTATCATGTTTTGGTGCTTTTTAGATCACGAAATTGGAAAGTGCTATGAAGAAATAGTATTGCCATTTTGAAAAACAGTAAAATAAAAGATAAAGGAATGGATCTCAATTGAATGAAAAACATAACTTTTATTAATTGAAAATACTGTTTGAAAATAAATGGGGGCCCTTACAAGCTACACCCATGCCTCACGCAGGACATATGTTCTTTTAAAAACAGAAGAATTACTTTGGAAAGAAAAATATTTATGGAATCTCCACAACTGTCCAATTCTTGAGCTCTTCGACTGGAGCACATTATTGGATGAGGTTAGATCCTCCATGGTTGTCTCCTTTATTAGATAACATTGAAACTTGTCCACCATGCTCTACTCCTTTGCTGACAAAGGTTTCCTGGATGGGAAGAAATTTCCCTTTGCCTTTCTTGGTAGTCTTCAACGATTGATAGCCCAAACCAAAGCGATCTTTCTTCTCAAGTATCTCCACAAGATTTCCACAAATTTTAGATTTTTGATCCTTTACAACTATTTGCAAGTCTCTCTATGATGCCATAGGGGTTCTAGGTTTCAAGACTTTCTCTATCAGGAGTGTAACCACTGTAGCCACTTCCAAGACTTGGAACGACGTCTCCATACTGATATATCTGTAGGACTCCACATTAATTACAAAGTTGTCTTCTTCCCCGTTAATTGTCACCAATTTTCCTTCAATGAGGAACTTCAATTTTTGATGCAGGGTTAAGGTGATAACTCCTGCAGCGGGAATCCAAGGTCGCCCAAGCAAGCAAGTATAGGCCGATTCTATATCCGTTACCTGAAAGGTTATTTAGAACATATGCGGGCCAATCTTTACTGGGATATCCATCTCTCTAAACACAATTCTTTAAGAACCATCGAAAGCTTTAACAATCATAGAACTTGGTCTTATGGTGATGCCATCCATTGTTAGCTTCATCAGGCTGGCTTTTGGTAGCACGTTTAGGGAAGAGCCAATATCAGTAAGCACTCTGGATAAGCTAGTTGTTCCTATCTAAATTGAAATGTGAAATGCCTTGTTGTGAGCTCTTCCTTGTGGGGATAAATAAATGTCATTGAAGCCTTGGTGTGTTTCTGACGTCAGATTAGTCACGACTTTATCAAATTGGTTTACTGTGATCTCTTTTGTTACGTGCACAGAACTTAGAATTTTCATCAGAGATTATTGGTACGCCCCTGAATTAATCAGTAATGAGAGTATTGAAATCTCAGTCGGGGTTTGGTGTAGTTGATCCACCACCCTATAGTCATTTTTCTTGATCATTTTCAAGAATTCACCGACCTCTTGATCAGTGAAGGCTTTATTAAGAGGCTTTTGCTCCTGACTAATTTGAGCCATAACTTTCCCCTTATCCTTTGTCGAAGTATCATCCTTCTTGTGTTGATCTGGCATATATATACAACCATTGCGAGCCATGCCTCAATTTCCTGCTATGTTTGTAATTATAGGTCCTTGGCTTGTTGATGGTTCACATTATTTCTTATGTCCATTGATGTAGACACTAGTTTCGTAACTCCATGGTACAACTTTATCACTTTCATAAGGAGTAGGAGATGGCCCCCTGATCACCATTGTACTCTTCGGAAGCACTCGTATTATTATTGGTATTTTTGTTGAGATTGGTTACCCACAAGGGATTATAAGTGGTTTCTTTGCAGAACTTAAACCTTGGAAAGGAATCACCAATGGTCTTCTTGTATTCCCATTGATTGTAACTACATATCCTTCTTCAGGGTAATTCTCGAATTGGATTATCCCTTGATCCACAAATTGCTTGAAAGTGTTCTCAAAAGCATCATTGTATTCCAAGAGAAATCCATGTTCTAACAAATGTTCCTTTAACATATCTATTAGAGCTTTTATTTGTTTAGTCTCTCTATGATCAGTGACTATCTCAATTGCATTCACAATTGGACCATCATGCGGAGGCATATGATTTATTTTGATATTCAGCTTATCAAAGGTGATGTCTTGGGAATCCAAAAGATCTTGAACCTTGTGTCTGAAGGTCCAACATTTCTCTATGGTATGCCCTGGAGAATTGGCATGATACTTTCACCTCGCATTTGCATCATATTTTGGTGGGAGTGTCCCAATTGGAGGAGCAAGTGGCTTCAGCTCTACCAAGGATACCTTGAGTAGGTGTTGTAGTAAATGGATATGTGACATGGAGAGAGGATCAAATCTTCTTGGAGGTTTGTCAAACCTATTTTATTGTTGTTCTCATGGGATAACCAATGGTTGTTGTGCTTTCTGGTGTGTTGTGACATCATTGGCTTTTCCTTCCTTCTTTTTCGATAAGTTCAGAGTATGCTTCTTTGGGTTATAAGGAGTACTGAATGATGCTTCTTATATCTTGCCGCTTTTCACACCAACTTCAATTTGTTCGCCAATTATCACTAAATCAGAGAATCCGGAAGAGACACTACCTACCATTTTCTCATAATACATACCTTGTAGAGTACTCGTGAACATGTCTACCAACTCCTTTTCAAGGAGTGATGGTTGCACTCATGCTGCAATTTCTTTCTGTCATTGAGCATATTCTTTGAAATATTCGTCCTTATTTTGGGACAAATTCAGAAGTTTCATGTGATTAGGAGCCAGGTCCGAGTTTTACTTGTATTGTTTTAAGAAAGCGTTTGCAAGATCTTCCCATGATTGAATATGTGCTCATTCCAATTGCATATACCAATCCAGGGACTCCCCACTCAGGCTATCTTGAAAGAAGTGGATCATTAGTTTCTGATCATGAGTGTAGGCGTGCATTTTCCTACATAACATGCATAGATGCTTCCTTGGGCATGTGAGTCCCTTAAATTTTCCAAAGTCAGGTACTTTGAATTTGGGAGGAATTACTACATCTGGAACCAGACCCATTTCCAGAGCATCAACGTCGAAAGCATCATAACTCTCAACAACCTTCAATCTTTCTTCAAGAGCTTTATACTGGTTAAGTGCCACAGGATCTTCAACAATCATTGATTGGAGAAGTTGAGTAACACCTTCTAAATCATTGTCTCTGTGTTGCAGGTCTATGTAGTTATCCACATTGTTGACTAGAAATTGCAAAGTACGGGATGCCCCCACCTTCAAAGGAGGTGGAATGAAACCTTCAGTCACGATGTTCTCTTATTGGGAAACACTTGACTTTGTGAGACCGGATTCTGGTTCATGTCTTGGATGGTGACCAATGGTTTATGCTATTTCTTCAAAAGCTACATTGGGAATCCGATATTGTCTTTCTATGATGTTTTTCAAGGCGATTAGAACTTGACTCATATCATCCTTTACTGAGTCTATGCTTCCTTTTATCTGCTTTAAGTCTTCTTGAAAGGCAACTTGATTATGTTCTATTTCTCCATTACTTTCTTTTGGTGAACTCTGGTTTGATATGAAAGTTGGGAACTCAGTTTGTCTTGCCCGGTGAGTTAACTGGAGATGATATGAAAACCATGAGTTTCTATATGAGGTATGAAATGTGATGCTTGTAGTTGGATGAATGCGTATGATTATGCTAAGAATTTATTTTAATGTCTTACTCATGTTGGATTTCCTTTTATTATTCATCATTATTTTTCAGGTTTTTTTATTTGTGAGCATCCCAAAAAATACACACAGATAAATACTGAAACAAAGTACTTTTCTTGAATAATAAAAACCATTATCCTTTAAAAAGGTAAATACAACTCACACTGAAACAAATACTGAAGTGAAATACTTAATGAAAATACTAAAGTAAATTCAAAATACTGAAAGAAACTAAAATCTCCTAGCCACGCTTGCGAATCTCTGCCCTAAAACCACCGACCATCTCCCTACAAAGCTTGAGGAAGTCTTGAACATCCTTCGGGAAAGGAACCATTGTAGCTTCTGCATCCCTTAAGGTTCTAGGAATGTCACGAATGAGATTGTTTGCTAAAAAGGAAAGCTTTGCATGCTTGTGTTTATACCTCAGATACTCCTTGTAAAGTGTGGGAATTATTACCCTGTTGTCTTCTCCTGCTTGAGTTATCTTTGTATACTGTTCTTTCCAATATCTATTTTCATCTCTCATCTCCTTATAGAGTTCTCTTTGTATAAGGAAATTTTTCGGAGGCCTTCCAATTCTTGACAGACTTGTTCATACTCCTCCACCTTTTAAGAGACAAATTCTTATACTCTCATTTTTCTAATGTGTTACCTCACCTATGCTTCTTGGCTTTCTTGGAGGCTTGTGAGAAGGCTTTGGATCTGGTCTTCTTGATCCTGAGCACCTTCTTGTAGCCCTTGAATTTGGATTATTAAAACCTCTTCCAGCTCTCTTTTGTCTTGTAATGCTTTATCATACCAACCCCTTAGTCTTCAAATTTCTCTAGTAGCATCATCCAACCGTTGATTGTGGGAATCAAGATTAAAAATAGCACTTAGCAACCCCTTAGTCGTATGCTTTCATTTAGACCTTTCTATTTCAGTCAATTCACGATTGTTTTGAATATGTTGATCTTTCAGCTCAAGCTCTCATTACAACCGATTCTTCTCATAAGCAATGTCATAAAGGTTATGCTCCAAATCCTCTTTGTCCCTTTGATCTTGCTCAATGGAATTCTTCAGCTCTTCTATTTATTCTAATGAAATCATAAAGGGATATGGCATGTCTGCTACGTATGTAGGATCAATATCAAATGGAAGTTTGTTAGTTTGAACCTTTTCCAAGACCCATTGAGTATAAAGCTCTCTTAACACAACATTTTTCCTACCAAATTTAACATCTTTCTTGTGAACCTTACCCCAAGCTTGTATGACTTTCTTGAGTAGCTTGGGGTTGCTTCTACCCATATCATGAAGGACCAATTATTGAAGTTACTCGTCGGAAGGTTTATCTTCCAAAGGGTGCCCATGTTGACTTAAAGCCAAAGTGGGGTTATAGTTGATACGTCCTCTTGCCCCAATTAATGGAACATCTGGAAACTCTCAACAATTAAATATAATTTCTCCTATATCCATCTTTCTAGCATACCACAAAACAAAATGAGCACTAAGAGCCCTCAATTTTTGGGACCGTTCAATCTTTGTTAGATCATTGACGATGTAATTCTCTATGTAAAGGTGATAAATGAGCCAAGAGTATAATAGAGGAAAACAACAAAGTAGCACACCTCTCCCTTTTTCATAACGTGTATGAAGAGAGTAATACACATCAGCAAGCAAAGCAAGAGTAGGACCAACATTTAATACTTTCACTGCCCAAAACACATTAATGGTTGCAACATCAATATAGTCCACAATATTTAGAAACGTAATCAAGCCAAAGATAAGCAATGCTAAATAATCTACAAACGCCTCACATTCTTTCTTATTAGCAAAATGAATAGCCTTGGATTCCAAGTACTGCTTCTTAATACCTTGAACTTCACCACCTTTCTTGTAATTAAGTAGCAAGTCAGTGAAAGGTATCCCTATCTCTTTATCCAAGTCTCGGTCCTTGATGGTATTTCCAATTACTATGTAAGCTTCGTCCTTGATTTTGGAGAATCCCGAAATCCGATCAAATTCCTCCAACGTAGGTGCTAGTTGGAAATTCTAGAAAGTGAAACACCTTAGCAAAGGGTCATAGAACTGAGCAAGGGCAGTAATTTCTTCCACTTGTACAATCACTTTAAGGGATTGTAAGGGTATCCTTAGTAGGTAGGTTCATAAGTTTTTCCTATAGATTTTCTACCCTCCCTAAAAGGGTGGCTTTCGTAAGGGTATCATGAATAACATTATAGGAAAAAGGCACACGGGCTTCCCTTAAGTGGAACCTCTTTGTAGACCAAGACTTTTTTCTCGTAGGTCATACAAGGTCTCACCACGAGATTTTATTTTAGGGTTATACAAAGAGTCATTAATCAAGTTCCAAAGTCCTATCTCCAAGAGAGTCGAGCCCTCTAAAAGATATTTCTCAGAACTCGACCTATTATAGGCGAATTCGTTGCAAAAACTCATAGGGATGTTAAACCCCCTTAGCCAATTGACAATCCTTCTTCTAAGGTTTGATATTTTATAAATTAAATTTCACCACCAACATTAATAACATGATAATGAAATAAAATAAATAAATAAACAAATAGATAAACAAATAAATAAGTATGGAAAGAAAAACATGCCAAAAATAGAAAGAACCCCAAGAAAACCCTAGACCTAAAAGAAAGGAAAACTCTAACCCTAGGATTGTATCCCCAACAGAGTCTCCAGTTGTCACAACCAATAAAAAAATACGAGTCGTCACCATTACTTTTGTCCTAAGGACGGGAAAGAACGAATAACCCTAATAGTTTAGAGATTATAAGTTCGCGAGTTGGTTAGACGAAGGAAAGGTGTTAGGCACCCTTCATCTCCCTTGTTCTCAAGGGGAAACCTATTTTAGTTCGTAGAGTAAATCATAAATTTCTATTTAAAAGGTTATTGTTTCCATATGTTTAAGAAAATGATTTAATTTTTTAATAGCGGGACTCACCTTTGTTTTAACCGCGTGCCTACGTATCTCCTTGTGAAGAATCTGAGTCCATTTTCATAGTTCGTATGTGTTTGGTTAGTTTTCTTTATGGATTGTGTAAATTCTTTTGAGTTATCCTTGAACCTTGTCTAAGTTTGAAAATAGTGTAGTCGTAGACGAAGTTCGCAGTTAATTTTGAAAATAAATCCACAGTCCTTTTTTTAAAGAATATTGTATTTGAATTTATGTTAGTAAAAAAATGTTAAGTTTGATGGATTAGCTATATTGAGTGCATGATGAGATTTTGAAAAAATGTGAATTATATTTGAAACTAGCAAGAAATGTTTAATAAATAAAAAGGAAGTTAGTATTTTAGAAAATAATTTATACATATTAAAAATATAATTATTCATTTATCAAAATAAATTATATATTTTTAATAATGATAAGAAAATTATTTTTAATGCAAATGATGATAAAATGATGTAGAGAAAATAAATGCCCAAAATAATTAAATGTATAAAGAAATAAATTATTTAAATAAATCAATGAATATAACAAATAAATTAATTAAATAAAACAAGGGGAGTGTATTTTTATTTAACGTAATAATTATAGGGGTTTAAATAATAAGGGCTTAAGCCCATAATTCTACAAGAGCCCAATATCCCAGGGGGTGTGAATTATGTTGAGAGAGTAATTGCTGGGTGTGTGAAAAGAATTTGTTCATACTCATACAACCTATTTCGATCAGTTAGACAAAGTGTGGGGAGGTGCAAGGTGTTATGATGTGCTAGATAGATCAGAGCCATTTGATTCAGATCAAAGAGCCACCCGAGGTTAACTCGGGAGTGTTGATCTGAAGTATAACCAATTCGAGGCTATGATAAACTTGACCGAGGGAGCATAGTATCATGTGTACACAGAGAGAAGATGGGGTTATATATTCAGTTTCTTCCATTTTTTTCATTTTCCTCTTTCTGCCTCTCTAAACCCCTTCTCTTACTTTATACAAATTTAAAGAGAGAGGCTCTGACCTCTCTCTAGGAACACCACCATCAGAATTCTCCCCACACCATGAGCACCACCATACGCCATCGTGGTGTACCCTAATTTTAGCCCAATATCCAACTTCATATGCATCATTGCATCTCTAATAAAAAAAATAGCTTGTGTTTGCTCTTTGTGTCAAATAGGGTTTTGAATCAAGAAATCTCCATCGATGCAAGCCTTGATCACATTTTTTATTGAAGAAAGTAGATCATTGACTTTTGGCTCAGTGCATGGCCTAATGGCTTGAGGAATTATTCAAAGAACTTATGTGCAACATCTTGACCTAATTACATGGTTCAAGACATTTTCAATGATACAAATGACTGATAGTGAAAGAATTGAAATCAACTAATGAAAAGTTAACTGTCACACCAAAGTCAAACTTTAAATTTTTGGTAAACTTTGGACTTCAAGGATAAAAGGTCATAAAAAAATTCAAAATTATTAAACTTGTGCCTCAAGAATCAAGAGAATCAAGAAAAGTCAACAAAAGTCAAAGGTTGAAGATTTTGGACACTTGGAAAATTCAAGTGTTTTTACACTAAAAAAGCCCTAACTTCACAAACAAGTTTCTCCAAAATGAAATTTGATTCAAAGAAAAATTTCAACATGAAAGTTGTAGGGAATGAAAATTTATGCAACTTTGTCAATAAGGGTTGATCTCCAAAAAATGCTCAAATTGAGAGTTATGGGCATGTGAACTTCTGCCAACACTTAGAAAAAATATCAAACAACTTTGACCTAAAAAAGTGACCAAATTCATGACCAATTTACACTAATATCCATATTGATTCAAGAAAAGTGTTCTACATGAAAGTTATAGATAATGTTTCAAGCTTTCCAAAATTTCTAAAAGCATAAATTTATCTTACTTGAGTTGGATGTTTCAAATTTATAAAGATGGGTGTCCAAGGTTGCATTACAAGTAATTTTTGTGATGACCTAATGATTAAATCTCCATGCATACTATATAATATCAATTTGCAGATCATAGTATCTCTAAATCTATCCAATATCAGAAGAGTACACAAGCTTTCAAGCCATTATCCAAGTGATATAAGCTATTGTCCAAATAACTTTCCATTTAAGGAAGAAAGTTACCATTGCCATTCTTGAAAAGCAAGCTTTTTGTACAAAGCATGTCTACAACCCATACTTCTAATTTCTTATGATCACACTCCACCATAAATCAAGGAAACAATGTCTCTTCATCCAGCCACTCTTTGTACTATGCCTTGAAACAATGGAAGTTCACATAACTTGATATTTTCCATTGAAGCAAAACCATAACTTGATAACTTGATAACTTGATAACTAATTCATATCATTACCTCTGAGTTTTCTCTATAAATAGAGAGCTCATTTTCACTTCAAACACACTAATTCACAGCTCTCAAACTCCCTCACATTGTCTCAAATTCTGAAATTGCTCAAATCCTTCATTAAAGCCTCAAAAGAGCCATTTCTTTGAAACTCCCAACCCTTGCAATATTTTTGCAAACTATCCATCCCAACACTTCATAAAAATCATATAGAACTCATCCATACCCCTGTTACACTTCTGTAACATGATCATCACCATCCTTCAAACTCTATAACCGAAGCTTGCAACTTGACTTGGTTGGAGTGGTTCATCAACTTTCATCACAAAGTAAGAATTGAGATAGGTTCCTGGAGGTCCAAGGAAACTTAATCAATCATCACATTACACTGAAAAGCCATAGAAAAAGCATTGGAATTTCTCCAATTTGGTAAAATTTTCGAATTGTAATATCCATATACATGCATCATTTGTGTTTTCTTTCTAAAGATAAAATATAGATATTAATGTCCTGAAGCTAGCCATATCATTACTCTTCATTTATATTTCCTGTGTGAAAAGAATTTTGTCTATTAACCGTTAGGGTTTTATTTTAGTATTGAGTTAAATTCTTGTTCATATTTGAGTGTTAGTTAAAATAAATGATATAATTGAATCCGTGATTAAATTTCAAGCAACTTTGGTGTTTATAGTTTTTAAAATAGTTAAGAATTAAAGGTTTTACAAAATTTGAAAATGGTGTTGTTATTGTTATCTGGCACGAGGAAGAAGAAGAAGAGGAAAATTCAATTTTTTTTTAAAACAACTTTATAATATATTTAGTGGTGGTTGTTATATGACTGAACGAAACAGCCACCCCAATGGTATAAAATGCGTGTCTGTCACCTATAGGGAGTGGGTTCGAACCTATTGGTGTCAGTTGTACCCTAAAATTTACCCTGTTCATTTCTATCCAATTCGGCTTATACTTCATTATCATATGCATGCATACATATCATCGGTTATATGGTCCTGGGATAAATCAGTGATTAATCAAGTACTTATCATGCCAAGCTTCCATGTGTTCAAGCTTGCCTTGGATTACAAAGAAAATCAAGCGTTTCAGTTGATTTGAAACAGTTTGGGCCGAAAATCAGCATTTCACAGTTTGGGTTCAGAAGTTCATAACTTTTATGCAGTTCATTATTTTTAAGAGGGTCTTTAGGCATAAGAATGTTTACATCCTTTCAATTTCATATGTTTGGGTCCGGATCCAATTATGTATGGAAGATATCCGAAATTGCAAAAACTTTGAGAATTATATGGTGAAGCGGATTTTCAGTCAATAATTTCTCAAATATTGCAAAAATCATAACTTTCTCGATTTGCAGACATCTACAAATTTGCTTCAGGATTCGGGTTCAAATTATGCTTAGAAAGTTTAGTTTTATGGCTCGCTTCTTAAATTGAACATGAGAATATGATGAAAAAGTTGCACAACCCAATTTTGACATGAAAAAAGAGGGAAATGTGACTCCAAAAGCCATTTTTTCTATTCGAAATGCCAAACATGAGTCAAGTCTCTCTCTCTCTCTCTCTCTCTCTCTCTCTCTCTCTCTCTCTCTCTCTCTCTCTCTATATATATATATATATATATATATATATATATATATATATATATATATATATATATATATATATATATATATATATATATATATATTATATATATATATATATATATATATATATATATATTAATTTCATCTCAATTTCAAAATGGATTCCATCATTGTTTCAAAATAACTCTCAAATATTCAAGAAGCTCTCAAGTGGAAAAAAACTCTTTATGTCAAGTTTTGATGCGTCGAAGCTCCGACGTGCCACAAAAACTCTGACGTACCACGTCTCTGCCACGCAAAAATTCCCTCTGACCGACCGCTAACCAAACCACCAACGTACCACCGTGAGACATGCCACCGCCCTCCCGTCCGGAGTGAAACCACATGCGATCCCCTTCGTAGTGACTGTGCCGCATTCTCCTCTTTCGACCGTCATGCAATCTCCCTACGTGCATCTTCGAGAAATTCCTCTTCATATCTTTCGGTAAATTCTTGATCTTCCCTTAGAATTAATTATTGTGTTGATTTTAATTGGGGAATTAATGTAAATTATTTTGAATTAGCATGAATTAATTTTTGGATTGTGGAAATCTTCCAAATCGGAGACCTCGTGTTGAAAAAAATCCTGCCTCTTAATAGTACAAATACTAGGGGCAAAAGGGAACCAAATTACGAAGGGCCATATTTTGTGAAGAAGGTCTTCTCAGGAGGATATTTTCTACTCACTACTATGGATGGTGAATATTTCCCACTCACAGTGAATGCAGACGCAATTAAAAAATACTTTGCATGAGTAAACCCGCTAAGTTGACGACTTAGGAAAAAAATAGGCATCCCGACGGATCATAAAAGGAAAAGATTCGAGCAAAAATTATGGATATAAATACAAAAAAAAAGAGTACACCCGCTAAGTTGAAAACCTGCAAGGGTAACTTAGGAAAAAAAGGGTATCACGGTGGATTGAAAACCCCCCAAAGGGGTGGTCCAGGAAAAATTTAGGGATTTAAAAGCGAATGACTATGATCTGCGATTTTTCTCAACAAACAACAATTGACAACCCTGAGGGGCAAGAATTAATCAAGTCCTATTCTTCTGAAAGTAAAAGTGATAAGAACTTTAAGGACATAGTGGTTATAGCAGAATCAGAACCTAGTGGAAAGCAGACTTTTTTGTTGCCAGTTTAAACTTTTACTCGTATAATCACCGCTTTTTAGGGATTGTTTCCTCATGTAAAAAGCGCTTATTTACATGATAAATTCAATCAATTTTCTCTTCATCTAAGTGTTAGAACATAGTTTAATTCTACAACCCTTGTAAGAGTTATGATGATAATAAACATTCAAAGAAAAATTATGCTCCCTAAATTTGTATATTGTTTTGCAGAGAAGTTCTAATGGAAGAAGCTCAAAAGATTAGTTAAATAGCTGTTTCAACTCTAATTCTAAACATCTCTTAAAGAAGTTCTAACACTGACTCAGTGTTTCTGATCCTTAATGTTATGGAAAGAAGCAACGATAACTTTCATCTTCTGAAGCAAGCATGTTCTGAAGCGTTACAAATCATTTATTGTTATTCAAATGTAACGGTTGAAAGGGAACAAGGATCTCTATTTTTGGAGAGATCTTTAATTATCATTGGTCAACATTCCAAAAGCTCCTATATGCTTAGCCTATTTAAACACAGTTTGAAGGAGAAATCATTCACAATTTTCACACACAACAAATTAGCACTCTTCATCATCTTCAAACATTCAAAATTGAAATTGTGTAAAATATCACTTGTGATACTTTTTTTATTAGAAAATATTCTTTGTACACTTTTTATTCAATATTGTTTAGTGAATTCCTTGAGAAAACTAGATCGTGGTTTAAACTCCAGAAGACTTTGATGGTTGTCATAGTATCTTTGTAATCAAGTTTGATTAGTGGATTAAGACCTCGTTGAGAGAGGCGAAATCACCTTGGCGGATGGACTGGAGTAGTTTGAGGTCAAAAGAACCAGGATAACCAACGTGTCCTTTTCTTTAATTTTTAAAAACCCCAATTAAAACCCCCATTTATGGTGTTTTTCCATTCTTCAATTGGCATCAGAGCGCCTGGTTATGAGTACAAGCACTTAACCGTGTTAGAAAAAGATCCAAGCTAAGAAAAAAAATTTGGTGGGACCAAGTCAGAACATCAGCAATGACTACCATGATGAGAAAGACAGAATCATCGGAAAACCTCCAATCTTTGATGGTGAGAACTTTGATTACTGGAAAGATAGAATCGAAAGTTTATTTCTGGATCATGACGCTGATATCTGGGATATGGTGACTGATGGGTACATACATACTGTTGATGAAAGGGGTCAGAAGATTGACAAAAGGAATGTCATATCATCAAAAGTGAGATTTCAGAAATCATCACAAGGCCAGAACTATTCTCTTGAGTTCTATCTCATACACAGAGTATGAGAAGATCACAAATAGAGAGTCAGAAAAACACATGTTTGATTCCTTGAGAATGAAACATGAAGGAAACACACAAGTCAAAGAAACCAAACTCTTGCGCTCATTTAGAAGTATGAAGTCTTCAAAATGGAAGAATATGAAACCATTGAAACAATGTTCTCAAGATTTCAAATTCTGGTGGCTGGGTTAAAAGTTCTGGATAAAGGGTACTCAACTGCTGACCATGTAAAGAAGATCATCAGAAGTTTACCAAAGAAATGGAGACCCATGGTCACTGCTCTCAAATTGGCCAAAGATCTGAACAAAATCTCTCTCGAAGAACTTGTCAGCTCCTTGAGAAGTCATGAGATAGAGTTAGAAGAAGACGAGACCCAGAAGCAAGGTAAGTCTTTAGCTCTCGAATCTAACAAAAAATATGAATAGAAATTTTTGCAGGAAAAAGAAGAAAACTCTGATGGATCCTCATCAGAAGAAGAAAAATAGTCTCTTCTCTCTAGAAGAGTCAATCAGTTGTGGAAGCACAGACAAAGGAAGTTCAGAAATTCCAGAAGAACAGGGAATCAATATGAACCATCTTCTAGATACAGAAAGTCAAGTAACAAAGACATTGTCTGCTACGAATGCAATGAACAAGGGCATTGCAAAAGCGACTGTACAAAGCTTCAAAAGGAGAAACCTAAAAAGAAGTTCTTTAAGGAGAAGAAGAAAAGTCTCATGGCAACATGGGATGACTCAGATTCTTCTAAAGCAGAAACAGATTCAGAAGATGAAAGAGCCAACATAGCCCTTATGGCCAGCGTGTTAGAGGATACTGAATCATCTGGATCAGAATTAGACTCAGAGGAAAAAGAGGTATTTTTTAACTTTTCTAGATCTCAATTAGAAGAGATTCTGTCAGAAATTCTAGAAAGATATCAGAAACTTCAAGTCATAAACAAGAACTTGAAAAAGGATATAGTTTTTGACTCTGAAGAAACTAAGAAACTGAGATCAGAAAACTCTGAGCTGAAAGAAATAATTTAAAAACATGAAAGTAAATTACAAAATGCTCAAAATAAAACTGTCTCAGAAGTTCCTAGCAACTCTGATAAGTTCATAAAGGAATATAATCATAGCTTTCAGAAATTTCTTGCTAAAAACATAGATAGAAGTAAGATGGCTTCAATGATCTATGGAGTTAGCAGAAATGGAAGAAAGGAATAGGATACAAAGGTAAAGTATCTCAACCTAAGAAAGTTAAGGATATGGTAATTAAACGCACACCTCCGAATTCTCACTTCACCTATGGGCACACACATGACATAAAGTATACTAGTAATGCTTTTTCTACTAAACCAAAATTCAAACAGAATTTTGGTAACTCTAACAAACAAGGACCTAGAAAGATATGGGTACTTAAGGATAAAATTTTCTATGTTGTAGATATCTTTAATAGCAAGACTGAAACACCAATCTTGGTACCTGGACTCTGGATGCTCTTGACACTTGATGGGAAGAAAGCATATGATCCAAACCCCAGAGCTTAAATCTGGAGGCTATGTAAGTTTCAGAGGCAATCACAAGGGGAAGATCATTGGCTCTGGAACTATTGGTAACGATTCTCTTCCGTCTATAACAAATGTTCTATTAGTAGATGGATTAATGCATAACTTGTTATCCATAAGTCAATTAAGTGATAACAGCTATGATATAAACTTCAACCAAAAGTCATGTAAAGCAGTTAATCAGAAAGATGGATATATCCTCTTTAATGGAATGAGAAAGAACAAAATTTACAAAATAAAACTTTCTGAATTGAAAAGTCAGAATGTAAAATGCATATTATCTGTCAACGAGGAGCAATGGGTCTGGCACATAAGATTGGGGCATGTTAGTATGAGAAGAATATCAGATTAATAAACTCAATCTGGTCAGAGGACTTCCTAACCTGAAGTTCAGCTTAGATGCTCTGTGTGAAGCATGTCAAAAAGGCAAGTTTGCAAAACCTTCTTTCAAAACCAAAAATGTTGTTTCTACCTCTAGACCATTAGAACTTCTGCATATAGATCTATTTGGACCTGTGAAAACTGCATCCATTAGTGGCAAGAAGTATGGATTAGTGATCATAGATGACTATAACAGATGGACATGGGTAAAGTTCTTAAGACACAAGGAAGAGTCACACTCTGTGTTCTTTGCTTTTTGTTACCAAGTCCAAAACGAAAAAGATCTTAGAATTATTAAAGTCATAAGTGATCATGGTGGAGAATTTGAAAACAAAAAATTTGAACTATTTTTTAATGAGAATGCCATCTCTCATGATTTCTCTTGTCCTAAAACTCCTCAACAAAATGGAGTTGTAGAACGAAAGAATAGAACTTTACAAGAAATGTCCAGAACCATGATCAACGAGAGTAACATTGCTAAGAACTTCTGGGCAGAAGCAATTAACACGGCGTGTTACATTCAGAATAGAATCTCCATAAGAACTATTCTAGATAAGACTCCATATGAATTGTGGAAGAACAAAAAGCCCAGTATTTCTCATTTTCATCCATTTGGATGCACTTGTTTTATTCTGAACACGAAAGAACATATGAACAAGTTTGACTCTAAAGCACAAAAGTATCTTATGTTAGGATACTCTGAACTCTCAAGAGGCTATAGAGTATATAACATAAAAACATGAAGTTTAGAAGAGTCCATCAGCGTCAGGTTTGATGATAAGCTTGGCTCTCAATTGTCAAAGCAAGATAAATCTTTTGCAGATATAGAAGTCCAATTTACAGGTACTAAAGACATTGCATCATAAGTTTCTCACAAAGAATCACAGTCAACTCCAGACGAAGATGTCACAAACATTACAGTAACTTCTGAAGAGCCTCTCTAGAAAAGACAATCCAGAAGCAGCTTAGCTCACCCGAAAGACAAAATTCTGGGAAAGAAAGAAGACCCAATCAGAACAAGATCCACATTCAGAAACTCTGAAGAATCTCTCATGGGATTAATGTCTCTGATTGAGCCAACTTCCATTGACGAATATCTTCTAGACAATGATTGGATACTTGCAATGCATGAAGAATTAAACCAATTCATCAGAAATGATGTGTGGGATCTGGATCCTAAACAAAAAGGGTTCAACATCATTGGAACCAAATGGGTATTCAGAAACAAACTGAATGAACAAGGAGAAGTCATAAAAAACAAAGCACGACTGGTGGCACAAGGTTATAGTCAGCAAGATGGGAGAGACTATACAGAAATCTTTACTTTAGTCGCCAAGTTAGAATCAATCCGACTCTTAATTTTCTTTGCTATAAATAACGACATCACTCTCTATGAGATGGATGTCAAAAATGCATTCTTAAATGGTTACATTGATGAAGAAGTTTATGTGCAGCAACCCCCTGGTTTAAAAAACTCAAAACATCCAGAACATGTCTTTAAACTAAAGAAATCACTATATGGTATGAAACAAGCTCCCAGAGCTTGGTATGAAAGACTAAGTAGGTTTCTATTAGAAAATAATTTTACCAGAGGGAAGATGGACACAACTTTATTCTATAAGCCATTTAAAAATGACATTCTAGTTTGTAAAATTTATGTAGATGATATTATTTTTGGATCTACTAAAGCCTATCTGGGAGGAGAACTTGCTAAGTCTATGCAGGCAGAGTTTGAAATGAGCTTGATGGGAGAACTCAAGTTCTTTCTAGGCGTCCAAATCAATCAAACTCCAGAAGAAACATACATACATCAAAGCAAGTATGTCAAAGAACTTCTGAAGAAATTTGACCTATCAGAATGTAAGCCATCCAAAACTCTCATGCATCCTACATGCATTCTGGAAAAGGAAGAGGCGAGTAAGAAGGTAGAAAAGAAGATCTAAAGAGGTATGATTGGTTCTCTCTTATATCTTACAACTTCAAGACTTGAGATTCTATATAATGTATGTCTATATGCTAGATTCCAATCAGATCCTAGAGAATCTCACTTAATAGTTGTTAAGCGAATTTTCAAGTATCTAAAAGGTACTACTAATCTTGGTCCGTGTTATAGAAAAACCAAATAATACAAGTTAGTAGGGTACTGTGATGCTGACTTCGCTGGAGACAAAATAGAAAGAAAAATTACTTCTGGAAACTGCCAGTTTCTGGGAGAAAATCTTATCTCGTGGTCCAGCAAGAGGCAATCCATCATCACTTTATCAATTGCGGAAGCTGAATATATAGCAGCAGCTGGATGCAACACACATATGCTCTAGATGAAAAGTCATCTTGAAGACTTCAACATATTTGAGAGTAACATTCCTATACTCTGTTTCATATTTTACATTCTAGAAATCATATTTTACATTCTAGGGCTAAGCATATAGAAATAAAACATCACTTCATT
Source organism: Vicia faba (assembly GCA_948472305.1). Classification (NCBI taxonomy): domain Eukaryota; kingdom Viridiplantae; phylum Streptophyta; class Magnoliopsida; order Fabales; family Fabaceae; genus Vicia; species Vicia faba. The sequence goes on along the minus strand of OX451735.1, from coordinate 1,165,274,003 downwards.
AGGGACTATATTCAGAAAGGAATTCTTTCATTAAAATTTATTGACACAAACCATCAATGGGCTGATTTCTTCACTAAACCCCTTTCTGAAGATAGGTTTAACTTCATTCTGAAACATCTCAGTATGAAATTATGTCCATAGTAAGAGTTTTATTTATGTATTCCTTAACCCTCAAAATTTTATGTTCTTTTTGTGAAAATCTGATCAACAACTCTTTATAAGTTAGAAGGAAAGTTCTATCAGGATCTATCTAAGAAGATCTGAACAATTTCTAAACGGTTCATTTCAAAGATAGAAGCGTGTAGTTCACAAAATCAACATTTGTTATCTTCTCACAAGAGTTTCTTCTAAGGCTGAACACGTGTTCAAATTCTAAAGAGACTAAAGCGTTGATTGGATGCATTGAGACTCGTGTCGTATCGGTAACTATTTTATATCTCTATGTTATCTTCCTATTTTCAGGAATCATTAATGCTGTGTAATCATTTCTTTTCACTCTTTTCTTGTTAATTAAGTTTTCTATTTTTCTATAAATACACTGCTCACTTTCACTTTCACTTTTTCACGCTCACTTCTTCTCTCTTTTACTTGTGTTCAATTTTTTCTTCAAAAACCCTCAAAAGTCTGTGTGAACAATGGCTTCTTCTCAAACTTCTCAAAGCTCTCAAAATGTTCTTGGCTCTTCTTCTTCAATAGCAGACAAGTATGAAGAACCCTCAAGAACACTCCTAACTCCCATTGATTCGCTGGAAGTTCTGTGTAAACTCATTGTGGACTTCGTCAATATGAAGGAAAATGATTACGATCTAACTCCGGATGTTGAATTTGAAGGGTGGACAAAGTATTTTGATCGTCTACTGGGTTCAGTTTTTCCAAGATTAGTTAAAGAATTTTGGATTCACGCTACTGCTTTAAATCATCAAGTTACTTCTTTTGTGATGTGAAAGAAAATAGTAATCTCCGAAGATCTCATTGGGCGTTTGATAGGTCATGACGGCAGAGGTATTCGTTGCAGTGAAATGGCATATAAGTGCTCTAACCTAACAAAGATTTCAAAAGAGATTTTTTCTTCTGGCCAACCTTCAAATAAAATCAAAGATCTGAAATACTACTTCAGAATTTGGTCAAAAATCATCTTGGGTTGCATCAACTACAGAAAACCCACAAGTTCTCCAGATTATATCAACATTGATCAGCAATTTCTTCTATACTTTATAGCAACCAAGGAAAAGGTCAATCTTCCTCATCTTCTGTTTAATCATCTGAAGACCAGTGTCAAAGAGACTAGAGAAGAAGAAAGAACAAAGAGGGACTGGATACCTCTGGGCAGGCTCATATCAGATATTCTAACAGAAAATAAACTGGTAGAATATCTAACTGAGGCTCAACAGGTCAACACTATGGAAGCATGTGTTGGTAAACCTCTGAACGCTAAGAATTTGAAGAAGATGAAGATCATTTAAACCATCAAGAAGGATCTAACAATAACAACAAGGAAAGTCATCACAACTAGAAAGTACCTCTGAAGGATTTCCTCTCTTCTCTCAAATAGATGCTTCTCTAGAAATTATTGTCGGATATCTGGAGGCTTGCAAAATGGATGGGACAAATCCATAAGTGAACATTCGTGATCTGAGATAACAGCCTCCAGAGATTGCCCTAAAAAAATCAAGGAAAAGGAAAGCTGTTGGAGAAGAATCTTCTCAAATGATTCCCAAGGCTGCTAGGAAGAAAGGTAATTCTTCATTTATTTATGTTATTAAATCAGTTATGTTATCAACATCTGAAAACCCTTCCTATCCAAAACTCCCATAAGATCCATCACCATAAACCTTTGATGACTTTGACATTGAATTTGACCCCTCACTTACTCTAGAAAACATTCTGGACGAACCACCTTCTACTCATCTTGACAAAAATTAGCCAGAACTTTCTCAAGTTCTTTCTGATATTGATCAATTTGATCGGATGTTTCAAACTCCCCACTCAGAAAATCCAAACTTTCAAGCTTCCCCCTAAGAAAATCCAAATTTTGACTCTGATACCACTATATCCATTCATGGAATAACCTATCCTCTCATGGTATAACAACCAATCACAATCCATGATATGCCAAATATTCTATCTCCCTATCATTCCACTCCACCAAAATCACCACAATCACCCATTGTTATTTCTTATTCTCCCTCTCCAATAAACCATCCAGAAGATCCCCTTCGCACCGTGATAGAATTAGAAGCGTTGGACAATCTTGTCCCATGCTCTCAAAAATTGTCATACCAAAACCAAAACCAAAAATCATCAAAGCAGATGTTGGTAAAAATTTGCTGATTTTTGAAACAAAAATACTTGAATGGATTAACTCTCTGAAACTAGCTTGCTTAGAGAATCTAAATCCTGCTGCTTCTGATTCACACTGGAACCAGGTCAGAAAATGGTTCAATTTTGAGTCCTAGAAACTTAAGGATTTGAGTTATGAAATTTCTTAGCAGAACTTGTATGATCATATGAAAGTCTTCAAGGATCAATTTCCGCGTCACTGGGAAAAGAAACCTCTCCTTCTGTTGGACAATGCCCCCTAGGAAGATCACCAGCCTTCAGAATATGATGAACCATCCTTTAATCCTCTGCCTCTGGTTAGAGGTCAAGACAAAGGCAAGGAAGTTGAAGAAAGTACTGAGTCAGAATCAACCGCAACTTTCTCTAAAAAGGTGGTACCTTCTATTGATATACCCTCTTTATCTCTTGTTCTGAAAACTCTGGAGGAGCTGAAGAAAGAGAATACAGTGTTCAAAGAGAGACTAGACAAGCAGTATGATAAATTCAAGGAAATCAAAGGGATTCTGGGAAAACAAAAAGAGTCAAACAATCAGATTAAGAATTTGTTGGAAGCCCTGTTCACACGACTTCCTCCCCCTCAATCTTATTTTTGAAAATTTGTTTCCTGTATTGTGTTCATTTTATTTTCCTTCTGGTCATGTTTCTTGCAACCTTTTGAATACAATCTTCTTTTCTTGCTTATAGTGTTTTTATTTATTTTTTATTCTTGACAAAAAAGGGGGAGAATGTAATATATTTCTCATATAACAATATCGAGACACAGTCTCAAACATTTTGAATATCCTAACTTCTTATTTTGTTTATGAAAGAAAAACAGGAACAAACTCTGTTGAGGATAGAAGTAGACACATCAAATACTCTGATCAGAATAAACTTCAGAGAAGTATTTCTTCTCTATCTAAGTATTCAAATCAGGGGGAGACATTAACTACTTCATGTTCTTTTTGTTTCTATTGAAATATCCAAGTTTTTGTCATCATCAAAAAGGGGGAGATTGTTAGAACATAGTTTGATTCTACAACCCTTGTAAGAGTTTCGATGATAACAAACATTCAAAGAACAATTATGCTCCCTAAATTTGAATATTGTTTTGTAGAGAAGTTCTGATGGAAGAACCTCAGAAGATGAGTTAAATAGTTGTTTCAACTATGATTCTAAACATCTCTTAAAGTAGTTTTAATGCTGCAAACAGGACTCCATGTTTCTGATCCTTAATGTTCTGGAAAGAAGCAACGATAACTTTCATCTTATGAAGCAAGCATGTTCTGAAGCGTTACAAATCAATTATTGCTATTCAAATGTAACGGATGAAAGGGAACATTGATCACTATTTTTGGAAAGCTCTTTACGCAGTTTGAAGGAGAAATCGTAAATGATTTTCATGCACAGCAAAGTAGCAATCTTCATCATCTTCAAACGTTCAAAATCCAAATTATGTAAAACATCACTTGTGATACTTATTTATTAGAAAACATTATTTGTACACTTTTTATTGAATATTGTTTAGTGAATTCCTTGAGAAAACCTGATTGTGGTTTAAATTCAAGAAGACTTTGACGGTTGTCATAGTAGCTTTATAATCAACTTTGATTAGTGGATTTAGACCTCGTTGAGAGAGGCGAAATCACCTTGGCGGGTGGACTGAAGTAGTTTGAGTTTAAACGAACCATGATAACCAACGTGTTCTTTTATTTAAGTTTTAAAAACCCCAATTCAAACTCCCTTTCTTGTGTTTTTCCATTATTCACTAAGAACAAGTTGTGTTTTTCTTTTACTGCTTTGAATATTTAAATGTCTGATATTTTTCGAAAAGACTATCCATTAAGAGTCACGAAAACCATTTGAAAGAAATGAGAATTTGAAATTACTTAGAAATGTTAAGAGAATGCACACTATCATGTACACCACGCCGGGGCATAAGTGATGATTCAGACATTCATAAAGGCCATCACCCACTCATAAGATAGATGTGTGCTACCACCTCAACATGGCCTCCTTTTATGAACAACATTGTATAACATAATCACATAATGGCATCCAAACTATGTAGCTTATCCAATAAAAAGGATCATTACATCATAAAAATCAAGCATGCATCGAAAACATAAGTTAGCCTGATTTTTCCCACAGAAAGCAACCAAAAAGACTTGCTCATCATCATCACTATTCCCTAGTAACATATTGTTGAGTCACTACTCATCACCTTCGAACTTTATTAGTGCTCTCCTTGTTTCTTTTGTCGATATTCCTCCATATAGATTACAATGCTAAGTCGCGCTAATCCTTTCATAAACACTTGTATGTGTCTGTCCTAAAACACTCTTTTGTGTCTGATTTAAATACTCGTCTGTATTAAATCTTTCCTTGATACTCGTTTGTGTCTAATCCTAAACATTCGTTTGTGTCTGATTTAAATACCCGTCTATATCAAATCTTTCCTTGATACTCGTCTGTGTCTGATTTAAACACTTGTCTGTGTCATATTTTTCCTAAACACTCATCTGTCTCTGTCCTAAAACACTCATATGTGTCTTATTTAAATACTCGTGTGTGTTAAATCCTTCTCTGATACTCGTCTCTATCTGATTATTTTTCACCTCCATTACTCGTCTGCAATGTTTCTACTCGCTGAATCCCCAATAGAGCCATTGGTTCAAAACTCGTTTGTGTTTGACTCCTTCCAACACTCGTCTGTGTATATTCTTAACCAAAAAAAAGAAGTTTTCTTTCCCCAACAAATATTAAACTTTTCCCTTTCTAAGGACAATTTTTTGGTTCATTAAGTATTTAATCTCCTTATACCTTGAATTCTTGAAAGGCTAAAGCCAATCTCACCTCCAGGTCTAAGATGGTTAAATAGGGGAATTTGTTGCACCCTAAAATTTTCCCTTTGAGTTTCAACCACAATTAACTCAAACCTCACATTCATCCATCTCCACATACATTTTCATTTGCATCACTATCAATCATATCATGTGTTCTCAAAGCATGGGATCACATTTTTTTCAAGATTAGGGTTTTGAAGAAGAGAGACTCATCTCTCAAGAGTTGGTGTCATCATGATCATCATTCTCAAGACATCATCATTTATTTGGTCTCATCACCATGGATTGGGAAAAACTTAGGGTTTTGACCCTCATGAGAAAAGTCAAGATTTAGGGTTATGTGGCTTAAAGTTCAAGCTTGATTGCTTAAAATAATCATAAAAAATACCATCTTATGGTCATTACATCATCTCAATTTGCATCATTCTCACAATATCTCTTTGGTCATAGAGGAGTTGATTTCATCTGAAGAAAGTTAACTGTCACAAAAAGTTAAACTTTGACCTGTTTGGTCAACTTTGAAGTTCAAAGTCAAAGTATCATCAACATATTCAAAATCATCAAGCATGATCATCAATAATCAAGAAAATCAAGAAAGTAAACAAAATTAAAAGTTGGAAGGTTTTCAAGTACTTAGAAAAAATTCAAGTGTTTTATGCCTAAAAAGCCTAACTTCACAAGCAAGTTTCCTCAAGATGAAAGTTGATTCAAGGAAAACTTTCAACATGAAAGTTATAAGGATTGATAAATGAAACAAATTTGTATTTTCTGGGATGATCCTCAAAGAGTGCTTGGATTAAGAGATATGGGCCCATGAAGTTTAATTTTTTTATCCAACACTTAGAAACATTTTTGATCAGTTTTTCATCTCAACTTCTTAGCCAATTTTCACCAAACTTCCCTTTTGATTTAGCCAAAGTGGTCAACATGAAAGTTGAATATCATGTTATAAGCTTTCCAAAACGCCCAAGAGAATAAAAAGATCATGCTTGATCTGCGAGTTTTAAAGAGGCAAAGTTTACCATTTTTACTTGAATTTGAAGTCATTTCTATGATAACCATAAGATCAAATCTTCATGCCATGCCTAGAAATCTCGCTTTGAAGGCTCATAAACTCCTAAATCTTTCCATAATCGTAATATTACACACTGTTTTTTGGCTATTATCCAATTGATTCAAGCCTTATTCAATGCATCATGCTATTTTTGGAACTAAAGCTAACACTTCCATTCTTGTAAAGTGACTTTAATCATAAAGTCCACTCTCCTTGAGCCTTTAACATGGTTTATCTACACATACTCAACATAAAATCCAGAATAAACATGTCTAAATCCTTTATCCACTTTAGATTCTCTTGTACTATGCATTGGAACAATAATTTTCACCAAAACATGGTTGTTCCATTTCAACCAAACCTTAACTTCACCACTTGTAAACCAAACCTCCTTAATACTTCAAACTTTTGCCTATAAATAAGGAGTTCATTTACAGTCCAAAACATCATTTCGCAAGCCCTCAAACCCTCATAATCTCTCTCAAACCCTAATAAGCCACAAAACCTCCATTCATGAGCTTCAAAGTCCATTTCTTTGAAACTCTTTAACCTTGCAACTTTTGTGCAAACCAACCATCCATACACTTTGTATACATCACATAGAAGTGATCCAAACACATGTTACACGTCTGTATCATCATCTTAATCATCCACCATTTTCAAATTCCAACCTTGCAACTTGACTTTAGTAGATCGTTCCAGCCACTCTCAAAGAAAATTAAGGATTGGAATACACTCAAGGAGGTCCCAGCAAGCTAAACCAATCATCACAATGCTTCTGGAAGTTCTTGATGAAGCGTTGGACTTTCTCCAACTTGGTACAATTTTCAAACTTTGAACTCTCTATTTAAGCATCATTTGTGCATACATTCTGAAGCAAAAATACAGATATGATGTCTACCAAGCTAACCATGTCTTTAAATTTCATTTTTATTGACTGTGTGATGAGAATTTTAACTATGAACCGTTAGGGTTCGTTTTTGGTACCAACTTAAATTCTATTTAACCTTTGATTTATAGCTTAAATAAATTACATGGTTGAATTCATGATTAAATTTCAAGCAAGTTTGGTCTTTACAGTTTTTAATTTGGTTGAGAAATAAGGCTTTTATGAATTTGATAATGGTGTTATTGTTGGTTGTCTCGACGAGGAAGAAGAAGGCCACGGCGCCAGATTTTCAAATTTTCAAAACTGACTTCATATTATATTGAATGGGTGGCGTTTAATAACCATATGAAACAGCCACCCCAGTGGTAAATAATGCACGCGTGTAACCTTAGGGATATGGGTTCGAGCCCCCGAGTTTGTATATTTTCCTTATTTTAACTTCATTTTTTTTACTTATTTTCATCATTTTCATTCAATTCTTTTTGCACTCAAATTTAACTTTTTTAAGCTTATTTTTTTGCACACAGTTTAACATTTCTATTTTATGAATATAAAAAATATCACAAAAATATTTTTTATTTCTTTATCTTTCAATTAAATCAAAGTGGATACTTTTTAGGGTTTTTAAAGGGACTTTTGAAAATCTTTTGATCAATCCCTCAACTTTGCTCACAAAGCTTGATTTTACCATGATAGGTCTTGATTCTCATGATATATCTTGACAATTGAGTAAGCTTTTCATGATAGCTTGAGCCATTTTAGGGTTTTTCTCATTCAAAATTCACACTAAACCATGAAACATGTCCAAAATAAAAAGCTACGCTCCATGAATTTCAATCATGATTGTGATGCATACATTTGTTGCAAACATCCAATTCATTCATGTTTTCATAAGATTGTATCATTTTTTAAACATATTTCCTTCATAAACTATTTTAAAGCATAAACCATAAAACATCAAAAAAATGCTTTCAACTTTCAATCTTTTGTCACAACTTTTACCAAATAAAATCCATGGATTCTCATCCACTTGTATGATCATTGCTTGTGTAAATAACATGTTCCCTTAATATTTCTTGGTTCAACTTAAATCCTTGATAAAATTTGAACCAAGGTAGACATTAGGACTTCAATCCAAGCATGACAACTTTAAGATATATTTTTTCCCTCAATCCAAACCCTAAGTACATCATTGTATGATAACATTAGGTTAGATTCCCCGTAATCTCAACTATAGGATCAACTTTGTATGACAACTTTAGGATCAATAAGTCTCCCCATTATATTTTTCTTTTCCTTTTGAATTGCATCATTAAGACTAAAATCTTTTTATTCAAAAATCCAAAAATAATTAAAATATTCAAAACCCTTTCAAAACTAAAGGTATTAAGGTGATGGGTGTCTCCTTGGATGAGGGTCCACTTAACACCTTCTTCCTAACAAAAACACAAACCAAATCCAAATCATATTTTCCTTAGGGCTTTTTCACTTTAAAACATTTTCAAAAAGGATATGTTAACTCCTTTCTACACAAAATAACGATGTGTAGTCTCCAACGGTCGAGTGGCAACGTTAACTGTTAGAATGTTAATTTAACATAATCCATAAAAAGACACACAACAAACAAAACATTTTAAGAAGAACTGCGATGTTCTGATTCCCCTTGAAGATACATATGCATGAAGTTTCAATACTCACACAAACGCACTAATAAAAACTTTTTCTTTTTCTGAATGAATTTATGCATACATTTCCCCCTTAGCAAGATAAACTTTAGATAAACACACCCTTTTAATATAGCAACAAGATTGGATCCCATGGAGTACCACGGACGTGAGGCGTGCTAATACCTTCCCCTTGCATAATCGGTAACACCCCATTTCTACCCAACAAATTATATAAAATCTGAGTTACAAAATCTCCAACAAACAAATGGAATGCTACACTTTCAACTTAGAAACAAAGACATTTAATTTGCTATGGTTCAGATACATAACACATAAAATTCGGATGAACCGATAACAAGATGTTTAGTCTTTAAAAAAAAACAACTTTTGCTGCTATGCAGCGGATTCACAAATTCAACTGAAAACATCATAACATCTTGTTCAACTCAAAATGGCTTTAAGTCAACAAGTATTTAATGAAAAAAACTTAAAAATTCAGCAACATAATGAAAAACAACAATAAAGAAAGCATGCGTTTATCCCCCGAGTGTTACGTATTAGAGCGATGACAACGACTCGAACTACTGAAGGTAAAGAACCTTCATTCTGGATTACCTGCACGTTACCAACATAGGGGTAACATTCAAACGTAAGGGGTGAGATGTAAAATAATATAATTGGATGTATCATAAATAATATATTAGAATCAGATCATACAAAATCATTGCTTCATAGCTTTTAAATGACATCCATTACAACCAAGTCATCAGCATAATATCACAACTAATTCATCATCACAACAACTCAAGATGCAACATGAAATATAACTTGTTACGATACAAATGAATATGGTGCCAATGGAGCAAAACTCCCAACTTAATAACCTAACAATTAATAGAGGCACCAACAAGGCAAAGTGTAGTGGTAGAAATGTTGAGACTAAGCCATTGGATTGACTTGACTCTCACAAATAAAAATAAAAATCGCCACCGCGCTTTATTGTTTCCAAAGGAATGGGAAAAGAGCGAATAACCCAAAAATAGGGGGAGAGAATCTAAGTTTGGGGGTTGGTTATGAAAAGGGAAGGTATTATAACCTTAAACATCTACGGTACGCCGCAGGAACCTCTTTGAAAATTTGTGTATTTTGGCTATAAGTGTTGTATAAAAATAGATGGTGGAGATGAGAAGTGAAATATTTTTTAAATAATTTTTGCACCCACCTCGGTTGCGAACCTTTAGTGCCTACGTACCAACTTCCGTGTAATAGGGGTCAGGGTACTCGTAGTTCACCTTTAAAAAATTTTAAACACAAGTGTGTTGGTTAATTTTAAGACACAAGACATCATCGTATTATCCGAGTGGAAAACATACTTATTACCCACAATTATGAGAAAGGAGATCTGGAATCATCTCAAAGTGGAGGATATGACATAGATTTTAAAATCAAAAAATCCTCACTAAACACTCAAGTGGAAAATATCTCACTTTATTACATATCGTAGAAGTATAGTAGCTCGCATCACTACAAGGATTGACAAGAGTCTAATCTTTTTGAGAAAAGTTTTAAGGTAAAAAGCCAAAGTGGTAAAATGGTTTGAATAAGGTTGATTGATTTTTAGTCTTTTCAAAAATGTCAAAGTATGATAAAGTTGGTTAAAGTTAGATTAAGAAAATATTTTGAAAAGGCATGGACCTAAGTCCAAGTTTATTGTGAAAGCAATTCAAGTTTAGAAAACAAGAAGAGTTTTGAAGAGGAGGGGGAAATTTTTTGAAATTAAAGAAGATGGGAGGAGATGAAGAAGCTATCCTAAAGCATAAGGTAAAAGCTAGGGAAAATAACTGTCTAACCAACAAGAAACTAACACTTGACATAATGAGTCAATGTAGAGTTCCCATCCTTTGGATTGAAACCAAACAAATAAAGATATTAAACCTCTTAAGAAGACCAAAATTCTGATGCATTAAGTCTTCACAAAAATTGGGCAGAGTAAAAGCTATATACAGATGAATTCTCAATCACAGGCGAAGCATATAATCAGAATAACCTGCACACAAAGAAAACAAACAACCCAATGTCTCGAGGTAAACCCCAAGAACTCCAGAGAAAATAACAATAGAAGTCACCAAGGTCTCTAGGTAGGTCAATGTCTCTACTCATAAGTCCAATAAGTCCATCTTGAAATAAGGTGCTTAAAGTAAAAGTATAAAATAAAGTCAATTGTTAGAAATTAGAGGTTAGTTGAATGACCATCTTGAAACTTACATTTAAAAACTCGTTAGAAGATTGATAAAATCAAAGCCTCTCAACAACAAGTTTCATTTACTTTTTGTCAAGTATATCATTCATTTCAAAATCTCAAGGCAACAATAAATGATCAATGATGTTTAAATAATTCACTTAGCTCCAAAATTTATGAAAGTTCATTAGAGGATTGATAAGACCAAAGCCTCCTAACAATGAACCTCATGGTTATTGGATAAAAGGTTTCAAATTAAACATACTTGGGCTTGTAAACATAGGTTTGGGCCACGAATGATCATTTCTCGAATCGGAACAAAATTTAGCGCTATGTTAAGCAATCATAAATGAGCTTATATAGAAGTCGCACCTATTTTGTAGTCGGTCAATAGCAACCTATTAGCCAAATGTTTAGAGTGATGATATGTAGATTATCCTCTAACAACATGCAACACAATGAGAAAGGGATAAGACGAAGAGGGAGGGGAATTATTTGAATAAAATTATTGATCAAACTATAATTAAAGCATCCATCCATTTTAGTGGAGTTAAACTTAACACTCAAGATCCAATTATATTAATGAAGTTTATGATCAACAATCACATATCCAGAATATATTAAAAAAAATTGCATTTAATGAATAAAATAAAAAGAAAAAATGATTTTTAAATTGTTTTTAAAATGAGAATAAAAGGTAAAATAGAAAACTATATTCAAAGTATCAAATAAAAATTTCAAAGGACCATAGAAAAAATCAGAAATGACCACAAATATTTAAAAAAAAAATTTGGTAATTTTTTCAAACACAAAAGTATTTTTAAACTAATTAAAATCACTCAAATAAGTGAAAAAAAGATCAAAAATAGTAAAAGTCAAAATAAAATTCTAGAAATATTTCAGAAGGTCAGAAATAAGGAAAATGATTTTTTTTTTAAATTTTAGAATTTAAAAATATCAAAAATTATTTTTAAAACATTTAAAATAAATAAAATAAAACAAAAATTATGAAAAATATCAAACTTTAAAATAAAAATATGAAAAGATATTCACAAAATCAGAAATAATTCAAAGTATTTTTGTATATTTTTTTTATAATTTTTGGATAAAAAATAAAAGAGTTATGAATTTTTAAAGATAAAAGAAATTAAAAAATAATTTTGTAAAATAAAAACAAATTAGAAAAACCATACAAGTTGGATCTCTCACACTTATACACACTGGAAGATCCAATGGATATGAGGTGATGGAGCATCATGAACCCAAGCTGAAGCGCACGCATACAACACAAGAAAGTCCAACCAATCAAAATAAAACAGTTGGCTCAGTGTCATTGGTTGAAGAACGACACGTAGGTCATCTTCAACCTCCAGCCTCCTGCAAGTAGGGAAAATCCAAGATCCTTAAATCTGTAAATTTACGCGTTCATAGTGATACCATTAGAAGCATCTACTTGAGACAATCACAACCATATGATCGCGAAAAATTTATGTAAAGCACAGCGTAGTCGATTTGGAAAAAACCAGAGATTTTTAAAATGTCAAAATCGAAAATCAGAAGCATCAAATGTATTGTTTCACCAAAATTTAGTTAAGAGCAAGCATCAGTGAACATCATAGACAATTCTAGTAATTTGAGTTAGAAGATTTTGTGCCTTAAACTACCTGAACGAAGTCATATGAATTTGCTTTGTAAATGGACTTGGCTAGCACTATTCAGAGCACCTCAAGGCTTGATTCTTCTTATGTTAGCTTCATTGAAGTTCAAGGATGAAGGATCAATGAAGAAATTTGAATTAAAAAGTGGAGAAAAGAGGAATTCGAAATATCAGAAAAGTGAGTTATGGAGGGAGTTTGACATAGTGATTTTTGTTATTCAAGCTTTCGAAAATGAGTGGAATAGAGCTTGTATTTATAGGAGAAGTGAATGGGATCAATAGGAGGGGTGAATGATGATAATTCAAATGAATTCGTGCACACCTGTGCACACGAGCAAAGTGTGTTAACATGTGCATCAAAGCTTATCCAAATGATGCGTTTTGATGCTCTAAATGATTCAAACATATGTGCTAATCATGTTTAAGTGTAAAACGCGTGGAAATTTGGTTATTAGAAGCCAAATTATGAATTTCAAATTCTAACTATGGAGAAAACTTCAGTTTCAAGGTACCAAGATTTAATCAATGGTATTCACAACTCAAGGAGTCTTAGGGCATGATTCTTGAAGCAATTGAAAGATAAGGTCACAAACTTTACAATGTGCAAAGAGTGAGATTAATTATATGCTTGAGCTAAAAGTTGTGATGAGTCAAAGTTGAGAAAAAGATGATGACTTTTTGTACTTAGAAAAAATTATAAGTTTTTCTTCTAAAGTGACCTATAATGTTTTGATTTCAAACAAAGCCTTCCTCCAAAATTTAGCTTTGATCATAGATGCTAGATTGAAGGGGACACCCTAAAGAGCATTGTGCAACTTGAATCACTCAAAAATACCAAGTATTAAAAAAGTTATGTCCTTGTAAAATTGTTGAAAATTCATGAGGTGACCTATAATCTTTTGGGTTCTTAGGGCATCTTCCACCCATTTTAAAGTCTTTCACATAAAAGAAGAGTTGGAGTTCACATCCTAAGATAATTATGGAAAAATAATGGGGTCAAGGAGATAAAAATTGACCAAGTTATGATCTTTTGAAGTCACATAAGAGAATTTGATGGCCTATCTAGAAGACTTGTAATATTTCTCAATCATTAGGCCTCTTCCACACCAACTTTTCTTGAAACTTTTGAAGTGATTAGTTGATAACCCTTTAAAGAGAAGCATGTCTTTGGAATCACTCAAAAATATGAATAAATGAGTAAGATATAGCCCTTAGAAGTTCAAAACCCTAGCTCCTATAGCACTAAAACAACTTGGAAACCCCTTTCAACTTTGACAAACTTTCTTGCATAATAACTTTTTACATGTGAGTGGAGATTGTTGAGGATGATAATACGAAACGATAGCAACAAAAACCACTTCCAAGTGTTAATAATTGAGAGATTTGTGCACTTGTGGTCAAGGAATCAAGAACTTGTCCAATTAGGTCAAACTTCTTCAATCAACCCTTGTATCTTTTGACTTCCCTTGAAAAATTGAGGCATGATGAATCATAGTAGGCCTTATCATGATGTACTATAAAGCATCCTCACTGACGGAGCTTCAATCTTAATGAATAAATTTTTGAAGAAGGAATGGAAATAAACTCATGAACCAATGAATCAACTTGATGAAATGTGTTGTGCCCTCACCTATAGGATCATCAATTAAAGAAAACACTCATTGTATTTATTAGTGTCTTCTATATAGAGATACAAAGATTACAATTTTCGTGTCGACGCGATTGAAGATACTTAAATATAAAACAAGCCCTATTTTTGGCCCTAAGATGCCATGCAATGCTTATGATTATGCATGCAAACAAACAAATCCAAAGGTGACACAAGACACCACTGGGGGAGAAGAAATAAAATAGAGGATCAAAGGAAAGTCCGACCAGGAAAATAAATTGCTAGTGGACAGAATACTAAAATCTAGTGGGGTCTAGCCCAAGGAGGAGACAAAGTAACATCAACTCAAAAATTAAGAAGAGAAAATAAAGGATAATCGTGATCGATAGATAACTGCAAACTATCCACTCACTGAGAAGATAGAAAATAAAGTAACGTCGACCCACGTGGGGAAAGAAGTGGTAGGATATTACCAGCAAACATCAATATTAGGGTAAGCCACAAATGACTAGCATCAGTACTTATAACTGGAAACAAATGAACTCTTCAGAGATAAATGAGTCTCAACGACGAACTATCTCCCATAATGACGAGACTACCATTCAATGGAGTAATAAAATCTCAACAATGAACTATCCCCCATAATGACAAGACCACCATCCATTGGAGTAACAAAATCTCAACAATGAACTATCTCCCATAATGACGAGACTACCATCAATTGGCGTAAAAAAATCTGAAAAATGAACTATCTCCCATAATGACGAGACTACCATCCATTGGAGTAACAAAATCACAACAAAAAACTATCTCCCATAATGACAAGACTACCATCCATTGGAGTGATGAAATTTCAACAATGAACTATCTCCCATAATGATGAGACTACCATCCATTGGAGTAACAAAATCTCAACAACAAACTATATCCCATAATGACGAGACTACCATCCATTAGAGTAACAAAATCTCAACAACAAACTATCTCCCATAATGAAGAGACTACCATCCATTAGAGTAACAAAATATAAACAATGAACTATCTCCCATAATGAAGGGACTACCATCCATTGGAGTAACAAAATCTCAACAATGAACTACCTCCCATAATGACGAGACTACTATCCATTGGAGTAAAAAAATCTCAAGAATGAACTTTCTCCCATAATGATGAGACTACCATCCATTGGAGTAACAAAATCTCAATGATAAACTATCTCCCAAAATGACGAGACTACGATCCATTGGAGTAACAAAATATCAACAATGAACTATCTCCCATAATGACGAGACTACTATCCATTGGAGTAACAAAATCTCAACAAAAAACTATCTCCTATAATGACGAGACTATCGTCTATTGGAGTAACAAAATCTCAACAACAAACTATCTGCCATAGTGACGAGACTACCATCCAATGGAGTAACAAAATATCAACAACGAACTATCTCCCATAATTACTAGACTAACATCCATTGGAGTAAAAACCTATCAAGAAAGAAATTTCTCCCATAATGACTAGACTACCATCCATTGGATTAACAAAATGAATCTTCTATGGGAATTAACAGACTTACTGGGGAAATACAGGTTGCTCAAATAAAGAGACATGCCATCTGCTGTTATGAGAAGGAGTTGTAATAATGACTTCCTAGGGAAATGCCAATATATTCTTGCCGAGGAGATAAAATATTCACGTGTAAAATGAATGCACATTCTCAAACCAAGGCTCAAAGCCTGAAGAAATCAAAATATTAATGTTACCGGGGACCACAAATTCAGACCAAAAATAAATCAGAGTGAAACTGTCGACCAAGGAAGCACCTAATGAGAAATAAAATCAAAAGGGGACCATATTCTATCCAGGTAAGTGAGTTGAGTAGGAAGGCTAAAGCAAAATTCTGCCACGAGGGATAACTCAATGGGGAAATTGAAAGGATATACACTTCCTGCTTAAGGTTGACAATCTATTGGAGAGAGGGTAACATAACTCTACAAATTGGATAATATTCCAACAAAAATTATAATAAATGCAAATGAGAAATGGATTTTAAATCATCTGTGCATGATGTATGTATGAATGTTATCATGTATGTGCTGACAAAATAGACATACAACACTGGGAATAACTAGACAAAACTAGCTTGGGTAAAGTCAACACTCAGCTAAATCACATCCAGGAGGAAATTTTTATAAGAAAGTAGGCACCAACTGAGGAAACCAATTCCTATTTCACGACTTAACTTCACTGGGAAGAAACATAATTCGAAAATAATCAAATAAAAACAGTATAGATAAAGGGATATAACATCCTCCTCCAGGCTTCACTGAGGAATATCACACAGACTTCAATGGGGAAAACAATGTCTTAATGTCTAGATTTCCACTGGAGATTATAATATTAGCTTCTCTATGGAAGATGAAAAACACATTTTCGAGATATCCACTGGGGATCTCGTGCAGACATTAATGGGGAGGAAAATACCACATCGTCGAAAGGATCCCAAAATATATTCTTTAATACAAAGAGTGAAGATTACACAAACTTCCTTGGGGGGAAATTATGAAACCACACGGGGATAAAAACTTTCAGAAAGAGACGTTTTCTTAGCTTTTCTTAGAGATCTAAGAAGTTAAACAATACAGCAAGACATCAAACATTATATGGATTTTAAATCAAACCCAACACTTGGCGAGAGAAAACCTAAAAAGTTGACAACCGTTTCAACACTTCTTAAAAAAGATATTGCCCTTGTCTAGTTTCCTGGGAAACCAACAACAACAACAACAATGCCATTACTGCAAAGGGCGATGTCTTACAAATGATTCTACCTCAGCTCATAAAGGGAGAAAGAACTTTCATCAAATGAGCAAAGACCTCGCTGGGGAATCTGGGATAGAGGCTCCAGACCATACAAACCCAAAATCAATATTATCAACCTGGAGAAAAATTGAACCAAGACTTGACTGGGGAAAATCGGATCACAAACCCAACACCGCGTCGTACATGAATCAATATCATCTCCAACTATTTGAGAAACCCAAGGAGATCATGTGCACACCAGTAAGAGTGACCTGAGAGAACTTTCCTGGGGAAAATGTACTTCCAAAATTTCAGAGTTCGTCCATCCTTAGAATCACTATTTTTGTTTTTCTTGAGTCACAAAATCCAAAGTAAATGGTAATTTGTAAATTCTTTTCAAAAACAATTTTATTATTAAATATATTTGTTTTTGTAAGTGCCCTGGCTGGAGAGTTGGCCTCATTTGTAAAACAAATAAGAAAGCAAGTTTACCCAGATCCCCTCTGTTGTTTTAATATGTGGTGTTGAAGAAGTTCAACATCTGGACCAACATGTTATGTAAGATGTCACAACATCAGCATGTGACATCGCGCCTGAAACTAAGTACTGTTTAAGTAACTATGCTATATGTTGAATGTTTGTAACAGCTGTGACTTATAACCTAACTATTCTAAGTGATCTAGGTTATTTGTTGTGTTGAAAAAGTTCAACATCTAGGAAAACATGTTAGATGTAATGTCATGACATCTGACTTGACATCACAACAACAGAATTGATAATTCAGTTACAGTTCTGGTACTTAAATACTCTGAGAATATATGTGGCGTTTCTTGTGGAGAATCTGAAGATCAATCAAGAATCAATCAGAATATTTGAAGAAAATACTGTTTCTAAATATGGAGATATTTTAGGAACTAGAAGATTGAAGACCTTGATTATAGGAGAAGTTTGCTGCTGAGTTGTAACAGCAAGGAGATAAACTTGCTGAGTTAGGTAATAGGTTATAAATAGCAGATTGTAACCTAGGGTTTAGATGACACATATAATGTAACATTAGAGGTGTTTTTGTTAGGTAAACTTGTCGGTCTGTGGCAAGGTTACCATGTATGTAACTCGAAACCTGTAGGTAAGAGTTTGAGTGTTCTTGGATGAAGCTGTGAAGCAAGTCTGAGTATTTCTGCATTACTTCATATTCATTGTAATGTAGGAAACCAAGTGGGAGGGCACTGCTTCTTGAGTAAGAGTAAGACTTCTGTTGTTGCGACAATAGGAATGGAAACTGGTAGGTTTCTATCTAGGAGTTCCTAGGTATAGGTTGCACTGGGTAGATGATTAAGTGAAGGATGGGAACTTGTGAAGTTTAGTCCTGAATTAATATTGCTAATAGTGGATCTTCTTCCTGGCTTGGTATGCCCCCAGAGTAGGTGTATTCCACCGAACTGGGTCAACAACTGATTTGTGTTTTTACCTTCAATACTTTATAATTCTATCTGTTATACAACAAGGTAAAACTGTAATGTTGTAACAGATGATGTCTCATAACATGTTAAGACATCATGCTGATATCTGTGCAGAAGAAACAGAACAGCAAAGACTGTTTGCTCTCTGCAGATCGTGTGCCACAGACGAATAGAACTAGACACATCGATGTTCTATCCTCTGCACCTTCAAAAATAGATCTGGCACAGCTTGGTTAAACTGGGCCTATGTTACTCTTCAGTACTGAATCATTAAAAAATTGGGTATCTACCTTGCAGTGTATTTATTATGTCATATCAGATGTCTAGACATTGAGTATAACATCTGAAGACTGGCATACACCAGAATTTCAATTGGTATCAGAGCAGGCATCCTGTTCTGTTTCTGGATGAGATCCATGGGTGATACTTTCTGGTATCTGCAAGGTCAATCTTAGTACTGGAGATTGTAACCTGGAAAGGTTTGTTATTTCCCTGAATGGTTCCTTAAAGTGGGAGGATGGACTATTCATGACAGGAACTGTGTGTACCTGTCTTTGGTGATTGGCATTTGGCCTGGTTGTGTAGTAGCTGCTCTAGGTTTGATTTATTTTCAAACCTAGGATTTGTGTACGCCTAAAGTGTGTGTGCAAAGATTGAGTTGTATTATGTTCTTCCGCTGTGTAATACTTGGCAAAACTCAAGCTCTGATGTGTTTTCCCTCTTGTGGATTGAAGGCTACTGTATTCAAGAACTCAACATAAGCTATTGAAGATGTCACAGATACTTGAGTCCTCTCAAGTCCACTCATGAAGACGTTCTTCGTTCAGGATGGTAAGAATCACATAATCACGGATTAGTGTTATACGAAGACCTTGAAGAATTTCAAGGAGGGCCTTGTTCCAAGGTAATGGAACTGATGTTCTATGTGATGGTGGAACAAGTATGCAGCTACTAGTTGAAGAGCATATGTTTTGGGTGTCAAACAAAGGGATACTTTTGTTTGGAACCTACTCCTGACCTGGAAGAGGAGACATCTGTGTGTGCAAAGTTGACAATGGTAGAGTCAACTATGTCTGTATGCTCCCGAAGGTTACTTTTAGGAGTCAGAACTCTAGAAGTGGAGCTGGTTGAGATGTGACATTGATCAGGACTGAGCAGTTGTTCCCTGGAGTACTATGGTGTGAAGAAAGACAAGCTCATTGGTTAATAAAAGTCAATGATGGTGCAGCATTTTTGCTCCTTCATAAGAAGTAGATTGGGATCATGAATCTTGTCATTTAAACATCATGATTAGAAGTGGAAGATCTTTCAAGATGTGAGAGTATGAAGACTCAGAATTTGGTTAAGGTATAACTCTTGGAGTTACTTGAATCTGGTAGGGATGTCATATGTCATGTCGAGACATTTGTGTACAAGCATGGATATTTTGTGTGGAGCTTCCATGATTGGTAGTTTGAGGGGGAGATTTGGTTAACCTCCTCACATTAGTTCAGCCTGGTGTTTAGCTGGCTGTTGACCTATGTCACATGGGTTCTGGGTGTTGTGTGACATATTTGCAAGGAAGGATTCATCTCTCTCACTCCTAAGGATGAATCTGATCTGGTAGGAGTTTCAAATCTGTTGAAGTGAGTAGAGTTTGTTCAGAGAAAATTCTATTTACTTGAGTCAAGGGTGGCAACCTAGATATCTCAACTCTTTGGTCTCTCAAAGAAAGTGCTTGCAAGAAGAAGATATTAACACACGAAGAGTATGTCAAAATATTCAAATGGTGAAAGTATCTTACAGGATAATGGGAAGGATTTATGATCAATTGCTATTTGTGACAAGTACAAGTATTTAATTGATTATCCTTGGAGCTCAAGATAACTGATGTTCTTAAAGATGTGGGAACATTCCTTCTTCTAGACCCTGTGAAGAATCACAGGAAGAGTGATGCTTTAGAGCTATCTCTTTGGTGACAGCAAAATCATTTGATCCTTGAAAAGGTTTCCTGGAAACGTGTTCAGACTTGAAACTACAAGAAGAAGAAGACATCATAATCTTGATGATGGTTACTTGGATCAGTCTGGTTCTGATCTAGGTAAGGAAGTAAATTAGAGAAGGAGCTAAATTCAACAACTAGATGTTATAACATAATGTTGTGACATTTGGTTCAACATCAGATTCTTGGTTGGTGAAGTGGCACATCAACTTAAGATAGGATGATCTACGAAGTTGAAGATTGGATACTTCAAAAAGATCGTCTCTTTGCAGCTCTTTGGAGTTGTTGGGTGGAGAAGATGTTACATGTTCCTGTCTTAGTGTATCTAAGCCTTTTGTGATAACTTGTAGCTTGAAGTTCAAATTTCAATTGGAAGATCAGAATATCTTTGGGAGAAGTCTGATAAACATGGAGAAGTCAAAAGGTGGCATTTGATTTTTATATGAGGATTCATGAAGGAGATAATCAAACAGTGGCATTTGGTCTATCCCAACAGTGGATTCAGAGAATCAAGATAATCAACATGTGGCAGCTGATTATTATCGAGAAAGTTTGATTCAGAGTATGAATGCGTTCAACCAATATTGTTGAACAAAGGGTGCGCTCTTGAAGACATGAAGATGCGTCTTATGTTTTCCATTCATCAAGGGGTCTTATTTACTTTGAATCAGAAGTTTTCATTGAAGGTCCAACTGAGTATTGAATGTGTCCTACTTATTTTCATGAGGAGAAGTGATTGTCCCTAACAGGGGGAGTATTGGTTTGTACAAAAGGTCTTCGTCAAAATCGTAGGATATAAAGTGTGACACCTTATCAACTATCGGAATGATGTGTTCAAAACTGAAGAAGACTATGTCTGACCAAATGTCATCACATTGGTAATGACTTTGCTCCTAATTTCCTCTAAAAACTACAGACAGGAGGAAAATTGGATGAAGTATGGATTATTATCCACGTGTGTACAGTTGTATGACTCAGAGGGAGTAACCATCCTCTTTGAGAAAATGGTATGGCTTCAAGCTGCTAATCTGAAAATAGCAGAATAGGATTTGAGCATGTTTTCATCTGCTAAGAAAACAGAGCTGTTGTGTCTCATTATGAAACAGCTTGGTGAGCTGGAATGTTTAGGTGATAACTTGTCATCTAATAAAGGTATTATATAACTAATGCAGAGTGTAATATACCAACGATGTTTCTTGGAAAGGGGATCCTAAGACAAGGAAGTAGTCTGTTCTAAAAGACAAATGTCTGTTTTAAAAGGGGCATCCTGACATGGTCAAAGGGTCAAACCCAAGGGTAGGTACCTGCATTAAAACCAGTCCTAGGGTACTGAAACTGCCAGAGTAAAGTACCAAGGTCGTTACTATCTATGCCAAAGTTGCATTATTTATGAAGACCCTCTCTATTCCTTCTCTTCATCAGAGGGTTTCAGCAATATGAAGTTTGTTAGAATCTGGGAAAATTGTGCATGGATATGGATCTGTATGGGCAGTCTTTATCAAATTCTGGCCAAAAAGGGGGAGAAAGATAGGGACTCAGGCGAGACTCAGGTGAAAGCAACAGACGACAATGTCCAGCAAGACTCAGGAGAAAGCAACATGATCCCTAAGTAAGTGACCTTGGTTGTGTCTTGTGTTCTGAGTTAAGAGGATAGTTGTGACTTGTGATCTGAGTTACATGATCACAAGTAATAATCTGGAGAAAAGAAATCCTCTTGGGGCATCGATGGAGTGGAGTTGCTCACAGTTGACGACAGAGGTTTGTTGTTTGCTCAAAGGACATCAGCCTCTACAAAAGAAGATGCTAGACAAGATGTTGTAACATCTCAACTGTGTTGTGGCCTGGTCCCAAAATACAACTTGCACTTATTTGTTTTAGCCAAAATTTGCCAAAGGGGGAGATTGTAAGTGCCCTGGCTGGAGAGTTGGCCTCATTTGTAAAACAAATAAGAAAGCAAGTTTACCCAGATCCCCTCTGTTGTTTTAATATGTGGTGTTGAAGAAGTTCAACATCTGGACCAACATGTTATGTAAGATGTCACAACATCAGCATGTGACATCGCGCCTGAAACTAAGTATTGTTTAAGTAAGTATGCTATATGTTGAATGTTTGTAACAGCTGTGACTTATAACCTAACTATTCTAAGTGATCTAGGTTATTTGTTGTGTTGAAAAAGTTCAACATCTAGGAAAACATGTTAGATGTAATGTCATGACATCTGACTTGACATCACAACAACAGAATTGATAATTCAGTTACAGTTCTGGTACTTAAATACTCTGAGAATATATGTGGCGTTTCTTGTGGAGAATCTGAAGATCAATCAAGAATCAATCAGAATATTTGAAGAAAATACTGTTTCTAAATATGGAGATATTTTAGGAACTAGAAGATTGAAGACCTTGATTATAGGAGAAGTTTGCTACTGAGTTGTAACAGCAAGGAGAAAAACTTGCTGAGTTAGGTAATAGGTTATAAATAGCAGATTGTAACCTAGGGTTTAGATGACACATATAATGTAACATTAGAGGTGTTTTTGTTAGGTAAACCTGTCGGTCTGTGGCAAGGTTACCATGTATGTAACTCGAAACCTGTAGGTAAAAGTTTGAGTGTTCTTGGATGAAGCTGTGAAGCAAGTCTGAGTATTTCTGCATTACTTCATATTCATTGTAATGTAGGAAACCAAGTGGGAGGGCACTGCTTCTTGAGTAGGAGTAAGACCTCTGTTGTTGCGACAATAGGAATGGAAACTGGTAGGTTTCTATCTAGGAGTTCCTAGGTATAGGTTGCACTGGGTAGATGATTAAGTGAAGGATGGGAACTTGTGAAGTTTAGTCCTGAATTAATATTGCTAATAGTGGATCTTCTTCCTGGCTTGGTATGCCCCCAGAGTAGGTGTATTCCACCGAACTGGGTCAACAACTGATTTGTGTTTTTACCTTCAATACTTTATAATTCTGTCTGTTATACAACAAGGTAAAACTGTAATGTTGTAACAGATGATGTCTCATAACATGTTAAGACATCATGCTGATATCTGTGCAGAAGAAACAGAACAACAAAGACTGTTTGCTCTCTGCAGATCGTGTGCCACAGACGAATAGAACTAGACACATCGATGTTCTATCCTCTGCACCTTCAAAAATAGATCTGGCACAGCTTGGTTAAACTGGGCCTATGTTACTCTTCAGTACTGAATCATTAAAAAATTGGGTATCTACCTTGCAGTGTATTTATTATGTCATATCAGATGTCTAGACATTGAGTATAACATCTGAAGACTGGCATACACCAAAATTTCAGTTTTGAAAATTACTATCAATAATAAATGGAGTCTTTATAAGCAGAATAAAATAAGAATTTCAAAGAATTGGATAATAGCTCAAACTTTATTAATAGAATGGTAGTCTGCGAATGGAGAGGCTCCATAGATGATTACAAAGTTTGGAAAATGGTAATATATTGGAAAATATACATTGAATTACAATGACCACTATTCTCCATAACAACTTTGAATTCCTGAGCAGTGACTTCTGTTGAAGTATGGTGAGAGTCCAAGAAGATTGTTGCTCCAATGATTAAGTCTTGTTTGACGCAGTTGCTTGCCAAGAAATCCCCGACTTTTTCCTAGGTTGCCCTTGCGGGTTTTCGACCTAGTGGGAAGATTTATTCTGTTTATGTCTCTAATTTTTTCCTAGACAACCCTTTTGGGTTTTAGGCCTACCAAGATGCTCTTTTTTGCCTAAGCCGCCCTTACGGGTTTTTGACTTTGCGAGCTGTTCTTTTATTTCTTTAGGCAAAGTATTTCTTGACTTCATCAACATTCATAGGACGTGGGAACTCCTCGCCATCCATAGTTTCAAGAATCAATGCACTTTCAGAGAAGGCTTTCTTGACAACTTATGGGCCTTCAAAATTAGGAGTCCATTTTCCCCTAGAATCAGCGTTAAAAGACATGATCTTTCTAAGCACGAGGTCACCTTCTCTAAATTCATGAGGCTTTACCTTCTTATTAAAAGCTTTCTTCATTCTCTTTTGGTATAACTGGCCATGACACAAGGCAGACATTCTCTTTCCTTCAATTAAATTCAATTGGTCAAACCTATTTTTGACCCATTCAGGCTTTGACAAATAGGTTTCCATTATCACACGTAAAGAGGGAATCTTAACCTCAACGGGGAGCACTGCTTCCATACCATACACAAGAGAGAACGGGGTTGCCCCTGTTGAAGTACAGACGGATGTATGGTACCCATGCAAAGCAAAAAGGAGCATCTTATGCCAATATTTATAAGTAACAACCATTTTCTTAATGATCTTCTTGATGTTTTTATTAGCAGCTTCAACAACCCCATTCATTTTTTGCCTATAAGGAGATGAATTATGATGGACAATCTTGAATTCTTCACAAATTTCAGTCATCATCTTGTTATTTAGATTCGAGCCGTTGTCACTGATAATCTTTCTTGGCACACCATATCGACATATAAGATTAGTCTTGATAAAGCATACTACCACCTGATTAGTAACATTAGCATATGAAGCTGCTTCCACCCATTTGGTGAAGTAGTCAATTGCCACCAAGATAAAATGATGTCCATTCAACGCCTTGGGTTCAATCATTCTAATCATGTCAATACCCCTCATAGAGAAAGGCCACGGGGAAGAAATAATATTGGGAAGTGTCAGAGGTACATTAATTTTGTCAAATTTGTAACAGTCAGATTCCATTATCAGCCAGTAGTAACCTGCCCTAAGCATCTTCTTTTCCATCGAATGTCCATTGGCATGAGTACCAAAGGAACCTTCATGGATTTCATGCATCAACGTGTCTGCTTCGTATCTATCCACACATCTGAGAAATATCATGTCATAATTTCTTTTGCATAATACATCTTCATTGAGGAAAAAGCTATCTACCAACCTTCTCAATGTCTTTCTATCTTTGTTTGACGTACGAGTCGGGTATTCTTGAGTCTGGAGAAAATGTTTGATATCATAATACCAAGGTTTTTTGTCTGACGTTTCCTCTGTTGCAAACACATGATTCATGTTGTACCCCAAAATTTTCCCTCTCGTTTTACTCAACACATTCCCATTGAGGTCCCCAACTTACCCATAGATGACCAAGAATTAACCAGACAAATTCTCCTCTTAAAGGCAATGAACCTCTAACTAGGGTTCCAATTTTCATCAAGATGTGTGAAATCCAATGGTATCAAATGTTGTACATGGTCCTAATATGTCCTCAATGTTATCCATGTCAAATTTCATGCCTTGCACAACAAGTTTGCTCAGTTAAATGCTCAAATGCCTATAAATCAATTGTACTAGGTCAAAAGTCAATTGTGGCCTATATACAGTCAAACTTAAATATTTTTGGTCAACATCAACATTTTTAAGTAATATCCATCATTTGATCAAGGGTTGATCATGATTCCTCCAGAAATACTCCTAACTTATCAAAAGTCAAAAATTGCAAATTAGGGTTACTATAGGAAAAGTCAACCAAACTTTGACCAGGCATAACTTTCTCATACTTTATCAGAAAATTTTCCACCAAATCTCATTTTGAAGAGAATAAAATTCCCTATAACTTCTCTTCATGCCCCAAGTTCA
The DNA here is from genome assembly GCA_948472305.1 of Vicia faba. Lineage (NCBI taxonomy): Eukaryota > Viridiplantae > Streptophyta > Magnoliopsida > Fabales > Fabaceae > Vicia > Vicia faba. Next base: position 1,165,247,860 of record OX451735.1, on the reverse strand, counting down.
AGAAATTCCCCAGTTAAAAGATACAAGCTCAGACATTATAGGTCATCTTAAAAGTCAACAAAAAGTCATCTTTTTCCAAAGCTCCTTACATGAAAATGGAAAATCCAATTGAGATGAAACCAAAAGGGTTGTTTAGAGGACATCCGAAGCTCTCTAAAAAGTCAAATAACACCCTTATAGGGTTAAAATTAAGAGAGATATGCATTGCTAAATTTGACAAATTTTTGAAAAATGCACAAAAGTCAATGTGAGCAAATTTGATCTTTTGAACTAATGGGCGTGGGTTTTGGATCTCAAAAATATCTATGGACTTACTCAAGGCATTTAAATCCATTATTTTATTTTTATGAGATTTACTTTTATTTATTTGAATTTTCATTCATTTAAATAATAATAAATCAAATAAAATAGTAATTGAAGAACCCAAATAATAATAAATCAAATAAAATTGAGCCCAAAGATGAGTACCATCATGCTTAGGGGATCAAGCCTAATTGATCTATGGCTTTAGATTTAATTTATATTGCGTGCTGTGGATTTTGGAAGTTGCGGGTGCTGTAGTGACGGACAACTTCCGTAGGTAAAAGTGCAGAAGCTAACACGACTGATGAGTGGAGAAGATGACTACGTAGTGCAGCCCCACTGGCCACTTCAAATTTGCGCGCGTTTTCTTTATTGCTTGAATAATTGCCATGATTTCACATTATATTATTTTGTTTGATTTAAATTCACGAATTAACAGTTGGCACGGATGGCAAAGGCAGCGCGTTGTGAAGGGGAGGACCTGGGTTCGATACCCAAGTCTGGAATTTTATTTTTTCTAACAAGTTTCTTGTAGATTCAGTGTAGCAGTCTACCCACGCGTACCATAGGCCATCAGGTCAACACCATCTGATCTCAGTTGACTTGGATCTAGCGCCTCCGGCGTGTGACCCCACCATGAACCCTCAAACACGCTCTCCACTGGATCTCACGCAAGGACATTGGGCTCCTTTGAGCTGGGCCTAGCAAATTGCCACCCACACCCCCCAGACTGAAAATAATAACAGGGCCATTCTATCCTCTTTTTTTTGGTTTTTTTTCAATTTCTTTATTTTATATTATTTGTTTTAAAATCAGTTTTTTTATTTATTTTAATCATAAAATCATAAAAAGTCACAAAAAATAGACTTAGGGGTTTTTCTAATTAATTTAATTTTTGCAATTAATTTAATTATTTTACTTATTTCCTTAATTAAAATTAACTAGAATTAGGTTTATTCACATATTTAATTTAATTTCTTTTATATCAAAAACATAAAAAATATGTTTTAATTAATTTTTCTTGTAAATAAATCATCAATTAATTTTATTTCTTGTAATTAAAGAGAATTAGATTTAAATATATTTTTTGTAATTAACGTTAATTAGGTTTAGATATTTTTGTCAAGTAAAATTAATTAGACTTAGGATAATTTAATCAAATCTCTTTTTAAATTAATTCAATCAAATTTCTTTTTTTCTTAAATTAATCAATTTCGAATATTTTGCCATTAATTTTTAAATATTTCCTTTTTCTACTAACCCTAATCCTCCCAACCTCCACTCTTCTAATTTTAACATTTTTTGCCTCTTTATTTGGTTAAGTTACTTTCTCGTATTTTTTAATTATGTAACTGTTCCCCGGTTTGTAATAATCTTAATTAGGTTTAAATTTCCGCATCTAATTATGTAAATGCCTCAAGGCCTTGTAATAGCTTAGGAATTTTATTTTCTGTAATTTATTTTCCGCACTAGTAACTGCTTAGATTAATAGGATTGTATGGAAAGATAACGACTAATTGAACATAACATAACCTAATTCAAACATAATATATCTGAATCAAGCACAATTGCACATGCTCACCCCTAGGGTATCTCCCACTTCGGTTACCTTCGAAAACAATCATAATTATCGAAACGTGAGAATTTTTAGTGACTGTCCTTGAGTTCAAAAGATCACAAGTCCCTCGATGAGCCTTTCGACTGTTGCGTCGGTTAAAAAAGTGATCTTATAACTTTAGGAAAATTATTACAAGTTCTTTCCCAGTTGCCTTAGTGACCATAAACGTCCCTTCGATAGTCCCTCAACATCCAACGATAAGGTTTCCTACTCACTAATAGTAGGATAACACTATCTAAAGGAAAGGAGGAAAAGAATACCTTTTTTGAGTAGGTAGATAGATGTTAAGTACTTGCTCAAAACAATCTTTTTCACACCACACTTTCAAAACTTTTTCAAAAACGCTTTATCAACACTCTTGAGGACTGATACAAGAGTTATCATAAAGCAAGCAAACTTTTCAAAACACACAAACACGAAAGCAGTTTTCAAAATGAGCAAGTACCTAAGAGCCCGTGGAAAACCACAGATGGAAAGGGTGCTAACACCTTCCCTTACTCAGAAAATCTCGAAAAAGGTCTTTTTCTGTTCTTTTCACACTTTCCTTTGTTGGATAAAAGAAAAGTAGGTGGCGACTCTTGCTTACCGCGACATTTGAAAATACAAAATGAAAACCAGTATTATAATCGATTCTTCCACCATATCACAAGTCGGCCTATCCAGACGTCACACTGTGATACGAGGCACACCATTCCAAGTATTTACTTGATACATAGAAGCCAAAGTGGCTAAAGCATCTGCCATCTGATTCTCATCTATGGGAATATAATGGAATTCAACTTTATTAAAGAAGGGTAATCATCTTATAACATAGTCTTTGTAGGGAATCAAGCCAGGGTGACGATTAATTCATTCTCCTTTAATATGAGTTAATACCAAAGCTGAATCGCCATATACATCTAGAATTTTAATTTTGAGATGTATAGCCTCCTCGAGACCCATGATACAAGCTTCATACTCTTCCATGTTATTGGTGCAATTGAATGCCAACCTTGCAGTAAGTGGGATATGCGATCCATGAGGAGTGATAATCATAGAACCAATTCCTTTCCTATAAGCATTCACAACTCCATCAAACACCATACCCCACCAGGATTCAGGATCAGCACCTTCCCTGGGAAACAGTTCATCACAATCTTTTACTTTCAAAAACATAACATCCTCATCATGTAAATCATATTTAACAAATTGATAATCATCAACAAGTTGGTGAGCAAGATAATCCGCCAACACACTACTTTTTATAGCCTTTTGAGTACGGTATTCAATATCATATTCAGACAACAACATCCACCAACAGGAAATTCTTCCAGTAAGAGCAAGCTTTTCAAAAATATACTTAATTGGATCAATTTTGGAAATCAGTCTAGTAGTATGATTCAACATATCTTGCCGCAACTGTTTTGCTGCCCAAAACAAAGCATAACATTTTTTTTCCAACATAGAATATCACGACACACGGTCAGTAAACTTCTTGCTAAGATAATAAATGGCAAATTCCTTCTTCCCTGTTTCATCTTGTTGTCTCAAAATACAATCCACAGAATTATCTAACACTGTTAGATACATAATCAATGGTCTTCCTTCAATAGGAGGGAGCAAGATAAGAGGTTCCAGCAGATACTCTTTAATACTTTTAAATGCCCTTTGGCAATCATCTGTACACATGCAACCTTGATCTTTCTTTAACAACTTAAAGATCGGTTCACACGTTGTAGTCATATGGGAAATAAATCTGGAAATGTAATTCAAACGCCCAAGGAAGCCTCTAACTTGGTTTTCAGTTCTTGGCGCTGGAATTTCTCAAATTTCTTTAACCTTATTAGGGTCAAATTCAATTCCTTTTTGGATGACAATGAAACCTAAAATTTTTCATGATCGGACACCAAAGGTGCATTCATTTAGATTCAAGCGGAGACGATATTTCCTCAAATGCTGAAACAATTTCAATAAATCTTCTATATGCCCTTCTTCAGTCTGGGATTTGGTGATCATATCATCAACATATACCAAAATTTCCTTGTGCATCAGACCATGTAATAAGGTTGTCATATCCCTCTAGTACGTTGCACCAGCGTTCTTCAACTCGAAGGGCATCACTCTGTAATAGAATATTCCCCACGGTGTGTTAAACATTGTTTATTCCATGTCCTCAGGATCCATTCCGATTTGATTATATTCAGAAAATCCTTCCATGAATGAGAATACTTTAAATTTTGTTGTACTATCAACCAACATATCAATATGTGGCAATGGAAAGTCATCTTTTGGACTAGCTTTGTTTAAATCTCTATAATCAATGCACATGCGAACTTTTCTGTATTTCCTTGGTACTGGGACAATATTAGAAATCCACTGAGGGTACACTGATGTCACAAGAAAACTGACATTAATCTGCTTTAAAACTTCTTCTTTAATTTTCACTGCCATATCAGGGTGAGTTCTTCGCAACTTTTGCTTGATTGGCGGGCATTCTGGCTTTAGCGGAAAATGATGTTCCACAATATCAATATCCAACCTCGACATGTCTTGGTAAGACCAAGCAAAGATATCCACATACTCTTTCAATAATTCAATAAACCTGCTCTTTACATCGGGATGAAGCAATGGTCCAAACTTGACTTCTTTTGGATCTTCCTCTGAACCCAAAGTAATAGTCTCCAACGACTCTTTATATGGTTGAATGGTACTTTCCTAGCACTCAAGCATCCGTGAAACTTCTTCTAGGATTTCATCATATTCTTCTTCTTTGTCACATACATAGGATATTCAAATTTGGGAGAGGGTGCAGGATTATTGTACTCAATGAGTTTTTTAATTAATCTGCATATATGATTTATATTTGATTTTAAAAACCGACACATATAACAAGTGATTATGCAGATTCAATTACAGTTATTATTTATTTGGAAAGTTTTTTTTCTGATTACCATTTTCCAAGAAAAAGCAGAAAATAAAAGACACAATTTTGGAATCAAAGACAACTTTTATTATTGATTTTAAAGATCAAAGCAACTGATATGCCCATACGATATCAATACTTTCACCTTGGGGAAAGTGAAAGATTTTTGAAAAGATTAACAACAAAAAAAAACTACTTTGAAATATGAATGCAAGAGGGAATATCAATAGTGATCCAATTTTAGACTCTAACTCCATACATCACGCAATTCAGCATCTCTTGCTCTGCTTCACCTTCCATAATAACATTGATATTTGAAACAGTTGGATAAAGATAACCTCCAATGTGAAAGATATCTTGATATTTGCCCAAAGAAGCCTTCAGCTTCGTATTCTCACCTTTGTTATTTTTCAAAGAGAATCCCAAACCAGCTCTATTCTTATTCATAGGTGGATCAAAAATCTACCCCCACACTTTACTAGGGCCATTATGCACTACCTGCTGAGCATCCTTAAACGAAGCTATATAATTCTCATTTTCCCTTATGTTATCAATGGATAAAGCTTGGAACTGAGTTCCAACAGCGGCTTCATTCGCTTCCACAACATTGAAAGAGGATAAATGAGATATTAATAAAGCATGTTCTCCATTTATGATGACCATATTTCCTTCACGAACAAACATCAGCTTCTGGTGCAAAGTTGAAGTGGCAACCCATGCCTCGTGTGTCCATGATCATCCTAATAAATAGTTGTAAGTGGGAAAAATATCCATAACCTGGAAAGTAATCTGAAATAGGTGTGGGCCTATGTGAATAAGTGTTCAAAAGCTTTCACAATTATGCCACTCGGACGCATGGGAGTTCCTTGGTACTTCAGCTTCATACGTGTGCTCCTCGGTATGACATTCAAAGCTGACCCGTTGTCAATCAGCACATTGGACAATGAATCATTCTTATAGTTCATGGAGATATGGAGAGGCAGATTATGATTCCCTCCTTCATTATAAAAACTCATCATCATAGAAACTCAGGTTATTACAGGATGTAATATTCCATACGACACTGCTGAATTGGTCCAAAGGTATATCACTTTACACGAAAGCTTGATCCAATACTCTCATTAAAGATTCCCTATGGATAAAAGAGTTCATTAGAAATGCTAGAATATATATCTTTGATGGAGTCTGTAACAATTGATCTACGGGTGGGAACTTCCACACTATTCTCTAGGATTGTTGCATTGTATTTATATGGCACAACCTTGTCTGATTCGTAAGGAATAAGACCTAGCAAGCAAATCATCACTGGAGAAACAACTGGCTTACCATGGTACTCAATTTCTATAGGGGAGGGAACACCAAAACAAGGCACAATAACATTCACCCCTTCTTCAGAGTACTTTGATGGTACCATTGTCTAATAACAACTGAATACCCCTTCTCACAATGGAACAACCACGAAAGTCTCTACAACAGATCCGACAAGACCCATAATGGTGTTCTTATTGACCATCCATGTGACAGAAGGTAGCGTGCAACTGCACCAAATCATCATTCATATGATTCACATCAAAAACCCGGAATTCTCCTGGACATCCAAAGAACATATTCACATCTTCTTCGTACTCTGCCCTAGACCTGATTATATGAATAAGGCCTTCGTCCATCATTTCCTGAAGATCAAATTTTATCTTATCACATCCCTAGATATTTGTACTGCAAATACTATAACCAGCATGGTCACGCGTAAAGTAGCTGAATTCGCAGAGGTCAGCATGCATCTTCACCAAATACCCTCTAACCAGGTTGATATCAAAAATCCAGAAGTCCCCGGGATAACTAGCAACCATATTTACAGCATTTGCACGTCCATGTTTAGGAAAAGGATTATCTTTCACGTTAGGGCCAACATCTTTAAAGAATAGGAGGCCAGATCTCAACATATTTTGTACTTCAGATTTCAAAGGATAATAGTTCTCAATATTGTACCCTGGTGCTCCCTGATGAAAAGCACACGTTTGGTCTGCCTTATAATACTAAGGTAAAGGTAATGGTATAGAAGGGGGCGGCCTGATCTGAACCAACTTCTTCTAAATCAAATTCGGAAGTAACTATGCATAGCTCATTGGAATAAAGTCAAAAGCCTCCCTCTTCTGACTTTGTCCTTGATTTCCTTGAGGATATGGTCTTTGATAGGCAACAGTGGCTGGAGCTACATTGACGAGAGGAGTCACAGAAGCAACTTGTTGCTGGTACCGTTGATGCCTTCTAGTTGGTCTAATCTTCCTTTCCCCAATAAAAACATCCGTTTCACTTTCTTTCTTTCGAGAGAACCCGCACGACGACTTCTTTGTCCCTTCATATTTTGTCAATCGCCCTTCTCTAACAGCCTCTTCCAAACGAACACCCATACGTACCATTTCGGTAAAATCACTCGGCGCACTGGTGACCATCCTTTCATAATAAAATGATCCATGGGTTTTCAGGAAGACCTTGATCATTTCTTATTCTCCCATAGGTTGTACCACTTGGGCATCTATCTCACGCTAACGCTGTGCATATTCTTTGAATGACTGCTTCTCTCTTTGAGCCATTACCCTCAACTGGTTATGCTCAGGCGCCATGAACATATTTTACTTGTACTGTTTGATGAAGGCTTCTCCCAGATCATTGAAGGTACAAATACTATTACTGTCCAGCCTCATATACCATTTCAGAGAGGCACCGATTAAACTATCTTAGAAGAAATGAATGAGCAAATGTTAATCATTAGTATGGGTAGACATTTTTTCTGATATACATCACAAGATGGTCACGAGGGCAAGAGTTGCCCTTGTACCTCTCAAATTCCGAAACTTTAAACTTCACTAGAACCTTCACATTGGGAACTAGGCAGAGTTCACTAATGTTTTGTCCAAATAATTCTTTTCCCCAAAGGGCCTCCACTTCCTTCTGCATCTCATTGAACTGGTCTTGAAAGTCATTCAACCGGTCATAGAAACCCATACTTTCACTCAGTGGAGGAATAAGACGATAAACTTCATCATTAACAAACGACATAACATTCACCAAAGGAGATGCAACATAATGGATCTCATTTCTAGCAACAGGAGTAACATACACCACAGGAGGTGCAGGAGTAGCAACAGCTTGAACAACTGGAGTGGCTGGAGCATCAAGATTGTACCCTTTCGGCATAAATTTTTCAGGCATTCCCCATGAGTAACCTTGAGGAATACGATTCTGAGCAACACTAACTGGGGTAACAGAAACGGGAACTGATGGACCTTCAGAAGCAATTATTGTTTATTATGGCTGAGCAAGCGGTGGCTGATTCTGAGCAGCCACCAATGATTCAATCAAATCAATCAGATTAGCCATGTCGGCCTTCAAAGCAGTAACTTCTTCGTGCAACTCGCGATTCTCTTGTTCAAGATTCTCCATTTTCTTCCTGGAATTAGCCTGAGTATTATAGCGGTGAGACATCTTACTGAACAAAGTCAGAGAAACTCAGTAAGACACCTAAGTATGAACAGAAATGCAAGAAATATGTACAAGTTTATGCATGACATGAAATGCACATGATTTATTTTATTATTATTAATACTCCAAGGGACTGAAAGAATTATGGACAATTTGCAAGTACTAAAGTACTAACACATTTTTGAAATACTGAAAATCTCATTATAATAACTTCAAAACGGATTGCAACTTTTGAGTACAAGTTTCAACAATCCCAAGTACAAAATAATATAGAATCTAAAATCCTAAGAAAGAAAAGCTGATGAAGATCACTCCACACACTGACGCTTTCCCATGAGTCTTGCAATCTGAGCCTTCAATTGTTTGTTCTCTTCTGCATACCTTTCGGTAACCACTTTCCAATCACCAGAGTCGGGAAATAAATTACTAAGTCCTGATCAAGCTTTAGAGGAAAATAAATCCTCTTTTTTCTCAATCATCTCTACAACATGACTCTCAATAATCTCGATCAGCTCATCCTTCTCTTTCAAGTCTACCCAGTAGGACGTTTCCAAAGTCTGGCACTTGTTCTTCCAGGCCTCCTTATCCATCCTAACTAGGGAAAGCTGAAGCTCTTCCACATCATCTAAAAGGGGATGAGTGGTCTTCAAAAACATATCAGGTATAGGTTCTTCACGGGAATATGGCATCTTCAACTAAATTTCCCTTTCTTGTACCCCTGAATATAAGGCTCTAAATAAATAGCTCCTCTAGGTCCCATGTCCTTTCTACTCTTTCAATGAATATGGCGCCAAGCCTTTGCAATATCCTCCTTATCTTTCTTATGATCCTCTCCCTCTTTAAGAAAGAAACCACTTAGATGAATACTATTTGGCTTAACTCTCATCGGATACCCAAGCTGTAGTCGTGCAAGAACGAGATTGTAGTTAATTCCTCCCTTTTAACAAAGAAGAGGTACATTGGGGAAACTACCACAACTATCGACAATATCTACATCATGGTAATCCTGATGATACCAAACAATGTCGGAATGAGTGAGGGCCATAAACTTCGGAGCCCAATGAGGTTCCTTCCTGACATCCTAGAAAGCGTCGGACCGAAACTACGCGGCCGAAACCTGTCATCTGGATGTTAATGAAATATCAATGAAGTCGCCACCGAACGTCTTTTATCCTGCAGAAAGGGAAAGGTAAACATCAAGAAAACCTGGAGAGGGAGAAATCACGGTCTTTCGACCGAGAGATCGGGTAAGGGAGTCTGTTACGCGAGGGGAAGGTATTAGCACCCCACACGCCCATAGTACTTCTAAGGTATCCACTCTTGTTGTCTAATCTAAATGGGTGTGGCCAAATCCTATGTCTATGGCTTACAACTAAAAGGGAATCCATGCGAAAGAAAAAAAGAAAACAATGTAGGGAAAATAAAAGTTGTGCTCGGTTGGGCCCTACCCCAATGCCTACGTATCCCTTTTAAGGAATCAGAGCAGCCGTAGTTCGGCTTACACATTTTGGTTGGTTTGTGTTTTTTTAGTTAAGACAAAAAAAAAACAGTCAAGATGGCGAAACATCAAATAAAATGACAAACAAATGAGATGGTAAAACATCGGCTAAAAAATAACAAAGTAACATGTCAAAGATAGGGAAACATCAAATGATAAAACAATCACACCTAACAATGGCATTGAGAGTCAAAGTAGGATAACCAACATGTGCAATGACGAAACATCGGCTTCAAACAAAGGTGCGATGGCGAAACATCGGCTAAAAAGATAACAAAGTCATGGCAAAGATGGTGAGACCTCAATAAATCAGATGAAAAAACATCACACCTAACAATGATATTAGGAATCAAAGTAGGATAACAAACATGTGCGGTGATGAAACATCGGCTTCAAACAAATGTGCGATGGTGAAACATCGGCTAAGATAATAAGATATCATGGCAAAGATGGCGAAACATCAATAAATCGGATGACAAAACATCACACCTAACAATGATATTAGGAATCAAAGTAGGATAACAAACATGTGCGATGACGAAACATCGGCTTCAAACAAATGTGCGATGGCGAAACATCGGCTGAGATGATAAGATATCATGGAAAAGATGGCGAAACATCAATAAATCGGATGACAAAACATCACACCTAACAATGATATTAGGAATCAAAGTAGGATAACAAACATGTGCGATGAAGAAACATCGGCTAGAAGATGACAAAACCAGGAGACGTACAAACAAATAGGATTGGTTTGTATCATTTATCTTGAAGAAGGGTTTGAGTTTATTAGAAGTGTCTTATGATTTGCCAAGAAAACAACTTTTTGTTTTAAGATGCAAAATGCAAAGAAAGGAAATAAAAACAACTAAGGGAAACTAGCCTAGCACTATCCCTAGTGTTATCATACAAGGGTTGACCCTAAGGTTAAGGATAAATGAAAATCCTAACCTATGTTAGCACACATGGATTCTTACTTTAATCAACATGTTAAAGGAAGCTTAACAAAACTATCCTATAGGGAGCATGCAATGAGAGCGAAGTCGTAATCTCAATTTCTAAATTGAGTGACTCATCGATCAACAATTAAAGAAGAAAAACAATAAACATCCTATAGGGAACATGCACTGAGAGCGAAGTCGTGATCTCAATTTCTAAATTGAGTGACTCATCGATCAAAAACAAACACAACACATGCTTCAGACAAAAACCAGAGGGCCTCCTGACATATATCAGCAATAGAGGTCCCATCATGCAGTCAGAGATTTATGCAAAATGAAGATGGGAGAAAGGAAGTGGTATAATACCAAACATATAAATATATGTAGTAGTCAAGCAAGAATAAAAGAAACCCAGAGAAACTTCAAGCAAGCTGGCATCAGTAGACAAATTGAGTCAGGAATTACACCATCAGGATGTAAGCAATTTATCAGGTATGAAAAAATCCCAGGACAATGTATGACATTCACAATAATATGTATGTATATCCTGCATAAATCATCAAACATGCAGAACACAAGAATAATGCCAATATAGTGAATTGTGTTCCACAAATAAAGTGAAACCACCAAAGCCGGAAGTCAAAAGTGGCAACTTTCTCAGAGTACCTCGCATATTCAACAACCAAGTTAGTATTCCATAAGGTGAAGGATGGCTCCTACATGGGATGGATTCAACATGATGAAGTGAGAACAATATAATAACAATTATCAAACATTAAACATGATAGAAAAAGGGGACACATGCATATGCACAGATTAGGTCAAAAGAATCAGAGAAATGTTGCTCCTTTTTATCACCATGTTGAATTGATAATTGAATATCAATCAAGGATCAAGAGAGCTTGGAAAGTATACAATTAAAGTCCATGGAGGTCAGGGGAAAACACTTTCCAAACATGCACAATTAATTCAATCACAACTTCATGAGCACAATAAAAGGTGGAACCTACATAACGCACTAGAAGGTTCAAACATTCAAACATGAGGCATTCAAATGAAATGGCTTGAGTTAACATGGACAAACAGAATCAACATGATCATTAGGATCCCAATTATAGGCCTCACTCAAGTTCATTGGCCATTAAACAAATTGCAATAAGATATGCAAACATCAATTGGGTACTTTCACTTCAAAAATACACCAAAAGAAGAAACAAGGGTCCATTATTCAAGTCAAAAATATCTTAACATCTTTGAAGTGTTTAGAAGTCAGAAAGCAAGCCTTATGTTCATGAATGCTTGAGGATGGGATCAAATGAGGCCCAATGTTCCAAGCTAGTTGGCAAAACAACCAATCTAGACAAGTTTTTAAAATGATTTGTGGGAACAATGTCAAACTAAGTCAAACAATTCAAGAAAAATAGTTTTCAAATCCCCGACACATTCATGAACCATAATCAAGACTTGAATCCCAATAAAAATCCAAGGCACAAGGGATTTGAACATGAAACTTGCACCATAAGCAACAAAACCCTAGATTTTGACTTTTAGTCCTAAATATTAATTAAATAGGATCAAAACTCAAACAAATTAAACTAAAGTCATACCAATCACCAAGAAACCCTAAATTTCAGAAAATGTATTTTTCACATTTTTTTTGAATTAGTAAAAGTCAAAAATGAAATTAAATTCAAACAATTATTCAATTAACAAATATTCACATATCAAAATGATATTTAAATCAAAAAGTCAGAAAAATGCCCAACAAAAATTATATTTAAATATTAGAACTAAAAACACACATCCCTGATGTTTTGTGATTTTTTTGGATTATAGGAAATATTAATAATAAAAAAAACAAAAAATTAGCAATTAAACTATTTCTAAAGGGAAAAAAGTAAACCATAGCCAAAAATTTACAAAAAAAGTCAAAATAAAAATATGTTCAGATTCTATGATTAAAAACAAGTTTATATGATTTTTTTTGAATTTTCTGGATAAAGGGAAATATTGAATTAAAAATCAAATAAACAAATATTACAAATAACCTTTGGAATTAAATTTTAAATAAAAAATAAAGAAAATGATAAACCAAAGTGAGAATCAATTTTTACATTATTTTGTGAGCCTAAAACAATTTTTATGGATATTTCAAATCAATAGAACTATTAAAAAGATAATAAAATTTGAAAAAATTAACTAATTAAACCTATGAATTTTTAAACCAATCAAATTATTTAGAAAAAAATTCAAAAAAATATGACAAATACTAGAAAATAATATTGACCTATCATAGTTTATTTTTGTGATTTTTGAAAGTGTTTTGTCCAGGAAACAAAATTAAACAAAATGTCAAATAAAACAAAAATTCAAATAAGCCAAAAAATTCAAACGGACCAATGAGAAAGCGCCAACACATCATCTTCAACCTCGGGACAGTTCAAAAATGCGTGCAACATCCAGTCTTAGGGCTCATATTCAGACCAACATAACACGCTCAATTTCGCATCATTTTTCATGAAATCAAAGGCAAATCAAAACTAGCATTTCATACTTCACATTGCAATTGGAATCAAATCAAAACATCAACCACATTGTTCACAATCAAATCATGAATATGAGAAAAATCATTCTGAATCGTGAGTTTTAGAGTATCCAATCATGCATAATTCACCAAATCAAGTGCTATAAAGCTTCAGAAAATTCCATTGACATCATTGAACACAAATCCAAGCTCAAACACCTCAATAAACAAGCGCATCTCAGAAATTGAAGTTTGGAATCATTACCTCAAGGAGAAAAGTGTTCTACTATCTCCTTCACTCCAGATGCGAACAAATGGTACTAGCTTGATCTACTCACTTTGCTGAAGCTGAATCCACAAGAATTTTGAAGAAAACACCAAGGAATTGAGAGAATCGAATCAAGTTGTAGAAGAAGAAGGAAAATCTCAGATCTGGAATTCTTGAGAACGGCGTGTTCCCTTTCTCTCTCTTTGCTTGCTTCCTCTTATATAGAGTTTGTAGAGAAGGTTAGAAAAGGAATTTGGTCTTCCAAGCTGTCCAATGGCTTGATTGGAAAATTTTGGAAAAAATGAAGTGTGCACAAAATTGTCCATTTTGCTCGTGCATTCTTTGGCTTATTAAGCATTTCATGGGCCAAATGACTTCAGAAAATCATGCTTAGAGTCTTGGCCCTTAATTTTATCTAATCAAAGAGTGTTGGAGTTTTTGCAACTTTGGGCAATTTTATGCATTTTTTCATTCAGGCAAACACCAAGGTCCCTGGAGCACGAAATGGCTGATATTATGGGCCTTAACAAGTCACAAGTTGGTCATGGGCTGGATCAAGAGCAAAGGGAATGGCTGAAACTTGAGTTTCCATGAATTGGCCATTTTGCATATTTGTCAAGTTTCAATAAAATGCCCCAAAATTCCAAAACTCATAACTTGCTCATACTTTTGAATTTTGGCACAAATGAGCACAATTTGGAAAGTTATTGAAAAGATATACAAACCCTTAGTTTAGAGTTTTTGCAAATTAATCCATTAAGTTTCTCAAAATCGAGCTTGAAATTCACTAATTTTGGAAAATGACCCATCATTTTGTTACTTCAAAAGACCATAACTCTTGATTCCTTGCCAATTTGGACATGATACCAAAAGGAGGTGAAAGATCATTCTCTTAGATTTCCAAGCATATTTCATTTGCATTTTTGTGATCAAAGGTGAATAAAATATGAATTTTTGAAATTAAGTCCTTATTTTCCAAAATTAGTAACTTTTTAGGGTTTCTTCAAGAACAAGTTTCAACCCAAACCTCAATCTCTTTGATCTAATGATCAAAATGGACTTGAAATATTAAAAGTACATCCTTGAATTGATGGTTGGCCAAAAATTCACTTGGTCAACCTTGACTTTGACTGATTTTGACCAAAATGACCATTTTTCCCCTCTGAATCAATTGATCCACTTCCCTTCAAAATTGATGATCAAGACCTCAAACATATGATATTCCAAACATATAGAGGCCATGTACAAAGTTTCACTTCAAAATTCTCAAGAAAACTTGATGAAATCCCAAACCCTAGCTTTGGTCAACACCTCAAGAGACTGATGAATCATCTTTAAAACTCCAAATCCTCTGGGCATCTTGACCAATTTCTTGTACAAAGACTTTTCAAATTCCAATGAGATGTTGTAGCTTCCAAAATCAAGACTTGTAAATTGATCAATAGCCTTGATCAAACAAAACCCTAATTTGACTGGTGAACCAAAAGAGTGATTCTCCTTGTAATCAAACACAAACTTCAATCTTCTGATGATCCAAAGAGTTGGATGAAATATCTTGAGATATGCAGTAATTTTTGAGCTTGAAAGATCCAGAGGTTTAGATGATAAGTTCCTACTTGAGCAACTTGTCAATGCAAACCACCTTCAAGGCTTGAGGAAGATTTGATAACCAAAGTACTTTCATCCCATCACAATGTATGAATGCAAAGCAATATGATATTCATGATGAAACATAAGCCTAAATCAAGAGGGTAAATTTTGGGGTGCAACAACTACCCCTGTTCAAATATCTTCAACATGAATAAGTGAGAAAAGTGATGACTTTCGAGGGTTCAGGGTTGAAGATGATTGAATACGAAAGATCCCGAAAATTTACACTCTTGAAGAAGAAAGAAACAGAAACAGAAAACTCCCAAGACATGCATCAGAATGGAGCTGTAACGTAGGTTGAAACAGAATAAAACAAAAGAAGAGTAGACGCAACTAAACTTCCGGGAAAAAGTGCCAGGGAAAAACTGGGCTCCAATAAGGGTGATATAAAACTCAAACCACAGATTATAGGCGAAGCTAAGCTCTGGAAAAGAAAACGTACGCGGGTGAGGAGGCGAAACTCTGAGCTCGACCCAAAGCAAAAGTGGCTAGAGTGCGTGATTTTAGGAGCACTTGCTGATCTCAACTAAGATAGACAGTATGAAGGAACTGGTAGAATCCCAGAAATGAGAAACAAAAGCGAGACGAAACCCGACTTAAAAACCAGTTAGACAAAACTAAACTAGATGAGTACCAGGATAAATCTGGATTTCACGCACGGGTAGCGAGGCGAAACTCGACCCATAAAAAACTGATGAGAGTGCATGTTTCTCAGAGCACCTACTGGTCTCAGATTAATGGATAAACAGCAACAAGAACTGATAGGAGCATCCAAAGAACAAAGGAGACCGGTTTCAAATCAGGGACGCAATATGAACACTGCCCTCGGTAAACGAACACCGCCAAAGGGTCCAAGGTATGAAAGCAAAAACGAGACAAAACTCGACCCAATAACTAGTTAGGAAAAACTGAACTAGATGAGTACCAGGACAAAACTAGATTTCATGCACAAGCGACGAGGCGAAACTTGACCCAAAACAAGGAGATTAAGGCGTACACCTAAAAACCTGCTAAAAGTGAATATCAGGACGAAACTGGTTTTCGAAAGGTGCATCAATTGACATTGGAATGAACCGGAGAGGGTAGTGAAGAATAAACTCGAGAAGACCGTGCCAGGGCGAAACTGAACTACAGTCAAAAGCGGACACTTAAACAAACAAAAGATGAACGTCAAAAGGATATTGGTATGGGGAGTAAACTGATATAATGAGGACGAAGACCTCGCTGGGGATATAATCTAAAGTAAAAGCAAAATCACTGGGGATAACGGAAATAATAAAGGCTTATGTTCCGATGTATGCTTGAATTCTTTTTTATAGCACAATGCTCCATATAATAGAAATGCTACGCGTTTAGGTAGATGCAATGTAATGATGGATGTTTATAAATTTCACTGGGGAATGGCCAATCGAGAAGCCAAAAACCAAGAAGTCAGGATCTGGCATGATTTGCAAAAATAAATTGCAATATCCAAAGGAGAGGAGAAAATATGGGGAACCACTAGAGAGGGAACCTTGAAGAGATGAAGCCTCGCGGGGAACAACAACTGAGTAACCAGTAGAAACGAGCCACAAACACTCGAGAGGAACTGCATAAATAAATTTCAAACTCCAAAGGAGATCGGATCGACATTGTAGCTTCTGGAGAAGATTAGACATTTGAGAGAGAAGATCAGGGTAAGACTGTAATCTCTGGAAAAGACAGCACACGGCCGTGTTGAAGGATGACACCAAGACAACAAACCCGACGTGAAGTGAACACCTTTGCCAAGGGAACAAAGCTCTGCTGAGGAAACGGGACTTTGCCGGGGATACAGAACCTTGTTAAAGATTTTTGTTGGAGAGAGCTTTTCTTTGAATGCCACCTTTGGATGAATCACGCAGATAGTCACACAGTACCGTCCTCCCTGGGGATAAGGAAGGATCTTAACATAAGGATGCTTCAGTCAACAAAACAGTTGGGAAGTGAGAGGTCAAGGTGAGGGATCTCTGTTGGCACTTCATATTGGGGAGTTGAAACTCATCCAAAGTGGGAGTTCCCATTTAAACGACTCCACTGGGGATGTGTGACACATCCAAACTTGAAGTCTTAGAATGAAGCTTTTGAAAAAGAAGATTCTTGGGACAATAAAGCTTCACTGCGGAGACTAAACTTCACTGCGGATAAGAAAACTTCACAGGGGATAAGTAGAGTCCAAATCATACATGGGCTCTGTCAAAATAGAGGAAAGCCAAACATTCCCTTTCTGACAATCATTAAGCTCTTTACAGGTGTTCACCGTGTAAACTCTTTTTGATGTCAAGCAACTGTTTTTCATGCAGAAAGATGTTCATTTCGAGAATGACAGACCTGATGCGATGATTATTTAAGCCTTGAAGTTGAAAACTTTAACAAAATGTTACATTTCTATTGTGAGCGAATCACTGGCTAGAGTGCAAAAAAATTTAAAACCCCTTTTTTTTTAAAAGACGAGTCAAGATGCAAGTGATAAGATACCAACATGAATACGCAACGCATATTTGGGAGTTTAGGAAATGTTATCCTGTTGTAGTATGCTTTCGAGTTAAACCCTAGTTTCAGTTAGGACTTTTAGAGGTTGTAACGTGGCCTGGTTCGAGGTTTTTTAGAAAAAAAAGTTTTTCAAGGCTCAAGTTATTTGGTACCTACCCCCTTCGTGATATTCTCCTGTCCTAAGTTCAGCTGACTTATCACAAGCATTCATCTTTCAAAGGGATTTATAATGGTAGAGTGACCACGACAGTTTCTCCAACACGATTGTCACTTAACTTTTGCTGCTTTTATTTTTGATATTATTGTTCTTCTTCTTTTGATGAAAATTTTAATGGACAATCTTTTTTTCCAGGCCTTTTAGGCTCTCTTTTCCCTAACTTTAGCCTGGACAAAATCTTTTCAATTTTGGGAGTCCAGCGGGATGCCCTAACTTTTGCCTAAGCGACTTATTTTCAAGTTTTGACTTAACGGGTCTTTTTGTTTCTTTCTTATTCATACTTTCCACCTCAGACAAGTCAATATGACTTTAGGTCTTTGAACTTTTTCTCTTTTCTTTGTTTTTTGAAGGAAACAAATGCCTCATTCCTTGGTCGGCGAGGGATATCCATTATTATATCGATTCGATCCCGACCTCAGGGCTTTGCGAGGAAATGAACATTGTGGTTTAGACACGCATTTCCCCCTTTTTCTCATGATGCAAAAGATAAAAAGGTAGTGATCCTCAGAGGGGTCAATCCTTCTGAAATTTGAATGCTTGGGCAAATCAACTGAACATCTACCCTGCCCCTGGTTAAAAAAGTTGTTTTTTTTTAACAGAAAAGAAAACTCCTACTTCGAAAGCTCAGAGGGGTTAACGAGGGTCTAACTCCCTTATATCTCCGGTGTCTGGGAATTGAAACAATGCCTGTACATCGTTAACAGGGTTCTACTCAAAAGCATATCACTACAGTCATCGTTTTTAGCTAAACTCCTTCCTCCAAACTCTTGGCTGAGCAAAAGAATTGGCACAGTTGGTATCAAAATGCCCGAAAAAATCGATTAAAGAGTGATACTGGATGGATTAAGTAAAATGAAACAATTTTTTTTTCAAAGCAAAAATATTCAACGCATCAGGACTAACATTTGGCGATAAACAAAATCCTATATGCAGACAAAGCAGAAACAATCAATCAAGATAACACATGAAAATGCGGCAAAGAAACGTAATAAAACCCATTATGGGGAAGAAATATCTCCAACTAGGTTTGCTGACCTGCCGTAATCTTGATATTACTCTGACCCATGACCTTTACCAACAGCACGGAGTCATGAAACAAAATGGCAAGGCACCCACCAGTAAAGAGAAGTCCATCAAACAGAGAAACAAACATGCCCCTAGCGCAGTAGAAATTGTGTTTGTTATCCGTATTTCAAGAGATCAACTAACCATGACTTAGATTACCATTTTTGTGTAAGGCCCACGAAGTTTATATGCACATGCTTATCAAAATATTGGACGTTTTTGCAAACAAAATAGTAAAAAGGGAGAAAAGAAACGTATACGTATACTTGAAAGAAGATATTCTATTGATTTTGAGAAATCAGCCTGTGAAAAAGGAATTTACGTTTAGAAGCAAGTAATTACAACATCAAAGCAAACAAGTGTTTACAAATGGCAATGTGAATGTGAATATCCATCAAGTCCTGACTCTGCTATGACTCTTATGACTCTCATCTTCCTGCTTTCAGACATATCATTCTTGGATTAGCCTCGAGCTCATGCCAGGAGATGGATCAAAGGAAGGAAACAAAGGAACCCAGGCTGAATGTAGTCATTTGCTTTAAGTCCCTAACTTTTTCCTGAATCTCCCTTTCAGGTTTTCGATTCACCAGGACACCCTCTTTTTGCCTAAACTGCCCTTTCAGGTTTTCGGTTTAGCGGGCTCTTATTACTTTTTATGCAAAGTATTTTTTAACTACGTCATCATTCACAGGGAGAGGGAAGTACTCTCCATCCATAGTCGTGAGCATCATCGCTCCACCAGAGAAAACTTTTCTGACCACGAAAGGACCTTCATAAGTCGGAGTCCACTTGCCCCTGGGATCTCCCTGGGGGAGAATTATCCTTTTTAGCACAAGGTCACCTGGCTTGTAACACTGAGGCCGTACCCTCTTATCAAAAGCTTTCCTCATCCTTTACTGATATACCTAGCCGTGACATACAACCGTCAAGCTCTTTTCATCAATAAGTTCCAGCTGATCCAGCCGGTTCTGTACCCATTCATTTTCATCTAACTCAACATCTCTCATGACCCTAAGAGAAGGAATCTCGACTTCTACCGGAAATACTGCTTCCATGCCATAAACTAATGAAAATTTGGTTGCCCCAGTCGAAGTACACACAATGATGCGATAACCATGCAGCGCAAAAGGCAACATCTCGTGCCAATCCTTATAGGTTATCACCATCTTCTGTAGGATCTTTTTGATATTCTTATTGGCCGCTTCAACAGCGTCGTTCATCTTTGGTCGGTATGGGGAAGAGTTATGATGTTTGATTTTGAAGGACTCACAAAGCTCCTTCATTATCTTGTTGTTTAAATTAGACCCATTATCAGTAATGATCTTCTCAGGCACTCCATAGCGACAGATGATATTATGCTTAATGAACCGAGTTACCACCTGCTTGGTGACATTGGCATAAGATGCAACTTCGACCCATTTTGTAAAATAATCGATGGCAACCAGAATGAAACGGTGCCCGTTGGACGTAGTCGGTTCAATTTTGCCGATCTTATCAATTCCCCCACATCGCAAACGGCCAAGGGGAGGTCAAGACATTCAAAGGTACTGGCGGCACATGCACCTTGTCAGCATATACTTGACATTTGTGGCAAACCCGCGCATGATTGTAACAGTCAGTCTCCATGGTGGACCCATAATAACTTGCTCGCATGATCTTTTTAGCCATGGTATGCTCGTTGGAATGGGTCCCGAAATCACCTTCATGTATCTCTTCAATGATTCTAGCTTCTTCTTTCTTGTCAACGCATCTGAGCAGTAAACCATCATGATGCCTTCTGTACAACACACCACCGCTGAGAAAGAACTTGGCTGAAAATCTTCTCAAGAACTTCTTATCTGTGACGGATGCCTCTTTAGGGTACTCTTGTGTTTCAAGATATCGCTTAATGTCATAAAACCAAGGGTTACCATCTGGTTCCAAAATGGCCTTAAAACAAAGTTGGCTCACTAAAACTTATGATAGTAATGGAAGGTGCCTCATTAGCCCACTTAACCTTGAACATGGAGGACAAAGTTGCCAGTGCATTAGCTATATTATTTTCTTCTCTGGGAATGTGCTCAAACATGATCTCTTCGAAGTACGAAATCAGTTTCATAACATGCTCACGATACGAAATTAGGTTCTGATGGCGAGTCTCCCAATCTCCATTAATCTGGCTAATAACAAGATTGGAATCCCCGTAAACTTTCAAAAATTTGATGCGCAGGTCGATTGCTGCTTCAATGCCATAAATTCAAGCCTCATACTCGGCCATGTTGTTAGTGCAATCGAAACAAATACGAGATGTGAAAGGAATGTGGTATCCCTCAAGGTAAGTGATAATGGCTCCGACACCATTGCCCATGGCATTGGAGGATCCATCAAAAACAAGCGTCCAACGTGATCCCGGCTCGGGTCCTTCGTCTGGGTCTGGCATATTACAATCCCAAATATACATAATTTCCTCATCTGGAATATCAAACTTCATCGGTTCATAATCGTTCATGGGCTGATGAGCAAGATGGTGGGCCAGTACACTACCCTTAATTGCTTTTTAAGTAGTGTATTGGATATCATATTCAGTGAGTATCATCTTCCAACGGGATACCCTGCCTGTAAGAGCTGGCTTTTCAAAAATATACTTGATTGGATCCATTTTGGATATCAAGTAGGTGGTGTGAGTTAACATGTATTGCCTCAGACGTTTGGCGGCCCAGGGAAGCGCATAACAAGTCTTTTCCAGCAATGAGTACCTCGACTCGCATTCCGTAAACTTCTTACTCAAGTAGTAAATGGTCTGCTCTTTCTTCCCTGTCTCGTCGTGCTGACCGAGGACACAACCCATTGAGCTCTCCAACACAGTTAGATACATGATTAGTGGCCTTCCTTCCACCGGCGGCATGAGTATCGAAGGTTCCTGCAAATATTCCTTTATTTTGTCAAAGGCCTTCTGACAATCCTCATTCCATTTCACTGTCTGACTTTTCTTCAACAACTTGAACAAAGGTTCACAGGTGGCTGTGAGATGAGAAATAAATCTAGAAATGTAGTTTAACCTTCCCAAGAAACCACGTACTTCCTTCTCTGTATTTGGCTCAGGAATTTCTTGTGTCACTTTTACTTTGGCCGGGTCCACCTCGATACCTTTTTCACTTACAATAAAGCCCAACAGCTTGCCGGATCTCACCCGGAAAGTGCACTTATTCGGGTTCAACCTTAGCAAAAACTGCCTCAGCCTCTTGAACAACTTTTCCAGATGAACGAGATGTTCCTCTTCCGTGTCAAACTTAGCAATCATATCATCCACATATACCTCAATCTCTTTGTGAATCAAGTCATGAAAGAGAGTGACCATGGCGCGCTGATATGTTGCCTCGAAATTTTTCAAACCAAACGGTATCACTTTATAGCATAAGGTTCCCCAAGGTGTGATGAATGTCGTCTTCTCCATATCCTCCGGAGCCATTTTTATTTGATTGTAACCCGAAAATCCATCCATGAACGAGAACACCTTGGAATGAGCTGTATTATCGACCAACACATCAATATGCGGAAAAGGGAAATCGTCTTGGACACCTCAGGATGAGTTCTTCAGAGCTTCTACTTTGATCTTCTTGGACACCTCAGGATGAGTTCTTCAGAGCTTCTACTTGACAGGGGAACAACCTTCTTTGAGCGGTAACCGATGCACCCTTATGTCTGTATCCAACCCAGGCATATCCTCATAAGACCAAGCGAAGATATCAGAATACTCACGGAGTAGCTCAAACAATCTGGCCTTTATACTTTCTTCGAGATCTGCCCCTATCTTGACTTCTCTTCTTACCTCTTTTGTGCTAATATTCACCACATCAATCGAATCTTGATTCGGCTGGATAACTTTCTCATCTTGTTTTAACAATCTTGCTAATTCCTCAGGAAAGTCACAATCCTCATATACTTCTTCTTCACCTTGATAAATAGGAGTATCAAAGTCATAATAAGCCATAGCAGAGTTGTTATCAATAAAATCGGTGGTGGAAGTGCATCTGCATGAATGACATTTTGGCGTTTTTTAGTGACAGTGTGTGAAAAGAGAAACATTGCCATTTAAAAATAAAAAAAGGAAGAAAAAGAAGCAAAATTTTGAATGCAAAAACGTCCTTTATTTCATGATAAACTTGAAAATAAACATGGTGGCCCTACACAAATGATCCACCACGCCTTGGGCAGAGCGTAGGAATTATGATATGATAATAAAAGAAAACAAGAAAATTACTCCTCCGCGCTTGAAACTTGGATAACATCCACAGAAGTCCAATTGTTGAGTGTCTAGCCTGGAATACTCGGACGAATCCAATCTTCGATATTGTAGCCATCAGCCCTATCGTCGCCAACTGGATTGACGTGTCCTTCTTGAGTAGCACAAGGGCGGGAAAACTTCACAGGAGTAGATAAACTTGATGCTCTGGGTGTTGAACTTTGTTGACTTGGGCTAAAACCAAGACCAAACCTATTAAATTTTGGGGTAACGTCCAACACTTGACCCCAACCTTCAGGGTTACCATTTTCCACCACAGCTCTTGCATCCTTGAGAGAATACATAACAGTTTCAGGCTTCCTTTTCTGCTCTGGAGGAGGAAAATTGACAGCATGAACTGTCTCAAATTTCTGAAGTGGAGTCTCATGTATCTCGCCTTCAACTTTAACATAGCGGAATGATGTTAAATGACTCAGATGTACTCTTCCTCGCCACACACGGTTATTACCTTTCCCTCTGCATGATACTTGAGTTTATGATGAAGAGTAGAAGTGACTGCCCCTTCTCTATAAATCCATGTCCGTCCTAATAAACAACAATACGCTGGCTGTATATCCATCATAAAAAATGTAGCCGTGAAGGTACGAGGACCAACCTTGATTGGTAACTCCACTTCCCCAAACACTGACCTTCTAGACCCATCAAACGCCTTCACCATCAAATCACTAGGGCGCAACTCCAGTCCAGAATAATCAATTCTCATCAATGTTGACTAAGGCAATATGTTAAGACGATCCTGTATCCACCAAAACCCGAGATAAAGTAGTGCCCCTGCACTCTATTGAAATATGCAACGCTTTGTTATGGTCTGGCCCCTCTGGAGGAAGGTCAAAATCTGTGAAGCCCAGACCATTCCCGCAGATATGTTAGCACAAACATTCTCAAACTGATTGACTGTTATCTCGTGTGGCATGAACGCATTCTTCAATAACTTCATCAAAACATTTCTGTGAGGTTCTGAATAAATCAATAGAGATAAGACAGACATCTTATAAGGAGTATGGCTCAGATGATCAATTATGCTATAATCACTCTTTCTGATAATTTGCATTAATTCTTCAACCTCATCGGGAACTGAAGAAACCTCTGGTATCGGAATTGGTTGAGTCACATTGGTTGGCGTAACTCTGGGATTACCAATCATTACCTTTTGTTTTCCTTTCTCCCTTGCAGAAGCGTCTTCCATATCTTGCACATTAAAAGTACCAAAAACTCTCCCGCTTCTAGTCATTCGACCCATACTAGAAAAGTTTTGAACTTCCCTTTCATTATCTTCAGCATGTTCTTCCTCGAACAAACGAGTACTTACTTCTTGCTTCGTCCCATGGTAATAAACATCGGCACCGTAATGCCATGGGACCTCTTTTTCACTGGTATACGACATGGGACCAGGTACCGTAATCATCAGAGGGGGTGCCCTTGACGGGGAAGGAATACGCGCAGGGGTGTAAGGAATAGATATTACAACAACGTCTTCTTCGGTAACATTGCGGTAGCTCGGTTTTCTGTCAAACTGCAGGGAACCCTCTTTTATCATCAAATGGATACCGGCTTTTAAATCATCACAGCCCTTCGGTTGCTCTCTACACTTGGCACACTCTGAAGTACAACCCGAAAAAATAGATCTGTCAAGCAAATACCTCTTAACATACCACAACGGAGTAGTTACTTGTTCCACATTCATGATTAAATTTAACATTTCACCATTATCATCATTCATATTAACAACACCCCCTCCATGCCTAGGCATTGGGTTCTGAGTAACATTCGGACCAGTCACTGGAGTAAACTCAATTGTCTTAGAATCCAACAAGTCTTGTACTTTGCACTTCAACGCAAAGCAATTTTCAGTAGAATGGCCAACTCCGCCTGAATGGAATTCACATCTTGCATTAGCATCATAGTTAACAGGAAATCTCGTGGGTGGAGGTGGCATATTTCTCAAACTGATCAGCTTCAAATCAAGCAGGTGGTGGAGTGCTTCAGTAAGAGATACTGGTAAGGGATCGAATTTTCTGGGCTGTCTCTACTATTGATTATTATATTGAAGGGGAGCATCTTGTTGTCTTTATTGCTGAGGCACTGTATTTGGTCTCTGCTGCAGAGGAGTAGTAGCAGGAATAGAAACAACATTGACTTGTTGGTGCTGACGATCTTCCCTTCGTCCCCTATGAGAGTAAACCGCACTTGCGCCGCCTTCCCTTTTCTTAGGATAAGTGTTGAATGGTTTCTTACTGCCCCCTGATGAGCCATTAGAACCTCCGATCTGAATCTTCCCCAATTTCAAACCTACCTAAATTCTTTCACCAGCCATAACCAAGTCTGCAAATCCTGCCGAAGTACTTCCTATCATGTGCTCATAAAACGAACCTTGTAGGGTGCTCATAAACATATCAATGAGTTCCTTATCCATGAGTGGAGGTTGAACCCTTGCAGCCAACTCACGCCATTTCTGAGCGTACTCCTTGAAAGATTCTTTCGGTCCCTGTGACATATTCTGTAACTGAGTGCGATTAGGCGCCATATCCACATTGTACTTATAATGTTTGACAAAAGCCCGAGCAAGATCATTCCAGCAACGAATATGAGTTTTCTCCAACTTCATGTACCACTCCAGGGCTGCCCCAAATAGGTTATCCTGGAAAAAGTGAATCAAAAGCCCCTGATGCTCAGTATGCACTGACATCTTTCGGAAATAAGCAGTTGCATGAGTAATAGGACATGATGTTCTATTGTACTTTTCAAATGTTGGAGGCTTGAACTTTGGAGGAACTTTCACCCCAGACACCAACCCGAAATCATTAGCATCCATACCAAGGACTCCTTGTCCTTCCACAGCTTTCAAATGTTCTTCCAACAACCGATACTTCACATCCTCAATCTGAACCC
Organism: Vicia faba; assembly: GCA_948472305.1. Lineage (NCBI taxonomy): Eukaryota > Viridiplantae > Streptophyta > Magnoliopsida > Fabales > Fabaceae > Vicia > Vicia faba. Next base: position 1,165,221,709 of record OX451735.1, on the reverse strand, counting down.
CCGGCTTTGAACGCCGCACAAAAAAATGATCTTCATCCTGGTCAAAGTCATAACCCTGTCCTGATAATTCCTTACAATGCCCTGATTAACTCTCCTGTTCCCCATAAGATGAGGTCCAAGAGACGGAGGAAAATGTCCTACGTTGTGCAAAAAAAGGTTTCCCGGTATCCCGTGAAAATTTCCAGCAGGCTGATCTTGCACATCCCCCAATCCTACAGAAACGTCCTGATAGAGCCCTTGATTTCCACCATCCCCTGGATAGCGGTGTTGGTTGTTAACAATAGCAGCTAGTTCTTTCTGTCGGCGATTCACATTGGTGATGACCTCCATGAACTGAGTCATCTGAGTAGCCATATGGGCCCTCATTTCAGCGAGTTCAACTTGAACCTGTTCCATCTGTCTTGGCAAATTGTTTCTGGTGGAATAACGATGAGTAGTCGTCTTGAATTCTGAATAAGAAAAGCAGCAGAATAAAAATACCGTCTTGAGATAACCTGTAATGTTATGAAATGTATGATGTGCATGATATGTTTGTCATTTCCAGGTATTCAAGAGTACTTTTATTCATCAGTCACGGCGTGCGACCATACAATCAAAAGAGAAAGGACAATAAGATGAACACTCCAATTATTTACAAACAGAAGAAATGATGTTCGGATGACTTCGGACAATTAAGAGTAAAATGATAAACAACTAAATACATGTCTTATTAATAAAGCAAAAAAAGAACTGAATAATAACAATAATCAATTGGTCACTTCCAACAATTCTAGGGGTGACCAAATATACGAAAAGTAAATAACAGCACTAAATCTCCGGAACTAAACATGCTTCAAGATGTTGACAGTACTCTTCAAGTCTGGCTTTCTCCTTCAAAAGTTGAGATGCGACTGTTTTACTTTCTTGGAACTGATCTTTTGCGACACGTTTCTGGGCTACTTCCTTCTTAAGCTGAGCATCTTTGTCTTTGAGTTGTTTCTCTAATTTCTGAATCTTCTTCCTGTAGCTATTCTCAGATGCCTGAAGCTTCCAACACTCTTGCTGAGTCTTACTCAATTCTTATTCTATTTCGGCACGAGGCCTCTTCCTAAAACTGGTTGCATCAAAAGTTTCCTCTTGAACTTCCTTGAGTTTGCGAGCTAAGTCGGCCCTTTCTTGATCTGCCCAATAAAGTTTCATTCCCGCCTCACGGTCTTTTGCACGAAGCTGAATGTTCTCAACATGAACCTGGGTGAACATCTCGGTAGGCACCGTGTTACTCGGAACAACTGGAGGTTGCTCATATAGAGGAGCCAACCTTGCAAATGGCAACCGCAAAATCTTAACCCTGGCTTTGATCCATTCCAAGTAAGGAACCCTAGCAATATGAACCTTATTGCCCAAAGTAGTTCTATCCTTCTTGTGAATTCCCTTCCAAGCACTTGTCACTCTTTTCAACATCACAAGATCACTTCCTCTAGCAAAATACACTGACTCAGACACCTCCTCAACCTTTGGCGGTCCATCCATTGCATATCCCAATTGACGATAAGCAAGCACAGGATTATAGTTGATACACCCCTTAGTTCCTATGAGGGGAACATTAGGGAAATCTCCACAACTAGTAATAATACTTTGTACTTACCCCATATCATAATTCCACCGGATATCAAATGAAGTAAGGTTGACAAGCATTGATGACCATCAGAGAGAATGATTGGTATCCACGAAAGGGCTACTTACTGGTAGATGCAACTTAAGCCATTGATACAACATCGAATGACATAAACCTACATTACCACCTTTTCCATGCCTGGAATGGATGGTACAAAGAGTATCTGCCAAGAGTGTCAGTATCAGGTTCTTGTTTCTAAAAACACAAATAGCCGTCAAATCCACAAAATTTCTCTTGTGAGGGAATAGGACGATCCCGTATATCATGAAAACAAACAGAGAACGGAAGTCACTCTAATTTCCTTTCTTTGCCCAATCTTCAACTTTCTTCACTAAGAAATCCAAATAAAACCCTGTACTACCCTCACTTGTCTTCCAATTGTCTTTCACCTCTTTCCAACTCAAATGAAGAATTTCAGCAATAACTTTGAACTTCAGCTTTTCCAGCACTTGGACAAAAGGAACTTCATCGGTCAATCTGATGTTAAGTAGGTACGCGTACTCTTCTAAGGTGGGAACCAGTTGATAATATTGAAAAGTAAAACACTGTAATTCCTTGTCATAGAACTGGAAGAGGGTGATCAAAGCCATCGGGTCAACTAGAGTGTTAAGGATTAGTAACAAATTGCCATAACTTTTGTTGAAATTAATCAGAACATCACTCTTCAGATAAGAACTCAACCTCTTCAACTCGGACACATCAAGGGTAGGAATCTGATAATAGAAAGTATGCCTGGTGAGCTCTTTAACACGAACTGAATCAAACTCAACCGGAGGGAGACCAACCATTTCTGACGGAAAGAAGACTCTTGAATGTCCCTGGAAAATGATATGCGCATGCTAGTTACATTATTTTTTTAGAAATAAATATGCTATAATGCAATATGACAGGATCAAAGCTTCACACTGGATCAAGGCTGGACCATTACAGAACAACAACACTCAAGATCAAAAGAAAATCCCGAAGCTTCAAAACTAACATGGGAACCTGAGTCACCTTCGCAACACAAAGTCACCAACAGTACCTGTACCTGTAAGAAATGTTTTTCTGCCCCTCTCACAGGTGTAGTCTAGGTCAAGGTAAGGTTAAAAGCCAAATCAGAGTACGAGAGCTCGAATATCGGTATTATCATACGATAACACCTATCTGAACTACTTCCGAAGTCATGGGTCTCATGGTCAGGTCTATAAAGCATCCGCCTCATAGCTACCATGGCCACTCTATTCCTAGTTCCTATGGAATTCACTCATAGCCTGGGTATGAGGCCTTTTACCTCATGGAACAACCCACCCACCAAGAAAACCAGAATCCAAACAGTCTAGCCAAATCCAGTATGCAGAAAGTAAAGCACACATAGGATGCAATGCAAACAGATAAATATGCAAAGCGGTAAAATAAACACCCAAAAAGAAAACAAACAAGAGCTAGGATCGACTCCGGGATGGACCAGCAAGAGGTCAACCTTTCCCCAGTGAAGTCGCCAGCTGAAACTACGCGGCCGGAACCTGTCATCTGGATGTTAATGAAACATCAATGAAGTCTCCACCGAACGTCTTTTATCCCGCCGAAAGGGAAAGGTAAACATCGAGAAAACCTATAGAGGGAGAAATCACGGTCTTTCGACCGAGAGATCGGGTAAGGGAGTCTGTTACACGAGGGGAAGGTATTAGCACCCCACACGCCCGTAGTACTTCTATGGTATCCACTCTTGTTGCCTAATCTAAATGGGTGTGGCCAAATCCTATGTCTATGGCTTACAACTAAAAAGGGAATGCATGCGAAATAAAAAAGAAAACAACGTAGGGAAAATAAAAGTTGTGCTTGGTTGGGCCCTACCCCAATGCCTACGTATCCCTTTTAAGGAATCAGAGCAGCCGTAGTTCGACTTACATATTTTGGTTGGTTTGTGTTTTTTTAGTTAAGACAACAAAAGCAGTCAAGATGTCGAAATATCAAATAAAACGACAAACAAATGAGATGTTAAAACATCAGCTAAATAATAACAAATTAACATGCAAAAGATAAGGAAACATCAAATGATAAAACAATCACACCTAACAATGGAATTGAAAGTCAAAGTAGGATAACCAACATGTGCGATGACGAAACATCAGCTTCAAACAAATGTGCGATGGCGAAACATCAACTAAAAAGATAACAAAGTCATGGCAAAGATGGCGAGACCTTAATAAATCAGATGACAAAACATCACACCTAACAATGATATTAGGAATCAAAGTAGGATAACAAACATGTGCGATGACGAAACATCGACTTCAAACAAATGTGCGATGGCGAAAATCGGCAAAGATAATAAGATATCATGGCAAAGATGGTGAAACATCAATAAATCGGATGACAAAACATCACACCTAACAATGATATTAGGAATCAAGGTAGGATAACAAACATGTGCGATGACGAAACATCAGCTTCAAACAAATGTGCGATGGCGAAACATCGGCTGAGATGATAAGATATCATGGAAAAGATGGAGAAACATCAATAAATCGGATGAAAAAACATCACACCTAACAATGATATTAGGAATCAAAGTAGGATAACAAACATGTGCGATGACGAAACATCGGCTAGAAGATGACAAAATCAGAAGACGTACAAACAAATAGGATTGGTTTGTATCTTTTATCTTGAAGAAGGGTTTGTGTTTATTAGAAGTGTCTTATGATTTGCCAAGAAAACAACTTTTTGTTTTAAGATGCAAAATGAAAAGAAAGGAAAAAAAAAAACAACTAAGGGAAACTAGCCTAGCACTATCCCTAGTGTTATCATACAAGGGTTGACCCTAAGGTTGAGGATAAAGGAAAATTCTAACCTATGTTAGCACACATGGATTCTTACTTCAATCAACATGTTAAAGGAAGCTTAACAAAACTATCCTATAGGGAGCATGCAATGAGAGCGAAGTCGTGATCTTAATTTCTAAATTGAGTGACTCATCGATCAACAATTAAAGAAGAAAAACAAAAAGCATCCTATAGGGAACATGCAATGAGAGCGAAGTCGTGATCTCAATTTCTAAATTGAGTGACTCATCGATCAACAATTAAAGAAGAAAAACAATAAACATCCTATAGGGAACATGCACTGAGAGCTAAGTTGTGATCTCAATTTCTAAATTGAGTGACTCATCGATCAAAAACAAACACAACACATGCATTAGACAAAAACAAGAGGGCCTCCTGACATATATCAGCAACAGAGGTCCCATCATGCAGTCAGAGATTTATGCAAAATGAAGATGGGAGAAAGGAAGTGGTATAATACCAAACATATAAATATCTGTAGTAGTCAAGCAAGAATAAAAGAAACCCTGAGAAACTTCAAGCAAGCTGGCATCAGTAGACAAATTGAGTCAGGAATTACACCATCAGGATGTAAGCAATTTATCAGGTATGAACAAATCCCAGGACAATGTATGACATTCATAATCATATGTGTGTATATCCTGCATAAATCATCAAACATGCCAAACACAAGAATAATTCCAATATAGTGAATTGTGTTCCACAAATAAAGTGAAACACCCAAAGCCTCAAGCCAAAAGTGGCAACTTTCTCAGAGTACCTCGCATATTCAACAACCAAGTTAGTATTCCATAAGGTGAAGGATGGCTCCTACATGGGATGGATGCAACATGATGAAGTGAGAACAACATAATAACAATTATCAAACATTAAACATGATAGAAAAAGGGGACACATGCATATGCACATATTAGGTCAAAAGAATCAGAGAAATGTTGCTCCTTTCTATCACCATGTTAAATTGATAATTGAATATCAATCAAGGATCATGAGAGCTTGGAAAGAATACAATTAAATTCCATGGAGGTCAGGGGCAAACACTTTCCAAACATGCACAATTAATTCAATCACAACTTCATGAGCACAATAAAAGGTGGAACCTACATAATGCACTAGAAGGTTCAAACATTCAAACATGAGGCATTCAAATGAAATGGCTTGAGTTAACATGGACAAACAGAATCAACATGATCATTAGGTTCCCAATTATAGGCCTCACTCAAGTTCATTGTCCATCAAACAAATTGCAACAAGATATGCAAACATCAATTGGGTACTTTCACTTCAAAAATACACCAAAAAAAGAAACAAGGGTCCATTATTCAAGTCAAAAATATCTTAACATCTTTGAAGTGTTTAGAAGTCAGAAAGCAAGCCTTATGTTCACGAATGCTTGAGGATGGGATCAAATGAGGCCCAATGTTCCAAGCTAGTTGGCAAAACAACCAATCTAGACAAGTTTTTAAAATGATTTGCGGGAACAATGTCAAACCAAGTCAAACAATTCAAGAAAAATGGTTTTAAAATCCCCAACACATTCATGAACCATAATCAAGACTTGAATCCCAATAAAAATCCAAGGCACAAGGGTTTTGAACATGAAACTTGCACCATAAGCAACAAAACCCTAGATTTTGACTTTTAATCCTAAATATTAATTAAATAGGATCAAAACTCAAACAAATTAAACTAAAGTCATACCAATCACCAAGAAACCCTAAATGTCAGAAAATGTATTTTTCACATTTTTTTTTGAATTAGTAAAAGTCAAAAATTAAATTAAATTCAAACAATTATTCAATTAACAAATATTCACATATCAAAATGATATTTAAATCAAAAAGTCAGAAAAATGCCCAACAAAAATTATATTCAAATATTAGAACTAAAAACACACATCCCTGATTTTTTGTGATTTTTTTGGATTATAGGAAATATTAATAATAAAAAAAAACAATTAGCAATTAAACTATTTCTAAAGGGAAAAAACTAAACCCTAGCCAAAAATTTACAAAAAAAGTCAAAATACAAATATGTTCAGATTCTATGATTAAAAACAAGTTTACATGATTTTTTTTTGAATTTTTTGGATAAAGGGAAATATTGAATAAAAATCAAACAAACAAATATTACAAATAATCTTTGGAATTAAATTTTAAATCAAAAATAAAGAAAATGATAAACCAAAGTCAGAATCAATTTTTACATTATTTTGTGAGCCTAAAACAATTTTTATGGATTTTTCAGATCAATTGAACTATTAAAAAGATAATAAAATTTGAAAAAATTAACTAATTAAACCTTTGAATTTTTAAACCAATCATATTATTTAGAAAAAATTTCAAAAAAATATGACAAATACTAGAAAATAATATTGACCTATGGCAAATTTTTTTTGTGATTTTTGAAAGTGTTTTGACCAGAAAACAAAATTAAACAAAATGTCAAATAAAACAAAAATTCAAATAAGCCAAAAAATTCAAACGAACCAATGAGAAAGCGCCAACACATCATCTTCAACCTCTGGATAGTTTCAAAAACGCGCGCAACATCCAGGCTTAGGGCTCATATTCAGACCAACATAACACACTCAATTTCACATCATTTTTCATGAAATCAAAGGCAAATCAAAGCTAGCATTTCATACTTCACATTGCAATTTGAATCAAATCAAAACATCAACCACATTGTTCACAATCAAATCATGAATATGAGAAAAATCATTCTGAATAGCGAGTTTCAGAGTATCCAATTATGCATAATTCACCAAATTAAGTGCTATAAAGCTTCAGAAACATTCCATTGACATCATTGAACACAAATCCAAGCTCAAGGCGAAAAGTGTTCTACTATCTCCTTCACTCCAGATGCGAACAAATGGTACTAGCTTGATCTACTCACTTTGCTGAAGCTGAATCCACAAGAATTTTGAAGAAAACACCAAGGAATTGAGAGAATCGAATCAAGTTGCAGAAGAAGAAGGAAAATCTCAGTTATGGAATTCTTGCAAATGGCGTGTTCCCTTTATCTCTCTTTGCTTGGTTCCTCTTATATAGAGTTTGTAGAGAAGGTTAGAAAAGGAATTTGGTCTTCCAAGCAGTCCAAAGGCTTGATTGAAAAATTTTGGCAAAAAATAAAGTGTGCACAGAATTGGCCGTTTTGCTCGTGCATTCTTTGGCTTCTTAAGAATTTCGTGGGCCAAATGACTTCAGAAAGTCATACTTAAAATCTTGGCCCTTAATTCCATCTGATCAAAGAGTGTTGGAGTTTTTGCAACTTTGGGCAATTTTTGCATTTTTTCATTCAAGCAAACACCAAGGTCCATGGAGCACGAAATGGATGATATTATGGGCCTTAGCAAGTCACAAGTTGGTCATGGGCTGGATCAGGAGCAAAGGGAATGGCTGAAACTTGAGTTTCCATGAATTGGCCATTTTGCATATTTGTCAAGTTTCAATAAAATGCCCCAAAATTCCAAAACTCATAACTTGCTCAGACTTTTGAATTTTGGCACAAATGAGCATAATTTGGAAAGGTATTGAAAAGATATACAAAACCTTAGTTTAGAGTTTTTTTAAATTAATCCATTAAGTTTCTCAAAATTGAGCTTGAAATTCACTAATTTTGGAAAATGACCCATAATTTTGTGACTTCAAAAGACCATAACTCTTGATTCCTTGCCAATTTGGACATGAGACCAAAAGGAGGTGAAAGATCATTCTCTTAGCTTTCCAATCATATTTCATTTGCATTTTTGTGATCAAAGGTGAATAAAATATGAATTTTTGAAATTAAGTCCTTATTTTCCAAAATTATTAACTTTTTAGGGTTTCTTCAAGAACAAGTTTTAACCCAAACCTCAATCTCTTTGATCTAATGATCAAAATGGACTTGAAATATGAAAAGTGCATCCTTTAATTGATTGTTGGCCAAAAATTCACTTGGTCAACCTTGACTTTGACTAATTTTGACCAAAATGACCATTTTACCCCTCTGAATCAATTGATCCACTTCCCTTCAAAATTGATGATCAAGAACTCAAACATATGATCTTCCAAACATATAGAGGCCATGTACAAAGTTTCACTTCAAAATTCTCAAGAAAACTTGATGAAATCCCAAACCATAGTTTTGGTCAACACCTCAGGAGACTGATGAATCATCTTTAAAACTCCAAATCCTCTGGGTATCTTGACCAATTTCTTGTTCAAAGACTTTTAAAATGCCATTGAGATGTTGTAGCTTCCCAAATCAAGACTTTTACATTGATCAATATCCTTGATCAAACAAAACCCTAATTTGACTGGTGAACCAAAAGAGTGATTCTCCTTGTAATCAAACACAAACTTCAATCTTTTGATGATCCAAAGAGATGGATGAAATATCTTGAGATATGCAATAACTTTTGAGCTTGAAAGATCTAGTGGTTTAGATGATAAGATTCTACTTGAGCAACTTGTCAATGCAATCCACCTTCAAGGATTGAGGAAGATTTGATAACCAAAGTACTTTGATCCCATCAAAATGTATGAATGCAATGCAATATGATATTCATGATGAAACATAAGCCTAAATCAAGAGGGTAAATTTTGGGGTGCAACACGGACCAAGGTAAGTGAGAAATAAACCACTGATACAATAAAGGCGTGCAATAAATGATCATCCCCCCATGATAAGAATCTCGAATATGAATGGGGTAATAGGAATCTCCTAATAATGTAGGAACTGGACTCCCTATCAAAAATATCTTGATGGCATTGATATCTACAAAGTTGTCGACGTTCGGAAATAAGAACAACCCATAAGAAAGTAGAGCAAAGATCGCCTCAAAAGCAACTGTACTCTTCATCCTAGCAAAGTAGCAAGCTTTCTCTAATAAAAAATGAGCGAGTAATCCTCTAATTCCTCCTTTGGTATTCATATGGGCCTCAATCTCAGAGTTCCCCAAATGAACAATAGCAGCTATCTCATGGGACTTTAACTCTCCCTCTAAACCGGTGAAAGGAACACAATCGATTATAGGTAAACCCAGTAGATAAGAATACTCATCTAATGTAGGCATCAACTAATAATCCGGGAAAGTAAAACATCGATACATCGGATCATATAATTGGACCAAAGTCGAGAGAATTCCCTGCTTCATACTGAGCTTCATAAGAGACACGATAGATCTATACTTCTTCCGAAAATATGTAGAAATCTCGATCTCAGGAATCAAAATCATCAAATAATCTATCTTAGGATTCTTGAAACTATACTTCCGAGTCTTTCTTTTTCCAGAATCTATGGTAAAAATTACTTGAGATATTCACAAAGAGTAAACTTTAAGTCCCTTGAACCAAAATATTTTAAAGGATGCTCATGGGTGCATGAATGCAAGATGCAAAAATCACACACAAGATCATAAACATGAGGTTCATAGGTTCGGCGTCACGGGTATGAGGTCAAAGGTACTACCCACAAGGTATGTTCTAATATTTTATCACCTGCCGAACAAGGTTCTTAGAGGTTCCCAGAGTCTATAGCCTTCCTTCGGGTATTACCAACGTCACGATTGACTCGGTAATTAGTAATATTCTCAGGAAAAACTCGTCTGAGTGTAGTATCGCGTGGCAACCATTTACGGATTACTCCGTCATAGCTTCCGCACTACACCTAAAAGGCCAAGATGGGTTAAAGGTTCTACAATTCTTAGTTCCAGCAGGATCACAGGTTGAAAGCAGCATGTCTTCTCGATTACACAGTAAATGAAACTACAGTCAAAGGGGCCTCCACTGAGTGGGGGATCTCATTTCTCCTTTTTTTAGGATTACTCCCTTAAAGTTAACATGACTATACCGCCCGTCCTATCTTAAGTTTGCCCAAGTCCGGGTAGAGGACTTATGAGAAATCACCAAGCACCTTGAAAACCAGGAAAATCCATATAAACATATATAAAACACATAATATACAACAAATAATAGCACACATACAGATAAACAAAGATATGCTCAACACACTTAGGGATGGACCAACATTTGGTTGATCTTTCCCCAGTGAAGTCGCCATTTTTTTCTATAGCGTTAGAAATGTTAAGGCTAAGCCATTGGATTGAATTGACTCATACAGATCAAAATAAAAATCTCCATCATGCTTTATTGTTTCCAAAGGAATGGGAAAAGAGCGAATAATCCAAAAAAGAAGGGGAGAGAATCTAAGTTTGGGGGTTGGCTATGCAAAGGGAAGGTATTAGCACCCTAAACATCTACGGTACTTTGTATGAAGCTCTTTGAAAATTTGTTTGTTTTGGTTATAAGTGTTGTATAAAAATAGATGGTGGAGATGAGAAGAAAAATATTTTTTTACAGTTTTTCACCTTTCGCAGTTGCGAACCTTTAGTTCCTACATACCACCTTTCATGCAAGAGTGAATCAGGGTACTCGTAGTTTAGCTTTAAAAATTTTAAAACACAAGTGTGTTGGTTAATTTTAAGAGACAAGACATCATCGTCTTATCTGAGTGGAAAACATACTTACTACCCATAATTATGAGGAAGGAGAATTTTCATCATCTCAAAGTGGAGGATTTGGATTGGATTTTAAAATCAACAAAGCCTCGTTCAACACCCAAGTGGAAAATATCTCACTTCACTACATATCATAGAAGTATAATAGCTCGCATCACTACAAGGATTGACAAGAGTCTAATCTTTTTGAGAAAAATTTTAAGGTAAAAAGCCAAAGTGGAAAATTGGTTTGAATGAGGTTGATTGATTTTTGGTCTTCTAAAAAATGTCAAAGTATTATTAATTTGGTTAAAGTTTGATTAAGAAAATATTTTGAAAAGACATGGACCTAAGTCTAAGTTTATTGTGAAAGAAATTCAAGTTTAGAAAATAAGAAGAGTTTTAAAGAGGAGGGAGAAGATTTTTGAAATTAAAGAAGATGGGAGGAGATGAAGAGGCTATCCTAAAGCATAAGGTAAAAGCTCGGGAAAAGAACCATCTAACCAAAAAGAAACCAACACTTGACATAATGAGTCAATGTAGAATTCCCATCCTTTAGATTGAAACCAAACAAGCAAAGATATTAAACCTCTTAAGAATACCAAACTTCTGATGCATCAAGTCTTCACAAAAATTGATCATAGTAACAGCTGTATACAAATCAATTCCCAGTCACAGACGAAACATATAATCAGAATAACCTGCACACAAAGAAAACAAACAGCCCAATGTCTCAGGGTAAACCCCAAGAACTCCATACAATATAACAATAGAAGTCACAAAGGTCTCTAGGTAGGTCAAGGTCTCTACTCCTAAGTCCAATAAGTCCATAACTCCCTTATGCCAAGAATAGTAACCAAATAGTCCAAGTAACCCTTAAGTTTTTATTTGTTCAAGTTGGTTATTAGGTATCCTCAAAAAGAAAATGAAAAGCTCAAGTGAGAAAAATAAAAATAACATACAGATAAATTCTCAAGTGATCAAAGATGAAAATAACATGAAATCTAAATGCTAAAATAAACGGTGCTTAAAGTAAAAGCATAAAGTAAAAGCATAAAATAAATTCAATTGTTAGAAATTAGAGGTTAGTTGAATGACCATCTTGAAACTTGCATTTGAAAACTCATTAGAAGATTGATAAAATTAAAGCCTCTCAACAACAAGTTTCATTTTCTTTTTGTCAAGTATATCATTCATTTCAAAATCTCAAGGCAACAAAAAATGATCAACGATGTTTAAATGATTCACTTAGTTCCAAAATTTATGAAAGTTCATTAGAATATTGATAAGACCAAATCCTCCTAACAATGAATCTCAAGGTTATTGGATCAAAGGTTTCAAATTAAATATACTTGGGCTTACAAACATAGGTTTGGGCCACAAATGATCTTTTCTCAAATCGGGACAAAATTTAGCACTATGTTAAGCAATTGTAAGTGTACTTATATAGAAGTCACACCTATATTGAGGTCGATCATTAACAATCTATGTGCCAAATGTTTAGAGTGATGATACATAGATCATCCTCTAACAACATGTAGCACATTGAGAAAGGGATAAGATGAAAAGGAAGGGGAATTATTTGAATAAAAAAATTTGATCAAACTATCAGTAAAATCATCCATCCATTTTAGTGGAGTTAAAATCAACACTCAAGATCCAATGATGTTAATGAAGTTTATGATCAACAATCACATAGCCAGAATATATTAAAAAATAATTAAAATCATTCAAATAAGTGAAAAAAAGACCAAAAATAGTAGAAGTAAAAATAAAATTCTTGAAAAATTTCAGAAGGTCATAAATAAGGAAAATGATTTTTATGAAAAAATTTAGAATTTGAGAATATCAAAAAGTATTTTTAAAACATTTAAAATAAGGAAAATAAAACAAAAATTATGAAAAGTATCAAACATTTAAATAAAAATATGAAAAAAAATTCATAAAATCATAAATAATTCAAAGTATTTTTGTATATATTTTTTATACTTTTTGGATAAAAAATAAAAGAGTTATGAATTTTATAAGATAAAAGAAATTAAAAAATAATTTTGTAAAATAAAAACAAATCAGAAAAACCACGCGCGTTGAATCTCTCTCACTTATACACGCTGGCAGATCCAATGGATCTGAGGTGATAAAGCATCATGGACCCAACTGGAAGCGGGCGCATACAACATAAGAAAGTCAAACCAATCAAAATAAAATAATTGGCTCAATGTCATTGGTTGAAAAACGACACGTATGTCATCTTCAACCTCCAGCCTCCTGCAAGTAGGGCAAATCTAAGATCCTTAAATCTGTAAATTTACGCGTTCATAGTGCTACCATTAGATGCGTCTACTTGAGACGGACACAATTATATGCTCGCGAAAAATTTATATAAAGCACAGCGTAGTCGATTTTGAAAAAACCAGAGATGTTTAAAAAAGTCAAAATCGAAAATCAGAAGCATCAAATGTATTGTTTCACCAAAATTGAGTTAAGATCAAGCATTAGTGAACATCATAGACCATTCAAGTAATTTGAGTTAGAATATTTAGTGCCTTAAACTACCTGAACGAAGTCAGATGAATTTGCTCTGTAAATGGACTTGGATAGCATGATTCAGGGCACATGAAGGCTTGATTCTTCTTCTATTAGCTTCAGTGAAGTTCAAAGATGAAGGATCAATGAAGAAATTGGATTGAAAAGTGGAGAAAAGAGGAATTCGAAATCTCAGAAAAGTGATTTATGGAGGGAGTTTGACATAGTGATTTTGGTTGTTCAAGCTTGCAAAAATGAGTGGAATAGAGCCTTTATTTATAGGAGAAGTGATTGGGATCAATAGGAGGGGTGAATGATGCAAATTCAAATTTATTCGTGCACACCTGTGTACACGAGCAAAGTGTGTTCACATGTGCATCAAAACTCATCCAAATGATGCGTTTTGATGCTCTAAATGATTCAAACATACGTGTTAATCATGTTTAAGTGGAAAAAGCATGGAAATTCGGTGATTATAAGCCAAATTATGAATTTCAAATTTTGACTTTGGAGAAAACTTCAGTTTCAAGGTACCAACTTTGAATTAATGGTATTCAAAACTCAAGGAGTCTTAGGGCATGATTCTTGAAGAAATTTAAAGATAAGATCACAAACTTTACAATGTGAAAAGAGTGAGATCAATTCGATACTTGAGCTAAAAGTTGTGATGAGTCAAAGTTGAGAAAAAGATGTTGACTTCAAAAGTGACTATGGCCAAGTTACAATCAAACTCGCATCTCCCTCGTGCGGTTTCAAGCCTTTTTGTTACTAAAGCTTCTAAACATCATTTAGAACTTATCCCACACCCTGTTACAAGACTGTAACACCATTAACACCATCCTCCATTTTCAAAAACAGAGCCTTGCACCTTGACTTCTCCAGAACACTTCAAGCACTTTCAACTCAAGCTAAGCATCACATTAGCTTCCTGGGAACTTGAGGAAGCTAATCCAATCACTGGAACTCACTAAAAGATGCTCAAACTCCAAACACGATACCCTATTGCAAGGTGAATTTTCTGACTTTTGAACTCTTCATACATGCATCATTAATGGTTTATTTGTGAATAAGAAGTGTAGGTATCATTGTACTGAAGCTAACCATGTCTTTAGATTTCATTTATATTGCTTAAGTAGTTAGAATTTTGATTCTGAACATCCTGGAAAAGTTAGGTCAGAATTTGGTACCATTCAAAATTCATGCTCATTTTTTAGAATCAGTTTAAGTTGTTTAGATTTCTAGAATCGTGAACAAATTTGCCACAAGTTTCATGTTGACATTTTTGAAAATAGATGAGAAATGAACAAGATACAAGTGATTCGGCCAGAGGTTGAAGGTGAAGTTGTTTCCTTGAAGCAGTTTCTAATATATATTTGTTGTTTTACATAAGTTAATGGATTTATCACCACCCCAGTGGTTAAAGCGTGCGCCTCTTTTTGCATTTTTTTCATTTTTTTGACATTTCTTGACTTTTTTGCAGCGCTGGGCTTTTTCCCCTTTGGGCTTCACTTTTTGCTACTTCTGACCCCCTGCCTTGTTATTCATACCCCTGGCCCATTATTTTATTTTTCCATTTTTATTTTATTTTTATTTTATATTTTTATTTTATTATTTTTATTACTATTATTATCATTATTATCATTTTTATTAATATAAAAATCCAAAAATATTTTATTTATTTATTTGCATATTTAAAAAAATACTTATACATTTTATTTTCCTTTATAAAAACTAAAAGAATAAACACATTTTCTTTAATAATTAAATTCACCCTTTTTACTTATATTATTTTGTAAATTAAAATCAACTTAGAACCTAGGATCTTTTATTCAATCAATTTTATTAATTAATTTAATTAAATTCATGAAAACCCTAAAAATACTTTTCCTTAAATTAATTTATTTTAATATTAATTTTCTTTTTAGTTATTTATTTTAGTTTAATTAATTAGGTTATAAAACCCTTTTCATAAAAAACAAAACAAAAATCATATTCCTTTTCACATTTACATTCTTGCATTTTATTTGTCCATTTTGTACATTTATTCAATTCAATATGGTTGTAATAATTATTTAGATTTAATTTCTTGCAATATTCCCCATTTGTAATTTGTATACCCCCTCCTCTAAATTATGTAATAGCGTAGTAATTTTAATTTCCGTAATTTATCGCTTTATATACAAATGCTAGTAATTAGGATTTTGTATGGAAAGACTAAAACCAACAAATAGCAAACCCTAATCAAGACAAATCAAGCATGAAAATTAATACACTTGCACACAAACACCCCTAGGGTAAATCCACTTGGTTTCCTTACAAAAATGACCATGTTATGCATGTGAGGTATCTTAGCAAAAATAAACCAAATACAAGATCATAGTCCCTCGATGACGTTATCTATGTTGCCTTTAAAAATGATCTTAGTCCCTAAAGAAAATGCTAAGATATTTTGCAACATTGCTAATCATGGTTATACGATGACCCACGCCCGTCCCTTTTACATCCAAAGATAAGGTTACTTATCAAATCAATGGTAAGATAACAATGTCAAAGGAAAGAGTAAATAAACATCAAAGACTTTTGAGTAGGTAGAATGTTCTTAGTTACTTGCTCAATTTCAAAACAAAACATCCTTGTTATTTTTAAAACATACACCAACACCTTTAAAAAACATCTTTCAAACTTGAAAACATTTTCAAAAGATCAAACACTTTGTAACATTTTTACGAACGAGAATCGTTACAAAGTTTGCCTAAACGATGGCGTCTTTACAAAATACTTTTCAAAAACCACACAAAGTACATTTTCAAACAAAAGCAAGTAATCTAGAAAGTAACTAAGAGCCCATGGAAAACCATGGATGAAAATACCCCTTCTCAAAATCTACCCCCCGAACTCAAGAAAACATCTCAAAGGTCTTCCATGTGCTTTTTCACCTTTCTTTTGGATAAAAGAAAAGTCGGTGGCAACTCTTACTAACCGCAACATTTGCGATCAAACGCAAAACAATCAAGTCAGTTCTCCCGCCGTATCACAGAACTGGCGACTATGATGGGGAATATTTATAAAAGTGGGGTTACCTTAGGGCTAGATCACATTTATTTGCTTTCTTTGCTTGACTTGCATGCTTTACATTATGGTTTCTTGTTTGGGTTTGTTTTAATCCTACACCCAGATTTGGGGAACCTTTCTTAGGTAAGTAACAATAAACTGTGAGGGAACTATGGGGTATACCGACACAGTTGAAACAGTAGTTACGTTGATGCGATACTTTGGTGTGTACCGGTAGCCCTTGAGTAAATAAAGGAGAATATGAGGCCATCGCATGGTGTCGTAAAGCATCAATTGAATTTAGAACCTTAATTGACCAACTTGGCTTTTAAGACGTAGTGAGATAGCTGTCTTTGGTGTAAACCCAAAGTCGGTTGATACTCAATACTACACTCATTGAGGTATGACCCTTGAATTTTGTTTGGTGGCAAGTCAATTGTCTATTGGAACGAGAATTGGGGGAAATACCGGTGATATTGAGATTCCTTAGAACCCAGTTACTATATTTAGGACAGGTTAAACCAATCCAACTTCAAGAGGGTATCACTATAAAACCCATGAAAGCCTTAAACCTGAGGTCTTTGTGTGAGTTGCTTGTGCTTATCTGCTATATCCGAGCATATTCATCACATTATAACATAGCATGTCATACTAACCATTTCAAGGATTCTTAGGGTTTATTTTTGTCTTGTTTTGTAGGACATGGCTCTCGCCCGCAGATTCACTATCCAAATCAGTCTGGTAAAAGTACCTCCTCAGCTTAAAGAATTGGCATCAAGGGTTCCCGAAAGCTCTCCATTCACAGAAAGACATGGTAGACTTCTCAACTTGGTCACTTCAAACCCTGATGAAGAAATGTTAAAAGTTATCTTTTAGTTCGTTGACCCTCCACATCACTACTTCACTTTCCCAGATTACCAGTTAGTGCCTACTATGGAGGAGTTTTCTCTGCTGTTGGGGGTGTCTATCCTTAATGAGGTACCTTTCAATGGTATGGAAAGAGACCTTAAACCTGAAGATATTGCCAAAGCTTTGTCCTTACAACGGTCTGACGTAGTGGCAAATTGGGAAACCATGAGAGGTGTCAAAGGTTTTTTGGCTAAGTTCTGGTTCGAGAAAGCTCACCATTTCTGAGATACCTTTGATTTACAAGCTTTTGAAGAGGTGTTATCCCTTATAATCTATGGTTTGGTACTGTTTCCTAATCCGGACCAACTCATAGACGTGAATGCGGTTAAGATTTTCCTGTCACGTAACCCAGCACCTTCTCTTCTTGGAGATATCCTACATTCATTGCATACTCACACTATAAAGAGGATAGGAACCCTTCTGTGTTGCACACCTCTTTTGGATAGGTGGTTTATTTCGCACCCATCCCGATCTGTCTCGAAGAATTAACAATGTTTAAGATGGTCTCAAAGGCTGATGACTCTTACACATTCAGGCATTCATTGGTGTCCCCGATCCTTGGAGAATGTTACCATTATCGATCGTTGTGGTGAATTCCCTAATGTCCCTCTCTTAAGCATTATGGGAGGAATCACTTACAATCCTTGTCTGGCACTATGATAGTTTGGATATGCAAGAAGGGATGGTCCTCATGATGCACTTATTCAAGGAATCATGTTCGACTACGAGAATGATGCTGGGGCATGGTACATAGAGTTGACAGAAAGACACTGGGGCACAAGAATTCCATCCCTCTTGAAGGATTGTGTACGGGACATCTCCTTCCATAATAGGCTTTATAATAACTGGGGGAATAGAGGGATAAGGCATCATAAGACTTTGAGCACGAGCTTTCATGAGGAGCAGAGTCTGAACGCCTACATCGCGGCAAAGATGATGCACACAACTTTTTTATCTTAAAGTTTTTTGTATTTTCTTTATAAGCCCAAAGAGGCATGATGTACTCAAACTTTGATTTATTAATATAACTTGTTTTCCTTTTTGGTCTAAAGCAAATTTAAATCTCTAATTTCCTTGAAATCATTACATATGCATTTACCATTCATCATAACATAAGCAGGTTTCTTACAACAAGTCTCCACATCTTTCTACTGTTTATTTCAATAAGATGGATCTCAAGCAGACAACAAAACACCTCCAGGCACAAAATGCTAAGTTTCAGCAGATGTTCTTGACTCTAGCCAAAGGACAAGAGGATTTGAAAACTTTGATGGTTGAAGAAAAGAATAAGAAAGCAAAGAAAATAAACAGAGTTCTGAATATGGGAAGAAGGTTCCAAGGACAAGCTAGATGAACCCTAGACTTTACAACATCATCTGGTGAAAAAGATGATCAAGAAGGGAAAGGCAAGGAAGTCGTTGTCCAGCCAGAGTCTGAAGAGGAAGAAGAAGAGGATTACTCTAAAGAGAAGTATCCCCCAGCCGACGACAAATACAAACATCTGGAAGAACGTCTAAGTGTAATGGAAATTCAGTAAGTTCCTGGGCTGGACTTTGAAGAGCTGGGTTTGGTATTTAGAATTGTCATTCCGCCAAAATTCAAGGAAACAGTATTTTCTAAGTACGACAAAGTTTCGTATCCCAAGATGCATCTCCGATCCTATGTGAGGAAGATACAGCCTCACATTGCTGATAGAGATTTGTGGGTACACTTCTTTCAAGACAATTTATCCAGAACTCAGCTTGATTGGTTCTATCAACTGGAAAGGGCCAATATCCATAACTGGGAAGACCTTGCCGCTGCTTTTTATAAGTAGTATCAGTACAACATATACCTTTCTCCTACCCGTACTCAACTCCAGAGTATGGCTATGGTTTCAAGTGAAGGTTTCAAAGACTACGCTCAGAAATAGAGTGACTTAGCAGGAAGAGTCCAGCCTCCCCTGTCCAAAAGAGAGCTAGTAGACATGTTTCTGGGTACCTTGTCCGGTCCTTTCTTTAATCATCTAATTGGAAGCTCTTCAGAAGGCTTCACTAAATTAATCTTGACCGGAGAAAGAGTGGACGCTGGAATTAAGAGCAGAAAGATCTAAAAAGACACATCCTCTGCCGCTGTAAGAAAATCATTTATTGGGAAGAAAAAAGTTGGTGATGTGTATCCTCAAAGAAATCAAGATAGAACTGAACGCTGACCAATGGTAGGGGTTGTCATGATCCCTAAGCCTGCACCTACTCAACAAAGGAACGATCAGCCTAGAACAGAAAGACCAGTAAGACAATTTACCCGGATTAATATGACACTATCTCAAGTCCTACCACATTTGTTGAGATCTAATCTGGTAAATTTGAAGGAAGCTCCGAAGAATCCTAACACAACCTCTCCTCACTACCATCCTAATGATCGTTGTGCTTACCATTCAGAAATCCCAGGCCATGATACCAACAACTGTTGGGCTTTGAAAAACAAGGTGCAAGACCTTATTAAAGAAAAAGAAATTGAGTTTGATGCTCCTGAGATCCCAAATGTTATCACCGCTCCTATGCCCAAGCTTGGTCGTGGTGTTAACGCTGTTGAAGATGATATGTTTGTTACTGCTGTTGATGAGCTTGTTACTCATCTCCTGACTGTCAAGAAGAACCTATTGAAGGTCAGTTTATTTCTGGGTTGTGATGAAGGCTGCCACTTCTGTTTATCCCTACCAACTAGTTGTCATTTATTGAAAGTAGGTGTTCAACGCCTAATGGATGACAAAGAGATTTTGTTTGAAAAGACTCCTGTTCCAACCGTTTCTTACGAAGATGTTTCAATAGTAACCATTTCCGCCAATCCTTCCAGGGTCTCCACCAAAAGACCCGTTAGGATTACATATGTTCCTAAAGTAGCTCCACTAATAATTACTATGCCAGGTCCAATCCGGTACTCATCAGATAAAACTGTCCCATGGAACTATATGGGCGACGTCTACTATCACGGTGTCAAGCAATATTGGCTGGTTAATGAAGACTCAATTATTGAGAAGGCTGACCCCGACATCAGTAATATTGCGGGAACCAGCAAGATAACCCAAAGTGGAAGAATTTTCTCTCTAGAGATTGCTCCTCCGAAGACTGTTACCGGTCTTGTGATCATCCCTGTTCTTGTTCCGGTTGACACTACTACTACTACAATCCCTTTGGTTACCCCTGCTGACACTCCTACCGGCGAGTCAACCGAGACTCGGGGCAAAGGCATTCTGGTTGAGCCTGTCCGGATGAAGGCGTAAATAATATCTATCCTTGAGGCCTCCCAAAAAGATATGGAAGAAATTCTGAAAATTATAAAGAGAAACGACTACAACATAGTCGAACAGCTAGGGCAGACTCCGTCAAAGATTTCCATGCTGGCTTTATTATTGTGCTCCAAGGCTCATGTGAAGGCCTTGGTGAATTTTCTTAAAACTGCCCATGTACCACAAGAAACCTCTGCTGATCAGTTCCAAGACTGTGTAGCCAGTTTAACTGTTGACAATGGTTTAGGCTTTTCTGATACTGACTTGACACCTAGAGGGAGGAAGCACAATGAGGCATTGCATGTCTCTGTCGAATGTCGGGGCAAAAGTTTGGCCCATGTCTTGGTTGATATTTGTTCGTCTTTATATGTGCTGCCTAAGAAGGCTCTTGATAGACTCGATTGTGAAGGTTTGACCTTGAAACCCAACAACATAGTGGTAAGGGCCTTCGATGGTTCAAAGAGAATGGTGCATGGGGAGGTAGAAATCCCTATAAAATTTGGAACTCAAAACTTTGATTCGACTTTTTACATGATGGATATTCGCCCTTCCTATTCCTGCTTATTGGGCCGACCATGGTTCACAATGCTGGTGCCGTCACCTCTACATTACATCAAATGCTGAAATACCCAACCAAGGGAAAAATCATTATTGTCCATGGAGAAGAGGAATATATGGTCAGTCACTTAAACTCCTTCAGATACGTGGAATTGGATGGTGAATTCATTGAAACTCCGTTTCAGCATTTCGAGGAAGTCCCACCAACCGTGGCAGTAACCAAGGTTGTTTCCCAAATCCCGAAGATTACAAGATCTCCGCTAAAGATGTCTTCTCTAAAAGATGCCAAGGCAGTGATCGAAGAAGGTTGGTGTACTATTTGGGGCCAACTCCCGAATATCCCTTACAAATCTGAAACATTTGGGTTGGGTTTCACTTCAGGAGCCTAGAAAGTTGTACGCCGTGCTCGTGCCTTAGGACCACCCTTGACGATCAGAAACCACGGAGTCAACGCAGTGGGGGTTGATGATGAGGATAGCTACGACCTAGAGGAATGGATTTTTCCAACTGTCAACGGAGGACTCAACAACTGGAAAGCTAAAGACTTTGTCCCAATTACTTTTATCCAACAGTAATTATCTTTAAATTTTTGTCGGATCTGTAATAATTAAAAAATTAAGACTTTTAAAACCTTGTGTCTTACCCGAGGCACAACGGTCCATTTGTAAGGGTTGTTACCTCATTTTAATATGTCATCGATGAATCATGGACGTTTTAGCATACAAACTTTGTGCTCTTTCACTTTCTTTCTTATATTTTTATTTCTTTCAAAGATAGCTATACTCTTACACACACTCACATTCAAAATGCAGATCTACATCCATTCGGGATCCCATGGGTAACGATTCTGCTATGGCCATTTGTGACTATGAAAATCTAATCTACCAAGCCAAAGACGAAGGTGAGGAAGATTGTGAAGTTCCAGGGGAACTAGCCAGGTTACTACAACAAGAAGAGAGGACCATTCATCCCCACGAAGAACCAGTGGACACAGTTAACCTAGGTACCGAAGAGGACAAGAAAGAAGTCTGAGTGGGTGCCAATATGGAACCCAGTGTCAAGAAGCGTCTAACCCAGTTGTTACATGATTATGTTGAGGTCTTTTCCTGGTCGTACGAAGATATGCCAGGACTTGATGCTGATATCGTGGTACATCGTCTATCAACAAAAGAAGACTGCCCTCCGGTAAAACAGAAAGTTTTTCGCATGCGACCAGACATATCAGAGAAGATCAAGGCCGAAGTCATGAAAAAATTCAACGCCGGTTTCTTAGCCATTACCTCCTATCCACAATGGGCCGCCAATGTTGTTCCAGTGCCTAAAAAGGACGGCAAAGTATGAATATGCATGGACTACAAAGATTTGAATACGACAAGCTCTAAGGATGATTTCCCACTTCCCCACATCGATATTCTGGTTGACAATACAACACAACATAAGGATTTTTCCTTCATGGATGGTTTCTCAGGATACAACCAAATCAAAATGGCGCCTGAGGACATGGAGAAGACAACCTTTGTCACACAGTGAGGCACATTTTGTTACAAGGTTATGCCATTCGGGTTGAAGAATGTTGGGGTAACCTATCAACATGCCATGGTAGCTTTATTTCACGACATGATACATCACGAAATAGAGGTCTATGTGGAAGACATGATAGCCAGATCTCAAACTGAAGAGGAACATCATGACCATTTGCAGAAACTGTTTGAGAGACTGAAAAAATACAAGATGAGGTTGAACCCGAATAAATGCACATTTGGGGTGAGGTCCGGTAAACTCCTAGGCTTTGTCGTCAGCGGTAAAGGTATCAAAGTGGATCCTTCCAAAGTGAAAGCAATACAAGAAATTCCTACTCCTCATACTGAGAAGGAAGTCAGAGGATTCTTAGGATGACTAAACTACATTGCCCGATTCATTTCTCACTTGACCGCTACTTGTGAACCAATCTTCAAATTACTGAAGAAAGATCAATTAGTCAGTTGGAATGATGAGTGCCAAACTGCATTCGACAAGATCAAAGAGTACCTACAAGAGCCTCCTATTTTGATGACATCAGTCGAAGGAAGACCCTTGATCATGTATCTAACTATTTTGGAAAATTCAATGGGGTGTGTGCTGGGGCAGCATGATGAGTCTGGCAGAAAAGAGCATACTATTTACTACCTAAGCAAAAAGTTTACCGACTGTGAAATAAGATATTCATTGCTCGAGAAAACTTGCAACACTCTAGCATGGGCTGCTCACAGGCTAAGACAGTATATGCTAACCCATACTACCTTATTGATATCCAAGATGGATCCAATAAAATACATATTCGAGAAGCCTGTCCTCTCTGGGAGAATAGTGAGATGGCAGATGATCCTGACGGAATATGACATTCAGTACACTACCCAGAAAGCAATAAAGGGCAGTGTGCTAGCCGATCACCTTGCTCATTAAGCTGTGGATGACTACCAGTCCATGAAGTTCGAATTCCTAGATGAAGACATCATGATGGTAAACAACTGTGAAGAACTCAAACCATATGACGGACCTGAACAAGGATCCCGATGGACTCTGGTTTTTGATGGGGCGTACAACGCACTCGTCAATGGCATAGGTGTTGTACTCATATCCCTTGATGGATGTCACACTCCCTTTACTGTAAGACTCTGCTTCAACTGTACAAATAACATGGCAGAGTGTGAAGCGTGCATTTTTTGTCTCAAAGCTGCCATATATTTGGGGATCAAGTCCTTAAGTGTATTCGGAGATTCAGCCTTAGTTATCAGCCAGATCAAAGGAGAATGGGACACGAAGCACCCTGACCTTATACCCTACAAAGAACATGTGTTGACATTAATCCCACATTTTGAGAAGATTACCTTCGAGCATTTCCCGCGAGAAGAAACTAAACTAGCGGATGCGCTAGCCACAATGTCATCCATGATCACCATTGAATGGATGGATGAACAAGCTTATTGTCACGAGATCAATACTGAAGAAGTAATGGACCAACCTTGGTTCCATGAGGTTAAAAGGTATCTCGAGGCTCAAGAGTATCCGGAAGGAGCTTCAGTCAATGATAAGAAGTTCTTGAGAAGATTCTCTTCTAAGTTCTTCATCAGTAACGACATCCTTTACAAATGCAACCACGACTCTGTACTGCTTCGTTGCATAGACAAGGTTGAGGGAGAAAGGGTCATGGATGATCTACATGAGAGCATGAGATGCTACCATTCTCTCTCCACAGTTATAGTACCACGGCGTGCACATCGACCGGGGCAACACCTTACTCTTTAGTATACGGTATGGAAGTTGTCTTGCCTATTGAGGTCCAGAACCCTTCTATAAGGATCATGAAGGATGCAGGGTTGAATGAAGACGATTGGATCCAAACTCGACTTGATCAACTGAACTTGATTGATGAGAAAAGGCTTACTACTGTCTGTCATGGTCAAATGTATAAAAAATGGATGATTAAGGCTTTCAACAAAAAGGTCAGACACCAAGTGTACCAAGTCGGGGATTTGGTGATCAAGCATATCATACTGCCACAGGGTGATCCCAGGGACAAATAGACTCCTACATATGAAGGACCGTTTGTAATCAAAAGCATATTTTCTGGTGGAGCAATGATCTTAACCGCTATGGATGGCGACGACCTGCCGCACCCTGTGAATGCGGACATAGTCAAAAGATACTACGCATAAGAGACCTTCTAGGTTGACACACCTATGCAAAATAAGGGCATCCCGGCTGTTAAACCCCAAAATTTTCCCTCTCACTTATCAAGAATTTTCTCACAAGATCTTTTGGACTCAAGACTACATTAGGGTTTGACCAGCTCAGGACACCTCCTCATGCACTGATGACTAAAATTAGGGTTTTAGTTTGCACAAGGATTCTTGTACTATCAATGCTTCATATGACTTTCAAACATCATTATGAACCCCTAAGATTACTCATGACAAGTTTCAAGCCTCGAACCACATTTTTGATCAGTCAATTGGAAAGTTTACCTAAAAATCAGCTGTATTGGGGAAAAAGTCAACCATGGCCAATTTACAGTCAAACTTCATAATTTTTTATCAACATCAACATTTTAGACTCATATATATCATTTCATCAAGTTTGGATTACAATTCCTCAAGAAATTTGATCAAACCATCAAAAGGGAAAAATGGTCAAAATTAGGGTTTTGACTGAGAAAGGGCAATCTCTGATTTTTTGACCTAGAAAATGACCAATTGATTTGAAGAATGATTTAAAGTTTTCATTTGTATCATCTTGACCTAATTACATGGTTCAAAACATTTCAATTTCATTGGATGGACATATGAAATTTGCAGTCAACTGATCAAAAGTCAACTGTATACTGAAAAGTCAAACTTTGACTTTTTGGTCAAAATCAAGTGCCAAGGGTCACAATTCATCAAAAGATGTCAAAATTTGAAACTTTTTCATCAAGAAATCAAGGATTGAAGATTAGGTTTTAAAATTGGAAATTTTCTTAACTTAGAAATTTTTCTAAGTATAGAAAATTTATTATTTTTTCTCAACTTTAAGCCATTTTTTAACCATGATACAAGATGATTCAAGGAAAGTTCCCAACATGAAAATTGTAGACCTCCATGAAATCTACAACTTTTCTTCACACATTTTTTCCTAAAGATGCTTGGATCTCAAGATATAATTTTATGAATACATGCTCATGAACTAGATAACTTAGTGAAATTTTGCCCTAATTTAGGCAGGTTTTGGACCCAACTTCATGGCAATTTTTTAACTAGTTTCAAGAGGAGTCTTGAAATGAATTTCAAAGGTGAGTTATATAGCATATTTCAAGCATTCCAAAATGTCAAATAACTCCTCAAGATCATTTTTGAGTAGGGAGAATCGAAGAGATGAAGATGGCAATTTCTCACCTTGAACTCAAGCCCTTTCATGAAGAACAAAACTCAAATTTGAACCTTTGCTGCCTAATCCTTGCTTTACTGGTCTCTAACTTGTTTCTCACTTCATAATTTAATGCTTACTCAGTTGACAAAGCTTTAATTCAAGCTCAAGAGCTTTTGTCCAAGTTGTAATTCCATAAATGGCATAAAGTGGCCATTTCCATTTTGAAAAAGCTTCACTTTTGCAACTTTACAAATCTTGAGCATTGAACTTGTCCTCTATGCACACACAAATCTTCCAGGCCTAAGGCAAATTGTACAAAGCTTATACCAACCCCTAGCAGGCCAGTACAAGCATGTGAAGACTTGTCTCTTCACTTTGCTTCAAATGCAAGAAAGTATGCAAAAAGGCTAGAGCTCACAAATCTGTTGGGGAGCTGACTTGAAATCTTTTCTATACAAATATATAAACACATTACACTTGAAAAGAGGATTTCTAAGTGCCTGAAACACTCAAACACTCCATATCACCAAAAAACTGTCCAAACTTGCAGTTTTTGCATAAGCATAGCAATCCATCATTTGACTCGTGCGTTTCAAGTTTTAATCATCAAAGCACTTTACCTACTTGATATCTAAGTGATCCAGACCATCATCTCTGCACTGTAACTCCTTTTCTATCATCTGCCATTTTTGTTTTCAAAGCTTGCAGGTTCACTTGGATATAGAGTTTCAGACACTTTCAAAGCAAGGTAAGGGTTGGAACACACTCAGTGAGGTTCAAGTAAGCTCAAGCAATCATCAGACCTTCATAAAACTCACTCAAACTCCGCTCACGATTTCAACTGAAAGAGGTAAAAATCTCAACTTCTATCTCTTCATACAGGCATCCTTTGGCCACAATTTGTGAGTAAACAATGTAGACCTCATTGCTACGAAGTTGTACATATATATATCTTGCATTTATTTGGCTTGAGTTGAGAGAATTTTGAACTTGAAGTTCCTGGAAAAATTAGGTTTAAATTTAGGGCTTTTAAAATTCGTTTTGATCTTTGATTGTTAGCTTACATAATTTACATGGTTAGAATCGTGAGACAAAATGCTAAAACATTCATGTTATCAGTTTCCATTTTTATTGAGAGATGGGAAAGTTACAGAGCTTCTGGCCAGCTTGGGGAAGAAGATGAAGTACAAGGCAAGGACATTGTTTGTGTTATGTTGTTTTTGTTTCACATAAATCAACGGATGTATAGCCACCCCAGTGGCAAGGTAGTGCGCTGGTGAGGCCCAGGTCCTGGGTTCGAACCTTGGCGCTACCTTTTGTTTTTTCACATTTTTTCAATCTTTAGTTTTTGCTGTTTTGTAGGTTTGGGCCTCCACGCTGGGCCTTGTGTTATTTTTCTAATATTCACCATTTGATATCTCAGGATACCCCCCTGGCCCAACTATTTTTATATTTTTCTATTTATTTGTTTTATTTTCATTTTTGTTTATTAAATATTTTCTTTAATACATGAAAATCCTAAAAAAATATAAATATGATAATATTGCACTTTATTTTATTTTATTCTATTTTTTAGTAAAAAATATATTTTATCTTCAATATATACTAACTATCTTTTTTGAATAAACTTGTTAACATAAATAAAATAGGTTTAGTTTAATTTGTTTTATTTGCTTTTCATTCCATACTTGTAAATATTTATTTTGGCATATATAAAAACTAAATATTTTTATAAAAATATTATTTATTATTTTTAATACAAAGAATACACAAATAATAATACATAAGAACCTTATTTTCTTTCAAACTAGAAATTAGGGTTAAACTTTTTTTAAGAATTAATTTCTTTTCCTTATATTTTTAGGATTCGGTTAAAATTCCTTTTCACATAAAAAAAATAATCTTTTCTTGCATGTACATAATGTTGCATATTTAAATATTTTATTTGTTTATTCTAATATTCGTACAAATTCGATTTGGTTGTAATAGCTTATTTAGATTTACATTCTTGCAAATCCCCATTCAAATTTGTATTCCCCCCCCCCCCCCCCCCCCCCCACCCACCTCCCATAAATTATTGCAATAGCTTAATAATCTTTACATTACGCAATTTACCGCTTTATATGCCATGTTAGTAATTAGGGTTTGTATGGCAAGATAAAAACAAATCAAATAGAAAACCCTAAATCCAAGACAAAATCAAAGCATGAAAATAATAAAGTTGCACACAAGCATCCTTAGGGTTTCTCCACTTGGTTTCCTTATATAAAAATGGCCATATTACGCATGCGAAGTATCTTGGCAAATCAAACAAATATAAGATCATAGTCCCTCAATGACGCTATTCAAAGTTGTCTTACAAAATGATATTGGTCCCTCAAAAAATGCTAAGATACTTTGAAATATTGCTAATCATGGTTATACGATGACCCACGCCCATCCCGTTTACATCCAAAGATATGGTTGCTTACCAAATCAATGGTAAGACAACAATGTCAAAGGAATAGAAAATGCATAAGAAAGACATTTGAGTAGAAAATGCATAAGAAAGACAACAATGTCAAAGGAATAGAAAATGCATAAGAAAGAAATTTCTAAAACATATTACAAAACATTGAAAACATTTTCAAAAAAAATACAAACATCTTTGTATACATTCTTACGAACGAGAATCATTACAAAGATTGCCAAAACAATGGCCTCTTTTACAAAATACTTTCAAAACCACACCAAACACAATTTCAAACAACAAAAGCAAGTGATCTAGCAAGTAACTAAGAGCCCATGGAAAACCATGGATGAAAAGGGTGCTAATACCTTCCATTTTCATAATCTACCCCCCGAACTAAAGAAACAATCTCAAAGGTCTTTCCTGTGCTTTTTCACCTTTCCTTTTGGATAAAAGAAAAGTCGGTGGCGACTCTTGCTAGGGGATATCCTACACTCTTTTTGCACTCGTACAATGAGGAAAAGAGGTGTCCTTATATGTTGAACTCCTCTCCTGGAAAGATGGTTTATTTCTCATATTCCCCAATCTTTCTTAAAGAATGAGCAAGGATTAAGTTGGTCACAAAGGTTAATGACACTCAAACATTCAGATATTCATTGGTGCTCCCGATCCAAAGAGAATGTTATCATTTTTGACTGTTATGGGGAATTCCCTAATGTCCCTCTACTTGGAATTAGGGGAGGAATCACCTACAACCCATGCTTAGCTCTAAGACAATTTTGTTATGCCCGAAGGGATGGCCCGCACGAGATGCTGATTCAAGGCTTGGTATTCAATTACAACAACGACGATCAAGGTCTTCGCAAGAGATTCATCCGAGCTTGGAGGATGATAAAAAAGGTGGATAGCAAGAATTTGGGACACAATAATTCCATCCCTCTTGAGCCTTACCTCAAGTGGGTACGAACCCGCGCTCAAAGTCTTATGATGCCTTATCCTTCCATTCTCCCGGTGATCATTGAGCCTGTTAAGGAAGGAGAAGTTCCATATACTATCCTACATCCTGACATGCCCACATCTCTTGAAGACCTACAAAGGGGTTGGATACAACTCTAGCGAGAAGAAGGTTTTGGAGCTCACTAGGCTACTTCATGAGGAGCAGGCTCTAAATACCTACATTGCACCAAAGAGGATGCGCACTACTTTTTTATCTTAGAGTTTTGTATTATTTTGCCCAAGCGGCATTGATGTACTCAAACTCTATCTTATTAATATAATGTGTGTTTCTTTTTTGTCTAAAACGAACTTGAATCTTTTAAAATCTCTGAAAACATTACATATGCACATATCATTCATCATGACATAAGCAGGTCTTTTGCAACGAGTTTCCTCATCTCTCTACTGTTTATTTCAATAAGATGGATCTCGAACAGACAGTCAAAGATCTTCAAGTTCAAAACACGCAGTTTAAACAGTTACTCATGACCCTAGCCAAGGGGCAATATGAGTTGAAGACTCTGTTAGCTGAAGAAACAAAGAAGAAAATAAAGAAGGCCACTGGGGTCTTGAACATGGGGAGAAGGTTTCAGGGACAGACTAGAAGAACCTTGAATTTTGCAACCACTTCCGGGGAAGGAGAGGGGAAAGGAAAAGAAACAGCGGTTCCGTCAGAATATGAAGAGGAGGAAGAAAAGGAAGACTACTCCGAGGAACAATATCCTCCAGATGATAAGTACAGACATCTTGAAGAGCGTTTGAGCGATATGGAAATAAAAAAGGTGCCAGGTCTAGACTTTGAAGAACTGGGACTAGTGTCGAGAATTGTGATCTCACCAAAGTTCAAAGTGTCCTTGTTTGCAAAATATGATGGGGTGTCATGTCCTAAGATGCACCTCCGGTCATATGTAAGAAAGATCCAACCGCACTCCACCGATAAAGACCTGTGGGTGCATTTTTTCCAAGATAGCCTATCTGGAACACAACTCGATTGGTTTTACCAATTGGAAAGGGCCGACTAAAACAACGCGATCGTAACCTATCATCTGGATGTAATGAAACATCAATGAAGTCGCCACCGAACGTCTTTTATCCCATCGAAAGGGAAAGGTAAACATTGAGAAAACCTGAAAAGGGAGAAATCACGGTCTTTCAACTGAGAGATCGGGTAAGGGAGTTTGTTACGCGAGGGGAAGGTATTAGCACCCCACACGCCCGTAGTACTCTACGGTATCCACTCTCGTTGTCTAATCTAATAGGTGTGGTCAAATCCTATGTCTATGGCTTAAAACTGAAAAGGGAATGCATGCGAAAGAAGAAAAGAAAACAATGTAGGGAAAATAAAAAGATGTGCTCGACCGGGCCCTGCCCCAATGCCTACGTATCCCTTTTAAGGAATCAGAGCAGCCGTAGTTTGGCTTATGTATTTTGGTTGATTTGTGTTTTTTAGTTAAGATAACAAAAAACAGGCAAGATGGCAAAACATCAAATAAAACCACAAAAAAATGAGATGGTCAAACATTGAATAAATAATAACAAGGTAACATGCCAAAGATGGCGAAACATCAAATGATAAAACAGATAACAAAAACATCGATAAAACGGATGACAAAATATCACACCTAACATTGATATTGAGAATCAAAGTAGGATAACAAACATGTGCGATGGAGAAACATCGACTTCAAGATAACAAGATATCGTGGCAACGATGGTGAAACATCAATAAAACATATGACAAATCAACACATCTAACAATGATATTGAGAATCAAAGCAGGATAACAAACATGTGCGATGGCGAAACATCGGCTTCAAGATAACAAGATATCATGGAAAAGATGGCGAAACATCAATAAAACGGATGACAAAACATCACACCTAACAATGATATTGAGAATCAAAGTAGGATAACAAACATGTGTGATGGTGAAACATCGGCTTCAAGATAACAAGATATCATGGAAAAGATGGCGAAACATCAATAAAACCGATGACAAAACATCACACCTAACAATGATATTAAGAATCAAAGTAGGATAACAAACATGAGCGATGGCGAAACATCAGCTTCAAGATGACAAAATATCATGGCAAAGATGGTGAAACATCAATAAAACGGATGACAAAACATCACACCTAACAATGATATTGAGAATTAAAGTAGGATAACAAACATGTGCGATAGTGAAACATCGGCTTCAAGATAACAAGATATCATGACAAAGATGGCGAAACATCAATAAAACGGATGACAAAACATCAAACCTAACAATGATATTGAGAATCAAAGTAGGATAACAAACATGTGCGGTGGCGAAACATCGGCTTCAAGATAACAATATATCATGGAAAAGATGGCGAAACATCAATAAAACAGATAACAAAACATCACACCTAACAATGATATTGAGAATCAAAGTAGGATAACAAACATGTGCGATGGCGAAACATCGGCTTCAAGATAACAGGATATCATGGAAAATATTGGTTTGTATCTTTTACTTTGAAGAAGGGTTTGAGTTCATTAGAAATGTCTTATGATTTGCCAAGAAACAAATTTTTGTTTTAAGATGCAGAATGCATAGAAAAGGGAAAACAACTAAGGGAAACTAACCTAGTATTATCCTTAGTGTTATCATACAGTGGTTGACCCTAAGGTTGAGGATAAAGGAAAACCCTACCTTAATTAACATGATAAAGGAAGCTTAACAAAAATATCCTATAGGGAGCATGCAATGAGAGCGAAGTCGTGATCTCAATTTCTAAATTGAGTGACTCATCGATCAACAATTAAAGTAGAAAAGCAATAAACATCCTCTAAGGAACATGCGATGAGAGCGAAGTCGTGATCTCAATTTCTAAATTGAGTCACTCATCGATCAACAATTAAAGAAGAAAAGCAATAAACATCCTATAGGGAACATGCAATGAGAGCGAAGTCATGATCTCAATTTCTAAATTGAGTGACTCATCGATCAACAGCAAACACAACATATGTATTAGATAAAAACCAGAGGGCCTCCTGACATATATCAGCAACAAAGGTCCCATCATACAATCAGAGAATAAAAAGAATAAAAAGAAATCCAGAGAACTTCAAGCAGGCTAACATCAGTAGACAAATCATGTCAGAAATTACGCCATAAGGATGTAAGTAATGAGATTATCAGATATGAACAGATCCCCATGGGCAATGTATAGTATTCATAATCTCATGTATATATCCTGCATGGAATATCAAACATGCAAAATACAATAGCAGTGCTAGTGTAATAAGTTTTGTTCCACAAATAAAGTGAAACACAGTAGCCTTAGGCCAAAAGTGGAATACTATACATTGTAACAAAGTCTCCAAGATAGGCCAAGGTCTCTAATCCTAAGTCCAAGAAAAAGTCTCATGCTCCATAATGCCAAGGATAGTAACCAAATAGTCCAAGTATCATTAAATTTTTTTTATGGTTCATGTTGATTATTAGGTGTCTTTAAAAGGAAAAGAAAAGCTCAAGTGAGCAAAATAAAAATGACATAAAAGTAAATGCTCAAGTGAGCAAAGATGAAAATAGCATGAAATGTAAAATGCTAAAAGTAAATGGTACATAAAGCATAAAAAATAAAAGCATAAAGTAAAGTCAATTGTTAGAAATTAGTGCTTAGTTGGATGACCATCTTGAAACTTGCATTTGGAACTCATTAGAGGATTGGTAGAACCAAAGCCTCCACACAACAAGTTGCATTTGCTTTTTGTCAAGTATATCATCCATTTTGGAATCCTCAATAATAAAATTTAATGATCAACGATGTTTAAGTGATCCGCGTTGACCAAAGATGTTGTAGATCCATTAGAGGATTGGTAGAACCAAAGCCTCCACACAATGAATCTCAAGGTTATTGGATCAAAGAGATCAAATTAACATACTTGGGCTTGCAATCATAAGTTTGGGCCACGAATGATCATTTATTCGAATCGGGACAAAATTTAGCGCTATGTTAAGCAATCATAAGTGGACTTATGTAGAAGTCGCACCTATTTTAAGGTCGGTTAATAGCAATCTATGTATTTCATGTTTGGATAAATGATATAGAGATCACCATCCCTTAACATGTAACACAATTAAAAAAGAAAGGGATAAGATGAAGAGGGAGGGGAATGATAAGCTAATTTGGATCACCATTTCAAAATTCTTTCATCTTCAAATTCAACCACTCCTCTAGACGGATTAAAGCACTAAACATATCATTAATCCAAAGCATAAAAAATGAATTAAATAATTCACTCTTAGGTAGATTTGAATTGATGAACATTTATCCAACTTCATCTACATCACAAAGTCCATTGAGTTTAAAGAGAAATTGGATATTTAAAATTGCAATCCAAACCAACAATCAAAAGGAATGAGTAGAAAAAACATTTTGGATCAAGGCTGCCTCAAAACAAGGCAAAAAAATGCATTATGTCCCTGTATAAATCGATTGCACTACTGTGTAAATCGATTTACACAGTACAATTTTCAAAAATCTGAGCGAAATTGCTTCTGTGCAATCGATTGCACTATTACTGCAATCGGTTGCACACTGTTACAGGCAGCAAAATAACATTTTAAAAGGCCAATTTCTTGTTCAAACTTTCCATCAAACACCTTATGATCATGGATCCAATTGAGCACGAAATTTCCATCAAATAATGAGAAAATAACACCATTGGAATCACAAAATAATTCTCAAAGAATCAAACCCAAAGATCAACAAGAGATCACATTGTGAAAGATGAATTATCCAACTTACCAAAGGTAGATCTAGAGAATTATCAACACAACTTCAAGAATTTGCTTCAATTCAACCACAAAAATCAATTGCCAAGCTTGGATGTAGAAAATTGATGAAGTAAAGGTGTTTGGATGAAGGTTTAGCTCAAAGATTAGTAAGCTTCAATGCAAAGCTTACTAACTTTTTGAAAATGGAGCTTTGAGTGAATTTGGTAGATGGAGAGAATTGAGAGATTTTTTAGCATGGTGGATTTGGCTATCAAAAGCTTGAAATTTGAATGAAATGAGGGCTCTATTTATAGAGTTTTAGGATTGGGATTAGTGGTAATTTGGTAATTGATTCTTGGAGCCAAAATTTGAATTAATGATAATTCTTTCAAATATTAGAGTCATAATTTGAATTAATGATAATTCTTTCAAATATTAGAGCCAAAATTTGAATTAATGATAATTCTTCTTAAAAATGAAAGATTGGCACTAAAATTTGAATTAATGGTACATCTTTCAAAAATGAAGGAATGTTGGAGCCAAAATTTGACAAGTTTAAAATTGCTGATTTTTTTTCAAATTTTCACGCTGTGCAATCGATTGCACTATAGTGCAAATCGATTTGCACAGTGTCTTTTTTCAAAAATGGCGCAAAATACACTATGTGCAATCGATTGCACTCTAAGAGAAATCGATTGCATCAGTGAAAAAAATGAATTTTTGTTAATTTTCTTTTGCAAAAAAGAGATTTTAGGAGAATAATACCAGGAATCTTTATTTGTCAGATGTTTCGACTTGGTACCTACAAAACACAAATATGCAAAGACAAGGACAAATATTTTTTTGTATTTTGATTAGAAGTTAGTCAACAACACATATACAAAATACACAACTAAGGTGCTTGGAGATAGCTAATCAAGCTTCAAAACCCTAATTCCACTGCATATCATGAGATTCCTTGATCAAATTTGATTCCAATGATGATAAGATAGTGATGCTTCATGAATTGGCTCATCTAGACCTCAATTACCTCAAATTGGACCAAACCCTAATTTTGGTTAACATCTCAGGAGATTGATGAACCATCTTCAAAACTTTAAAATCCTCTGGACCTCTTGGCCAATTTCTTGTACTAAGACCTTCCAAATATTAATGAGATGATGTAGCTTCCAAATCAAAACTTGTATATTGATCAATGATCTTGCTCAAACAAAACCATAAATTGACTGGTGAATCATAGGAGTGGTTGCTTCATATAATCAATCATAAACTTCAATCCTATGATGGTCTAAAGAGATGGATAAAACATCTTGAGATATGCAATAACTTTTGGCTTGAAAGATCCAGAGGTTTAGATGATAAGGTTCTACTTGAGCAACCTGTCAATGCGAACAACTTTCAAAGCTTGAGGAAGACTTGATACCCAAAGTACTTTGATCCCATTGCCATGTATGAATGCAATGCAATATGATATTCATGATGAAACATAAGCCAAAAATCAAGAGGGTAAATTTTGGGGTGCAACACCGACGTCCACAACTGGGAAGACCTTGCCGCAGCTTTCTATAAGCAATACCAGTATAATGCAGATTTGGCGCCTACCCGTACTCAACTTCAGAGTATGGTTATGGCTTCAAATGAGGGTTTCAAGGATTGCACGCAGAAATGGAGAGATCTAGCTGGGAGAGTGAGACCTCCTCTATTTGAAAGGGAGTTGGTGGATATGTTTTTAAGCACTCTATCGGGCCCTTTCTTCAACCATCTGATTGGGAGCTCATCTGCAGGATTTACTGAGTTAATACTAACCGGAGAGAGGATGGAAGCTGGCATAAAAAGAGGAAAGATTCAGAAGGATTCATTTGCCTCTACAGCTGTGAGGAAACCTTTCATTAGGAAGAAGGAAGTATTTGTTGTTTATCCATAAAGGAACCAAGGGAGAGCTGAATTCCGACCAATGGTAGGGGCTATTATGATCCCAAAGCCTACATCTGATCAACCAAGAAATAACCAACCGAGGGTGGAAAGGCCAGTCCGGCAATTCACCAGAATTAATATGACTATAGCCCAGGTTTTACCGCACCTTCTGAAATCTAATTTGGCAACTTTGAAAGAAGCTCCCAAGAACCCCAACACAACGTCCCCTCATTATCACCCAAATGCCAAATGCGCATATCATTCTGAAAGTCCGGGTCACGACACCAACAACTGTTGGGCCCTAAAAAAAATTCAAGATCTTATAGAGGCAAAAGAGATTGAGTTTGATACACCCGAGAAGCCAAACGTCATTTTTGTTCCTATGCCTAAACATGGTCACCACACCAATGTTGTTGAAGAAGATTTGTTTGTTACCACAATTAATGAACTCTTGACTCCACTCCCAATCATTAAGATAAAATTGTTGAAAGCCGGTGTATTCCCGGGTTGTAATGAAGACTGCCATCTTTGCTAATCCTCACCAATTGCTTGCCCTTTGTTGAAAACAGGCATTCAACGGTTGATAGACAACCAAGAGATTCTGTTTGAAAGTGCTCATGTTTCACCTGTTCCTGTTGAAGACGTTTCAATCATAACCATCTCCGCCAATCCTTCCAGGGTCCCCAAAAGATCCGTAGGATTACATCAGTTCCAAAAACTACTCCTTTTACAATCACAATGCCCGGGCCGGTCCCGTATGAATCAGAAAAAACAATGTCGTGGAATTACGATGGAGACATCTACTCCCATGGTATCAAACAAGATGGGCTGGTCGCCGAAGAGATGAGCTCCAAAGAAGAAGACTCCGGCATTAGCAATATTGCCGGAACCAGTAAGATTACCCGTAGCGGTAGAATCTTCTCTACAGAAATTTCCCCTCCAAAGGCAGTTTTTGGACTCGTGGCTGCTCCAAAGGTTACTTCTGTACCAATAATCATATCTGCAAGTGCTCCTATTGACAAAGACGACACAACCCCTACTGTTATCCCTACCAACACTTCTATTGCTGAAACTCGAGGAAAAAGCATTCAAGAAGAGCCTGTCCGAACGAAGGCTCAACAACTGACTATCCCCGAAACCTCCAAGAAGTAAATGGAGGAGATCCTGAGAATAATAAAGAAGAGCGACTATGACGTAGTTGAACAGTTGGGTCAAACTCCCTCCAAGATCTCCATGCTAGCATTATTGCTGTGTTCTGAGGCACATGCAAAAACCATGGTGAAGTTCCTCAAGACAGCCCATGTTCCTCAAGAGACGTCTGCTGACCAATTTCAAGATTGTGTGGCCAGCTTGACAATTGATAACGACCTAGGTTTCTCTGATGCTGATCTAACACCAAGGGGAAGAAAGCACAACGAGGCATTGCATGTCTCTGTGGAACATAGAGGAACAACTCTGGCCCATGTCTTGGTGGACACTGGCTCATCATTGAATGTTTTACCAAAGAAAGCTCTCGACAGACTAGACTGCGAAGGATTAACGTTGAAACCCAGTAACATAATTGTAAGGGCGTTTGATGGATCCAAGAGGATGGTGCACGGGGAGGTAGATATCCCCATAAAGGTTGGGACTCAGACTTTCAACTCAACCTTCTATGTAATGGACATCCGCCTCTCTTACTCCTGTCTGCTAGGACGACCGTGGATCCATAATGCTGGTGCTGTCACCTCTACACTGCACCAGATGCTGAAGTACCCGAACCATGGAAAGATTATCACAGTCCACAGAGAGGAAGAATATATGATTAGCCACCTCAATTCCTTCAGGTATGTGGAATTGGACGGCGAGTTCATTGAAACTCCTTTTCAACATTTCGAAGAAGTCTCTCAAGAGGTAGCAGTAACCAAGACGGTGTCCCAGATCCCCAAGATCACAAGACCTCTGCTCCGGATGTCATCTCTAAAGGACACCAAGGTAGTAGTAGAGGTGGGTGGATACACCATCTGGGGGAAACTTCCGGATATTCCGTACAAATCTGACAAGTTTCGTTTAGGGTTTACTTCAAGTGCTCAGAAGGCTGTCCATCGTGCCCGTGATGGAGGGCCACCCTTGAAGATTAGCCACCGAGATGTCAATGCAGTGGAAAATGGTGAAGAGGATTGCGGCTTGGAGGATTGGATATTTCCTACTGTCAACGGAGGACTTCGCAATTGGGAAGCCATAGACTTTGTCCCAATAACTTTCATCCCTTAGTAATTTATCTTTTACATTTCTGTTGGACTTTTAATATTCACCAACAATTTGCAAATTTAAAACCTTGTGTCTTGCCCGAGGCACAATGGTCCATTTGTAAGGGTTTTTATTTCATCTTCATATGACATTCAATGAATCATGGACGTTTTTAACATACAAACTTTTGTGCTCATTGTTTTTCTTTTACATTTTATTTTTAAGGATGGCTATACCCTTACACACACCCACACTCACAAATGTAGGTACCCCTCCATTCCGGATCCCATGGGTAACGATACTGCTAGGGCCTTTTGTGACTCTGAGGATCTAATCTACCAAGCCGAAAACGAAGGTGAGGAAGATTGTGTGGTACCAGGGGAATTGGCCAGACTACTACAACAAGAGGAAAGAGCTATTCAGCCTCATGAGGAACCGGTGGATACCATCAACTTGGGTACCGAGGAGGATAAAAAAGAAATCAAGGTGGGTACCAATCTAGAGCCTAGTGTTAAGGAGCATTTGATTCAGCTGTTGCATGATTATGTTGAGATATTTTCCTGGTCATATGAAGACATGCCAGGACTTGATGCAAACATCATGGTACATCGTCTTCCCACAAGAGAAGACTGACCACCAGTAAAACAAAAAGTTTGCCGCATGAGACCTGTCATGTCAGAGAAGATCAAAGCGGAAGTCATTAAACAATTCAATGTCGGATTCTTGGTTGTCACTTCCTATCCCCAATGGGTTTCCAACATTGTTCCTGTGCCTAAAAAGGACCGCAAAGTACGAATGTGCATGGACTATAGAGACTTGAATAGGGACAGTCCTAAAGATGATTTTCCACTTCCTCACATCGATGTCCTGGTTGACAATACGGCCCAACACAAAGTGTTTTCCTTCATGGACAGATTCTCAGGTTACAACCAAATCAAAATGGCACCTGAGGACATGGAGAAAACTACATTTGTCACACAGTGGGGAACATTCTGCTACAAAGTGATGCCATTCGAACTGAAGAATGCTGGGGAAACCTATCAGTGCGCCATGGTAGCTTTGTTTCATGACATGATACATCATGAAATAGAGGTCTACATAGACGATATGATAGCCCAATCACAAATGGAAGAAGAGCACCTTGATCACTTGCAAAATTTGTTTGAGAAGTTGAAGAAGTATAAACTAAGGTTGAACCCAAGCAAGTGCACATTCGGAGTCCGGTCCGGTAAACTCTTAGGTTTTGTCGTCAGTAACAAAGGCATTGAGGTCGATCCTGCCAAGGTTAAAGAGATACAAGAAATGCATGCTCCTCGTACTGAGAAGGAAGTCAGAGGATTCTTGGGACGCCTGAACTATATTTCCAGATTCATTTCTCACCTAACAGCTACTTGTGAACCAATCTCCAAACTATTGAAGAAAGATCAAGTTGTCAAATGGAGTGATGAATGCCCGACTACTTTCGACAAAATCAAAGAGTACCTACAATAACCTCTTGTTTTGATGCCACCAATCGAGGGAAGACCACTGATCATGTATCTGACCGTTTTAGAGAACTCAATGGGGTTTGTATTGGGGAAGCATGACGAGTATGGCCGAAAAGAGCATGCTATTTATTACCTGAGCAAAAAGTTTACCGACTGTGAAACCAGATATTCACTGCTTGAGAAAACTTGCTGCGCTCTGGCATGGGCTGGTCGTCGGCTAAGACAGTATATGCTGACTCATACTACTTTGTTGATATCTAAGATGGATCTGATAAAGTATATCTTCGAAAATCCTGCTCTGTCTGGGAGGATAGCTAGATGGAAGATGATCCTAACAGAATATGACATATAATATACTACCTAGAAAGATATAAAGGGCAGTGTATTGGCTGATCACCTTGCTCACCAAGCTGTAGAAGATTATCAGTCCACGAAGTTTGAATTCCCGGATGAAGACATCATGACATTAGACAACTGTGAAGAAATCAGGCCATACGGCGGACCTGAACAAGGATCCTGATGGACTTTATTATTTTATGGAGAATCCAATGCACTTGGTAATAGTATCGGCGCTGTAATCATATCTCCGGAAGGGTGTCATACTCCATTTACTGCCAGACTTTGCTTCAACTGTACAAACAACATGGCAGAATACGAAGCGTGCATCTTTGGTCTCAAAGTTTCCATAGACTTAGGAATCAAATCCTTAGACGTATTCGTAGATTCAGCTTTGGTCATCAGTCAGATCAAAGGGTAATGGGATCTAAGCACCCAAATCTTATCACTTACAAGGAACATGTTTTGACATTGCTACCACATTTTGAGAAGATTACCTTCGAGCATTTCCCGCGAGAAGAAAATCAGCTAGCAGATGCTCTAGCCACAATGTCATCTATGTTTAAACTTAATTGGGATAATGAGGCTCCCCATATCACCATCGAACGAATGGATAAACCAGCACACTGTCACGAGATTAATACTGAAGAGGTAGTGGACCAGCCTTGGTTTCATGAAGTCAAGAGGTATCTCGAGGCTCAAGAATATCAAGAAGGAGCTTCAATCAATGATAAAAAGTTCTTAAGGAGATTCTCTGCTAAGTTCTTCCTTAGTAATGGCATCCTGTACAAACGCAATCATGACTCCATTCTGCTTCGGTGTATGGATAAGATTGAGGCGGAAAGGATCATGGTTGAATTACATGAAGGTACTTTTGGCACTCACTCCAGTGGGCATACGATGGCGAAGAAAATCCTACGGGCAGGCTATTATTGGTTTACCATGGAAGCAGATTGCTATCAACACTATTGGACCTGTCATAAGTGTCAAATTTATGCTGACAATATGCACGTACCTCCGGTTACTCTGAATGTCTTGACGGCTCCTTGGCCCTTCGCCATGTGGGGAATTGATATGATTGGAGAGATCAAGGCTACAGCCTCCAATTGACACCGCTTCATCCTAGTGGCCATTGACTATTTTACCAAATGGGTTGAAGCAGCTTCCTTCGCTTCCATTACTAAGAATGTTGTCTCCCACTTCATCAAGAAAAATCTCATTTGCCGGTACGGTATCCCGGAAAGGATCATCACTGACAATGGTACGAATCTCAACAATGCTATGATCACAGCGTTGTATGAGCAATTATAGATTCAGCATCACAATTCTTCTCCCTATCGGACAAAGATGAATGGTGTTGTCGAAGCTGCAAATAAAAACATTAAAAAGATCATACAAAAGATGTCAGTCACATACAAAGACTGGCATGAGATGCTACCATTCACTCTCCATGGGTATCGTACCACGGCCCGTACATCAACTGGGGCAACACCCTATTCTTTGGTTTACGACATGGAAGCTGTCTTGCCTATTGAGGTTGATATCCTCTCTCTAAGGATTATGAAGGACGCAGGTTTGAATGAAAACGATTGGATCCAGACTCAACTTGATCAACTAAACTTAATTGATGAAAAGAGACTTACTGCTGTTTGGCATGGTCAAATGTATTAAAAATGGATGATCAAGGATTTCAACAAGAAAGTCACGCGCCAAGTATATTAAGTTGGGGATTTAGTGATCAAACGTATCATCTTACCACAAATTGACCCCAGGGGCAAATGGACTCCTACCTATGAAGGACCATTTGTTATCAAGAACATATTCTCCGATGGAGCAATGATCTTGACCACCATGGACGGTGACGACCTGCCACACCCTACGAACACAGACATAGTCAAAAGATATTACGCATAAGAGACCCTCTAGGTTGACACACCTAGGAAAAACAAGGGCATCCCGGTGAACCAAAAAGGTTCGGGAAAAAATTAGGGATAAAATAAAAAAAAAATATGTATACCCGGCAAGTTGAAAACTCGAAAGGGTAACTTGGGCAAAAAAGGGTTTCCTGGTGGACTGAAAACCCGAAAGGGCGGTCCAGGCAAAAGTTAGGGAATTAAAGTGTATGACTATGTCCCGTCGGATCACTTCACGGATAACCTTTGGTTTCCACGGACAAACTCGGAGGTTCTGATCAATTCAATCATCTTCGGACAAAGCAACAAATAGATAAGATGCTCAGAGATATGAAGGCTATAGCTGAATGGGAACCCCATGGGATTATTACACATAACTATCTTTCTTTGTATAAATTTTTCTTGTTTTATGGCACCATTCTCTTACTAGAATGTTTGTCTCCTTTGTACAAAATACTTATTCAAAGTCAATACAAAGATACGCCTTTGAAAGTGCAAAAACCATTTGTCTTTTCTTTACTCTTATGTTTTGTTTGCAAAAAACGTCCAATGATTCATTGATGAACATATGCATTTGAACATAATTACTGTTTACAAATAAACAAAATGAGAAAGACAATTGCTCATAGGTTGAAAGGACAGGAAAACTTCTCTAGGCTATTCCATAAGTAATCCCCAAAGTACATCGTTTTAAATCCCCAGCGAAATAAATTTCAATTTATTAATCCCCGGTAGAAATCGTCAAATTTCTCAGGATTCCCCAAACAGATCTTACAAGCAGTACATGGCATTGCCCTCACAACAAAATCTACTTCTCTCAATAAGGGTTCGTCAGTACTTCAACTTCAAGACATGAAGAATTCACATATCCTCATCAGCGTTCAATGATTTATTTTCCTTAATCAAACCGCAATACAGCAAATCAGCTTACATGCACATACATTACATCCATATATCATAAACATTGATAAAATAAATACATTGCATCATACATTTCATGCAACATAAATCTGTGTTTCAGCTAACATTTTACACTTTTCAGGATAAGATTAACAACTACCATTAACAATATGCAACCATGATACAATACAGATACGCTCCAAGACACGGATGCAATCCTGATACTCATTCAGATTTAGACTTCAGATACAGTACAGATACGCTCCAAGACACGGATGCCATTCTGATACTCATTCAAATTTCAAGTTCAGATGCAATTCAGATACGCTCCAGACACGAATTCCATTCTGATACTCATTCAAATTCAACTTTCAGATACAATACGGATACGCTCCAGACATGGATGCCATTCTGATACTCATTCAGATTTCAAGTTCAGATAATGTTCAGATATGCTCCAAACATAAATGCCATTCTGATACTTATTTAAATTCAACTTTCAGATACAGTACGGATACGCTCCAGACACGGATTCCATTCTGATACTCATTCAGATGTCAAGTTCAGATACAATACAGATACGCTCTAGACAAGGATGCCATTCTGATACTCATTCAGATTCAGAATTCAGATACAGTACAGATACGCTCCAGACACGGATGCCATTCTGATACTCATTCTTTCAGCTTACAACTTACAATTCAACAAACATTATTGGATGGCATCTAACGAGCCCATATCCAACAAGATTTTGTCACTTCTCCAAATTGCATCTTTAAGCTCATTCCCTCAACTACACATCGTCGAGTACAAATTTATGGGTACTCTAATGTCCAATCATTCTCTCACCTTCGAGTCACGAATGACAAAACTTGCCAATCTAACTCTTCAGGTTTAAGAAGATTGAACAGGGGAAGTTGTTGTACCCCAAAATTTTCTCTCTCACTTATCAAGAATTTTCTCACAAGATCACTTGGACTCAAGACTGCATTAGAGTTTGACCAGCTCAGGACCCCTCCTCAAGCACTGATGACCAAAATTAGGGTTTGAGTTTGCACAAGGATTCTTGGAATATCAATGCTTCATATGACTTTCAAACATCATTATGAACCCATAATATTACTCATGACAAGTTTCAAGCCTCGAACCACATTTTTGATCAGTCAATTGGACAGTTGACCTAAAAATCAACTGTATTGGGGAAAAAGTCAACCATGGCCAATTTACAGTCAAAATTCAAAATTTTTTATCAACATCAACATTTTAGACTCATATGTTTCATTTGATCAAGTTTAGATTACAATTCCTCAAGAAATTTGATCAAACCATCAAAAGGGAAAAATGGTCAAAATTAGGGTTTTCATTGAGAAAGGGCAATCTCTGATTTTTTGACCTAGAAAATGACCAATTGATTTGAATCAGGATTTAAAGTGTTCATTTGTATCATATTGACCTAATTACATGGTTCAAAACATTTCAATTTCATTGGATTGACAGATGAAATTTGCAGTCAACTGATCAAAAGTCAACTGTATACTG
The DNA here is from genome assembly GCA_948472305.1 of Vicia faba. Lineage (NCBI taxonomy): Eukaryota > Viridiplantae > Streptophyta > Magnoliopsida > Fabales > Fabaceae > Vicia > Vicia faba. The sequence continues at coordinate 1,165,177,031 of OX451735.1, read as the reverse complement.
AAAAGTCAAACTTTGACTTTTTGGTCAAAATCAAGTGCCAAGGGTCACAATTCATCAAAACAAGTCAAAATTAAAAACTTTTTCATCAAGAAATCAAGGATTGAAGATTAGGTTTTAAAATTGGAAATTTTCTTAACTTAGAAAATTTTCTAAGTATAGAAAATTTCTTATTTTTTCTTAACTTTAAGCCATTTTTTCACCATGATACAAGATGATTCAAGGAAAGTTCCCAACATGAAAGTTGTAGACCTCCATGAAATCTACAACTTTTCCTCACACATTTTTTTCCTAAATATGCTTGGATCTCAAGATATAATTTTATGAATACATGCTCATGAACTAGATAACTTAGTGAAATTTTGCCCTAATTTAGGCAGGTTTTGGACCCAACTTCATGGCAATTTTTTAACTAGTTTCAAGAGGAGTCTTGAAATGCATTTCAAAGGTGAGTTATATAGCACATTTTAAGCTTTCCAAAATTTCAAATAACTCCTCAAGATCATTTATTAGTAGGGAGAATCGAAGAGATGAAGATGGCAATTTCTCACTTTGAACTCAAGCCATTTCATGAAGAACAAAACTCAAATTTGAACCTATGTTGCCTAATCCTTGCTTTACAGGTCTCTAACTTGTTTCTCACTTCATAATTTAATGCTTACTCAGTTGACAAAGCTTTAATTCAAGCTCAAGAGCTTTTGTCCAAGTTGTAATTCCATAAATGGTATAAAGTGGCCATTGCCATTTTGAAAAAGCTTCACTTTTGCAAATTTACAAATCTTGAGCATTGGACCTGTCCTCTCTGCATACACAAATCCTTCAGGCCTAAGGCAAATTGTACAAAGCTTATACCAACCCCAAGCAGGCCAGTACAAGCATGTGAAGACTTGTCTCTTCACTTTGCTTCAAAAGCAAGAAAGTATGCAAAAAGGCTAGAGCTCACAAATCTGTTGGGGAGTTGACTTGAAATCTTTTTTATACAAATATACAAACACATTACACTTGAAAAGAGGATTTCTAAGATCCTGAAACACTCAAACACTCCATATCACCAAAAAACTGTCCAAACTTGTAGTTTTTGCATAAGCATAGCAATCCATCATTTGGCTCGTGTGTTTCAAGTTTTAATTATCAAAACACTTTACCTACTTGATATCTAAGTGATCCAGACCATCATCCCTGCACTGTAACTCATTCTCCATCATCTGCCATTTTTGTTTTCAGACACTTTCAAAGCAAGGTAAGGGTTGGAACACACTCAAGGAGGTTCAAGTAAGCTCAAGCAATCATCAGGCCTTCATAAAACTCACTCAAACTCCACTCATGATTTCAACTGAAAGAGGTAAAAATCTCAACTTCTATCTCTTCATATAGGCATCCATTGGCCATGATTTGTGAATAAACAATGTAGACCTCATTGCTACATATATATATATATATATATATATATATATATATATATATATATATATATATATATATATATATATATATATATATATATATATATATATATATATATATATATATATATATATATATATATATATATATATATCTTGCATTTATTTGGCTTGAGTTGAGAGAATTTTGAACTTGAAGTTCCTGGAAAAATTAGGTTTAAATTTAGGGCTTTTAAAATTTGTTTTGATCTTTAATTGTTAGCTTACATAATTTACATGGTTAGAATCGTGAGACAAAATGCTACAACATTCATGTTATCATTTTCCATTTTTATTGAGAGATGAGAAAGTTACAGAGCTTCTGGCCAGCTTGGGGAAGAAGATGAAGTACAGGGCAAGGACATTGTTTGTGTTATGTTTTTTTTTGTTTCACATAAATCAACGGATGTATAGCCACCCTAGTGGCAAGGTAGCGCGCTGGTGAGGCCCAGGTCCTGGGTTCGAACCTTGGCGCTGCCTTTTATTTTTTCACATTTTTCCATTCTTCAGTTTTTGTTGTTTTGCAGGTTTGGGCCTCCATGCTGGGCCTTGTGTTTTTTTCTAATATTCACCATTTGATTGCTCAGGATACCCCCCTGGCCCAACTATTTTTATATTTGTTTATTTATTTATTATATTTTAATTTTTGTTTATTAAATATTTTCTTTAATACATAAAAATTCTAAAAAATATAAATATGATAATATTGCATTTTATTTTATTTTATTCTATTTTTTCATAAAAAATATATTTTATCTTCAATATATACTAACTATCTTTTTTAAATAAACTTGTAAGCATAAATAAAATAGGTTTAGTTTAATTTGTTTTATTTCCTTTTCATTCCATACTTGTAAATATTTATTTTGACATATATAAAAACTAAATATTTTTATAAAAATGTTATTCATTATTTTTAATACAAAGAATACACAAATAATAATACATAAGAACCTTATTTTCTTTCAAACTAGAAATTAGGGTTAACGTTTTTTTTAAGAATTAATTTCTTTTTCTTAAATTTTTAGGATTAGGTTAAAATTCCTATTCACATAAAAAATAAAACAAAATCTTTTCTTGCATGTACATAATGTTGCATATTGAAATATTATATTTGTTTATTCAAATACTCATACAAATTCGATTTGGTTGTAATAGCTTATTTAGATTTACATTCTTGCAAATCCCCATTCAAATTTGTATTCCCCCCCTCCCATAAATTATTGTAATAGCTTAGTAATCTTTACATTACGCAATTTACCGCTTTATATGCCATGTTAGTAATTAGGGTTTGTATATAAAAACAAATCAAATAGAAAACCCTAAATCCAAGACAAAACCAAAGCATGAAAATAACACACTTGCACACAAGCATCCTTAGGGTTTCTCCACATGGTTTCCTTATACAAAAATGGCCATATTACGCATGTGAAGTATCTTGGCAAAACAAACAAATATAAGATCATAGTCCCTCGATGATGCTATTCAAAGTTGCCTTACAAAATGATCTTGGTCCCTCAAAAAATGCTAAGATACTTTGCAATATTGCTAATCATGGTTATACGATGACCCACTCCCATCCCGTTTACATCCAAAGATAGGGTTGCTTACCAAATCAATGGTAAGACAACAATGTCAAAGGAATAGAAAATGCATAAGAAAGACATTTGAGTAGGTAGATTACTTCTACTTACTTGCTTTATTTTTAAACATCTATCCTTGCTATTTTTCAAAACAAACACACACATTTCTAAAACATCTTACAAAACATTGAAAACATTTTTTAAAAAAAAGACAAATATCTTTGTATACATTCTTACGAACGAGAATCATTACAAAGATTTCCAAAACAATTGTCTCTTTTACAAAATACTTTCAAAACCACACCAAACACAATTTCAAACAACAAAAGCAAGTGATCTAGAAATTAACTAAGAGCCCATGGAAAACCATGGATGAAAAGGGTGCTAATACCTTCCCTTTTGATAATCTACCCCCTGAACTCAAGAAACAATCTCAAAGGTCTTTCCTGTGCTTTTTCACCTTTCCTTTTGGATAAAAGAAAAGTCGGTGGCGACTCTTGCTAACCGCAACATGTGCGAACACAAACGCAAAATCCTCAAGTTAGTTCTCCCACCGTATCACACCGGCGAACCAAAAAGGTTCGGGAAAAAATTAGGGATAAAACAAAAAAAATCTGTACACCCGGCAAGTTGAAAACCCGAAAGGGCGACTTGTGCAAAAGGGGTATCCCGGTGGACTAAAAACCCGAAATGGCGGTCCATACAAAAGTTAGGGAAATAAAGCGTATGACTATGTCCCATTGATCACCTTACAGACAACCTTTGGCTTCGACTGACCAACTTAACGGTTCTGATTAATCCAATCAACTTCGGACAAGGCAGCAAGTGGATAAGACGCTCAGAGACATAAAGGCTTTAGCAGAATGGGAACCCCATGGGATTATTGCACATAGCTATCTTTTCTTTGTATCAAATTTCCATTTTTTACGATGACATTTCGTTACTAGGATGTTCGTCTCGTTGTACAAAATACTTATTCAAGTTAATACAAAGATATTCCTTTGAAAGTGCAAAACTATCTGTTATTATTTATTTATGTGTTTTGTTTACAAAAACGTCCAATGATTTATTTTTGAACATATGCATTTGAACATAACTACTGTTTACAAATGTGCCAGAAATAATAAGACAATCACTAATGGCTTTAAGAAATAGGATAATATCTTTAGACTATTCCATAAAATCCCCCACATTGTGCAGCTTAATGATATCAAGCTCTCTCATATTCCCGGCAGAACAAAACTTCCAGTTTATCACTCCCCAGTAGAAGTCGCCCAATTTCTCAGGATTCCCCAACAGGATTTCACAAGTAATACACGGTGTTTCCCTTAAAACAGAGTTTATTTCTCTAACGAATAGAAGCTCATCAACTCATCAGCACTTCAAAACATGAAGACTTACAATCCACGTCCTAAACAGCAGTCAGGGATTTATTTTCCCTAATCCAACAATATTACAACAGCATAGCTTACATACCTATACATCGCATCCATACGTCATAAAAATCTATGACATAAAAGCATATAACATATTTGCATTCATTTGTTAGAACATCATTGCACAATGCATTTCATACATCATGACATTGCATACAACTAATCTTTCATCTCTTCAGAAAAGATCAGTTAGCGGATGGCTATGATCAAAAAATTTGTAAAAGGTCAGAGATTGATACTTGAAACAAGCCAGGACAATTATCTACACGACTAGCTGAAGCAATCCTGCACGAGTTTCTTCTCATAAAACTTTCAGATACAGTTCAGATACGCTCCAGACACGGATGCCATTTTTATACTCATTCAGATTCAGCTTTTAGATACAGTTCAGGTACGCTCCAGATACGGATGCCATTCTGATACTCATTCAGTTACAACTTTCAGATACAGTTCGGATACACTCTAGATATGGACGCCATTCTAATACTCATTTAGATTCAGCTTTTAGATACAGTTCAGATACGCTCCAGACACGGGCGCCATTCTGATACTCATTTAGATTCAGCTTTCAGATACAGCTCAGATACGCTCCAGACATGGACGCCATTTTGATACTCATTCAGATTCAGCTTTTAGATACAGTTCACATACGCTTCAGATACTAATGCCATTCTGATACTCATTCAGTTTCAGCTTTCATATACGAGTCAAATACAATCCATTTTTGGATATTATTCTGGTACTCAACCCAACACATCCACTTTTTCAGTATAAATCAACCAGAGATTTATCCTGACAGTTCTTCAATTCCTGCCAACAATATTTTTTATGGCATCTGTAAGCCCATCTCCAACCACTTTCCATCACCTCTTCAAATGGCATCTTAAAGCCCATTCCCTATATCATCAACCATCACATCCTCGAGTGCAAATTTTTTGGCACTCTAGTATCCAATCATCTTCCACCTTCAAGTCACGAATGAAAAATCCGCCAATCTAACTCTTCAGATTTAAGAAGATTAAACAGAGGCAGCTGTTGTACCACAAAATTTTCCCTCTCACTTATGTAATATTTTCTCACAAAGATTTCTCTTGGCTCAATACTGCACAAGGATTGATCAGCTCAAGACACCTCCTTAAGCACTGATGACTAAAATTAGGGTTTGAGATTGCACAAGGATAATTGAACTTTCAATGCCTCATATGACTCTCATGGATCATTATGGAGTCCCAAGATAACTCATGCCAAGTTTCAAGCCTTGAATCACATTTTTGCTCAGTCAATTAAGCAGTTGACCTAAAACTCAACTATTTTGGAGAAAAAGTCAACTATGGCCAATTTACAGTCAAACTTCATAATTTTTTATCCACATCAACATTATAAACTCATATGTATCACTTGATCAAGTTTATACCATAATTCCTCAAGGAATTTGATCAAATCATCAAAAGGGAAAATGGTCAAAATTAGGGTTTTGACATAGAAAGGGCAATTTCTGATTTTTGACCTAGCAAATGGTTAATTGGTTTGAGGTATGACCTTAAGAGTTCAATTTCATCATTTTTACCTAATGATATGACTTAAAACAGTGCTCAAGATCAATTGGATTGATAGATGATTTCCAGTCAACTGATCAAAAGTCAATTGTACACTGAAAAGTCAAACTTTGACTTTTTGGTCAAAATCAAGTGTCAAAGATCACAATTCATAAAAACATGTCAAGATATAAAACTTGTTCATCAAGAAATCAAAAAGTCAATATTTCATTTTGAAAAGTCAAAGTTTTCAAACTTAGAAAATTTTCTAAGTGTTGAAAACTTCATGTTTTTTTATAACTTTGAGCCAATTTTTCACCATGATGCAACATGATTCAAAAGAAACTTTCAACATGGAAGTTGTAGATCTCCATGAAATCTACAAAATTTATTTACCCAACTTCTTCTAAAAGTTCTTGGATCTCAATTTATTAATTCATGAAGTCTTGGTCTTGAAACTAAACACTTAGTGAAATTTTGAACATTTTTGTTCAACATTTTGACCTAACTTCTGACCCAAGTTTCACCTAGTTCCATTTGGATTTTACAAAAGTGATTCAAATAGGAGTTGTAGAGAACATTACAAGCTTTCCAAAATGTCAAAGAACGCTTTGAGATCATTTGTGAGCAAAGAGAATCGAAGGTCAGAAGTTGGGGTTTCAAGTTGTTTTACAAGGAAAATTTTATGATGAACAAAATTAAAATCTCAAACCTATGTTGCATAATCTTTTCTTTGTAGGCCTCAAACTTGTTAGGCAATCCATAATTAAATGCTTGCATAGTTGTTAGAGGCCTCAACTCAAGCATTCAATGCAATGCCATGCTTTATATCCATTTTAGGAAGAAAGTGCATAATGCCATTTTGAAAAAGTAGCTTTATGCACAAAACTTGTTCTTGAGCCTTGCATTTGATTTCTTCTGATCATACACGTCCCATAACTCAAGAGATGTTTGTCTCAAGCCTTACAATCACCCAACCCATGCTTGTACTACATCTTGGAACCATGCTTCCACTTTTCTTCAAAATCAAGTAACATAGCATTCAGCCTATATCTTGTACTTCTGACCCTATCAAGCACAAGAACCTTCTCACTACTTATGTACAACTCCTTGGCAACAAAACACACGCATGCTTAAGCCCCAAAATTCCCAAGAACTCAGATTTTCATCACATACCTTCATTCTTGCATAACCTTACCAAAAGTTTGAAACTCACATCTCCCTCGTGCGTTTTCAAGCCTTTTTGTTCCTAAAGCTTCTAAACATCATTTAGAACTCATCCCACACCCTGTTACAAGATTTAACACCATTAACACCATCCTCTATTTTCAAAAACAGAGCCTTGCACCTTGACTTATCCAGAACACTTCAGGCACTTTCAGCTCAAGCTAAGCATCATATTAGCTTCCTGGGAACTTGAGGAAGCTAATCCAATCACTGGAACTCACTAAAAGCTGCTCAAACTCCAAACACGATACCCTCTTGCAAGGTGAGTTTTATGAATTTTCAACTCTTCATACATGCATCATTAATGGTTTATTTGTGAATAAGAAGTGTAGGTATCATTCTCCTGAAGCTAACCGTGTATTTAGATTTCATTTATATTGCTTAAGTAGTTAGAATTTTGAATCTGAACATCCTGGAAAAGTTAGGTCAGAATTTGGTACCATTCAAAATTCATGCTCATTTTTGAGAATTAGTTTAAGTTGTTTACATTTCTGGAATCGTGAACAAATTTGCCACAAGTTTCATGTTGGCATTTTTGAAAATAGATGAAATGAACAAGATATAGGTGGTCCGGCCAGAGGTTGAAGATGAAGTTGTTTCCATGAAGCAGTTTCTAATATATATTTGATGTTTTACATAAGTTAATGGATGTATCACCACCCCAGTGGTTAAAGTGCGTGCCTGTCACCATGAGGTCCTGGGTTCAAGCCCCAGCATAACCTTTTTGCATATTTTTTTTTCATTTTTTTGACATTTCCTGACTTTTTTGCAGCGCTGGGCTTTCCACCCTTTGGGCTTCACTTTTTGCTACTTCTGACCCCCCTGCCTTGTTATTCATACCCTTGGCCCATTATTTTGTTTTTCCATTTTTATTTTATTTTTCCTCCATTTTATTTTTATTTTATATTTTTCTTTTATTATTTTTATTACTATTATTATCATTATTATAATTTTTATTAATATAAAAATCTAAAAATATTTTATTTCTTTATTTGCATATTTAAAAAAATACTTATACATTTTATTTTCCTTTATATAAACTGAAAGAATAAAAACATTTTCTTTAATATTTAAATTCACCCTTTTTACATATATTATTTTGTAAATTAAAATCAATTTAGAACCTAGGATCTTTTATTCAATCATTTTTATTAATTAATTTAATTAAATTCATCAAAACCCTAAAAATACTTTTACTTAAATTAATTTATTTTAATATTAATTTTCTTTTGAGTTATTCATTTTAGTTTAATTAATTAGGTTAAAAAACCCTTTTCGTTAAAAACCAAACAAAAAAACACATTCCTTTTCACATTTACATTCTTGCATTTAATTTGTTCATTTGGTACATTTATTCAATTCAATATGGTTGTAATAATTATTTAGATTTAATTTCTTGCAATATTCCCCATTTGTAATTTGCATACCCCCTCCCTTAAATGATGTAATAGCGTAGTAATTTTAATTTACACAATTTATCGTGTTATATACAAATGCTAGTAACTAGGGTTTTGTATGGAAAGACTAAAACCAACAAATAGCAAATCCTAATCAAGACAAATCAAGCATGAAAATCAATACACTTGCACACAAACACCCCTAGGGTAAATCCACTTGGTTGCCTTACAAAAATGACTATGTTATGCATGTGAGGTATCTTAGCAAAAATAAACCAAATACAAGATCATAGTCCCTCGATGATGCTATCTATGTTGCCTTTAAAAATGATCTTAGTCCCTAAAGAAAATGCTAAGATATTTTGCAACATTTCTAATCATGGTTATACGATGACCCACGCCCGTCCCTTTTACATCCAAAGATAGGGTTACTTATCAAATCAATGGTAAGATAACAATTTCAAAGGAAAGAGGAAATAAACATCAAAGACTTTTGAGTACGTAGAATGTTCTTTGTTACTTGCTAAATTTCAAAACAAAACATCCTTGCTATTTTTGAAGCAAACACCAACACCTTCAAAAAACATCTTTCAAACTTGAAAACATTTTCAAAAGATCAAGCACTTTGTATACATTCTTATGAACGAGAATCATTACAAAGTTTGCCTAAACGATGGCGTCTTTACAAAATACTTTTCAAAAACCACACATAGCACATTTTCAAACAAAACCAAGTGATCTAGCAAGTAACTAAGAGCCCATGGAAAACCATGTATGAAAAGGATGCTAATACCTTCCCTTCTCATAATCTACCCCCTGAACTCCAGAAAACATCTAAAAGGTCTTTCCTGTGCTTTTTCACCTTTTCTTTTAGATAAAAGAAAAGTCGGTGGCCACTCTTGCTAACCGCAACATTTGCGATCAAACGCAAAACAATCAAGTCAGTTCTCCCACCGTATCACACATATCAAGAAAAACCACTTCCAAATGTTAAGAATTGAGAGAGTTGTACACTTGTGATTAAAGAATCAATAGCTTGTCTAGTTAGGTCAAACTTCTTCAATTAACCCTTGTATCTTTTGACTTCCCTTGACAAAGTGAGGCATGATGAATCATAGTAGGCCTTATCGTTATGTACTTTAGAGCATCCTCAATGATTGAGCTTGGATCTTAATGAAGAAATTGTTGAAGAAGGAATGGAAATAAACTCATGAACCTATGAATCAACTTGATGAAATGTGTTGTTCCCTCACCTATAGGATCATTAATTAAAGCAAACACTCATTGTGTTTATTAGTTAAAAGTTAATCAATACAAAACAAACATGTATCAATATACAAATCAAGGTGTTTGGTGATTCCTCATGAGAAAAACTTAGAGATAGGGAGAAGAGCCGAACCCAATTGTGATCTTAGTATGATTTAGTTGATATGAGAGATGATAGAGGGATCTTATGAGAAAAAATTGGGGTACAACAATAAGCCTTCAACTTTAAATCTTGCCAATCCAGGCTAACTTACCGAGCATTAGCTCTCAATTTGATATACTATGTATGCGACAACAGTATCAATGTAATAACAATCAATAAAAATTAATTCAACAACGATTCAATGCAATTCAACACTGGACATAAGCCTACAACTTGGTATTTCCAATAATGATAGGTATTTCAACAAAAATCATCATCACCTGCAAATTCATGTATTATGGAAAAATCATTCAATTCCCGGTCTCAACCAAAATACATTACAAACGCTTCGCGAAATATCCAGACAATTCTACCAAAACCGACTAATTATTCTTCTGCTCAAATTACTAATATTTCTACTCTGTATTAATATTATTAAGACTATTTCGGTACTACTACTTTACAAGCTAGACTACTTTTAATGACTTTCCTGCTAGGTTATCCTTCATTGCTATTATATTACTGTTACCGCTATTTAATATTACTCTGATATTTTTATTGCTAACTTTGCTACTGCTAAGTATTATAACTTTGTGATATAAATTAATCTTGCTACTTTAGTATCTACACTATATATATATATATATATATATATATATATATATATATATATATATATATATATATATATATATATATATACACTAACTTAATTAAATTAGTTAATTCAAATATCTATTAATTATACCTATATGTAGTACTTTGTCTCCTCCTAATCTACTACTCACGTGTAAATCATTTACCATGATGTCACTATCAAAATTATTAATTCATGACAAAACAAAAAGGAATATAATTAAGATAAATGGGAAATGTGCCCCTCGGCACAGGTGGTGTTCCACTCGGCACTCTCTTTCTCACTTATGGTGTCGACAGACACCGTTCCTCTCCCCCTCGACACACTTAATTTTTGTGTTCCCCTCGGCACACTTTGTATGCCCATCGACATTGTTTACTTTCACGCATTCCCTTCTATTTTCAATGCAGTGTCCAACTAATTTTCCTCCGAATACCAGTTTCATATCAGAATAATATATAATTGCAGAAAACCTCAATTTTTCACAGAAAACACGATTTTACAGAGACAACAACAGACATGAAAACAATAGGAATTCGGTATAATTCTCAACATCATTCGCGCACAGTAACAATTTTTATACAAACCCAAATCCCACATTCTATTAATCATATACCCTATTATAGAGCGAGAACCCCACCCTTACTTTAGATTGAAGGCCGCTCTATAACTCTCCGATCGAAAACTTAGCTTTGCCTCTTTTCCCTATTCCTCTTCTCTCCAACTTCTACGATCAATACACCAAGACTTCTTTATTTTTCTAATTAAACTAATTCTTATATCAACTTAACCTTATTTCATTAATCCTATTGGGCCTAACTTACATACCCCCACCTTACTACATACCACCATATAAATAAGCCCAACAACTTAATTTTATATTATTCTAATATTCTACCAATTATAATATTATCACTATTATTAATAAACTAATTAATTAACTAGTAATAATATAGAAACTTTTGCCAACAATTCTCAACACCTCACAACCTCAGCGAATAATTCGAAAATAATTAATTAAATAATTAATTAAATTAACGGGAGTTACAACTCTCTCCCACTTAGAATATTTTCGTCCTAAAAAATTTACCTTGTTCGAACAACTCAGGATAGGAGTCCTGCATCTTGTTTTCCAACTCCCACGCCATGCTTTCTCCGGCAGCTCCTAACCAGACTACTTTCACCAAAGCAATCTGCTTTCCTCTTAGATTCTTCATTTCATGATCTGCGATTCATACATGCATCGTCTCACAGTGAGATTATCCCATACTTGCACATCATCCATATGAATCACATGAGATGAATCTGAAATATACTTCCAGAGTTTTGACACATGAAACACATCATGCAAATTCCAAAGGTTAGGCGGTAAAGCCACTCTATAAGCGACATTACCAAATCTCTGAAATCTGATATGGACCTATAAAACGAGGAGTAAGCTTCTTAGACTTCAATGCATGCCCAACACCAGTCACTGGTGTAACTCTCAGAAATACATGGTCACCTGCTTGAAATTCAAAATCTTTCCTTCGTCTGTCATGATAACTTTTCTGTCTACTTTGGGAAGTTTTCATCTTTTCTCGAGTTAACTTCACCTTCTCAGTAGTCTCTCAAATAATTTAAGGTCCAAGCACTACACTTTATCTAGACTCATGCTAACATAAAGGAGTTCTACATCTCCGACCATACAACGCTTCAAAAGATGTTATTCCAATACTAGAATGGTAACTATTATTATAAGTAAACTCTATTAATGGAAGATAAGTATCCCATGAACCTCCATGCTCAAGAACACATGCTCTCAACAAATCTTCTAACGACTGAATAGTCCTTCCAATTTGACCATCCGTCTGAGGATGATATGCCGAACTCAACCTCAACTTAGAACCCAACGTCTCTTACAAAATCTTCAATAAATCTGAAGTAAACCTCAGATCTCTATCCAAAATAATACACAAAGGATTACCATGCAGTTTCACAATTACACTAGTGTAAATCTCCGACAACTTTGATACTGGAAAGCTGATGTTAATAGGAATAAAATGAGCCGAATTTAAAAGCCTATCATCAATGAGCCAAATTGTATCATGTCCTCTTGAAGTATTAGGTAACCCCGTCACAAAGTCCATCGAAATGCTATCCCATTTCCATTCTGGAACTTCTAACAATTGCATCAACCCTGCAGGCTTCTGATGTTTAACTTTCGACTTTTGACAATTTAAATATGCATACCCAAACTGTGCCACATCATGGTTCTTCCGAGGCCAGTAAAACAAATTCTTCAAATCTTGATACATTTTGTAGCTCCCGGATGAATACTTAACTTGCTTCTATGACTTTCCTCGAGAATCACTTTCTTCATCTCTACATCATCAGGAATACAAATTCGATTACGGAATCTCAACACACCTTGCGCATCTAACTTGAAATCCCTATTCTCAGATTGATCGACTCCAACCATCGAATCTACCAGTTTCAAATATAACTTTTTAGCTTCTCTGATACTATCCAGAAAATCATTATTAATTTCCAACATTCCCAACATAACTATATGTGGTGTCACTTCGCAAACTAAGCTCATGTCTCTGAACTGTTCAATTAATTCCAACTCTTTAACCATCATTGTTGACATATGTAAAGTCTTTCGACTTAACGCATCAGCCACCACATTCGCTTTTCCTGGATGATAATTCAAACCAAAATCATAATCTTTTAATAACTCCAACCATCTTCGTTGTCTCATATTCAATTCCTTCTGATTAAATAAATACTTTAAACTCTTATGGTCACTAAATAATTCAAATATAAAACCATAAAGATAATGCCTCTAAATCTTCAACACAAAATCAACTGCAACAAGCTCCAAATCATGCGTAGGATAGTTCTTTTCATGAGTCATCAATTGCCTTGACGCATAAGCAACTACCTTTTCATTCTACATAAGCACACCTCCTAAACCTATCTTGGAAGCATCACAATATACCACAAAAGATTCTCCTGGATTAGGTAATGTCAAAATTGGAGTCGACGTCAATCTTTTCTTCAATTTTGTAAAACTTTCTTAACACTGAACATCCCACACAAAAGCTCTACCTTTACAAGTCAACTTAGTTAATAAAAGTGCCAACTTAGAAAAACCTTCGATAAACCTTCTATAATAAGCATTTAATCCCAAAAAGCTTCTAATCTTGGTAGCCGACTTTGGAGTTTCCCATTGCAACACATCATCTACTTTAGATGGATTTACAGCAATGCCACAACCTGAGATAACATGACCAAGAAAACTAACCTCCTTTAACAAAAATTCACACTTAGACAACTTTGCATACAACTTCTTCTCTTTCAAAACTTGCAATACTATTCTTAAGTGTTCTGCATGCTCTTCTTCCGATTTAGAGTAAATCAAGATGTCATCAATGAACACCACTACAAATTGATCCAAATAAGTATGAAAGATACAGTTCATGTACTCCATGAATACTCCCGACGCATTAGTAACACCGAAAGGCATCACCGAATACTCATAATGTCCATAACGCATTCTGAATGTCGTCTTCTAGATATCTTCATCCTTCACTTTAATTTGATGATAACCCGACCTCAAATCAATCTTACTAAACACTCGAGCAACCACCAATTGATCCATCAAGTCGTCTATTCTTGGAAGTGGATACTTGTTCTTAATTGTTACTTTATTCAATTGTCTATAATCAACACAAAGTCTCATACTTGTATCTTTCTTCTTTACTAGCAATGTTGGATCTCCCCACAGCGATACACTTGTTCTTACAAATTTATTTTCAAGTAACTCTTCCAATTGCTTCTTTAATTCTGATAATTCAGATGCAGACATCCTTTATGGTTCCATAAAAACAGGTCTGGTACTAGGTACAAGATCAATAGCAAATTCTACTTCTCTCTCTGGAGGTACATCAGTAATTTCATCAGGGAAAACTTCAGGAAATTCATGCACCACTTGCAATTCTTCAATTATAGCTTGATTATCGACAAATAGTGATGCCATCAATGAGAACATATGAGCCTCTTCTTGCATCAATTTCCTCAATTGTCTAGCAGAAAAGAGACCAGCTTCCTCCTCCTTAGAAGTAGAAAATCTCACCGACTTGTTATAACAGTTAATATGAACATAGTTATGTTCTAACCAATTCATACCTAAGATCACATCTAACCCAATTAAAGACAAACAAACCAAATCAACAACAAAGTCTCTGTTGAAGATCAACAAAGGACACTTTAAACACACAAAAGAAGTAGTCACCAATCCCTTAACTGGACTATCGACGACCATTTCTCCATTCAAAGAAGACAACATAAGACACAATCTTTCAACACAGTTAGCAACAATGAAACAATGAGTAGCACCAGTATGAATAATTGTAATTAAAGGAGTAATATTAATGAAACATGTACCTCTGATGAGTCTGTCCTCATTAGTTGTCCGAGTCCTAGCCAATGGGAACACTTTACCACAAGTTTGCGCCTTCTTTGGTTTATGACACTGACTACCAATGTGTCTTCTTCACCATAATTGAAGCAGATCATCTCTTTATGCTTGCACTCAGATATTGCATGTCTAGTCTTACCACAATGGAAAAACCTCTTCACCTCAGTAGTACACACATTGCTCTTATGATCAGGTTGTCCACATTTGAAAAAAACCACACCGGCAGGAGCATCTCCCCCACTAGTTCTCTGACCCTAAGCAACTTTCTATTTACCTTTACCAGCTGGGACACTGTAAGGCTTATGATGGTTATGTTGGTCCTTACCCCTCTTCTCATTGATAATCTTATAGTGAGCATTATTATCCTCTTCATAAATCCTGCAACCATCAATCAAATCAGCAAAGACATGAATCTTCTGGTATCCAACTTCCTTCTTGATCTTTGGGCGTAACCCGTTCTCAAACTTGATGCACTTTGAAAACTCAACATTTTCCTCGTTGTAGTGTGTGTAAAACTTAGCCAACTTGATAACACTTACTTAACACTTGTTTTTGACTCTGATTTCACATGTTATTTAGGTTTTTTATTATTGTTTTCTCGTATTATGCCTATCTTTTGTATCCTTTTCAGGTATTTCAATTATCCAGAGCTCCCCTGAAGAAATGAAGGAAAACAGGATGAAAAATAGGAGTTCAGGTCAAATTTGCAGTCATGGCGTCCACCATGGCGCTAGCCATAGGGTAGGACATGACGTAAACTACCTCCTGCTGACCTTAACTACCACATTCCCCACTTCCTATCATTTACACTCATGGCGAGCGCCATGGTCTCCATGGCGGGCTCCACCTTTGGACGATGTTTTCCCCCCCAAAAGGAGTTGGGGGCATTCCTGTGATTTCCTGCATTATTCATCCTCTATAAATAGAAGTCCCTGATTTCATTTCAATTCACCCAAGCTTAGTTGCAAACTTGATCCAACCATAGTTGCAAACTTAATCCATATAATTTCACCATTGTAAAGCGATAATTCTTCACATCGGAGAATTATTGCACTGTTGATTGTGTCGGTAATCGAGTTCGTAGATTGAGTCTGTAATCGAGTTTGGAGCACTTCTGCAGAATTTTATCCTGCCACATTTATTTTCAAATGCTGTTTATTTTGAGTCGCATTTTACTTCCAATTTGTACCAGATTTAAAACCTCCCTGTTTGGAGCAGGTTTCTATTTATATTTCCCGCACTTGCTTTTACTTTGTTTATTTCCCGCACCTGCTTTTACTTTGTTTATTTTCCGCATTTCTTTTACTTTGTTTATTTCCCGCACCTGCTTTTACTTTGTTTATTTTCCGCACTACTTTTACTTAGTTTATTTCCCGCACCTACTTTTACTTTGTTTATTTTCTGCACCTGCTTTTACTTTTTTTATTTTCTGCACTGCTTTTACTTTGTTTATTTCCCGCACCGCACTTTAAATTATTTACTTTCTCGCATGATTTATTTTACCATGTATGTTTACATTCCCATGTCAGGCTGAACCTTACTGTGCTAGAATGTAAGGAATCTAGTTAGATCGATATTCCAAATAATGTGTCAATAGAAATGCTTATGGGCTATTTTGGTTTTTAATACGAGTTTTTTGTACTTTATTATTGTTGGGTAAGATCGAAAGTCGTCCAACCCTTTGTTAAACTCGATTAGTTCTAACTGGTCAAAGGAAGCGAAAGCGCTTTGTCCAGTTAGTTAGGGATTTTTATTATCAAAGAAATCAATTTTGAAACTATTTCCGGACGCGTTTATAGGGTTAAGGTTAGGTCCCCTTTTTATTAGAAATTCTAGATCAAAATACTTTTCAACTTGGTCAAGTACTTTATTTATTAAAAATAGGTTTATTACTTTAGCGTAATACGTGCCTTTTTTTAAGTGACGATAAGAAGGTCCGATTAGAGTGTATACTCGGTTCTAATTACGCGAAAGTGACAGTTCCTGTTAAATTAGTTCTTTTCTTTAGTTGAAAATATTTCCCTATAAGTAGTTCTATTCCGAAGCATTGCGAATATCATCTGACTATGTGAATTACATTCGACCCTGCTTTATATCTGAAGTTTATTTCGCAGCCCTTTACTTTCTTGCATGCTCAATTCCCTGTTTGATGTTGACTTAGCTAAACACCATAACAATAGGAAACGATGGGTTAACAATTGGTCTCTGTGGATCGATAATCTTTTATATTACTCTAAGGCGATTCGTACACTTGCGAATACACCGCATCAAGTTTTTGGCGCCGTTGTCGGGGATCAAATTCGTCAAATTTCGTATCCTATAGTCGCACCATCTAGACTAAGTTTTACAGTCCGGTTGATGCGAAGATCTCGCAGCACCGGAACCTTATTCAATCCTTTAGCGGAACCTGAACGTTACATCCATTTTCTCCGTAAGATTAGAAAAACTATGGTTGAGAATCGTAACCAAAGACCCCTTAAGGAATTTGCCCAACTGTCAGATAAGGAACCTAGTTCAAGTATCATAAACCCAGCTATAACCACAAATAATTTCGAACTAAAACCCTCATTGCTACAACTGGTGCAACAAAACCAATTCGGTGGTCTCGCTAATGAGAACCCGAATCAACACTTAAAAACTTTATACAATTAACAGACACTTTAAAATGCAATGGTGCTTCGCCTGAGGCCATACGCAAAACAATCAAGTCAGTTCTCCCACCGTATCACATATATCAAGAAAAACCACTTCCAAATGTTAAGAATTGAGAGAGTTGTACACTTGTGATTAAAGAATCAATAACTTGTCTAGTTAGGTCAAACTTCTTCAATTAACCCTTGTATCTTTTGACTTCCCTTGACAAAGTGAGGCATGATGAATCATAGTAGGCCTTATCGTTATGTACTTTAGAGCATTCTCAATGATTGAGCTTGAATCTTAATGAAGAAATTGTTGAAGAAGGAATGGAAATAAACTCATGAACCTATGAATCAACTTGATGAAATGTGTTGTTCCCTCACCTATAGGATCATTAATTAAAGAAAACACTTATTGTGTTTATTAGTTAAAAGTTAATCAATACAAAACAAACATGTATCAATATACAAATCAAGGTGTTTGGTGATTCCTCATGAGAAAAACTTAGAGATAGGGAGAAGAGCCTAACCCAATTGTGATCTTGGTATGATTTAGTTGATATGAGATGATAGAGGGATCTTATGAGAAAAAATTGGGGTACAACAATAAGCCTTCAACTTTAAATCTTGCCAATCCAGGCCAACTTACCGAGCATTAGCTCTCAACTTGATATACTATGTATGCGACAACAGTATCAATGTAATAACAATCAATAAAAATTAATTCAACAACGATTCAATGCAATTCAACACTGGACATAAGCCTACAACTTGGTATTTCAACAAAAATCATCATCACCTGCAAATTCATGTATTATGGAAAAATCATTCAATTCCTGGTCTCAACCAAAATACATTACAAACGCTTCGCGAAATATCCAGACAATTCTACCAAAACCGACTAATTATTCTTCTGCTCAAATTACTAATATTTCTACTCTGTATTAATATTATTAAGACTATTTCGGTACTACTACTTTACAAGCTAGACTACTTTTAATGACTTTCCTGCTAGGTTATCCTTCATTGCTATTATATTACTGTTACCGCTATTTAATATTACTCTGATATTTTTATTGCTAACTTTGCTACTGCTAAGTATTATAACTTTGTGATATAAATTAATCTTGCTACTTTAGTATCTACACTATATATATATATATATATATATATATATATATATATATATATATATATATATATATATATATATATATATATATATATATATATATATATATATATATATATATATATATATATATATATATATATATATATATATATATATATATATATATATATATATATATATATATACACTAACTTAATTAAATTAGTTAATTCAAATATCTATTAATTATACCTATATGTAGTACTTTGTCTCCTCCTAATCTACTACTCACGTGTAAATCATTTACCATGATGTCACTATCAAAATTATTAATTCATGACAAAACAAAAAGGAATATAATTAAGATAAATGTGAAATGTGCCCCTCGGCACAGGTGGTGTTCCACTCGGCACTCTCTTTCTCACTTATGGTGTCGACAGACACCGTTCCTCTCCCCCTCGACACGCTCAATTTTTGTGTTCCCCTCGGCACACTTTGTATGCCCATCGGCATTGTTTACTTTCATGCATTCCCTTCTATTTTCAATGCAGTGTCCAACTAATTTTCCTCCGAATACCAGTTTCATATCAGAACAATATATAATTGCAGAAAACCTCAATTTTTCACAGAAAACACGATTTTACAGAGACAACAACAGACATGAAAACAATAGGAATTCGGTATAATTCTCAACACCATTCGCGCACAGTAACAATTTTTATACAAACCCAAATCCCATATTCTATTAATCATATACCCTATTATAGAGCGAGAACCCCACCCTTACTTTAGATTGAAGGCCGCTCTATAACTCTCCGATCGAAAACTTAGCTTTGCCTCTTTTCCCTATTCCTCTTCTCTCCAACTTCTACGATCAATACACCAAGACTTCTTTATTTTTCTAATTAACCTAATTCTTATATCAACTTAACCTTATTTCTTTAATCCTATTGGGCCTAACTTACATACCCCCACCTTACTACATACCACCATATAAATAAGCCCAACAACTTAATTTTATATTATTCTAATATTCTACCAATTATAATATTATCACTATTATTAATAAACTAATTAATTAACTAGTAATAATATAGAAACTTTTGCCAACAATTCTCAACACCTCACAACCTCAGCGAATAATTCGAAAATAATTAATTAAATAATTAATTAAATTAACGGGAGTTACAACTCTCTCCCACTTAGAATATTTTCGTCCTAAAAAATTTACCTTGTTCGAACAACTCAGGATAGGAGTCCTGCATCTTGTTTTCCAACTCCCACGCCATGCTTTCTCCGGCAGCTCCTAACCAGACTACTTTCACCAAAGCAATATGCTTTCCTCTTAGAGTCTTCATTTCATGATCTGCGATTCATACATGCATCGTCTCACAGTGAGATTATCCCATACTTGCACATCATCCATATGAATCACATGAGATGAATCTGAAATATACTTCCAGAGTTTTGACACATGAAACACATCATGCAAATTCCAAAGGTTAGGCGGTAAAGCCACTCTATAAGCAACATTACCAAATCTCTGAAATCTGATATGGACCTATAAAACGAGGAGTAAGCTTCTTAGACTTCAATGCATGCCCAACACCAGTCACTGGTGTAACTCTCAGAAACACATGGTCACCTGCTTGAAATTCAAAATCTTTCCTTCGTCTGTCATGATAACTTTTCTGTCTACTTTGGGAAGTTTTCATCTTTTCTCGAGTTAACTTCACCTTCTCAGTAGTCTCTCAAATAATTTAAGGTCCAAGCACTACACTTTATCTAGACTCGTGCTAACATAAAGGAGTTCTACATCTCCGACCATACAACGCTTCAAAAGATGTTATTCTAATACTAGAATGGTAACTATTATTATAAGTAAACTCTATTAATGGAAGATAAGTATCCCATGAACCTCCATGCTCAAGAACACATGCTCTCAACAAATCTTCTAACGACTGAATAGTCCTTCCAGTTTGACCATCCGTCTGAGGATGATATGCCGAACTCAACCTCAACTTAGAACCCAACGTCTCTTACAAAATCTTCAATAAATCTGAAGTAATATATAACATGTAATATATTACCGGTGGCAACAAAGAAGCCTTCTTTAAGAGTCACAATGCCTGGTTCTATTATGTTCAAAAGCACCAATGAAATATCCTAGAACTATGAGGGAGATGTCTATTATCATGGAGAAAAGCAAGAGCCCTTGGTAGACAATATTATGGGGACTGGTGGGATTGCTCGCAGTGGTAGAGTTTTTGCTCCTCTCAGCAAACATAATGATACAAATGCCAAGGAAAAACATGTAAATACAGATAATCAGGGGCAAGACCCATGGTCGTCTTCTTCCGAAGCAAGAGAGATAGAAGAATTGATGAAGATCATAAAGAAGAGTGATTTCAAGATAATTGATCAGCTTAATTAGAAATTGTCTAAGATATCCATCTTGTCATTACTACTCTTTTCTAAAACCCACCATAACACATTATTGAAATTCTTGGGCACCGCTTATGTTCTCGAGGAGATTTTTGTAAATCAACTAGAAGGAGTGGTTGCTGGCATAACTGTAGGAAATGAGTTGGGATTTACATATCGGGATCTACCTTCGGAAGGAAAGAATCATAATAAGGCATTGAATGTTAATCTAGAATGCGTCGGTACGACTCTTGCTCTTGTATTAGTAGACACCAGATCTTCCTTGAAAGTCTTACCAAAAGATGTTTTAAGCAAGCTTCAGGTTGAAGGTGTGGAGTTAACATCGAGTGATGTGATTGTTCATGCTTTTAATGAAGCAAAGAAGTCTATTATTGGAGAGATTATGCTGTCTATCAAGATTGGCCCTCAAGTGTTTGATATAACCTTCTTTGTTATGGACATTCATCCTTCTTACAGTTGTCTACTAGGGAATCCCTGGATCCATAATGCAGGTGCAGTAACTTCAACCCTCCATCAGGAATTAAAGTTTGCTGCAGGAGGTCAAGTCATAGTTGTTTGTAGGGAGGAAGATATCTTGGTTAGTCATCTGGCATCATCCGTTATGTTGAAGTAGAGGGAGAAATTAAAGGCACTTCATATCAGGATTTTGATGTTGTTCCCATTGAGAAAATTCTCGCCACTGAGTTTAAGAAACCAAATTGTTTTATAACATCGTTGAAATAAGCTAGAGTTGTAGTGGAATCCAGATACCCTGAAGGATGGGGCCGAGTCTTGGACCTACCTGCAAAATTTGATAAGTTTGGATTAGGCTATCCTCCGGGATCGCAGGAACGAGGTAAGTTATCTCCTAGAGGAAGAGGAAGTTTTGGTTCAAAAGGCCGTGGTTCTCCATCTTTCATCAAGTTCGCCAGCGTCGGTACCATCAACGAAGGTCATATATAAGCAGTGGATGATAAGGTCGACAGCGACAACGACATCAACAACTAGATTCATCCTTGTGTTCCCGCACAAGAGCTCCTCAATTGGAATGTTGAAGATATCATTCATGTCACTTTACTTCATAAGTAATCTCATTTTTTTTTATAAAATTTCTTGTGCTCTTCCAAAAGCATAGTGAAATCTTGTAGAGTCCCTCTATTTTTGCATGTTTTATCATTAAATAAAGGACGTATTTATTCAAATTTGAGTTCCATGTCTTTCTCTCACTCTTTTTAATAAAACTGGTAATGTTTTTCTTTCTTTTTACTTTTTTCTTTAAAAAAAATCGCTCGAATTCTAAAATCATAAATCCCCTTTGTACAGATTCACCCTGGTACCCATTGATAATGATACTATTATGACTTTTTATGACTTCAATAATCTGACTTAGCAAGCTGAAGAAGATTTTGAGGAAGATTATGAACTCCCCGAAGAGCTGTCTAGGCTACTGAGGTGGGAAGAAAGGGTTATCCATCCACACGAGGAATCCTTGGAAGTTATCAACTTGGGTACCAAAGACGTTAAAAAGGAAGTCAGAATAGAGGCTACTTTGGAAGGATTGGTGAAACAAGGTCTGATTGGTCTACTACAATAGTACATCGATGTCTTTGCTTGGTCTTATGAAGATATGCTTGGGCTTGATACAGATATTGTTATGCATTGTTTGCCTCTCAAGGAAGATTGTCCATCTGTTAAGAAAAAGCTCTAAAGAATGCATCCAGACATGTTCATGAAAATTAAAGAAGAAGTTCAGATGCAATTCAATGCAGGTTTCCTAAAGGCAATCAAGTATCCGCGTGGGCTGCAAACATTGTGCATGTGCCGAAAAAGGATAGAAATGTACGAATATGTGTGGATTATAGAGATTTGAATAGAGCAAGTCCTAAAGATGATTTTTCGCTTCCTCACATCGGCATTTTGGTTGACAACACCGCTCATTAACAGGTATTCTTCTTCATGGATGGTTTTTCTGGGAAAAACCAAATCAAAATGGCCCCAAAAGATATGGAGAAAAGTACCTTCGTTACCCCTTGGGGTACCTTTTGCTACAAAGTGATGCCATTTGGTCTGAAAAATGATGGCGCAACATATCAACGTTCCATGGTGACTCTTTTCCATGACATGATTCACAAATAAATCGAGGTTTATGTCGATGATATGATTGAAAAGTCCCAAACTAAGAAGGATCACCTGATACACCTGCAAAAATTGTTTGAAAGATTAAGAAGATTCCGATTAAGGTTGAAATCAAACAAATGCACCTTTAGAGTATGATCTGGAAAACTTTTGGGTTTCATAGTAATTCAACAAGGCATTGAGGTCGATCCAGCAAAAGTAAAAGAATTACAAGAGATGCCCGAGCCAAGAACAGGGAAAGAGGTATGTAGGTTCATAGGAAGATTAAACTACATCTCTAGATTCATTTCTCACTTAACAGTTACATGTGAGCCAATTTTCAAGTTATTACGGAAGGACCAAGCTGTAGAATGGAATGACAAATGCCAACAAGCCTTTGATAGGATCAAGAAATATTTTCAAGAACCTACAATTTTCATACCTCCGGTGCCAAGAAGGCCTTTGATTATGTTCCTGACAGTCCTTGAAAGTTTTATGGGTTATGTACTCTGTCAACATGATGAAACAGGAAGAAAATAGCATGTGATTTACTATCTGAGTAAAAAGTTCACCGAATGTGAATCAAGATATTCATTGCTCGAAAACACATGTTATGCACTTGCATGGGCCGCCAAGCGCTTGAGGCAATATATGTTGATACATATAACGTTCTTAATATCCAAGATGGACCCGATTAAGTACATATTTGAAAAGCCATCCTTAACAGGAAGAGTTTCTCGTTGGCAAATGGTGTTAACAAAATATGACATACAATATGTTACCCAGAAAGAAATTAAGGGTAGTCTATTATCAGATTATCTTGCCCACCAGCCAATGGATGATTATCAACCCGTGAAATTTGATTTTCCAGATGAAGACATTATGGGTGTCTGCCAAATTAATGGAGATTGGGAGACCCGTCACCCCAATTTGATCCTTTACAAAGAACATGTCATGCAATTAATTCCCTACTTTGATGAAATCACCTTCATCCATTTCCCGAGAGAGGAGAATAAATTGGCTGATGCCTTGGCCACCTTGTCTTCCATGTTCAAATTCAAATGGGTCAATGAATCACCTAGCATCATAATTGAACATTTGGATGAACCAACTTACTGCCTTGAGTTGGAAAAGCTGAAAAATGAAGAACCTTGGTACTATGACATTCAAAGGTACCTTGAAACATAAGAATATCCAGAAGAGTTTTCCACAACTGATAAAAAGACTTTACGAAAACTATCATCCAAATTCCTCTTCAGCGGAAAAATTTTCTACAAAAGAAATTATGATTTAGTATTGCTTAGATGCGCGGATAGACACAAAGCAGCTAGATCATAGAAGAGGTACATGAAGGTTCCTTTGGAACACATTCTAGTGGTCTCCCCATGGCTAAAAGAATCCTTAGGGCGTGATATTATTGGACCACTATGGAAGATTATTTCTTTCATCATGCCAGAGCTTGCCACAAATGTTAGATCTATGCAGATAAAATGAACGTGCCACTAGCACCTCTGAATGTAATGACTTCTGTCTGGCCCTTTGCTATATGGGACATTTACATGATCGGCCGAATCGAGCCAACTGCTTCTAATAGTCACTGTTTCATCCTAGTTTCCATTGACTACTTTTAAAAATGGGTAGAAGCTACTTCATACGCCAATGTCACCAGACAAGTGGTTTCCCACTTCATCAAAAATCAAATCATTTGCGGCTACAGAATTCCCGAAAGGATCATTATTAATAATGGATCCAACCTCAATAACAAGATGATAAAAGAGCTATGCCAGAATGTCAAAATTTAGCATCATAACTCTTCACCTTATCGGCCAAAAATGAATGGCGTCGTTGAAGGCGCCAACAAAAATATCAATAAAGTCATGCAGAAGATGGTTGTGACATACAAAGATTGGCACGATATGTTACCTTTTTCTCTTCATGGCTATCGTACTTCAGTCCACACCTCGACCAAGGAATCTCCTTTCTCGCTTGTCTATAGGATGGGGGTTGTTTTACCAGTAGAAGTAGAGATCCCTTCCCTAAGGGTTAAAATGGATGTCAAATTGAATGAAGTAGAATAGGTCTGAACAATGTTTGATCAGTTGAATCTTATTGATGAGAAACGATTGGAAGCCATTTTCCATGGCCAGATATATCAAAAGAGAATTAAGAAGGTTTCGATAAGAAAGTATGGCCTCAAAAACATCCAAATCAGAGAACTCATGTTGAAGTAAATCCTGCCTCTTAATAGTACAAATACTAGGGGGAAATGGACACTAAATTACGAAGGGCCGTATGTTGTGAATAAGGTCTTCTCATGAGGATCTTTGCTACTCACTACTATGGATGGTGAATATTTCCCACTCACAATGAATCCCAACAGATCATAAAAGGAAAAGATTCGGGAAAAAATTAGGGATGAAAATACCAACAAAAAAAGAGTACACCCGCTAATTTGAAAACCTGCAAGGGCAGATTAGGCAAAAAAGGGTATCCTGGTGGATTGAAAACCACCCATAGGGGAGGTCCAGGCTAACGTTAAGGATTTAAAAGCGAATGACTGATCTGCGATTTATCTCTACAAACAACAATTGACAACCCTGATAGGAATGAATTAATCAAGTCATCTTCTTATGAAAGCAAAAGTGATAAGAACTTTGAGGAAATAATGGTTATAATAGAATTAGAAACCAATGGAAATCAGACTTTGATGTTGCCAGTTTAAACTTTTACCTGTATAATCACCTTTTTTTAGGGATTGTTTCCTCATGTAAAAAGCGCCTATTTACAGGCTAAATTTAATAAATTTTCTCTTCATCTAAGAACAAGTTGTGTTTTTCTTTTACTCCTTTGAATAATTAAACTTCTGGTAATTTTTGAAAAGACTATCGCATTGAGAGTCGCGAAAACCTTTTGAAAAAAAATGAAAATTAGAAATTAATTAGAAATGTTAAGGGAATGTACACAATCATGTACACCACGCTGGGGCATAAGTGATGATTCATACATTCCCAAAGGCCATCGCCCACTCATAAGACAAATGTGTGCTACCTCCTCAAAGATGACCAAATAGTAAAATCTATTCCCTGCAAAGATCACACTCGAATGATCTTTCCCAAAAGGGGCCCATTTTACAAACAACATTGCATAACATAATCACATCATGGCATCCAAACTATGTAGCATATACTATAAAAAGGATCATTACATCTTAAAAATCAAACATGCATCAGAAACATGAGGTAGCCTAATTTTTCCCGTAGAAAGCAACCCGAAAGACTTGCTCATCATCATAACTATTCCCTAGTAACACAGTGTCGAGTCACTACTCATTTGTTTCGAGATTTATTAGTGCTCACCTTGTTTCTTTTATTGATACTCGTCCATATAGATTCCAACACTCAGTCGCGCTAATCTTTTCCTAAACACTTGTATGTGTCTGTCCTAAAACATTCGTCTGTGTCTGATTTAATTACTCGTATGTATCAAATATTTCCTTGATACCTGTCTATGTCTGATCCGAAAAACTCATTTGTGTCTTATTGAAATACTCGTCTGTATCAAATCTTTCCTCTACACTCGTCTGTGTCTGATTTAAACACTCGTATGTGTCAGATTTTTCCTAAATACTCGTCTGTGTCATATTTTTCCTAAACACGCATCTGTGTCTGTCCTAAAACACTCATCTGTGTCTAATTTAAATACTAATATGTATCAAATCCTTCTTTCATACTCGTATGTGTCTGATTATTGTTCACCTCAAATACTCTTCTGAATTATTTCTACTCATTGAATCCCTAGTAGAGCCATTGGTTCAAAACTCGTTTGTGTTTGATTTCTTCTAACACTCGTCCGTGTCTATTCTTAACCAACAAAACAAGTTTTCTTTCCCAAATAAATATCAAAATTATCCATTTCTCAGGACAAATTTTGGGTTCATTAAGTATTTAATCTCCTTATACCTTGAATTCTCAAAAGGCGAAAGCCATGTTAGATTAAGATTTGGTTCTAAAATAATATCTCTCTGAGTTTTGATGATAACAAATGAGTATGCTTGTATGATAAATTTTGATACTCTAATGTTTTTTATTTTTGATTATTTAACAAACAGGCTCTGCTTCTGATGGATGACGTGACCAAGACTTTAGAAGAGAATTAATTTCGCTTTTGCGCTACACAAGTTCTAGAAAGACACTCCAGAAGAATCTGAAGTGTTGGCTCTGATATGAAGTCTAAAGAAACCATTCATAAGATTTGAAGGCAGAAGTATATACTTAAGTCCATATGCTAAAGACTCATGTTTCTGAAGACAACGTGTTATAAAGAAACAAGTTGAAAGATCTAAAGAAAAAAGTTTCTACTTAAGTCCAGATGTTAAAGACAAAAGTTTCTACTTAAGTCCAGATGCTGAAGACTAAATTTTCTGAAGACAAATCATTCTCAAGACCAAGTGCTGAAGATTCTGATAGACGAAGTTCTAAAGACTCTAAAGACTTGAAGTTCTAAAGACCCATGGTTCTAAGAAAAAGGTTCTAAAGACCAAGTGCTAAAGACTCTAAAGACAAAAGTTATAAAGACTTTAAAGACTTGAAGTTATGAAGATCCAAGGTTATAAGAAAAGGTTCTCATGACCAAGTTCTAAACACTTTGAACATGCAGTTCTGAAGACTCTGAAGACTTAAAGTTCTGATGACCTTATGTTATATTCTCGCAGAAGCCTCTGAAGTGCATAAGGAAAGAAGATAATGTTAACGTGGTACAAATAGTACATGTTACAATCAACTTTTCATTCCACTACCATGAAAGGACGGACGTGTTGCACGATCTTGTCCCCTACGTGATTGCTCAAGCTTTCAATGTTTTTGGAAATTCTAAGATGTTGCAACTGGTTTTAAAGACAGAGTCGCCACTATTAGTTTTTATCATAAGGAAGGGAATCTAACAGAAAACCCTAATTCGTAGACAGAGATTCTAGCTTTCGGACTCTATTAGACGAAAGGGAGGTGTTAGGCACCTTTCATCTACCTTGTTCACAAGGATACTAGGTTTTAGGTTTAGGTTTGGGTAAAAGAGGGTTTTAAATTTTAATTAGGAGGAAAGAGTTTGTTTTTTATAGGAGAACTCGCTATGATTTTTGATCTTATGCCTACTGTTGTACCCAAAAAAATTTCCTCTCACCTATCAAGAATTTGCTCACAAGATCTCCTTTGGCTCAAGACTGCACTAGGGTTGATCATCTCAAGACACCTCCTTAAGCATTGATTACCAAAATTAGGGTTTGGTATTGCACAAGTATATTTGAACTTCCAATGCCCAATATGACTTTCATGGATCATTATAGACCCTCAAGATCATTCATCTCAAGTTTCAAGCTTTGGATCACACTTTTGCTCAGTCAATTGAGCAGTTGACCTAAAAATCAGTTGTATTGGGGAAAAAGTCAACTTTGGCCAATTTACAGTAAAAATTCATAATTTTTTATCCACATCAACATTTTAAACTCATATGTATCATTTGATCAAGTTTGGACAATAATTCCTCAAGAAATTTGATCAAATCTTTAAAAGGGCAAAATGGTCAAAATTAGGGTTTTTAACTAGGAAAGGGCAATTTATGATTTTTGACCTAGCAAATGATCAATTGGTTTAAGGCATGATCTCAAAAGTCCAATTGCATCATTTTGATCTAATTACATGGCTCAAAACATTGCTCAAGTCCATTGGATTGACAGATGAATTTTCAGTCAACTAATCAAAAGTCAACTGTATATTGAAAAGTCAAACTTTGACTTTTTGGTCAAAATCAAATGCCAAAGATTAAAATTCATTAAAACATGTAAAAATATGAAACTTATTCATCAAGAAATCAAAAATTCAAGATTTCATTTTGAAAAGTTAAAATTTCTAAACTTAGAAATTTTTCTAAGTGTTGAAAATTTCATATTTTTTCATAACTTTGAGCAAACTTTTCACCCTGATGCAAGATGATTCAAGAGAAACTTCCAACATGAAAGTTGTATATCTCTATGAAATATACAAATTTTCTTCATAAAACTTCTTCCAAAAGTTCTTGGATCTCAAGTTATAATTTTAAGAACATGTGGTCATGAAACAAAACACTTAATGAAATTTTTACCCTAATTTGGTCAGGATTTTGACCCAACTTCATGGCACTTTTTCATATAGTTCCAAGGGGAATCTTCAAAATAAATTCCAAGATGGTTTGTAGAGCACATTTCAAGCTTTCCAAAATGTCCAAGAACTCCTTGAGATCATTCTTGAGTAGGGAGAATCGAAGAGATGAAGTTAGGGTTTTATCACATGAATTACAAGTCATTTTGTGATGAACCAAATTCAAAATTCAAAGTATGTTGCATAACCTCTACTTTGCAGGCCTCAAACTTGTTAGTAACTCCATAATTAATGACTTTCACAACTTTTATAGGTCTCATTTCAAGCATTCAATGCAAGGCCATGCTTTATATCCATTTTGGGAAGAAAGTGTACATTGCCATTTTGATAAAGTGCTTTTTACACAAAACTTGTTCTTGAGCCTTGCACTTGTTCTCTTCTGATCATACAAGTCCTATAACCCATAAGAAACTTGTTAGACACTTACAATCACTCAGCCCATGCTTGTACTACACATTGAAACTTGGTTTCCCACGTTTCTTCAAAATCAAGTAACCTAGCAATTAGCTGAAAACTTGTACTTTTGATAGTCCAAACCACTCCAATCCTTTTGCTTATAGATATACAAACCATTTTCCACAAAAGACACGAATGCTTGACACCTAAAAACACCAAGAACTCAGAATCACATCTCATACCTCCATTTTCACATAAATTGACCAAAAACTTGAAACTCATAACTCCCTCGTGCGTTTTCAAGCCTCTTTGTTCCTAAAGCTTCTAAACATCATTTAGAACTCATCCCATACCCTTTTACAGAAATGTTACACCATTAACACCACCCTCCATTTTCAAAAATAGACTTTGCACTTGGACTTCTCCATAACTCCTCAGGTACTTTCAGCTCAAGCTAAGCATCCCATTAGCTTCCTGGGAACTTGAGGAAGCTAACCCAATCATTGGAACTCCTTGAAAGCTGCTCAAACTTCAAACCTGATACCCTCTTGCAAGGTAAGTTTTCTAACTTTGGAACTTTTCATACAGACATCATCAATGATTTATTTGTGAATGAAACATGTAGATATCATTTCCCTAAAGCTAACCATGTCCATAGTTTCCATTAATTTTGCCTGAGCTTAGAGAACTTTAAGTTTGAATTTTCTGAGATTTTTAGGGTTCAGAATAGGGCCATTAAAATTCATGTTTGTCTTTGATCTATAGTTTTAATGCTTTAGATTTCTTAAACCGTAAGGAAATTTGCTACAAGTTTCATGTTTATAGTTTTCATTTTTGTTGAGATTTGAACAAGTTACAGAGCTTCTGGCTGGGCGTGAGGTTGAAGATGAAGTTAGCCTCAGGAACATGTTTCCCTTATGTATTTATTGTTTAATTTATATAAACGGATGTATAGCCACCCCAGTGGTAGAAGCGCGCGCCTGTAACCTGAGGGACCTGGGTTCGAGCTCCAGTGGTACCCTTTTGATTTTTTTTCATATTTTTTGCATTTCTGCCTCTTTTTTTGCAAGCGTTGGGCTTCATCTTTGGGCCTTATGATTTTTTTATTACCTCTAACCCCCTGTTTCACTTATACAGTCCCTGGTCCATTTTTATTTTCTTTTCTTATTTTCATTTTATTTATTTTCTTAATTATTTTTCTAATACAAAAAAATCACAAAAAATATAAAAATAGTAGATTTATATTTTGACTTAGTTTATTTATTTTTCTCACAAAAAAATATTTTATTTAACCATACTTTATTTATTTTACTAATTATTCTTGTAAATTTAATTAAAACTAGGTTATTATTTATTTTCTTTTACACCAATTAAAATATATTATTTTAATTTAAAAAAGGCCAAAAATATTTTATAATACTATAAATTATTTTCAAGACAAAAATACAAAAAAAAACACTTTTCTTAAACTTAATTTCTTTTTAATCAATTAATAGATTTAGGGTTTTATGTAGAAACCTTTTCTTAGTAAAGTTAGGTTTACTTTTTTTTACCTTTAATTAATTATTTTTCCCTTTAATTAATTAGGTTAAACTCAAATTCCCTTTTTCCTAAAAAATGCAAACAAATATCCATTTTGAAATTCTGGCTGCAGATACTCAATGTCTCGTTCAATGTTATGACACCGTATCTGACTTTCTATAAGACAGTAAATACAAAAACAGTAAAGAACACAGTCAATTGTTTACCCAGTTCAGTATGCAACAACACCTACTCTGGGGGCTACCAAGCCAGGGAGGAAATCCACTATAAGAGATATTAATTCAGGAATAAACCAACCAGTTTATCTCCTTCACTTAAGACCTACCCAATGTAACTTCAATCTAAGTACAACTTAAACCTGAGTTCCTACTCACTCCCCCTCAATCAC
Source organism: Vicia faba (assembly GCA_948472305.1). Taxonomy (NCBI): domain Eukaryota; kingdom Viridiplantae; phylum Streptophyta; class Magnoliopsida; order Fabales; family Fabaceae; genus Vicia; species Vicia faba. Next base: position 1,165,145,101 of record OX451735.1, on the reverse strand, counting down.
AGCAGTGATACATAAAAACAATTTGACTAATGAATTGTTGAAGACACTCTTTAAAACATACACTTGATTATGCTTCACAACTTTTTAATCAAGAAACACAAACACTCTTGCTTCACAGCTTTGAGTGATACACAAACCTAACTTGACTTTGCTTCACAGCTTTAGTCAAGAGACATACAAACACTCTTGCTTCAAAGCTTTGAGTGTTACACAACCCTTACAATTAAAACCTATTCCAAGTCACTTATCACAATGATAATTGCTTGGATTACAATAGTAAAAACTATACAGCTTCTAAATGATCTTCTATCAAAAAGGGATTACTTTCAAAACAGCAGCTCTGTTGAATATATAGCAGTTGCAACTTCCGTTAGGGTTTCCACAAAAAACTAGGGTTAATTCCATTTGACCTTAAGACTAGGTCACAGGACTTTATCAACCAGGTTAGGGTTGAGCTAGGTTAACCCAAAGAAAACACAGGATTCTGTTCTGGAAAGACTGAGTCATTTTCCTGAAATAACTCAGAATTAACCAAACTGCATACCTGTTAGTTCAGAACAGGATGTCTTAACATCTGTTATGACATCTGAAAACTTGTCTACTGATTTAGGTAAATATGATCATTTTGCAAAATGCTCAGATACACACTTATAAACATCAGTACTTGTATGACAATATTTTTCTGCAAAGGTACCTAATGAATCAGTACAAACTAAACTAGAATGTTATGACATCAGTCATGACATTCACACATACACTTGGGATTTACCAAAAATGCAAGCCAATAACTAAACAACTACAAACTCCCCCTTTGGCAGATTTTTGGCTAAAGACCCTAAGCAATCAGAGATAGATAGCAGCAGAAAGAAATGACTGCAGAAAAATAGAATGTCTAATTAAGTACCAAAATATATCTCCCCCTCTTTAGCCACAAATGGGCCAAAGATACATGTTCATAAAAATTATACAGTCATCCAGAAAAAAGTAATAAGAGCAGCAGCTAAAAACTGAACACACTTCCAAACTCCACCAGGGACCAGCATCAACTCCACCAACCAGCAACCAACCTTTAAGCACTCTCATCAGACTCGGAGGAGCTAGTTTCTTCAGTATTGAGATGACCTTCAGCTTCTACACCCTCTTCCCTTCTGTTTCCTTCAGCTTCCTCCTTTTCTAACCTGGCAATTAGGATTTCTAGGGTCTTTTTCCTAGCTTCCAGTTCTTTGCAGGTCTCTTTTAATACAGCTATGACATCAGATGTCTTGGACTGGGTCTTCACAGACGATGTCTCAGCTGATGTTATGACAATATCAGGAGCATGAGATCCCTGAAACAGTTTGTAGTGCAACCCAAGGGCAGGAGCTCTTTTGCAAGCAGTATCTCTTGCCACCAGGATATCAGGGTATTGTGCAAGGATAATTCCACAAAGGAGGGAGGGAAAGGCAATTGGTCCTTTGACAGCATAACTACCAGCATGTTTTAAAGTTTGTTCAAAAATATACCTGCCATAGTCAAAAGCAGTTTTGGTTCCCACAGCATAAATAAATCTCCCCAATCCTGTGGAGATAGTTGATTTATGATTTGTAGGCACCCAGTTGGCTGCACCAATCTTGTGCAGGATGGCAAATTTCATGCTAAGTTTGCTGGCATTCAGCTTGCCTTTCAAGGGCCAGCACTTCACTTGCCTTGCTGTGATGGTTTGACAAACTTCATTGTCAGTGACTTCCAGATCAGGACAATCCTCATTTGTTCTTCCAATAAATTTGTTAATTTCTGATGGAGAGAACTTGACCCTTCTTCCTCTAACAAAAACACTTTCAAAGTCAGCTGACCTTCCATCAGCATAATCATTAGACAAGTTAACTATGAACTCCTTAACCAGATTTTCATAACACTTGTTAAATTTTATCATTGTCTTCATCAGTCCAGCATTCTTGATCAGGTCCATGATGTCTTTGCACTCCATGGCATCATTGTTGAGTTCTCTTTCTAAAGCTATTCTCTTTAAGCAAACATACTTCCATCTGTTTGCATTGTCAGGATGATGAAAAGAGATGTTGTCTGTTGGGACTTCAGGAACTCTAGCAATTTTGCTGGAGGGGAGCTTCCTTCTGATAGGAATTTCTTCAGCATCAATCTCAAATTCTGATTCCTCATCAGAATCAGAAGATTCAGGTTCTTTTCTCTTCTTTGAAATTGGTTGTCTATCAGTATGCACCTGGGCTTTCACCTTCCCTTTGGACTGAACAGTTTTCACAGAATCTACCCCAGCCATGCCTTCAGCCTTGGATTTCTTATTAGCAGGTTTATCTTTTGTCAAACATTTTCCAGCATTCTGATTATTCTTCCTTTTCATCATTCTCCTAGCTATGCTAGGGTTTACATTGGCAATCAGATCATTGTCTGAGTATTCCTCATCCACATCAATGATAGGTGGATCAGCAGTCTTTTCTGAAGGGTTCTGAATGTTGTCATTTTGTGTCATAACATTCTCAGAGACATCTATATTCTCAGAGACATCCACATTTGGGCTTCCTGATTGATTTAAAGGGACAGAAATCCCCAGTACAGATTGGTTTCCGCTTAGTATACTTGTCACTAGCCTAGCAATTGCTTGATGAACTTGAACTGATCCTTCTCTATTTGATACAGAAGAAGAAGGATGAGAAGGATTACCAGAGGCAGCAGCTTGAGCTCTTCCTGCATGTCTAGTTCTCAGCTTTTTGACTTTGGCGGGGTCAGTAGCCATCTCTCTGAGAGGAGTGATCTCAAGAACTTCAGATTCTATGCATGTGGTGATTGCTCGAGAGTCTTGGTCAGATGATGAAGATGATGAAGATGAAGAGGTCGCCTTGGTTGAAGATGATGTTTGAGACATTTTGATTGACTTAGAGCACCAGTAGCAATTTGAGAAAAAATTTTGATTGAGAGAAGGGAACAAGTTGCAAAGTCGAGAGAGGTAGGAGGCAAAAGAGAGTCTTTTCAACTTCTTAAGTATTTTGAAAGAATTTGGAAAACATATGATTAACCCACTAAAAATAGACTTAACAAAATTAACTCCTTCAACCCTTGTTTTAAGCAAAATTAATTGCTATAATTTCTCATGTTGGCAAATACCCAACCTGCCCCTCAAGTTTTCAAGTTTATTTCCAACAAGAGCCTTGGTAGAAGAATCAGCCAGCTGAAGCTTAATGATACCATGTTCCAGTTTAATTGACTTCTTCTCTACAAAGTCAATGTGCTTGGTCCTGCTATGCTGAATAGGGTTCATGGAAATATTGATTATATTCAGATTGTCACAATATAATGTCACAACATCTTGTGAGACATTATACTCAGTGAGCATCTGTTTTGTCCAGATATTTTGAGAACAGTTATTCCTAGCTGCAACCATTTCCGCACAGAGTTGGGAAGGCATTCTTTTAACATGAATCATAGTTCTGGTTGATTCTTGAATGATTTTATTTTTGTCCACTCCATTTTGATGGAGAGTTATAGGAGAAGAGACTTCACGACTCATTTCTTCAGGGAAACAGAATTTATTAGACTTGTTGTTTCCAACATCCTTGTCATGATTACTTCTGGTTCTGACAACACATCCTTCTTCAAGTTTATTCACCACATCATAGACATTATCAACCTGTAGTTTTGGAGTCCTTCTGACTGCTTCCATAGAGATAGCTCTTTTCATTCTTCTTAGATGAAGATGACCAAGCTTATGATGCCACAGTTTCATCTCTTTTTCTTCTTTGGTAATTGGACACATAGTGGAGTTATTAGTGTTCTCAGGCTGCCACAAGTAACAGTTATCTTTGGATCTGATTCCTTTCATTACAACTTCTAGTTTTTCATTAATTACTAGACATTCAGATTTTGAGAAGTTGACCTTGAATCCTAGATCACATAATTGACTGATACTAATGAGATTAGCAGTCAGCCCTTTTACCAGCAAGACTTCACTCAGACTTGGAACTTCAGGGCAGTCCAAATTACCAACTCCTTTGATTTCACCTTTAGCACCATCTCCAAAGGTCACATAACTAGTGTTGTGAGGTTTAACATGATTGAGAATGTTCTTTATTCCAGTCATGTGTTTAGAACACCCACTGTCAAAGTACCAGCCTTCCTTTGCAGACACTCTCAGGGAAGTATGGGCTATCAGGGAAGTAGCCTTTTTCTTCCATTGAGGAGTATGTGGTACCTTTTTAGACTTAGGTTTGACACCTGAGTTTTGATTGGGGTATCCATGCAATCTGAAGCAGAAGGGCTTTATGTGGCCATATCTCCCACAATGATGACATCTCCATCTTTGGTACCTTTTCTTCATATGTCTCTGTTTCTGATGTTGAGAGTTATGTTGAGACATCTGCTTTGACAATTGTTTAACAGTCCTGATCTTCTTGTCTGCACCAGATTTCTTAGCTTCCACAAATCCTAGTCCAAATTTGTTTCCCACATTTTGTCCCACTTGAAGAATCTCTTCCAATTTATCTGTTCCATTGGTCAGCATCTTGACAGATTTGGTCATATGGTTCAGTTGTGAGTTCAGCAATTGAACTTCCCCTTCTAGATGACTTATAGTTTCAAGATCTGCCCTTTTTTCAGCCTCCAGCTTTATAATGAGTTTTGATTGTTTCTCATTCTGCACACAGACTTCAGCACTTCTGATACACAATTTCTTGTAGGTATCAGCCAGTTCTTCAAATGTCACTTCTTCATCACTGGTGTCACTTTCATAAGTACAAACACCAGTTAGAGCAGTAACTAGTTTGGCAGATTCTTCTTCAGAATTACTTTCTGAATCACAGTCAGACCAAGTCACAGTCATTCCTTTCTTTTGTTTCTTAAGAAAGGTTGGACATTCAACTCGAATATGCCCATATCCTTCACAACCATGGCATTGAATTCCTCTGCCTTGGTTTCCCTTCTCTTCTGACCTTGGTCTTCTGCTGGAAATGTCAATGTCAGAGGGAATGTTATGAACATTAGACCTTGACTTTGGATCCATTCTTTTGATGAGCTTGTTGAACTATCTTCCAAGCATGGCTATAGCTTCTGAAATATTTTCTTCTTCATCCTCCTTGTTTTCAACATCAGTGTTGGATACAAGTGCTATGCTCTTGTTCTTCTTGTCACCATTATCAGTGATCCCCATCTCAAAAGTCTGAAGAGACCCAATAAGTTCATCCACTTTCAACTTGCTGATGTCCTGGGCTTCCTCTATGGCAGTTACCTTCATTGCAAATCTTTTAGGCAAAGATCTGAGAATCTTTCTCACCAGTTTTTCTTCTGACATCTTTTCTCCCAGTGCTCCTGAGGTGTTGGCAATCTCCAAGATGTTCATGTGAAACTCATGAATGGTTTCATCTTCCATCATTTTTAGATTCTCAAACTTGGTAGTCAACATCTGAAGCCTTGACATTTTTACTTTGGAAGTGCCCTCATGAGTAGTTTTGAGAGTGTCCCAAACTTCCTTGGCCAGTTCATATTGATGTACTAGTCTGAAAATGTTTCTATCAATTCCATTGAACAAGGCATTTAAAGCTTTGGAATTTCCCAGGGCTAACTCATCTTCTTCTTTACTCCAATCTTCCTCAGGCTTCAGACTGATTGTCCCATCTTTCTCAGTTATGGTGGGATGGATCCATCCTTTGTCAGCAGCTCTCCAAGCCTTTTTGTCCAGAGATTTTAAGAAGGCAATCATACGAGGTTTTCAGTAGTCATAATTAGTTCCATCCAGAATGGGTGGTCTATTTCCAAAAACTCCTTCTTTGTCCATAGTGCCAGAAAGTAATATCCCTAGATCTCACCCAGTAATACAGGCAGGGTGCCTGCTCTGATGCCAATTGAAATTCTGGCTGCAGATACTCAATGTCTCGTTCAATGTTATGACACCGTATCTAACTTTCTATAAGACAGTAAATACAAAAACAGTAAAGAACACAGTCAATTGTTTACCCAGTTCAGTGTGCAACAACACCTACTCTGGGGGCTACCAAGCCAGGAAGGAAATCCACTATAAGAGATATTAATTCAGGAATAAACCAACCAGTTTATCTCCTTCACTTAAGACCTACCCAATGCAACTTCAATCTAAGTAGAACTTAAACCTGAGTTCCTACTCACTCCCCCTCAATCACAGCAGTGATACATAGAAACAATTTGACTAATGAATTGTTGAAGACACTCTTCAAAACATACACTTGATTATGCTTCACAGCTTTTTAATCAAGCAACACAAACACTCTTGCTTCACAGCTTTGAGTGATACACAAACCTAACTTGACTTTGCTTCACAGCTTTAGTCAAGAGACATACAAACACTCTTGCTTCAAAGCTTTGAGTGTTACACAACCCTTACAATTAAAACCTATTCCAAGTCACTTATCACAATGATAATTGCTTGGATTACAATAGTAAAAACTATACAGCTTCTAAATGATCTTCTATCAAAAAGGGATTACTTTCAAAACAGCAGCTCTGTTGAATATATAGCAGCTGCATCTTCAGTTAGGGTTTCCACAAAAAACTAGGGTTAATTCCATTTGACCTTAAGACTAGGTCACAGGACTTTATCAACCAGGTTAGGGTTGAGCTAGGTTAACCCAAAGAAAACGCAGGATTCTGTTCTGGAAAGACTGAGTCATTTTCCTGAAATAACTCAGAATTAACCAAACTGCATACCTGTTAGTTCAGAACAGGATGTCTTAACATCTGTTATGACATCTGAAAACCTGTCTACTGATTTAGGTAAATGTGATCATTTTGCAAAATGCTCAGATACACACTTATAAACATCAGTACCTGTATGACAATATTTTTCTGCAAAGGTACCTAATGAATCAGTACAAACTAAACTAGAATGTTATGACATCAGTCATGACATTCACACATACACTTAGGATTTACCAAAAATGCAAGCCAATAACTAAACAACTACACATTTAATTTACATTTATATTCTTGTATATTTCTTCATTTTTGTACATCATTTATTTCCATTTTTATACCAATTCAATATGGTTGTAATAGATTAACTAGGTTTATTTTCTTGCAATCCCCATTTACAATTTGTACACCCCCTCCCACAAGTATTGTAATAGCGTAGTAACTTTAAATTCCACAATTTATCGTTTTATATATAACATGCTAGTAATTAGGGTTTGTATGGAAAGACTAAAACCAACAAATAGCAAACCTTAATCAAAGACAAAATCAAGCATGAAAACCATACACTTGCACACAAACACCCCCTAGGTAAATCCACTTTGTTGCCTTTACAAAATGGTCATATTATGCATGTAAGGTATCTTAGCAAAAACAAGAAAAGTATAAGATCATAGTCCCTCGATGATGCTATATAAGTTGCCTTTCAAATGATCTTAGTCCCTAAAAGAAAATGCTAAGATACCTTGCAACATTGCTAATCATGGTTATTTGATGACCCACGCTCGTCCTGTTTACATCCAAAAGATAGGGTTACTTACCAAATCAATGGTAAGATAACAATGTCAAAGGAAAAGAAAATGAACAAGAAAGACTTTTCAGTAGGTAGAATGCTCATAATTACTTGCTCCATTTCAAATCAAACATCCTTTCTATGTTCAAAACAAACACCCACACTTTCAAAAACATCTTACAAACTTGAAAACATTTTCAAAAGATCAAACACTTTGTATACATTCTTACAAACGAGAATCATTACAAAGTTTGCCTAAACAATGGCCTCTTTACAAAATACTTTCAAAAACCACACAAATCACAATTTCAAACAAAAGCAAGTGATCTAGCAAGTAACTAAGATCCCATGGAAAACCATGGATGAAAAGGGCGCTAATACCTTCCATTTTCATAATCTACCCCCCAAACTCAAGAAATAATCTCAAAGATATTTCATGTGCTTTTTCACCTTTCCTTTTGGATAAAAGAAAAGTCGATGGCGACTCTTGCTAACCATAACATTTGCGATCAAACGTATAACCTTCAAGTCAATTCTCCCCCCGTGTCAAAGAACTGGCGACTCTACTGGGGAAAATTCTAAAAGTGGGGTTACCTTAGGGTTAGATCACATTTACTTGCTTTCATTGTTTGACTTGTATTCTTTACATTATGGTTCTTTGTTTGGGTTTGAATCCTCTACCCGGATTTGGGATACCTTATAGGTAAGTAGCAATACGTTGTGGAAACTTTGCGGGATATACCGACATGGTCTAAGCAATAGCTATGTTAGTGTGACATATTTGTGGGTACCGGTAGCCCTTGAGTTAATCAAGGAGAATATCGTGCCGCTGAGTGATGTCTTGAAGCACTAATGAACTTTTAGAACCTTTACTTGACCAACTTGGACTTTAGGACGTAGTGAGATGACTGGCTTTTGTGCAGTCCAAAGTTGGTAGGTACTCGATACTACACTCATTGAGGTTTGGTTTCTTGGGATATTTCGGTCGCCATTAAAGAGGCTTGTGCTGAAACAATGACCAAGGAAACAAACCATTGATATTGAGCTTCTTAGAACCCGGTTACTATTACTAGGACAGATTTGAGCCAACTAAACTTCAAGAGGGTACTTACCTATGAGACTCCATGCAAGCCTAAACCTAAGGACTTGTTTGCTTTGTCTGTATATACATACTTGTACATAACATCATGAACATCATAACATCATACTCATTCACTAACCATTTCAAGGATATTTGGAGTTATCCCTGTTCTGTTTTGTAGGATATGGATTCTCTTCGCAGGAAAACTATTCAAGTCAATCATGTAAGATCCCTCAACAACTTAAGGAGCTAGCTTCAAAGTTTCTAGAAAATTCTCCATTTACCGAAAGACATGGTCGCCTACTCAACTTGGTCACCTCCAACACTGATGAAGACACGATGAAGGTGCTCTTTCAGTTCTTTGATCCTTTACACCATTGCTTCACATTTCTCGATTATCAACTTGTGCCAACTTTGGAAGAATTCTCCCAACTCTTAAGGATTCCCATTCTCAATCAACTACCTTTCAACGGTACAGAAAGAGACCCAAATCTAGAATAGATTGCTTAAGCTCTACACTTGCACTCATCTGATGTCATAACTCATTGGGAAACAAGGGGTGGTTTCAAAGGTTTCCTAGCAAAGTTCTTGTTCGAGAAAGCCCAAAACTGTTGGAACTCTTTGGATTTGCAATCCTTTGAGGAAATTGTGGCTCTCCTCATCTATGGGATGGTTTTATTTCCAAATCCTGACCAACTCATAGACGTGAACGCCGTCAAAATCTTCATGTCCCGCAACCCGGTGCCTACTTTACTAGGGGACATTCTACATTCTTTTCACAGTCGCACTATGAGGAAAAGAGGTGTCCTTATGTGTTGTACTCCTCTCTTGGAAAGATGGTTTATTTCACATCTTCCCCAATCTGTATTAAAGAACGAGCAAGGTTCAAGGTGGTCACAAAGGTTGATGACGCTCAAACATTCAGACATCCATTGGTGTTCCCGATCTATAGAGAATGTTACTATTGTCGATCGTTATGGAGAATTCCCTAATGTCCCTTTATTTGGAATTAGGGGAGGTATCACCTACAACCCCTGTTTAGCCTTAAGACAGTTTGGTTACGCCCGAAGGGATGGCCCGCATGAGATACTCATTCAAGGTTTGGTATTTGACTACGAGAACGACGATCATTGTCTTCGCCAGAGACTTATCCGAGCTTAGAGGATGTTGAACAAGGTTGATAGCAAGATATTGGGGCATAAGAATTCCATCCCTCTTGAGCCTTACCTCAAATGGGTACGAACTCGTGCTCAGAGTCTTATGATGCCTTATTCTTCCATTCTCCTGGTGATCATTGAGCCTGTTATGGAGGGAGATGTTCCATACACTATCCTACATCCTGACATGCCCACCTCTCTTGAAGACTTACAAAGAGATTGGATACAACTTAAGGGGGAGCGAGACACGTTCGAAGCCCAATTCTACGCTAGCGAGAAGAAGGTTTTGGAACTCACTAAGCAAGTTCATGAGGAGAGGAACCTGAATGCCTACATCGCATCAAAGAGGATGCGTACAACCTTTTTATCTTAGAGTTTTTGTATTATTTTGCCCAAGGAAGCATTGATGTACTCAAGCTTTACTTTATTAATATAACGTGTGTTTCCTTTTTGTCTAAAACAAATTTGAATCTTTAAAATCCTTGAAATCATTGCATATGCATCTACCATTCATCATAACATAAGTAGGTTTCTTGCAACAAGTCTCCTCATCTTTCTACTGTTTATTTCAGTAAGATGGATCTCGAGCAAACGGTGAAGGACCTCCAAGCTCAAAATTCCCAGTTTCAACAGATGTTCTTAACTCTAGCCAAAGGACAAGAAGAGTCGAAGACCTTGCTAGTTGAGGAGAAGAAAAAGAAGACGAAGAAAATAACCGGAGTTCTAAACATGGGGAGAAGATTCTAAGGACAAGCAAGAAGGACCCTAGACTTTGCAACTTCATCTGGTGAGAAAGACAATCAAGATGGGAAAGGCAAAGAAACAGTTGTCCAGCCTGAGTCAGAAGAGGAAGAGGAAGAAGAAGACTATTCTGAAGAATAATACCCTCCGACCGACGACAAGTATAAGAATCTAGAGGAACGGTTGGAAATCCAAAAAGTGCCTAGATTGGACTTTGAGGAATTGGGATTAGTATCGGGGATTGTCATTCCTCCAAAATTCAAAGCACCCGTGTTTGACAAATATGACATAGTTTCATATCCCAAAATGCATCTCCGGTCCTATGTGAGGAAAATCCAGCATCATACCGCTGACAAGGATTTATGGGTACACTTCTTCCAAGACAGTCTGCCTAGAACTCAACTTGATTGGTTTTATCAGTTAGAAAGAGCTAATGTTCATAACTGGGAAGATCTGGCCGCTGCATTTTACAAACAATACCAATACAACGCTGATCTTTCGCCCACCCGTACTTAACTCCAGAGTATGGCCATGGTTTCAAGTGAAGGCTTTAAGGACTACACGCAAAAATTGAGGGACTTAGCAGGAAGAGTTCAGCCTCCTCTATCTAAAAGAGAATTAGTAGACATGTTCTTGGGCACCTTGTCTGATCCTTTCTTCAACCACTTAATTGGGAGTTCATCGGCAGGTTTTACCGAATTGATATTGACCAGAAAAAGGGTGGAAGCGGGGATAAAGAACGGGAAAATTCAAAAAGATGCATCCTCTGTTGTTGTAAGGAAACCATTCATTAGAAAGAAAGAAGTGGTTGCTGTATACCCTCAGAGAAATCAAGATAGGGCTGAATGCCTTCTAATGGTGGGGCTGTTATGATTCCTAAACCTACGCATACTCAATAAAGAAGCAACCAGCCAAGAATGGAAAGACCAGTCAGACAATTCACCTGAATTAATATGACACTATCTCAAGTATTGCCACATTTATTAAGATCCAATCTAGTGACTTTGAAAGAAGATCCAAAGAACCCTAACACAACTTCCCCTCATTATCATCCTAATGCCCGTTGTGCTTATTATTCTGAGAGTCCTGGCCATGACACTTACAACTATTGGGCTCTGAAGAACAAACTACAAGACCTTCTTAAAGCCAAAGAGATTGAATTCGATGCTCCAGAAATTCCCAATGTCATTACTGCCCCTATGCCCAAACACGGTCGTGATGTCAACGCTGTTGAGGAGGATATGTTTGCTACTTCAGTTGATGAACTTATAACCCCACTCCTAACTATCAAAAAGAATTTGTTAAATGCCGGTGTATTCCCAGGATGTGATGAAAGTTGTCATTCCTGTTTGTCCTCACCAACCAGCTGTTCTTTGTTAAAAGTAGGTGTTCAATGCCTAATAGATAACAAGGAAATTTTGTTCGAGAAGGCTTCAATTCCAACTGTTTCTTATGATGATGTTTCCATCGTGATCATTTCCTATGATTCTTCCAGGGTCTCCACCAAAAGACCGTTAGAATTACATCAGTTCCTAAAGTAGCTCTGTTGATTATTACAATGCTTGGACCAATCCCGTATTTGTCAGACAAAACCGTCCCATGGAATTATGGAGGTGATGTCTACTACCACGATATCAAGCAAGATTGGCCAGCTGCTGAAAATTCAAGTTCTGCGAAGGTTGACTCTGGACATCCCCAAAAAAGTTGGAACCCAAACATTTGATTCAACTTTTTATGTAATGGATATTCGCCCTTCATACTCCTGCTTATTAGGCTGACCGTGGATCCATAATATTGGCGTTGTTACTTCTACGTTGCATCAAATGCTGAAATATCCAATTCAAGGGAAAATTATCACCGTTCATGGAGAAGAAGAGTATATGGTCAGCCATCTAAATCCCTTCAGATATTTGGAACTAGATGGTGAATTTATTGAAAATCCATTCCAGCACTTTGAAGAAATCCCGCAGACTGTGGCAGTAACCAAGCCAGTGTCTCAAGTTCCCAAGATCACAAGGCTTCCACTCAAGATGTCATCTTTGAAGGATGCCAAGGCAGTGATAGAAGAAGGTGGGTGCACTATTTGGGGCCAACTCCCAAATATCCGATACAAATATGACAAATTTTGTTTGGGTTTCACTTCAGGAGCCCAACAAGCTGTACACCGTGCTCGTGCCGGAGGACCATCCTTGAAGATCAGCAACCACCAAGTCAGTGCAGTGGAGGATGATGAAGACAGCTACAACCTGGAGGATTGGATTTTCCCAACTGTCAGTGGAGGGCTCAGCAACTGGGAAGCTAGAGATTTCATTCCAATCACTTTTATCCCACGGTAATTTCTCTTTACATTTTTTTGGATCTATAATATTAAAACAATTCAGACTCTTAAAACCTTGTGTCTTACCCGAGGCATAATGGTCCATTTGTAAGGGTTATTATCTCATTTCCATATGACATCAATGAATCATGGACATTTTTGCATACAAACTTTGTGCTCATTGTTTTTCTTTTTACATTTTCATTTCCTTCAAAGATAGTTATACTCTTACACACACTCACACTCACAATGCAAGTCTACATCCACTCGGGATCCCATGGGTAACGGTTCTGCTATGGCCTTTTGTGATTCTGAAAATCTAATCTATCAAGCCGAAGACGAAAGTGAGGAAGATTGTGAAGTGCCAGGGGAACTCACCAGTTACTACAACAAGAAGAGAGGACCATTCAACCCCACAAGGAACCAGTGGGTACAATCAACCTAGGTACCGAAGAAGACAAAAGCGAAGTCAAGATGGGTGCCAATCTGGAACCCAGTGTCAAGGAGCGTCTAATTCAGTTGTTACTTGATTATGTTGAGGTCTTTTCCTAGTCGTACGAAGACATGCCAGGACTTGATGCATATATTGTAGTACATCGTCTACCTACAAAAGAGGAATGTCCTCCAGTAAAACAAAAGGTCTTTCAAATGCGACCAGATATTTCAGAGAAGATTAAAGTGGAAGTCATGAAACAATTCAACGCCGGATTCTTGGTCGTCACCTCTTATCCATAATGGGTTGCCAATGTTGTTCCCGTGCCTAAAAGAGACGGCAAGGTACAAATGTGCGTAGACTACGAAGATTTGAATAGGGCAAGCCCTAAGGTTGATTTTCCACTTCCCCACATTGATATTCTAGTTGACAATACAGTACATCACAAAGTGTTTTCCTTCATGGACCGTTTCTCAGGCTACAACCAAATCAAAATGGAGCTTGAGGACATGGAGAAAACAACCTTTGTCACACAGTGGGGCATATTCTGCTACAAGGTTATGCCATTCATGCTGAAGAATGCCGGGGCAACCTATCACTGTGCCATGATAGCTCTGTTTCACGACATGATACATCACGAAATAGAGGTCTATGTGGACGACATGATAGCCAGATCTCAAACAAAAGAAGAAAATCTTGATCATTTACAGAAACTGTTCGAGAGGCTAAATAAATATAAGTTGAGGTTGAACCCAAATAAATGCACATTTGGGGAGAGGTCTGGCAAGCTCCTAGGCTTTGTTGTCAGTATTAAGGGAATCGAAGTGGATCCCTCCAAGGTGAAAGAGATACAAGAGATGCCTGATCCTGGTACTGAGAAGGAAGTCAGAGGATTCTTGGGATGTTTAAACTACATTGCAAGATTCATTTCTCACCTGACATCTACTTGTGAATCAATCTTCAAATTACTGAAGAAAGATCAAGTAGTCAAATGGAATGACGAGTGCAAACTGCTTTCGAAAAGATCAAAGAGTACATACAAGAGCCTCCTGTCTTGATGCCACCATTCGAAGGAAGACCGTTGATCATGTATCTGACCGTTTTGGAAAATTCAATGGAGTGTGTGCTGGGGCAGCATGAAGAGTCTGGCCGAAAAGAGCATGCTATTTATTACCTGAGCAAAAAGTTTACCGACTATGAAACAAGATATTCACTGCTCGAGAAAACTTACTCCGCTCTGGCATGGGCTGCTCGCCGATTAAGACAATATATGTTGACCCATACTACGTTATTGATATCTAAAATGGATCCGATAAAGTACATCTTCGAGAAACCTGCTCTCTCTGGGAGAATAGCGAGATGGAAGATGATCCTGACAGAATATGACATACAATATACTACCCAAAAACCAATAAAGGGAAGTGTACTAGCTGATCATGTTGCTCACCAAGCTGTAGAAGACTACCAGTCCATGAAGTTTGAATCCCGGATGAAGACATCATGATGGTAAAAAACTATGAAGAATTCAGACCATATGACAGACCTGAACAAGGATCCCGATGGACCCTGGTTTTTGATGGGGCATCCAACGCACTCGGCAATGGTATTAGTGTTGTACTCATATCCCCTGAAGGATGTTGTGATCGGTGGATCTGGAACTGACTGTTTAACGCTGGTTCGCGATATGTCGCGGAAGCAAGAGTCGCCACCGTCTTTTATTTTCTCCAACATGGACAGGACAAAAGCACAGCAAAATTCCTTATGAGATTGTCTCTCGGTTCGGGAGGTAGATTTATAGAAAGGGAAGGTGTTAGCACCCTTTCTATCCATGGTTATCCATGGGCTCTTAGATACTTGCTCACTTGTTTTTTTCAAAAATGTTTGCTTTTCAATTGTGAGTGGGTTTGAAAAAGTTTCGTTTTAAAGATTTCAGATCGACTCTTGTATCAGTCCTCAAGAGTGTTTGAAAAATTGTTTTGAAAGCTTTTTTGAAAGTGTCGGTGTGAAAAGAGTTTTGATTTGTTTTTTAGAGCAAGTATCTATGAGTCATCTACCTACCCTAAGGAATTAGGCTGTGTAAATGTCCTTAAGGTAGTGCCATCCCACCATTGAGAGGTAGGTAGCACCACCGTTGGAGGTGTTCGGGTCAATTCGTTTGTAG
Source organism: Vicia faba (assembly GCA_948472305.1). Classification (NCBI taxonomy): domain Eukaryota; kingdom Viridiplantae; phylum Streptophyta; class Magnoliopsida; order Fabales; family Fabaceae; genus Vicia; species Vicia faba. Next base: position 1,165,129,752 of record OX451735.1, on the reverse strand, counting down.
GGACAGTGTGGTCACCAGAGCAACAGTAGGACACCTTAGAAGCTACCCTTATGCCATTGATCCTTTTTAATTCCGAGGCAACCGTTTCGAGGAAACTGGATCATGTTATGGACATAAGGACTTACTAAAACGTCCTATACTCGACGACCACGTTTCGAAGGCAAGGCAACAGTGAGGCGTACCCTAAGAGTGGTGTGTGAATTTGTGTGTTATTTTCAGTTTAGCATTTATCTTGTACATGTATCATGGTGATCTACGCATTGTTTTTAATTAGTCATTCATTCTTTCATGCAAGTTAGCAGTTTAAAAGTGCGGAAATTAAAGTGCGGAAAGTAAAATTCTACGCTATTACAAGGCGCGGGTCTATACATCGCCAAATTAACAAAGACCCGTTTTGAATAAAAAATGCGGAAAGTAAATAAATTCCTAATTACTATTACAAGGCTTGAGCAATTACATAATAGTCACAAAGGAAAATAAAATAACATGCGAAACGAAATAAAAATTGAACGTTCGAGGGCGTTGGACCCTTTTGAAATTAAATTGAATGAAAGGTTAATGAATTATTTAATTAAAAGAAAAGAAATGTTTTTTATGTTTTTGGTATTTAATGGAATAAGAAAATTAAAATTAAAATTAAAAGAAACCCTAATTCTAAGTTATTTTTAATTATTAAAGAAAAATATTAAAGTTTAACCTAATTTACTAAAATATTTATGTACATGTTTATTTACAAAATAAATTAGTAATTAATAATAATGATAATAAGAAAAAAATATTTATTAAGAAAAAGGATAAAAATGCTAAAAAACCTAATTTCTACATATTTTAGTTATTTAAGAAAAGATTAAAATTGAAAACCTAATTTTACTAAATTAATTATTTGACATTTATTTACAAAAATATTTACTAAATAAATTAATTGACATATTTTTGTTTCTGGTTTTTTTAATTATGAAAATTAATTATTGGAATTTAAAGAAAACAATTAAAATAATTAAAAGAAAAGAAAAGGAAATTAAAAAAAAAATACAAACACTGGGGGTGTCTGACCCAATTTGGAGGTTTGCTGGAGTATTTTTGGCCCACTGCAATCCAGGCCCTTTTTGAGTTTCCAGGATCACATGCTTGTGGTTGACTGAGCGTGTATGGTAGTCTCCATATTTTGGCCTTTGGATCGATCATGAAGCCATTTGTCAAGCCAGAGCATGAGGGTGTATGGTGAAGCCTTGAAGGAATACTACACATGAACGCATTAAGACAAAAATTATTAAGCTTTTGGGGGGACCTAGGAATCGAGCCCAGGTCCCAGTACCTGCATGCCACTTCATCCACCAACCAAGCCAACGCGTATATTTGTTATTTGGATAACTAAGAAACATAATATGCAAAAACGTTCGTTAGTGGTATACACAAGAAAATATGCGCCAGTATTTGAATACCCCAACCGCGTCTGGACACATCAGCATCTTCTTCATCTTTTGTCTGTAACATAATCAAATAGCGGGGGTTCTAAACCCCCACTAAACAAGACCAGGAAAAATAGCGATTAGCATGTAAGCAAATATAAAAAAGGCGCGAGGTGTGGATTCCATTCGTTTGGATGTCACGAATCCATTGGCATAGGTTTTAAGGCCTAATTTTTCCATACGTGTAAACCCCCAATTCCAAGCTTCTGAAACCCTAGCAAGCGTTAATGGCAAATATTGATACAGGCATTGTTATGACAATTAAGTGGCACCATTAGCTTCAGAGCATCAATATTAGTGTAAATAAACCATTAAAAATCATGAATCATGCATGGAACTTAAAACACGATTATGAAATTTTTTGAAAAGAAAGTAATTCTGTTCTACCAATTCTCTGTGCATGGAGGCTTGGTTTCGATTGCAAATGTTTCCTGGATCTCTTAGCAATGTTTTGGAACACTTTTGAAGCTTTGAAACGCCTTGTAATTAGGTTTTCAGTTTTTCAATATTTTGTGAAAAAAAAGCAATGTTGTTCTATGGTTTTGAGCGCAACTTTTGTGTCTAATGGAATAGGTTTCAATTATGCATATGTACCTGAGTGAATTAGGTCAAGAAAAACCAGCCCAAAGTCCATCCATTTATGATTCAAATATTTGATTTTGTTACATCTTTTTTTTCAAATCTTTTTGCCATGGAAACTTGCCAATTGTGGAAGATTTTGTCTCTTGAGAAGGTACACGAAATATTTAGCTCATAATGGAAGGATTTGCTGCACAAAAAAGATTTAAAACCATTGTTTAGTATTTTTCTCATAATTAAATTTAATTAAATGAATTAATAAGATTAAAAATTCAATTAATTAATTAAAAATAAGAAAATAACTCACTTTTAGCTTAATGGGTCGTGCATAGCCTTTGGGTAATGATTCATGGAAGAAATCGAGGCCCATTAGCAATTTTGAGGCATTTGAAGCAAAGTTGACTTTTCAAAATTCCCAAAAATTTCCCAACTTCTACAAGGCATATCGTGCTCAATTTTGAAGATATGATCATGTTCTTGGACATTTTGGAAAGGTCTTGAAGTCCTCTAACCAATGCCTTTGGTCCCATGTCATTTGGATTTACCAATATCAAGTTATGGTCTTTGACTTAAAGTGTCTTTTTGTTGACTTTTGAAAATGACCTATAATGTTGAAATTGATAACTTTTTGTGAGAGCATTTCTTGGACTTGAAGTGTGAAGATGATTTGTAGGAAATGTCATTCTCTTCAAAATGAGCTTTGGATGGGATTTTTCTGATAAACCATGAAGAAGTTATGCTCTGGTCAATTTGCAGTTGACTTTTTCAGCTGTCCAAAAATAGAAACTTTTGCATCTTGAGACTTTTTTAGCCATGCTTTGAGAATCATGATCAATAATTGATCAAATGATGTTTGTGGCTTCAAAATAAGATGTTGACCAAAAATTTGGATTTTTGACTGTCAAATGACCATTTTGCCCCTGCAGTTGACTGTGAAGCATTTAGGGTTTTTGACTGTGCAATCTGGTGCTGTGAGTCTTGAAACTTGGCATATGGATGCTTGGAAATGTATATAGGCATGTGGGACTTGATTGGACCCTTGAACACTTCAAATTCTTTGCCAGAACCAAAACCCTAATTTTGACTGTGTTATGAGGCAATTGGACTGTGCAACCCTTGAGAGATTTTGAACCTTGATCTTGGAAAATCTTGAAGAATATGGGAGGGCAAATTTTGGGGTACAACAGTTGCCCCTGTTCAATCTTCTTAGATCTGAGGATGTAGATTGGCTAGCGTACCTTTCGTAATCCGAAGGTGGAAGATGATTGAACACTAGAGTGCCCAGAAATTTGCACTCACATAGTAGAGTATCAGCAGTGTGATAGCGGGAATGGGCTTACAGATGCCATGTTGGAGTGATGATGGACAGGAGGATGGGCTTATAGATGCCATCTGGAAGTATGACAGTACCTTGTCGGGAATGGGCTTATAGATGCCATTTGGAGGTTGTCGATCGCGTAAGAGATTCCTTAGCGAGAACTTGCGTACCTGAGAAAGAAAGATAATTACCTGGCCTGTTACAGGAGTTGATCTTCAAACCCTTTATGTAGATGCGCCCTGGCTGGTTACAGGAATCGAATCTTTAAAACTCTTCGGACGTGCCCTAGCAAGATACAGGAATCGAGTCCGGAGAATATAGTCGTCAACAGATACACCCTGGAAAGATACAGGAATCGGATCTTCGAACTCTTCAGACGTGCCCTGGCGAGATACAGGAATCGAGTCTGGTAATGTTAGTCGTCAACAGATACACCCTGGAGAGATACAGGAATCGGATCTTCAAACTCTTCAGACGTGCCCTGGCGAGATACAGGAATCGAGTCTGGTACTGTTAGTCGTCAACGGATACACCCTGGCAAGATACTGGAATCGGATCCTCAAACTCTTCAGACGTGCCCTGGCAAGATACAGGAATCGAGTCTGGTACTGCTAGTCGTCAACGGATACACCCTGGCAAGATACAAGAATCGGATCCTCAAACTCTTCAGACGTGCCCTGGCAAGATACAGGAATCGAGTCTGGTACGGTTAGTCATCAACGGATACACCCTGGCGAGATACAGGAATCGGATCCTCAAACTCTTCAGACGTGCCCTGGCAAGATACAGGAATCGAGTCTGGTACTGTTAGTCGTCAACGGATACACCTTGGCAAGATACAGGAATCAGATCCTCAAACTCTTCAAACGTGCCCTGGCAAGATACAGGAATCGAGTCTGGTACTGTTAGTCGACAACGGATACACCCTGGCAAGATACAGGAATCGGATCCTCAAACTCTTCAGACGTGCCCTGGCGAGATACAGGAATTGAGTCTGGTACTGTTAGTCGTCAACGGATACACCCTGGCAAGATACAGGAATCGGATCCTCAAACTCTTCAAACGTGCCCTGGCAAGATACAGGAATTGAGTCTGGTACTGTTAGTCGTCAACGGATACACCCTGGCAAGATACAGGAATCGGATCCTCAAACTCTTCAGACGTGCCCTGGCGAGATACAGGAATCGAGTCTGGTACTGTTAGTCGTCAACGGATACACCCTGGCAAGATACAGGAATCAGATCCTCAAACTCTTCATACGTGCCCTAGCAAGATACAGGAATCGAGTATGGTAATGTTAGTCGTCAACAGATACACCCTGGCAAGATACAGGAATTGGATCCTCAAACTCTTCAGACGTTCCCTGGCAAGATACAGGAATCGAGTCTGGTAATGTTGGTCGTCAACAGATACACCCTGGCGAGATACAGGAATCGGATCTTCGAACCCTTCAGACGTGCCCTGGCAAGATACAGGAATCGAGTCTGGAATCAGTCGTCAACAGATACACCCTGGCAAGATACAGGAATCGGATCTTTATTTGCGACCGTTGATAGCAATTATCTTTATATTAACCTTTGTCCTGAAAAGACAAAACGTTAGTTGCGTGCAATGTCATGATGTATGACATGCGTGATTTTCTCAAAATAAGTGAGACTGTATGTTCATGATGCGTATATGCATGCTATAATATATGATGATGCGATGTTTATGAATGTATGTTTTTTGTCTAGGAAAGTAAATCCTTGACGGGTGCCGGGAAATTGAATCCTGGGCTAATGTTGAGGAATAAAGCTTCGTTGTTTCCGCTGGGGATGATGGTTGCAAGAATACCGGTAGGAGCAGATGACTCCGTTGGGGAATAAACTTGGCGAATAGATTACTCTGCGGGGAATGCTCTGTGGGGAAAGAGAAATACTTTGCTGAGGTTGATGATAACTCCGCTGGGGATACCATTGTTATGTTATGTTGGAAGATTTGATGAACTCCGCTGGGGATAGGAAGACTTTATCGGGGACGATCTTTCCGTGGCAATTGGCTGAGGATAACCCAGTTATATCCTGGTGGGGAAATAACCTTTGAATAAAGTCGGGGGAGCGTTCATACTCTGCAGGTGATAAGCTTCCAGAATCTACTGGGGAGATTGATTCAACTCTCCTGGGGAGACTTTTGGAACTGTACTGGGGAATGGACTCCACGGGGTGTCTGGTATTCCGCCGAGGAACAATCTTATATTAGGACTGCCGGGGACACTTACTGAGGAATATCTTTATACTCCGCTGGGGAATATTGAGATCTTCTGGGGGTACCCAACTTCCTTAAGGCTGACAGTAGACTAACTCTGCTTGGGGAGAGTATGATTTGCTGGCTCACTCTCTGGGGAATTAAGACATCTTGGTTATGTTCTTTAGCTAAACTTACCTTGGTACCTTGGTGGACAGAGCAATTAGATTGCTTAGACAACTCATTATTGCCCCTGTTTCTAATGTTACCTGTAATTAATCCTTTGTTTCGTATGCAAATATTTATGAGTTAGCAATTAGTGTCAAATGCATATATCACAAATTGAACCTTGGACGTTCTTCGCAAACCAAACAGAAAAAGGAAAAACAATTGGCAATTTGTCTGAAAAGTGAATTTATATTGATTTTTGAATTGCCTGTAATTAGGCGTTTTATGTACAAGAGGCTGACGTCCTAGTAAGAGAACGCCGCTGAACAAAAGAGTTTATACAATTTGTACAAAGGGAAAACAAAACAGCTATGTGAAAAGAATAATCCCACTGGGTTCCAACTCTGCTATCGCCTATATATCTTCGAGCGTCTCATCACTTTGCTGCTCAGTTGACGATGAAACTGATTGATCGATGCCGTTTGAACTTGATAGTTGATACCGGATTCTGGATGCAAGGTGATCCAATGAGACATAGTATTATGCTTTATCCCTAACTTTTGCCTGGACCGCCCTTTCGGGTTTTCAGTCCACCGGGATACCCATTTTTGCCCAAGCCGCCTTTTCAGGTTTTCGACTTGCCGGGTGTACAGATTTTTTTCATTTCATCCCTCATTTTGCCCGAACCCTTTTGGTTCGCCGGGAAGCCCTAATTTTTGCCTAGGTATGTCAACCTAGCGGGTCTTTTATCATGCGTAGTATCTTTTTACTATGTCTGCATTGGCGGGATGAGGAAGGTCGTCACCATCCATGGTAGTTAGGATCATGGCTCCTCTTGAGAACACATGTTTAACCACAAATGGCCCTTCGTACGTAGGGGTCCATTTGCCCCTAGGATCACTCTGAGGAAGAATGATGCGCTCGATTACCAGATCCCCAACTTGATACTCTTGTGGTCTGACCTTCTTGTTAAATGCCCTAATCATACATTTTTGATACGTCTGACCATGACATATAGCAGTAAGTCTCTTTTCGTCAATTAGATTTAACTGATCAAGTCGTGTCTGGATCCAATCATCTTCGCTCAGATCTGCATCCTTCATTATCCGGAGAGAGGGTATCTGGACTTCAATCGGCAAGACTTCCTCCATGCCATAGACCAAGGAAAAAGGAGTTGCCCCGGTTGACGTTCTTGTTGAGGTACGGTACCCATGAAGAGCGAACGGTAACATCTCGTGCCAATCTTTGTAAGTCACTGTCATCTTCTGCACAATCTTTTTGATATTCTTATTAGCTGCTTCTACAGCCCCATTCATCTTCGGTCGGTAAGGAGAAGAGTTGTGGTGCTGTATTTTGAACTGCTCGCAGAGCTCAGTGATCATCTTGTTATTAAGATTGGTACCGTTATCCGTAATAATCCTTTCCGGGACGCCGTATCGATAGATCAGGTTATGCCGAATGAACCGTGCCACAATGTTCTTGGTTACTGTAGCGTAGGAAGCTGCTTCAACCCACTTTGTAAAGTAATCAATTGCCACCAGGATGAAGCGATGCCCGTTGGATGCTGTAGGTTTAATCTCGCCGATCATATCTATGCCCCACATTGCAAAAGGCCAAGGTGCAGTCAAGACATTCAGAGGAACTGGAGGAACGTGCACCTTGTCTGTGTAAATCTGGCATTTGTGACATGTCCGAGAATGTTGGTAACAATCAGCTTCCATTGTGGACCAGAAATATCCTGCCCGAAGGATCTTCTTTGCCATGGTATGTCCACTGGAATGTGTTCCGAAGGTACCTTCATGCAGCTCTGTCATGATCCTTTCTGCTTCGGTCTTATCCACACAATGCAGTAAGGTCGAATCATGGTTTCGCTTGTATAGAATGCCATTGCTAAGGAAGAAATTCGCTGCGAACCTTCTCAGAAACTTTTTGTCGTTGACAGATGCACCTTCAGGGTATTCCTGAGCTTCCAAGTATCTCTTCACCTCATGGTACCAGGGTTTTTCAGTCACTACCTCAGCCTCAAGATCACAACAATATACCGGTTCATTCAGTTTCCAAATAATGACCCGGGGAGCCTCGTTGTCCCATTTGACTTTGAACATAGAAGACATCGTAGCTAACGCGTCCGCCAGCTGATTCTGCTCTCTTGGGAAATGTTCAAAAGTTATCTCTGTGAAATGGGGGATCAATGTCAACAAACATTCTTTGTAAGGAATAAGGTTCGGATGTTTCGTATCCCACTCTCCTTTGATCTGATTGATCACGAGAGTGGAATCTCCGAAGACACTCAGAAACTTGATCCTTAAGTCGATCGCAGCTTAAAGACCCATGATACACGCCTCATACTCCGCCATGTTGTTGGTGCAGTTGAAACATAGCTGGGCAGTGAGTGGAGTATGAGTGCCTTGGGGGGATATGATCACAGCGCCGATACCGTTACCCAAAGCGTTTGAGGCTCCATCAAAGTGCATAGACCATCGGGATCCTTCCTCAGGTCCTTCATCCGGTCCAGTTACTTCACAATCAGTCACTATCATGATGCTCTCATCTGGAAACTCGAAGTTCATTGACTGGTAGTCATCTACTGCCTGGTGTGCCAGGTGGTCTGCCAATACACTTCCTTTGATGGCTTTCTGAGTCGTGTACTGGATGTCGTATTCCATCAAGATCATTTGCCATCTTGCTATTCTCCCAGACAGAGCAGGCTTTTCGAATATGTACTTTATCAGATCCATCTTTGAAATCAACAGAGTGGTGTGAGTCAGCATATACTGTCTCAGCCGGTGAGCAGCCCATACCAAAGCGCAGCAAGTTTTCTCGAGCAGTGAGTATCGGGTCTCACAGTCGGTAAACTTTTTGCTAAGGTAATAAATGGCGTGTTCTTTTCGGCCAGACTCGTCATGCTGCCCCAGCACACACCCCATTGAGCTGTCAAGCACTGTCAAGTATAGTATCAGAGGTCTCCCTTCAACCGGTGGCATAAGAATGGGTGGTTCTTGGAGATACTCTTTGATTCTGTCAAAAGCGGCCTGACATTCATCATTCCAACGTACTACCTGATCTTTCTTCAGCAGCTTGAAAATTGGTTCACAGGTAGCAGTTAGATGCGAGATGAATCGGGCAATGTAATTCAGACGTCCTAGAAAGCCTCTGACCTCTTTCTCTGTCTTGGGAACTGGGATCTCTTGAATGGCTTTAACCTTGGCAGGGTCCACTTGAATACCCTTGTCGCTCACGACGAAGCCTAGCAACTTTCCGGATCTCACCCCAAAGGTGCACTTGTTCGGGTTCAATCTCAGCTTGTATAACTTCAGACGGTCAAACAGCTTCTGCAGATGGTCAAGGTATTCCTCCTCGGTTTGGGGCCTTGCAATCATGTCATCGGCATACACTTCAATCTCATGATGGATCATGTCATGAAATAAAGCGACCATGGCACGTTGGTAGGTTGCCCCAGCATTTTTCAACCCGAATGGCATGACCTTGTAACAGAAAGTGCCCCACTGAGTAACAAAGGTCGTCTTTTCCATGTCTTCAGGAGCCATCTTGATCTGATTATAACCCGAAAAACCGTCCATGAAGGAGAATACCTTGTGCTGAGCAGTATTGTCAACCAGAACGTCAATGTGAGGTAGAGGGAAATCATCCTTGGGGCTGGCCCTGTTCAGATCCCGATAGTCAACACACATTCTGACCTTACCATCTTTCTTCGGCACCGGCACCACATTGGCGACCCACTAAGGGTAAGAAGTCACTGCTAGAAACCCGGCATCGAATTGTTTCATAACCTCAGCTTTGATCTTCTCTAACATCTCTGGACGCATACGGCGGACCTTTTGCTTAACCGGAGGGTATTCTTCCTTGGTAGGCAAGTGGTGAACCACAATATCGGTATCCAACTCGGGCATGTCTTTGTAGGACCAGGCAAATATCTCCACATAATCATGCAACATCTAAACCAACCGTTGTTTTACACTGAGCTCCAGACTGGCACCAATCTTAACCTCATTTTTGTCTGTCTCAGTACCCAGATTTATCGTTTCCACTGGCTCTTCATGTGGTTGAATGGCCCTCTCTTCCTGGAGTAACAGTCTTACAAGCTCGCCAGGCACTTCGCAATCATCTTCACCTTCGTCTTCGGCTAAGTTGATCGGATTTTTGAAGTCATAACTGGCAGTAGCAGAGTCGTTACCAGTGAGATCCAGAGTGGATTGAAACCTGTATGGGTGAGTGTGTGTAAATATAGTTGTTTTGCAATATATAAAGAAAGAAAGAAAGAAAGGGAGCACAAGATTTGAAATGCGAAAAACGTCCAATGTCTTTATTCATGATATATGGAAATGACAGTTAATAAGCCCTCACAAATGAAGCCAACGGTGCCCCGGGTAAGACACCGGGCCATAAAGTTTCAGTTTATTGTTTATTACAAATGAAAAATAAAGGAATTCATTACTGCGTAACAAAAGTAACAGGTATGTGATCTTTTGCGGTCCAATTGGTCAGTCCACCGTCAGTCGTCGGGTAGATCCAGCTATCAAACTCTGATTCCTCCACATCGCTCTCAATAGCATTCACTCCCGGGTTGGTGATGATCACGGGAGGTCTTCCGATCCTAGCTTTGCATACAGCCCTCTGAGCCTCTGCAGTAAAACCCATCCCAAACTTGTCAGTTTTAGGAGTAAAATCAGGGAGCCTGCCCCAGTTAGCACATTCACCTTTCTCAATTACAGCCCGGGCATCCTTCAAGGAAGCCATCTTCAAAGGAGAACCCTCTTCAGTCATTGCTTCTGCTGCTGCCAATGTTTGAGGTACCTCTTCAAAATGTTGAAAGGGGGTTTCAATAAACTCCCCGTCCATCTCAATGTACCGGAACGAGTTCAAATGACTAACCATGTATTCTTCCTCCCCCTGCACAGTAACAATCTTCCCTCTGACAGGGTACTTGAGCTTCTGGTGTAGAGTAGAGGTCACTGCCCCAGCTTTGTGAATCCAAGGTCAACCCAGCAAACAGGAATAAGATGGACGAATATCCATCACATAGAACGTTGAGTCAAATACTTGAGAACCCACACGAATAGGAATGTCTACCTCACCATGAACCATCCTCTTCGACTCGTCAAAGGCTCGGACAATGATGTTACTAGGCTTCAACTCCAGGCCCTCACAATCCAACCGGTCTAAGGCCTTCTTGGGCAATACATTTAGGGAAGAACAGGTGTCCACCAATACGTGCGCAAGAGTAGTGCCCCTGCATTCAATGGAGACATGCAGGGCATCATTGTGGTTTTTTCCCTTGGCGGTAAGATCAGCATCCGAGAAACCCAAACCATTGTCAGCTGTCAAATTGGCCACACAGTCAGTGAATTGATCTGCAGATGTCTCTTGTGGCACATGGGCCGTCTTCAGAAATGAAATCAGGGCCTTGGCATGGGCCTTTGAGCACAGCAGCAATGATAGCATAGAGATCTTGGAGGGGGTATGCCCCAGCTGTTCAACGATGTTAAAGTCACTCTTCTTGATTATCTTAAGAATTTCCTCCATCTCTTGCTGGGAGGCCTCAACATTCACGGTCTTCGGTGCCTCCATCCGGGCAGGCTCATTATCAATCCCTTTGCCCCGAGCATTAGATGACTCGGCAGCAGGGGAAGCAACTTGATCAGAAGGGGGAACAGGCGCACTTGCAGGTGTAATTATGAGAGGTCTTCGAATAAATGGTGGCGCAATGTCAGGCGAGAAGAGCCTGCCACTGCGGGTAACCTTAGCTGGACCGGTGATATTGCTGATGTTGGTACCAGTGTTGAACTCCTGCTTCACTCCTTTTTGAAAGGCTTCTTCTCAGAACTTGAGGCCGCACCTTTCTGAATCTTTCCTGATTTCATACCAGCCTCTATCCTTTCCCCAGTCAGAATGAGGTCTGTGAACCCTGCAGATGAGTTGCCAATAAGATGATTGAAGAACGGCCCGGATAGGGTCCCCAAAAACATGTCCACTAGCTCACAGTCGGTTAATGGTGGCTGCACCCTGCCAGCCAGGTCCCTCCACTTCTGCGCATACTCTTTAAAACCTTTTCCCGATCCTAGCGACATACCCTGGAGTTGGGTACGCGTAGGAGCGAGGTCGGCATTATATTGATACTGCTTGTAAGAAGCAGTAGCCAACTCCTCCCAGTTACGAACCTTGGTTCCATCCAGCTGATAGAACCATTCGAGATGAGTCCCTGAAAGACTCTCCTGGAAGAAGTGGATCCACAAGTTCTTGTCCACTGTATACGGCTGAATCTTCCGTACATAAGATCTGAGATGTAACTTAGGGCAAGACGCCCCGTCATACTTTGCGAAAGATGATGCTTTAAACTTGTGCGGGATGATCACACCAGAAGATAAACCCAAGTCTCCGAAATCCAAACCAGGAACTTGTTGAATTTCCATGACATTCAACCGGTCTTCCAACTTCTTGTACCTGTCTTCAGCTGGAGGATATTGTTCCTCATTAAAATTAGTCTCATTGTCAGAGACCACCATACTTGGAGCCCTTCCCCCCTGGGGACTGCCTTTGCCTACAGAAGAACCAGCTTCCTCATTCTGCAGTGTGTTACCAAACCTCCGGCCCGTGTTGAATAGAACAGTTCTCTTCTTCTTCTTCTTCTTCTTAACCAGCAGAGCCTTCAGCTCCTCTTGACCTTGGGCCAAACTCATAATCAGCTCTTGGAATTGTGCGTTCTGAGCCTGAAGGGCCTTGATAGACTGCTCAGTAGATGATTCAGGGTTCATGATGTTGAAATAAACAGCGAAGAACAGTAAGCAACCTGAAAAGAAGAGTACCTGCTATGCACATGATGCATGATATGTGTCTATGCAATGCATTCAAGGGTTCGAAAGTTCAAATTTGTTGTAGACAAAAAGAACACACGTTATCATTAAGTAATTGTTCAGTACATCAAAGCCTCATGGGCAAAACATTACAAAGGTGAATCAATCCCAAAAGACACTGCGCATCCTCTTTGGAGCAATGTAAGTGTTGAGAGTCTTTTCCTCGTGCAGTAGGCGGGTGAGCTCCAAGACCTTCTTCTCACTGGCATGTAGACTGGTCTCAAGAGAATTTCGTTCTTCCTTAAGCTGGATCCAACTCTTCTGCATTTCTTCCCAGGATGTAGGCATGTCAGGATGTTGAATGTTGTATGACACCTCCCCTTCCAAAACTGGCTCTTTGATTACAGGGAGAACATGAGGATTGGGCATTACTAGCTTCTGGGAGCGGGCTCGTACCCACTTGAGATAAGGCTCCAACGGGATGGAATTCATGTGCCCCAGGGTCTTGCTGTCTATCCTACTTGGCATCCTCCAAGCTCTGATAAATCTCTGGCGAAGTCCTTGTGCATCGTTGTCGAAGTCAAAAACTATGTCAGGAATTAACATGTCATGAGGACCGTCCCTCCGAGCATAACCAAACTGTCTCCAAGCCAGACACGGGTTGTAAGTAATACCTCCTCTGATTCCAAGTAAAGGAAAATTAGGAAACTCCCCGCAACGATCAATGATAGTGACATATTCTCTGGACCGAGAGCACCAATGTATATTTGCATGTGTAAGAGTCATCAATCGTTGTGACCATCTCAAACCCCGCTCGTTCTTCAAAACTGATTGTGGAAGGTGTGAAATAAACCACCTTCCAGGGAGAGGAGTGCAGCACATAAGAACACCTCTTTTTCTCATGGTTCGAGTGTAACATGAGTGAAGGATGTCCCCAAGCAACGTAGGTATGGGATTCCTGGACATGAAGATCTTGACAGCATTGATGTCTATAAGCTGATCGGGATTCGGGAACAAAACCAATCCATAGACAAGGAGGGCCACAACTTCTTCAAAAGCTTGTAGGTCAAGGGAGTTCAAACATTCTTGGGCCTTCTCAAACAGAAACCTGGCTAAGAACCCTTTGATACCACTTCTAACTTCCCAATGTCCCTTGATGTCAGAGGGTTGTAGGTGTAAGGCTTTAGCAATCTCTTCAGGTTTGGGTTCCTTTTCCGTACCGTTGTAGGGTAGTTAACTAAGGATAGGGATCTTCAAAAGTCGGGAGAACTCTTCCAATGTAGGCACCAGTTGATAATCCAGGAAAGTGAAACAGTGATGTAGAGGGTCAAAGAATTGGAAGAGAACCTTTATCATATCTTCCTCAATGTTGGTGTTGACCAAGCTGATGAGTCTTCCATGCCTCTCACTGAAAGAAGAACTCTCGGGAATCCTGGATACAAGTTCCTTAAGCTGAGGAGGGATCCTTACAAGGCTGATCTGAATTGTCTTTCTGCGAACAGTTTCCATGTCCTACAAAACAAGAACAAAGATGAAGATTCGAACCCCTGAAATGGTTAGTCAATGCATATGATGCTGTATGATGCTATGATTAAACACACCACAAATATTCACAAGAGCAAACATGGTAAGGCACACAAGTCACACCACAGCCCTTAGAGTTTTGGCCAGCATGGGGTCTAGGTATTACCCTCTTGAAGTTGGTGGGATCAACCTGTCCTATTAGAAGTAACCGGGTTCTAAGGGTCCCAATATCATTGGATTGCTTTCATTGTTCATCGTTTCGATTTAGCCACTGAACTGGCGACCGAAATATTCCAAGAAAACAACCCTCAATTGAGTGTAGTATCGAGTATCAACCAACCTCGGACTGCACCAAAGTCAGTTATCTCACTACCCTAAAGAGGCCAAGATGGTTCAATTAAGGTTCCTAAGGTCAGTTGATGCTTCACGACACCACGTGGAGGCCCCGTACTCTCCTTGACTGAACTCAAGGGTTACCGGTACACACCAAAGTGCCATATCAACGTAGTAGACTGCTTCAACCATGTCGGTATACCCCGCACAGTTCCCTCACAGCCTTGTTGCTACTTTCTAAGAAGGTATCCCCAGATCCGGGTTAGGATCTATAGAACTCCCAAGACAGTCCCACAATAATAAAGCAAACAAGAACAACAATTGAAAACACAAGTGATCTTAGTCCTAAGGTACACCTCACTTTAAAAGATTTCCCCAGCAGAGTCGCCAGTTCTGTGATCGGTGGATCTGGAACTGACTGTTTAACGCTGGTTCGCGAAATGTCGCGGAAGTAAGAGTCACCACCGTCTTTTATTTTCTCCAACATGGACAGGACAAAAGCACAGCAAAATTCCTTATGAGATTGTCTCTCGGTTCCGGAGGTAGATTTATAGAAATGGAAGGTGTTAGCACCCTTTCTATACATGGTTATTCATGGGCTCTTAGATACTTGCTCACTTGTTTTTTTCAAAAATGTTTGCTTTTCAATTGTGAGTGGGTTTGAAAAAGTTTCGTTTTAAAGATTTCAGATCGACTCTTGTATCAGTCCTCAAGAGTGTTTGAAAAATTATTTTGAAAGCTTTTTTGAAAGTGTCGGTGTGAAAAGAGTTTTGATTTGTTTTTTAGAGCAAGTATCTATGAGTCATCTACCTACCCTAAGGAATTAGGCTATGTAAATGTCCTTAAGGTAGTGCCATCCCACCATTGAGAGGTAGGTAGCACCACCGTTGGAGGTGTTCGGGTCAATTCGTTTGTATGGACAGTGTGGTCACCAGAGCAACAGTAGGACACCTTAGAAGCTACCCTTATGCCATTGATCCTTTTTAATTCCGAGGCAACCGTTTCGAGGCAACTGGATCATGTTATGGACATAAGGACTTACTAAAACGTCCTATACTCGACGACCACGTTTCGAAGGCAAGGCAACAGTGAGGCGTACCCTAAGAGTGGTGTGTGAATTTGTGTGTTATTTTCAGTTTAGCATTTATCTTGTACATGTATCATGGTGATCTACGCATTGTTTTTAATTAGTCATTCATTCTTTCATGCAAGTTAGCAGTTTAAAAGTGCGGAAATTAAAGTGCGAAAAGTAAAATTCTACGCTATTACAAGGCGCGGGTCTATACATCGCCAAATTAACAAAGACCCGTTTTGAATAAAAAATGCAGAAAGTAAATAAATTCCTAATTACTATTACAAGGCTTGAGCAATTACATAATATTCACAAAGGACAATAAAATAACATGCGAAACGAAATAAAAATTGAACGTTCGAGGGCGTTGGACCCTTTTGAAATTAAATTGAATGAAAGGTTAATGAATTATTTAATTAAAAGGAAAGAATTTTTTTTTTATGTTTTTGGTATTTAATGGAATAAGAAAATTAAAATTAAAATTAAAAGAAACCATAATTCTAAGTTATTTTTAATTATTAAAGAAAAATATTAAAGTTCAACCTAATTTACTAAAATATTTATGTACATGTTTATTTACAAAATAAATTAGTAATTAATAATAATGATAATAAGAAAAAATTATTTATTAAGAAAAAGGATAAAAATGCTAAAAAACCTAATTTCTACATATTTTAGTTATTTAAGAAAAGATTAAAATTGAAAACCTAATTTTACTAAATTAATTATTTGACATTTATTTACAAAAATATTTACTAAATAAATTAATTGACATATTTTTGTTTCTGGTTTTTTTAATTATGAAAATTAATTATTGGAATTTAAAGAAAACAATTAAAATAATTAAAAGAAAAGAAAAGGAAATTAAAAAAAATACAAACACTGGGGGTGTCTGACCCAATTTGGAGGTTTGCTGGAGTATTTTTGGCCCACTGCAATCCAGGCCCTTTTTGACTTTCCAGGATCACATGCTTGTGGTTGACTGAGCGTGTATGGTAGTCTCCACATTTTGGCCTTTGGATCGATCATGAAGCCATTTGTCAAGCCAGAGCATGAGGGTGTATGGTGAAGCCTTGAAGGAATGCTGCACATGAACGCATTAAGACAAAAATTATTAAGCTTTTGGGGGGATCTGGGAATCGAACCCAGGTCCCAGTACCTGCATGCCACTTCATCCACCAACCAAGCCAACGCGTATATTTGTTATTTGGATAACTAAGAAACATAATATGCAAAAACGTTCGTTAGTGGTATACACAAGAAAATACGCGCCAGTATTTGAATACTCCAATCGCGTCTGGACACATCAGCATCTTCTTCATCTTTTTGCCTGTAACATAATCAAATAGCGGGGGTTCTAAACCCCCACTAAACAAGACCAGGAAAAATAGCGATTAACATGTAAGCAAATATAAAAAAGGCGCGAGGTGTGGATTCCATTCGTTTGGATGTCACAAATCCATTGGCATAGGTTTTAAGGCCTAATTTTTCCATACGTGTAAACCCCCAATTCCAAGCTTCTGAAACCCTAGCAAGCGTTAATGGCAAATATTGATACAGGCATTGTTAGGACAATTAAGTGGCACCATTAGCTTCAGAGCATCAATATTAGTGTAAATAAACCATTAAAAATCATGAATCATGCATGGAACTTAAAACACGATTATGAAAATTTTTGAAAAGAAAGCAATTATGTTCTACCAATTCTCTGTGCGTGGAGGCTTGGTTTCGATTGCAAATGTTTCCTGGATCTCTTAGCAATGTTTTGGAACACTTTTGAAGCTTTGAAACGCCTTGTAATTAGGTTTTCAGTTTTCAATATTTTGTGAAAAAAATGCAATGTTGTTCTATGGTTTTGAGCGCAGCTTTTGTGTCTAATGGAATAGGTTTCAATTATGCATATGTACCTGAGTGAATTAGGTCAAGAAAAACCAGCCCAAAGTCCATCCATTTATGATTCAAATATTTGATTTTGTTACATCTTTTTTTTCAAATATTTTTGCCATCGAAACTTGCCAATAGTGGAAGATTTTGTCTCTTGAGAAGGTACACGAAATATTTAGCTCATAATGGAAGGATTTGCTGCACAAAAAAGATTTAAAACCATTGTTTAGTATTTTTCTCATAATTAAATTTAATTAAATGAATTAATAAGATTAAAAATTCAATTAATTAATTAAAAATAAGAAAATAATTCCCTTTTTAGTTTAATGTGTCGTGCATAGCCTTTGGGTAATGATTCATGGAAGAAATTGAGGCCCATTAGCAATTTTGAGGCATTTGAAGCAAAGTTGACTTTTCAAAATTCCCAAACATTTCCCAACTTCTACAAGGCATATCTTGCTCAATTTTGAATATATGATCATGTTCTTTGACATTTTGGAAAGGTCTTGAAGTCCTCTAACCAATGCCTTTGGTCCCATGTCATTTGGATTTACCAATCTCAAGTTATGGTCTTTGACTTAAAGTGTCTTTTTGTTGACTTTTGAAAATGACCTATAATGTTGAAATTGATAACTTTTTGTGAGAGCATTTCTTGGACTTGAAGTGTGAAGATGATTTGTAGGAAATGTCATTCTCTTCAAAATGAGCTTTGGATGTGATTTTTCTGATAAACCATGAAGAAGTTATTCCCTGGTCAATTTGCAGTTGACTTTTTCAACTGTCCAAAAATAGAAACTTTTGCATCTTGAGACTTTTTAAGCCATGCTTTGAGAATCATGATCAAGAATTGATCAAATGATTTTTGTGGCTTCAAAATAAGATGTTGACCAAAAATTTGGATTTTTGACTGTCAAATGACCATTTTGCCCCTGCAGTTGACTGTGAAGCATTTAGGGTTTTTGACTGTGCAATCTGGTGCTGTGAGTCTTGAAACTTGGCATATGGATGCTTGGCAATGTATATAGGCATGTGGGACTTGATTGGACCCTTGAACACTTCAAATTCTTTGCCAGAACCAAAACCCTAATTTTGACTGTGTTAGGAGGCAATTGGACTGTGCAACCCTTGAGAGATTTTGAACCTTGATCTTGGCAAATCTTGAAGAATATGGGAGGGCAAATTTTGGGGTACAACAGATGTTATACTCCCTTTACGGCAAGACTTTGCTTCAATTGTACAAATAACATGGCAGAATACAAAGCGTGCATCTTTGGTCTCAAAGAAGCCATAGATTTGGGGATCAAATCCTTAAATGTATTTGGAGATTTAGCTTTGGTCATCAGCCAGATCAAAGGGGAATGGGACACCAAACACCCTGACCTTATCCCCTACAAAGAACATGTACTGACATTGATTACACATTTTGATAAGATTACCTTCGAGCATTTCCCGCGAGAAGAAAATCAGCTAGCAGACGCACTAGCCACAATGTCATCCATGTTTAAACTTTAATGGGATAATAAGGCTCCATAAATCACCATCGAACGAATGGATGAACGAGCTCACTGTCATGAGATTAATACCGAAGAAATAGTGTACCAGCCTTGGTTTCACGAAGTCAAGAGGTATCTCGAGGCTCAAGAATATCCGGAAGGAGCTTCAGTAAACGATAAGAAGTTCTTAAGGAGATTCTCCGCTAATTTTTTCCTTAGTAATGGCATTCTCTATAAATGCAACCATGACTCTGTGTTACTTCGTTGCATATACAAGGTTGAGGCAGAAAATATCATGGTTGATCTACATGAGGGAACTTTTGGCACCCATTCCAGTGGGCATACAATGGCAAAGAAAATCCTACGGGCATGCTATTACTAGTCTACCATGGAAGCTGATTGCTATCAACACTCTCGAACCTGCCACAAGTGTCAGATTTATGCTGACAAGGTTCATGTACCTCTGGTTCCTCTGAATTTCTTGACGGATCCTTGGACCTTTGCTATGTGGGGAATCAATATGATTGGGAAATTAAGCCAACAGCCTCTAATGGAAACCGCTTCATCTTGGTGACCATTGACTATTTTACAAAGTGGGTTAAGGCAGCCTCTTTCGCTTCTGTCACCAAGAATGTTGTCGCCCAGTTCATTAAGTAGAATCACATATGTCGTTACGGTATCCCAGAGAGGATCATCACAGATGATGGTACGAATTTAAACAATACTATGATCACCGTCCTATGCGAGCAATTCAAGATACAGCATCACAATTCTTCCCCTTACCGGCCGAAGATGAATGGTGTTGTCGAAGCCACAGATAAGAACATTAAAAAGATCATATAGAAAATGATAGTCATGTATAAAGACTGGCATGAGATGCTACCATTCTCTCTCCACGGGTATCATACCACAGCGCGCACATCAACCGGGGAAACACCCTACTCTCTAGTATACATCATGGAGGTTGTCTTGCCTATTGAGGTCTAGATCCCCTCTCCAAGAATTATGAAGGATGCAAGGCTGAATGAAGAAGATTGGATCCAGACTCGATTGGATCAACTGAACTTGATTGATGAGAAAAGACTTATTGTTGTCTGTCATGGTCAAATGTATAAAAAATGGATGATTAAGGCTTTCAACAAAAAGTTCAGACGCCAAGTATATCAAGTCGTGGATTTGGTGATCAAGCGCATCATACTCCGCAAGGTGATCCCAGGGGAAAATGGACTCCTACCTACGAAGGACCATTTGTGATCAAAAGCATATTCTCTGGTGGAGCATTGATCTTGACCACCATGGATGGCGACGACCTGCCGCACCTCGTGAATGCAGACATAGTCAAAAGATACTACGCATAAGAGACTCGCTAGGTTGACACACCTAGGCAAAACAAGGGCATCCCGGCGAACCAAAAATTTTCGGGCAAAAATTAGGGATAAAAAAAAATCTGTACACCCGGCAAGTTGAGAACACGAAAGGGCGACTTGGGAAAAAAACGGTATCTGGTGGACTGAAAACCCGAAAGGGAGGTCCAGGAAAAAGTTAGGGAATTAAAGCGTATGACTATGTCCTATTGGGATCACCTTATGGACAACCTTACAAACAACCTGACAAACTCAGTGGTTCTGATCAATCCAATCAGCTTCGGACAAGGCAACAAATAGACAAGATGCTCAAAGACACGAAGGCTATAGCAGAATG
Organism: Vicia faba; assembly: GCA_948472305.1. NCBI lineage: Eukaryota > Viridiplantae > Streptophyta > Magnoliopsida > Fabales > Fabaceae > Vicia > Vicia faba. The sequence goes on along the minus strand of OX451735.1, from coordinate 1,165,109,176 downwards.
GAAACCCCATTGGATTATTTCACATAGCTATCTTTTCTTTGTATCAAATTTTCATTTTTTACGACAGCATTCTCTTACTAGATTGTTTGTCTCGTTGTACAAAAATACTTACTCAAAGTCAATACAAAGATATCCCTTTGAAAGTGAAAAACTACCTGTTTTTCTTTACTCTTGTGTTTTGTTTACAAAAACGTCTAATGATTTATTTTTGAACATATGCATTTGAACATAATTACTGTTTACAAATGAATAAAATAAAAAGACAATCACTGATGGCTTTAAGAAATAGGGAAATCTCTCTAAGCTATTTCCATGAAATCCCCCACAGTATGCAGTTTAATTCCCAGTGGAATAGAGCTTCTAGTTATCAATCCCTAGTAGAAGTCGTCAAATTTCTCAAGATTTCCCAACAGGATTTTACAAGCAGTACACGGCGTGTCCCTTACAACATAGTTTATTTCTCTAAGTGGAAATTCATCAACTTCACAACATGAAGACTTACACTCCATATCCTCAGCAACAGTCGTGGATTTACTTTCCCCAGTCCAATAGCAGTGCAGCAAATTAGCTTACATATGCATACATCACATCCATATATCATAAACATTGATAACACGAATGCATGTATCACAATCTCATTATACCATGCATTTGATTCAACATGACATTGCATATTAGCTAACATTTTACCCTTTTCAGGATAAGGTTAACAACTACCATTAACAATGATTAAAGTTTCTCTCAGATACAGTTCAGATACACTCCAGACACTGATGTCATTCTGATACTCATTCAGAGTCAACTTTTAGATACAGTTCAGATACGCTCCACACACGGATTCCATTCTGATACTCATTCAGAATAAACTTTCAGATACGCTCCAAATACGGACGCCATTCTGATACTCATTCAGATTCAGATATAGTTCAGATATGCTCCAAACACGGATGCCATTCTGATACTCATTTAGATTCAGATATAGTTCAGATACGCTCCAGACACGGACGCCATTCTGATACTCATTTAGATTCAACCTTCCGATACGTTTCATATACGCTTCAGAAACGGACGCCATTTTGATACTCATTCAGATTCAGATACAGTTTAGATATGCTCCAGACACGAGTGCCATTCTGATACTCATTCAATTTCAGCTTACAGATACGATTCAGCAATCATTTATGGATGGAATCTACAAGCCTATCTCTAAAAACTTTCCACCATCCCTACAAATGGCATCTTTAATCCCATTCCATCTACCATCACATCACCGAGTGCAAATTTCTGGGCACTCTAGTGTCCAATCATTTTCCATCTTCAAGTCACGAATGGCAAAACTTGCCAATCTAACTCTTCAGGCGTAAGAAGATTGATCAGGGGCAGATGTTGTACCCCAAAATTTTCCCTCTCACCTATCAAGAATTTGCTCACAAAATCTCCTTTTGGCTCAAGACTGCACTAGGGTTGATCAGCTCAAGACTGCACTAGATGTTGTACGCCCTATTTATATTTGCATATGAGCTATTCGTTATTTTCCAGGTTTGAGTTAGTGGGGGTTTAAAACCCCCACTATTTGATGTTATTTGCAGACAGAATGAAGAAGAAGATGCTGGCGTGGCTTGATGTGGTTGGAGCATTCAAATGTTCGCGCGCTGATTTTTGTTCCAATACCACTAGTGTCTATTTTCCATTATATTAATTGTGCTCCACTATAATAACAAGGAAGCTTGAGTGGTCCAGTGGTTAGTGCGTTTGGCATACAGGTATTGGGACCTGGGTTCGATTCCCAGGTCCCCTTGCATATTTCATAATTTTTTCTTTAACCTATTCCTATGCAGCGTGCCCTTCAGGGATCTACCATGCACTCAATGCCAAAGCTTGCCACATGTCCAACAATTCCATCTGATGGCCAGCACAGGAGTTCCATCATGCACCTGGGTCAATGGGTCTACACGTGATCCTGGAAAAGTCAAAAAGGCCTCCATCAAATGGGCCAAAATGCTTTCTATTAACCTCCATATTTGGGTCAACCACCCCCCATGTTTGCATTTCTTTCTCTCTTTTATTTTCTTTTATTTATTCTTTTTAATCAATTGTTTTATTTAATTCATGAAATAAATTTTATAACACAAAAAATACAAAAAAAAAATCAGAAAGTTAAAAATAAAAAATATGTTTTATTAATACTAATTTCTATTAATTTTGTAAATAAGTTTTAATAACTAAATTAGTTTAATTTTAGGCTTAATTTTAATATTTTTCTTAATAACTAATAAAAACATAAAAATTAGGGTTTCTAGCATTTTTACTCTTTTTTTTTTAATAATTAAAATTTCTTCTTATTATTATTAATTATTAATTATCTTGTAAATAAATGTGACATTTAATTAATTAGGGTTAAATTAGGGCGAAACTTAAACATTTTCTAATAATTAAAAACAAACTAGAATTAGGGTTTTTATTTAAATTTCTAATTTCAATTAATCTTCTTTTTTTCATAAATACAAAAAAGCTCCAAAATAACTTCTTTTTCTCATTAAATTATTAATTAACCTTTAATTTTAATTTAATTCCTTAAAAGGTCCAACGCCCTCGCATCTTCGATTACAATTTCTATTTCGCGCGTTTAATTCTATTTTCTTGTGGATATAATGTATTTGCCCCAAAGCCTTGTAATAGATAATTAGGACTTTTACTTTCTGTATTTTATTTATTCAAATCGGGTCTTTGTTTAATTTGGCGATGTAGACCCGCGCCTTATAATAGCGTAGGACCTTTCTTTTTCCGCATCTTAATTCCCGCACCTTTTAACTGTTAATAATCACATGAAAGAATGTATGCCCAAATAAAATCAAAGCGTAGAACACTCAATGCATGATCAAGATAAACAATAGATGAAAATGACACACAAATCACACACCACTCCTAGGGTACGCCACACTGTTGCCTTGCCCCTCGAAACGTGGTCGTCGAGTAGAGGATGTTTTAGTAAGTCCTCATGTCCATGAACATGGCATGGGGGTAGCTTCTAAGGTGTCTTCCTATTGCTCTGGTGATCACACAGTCCCTAAACACGAATTGACCCGAACACCTCTAACGGTGGTGCTACCTACCTCTCAATGGCGGGATGGCACTACCTTAAGGACATTTACAGACTAATTCCTTAGGGTAGGTAGATGACTCGTAGATACTTGCTCTAATTCAAAACAAATCAAAAACTTCTTTTCACACTGACACTTTGCAAAAAGCTTTCAAAAACAACTTTTCAAACACTCTTGAGGACTGATACAAGAGTCGATCTGAAATCTTTAAACGAAATTTTTTTCAAATCCACTCACACTTTGAAAAGCAAACACATTTTGAAAACACAATGAGCAAGTATCTAAGAGCCCATGGATAACCATGGATAGAAAGGGTGCTAACACCTTCCCTTTCTATAAATCTACCTCCCGAACCGAGAGCTAATCTCAATAAGGAATTTTTATGTGCTTTTGTCCTTTCCATGTTGGAGAAAATAAAAGACGGTGGCGACTCTTGCTTCCGCGATATTTTGCGAACCAGCGTTAAACAGTCAGTTCCAGATCCACCGATCACAGAACTGGAGACTCTGCTGGGGACTCTTATAAAGTGAGGTGTACCTTAGGACTAAGATCATAATTGTGTTTTCAATTGTTTTGACTTGTTTGCTTTAAATTATGGGTTGCATCGGAGTTACATAGATCCTAACTCGGATATAGGGATACCATGTTTAGGTAGCATAAGCTGTGAGGGACCTGTCCGGCGTAGACTGACACGGGTGAAGCAGTGGCTACGTTGGTGTGGCGCCTTGGTCTGTATCGATATCCCTTGTGTCGCAACGAGGAGAATATGGGTCTTCCGAGGAGTCATTAAGCACCAACCGACCTTAGAACCTTAAATGACCCAACTTGGCCAATAGAACAGTAGCAGTATGCTACGCCCATTGAGGCTAAACTCTCGTGATGGTTCTGGCCGCAAGAAAAGATTGCGATGCTGGAGTTATGACCGATTGAGGGTAGTCAGTGATATTGGGATCCTCTAGAACCCGGTTACTTTTGATAGGACAGGTACGAACCAACAAACTGAAAGAGGGTAATACCCAGACCCCATGCTGGCCTAAACTCTAAGGGCTTCTCTTGTGTGACTTGTGTGCCTTCTAACTTGACTACTTGCATGCTTGTTACCTGACACTTGAGTTTCTTGCAGGTTCTGGTTATAGTCCTTAATTGGGACTCATAACAGGGTTTACTGAGTTTCTTGCAGGTTTTGTTTATAGTCCTTAATTGGGACTCATAACAGGGTTTACCTACGTTACCCCATGCATAGCATAACATCATACCATTGCATACATCCTACAAAAGGACTAACCCATTTCAAGGATCTCAAGGGCTTGTGATGCAGGTCATGATGGACCAACTGTCCAGCAAGGGGCAGAGGGGATTTATTTTCCTCTAGACAAGGTTGTCAGGGGCTATGACCCACTTGATATGGTGAGCCTTGACCCTTGAAGAAGGATTCCCAACAAACATGGAGTTCCTTCAATCAAGCTACAAATTCAAATGCTAACAATCTTCTTGTTTACCCTGCGAGGTCCTTGAAAACATTGCATACATATCATACATATCATTGCATTACAGGTACCCTCTCGACAGGTCACTCACCATCTTCGCTGTTTATTTCAGCAATGGCTTTCCAACCGGACAATCAAGATTTCTGGGCTCAGAACGCCCAACTGCGAGAAATGTTCCTGAACCTATCCCAGGGACAAGAAGAAATAAAGACTCTCCTCACCAGGAACTTGACCTTAGGGACTACAGGGGGCATCAGGAACGATCAGCTGGAAGGGCTACAAATTGAGTTGGCAACCATGAAGATCCAAATGATGGGGCAGTTAGTGGGCCAGATGACTCTCATTCAGGATTTAGCTCAAAAGCAAGAAGAGCTCCGGGTCCTCGTCACCAAGTTGCTTCAAAATAATTCAGTGGGGCAAGCAGCCAAGGTTGAAGTTCCAGCCATCATTCAACCACATGCGGGGTAAGAAGACAAAGGAAAATCTCCTCAGCTTGCTTCAGGGTCACGAGCTCAGCCTCAACGGGGTAGTCAGTGTAAGCGAAATACGCCTGGAAGACATTTCTCTGAAACTGATATACCATCATCCTTTATACTGAAGCGCTTATTAGAGGTCAATCTGATCACTCTAAAGGACCCTCCCAAGAATCCCAACAAGACACCTTCAAGGTATAATCCCAACACCCACTGCGCTTATCATTCAGACAGCCCGGGGCATGCTACAGACGACTGTTGGACCTTGAAGAACAAAATCCAGGACTTGATTGACGAAGGGGTGATAGAGTTCATGCCGGATGGTGAGATGAAAATCTTCCGCTGAGAATTCCCCATTTTGAGATGACTATCTCAAACTAGAAATTTTTTGTTCATTAGAATTTTTCAAGTTGTAATTTTCTTTTGATTGTTCAAACAATTATCATGTCAAACGTTGTTAGTTCACTAATGCATCACATTTGTCTGTTTTGAAGCAATATATTCGCATTTATTATGCTTAAAACTGTTTTCATATTTCTGTGATGTTCAATGCTCGGTTAACAATTCTAAGCCTCTTGAGGGAGGATGACGAAAACGATACCACAATCTCTACAGTATGCTTTTGAACGGACCCCGCTGATGAGGTACAGGCATTGTTTCAATTCCTAAACACTGGAGTAATAAGGAAAATAATCCCTCGTCAACCCCTCTGAGCCAAAGAAGTAGGAGTTTTGCTTTTCGAAAATTAAAACCCTTTATCATAACCTGGGGCAGGGTAGTTCTCTCAGTTGATCCAAGTGCATAACAAATGGCACCAAAGAGGTCCTTACAAAAAAAAGAAGGCAGTGATGATTCCGAATAATCATAAGGATAGGCAGTCATTATATCTCAAAAATAAAAACCCAATAAGTCAAAACCTATGAAGGAGACTTACAAAACTGGGGCATCCCGCTGACTGTAATTCCAGAAAGAAACAGTTCAGGCAAAAAACAAGGATAACAAAATCAATCAGGAAAAAGAGGTCATACAAACCCTCAATAACAAAAAATGACTGCCTATTCAGAATAAATCATCAATATCTGAACCATCATTGGAACATCAGGACAAAGACTCAAACAAGGTCTAACGCACGATCAGCTGAGTTTAGGTTTGAAGAACATCACGAAGAGCGGGTGGGTACAAATAAAATTTGAGCCTTTATCCTTTGTTTCTTAAACCGTGAACCAGGCCACGTTATAACCCTCAAAAGTCCTAGCTGAAGCATGGGTTAATTCGAAAGCATACTGTTACGAAAGGTATCCTGACTCCTTAAGGCTTGTGGTAAAATAACGAGTTGACACCACAATTTACAAAACTTGCTTGCTTTACTAAAAAAAAATTCACTTTCAAAAAAAAAAATTTCAAGACAGACATAAGCTTTGCATTTTGATATCGCATTGTTTGCATATGACTATTTGTTTGAACAACATAAGAGTTCGTACAACGAATGTCTAATGGACAAAAGCTCTTCCAACCAAGGGGCATGGCACAATCATTGTCTATCATCTGGGGCAGTTAGGTCAAGATTCGGAGAATCTCTCAAAAGGCCAAATAGCCTGGGGCAAATCTCCGTCTAGATCACTTGGAGCATTGGACGATCAAACGAAGATCTTCTGGTGGCATGGCAACACTATCAATAGGGGAACCTCCCTACATCCTAAGAGCGTGGACATAGTCGAAAAAATACTGCGCATAATCAAAGACCCGCTAGGTTGACACACCTAGGCAAAAATAAGGGCTTCCCGGTGAACCAAAAGGGTTCGGGCAAAAATAAGGGATGAAATGAAAAAAATCTGTACACCCGGCAAGTCGAAAACCTGAAAAGGCGGCTTGGGCAAAAATGGGTATCCCGGTGGACTGAAAACCCGAAAGGGAGGTCCAAGCAAAAGTTAGGGATCAAAGCGTACGACCATGTCCTGTCATCTCGTCACCTGCCTACCAGAAGAAGGTTTGTCCATCAACAACCATCAGCACCTCACAGGTCTTCCTCTCCCACCTCAGAAACAGGGGCATCAATGAGTTGTCCAAACAATCTAATTGCTCTGTCCGCCAAGGTATCAAGGTGAGTTCAGCTGAAGAACACAACCAAAATCTCTAAACTACCCAGAGAGTGAGCTAGCAAGCCAATGCATTCTCCCCAAGCAAAGTCATACAGTCAGCCTTAAGGAAGTTGGGTATCCTCCAGCAGATCTCAATATTCCCCAGCACATCATACAAACATTCTTAACAAGCATCCCCAGCAGTCTTGATCTAAGATTGTTCCCCGGCGGAATACCAGACATTTGGTGGAGCCACTTCCCCAGTACATCTCAAAAAATTTCCCCAGGAGAGTCCAGTCCAAAAATTTCCCCAAGAAAGTTTGAATCATCTCCCCAGCAGGAAGCTTATCCCCAGTAGATTCTGGAAGCTTCTCCCCCGCAGAGCATGAACGCATCTCCCAGCTTTATTCAAAGGTTATTTCCCTACCAGGATATAACTGGGTTATCCTCAGCCAAAAACCACGAGAAGATCGTCCTCGGCGAGGTCTTCTTATCCCCAGCGAAGTCTATTAACACTTCCAACATCAACGGTATCCCCAGCGAGGTTACCACCAACATCCCAGCAAAGTACCTCTCTCCCCACAGAGTATTGTTCCCCAGCAAGATCGCTAGAATAATTTTCTCCCCGCAGAGTAATCTATTTGTCAGGTTTATTCCCCAACGGAGTCATCTTCTCCTACCGGTATTCTTGTAACTATCATCCCCAGCGGAAACAACAAAGATCTATTCTCCAAACATCAGCCCAGGATGTGACTTCCCAGCACCCGTCAAGGATTTACTTTCCTAGACAAAAAGAATACATTCATAAACATCGCATTTCCATACATTATAGCATGCATATACGCATCATATCTTACAATCTCGCATATGTTGAGAACATCATTGCCTGATCCATGTCATGCATTGCATATGACTGACCTTTACCTTTCAGGAAAGATCTAGTTAAATTCTCAGCTATGTCCAAAACCTCCTCTGGTTCAGTTAAATCAATTCCTAAAGATTTTTCTGATTCTTATCCAGTTGAAGTTATTTCAAGACCTTGTCCGGTTCAGTTAAATCGACTCCTAAAGATTTTTCTGATTCTTATCCAGTCAAAGGCCTTCTCTGGTTCAGTCAGATCAACCCTAAGATCTCCCTGATTCTTATCCAGTTGAAGATTCCAAGACCTTTCCCGGTTCAGTTAAATCGACTCCTAAAGATTTTTCTGATTCTTATCCAGTCAAAGGCCTTCTCTGGTTCAGTCAGATCGACCCTAAGATCTCCCTGATTCTTATCCAGTTGAAGATTCCAAGACCTTGCCCGGTTCAATTAAATCGACTCCTAAAGATTTTTATGATTCTTATCCAGTCAAAGGCCTTCTCTGGTTCAGTCGGATCGACCCTAAGATCTCCCTGATTCTTATCCAGTTGAAGATTCCAAGACCTTGTCCGGTTCAGTTAAATCGATTCCTAAAGATTTTTCTGATTCTTATCCAGTCAAAGGCCTTCTCTGGTTCAGTTAGATCAACCCTAAGATCTCCCTGATTCTTATCCAGTTGAAGATTCCAAGACCTTGTCCGGTTCAGTTAAATCGATTCCTAAAGATTTTTCTGATTCTTATCCAGTCAAAGGCCTTCTCGGGTCTAGTTAAATCAATTCCTAAAGATTGTCCTAATGAAGACTCAGTAGAAGAGATCCAAGATTCTCTCATCGTTACTGTTGAGGTAGTAATTGCTCCAGATTCTCTCATCGTTACTGTTGAGGTAGTAATCGCCCCGGATTCTCTCATCGTTACTGTTGAGGTAGTAATCGCCCCAGGTTCTCTCATCGTTACTGTTGAGGTAGTAATCGCCCCAGGTTCTCTCATCGTTACTGTTGAGGTAGTAATCGCCCCAGGTTCTCTCACCATCCCGTGAGGTAGTAACCATCCTTGATTCATTCATCACCTTATGAAGCTCCAGACTCGATTCCTGTATCTCGCCAGGACACGACTGAAGAGGTTGAAGATTCGATTCCTGTAACCAACCAGGGAGCGTCTACACAAAGAGTTTAAAGACCAGTTCCTGTAACAGACCAGGTACTCATTTTCTTTTTCAGGTACGCAAGTTCTCGCTAAGGAATCTCTTACGCGATCGACACCCAGATGGCATCTATAAGCCCATCCACCTATTCATCACCTCTCAGCATGGCATCTATAAGCCCATCATCCTATCCATCAATCTCCAAATGGCATCTATAAGCCCATTCCCACCATCACACTACTATGTGAGCGCAAATTTCTGGGCACTCTAGTGTTCAATCATCTTCCACCCTCGGATCACGAAAGGCACACAAGCCAATCTACATCCTCAGGTCTAAGAAGATTGAACAGGGGCAACTGTTGCACCCCAAAATTTGCCCTCCTATTTTCTTCAAGATTTGCCAAGAGCATGCTTCAAAATCTCCCAAAGCTTGCACAGTTCAATGGCCTCCTAACAGTCAAAAATTAGGGTTTTGATTCTAGCAAAGAAATTGAAGTTTCCAAGGGTCCAATCAAGTCCCACATGCCTACAAACATTTTCAAGCATCCATATGCCAAGTTTCAAGACTTACAGCACAAAATGGCACAGTCAAAAACCCTAATTGCTCAACAGTCAACTGCAGGGGCAAAATGGTCATTTGACAGTCAAAAGTCAAAAAATTTGGTCAACATCTCATTTTGAAGCCACAAACATCATTTGATCAATTCTTGATCATGATTCTCAAGGCATGGCTCAAAAAGTCTCAAGATGCAAAAGTTTCCATATTTGGACAGTTGAAAAAGTCAACTGCAAATTTACCAAGGCATAACTTCCACATGGTTTATCAGAAAAATTCCATCCAAAGCTCATTTTGAAGAGAATGACATTTCCTACAACTCCTCTTCACACTTCAAGTCCAAGAAATGCTCTCACAAAAAGTTATCAATCTCAACATTATAGGTCATTTTCAAAAGTCAACAAAAAGGCACTTTAACTCAAAGATCATAACTTGATATTGGTAAATCAAAATGACATGGGACCAAAGGAATTGGTTAGAGGACTTCAAGACCTTTCCAAAATGTCCAAGAACATGATCAAAGCTTAAACATTGAGCAAGATATGCCTTGTGGAAGTTGGGAAATTTTTGGGAATTTTGAAAAGTCAACTTTGCTTCAAATGCCTCAAAATTGCTAATGGGCCACAATTTCTTCCAAGAATCATCACCCAAAGGCTATGCACGACCCATTGACTTTAAAGGGAGTTATTTTATCATTTTTTATTAATTATTTGAATTATTATTATTATTAGTTCATTTAATTAAAATAAAATATGACAAAAATAGAAAATCATGTGTTTTAAATCTTTTGTGCAGCTAATTCACTCTTTATGGATCAAATATTTCGTGCATCACTAAAAAGGCAAGAATCTTCATTGATTGGCATGAGAAAGGTATGAAAAAGATTGAAAAAATCATGGAAGATCACAAAATTCAAAGGCATTAAAACTTGGATGTTGGGCTTGTTTTGTAAACCTAAATTGTTCACATACATAAACAGAACACAACCCTAATCCTAAACACAAGAGAGCTGCGCCCAAGAACACAGAAAACTTGCATTTTTTTCATAAAAAAGTTGAAATTGTTTTCATAGTTGCAGGTCGTTTCAAAGCAAAAGAATTGTTTCATTGCACTCCTGACACATCCAGGAAGCTACTCCAATCAAAATCAACTCTCCAAGCGCAAAGAATTGGTAGATAGGAGTCTAACTTTTCTGTAAAATTTTGATAATCGTGTTTGCATTTTCATACGTTATTCATGACTTTTAATATGTGATTTATATTAACATGATGATTCTAAAGCCATTGGTACCATCCAATTGAATTTTGGACGCATGTATGCAAAGTTACCATGAACACGCATTAGGGTTTCAGAAGCTTAAAAAGAGGGCTTCATTCATATGGAAAAATTGAACCATAAGACCTATGCCATTGGACTCAGGACCTCAAAACGAATCGAACTCACTAGTCGCGCCCTATTTATATTTGCATATGAGCTATTCTTTATTTTCCAGGTTTGAGTTAGTGGGGGTTTAAAACCCCGGCTATTTGATGTTATTTGCAGACAGAATGAAGAAGAAGATGCTGGCGTGGCTTGATGTGGTTGGAGCGTTCAAATGTTCGCGCGCTGATTTTTGTTCCAATACCACTAGTGTCTATTTTCCATTATATTAATTGTGCTCCACTATAATAACAAGGAAGCTTGAGTGGTCTAGTGGTTAGTGCGTTTGGCATACAGGTATTGGGACCTGGGTTCGATTCCCAGGTCCCCTTGCATATTTCATAATTTTTTCTTTAACCTATTCCTATGCAGCGTGCCCTTCAGGGATCTACCATGCACTCAATGCCAAAGCTTGCCACATGTCCAGCAAATCCATCTGATGGCCAGCACAGGAGTTCCATCATGCACCTGGGTCAATGGGTCTACACGTGATCCTGGAAAAGTCAAAAAGGCCTCCATCAAATGGGCCAAAATGCTTTCTATTAACCTCCATATTTGGGTCAACCACCCCCTATGTTTGCATTTATTTCTCTCTTTTATTTTCTTTTATTTATTCTTTTTAATCAATTGTTTTATTTAATTCATGAAATAAATTTTATAACACAAAAAATATATAAAAAAAATCAGAAAGTTAAAAATAAAAAATATGTTTTGTTAATACTAATTTCTATTAATTTTGTAAATAAGTTTTAATAACTAAATTAGTTTAATTTTAGGCTTAATTTTAATATTTTTCTTAATAACTAATAAAAACATAAAAATTAGGGTTTCTAGCATTTTTACTCTTTTTTTTTAATAATTAAAATTTCTTCTTATTATTATTAATTATTAATTATCTTGTAAATAAATGTGACATTTAATTAATTAGGGTTAAATTAGGGCGAAACTTAAACATTTTCTAATAATTAAAAACAAACTAGAATTAGGGTTTTTATTTAAATTTCTAATTTCAATTAATCTTCTTTTTTTCATAAATACAAAAAAACTCCAAAAATAACTTCTTTTTCTCATTAAATTATTAATTAACCTTTAATTTTAATTTAATTCCTTAAAAGGTCCAACGCCCTCGCATCTTCGATTACAATTTCTATTTCGCGCGTTTAATTCTATTTTCTTGTGGATATAATGTATTTTCGCGCGTATAATGTATTCTGTATTTTATTTATTCAAATCAGGTCTTTGTTTAATTTGGCGATGTAGACCCGCGCCTTGTAATAGCGTAGGACCTTTCTTTTTCCGCATCTTAATTCCCGCACCTTTTAACTGTTAATAATCACATGAAAGAATGTATGCCCAAATAAAATCAAAGCGTAGAACACTCAATGCATGATCAAGATAAACAATAGCTGAAAATGACACACAAATCACACACCACTCCTAGGGTACGCCACACTGTTGCCTTGCCCCTCGAAACGTGGTCGTCGAGTAGAGGATGTTTTAGTAAGTCCTCATGTCCATGAACATGGCATGGGGGTAGCTTCTAAGGTGTCTTCCTATTGCTCTGGTGATCACACAGTCCCTAAACACGAATTGACCCGAACACCTCCAACGGTGGTGCTACCTACCTCTCAATGGCGGGATGGCACTACCTTAAGGACATTTATACAGACTAATTCCTTAGGGTAGGTAGATGACTCGTAGATACTTGCTCTAATTCAAAACAAATCAAAAACTTCTTTTCACACCGACACTTTGCAAAAAGCTTTCAAAAACAACTTTTCAAATACTCTTGAGGACTGATACAAGAGTCGATCTGAAATCTTTAAACGAATTTTTTTTCAAATCCACTCACACTTTGAAAAGAAAACACATTTTGAAAACACAATGAGCAAGTATCTAAGAGCCCATGGATAACCATGGATAGAAAAGGTGCTAACACCTTCCCTTTCTATAAATCTACCTCCCGAACCAAGAGCTAATCTCAATAAGGAATTTTTCTGTGCTTTTGTCCTTTCCATGTTGGAGAAAATAAAAGACGGTGGTGACTCTTGCTTCCGCGACATTTCGCGAACCAGCGTTAAACAGTCAGTTCCAGATCCACCGGTCACAGTTACCATCTGGTTCCAAATTGGCCTCAAAATAGAAAGCTGGCTCACTCAAACTTCTGATAGTAATGGAAGATGCCTCATTAGCCCACTTAACCTTGAACATGGAGGACAAAGTTGCCAGTGCATCAGCTAAATTGTTTTCTTCTCTGGGAATGTGCTCAAACGTGATCTCTTTGAAGTACGGAATCAGCTTCATAACATGCTCTCGATAGGGAATTAGGTTCTGACGGCGAGTCTCCTAATCTCCATTAATCTGGCTGATAACAAGATTGGAATCCCCGTAAACTTTCAAAAATTTGATGCGCAGGTTGATTGCTGCTTCAATGCCATAAATGCAAGCCTCATATTCGGCCATGTTGTTAGTGCAATCGAAATAAATATGAGTCGTGAAAGGAATATGGTATCCCTCAGGGGAAGTGATAATAGCTCCGACATCGTTTCCCATGGCATTGGAGGCACCATCAAAAACAAGCGTCCAACGTGATCCTGGCTCGGGTCCTTCCTCTGGGTCTGGTATGTTAAAATCCTGAATATACACAATTTCCTCATCTGGAAAATCAAACTTCATTGGTTCATAATCGTTCATGCGCTGATGAGCAAGATGATCTACCAGTACACTACCCTTAATTGCTTTTTTAGTAGTGTATTGGATATCATATTCGGTGAGTATCATCTGCCAATGGGCTACCCTTCCTGTAAGAGCTGCATTTTCAAAAATATACTTGATTGAATCCATTTTGGATATCAAGTAGGTGGTGTGAGTTAACATGTACTGCCTCAAACATTTGGCGGCCCAGGCAAGCGCGCAACAAGTCTTTTCCAACAATGAGTATCTCAACTCGCATTCCGTAAACTTCTTACTCAAGTAGTAAATAGCCCGCTCTTTCTTCCCTATCTCGTCGTGATGACCGAGGACACAACCCATTGAGCTCTCCAACACAGTTAGATACATAATTAGTGGCCTTCCTTCCACTGGAGGCATGAGTATCAAAGGTTCCTGTAAATATTCTTTTATTTTGTCGAAGGCCTTCTGACAATCCTCATTCCATCTCGCTGTCTGACTTTTCTTTAACAATTTGAACATAGGTTCACAGGTGGTTGTGAGATGAGAAATAAATCTAGAAATGTAATTTAACCTTCCCAAGAAACCACATATTTCCTTCTCTGTCTTTGGCTCAGGCATTTCCTGTATCGCTTTTACTTTGGCTGGGTCCACCTCAATACCTTTTTCACTTACAATAAATCCCAATAGCTTGTCGGATCTCACCCCGAAGGTGCACTTATTCGGGTTCAACCTTAGCAAGAACTGCCTCAGCCTCTCGAACAATTTTTCCATATGAACAAGGTGTTCCTCTGCCGTGTCAGACTTAGCAATCATATCATCCACATATACCTCAATCTCTTTGTGAATCAAATCATGAAAGAGAGTGACCATAACGCGCTGATATGTTGCCCCGACATTTTTCAAACCAAACGGCATCAATTTATAACAGAAAGTTCCCCAAGGCGTGATGAATGTTGTCTTCTCCATATCCTCCGGAGCCATCTTAATTTGATTGTAACCCGAAAAACCATCCATGAACGAAAACACTTTGGAATGAGCGGTATTATCGACCAACACATCAATATGCAGGAGAGGGAAATCATCTTTAGGGTTGGCCCTATTCAAATCCCTATAATCCACGCACATTCTGACCTTACCATCCTTCTTGGGCACAAGCACAATATTTGCAATCCATGGCGAATAATTGACGACCTTCAGGAAATTTGCGTGCAACTGCTTCTGGACCTCCTCTTTGATCTTCTTGGACATCTCAGGATGAGTTCTTCGGAGCTTTTGCTTGACAGGGGAACAACCTTCTTTGAGTGGTAGTCGATGCACCACTATGTCTGTATCCAACCCAGGTATATCCTCATAAGACCCGGTGAAGATATCAGAATACTCACGGAGTAGCTCAATCAATCTGACCTTTATACTTTCTTCGAGATCTGCCCCTATCTTGACTTCTCTTCTTACCTCTTTTGTGCCAATATTCACCACCTCAATTGAATCCTGATTCGGCTGGATAACCTTCTCCTCTTGTTTTAACAATCTTTCTAATTCCTCAGGAAGACCACAATCCTCATATGCTTCTTCTTCAGCTTGATAAATAGGAGTATCAAAGTCATAATGAGCCATAGCAGAGTCGTTATCAATATGATCGGTGGTGGAAGTGCATCTGCATGAATGACATTTTGGCGTTTTTTAGTGACTGTTTGCGAAAAGAGAAACATTGCCATTCAAATAATAAAAAGAAAGAAATGGAGAAAAAATTTGAATGCAAAAACGTCCTTTATTTCATGATAAACTTTTTGAAAATAAACATGGTGGCTGTGATCGGTGGATCTGGAACTGACTGTTTAACGCTGGTTCACGAAATGTCGCGGAAGCAAGAGTCGCCACCGTCTTTTATTTTCTCCAAATGGAAAGGACAAAAGCACAGAAAAATTCCTTATAGAGATTGCTCTCGGTTCGGGAGGTAGATTATAGAAAGGGAAGGTGTTAGCACCCTTTCTATCCATGGTTATCCATGGGCTCTTAGATACTTGCTCACTTGTGTTTTCAAAAATGGTTTGTTTGCTTTTCAACTGTGGGGTTTAAAAAAGTTTCTTTGAACATTCCAGTTCGACTCTTGTATCAGTCCTCAAGAGTGTTTGAAAAATTGCTTTCGAAAGCTTTTTGAAAAGGTGTCGGTGTGAAAAGTATTTTTGATTTGTTTTGAAATTTAGAGCAAGTATCTAGAGTCGTCTACCTACCCTAAGGAATTCGTCTGTGTAGATGTCCTTTAAAGTAGTGCCATCCCACCATTGAGAGGTAGGTAGCACCACCGTTGGAGGTGTTCGGGTCAATTCGAGGTTCGGGACATGGTGATCACCAGAGCAATAGGAAGACACCTTAGAAGCTACCCTCATGCCAGGTTCCCGGATCATGAGGACTTACTAAGACATCCTCTACTCGACGATCACCTTTCGAGGTAAGGCAACAGTGAGGCGTACCCTAGGGGTGGTGTGTGATTTGTGTGTCGTTTTCAGATATTTTTGTCTTTTGTCATATTATTGGTGATCTAGCGCTTGTTTTTATTTTTGTCCATTCATTCTTTCATGCCTTGATTAACAGTTAAAAATTGCGAAAAGTAAAAGTTCTAAAGCTATTACAAAAGGCGCGGGTCCACATCGCCAAAATTTCCAGGACCCGATTTAACAGAAAAATAAAGAATTAAAGAAGAGTAAAGTGCGAGAAATTAATTTACAAGGCCTTGGGAGAGATAGATAAACATTAAACGAAAAAGAAATAAACACGCGAATTAAATAAGAATTAAAACGAGGGCGTTGGACCCTTTTTGCAAAATTAAATTAAATGATGGAATTAATTAATTAAAAAAGAAAAGGAATTGTTTTTTGGTATTTTTTGGTATTTTATGATTTTAATGGAAAAAAGAATTAAATGCAATTAAACCTAATTCTACAATTTTTATTTGTTAAGAAAGCATATTAAAGTTTAACTTAAAATTAACCCTAATTAATTTACATGCAATTTTAATTTATAAAAATAAAATTTAATTATTAATTACTGTGGAAAAAAGGATGAAAATTAATTAAACCCTAATTCTATAAGTTTTGAGTTTTAGTGAACAATGTTAAAATTAAAACCTAAATTTAAAACTAATCAATTAAAGTTATTTATTTACAAAAATACTAAAATAAAAATATTTATTATTTTTTATCTTTTCTGATTTTTTATTGTTTTTGTGTTTTTTATGAAAAAAAATTAAATTAGTAAAAAAAACAATGATTAAAAGAAAATAAAATAATGAAAACAAAGAAATAAAATTTGCAAACCTAAGGGGGTCTGCCCCTAATTTGGAGAGTTTGCTGTAGTGATTCAGGCCCATTTGTCTTTGGCCTCTTTGACTTTC
The DNA here is from genome assembly GCA_948472305.1 of Vicia faba. Classification (NCBI taxonomy): domain Eukaryota; kingdom Viridiplantae; phylum Streptophyta; class Magnoliopsida; order Fabales; family Fabaceae; genus Vicia; species Vicia faba. The sequence continues at coordinate 1,165,091,999 of OX451735.1, read as the reverse complement.
CAGGAATTATGCACATGCGCTGACCATAGTCCACCATGTTCCACAGATCCTGGCCTTTGATTGAATGCTCTGGGACGCGTGGACGTTTGATTTTGAAGGCGTACAGTGGTCCACTATGTTGAATCTGCATATGAACATTAAATGAAGAAAAATATGAAAGGGGGTGGGGACCTGGGGCTCGAACCTAGGTCCTATGGTTTACCAATGAGCGTGCTTGCTAGTGGAGCTACTTTGTTTCTTTGTAAATTAAATAACCAACAATCAATATAAAATAAACAAACACGATAGTGGATTTTTAGCGCGCGATTTTTAAACCAGCTAATTACTGATGGCCACGCATCCTTCTTCTTCCTTGGCTTATTTTTCCTGAAAATATAACAAAACATAGGCAACGGTTTTTAAACGTTCTTTTAGGCACTATATTAAAAAATAGCGAATAGCCCCTGGGGCTCCATAAATTAGGCGCGATGGCCTCATTCTCTCCGTCCAAGCGCACTGAATTGAATGGCCTAGGTTTCAAGCTCCAATTTTTCCATATTTTAAAACCCCCAATTCAAAGCTTCATAAACCCTAAAAAGCAACAATGGTGAAATCTCTAATAACGCACGAAAACACAATTAAACTGTTTGGTTAGCATTAGAATTGAATAATGAACACAAATCATATATTAAAAATTGCTAAATGCGCATGAATTGAGATGCAAGAACATGAAATTTTCTCTGCACAGGTCGCACTCGTGTTACCAATTTAGGGCGTTAGAATGAACGATTTTGATTGGAAATCCTTCCTTGAAGCTTCAGGAAGGTGATGGGATAAAAATCTTGCCTTGAATCGTCCTCTAACCTGGTTTTCAGATTTGAGTTTTTTCACCAAAAATTCAAGTTTTCTTTTCTATGTCTGGCGCAGCTTCTAGTCCATGAGCACGAGGGTTTTGATCAGGCTTATGTATGGAATGATTAGGTCAAATAAAATTGGTCCAAAATCCATGAATTGATGAATGTAATATTTGATTTTTATGGCAAAATATTTTCAAATCTTTTCATGCACATTTGCTCTCAATCATATCCAATCCTTCTCTAATTGATCATGCACGAATTTTGAGTGTCCAATGAGAGTATTTTCTGCACAAAAAGATTTTATTTCATTAGTTTAGCATTTTTTCACATTTTATTTAGTTTAAATGAATTAATTGTAATAAAAAATTCAAATAAATAAATAAAAATAATCAAAAACTTCCCTTTGGGCCAAATGGTCGTGCACATGCCTTGGATGATGAATTGTGGAAGAAAAATGAGGCCCATTAGCAATTTTAGGTCATTTGAATCAATGTTGACTTTTCAAAATATCCAAACATTTCCAAACTTCCACAAGGCATAACTTGCTCAATTTTTAAGCTTTGCTCATGTTCTTGGACATTTTGGAAAGGTCTTTGAGTCCTCTAACCAATGCCTTTTGTCCCATGTCATTTTGATTTACCAATCGCAAGTTATGGCCTTTGACTTAAAGTCCCTTTTTGTTGACTTTTGAAAATGACCTATAATGTTGAAATTGATAACTTTTTGTGAGAGCATTTCTTGGGCTTGAAGTATGAAGAGGAGTTGTAGGAAATGTCTTTCTCTTCAAAATGAGCTTTGGATGGAATTTTTCTGATAATCCATGTGAAAGTTATGCCCTGGTCAATTTATAGTTGACTTTTTCAGCTGTCCAAATAAGGAAACTTTTGCATCTTGATGATTTTTGAGCCAAGCTTTGAGAATCATGATCAAGCATTGATCAAATGATGTTTGTGGCTTCAAAATGAGATGTTGACCAAAAATTTGAACTTTTGACTGTCAAATGACCATTTTGCCCCTACAGTTGACTGTAGTGCAATTAGGGTTTTGACTGTGCAATTTTGTGCTAAAAGTCTTGAAACTTGGTATGAGGATGCTTGACCATATTTATAGGCATGTGGGACTTGATTGGACTCTTGGAAACTTCATTTTCTTGATCAGAACCAAAACCCTAATTTTGACTACTTAGGAGGCCCTTGAACTGTGCAACCCTTGGGGAATTTTGAAGCATGACTTGACAATTTCTTGAAGAATATGGGAGGGAAAATTTTGGGGTACAACAGTTGCCCCTGTTCAATCTTCTTAGACCTGAGGATGCAGATTGGCTGACGTGCCTTTCGTAATCCGAAGGTGGAAGATCATTGAACACTAGAGTGCCCAGAAATTTGCGCTCACATAGTGGCAGTGTGATGATGGAATGGGATTATAGATGCCATTTAGAGATTGATGAATAGGATGATGGGCTTATAGATGCCATCTGGATGTTGATCGCGTAAGAGATTCCTTAGCGAGAACTTGTGTACCTGCAAAAGAAAAAATGAGTACCTGACATGTTGCAGAAGCTGGTCTTCAGATGCTTGGTATAGATGTGTCCTGACTGGTTACAGGAGCTGAGTCTGGATCTTCAAGCGGTGATGAATGAACCAGGTATGGTTACCACCTCAACAGGAACGGTGAGAGAACCTTGGATGACTTCAACTTCAACAGCAATCGTTGAGAGAATCTTGGATAACTTCACTTCAACATCAATCGTTGAGCGAAATCTTGGTGGGAATTACCATCTCCGCAGTATCGGGGAGAGAACCATAGGCAATTATAATCTCAAAAGCAAACATTGAGAAAAACCTGGAATGGAATTATCGTCTCCGCAGGATCGGGGAGAGAACCATAGGCAATTATAGTCTCAAAAGCAATCATTGAGAAAAACCTTGGATGGAATTATCGTCTCCGCAGCATTGGGGAGAGAACCATAGGAAATTATAATCTCAAAAGCAAACATTGAGAAAAACCTGGAATGGAATTATCGTCTCCGCAGGATTGGGGAGAGAACCATAGGAAATTATAATCTCAAAAGAAAACATTGAGAAAAACCTGGAATGGAATTATCGTCTCCGCAGGATTGGGGAGAGAACCATAGGAAATTATAATCTCAAAAGCAAACATTGAGAAAAACCTGGAATGGAATTATCGTCTCCGCAGCATTGGGGAGAGAACCATAGGAAATTATAATCTCAAAAGCAAACATTGAGAAAAACCTGGAATGGAATTATCGTCTCCGCAGCATTGGGGAGAGAACCATAGGAAATTATAATCTCAAAAGCAATCATTGAGAAAAACCTGGGATGGAATTATCGTCTCCGCAGCATTGGGGAGAGAACCATAGGAAATTATAATCTCAAAAGCAATCATTGAGAAAAACCTGGAGTGGAATTATCGTCTCCGCAGGATTGGGGAGAGAACCATAGGCAATTATAATCTCAAAAGCAAACATTGAGAAAAACCTGGAATGGAATTATCATCTCCGCAGCATTGGGGAGAGAACCATAGGAAATTATAATCTCAAAAGCAAACATTGAGAAAAACCTGGAATGGAATTATCGTCTCCGCAGCATTGGGGAGAGAACCATAGGAAATTATAATCTCAAAAGCAATCATTGAGAAAAACCTGGAATGGAATTATCTTCTCTGCAGCATTGGGGAGAGAACCATAGGAAATTATAATCTCAAAAGAAATCATTGAGAAAAACCTGGAATGGAATTATCGTCTCCGCAGCCTTGGGGAGAGAACCATAGGAAATTATAATCTCAAAAGCAATCATTGAGAAAAACCTGGAATGGAATTATCATCTCCGCAGCATTGGGGAGAGAACCATAGGAAATTATAATCTCAAAAGCAATCATTGAGAAAAACCTGGAATGGAATTATCGTCTCCGCAGTATTGGGGAGAGAACCATAGGAAATTATAATCTCAAAAGTAATCATTGAGAAAAACCTGGAATGGAATTATCGTCTCTGCAGCATTGGGGAGAGAACCATAGGAAATTATAATCTCAAAAGCAATCATTGAGAAAAACCTGGGATGGAATTATCATCTCTGCAGCATTGGGGAGAGAACCATAGGAAATTATAATCTCAAAAGCAATCATTGAGAAAAACCTGGAATGGAATTATCGTCTCCGCAGCATTGGGGAGAGAACCATAGGAAATTATAATTTCAAAAGCAATCATTGAGAAAAACCTAGAATGGAATTATCGTCTCCGCAGTATCGGGGAGAGAACCATAGGAAATTATAATCTCAAAAGCAATCATTGAGAAAAACCTTTGATAACTTCTACTGAGTCTTCATCAGAAAAAACTGTTTGGGGTCGACTTAGCTGGACTAGAGAAGGCCTTGGACTGGATAAGAAAGCTTTGGAGTCGATTAACTGAACCGGTCTAGGTCTTGAAATATGATTGAGAATTTAACTGAATCTTTCCTGAAAGGTAAAGGTCAGTCATATGCAATGCATGATATGGATCAAGCGATGATGTTCTCAACATAAATGAGATTTGTAAGATATGATGCGTATATGCATGCTATAATGATGTATGTAATGTTTAGGAATGTATGTTTTCGTCTAGGAAAGTAAATCCTTGACGGGTGCCGGGAAGTCACTCCTGGGCTGATGTTGGCAGGTAGATCTTTGTTTCCGCTGGGGATGTTGTTTGCAAGAATACCGGTAGGAGAAGATAACTCCGTTGGGGAATAAACTTGACGAACGGATTACTCTGCGGGGAGAAAAATACTCTAGCGATCTTGTTGGGGAGCAATACTTTGTGGGGAGAGAGATACTTTGCTGAGTTGTGGATAATAACTTGCTGGGGATGCCCTTGTTGTATTGGAAGTGTTAATGGACTTCGCTGGGGATAAGAAGACTGTGTCGACGACGATCTTTCCGTGGCTTTTGGCTGAGGATAACCCAGTTATATCCTATTAAGGAAATAACTCTTTAAATAAAGCCGGGAGACGCGTTCGTACTCTGCGAGGATAAGCTTTCAGAATCTACTGGGGATAAGCTTACTGCTTGGGGAGATGGATTCCAATTTTCCTGGGGAAACTGGTTTGGATTCTCCTGGGGAAGTTTTAAATTGTATTGGAAGGGACTCCACTGAATATTTAATATGCCGCCAGGGAACAATCTTTAGACCAAGACTGTCGGGGATGCTCGTTAAGAATATCCGTATACTGTACTGGGGAATGTTGAGATTTGCTGGAGGACACTCAACTTCCTTAAGTTTGATAGTAGCTTCGCTTGAGGAGAGTGTATTGACTTGCTGACGTACTCTCTGGGGAATTAAGGTATGTCGGTTACGTTCTTTAGCTGAACCTATCTTGGTACCTTGGAGGATGGAACAATTAGATTGCTTAGACAACTCTTTATTGCCCATGTTTCTATGGGAGAAGGCACCTGTGGGGGGCTGATAGTTGTTGATAGCCCAAGCTTCTTCTGGTAGGCAGGTGACAAGATGACAGGACATAGTCGTACGCTTTGATCCCTAACTTTTTCCTCGACCGCCCTTTCGGGTTTTCAGTCCACCGGGATACCCATTTTTGCCCAAGCCGCCTTTTCAGGTTTTCGACTTGCCGAGTGTACAGATTTTTTCATTTCATCCCTTCATTTTGCCCGAACCCTTTTGGTTCGCCGGGAAGCCCTTATTTTTGCCTAGGTACGTCAACCTAGCGGGTCTTTGATTTTGCGTAGTATTTTCTCGACTATGTCTGTGCTTTCAGAAGGTAGAGAGTTGCCCCTGTTAGAGGTGTTTTGATCAAGTCAGATTTGTTGCTGGAGTGCCCCAAGTGACTCAGGCAGAGATTTGCCCCAGGCTGTTTGGCCTTTGAGAGATTCTCCGAATCTTGATTGGACTGCCCCAGATAACGGACAATGATCGTGTCATGCCCCTTGATTGGAAGTACTTCTGTTCATTAGGCATTTGTCGTGCGAATTTCTATGATGTTCAAACAAAAAGTCATATGCAAACAAAGTTATGTTAAAAATGCAAAGCTCATGTCTGTCTTGAAGATTTTAAAAATGCATTCTTTTTCATAAAACAAGTGAATGTTTGTAAAACGTGATGTCAACTCTGTATTTACCGTAGGCCTTAAGGAGTCAGGATACCTTTCGTAACAGTATGCTTTCGAACTAACCCATGCTTCAGCTAGGACTTTTAAGGGTTATAACGTGGCCTGGTTCACGATTTAAGAAACAAAGGATAAAGGCTCAAATTTTATTTGTACCCACCCGCTCTTCGTGATGTTCTTCAAACCTAAACTCAGTTGATCATACGTTAGACCTTGTTTGAGTCTTTGCTCTGATTTTCCGGTGATGATTCGGATGTTGATAACTTATTTTGAATAGGCAGTCATTCCTTTCTTGTTGAGGGTTGGTAAGACCTCTTTCTTGTCTGATTTTTTTTGTTATCCCTTTCTTTTTTGCCTGAGCTGTTTCCTTTTTTGGAATTACAGTCAGCGGGATGCCCCAATTTTGTAAGTCTCCTTCATGGGTTTTGACTTAATGGGTTCTTATTTTGAAAGATCATGACTGCCTTTCTTTATTGATTATTCGGAACCATCACCGTCTTTCTTCGTTTTGTAAGGACTTCTTTGGTGCCATTTGTTATGCACTTGGATCAACTGAGAGACTACCCTGCCCCAGGTTATGATTAAGGGTTTTAAATTTCGAAAAGAAAAACTCCTACTTCTTTGGCTCAGAGGGGTTGACGAGGGATTATCATCCTTATAACTCCAGTGTTTAGGGATTTGAAACAATGCTTGTACCTCATCAGCGGGGTCTGTTCAAAAGCATACTGTAAAGATCGTGGTATCTTTTTCGTCATCCTCCCTCAAGAGGCTTAAAATTATTGAGAGTTGATCATCATAAAAAATATGAAAATAATTTGCATTTAGTGAATACGAATATATTGTTTCAGAACAGACATATGTGATGCATTAATGAAATAACAATGTTTAATATGAGTAAATGTTTGGAACAAAAGAAAATTACAACTTGAAAAATTCTAATGAACAAAAGTCTTCTAATCTCAGGACTTGTTACTTCAACTGGTGCATCTTGTAAGGATGGCAGGAGCATTCAGCCTGACCCATCTGGGTGAAATCCACAACTCTTTCATTAATCAGATCTTGAATCTTATTCTTCAAAGCCCAGCAGTCGTCGGTGTCGTGTCCTGGGCTGTCAGAGTGGTATGCACATCTTTCCTCAGGATTGTACTTTAGGGAGGTTGTGTTGAGATGCTTAGGAGGGTCCCTTAATGTCACCAGATTCAACCTCAACAATTGTTGTAAAGCTTGAGACGGTGACACGTTGAGTTTGGTGAACTGCCTTTTAGGCTTGTCTGGCTTGCTCTGATCAGCCCGTTGTTCTTGGTGAGGTCGTGGTTGGACCTGTGAAGTGATAGCAGCTTGGAGAGGTCTATTTATTGGACCAGACCTTTGTCCTCTTGGAAGCTGTTCAATGACCTGTTCCCTGACTTGGGCTGGTTGCTTCATGTCGTGATGAAGCTGACTGATCATGGCCCTCAGCTCTCCTTGTTCCTGAGCTAAACCTTGAATGAGGGCCCTTTTCCCCAGCATTTGGGTTTTCAATGTGTCTACCTCAACTTGTAGACGTTTCAGTTGTTCGTCCTTGTCATCTTCAGGACTCTTTCTGATCAGATTCCCCATGAGGAGTGTCTTCAACTCTTCCTGCCCCTTGGATAGGCTTATGAGGATCTCTTTGAACTGAGTCTCTTGAGTGTGTAGGTTCTGGTTATCTTGTTGGGAAGCCATTGCTGAAATAGACAGCGAGAAAGGTAAGTGACCTGCAACAAGGATACCTGCTATGCAATGATGTGTATTCTATGCATGCAATGTTTTCAAGGACCTCGTGGGATAAACAAGAATTGTTAGAACTAGGTAGCTTGATTGAAGGAACTTCATGTTTGCTGAGATTCCTTCTTCAAGGGTCAAAGGCTCACCATATCCAGTGGGTCATAGCCCCTGACAACTTTGGCTAGAGGAAAATAAATCCTCTTTGCCCCTTGCTAGATGTTTGATTCATCATGACCTGCATCACAAGCCCTTGAGATCCTTGAAATGGGTTAGGATGTATGCAATGGTATGATGTCATGACGCATGGGGTAATGTAAGTAACCCTGTTATGAGTCCCTATTAAGGACTGCAAACCAAAACCTGCAAGAAACTTAGCAAACCCTGTCATGAGTCCCAATTAAGGACTATAAACGAAACCTGCAAGAAACTCGGTAGACCTTGTTATGAGTCCTAATTAAGGACTACAAACAAAACTTGCAAGAAACTCGGTAAACCTTGTTATGAGTCCTAATTAAGGACTACAAACAAAACCTGCAAGAAATTCAATAAACTTTGTTATGAGTCCCAATTAAGGACTATAAACAAAACCTGCGAGAAATTCAAGGGTCAGATAATAAGCATGCAAGTAGTTCAAGTATGAAGGCACACAAGTCACACAAAAGAACCCTTAGAGTTTAGGCCAGCATGAGGTCTGGGTAGTACCCTCTTTCAGTTTGTTGGTTCATACATGTCCTAATCAAAAGTAACCGGGTTCTAAGGGTCTCAATATCACGGGATTGCTTTCATTGTTCATCGTTTCGATTTAGCCACTGAACTGACGACCGAAATATTCCAGGAAAGCAACCCTCAATTGAGTGTAGTATCGAGTATCAACCAACCTCGGACTGCACCAAAGTCAGTTATCTCACTACCCTAAAGAGGCCAAGATAGTTCAATTAAGGTTCCTAAGGTCTATTGATGCTTCACGACACCACGCGGAGGCCCCGTACTCTCCTTGACTGAACTCAAGGGTTACCGGTACACACCAAAGTGCCACATCAACGTAGCAAACTGTTTCAACCGTGTCGGTATACCCCGCACAGTTCCCTCACAGCCTTGTTGCTACTTTCTAAGAAGGTATCCCCAGATCCGGGTTAGGATCTATAGAACTCCCAAGACAGTCCCACAATTTAAAGCAAACAAGTCAATACAATTGAAAACACAGTTATGAACTAACCCTAAGGTACACCTCACTTTAAGTTATTCCCCAGCAGAGTCGCCAGTTCTGTGATCGGTGGATCTGGAACTGACTGTTTAACGCTGGTTCACGAAATGTCGCGGAAGCAAGAGTCGCCACCGTCTTTTATTTTCTCCAAATGGAAAGGACAAAAGCACAGAAAAATTCCTTATAGAGATTGCTCTCGGTTCGGGAGGTAGATTATAGAAAGGGAAGGTGTTAGCACCCTTTCTATCCATGGTTATGCATGGGCTCTTAGATACTTGCTCACTTGTGTTTTCAAAAATGTTTTGTTTGCTTTTCAACTGTGGGGTTTAAAAAAGTTTCTTTGAACATTCCAGTTCGACTCTTGTATCAGTCCTCAAGAGTGTTTGAAAAATTGCTTTCGAAAGCTTTTTGAAAAGGTGTCGGTGTGAAAAGTATTTTTGATTTGTTTTGAAATTTAGAGCAAGTATCTAGAGTCTTCTACCTACCCTAAGGAATTCGTCTGTGTAGATGTCCTTTAAAGTAGTGCCATCCCACCATTGAGAGGTAGGTAGCACCACCGTTGGAGGTGTTCGGGTCAATTCGAGGTTCGGGACATGGTGATCACCAGAGCAATAGGAAGACACCTTAGAAGCTACCCTCATGCCAGGTTCCCGGATCATGAGGACTTACTAAGACATCCTCTACTCGACGATCACCTTTCGAGGCAAGGCAACAGTGAGGCGTACCCTAGGGGTGGTGTGTGATTTGTGTGTCGTTTTCAAATATTTTTGTCTTTTGTCATATTATTGGTGATCTAGCGCTTGTTTTTATTTTTGTCCATTCATTCTTTCATGCCTTGATTAACAGTTAAAAATTGCGAAAAGTAAAAGTTCTAAAGCTATTACAAAAGGCGCGGGTCCACATCGCCAAAATTTCCAGGACCCGATTTAACAGAAAAATAAAGAATTAAAGAAGAGTAAAGTGCGAGAAATTAATTTACAAGGCCTTGGGAGAGATACATAAACATTAAACGAAAAAGAAATAAATACGCGAATTAAATAAGAATTAAAACGAGGGCGTTGGACCCTTTTTGCAAAATTAAATTAAATGATGGAATTAATTAATTAAAAAAGAAAAGGAATTGTTTTTTGGTATTTTTTGGTATTTTATGATTTTAATGGAAAAAAGAATTAAATGCAATTAAACCTAATTCTACAATTTTTATTTGTTAAGAAAGCATATTAAAGTTTAACCTAAAATTAACCCTAATTAATTTACATGCAATTTTAATTTATAAAAATAAAATTTAATTATTAATTACTGTGGAAAAAAGGATGAAAATTAATTAAACCCTAATTCTATAAGTTTTGAGTTTTAGTGAACAATGTTAAAATTAAAACCTAAATTTAAAACTAATCAATTAAAGTTATTTATTTACAAAAATACTAAAATAAAAATATTTATTATTTTTTATCTTTTCTGATTTTTTATTGTTTTTGTGTTTTTTATGAAAAAAAATTAAATTAGTAAAAAAAACAATGATTAAAAGAAAATAAAATAATGAAAACAAAGAAATAAAATTTGCAAACCTAAGGGGGTCTGCCCCTAATTTGGAGAGTTTGCTGTAGTGATTCAGGCCCATTTGTCTTTGGCCTCTTTGACTTTCCAGGAATTATGCACATGCGCTGACCATAGTCCACCATGTTCCACAGATCCTGGCCTTTGATTGAATGCTCTGGGACGCGTGGACGTTTGATTTTGAAGGCGTACAGTGGTCCACTATGTTGAATCTGCATATGAACATTAAATGAAGAAAAATATGAAAGGGGGTGGGGACCTGGGGCTCGAACCCAGGTCCTATGGTTTACCAATGAGCGTGCTTGCCAGTGGAGCTACTTTGTTTCTTTGTAAATTAAATAACCAACAATCAATATAAAATAAACAAACACGATAGTGGATTTTTAGCGCGCGATTTTTAAACCATCCAATTACTGATGGCCACGCATCCTTCTTCTTCCTTGGCTTATTTTTCCTGAAAATATAACAAAACATAGGCAACAGTTTTTAAACGTTCTTTTAGGCACTATATTAAAAAATAGCGAATAGCCCCTGGGGCTTCATAAATTAGGCGCGATGGCCTCATTCTCTCTGTCCAAGCGCACTGAATTGAATGGCCTAGGTTTCAAGCTCCAATTTTTCCATATTTTAAAACCCCCAATTCAAAGCTTCATAAACCCTAAAAAGCAACAATGGTGAAATCTCTAATAACGCACGAAAACACAATTAAACTGTTTGGTTAGCATTAGAATTGAATAATGAACACAAATCATATATTAAAAATTGCTAAATGCGCATGAATTGAGATGCAAGAACATGAAATTTTCTCTGCACAGGTCGCACTCGTGTTACCAATTTAGGGCGTTAGAATGAACGATTTTGATTGGAAATACTTCCTTGAAGCTTCAGGAAGGTGATGGGATAAAAATCTTGCCTTGAATCGTCCTCTAACCTGGTTTTCAGATTTGAGTTTTTTCACCAAAAATTCAAGTTTTCTTTTCTATGTCTGGCGCAGCTTCTAGTCCATGAGCACGAGGGTTTTGATCAGGCTTATGTATGGAATGATTAGGTCAAATAAAATTGGTCCAAAATCCATGAATTGATGAATGTAATATTTGATTTTTATGGCAAAATATTTTCAAATCTTTTCATGCACATTTGCTCTCAATCATATCCAATCCTTCTCTAATTGATCATGCACGAATTTTGAGTGTCCAATGAGAGTATTTTCTGCACAAAAAGATTTTATTTCATTAGTTTAGCATTTTTTCACATTTTATTTAGTTTAAATGAATTAATTGTAATAAAAAATTCAAATAAATAAATAAAAATAATCAAAAACTTCCCTTTGGGCCAAATGGTCGTGCACATGCCTTGGATGATGAATTGTGGAAGAAAAATGAGGCCCATTAGCAATTTTAGGTCATTAGAATCAATGTTGACTTTTCAAAATATCCAAAAATTTCCCAACTTCCACAAGGCATAACTTGCTCAATTTTTAAGCTTTGCTCATGTTATTGGACATTTTGGAAAGGTCTTTGAGTCCTCTAACCAATGCCTTTGGTCCCATGTCAGTTTGATTTACCAATCTCAAGTTATGGCCTTTGACTTAAAGTCCCTTTTTGTTGGCTTTTGAAAATGACCTATAATGTTGAAATTGATAACTTTTTGTGAGAGCATTTCTTGGGCTTGAAGTATGAAGAGGAGTTGTAGGAAATGTCTTTCTCTTCAAAATGAGCTTTGGATGGAATTTTTCTGATAATCCATGTGAAAGTTATGCCCTGGTCAATTTACAGTTGACTTTTTCAACTGTCCAAATAAGGAAACTTTTGCATCTTGATGATTTTTGAGCCAAGCTTTGAGAATCATGATCAAGCATTGATCAAATGATGTTTGTGGCTTCAAAATGATATGTTGACCAAAAATTTGAACTTTTGACTGTCAAATGACCATTTTGCCCCTACAGTTGACTGTAGTGCAATTAGGGTTTTGACTGTGCAATTTTGTGCTAAAAGTCTTGAAACTTGGTATGAGGATGATTGACCATATTTATAGGCATGTGGGACTTGATTGGACTCTTGGAAACTTCATTTTCTTGATCAGAACCAAAACCCTAATTTTGACTGCTTAGGAGGCCCTTGAACTGTGCAACCCTTGGGGAATTTTGAAGCATGACTTGACAATTTCTTGAAGAATATGGGAGGGCAAATTTTGGGGTACAACAGTGGCCCTACACAAATGATCCACCATGCCTTGGGCAGAGCGTAGGAATTATGATATGATAATAAAAGAAAACAAGAAAATTACTCCTCCGCGCTTGAAACTTGGATAACATCCATAGAAGTCCAATTGTTGAGTGTCTGGCCTGGAATACTCGGACGAATCTAATATTTGATATTGTAGCCATCAGCCCTATCGTCGTCAACTGCATTGACGTGTCCTTCTTGAGTAGCACAAGGGCGGGAAAACTTCACAGGAGTAGATAAACTAGATGCTCTGGGTGTTGAACTTTACTGACTTGGGCTAAAACCAAGACCAAACCTATTAAATTTTGGGGTAACATCCAACACTTGACCCCAACCTTCAGGGTTACCATTTTCCACCACAACTCTTGCATCCTTGAGAGAAGACATAATAGTTTCAGGCTTCCTTTTCTGCTCTGGAGGAGGAAAATTGACAGCAGAACTGTCTCAAACGCCTGAAATGGAGTATCATGTATCTCGCCTTCAACTTCAACATAGCGGAATGATGTCAAATGAATCACGATGTACTCTTCCTCGCCGCACACGGTTATTACCTTTCCCTCTGCAGGATACTTGAGTTTCTGATGAAGAGTAGAAGTGACTGCTCTAGCTCTATGAATCCACGACCGTCCTAATAAACAACAATACACTGGCTATATATCCATCACGAAAAAAGTAGTCCTGAAGGTGCAAGGACCTACCTTGATTGGTAACTCCACCTCCCCAAATACTGACCTTCGAGACCCATCAAACGCCTTCACCATCAAGTCACTAGGGCGCAGCTCCAGTCCAGAATAATCAATCTTCATCAATGCTGATTTGGACAATACATTCAAAGATGATCCTGTATCCACTAAAACCCGGGATAAAGTAGTGCCCATGCACTCCATTGAAATATGTAACACTTTGTTATGGTCTGGTCCCTCCGGAGGGAGATCAAAATCTGTGAAGCCCAGACCGTTCCCAAAATATATGTTAGCACAAACATTCTCAAACTGATTGACTGTTATCTCATGTGGCACGAACGCATTCTTTAACAATTTCATCAAAGCATTTATGTGAGGTTCTGAATAAATCAACAGAGACAATATAGACATCTTAGAAGGAGTATGGCTCAGATGATCAATTATGCTATAATCACTCTTTCTGATAATTCACATTAACTCTTCAACCTCATGGGAATTGAAGAAGCTTTTGGTATCGGAATTGGTTGAGTCACATTGGTTGGCGTAACCCTTGGATTACCAATCATCGCCTGCTATTTTCCTTTTTCTCTTGCAGAAGCATCTACCGCATCTTGCACATTGGAAGGACCAAATACTCTCCCGCTTCTAGTCATTCGACCCACACCAGAAAAGTTATTAACTTCCCCTTCATTATCTTCAGCACGTTCTTCCTTAGACAAACGATTACTTACTTCCTGCTTCACCCCATGGTAATAAACATCGACACCATAATGCCATGGGATGGCCTTCTCACTGGCATACAACATGGGACTAGGTACCGTAATCATCAAAGGAGGCGCCCTAGATGGGGTAGGAATGCGCACAGGGGTGTAAGGAATAGATATCACAGCAACATCTTCTCCGGTAACCTTATGGTAGCTCGATTTTCTATCGAACTGCACGGAACCCTCTTTTATCATCAACTGGATACTGGCTTTTAAATTATCACATCCCTTCAGTTGCTCTCTACACTTGGCACACTCTGAAGTACAACCCGGGAAAATAGAATTGTCAAGCAAATACCTCTTAACATATCACAACGGAGTAGTTACTTGTTCCACATTCATCATTAAATTAAACATTTCACCATTATCATCAATCATATTAACAACACCCCCTTCATGCCTAGGCATTGGGTTCTGAGTAACATTCGGACCAGTCACTGGAGTAAACTCAATTTCCTTAGCATCCAACAAGTCTTGTACATTGCACTTCATTGCAAAGAAATTGTCAGTAGAATGGCCCACTCCGCCTGAATGGAATTCACATCTTGCATTAGCATCATAGTTAACAGGAAGTCTTGCGGGTGGCGGTGGTATATTTCTCAAACTGATCAACTTCAAATCAAGCATGTGATGAAGTGCTTCAGTAAGAGTTACTGGAAAGGGATCAAATTTTCTCGGTTGTCGCTGTTGTTGATTATTATACAAATGGGGAGCATCTTGCTGCCTTTTTTGTTGAGGCACTGTATTCGGTCTCTGCTGTGGAGGAGCATTAACAGGAATAGAAACAGCATTGATTTGTTGGTGCTGACGGTCCTCTCTTCTTCCTCTATGAGATTAAACCGCGCTTGTGTCGCCTTCCCTTTTCTTAGGGTAAGTGTTAAATGGTTTCTTACTTCCCCCTGATGAGCCACTAGAACCTCCAACCTGGATCTTCCCCAATTTCAAACCTACCTCAATTCTTTCACAAGCCATGACCAAGTCTGCAAATCCTGCCAAAGTACTTCCTATCATGTGTTCATAAAATGGCCCTTGCAGGGTACTCATAAACATATCAATGAGTTCTCTCTCCATGAGTGGAGTTTGAACCCTCGCAACCAACCCATGCCACTTCTGAGCGTATTCCTTGAAAGATTCTTTTGGTCCCTGTGACATATTCTGTAACTGAGTGCGATTAGGCGCCATATCCACATTGTACTGATAATGTTTGAAAAAATCCCGAGCAAGATCATTCCAGCAATGAATATGAGTTTTCTCCAACTTCATGTACCACTCCAGGGATGCCCCAGATAGGCTATCCTGGAAAAAGTGAATCAAAAGCCCCTGATCCTCAGTATGTACCGACATCTTCCGGAAATAAGCAGTTGCATGAGTAATAGGACATGACATTCCGTTGTACTTTTCAAATGTAGGAGGCTTGAACTTTGGAGGAACTTTCACCCCAGACACTAACCTAAGATCATTAGCATCCATACCAAGGACTCATTTCCCTTCCACAGCCTTCAAACGTTCTTCCAACAATCGATACTTCACATCCTCAATCTGTACCTCCGGCTCTGAACGCCGAACAGAAAACTGATCTTCGTCCTGATCAAAGTCATAATCCTGCTCCTGATAATTCCTTACACCGCCTTGGTTAATTCTTCTGTTCCCCACAAGACGAGGTCCAGGAGACGGGGGAAACTGACCTACATTGCGCACAAAAGGGTTTCCCGACATCCCGTGAAAATTTCCAGCAGGCTGATCTTGCACATCCCCCAATCCTACAGAAATGTCCTGATAGAGCCCTTGATTTCCACCATCCCCTGGATAGCGGCGCTGGTTGTTGACAATGGCAGCTAGTTCCTCCTGTCGGCGATTCACATTGGTGATGACCTCCATGAACTGAGTCATATGAGTAGCCATCTGGGCCCTCATTTCAACGAGTTCAACTTGAACTTGTTCCATTTGTCTTGGAAAATTGTTTCTGGTGGAATACTGATGAGTAGTCGTCTTGAATTCATTATAGAACAACACCACTCAAGATCAGAAGAAAATCCCGAAGCTTCAAAACTAACATGGGAACCTGAGTCACCTTTGCAACACAAAGTCACCAATAGTACCTGTACCTGTAAGAAAAAATTTCCCTCCCCTCTCACGGGTGTAGTCTAGGTCAAGGTAAGGTTAAAAGCCAAATCAGAGTACGAGAGCTAGACTGTCGGTATCATCATACGATAACACCTATCCGAACTACCTCTGAAGTCATGGGTCTCATGGTCAGGTATACAAAGCATCCGCCTCATAGCTGCCATGGCCACTCTATTCCTAGTTCCTATGGAATTCACTCATAGCCTGGGTATGAGGCCTTTTACCTCATGGAACAACCCACCCACCAAGAAAAACAGAATATAAACAGTCCAGCCAAATCCAGTATGCAGAAAGTAAAGCGCACATAGGATGAAATACAAATAGATAAATATGCAAAGCGGTAAAATAAACACCCAAAAAGAAAACAAACAAGAGCTAGGATCGACTCTGGGATGGACCAGTAAAAGGTCAACCTGTCCCCAGTGAAGTCGCCAGTTGAAACAACGCGGCCGGAACCTGTCATCTGGATGTTAATGAAACATCAACGAAGTCGCCACCGAACGTCTTTTATCCCGCCGAAAGGGAAAGGTAAACATCGAGAAAACCTTAAAAGGGAGAAATCACGGTCTTTCAACCGAGAGATCGGGTAAGGGAGTCTGTTACGCGAGGGGAAGGTGTTATCACCCCACGCGCCCGTAGTATTCTACGATATCCACTCTTGTTGTCTAATCTAATGGGTGTGGTCAAATCCTATGTCTATGGCTTACAACTTAAAAGGGAATGCATGCAAAAGGAAAAAAGAAAATAATGTAGGGAAAATAAAAAGATGTGCTCGATCGGGACCTACCCCAATGCCTACGTATCCCTTTTAAGGAATCAGAGAAGCCGTAGTTCGGCTTATATATTTTGGTTGGTTTGTGTTTTTTAGTTAAGACAACAAAAAGAGTCAAGATGGCAAAACATCAAATAAAACAACAAACAAATGAGATGGTAAAACATCGGCTAATTAATAACAAAGTAACATATCAAAGATGGAGAAACACCAAATGATAAAACAATCACACATAGCAATGAAATTGAGAATCAAAGTAGGATAACAAACATGTGCGATGGCGAAACATCGGCTTCAAACAAATGTGAAATGGCGAAACATCAGCTAAAAGATAACAAAGTCATGGCAAAGATGGTGAGACATCAATAAAACGGATGACAATACATCACACCTAACAATGATATTGAGAATCAAAGTGGGATAACAGACATGTGCGATTGCGAAACATCGGCTTCAAGATAACAAGATGTCATGGCAAAGATGCTGAAACATCAATAAAATAGATGAAAAAACATCACACCTAACAATAATATTGAGAATAAAAGTAGGATAACAAACATGTGCGATGGCGAAACATCGACTTCAAGATAACAAGATATCATGGAAAAGATGGTGAAACATCAATAAAACGGATGACAAAACATCACACCTAACAATGATATTGAGAATCAAAGTGGGATAACAAACATGTGCGATGGAGAAACATCGGCTTCAAACAAATGTGCGATGGCGAAACATCGGCTAAAATAGGTTTAAAAACAAAACCAAGAGGCGCACAAATAAATAAGATTGATTTGTATCTTTTACCTTGAAGAAGGGTTTGAGTTTATTAGAAGTGTTTTATGATTTGCCAAGATAACAGTTTTTTTCTTAGATGCAAAATGCAAAGAAAGGAAAAACAACTAAGGGAAACAAGCCTAGCATTATCCCTAGTGTTATCGTACAATGGTTGACCCTAAGGTTGAGGATAAAGGAAAATCCTACCCTATGTTAGCATACATGGATTCCTACCTTAATCGACATGTTAAAAGAAGCTTAACAGAACTATCCTATAGGGAACATGCAATGAGAGCGAAGTCGTGATCTCAATTTCTAAATTGAGTGACTCATCGATCAATAATTAAAGAAGAAAAGCAATAAACATCCTATAGGGAACATGCAATGAGAGCGAAGTCGTGATCTCAATTTCTAAATTGAGTGAATCATCGATCAACAATTAAAGAAGAAAAACAATAAACATCCTATAGGGAACATGCAATGAGAGAGAAGTCGTGATCTCAATTTCTTAATTTAGTGATTCATCAATCAACAAGTAAACACAACACACGTAAAAGACAAAAACCAGAGGGCCTCCTAACATATATCAGCAATAAAGGTCCCATCATGCAATCAGAGAACTATGCAAAATGAAAATGGGAGAAAGGAGATGGTGCAATACCAAACGGATAAATATCCGTTGCAACTGAGCAAGAATAAAAGAAACCCATAGAACTTCGAGCAAGCTGGTATCAGTAGACAAATCAAGTCAGGAATTACACCATCAGGATGTAAGCAATTTACCAGATATGAACAAATCCCAGGGGCAATGTGTCACATTCACAAACAAATGCATATATCCTGCATGGAATATCAAATATGCCAAGCACAATAGCAGTGCCAACATAATAAGTTGTGTCTCACAAATAAAGTGAAACACAAAAGCCTCAGGTCAAAAGTGGAAACTTTCTCAAAGTACCGCGCACATTCAACAACCAAGTTAGTATTCCATAAGGTGGATGATGACTCATAAAAGGGATGGATGCAACATGGTGAAGTGAGAACAACATAATAACAATTATCAAACATTAGACATGATAGACAAAATGGAAACAAGCATATGCACAATTTGGCCAAAAGAATCAGAGGGATGTTGCTCCTTTATATCACCATATTGAATTTACAATGGAATATAAATCAAGGATCATGGGAGCTTGGAAATAATACAATCAAATATCATGGAGGTCAGGGGCAAACATATTTCAGTAATGCACAATTAATTCAACCACAACTCATATGCACAATAGAAGATGAATCACACATAATGCATTAGAAGGTTCAAACATTCAAACATGAGGCATTTAAATGAAATGGCTTGAGTTAACATGGACAATCAGAATCAACATGATCATTAGGCTCCCAATTATAGGCCTCACTCAAGTTCATTGGCCATCAAACCAATTGCAGCAAGATATGCAAACATTAATTGGGTACCTTCACTTCAAAATTACATCAAAAATGGAAATAAGGGTCCATAATTCACATCAAAAAAATATTAGCATCATTGAAAGGTATAGAAGTCAGAATGTAAGCCCTAAGTTCATGAATGATTGAGGAGGAGGCCAAATGAAGTCCAAAGCTCAAGACTAGTTGGCAAAACTACCAAACTAGACAATTTTTCAGAATAATTTGTGAAAAAAGGTCAAACCAAGTTGAAAAAATCAAGATAGATGGTTTTCAAATCCTCAATACATTCATGAACCCTAATCAAGACTTGAATTCTATTGAAAATCTAGGGCATAGTGGTTTTGAAAATGAAACTTGCATCATAAGCAACAAAACCCTAAATTTTGACTTTTAATCTTAAATATTGATTAAGTAAGATCAAAATTCAAACAAATTAAACCAAGGTCATACTAATCACCAAGAAACCCTAAATATCATAAAATATATTTTTTACATTTTTTGAATTAAAGAAAAATCAAAAATTAAATTAAATTCAAACAATTAGTCAATTAACAAATATGCACATATCAAAATAATATTTAAATAAAAAATTCAGAAAAATGCCCAACCAATATTATATTCAAATATTAGAACTAAAAACACACATCCCTGATTTTTTGTGGAATTTTTGAATTAAAGGAAATATTAAAATAAAAAATAAACAAACAATTAATAATTGAACTATTATTTAAGGGCAAAAATGCAAACCCTAGCCAAAAATCACAAAAAGTCAAAAATGTAAATATGTTCAGATCCTATGATTTAAAACAAGCTTACATGATTTTTTTGAGAATTTTTGAACCAATGGAAGTTTTAAAGTAAAATTTAAACAAAACAATTAACAATTTAACTCTTGAAATTACATTCAATTATCAAAAATGATAAAAAAAGACTAAAAAAATTTCAGAATCAAATTCCACATGATTTTATGAGTCAAAAATATTTTTTGTGGAATTTTCCAAATCAAAGAAATATTAAAACAAAAATAAATACTAAACTAACAATTAATTAAACTCATCAATTTTTGAACCAATTAAAACATTTTAAAAAATTATCAAAAAAATACACAAGGTCATAAATATTATTTTGAATTTGTGATAATTCTTTTAGAATTTTTGAATCATTTTTGAGCAAGAAATAAAATTATGGAAATCAATTTTATATAACAAAATTCAAATGAATTAAAAAAATAAGCCAGCCAACCAGAGGAGGCCACGTAATCATCTTCAACCTCTGGCTAGGGCAAAAACACGCGCATGATCCAGTTCATCATCTCATTTTCCAATCAACATAACATGCTCAATTCTACACCATTTTCTATGAAATTTCATGCAAATTCAAGCTAGCATTTCATACTTCAATATGCAATTCGAATCACAACAAATAATGAACCATGGATAAAGAACAGATCGTGCAAAAATGTCAAAAACTCACTGAACAAAAAAAATTCAGATGCATCATTCATGCCTATCTCATCAAATTAAAAGCTCTGAAGCTTCAAAAACACTTAATGAACTTCAAACAACATGATTATGAACTTAAATCTCACAATGCACGGCTAGAAATCAAAATCCAAAGTTGAGAATTCAAACCTTTGAGAAAAAATGGATCTACTATCTCCTTCACTCCAGTTGCAAACCAAGCCTCGATCTACAATCCTTATCACTTGGAGAAGATAATGCAAGAAGAATTGACCAAAACGCGCAAGGGAGATGGGAGAATCGAAGAAAAATGCAAAGTAACAAGCTATGGAGTTTTCTAATTTCAGGGATGAAATGAAGCACGAACCACGCTCATTGAGGTTGCTTCTCAATATATAGAGCATCAGGAGGAGGGTAGGATAGGTTTTTCGCGCTGAAAACTCTTGGAAAGAATGAAATCTTCTTTTTGCCAAAATGAAGTATGCACATGCAACCCTCCAATCCCTCGTGCATGGGCTTGATTTTTACGTGCATTTCAGTCCACTTTTCCTGAGGAAGAGATTAGCAACAAAATTAAGACTTAAATCCTTATATTAAGCTAGTGTTGGTGATTAGGCAACTTCATGCCACTTTAGGCAAAATCACGAATTCCCTTTGCATTTGCCCATGTGCAGCTCAAGCTTTGGCATGATGGGCCTTGGTACATTGCATATTGGTCATGGGCCAAGTTTGAAGTGAAACAAAAGGCCACAAATCAAGTTATCAAGAATTTGCAATTTGCGTGGCATGCATGAATTCAATGAAAAGCCTCAAAATTCCAAGGTCACAAACTTGCTCATACTTTTGAATTTTGATACAAATGAGCATAATTTGGGAAGGTATCGAAAAGATATATAATACCTTAGTTTTGAGTTTTTGCAATTGAGTTCATTAAGTTTATCAAAATTGAGCTTGAAATTCACTGATTTTGGAAAATGACCTATAATTTTGTGATTTTAAAAGACCATAATTATTGATTCCTTGCCAATTTGGACATGGGATCAAAAGGAGATGAAAGATCATCCTCTTAGCTTTCCAAGCATACTTCATTTGTATTTTCTTGATCAAAGGTGAATAAAATATGAATTTTTGAAATTAAGTCCTTATTTTCCAAAATTAGAAACTTTTAGGGTTTCTTCAAGAACAAGTTTCAACCCAAACCTCAATCTCTTTGATCTAATGACCAAAATGGACTTGAAATATGAAAAGTACATCCTTGAATTGATGGTTGGCCAAAAATTCACTTGGTCAACCTTGACTTTGATTGATTTTGACAAAAATGACCATTTTGCCCCTCTGATCAATTGATCCACTTCCCTTCAAAATTGATGATCAAAACTTCAAACATGTGATCTATAGAGGCCGTGTACAAAGTTTCACTTCAAAATTCTCAAGAAATCCTGATAAAAATTCAAACCCTAATTTTGGTCAACACCTTAGGAAATTGATGAATCATCTTCAAAACTTCAAATCCTCTGGGCATCATGACCAATTCCTTGTGCAAAGACTTTTCAAATACCAATGAGATGTTGTAGCTCCCCAAATAAAGACTTGTACATTGGCCAATAACCTTGCTCAAACAAAAACCCTAATTTGAATGGTGAATCCAAAGAATGATTCCCCTTGTAATCAAACACAAACTTCAATCCTCTGATGATTCAAAGAGATGGATAAAAATATCTTGAGACATGCAATAACTTTTGAGCTTGAAAGATCCAGAGGTTTAGATAATAAGATTCTACTTGAGCAACTTGTCAATGCAACCAAACTTCAAAGCTTGAGGAAGACTAGATAACCAAAGTACTTTGATCCCATCACAAAGTATGAATGCAATGCAATATGGTGTTCATGATGAAACATAAGCCTAGATCAAGAGGGTAAATTTTGGGGTGCAACAGCTGCCCCTATTCAAATATCTTCAACATGGTAAGTGAGAAAAGTGACAACTTCGAGCGTACAAGGTTCAAGATGTTTGAATACGAAAGAACCTGAAAATTTAAACTCTTGAAGAAGAAATAAACAAAAGAAGAAAACCCCCAAGTCATGCGTCAGAATGAAGCTGTAACGTGGGTTGAAATAGAACAAAAACAAAAAAGAGTAGACGTAACTAGACTTCCGTACAAACGTGCCAGGGCAAAACTTGGGCTTCAAAAGGGGTGAGATAAAACTCAAACTACAGAGTAGGTGAAACTAAACTCTGGAAAAGAAAGCGTACGCGGGTGAGGAGGAGAAACTATGAGCTCGACCCAAGGCGAAAGTGGCTAGAGTGCGTGATTCTAGGAGAACTTGCTAATCTCCACTAAGATAGAAAGTATGAAGGAACTAAAAGAATCTAAGAGATGAGGAACAGAAGCGAGACAAAACTCGACTCAAAAACCAGTTAGACGAAACTAAACTAGATGAGTACCAGGACGAAACTGGATTTCACGCATGGGTAACGAGGCGAAACTCGACCCAAAGCAAAGTGATGAGAGCGCATGTTTCTCAGAGCACCTGCTGGTCTCAAATCAATGGATAAACAGTGACGAAAACTGATAGAAGAATCCAAGGAACAAAGGAGACTTATCTCAAACCAGGGACGCAGTACGAACACTGCACTCGGTAAACGAACATCGTCAAAGGGTCCAAGGTATGAAAACAAAGACAATATGAAACTTGATTCAATAACTAGTTAGGTGAAACTAAGCTAGATGAGTACCAGGACAAAACTGGATTTCATGCACAGGCGGCGAGGCGAAACTCGACCCAAAGCAAGGAGATTAGGGTGTACACCTAAAAACCTGTTGAAAACGAATATCAGGACGAAACTGGTATTCGAAAAGGTGCATTAATAGACATTGGAATGAACCGTAACGGGTAGTGAAGACTAAACCCGAGAAGACCGTGCCAGGGTGAAACTGAACTATAGTCAAAGGTGGACACTCAAACAAACAAAATATTGACATCAGAAGGATATTGGTATGGGGAGTAGACTGATATAATGAGAACAAAGACCTCGCTGGAGATTTGATCCGAAGTATTAGCAAAATCACTGGGGATGACAGAGACAAAAATGGCTTATGTTCCGATGCATGTTTGAATTCTTTGTATAGCGCAATGCTCCACATGATGGAAATGCTACACGTTTTGGTAGATGCAATGTAATGGTGCATGTTTAAAAGTTTCACTGGAGAACGGCCAATTGAGAAGCCAATAACTAAGAAGTCAGAATCTGACCAGACTTGCAGAAATAAATTGCAAAATCCAAAGAAGAAGATACGGGGAACCACTAGAGAGGGAACCTCAAAGAGATGGAGCTTTGTGGGTGTTGTACCCCAAAATTTTCCCTCCCATATTCTTCAAGATTTGTAAAGAGCATGCTTCAAAATCTCCCAAGGGTTGCACAGTTCAATTGCCTCCTAACAGTCAAAATTAGGGTTTTGGTTCTGTCAAAGAAATTGAAGTTTTCAAGGGTCCAATCAAGTCCCACATGCCTACAAACATGGTCAAGCATCCATATGCTAAGTTTCAAGACTCATAGCACAAAATTGCACAGTCAAAAACCCTAATTGCTCAGCAGTCAACTGTAGGGGTAAAATGGTCATTTGACAGTCAAAAGTCCAAATTTTTGGTCAACATCTTATTTTGAAGCCACAAACATCATTTGATCAATTCTTGATCATGATTCTCAAGGCATGGCTCAAAAAGTCTCAAGATGCAAAAGTTTCCATATTTGGACAGTTGAAAAAGTCAACTGTAACTTGACCAAGGCATAACTTCCACATGGTTTATCAGAAAAATTCCATCCAAAGCTCATTTTGAAGAGAATGACATTTTCTACAACTCCTATTCACACTTCAAGTCCAAAATATGCTCTCATAAAAAGTTATCAATCTCAACATTATAGGTCATTTTCAAAAGTCAACAAAAAAGCACTTTACGTCAAAGACCATAACTTGCGATTGGTAAATCAAAATGGCATGGGACCAAATGCATTGGTTAGAGGACTTCAAGACCTTTCCAAAATGTCCAAGAACATGATCAAAGCTTAAAAATTGAGCAAGATATGCCTTGTGGAAGTTGGGAATGTTTTGGGAATTTTGAAAAGTCAACTTTACTTCAAATGCCTTAAAATTGCTAATGGGCCTCAATTTCTTCCAAGAATCATCACCCAAAAGCTATGCACGACCCATTGACCCAAAGGGGAGTTATTTTACTATTTTTAATTAATTAATTGAATATTTAATCTATTTAATTCATTTAATTAAAATTAATTATAAGAAAAATGCTAAACACATGTTTCCAAATCTTTTTATGCAGCATATGCCCTCTTTAATCACTCAAGATTTCGTGCATCACTAAAAAGGCAAGATTTCTCATGATTGGCAATGGTTTTACATGGAAAAGATTGGAAAAGATTACATTAAAAAGCAAATATTTGATTCATGAATGCAAAGGTTTTTGGTTTGGATTTTTACCCTAATTCATTCCACATATAAACACAAACCTAAACCTAATGCAAAGAACCTGGAAGCTGCGCTCAGAATAAAATACAAACTTTGTATTTTTTGTCAAAAATTTCAAATCTGATTTCATAGCTAGAGCACTTTTCCAAGCCAAAGAACGATTCCATCACCTTCCTGACGCATCAAGGAAGCTTTCTGAATCAAAACCACAGCCTCTAACCTCAAGAATCGGTAGAATGAGGCTGCCCTGTTCTTGATATTTTGCATATTCGTATTTACCTTTTCATGCCATATTAATGCATTCTAATGATTGTTTTACACTAACATGAACTCAATAAAGCTAATGGTGCCATTGAATTGGATTAATAGTGCTTGTATAGAAAAATGCCATTGATGTTTTCTAGGTTTTCAGAGGTGTGAATTTGGGGCTTTCCTCTTCTGGAAAAATCAGACAACCAGACCCATGCCATTAGAATCAGAAGCTTCATACAAATTAATTCCACACGTCGCGCTCAATTTATGATCAACGGTGTTCTATTCGCTATTTTTGTATGTGTCATTTAGTGGGGGTTTAAAACCCCCGCTATCCATGTTTTGTTTTCAGGTAACACGAAGAAGAAGGAGGACGTGTCTCAGCCAGAGTGGACGGTTTGAATTTAGCGCATTTTTCAAGCTACAAGCGCCTTCTCACATATCTTATTCAGCATCCATTATAATATCAAAGTGGCTCAATAGCACAGTTGGTAAACACGCTGGCAGGTAGGTATTGGGACCTAGGTTCGATTCCCAGGTCCCCTTTACATATTTCATATTTTTTCTTGTAATGTGTTTCTACGCAGCTTGCATCCTAAGGACCACCATACAACTCTATCGCTGGGCACGCCACACGTCCCAGGAGATGAATCCAAAGGCCAGCACAGGACTTCCATCATGCACCTTGGTCAATGATCCATACGTGATCATGGGAAGGTCAAAAAAGGCCAGATTTCAATGGGCCTCATTACTACAATATACCTCCAAAAGGGTCAACAAACCCCCCTATGTTTGTATTTCTTTTCTCATTCTTTTTTCTTTTTGTTTGTTTTAATTTAATGATTTTCTCTTTTAATTCATAAAATAAGTTTTATAATATAAAAAAATCAGAAAGTCAAAAAATAAAAATATATTTATTTATTAGTTAATGTATTAATGTTTTTGTTGTAAATAAATTTGATAA
Source organism: Vicia faba (assembly GCA_948472305.1). Lineage (NCBI taxonomy): Eukaryota > Viridiplantae > Streptophyta > Magnoliopsida > Fabales > Fabaceae > Vicia > Vicia faba. The sequence continues at coordinate 1,165,065,587 of OX451735.1, read as the reverse complement.
TTAATTTAGCTTTAAATTAGGGTTTTAACTTTAACTTCTTTTCTTAAATAAATTAAAAACATAAAAATTAGGGTTTATAGCTTTTTATTCTTTTTTTTCAATAGTTAAAATTTCTTCTTATTATTATCAATAATTAATTATTTTTGTAAATAAATTTGTAATTAAATAATTAGGTTAAAACTAGGTCAAACTTAAACATTTTTTTTAATAAATTAAAAATAGTTTAGAATTAGGGTTTTTAATTCCAATTTAATTTTCTCATTAAACTCCATAAATACAAAAAACTCCAAAAAAAATTCTTTCTTTTATTTAACTTAATTAATTTATTAATTGTAATGTAATTTCTTTAAAGGGTCCAACGCCCTCGCATTCGATTATAATTCCTTTTCGCACATTTACTTTTATTTCCCTTTTTTAAATTTCATGTACTTACCCCAAAGCCTTGTAATAGATTAATTAGGATATTTACTTTCCGCATTTCATTTATTTCAAATCGGGTCTTGGTTTAATTTGGCGATGTAGACCCGCGCCTTTGTAATAGCGTAGGATTTTTAATTCCGCACCTTTTAACTGCTAATAATCTACATGAAAGAATGAATGTCAAAAATAAAAACAAAGCGTAGATCACCAATGCATGACAAGATAAACATAATTGAAAATGACACACAGTTCACACACCACCCCTAGGGTACGTCTCACTGTTGCCTTGCCCCTCGAAAAGTGGTCGTCGAGTAGAGGACGTTTTAGTAAGTCCTCATGTCCATGAACATGGCATGGGGGTAGCTTCTAAGGTGTCTTCCTATTGCTCTGGTGACCACACTGTCCCTAAACCTCGAATTGACCCGAACACCTCCAACGGTGGTGCTACCTACCTCTCAATGGTGGGATGACACTACCTTAAGGACATTTACACAGACTAATTCCTTAGGGTAGGTAGATGACTCGTAGATACTTGCTCTAATTCAAAACAAATCAAAAACTTCTTTTCACACCGACACTTTGCAAAAAGCTTTCAAAAACAATTTTTCAAACACTCTTGAGGACTGACAAGAGTCGATCTGAAACTTTCAAAGAAACTTTTTCAAACCCACACACTTTGAAAAGCAAACAAACATTTTGAAAACACAAATGAGCAAGTATCTAAGATCCCATGGATAACCATGGATAGAAAGGGTGCTAACACCTTCCCTTTCTATAAATCTACCTCCCGAACCGAGAACTAATCTCAATAAGGAATTTTTCTATGCTTTTGTCCTTTCCATTTGGAGAAAATAAAAGACGGTGGCGACTCTTGCTTCCGCGACATTTCGCGAACCAGCGTTAAACAGTCAGTTCCAGATCCACCGATCACAGAACTGGCGACTCTGTTGGGGATGATCTTATAAGTGAGGTTTGCCTTAGGATTAGTTCATAACTGTGTTTTCAATTGTTTTGACTTGTTTGGTTTAAAATTGTGGGTTGCATGGGAGTTACATAGATCCTAACCCGGATCTGGGGATACCCTGTTTAGGTAGCATAAGCTGTGAGGGACCTGTCCGGCGTAGACCGACATGGGTGAAGCAGTGGCTACGTTGGTGTGGCACCTTGGTCTGTACCGATATCCCTTGTGTTGCAACGAGGAGAATATGGGTCTTCTGCGGAGTCATTAAGCACCAACAGACCTTAGAACCTTAAATGACACAACTTGGCCATTAGAACAGTAGCAGTATGCTACGCCCAATGAGGCTAAACTCTCGTGATGGCTCTGGCCGCAAGAAAAGATTGCGATGCTGGAGTTATGACCGATTGAGGGTAGTCAATGATATTGGGATCCTCTAAGAACCCGATTACTTTTGATAGGACAGGTATGAACCAACAAACTGAAAGAGGGTAATACCTAGACCTCATGTTGGCCTAAACTTTAAGGGCTTGTCTTGTGTGACTTGTGTGCCTTATCATGTTTGCCTTTGTAAATATTTGTGGTGTGCTTTATCATAATATCATAACATCATGAGCATTGCATGTATCCTGCATAAGGACTGACCATTTCAAAGACAAGAGGGTTTCACCTTTGCTCTGTTTTGTAGGACATCATGATGCCTGTGCAAAGGAATACTATCCGGTTCAACTTTGTTCACCCACCTGAGTTACTTGAAGAATTGGTTAGCAGAATTCCAAACACCACTTCCTTCATCCAGGGGCATGGTTCTCTTCTCAGTTTAGTCACTACAAAGCGGGATCAATAGTTGATGAGTGTCCTGACCCAATTCTATGACCCTCTGTACCAGTGCTTCACCTTTCAAGACTTCCAGCTGGTCCCTACCCTGGAAGAGTTCTCTGATTTGCTTGGTATCTCTATCTTGGATCAGACTCCCTTCACTGGTTGGGAAAAGACCCTCAGGCTTGAGGAGGTTGCTGCAGTTCTTCCCTTGACCCATCAAGAAGTAGTGGACAACTGGGTAACTAGAAGCGGAGTTAAGGGTTTCTTGGCCAAGTTTCTGATTGGTAAAGCTAACAGTTTCTGGAATGACTTGGACTTTAGGGCATATGAAGACATCTTGGATCTCTTAATCTATGGGCTAGTCTTGTTTCCTAATCCTGACAACTTCATCAATGTCACTACCATAAGGATCTTCATGTCTCAGAATCCTGTGCCCACTCTCTTGGGTGACATCCTGCAACAACTTTATGCTCGTACTGCCCGAAGACGAGGAACTCTATGGTGTTGTATCCCTTTGTTGGTGAGGTGGTTTATTTTGCACCTCCCTAAGTTTGTGCTGAAGAACCAAGAAGGAAGAGATTGGGCTCATAGGTTAATGTCTCTCACTGACAAGGACATCATTTGGACTTTCAGAGGTTTGGATGAGATAGCTGTTATTGATTGTTGCGAAGAATACCCTAATGTTCCTTTGATTGGTACCCAAGGAGGAATCTCTTACAATCCATGTCTAGCGCTCCGTCAGTTTGGAAGGGCCAGAAGAGCAGGGCCTCATGAGATGTTGGTGCCTCACATCAGTTTTGAGTTTCAGGTGGATAGTGACGAGCTGCGTCGTAGGTTCATCAAGGCTTGGGACAGAATTCATAAAGCTGGCCCACAAGAGTTGGGGCCAAAGACTTCTCTACCTATGGAAGCCTACTACAAATGGGTTCGCATCCGTGCTCAGAAGTTAGGTATGCCATACGAAGCTGTCAGACCCGTCTTTCTTGAGTATCCTGACAAAGATGGGGCTCCTCCAACTGTCCTCCCTCCTCAGATACCTACTGATTATGAGATGTTAAAGAGGTCTTGGTCGCGACTGCGAGAAGAACGAGATTCGTACCGGGAAAAGTTCAACGAGCAGGAATTGAAGATCCAGAAGCTGACAAAGCAGTTGGAGAATGAGCGAGCCTTGAATGACTACATCCGTACTGAGAAGAGGAGACCATGGGATCAATGAGGAGCTCTGGATGTTCTTTTACAGTTTCATTTCCCTTTTTCAGTATTTCTCTTTTATGTAACGCCTAAGGGCAATCTGTTGAACAATTTAAGTTTCAAAGTTGAATCTAATGAAGTGTGTTCCTTTTTGTTTACAAAGTTGATTCCCGATTGTCTTTGAAAACATAAATCATACGCATTCCATTCATCATGTGCATAGCAGGTATTCTTCTTTTCAGGTTGCTTACTGTTCTTCGCTGTTTATTTCAGCATCATGAACCCTGACTCATCATCAACCGAGATGTCTATCAAGGCCCTTCAGGTGCAGAACGCGCAATTTCAGGAGCTGATCATGGGTTTGGCTCAAGGCCAAGAAGAGCTGAAGGCTTTACTCCTGAAGAAGGATAAGAAGAAGAAGAAGAGAACTGTTCTTTTCAACTCGGGCCGGAGGTTTGGTAACACTCTGCAGAATGAGGAAGCTGGTTCTTCTGTAGGCAAGAGCAGTCCCCAAGGGGGAAAAGGTCCTAGTCCAGTAGTCTCTGACAACGAGACTGACTTTAATGAGGAACAGTATCCTCCTGCTGAAGACCGGTATAAGCAGTTGGAAGACAGACTGAATGCAATGGAGATCCAACAAGTGCCTGGGCTGGATTTCGGAGACTTGGGCTTATCTACTGGTGTGATCATTCCTCACAAGTTTAAAGCACCATCTTTCACCAAGTATGACGGGGCGTCTTGTCCCAAGCTACACCTCAGATCTTATGTGCGGAAGATTCAACCGTACACAGTGGACAAGAATTTGTGGATCCACTTCTTCCAGGAGAGTCTTTCAGGGACTCATCTCGAATGGTTCTATCAGCTGGATGGGACCAAAGTTCGTAACTGGGAGGAGTTGGCTACTGCTTTTTATAAGCAGTATCAATATAATGCCGACCTTGCTCCTACACGTACCCAACTCCAGGGTATGTCGCTAGGATCAAGCGAAGGTTTTAAAGAGTATGCACAGAAGTGGAGGGATCTGGCTGGCAGGGTGCAGCCTCCGTTAACTGACCGTGAGCTGGTGGACATGTTCTTGGGAACCCTCTCTGGGCCATTCTTCAATCATCTTATCGGTAATTCGTCTGCAGGGTTCACTGATCTTATTCTGACTGGGGAGAGAATAGAGGCTGGAATGAAGTCCGGTAAAATTCAGAAGGGTGCATCTTCAAGTTCTAAGAAGAAACCCTTTAAAAGGGAGGCCAGTGTTGTGTATGGGCCTAGGAGGCAAGAGAAACCAGAACGCCGCCAATCTGTCAACGCGGTGATGATTGCAAAGCCTGCTGCCGCTCCTCGGCAAACCAATCCACCCAGGGCTGAAAGACCTAGAAGGGAGTTTACCCGTCTGAGTATGACTCTATCGCAAATCTTGCCGCAGTTGCTATCCACCAACTTGGTGACTGTTAGAGAGGCCCCGAAAGTTGTGAATACTGCCTCTCCCAAGTACAATCCAAATGCCCCCTGTGCTTATCACTCCGATAGCCCGGAGCATTCCACTGATGACTGTTGGGCCTTGAGGAACAAGGTGCAGGACCTCATTGATGCAAAGGAGGTACAGTTTGAGGCACATGAGAAGCCTAATGTAGTGACTGCTCCCATGCCTAACCATGGAGTAAATGCTATTGGGGATGAGTATGAAGTGGAGGAATCTGAGTTCAACAGTTGGATTTATTCACCGACCGACAGTGGACCTAGCAATTGGACCGTAAAGGATAACCTACCTGTTACTTGTGTTATGGAGTAATGATTTCCTTTGTTTTTGTTATTTGTAATAAACAATGAATTGAAACTCTATGGCCCGGTGTCTTACCCGGGGCACCGTGGCTTCATTTGTGAGGGAATATTAATTGTCATTTCATATATCATGAATAAAGACCTTGGACGTTTTCTCGTATTTCAAATCTTATGCTCCTTTTCTTTCTTTCCTTTCTTTATATATTGCAAAACAGTTGTATTTACACACACTCACTCATACAGGTTTCAATCCACTCTGGATCTCACTGGTAACGACTCTGCTACTGCTAGTTATGACTTCGAAAATCCGATCAACTTAGCCGAAGACGAAGGTGAAGATGATTGCGAAGTGCCTGGCGAGCTTGCAATACTGTTACTTCAGGAAGAGAGGGCAATTCAACCACACGAAGAGCCAGTGGAAACGATAAATCTGGGTACTGAGGCAAATAGGAAGGAAGTCAGGATTGGTGCCAACCTAGAGCTCAGCGTGAAGCAACGGTTCACTCAGATGTTACATGACTACATGGAAATCTTTGCCTGGTCCTACGAAGACATGCCTGGTTTAGATACTGACATTGTGGTCCATCACTTGCCTACCAAGGAAGACTGCCCTCCGGTCAAGCAAAAGGTCTGCCGTATGCGTCCAGAGATGTATGAGAAGATCAAAGCTGAGGTTATGAAGCAATTCGATGTTGGGTTCCTTGCAGTGACTTCTTATCCTCAGTGGGTCGCTAATGTGGTGCCGATACCAAAGAAAGACGGTAAGGTCAGAATGTGTGTTGACTATAGAGATCTGAACAGGGCCAGCCCCAAAGATGACTTTCCCCTACCTCACATTGACGTTCTGGTTGATAATACTGCTCAGCACAAGGTGTTCTCTTTCATGGATGGTTTTTCAGGGTATAATCAGATCAAGATGGCACCTGAAGACATGGAAAAAACTACCTTTGTTACTCAGTGGGGCACCTTCTGCTACAAGGTCATGCCTTTTGGACTGAAGAACGCTGGGGCAACCTACCAACGTGCCATGGTTGCTTTATTTCATGACATGATCCATCATGAGATTGAAGTGTATGTCAACGACATGATTGCAAGGTCCCAAACTGAGGAAGAACACCTTGATCATCTGCAGAAATTGTTTGACCGTCTGAAGTTGTACAAGCTGAGGTTGAACCCGAACAAGTGCACCTTCGGGGTTAGATCTGGAAAGTTGCTAGGCTTCGTTGTAAGCGATAAGGGTATTCAAGTGGACCCTGCCAAGGTTAAAGCCATTCAAGAGATGCCAGTTCCTAAGACAGAGAAAGAGGTCAGAGGCTTTTTAGGACGCCTGAATTACATTGCCCGATTCATCTCACACCTAACCGCTACTTGTGAACCAATCTTCAAGCTGCTGAAGAAAGATCAGGTAGTACGTTGGAATGATGAATGTCAGGCTGCTTTTGACAGAATCAAAGAGTATCTCCAAGAACCACCCATTCTTATACCACCGGTTGAAGGGAGACCTCTGATACTATACCTGACAGTACTTGACAACTCGATGGGGTGTGTGCTGGGGCAGCATGACGAGTCTGGCCGAAAAGAGCATGCCATTTATTACCTTAGCAAAAAGTTTACCGACTGTGAGACCCGATACTCACTGCTCGAGAAAACTTGCTGCGCTTTGGTATGGGCTACTCGTCGGCTGAGACAGTATATGCTGACTCACACTACTTTGTTGATCTCAAAGATGGATCCTATAAAGTACATATTTGAAAAGCCTGCTCTGTCTGGGAGAATAGCAAGATGGCAAATGATCTTGACAGAATACGACATCCAGTACACAACTCAGAAAGCTATCAAGGGAAGTGTATTGGCAGACCACTTGGCACACCAGGCAGTGGATGACTACCAATCTATGAACTTTGAATTTCCAGACGAGAGCATCATGATTGTAACTGATTGTGAAGTACCTGGACCGGATGAAGGACCTGAGGAAGGATCCCGATGGTCTATGCACTTTGATGGAGCATCCAACTCTTTGGGTAATGGTATCGGTGCTGTGATCATATCCCCTCAAGGAACTCATACTCCACTCACGGCCCGGCTATGTTTCAACTGCACCAACAACATGGCGGAGTATGAGGCATGCATCATGGGTCTCCAAGCTGCGATCGACTTAAGGATCAAGTTTCTGAGTGTCTTCGGAGATTCCGCTCTCGTGATCAATCAGATCAAAGGCGAGTGGGATACGAAACATCCAAATCTTATTCCTTACAGAGAATGTGTGTTGACATTGATCCCCCACTTCACAGAGATAACCTTTGAACATTTCCCTAGAGAGGAGAATCAGCTGGCGGATGCGTTAGCTACGATGTCTTCCATGTTCAAAGTCAAATGGGACAATGAGGCTCCCCGGATCATCATCTGGAAATTGGACGAACCCGCATAATGTTGTGATCTGGAGACTGAATTGGTAACTGAGAAGCCTTGGTATCATGAGGTGAAGAGATACTTGGAAGCTCAGGAATACCCTGAAGGTGCATCTGTCAACGATAAGAAGTTTCTGAGAAGGTTCGCAGTGAAATTCTTCCTCAGCAACGGCATTCTGTATAAGCGAAACCATGATTCGACCTTACTGCGTTGTGTGGATAAGACTGAAGCAGAAAGGATCATGGAAGAGCTACATGAAGGGACCTTCGGAACACATTCCAGTGGACACACTATGGCAAAGAAGATCCTTCGGGAAGGGTATTTCTGGTCCACAATGGAAGCCGACTGCTACCAACATTCTCGGACATGTCACAAATGCCAGATTTATGCAGTCAAGGTGCATGTTCCTCCAGTTCCTCTGAATGTCTTGACAGCACCTTGGCCATTTGCAAGTGGGGCATAGATATGATCGGCGAGATTAAACCTACGGCATCTAACGGGCATCGCTTCATCCTGGTAGCAATTGATTACTTCACGAAATGGGTTGAAGCAGCTTCCTACGCCACAGTAACCAAGAACGTTGTGGCACGGTTCATTCGGCATAATCTGATCTGTCGATACGGTGTCCCTGAAAGGATTATTACAGACAATGGTACCAATCTCAATAATAAGATGATCACTGAGCTCTGCGAGCAGTTTAAGATACATCACCACAACTCTTCTCCCTATCGGCCGAAGATGAATGGGGCTGTAGAAGCAGCGAATAAGAATATTAAGAAAATTGTGCAGAAGATGACAATGACTTATAAAGATTGGCACGAGATGTTACCGTTCGCTCTTCATGGGTACCGTACCTCAGCAAGGACGTCAACCGGGGCAACTCCTTTCTCCTTGGTCTACGGTATGGAGGCAGTCTTACCGATCGAAGTGCAGATACCCTCTCTCCGGATAATGAAGGATGCAGATCTGAGCGAAGACGATTGGATCCAGACACGACTTGACCAACTAAACTTAATTGACGAAAAGAGACTTGCTGCTATTTGTCATGGTCAAACGTACCAAAAATGGATGATCAGGGAATTTAACAAAAAGGTCAGACCACAAGAATATCAAGTTGGGGATCTGGTAATCAAGCGTATCATCCTTCCTCAGAGTGACCCAAGGGGAAAATGGACCCCTACGTACGAAGGGCCATTTATGGTTAAACATGTGTTCTCAGAAGGAGCCATGATTCTAACCAACATGGATGGTGACGACCTTCCTCACCCCGCCAATGCAGACATAGTAAAAAGATACTACGCATGAAAAAAGACCCGCTAGGTTGACATACCTAGGCAAAAATTAGGGCTTCCCGGCGAACCAAAAGGGTTCGAGCAAAATGAAGGGATGAAATAAAAAAATTAAAAAAATCTGTACACCTGGCAAGTCGAAAACCTGAAAAGGCGGCTTGGGCAAAAATGGGTATCCCGGTGGACTGAAAACCCGAAAGGGCGGTCCAGGCAAAAGTTAGGGATAAAGCGTAATACTATGTCTCATTGGATCACTTCGCATCCAGAATCCGGTATCAGCATCAAGTTCAGACGGCATTGATCAATCAGCTTCATCTTCAACTAGGTCATCAAGTGATGAGACGCTCGAAGATATAAAGGCGATAGCAGAGTTGGAACCCAGTGGGATTATTCTTTTCACACAGCTGTTTTTTTTCCCTATTGTACAAATTGTATAAACTCTTTTGTTCGGCGGCGTTCTCTTACTAGGACGTCAGCCTCTTGTACATAAACGCCTATTTTACAAGCAAATTCAAAAGTCAATACAAAAATCACTTTTCAATTAAAATTGCCAATTGTTTTTTCTTTTCTGTTTTGTTTTGCGAAGAACGTCCAAGGTTCAATTTGTGATATATGCATTTGACGATAATTTCTAACTCATAAATATTTGCATACGAAACAAAGGATCAATTACAGGTAACATTAGAAACAGGGGCAATAAAGAGTTGTCTGAGCGATCTAATTGTTCTGTCCACCAAGGTACCAAGGTAGGTTCAGCTGAAGAACATAACCAGATATCTTAATTCCCCAGAGAATGAGTCAGCAAGTCAATACACTCTCCCCAAGCAAAGTTATACTATCAGCCTTAAGGAAGTTGGGTATCCTCCAGCAGATCTCAACATTCCCCAGCACATCATACAGATATTCCTAACAAGCATCCCCGGCAGTCTTGATCTAAGATTGTTCCCCGGAGGTATACCAGACATTCAGCGGAGCCACTTCCCCAACCTATCTCAAAAATTTCCCCAGGAGAGTCCAATCAAGATTTCCCCAGGAGAGTTTGAATCCATCTCCCCAGCAGGAAGCTTATCCCCAGTAGATTCTGGAAGCTCCCTCCTACAGAGCACGAACGCGTCCCCCGGCTTTACTCAAAGATTATTTCCCTACCAGGATATAACTGGGTTATCCTCAGCCAAAAGCCACAGAAAGATCATCCTCGGCAAAGTCTTCTGATCCCCAGCGGAGTCCAATAACACTTCCAACATAACAACGGTATCCCCAGCGGAGTTACCATCTATATCCCAGCAAAGTACCTCTCTCCCCACAGAGTATGGTTCCCCAGCAAGATCGCTAGAATAATTTTCTCCCCACAGAGTAATCCATTTGTCAAGTTTATCCCCCAACGGAGTTATCTTCTCCTACCGGTATTCATGCAACTATCCTCCCCAGCGGAAACAAATATTCTTTTCTTCAAACATTAGCCCAGGAGTTAACTTCCCGGCACCCGTCAAGGATTTATTTTCCTAGACAAAAACATACGTTCATAAACATCACATTTCCATACATTATAGCATGCATATACGCATCATATCTTACAAATCTCATTTATGTTGAGAACATCATTTCTTGATCCATATCATGCATTGCATATGACTGACCTTTACCTTTCAGGAAAGATCCAGTTGAGTTCTCAGCTATATTTCAAGACCTTGTCTGGTTCAGTTAAATTGATTCTAAGATTTTCCTGATTCTTATCCAGTCAAAGGCCTTCTCTGGTTCAGTCAGATCGACCCTAAGATCTCCTTGATTCTTATCCAGTTGAAGATATTCCAAGACCTTGCCCGGTTCAGTTAAATCGACCCTAAGATTTTCCTGATTCTTATCCAGTCAAAGGCCTTCTCTGGTTCAGTCAGATCGACCCTAAGATCTCTCTGATTCTTATCCAGTTGAAGATATTCCAAGACCTTGCCCGGTTCAGTTAAATCGACCCTAAGATTTTTCTGATTCTTACCCAGTCAAAGGCCTTCTCTGGTTCAGTCAGATCGACCCTAAGATCTCCCTGATTCTTATCCAGTTGAAGCTATTTCAAGACCTTGCTTGGTTCAGTTAAATCGACCCTAAGATTTTCCTGATTCTTATCCAGTCAAAGGCCTTCTCCGGTTCAGTCAGATCGACCCTAAGATCTCCCTGATTCTTATCCCAGTAGAAGACATCCAAGATTCTCTCAGCGTTCCTGTTGAGGTAGTAATCGCCCCAAGATTCTCTCAGCGTTCCTGTTGAGGTAGTAATCGTCCAAGGTTCTCACCGTCCCGTTGAAACTCGATTCTTGTAACCAACCAGGGCGCATATATACAAAGAGTTTGAAGACCAGCTCCTGTAATAGGCCAGGTAATCATCTTCTTTTAGGTACGCAAGTTCTCGCTAAGGAATCTCTTACGCGATCGACACCCAGATGGCATCTATAAGCCCGTCCGCCTATCCATCATCTCTCAACATGGCATCTATAAGCCCATCATCCTATCCATCAATCTCAAAATGGCATCTATAAGCCCATTCCCACCATCACACTACTATGTGAGCGCAAATTTCTAGGCACTCTAGTGTTCAATCATCTTCCACCTTCGGATTACGAAAGGCACGTCAGCCAATCTACATCCTCAGGTCTAAGAAGATTGAACAGGGGCAACTGTTGCACCCCAAAATTTGCCCTCCTATTTTCTTCAAGATTTGCCAAGAGCATGCTTCAAAATCTCCCAAAGCTTGCACAGTTCAATGGCCTCCTAACAGTCAAAAATTAGGGTTTTGATTCTAGCAAAGAAATTGAAGTTTCCAAGGGTCCAATCAAGTCCCACATGCCTACAAACATTTTCAAGCATCCATATGCCAAGTTTCAAGACTTACAGCACAAAATGGCACAGTCAAAAACCCTAATTGCTCAACAGTCAACTGCAGGGGCAAAATGGTCATTTGACAGTCAAAAGTCAAAAAATTTGGTCAACATCTCATTTTGAAGCCACAAACATCATTTGATCAATTCTTGATCATGATTCTCAAGGCATGGCTCAAAAAGTCTCAAGATGCAAAAGTTTCCATATTTGGATAGTTGAAAAAGTCAACTGCAAATTTACCAAGGCATAACTTCCACATGGTTTATCAGAAAAATTCCATCCAAAGCTCATTTTGAAGAGAATGACATTTCCTACAACTCCTCTTCACACTTCAAGTCCAAGAAATGCTCTCACAAAAAGTTATCAATCTCAACATTATAGGTCATTTTCAAAAGTCAACAAAAAGGCACTTTAACTCAAAGATCATAACTTGATATTGGTAAATCAAAATGACATGGGACCAAAGGAATTGGTTAGAGGACTTCAAGACCTTTCCAAAATGTCCAAGAACATGATCAAAGCTTAAACATTGAGCAAGATATGCCTTGTGGAAGTTGGGAAATTTTTGGGAATTTTGAAAAGTCAACTTTACTTCAAATGCCTCAAAATTGCTAATGGGCCTCAATTTCTTCCAACAATCATCACCCAAAAGCTATGCACGACCCATTGACCCAAAGGGGAGTTATTTTCCTATTTTTAATTAATTAATTGAATATTTAATCTATTTAATTCATTTAATTAAAATTAATTATAAGAAAAATGCTAAACACATGTTTCCAAATCTTTTTATGCAGCATATGCCCTCTTTAATCACTCAAGATTTCGTGCATCACTAAAAAGGCGAGATTTCTCATGATTGGCAATGGTTTTACATGGAAAAGATTGGAAAAGATTACATTAAAAAGTAAATATTTGATTCATGAATGCAAAGGTTTTTGGTTTGGATTTTTACCCTAATTCATTCCACATATAACCACAAACCTAAACCTAATGCAAAGAACCTGGAAGCTGCGCTCAGAATAAAATACAAACTTTGTATTTTTTGTCAAAAATTTCAAATCTGATTCCATAGCTAGAGCACTTTTCCAAGCCAAAGAACGATTCCATCACCTTCCTGACGCATCAAGGAAGCTTTCTGAATCAAAACCACAGCCTCTAACCTCAAGAATCGGTAGAATGAGGCCGCCATGTTCTTGATATTTTGCATATTCGTATTTACCTTTTCATGCCATATTATTGCATTCTAATGATTGTTTTACACTAACATGAACTCAATAAAGCTAATGGTGCCATTGAATTGGATTAATAGTGCTTGTATAGAAAAATGCCATTGATGTTTTCTAGGTTTTCAGAGGTGTGAATTTGGGGCTTTCCTCTTCTGGAAAAATCAGACAACCAGACCCATGCCATTAGAATCAGAAGCTTCATACGAATTAATTCCACACGTCGCGCTCAATTTATGATCAACGGTGTTCTATTCGCTATTTTTGTATGTGTCATTTAGTGGGGGTTTAAAACCCCCGCTATCCATGTTTTGTTTTCGGGTAACACGAAGAAGAAGGAGGATGTGTCTCAGCCAGAGTGGACGGTTTGAATTTAGCGCGTTTTTCAAGCTACAAGCGCCTTCTCACATATCTTATTCAGCATCCATTATAATATCAAAGTGGCTCAATAGCACAGTTGGTAAACACGCTGGCAGGCAGGTATTGGGACATGGGTTTGATTCCCAGGTCCCCTTTGCATATTTCATATTTTTTCTTGTAATGTGTTTCTACGCAGCTTGCATCCTAAGGACCACCATACAACTCTATCTCTGGGCACGCCACACGTCCCAGGAGATGAATCCAAAGGCCAGCACAGGACTTCGATCATGCACCTTGGTCAATGATCCATACGTGATCATGGGAAGGTCAAAAAAGGCCAGATTTCAATGGGCCTCATTACTACAATATACCTCCAAAAGGGTCAACAAACCCCCCTATGTTTGTATTTCTTTTCTCATTCTTTTTTCTTTTTGTTTGTTTTAATTTAATGATTTCCTCTTTTAATTCATAAAATAAGTTTTATAATATAAAAAAATCAGAAATTCAAAAAATAAAAATATATTTATTTATTAGTTAATGTATTAATGTTTTTGTTGTAAATAAATTTGATAATTAATTTAGCTTTAAATTAGGGTTTTAACTTTAACTTCTTTTCTTAAATAAATTAAAAACATAAAAATTAGGGTTTATAGCTTTTTATTCTTTTTTTTCAATAGTTAAAATTTCTTCTTATTATTATCAATAATTAATTATTTTTGTAAATAAATTTGTAATTAAATAATTAGGTTAAAACTAGGTCAAACTTAAACATTTTTTTTAATAAATTAAAAATAGTTTAGAATTAGGGTTTTTAATTCCAATTTAATTTTCTCATTAAACTCCATAAATACAAAAAACTCCAAAAAAAAATTCTTTCTTTTATTTAACTTAATTAATTTATTAATTGTAATGTAATTTCTTTAAAGGGTCCAACGCCCTCGCATTCGATTATAATTCCTTTTCGCACATTTACTTTTATTTCCCTTTTTTAAATTTCATGTACTTACCCCAAAGCCTTGTAATAGATTAATTAGGATATTTACTTTCCGCATTTTATTTATTTCAAATCGGGTCTTGCTTTAATTTGGCGATGTAGACCCGCGCCTTTGTAATAGCGTAGGATTTTTAATTCCGCACCTTTTAACTGCTAATAATCTACATGAAAGAATGAATGTCAAAAATAAAAATAAAGCGTAGATCACCAATGCATGACAAGATAAACATAATTGAAAATGACACACAGTTCACACACCACCCCTAGGGTACGTCTCACTGTTGCCTTGCCCCTCGAAAAGTGGTCGTCGAGTAGAGGACGTTTTAGTAAGTCCTCATGTCCATGAACATGGCATGGGGGTAGCTTCTAAGGTGTCTTCCTATTGCTCTGGTAACCACACTGTCCCTAAACCTCGAATTGACCCGAACACCTCCAACGGTGGTGCTACCTACCTCTCAATGGTGGGATGACACTACCTTAAGGACATTTACACAGACTAATTCCTTAGGGTAGGTAGATGACTCGTAGATACTTGCTCTAATTCAAAACAAATCAAAAACTTCTTTTCACACCGACACTTTGCAAAAAGCTTTCAAAAACAATTTTTCAAACACTCTTGAGGACTGACAAGAGTCGATCTGAAACTTTCAAAGAAACTTTTTCAAACCCACACACTTTGAAAAGCAAACAAACATTTTGAAAACACAAATGAGCAAGTATCTAAGATCCCATGGATAACCATGGATAGAAAGGGTGCTAACACCTTCCCTTTCTATAAATCTACCTCCCGAACCGAGAACTAATCTCAATAAGGAATTTTTCTGTGCTTTTGTCCTTTCCATTTGGAGAAAATAAAAGACGGTGGCGACTCTTGCTTCCGCGACATTTCGCGAACCAGCGTTAAACAATCAGTTCCAGATCCACCGATCACAGTGGGGAATAACATCAGATCGACACTGTAGCTCCTGAAGAAGGGCGCCATCTGAAGATCAGGCAATTGAGAGAGAAGATTAGAGCAATACTGTAATCTCTGGAAAGGACAGCACACGGCTATGTTGAGGATGATATCAAGACAAATAAACCCTATGTGAGGGGTGAAAACCTTTGCCAGGGGAACAAAGCTTTGTTGAGGAAACAAGACTTTGCCGGGGATACAGAACCTTGTTGAAGATTTTTGTTGGAGAGAGCTTTTCTTGGAATGCAACCTTTGGATGAATCATGCAGATAGTCACACAGTACCGTACTTCCTGGGGATAAGGAAAGATCTTAACATAAGGATGCCCCAGTCAGCAGATTAGTTGGGAAGTGAGAGGTCAAGGCGAGGGATCTCTGTTGGCACTTCTTGTTGAGGAGTTGAAACTCCTCTAAAGCGGGAGTTCCCATTTAAACGACTCCACTGGGGATGTGTGACGTATCCAAACTATAAGTCTTAGAATGAAGCTTTTGAAAAAGAAGATTCTCGGGGAAATAAAACTTCACTTGCAGAGATGAAACTTCACTGGGGATAAGAAACTTCACAGGGGACAAGGAGAGTCCTAATCATACATGGGCTCTGTCAAAATAGAAGAAAGCCAAACATTCCCTTCCTGACAATCATTAAGCTCTTTACAGGTGTTCAACGTGTACACTCTTTTTGATGCCAAGCAACTGTATTGCATGCAGAAAGATGTTTATTTTAGGAATGACAGACCTGATGCGATTATTATTTAAGCCTTGAAGTTGAAAACTTTAAAAAATGTTGCATCTTTATTGTGAGCAAATCACTGGCTAGAGTGCAAAAATTTCAAAACTTTTCTTCCCTTTTTGAAAAAACGACTCAAGGTGCCGGTGATAAGATACCAAAACGGCTATACAACACATATTTGGGAGTTTAGGAAACGTTATCCTGTTGTAGTATGCTTTCGAGTTGATCCCTTGTTTCAGTTAGGACTTTTAAAGGTTTTAACGTGGCCTGGTTCAAGGGTTTTTTAGAAAAAAAAAATTTCAATGCTCAATTTATTTGGTGCCCAACCCCTTCATGATATTCTCCTGTCCTAAGTTTAGTTGACTTATCACAAGCATTCATCTTTCAAAAGGATTTGTAATGGTTGAGTGATCACGACAAATTCTCCAACATGATTGTCACTTAACTTTTGCTGCTTTTGATTTTTTGATATTATTGTTCCTCTTCTTTTGATGAAAATTTTATTGAATAATATTTTTTTTGGCCTTTTAGGCTCTTCTTTTCCATAACTTTTGCCTGGACAAAATATTTTGAATTTTGGGAGTCCAGCGGGATGCCCTAACTTTTGCCTAAGCGACTTGTTTTCAAATTTCGACCTAGCGGGGCTTTTTGTTTCTTTATTATTCATACTTTCCACCTCGAACAAGTTAATATGACTTTAGGTCTTTGACCTTTTCTTTCTTTTTTTCTTCTTTTTTTTTTGAAGGAAACAAATGCCTCATTCCTTGGTCGGCGAGGGATAGCCAATATTGTATCGGTTCGAACTCGACCTCAGGACTTTGTGAGGAAATGAGCATCGTGGTTTAGACATTTTTCCTGATCTCATGATGTGAAAGATAAAATGTGGTGATCCTCAAATGTGACATTCCTTCTGAAATTTGAATGCTTGGTCAAATTAACTGAACATCTACCATGCCCCTGGTTAAAAAAGGTTTTTTTAACAGAAAAGAAACTCCTACTTCGAAGGCTCAGAGGGGTTAACGAGGGTCTAACTCCCTTATATCTCCAGTGTTTGGGGATTGAAACAATGCCTGTACATCGTCAACTGGGTTCTACTCAAAAGCATACCACTATAGTCATTGTTTTCAGCTAAACTCCTTCCTCCAAACTCTTGGCTAAGCAAAAGAATTGGAACAATTGGTATCAAAATGCCCGAAAAGTCAATTAAAGAGTGATACTGGATGGATTAAGTAAAATGAAACAAGTTCTTCAAGGCAAAAATATTCAACGCATCAAGATTGACATTCGTCCATAAACAAAATCCTATATGAAGACAATGCTAAAACAATCAATCAAGATGACACATGAAAGTGCAGAAAAGAAACGTAATAAAAGCCATTACGGGGGAGAAATATCTCCAACTAGGTTCGCCGATCT
Organism: Vicia faba; assembly: GCA_948472305.1. Lineage (NCBI taxonomy): Eukaryota > Viridiplantae > Streptophyta > Magnoliopsida > Fabales > Fabaceae > Vicia > Vicia faba. Next base: position 1,165,048,181 of record OX451735.1, on the reverse strand, counting down.
CGCAGACCTGACATAATCTTGACATTATCCTGTTCCAAGACTTTCACAAACAACACAGAGCTTGTGAAACAAAAGGCAAGGTATCCACCAGCAAAATGGAAAAGAAATCCAATCAATCATAGATCCAAACATGCCCCTTGCACAAGTAGTAGAAATTGTGTTTGTTATGCGTATTTCAAGCGATCAACTAACCATGATTTGTATTACCATTTCCGTATAAGGCCCACGAAGTTTATATGCACATGTTTATCAAAATATTGGAAGTTTTTGCAAACAAAATAGTAAAAAGGGAGAAAATAAAAGTATACGTATACTTGAAAGGAGATATTCTATTGATTTTGAGAAATCAGCCTATGAAAAAGGAGTTTACATTTAGAAGCAAGTAATTACAAAATCAAAGCAAACAAGTGTTTACAAATGGCAATGTGAATATGAATATCCATCAAGTCCCGACTCTGCTATGACTCTTATGACTCGCATCTTCATGCTTTCAGACAGATCATTCTTGGATTAGCCTCGAGCTTATGCCAGGCGATGGATCAAAGGACATTAGCAAAGGAACTCATTCCGAGAGTAGTCATTTGCTTTAAGTCCCTAACTTTTGCCTGAATCGCCCTTTCGGGTTTTCAGTTTAGCGGGTTTTCACTATTTTTTATGCAAAGTATTTTTTAACTACGTAGGCATTCACAGGGAGAGGGAAGTACTCTCCATCCATAGTCGTGAGCATCATCGCCCCTCCAGAGAAAACTTTTCTAACCACGAAAGGACCTTCATAAGTTGGAACCCACTTTCCCCTGGGATCTCCCTGGGGAAGAATTATCCTTTTTAGCACAAGGTCACCTGGCTTGTAACACTAAGGCCGTACACTCTTATCAAAAGCTTTCCTCATCCTTTGCTGATATACCTACCCATGACATACAACCGTCAACCTCTTCTCGTCAATGAGTTCCAACTGATCCAGCTGATTTTGTACCCATTCACTTTCATCCAGCTCAACATCCCTCATTATCCTAAGAGAAGGAATCTCGACTTCTACCGGCAATACTGCTTCCATGTTGTAAACCAATGAAAATGGGGTTGCCCCAGTCGAAGTATGCACAATAGTGCGATAGCCATGCAAAGCGAAAGGCAGCATCTCATGCCAATCTTTATAGGTTACCACCATCTTCTGCACGATTTTCTTGATATTCTTATTGGCCGCTTCGACAGCTCCGTTCATCTTTGGTCGGTATGGGGAAGAGTTATGATGCTTGATTTTGAAGGACTCACAAAGCTCCTTCATCATTTTGTTGTTCAAATTAGACCTATTATCAGTAATGATCTTCTCAGGCACTCCGTAGCGACAAATAATATTATGCTTAATGAACCGAGTTACCACCTGCTTGGTGACATTGGCATAGGACGCAACTTCGACCCATTTTGTAAAATAATCAATGGCAAACAGAATGAAACGGTGCCTGTTGGGTGCAGTCGGTTCAATTTTGTCGATCATATCAATTCCCCACATCACGAACGGCCAAGGGGAAATCAAGACATTCAAAGGTTCTGGAAGCACATGCACCTTATCAGCATAGACTTGACATTTGTGGCAAAACCGTGCATGACTATAACAGTCAGTCTCCATGGTGGACCAATAATAACCTGCTCGCAAGATCTTTTTAGCCATGGTATGCCCGTTGGAATGGGTCCTGAAATCACCTTCATGTATCTCCTCAATGATTCTAGCTGCTTCTTTCTTGTCAACACATCTGAGCAGTAAACTGTCATGATGCCTTATGTACAACACACCGCCACTGAGAAAGAGCTTGGCTGAGAATCTTCTCAAGAACTTCTTATTTGTGACGGATGCCTCTTCAGGGTACTCTTGTGTTTCAAGATATCGCTTAACGTCATAAAACCAAGGGTTACCATCTGATTCCAAATTGGCCTCAAAACAGAGAGTTGGCTCACTCAAACTTCTGATAGTAATGGAAGATGCCTCATTAGCCCACTTAACCTTGAACATGGAGGACAAAGTTGCCAGTGCATCAGCTAAATTGTTTTCTTCTCTGGGAATGTGCTCAAACATGATCTCTTCGAAGTACGGAATCAGCTTCATAACATGTTCTCGATAGGGAATTAGGTTCTGATGGAGAGTCTCCCAATCTCCATTAATCTGGATGATAACAAGATTGGAATCCACGTAAACTTTCAAAAATTTGATGCGCAGGTCAATCGCTGCTTCAATGCCATAAATGCAATCCTCATATTCGTCCATGTTGTTAATGCAATTGAAACAAATACGAGCCATGAAAGGAATATGGTATCCCTCAGGGGAAGTGATAATAGCTCTGACACCGTTTCCCATGGCATTGGAGGCACCATAAAAAACAAGCGTCCAACGTGATCCTGGCTCGGGTCCTTCGTCTAGGTCGAGTATGTTACAATCCCAAATATAAACAATTTCCTCATCTGGAAAATCAAATTTCATTGGTTCATAATCGTTCATGGGCTGATGAGCAAGATGATCTGCCAGTACACTACCCTTAATTGCTTTTTTAGTAGTGTATTGGATATCATATTCGGTGAGTATCATCTGCCAACGGGCTACCCTGCCTGTAAGAGCTGGCTTTTCAAAAATATACTTGATTGGATCCATTTTGGATATCAAGTAGGTGGTGTGAGTTAACATGTACTACCTCAAACGTTTGGCGGCCCAGGCAAGCGCACAACAAGTCTTTTCCAACAATGAGTATCTCGACTCGCATTCCATAAACTTCTTACTCAAGTAGTAAATAGCCCGCTCTTTCTTCCCTGTCTCGTCGTGCTGACCGAGGACAGAACCCATTGAGCTCTCCAACACAGTTAGATACATAATTAGTGGCCTTACTTCCACTGGCGGCATGAGTATCGGAGGTTCCTCCAAATATTCTTTTATTTTGTCGAAGGCCTTCTGACAATCCTCATTCCATCTCGCTTTCTGACTTTTCTTTAACAATTTGAACATAGGTTCACAGGTGGCTGTGAGATGAGAAATAAATCTAGAAATGTAGTTTAACCTTCCCAAGAAACCACGTACTTCCTTCTTTGTCTTTGGCTCAGGCATTTCCTGTATCGCTTTTACTTTGGCCGGGTCCACCTCGATACCTTTTTCACTTACAATAAAGCCCAATAGCTTGCCGGATCTCACCCCGAAGGTGCACTTATTCGGGTTCAACCTTAGCAAGAACTGCCTCAGCCTCTCGAACAATTTTTATAGACGAACAAGGTGTTCCTCTTTCGTGTCAGACTTAGCAATCATATCTTCCACATATACCTCAATCTCTTTGTGAATCAAATCATGAAAGAGAGTGACCATAGCGCGCTGATATGTTGCCCCGACATTTTTCAAACCAAACGGCATCACTTTATAACAGAAAGTTCCCCAAGGCGTGATGAATGATGTCTTCTCCATATCCTCCGGAGCCATCTTAATTTAATTGTAACCCAAAAAACCATCGATGAATGAAAACACTTTGGAATGAGCGATATTATCGACCAACACATCAATCTGCGGGAGAGGGAAATCATCTTTAGGGTTGGCCCTGTTCAAATCCCTATAATCCACGCACATCCTGGCCTTACCATCCTTCTTGGGCACAGGCACAATATTTGCAATCCACGGCGAATAATTGACGACCTTCAGGAAATTTGTGTCCAACTGTTTCTGGACCTCCTCTTTGATCTTCTTGGACATCTCAGGATGAGTTCTTCGAAGCTTTTGCTTGACAAGGGAATAACCTTCTTTGAGCGGTAGTCGATGCACCACCATGTCTGTATCCAACCCAGGCATATCCTCATAAGACCAGGCGAAGATATCACAATACTCACGGAGTAGCTCAATCAATCTGACCTTTATACTTTCTTCGAGATCTGCCCCTATCTTGACTTCTCTTCTTACCTCTTATGTGCCAATATTCACCACCTCAATCGAATCCTGATTTGGCTGGATAACCTTCTCCTCTAGTTTTAACAATCTTGCTAATTCCTCAGGAAGACCACAATCTTCATATGCTTCTTCTTCAGCTTGATAAATAGGAGTATCAAAGTCATAATGAGCCATAACAGAGCCGTTATCAATATGATCGGTGGTGGAAGTGCATCTGCATGATTGACATTTTGGCGTTCTTTAGAGACATTGTGTGAAAAGAGAAACATTGCCATTCAAATAATAAAAAGAAATAAATGGAGCAAAATTTTGAATGCAAAAACGTCCTTTATTTCATGATAAACTTTTTGATAATAAACATGGTGGCCCTACACAAATGATCCACCATGCCTTGGGCAGAGCATAGGAATTATGATATGATAATAAAAGAAAACAAGAAAATTACTCCTCCACGCTTGAAACTTGGATAACATCCACAGAAGTCCAATTGTTGAGTGTCTGGCCTTGAATACTCGGACGAATCCAATCTTCGATATTATAGCCATCATCCCTATCGTCGTCAACTGCATTGACGTGTCCTTCTTGAGTATCACAAGGGCGGGAAAACTTCACAGGAGTAGATAAACTAGATGCTCTGGGTGTTGAACTTTGCTGACTTGGGCTAAAACCAAGACCAAGCCTATTAAATTTTTGGGGTAACGTCCAACACTTGACCCCAACCTTCAGGGTCACCATTTTCCACCACAGCTCTTGCATCCTTGAGAGAAGACATAGCAATTTCAGGCTTCCTTTTCTGCTCTAGAGGAGGAAAATTGACAGCATGAACTGTCTCAAACGCCTGAAATGGAGTCTCATGTATCTCGCCTTCAACTTCAACATAGAGGAATGATGTCAAATGACTCACGATGTACTCTTCCTCGCCGCACACAGTTATTACCTTTCCCTCTGCAGGATACTTGAGTTTCTGATGAAGAGTAAAAGTGATTGCTCTTGCTCTATGAATCCATGGCCGTCCTAATAAACTACAATACGCTGGCTTTATATCCATCACGAAAAAAGTAGCCATGAAGGTGCGAGGACCGACCTTGATTGGTAACTCCACCTCCCCAAATACTGACCTTCGAGACCCATCAAACGCCTTCACCATCAAGTCACTGGGGCGCAACTCCAGTCCAGAATAATCAATCTTCATCAATGCTGATTTGGGAAATACATTCAAAGATGATCTTGTATCCACCAAAACCCAGGATAAAGTAGTGCCCCTGCACTCCATTGAAATATGCAAAGCTTTGTTATGGTCTGGTCCCTCCGGAGAAATATCAAAATCTGTGAAGCCCAGACCGTTCCAGGAAGATATGTTAGCATAAACATTCTCAAACTGATTGACTGTTATCTCATGTGGCACGAACGCATTATTTAACAATTTCATCAAAGCATTTCTGCGAGGTTCTGAATAAATCAACAGAGACAAGATAGACATCTTAGAAGGAGTATGGCTCAGATGATCAATTATTCTATAATCACTCTTTCTGATAATTCGCATTAACTCTTCAACCTCATCGAGAACTGAAAAAGCTTCTGGTATCAGAATTGGTTGAGTCACATTGGCCGGCGTAACCCTTGGATTACCAATCATCGCCTGCTGTTTTCCTTTTTCTCTTGCAGAAGCATCTGCCGCATCTTGCACATTGGAAGGACCAAATACTCTCCCGCTTCTAGTCATTCGACCCACACCATAAAATTTATGAACTTCCCCTTCATTATCTTCAGCACGTTCTTCCTCAGACAAACGATTACATACTTCCTGCTTCACCCCACGTTAATAAACATCGGCACCATAATGCCATGGGATGGCCTTCTCACTATCATACGACATGGTACCAGGTACCGTAATCATCAAAGGAGGCGCCCTAGATGGGGTAGGAATACGTACAGGGGTGTAAGGAATAAATATCACAGCAATATCTTCTGCGGTAACCTTACGGTAGCTCGGTTTTCTATCGAACTGCAGGGAACCCTCTTTTATCATCAACTAGATACCGGATTTTAAATCATCACAGCCCTTCGGTTGCTCTCTACACTTGGCACACTCTGAAGTACAACCCGGGAAAATAGAATTGTCAAGCAAATACCTCTTAACATACCACAACGGAGTAGTTACTTGTTCCACATTCATGATTAAATTCAACATTTCACCATTATCATCAATCATATTAACAACACCCCCTCCATGCCTAGGCATTGGGTTCTGAGTAACATTCGGACCAGTCACTGGAGTAAACTCAATTGCCTTAGCATCCAACAAATCTTGTACTTTGCACTTCAATGCAAAGCAATTGTCAATAGAATGGCCCACTCCGCCTGAATGGAATTCACATCTTGCATTAGCATCATAGTTAACATAAAGTCTTGCGGGTGGCGGTGGCATATTTCTCAAACTGATCAACTTCAAATCAAGCAGGTGGTGGAGTGCTTCAGTAAGAGTTACTGGCAAGGGATCAAATTTTCTCGGTTGTCTCTGCTGCTGATTATTATACTGACGGGGAGCATCTTGCTGCCTTTATTGTTGAGGCACTGTATTCGGTCTCTGCTGTGGAGGAGCATTAACAGGAATAGAAACAACATTGATTTGTTGGTGTTGACGATCCTCTCTTCTTCCTCTATGAGAGTAAACGGCGCTTGTGTCTCCTTCCCTTTTATTAGGGTAAGTGTTGAATGGTTTCTTACTGCCCCCTGATGAGCCACTAGAACCTCCAACCTGGATCTTCCCCAATTTCAAACCTACCTCAATTCTTTCACCAGCCATGACCAAGTCTGCAAATCCTGTCGAAGTACTTCCTATTATATGTTCATAAAACGGCCCTTGCAGGGTACTCATAAACATATCAATGAGTTATCTCTCCATGAGTGGAGGTTGAACCCTCACAACTAACTCACGCCACTTCTGAGCGTATTCCTTGAAAGATTCTTTCGGTCCCTGTGACATATTCTGTAATTGAGTGCGATTAGGTGCCATATCCACATTGTACTGATAATGTTTGACAAAAGCCCGAGCAAGATCATTCCAGCAAAGAATATGAGTTTTATCCAACTTTATGTACCACTCCAGGGATGCCCGAGATAGGCTATCCTGGAAAAGTGAATCAAAAGCCCCTGATCCTCAGTATGTACCGACATCTTCCAAAAATAAGCAGTTGCATGAGTAATAGGACATGACGTTCCGTTGTACTTTTCAAATGGAGGAGGCTTGAACTTTGGAGGAACTTTCACCCCAGACACTAACTCGAGATCATTAGCATCCATGCCAAGGACTCTTTGCCCTTCCACGGCCTTCAAACGTTCTTCCAACAACCGATACTTCACATCCTCAATCTGAACCTCCGGCTCTGAACGCCGAACAGAAAACTGATCTTCATCCTGATCAAAGTCATAATCATGCTCCTGATAAATCCTTACACCGCCTTGGTTGATTCTTCTGTTCCCCACAAGACGAGGTCCAGGAGACGGGGGAAACTGCCCTAAGTTGCGCACAAAAGGGTTTCCCGGCATCCCGTGAAAATTTCCAGCAGGCTGATCTGGCACATCCCGCAATCCTACAGAAATGTCCTGATAAAGCCTTTGATTTCCATCATCCCTTGGATAGCGGCGCTGGTTGTTGACAATGGCAGCTAGTTCCTCCTGTCGGCGATTCACATTGGTGATGACCTCCATGAACTGAGTCATATGAGTAGCCATCTGGGCCCTCATTTCAGCGAGTTCAGCTTGAACCTGTTCCATTTGTCTTGGCAAATTGTTTATGGTGGAATACCGATTAGTAGTCGTCTTGAATTCATTATAGAACAGCACCACTCAAGATCAGAAGAAAATCTTGAAGCTTCAAAACTAACATGGGAACCTGAGTCACCTTTGCAACACAAAGTCACCAACAGTACTTGTACCTGTAAGAAAAAATTTCCCGCCCCTCTCATGGGTGTAGTCTAGGTCAAGGTAAGGTTAAAAGCCAAATAAGAGTACAAGAGCTCGACTGTCGGTATCATCATACGATAACACCTATCCGAACTACCTTTGAAGTCATGGGTCTCATGGTCAGGTCTACAAAGCATCCGCCTCATAGCTGCCATGGCCACTTTATTCCTAGTTCCTATGGAATTCACTCATAGCCTGGGTATGAGGCCTTTTACCTCATGGAATAACCCACCCACCAAGAAAACCAGAATCCAAATAGTCCAGCCAAATCCAGTATGCAGAAAGTAATACGCACATAGGATGCAATGCAAACAGATAAATATGCAAAGCTGTAAAATAAACACCCAAAAAGAAAACAAACAAGAGCTAGGATCGACTCCGGGATGGACCAGTAAAAGGTCAACCTGTCCCTAGTGAAGTCGCCAGCTGAAACAACGCGGCCGAAACCTGTCATATGGATGTTAATGAAACATCAATGAAGTCTCCACCAAACGTCTTTTATCCCGCCGAAAGGGAAAGGTAAACATCGAGAAAACCTGAAAAGGGATAAATCATGGTCTTTCAACCGAGAGATCGGGTAAAGGAGTCTGTTACGCGAGGGGAAGGTGTTAGCACCCCGTGCGCCCGTAGTATTCTACGGTATCCACTCTTGTTGTCTAATCTAATGGGTGTGGTCAAATCCTATGTCTATGGCTTACAACTGTAAAAGGAATGCATGCAAAAGGAAAAAATAAAATAATGTAGGGAAAATAAGAAGATGTGCTCGATCGGGCCCTACCCCAATGCCTACGTATCCCTTTTAAGGAATCAGAGCAGCCGTAGTTTGGCTTATATATTTTGGTTGGCTTGTGTTTTTTAGTTAAGACAACAAAAACAGTCAAGATGGCAAAACATCAAATAAAACAACAAACAAATGAGATGGTAAAACATCTGCTAAATAATAACAAAGTAACATGTCAAAGATGGCGAAACATCAAATGATAAAACAATCACACCTATCAATGACATTGAGAATCAAAGTAGGATAACAAACATGTGCGATGGCGAAACATCGGCTTCAAACAAATGTGCGATGGCGAAACATCGGCTAAAAGATAACAAAGCCATAGCAAAGATGGCGAGACATCAATAAAACGGATGAAAAAACATCACACACAACAATGGTATTTTAGAATCAAAGTGGGATAACAAACATGTGCGATGGTGGAACATTGGCTTCAAGATAACAAGATATCATGGCAAAGATGGCAAAACATCAATAAAACAGATGACAAAACATCACACCTAACAATAATATTAAGAATCAAAGTAGGATAACAAACATGTGCGATGGCGAACCATCAACTTCAAGATAACAAGATATCATGGCAAAGATGGTGAAACATCAATAAAACGGATGACAAAACATCACACCTAACAATGATATTGAGAATCAAAGTGGGATAACAAACATGTGCGATGGCGAAACATCAGCTTCAAACAAATGTGCGATGGTGAAACATCGACTAAAACAAGTTTAAAAACAAAACCAAGAGGCGCACAAACAAATAAGATTGATTTGTATCTTTTACCTTGAAGAAGGGTTTGAGTTTATTAGAAGTGTTTTATGATTTGCCAAGATAACAGTTTTTGTCTTAAGATGCAAAATGCAAAGAAAGGAAAAACAACTAAGGGAAACAAGCCTAGCATTATCCCTAGTGTTATCGTACAATGGTTGACCCTAAGGTTGAGGATAAAGGAAAATCCTACCCTATGTTAGCATACATGGATTCCTACCTTAATCGACATGTTAAAAGAAGCTTAACAGAACTATCCTATAGGGAACATGCAATGAGAGCGAAGTCGTGATCTCAATTTCTAAATTGAGTGACTCATCGATCAACAATTAAAGAAGAAAAGCAATAAACATCCTATAGGGAACATGCAATGAGAGCGAAGTCGTTATCTTAATTTCTAAATTGAGTGACTCATCGATCAACAATTAAAGAAGAAAAACTATAAACATCCTATATGGAACATGCAATGAGAGCGAAGTCGTGATCTCAATTTCTAAATTGAGTGACTCATTGATCAACAAGTAAACACAACACACGTATAAGACAAAAACCATAGGGCCTCCTAACATATATCAGCAACAGAGGTCCCATCATGCAATCAGATAACTATGCAAAATGAAAATGGGAGAAAGGAGATAGTGCAATACCAGACGGATAAATATCCGTTGCAACTGAGCAAGAATAAAAGAAACCCAGAGAACTTCGAGCAAGCTGGCATCAGTAGACAAATCAAGTCAGGAATTACACCATCAGGATGTAAGCAATTTATCAAATATGAACAAATCCCAGGGGCAATGTGTAACATTCACAATCAAATGCATATATCCTGCATGGAATATCAAATATGCCAAACATAATAGCAGTGCCAACATAATAAGTTGTGTCTCACAAATAAAGTGACACACAAAAGCCTCAGGTCAAAAGTGGAAATTTTCTCAAAGTACCTCGCACATTCAACAACCAAGTTAGTATTCCATAAGGTGGATGATGACTCATACAAGGGATGGATGCAACATGATGAAGTGTGAACAACATAATAACAATTATCAAACATTAGACATGATAGACAAAAGGGAAACAGGCATATGCACAATTGGGCCAAAAGAATCAGAGGGATTTTGCTCCTTTCTATCACCATATTGAATTGACAATTGAATATCAATCAAGGATCATGGGAGCTTGGAAAGAATACAATAAAAGATCATGGAGGTAAGGGGCAAACACATTTAAATCATGCACAATTAATTCAACCACAGCTCATATGCACAATAGAAGATGAATCCCACATAATACATTAGAAGGTTCAAACATTCAAACATGAGGCATTTAAATGAAATGGCTTGAGTTAACATGGAAAATCAGAATCAACATGATCATTAGGCTCCCAATTATAGGCCTCACTCAAATTCATTAGCCATCAAACCCATTGCAACAAGATATGCAAACATTAATTGGGTACCTTCACTTCAAAATTACATCAAAAATGGAAATAAGGGTCCATAATTCACATCAAAAAAATATTAGCATCATTGAAAGGTATAGAAGTAAGAACGTAAGCCCTAAGTTCATGAATGATTTATGAGGATGCCAAATGAAGTCCAAAGCTCAAGACTAGTTGGCAAAACTACCAAACTAGACAAGTTTTCAGAATAATTTGTGAAAAGAGGTCAAACCAAGTTAAAAAAATCAAGATAGATGGTTTTCAAATCCTCAATACATTCATGAACCCTAATCAAGACTTGAATTCTATTGAAAATCTAGGGCATAGTGGTTTTGAAAATGAAACTTGCATCATAAGCAACAAAACCCTAAATTTTGACTTTTAATCTTAAATATTGATTAAGTAAGATCAAAATTCAAACAAATTAAACCATGGTCATACCAATCACCAGGAAACCCTAAATGTCAGAAAATATATTTTTTACATTTTTTGAATTAAAGAAAAATCAAAAATGAAATTAAATTCAAACAATTAGTCAATTAACAAATATTCACATATCAAAATAATATTTAAATCAAAAACTCAGAAAAATGCCCAACCAAAATTATATTCAAATATTAGAACTAAAAACACACATCCCTGATTTATTGTGGAATTTTTGAATTAAAGGAAATATTAAAAAAATAATAAACAAACAATTAATAATTGAACTATTATTTAAGGGAAAAAATGCAAACCCTAGCCAAAAATCACAAAAAGTCAAAAATGAAAATATGTTCAGATCATATGATTAAAAACAAGCTTACATGATTTTTTTGAGAATTTTTGAACCAATGGAAGTATTAAAGTAAAATTTAAACAAAACAATTAACAATTTAACTCTTGAAATTATATTCAATTATCAAAAATGAAAAGAAAAAAAAGACTAAACAAATTTCAGAATCAAATTCCACATGATTTTATGAGTCAAAAATATTTTTTTGTGGAATTTTCCAAATCAAAGAAATATTAAAGCAAAAATAAATACTAAACTAACAATTAATTAAACTCATCAATTTTTGAACCAATTAAAACATTTTAAAAAATTATCAAAAAAATACACAAGGTCAGAAATATTATTTTGAATTTGTGATAATTTTTTCATAATTTTTCAATCAGTTTTGAGCAAGAAATAAAATTATGGAAATCAATTTTATAAAACAAAATTCAAATGAATTAAAAAATAAGCCGGCCAACCAGAGGAGGCCACGTGATCATCTTCAACCTCTGGCTAGGGAAAAAACGCGGGCATGATCCAGTTCATCATCTCATTTTCCAGTCAACATAACATGCTCAATTCTACACCATTTTCCATGAAATTTCGTGCAAATTTAAGATAGCATTTCATACTTCAATATGCAATTCGAATCACAACAAATAATGAATCATGGATCAAGAACAGATCGTGAAAAAATGTCAAAAACTCACTGAATAGAAAAAATTCAGATGCATCATTCATGCCTATCTCATCAAATTAAAAGCTCTGAAGCTTCAAAAACACTTAATAAACTTCAAACAACATGATTATGAACTTAAATATCACAATGCACGGCTAGAAATCAAAATCCAAAGTTTAGAATTCAAACCTTTGAGAAAAAATGGATCTACTGTCTCCTTCACTCCATTTGCAAACCAAGCCTCGGTCTACAATCCTTATCACTTGGAGAAGAGAATGCAAGAAGAATTAACCAAAACGCGCAAGGGAGATGGGAGAATCGAAGAAAAATGCAGAGCAACAAGCTATGGAGTTTTCTAATTTCAGGGATGAAATGAAGCACGAACCACGCTCACTGAGGCTTGCTTCTCAATATATAGAGCATCAGGAGGAGGGTAGGATAGGTTTTTCGCGCTGAAAACTCTTGGAAAGAATGAAATCTTCTTTTTGCCAAAATCAAGTATGCACATGAAACCCTCCAATCCCTCGTGCGTGGGCTTTCTTTTTACGTGCATTTCAGTCCATTTTACCTCAGGAAGAGATTAGCAAAAAAATTAAGACTTAAATCCTTGTATTAAGCTAGTGTTGGTGATTAGGCAACTTCATGCCACTTTTGGCAAAATCACGAATTCCCTTTGCATCTGCCCTTGCGCAGCTCAAGATTTGGCATGATGGTCCTTGGTACATTGCATATTGGTCATGGGCCAAGTTTGAAGTGAAACAAAAGGCCACAAATCAAGTTATCAAGAATTTGCAATTTGCATGGCATGCATGAATTCAATGAAATGCCTCAAAATTCCAAGGTGCACAACTTGCTCATACTTTTGAATTTTGATACAAATGTGCACAATTTGGAAAGGGATTGAAGAGATCTACAATCCCTTAGTTTTGAGTTTTTGCAATTGAGTTCATTAAGTTTCTCAAAATTGAGCTTGAAATTCACTAATTTTGGAAAATGACCTATAATTTTGTGATTTCAAAAGACCATAATTCTTGATTCCTTGCTAATTTGGACATGAGACCCAAAGGAGATGAAAAATCATCCTCTTAGCTTTCCAAGCATACTTCGTTTGCATTTTCATGATCAAAGGTGAATAAAATATGAATTTTTGAAATTAAGTCATTATTTTCCAAAATTAGAAACTTTTAGGGTTTCTTCAAGAACAAGTTTCAACCCAAACCTCAATCTCTTTGATCTAATGACCAAAATGGACTTGAAATATGAAAATTACATCCTTGAATTGATGGTTGGCTAAAAATTCACTTGGTCAACCTTGAATTTGACCGATTTTGACCAAAATGACAATTTTGCCCCTCTGAATCAATTGATCCACTTCCCTTCAAAATTGATGATCAAAACTTCAAACATATGATCTTTCAAACATATAGAGGCCATGTACAAAGTTTCACTTCAAAATTCTCAAGAAATCCTGATAAAAATTCAAACTCTAATTTTGGTCAACACCTTAGGAAACTGATGAATCATCTTCAAAACTTCAAATCCTCTTGGCATCATGACCAATTCCTTGTGCAAAGAATTTTCAAATACCAATGAGATGTTGTAGCTCCCCAAATAAAGACTTGTACATTTTCCAATAGCCTTGCTCAAACAAAAACCCTAATTTGACTGGTGAATCCAAAGAAGTATTCCCCTTGTAATCAAACACGAACTTCAATCCTCTGATGATTCAAAGAGATGGATAAAAACATCTTGAGACATGCAATAAATTTTGAGCATGAAAGATCCATAGGTTTAGATAATAAGATTCTACTTGAGCAACTTGTCAATGCAACCAAACTTCAAAGCTTGAGGAAGACTAGATAACCAAAGTACTTTGATCCTATCACAAAGTATGAATCCAATGCAATATGATGTTCATGATGAAACATAAGCCTAGATCAAGAGAGTAAATTTTAGGGTGCAACAGTTGTAAGTGCAAGCATAGGCATAGACGTGGGTATGGACGTGATCGTGGATTTTCTTTTGATGTTTTTCTAACCCAAAATGTTTTTTCGATGTTTTGTCAAATGCTTTTTGTTGTACCCCAAAATTATCCCTCTCACTTATCAAGAATTTGCTCACAAGATCTCATTGGGTTCAAGAATGCACTAGGGTTTGATCAGCTCAAGACACCTCCTCATGCACTAATGACCAAAATTAGGGTTTGAGTTGGCCTAAGGATTTTTGGACTATAAATTCTTCATATGACTTTCATGGATCATTATGGACCCCCAAGATTACTCATGTCAAGTTTCAAACCTTGGATCACACTTTTGATCAGTCAATTGAACAGTTGACCTAAAAATCAGTTGTATTGAGGAAAAAGTCAACCATGGCCAATTTACAGTCAAACTTCATAATTTTTTATCCACATCAACATTTTAAACTCATATGTGTCATTTGATCAAGTTTGGACCATAAATCCTCAAGAAATTTGATAAAGTCATCACAAGGGCGAAATGGTCAAAATTAGGGTTTTGACTGGGAAAGGGCAATTTTTGGTTTTTGACCTAGAAAATGATCAGTTGGGTTAAGGCATGATCTCAAGAAGCAAATTGAATCCTTTTAACCTAATGACATGATTCAAAACATTGCAAGTCCATTGGATTAACGGATGAATTTTGTAGTCAACTGATCAAAAGTCGAATGTATATTGAAAAGTCAAACATTGACTTTTTGGTCAAAATCAAATTCCAAAGATCATAATTCATCAAAACATGTCAAAAAGTGAAACTTGTTCATCAAGAAATCAAGAATTCAAGATTTTATTTTGAAAAGATAAAATTTCTTAACTTAGAAATTTTTCTAAGTATAGAAAATTTCTTATTTTTTCATAAATTTGAGCCAAATTTTCACCATGATGCAAGATGATTCAAGAGAAACTTCCAACATGAAAGTTGTAGATCTCCATGAAATATACAACTTTATTTCATACAACTTCTCATAAAAATGCATGGATATCAAGTTATAATTTTTTGAATACATGCTCATAAACTAAAAATAACTTAGTGAAATTTTGCCATACTTAGGCTGATTTTTGACCTAACTTCATGGAAATTTTTCACATGGTTCAAAGGGGAATATTCAAAAGCAATTTAAAGAGAGGTTGTAGATCATGTTACAAGCTTTCCAAAATTACCCATAACTCCTTGAGATCATTGTTGAGCAAGGAGAATCGAAGAGATGAAATTAGGGTTTTATCACTTGAATTACAAGTCATTTTTTATGAACACATGAACCAAATCCATGCTAGGCTGCATAATTTTTGCTTTGCAAGCATCAAACTTGTTTGTCACTCCTTAATTAAATGCTTACACAGCTGTTAAGGCTTTTATCCAAGAAAATAAGCTATTATCCAAGTTTCATTTTCATTAATGGCACAAAGTGAACAATTCCATTCTTGTAAAGCAAGCTTTTTGCATAAAGTCATTCTTGAGCCTCTAACTGGTTCCCTCTGATCACACTTCATCCACAAAGTCAGAAACAAACTTTTTTAAAGCATAAACTACTCTATCTTAGCAAGTACACAAGCATTGAAACTTATTTTCTCAAAAATCACATGTTTGGCTTAAAGATGCAAATTCAAATTATGAGTTGTTACAAGCCTCAAAACATCTTTCTTGTAAGTATACTCACTATTTTCAAGTTGACACGCGAGAAAAAAAGCCCCTGAAACTCACTCAAACTCCCTCTAGCCAGAAATTGTCCCAAAACACCATTGTTGTGCAAGTTTTGACTTTACATACCAAACTCACATTTCCTTCGTGCGTTTCTTGGCCTTTTAGTTTCTAAGGCTTCCTTGCATCAAGAGTAACTCATCCTTGTACCTGTTTCATTTATGTAACACCATTTTCCCTATCTTCCATAACCAAAAACAGAGTATCACAGTTGGGCTTCTCTAGGCCATTTCAGCCATCCTCAGCTCAAGCCAGCAATTGCATTAGCTTCCTAGAGGTCCAAGGAAGCTAACCTGATCATCAGCACTGACTGAAACAAGCTCATTTGCATTTCACATTTTCCAGTTTTGAGGTATTTTTCTTGAACTTCTATCTCATTACTTAGGCATTGTTAGGCTTGCATTTGTGAAGATAAAATGTAGACCTTGTAAAATCAAGCTTCTCAAATGAACTTTTGTTTTGATGAAGACAAACCATGATTGACAAAGAAGGCAAAGATATATGATCAAGCTCAAAGCATCTACGGACAAAATCTTCAGTTCAAAGCTTTAAAGGTATAATGATATTATTTACTTTGATCTTAAGATAAAGATGCTCAATGGTGAATAAGAAATGTTTTATAAATCATTACTCAAGTTTTTCAAAGTTAAAATTCATTTCTCACTTGAGTGCAATCGATTTTCATATTAGTGCAATCGATTGCATGCTTCAAATTTTCAGATCTTTTGCTTCTGTTTCTCAGTGCAATCGATTTACATTACTTGTGCAATCGATTGCATACTTAAAATTTTCAAAACATTTGCTTCTGTTTCTCATGAAATCGATTTATATTGCTTGTGCAATCGATTGCACTCACTTATTTTTTGCTACTGACTTTACATGCAATCGATTGACATTGCTTGTGCAATCGATTGCACACTTAAAACTTTTGAAAATATATTTGTTGAAACCCTGTGCAATCAATTTACACAAAGGGTGAAATCGATTGCATGCTGCACAATTTTGAAAAATAGCAGCTTTTCACATGCCTGTTCATAATACCTTATCATTGAAACCTTTCACTCAATCTTGGCATTTGTTCATGATTCATTTTCAGAACTTTATGATGTTTCAAAAGGGTGCTATGAACATATAAATATTCATTTTCAAAGTCATTTTCCACACCTCTTCCAAATATATATCCTGAATTTTCAAAATACAAACTCAAGCATTTCTTCACTTTCATACATAAGTTTTCTGCACATTTTCATACATTGTTAAACTGAAAACTTTGAGCAATTATATCTTGAGTCATTGTACAATATTATTATTGGAAGAGAATATCATTCATTGTTAAATTACTCTAAGTGATTAATACTACTCAACTCACTCTAAGGGTTTAAATTAGGGCCAGAGAAATTCTCATTTATCTTTGACTTTCAGCCTTAGTTATTTACATGGTTAGATTCGTGAGGAAGAATGCAATAACTTTCATTTTGTCACTTTCCATTTTTGTTGAGAAATGAAGAATTTACAGGTACACCGGCTGGAGGTTGAAGATGAAGTCATCAGGACTTGATTTTCCTTATATACTTATGGTTTTGTCTATATAAACGGATGTACAGCCACCCCAGTGGTAAGGCAGCGCACGTTATTGCTAGAAGTCGTGGGTTCGAGCCTCAGCGCGTTGCCTTTTGCATTTTCTCACATTTTCCACTCTTTTTTGTCTCTTGCAGCGTTGGGCCTCCACTTCATGGGCCTAATGTTTTTTTCTAACATTTCCTCCCTGTTTCATATTTGTACCCCTGGCCCATTATTATTTTATTTTTTTATTTTATTCTCATTTTATTTTCTTAAATATATTTATTTTAATATTAAAAAATCATAAAAATACAAAAAAATAGTAGAGTTATATTTTAGCTTAGTTTATTTATTTTTTCACAAAAAATACATTTTATTTTGACCACACTTTATTTATTTTCACTAATTATCTTGTAAATTTAATTAAAACTAAAATATTGTTTATTTTATACTAATTAAAATATTTTTTTAAAATACCAAAAAGACTAAAAAATATTTTATAACACTATAATTTATTTTTTTCAAAAAAGACAAAAATATAAAAAATACTTTTCCTATAAACTTCATTCCTTTTAATCAATTAAGAAGAATTAGGGTTTTACTCAAGAATCTTTTTCTTAATGAATTTAAACTTGACTAATTATTTTCTTTATCTAATTAGGTTAAAATCAAGACCCTTTTCCTTAAGAAACCAAACAAAAAAAAATCTTTTTCTTTGCATTTACAATTCTTGCATATCTAATTCATCTTGTATATTATTTATTCCAATTTTTGTACAATATTCAATTTGGTTGTAATAGATTAATTAGGTTTATATTATTGCAATCCCCCTCCCACAAATGTTGTAATAGCGTAGTAACTTTAAATTTTGCAATTTATCACTTTTACATAACATGATAGTAATTAGGGTTTGTATGGGAAGATAAAAGCAATCAAATAGAAAACCCTAATCCAAGACAAAAACAAGCAAGAAAATAACACACTTACACGCAAGCATCCCTAGGGTAAAATCCATTTGGTTGCCTTACAAAATGGCCATATTACGCATGCAAGGTATCTTAGCAAAAAAACAAACAAATAAAAGATCATAGTCCCTCGATGACGCTATCTAAAGTTGCCTTACAAATGATCTTAGTCCCTCAAAAAAGAATGCTAAGATACCTTGCAATATTTCTAATCATGGTTATATGATGACCCATGCCCGTCCCGTTTATATCCAAAGATATGGTTGCTTACCAAATCAATGGTAAGACAACAACGTCAAAGGAAAAGGAAATGAACAAGAAAGACATTTGAGTAGGTAGATTGCTCTTAATTACTTGCTCCATTTCAAAACAAACATCCTAGCTATTTTCAAAACAATCGCATACACCTTCAAACATCTTACAAAAATTGAAAACATTTTCAAAAGATCAACATCTTTGTATACATTCTTACGAACGAGAATCATTACAAAGATTGCCTAAACAATGGCCTCTTTTACAAAACACTTTCAAAAACCACACAAATCACAATTTCAAACAAAAGAAAGTGATCTAGCAAGTAACTAAGAGCCCATGGAAAACCATGGATGAAAAGGGTGCTAATACCTTCCCTTTTCATAATCTACCCCCCGAACTCAAGAAACAATCTCAAAGGTCTTTCCTGTGCTTTTTCACCTTTCCTTTTGGATAAAAGAAAAGTCGGTGGAGACTCTTGCTAACCGCAACATTTGCAATCAAACGCATAACCCTCAAGTCAGTTCTCCCACCGTATCACATAACTGACGACTCTGCTGGGGATAATTCTAAATGTTGGGTTACCTTAGGGATTAGATCACATTTATTTGTTTGGGTTTGAATCCTCTACCTGGATTTGGGATACATTATAGGTAAGTAGCAATACGTTGTGGAAATTGTGCGGGGTATACCGACATGGTCTAAGCAATAGCTACGTTAGTGCGAAATATTTGTGGGTACCGGTAGCCTTTGAGTTAATCAAAGAGAATACGGGGCCGCTGAGTGATGTCATAAAGCCCTAATGAACTTATAGAACCTTTACTTGACCAACTTGGCCTTTAGGATGTAGTGAGATGATCGGCTTTGGTGCAGTCCGAAGTTTGTAGATACTCGATACTACACTCGTTGAGGTTTGGTTTCTTGGGATATTTCAGTTTCCATTAAAGAGGCTGGTACTGAAACATTGACCAAGGAAAGAAACCAGTGATATTGAGCTCCTTAGAACCCGGTTACTATTACTAGGACAGGTTTGAGCCAACTAAACTTCAAGAGGGTACTTACCTATAAAACTCCATGCAAGCCTAAACTTAAGGATTTGTTTGCTTTGTCTGTGTATACATACTTGTACATAACATCATGAACATCATAACATCATATACATCCACTAATTATTTCAAGGATTTTAGGATTCATCTTTGTTCTTGTTTTATAGGATATGGATTCACTTTGCAGGAAAACTATTCAAGTCAACCTTGTAAGAGTCCCTTCACATTTTAAGGAGCTAGCTTCAAGGATTCCTGAAAACTCTCCATTCACCGAGAGACATGGTCGCCTACTTAACTTGATCACCTCCAACGCAGATGAGGATATGATGAAAGTTCTTTTTCAGTTATTTGATCCTTTACACCATTGCTTCACCTTTCCCGACTATCAACTTGTGCCTACTTTGGAAGAATTCTCCCAACTCTTGAGGATTCCCATTCTCAATCAACTACCTTTCAACGGTACAGAAAGAGACCCAAAGCCAGGAGAGATTGCTCAAGCTCTACACTTGTACTCATCTGATATCACAACTCATTGGGAAACAAGGAGTGGTGTCAAAGGTTTCTTAGCAAAGTTCCTGATTGAGAAAGCCCAAAGCTGTTGGAATTCCTTGGACTTGCAAGCCTTTGAGGAAATTGTGGCTCTCCTCATCTATGGGATGGTTTTGTTTCCAAATCCTGACCAACTCATAGATATCAACACCGTCAAAATCTTCATATCCCGCAACCCGGTGCCGACATTGCTAGGAGATGTCCTACACTCTTTTCACACTTGATCAATGAGGAAAATAGGTGTTCTTATGTGTTGCACTCCTATCTTGGCAAGATGATTTATTTCTCATCTTCCCCAATTTGTATTAAAGAATGAGCAAGGTTCAAGGTGGTCACAAAGGTTGATAACGCTCAAACGTTCAGACATTTATTGGTGCTCCCGATCCAAAGAGAATGTTATCATTGTCGACCGTTGTAGAGAATTCCCTAATGTCCCTTTACTTGGCATTAGGGGAGGTATCACCTATAACCCTTGTTTAGCCTTAATACATTTTGGTTATGCACGAAGGGATGGCCCGCATGAGATGTTGATTCAAGGTTTGGTATTTGACTACGACAACGACGATCAAGGTCTTCGCCAGAGATTTATCCGAGCTTGGAGAATGTTGAATAAGGTGGATAACAAGACTTTGGGGCACTAGAATTCCATCCCTCTTGAGCCTTACCTCAAATGGGTATAAACTCGTGCTCAGAGTCTTATGATGCCTTACCCCTCCATCCTTCCGGTAACCATTGAGCCTGTCATGGAGGGAGATGTTCCATACACTATCCTACATCCTGACATGCCCACATCTCTTGAAGACCTACAAAGAGATTGTATACAACTCAAGGGGGAGAGAGATACATTTGAAGCCCAATTCTACACAAGCGAGAAGAAGGTTTTGGAACTTACTAGGCTACTTCATGAGGAGCAGACTCTGAATTCCGACATTGCACCAAAGAGGATGCACACTACCTTTCTATCTTAGAGTTTTTGTATTATTTTGCCCAAGGGGCATTGATGTACTCAAGCTTTATCTTATTAATATAATGTGTGTTTCCTTTTTGTATAAAACAAATTTGAATCTTTGAAATCCTTGAAAACATTGCATATGCATATACCATTCATCATAACATAAGCAGGTGTTTTTGCAACAAGTCTCCTCATCTCTCTACTGTTTATTTCAGTAAGTTGGATCTTGAGCAAACAGTGAAAGACCTCTAAGCTCAGAATACACAGTTTCAACAGTTTCTCTTGACCCTAGCCAGGGGACAAGAAGAATTGAAGACTTTGTTGGATGAAGAGAGGAAAAAGAAAACAAGGAAGGTAACCGGAGTCTTAAACATGGGAAGAAGATTTCATGGGCAGACAAGAAGGACTTTTGACTTTGCAACAACATCCGGTGAAAGAGACAACCAAGATGGTAAAGGCAAGGAAACAGTTGTCCCGTTAGAATCGGAGGAGGAAGAAGAAGAAGAGGACTACTCTGAAGAACAATACCCTCCAGCTGATGACAAGTATAAACATATCCAAGAGCGTCTGAGTGCGATGGAAATCCAAAAGGTTCCTGGATTGTACTTTGAGGAATTGGGTTTGGTATCGGGGATTGTGATTCCTCTGAAATTCAAAGCACCTATATTCGCCAAATATGACGGAGTTTCATGCCCTAAAATGCATCTCCGATCATATGTGAGGAAAATCCAACCCCATACCTCTGATAAAGACTTATGGTTGCACTTCTTCCAAGACAATCTGTCTGGAACTCAACTTGACTGGTTTTACCAATTAGAAAGAACCAACGTCCACAATTGGGAAGATCTTGCCGCAGCCTTCTACAAACAATACCAATATAATGCTGATATTGCGCCTACCTGTACTCAAATCCAGAGTATGGCCATGGTTTCCAATGAAGGTTTCAAGGACTACACACAAAAATGGAGAGACTTGGCTGGAAGAGTTCAACCCCCTCTATCTGAGAGAGAATTGGTAGACGTGTTCTTGGGCACCTTGTCTGGTCCCTTGCATCTGCAGGCTTTACTAAACTAATATTAACCGGAGAGAGGATAGAAGCCAGTATAAAGAATGGAAAGATTCATAAAGACACATCTTCTTCTACAGCTGTAAGGAAGCCCTTCATTGAAAAGAAAGAGGTGGTTGCCGTATATCCGCAAAGACACCAAGATAGGGCCGAACGCCGATCAATGGTGGGGTCTGTTATGATTCCTAAGCTTGCGTCTAATCAACAAAGAAATAATCAACCAAGGATGGAAAGGCCAGTCAGGCAGTTCAATAGAATCAACATAACCCCGTCTCAAGTATTACCGCATCTACTAAGATCCAACTTGGTGACCTTGAAAGAAGCTCTGAAAAACCCCAATACAATATCTCCTCATTATCATCCCAATGCCCGTTGCGCATATCACTCTGAAAGTCCTGGCCACGATACTAATAATTTTTGGGATCTAAAGAACAAAATACAAGACCTCATTGAAGAAAAAGAAATTGAGTTCGATGCGCCTGAAAAGCCAAATGTAATCTCTGCCCTTATGCCCAGACATGGCCACAATACCAATGCCATTGAAGAAGGATTGTTTGTTACTTCGATTGATGAACTCATGACCCCACTTCTGACTATTAAAATGAATTTGTTGAAGGTCGGTGTGTTCCCGGGCTATGAGGAAGTTTTCTATTTCTGTTTATCCTCACCAACCAGCTGTCCTTTGTTGAAAGAATGTGTTCAGTGCCTAATAGATAACAAAGAAATTTTATTCGAGAAGACATCTGTTCCACCTATTCCTTTTGAAGATGTTTCTATCATTACCATTTCCGCCAATTCTTCCAGGATCTCCACCAAAAGACCCATTAGAATTACATCAGTTCCGAAAGCAACTCCTTTAATAATCACAATGCCTGGACCAGTCCCATATGTGTCATACAAAACCGTACCATCAAATTATGGAGGGGATGTCTACTATCATGGTATCAAGCAGGATTGTCCAGCCGCCAAAGATCAAGCTCCAAGAAAGTCAACTCCGACATCAGTAACATTGCAGGAACTAGAAAAATTACCCGAAGTGCTCCCCCAAAAGCAATTTCTGGACCCGTAATCATCCTTGTGGATGCTCCAAAGGTTACTCCCACACCCATAATCATCTTTGCAAATACTCCAATTGAAAAATCCGTTACAACCCCTGTAATCATTCTGATTGACTCTCCTGCTGCCGAATTAACCGAGACTCGAGGAAAAGGTGTTATGATTGAGCATGTCCTGACGAAGGCTCAATCGTTGACTATCCCTGGGACCTCCAAGAAACAAATGGAGGAGATCCTAAAAATTATAAAGAGAAGCGACTACGATGTGGTTGAATAATTGGGGAAAACTCCCTCTAAAATCTCCATGCTGGCATTGCTGCTCTTTTCCGAGGCACATGCAAAAGCCTTGGTAAAGTTCTTAAAAACCGCCTGTGTACCTCAAGAGACATTTGTCGATCAGTTTCAAGACTGCGTAGCCAACCTAACTGCAGACAATGGTTTAGGTTTTTCAGATGCTGATCTGACGCCGAGGGGAAGGAAGCATAATGAGGCATTGCATGTCTCAGTGGAATGTAGGGGCATAACTCTGGCTCATGTTTTGGTAGACACTGGCTCATCTCTGAATGTATTACCTAAAAAAGCTCTTGATAGACTTGACTACAAGGGACTGACATTGAAGCCAAGTAACATAGTGGTAAGGGCTTTTGACGGCTCGAAGAGGATGGTGCACGGGGAAGTGGATATCCCCATAAAGGTTGGAACCCAAACTTTCAATTTAACTTTTTATGTAATGGACATCCGCCCTTCATACTCCTGCTTGCTAGGCCGGCCATGGATCCACAATGCTGGCGCTGTTACTTCTACGTTGCACCAAATGTTGAAGTATCCAGTTCAAGGGAAGATTATCATCGTTCATGGAGAGGAAGAATACATGATCAGTCATCTCAATTCCTTCAGATATGTGGAATTAGATGGTGAATTCATTGAAACTCCATTTCAACACTTTGAAGAGGTCCCCCCAATATGTGGCAGTGACCAAGGATGTGTCTCAGGTTCCCAAGATTACAAGGCCCCCACTCTGGATGTCATCTCTGAAGGATGCCAAAGCAGTGGTAGAAGAAGGAGGATGCACTATTTGGGGACAACTCCCAGATATCCCATATAAGTCTGGCAAGTTTGGCCTAGGTTTCAATTCAAGTGCTCAAAAGGTTGTACGTCGTGCTCGTGCTGGAGGACCACCCCTGAAGATCAGCAACTGTGAAGTCAACGCGGTAGGAGATGGTGAAGATGGGTGCAACGTAGAGGATTGGATCTTCCCGACTGTCAATGGAGGGCTCAGTAATTGGGAGGCTAGAGACTTTGTCCCGATCACTTTTATCCCACAGTAATTTGTATTTACATTTAGTTGGATCTGTAATATTGAAATAATTCACACTCTTAAAACCTTGTGTCTTACCTGAGGCACAATGGTCCATTTTTAAGGGTTATTATCTCATTTTCATATGACATCAATGAATCATGGCCGTTTTCGCATACAAACTTTTGTGATCATTGTTTTTCTTTTACACTTTTATTCTCTTTCAAATATAGATATACCCTTACACACATCCACACTCACAATGAAGGTATGCATCCATTCGGGATCCCATGGATAACGGTTCTGCTATGGTCTTCTATGACTCTGAAAATCTAATCTACCAAGCCGAAGACGAAGGTGAGGAAGATTGTGAAGTACTAGGGGAACTTGTCAGACTGCTACAACAAGAAGAGAGAACCATTCAACCTCACGAGGAACCAGTGGATACAATCAACCTGGGTATCGGAGAAGCCAAAAAATAGGTCAACATGGGTGCCAATCTAGAACCCAGTATCAAGGAGCGTCTGATTCAGTTGTTACACGATTATGTCGAAGTCTTTGCCTGGTCGTATGAAGACATGTCGAGACTTGATGCAGACATTGTGGTACATCCTTTGCATACAAGAGAAGATTGTCCGCCAGTAAAGTAAAAGGTTCATCGAATGAGGCCAAATATGTCAGAAAATATTAAAGCAAAGGTCATGAAGCAATTCAACGCTGGATTCTTGGTTGTCACCTCTTATCCCCAATGGGTTGCCAATGTTGTTCCTATGCCCAAAAAGGACGGCAAGGTGTGAATGTGTGTGGACTACAGAGATTTGAATAGGGCGAGCCCTAAGGATGATTTTCCACTCCCCCACATTGATATTCTAGTTGACAATACGGCACAACACAAAGTGTTTTCCTTCATGGATGGATTCTCAGGTTACAACCAAATCAAGATGGCTCCTGAGGACATGGAGAAAACAAAATGTGTCACGCAGTGGGGCACTTTCTGCTATAAGGTGATGCCATTCGGACTAAAGAGCGCTGGGGCAACCTATCAGCGTTCCATGGTAGCTCTATTTCACGACATGATACATCATGAAATAGAGGTCTACATGGACGATATGATTTCCATATCTCAAACAGAAGAAGAGCATCTTGATCACTTACAAAAACTGTTCGAGAGACTGAAAAAATACAAGCTGAGGTTGAATCCTAACAAATGCACATTTGGTGTACGATCTGGTAAACTCCTAGGCTTTGTCGTCAGCAACAAAGGTATCGAGGTCGATCCTACCAAAGTTAAATCAATAAAAGAGATGCCTGCTTCTCATACTGAGAAGGAAGTCAGAGGATTCTTGGGACGTTTGAACTATATTTCCAGATTCATCTCTCACCTAGCAGCTACCTGTGAACCAATCTTCAAACTGTTGAAGAAAGATCAAGTAGTCAAAAGGAATGACGAGTGCCAAGTTGCTTTTGACAAAATCAAATAATACTTACAAGAGCCTTCTGTGTTGATGCCACCAGTCGAGGGAAGACCATTGATCATGTATCTGACTGTTTTAGAAAACTCAATGGGGTGTGTATTGGGGCAGCATGACGAGTCTGGCCGAAAAGAGCATGCTATTTACTACTTGATCAAAAAGTTTACCGACTGTGAAACCAGATATTCACTGCTCAAGAAAAATTTTTGCGCTCTGGCATGGGCTGCTCGCCGGCTAAGACAGCATATGTTGACTCATACTACCTTGTGGATATCTAAAATGGATTCGATAAAATACTTCTTCGAGAATCCTGCTCTTTCTGGGAGAATAGCAAGATGGTAGATGATCCTAACAGAGTTCGACATACAGTATACTACCCAGAAAGCTATAAAGGGCAGTGTACTAGCTGACCACCTCGCTCACCAAGCTGTGGAAGACTACCATTCCATGAAATTCGAATTCCCGGATGAAGACATCATGACATTAGACAACTGTGAAGAATTCAAGCCATATGACGGACCTGAACAAGGATCTCGATGGACCCTGTTCTTTGATGGAGCATCAAATGCACTCAGCAATGGTATTGGTGATGTCCTCATATCTCCGGAAGGGTGTCATACTCCCTTTACTGCCAGACTTTGCTTCAATTGTACAAACAACATGGCGGAATACGAAGCGTGCATCTTCGGTCTCAAAGCTGCCATAGACTTGGGGATCAAATCCTTGGATGTATTCAGAGACTCAAATTTTGTTATTAGCCAGATCAAAGTGGAATGGGACACCAAACACCCAAACCTTATCCCTTACAAAGAACATGTTTTGACATTGCTACCACATTTTGAGAAGATTACCTTCGAGCATTTCCTGCGAGAAGAAAGTCATATAGCAGACGATCTAGCCACAATGCCATCTATGTTTAAACTTAATTGGAATAACGAGGCTCCCCAGATCACCATTAAACGAATGGAGGAACCAGTGCACTGTCACGAGATTAATACTGAAGAAGTAGTGGACCAGCCTTGGTTTCACGAAGTCAAGAGGTATCTCGAGACCCAAGAATATTCAGAAGGAGCTTCATTCAATGATAAGAAGTTCTTAAGGAGATTCTCTGCTAAGTTCTTCCTTAGTAACGACATCCTGTATAAACGCAATCATGACTCTATGTTACTTCGGTGCGTAGATAAGGTTGAAGCTGAAAGGATCATGGCTGAATTACATGAAGGCACTTTTGGCACCCACTCCAGTGGGCATACGATGGCAAAGAAAATCCTACGAGCAGGCTATTACTGGTCTATCATGGAAGCAGATTGCTATCAACACTCTCGAACCTTCCATAAGTGTCAGATTTATGCTGACAAGGTGCACGTACCTCCGGTTCCTCTGAATGTCTTGATGGCTCCTCGGCCCTTTGCTATGTGGGGGATTGATATGATTTAGGAAATCAAGCCGATAGCCTCCAATGGACACCACTTCCTTCTAGTGGCCATTGACTATTTTACAAAATGGGTGGAGGCAGCTTCCTTCGCTTCTGTTACCAAGAATGTTGTTGCCCGCTTCATCAAGAAAAATCTCATTTACGGGTACGGTATCCCGGAAAGGATTATCACTGACAATGGTAAAAATCTCAACAACACTATGATCATCGCCTTGTGTGAACAATTCAAGGTTCAACATCACAATTCTTCTCCCTATCGGCCAAAGATGAATGGTGTTGTCGAAGCTGCAAATAAGAACATTAAAAAGATCATACCAAAAATAACAGTCACATACAAAGACTAGAATAAGATGTTACCATTCGCTCTCCACGGGTATCGTACCATAGCTCGCACATTAACCGGGGAAACACCCTATTCTCTGGTTTATGGCATGGAGGCCGTCTTGCCTATCGAGGTCCAGATCCCCTCTCTGAGGATTATGAAGGATGTAGGGTTGAACGGAGATGATTGCATCCAGACTCGACTTGATCAACTGGACTTGATTGATGAAAAGAGACTTACTACTGTTTACCATGGTCAAATGTATCAAAAACGGATGATCAAGGCTTTCAACAAAAAGGTCAGACGCCAAGTGTATCAGGTTGGAGATCTGGTGATCAAACGTATCATACTGCCACAAAGTGATCCTAGGGGCAAATGGACTCCTACCTATGAAGGACCATTTGTAATTAAGAACATTTTCTCTGGTGGGGCAATGATCTTGACCACCATGGATGGTGACGACCTGCCACATCCTGCGAATGCAGACATAGTCAAAAGATACTACGTATAAGAGACCCGCTAGGTTGACACACCTAGGAAAAACAAGGGCATCCCGGCGAACCAAAAGGGTTCGGGCAAAAATTAGGGATAAAACAAAAAAATCTGTACACCCGGCAAGTTGAAAACTCGAAAGGGAAACTTGGGCAAAAAGGGGTTTCCAGGTGGACTGAAAACCCGAAAGGGCGGCCCAGGCAAAAGTTAAGGAATTAAAGCATATGACTATGTCCCGTTGGATCACTTTATGGACAACCTTTGGCTTCCACTGACAAACTCAGAGTTTTTGATCAATTTAATTATCTTCGGACAAGGCAACAAATAGACAAGATGCTCAGATATACGAAGGCTATAGCAGAATGGAAAACCCATGGGATTATTACACATAGCTATCTTTTCTTTGTATCAAAATTTTCATTTTTTATGACAATATTCTCTTACTAGAATTTTTGTCTCCTTGTACAAAAGTACTTACTCAAAGTCAATATAAAGATATCTCTTTGAAAGTGCAAAAACTACTTGTTTTTCTTTACGCTCGTGTTTTGTTTGTAAAAAACGTCCAATGATTCATTGTTGAACATATGCATTTGAACATATGCATTTGAACATAATTACTGTTTACAAATAAACAAAATGAAAAAAGACAATTACTAATGGGTTGAATGGATAGGAAAATACCTTTAGGCTATTCCATAAGAAATCCCCGCAGTACGTCGTTTAAATCCCCAGCAGAACAAAGTTTCAAATTGTCGATCCCCGGCAGAAGTCGTCAAATTTCTCAGGATTCCCCAATAGGATTTTACAAGCAGTACATGGAATTTCCCTTACAATAAAGTTTATTTCTCTAAACAGAAATTCATCGACACTTCGACTTCAAGACGTGAAGACCGGCACATCCTCAGCAGCAGTCGGGGATTTATTTTCCCTAATCCAACAGCAATGCAGCAAATTAGCTCACATATGCATACATTGTATCCATGTATCATAAACATTGATAAAACGAATGCATTATATCATACATTTCATACAACATGACTTTGCATTTTAGCTAACATTTTACCCTTTCCAGGATAATATTAACAGCAACCATCAACAATGTTCAAAGTTTGCAGATGCAGTACAGATACACTCCAGACACGGATGTCATTCTGATACTCATTCAAGACTCAACCTTTCAGATACAGTACATATACGCTCCAGACACGGATTCTGTTCTGATACTCATTTAGATTCAGTCTTCAGATACAGTATAGGTACGCTCTAGACACGGATTCCATCCTGATACTCATTCAGATACAGTATAGATACGCTCCAGACACGGATGCCATCTTAATACTCATTCAGATTCAACTCTCAGATACAGTTCAGGTATGCTCCAGACACAGATGTCGTTCTGATACTCATTCATATTCAACTTTCAGATACAGTTCAGATACGCTCCAGACACGGACACCATATTGATACTCATTCTTTCAACTCACAAATTACAACACAAACAATCACCATTGGATGGAATCTTTAAGCCCATCTCCTAAAACTTTATAGCACCTCTCCAAATGGCATCTTTAAGCCCGTTCCCTCGACTCTCACATCACCAAGTGCAAATTCCTGGGAACTCTAGTGTCCAATCATCTTCCACCTTCGAGCCACGAATGGCAAAACTTGCCAATCTAACTCTCCAGGCATAAGAAGATTGAATAGGGGCAGCTGTTGTATCCCAAAATTTTCCCTCTCACTTATCAAGACTTTGCTCACAAGATCTCATTGGGTTCAAGACTGCACTAGGGTTTGATCAGCTCAAGACACCTCCTCATGCACTAATGACCAAAATTAGGGTTTGAGTTGGCACAAGGATTTTTGGACTATCAATGCTTCATATGACTTTCAAGGATCATTATGGACCCTCAATATTACTCATGTCATGTTTCAAACCTTGGATCACACTTTTGATCAGTCAATTGAATAGTTGACCTAAAAATCAGTTGTATTGGGGAAAAAGTCAACCATGGCCAATTTACAGTCAAACTTCATAATTTTTTATCCACATCAACATTTTAAACTCATATGTGTCATTTGGTCAAGTTTGGACCACAACTCCTCAAGAAATTTGATCAAATCATCACAAGGGCAAAATGGTCAAAATTAGGGTTTTGATTGGGAAAGGGAAATTTCTGGTTTTTGACCTATCAAATGATCAATTGGGTTAAAGCATGATCTCAAGAGGCAAATTTAATCCTTTTGACCTAATGACATGATTCAAAATATTGCAAGTCCATTGGATTAACAAATGAATTTTGCAGTCAACTGATCAAAAGTCAATTGTATACTGAAAAGTCAAAGTTTGACTTTTTGGTCAAAATCAAATGCCAAAGATCATAATTCATCAAAACATGTCAAAATATGAAACTTGTTCATCAATCAAGAATTCAAGATTTTATTTTGAAAAGATGAAATTTCTTAACTTAGAAATTTTTCTAAGTATAGAAAATTTCTTATTTTTTCATAACTTTGAGCCAAATTTTCACCATGATGCAAGATGATTCAAGAGAAACTTCAAACATGAAAGTTGTATATCTCCATGAAATATACAACTTTTCTTCATACAACTTCTCCTAAAAATTCTTGGATCTCAATTTATAATTTTGTTAATACATGCTCAGAAACTAAAAATAACTTAGTGAAATTTTGCCCTACTTAGGCAGATTTTTGACCTAACTTCATGGCAATTTTTCACATGGTTCCAAGGGGAATCTTAAAAATAAATTTAAAGAGAGGTTGTATAGAATGTTACAAGCTTTCCAAAATGTCAAAGAACTCATTGAGATCATTCTTGAGCAAGGAGAATCGAAGAGATGAAATTAGGGTTTTATCACTTGAATTACAAGTCATTTTTTATAAACACATGAACCAAATCCATGCTAGGATGCATAATATTTACTTTGCAGGCCTCAAACTTGTTTTTCACTCCTTAATTAAATGCTTACACAGCTGTTAAGGCTTTGATCAAAACAAATGAGCTATTATCCAAGTTTCATTTCCATTAATGGCACAAAGTGAACACTTCCATTCTTGTAAAGTAAGCTTTTTGCATAAAGTCATTATTGAGCCTCTAACTTGTTCCCTCTTATCACACTCCATCCACAAAGTCAGAAACAAACTTGTTTAAAGCATAAACTACTCTATCTTAGCAAGTACACAAGCATTGAAAATTGTTTTCTCAAAAATCACATGTTTGGCTTAAGGATGCAAATTTAAATTCTGAGTTGTTACAAGCCTCAAAACCTCTTGCTTATAAGTACACACACTATTTGCAAGTGGACACACGAGCAAAAAATCCCCTGAAAATCACTCAAACTCCCTCTAGCCAGAAATTGTCCTAAAACACTATTGTTGTGCATGTTTTGACTTTACATACCAAACTCACATTTCCTTCGTATGTTTCTTGGCCTTTTAGTTTCTAAAGATTCCTTGCATCAAGAGTAACTCATCCTTGTGCCTGTTTCATTTCTGTAACACCATTTTCCCTATCTTACATCACCAAAAATAGAGCATCATAGTTGGACTTCTCCAGGACATTACATCCATCCTCAGCTCAAGCCAGCCATTGCATTAGCTTCCTAGAGGTCCAAGGAAGCTAACCTGATCATCAGCACTGACCGCGACAAGCTCATTTGCATTTCACGATTTCCAGCTTTGAGGTATTTTTCTTGAACTTCTACCTCATTACTTAGGCATTGTTAGGCTTGAATTTGTGAAGATAAAATGTAGACCTTGTAAAATTAAGCTTCTCAAATGAACTTTTGTTTTGATGAAGACAAACCATGATTGACAAAGAAGGCAAAGATTTATGATCAAGCTCAAAGCATCTACGGACAAAATCTTCAGTTCAAAGCTCTTAAAGGTATAATGATATTATTTACTTTGATCTTAAGATATAGATGCTCAATGGTGAATAAGAAATGTTTTATAAATCATTATTCAAGTTTTTCAAATTTAAAAATTCATTTCTCACTTGAGTGCAATCGATTTGCATATTAGTGCAATCGATTGCATGCTTCAAATTTTCAGCTCTTTTGCTTCTGTTTCTCAGTGCAATCGATTTACATTACTTGTGCAATCGATTGCATACTTAAAATTTTCAAAACGTTTGCTTCTGTTTCTCATGCAATCGATTTACATTGCTTGTGAAATCGATTTCACTCACTTAATGTTTGCTACTGACTTTACATCCAATCGATTGACATTGCTTGTGCAATCGATTGCACACTTAAACCTTTTGAAAATATAGTTGTTGAAACCCTTTGCAATCAATTTAAACAAAGGGTGCAATCGATTGCATGCTGCACGATTTTGAAAAACAACAGCTTTTCACTTGCTTGTTCATAATACCTTTTCATTGAAACCTTTCACTCAATCTTGGCATTTGTTCATGATTCATTTTCAGAACATTATGATGTTTCAAAAGGGTGCTATGAACATATAAATATTCATTTTCAAAGTCATTTTCCACACCTCTTCCAAATATATTTCCTGAATTTTCAAAATACAAACTCAAGCATTTCTTCAATTTCATACATAAGTTTTCTGCACATTTTCATACATTGTTAAATAGAAAACTTTGAGCAATTATATCTTGAGTCATTGTACAATATTATTATTGGAAGAGAAGATCATTCATTGTTAAATCACTCTAAGTGATTAATACTACTCAACTAACTCAAAAATCAAATATTGATAGTTACTTACTTATTTTTCCAGGATTGTTGGAAATAAGTTTAAGTGTTTTTAAATCTTGCCTTTCCAGGATTGTTGTATACAAGTATAGTCACTTTGAGAGGATTGTTCTCATAGTTGACATACTGAAAATCCAAGAGGATTGTTCTTGGTCCAAGAGGATTGTTCTTGGCTTTTTGGTAGTTCTTGTTTAAGTTTGCCACAATAAGGAAATCTCTTTCATGTTGAAAGGGGACTCGAGTACTCTCGGACTGTGAGGGGAACCAGGATATATCGCTCGTGTCTCTTTATTTTTCTGCACTTTACTTTTTCCTAAACTCACCATAATTTTCAAAGTACCTAATTCACCCCCCCCCCCCTCTCTTAGGCGCACTTCGTACTTACAATTGGCATCAGAGCAGTTTATAGGTAACCTGTTCCTAAAAGATCCAGAATGGCTTCCGCAAATCAAAATCTCGTTTTCAGAAATGGTGGTAGTAACAACAAGCCTCCTTTATTTTGTGGTGAATATTTTGACTTCTGGAAAATACGCATGAAGGCACATCTAGAAGCACAAGGAGAAGAAGTATGGGATACCGTCGAGAATGGTCCATTTATCCCTATAACGGTAATAAATGGTGTTGGCTCATCAAAGCCTAAAAATGCATGGGACGATGATGATAAGAAGAAAGTTCTCTATGATAAAAAGGCAATAAACCTTTTTCGAGGTATTTCTTGGGTTCGGGGGGTAGATTATAGAAAGGGAAGGTGTTAGCACCCTTTCTATCCGTGGTTATCCACGGGCTCTTAGGTACTTGCTCAATTGTTTTCAAAATATTGCTTTCTTTGTGCTTGTGGGTTTGAAAAAGTTTTTTGTTTTGAAACTTCGATTTAACTCTTGCTTCTATCCTCAAGAGTGTATGAAGTGTTTTTGAAAACTTTGTTCGAAAAGTGTAAGTGTAAAAAAGTTTTTGTTTTTGAAAGAGCAAGTATCTAAGAACCATCTACCTACTCGAAAAAGGAATCGTTCTATGCTATTTTCCTTTAGACAATGCTATCCCACTATTGATGAGTAGGTAGCACCGTCGTTGGAGTTTTAAGGGTCAATTCGAATGCGGGACTTACGGTCACCAAAGCAATGTTAGGACGCCTTAGCGGTAACCCTAATGTCTTAGATCATTTGTTTTGAGGCAACAATATCTGAGGCAACCATTTTGAGGCGACTATGATCTTTGGACAAGAGGACGACCTCTAAAATGACCTATACTCAATGATCGTGTACGAAGGCAACCAAGTGGGGTGTACCCTAAGAGTGCGCATGAGCGAGTGTGTCGTTTTCAGTTAATTTTATCTTTGTACATGTTAAGGGTGATCTAAGTTGATTTTAGGTTAAAACATTTAGTCTTGTCATGCAATCCTATTATCAAACATCTAACAGTTATAATTTGCGGGAAATAAAATGCGGAATTTAAATTACAAGGCGTCGGGTATTTACATCGCCAAAGACAAACTCTTTAAAAATGAATAAAGCGATAAAAAATAAATAAAGGTCCTATTAACTATTACAAACCGGAGGCAAGTACATCATTGGTAAAAGTAAATAACGCGCGCGGGAAATTAGATCGAGTGCGAGTTTAGGGTTTTGACCCTTTTTTTGTTAAAGAAAAGATTTTTGTTATTTTTATTTTAAGAAAGAAATTACCTAAGTTAATTACTAAATTAAATTAATTA
The DNA here is from genome assembly GCA_948472305.1 of Vicia faba. NCBI lineage: Eukaryota > Viridiplantae > Streptophyta > Magnoliopsida > Fabales > Fabaceae > Vicia > Vicia faba. The sequence continues at coordinate 1,165,013,249 of OX451735.1, read as the reverse complement.
ATTAATTAATAAAAATAAATTATTTTTGGTTTTTTTGTTATTTTAAGAAAGAAATAAAAATTAATTGAATTAGTAAAACCTAATTAAGTCTAATTTAATTTCAATTATTTACAAAAATAATGTTGGAGTTATTCTAATTAAAACCTAAATTAATTTAATTAGTGTTTATTAATAAAATAAAAAATTAAAATTAAAATTTGATTTGATAAAGAAAATATTTTTGTGGTTTTTATTTTATAAAGAAAAGAATTTTTTGATTGGTCAGTAATTAAATAAAAAATAATAAACAAATACTAAATAAAATAAATAAAGAAAAGATGGGGTTTGGGCCTGATTATGGGAGTTTGAGAAGAAATTCGGAGGCCCATTACACGCTGGCCTTGTTGACCTTTTCCTGATTCAGTGTGCATGAGTTGACTTGGCTCCATGTAGACCTTTAGCGCTTGACCATCAGATTTGGCCTTGGGCCATCTGGCAATTGGATGTGTGAAGGTGTATGGTGAACTGCGGGTCCTCATGCGCATTGGAATACCTGAAGAAAAAACATATTGAGAAAGTGGAGGACCTGGGATTCGAACCCAAGTCCTGAAAGTGATTTCTTTCTTGCCTTGCCACTACGCTGTTTTGTTTCATTTGTAAGTAATATACAAAATAATAATAATAAAACAAAACAACGCTTATTGATCAGAAAAAACAAAACGCGCGAAAAACATTTGAATGGGACAATGGATGAACTCCAGCTCTTCATCCCTGTCCTTCCACTACTGTAATTTTACCTGCGGATTTGAATCCGCAGCTAAAAACGCAGCTCACCCCCAAAAATCGTTTCCTGGCAATAAAAATGACCTTCAAAGGCTTGGTTGGGTTCGTCTCCTTCTCCTGAGTGCAACCATGCCCATTATAGGGACCACTTTCACCTGAAATAAGAATCCCTAAAAACAAAAACGCAACCCTAGCTATGGTGTTTTGGGGTTACAGCGCCTATAAACCAAATTGAATAATGCAAAAAGCTTAGAAATGTTGTGAGGATTACAAATATGCAAGCAATTTATTCAAATGATGCAAGAACGAAGATTTACGATTTCATGAACAGAGCGGGTTATCGTGATACTTACAACGCTTGTGGAGGTCTGAGAATGCTTGCTTTTGATCCAGATCGCTTGTGTGAACACCCAGGAAGAGATTGAGACCGGTCTCAACTTCTGAAAATGCCTCTAACTATGGATTTGATTTCAAGATTTTTGGTGCTTTTTTCAATTTATGTTCTGCCTCTTTTTGCAGCCTCCAACCCTTGTTTCGATCTCTTTTGCTTGCTTATGTACTATGGAATGTATTAGGGTAACAATTTTGGATTGAATCTCTCTAAATTAATGCATTGGAATTTGATTTGATTCACTCTTTACAACTTGCCAAATTTGCCAATTTTCAATATTTTTACACATGATATTGTATGATTCGAGTTTGATGATGGTAATGATGATAATTACAACCTGAAACAGCCAACAAATCTTAGGTAATCAAAGCTTTGGATTTTATATGATTTAATTTGATATAAAATGAATAAATTGAATAAAAAATCAAATAAAATAATAAAAATAAGATATGGGCTCATGGATGAAGCTAGTACACGTGGACAATGATGCAAGCTCAAATCAAGTGGAAAAGAATGGGCCCATTTGACAAAATTTGATGTTTTGGGGATACTTGACTTTTGGCAATTTTGTAAAAATGTCCAACTTCAACAGTGCATAACTTCTTCAATTTTGAACTTTTGGGGGTGTTCTTGGACATTTTAGAAAGCTTTAGATGTCCCCTAACCAACCATTTTTGTCTCATCTAATTTTGATATTCCATGCTAAAGTTATAAGCTTTGGAAAAAAATGTGTTTTTGTTGACTTTCAAAAATGACCTATAATGTCCAAATTTATAACTTCTTGTGAGTGCATTTTCTGATCTTGGGGTATGAATATGGATTGTAGGAAATTACATCCTATTCAAAATGAGATTTGGATGGGTCATTTCTCATAAAGTATGAGAAAGTTATGCTTGGTAAAAGTTGAGTTGACTTTTCATGCAAAACCCTAATTTAGCAACTTTTGAGTCTTGATGAATTTTGAGAAATACTTGATGAATCATGATCAAACCTTTATCAAATGATGAAATATCCTTCAAAATGAGAATATTGAAAAAAAAATCTTGAAGTTTGACTGTATATAGGTCACAGTTGACTTTTGCCCTAACATAGTCGATTTTTGGACCCTTTGAGCAATTGACTGAGCAAACTTCCTCTGCAATGCTTGAAATTTGACATGGATGATTTTGAGAGAATATTAGGACATTAGGGAGAATTTGAGGTCATTTGGACTCAAGGATCTTGGTGCAACACAAAACCCTAATTTGGGGTTGACTGCCTTAGGAGATAGCTTGACTGTCGAGCTCTTGAGCAATCTAGAGCCACTTGGAGATTTTTCTTGCAATGTTTTGAGAAATATGAGAGGGAAAATTTTGGGGTACAACAGTATGATCGTTTAAGTAACTTATCATGTGAAAAAGGCTTTGAAAAGGGAAAAGTTGACAAGACTCTGTTTATCAAGAAAATCAAAGATGACACTTTACTAGCACAAGTCTATGTTGATGACATCATTTTCAGTTCTTCAAATCAAGAAATGTGTGAAGAATTTTCAGCAATGATGCAAGGAGAATTTGAAATGTCCATGATGGGTAAAATGAACTATTTTCTTGGACTTCAAATCAAACAACTAAAAGATGGCATCTTCATCAACCAATCCAAATATTGCAAGGAACTCTTGAAAAGATTCGACATGGATAACTATAAGGCAATGTCTACACCAATGGGTTCCGGTTCATATGTCTATCAAGATGAATTAGTTGTTTCCATAGATATTACAAAGTATCGAGGTATTATTGGCTCCTTATTGTATTTGACGGCAAGCCGTCCTGACATAATGTTTAGTGTTTGTCTATGTGCTCGCTTTCAAGCTAATCCAAAGGAATCTCATCTCACGGCGGTAAAGAGGATCATGAAGTATCTCAAAGGAACAACAAATGTCAGATTGTGGTATCCTAAAGATAGTGTTTGCAACTTAGTTGGTTATTCTGACGCGGATTATGCAGGTTTTAAAACGGGTAGAAAAAGCACAAGTGGTACTTGTCACATCCTTGGAAATGCATTAGTATCATGGGCCGGAAAGAAACAAGCATGCAGTGCTCTTAGTACGATCGAAGCTGAATATATTGCAGCGGGTAGTAGTTGCACTCAAATTGTGTGGCTCAAACAACAACTTCGTGACTACGGACTCGATCTAGGATGCATTCCTCTACGGTGCGACAATACAAGTGCAATAAACATTATGAAGAATCCCTTCATGCATTCAAGAACTAAACACATAGACATATGACATCATTTCCTCCGTGATCATGTTCTTTAAGGAGATTTTGAGGTAACCTTTGTAGATCCTCATAATCAGCTTGCCGATATCTTCACCAAACCTTTGGCAAGAGAACCGTTCTACAAGATTCGACGAGAGCTTGGCATACTTGACGAACATGAAATATAAGGTGCCTTATATCATTGTTATGATTTTATATATATGTTTTAAATATGCTATATGTGAATATATGTTAAGTGGTATTTAATTTTTAAGAAAAATTTGGTTTTGGTCATTTTTGGTTGATGCAAATCGATTGCACAATGAGTGTAAATCGATTGCTCACTGAGTATTTTTAATTCTGACCTTTCTGTTTCAAGTTCAAATCGATTGCACCATCAATGCAAATTGATTACACTCTGTGCGTTTTAGTTTTATTTTGATTCTGTTTTATGTGCAAATTGATTGCACCGGTATGCAAATCGATTGCACGTACTCTAACTTGCTTTTATGACAGAAAATTGTGTTGGTCAGAATTCCTCTCTCTCATATTCCCAAGCCAAATAAACTTTATTACAACCCACTCATTTCCTATCTACTCAAATCATATCCAAATTTCAGCTCTCAAACACCTTTCTCTCTCAAAAAACTTAAAACCCTCAAAACCCTAAAATCCTTACTCATGGCTTCAAAACAAAAAAGAAAGGTGTCAGCTTCAGAAAAAGGGAAGAAAAAGGTTGATTCATCTTCTAATACATTACTTTCATCTCTCATCGAAGAACAAGAAGTCAGATTCACAAAGGAATTTCAAAGAAAAATAGTTTCCAATCCTAAATATGGTATGCTATACTCCTTTCCCCAAGAATTCTTCTCTTTTCAAAATGATTTAGCTGCTTATGGTTTAGAACCATCAATTTCATCGTTTGGTCCATATCATCCGGATTTGGTAAGAGTGTTTTTCAGCAATCTAACTCCCCAAAAAGGCAAAATGGTGACATATGTGCTGGGTACTCGTATCTCTCTAACTCCTCAGGTTGTTAGTGAGATTCTTCATATTCCTTACACTAGAAGTTCCCTGTATGACCCTGAAAACGAGGTATGGGATGACTATTAGAAAAAGGATTTATTTTACAGCATTGGGAGGTTAAGTGAAGCTGAATTCCGCGCCAAATGGATTCGTGGTCTAGGCGGAGTAATTCCATCCAGAGACTCCTGGAGTGCAGGTAACTTCTATATAGACGATTGCCTATTTCATTACTTTATGGTCTATATTATGTTTCCAAGAGCTAGAAACCACTGCACTGTGACCGACCTAGAAATGCAGCTGATTTATGCTAGAAAGAAAGGAATAAGTGTTAACTGGGCAAGACTTATAATGGTGTATATGCTGAGAGTCGATGCAAAATCTAAATTTCTTCCATATGCTTATTTTGTTACGTTAATTATGGAGGAATTTGGAGTGGATTTTGCTGGGTTTGAGAAAGTGCATATGGATCCAAATCTAAATAAAATTTCCATCAAGAATGTTGACTCCAGAATGGGCGTGCATTACAATCCGGAAACAAAAACTATCACTTAAATTGGTGAAGATGTTGGTGGAGGGAACGATCACGAAGTCGAAAACGCTGAAGTTGTGCCTCCTCCACCTACTGCTCCCTCTGGTCCAAGCAATCAAGAGCTTATGGATTACATGTCTCAACAATTTGCTTCCATGAACACCAACATCAACAACCAATGGAATGCGATCAATGATTCTACGAAAACCCGGATTAATGACTTCCGCACAGATGTGAATCAACAATTTTCATACCATTACTTTCATCTTCACATCCCACTGTATGATCCAAATAATCCAGCTGCACATCCTCAACAAGACACAGAACCCCCTCTTCAACAACAATTTTCGAATCAAGGCTCTTGGTCCTATAACCACCAGAACATGCATCACCCTTGAAGTTCTGGCAAACTCTATTTTCGATTATGTCCTTGTCTTGTTATTCAATGTTTTGTTTGTTAAATTTTTGTGTAATCGTTAAACAATTTGTGTTGCTTGTTTAATTAAAGTTTTCTCGATATATTGCTTTTATTACTGTTTGTTTTGTGCATCTTTCCCTTATTTTTGATAATGTCAAATGGGGAGAAAGATGTGGTACTTTATTCTTGTATTTTTTCTTGTCTTAATTTTTTAAAGGTACTCTCCAACCAAGATGAACAAATACAAAGGATTCCAACCTTCTCATACATAGGGGGAGTTTTGCATCTTAGGGGGAGAAAAGATTCTTTCTGGAAACTACAAACGCATAAAGCAAGATTGTTTGTCATAATCAAAAAGGGGGAGAATGTAAAATCAAGCTTCTCAAATGAACTTTTGTTTTGATAAAAAAACCGTGATTGACAAAGAAGGCAAAGATTTATGATCAAGCTCAAAGCATCTACGGACAAAATCTTCAGTTCAAAGCTCTTAAAGGTATAATGATATTATTTACTTTGATCTTAAGATATAGATGCTCAATGGTGAATAAGAAATGTTTTATAAATCATTACTCAAGTTTTTCAAAGTTAAAATTCATTTCTCACTTGAGTGCAAACGATTTGCATATTAGTTCAATCGATTGCATGCTTCAAATTTTCAGATATTTTGCTTCTGTTTCTCAGTGCAATCGATTTACATTACTTGTGCAATCGATTTCATACTTAAAATTTTCAAAACTTTTGCTTCTGTTTCTCATGCAATCGATTTACATTGCTTGTGCAATTGATTGCACTCACTTTTTTTTCTACTGACTTTACATGCAATCGATTGACATTGCTTGTGCAATCGATTGCACACTTAAAACTTTTGAAAATATAGTTGTTGAAACCATGTGCAATCGATTTACACAAAGGGTACAATTGATTGCATGCTGCACGATTTTGAAAAACAGTAGCTTTTCACATGCCTGTTCATAATACCTTTTCATTGAAACCTTTCACTCAATCTTGGCATTTGTTAATGATTCATTTTCAGAACTTTATGATGTTTCAAAAGGGTGCTATGAACATATAAATATTCATTTTCAAAATCATTTTCCACACCTCTTCCAAATATATTTCCTGAATTTTCAAAATACAAACTCAAGCATTTCTTCACTTTCATACATAAGTTTTCTGCACATTTTCATACATTGTTAAACAGAAAACTTTGAGCAATTATATCTTGAGTCATTGTACAATATTATTATTGGACGAGAAGATAATTCATTGTTAAATCACTCTAAGTGATTAATACTACTCAACTCACTCAAAAATCAAATATTGATAGTTACTTACTTATTTTTCCAGGATTGTTGGAAATAAGTTTAAGTGTTTTTAAATCTTGTCTTTCCAGGATTGTTGGATACAAGTGTAGTCACTTTGAGAGGATTGTTCTCATAGTTGACATAGTGAAAATCCAAGAGGATTATTCTTGGTCCAAGAGGATTGTTCTTGGCTTTTTTGTAGTTCTTGTTTAAGTTTTCCACAATAAGGAAATCTCTTTCATGTTGAAAGGGGACTGGAGTACTCTCGGACTGTGAGGGGAACCAGGATATATCGCATGTGTCTCTTTATTTTTCTGAACTTTACTCTTTCCTAAAACTCACCATTAACAAGAAAAATAATATCCATCATCACTATAACCAGAATTTTTAAAGTACCTAATTCACCCCCCTCCCCCTCTTAGGAGCACTTCGTACTTACAGACCTTATTGTCACGAAGCTGTACATATCCATAGTTTGCATTTATATGGCCTGAGCTTAGAGAATTTAAGGGTTAAAGTTTATGAAAATTTTAGGGTTTAAATTAGGGCCAGAGAATTTCTCATTTACCTTTGACTTTCAGTCTTAGTTATTTACATGGTTAGATTCGTGAGGAAGAATGCAACAATTTTCATTTTGTCACTTTCCATTTTTGTTGAGAAATGAAGAAGTTACAGGTACACCAGCTGGAGGTTGAAGATGAAGTCATCAGGACTTGATTTTCCTTATATATTTATGGTTTTGTCTATATAAACGGATGTACAGCAACCCCAGTGGTAAGGCAGCGTGCGTTATTGCTAGAGGTCATGGGTTCGAGCCTCAGTGCGCTGCCTTTTGCATTTTCTCACATTTTTCCACTCTTTTTTGTCTCTTCCAGCGTTGGACCTCCACTTCATGGGCCTAATGTTTTTTTCTAACATTTCCTCCCTGTTTCATATTTGTACCCCTGGCCCATTATTATTTTATTTTTTTATTTTATTCTCATTTTATTTTCTTAAATATATTTATTTTAATATTAAAAAAATCATAAAAATACAAAAAAAATAGTAGAGTTACATTTTAGCTTAGTTTATTTATTTTTTCACAAAAAATATATTTTATTTTGACCACACTTCATTTATTTTAACTAATTATCTTATAAATTTAATTAAAACTAAAATATTGTTTATTTTATACTAATTAAAATATTTTTTTTAAATACCAAAAAGACTAAAGAATATTTTATAACACTATAATTTATTTTTTTCAAAAAAGACAAAAATATAAAAAATACTTTTCCTATAAACTTCATTCCTTTTAATCAATTAAGAAGAATTAGGGTTTTACTCAAGAATCTTTTTCTTAATGAATTAAACTTGACTAATTATTTTATTTATCTAATTAGGTTAAAATCAAGAACCTTTTCCTTAAGAAACCAAACAAAAAAAATGTTTTTCTTTGCATTTACAATTCTTGCATATCTAATTCATCTTGTATATTATTTATTCCAATTTTTGTACAATATTCAATTTGGTTGTAATAGATTACTTAAGTTTATATTATTGCAATCCCCCTCCCACAAATGTTGTAATAGCGTAGTAACTTTAAATTTCGTAATTTATCACTTTTACATAACATGCTTGTAATTAGGGTTTGTATGGGAAGATAAAAGCAATCAAATAGAAAACCCTAATCCAAGACAAAAACAAGCATGAAAATAACACACTTGCACGCAAGCACCCCTAGGGTAAAATCCACTTGGTTTCCTTACAAAATGGCCATATTACGCATGTAAGGTATCTTAGCAAAAAAACAAACAAATACAAGATCATAGTCCCTTGATGACGCTATCTAAAGTTGCCTTACAAATGATCTTAGTCCCTCAAAAAAGAATTCTAAGATACCTTGCAATATTGCTAATCATGGTTATACGATGACCCATGTCCGTCCCGTTTACATCCAAATATAGGGTTGCTTACCAAATCAATGGTAAGACAACAATGTCAAAGGAAAAGGAAATTAACAAGAAAGAAATTTGAGTAGGTAGATTGCTCTTAATTACTTGCTCCATTTCAAAATAAACATCCTTTCTATTTTCAAAACAATCACATACACCTTCAAACATCTTACAAAAATTGAAAACAATTTCAAAAGATCAACATCTTTGTTTACATTCTTACGAACGAGAATCATTACAAAGATTGCTTAAACAATAGCCTCTTTTACAAAACACTTTCAAAAACCACACAAAGCACAATTTAAAACAAAAGCAAGTGATCTAGCAAGTAACTAAGAGCCCATGGAAAACCATGGATGAAAAGGGTGCTAATACCTTCCCTTTTCATAATCTACCCCCCGAACTCAAGAAACAATCTCAAAGGTCTTTCTTGTGCTTTTTCACCTTTCCTTTTGGATAAAAGAAAAGTCGGTGGCGACTCTTGCTAACCGCAACATTTGCGATCAAACGCACTCAAGTCAGTTCTCCCACCGTATCACACTTTTATTTGTTAATTTCCTCGAAATGATTTCAAGACAATATTCACAAGTAATGATCGTAATATTTTGTAAACAAGTCAAAGAAAAGAAAAATACAATTGGAAAGATGAAAAGAAAAGTGAATGTTGTATTGATTATGCCTCTGAATAGGAGAATGTACAAGATGCAATTCCTAGAAAGAGGTAATTACAACCATTTTTGAAACTGTAAATGGAAATTAAAAAATGATAATTGTTGCTGCTCTTCCCCAATATCCTTTTAATAGCCCTTATCTCCTTTGCTTCTGAGTTGTATGATTCAAATTCATCTCTCCCTTCGTGGTTCATAGTCGCAGTTCTTAGATCGCGGTCTTTTTGTTCTTTATTTCTTTTTGAATGATCCTTAACATTTGCCTGGATTGCCCTTTCGCATTTTTAATCCATCGGGATATGTTTTGTTTATATGCCCCTAATTTTTTCCTGGATCTCCCTTTAGAGGTTTCGATCCACCGGGACACTCCTTTTTTCCTAAGTCGCTCTTTTAAGGTTCGAGCTTAGCGAGCTTCTTATAAATAGTGTTTTTTACCTCGTCTGAGTTTTTCGGATGTGGTAATTCTTCTCCATCCAATGTTGTGAGGATAAGACCACGTCCGGAGAATGTTGTTTTCACTACGTATAGACCTTCGTAGTTGGGTGTCCATTTACCACGTGAGTCGAGGCAAGGTAGCAGAATATTCTGGAGTACTAGACCATGTTGTGGTTCATCTTGTACAGTACACAGTTACTCTGAAAGAATTTTGAGGCTAATCTTTGTAGAGTTTGTTTGTCAATGATAGAGGCATTTTCTAGATATTCCTACTTTTCCAAGTACTTCTTAATGTCGTAAAACCAAGGCTTGTTGTCTGGCCCTTCTTTAATAGCAAGGCAATGTATGGGCTCTTTGAAGTTTCTGTTTGTGATGCATAGTTCGTGGTTCGTCCAAGTTACTTTGAACATAGCTAATATAGTTTCCAGAGCGTCTGCCATTTTATTTTCTTCTTGTGGGATGTGATTGAAAGTGATCTTTGTTAATTCTGCAGTCAATTTTCAAAACATGATCCCGATCAGTTTTGGATGTTTAGTATCTCATTCTCCATTAACTTGGTATATGGATTTTGAGAATTCTTTGGAGAAGTCAAAACTTCCTCTATATCATGCCCCAGTGTATTTGAAGCCCCGTCGAACCATGAGTGTCCAATGTGCCCCTAGCTCGGGTCCTTTGTCAAGTCCTAGTATTTCATAGTCACTTATTTCTTGTGAACAACCTTCCTTGAGAGGTGGTTTGTACACCACAATGTATGTATCTAACCTTGGCATGTTCCTGTAGGACCAAGAAGATATATGCAATAATTTGATCAGCCTTTCTTTGATGCTCTTCTCTAACATTGCCCCTAGCTTGATTTCTTTCTTTGTACCTAGATTAATAGTCTCAGTAGCCTCTTTGTATGTTGTCAGACTTTCCCTCTATTTCCCTTTCCATTTCCTCAGAGAGTTCAAGATCTTTATCATCTTCCTCTTTAGCTTGGTTGATAGGAGCATCAAAATTATACCGAGTCGTAGAAGTATCATTATCGGTGGTTTTGGGCATGAATTTGCACCATTATCATGTTTTGGTGCAAATTTTAGTATATTAATATTTGAAAATGCTTATGCAAAGCAACTATTGCCATTTTTAAATTTAAGAGATAAATGCAAGAGAAAGAAAAGGATCTTAATTGAAAACAAAATATAACTTTTATTAATTGTAAATATTGTTTGAAATAAAACAGGGGAACCCTTATAAGCAACCCATATGCCTCGGGCTTGATACAGGTGCTTTTTAAAACAAAGAAAAATTATTTAGGAAAGAAAAAGATCTCGGGAATCTCCACGGAAGTCCATCTTTTGATTTATTCTCCTGAGGTGCATTCTCGGATGAAGTCAGGTGCCCCTTTGGTGTTGGCTTTGTTGGATATATTTGCCACATGTCTGCCGTGCTCTATAAAAGTCTCTTGGATCAGAGGAAAACATGCTTCACCCTTCATAGTAGCTTTACATTTTTCTTCAAGGTAGGGTCTGAATTGGACTATCCCCTGGTCCCCTAGCTTTTGCATAGTTTTTTCAAAGGCTTCATTATGTTTCGACAGGAACCCACATTTGAACAAATATCCCTTCGACAAGTTGATTGGGGTTTTTTCTTGTCTGATTACCCTAAAGTTAGTGATTACTTTAATTGCATTTATTGTCGGCCCATCGTGCAGAGGCATAGGATTTGGTTTGATGTTAGGTTTCTCAAAAGTGATGTCTTGATATTCTAACAAGTCCTGCACTTTATGTTTAAATGCCCATCATTGTTCTATCGTGTGCCCTGGAGAGTTAGCATGGTATTCACATCTAGCGTCGGCATTGTACCTTTGTGGGAGTGGCCCGACTGGAGGAGCTAGAGGCTTGGTTTCCACCATGGATTCCTTAGCTCGCTGTTGTAATAACTGGCTAGGTGGCATAGGGAGCGGATTAAATTTTCTTTGCGGCCTTCTAAATCTGTCTTGCTGTTGTACTTGTAGGATTGCTAATGGTTGTGGTGTCCTTGGTTATGAGGCTACCGCATTAACTTCTCCCTCTTTTCCTTTGGGGTAGTTTGAAGCAGGCCTTCTTGAATGGTAGGGAGCATTTGATGGTCCCCCTATTATTTTCCCATTCTTTATTCCAGTCTCGATTCTTTCTCCGATAGTCACTAGATCTACGAATCACGAAGAGATACTTCCAACCATATTCTCATAATACAACCCTTGCAAGGTTCCCATGAACATGTCTACTAGCTCCTTTTCCAACATCGGAGGTTGCACACATGATTCCATCTCTCTCCATATATGAGCATACTCTTTGAAGGACTCTTCTTTCTTCTGGGACAGATTCTGGAGTTGCATGCGGGTAGGCGCCATGTCCAGGTTATATTTGTAATGCTTTAAGAAATCATTAGCAAGATCTGCCCATGTTCGAATGTGTGTTCGCTCCAATTGCATATACGAGTCTAAAGATGCTTCACTCAAGCTATCTTGAAAATAGTGAATCATCAGCTTCTGATCGTGGGCGTGGGCATGCATCTTCCTGCAATACATGCGCATATGATTTCTTGGACAAGTGAACCCCTTGTATTTTCCAAAGTCAGGTACTTTTAACTTTGTTGGAATCACCACATCAAGAAATAGGCCCATTTCAAGAGCGTATACTTCGAAAGCATCAAAAACCTCCACATATTTAATCTTTCCTCTAGAGCTTTGTACTGATTCATTACCAGTGGATTATCAATAGCATGAGTACCAGTCGTCTTTAAGGGTGCCTGGTTGGCATCCTCTGGGTCGTGATCTCCATATTGTAGGTCCGAGTAGTTGTCTGTATTGTTGAATGGAATTTGTAGGGTATGTGATGCCCCTGCTTTTGATGGTGGTGGGACAAACCCTTCAGTGTCCGCTTCTTTGGTCTCTTGTTGGGCCATGACGGAATTTTTGGGTCCTGCTTCTGGCTCTTTTCTCAATTGGTGACCGCTTGATGCCCTAATGGTTTGGGCTACCTCTTCAAAAGCTACCCTGGGAATCTGGTCCTGCCTGTCAATGATGTTCTTCAGATCTAGGAGAACATGGATTAGCTCTCCCTTCATCGAGCTTACATCACCCTTTAGTTGGTTGAGATCCTCTTTGAATGCAGCCTGAGTCTCCTCGATTTGTTCCATTGCTTTTTGTTGATAGGCCCTTATTTGATATGGAGGCCAAGGAGGTGGAGATCTTCTTCTACCAATGGTTTACTGGAGAGATTTTTTTTTAAAAAAGGATAAGTTTTGATATGATATGCATGTGTTTATGAATGCATGCATGTAGATTAATGTATGAATATGAGCAGGGTTAAATGTCTTATTCACTTGGGTATATATTTATCTTTCGCTTATTATTATTCGGTGACCAGCTTAAAAATAGGTATGCCAATGAGATGTGGAAACAAAATGCCTTTATTGAAGGTAACATAATTCAGATATTGAAAAATATTACAATCTTAAACCAAAACTTGTTTGCATGAAATTAAACCGAGGGAAATAAGTCTTCTAGGTGCGCTTGTGGACGTATGCTCTTGAAATCATCCCCCATTGCTGGACAAAGCTTGAGAAAATCTTCAACATATTATTTCCCTTTTGTGGCTTTGATTTCATACATGTTTGGCACATTGACGCAGACAAGTTGTTTCTTTCGCTATCCATTTTTAAAGACAGTCACCGAGATCTTGATTTTATTAGTATTTTGTGTACCCTATGAATAAGACAAAAAAGAAACGGGTGACGAATATATAAAGTGTATGACAAATATATGAAATGTATGAATGCATAGATTTAGGGCTGAGTGACAGCATTTTGTGATAAGTACCCTAATAAGGTAGGGATGTATGGTTTAGTGACGGGGTTTTTGTGATAAGTACCCTTAGAATGTAGGCTCTTTAATTTTGACCTAAGGTTGGTCTACCCTCCAAAATGTGGCTTCCTTAAGAGTATCATGAATAACACCAGAGGGAAAATGCACAAGGGCCTCCCTTAGGTGGAGCCTCTTTATGGACCGAAACTTTCGTCTCAAAGTTGTGAAAGGTCTCGTCATGAGATTTTAGGTTAAGATAGTTACAAAGAGTCATGGGTGTCCTTCCAAAGTCTTACTCGTCAAGAGGATATCTCTCGATAAGTATTCCTTTTTCGAAAGTCCACCTACTCTAGGCGAAGTCGTCGCATAAACTCGCAGGGATGATGTATCCCCTAAGCTAATAGACCAACCTTATTTTTAAGGGTTTATTTTTGGAATATTCTTTTTGAAATAAAAACCCATCACACAGTAAATATATGATGATAAGAAAAATTGACAATAAATAAATGCGATAAATAAATAAAATAGAAAATAGAGAACCCAACGTAAACCTAAAACCTAGGGTGGTGTCCCCAGCAGAGTCACCAGCTGTTGCAACTGGTTTTAAATACAGAGTCACCACTATTAGTTTTTATCCTAAGGAATGGAATCTAACAGAAAACCCTAATTCACAGACAGAGATTCTAGGTTTCGGACTCTATTAGACGAAAGGAAGGTGTTAGGCACCTTTCATCTACCTTGTTCACAAGAACACATGGTTTTAGGTTTAGGTTCGGGTAAAAAAGGGTTTTAAATATTAATTAGGAGGAAAGAGTTTGTTTTTTTATAGGAGAACTCGCTACGATTTTTGATCGTATGCCGACGTATCCTCTTATAAAGAATCAGAGTCCCAATTCGTAATTTGTATGGGGTTGGTGTTTTTTAGGGTTGCAAACGTATTTTGAATCACCTCGCATTTGGACGGGAATAGTGATTGTGGAGATTTTGGCTAAATGTGCGGTTAGTCAAAATCTGTTTGAAACCCTTTTGTAAAAAAAAACAGTTGATTAGCTTAGTTTGATTGCGAGGTAATATAATTATTTTTTTGTTCATTTCTCTATTCATTTTCTTTTTTACCTTACAGCATCTCTCCTTTTCTCCCTAACCCTTCGTCTTCTTCTTTCAACCCTAGAGACAATCGCGGCGCCGTAACAGTCCCCTACCCAACCCAACACATGCAAGCACAATAAACAAACTAAGTATTCATTTACCTCTTTCCGCGATTTGTTGGTGTTCTGAGTTTTCTCCGATTTGGCTAATCCTTTATTCTTCTTCTCTTTTACAGGTGGTCGTGGCGGTGAAAAGAGGCAGAAGATGATGGTGGTGTGGCGGTAGAAGGCACGGTGGGGAGGGTGATTAGGGTTTCGGATATCGAAACCCCAATCTCCTCTTGCAACAATGTTCTTCGCGGCTTTGTATTGTTCGTGTTCTTCTGTTTTCTCGAAGCCTCTCCTTCTCCGTATTGTTGTTGTTCGTTTTCCTTGTTCTTGTCCATAAAAATCGCCCCCTTCTTTCTACGATTAGTTTCATTATTTATAGGGCTTTTGATTTTAGGGTTTTTTAGAATCAATTTCTGTTACAGATTGGTATATATTAGGGGTTAGAAAGAAATTATGGATTTGATTTCGTGATGTAATTGATTTTGTTTGCAAATGTAATATGCGATTGGATTTGGTTTTACTGTAAATTTTGGATTCTTGTAATAGAGATTGAATTTGTAAGATTCGATTTTGTAAGATTTTTGCTGATATTTGCAGATTTTGTTTTTTACTGATATTTGTAGATTTTATTATAATATATATTGAATATTCTGGATTTGATTATGTTGAAATCTCTACAGTAGCTGTTGTTGATAAAACATACGTGTTAATTCAAGCCTTTGATTGATATAGTGTGTGTTAGTGGAACATGAGCTTTGTGCATTATTCTAAATTTGGCATGTACTTAATTAATTAGCAAAAACCAATTTTTAATTCAATTGGGCTTAAGAACCTTTTTCAAAACCTGATCCAATAGATTTTCCTAACACAGCAAAAAATAAAAATACTCGTGTGATGCCAACATCATTATAATGAATAAAAAGATTTAACTGCAGTAAAAAAAGTACTTTTTTTGTAAACAAATAGGAAACAGTTTTCTTTTCTTTTTGTAAACAACAACACCAAATCCTCTAATGGGCCCATTCATTATATTTTTTCCTTTAAACACAACAATCCCTTTTCATTTTTTCAAAAAATATAGTTGTAAGTTAATCACTTAATAAAAAATAATAATTTTTTCCTTAAGACAAAACAATATTGCAAATACCAAATGGGCTGGTAACGGTCTTAATGGGCCTATGATTTGTTATTGCACCCCTTGTTTGCTAGTTAACAACAACAACTTAGATGGGCTTAATAACTTAATAACTTAGTAATTAATTTTGAAACACTTTTCCATTTTCGAATCTCATGGGCCATATGCCAATATGTTTCGTGAATGGGTTCACGGATGCACTAGCCTTTCTAATTTGGAAATCCCCGCTCTCCTGAATTTAAAGTACACCCCGTGATCGACTTGGATAAAGATGGGGCATCAGATATTGCTGTACCATCTTTAATTAAATATTTTCTCTATTTTAATCTTGAAAAAATAAAATCATTAATGTAGGACAAATTTGGGGTACGATACAAGAGTACCCCTCAACGGATATATTTTTTTATTGGCTATATTGAAGACTAAGAGAGAAAGTTGAAGCTGGTTTTTATTGCATATCCACGCATAAGCGTTGTTCATAGCTTTCATATTCTTAAGTCATTATTCTTAAAATAGTTTACATATTCAGCTTGTGTAGAAGCAATATTATTGTAAGCAGAGTTTATATTCAAATAGTTGTTGGATTTCCTTAAGGGATCGGTTAGGTCTGTATCCTTAAGAAGTCTAGGACTAGTGTGTCTTAGAAGTTTGATTTTCCTTAAGGGACTGATTATGTCTGTATCCTTAAGAAGCCTAGGACTTGTGTGTCTTAGAGGTTGTTAGTCACTTGCGGGTAGCTTGTACATTGAAATAATCAGTTGGATTATTGGATTAATCCTCAATTGAGAGAGGCAAAATCACCTTGGCGGGTGGACTAGACTAGCTTGATAGTTTTCAAGTGAACTAGTATAAATATACCTTGTTCTTTACTTCCTGTTCTTAGTTATTTTTATTATCAAGAGTGAAATAAAAAGTATATTAATTAAAGGGGAATGTTTTTTAAAGAAAGGTTTTGATTTAAAACTCAATTCAAACCCCCCTTTCTTGTGTTTTTCACACCTTCAAGCCAATCTTACCTCGAGGTATAAGATGATTAAATAAGAGCAGTTGTTGCACTCCAAAATTTTCCCTTTGTTCAACGATAATTAACTCAAACCTCACATTGATTCATCTCCACATACATTTTCATCTACATCACTATCATTCATAGCATGTGTTCTTAAAGCATGAGATCACATTTTTTTCAATATTAGGATTTTGAAGAAGAGAGCCTCATATCTCAAGAGTTGGTGTCATCATGATCATCATTCTCAAGGCATCATCATTTATTTGGTCTTATCATTATGGATTTGGAAAAAATTAGGGTTTTGACCCTCATCTGAAAAGTCAGAATTTAGGATTATGTGACTTGAAAATCAAGGTTGATTGCTTCAAAGCAGCATTAACAATACGATCTTATAGTCATTACGTCATCTCAGTTTGCATCATGCTCAAAAGATCTCTTTGGTTATAGATGAGTTGATTTCATCTGAAGAAAGTCAACTGTCACAAAAAGTCTAACTTTGACCTTTTTGGTCAACTTTGAAGTTCAAAGTCAAAGTATCATCAAGATATTCAAAATCATCAAGCTTTATCATCAAGAATAAGGAACATCAAGAAAGTCAACAAAAGTAAAAGTTGGAAGATTTTAGAGTACTTAGAAAAAATTCAAGTGTTTTGTGCTTAAAAAGCATGACTTCATAAGCAAGTTTCCTCAAGATGCAAGTTTATTCAAGGAAAACTTTCAAGATGAAAGTTGTAGGTATTGAGAAATGAAACATCTTTGTCATTGTGGGATGATCCTCAAAAAAGGCTTGGATTAAGAGATATGGGCCCATGAAGTTCAGATTTTTTTTATCTAACACTTAGAAATATTTTTGATCAGTTTTTCATCTCAACTTCTTGGTCAATTTTCACCAATTTCCCTTTTGATTTAGCCAAAGTGGTCAATGTCGTACCCCAAATTTGCCCGCCCTTTATTCCTACGGTTAAAAAATTATTTTCAAACTTGGCTTTAAAATTCTTTTGGTTTATTACACTAATATTTCAGGGTTTTATAAATATTCGTTCTCAAAGTCTATTTAAAAATATAATAATTTATTTCAAATTATTTGTAATTTTTTTAAAATATAACAAACACTTGTGTAGCGATAAAAATGTAGCGGGGTAAATGGGAGATCGAATCATTGATTAATTCGTCTCACAAAAGCAAGAGTCGCCACCGCGCTTTATTGTTTCCAAGGGAAAAGGGGAAAGAGCGAAATAAAACCCTAAATATGCAATGTAAATAATACTTTTTGAAAGTAATAAAAATACAAGGCGTTTTTGAAAAGATCTATGGTTCGGGGGTTGGTTATACAATGGGAAGGTATTAGCACCCAATGTATCTATAGTACTCTATAGGAACCTTTTGAAATATCTGTTTATTAAAATTGATCGTTTGATTAAAAATAAATTGTTTTGGCCGAAAAAGGGGTACGGACGGGTTTTTGAAGATACGACGACCTAATGTCGAAGTTTTTGCTTAAAAGGTATGAGTTTTGAAAAATCGGATATTTGAGGAAAAATTATCCTAAGTTTTAATGAAATGCGAATGTTCGCGCGATTAGACTTGAGGACATGAAGTCGACAAATTTAATCGTTTTTCCCTTGGATTTAGAAGTAAACAGAATAAACAAGTAAATATGAAATAATTAAACAGAAATATTATGCAGATAATGATTAAATAGCAACAGTTAAATAAATGACTAAATGGTGTAAATATGCATTTTTGGATTTTTGTTTAATATTAATGAAAAGAAAAATGTTTTAATAGTTTTCATTTTTTTTACGCATTTTTAATATGGATAAAAGTAATGAGAATTAATTAAGGAAAATAAAAATATTTTTTTAAGTTTTAAGTTTCTATTTTTTATATATTTTTTAGAGTTCTATATGAGACATTATTTTTAAAGAATTATTAAATAATCAAACTAAATGAATACTTAAAAGGTTACTAACTTAAACCTAATTTAAAAAGGGAATATTTAAAATTACCAAATAAACCTAAAATTAAACTTAATAAACAAAAGGTAAAATGATTAAAATGTTTTAATTAAATTATTTGATCAAGTTACTAATAAAACTAAGTTAGTAAAGTTCTAAAAAAAACTAAAAGGAAATAAGTGAAAGAAGGGTAGACAAATGAACTATGTATGGGCTAGAGGACTTAATGGCCCAAAACGGAAAAAACAGATGTGGGGGGATACAAGCAATATGTTGGGGCTTTAGGCAGAAAGTGGGGTGAGGCCCGTTCAAAATGCATAATTGTTTTAGGGTTAAGCAAAGTTTGTTTAGTAAAAGGGATTAAGGGTTTTGGTCTTGACAGAGCGGCGCCCATGCTTCTTGTATCGTCTTCTTCGTTTACGTTCTTCTTCGTTCGCGTTCTGCTTCGTCCCAAAGGCCACCGGTATTCTCCATCTCCCTCTTCCCTCCAGCAAAGCATACGGCGATGGATTCACGGTACGATTGTTTTTCGATTTCGTTAAGGCTTTATTACAATTTCATGTTGTAATCTATGTTCATTTCTGATTCTTATTCTTATTGCAATGATTAATTGAGGTATTGAAAGAGAAGAAGGATAACAGTTACCCTTGGAGACGGAGGAGAGAGGTTGGAGCGTGCGTAGGAGGCCGGACGGCAAGGAATACGGCGGAGGCGCGCTTGGAGACCCTGGTATTTCGTTCTTATGCTCTTAGGGTTTTATGACAATTTGAAACCCCTTTTTGCGTGATGTCTCTTCTTCTTCTTCCTTGTTATTCTGTTGTCCTTTTTAGTGGCTTATGAAGGATACTGAGGCCCTTGACGCTTTGAATATGCTATTGTTGAAATACTATTTTGACTGGCTTGCCTATGTTGATGCTGGACTGTTTCTTTCTTCTTCTCGCTACTGTTGCTTTCAGTTGCTTTTTGTTGGCCAGTGATGATATTCTGAGGCCTTACTGTATGCTTGGGTTTGGTTTTTGGGCGTGTATGGCTGATTTATGGCTTTGCTGTCTTGAAAACAGGTTATATGATTCTTAGGCCATAAGGTTTTGTTTTACTGAGGCTATACTGGTTTATTAGGCCATTACAGGTTTTACTGGTTTAGGCCATAGTTTATGTTATCATGGCTTAGGCTTTGAAAATGGTTATGGTTTGGCTTTGAAAATGGTTATGGTTTATGCTTTTCTGGTTTCGGTTAGGCTAGACAGCAGGTCTTATGGTTTTGAAATGGTTTAAGGTTGATGGAAATTGGTTTGTGGTTTATGTTGATAGCAGGTTGAGGGTTTTGATAATGGTTATGTATGGTACTGGTTTTTTTGTGGTATTGTGCAGTAGGAATGGTTTATGTTGTAGTATTTTTGAGTTTTGAACGCCTAGGCAAGTTGAACTCTCTTGTGTTTTTGAAAGGGGTTTTCTTGTTATGTTATACAGTTTTGCTTGGCATCTTTTATGGCTTAGGTTTGAATACTTTTACTATATCCTTGGTAATTCTGCACTCTTATTGTTACAGCAGTTTTGTTTGATATCTTATTTCATGCTTCTTTTCTCTTACTGTGTTACTGTTGTAGTTTTGTTTTGTATCCACTTCTGCCTAAACCAAAACCTGTAAAAACCCAACTCTTCCTCTCTTCTCTCTCTTAAGTACCATTTGATATCAAAATGATGTGTACTTTATTTGGTTCTGAAAAAGCAGGCTGGAAGATGATGAGAAAAAAAAGGAAAAAAAAACTTTGCTTGCATATTTTGATTTAATAATGCACACTTCTCTTTGTCAACCATATGGTACAGTACAGAGCCTGTGTTTTTGGCTTCTTCTTACCTCTTGGCATAGTTACGTTACTTGGTGGGAAGCTTGCATATGTTGTTGGTTTTTGTATACTGTGTATATTCTTTGAAATATGCAGTTTTTTTGACAAAAGAAATTATGCATATTTGAAATATGCAGTTGGCTTTTTAAAATGCAATTGATTTTAATTATGCAGTTTTGAAAATAAAATGAATTTGTGCATGTTTTTAAATTGTGCATTCATTTATGAAAATAAAAATTCCTCCCTTTTTTGTGAACCGGGAGAAATCCCGTGATTTCCAAAAAAGGGTAAACTGATTTCAGCCGTTTGCTTTTAATGATGAACGCTTAAGATTAATTTTCTGCTTTTAATTGTTTATTTCTGACTTTTTTTCTTTAATTCTTTGCAGGTAAAAAAAATCAAATGAGCAATTGGATAGAAGATAAAGATTTAGAATATTAGAAAATAGTTTTTATTTTACTTTAAACTTTTTTATATAATTTTCATTATAAATATTTTGTAAATAATACAATATTTAAATAACAATTGTAATAAATAGAATAAAGTGAATAGAATTCTATTATTTCCCAATTAATTCTTTTTCTTTCCAATTATTTATTTGTCGTTTATAATTCTTTAAATTATAATAATTAAAAATCAATTCCAATTACTTAAATTCCGAATAATAAACAAATAAATAAACATCATTGATCAATTAATAACTCCAATTATTTAATTCATTATTCATAATTCTCTAAATTATAATAATTAAAAATAGAATTTCAATTATTTAACTTAGAAGGATAAATAATTAAATAATCATTGTTGACCAATTAATAAACCTCTTTTCAAATGTTTATTTCATTATTCATAAATTTTTAAATTATATAATAACCGAAAATAGATTCCAATTATTTAATTTTAAGATAATAAATAATTAATAAACATTGTTTGATCAATTAATAAACCCCTTTCCCAATATTTATTTTATTATCTATAAATCTTTAAATTATATAACAATTGAAAATAAATTCCAATTATTTAAATTTAAGATAATAAATAACTAATAAACATTGTTTTAGCATGAATCGATTAATAAATTTAGCGTTCAAAAAGAAACAGCTCTCGACTCGAAAAAGTTATGAATTTTAAAAATCAAAAGATCCAAACGCTCGCAATGTAACGATGCAGATGAGAGATGGTATCTTAGGTCAAAATTTGGGGTACAACAGCTGCCCCTATTTAAGTTTCTTCTATCCGGAGATATGAAGATTAAAATCTTCGTTTCGACGAGATTGAAGGTACTTAAATACATAATACGCAAATTTTTACCCTAAGATACCGCCATTATGTTTGATATGAATGCAGTGATTGAAATCACAGAGAAAGATATCGTATGAAACAAGACAATGCTGGAGAAATCAAACACCAACAAAACACAGAGATATGGATTATACACTACTGGGGAAACGAGCTATCGACTTCAAACGACAGACTCTTGACAGCGAATAAAATTGAGGGAATACGACCTCTGACCCTAACAAAGAAGGCATCTTGCATAGGCCATAAACAGATTATTGACCCAAAACAGTGAGCTCACAACTCAAGGTCGAAGATAGACAAAAAGCAAACAATCTTGCTGATAATGGATTACCGACTTCTGAAGGTAATGATTCATGACAAGCTTCTCTGTGAGATTTCTCGAGATATACTCATTAATGCTGAGATAATATGGTTGTAGATACGCAAGTCGTTCAAATAAAGAAGCTGCCACTTGGTGTCTTGCCAAAAATATTATGACATACAAGCTACTCAAATAATGAGGCTGCCACTTGCTGTCGTCCAAAAACTATGACATACAAGCTGCTCAAATAAAGAGGCTTCCACTTGCTGTCGTCCAGGGATGTCAATAACATACAAGTTGCTCAAATAAAGAAGCCGCCACTTGCTGTTTTTCAAAGAAAATACCAATAACATACAAGCTGCTCAAATAAAGAGGCTGCCACTTGTTGTATCCCAGAAAAATAATAACGTACAAGTTGCTCGTGAAGAGCTGCCGCTTGCCGTTTTCCAAAATAATGACGCACAAGTTGCTCGTGAAGAGCTGCCGCTTGTCGTTTTTTCCAAAAATAATAACGCACAAGTTGCTCGTGAAGAGCTGCCACTTGTCGTTTTCCAAAAATAATAATGACGCACAAGTTGCTCGTGAAGAGCTGCCGCTTGTCGTTTTCCGATGTCTATAACGTACAAGTTGCTCGTGAAGAGCTACCGCTTGTCGTTTTCCAAAATAATGATAACGCACAAGTTGCTCGTGAAGAGCTGCCGCTTGCCGTTTTCCGAAGATATAACTCAGAAGGAAATTGCGATGACACTGGCAGAGAATAAAAATCTTCGTCAAAGAGAATCATGAATCAGTCCATCCCGAGGAGATCACATACTTAAATGTGCAAAATAAATGCACCGTCCGTCTAGGTCGCGACTTCACTGGGGAAAATCCTGAGATAGCCTATGCAAGAGACAACAACTTCATCCAGGAATAACTAGAGAGAAAACAGTCAACCAAGACTCCACCCAATGAGAAAGCAACTCGATTGGGGAATTCATCCTATCCAGAAATGGACAAGGTGAGCTAAATCAAAAATCATCCATGAGGATTAGCTCAGTTGGCGAATTTAGAAAGGAAGCACATTCTCTGCCTAAGCTAACCTTCTATTTGGAAAGAAACATGTACGCTGTTTGAATAAACAAAGTACAACCCAAAATCAACGGCAAATATGAATATGCATGCGTGATATAAGTGTGAATGAATAAATGAATGTTATGCTGACAAAACGAACAGAAGGAATATCCTGAAGACGATAAGATGTCACGACAAGATAGATACTCGGCCAATCTTAAAAGACGGAAGATAACTGGAACTGGAAACACAAAGCAACGTCGGAGCGTAACACGCTACAGGGCTCAAATATTCTGAGGAGAAAAACATCCAAATCCAATCTTCTAACACTAATAGACCACTGGCATGAGACGAAGCGTACCACACTTCAGAAACCTGCTCAAACAAAGATAACTGAAACAAATCCTAACTGGAACAGCTGGGGAGTCACCAAACCTAGTACCACCAGAAACACGAGCTTACACAACTAACATTTCATGATGATTTTGAAAGAAAACATGTTCATCATGCAAGGATAAATTACTGTACTGTTTTTCATTTCATGGCTTGACCATCCTTGGAACAAACTGTTAATATTCCTTTCGTTATTCACGACACATTTTTTTAAAATAAGAATATTTTAAGAAAATTTGTTTCAAGTATTTCCATAAAATTAAAATTTTGCCCACAAAAGGGTAAATGCTTAAATTTCATTAATAAGATGGTAGTTCGCTAACAATGCGACTCCAACGGTTTACAAAAGCTTGGGAAATAGTACATGAAAGGAAAAGGTTACACAAAAACAATGATCACTATTCTCCCTAACAACTTCGAATTCCAAAATGTGCTCAAATGCCAAGACTGGCCTGACCAAAAGCCTGCCTAAGCGAAATACTTCTTGACTGCATCGGCGTTCATGGGACGCGGGAGTTCTTCACCGTCCATATTGGTGAGAATCAAAGCACCTCCAGAGAAAACTTTCTTGATGACATACGGTCCTTCATAATTCGGAGCCCACTTGCCCCTAGAATCAGGTTGGAAAGATAATATCTTCTTGAGCACAAGGTCACCTTCTCTGAACTCGCGCGGTCGAACCTTCTTATCAAAAGCCTTCTTCATTCTCTGCTGATACAATTGACCGTGACACAACGCCGTCAATCTCTTTTCTTCAATTAAATTCAACTGATCATACCTACTTTGACACCATTCAGCCTCAGAAAGTTTAGCTTCCATCAACACTCTCAGAGACGGATCAACCTCCACGGGGAGTACAGCTTCCATACCATAAACTAGGGAAAATGGGGTTGCGCCTGTTGAAGTTCGAACTGAAGTACGGTATCCATGTAAAGCAAACGGAAGCATTTCATGCCAATCTTTATAAGTTACCACCATCTTCTGGACAATCTTCTTGATATTCTTGTTAGCAGCTTCAACAGCCCCATTCATCTTTGGTCTGTAAGGAGAAGAATTATGATGTTCGATCTTGAACTCTTCACAAAGCTCTCTCATCATCTTGTTATTCAAATTCGAACCATTATTAGTGATGATCTTGCTCGGGATACCGTATCGACAAATGATCTGATTCTTGATAAATCTGACTACCACCTGTCTGGTTACATTAGCATAAGATGCTGCCTCCACCCATTTAGTAAAATAATCAATCGCTACCAAGATGAAACGATGACCATTTGAAGCTTTGGGATCAATCATCCCAATCATATCAATGCCCCACATAGAGAAAGGCCAAGGTGAAGAGAAAACATTGAGGAGGGTCGGTGGCACATGCATCTTGTCCGCATAAATCTGGCATTTATGACACTTCTTCACATATTTGCAGCAATCAGATTCCATTGTCATCCAATAGTAACCAGCCCTCAACATCTTTCTAGCCATCTCATGTCCATTGGCATGAGTGCCAAAGGATCCTTCAATGTACTTCTTGCATCAGCATGTCCGCTTCACGTCTGTCTACACATCTGAGCAAGACCATGTCGTAATTCCTTTTATACAAAACTTCTTCATTGAGAAAGAAACTGCTTGCTAATCTTCTCAACGTCTTCCTATCTTTATTGGATGCCCCAGGCGGGTACTCTTGAGTTTGGAGAACACGTTTAATGTCATAGAACCATGGTTTGTCGTCGGTGACCTCTTCTACCGAGAACACATGAGCAGGTCTGTCGAGGCGCATAACCCGGATTGTAGGCCCATCGTTCCAACCATTCACTTGAAACATTGAAGACAAAGTAGCCAAAGCATCAGCCATTTGGTTCTCATCTCTAGGGATATGATGTAATTCCACTTTGTTGAAGAAGGTTAACAATCTTCTAGCATAGTCTCTGTAAGGGATCAAACCAGGATGACGAGTCTCCCATTCTCCTTTGATTTGATTAATTACCAATGCCGAATCTCCAAAAATGTCAAGAATCTTAATCCTTAGATCCACTGCTTCTTCGAGACCCATAATACATGCCTCATATTCAGCCATGTTGTTTGTGCAGTCAAACTTCAATCTCGCCGTGAACGGGATATGAGTACCTCGGGGAGTGACGATGATTGCCCCAATTCCATTTCCATAGGAGTTCACAGCTCCGTCAAATATCAAACCCCAATGCGATTCAGGATCAGGTCCTTCTTCAGGTAACGGCTCTTCACAATCTTTAGCTTTCAAGTACATAACATCTTCATCTGGGAAATCAAACTTGATGGATTGATAATCGTCAATTGGTTGGTGAGCCAAATGATCGGCTAAAACACTCCCTTTGATTGCTTTATGAGTGTGATACTCAATGTCGTATTCAGATAACAACATCTGCCAACGGGCTATTCTTCCAGATAAGGCGGGCTTCTCAAAGATATACTTGATCGGGTCCATTTTGGAGATCAACCAAGTGGTGTGGTTAATCATATACTGGCGCAGACGGCGAGCAGCCCAAGCTAAAGCACAACAGGTTTTCTCAAGCAATGAGTATCGAGACTCACAGTCTGTGAATTTCTTAGTCAGATAATATACGGCATGTTCCTTTCTTCCAGTCTCATCTTGTTGACCAAGCACACATCCCATGGAATCTTCCAATATAGTCAGGTACATAATCAAAGGTCTTCCTTCCACCGGAGGAATCAAAATGGGAGGTTCAAGCAAATATTATTTGATGCTATCAAAATCTCTCTGACAATCTTCTGTCCACACACATCCTTGATTCTTTCGGAGAAGCTTGAAAATCGGCCCACAGGTAGCAGTCATATGAGATATAAATCTAGAGATATAGTTCAGCCTCCCAAGGAATCCCCTTACTTGTTTTTCCGTCTTGGGTGCGGGCATTTCTCGAATAGCTTTGACTTTATCAGGATCTACTTCAATACCTTTCTGACTGACAATGAAACCCAGAAGTCTTCCAGAACGAACACCAAAAGTGCACTTGTTGGGATTCAGACGGAGTTTGTACTTTCTCAAACGCTGGAATAACTTCAATAAGTGTTCCAAGTGATCTTCCTCAGTCTGTGATTTGGAAATCATGTCATCCACATACACTTCTATCTCCTTATGCATCATGTCGTGGAACAAAGCAGTCATGGCCCTTTGGTATGTTGCGCCCGCATTCCTCAATCCAAACGGCATAACTCGATAGCAAAAAGTTCCCCAAGGTGTAATGAAAGTTGTCTTCTCCATATCTTCTGGTGCCATCTTGATTTGATTGTAACCAGAGAAACCGTTCATGAAAGAAAAGACTTTGAACTTGGCAGTACTGTCGACCAATACGTCAATGTGAGGTAATGGGAAGTCATCCTTTGGGCTAGCTCTATTCAGATCTCTGTAGTCTACACACATCTGAACTTTGCCATCTTTCTTTGCAACAGGCACTATGTTGGCTAACCACTAAGGATAGACCGATGTAACAAGGAAACCTGCATTAATCTGCTTCTGAACTTCCTCTTTGATCTTGTCAGCCATATCGGGACGAGTCCTTCTCAGCTTCTGTTTAATCGGCGGACATTCAGGTCTCAACGGTAAACGATGCTCCACAATATCGTTGTCCAAACCCGGCATATCTTGGTAGGACCAAGCAAACACATTAACATACTCTTTGAGAAGCTCCAACATTTTCTCTTTAACTTCCGGGATAAGCAATGCTCCGACTTTGACTTCCTTTCTATCTTCTTCATCACCCAAGTTGACCAACTCTACAAGTTCTTCAAATGGTTGAATGATCTTTTCCTCGTGCTCAAGCAAACGGGAAATTTCAACAGGAATCTCTTCACCATCCTCTTCTTCGGCTCTGAACACAGGGAATTCAAAGTTGGGAGAGGGCATAGGATCATTGTTTTCGATGGTTAAGTCATGGATTAATCTGCACATATGATTATGCTTTATTTTAGAAATCGATTTGTGCAAATAAAACAAAAGGTTATTATATTTCCTATTACTACCAATTAATTTCATTGCTATTTCCCAGAAAAAGTGAAAAGTAAAACAGTAATGGACAAAATAACATTTTTATTCATTGAAGGGAAATACTTGAAACAAGGAGCCCAGACATTTCTCTTTTGCCTTGGGCATAGCAAAAGGAATTATTTTTCATAGCCCGACACAAAATACTTTTCGCCTTGGGCAGAGCGAATTTTTCAAAGAAAAACAAAACAAAACATTACTCGGAAATATGCATAACAATAGGAACATCAACAGCTATCCAGTTTTGGCAAGCCAGTCCAGGCGTCACAAAATCGGGCAAATCTTCCTCGGAATCGTCTTCTATGATAGCATCAACCTCAGGATGTATAAACCCTGCACTTCGGAAAACCTCTTGAATCGGACGAACAACCACCTCCTTCTTGACTCTTGCAGACACGGGACGAAAACCAAGACCTTCACCAGATTTGTTCTCGGGCAAAGTCAACACCTGGCCCCATCCTTCGGCCGAACCACTTTCCACCACTCGTCGCGCATCCTCAAAAGAAGAAATGGATGCCCCTTGCTTCTTCACTTCATTCTTAGCAACAGAAAGACCTTGGAACTAGGTTCCAACATCCTCGTCAGCATCAATAAAAGAGAATGATGATAAATGGCTTACTACCATAGCCTGCTCTCCCCCAATCATTACTAGCTTCCCATGCCTCACAAACTTCAGTCTCTGATGGAGCGTGGAAGTGACTGCCCCTGCATCATGGATCCATGGACGACCCAATAAGCAATTGTAGGCAGCACGAATATCCATCACTTGGAAAGTGATTTGAAAAGTATGGGGACCAATTACTATAGGAAGATCCACTTCACCAATGACTGTCTTCCTAGAACCATCAAACTCTTTAACAATTACCCCACTAGGTCTCATAGGAGCACCTGGATATGAGAGCCGAGATAAAGTAGTCTTGGGCATCACATTCAACGACGAACCTGTATCCACCAACACACTTGATAAGGTATCATTTCCGCAACTTACTGAGATATGCAAAGCCATATTATGGTTTCTCCCCTCCTCCGGGAGTTCTTCATCACTGAAACCAAGATTGTTACACGAAGTAATATTTCCCACAATTCCATCAAATTGGTCAACCGTCACATCATGATCCACGAACGCCTGGTCTAAGACTTTCATCAAAGCTTCTCTATGGGCACCAGAATCTCTCAGTAAAGCAAGCAAAGAAATCTTGGAAGGAGTTTGCAAAAGTTGGTCCACAATCTTGTATTCACTTCTCTTGATAAGCTTCAGAATCTCATCATCCTCAGGGTGAGGGATAGGTTCACTGGATCGGCCCATCTCAACCCTGGGTTCAACATTTCTCATTGGAATTTCTGCAGGTATGGGTCTCCTGACTTGAACTTCTGGTCTCTTCAAAGGTACTGCTGCAAAAACACGTCCACTTCTTGTAACTCTACTCACATCAGCAATGTTAACAAAAGACGGTCTTGTCGGTATAGGGACTTCTACCCCATTCTCAATCATTGTGGAATTATACTTATACGGTACAGCTTGGTCTGAGCTGTAAGGCACAGGACCAGGTGGGTAAATAATCAAAGGATCAACAGGTGCAGTCTGACTGTCGTAAACGATCTCTACTGATTCAGGTAAATTGAATTGTGGAATTATAACATTCACTTCATCCTCCGGATTTCTGTCATACGTAATAGTGATAACTCTCTGGTCTAGCAACTTCTGAATATCCTCTTTCACAATAGGGCAATCAACCTCTCTTGAACAAAATTCACAAACATCATAATCATGCTGATGTCTAACAAAGGCAAGTCTTCTCAAACTCTGATGTAACCTGATCAACGACTCTCTTATGTGTTCAACTTGAAAAACTCGAAACTTCCCCGGACAACCTTCCACCATATTCACTGAAGCTGCCCCATGTCGAGGCAAAGGATTATCTCTAACATTTGGATTAACATCCTTGAAAGACAAGATACCATTCTTAATCAACCTCTGCACGTCCGCCTTCAGAGCAAAGCAATTCTCAAGGTTGTGCCCCGGCGACCCTTGATGATACTCATAAAACTGATCCGCCTTGTACCACGAAGAAGTACTATTCGGTGCGACAGGAGGAGGCTTTGTCGTTATGAGATTCTTTCTGATAAGAGCAGGGAACAATTCAGTATAAGTCATAGGAATGGCATCGAACTGCGGTTTTCTGGGTGAACGGTTCTGATTGTTGAATGGATAAGCCTGTTGTCGAGGTTGCTGCTGAAATGGCTGCTGTTGAGTTGGTGGGGTTTGATGAGCTGGGGTCATCAAAGCTGGGCGGACAGCCGGAGTGACTGGCGCAACGTGAGAGTAACCTCTCCTAGGTCTTCCTGGGAACAAAGCGCTGACATCCTGCTCTTTTCTTTTCGGGAAAACACTTCCAAACTTCTTAGTACTGCTAGACGGACTTGCTTCTTTAACCAAACGCCCTTCACGAATCCCTTCCTCTAATCGCATGCCCATGCTTACCATTTCGGTGAAGTCACTGGGTACGCTGGCGATCATTCTTTCATAGTAAAAGGAACCTAAAGTCTTCAAAAATATCTTAGTCATCTCTTTCTCCTCAAGAGGTGGATAGATTTGAGCAGCAATTTCACGCCACCTCTGGGCGTATTCCTTAAAAGATTCTCGGTCTCTTTGTGACATCGCCCGGAGTTGATCCCTGTCCGGTGCCATGTCAACGTTGTACTTATACTGGTGAACAAAGGCTTCGCTAATATCGTTGAAGTTGCGGATCCGAATACTGTCTAAACCCATATACCACTTTAGAGCAGCACCCGTCAAACTATCTTGAAAATAATGAATCAACAAGTCATGATCATCGGAATATGTAGACATCTTTCTCACGTACATCGTCAAATGACTTCTAGGACACGAATCACCCTTATATCTCTCAAAGTCTGGCACTTTGAATTTTGCTGGAATCTTGACATTCGGAACTAAACAAAGGTCATGCGTGTTCTTTCCAAACAAATCCTTCCCCTTTAACGCTCTAAGCTCCTTCTGCATTTCTTGGAACTGATCCTGAAATTCTTCCATTCTATCAAAAAGACCCAAACTTTCAGCAGGCTCGGCAGGATAAGTAGGTTCATTCAAGTATGGCACAGAGTGGACCACAGGAGCGACAGTTGTCATAATCGGTTGCGGAAAAGGTGTCACAGACGGAATTACCGGTGGCATGGCAGTTGTCTCTGGTTGAGGAAGAGACAAAGCAGGTTGAAATAAAGGCTGTATGGCAGGCTGATACCCCTCTGGCACAAAGTTGTAAGGCATTCCCCACGGAAAACCTTTCGGCATCTGATGTTGAAGCGGAGAGTTGATTTGAGTCACATATGTAGGAACGGTGACAATCTCGGAAACCACTAGAGTTGAAGTCTGAATCTCGGCAGCTGTAGTCGATGGCTGATTCTGAACAGCCACCAAACTTTCCACTAACGCAGTTAACTTTTCCATCTCGACACGAAGGGTAGCAACCTCCCCACGAAGCTCATGGTTTTCCTGTTCCAAATCTTCCATTTTCCTCTGACGATTGGCTCGAGTGTCGTATCGGTGAGACAGCTTGACAACCCTTGGAGTGGAAAAAGAAACAAGGATAAGACTCTAGAAAACATGTGAAGTGGAATGTTGAATGATGCATGATGTGTGATGCAAATGATGATTCATTTTAATAGTTTTTCAAGGAACTTTGATAATTTTGCATACATCAATGGTAAAAGAATTTGGAACAACGAAAACTCAATCCATTAATTGAAAACAGTAAATTACAACTTACAACTTGGAATAACAAAACAATAAATTACAACTTTGGGATAACAACCCAATAATAAAAGCAGTAAATTACAACTTTGAAACATGAAATCCATAATAAAGCGATAAATTACAACTTTAAAACATGAAGTCCAAAATAAAGCAATAAATTACAACTTTGGAGCATGAAGCCCATAATAAAGCAATAAATTACAACTTCGGAGCATGAAGCTCTTTTACATAGTTTTACAAAATGACATCAATAAAATAAAACTAAAAGCTGAAGATCACTCAGAATCATCAGATGAAGGACCAAACACCAACTGTAACCGGAGCTTCTTGATCTTCTCTTCATAAAAGTCTTCCATCTCTTTCTTCTCAGCTACCAGTCGATCAATGATTTCCTTCTACGGATTAGGAACAAGAGCAACGCTCACCGAACCTTCCTTCTTTCTCTTTCTTTCACTAGCATACTTCTTCAGTAAAGCATCCTTTTGACGAAGTTTCTCATCGTGATCAACGAACCAGCCGTCTTGAATAAAGAGTAAATACTCCTTTTCCTTTAGCTGTCGAGTCAGGACTCGATTCTCATATTCAGACATATTGCACTTTTCTTTCCAAGCATCCCTCTCGGACTTCATCCTAGCCAGATTTCCTTGGTATTCTCCTATATTCGCGATAGGGATAACAACAGATGATGATGCAACGGTAGGGAATAAAGGTTTCTCAAGTTTATAGGGCATCTTGAGAGCACAAGCCCTAGCACGGACCCACTGTAGGTAAGGCTCCAAAGAAACGGCGCCTCTATGTCCTAACATATCTCTCCCTTTCCTATGGATGTGGCGCCAAGCTCCTTCGATCTCCCTCTTAGCTGCCTGATGATCTTGTCCTTCCTGTAGAAAGAAACCACTCACATGGATGTTGTTTGGCTTATCTCTCATCGGGTACCCAAACTGACGGCGCGCGAGAACAGGGTTATAGTTAATTCCACCTCTCGTACCGAGAAGAGGCATGTTAGGAAAATCACCACAGCTATCGATGATCTTCACGTCGTAGTAAATTCGATTATACCAATCAATGTCGAAATGAGTGAGAGCCATAATCTTTGGCGCCCATCGCGGTTCCTTCTCGAGATCCCAGAAGACATCAGACCCAGGTAAATGAGAAACATACCACTGATACAGCAACGGTGCACAACAAATAATCATCCCTCCTTGATAAGAGTTTCGAAGATGGATGGAATAGTAGGTATCTCCGAGCAGCGTAGGGACCGGATTTCCAATCAAGAAGATTCTGATGGCGTTGATATCCACAAACTTATCAACGTTAGGGAACAAGAATAGACCATAGGCGAGTAAAGCAAAGACGTCTTCAAAGGCAACAATATCTTTTATCTCAACGAAATGACGAGCTTTCTTCAGCAAAAACTGCGCAGACAAACCTCGGATTCCCCCTTTTGTAGTCATGTTCTCCTCTATCTCTGACTTCTTCGAGTGGGTGATGGTCGCTATCTCGTGAGATTTGGGCTCCTCTTCTAATCCAGAAAAAGGAACACAGTCGGTGATCGGCAAACCAAGTATGTAGGAATACTCTTCTAAGGTGGGCATCAACTGGTAATCCGGAAAGGTGAAACATCGGTACAAAGGATCGTAGAATTGAACCAACGTATTGAGGATGCCTTCCTTCATCTTGCGCTTCATGAGAGGTATAATGGACCCATATTTCTTCTGAAAATCCGTCGGGTTCTCGATCTTCGGAATCAAATTCTTCAGTTCTTCAATCTCGGGCTCCTTAAAACCAAAGCTTCGAGTGTTTCTCCTTCCAAATTCCATAATAACCTGAGATGTCTGCAAAAATCATTCCGAAGTTCCTCGAAAAACAAGTTTCTTTACAAAAATGTGGATGAATGCATGAATGAATGATAATGCAACAGCCACACACAAGTTTGCAAACATGGGGTTCAAAGGTTCAACGTTTCAGCATGGAGTCGAGGGTAAAGCCCACCCATAGGTATGTACTAATGGTTCAATCACACCTGTAAGACAAGGTTCTAAGAGTTCCCAGAGTCTACATTCCTCCTTCGGATATTACCAATGTCTTGATTACTCAATAATTAGCAATATTCTCAAGAGAAACTCGTACGAGCGTAGCATCGCATAACAACTACTTCCGAATTACTCCGTTATAGTCTCCGCGCTACACATAAAAGGGCCAAGATGGGTTAGGGTTCTACAGTCCTCAACTTCTCGGGCTCCTAGGTCGAAAATAATAATGTCTTCCCGATTACTCGGTAAACAAATATTAAGTTCAAGAGGGCCTTCCATTGAGTGGGGGATCTCATGCCTCCTTCTTCGGGATTACTCCCTCAAAGTTAACATGATTGTACCGCCCGTCCTATTCCTTAAGTGTTACTTAATCCGGGTATAGGATTCGTCCTTTGCAAAAAACCCAAACACCCCAATTTAAGCACATAATCAAGCAAATCAAATAATAAGAAAACAGATAAAACAAATTAGGCTTAACCCACTTAGGGATGGACCAGCAAGAGGTCAATCTTTCCCCAGCAGAGTCGCCAATTCTGTAGCGATAAAAATGTAGCGGGGTAAATCGGAGATAGAATCATTGATTAATTCGTCTCACAAAAGCAAGAGTCGCCACCGCGCTTTATTGTTTCCAAGGGAAAAGGGGAAAGGGCGAAATAAAACCCTAAATATGCAATGTAAATAATACTTTTTGAAAGTAATAAAAATACAAGGCGTTTTTGAAAAGATCTATGGTTCGGGGGTTGGTTATACAATGGGAAGGTATTAGCACCCAATGTATCTATAGTACTCTATAGGAACCTTTTGAAATATCTGTTTATTAAAATTGATCGTTTGATTAAAAATAAATTGTTTTGGCCGAAAAAGGGGTACGGACGGGTTTTTGAAGATACGACGACCTAATGTCGAAGTTTTTGCTTAAAAGGTATGAGTTTTGAAAAGATCGGATATTTGAGGAAAAATTATCCTAAGTTTTAATGAAATGCGAATGTTCGCGCGATTAGACTTGAGGACATGAAGTCGACAAATTTAATCGTTTTTCCCTTGGATTTAGAAGTAAACAGAATAAACAAGTAAATATGAAATAATTAAACAGAAAAATTATGCAGATAATGATTAAATAGCAACAGTTAAATAAATGACTAAATGGTGTAAATATGCATTTTTGGATTTTTGTTTAATATTAATGAAAAGAAAAATGTTTTAATAGTTTTCATTTTTTTACGCATTTTTAATATGGATAAAAGTAATGAGAATTAATTAAGGAAAATAAAAATATTTTTTTAAGTTTTAAGTTTCTATTTTTTATATATTTTTTAGAGTTCTATATGAGACATTATTTTTAAAGAATTATTAAATAATCAAACTAAATGAATACTTAAAAGGTTACTAACTTAAACCTAATTTAAAAAGGGAATATTTAAAATTACCAAATAAACCTAAAATTAAACTTAATAAACAAAAGGTAAAATGATTAAAATGTTTTAATTAAATTATTTGATCAAGTTACGAATAAAACTAAGTTAGTAAAGTTCTAAAAAAAACTAAAAGGAAATAAGTAAAAGAAGGGTAGACAAATGAACTATGTATGGGCTAGAGGACTTAATGGCCCAAAACGGAAAAAACAGATGTGGGGGGATACAAGCAATACGCTGGGGCTTTAGGCAGAAAGTGGGGTGAGGCCCGTTCAAAATGCATAATTGTTTTAAGGTTAAGCAAAGTTTGTTTAGTAAAAGGGATTAAAGGTTTTGGTCTTGACAGAGCGGCGCCCATGCTTCTTGTATCGTCTTCTTCGTTTACGTTCTTCTTCGTTCGCGTTCTGCTTTGTCCCAAAGGCCACCGGTATTCTCCATCTCCCTCTTCCCTCCAGCAAAGCATACGGCGATGGATTCACGGTACGATTGTTTTTCGATTTCATTAAGGCTTTATTACAATTGCATGTTGTGATCTATGTTCATTTCTGATTCTTATTCTTATTGCAATGATTAATTGAGGTATTGAAAGAGAAGAAGGATAACAGTTACCCTTGGAGACGGAGGAGAGAGGTTGGAGCATGCGTAGGAGGCCGAACGGCAAGGAATACGGCGGAGGCGCGCTTGGAGACCCTGGTATTTCGTTCTTATGCTCTTAGGGTTTTATGACAATTTGAAACCCCTTTTTGCGTGATGTCTCTTCTTCTTCTTCCTTGTGATTCTGTTGTCCTTTTTAGTGGCTTATGAAGGATACTGAGGCCCTTGACGCTTTGAATATGCTAGTGTTGAAATACTATTTTGACTGGCTTGCCTATGTTGATGCTGGACTGTTTCTTTCTTCTTCTCGCTACTGTTGCTTTCAGTTGCTTTTTGTTAGCCAGTGATGATATTCTGAGGCCTTACTGTATGCTTGGGTTTGGTTTTTGGGCGTGTATGGCTGATTTATGGCTTTGCTGTCTTGAAAACAGGTTATATGATTCTTAGGCCATAAGGTTTTGTTTTACTGAGGCTATACTGGTTTATTAGGCCATTACAGGTTTTACTGGTTTAGGCCATAGTTTATGTTATCATGGCTTAGGCTTTGAAAATGGTTATGGTTTGGCTTTGAAAATGGTTATGGTTTGGCTTTGAAAATGGTTATGGTTTATGCTTTTCTGGTTTCGGTTAGGCTAGACAGCAGGTCTTATGGTTTTGAAATGGTTTAAGGTTGATGGAAACTGGTTTGTGGTTTATGTTGATAGCAGGTTGAGGGTTTTGATAATGGTTATGTATGGTACTGGTTTTTTTTGTGGTATTATGCAGTAGGAATGGTTTATGTTGTAGTATTTTTGAGTTTTGAACGCCTA
Source organism: Vicia faba (assembly GCA_948472305.1). NCBI lineage: Eukaryota > Viridiplantae > Streptophyta > Magnoliopsida > Fabales > Fabaceae > Vicia > Vicia faba. Next base: position 1,164,976,869 of record OX451735.1, on the reverse strand, counting down.
GGCAAGTTGAACTCTCTTGTGTTTTTGAAAGGGGTTTTCTTGTTATGTTATACAGTTTTGCTTGGCATCTTTTATGGCTCAGGTTTGAATACTTTTACTATATCCTTGGTAATTCTGCACTCTTACTGTTACAGCAGTTTTGTTTGATATCTTATTTCATGCTTCTTTCCTCTTACTGTGTTACTGCTGTAGTTTTGTTTTGTATCCACTTCTGCCTAAACCAAAACCTGTAAAAACCCAACTCTTCCTCTCTTCTCTCTCTTAAGTACCATTTGATATCAAAATGATGTGTACTTTATTTGGTTCTGAAAAAGCAGGCTGGAAGATGATGAGAAAAAAAAGGAAAAAAAACTTTGCTTGCATATTTTGATTTAATAATGCACACTTCTCTTTGTCAACCATATGGTACAGTACGGAGCCTATGTTTTTGGCTTCTTCTTACCTCTTGGCATAGTTACGTTACTTGGTGGGAAGCTTGCATATGCTGTTTGTTTTTGTATACTGTGTATATTCTTTGAAATATGCAGTTTTTTTGACAAAAGAAATTATGCATATTTGAAATATGCAGTTGGCTTTTTAAAATGCAATTGATTTTAATTATGCAGTTTTGAAAATAAAATGAATTTGTGCATGTTTTTAAATTGTGCATTCATTTATGAAAATAAAAATTCCTCCCTTTTTTGTGAACCGGGAGAAATCCCGTGATTTGCAAAAAAGGGTAAACTGATTTCAGCCGTTTGCTTTTAATGATGAACGCTTAAGATTAATTTTCTGCTTTTAATTGTTTATTTCTGACTTCTTTTCTTTAATTCTTTGCAGGTAAAAAAAATCAAATGAGCAATTGGATAGAAGATAAAGATTTAGAATATTAGAAAATAGTTTTTATTTTACTTTAAACTTTTTTATATAATTGTCATTATAAATATTTTGTAAATAATACAATATTTAAATAACAATTGTAATAAATAGAATAAAGTGAATAGAATTCTATTATTTCCCAATTAATTCTTTTTCTTTCCAATTATTTATTTATCGTTTATAATTCTTTAAATTATAATAATTAAAAATCAATTTCAATTACTTAAATTCCGAATAATAAACAAATAAATAAACAACATTGATCAATTAATAACTCCAATTATTTAATTCATTATTCATAATTCTCTAAATTATAATAATTAAAAATAGAATTTCAATTATTTAACTTAGAAGGATAAATAATTAAATAATCATTGTTGACCAATTAATAAACCTCTTTTCAAATGTTTATTTCATTATTCATAAATCTTTAAATTATATAATAACCGAAAATAGATTCCAATTATTTAATTTTAAGATAATAAATAATTAATAAACATTGTTTGATCAATTAATAAACCCCTTTTCCAATATTTATTTTATTATCTATAAATCTTTAAATTATATAACAATTGAAAATAAATTCCAATTATTTAAATTTAAGATAATAAATAATTAATAAACATTGTTTTAGCATGAATCGATTAATAAATTTAGCGTTCAAAAATAAACAGCTCTCGACTCGAAAAAGTTATGAATTTTAAAAATCAAAAGATCCAAACGCTCGCAATGTAACGATGCAGATGAGAGATGGTATCTTAGGTCAAAATTTGGGGTACAACAACTTGCTCGTCTCCATATATTTTTAATTGCATTTCTATTTCAAATAAACAAGATTGAACAACTAGTAAAGAATGAAGCTTGCAAGTATGAGTTCATGGGTTTGAATCTCACTTGGTGTATTTTGGTAATTTTTTGTTTATTTATTACTAACTATTCATATTTTTAAGCATAAAAAGTCGTTTTTTTTATTAATTTAATATTATTTTCGCTTTTATAATTAATGTATTTTTAAAAATAATTATTTATTTAATTTTATGCACTTTTTACCAAAATTGAATGCAGTAATTATAATAAATATAAAAAAATATTTCCTTTTCTAATTGGTTCTTATTATTAAAATGGTGTCATTTTATGTCATACTTAATCTCTAATTGGTTAACTTACTGACCAAGAAAATTTTGATTGGTCAATCAATTTTATTTTCTAATTTGTTGACCTAATTATCACTATAAATAGGTCACTCTTTCACACTATTAGGACATCAACAATTCTTGAAAATTATAATCCACACTCATTCATAATTTCTCACTCTCTTTCTACGCATTTTTTTCTTTTTGGTTTATTCCAGATTTTCGTCTTGAACATAAACTCTGTTGTTGTCTTTAACAGACAACGACGAATCATTTTTCTATCAACAATTTTGGCCTATGATTAAATATGAGGTCACCCTTGATATTATATGATTGTTGTCTAATTATTTTAATTTTGTTTTCATACTAACCAATTTCATAATTAACCATATCATTTTATTTTATTTTTCATCAAACAATTTACAAAACAGTTATAACATTGTTAATTTTTGTGATTTACTCATATTGTTAATTATTACTAACTTTTTTCCATCTATTGATTTACTATTTTTTTATAAAATTTTACTAATTATTTTATCTAACAATTTTCAATTCTAACATTCTAGTTCAACAAAATCTATTTTCTTTTTCTGTTTGTAGTAAAACAAGTTTAAAAATCAACAAAGAAAAGAAGATGGAACAGGAAAAGATCATGAAAGGAAAAAACATGAAGGAATGAGCACTAGTAACTTGGAGACGACTTCTCTTTCTCAAACAAGTTTTTGGTTTTAGTTTTTTTTAATGAACTAATTTATCTTGTAGTTAAGAAAATTAGAATTTTATGTGGTAGTAAGCTTTAGGGTCATGCATTTTCTTCCCCTATTTCTCACACCCCCAGTTTACTGCCTAGACAAAAAAAAAAGCGTACCTCCTTCCTTCTGGTTCTGAATTCAATATCTGAATTCAGGCTCATGCTGTTAGCACCCTCTAGTTTTACTTTTCAATTAAATTCACACCCCCATGTATTTTTAATTTATTTTCTTTATTATTTTATTTTATTATTCTTATATTTTATGTTTTTATATATAATTATAATATTATATTAATTATTATTATTATTATTATTATTATTATTAAATAATATTTTTTTAAACATCATTCAAATATTATTTGTTTTATTGCATTAAATTATTTTAAATCATGCATTAAATAAAATATTTTTCACAATTAACACATAAAAAATATTCAACCAAACACTAAATTATTTTTCATAAATAAACTTATTTAATAATTAATTTTCGAAAAAGGAGTAAGACGCATATTTTAACTAACTGTGCATTTGGTCTAAAATTTCCACTATTCACGCACCCGGGCTAAATGGGAGGGAAATTAAAATATCTTCATAATCCATAAAAAACACAAACCCATATGAAATACAAATTGAGACTCTAATTCCTCATAAGAGGATACATCGGCATACGACTAAAATCTTGGCGAGTTCCCCTATTAAAAAATTAAAACCCTGATTCCTAAACCTTTAAAATTTAAACCATAGTATTCTTGTGAACAAGGTAGATGAGGCGTGCCTAACACATTCCCTTCGTCTAAAAATGAGTCAACAACCTAGAATATCTAACTTATTTAGGGTTAACTTTTTTATTCTCTTCCTTATAATACAAATTAAGGATGGCGACTCTCAATTTAAAACCGGTTACAAAAGCTGGCAACTCTGCTGGGGAATCAACCCTAGGGTTTTAGAAGTCTCTCCTTTGGATTTAGGGTTTTTGATAGGGTTTTATTTTTTTTGTATTTTATATATTTTATTTATTTATTTGGTTTATTTATTTATTATATTGTTCATTATATTTATTCATCTATGGTGGGATTTTATCATTTCAAAAATTATTTTCAAAAACCCTTGGAAAGAAGGTTCATCTATTAGTCAAGGGGATACATCATCCCTATGAGTTTATGTGACGACTTCGCCTAGTGTCGGTGGAATTTCATGAAAGGAATACGTATCAAGAGATATCATCTTGGCTCTTGGGAGTAGGACTTTGGAATAAAACCTATGACTCTTTGTATAACCCTAAAACAAAATCTCATGGTGAGACCTTATACGATCTTAGACATGAAATTTTTGGTCTACAATGAGGCTCCATTTAAGGGAGACCCTTGTACCTTTCCTCTAGCATAATCCATGATACCCTTAAGGAAGCCACCTTATGGGGAGAGTAGAATATACGTAGGCCAAAGCTAGGTACCTACCAACTAAGGATACCTTTTATAATCCCATTTCCACTTTTCCTAAACCCGTAAGGGTTAGCTTCTATCTATTACAATCCCTAGCTTGTAGGGATTTCCCTTGTTTATTACAATCCCTAGCCTGTAGGGATCCCCTTTTGTCTGTCGTTGTCCTTAGAATCTTTGGATCTTGACCTCCATAGGTTAATAGGGAACCTTCCCACGAAGGACTTCCTCACTAACGCACACAATGTGGCCTATATCAGGCAATGGGATTTGGTGACCGTGGACCGGTCACCATGTGCTCTCTTCCATGTTATACCCTCAAGTCCGACCTTCACCTTAACTACCCATTGGTCTGTCACGATTCCTATCATGTAGGAATTCCCTTCCCTCTGTTACAATCCCTATCTTGTAGGGATCCCTCTTCGTATTTATTTCATTGGCCTTAATCCCTAAGGAATTCCTGCATGTCTCAATCTCTGAGACAAGATAGGATATCAGCATACTCATGTCTATTATTATCTTCATCCTTAAGGAGTTCCTGCATGTCTCAATCTCTGAGTCATTGTAGGATATCATCATTTCCATCACTAAACCCGTATAGGCTGCCCTTATCATTACCTTCGTAATACATCTGCGTTGCATTGCATATCTGTGAAACTTTTTTGCATACCCTTAAAAGCCAAAAAATATTTTTGCATACCCATGCATTCACATATATTCATACATTTGCATCTCAATGGAGAGTCTGAAATTATGGAAGAAGGAGATTATCAATTGAAGACCCAATGGAGCTTGGAGATACAAGTCTTATTGGAGAGAGAGGGAAGTTCATCACAATGACGACTACAAGCCTACACAACGCCTCAAATGCCACTACCAATGGTGATTCCTCTACATCAAGAGCACCTACCCTATCAACGAAATAAGTATGCCTAAGAAAAGTCAAGGATCACACCCATTCTCTGACAAGTCTAAGAACATTCATAAGTTCTCCTAAAGTTAAGAGGATCAACAAAGAAGCTCTTCCATAGGATCATCAGACTTATCAATTTCAAATTATAATTTCCTAGTTGATAAGCTGTATTTGGTGTAGACTTCTATCTTTGGATGAGTAATTATAATAAAATGAGCATGCATATTTTGAAATCAATCCATTTATTTCACTCTTTCATTATTAGCTTTCCATATAATCAACGACTTTCCATCTTCACTCTTTTTTTTTTTTCATTTTTCAACTTTAACAAACATTGAGGGAGAACGACGAAAATTAAATAATTGAATTTAGCTGACGTATGCTTTTTAATAGTAAGACTGAGCTGACGATGTAAGGCATTGTTTCAATTCCTAAATAGTGGAGAAATAAGGAGTTAATATGTAAGCAACCCCCTCGAACCAGGAGTTGGAGTTTTTTTTCTATTTTTCAAAAAAAAAAACTTAATTTTAACCAGGGGCAGGGTAGTCATTCAATTAATTCAGTAGTGGATTCAAATCTCAAGAGAATCAAGCCATATAAGCAAAGGTTCAAGCATATCTCCATCATTTATACATCATTGAGGAAATAATCTAAGCAGAGGTTCAAGTACATCATCTTCCTCGTGCACATCAACAAAGATTGAGGAAGCAATCAATAAAGACAAAGTTCACGATGTCTTCTTCCTCAATACATCATTCAAGATCGAGGAAATAATAAAGGTGAAGCTTACAACAATCAACATGTCAGTCACAAGTGTTCAAAATCAAAAATCAAAAAAATTCAAAAAAAATAAAGCCCGCTAGGTCAAGTAAAAGTCGAAAAGACTCGACTTAGGCAAAAATAAGGGACTAAAACAGATAAATTGGAGAACAATCTTGTGACTTCCACGTCAAAAATCATCAAAGGCCTACAATATATGCTTGGATCTTATCAATGATTTTTATCAATTCTTGGATCTTATCAATGCTTCTCAGCAGCGCTTATCGAAAAGACTCGACTTAGGCAAAAATAAGGGACTAAAACAGATAAATTGGAGAACAATCTTGTGAACGCCACATCAAGAATCATCAAAGGCTTATTATCAATGCTTGGATCTTATCAATGATTTTCATCAATTCTTGGATCTTATCAATGCTTCTCAGCAGCGCTTGGACTTTATCTACGCTTCGCATCACCTACGCGACTATGAAATTTCTCTTGGAGATTGAATGCATCTGTTGGATTAATTGAACTTAGGATTAGAGAACATCAAGGGGAATAGGGTGGGATAAATGAATCTTGATCCTTATATCCATTGTTTCTTAAACCATGAAGCACGGCCACGTTACAATCCTCAAAAGTCCTAATTGAAGTTAGATTAACTATGAAAGCATACTAAGCAAAATTTGTGTTAAACTGACTCTTACGTTTGTTAAATTTATTGCTTATCACTTTGCTTCTTCTAATATCCATCTCTAATCATTCATTTCTTCTCCATGAAAACTTCAATTTCAAAATTTTCATGTGCGTCGAACAAAATTACTTTTCAAAAGGCACAATTTTATCTATGAATCAATACTTAGCATCAAGGAGATCTCAAAAATTGGTTTAATCAAAAGCGATCCTTTCCAGAAAGCTCCTAACTAGGGAGAGGATCTAAATAGGAACTCCATATTCATAGGCAAGACTATTTATCGTAGGGGAATATCACATGAAGATCCTATTGACTAGGGGTGACAATTCCGAGATTCAATCAACTTGGATCACGTTTCAAAGCACTGTTCAATAAGGGGCATACCTTCGAAGGGGAAATCATTAATCAAGTTCATATCACAACATGGTAGGGATCAATTTCTTCTTTCAACGAGTTCTCGAGGCCTTAACAATCAGGGGGAAACCTTCGAGACTCAAATTTTGGGGTAGTGCATATCAAAGTCCATATTACGAAATATAGGGTTCAAGTTCTCCTTCAAGCAACTTTAGATACAAACTCCACTAGATTCAGATGCTTGGGGAAATTCATCATGGAGATCTAAGAGTACCTCCTCCAAATTCTGGAGATTGGGGGGGCATACCTTTCAAGAAGTACAAATGTTGGGGCAGACCATTACGAGACTCGATCAAAAGGAGTTGATTCAAAATGGTTCATCAAAGCCAAATATCTTCAAGTGTCCGTTAAATAGGGGCGTAGCTCAAGATAGTAAGGTCATTCATCTTATGATCAAACTTCTTCCGAGATCATATCAAGGAAAATATCTTTAAATCAACAAATTAGGGAAAGACATTCCACAAATGGGCAAGCTCTCTGCATACTTTCACTATCCCCAGTGAAACTTTCCTCCTACATCAACAATCTTCAAGTTCAAGTCATGTATCGGGAAATCATGTTAGCAAAACATCTAAGCATCACGTGACAAGAAATCTTGTTGTGTAAGCAACCTATCTACATCTTAATCATCTGTAATCTCTCATAGGGGCATCAATCAAAAGCATACGAGTGTGCATATACCATTGTCATGCATTCATTAGGTAACTTTGATCCAGAGTCAAGCTATACATATCATCTTATCCATCTGAAAAATTCTGACAGCAAGGATCTAACAAAGAGTCCAATCTCACTTGGCGTCTACCTTTAAGCCCAATTCTTATTTGCACATCACAATTCCAACATCCATTGATGCATATCCAAGCCACTCATCTACTGTCGAGATCCTATTAGGAAAATTCCTTCTACTAAGGTATTCTGGAAAATCATCTGCTGAGATTAACCATGCAAATCTACTAGTGAGATTCTATTGAGAAAATATCTTATGTCGAGGTATTCTGGAAAATCATCTACCGGGATTAACCAGGGGAATCTACTGCTGAGATTCTATTAAGAAAATACCTTCTACTGAGGTATTCTGGAAAATTATCTGCCGAGATTAACCAGGGGAATCTATTGTTGAGATTCTGTTGAGAAAATACCTTCTGCTAAGGTATTCTGGAAAATCAACTGCCGAGATTAACCAGGGGAATCTACCGCCGAGATTAACCAGGGGAATCTACCGCCAAGATTCGATTGTGAACTACCTTTTGCCGAGGTCTTCTGGAAAATCATCTACCGAGATTAACAAGAAAAATCTACTGCTGAGATTTTATAGAGAACTACCTTCTACCGAGGTCTTCTAGATAATCAGCTGCCGAGATTAACCAAGGGAATCTACCACTGAGATTCGATTTAGAACTACCTTCTACCGAGGTCTTCTGGATAATCACTTTCTGAGATTAACCAGGAGAATCTATTGCCAATATTATTTTGTGAACTACCTTCTGCTGAGGTCTTTTGGAAAATCATCTTCCGAGATTAACCAGGAGAATATACTATCGAGATTATGTTGTGAACTACCTTATGCCGAGGTCTTCTGGATAATCATCTGCCGAGATTAACTAGGAGAATCTACTGCGAGATTCTGTTGTGAACTACCTTCTATTAAGGTCTTCTGGAAAATCATCTACCGAGATTAACCAGAAGAATCTACTACCGAGATTCTATTGTGAACTACCTTATGCTAAGATTAACAAAGAGAATCTACTGTCGAGATTCTGTTGAGAACTACCTTTGCCGAGGTCTTCTATATAATCAACTGACAAGATAAATCAGGGGAATCTCCCGCCGAGATTCGGTCGAGAACTACCTTCTGCTGAGGTCTTTTGGAAAATAAACTACCAAAATTAACTAGGAGAACAGCAGATTCCTCCTCAACGATAGGAATAGGAATTCTCATCAAAGGAATATCTCGGGAAATCAACATCCTCTAGATGGCATCTTTAAGCCCATCTCCGACGATTCTCCGTCATATCTTTCGGATGGCATCTTTAAGCCCATCTCCGGTGACCTTCCGTTATCTCCTCCAAATGGAATCTGTAAGCCCATTCCCGATACTACCTACATAGTCAAGCATCATTACAGACGAGTGCAAATTTCTGGGCACTCTAGTGTTCAATCATCTTCCACCTTTAGATCACGAAAGGCAGACAAGTCAATCTAAATCTTCAGGTTTAAGAAGATTGAACAGGGGCAGCTGTTGTACCCCAAAATTTACCCTCTTTTCATACACACATATTATTGGTTTTATGGTTATGGAATAAAGGTATATTTATCAAGCTTTTTCAGGTTACAAGTGACGTTTATTTCGCCAATGGATGTTCTCAGAGTATTTTCCGTGCTGAAGATCGGTTCGCTGTTTTGCAATGATTCGGGGTTCAAAGATACACAAGTCCAACCCGGCGCGTCATATTCAGGTGTTCTTTTGCCAAGATATCTCTGATAACGTATTCTCAAATTCAGGTTCGGCTCAAGAGTCAATTCTTTAAAGAAGGTCTCTAAATGTGTGAGTTTTCTCGAAGAAATCTGGTGAAAAAGTGTGCTGAAAGTAAAGTTTTTACGCACTAAAAAATTCATAACTTGAAGATCGTGGCTTGTTTTGAACCCGTTCTGGTGGCCAAAATTTTGTGTTGACGTCATCTATGTTTTCATCTCTCACGGATGGAAGCCAATTTCGATCAGAAGGTCTTCAAAAATGCGGATTTATCAAGTATTTTCATACAGAAAATTTGTGACAGAAGTTTATTTGCGTCATGTTCAGAAAATCATAACTTGGTCGATTTTCATTGTATCGAGCTGGTTCCAGCGCCAAAATTCCACAAATTGAGTTGACTAAGTTTTCACAGGAGGTATTGAGTTCGAGCGGTATCCAAAAGGCCTTTATTCTTTTCTCAGAGTGCGTGTGACACGCCGAAAATCCTGAATGCTGAATATTATTTCATCTGTGTCGAAACTTCGAAAATTCATAACTCGGTCAATTTTTATCGGATTGGGCCTATCTTTTTACACAAGGTCACTGACTCAGAGATCTAAAATTTTTCTTCCAAAGTCGAGACCGGGTTATGCTCCGATCAATACCAGTTTTTTATTGAAGAGCGTGTTAGAGTTGACACTGTAGCCCAAAATAAGTTTGTATGAGCCAAAACTTCAAAAATTCATAACTAATTCACCGTTTATCCGATTGAGCCCATTTTCGGACAGGAGGTAGTTCTCGATGTTGGATACATTTTTCTTTCACATTTCAACTTCAAAAATTGCACTTGCACCGCTAGGGTACTCCCCACTTGGTTGCCTCGGAAATGTTGCCTCGGAAATGTTCCCTCGGAAATGTTGCCTCGAATATGATCTTAAGACTCTAGGGTTATTACTAAGGTGTCCTAATATTGCTTTAGTGATCGTATGTCCCTTTCGAATTGACTCTTACAAACTCCAACGACGGTGCTACCTATTTCTCAAATAGTAGGATAGCGTTGTCTAAAGGAAACGAGAATAGAAACAATCTTTTTTCGAGTAGGTAGATGCTAGTAGGTACTTGCTCAAATCAAAACTTTTCACACTTACACTTTTCAAACAAATTTTCAAAACAACTTTGTCACACATTTGAGGACTGATACAAGGGTTATCACAAAGTCAAACTGTTTCAAAACAAAGCACATACACAAGCAATTTTTAAAACATGAGCAAGTACCTAAGAGCCCATGGAAAACCATGGATGGAAAGGGTGCTAACACCTTCCCTTTCTATAATCTATACCCGTACTCAGAAACATCTCAAAAAAGGATTTTTTCTGTATTTTTTCCTTTCCGATTGGATGAAATAAAAGTCGGTGGTGACTCTTGCTTACCGTGACATTTTGTGAATAAAAAACGCAAAACACAAACTATTATTTAACAGTCGGTTCTGCCACCGTATCACAGAATGGAATGGAAATCATAAAAATCTTAGGATCGATTCAACTGAACCAGACAAAAGTCTTGGAATATCTTCAACTGGAATAGGAATCAGAGAGATCTTAGTGTCGATTTGACTGAACCTGAGAAGGTCTTGATTTATCTTTGACTGGATAAGAATCATAAAAATATTAGTGTCGATTTAACTGAACCAGAAAAAAGTCTTAGATCATCTTCAATTAGAATAGGAATCAGAGAGATCTTAATGTCGATCTGACTGAACCAGAGGAAAATCTTGAATTAACTTTGACAGGATAAGAATCAAATAAATCTTAGTGTCGATTTAACTGAACCAGAAAAAAGTCTTGGAATATCTTCAACTACAATAGGAATCAGAGAGATCTTAGTGTCAATCTGACTGAACCAAAGAAGGTCTTGAATTAAATTTGACTGGATAAGAATCAGAAAAATATTAGGATCGATTTAACTGAACCAGACAAAAGTCTTGGAATATCTTCAACTGGAATAGGAATCAGAGATCTTAGTGTCGATCTGAATGAACCGGAGAAGGTCTTTAATTAACTTTGATTGGAATGGACATCAGAAGAATATTAGGATCGATTAAACTGAACTAGACAAAAGTCTTGGAATATCTTCAACTGAAATAAGAATCAGAGAGATCTTAGTGTCGATCTGACTGAACCAGAGAAGGTCTTGAATTAACTTTGACTGGAATGGAAATCAGAAGAATCTTAGGATCGATTCAACTGAACCAGACAAAAGTCTTGGAATATCTTCAATTGGAATAAGAATCAAACATATCTTAGTGTCGATCTGACTGAACCATAGAAGGTCTTTAATTAACTTTGACTGGAATGGAAATCTGAAGAATCTTAGGATTGATTCAACTGAACCAGACAAAAGTCTTGGAATATCTTCAACTGGAATAAGAATCAGAGAGATCTTAGTTTCGATCTGACTGAACCAGATAAGGTCTTTAATTAACTTTGACTGGAATGGAAATCAGAAGAATCTTAGGATCGATTCAACTGAACCAGATAAAAGTCTTGGAATATCTTCAACTGGAATAAGAGTCAGAGAGATCTTAGTGTCCATCTGACTGAACCAGAGAAGGTCTTTAATTAACATTGACTAGAATGGAAATTAGAAGAATCTTAGGATTGATTCAACTGAACTAGACAAAAGTCTTGGAATATCTTCAACTGGAATAAAAATCAGAGAGATTTTAGTGTCGATCTGATTGAACCAGAGAAGGTCTTGTGAGGACATCTTTCTGAGGAAAATGTTGAAATAGCCCTTCGTTAGATATAGCTTTCAAGAATACTACCATGTCACATAAGTAGTTAACTGTGTTTGTTGATTTGATCTTTTCCTGAAAAAAGGTAAAGAGTTAGTCATTTGTGGAGACGCTTTAGAAAATTTCTTTTAGGGACTAGATCATTTACCGAAAGGCAACTGTAGGGTCATCGAGGGGCTATAATCTTTTTTTATTTATGGGTCTTTACTAAAGCGTTCATGTCTCATGACTGTTTTATTTAAAGGCAACCAAAGTGGGGGATACCTTAGAGGTGCGCATGTGCAAGTGTGTTGAGATTCAGTTATTTATCTTGCATTATTAAGTTTGCTAACGTTTTAATTTTCACTCTTATCATGCACACCTAGTTACTAACAGTTAATATTTACAAAAATTTAAAGTGCAAAAATTTAAATCCTAGGCTGTTACAACGCTTTGTGACAATTACATAAAAAGGTGCAAGAAAATAAAATGTAGAATTTTAAATCTAGACTATTACATCTCATAATCAGTTACATTATTTATATAAAATGCGAGAATAAAAATAGCACACGTGAAATAAAAATTATGTCTAAAAATCCTAAGAAAAATTCTAAGTAAACAAGAAAAATCTTTTTGGTTTTATTTTTATTTATTTCAAGAAAAATAATTAAACTAAATCTAAATTTAATTTAATAAAATAAATATTGAATGAAATTAATCTAATTCTAATATTTTTGCATTTTTTATTAAGAAAACATTTGAAACATAAATTAAATCCTAAATTATAGTTCATTTTAAAATAAGAAAGTAGTTAAAATTTAATTAATTAATTAAAGCATTTCATTATTTTTATTTAAAAAAAAGTCTAAGCCTAGTTTTTTTATGAGTTTTTTTAATTATTTGCTTAATTAAGTAAAGAAGATAAAAGAAATTAAAACATTACAAAAAAAAAACTAGATGGGCCTGCGATAGTAAAAAAAAGTGGGGGTGTGGTTGTTGAATTCGCTGGCCGATGAACGGAGAGGCCTATATTTGCTTCTGGATCCAATGTGGATTGATCTTGATGGCACATGGTGAGCCCACAGATGGAGTGCGCTAGATCTGATCAAATGGACATCTGATGGCATATGTCTAATGGTGTATAATGCACATCTTATTACGAGGAGCACCAGATCTACATGAAACAAGTTAGAAAATATAAAAATAGAGCTTACTGAGGCGTTTTGTGATGTTTCAGGGCTTGGTAATGATTGCAAAAGCTTCAGGGAGCCTCCAGGAATGTATTTGGATCTTTTGTTTGGACTGAGAAAGGCTGGAACCTAAAATGCGAATTTTTACAACTTTGATAATTTTTGTAAAATTTGTAGAGCTTTTCCAGGCTGTATCTCATGTATTGAAGTTTCTAATATGTCCTTTATATAGAGAGGAGGGAGGAGACAAGAGAACAAAGGTAATAACAACCATAAACATGTGTTTTTAAAGCCATGAATGATGTTTTGTAACTTTGCCAAAGACATGAAATCTTGTCCTTTTTGAATTTGAATGAATGTGGACACCTTTGCACGAAATTTTATGGGCCTAGGTTGTCCAAATCATCAACCCAAAGCTCAAAGCCCATTTTCAATTATTTTATACATTTTATTATATTTATTTGAAATAAATTAAAATAAATATGAATAAAATATTTAGAAAATGCAAGGCACGGAAAGAATAATTTTAGAGGTTCTCTATAAACTTAGGAAGATGCTTGAAGTCCAAGAAATTGAGCCCTTGCCTTAAAACTTCAAATTTGCTCAATGCATAATTCTTGAAAATTCCCAAATTTTCCTAACTTGGGAAGGCCATAACCTGCTCAATATTTATCTCATGACGATTATCTAGGAATTTTTAGAAATCTCAAGATGCCTAATTCAATCCCTCTTTATATCAATTTTTCATTTGAAGATTTTATCTTTATGTAAAAGGTCTTGGCAAAAAGTGGCTCTTGTTGACTTTTCGAAAATGACATGTTATGTATGAGCTTGTATATTTCAAATGGTGCATTTCTTGGACTTTAGGGATGAAGAGAAGTTATAGGGAATGAGATTATCTTCAATATGAGCTTTGGTTGGAGAAAAATGGATGAAGTATGTGAAAGTTATGCTTGGTCAAAGTTCAGTTAACTTGTCCTATGAAACCCTACTTTGCCATTTTTGACTTATGATGGGTTAGGATCATTTATTGAGGAATCATGATCAACCCTTGATCAAATGATGGATATCACTTCAAAATGTTGATGTTGACCAAAAATCTTGAAGTTTGACTGTACATAGGCCACAATTGACTTTTGACCTAGCAAAGTTGATTTTTCAATACCTGAGCAATTGACTGAGCAAACTTGTTGAGCAAGGCATGAAACTTAGTATGGATGATCTTGAGGATATATTAGTCAAAAATAACTCAGTATGAGTCGATACATAATGGTTTGTATCGACTCATACTCATTTCTTGCCCCTGGAAGTCAAAAACAACTCAGTATAAGTCGACACATAAAGGTTTATATCGACTCATTTCTGTTTTGTATTGACACATACATGTTTTGTGTCGACTCATAACCTATTTTGTACATAATATGTGTCAACTCATAGTGATATGCATCGACTCATACTACTGTTTTTTACTTCTAATATTGTTCTGCTACATGTAAAAGTCAGTTCTTCAACAAAAGGACTTGCAATTCAAGGATGGATGCCCAACTTCATGCCCTTGAATCTCCTAGCTCAAGTATGATAAATTCACGCTCTTGGATGTTTTGGAAATCTTGAAACATTCTCTATAACTTTTATGTTAGAAATCTTGACAAAATCATCTTGGAACCATGTGAAAAAATGCCAAGAAGTTGGGATAAAATCCTGACCAAAATCTGTTGAAAATTTCTCTAAGTGCTAGATGAAAATGTCATGTTTTCATGGGCTTATTATATCTTCAAATCTAAGAATTTTTTGGACATCAACCCTATAACACAAAGTTGTAGAATTCATCAATATCTACAACTTTCATGTTAGAAGTTTCCTTTGAATCATTTTGCATCATAGTGAAAAATTGGTATGAAGCTATGAAATAAACATGTGTAAATTGACTTGTAAATTGAAAATTTTCTAAGTCTTGAAAAGTTTGACTTTTCAAATTGACTTTTGAGTTTCTTGATTTCTTGATGATCAAGCTTCATATTTTTTAATGTCTTTATGAAATATGATATTTGAAATTAAATCTTGACCAAAAAGTCAAAGTTTGACTTTTTGTGCATCAGTTGACTTTTCATTAGTACATTGACTTTTGGTCATCTGGTCAATTGACAGCAGAATTTGTGATACAAGACTTGAAACTTGACATGAGCATTCTTGAAGGTACATAATGATCCATGAAAGTCATTTGAAGTATTAGAAGTACAATTGTCCTTGTGCAAGCTCAAACCCTAATTTTAAGGTATCAGTGTTGAGAAGATGGCTTTACCTAGTCAATACTTGTGCAAGCTTGAGCTATTGAAGATCTTGTGAGAAATATCTTGATAGAAGAGAGGAAAAATTTTGAGGTACAACAATTGCACTATCTGGCATTATATTGAGGGCTTATGTCTTGTTGGTACCACATGCATTGAGTCAGTATTGGTCTCTTTGCATTACATTACCATTGCTTTAATGTTGTATTATATAGATGATATTTGCGATGTAAAGTAATGAATGATATGTGAATATATGAGTGGTGTGAATTAATACTCATTAGAATGTGATATTCACCGTATATTTATTGAATCTAATTCTCACCCCTCTTTTGTTGTTGTGTTTGTGCTCCTCGGGGAGTATAGATAATCAGGTATCTGAGTAATACTTGGAGTGAGTGTTGCTTGATCGAGTCTTAGGAGTCACTGTGATACGTAACACGGGATTTTGGTACTTGCCATTTTTCCTTGTTTTATTCGTTACATATCTTAGTTTCTTACTTATGTTGAATCACACATTTTGTTGAGTTTTATTATTGTTAAGGCTTTAACGCCATGAAAGTGAATTAATTTGATTGTTTTGCTGTTAAGTTGATTTTTATGAGAAATGAAGTAATAAAGTGACTTGAAACTTTATGAGTTTTTGAAAGATGTAACATCCTAATTATGTACTTTTATATTTTCCATAGATTATAGAATAAATTCTTATGTGGGGAATGTGGGGTGTTATAATTGGTATCAGAACAGGTTGGTCCGTCCGGCCAGGTTGTTGATTCAATATTATACTTTTATGGTTGAATATTGTCGATGTGTTTCTTCTAACCACTTTTTGATGTTTTATGGTATGAAATAGAGAAATGGATAGAAGAGACAATGTTGCTCTTGTTGTTGCTTTGCAGGCTATGGCTCAAATTGTGCAACATCAGCCTAATGCTGGTGGGAATGATGGATCCTGTGTTTTGGAGACTGTTGTACCCCAAAATTTTCCCTCCCATATTCTTCAAGATTGCTCAAGGGATTGCACAGTCAAACATCCTCCTAAGCCAGTCAAAATTAGGGTTTTGGTTCTCTCAGTGAATTTGAGGTTTTCAATGGCTCAATCAAGTCCCATATGCCTATAAACATTGCCAAGCATCTACATGTCAAGTCTCAAGACTCACAGGGTCAAGTTGCACAGTCAAAAGTCCCATTTGCTTCACAGTCAACTGTAGGGGCAAAATGGTCATTTTACAGTCAAAAGTCAGAATTTTTGGTAAACATCTTATTTTGAAGCCACAATCATCATTTGATCAAGTCTTGATCATGATTCCACAAGCATGGCTCAAAAATCATCAAAGATGCAAAAGTTGCTATTTTTGGACAATTGAAAAGTCAACTGTAAATTGACCAGGGCATAACTTTTTCATGGTTCATCATAAAAATCCCATCCAATGCTCATTTTGAAGGGGATGATATTTCCTACAACTCATCTTCACATTCCAAGTCCAAGAAATGCTCTCACAAAAGGTTATCAATTTCTACATTATAGGTCAATTTCAAAAGTCAACAAAAAGGCATTTTAAGTCAAAGACCATAACTTGAGATTGGTAAATCCAAATGACATGGGACCAAAGGCATTGGTTAGAGGACTTCATGACCTTTCCAAAATGTCCAAGAACATGTTCATATGATCAAAATTGAGCAAGATATGCATTGGAGAAGTTGGGAAATTTTTGGGAATTTGCAAAAGTCAACTATCCTTAAAACTTCAATTTTTGACAAAAAGGCCCACTTTCTTCCACTTGATTCAGCCTTGTCATGCCACACACGTGTCCCATGATTAATTTCAAGATCAAACTTTTATTTTTCTATTTTATTTAATTTTTATTGATTTAATTCATTTTAAATCCATAATAATTCAAATAAAATCTAAAAACCAATGGAATAGTATCTTTTTGATTCATACAGCTTTCATATATCATGTGCTGACCAAACAATTCGTGCTAGGGCTTATGTGTACACAAAATCTTAGATTTGATTCAAATATGGAAAGTTTGTCAATGGAGGAAAGTGTAAACCTAATTCTCTCATATACATGGATTAAGGCCCAGCTGCTGACCTAATTCTATTCCCATATATGCAAGCAAGCCAACCCTAATGCTATTCACGTGCAAAACTCCTGCAAAGAGCCATTACCATATTGAAAAAATTCAAAGAAAGCTTGAAACTGAATTCCACCTTCCAGGCCCTTTCAAAGCAATTTAAGGATTCTAATACCTTGCAAGCATTCCCATAAACCTTTTGCAAATCAAATCAAGGGCTAACACTCAAGGAATCACCATTCACAGACCCACGGTTTGCTTCACTTTTGCAGAATCGAAACTCACATTTTATGCATCATTAACATATTCTAATCATTGATTTGCATTGCTTGAACCTTTACAAAGCTTTTGGTATTGGTTAATTACATTATCATGTACAGAATCGTGAATCACCATTGAAGATTTTTAGGGATCTTGAGGTCTCGAATTGGGGATTTCCAGCACAGGAAAAATTAGGCCTCATGATGCCCATGGTTGAACTCAGGAGATCAAGACGAACCTAAAGCTACCCTCGCGAACAATTTATCTTGCATACAGACCTAATCGCTATTATCTGTCATACTATTTTGTGGGGGTTTAAAACCCCCGCTAATTGTTTTTGTTTTACAGGGAAACGAGGAATAAGACAATAGGTGTAAGCGCGTGGTTGGTCCGTTCAAAAAACATGGCGCGCGTTTTGTTTTGTCCAGCATAACTGTTATTTTTATATATTAATTTCATTATCCACTATATTAACCAAGCATGCAGCGTGGTGTGGTGGTTGGTGATCTGTCTGGCAACCATTGGGACCTGGGTTCGATTCCCAGGTCCACCAAACGCTTGTTCATTTTTTTCTAACATGCTCCTGTGCAGGCATCCTCAAAGCGTCCATCATGTACCTTCAATAATCAGCATGCCAAGTGGCCACTAACACCAATCTGATGGTCATGAGGCGTGGACCATGGTGTTCCCAGTCAATGCAACATGCAGATAATTCCAAAGGTCAAACAGGCTTGGAAGCTTAATGGGCCAGAAAATTCCTAAACAAACCTCCAAAAGGGCCCAACGCCCCCCTGGTTAATTATTTTCTCTTTTATTTTTCTTTTACTAATTTCTAACTATTATTATTATTATTTATTTAACTAACACAATTAATATTATTTTCATAATAAATCCAGTAAATATTTACATTATTATTATTATTATTATTATTATTAACTTTCACCTTAATAATTATTTTTGTAAATAAAATGTAAATTAATTAATCTAGCTTTTTAAAATTAGGTCAACTTTAATTTTTTCTTAATAAATAAAATAAATTAGACATAGGTTTTTTCTAACTTTTGACTTTTAATTTCTTTTTATTCTATTTCATTAAAAAAACATAAAAAACACAAAAACATTTTTTTCTTTTAATTAATTAATTAATTAGTTATTAGGTTTAATATTTAAATTAAATGCCAAAAAAGGACAAATTACTTTCTTTTCTCAAAAAGGGTCAAAACCCTAAGACGTTCCCGATTTAATTTCTTTCGCGCATTATTATTTATTTTAATTATATTGATGTAACTATTTCCGAGGATGTAATAGTTAATTAGGCTTTTACCGCTTTCTTTACTTTTCTCGCATTTATTTTCCAAACGGGTTTTGTTTTTGGCGATGTATAGACCCGCACCTTGTAATAGCGTAGATTCACTTTCCGCATTTTCTTTTTTGCACTCTTAACTGTTAAATGCATGAAAGACTTGTATGAAAAATAAAATCAACCCGTAGCTCACAAATCACATATACAAGATAATCTTAACTGAAAAACAACGCACGTGCACATGCCACTCCTAGGGTACGCCTCACGGGTTGCCTCGACGTGGTCGTCAAGTATAGGGTGTTTTAGAGGTCGCCCTCCTGTCTAAAGATCCAGTTGCCTCGAAACGGTTACCTCGGATAAAAAAGGATCTAGGACATTAGGGTTACCGCTAACGCGTTCTACTATTGCTTTGGTGACCACACATGTCCCTTATAATAGAATTGACCCGACAACCTCCAACGACGGTGCTACCTACTTCTCAATAGTGGGATAGTACTGTCTAAAGGACTCTTACAGAGCCTAATTCCTTAGAGTATGTAGATTTCTCCTGGGTACTTGCTCTTTCAAAAAACAAACAAAAATACTTTTCGCACCTACGCTTTCAAAAAGTTTTCAAACAAATACTTCATACACTCTTGAGGACTGATACAAGAGTTACTTAGAAGTTTTCAAACTAAAATTTTTTCAAAACCCACAAACACTTGAAAAGCAAACAAATTTTGAAAACATAGAGCAAGTACCTAAGAGCCCATGGATAACCATGGATAGAATGGGTGCTAACACCTTCCCTTTCTATAAATCTACCTCCTGAACCGAGAGACATCTCGAAAAAGGAATTTTGTTGTGCTTTTGTCCTTTCCATATTGGAGAATATAAAAGACGGTGGCGACTCTTGCTTACCGCGACATTTCGGGAACCAACTTTCAAAACAGTCAGTTCTATTTCCACCGATCACAGAACTGGCGTCTCTGCTGGGGATACTTAATAAGTGAGGTGTACCTTAGGATTAGACCACTCTTGTTTTCAATTGCTTGCTTTGATTGCTTTAAATATTGTGGGCCTGTTTTGGGAGTTTCATAGATCCTAACTTGGATCTGGGGGGTACCTTTTAGAAAGTAGCAATAAACTGTGAGGGAACTGTGTGGGGTATACAGACACGGTTGAAGCAGTTTGCTATGTTGATGTGGCACTTTGGTGAGTACCGGTAACCCTTGAGTCAAGTCAAGGAGAGTACGGGGCCGCCACGTGGTGTCGTGAAGCATCAACTGACCTTAGGAACCTTACTTGACCATCCTGGCCTCTTTAGGGGTAGTGAGATGACCGACTTTGGTGCAGTCCGAAGTTAGTAGATACTCGATACTACACTCATTGAGGGTTGTTTTCTTGGAATATTTTGATCGTCAGTTCAGTGGCTAAATCAAAACAATGAACATAGAAAACAACCCAATGATATTGAGCTCCTTAGAACCCGGTTACTTTTGATAGGACAGGTTTTTGAGCCCACCAACTGAAAGAGGGTAGTACCTAAACTTCATGCTGGCCTAAACTTAAGGCTATATGTGTGACTTGTGTGCCTTCAAACTTGAATTACTTGCACATACTTGTTGTCTGACAACATGAGTTTCTTGCAGGGTTTGTTTACAGTCCTTAACCTGGACTCATAACAAGGTTCACTTACATCGCTCCACGCATAGCATAACATCATACCATCATACCATTGCATACATCCTTCATAAGGACTAATCCATTTCAAGGATCTCAAGGGTCTGTGATGCAGGTCATGATGAATCAAATGTCTAGCAAGGGGAAAAAGGGGATTTATTTTCCTCTAGCCAAGGTTAATGACTTGAGTCAGGGGCTATGACCCACTCGATATGGTGAGCTTTGACTCTTGAAGAAGGACTCTCAACAACATGAAGTTCCTTCAATCAAGCTACCAGATTCTAACAATTTTCTTGTTTACCCCGCGAGATTCTTGAAAACATCGCATGCATACATACATGTCATTGCATTACAGGTACCCTTTTGACAGGTCACTTATCTTCTTCGCTGTTTATTTCAGCAATCATCATGAATCCTGAATCATCCAATGAACAAGCTATCAAGGCCCTCCAGGTCCAGAACGCCCAGTTCCAAGAGTTGGTGATGAGCCTAGCCCAGGGTCAACAGGAGTTGAAGACTCTGATATAGAAGAAGAAGAAGAAGAAGAAGAAGAAGAGGACTGTTTTGTTAAATCCTAGACGCAGATCTGGGAATGGATCACAAAACGAGGTTGATCTGACTACCCCATCTGTAGGGAAGGACAGTCCCCAAGAGAGAGAGGTCCCTAGTCCAGTGGTCTCTGACAACGAGACCGATTACAATGATGAACAGTACCCTCCTGCTGAGGACAAGTACAAACAGCTCGAAGACCGGTTAAGCGCCATGGAGATACAGAAAGTGCCCGGCCTGGACTTCGAAGATCTAGGTCTATCCTCTGGGGTGGTGATCCCACACAAGTTCAAGGCACCTGCCTTTGCAAAGTACGACGGGGCTTCCTGTCCTAAGCTGCATCTCAGATCCTATGTAAGGAAGATCCAACCTTACATTGCAGACAAGAATCTATGGATCCATTTCTTCCAGGATAGTCTTTCAGGGACTCAACTCGAATGGTTCTATCAGCTGGATGGAACCAGTATTCGTAACTGGGAGGACTTGGCTACTGCGTTTTATAAGCAGTATCAGTACAATTCCGACCTCTCTCCCACGCGTACCCAACTCCAGGGTATGTCACTAGGGACGGGTGAAGGATTCAAGGAATATGCTCAGAAGTGGAGAGACCTGGCTGGCAGGATGGTTCAATTAAGGTTCCTAAGGTCTGTTGATGCTTCACGACACCACGCGGAGGCCCCGTACTCTCCTTGACTGAACTCAAGGGTTACCGGTACACACCAAAGTGCCACATCAACGTAGCAGACTGTTTCAACCATGTCGGTATACCCCGCACAGTTCCCTCACAGCCTTGTTGCTACTTTCTAAGAAGGTATTCCCCAGATCCGGGTTAGGATCTATAGAACTCCCAAGACAGTCCCACAATTTAAAGCAAGCAAGTCAATACAATTGAAAACACAGTTATGAACTAGCCCTAAGGTACACCTCACTTTAAGTTTATCCCCAGCAGAGTTGCCAGTTCTGTGATCGGTGGATCTGGAACTGACTGTTTTAAAGCTGGTTCGCGAAATGTCGCGGAAGCAAGAGTCGCCACCGTCTTTTATTTTCTCCAATTGGAAAGGACAAAAGCACAGAAAAATTCCTTAAAGAGATTGCTCTCGGTTCGGGAGGTAGGTTATAGAAAGGGAAGGTGTTAGCACCCTTTCTATCCATGGTTATCCATGGGCTCTTAGATACTTGCTCAATGTGTTTTCAAAAATGTTTGCTTGCTTTTCAATTGTGGGTTTTAAAAGTTTCTTTGAAAAATTTCAGTTCGACTCGTACGTCAGAGTGTTTGAAAAATTTGCTTTGAAAGCTTTTGAAAGTGTGTTGGTGTGAAAAGTATTTTTGTTTGAAATTAGAGCAAGTATCCTTGAGAACCTACCTACCCTAAGGAATTCGTCTGTGTAAATGTCCTTTAAAGTAGTGCCATCCCACCATCGAGAGGTAGGTAGCACCACCGTCGGAGGTATTCGGGTCAATTCGAGTTTATAGGGACATGGTGATTACCAGAGCAATGGGAAGACACCTTAGAAGCTACCCTCATGCCAGGTTCCCGGATCATGAGGACTTACTAAGACGCCCTCTACTCGACGATCACCTTTCGAGGCAAGGCAACAGTGAGGCGTACCCTAGGGGTGGTGTGTGCAATTCGTGTGTCGTTTTCATTGATATTTGTCTTGTCATGTTCATTGTGATCTACGCTTGATTTTAATTAAGGCCATTCATTCTTGCATGCTTATTTAACAGTTAATATTTGCGAGGAAAATAAATCTAAACTATTACAAATGGCGCGGGTCCACATCGCCAAAATTAAACCGAACCCGATTTGACGGAAAGTAAATAAAGCAAATAAAAGTGCGAAAAGTATAAATTGTTACAAGGCTTTGGGACATGTACATAATGAATAATAAGCGATAAAGTAAATGTGCGAAATAAAATAATTAAGACAATGGGCGTTGGACCCTTTTGCAAAAAATTAAATTTAATGAGGAATTAGAATTAAAAAAAGAATGTTTTTGGTATTTTTGTATTTTTTAAGATTTAAAAGAAAAAAGAACTTTTTAGAATGAAATTTGAAATGCAAATCCTAATTCTAATGTTTTTTAGTTATTATGAAAATGTTATATTAATCTAAATTAAACCCTAATTTTTACTTATGTACATTTAATTATAAAAATAAAATAAATAAATAAATAATATTGTGATAAAAAAAAGGAAAATTTAAAAGGTATAAAAAGTCATTAAACCTAATGCTATATTTTTGGATTTTTAGTTATTAAGAAAGTATTAAAATCTAACCTAAATGCAACCCTAATTAGTTTACAAGTTTAATTATGAAAATTACTAATATTATGGCAAAAAACAAGGAAAATTAAAAGGAATAAAAAAGTCATTAACCTAATGCTATATTTTTGGATTTTTTTATGGAAGAAAGAATTAAAGTTAAAACCTATTTTACTAAATTTATTTACATGTTAATTATTTACAAAAAAATAAATAAAATAAATATTTTTTATATTTTTATCCTTTTTCTGATTTTTTGATGTTTTTCATATTTTGTAAAAAATGATTATTAAATTAAAACAAGAAGACAAATAAAAATAATAATTAAAAGAGATGAGAAAAATAAAAATATTTGCAAACCAGGGTGGGGGTGTAGCCCCAATTTAGGAGGTAAGGCCTTAGCATTTCAGGCCCATTTGTGTTATGGCCTTGCTGACTTTTTGCTAGCCTGCTTCAGCGTTGACTGGAGTTTATTGTGCTCCTTGAATCCTTGCCTTTGAATTGGCCCAACTGGACGCGTGGACGATCAGGCTTTGAGGTGTATGGTATGCCTTGGACGTTAGCGCTGCATAAGATCTTGTATTGAAAAATATTATTGAAATTTATACAGACCTGGGGTTTGAACCCAGGTCTTGGAGATTGCAAACCACCACGTGCACCACTGAATCACGTTAACACATTTGATATATAATTAACAAATAAATATAATAAGAACAAACAAGAGTTAGTGCTCCAAAACGCGCGCGATTTCAAAATGGCCAATGGCTGATGGACACGAAACCATCTTCTTCCTCATCCTGTAAAACAAAACACTATGGCAACAGTTTTCGTAGCGTTGTATTAGAGGGTCTTTGGAAAAATAGCGATTAGCGCTACGTGAATCATAAATTAATCGCGACTACATGAATCTCTTCGTCTTGACGTGATAAATGCAATGGCAGTAGTCTTGAGCTTTAATTTTGCCTTGGGTAGAAAACCCCAATTTTGAAAAACTGTAACCCTAATATCCAAACATGGTAGATTCGCGTATGGTCAATGAAAACACAATTAAAGGCAATGGTTAGCTTGGAAACTTCAATATGAACAAGAATCAATAAACAAAAATGCACAAAGATGTATGAATCATGATATACGATTTCAAAAGTTTTGCTTTACAGTTTGAGTTATAGATACCACTTCTTTGCGTTTTGGTTCTTGTTTGTGATTGGAATGTGATCAGGAGAGTTTGAGGAAGCTATTAGAAAAAGAATCAAGCTTTGAATCCACCTCTAGAGTGCTTTTCAGTTTTGACTTTTATGGCAAAAATTTCAAATTGGTACTAGCCTTTTCTGCGCAGCTGAGAGTGTGTTATGATTAGGGTTTGACTCAACACTTATGAGGGAAGAGAATTAGGTCATTAGTTGGCCTTTATCCATGTCCATGAGAGAATTGGTCTTAGGTCTTTTAGCATTAACAAACTTTTCCTTCTTTTAAGCAAGACCAAGACTTGGTGTATAATCTAACCCTAGCATGAGTTTGTGAGTTGGCATATGATATATGGAAGCTATCCTAATTCAAATGACACTATTTCATTGACTTTTGAATTTTATTTGAATTTTTAAAGATTTAAAATGAATTAAATTATCAAAAATTAAATAAAATAGAAAAATCAATATTTGGTCTTGAAATTAATCATGGGACACGTGTGTGGCATGACAAGGCTTAATCAAGTGGAAGAAAGTGGGCCCTTTTGTCAAAAATTGAAGTTTCAAGGATAGTTGACTTTTGCCATTTCACAAAAATTTCCCAACTTCTCCAATGCATAACTTGCTCAATTTTTAAGCTTTTCTCATGTTCTTGGACATTTTGGAAAGGTCTTTGAGTCCTTTAACCAATGCCTTTGGTCCCATGTCATTTTTATTTTCCAATCTCAAGTTATGGCCTTTGACTTAAAGTCCCTTTTTGTTGACTTTTGAAAATGACCTGTAATGTTGAAATTGATAACTTTTTGTGAGAGCATTTCTTGGACTTGAAGTATGAAGATGAGTTGTAGGAAATGTCTTTCTCTTAAAAATGAGCTTTGGATGGAATTTTTCTGATAATCCATGTGAAAGTTATGCTCTGGTCAATTTCAGTTGACTTTTTCAGCTGTCCAAATATAGCAACTTTTGCATCTTTGATAATTTCTGAGCCAAATTTTGAGAATCATGATCAAGCATTGATCAAATGATGTTTGTGGCTTCAAAATGATATGTTGACCAAAAAGTTGAACTTTTGACTGTCAAATGACCATTTTGCCCCTACAGTTGACTGTAGTGCAATCTAGGGTTTTGACTGTGCAATTTTGAGCTGAATGCCTTGAAACTTGATATGAGGATACTTGACCATCTTTGTAGGCATGTGAGACCTGATTGGGCTTTTGAACACTCCATTTTCTTGATCAGCACACAAACCCTAGTTTTGACTGTATGGAGGCCTTTGCACTGTGTAACCCTTGGGGAATTTTGCAGCTTGACTTGACAATTCCTTAGAGAATATGGGAGGGCAAATTTTGGGGTACAACAGTTGCCCCTGTTCAATCTTCTTAGACCTGAGGATGCAGATTGGCTGACGTGCCTTTCGTAATCCGAGGGTAGAAGATGATTGAACACCAGAGTGCCCAGAAATTTGCGCTCACATAGTAGCAGTATGATGATGGAATGGGCTTATAGATGCCATTGGGAGGTTGCTGGATAGGATGATGGGCTTATAGATGCCATCTGGATGTTGATTGCGTAGGAGATTCCTTAGCGAGAACCTGCATACCTGCAAAAGAGAAAATGAGTACCTGACACGTTGCAGGAGCTGATTTTTTAGATGCTTGGTATAGATGTGTCCTGACTAGTTACAGGAGCTGAGTCTGGAGCTTCAAACGGCGATGAATGAACCAGGGATGGTTACTGCCTTAGCATGAATGGTAAGAGAATCTTGAGTGACTTTAACTTCAACAACGCTCGTTGAGAAAAATCTTGGGTGTCTTCTACTGGGATAAGAATCAGGGAGATCTTAGGATCGATCTGACTGAACCAGGGAAGGCCTTTGACTGGATAAGCATCAGGAAAATCTTAGGGCGATTTAACTGAACCGGTCTAGGTCTTGAAATATCTTCAACTGGATAAGCATCAGGGAGATCTTGGGGTCGATCTGACTGAACCAGAGAAGGTCTTTGACTGGATAAGCATCAGGAAAATCTTAGGGTCGATTTAACTGAACCGGTCTAGGTCTTGAAATGTCTTCAACTGGATAAGCATCAGGGAGATCTTAGGGTCGATCTGACTGAACCAGAGAAGGCCTTTGACTGGATAAGCATCAGGAAAATCTTAGGGTCGATTTAACTGAACCGATCTAGGTCCTGAAATGTCTTCAACTGGATAAGCATCAGGGAGATCTTAGGGTCGATCTGACTGAACCAGAGAAGGCCTTTGACTGGATAAGCATCAGGAAAATCTTAGGGTCGATTTAACTGAACCGGTCTAGGTCTTGAAATGTCTTCAACTGGATAAGCATCAGGGAGATCTTAGGGTCGATCTGACTGAACCAGAAGAAGGCCTTTGACTGGATAAGCATCAGGAAAATCTTAGGGTCGATTTAACTGAACCGGTCTAGGTCTTGAAATGTCTTCAACTGGATAAGCATCAGGGAGATCTTAGGGTCGATCTGACTGAACCAGAGAAGGCCTTTGACTGGATAAGCATCAGGAAAATCTTAGGGTCGATTTAACTGAACCGGTCTAGGTCTTGAAATGTCTTCAACTGGATAAGCATCAGGGAGATCTTAGGGTCGATCTGACTGAACCAGAGAAGGCCTTTGACTGGATAAGCATCAGGAAAATCTTAGGGTCGATTTAACTGAACCGGTCTAGGTCTTGAAATGTCTTCAACTGGATAAGCATCAGGGAGATCTTAGGGTCGATCTGACTGAACCAGAAGAGGCCTTTGACTGGATAAGCATCAGGAAAATCTTAGGGTCGATTTAACTGAACCGGTCTAGGTCTTGAAATGTCTTCAACTGGATAAGCATCAGGGAGATCTTAGGGTCGATCTGACTGAACCAGAGAAGGCCTTTGACTGGATAAGCATCAGGAAAATCTTAGGGTCGATTTAACTGAACCGGTCTAGGTCTTGAAATGTCTTCAACTGGATAAGCATCAGGGAGATCTTAGGGTTGATCTGACTGAACCAGAGAAGGCCTTTGACTGGATAAGCATCAGGAAAATCTTGGGACGATTTAACTGAACCGGTCTAGGTCTTGAAATGTAGCTTGAGAATTTAACTGGATCTTTCCTGAAAGGTAAAAGTCAGTCATATGCAATGCATGATATGGATCAAGCAATGATGTTCTCAACATAAATGAGATTTGTATGATGCAGTGCGTTATGCATGCTATAATGATGTGTGTGATGTTTTATGTATGCGTTTTTCGTCTAAGAAAGTAAACTCTTTGACGGGTGCCAGGAAGTCATATCCCGGGCTGATGTTTGAAGAATAGATTTCCCTTCCGCTGGAGATGATAGTTGCAAGTATACCGATAGGAGAAGATGATTCCGTTGCGGAATAAACTTGGCGAATGAATAATTCTGCGGGGAGAAAAGATACTCTAGCGACCATGCTGGGAAGCAATACTCTGTGGGGCTAGAGATGCTTTGTTGAATGTTGAGAGTAACTTGCTGGGGATATCTTTGTTGTTGGAAGTGCTGACAGACTTCGTTGGGGTAAGAAGACTTCGTCGAGGACGACCTTTCCGTGGCTTTTGGCTGAGGATAACCCAGTTATATCCTAGTACGGAAATAACTCTTTAAATCAAGCCAGACGACGCGTTCGTGTTCTGTGAAGGATAAGCTTCCAGAATTTACTGGGGATAAGCTTACTGCTTGGGGAGATGGGTTCCAACTTTCCTGGGGAAACCGGATTGGACTCTTCTGGGGAAGTTTTGGTATGCTGGGGAGGTGATTCCTTTTAATATTGAGATACCGCCGGGGAACAATCTTTAGACCAAGACTGCCGGGGATGCTTGTTAGGAATATGTATATATGCTGCTGGGGAATGTTGAGGTCTACTGGAGGATACCCAATTTCCTTGAGACTTGTTAACTTTGTTTGGGGAAGAATGCACTGACTTGCTGTCTCACTCTCTGGGGAATTTAAGATGCCTGGTTAGGTTCTTTAGCTGAACCTACCTTGGTACTTTGGAGGATAGAACAATTAGACTGCTCAGACAACTCTTTATTGCCCCTGTTTCTAGTGTCACCTGCAATTAATTCTTTGTTTCGTATGCAAATATTTATGAGCTAGTAAACTATTGTCAATGCATATATCACAAATTGAACCTTGGACGTTCTTCGCAAAACAAAACAGAAAGAGAAAACAGTTGGCACGTTTAACTGAAAAGTATATTTGTATTGATTTTGAATAGCCTGTGAATAGGCGTTTTGTGTACAAGAGGCTGACGTCCTAGTAAGCGGAACGTCGCCGAACAAGAGAGTTTATACAAATTTTGTACAAAAGAAAATACACAGCTGTGTGAAATATGAATGATCCACTGGGTTTCAACTCTGCTATCGCCTTTATAACTCTGAGCGTCTCATCACTTGATGACCTTGGTTGAAGGTGAAGCTGACTGATCGATGTTGTCTGAACTTGATGTAGATACCGGAGATTCTGGATGCAAAGTGACCTGATGAGACATAGTATTACGTTTTTATCCCTAACTTTTGCCTGGACCGCCCTTTCGGGTTTTCAGTCCACCGGGATACCCATTTTTGCCCAAGCCGCCTTTTCAGGTTTTCGACTTGCCGGGTGTACAGATTTTCATTTTCATCCCTTCATTTTGCCCGAACCCTTTTGGTTCGACGGGAAGCCCTGATTTTTGCCTAGACATGTCAGCCTAGCGGGTCTTTTTTCATGCGTAGTATTTTTTAACTATGTCTGCCTTGGCGGGGTGAGGAAGGTCGTCACCATCCATGTTGGTTAATATCATTGCTCCTCCTGAGAACACATGCTTAACCACAAATGGCCCTTCGTACGTAGGGGTCCATTTGCCCCTTGGATCACTCTGAGGAAGGATGATTCGCTTGATCACCAGATCCCCGACTTGATATTCCTGTGGTCTGACCTTTTTGTTAAATGCTCTGATCATTCGTTTCTGATACGTCTGACCATGACAGATAGCAGCAAGTCTCTTTTCGTCAATAAGGTTGAGCTGATCAAGTCGCGTCTGGATCCAATCATCTTCATTCAGATTTGCATCCTTCATTATCCGGAGAGAAGGAATTTGTACTTCGATTGGCAAAACTGCCTCCATGCCATAAACCAGAGAGAAAGGAGTTGCCCCGGTTGACGTCCTAGCTGAGGTACGGTACCCATGTAGAGCGAACGGTAACATCTCGTGCCAGTCTTTATACGTTACTGTCATCTTCTGCACGATCTTCTTGATGTTTTTATTAGCTGCTTCTACAGCCCCATTCATCTTCGGTCTGTAAGGAGAAGAATTGTGGTGCTGTATCTTGAACTGTTCGCAGAGCTCAGCGATCATCTTATTGTTCAGATTGGTACCGTTATCTGTAATAATCCGCTCAGGGACACCGTACCGACAGATCAGGTTGTGCCGAATGAACCGTGCCACAACAGTCTTGGTTACCGTAGCATAGGATGCTGCCTCAACCCACTTTGTAAAATAATCAATCGCTACTAGGATGAAGCGATGTCCATTGGATGCCGTAGGTTTTATCTCGCCGATCATGTCTATGCCCCACATTGCAAACGGCCAAGGTGCAGTCAGAACATTCAGGGGAACCGGAGGAACATGCACTTTATCTGCATAAATCTGGCATTTGTGGCATGTCCTGGAATGTTGGTAACAGTCAGCTTCCATTGTAGACCAGTAATATCCTGCCCGTAGGATTTTCTTAGCCATAGTGTGTCCACTGGAATGTGTACCAAAGGTCCCTTCGTGCAGCTCTTCCATGATTCTTTCTGCTTCAGTCTTATCCACACAACGCAATAAGGTGGAATCATGGTTTCACTTGTACAAGATGCCGTTGCTTAGGAAGAACTTGGTTGCAAATCTCCTCAGGAATTTCCTATCATTGACAGAAGCACCTTCAGGGTATTCCTGAGCTTCCAG
The DNA here is from genome assembly GCA_948472305.1 of Vicia faba. NCBI lineage: Eukaryota > Viridiplantae > Streptophyta > Magnoliopsida > Fabales > Fabaceae > Vicia > Vicia faba. The sequence continues at coordinate 1,164,945,944 of OX451735.1, read as the reverse complement.
ATATCTCTTCACTTCGTGGTACCAAGGTTTCTCAGTTACCAATTCAGTCTCGAGATCACAACAGTATGCCGGTTCGTCCAGTTTCCAGATGGTGATCCGGGGAGCCTCATTATCCCATTTGACCTTGAACATTGAAGACATTGTAGCTAACGCGTCCGCTAACTGATTCTCTTCTCTTGGAAAGTGCTCAAATGTTATTTCTGTGAAGTGGGGGATCAGGGCCAACACACATTCTCTGTAAGGAATCAAGTTTGGGTGTTTCGTATCCCACTCTCCTTTGATCTGATTGATCACAAGAGCGGAATCTCCGAAGACACTCAGAAATTTGATCCTCAGGTCGATCGCAGCTTGAAGACCCATGATACACGCTTCATACTCCGCCATGTTGTTGGTACAGTTGAAACACAGCCGGGCGGTGAGTGGAGTATGAGTACCTTGTCGAGATACGATTATGGCGCCGATACCATTTCCCAAAGCATTGGAGGCTCCGTCAAAGTGCATAGACCATCGGGATCCTGGTTCAGGTCCTTCATCCGGTCCAGGTATTTCACAGTCAGTTACTATCATAATGCTTTCATCTGGAAACTCGAAGTTCATTGATTGGTAGTCATCCACAGCTTGATGTGCTAGGTGGTCTGCCAATACACTTCCCTTGATGGCTTTTTGGGTCGTGTACTGAATGTCGTATTCCGTCAAGATCATCTGCCATCTTGCAATTCTCCCAGACAGAGCAGGCTTTTCAAATATGTACTTTATAGGATCCATTTTTGAGATTAACAAGGTAGTGTGAGTCAGCATATACTGTCTCAGCCGGCGAGCAACCCATACCAAAGCGCAGCAAGTTTTCTCAAGCAGTGAGTATCGGGTCTCACAGTAAACTTTTTGCTAAGGTAATAAATGGCATGCTCTTTTCGGCCAGACTCGTCATGCTGCCCCAGCACACACCCCATTGCATTGTCAAGCACTGTCAGGTAAAGTATCAAAGGCCTCCCTTCAACTGGTGGCATAAGGATGGGTGGTTCTTGGAGATATTCTTTGATTCTGTCAAAAGCAGCCTGACATTCATCATTCCAACGTACTACCTGATCTTTCTTCAGCAGCTTGAAGATTGGTTCACAGGTAGCAGTTAAGTGTGAGATGAACCGAGCAATGTAATTCAGACGTCCTAGAAAGCCTCTAACTTCCTTCTCTGTCTTAGGAACTGGCATCTCTTGAATGGCTTTGACCTTAGCAGGGTCCACTTGAATTCCCTTGTCGCTTACCACGAAGCCTAGCAACTTCCCCGATCTTACCCCGAAGGTGCACTTATTCGGATTCAACCTCAGCTTGTACAGTTTCAACCGGTCAAACAGTTTCTGTAGATGATCAAGGTGTTTTTCCTCAGTCTAGGACCTAGCAATCATGTCGTCAACATACACTTCTATCTCATGATGGATCATGTCATGAAATAAAGCAACCATGGCACGTTGGTAGGTTGCCCCAGCATTCTTTAGTCCAAAAGGCATGACTTTGTAGCAGAAGGTGCCCCACTGAGTAACAAATGTAGTCTTTTCCATGTCTTCCGGAGCCATCTTGATCTGATTGTAGCCTGAAAAACCATCCATGAAAGAGAACACTTTATGCTGAGCCGTATTATCAACAAGGACATCGATGTGGGGTAGAGGGAAGTCATCCTTGGGGCTGGCCCTGTTCAGATCCCTGTAATCGACACACATCCTGACCTTGCCGTCCTTCTTAGGTACCGGCACCACATTAGCAACCCACTGAGGGTAAGAAGTCACTGCAAGAAACCCGGCATCAAACTGCTTCATAACCTCGGCTTTAATCTTCTCGGACATCTCTGGACGCATACGGCGGACCTTTTGCTTAACCGGAGGGCAATCTTCTTTAGTTGGTAAGTGATGGACCACAATGTCGGTATCTAATCCGGGCATATCTTCGTAGGACCAGGCAAAGATTTCTTTATAGTCATGCAGCATCTGAGTCAACCGTTGCTTCACGCTGAGTTCTAGGTTGGCACCAATCTTCACCTCTTTCTTGTCTTCCTCAGTACCCAAGTTTATTATTTCCACTGGCTCTTCATGGGGTTGAATTGCCCTCTCTTCCTGTTGTAACAGTCTTGCAAGTTCGCCAGGCACTTCGCAGTCATCTTCACCTTCGTTTTCGGCTAAGTTGATCGGATTTTCGAAGTCATAACTGGCAGTAGCAGAGTCGTTACCAGTGAGATCCAGAGTGGATTGAAACCTGTATGAGTGAGTGTGTGTGTAAATACAGCTGTTTTGCAATACGTAAAGAAAGGAAGGAAAAGGAGCGCAAAATTTGAATTGTGAAAAAACGTCCAATGCTTTTATTCATGATATATGATAGTGACAAACAAAAGCCCTCACAAATAAAACCACGGTGCCCCGGGTAAGACACCGGGCCATATAGTTTCAAATTATTGTTTATTACAAATCAAAAACAAAGAAATTCATTACTGGGGAACAAAAGTTATGGGTGTAAAATCTTTAGCAGTCCAATTGGTCAATCCACCGTCGGCCGTCGGGTAGATCCAGCTATCGAACTCTGACTCTTCTATTTCATCTTCCTCTCCAATAGCATTCACTTCTGAGTGGGTGATGAGCACAGGAGGTCTTCCAATTCTCGCCTTGCGCACCGCTTTCTGAGCTTCTGTGGTGAAACCCAGCCCAAACTTGTCAGTCTTAGGAGTAAGATCAGGGAGCTTGCCCCAGTTTGCACATTCACCTTTTTCGATCACAGCTCGGGCGTCCTTTAAGGAGGCCATCTTCATAGGAGAAACCTCTTCATCTGCTTCTGCTGCTGCCAAGGTTTGTGGTACTTCCTCAAAATGTTGAAAGGGGGTTTCAATGAACTCCCCATCCATTTCTACGTATCTGAAAGAGTTGAGGTGGCTGACCATGTACTCCTCTTCCCCTTGCACTGTTACGATCTTCCCCCTGACCGGGTACTTGAGCTTCTGATGCAATGTGGAGGTCACAGCTCCAGCCTTGTGGATCCATGGGCGACCCAGCAAACAAGAATAGGACGGATGGATGTCCATCACATAGAATTTTGAATCAAATACCTGTGACCCAACCCTGATTGGGATGTCCACCTCACCATGTACCGTTCTTTTGGACCCGTCAAAGGCCCGGACAACAATGTGAGTTGGTTTGAGCTCTAGACCCTCACAATCCAGCCTATCCAGAGCCTTCTTGGGCAGCACGTTTAATGAAGAACCTGTGTCAACCAGCACATGAGCAAGAGTAGTGCCCCTGCATTCAATGGAGACATGCAGGGCATCATTATGGTTTTTCCCCTTTGCTGTCAAATCGGCATCAGAGAAACCCAGGCCATTATCAGCGGTTAGGTTGGCCACACAGTCAGTGAACTGGTCAGCAGACGTCTCTTGGGGTACGTGGGCTGTCTTTAAGAAAGCAATCAGAGCCTTTGCATGGGCCTCTGAACACAGCAGCAGTGACAACATGGAGATTTTAGAGGGGGTGTGCCCCAGCTGTTCTACAACGTTGAAATCACTTTTCTTTATTATCTTGAGGATTTCTTCCATTTCCTGCTTGGAAGCCTCAACAATGGTCTTTGGTGCCTCCGTCCTGGCAGGCATATCAGCAGCAATCCCCTTGCCCCGAGTATCAGATGACTCAGTAGCAGGGGTGGATATTTGGTCAGGGGGAGAAACAGGCACCCTGGCAGGTGTGAAGATCAAAGGCCTATGAATTACCGGAGGAGCAATGTCTGGCGAGAACAATCTTCCACTACGAGTGACCTTGGCAGGACCGGTGATGTTGGAGACACCAGTATCAATGTTGAACTCTTGTTTCACACCCAGAACATAAACATCCGCCCCATAGTGCCATGGGACAGCCTTATCAGATTTGTAGGGTATAGGCCCCGGAACAGTAATGGTGATGGGAGCACTCTTGTGAACTGGCAGAATTTGGACAGGCTTCTTTGAAGGAGCCTTAGAATGGTTGTTGAAGATGGTAACGATCGACACTTCTTCAACAGGAGCAGCAGGAACAACAGTCTTTCTGAACAAAATCTCTCTACTATCTATCAGGTTTTGGACGCCTGACTTCAGCAGAGAACAACCAGCAGGGGAAGCAACACATAGAGGGCAACCTTCGCTACATCCCGGAAATAAATCGGCTAGCAACAGATTCCTCTTGACCATCAGCAACGGAGTAGCAACATCATCCACCGAAGCTACATACAAATCCTCCTCAACAGCATTCACTCCATGCTGGGGCATGGGAGCAGTTACAACATTCGGCCTCTCGGGCGCCTCAAACTGTATTTCCTTTGCATCAATGAGGTCTTGAACCTTATTCCTTAGGGCCCAACAGTCATCTGTGTTATGCCCCGGGCTATCAGAGTGATAAGCACAGCGAGCATTTGGATTGAACTTGGGGGATGCAGTATTGGGAAACTTTGGAGCCTCCCTGACAGTCACTAAATTGGTGGATAGCAACTGTGGCAGGATCTGTGATAAGGTCATGCTTAACCGGGTAAACTCTCTCCGGGGTCTTTCAAACTTTTGAGGATTAGTTGGCCGAGGAGCGGCAGCAGGTTTGGCAATCATTACCGCACTGACAGATTGGTGGCGTTCAGGTCGCTCTGTTCTCCGGGAGCTATATACAGCACTAGCCTCCTTTTTGAAGGGTTTCTTCTCAGTACTGGAGGAGGCAACTTTCTGTATCTTCCCCGATTTTATACCGGCCTCGATCCTTTCACCAGTTAGGATCAGCTCAGTAAACCCAGCAGAGGAATTACCAATGAGATGATTGAAAAATGGACCAGATAGGGTCCCCAAAAACATATCTACCAGCTCCCGATCCGTCAATGGTGGCTGCACCCTGCCAGCCAGGTCTCTCCATTTCTGGGCGTACTCCTTAAAACCTTCACCCGACTCTAGCGACATACCCTGGAGCTGGGTACGCGTAGGAGCGAGGTCGGCATTATACTGATACTGCTTGTAAAAAGCAGTGGCCAGATCCTCCCAGTTACGAATGCTGATTCCATCCAGCTGATAGAACCAATCGAGGTGAGTCCCTGAAAGACTCTCCTGGAAGAAGTGGATCCAAAGGTTCTTGTCTGCTGTGTAAGGCTGGATCTTCCTTACATAAGAACGGAGGTGCATCTTGGGACAGGAAGCCCCATCATACTTCACGAAGGCAGGTGTTTTGAACTTGTGTGGGATCACCACCCCAGTAGATAACCCCAAGTCTCCGAAATCCAATCCAGGCACCCGCTGAACTTCCATAGCCTTTAATCTGTCTTCCAGCTGTTTGTACCGGTCTTCAGCAGGAGGGTACTGTTCGTCGTTGAAGTCTGTTTCAGTATCAGAGCCCACAGGAGTTGGGACCTCCCTTTCTTGGTGACTACCTTCCGTCACAGATGGAGGAGTCCTTTCAGCTTCAACCAAAGTGTTCCCGAGTCTGCGCCCAGTGTTAAATAGCACAGTCCTCCTCTTCTTCTTAGTCTTCTTCAGAAGCATGGTCTTCAACTCTTGTTGACCCTGAGCCAAGCCCTTGATCAGCTCCTGAAATTGGGCGTTTTGCGCCTGAAACTGGACGTTCTGCGCCTGAAGAGCCTTGATAGATGCCTCGGTTGATGATTCAGGGTTCATGATGCTGAAATAAACAGCGAAGAACAGTAAACAACCTGAAAAGAAGAGTACCTATGATGCACATGATGAATGATATGTGTTTATGCAATGCATTCAAGAGTTCGAAAATTCAAATTTGTTGTAGACCAAAAGGAACACACGTTATTATTAAGAAAATCATTGTTTAATACATCAAAGCCTCATGGGCAAAAGTACAAAAAGATCAAATCAATCCCAAAATATGTTGCGCATCTTCTTTGGAGCTATGTAAGTGTTGAGGTTCCTTTCCTCGTGCAACAGGCGGGTGAGCTCCAAGACCTTCCTTTCACTGGCATGCAAACTAGTCTCAAGAGAATTCCGCTCTTCCTTAAGTTGGATCCAGCTCTTCTGCATCTCTTCCCAGGATGTGGGCATATCAGGGTGCTGAATAACATGAGACACCTCTCCTTCCAAGGCAGGCTCTTTGATTACTGGAAGCATGTGAGGATAAGGCATTACTAATTTCTGAGAGCGGGCTCGTACCCACTTGAGGTAAGGCTCCAAAGGGATGGAGTTCCTGTGCCCCAGTGTCTTGCTGTCTATCCTACTAGGCATCCTCCAGGCTCTGATAAATCTCTGGCGAAGTCCGTGAGTATCGTTGTCGAAGTCAAAAACTATGTCAGGTATCAACATGTCATGAGGACCATCCCTCCGAGCATAACCAAATTGTCTCCAAGCCAGGCATGGACTATAAGTAATACCCCCTCTGATTCCAAGTAAAGGAACATTAGGATACTCCCCGCAACGATCAATGATAGTGACATCTTCTCTGGACCTAGGGCACCAATGTATATCTGCATGTGTAAGAGTCATCAACCGTTGTGACCATCTCAAACCCCGCTCGTTCTTCAGGACTGATTGTGGAAGGTGCGAAATAAACCACTTTCCCAGGAGAGGAGTGCAACACATAAGGACACCTCTTTTTCTCATGGTTCGAGTGTAACATGAGTGAAGGAGGTCCCCCAGCAACGTAGGTATAGGATTCCTGGACATAAAGATCTGGACAGCACTGATATCAATGAGCTGATCTGGGTTAGGGAACAACACCAAACCATAAACAAGGAGGGCCACAACCTCTTCAAAAGCTTGCAAGTCAAGGGAGTTCCAACATTCATAGGCCTTTTCAAACAGAAACCTGGCTAAGAACCCTTTAATACCACTTCTGACTTCCCAATGTCCCTTGAGGTCAGATGACTGTAGGTGCAAGGCTTTAGCAATCTCTTCAAGCTTAGGTTCCTTTTCTGTACCGTTGAAGGGTAGCTGATCAAGGATAGGGATCTTCAGGAGTCGGGAGAACTCCTCCAATGTAGGTACCAACTGATAGTCCAAGAAGGTGAAACAGTGATGCAGAGGGTCAAAGAATTGGAACAAGACCTTTATCATATCTTCCTCAATGTTGGTGTTGACCAAGCTGATGAGGCTTCCATGCCTTTCACTGAATGAAGAGTTCTCGGGAATCCTGGATATAAGCTCCTTAAGCTGAGGAGGGATCCTTACAAGACTGATTGGAATTGTCTTTCTACGAACAGTTTCCATGTCCTACAAAACAAGAACAAAGATGAAAATTCGAACCCCTGAAATGATTAGTCAATGCGTATGATGCTGGATGATGTCATGATGCTATGATTAAACACACCACAGATATTTACAAAGACAAACATGTAAGGCACACAAGGCACACAAGACAGGCCCTTAAGGTTTAAGGCCAGCATGGGGTCTGGGTAGTACCCTCTTGAAGTTGGTGGGTTCAACCTGTCCTAATCAAAGTAACCGGGTTCTAAGGTTCCCAATATCACGGGATTGCTTTCATTGTTCATCGTTTCGATTTAGCCACTGAACTGGCGACCGAAATATTCCAGGAAAGCAACCCTCAATTGAGTGTAGTATCGAGTATCAACCAACCTCGGACTGCACCAAAGTCAGTTATCTCACTACCCTAAAGAGGCCAAGATGGTTCAATTAAGGTTCCTAAGGTCTATTGATGCTTCACGACACCACACGGAGGCCCCGTACTCTCCTTGACTGAACTCAAGGGTTACCGGTACACACCAAAGTGCCACATCAACGTAGCAGACTGTTTCAACCATGTCGGTATACCCCGCACAGTTCCCTCACAGCCTTGTTGCTACTTTCTAAGAAGGTATTCCCCAGATCCGGGTTAGGATCTATAGAACTCCCAAGACAGTCCCACAATTTAAAGCAAGCAAGTCAATACAATTGAAAACACAGTTATGAACTAGCCCTAAGGTACACCTCACTTTAAGTTTATCCCCAGCAGAGTTGCCAGTTCTGTGATCGGTGGATCTGGAACTGACTGTTTTAAAGCTGGTTCGCGAAATGTCGCGGAAGCAAGAGTCGCCACCGTCTTTTATTTTCTCCAATTGGAAAGGACAAAAGCACAGAAAAATTCCTTAAAGAGATTGCTCTCGGTTCGGGAGGTAGGTTATAGAAAGGGAAGGTGTTAGCACCCTTTCTATCCATGGTTATCCATGGGCTCTTAGATACTTGCTCAATGTGTTTTCAAAAATGTTTGCTTGCTTTTCAATTGTGGGTTTTAAAAGTTTCTTTGAAAAATTTCAGTTCGACTCGTACGTCAGAGTGTTTGAAAAATTTGCTTTGAAAGCTTTTGAAAGTGTGTTGGTGTGAAAAGTATTTTTGTTTGAAATTAGAGCAAGTATCCTTGAGAACCTACCTACCCTAAGGAATTCGTCTGTGTAAATGTCCTTTAAAGTAGTGCCATCCCACCATCGAGAGGTAGGTAGCACCACCGTCGGAGGTATTCGGGTCAATTCGAGTTTATAGGGACATGGTGATTACCAGAGCAATGGGAAGACACCTTAGAAGCTACCCTCATGCCAGGTTCCCGGATCATGAGGACTTACTAAGACGCCCTCTACTCGACGATCACCTTTCGAGGCAAGGCAACAGTGAGGCGTACCCTAGGGGTGGTGTGTGCAATTCGTGTGTCATTTTCATTGATATTTGTCTTGTCATGTTCATTGTGATCTACGCTTGATTTTAATTAAGGCCATTCATTTTTGCATGCTTATTTAACAGTTAATATTTGCGAGGAAAATAAATCTAAACTATTACAAATGGCGCGGGTCCACATCGCCAAAATTAAACCGAACCCGATTTGACGGAAAGTAAATAAAGCAAATAAAAGTGCGAAAAGTATAAATTGTTACAAGGCTTTGGGACATGTACATAATGAATAATAAGCGATAAAGTAAATGTGCGAAATAAAATAATTAAGACAATGGGCGTTGGACCCTTTTGCAAAAAATTAAATTTAATGAGGAATTAGAATTAAAAAAAGAATGTTTTTGGTATTTTTGTATTTTTTAAGATTTAAAAGAAAAAAGAACTTTTTAGAATGAAATTTGAAATGCAAATCCTAATTCTAATGTTTTTTAGTTATTATGAAAATGTTATATTAATCTAAATTAAACCCTAATTTTTACTTATGTACATTTAATTATAAAAATAAAATAAATAAATAAATAATATTGTGATAAAAAAAAGGAAAATTTAAAAGGTATAAAAAGTCATTAAACCTAATGCTATATTTTTGGATTTTTAGTTATTAAGAAAGTATTAAAATCTAACCTAAATGCAACCCTAATTAGTTTACAAGTTTAATTATGAAAATTACTAATATTATGGCAAAAAACAAGGAAAATTAAAAGGAATAAAAAAGTCATTAACCTAATGCTATATTTTTGGATTTTTTTATGGAAGAAAGAATTAAAGTTAAAACCTATTTTACTAAATTTATTTACATGTTAATTATTTACAAAAAAATAAATAAAATAAATATTTTTTATATTTTTATCCTTTTTCTGATTTTTTGATGTTTTTCATATTTTGTAAAAAATGATTATTAAATTAAAACAAGAAGACAAATAAAAATAATAATTAAAAGAGATGAGAAAAATAAAAATATTTGCAAACCAGGGTGGGGGTGTAGCCCCAATTTAGGAGGTAAGGCCTTAGCATTTCAGGCCCATTTGTGTTATGGCCTTGCTGACTTTTTGCTAGCCTGCTTCAGCGTTGACTGGAGTTTATTGTGCTCCTTGAATCCTTGCCTTTGAATTGGCCCAACTGGACGCGTGGACGATCAGGCTTTGAGGTGTATGGTATGCCTTGGACGTTAGCGCTGCATAAGATCTTGTATTGAAAAATATTATTGAAATTTATACAGACCTGGGGTTTGAACCCAGGTCTTGGAGATTGCAAACCACCACGTGCACCACTGAATCACGTTAACACATTTGATATATAATTAACAAATAAATATAATAAGAACAAACAAGAGTTAGTGCTCCAAAACGCGCGCGATTTCAAAATGGCCAATGGCTGATGGACACGAAACCATCTTCTTCCTCATCCTGTAAAACAAAACACTATGGCAACAGTTTTCGTAGCGTTGTATTAGAGGGTCTTTGGAAAAATAGCGATTAGCGCTACGTGAATCATAAATTAATCGCGACTACATGAATCTCTTCGTCTTGACGTGATAAATGCAATGGCAGTAGTCTTGAGCTTTAATTTTGCCTTGGGTAGAAAACCCCAATTTTGAAAAACTGTAACCCTAATATCCAAACATGGTAGATTCGCGTATGGTCAATGAAAACACAATTAAAGGCAATGGTTAGCTTGGAAACTTCAATATGAACAAGAATCAATAAACAAAAATGCACAAAGATGTATGAATCATGATATACGATTTCAAAAGTTTTGCTTTACAGTTTGAGTTATAGATACCACTTCTTTGCGTTTTGGTTCTTGTTTGTGATTGGAATGTGATCAGGAGAGTTTGAGGAAGCTATTAGAAAAAGAATCAAGCTTTGAATCCACCTCTAGAGTGCTTTTCAGTTTTGACTTTTATGGCAAAAATTTCAAATTGGTACTAGCCTTTTCTGCGCAGCTGAGAGTGTGTTATGATTAGGGTTTGACTCAACACTTATGAGGGAAGAGAATTAGGTCATTAGTTGGCCTTTATCCATGTCCATGAGAGAATTGGTCTTAGGTCTTTTAGCATTAACAAACTTTTCCTTCTTTTAAGCAAGACCAAGACTTGGTGTATAATCTAACCCTAGCATGAGTTTGTGAGTTGGCATATGATATATGGAAGCTATCCTAATTCAAATGACACTATTTCATTGACTTTTGAATTTTATTTGAATTTTTAAAGATTTAAAATGAATTAAATTATCAAAAATTAAATAAAATAGAAAAATCAATATTTGGTCTTGAAATTAATCATGGGACACGTGTGTGGCATGACAAGGCTGAATCAAGTGGAAGAAAGTGGGCCCTTTTGTCAAAAATTGAAGTTTCAAGGATAGTTGACTTTTGCCATTTCACAAAAATTTCCCAACTTCTCCAATGCATAACTTGCTCAATTTTTAAGCTTTTCTCATGTTCTTGGACATTTTGGAAAGGTCTTTGAGTCCTTTAACCAATGCCTTTGGTCCCATGTCATTTTGATTTTCCAATCTCAAGTTATGGCCTTTGACTTAAAGTCCCTTTTTGTTGACTTTTGAAAATGACCTGTAATGTTGAAATTGATAACTTTTTGTGAGAGCATTTCTTGGACTTGAAGTATGAAGATGAGTTGTAGGAAATGTCTTTCTCTTCAAAATGAGCTTTGGATGGAATTTTTCTGATAATCCATGTGAAAGTTATGCTCTGGTCAATTTCAGTTGACTTTTTCAGCTGTCCAAATATAGCAACTTTTGCATCTTTGATAATTTCTGAGCCAAATTTTGAGAATCATGATCAAGCATTGATCAAATGATGTTTGTGGCTTAAAAATGATATGTTGACCAAAAAGTTGAACTTTTGACTGTCAAATGACCATTTTGCCCCTACAGTTGACTGTAGTGCAATCTAGGGTTTTGACTGTGCAATTTTGAGCTGAATGCCTTGAAACTTGATATGAGGATACTTGACCATCTTTGTAGGCATGTGAGACCTGATTGGGCTTTTGAACACTCCATTTTCTTGATCAGCACACAAACCCTAGTTTTGACTGTATGGAGGCCTTTGCACTGTGTAACCCTTGGGGAATTTTGCAGCTTGACTTGACAATTCCTTAGAGAATATGGGAGGGCAAATTTTGGGGTACAACAAACCCTATAACACAAAGTTGTAGAATTCATCAATATCTACAACTTTCATGTTAGAAGTTTCCTTTGAATCATTTTGCATCATAGTGAAAAATTGGTATGAAGCTATGAAATAAACATGTGTAAATTGACTTGTAAATTGAAAATTTTCTAAGTCTTGAAAAGTTTGACTTTTCAAATTGACTTTTGAGTTTCTTGATTTCTTGATGATCAAGCTTCATATTTTTTAATGTCTTGATGAAATATGATATTTGAAATTAAATCTTGACCAAAAAGTCAAAGTTTGACTTTTTGTGCATCAGTTGACTTTTCATTAGTACATTGACTTTTGGTCATCTGGTCAATTGACAGCAGAATTTGTGATACAAGACTTGAAACTTGATATGAGCATTCTTGAAGGTACATAATGATCCATGAAAGTCATTTGAAGTATTAGAAGTACAATTGTCCTTGTGCAAGCTCAAACCCTAATTTTAAGGTATCAGTGTTGAGAAGATGGCTTTACCTAGTCAATACTTGTGCAAGCTTGAGCTATTGAAGATCTTGTGAGAAATATCTTGATAGAAGAGAGGAAAAATTTTGAGGTACAACAATTGCACTATCTGGCATTATATTGAGGGCTTATGTCTTGTTGGTACCACATGCATTGAGTCAGTATTGGTCTCTTTGCATTACATTACCATTGCTTTAATGTTGTATTATATAGATGATATTTGCGATGTAAAGTAATGAATGATATGTGAATATATGAGTGGTGTGAATTAATACTCATTAGAATGTGATATTCACCGTATATTTATTGAATCTAATTCTCACCCCTCTTTTGTTGTTGTGTTTGTGCTCCTCGGGGAGTATAGATAATCAGGTATCTGAGTAATACTTGGAGTGAGTGTTGCTTGATCGAGTCTTAGGAGTCACTGTGATACGTAACACGGGATTTTGGTACTTGCCATTTTTCCTTGTTTTATTCGTTACATATCTTAGTTTCTTACTTATGTTGAATCACACATTTTGTTGAGTTTTATTATTGTTAAGGCTTTAACGCCATGAAAGTGAATTAATTTGATTGTTTTGCTGTTAAGTTGATTTTTATGAGAAATGAAGTAATAAAGTGACTTGAAACTTTATGAGTTTTTGAAAGATGTAACATCCTAATTATGTACTTTTATATTTTCCATAGATTATAGAATAAATTCTTATGTGGGGAATGTGGGGTGTTATAATTGGTATCAGAACAGGTTGGTCCGTCCGGCCAGGTTGTTGATTCAATATTATACTTTTATGGTTGAATATTGTCGATGTGTTTCTTCTAACCACTTTTTGATGTTTTATGGTATGAAATAGAGAAATGGATAGAAGAAACAATGTTGCTCTTGTTGTTGCTTTGCAGGCTATGGCTCAAATTGTGCAACATCAGCCTAATGCTGGTGGGAATGATGGATCCTGTGTTTTGGAGACTGTTGTACCCCAAAATTTTCCCTCCCATATTCTTCAAGATTGCTCAAGGGATTGCACAGTCAAACATCCTCCTAAGCCAGTCAAAATTAGGGTTTTGGTTCTCTCAGTGAATTTGAGGTTTTCAATGGCTCAATCAAGTCCCATATGCCTATAAACATTGCCAAGCATCTACATGTCAAGTCTCAAGACTCACAGGGTCAAGTTGCACAGTCAAAAGTCCCATTTGCTTCACAGTCAACTGTAGGGGCAAAATGGTCATTTTACAGTCAAAAGTCAGAATTTTTGGTAAACATCTTATTTTGAAGCCACAATCATCATTTGATCAAGTCTTGATCATGATTCCACAAGCATGGCTCAAAAATCATCAAAGATGCAAAAGTTGCTATTTTTGGACAATTGAAAAGTCAACTGTAAATTGACCAGGGCATAACTTTTTCATGGTTCATCATAAAAATCCCATACAATGCTCATTTTGAAGGGGATGATATTTCCTACAACTCATCTTCACATTCCAAGTCCAAGAAATGCTCTCACAAAAGGTTATCAATTTCTACATTATAGGTCAATTTCAAAAGTCAACAAAAAGGCATTTTAAGTCAAAGACCATAACTTGAGATTGGTAAATCCAAATGACATGGGACCAAAGGCATTGGTTAGAGGACTTCATGACCTTTCCAAAATGTCCAAGAACATGTTCATATGATCAAAATTGAGCAAGATATGCATTGGAGAAGTTGGGAAATTTTTGGGAATTTGCAAAAGTCAACTATCCTTAAAACTTCAATTTTTGACAAAAAGGCCCACTTTCTTCCACTTGATTCAGCCTTGTCATGCCACACACGTGTCCCATGATTAATTTCAAGATCAAACTTTTATTTTTCTATTTTATTTAATTTTTATTGATTTAATTCATTTTAAATCCATAATAATTCAAATAAAATCTAAAAACCAATGGAATAGTATCTTTTTGATTCATACAGCTTTCATATATCATGTGCTGACCAAACAATTCGTGCTAGGGCTTATGTGTACACAAAATCTTAGATTTGATTCAAATATGGAAAGTTTGTCAATGGAGGAAAGTGTAAACCTAATTCTCTCATATACATGGATTAAGGCCCAGCTGCTGACCTAATTCTATTCCCATATATGCAAGCAAGCCAACCCTAATGCTATTCACGTGCAAAACTCCTGCAAAGAGCCATTACCATATTGAAAAAATTCAAAGAAAGCTTGAAACTGAATTCCACCTTCCAGGCCCTTTCAAAGCAATTTAAGGATTCTAATACCTTGCAAGCATTCCCATAAACCTTTTGCAAATCAAATCAAGGGCTAACACTCAAGGAATCACCATTCACAGACCCACGGTTTGCTTCACTTTTGCAGAATCGAAACTCACATTTTATGCATCATTAACATATTCTAATCATTGATTTGCATTGCTTGAACCTTTACAAAGCTTTTGGTATTGGTTAATTACATTATCATGTACAGAATCGTGAATCACCATTGAAGATTTTTAGGGATCTTGAGGTCTCGAATTGGGGATTTCCAGCACAGGAAAAATTAGGCCTCATGATGCCCATGGTTGAACTCAGGAGATCAAGACGAACCTAAAGCTACCCTCGCGAACAATTTATCTTGCATACAGACCTAATCGCTATTATCTGTCATACTATTTTGTGGGGGTTTAAAACCCCCGCTAATTGTTTTTGTTTTACAGGGAAACGAGGAATAAGACAATAGGTGTAAGCGCGTGGTTGGTCCGTTCAAAAAACATGGCGCGCGTTTTGTTTTGTCCAGCATAACTGTTATTTTTATATATTAATTTCATTATCCACTATATTAACCAAGCATGCAGCGTGGTGTGGTGGTTGGTGATCTGTCTGGCAACCATTGGGACCTGGGTTCGATTCCCAGGTCCACCAAACGCTTGTTCATTTTTTTCTAACATGCTCCTGTGCAGGCATCCTCAAAGCGTCCATCATGTACCTTCAATAATCAGCATGCCAAGTGGCCACTAACACCAATCTGATGGTCATGAGGCGTGGACCATGGTGTTCCCAGTCAATGCAACATGCAGATAATTCCAAAGGTCAAACAGGCTTGGAAGCTTAATGGGCCAGAAAATTCCTAAACAAACCTCCAAAAGGGCCCAACGCCCCCCTGGTTAATTATTTTCTCTTTTATTTTTCTTTTACTAATTTCTAACTATTATTATTATTATTTATTTAACTAACACAATTAATATTATTTTCATAATAAATCCAGTAAATATTTACATTATTATTATTATTATTATTATTATTATTAACTTTCACCTTAATAATTATTTTTGTAAATAAAATGTAAATTAATTAATCTAGCTTTTTAAAATTAGGTCAACTTTAATTTTTTCTTAATAAATAAAATAAATTAGACATAGGTTTTTTCTAACTTTTGACTTTTAATTTCTTTTTATTCTATTTCATTAAAAAAACATAAAAAACACAAAAACATTTTTTTCTTTTAATTAATTAATTAATTAGTTATTAGGTTTAATATTTAAATTAAATGCCAAAAAAGGACAAATTACTTTCTTTTCTCAAAAAGGGTCAAAACCCTAAGACGTTCCCGATTTAATTTCTTTCGCGCATTATTATTTATTTTAATTATATTGATGTAACTATTTCCGAGGATGTAATAGTTAATTAGGCTTTTACCGCTTTCTTTACTTTTCTCGCATTTATTTCCCAAACGGGTTTTGTTTTTGGCGATGTATAGACCCGCACCTTGTAATAGCGTAGATTCACTTTCCGCATTTTCTTTTTTGCACTCTTAACTGTTAAATGCATGAAAGACTTGTATGAAAAATAAAATCAACCCGTAGCTCACAAATCACATATACAAGATAATCTTAACTGAAAAACAACGCACGTGCACATGCCACTCCTAGGGTACGCCTCACGGGTTGCCTCGACGTGGTCGTCAAGTATAGGGTGTTTTAGAGGTCGCCCTCCTGTCTAAAGATCCAGTTGCCTCGAAACGGTTACCTCGGATAAAAAAGGATCTAGGACATTAGGGTTACCGCTAACGCGTTCTACTATTGCTTTGGTGACCACACATGTCCCTTATAATAGAATTGACCCGACAACCTCCAACGACGGTGCTACCTACTTCTCAATAGTGGGATAGTACTGTCTAAAGGACTCTTACAGAGCCTAATTCCTTAGAGTAGGTAGATTTCTCCTGGGTACTTGCTCTTTCAAAAAACAAACAAAAATACTTTTCGCACCTACGCTTTCAAAAAGTTTTCAAACAAATACTTCATACACTCTTGAGGACTGATACAAGAGTTACTTAGAAGTTTTCAAACTAAAATTTTTTCAAAACCCACAAACACTTGAAAAGCAAACAAATTTTGAAAACATAGAGCAAGTACCTAAGAGCCCATGGATAACCATGGATAGAATGGGTGCTAACACCTTCCCTTTCTATAAATCTACCTCCTGAACCGAGAGACATCTCGAAAAAGGAATTTTGTTGTGCTTTTGTCCTTTCCATATTGGAGAATATAAAAGACGGTGGCGACTCTTGCTTACCGCGACATTTCGGGAACCAACTTTCAAAACAGTCAGTTCTATTTCCACCGATCACAGAACTGGCGTCTCTGCTGGGGATACTTAATAAGTGAGGTGTACCTTAGGATTAGACCACTCTTGTTTTCAATTGCTTGCTTTGATTGCTTTAAATATTGTGGGCCTGTTTTGGGAGTTTCATAGATCCTAACTTGGATCTGGGGGGTACCTTTTAGAAAGTAGCAATAAACTGTGAGGGAACTGTGTGGGGTATACAGACACGGTTGAAGCAGTTTGCTATGTTGATGTGGCACTTTGGTGAGTACCGGTAACCCTTGAGTCAAGTCAAGGAGAGTACGGGGCCGCCGCGTGGTGTCGTGAAGCATCAACTGACCTTAGGAACCTTACTTGACCATCCTGGCCTCTTTAGGGGTAGTGAGATGACCGACTTTGGTGCAGTCCGAAGTTAGTAGATACTCGATACTACACTCATTGAGGGTTGTTTTCTTGGAATATTTTGATCGTCAGTTCAGTGGCTAAATCAAAACAATGAACATAGAAAACAACCCAATGATATTGAGCTCCTTAGAACTCGGTTACTTTTGATAGGACAGGTTTTTGAGCCCACCAACTGAAAGAGGGTAGTACCTAAACTTCATGCTGGCCTAAACTTAAGGCTATATGTGTGACTTGTGTGCCTTCAAACTTGAATTACTTGCACATACTTGTTGTCTGACAACATGAGTTTCTTGCAGGGTTTGTTTACAGTCCTTAACCTGGACTCATAACAAGGTTCACTTACATCGCTCCACGCATAGCATAACATCATACCATCATACCATTGCATACATCCTTCATAAGGACTAATCCATTTCAAGGATCTCAAGGGTCTGTGATGCAGGTCATGATGAATCAAATGTCTAGCAAGGGGAAAAAGGGGATTTATTTTCCTCTAGCCAAGGTTAATGACTTGAGTCAGGGGCTATGACCCACTCGATATGGTGAGCTTTGACTCTTGAAGAAGGACTCTCAACAACATGAAGTTCCTTCAATCAAGCTACCAGATTCTAACAATTTTCTTGTTTACCCCGCGAGATTCTTGAAAACATCGCATGCATACATACATGTCATTGCATTACAGGTACCCTTTTGACAGGTCACTTATCTTCTTCGCTGTTTATTTCAGCAATCATCATGAATCCTGAATCATCCAATGAACAAGCTATCAAGGCCCTCCAGGTCCAGAACGCCCAGTTCCAAGAGTTGGTGATGAGCCTAGCCCAGGGTCAACAGGAGTTGAAGACTCTGATACAGAAGAAGAAGAAGAAGAAGAAGAAGAAGAGGACTATTTTGTTAAATCCTAGACGCAGATCTGGGAATGGATCACAAAACGAGGTTGATCTGACTACCCCATCTGTAGGGAAGGACAGTCCCCAAGAGAGAGAGGTCCCTAGTCCAGTGGTCTCTGACAACGAGACCGATTACAATGATGAACAGTACCCTCCTGCTGAGGACAAGTACAAACAGCTCGAAGACCGGTTAAGCGCCATGGAGATACAGAAAGTGCCCGGCCTGGACTTCGAAGATCTAGGTCTATCCTCTGGGGTGGTGATCCCACACAAGTTCAAGGCACCTGCCTTTGCAAAGTACGACGGGGCTTCCTGTCCTAAGCTGCATCTCAGATCCTATGTAAGGAAGATCCAACCTTACATTGCAGACAAGAATCTATGGATCCATTTCTTCCAGGATAGTCTTTCAGGGACTCAACTCGAATGGTTCTATCAGCTGGATGGAACCAGTATTCGTAACTGGGAGGACTTGGCTACTGCGTTTTATAAGCAGTATCAGTACAATTCCGACCTCTCTCCCACGCGTACCCAACTCCAGGGTATGTCACTAGGGACGGGTGAAGGATTCAAGGAATATGCTCAGAAGTGGAGAGACCTGGCTGGCAGGATGCAGCCACCTTTGACGGACCGTGAGCTTGTTGACATGTTCTTGGGGACCCTGTCTGGTCCGTTCTTCAACCATCTGATTGGGAATTCTTCTGCTGGGTTTACAGATTTGATCTTGACTGGGGAAAGAATTGAAGCTGGTATCAAGGCTGGGAAGATTCAAGAAGCTACCCCTTCGGACGCTCAGAAAAAGCCTCACACAGGGAAGAAAGAGTCCAATGCTGCATACAGTCAGAAGGGTCGTCGTGACCAACATGCAGGGGCAGTCATGATCTCTGGTTCTGCGTCATGCCGACAACCACAAAAGGGAAATCAGCGAAGTCCAGACGAGCCTAAAAGACAGTTCACCAACATCAACATGCCATTGTAACAAGCATTGCAGCACATGTTGAAGATGAATTTGATTGCGGTGATCAACCCTCCTGCAAATCCTAAGACTTCTTCTCCAAATTACAACCCAGATGCGAGGTGTGCTTATCATTCCGGTAGCCCGGGGCATGATACTGAGGATTGTTGGGCGCTGAAATATAAGATCCAGAATATGATCGATGCTAAGGAGATCGAATTCGAGCCTGCTGAGACTCCTAATGTGATCACTGCTCCCTTGCCAAAACATGGCTAGGATTGAAAAAAACTTTTGTTCATTCGAATGTTCAAGTTGTATTTTTCTTTGATTGTTCAAACATCTTATTCATGTCAAACATTGTTATTTCATTAATGCATTACACGTGTCTGTTTTGAAGTAATTGTGTTTACTATGCTTAAAATTGCTTTTATTTTTTGATGTTCAACTCTCGATTTAAAATTCTAAGCCTCTTGAGGGAGGATGACGAAAACGATACCACGATATTTACAGTATGCTTTTAAACAGACCCCGCTGATGAGGTACAGGCATTGTTTCAATTCCTAAACACTGGAGTTATAAGGAAGATAATCCCTCATCAACCCCTTTGAGCCAAAGAAGTAGGAGTTTTTTTTTTCTTTTCACAAAAAAATTAAAACCCTTAATCATAACCTGGGGCAGGGTAGTTCTCTCAGTTGATCCAGGTGCACAATGAACGGCATCAAAGAAGTCCTTCCGAGACAAAAAGACAGTGATGGTTCCAAATAATCATAAAGACAGGCAGTCATTACCTCCCAAAAATAACAGCCCAATAAGTCAAAACCTAAGAAGGAGACTTACAAAAACTGGGGCATCCCGCTGACTGTAATTACAAAAGAAACAGTTCAGGCAAAAGATACAGGGATAACAAAATCAAAAAAGAGAGAGGTCCTACAAACCCTCAACCAAAAAAGAAATGACTGCCTATTCAAAATAAACTATCAATATCCGAACCATCACCGGAATACCAGAGCAAAGACTCAAACAAGGTCTAACGCACGATTAGCTGAGTTTAGGATTGAAGAACATCACGAAGAACGGGTGGGTACAAATAAAATTTGAGCCTTTATCCTTTGTTTCTTTAAACTGTGAACCAGGCCACGTTATAAACCTTAAAAGTCCTAGCTGAAGCATGGGTTAGTTCGAAAGCATACTGTTATGAAAGGTATCCTGACTCCTTAAGGCTTGCGGTAAAATAACGAGTTGACATCACAGTTTACAAAAAATTCACTTGTTTTTATGAAAAAACTGCATTTTCGAAAACTTCAAGACAGACATAAGCTTTGCATTTTTAATATAACATTGCTTGCATATGACTATTTGTTTGAACAGCATAGAAGTTCGCACGAAGAATATCTAGTGAACAAAAGCACTTCCAACCAAGGGCCAGACATGATCATGGTCCGTCATCTGGGGCAGTCCAGTCAAGATTCAAGGAATCTCTCAAGGATGCCAAATAGCCAGGGGCAAATCTCCGCCTGAGTCACTTGGGGCATTGGACATGAATTCCAGCAACAAATCTTGCCCGATCAAACGAAGATCTTCTGGTAGTCAGACAACTCCACACTATTGATAGTGACAACTCCTTGCATTCTGAGAGCGTGGACATAGTCGAAAAAATACTGCGCATAATCAAAGACCCGCTAGGTTGACACACCTAGGCAAAAATAAGGGCTTCCCGGCGAACCAAAAGGGTTCGGGCAAAAATAAGGGATGAAAATGAAAAATTTGTACACCCAGCAAGTCGAAAACCTGAAAAGGCGGCTTGGGCAAAAATGGGTATCCCGGTGGACTGAAAACCCGAAAGGGCAGTCCAGGCAAAAATTAGGGATCAAAAGCGTACGACTATGTCCCGTCATCTCGTCACTTGCCCGCCAGAAGAAGATTTGTCAATCGGAAGTTATCAAGCACCTCCATAGGCCTTCTTCTCCCGTAGAAACTAGGGCAATAAGAATTGTCTAAGCGATCTGGTTGCTCTGTCCACCGAGGTACCAAGGTAAGTTCGGCTGAAGAATATAACCAGGATACTGTCACTCCCCGTAGGGTAAGACCAGAACCAACAATACTCTCCCCAAGCAGAGTTGGTCTCCCATCAGCCCCGAAAAGGTACAGTATCTCCAGCAAGTCAGCAACACTCTCCCCAGACAGAGTTAGTCTACTGTCAGCCTTAAGGAAGTTGGGTATCCCTAGAAGATCTCAACATTCTATACAGATGTTCCTAAGCAAGCATCCCCGACAGTCTTAGTATAAGATTGTTCCCCGGCGGAATACAGACACCCCAGTGGAGCCACTTCCCCAGTGCAGTCCAAAAGTTTCCCCAGGAGAGTTGAATCATCCTCCCCAGTAGATTCTGGAAGCTTACCCCCAGTAGATTCTGGAAGCTTATCCTCCGCAGAGTACATGCATCTCTCCCCGACCATGTTCAGAAGTTATTCCCCACCAGAGCTTATAAATGGGTTATCCTCAGCTAATTGCCACGGAAAGATCGTCCTCGGCGAAGTTCTTCCTATCCCTCAGCGGAGTTCATCAAATCTTCCAACAAAACTTATCAACGGTATCCCCAGCGTGAGTTATCATTAAAATCTCAGTGAAGTATCTCTTCCCACAGAGTAATTCCCCGCAGAGTAATCTCTCCAACAAGTTTATTCCCCAACGGAGTCATCTTCTCCTACCGGTTTATTCTTGCAATCATCATCCCCAGCGGAAACGAAGAAATTTACTCTTCAACAGCAGCCCAGGAGCGAACTTCCTGGCATTCGTCAGGGATTTATTTTCCCAGACGAAAATACATTCATAGACATTTCACATTTCATACATCCTGCTTACATACATGATAAAGTGCACACGACACGATCTCGTTTAGTCTTGAGAACATCATGACATCATGCATTTCATACATCATGACATTGCATACGACTAATGTTTGCCTTTTCAGGAAAAGTTCAATCAAAAGATGATTACCATCTACGTTTGCAGTTCCAGATCAACACTTGTAACAAACCAGGAAGATTCTGTGGATGACTGATCGTGGGTTAATACCTGAAACCAGACAGGACAATTATCTACTTGATCATCATGAGGCAACCCTACACCGGTTCCTTCTCAACTTCAGATGTAGTTTTACACGAACTCATCATCAGGCAACCCTACACCGGTTCCTTCTCAATTTTCAGACGAAGTCTTACACGGACTCACCCTCCACAAGTAACTCTACACCGGTTCCTTTTCTTTCAGAAGAAGTCTTACACTGACTTATCATCAAAGTAACCCTACACCGGTTCCTTTTCTTTCAGAAAAAGTCTTACACGGACCTATCTCAAGGTAACCTTACCCCGGTTTCTCCTAAAGTCTTACACGGATTTATCCCAAGGTAACCTTACCCCGTTTCCTCCAGAAGTCTTACACGGACTTATCTTAAGATAACCTTACCCCGGTTCATCAAGAAGTTTTACACGAACTTACCCTGCAGTAACCTTACCCCGGTTCCTCCAGAAGTCTTACACGGACTTATCTCAAGATAACCTTATCCCGGTTCATCTAGAAGTTTTACACGAACTTACCCTGCAGTAACCTTACCCCGGTTCCTCCAGAAGTCTTACACGGACTTACCTCAAGATAACCTTACCCCGGTTCATCCAGAAGTTTTACACGAACTTACCCTGCAGTAACCTTACCCCGGTTCCTCCAGAAGTCTTACACGGACTTATCTCAAGATAACCTTACCCCGGTTCATCCAGAAGTTTTACACGAACTTACCCTGCAGTAACCTTACCCCGGTTCCTCCAGAAGTTTTACACGAACTTATCCCGAAGAAACCCTACACAGGTTCTCTCTCTCTCCAGACGTAGTTTTACACGGACTTGTCACCAAGAAACCCCACACAGGTTCTCTCTTTCCAAAGATGAAGTTTTACACGGACTTGTCGCCAAGAAACCCTACATAGGTTCTCTCTTTCTCGACGCAGTTTTACACGGACTCGTCATCAGTTAACTCTACACTGGTTTTCTTTCTTCCAGGATGTAGTTTTACACGGACTCATCATGAGGCGACCCTACACCGGTTCCCTTTCCATTTCCAGGGATGCAGTTTTACACGGACTCGTCATCAGTAAACCCTACACAGGTTTCGTTCTCAACTCCGGATGCAGTTTTACACGGACTCGTCATCAAGAAACTCTACACAGGTTTCCTTCTCAACTCCAGATGAAGTTTTACACGGACTCGTCAAAGAAACCCTACACAGGTTCTCTCTTTCCAAAGATGAAGTTTTACACGGACTCGTCATCAAAAAAACCCTACACAGGTTTTCTTTCTTCCAGGATGCAGTTTTACACGGACTCATCATGAGGCGACCCTACACCGGTTCCCTTTCTCTTTCCAGAGGAAGTTTTACACGGACTCATCATGAGGCGACCCTACACCGGTTCCCTTTCTCTTTTCAGATGCAGTTTCACACGGGCTCATCATCAAAGTAACCCTACACCGGTTCCCTTTCTCTTTTCAGATGCAGTTTCACACGAGATCATCATCAAAGTAACCCCACACAGGTTCCTTCTCCATTTCAGATGCAGTTTCACACGGGCTCATCATCAAAGTAACCCTACACAGGTT
The DNA here is from genome assembly GCA_948472305.1 of Vicia faba. Taxonomy (NCBI): domain Eukaryota; kingdom Viridiplantae; phylum Streptophyta; class Magnoliopsida; order Fabales; family Fabaceae; genus Vicia; species Vicia faba. The sequence continues at coordinate 1,164,922,183 of OX451735.1, read as the reverse complement.
TCCTTCATTCCAAGATGCAGTTTTACACGGACTCGTCATCAGTCAACCCTACACAGGTTTCCTTCCTTCCAAGATGCAGTTTTACACGGACTCATCGTGAAGCAACCCTACACAGGTTCCCTCTTTCAACTTACAAAGATTACAATTCTACCAACAATCTCCAGATGGCATCTTTAAGCCTATCTCCACAACTATCCATTACATTTCCAAATGGCATCTATAAGCCCATTCCCAACAAATTTCTGTCACACTTCCAGATGACATATATAAGCCCATCCTCCTATCCATCATCTCCCCCAAATGGCATCTGTAAGCCCATTCTCGACATCACATTGTTGATATTCCACTATGTGAGTGCAAATTTCTGGGCACTCTAGTGTTCAATCATCTTCCACCTTCGGATCACGAAAGGAACGCAAGCCAATCTACATCCTTAGGTCTAATAAGATTGAACAGGGGCAACTGTTGTACCCCAAAATTTTCCTTCCCATATTCTTCAAGATGGCTCAAGGGATTGCACAGTCAAACATCCTCTTAAGCCAATCAAAATTAGGGTTTTGGTTCTCTCAGTGAATTTGAGGTTTTCAATGGCTCAATCAAGTCCCATATGCCTATAAACATTTCCAAGCATCTACATGTCAACTCTCAAGACTCACAGGGTCAAGTTGCACAGTCAAAAGTCCCATTTGCTTCACAGTCAACTGCATGGGCAAAATGGTCATTTTATAGTTAAAAGTCAGAATTTTTGGTCAACATCTTATTTTGAAGCCACAATCATCATTTGATCAAGTCTTGATCATGATTCCACAAGCATGGCTCAAAAATCATCAAAGATGCAAAAGTTGCTATTTTTGGACAGTTGAAAAGTCAACTGTAAATTGACCAGGGCATAACTTTTTCATGGTTCATCAGAAAAATCCCATCCAATGCTCATTTTGAAGGGGATGACATTTCCTACAACTCATCTTCACATTCCAAGTCCAATAAATGCTCTCACAAAAGGTTATCAATTTCTACATTATAGGTCAATTTCAAAAGTCAACAAAAAGGCATTTTAAGTCAAAGACCATAACTTGTGATTGGTAAATCCAAATGACATGGGACCAAAGGCATTGGTTAGAGTACTTCAAGACCTTTCCAAAATTTCCAAGAACATGTTCATATGATCAAAATTGAGCAAGATATGCATTGGAGAAGTTGGGAAATTTTTGGGAATTTGCAAAAGTCAACTATCCTTAAAACTTCAATTTTTGACAAAAGGGCCCACTTTCTTCCACTTGATTCAGCCTTGTCATGCCACACACATGTCCCATGATTAATTTCAAGATCAAACATTTATTTTTCTATTTTATTTAATTTTTATTGATTTAATTCATTTTAAATCCATAATAATTCAAATAAAATCTAAAAATCAATGGAATAGTATCTTTTTGATTCATACAGCTTTCATATATCATGTGCTGACCAAACAATTTGTGCTAGGGCTTATGTGTACACAAAATTTTAGATTTGATTCAAATATGGAAAGTTTGTCAATGGAGGAAAGTGTAAACCTAATTCTCTCATATACATGGATTAAGGCCCAGTTGCTGACCTAATTCTATTCCCATATATGCAAGCAAGCCAACCCTAATGCTATTCACGTGCAAAACTGCTGGAAAGAGCCATTACCATATTGAAAAAATTCAAAGAAAGCTTGAAACTGAATTCCACCTTCCAGGCCCTTTCAAAGCAATTTAAGGATTCTAATACCTTGCAAGCATTCCCAGAAACCTTTTGCAAATCAAATCAAGGGCTAACACTCAAGGAATCACCATTCACAGACCCACGGTTTGCTTCACTTTTGCAGAATCGAAACTCACATTTTATGCATCATTAACATATTCTAATCATTGATTTGCATTGCTTGAACCTTTACAAAGCTTTTGGTATTGGTTAATTACATTATCATGTACAGAATCGTGAATCACCATTGAAGATTTTTAGGGTTCTTGAGGTCTCGAATTAGGGATTTCTAGCACATGGAAAATTAGGCCTCATGATGCCCATGGTTGAACTCAGGAGATCAAGACGAACCTAAAGCTACCCTCGCGAACAATTTATCTTGCATACAGACCTAATCGCTATTATCTGTCATCCTATTTTGTGGGGGTTTAAAACCCCCGCTAATTGTTTTTGTTTTACAGGGAAACGAGGAAGAAGACAATAGGTGTAAGCGCGTGGTTGGTCCGTTCAAAAAACATGGCGTGCGTTTTGTTTTGTCCAGCATAACTGTTACTTTCATATATTAATTTCATTATCCACTATATTAACCAATCATGCAGCGTGGTGTGGTGGTTGGTGATCTGTCTGGCAACCATTGGGACCTGGGTTCGATTCCCAGGTCCCCCAAACGCTTGTTCATATTTTTTCTAACATGCTCCTGTGCAGGCATCCTCAAAGCGTCCATCATGTACCTTCAATAATCAGCATGCCAAGTGGCCACTAACACCAATCTGATGGTCATGAGGCGTGGACCATGGTGTTCCCAGTCAATGCAACGTGCAGATAATTCCAAAGGTCAAACAGGCTTGGAAGCTTAATGGGCCAGAAAATTCCTAAACAAACCTCCAAAAGGGCCCAACGCCCCCCTGGTTAATTATTTTCTCTTTTATTTTTCTTTTACTAATTTCTAACTATTATTATTATTATTTATTTAACTAACATAATTAATATTATTTTCATAATAAATCCAGTAAATATTTACATTATTATTATTATTATTATTATTATTATTATTAACTTTCACCTTAATAATTATTTTTGTAAATAAAATGTAAATTAATTAATCTAGCTTTTTAAAATTAGGTCAACTTTAATTTTTTCTTAATAAATAAAATAAATTAGACTTAGGTTTTTTCTAACTTTTGACTTTTAATTTCTTTTTATTCTATTTCATTAAAAAAACATAAAAAACACAAAAACATTTTTTTCTTTTAATTAATTAATTAATTAGTTATTAGGTTTAATATTTAAATTAAATGCCAAAAAAGGACAAATTACTTTCTTTTCTCAAAAAGGGTCAAAACCCTAAGACGTTCCCGATTTAATTTCTTTCGCACATTATTATTTATTTTAATTATATTGATGTAACTGTTTCCGAGGATGTAATAGTTAATTAGGCTTTTACCACTTTCTTTACTTTTCTCGCATTTATTTTCCAAACGGGTTTTGTTTTTGGCGATGTATAGACCCGCGCCTTGTAATAGCGTAGATTCACTTTCCGCATTTTCTTTTCCGCACTCTTAACTGTTAAATGCATGAAAGACTTGTATGAAAAATAAAATCAACCCGTAGCTCACAAATCACATATACAAGATAATCTTAACTGAAAAACAACACACGTGCACATGCCACTCCTAGGGTACGCCTCACTGGTTGCCTCGACGTGGTCGTCAAGTATAGGGTGTTTTAGAGGTCGCCCTCCTGTCTAAAGATCCAGTTGCCTCGAAACGGTTGCCTCGGATAAAAAAGGATCTAGGACATTAGGGTTACCGCTAACGCGTCCTACTATTGCTTTGGTGACCACACATGTCCCTTATAATAGAATTGACCCGACAACCTCCAACGATGGTGCTACCTACTTCTCAATAGTGGGATAGTACTGTCTAAAGGACTCTTACACAGCCTAATTCCTTAGAGTAGGTAGATTTCTCCTGGGTACTTGCTCTTTCAAAAAAAACAAAAATACTTTTCGCACCTACGCTTTCAAAAAGTTTTCAAATAAATACTTCATACACTCTTGAGGACTGATACAAGAGTTACTTAGAAGTTTTCAAACTAAACTTTTTTCAAAACCCACAAACACTTGAAAAGCAAACAAATTTTGAAAACATAGAGCAAGTACCTAAGAGCCCATGGATAACCATGGATAGAAAGGGTGCTAACACCTTCCCTTTCTATAAATCTACCTCCCGAACCGAGAGACATCTCGAAAAAGGAATTTTGCTGTGCTTTTGTCCTTTCCATGTTGGAGAACATAAAAGACGGTGGCGACTCTTGCTTACCGCGACATTTCGCGAACCAGCTTTCAAAACAGTCAGTTCTATTTCCACCGATCACAGAGACATTCCAGAGGAACCATCTGCCTACGTTCAAGGGTAGGTATGATCCTGATGGAGCATAGACTTTTCTCAAGAAGATCGAAAGGATCTTTCGGGTTATGGACTGTTCTAAGGCACAAAAGGTGTGATTCACTAAACATATGCTGGCAAAAGAGGATGATAACTAGTAGGTTAGCACTCGTCAAAGGCTGGATGGTGAAGGTGAAGAGATTACTTGGATTGTGTTTAGCATAGAGTTTATGAGGAAGTAATTTCCTAAAGATGTCTGTGGGAAGAAATAAGTTAAATTTTTGGAATTGAAATAGGGAGATTTGTCGGTGACTAAATATGCTACTAAGTTCATAGAGCTGGAAAAGTTCTACCCCCACTACAGTGAGGTGACTGCTAAATTCTCAAAGTGTATTAAGTTTGAAAATGGTTTGCATCTAGAAATCAATCAGGCTATTGGATATCAGTAGATTCGTAAATTTCTAGATTTGGTGAATAGGTGCATGATTTATCAGGAGGATAGTAAGGCTCACTACAAGATCATAAATGATAGGAAAGGAAAGCAACAACAGAACAGTTGGAAGCCTTACAATACTCTAGCTGACAAAGGCCAACAGAGAGTTGTTGATGGTAAGAGGACAAGTGGGGGAAGAGCTCCTGCTGACATCATATATTTCAGGTGTGGAAAAACAAGTCATCGAAGCAATGTGTGTACTAGGGAAGTGAAAATGTGTTTCCATTATGGTAAAGTTGGGAATGAGATACTTGATTGTAGACACCAAGAGGTGATATGTTTCAACTGCGGTGAAGAAGGACATGTCAGTACTCAGTGTCACAAACTGAAGAAAGCTCAATTCGGTGAGAAGGTGTTTGCTTTAGTCGAAACTCAGACATCCAGTGGAGACCGTCTGATCAAAGTTATATGTTTCATTAATAGTACTCCTTTAATTACTATTATTGATACTGGTTCTACCCAATGTTTTGTTGTTGTCGACTGTGTGAAAAATTTAGGTCTTGTATTATCTTCTATGAATGGAGAGATGGTTGTTGATACTCCAGCTAAGGGATCGATAACTACTTATTTTGTATGTTCAAAGTGTCCTTTGACGATTTGTAATAGAGGCTTTGTTGTGGATTTAGTTTGATTACCGTTGAGTGGTTTTGACATAATTCTAGGCATGAACTGGTTGGAATACAATTATGTTCATATTAATTGTTACAATAAATCTGCACGGTTTTCTACTTCTAATTAGGAAAGGGAAGATGGATTCTTATCTTCTAGACAGTTGAATAAATTGATGCAAGATAAAGCTTGAGCTTTTTCTATGGCGGAGTCCTTGTCTTAGAATCAAACTGCAATTGATGAGTGGTAGGTAGTACGTGATTTTCCTGAAGTTTTCCCAGATGATATTCCATATGTGCCTCCAGAAAGAGAAGTTGAGTTTTCTATTGATCCTGTTCCTAGTACAAAACCTGTTTCTATGGAACCCTACATGATGTCGGCCTCTGAATTAGCAGAGTTGAAGAAGCAATTAGAAGACTTGCTTGAAAAGAAATTTGTGAGACTAAGTGTATCGCCTTGGGGAACTCCAGTGTTGCTAGTGAAAAAGAAGGACGGTAGTATGAGACTTTGTGTTGATTACCGACAATTGAATAAAGTAACGATTAAAAAAAAGTATCCACTTCTAAGAATAGATGAATTGATGGATTAACTGGTGGGTGTGCGTGTATTTAGCAAGATTGACTTGAGATCAGGCTATCACCATATTCAAGTCAAAGATGACGATATTCAGAAGACATCTTTCATAACTCGATATGGACATTATGAGTATTCGATGATGCCATTTGGTGTTACCAATGCGCCAAGAGTTTTTATGGAGTATATGAACCATATATTTCAATTCATACTTGGATCGGTTCGTAGTCGTATTCATTAATGATATTTTGATATATTCCAAATCAGAGGAAGAGCATGTTGAATATTTGTGAATTGTATTGAAAGTTTTGAAAGAGAAAAAGCTATATGTGAAGTTGTCAAAGTGTGAGTTCTGGTTGGAGAGAGTTAGTTTTCTTGGACATGTTATTTCAGGCGATGGTATTGTTGTAGATCCATCCAAGGTAGATGCAGTATTGCAGTGGGAGACTCCAAAGTCGGTTGAAGAAATTAGAAGCTTTTTAGGCTTGGATGGTTATTATAAAAGATTCATTGAAGGCTTTTCTAAGTTAGCACTTCCGTTGACTCAGCTGACTTGTAAAGGAAAGGCGTTTGTGTGGGATATCTAGTGCAAGGAAAGTTTTGTTGAGCTAAAAAAGAAATTGATGACAACTCTGATTTTGATATTACTTAATCCTGAGGAATCATTTGTTGTATATTATGATGCTTCTAAATTGGGCTTAGGTGGTGTGCTTATGCATAATTATAAAGTGGTAGATTATGCGTCGAGGCAATCGAGGATTCATGAAAGGAATCAACCTACTCATGATCTAGAATTAGCTGCAGTGGTGTTTGTACTAAATATTTGGATACATTATCTTTACGGCTCTAGATTTGATGTATTTAGTGATCACAAGAGCTTGAAATATTTGTTCGACCAAAAGGAGTTGAATATGGGACAACGAAGGTAGCTAGAACTGTTGAAGGACTATGATTTTAGGTTAAATTACCATCTGGGTAAAGCTAATGTTGTGGCAGATGCTTTAAGTTAAAAATTGTTACATATATCTTCTATGATGGTTAAAGAATTAGAATTGATTGAACAATTCAAAGACACGAGTTTAGTTTGTGAATTGACACCGTTGAGTGGGATGTTGGAAATGTTGAAGATTAATAGTGATTTCTTGAATAATATTAAAGAGGCCCAGAAATTGGATGTCAAACTGGTAATAAGTCTGAAGATAATGACTTCAAAGTAGATGCGCAAGGTGTGTTGAGATTCCAGAGTAGAATTTGTATTCCTGATGACACCCAGATGAAAAAGATGATCCTGGAAGAAAGCCATACAAGTAAATTGAGTATTCATCTAGGTGCGACTAAGATGCATCAAGACTTGAAGAAGTTGTTTTGGTGGTCCAGATTGAAACGAGATGTGGCACGGTTTATGTATGCATGTTTGACTTATCAGAAGTCGAAGGTCAAAAATCAGAAATTGACGGGATTGTTGAAACTGTTAGATGTTCCAGAGTGGAAATGGGATAGTATATCCATGGACTTTGTAATGGGGTTGTCGAGTACCCCAAGGGGGCATGATACAATTTGGGTGATTTTTGACAGGCTAACAAAGTAAGCTCATTTTATTCCGATTAGTATCAGTTTTCCGATACCACAATTAGCAGGGATTTATATCCATGTGATTATGAAGTTTCATGATGTTCCATTTAACATTGTGTCTGATAGAGATTCAAGGTTCACTTCTGGTTTTGGGGAGAGTCTACAGGCTGTATTGGGATCTAAGTTGAGATTGAGTTCGGCATATCATCCACAGACAGATAGACAGACGGAGAGGACTATTCAATTGTTGGAAGATTTGTTGAGAGCTTGCATGCTTGAACAAGGATGAACGTGGGATAGTTATCTTCCATTAATAGAGTTTACTTATAACATTAGTTACCATTCTAGCATTGAAATGGAACTGTTTGAGGTATTGTATGGTCGGAGGTGTAGGACTCTGTTGTGTTGGTATGAATCTGGTCAAAAGCGTAATGCTTAGGCCGGAAATTGTCCAACAGACTACAAAAAAAGTGAAGCTAATTCGGGAAAAGATGAAAGATTCACAGAGTAGGCTGAAGAGTTACCATGAAAAGTGAAGGAAGGATCTTGAGTTTCAAGAGGGAGACCATGTATTTTAAGATTCACACCGGTGACCGGTGTTGGACGAGAATTAATATCGAAGAAACTTACTCCTCAGTTTATTGGTCCGTATCAGATTTTGGACAAAATAGGGATTGTTGCTTATAGGGTGGCCTTTCCACCTAACCTTTCGAATTTGCATGATGTGTTCCTTGTGTCGCAACTTCAGAAGTACATTTCGGATCCATCTCATGTGATTCTGATGAATGGCGCATAAGTGAGAGGGAACCTTATGGTTGAGACCTTGCCGGTGATGATCGAAGGTCATGAAATGAAAAAGTTGAGGGGCAAGGAAATTCCTCTCATGAAAGTAATTTAGGGAGGAGCAGCCGGAGAAAGTATGACGTGGGAATTAGAAAACAAGATGCGGGAGTCTTATCTGGAATTGTTTGCAAAAGTTATTTTTCGAGGACGAACATATTATAAGTGGGAGAGAGTTGTAATACCCTCATTTAAATATTTGGTCATTATTTATTGATTTTGAATTATTTTGGCATAACTAAGGGTATGTAGGCATGGCTAAGGGTATGTGATAACTTATTTCTAATTAAATAACTAGAATTAAACTTATCTATGTTATAGTAATAATAGTATTGGAGAATGATGGAATATACTATTATTGTTATTAATAAACGTATTATTAGATATATGGTGTAGTTACCACTAATAATATTATTATTTATTTTTTTATTAATAGTATAGTCATTATTATTAATATAATTATTCCCATTACTATTATTGTTATTTGTTATTAAGAATAAAACATAATTATTAGAGAGAGTGGTAGAAGTCGAATTGAAAAAAAACTAATGTCACGTAGAAACAGATAAGAGAAGAGAAGGAAGAACCAGGAAAAGTGAGAACCCCACTATTGTTGAAGGATCAAAGCTCAAAACTAAGGTAAGCAGGGGGAATAGGTTCTTTAAAGGATGATTATAACATGAGAGGATAGTGAGGGTTCCTTTTCCTATCTAGGTTTTATGTGTGATCAATATATGTTCTTCTTTTGTTAATTGATATTGTCTCTATGTGATTCTAAATGGAATTGTGAATTCATTAATGCCAATGATGTGATTTTGTTAATAATTATTGTTGTTGTGGTTTTGTTATATGAAACCCCAATCTAGAAAATATGGGTTTATGAAAATGATGAAAAGTGAGATTTTGATGTAGATATCAGATATAGAATGATAGTTTAATGAAATTGATTTAAGACTATAGGGTATCATGTGTAAAAGCACTGTTTTAGATCCAAATTAGGAGGTTGAAAGTGCTCAAAACGAGTGAAAATCGAACAAATACAAAAATAGGATTTCTGGTGTTGTAGACTGCCCATACACGTAAGCCATAGGGCATTACACATATGAGGGGACTTCCCAAGGGCATTAGACGTATGTTACGTGGCGTTTCCTATGGCTAGCACGCTCCTCTGATGATACACATAGGATATACGTAGAGAAGAAGGAATTACATGTATGGCAAGACCATTATGCGTATGGAATTTCTTGAGAAGATTTTAAGGGAAATCCCCCTTTGATCATACGCATAAGGTAGAAGGCATTACGCGTATGGGGTCTGGGTTTGACCTTTTCGAATGTCTGATTGATCTATTAACTTACATAAAAATCTATTTTATATTGAACTTTATAAATTAACAATTCAACTATTGTTTAAATAGACTAACAAATTAAAAATCAATAAGACTAAATACTTATTTGTATTAACTTATTCAAATGTATATATTAACATAAATTTTGTTATACTATTTATTTGATAGAACTTATGAAGAAAAAATTATAACATTGTTTATAAATTTTTTAAATTTATTTTCATAAATTCTTTAAAATAACTAAACTTAACTTTTATATTTTAATTAAAAATATAAATAAAATATAATTAACTTTTATATTTTAATTAAAAATACAAATAAAATATAATAAACATATTCCTATTTAGTTAAATAGATCAGTCTGATAGACTTAAAAACATTTTATATATCATGACTTAAAATTTTTTTATATATCATGTGATGTAAACTTTTTAACTAATTAAACTTATAAAAAACCTAAACCTTTTTTATTTAAAAAAAATCTGATATCCCTACCCAAAAATGCATCGATGTTATATGGATTGGGAGTATTTGCCCCCACAAAAACTATAAACTTATATGTATTTAATAGTTAATTTTTTTTGTCTGTTTCAAAATATAAATCACTTCCACCAATTACAAAAACTCAATATATTGCATATTTTTTAACAGCTGCACTCCAGAAAAAAATATTTCCACTGTCATTTTAAAAAATACAAAATCTTTAATTTGACTTTGATTATTTATTCTCAATTTTATTGTAGATATTTGAGTTAAAAAAATTCATTGTAGATATAATTGAAGTGTTAATATTTTAAAAATATTTTATGATAAGATTGTATTAAATAGAAAAATTGATTAAAATCGTAGCTATATGATCATTAAAATTTCATTTGAAAAGTTTTCTATTGACATTAAAAAAAAAAATTATGCTATCTAGGGATTGTAAAACGGATCGGATCCATCGGATTGATCTGTTTGATCCGTTATATTTTACAAGTTCGACTAAGATTTTCAGTTCAGTATTTTAAGTTGGTCTCTTAACTAGCTTAAAAAAGCAGGTCGAGGCGGAGATAATTTTTTCTGCGCGTTTTTGTTAAAAAAAATTATTTTTTTACTTAGAATTTAAACAACTTTAACTATAAAAACAACACACTTCTCTTAGTATTATGTTGCTTGAATTGTATTTTAAATTATTATACATGTAAATTGAATTATAAGTTCAACGTTCTTTCTATAACTTTCTAATATATTTGTTGATTGGAAAAACTTTAAATAAAAGAACAATTATATGACAGTGAGAATTATTAAGTTGTCAATGTATTAGCTCACATGTGCAAAATTATTGAGTCTATATCGTCATGTTTTTCTTGATTGATCTTTATTTATTTTATTTTTGAACTGTTTGGACTTAAAACATGTTAAAGATCTATTATGTGTTGTTAAAAAATATCTTTTGTTCTCTATTTAGTAATGGTTAAATTTTTTATAAATTATATTATAAATTAAATTGTAAAATAAAAAATTAGCGAGTCCACCCGCCAATCTGCCAACTCGTTAGTAAACGGAGCAGACTTTTCTTTTAAATTCAGACGTCTAAGGTGGCCCGTCTTGTTCCGTCCCACTTTTAGACAGGCTTAAACGGGTTGAGCCTAAATAGAGCAGACTGCCCACTTTACCACACTGCTATCATCTCAATATTAAAATGATATCAAAGATTATATGGTTAAATATACGTTGCCCCTTACCAATAGGACGAGTTTTTTTTTTCCTCTTAAGTTTTTTTTTTTTGTGATTCCACCCTTATAAAATAAATATTCTGTTTGCAGTATCCCTATGTCATTGTTTGGCTGATTGGGTGTGCTCTATTTCGTTATTTGGTTCACTGTGCGTGAAAATCTTGTTGAGTTGGATTGAGAATCTTGCTGAGTTGGATTATTTTTGTTTAAAAATCAAAAAAAATTATTTGGTCCCACGAAAGTTAAACCAGGGACCTTAACAATAAAACCAACACCACTTACCACTTGGTTGGTTGCATTTTGTTGAATAATGATTGCATCAAAACATATAATATCTATTTTTTCTTGATAACATTTCTATTGCATCAAAACATTTTTGTTGCCGGTAACGTTACTATTGCATCAAAACATATGTTGCATCAAAACATATAATAAATAAAAATTATTATTTAATTATTACTAATATATTTTAAGAAAACAAATGATGCACTGACATTGTAAAATAATTTTACGCTTTCAACCAATCACAACTATTTATTCAATTATACCTATAAAATAATTTTGAGGATAGAATATTTTCTAAAAAGAGATAAATTACTATGCACCGTCACTGTAAAATCTTTTATACAGTAAGCGCATCACAACCATTCATAAAAATTACTTTATAAATAATTAAAATAGAAATCAACTTTTAATAAATATTTAATGATCATGATTCACTGACAGTGTAAAAATGCTTTACACCGTCAGTGCATACCAATTAATTTTTTTGAAAAATACGTTATTTTTTATTTTTAAGAAAATATTTTCTTTTGAAAAATTAAAACTACAATTTTTTTAAATTTTTTTAGAAAATAATCTTTTTATGAAAAATTATCTTTAAAATTTTAAATATAAACTAATTATAGATATATCATTTTTTTAATACGGATATAAATCAATTAATATTGACTAAAGCTTCATTAATACAATTTGACCTAATCATTGTTCAATAAAATACAACCAACTAAGTGGTAAGTGGTGTTAGTTTTATTGTTAAAGTTCTTGGTTTGAACCTTCTAGAACCATATCAAAAATTTAAATTTTTAAACAAAAACAATTCAACTCAGTAAGATTCTCAATCTAATTATAAAAAAAATATTTTATAAGGATAAAATCATTAAAAAAAATATTTAATGGGAATAAATAAAACTCAGCCTATTGATACCGAACATAATATATTTAATCCAAGATTATATTTCCAAAAAATATATTGTCAATCAACCGAGTAAAATTTTCTTTTACAAAGAATAATTTTTTTAAATTTTAGCTTGAATTATTTTACAAAACTTTGTGATTAATTGAATTACATATATAAATAAATTTGTATATTGTTTACGTACAATAGAAGATAATATATATATTTTTTGGACAAAGAGATATTATTTTATATTGAAAATATAAAATAATTTATTTTCAAAAATAAAAGAAACTATAAAATAATTGTAATTTGTAGAGTTTTTTTTTTCCACTTGAAAAATGTTTTGAATTCGCCGTTGATTATTCACTTTAATTAATCGACCATGTTGACTAATTCAAACAAGATAAGGATCGATCCATAGTAATGAAAAAAAAATTATTTTATTTTGTAATGTTTGGGTGAAAAAATTAAGAATTGTGTGGCTGAGTTAGAAACAAATTTAGAGACAAATTTAACAACAAATTTAGAGCTATCATTTAATGAGTTAAACGGTGATTTTCATCAATTTATTGATAAATTTTGAGTTTCAACATTTTTCATCTTATGCGATCAAATTATCTATCAAATTACCCCGTTGTATATTATCAAATGTTTTTTATTTTTATTAAAAATGAATTCATTTGTTGAAATTGAAAAATATATCATTACAAATTTAAAATTGTTTAAAAGTTGAAAAAAAAGTAAATTTGTAAACAACGTTGCAACACCTAGATTAATAAAGTATAACGGCAATATGAAAATGTCTATAAAACAAATATGATAAAATAAAAGTAATTGGAATATTCATACTTTCAGATCTAAAATATTGACGTCTAAATTTTCATCAAATCTCTAATAAATTAAAATAAATATATAAATTTGAATCAAACAAATACCGTATTAAGACGAAAAAACAACAAACATACTGTAGAAGACGATGAAAACTTAAAACATAAAATATAAAATATAGATCTAAGTAGTTGAATTTTTTTTATTAATAACCATGTATTAAAAAAAATCGCAAATAACCGCGTTTCGGAAAAAATTACGCAAATAACCATGTTTCAGATGACTCCCCAAAGGAGGAGCCGTCTGAATTGGCGCATGCACCTAATTTTTAAGGGGAGGCGTCATCTCACTTGGCGCCTATGTGCTTAGGGCATGCCCTAAGCCAAGTGAGATGACGCCTAGGTGTTATTTTAGGGCAAAATGTGATTTTTTTTTGTCCGGTGCGTTGCGTGTTGGATCAGGATCAACAAAATGGACTTTTTATTATTAAAAAAATAATTACATCCAACTGTATTACATTAAAATAACAGATTTAAAAAAACAGATAAAAAAACGGATAAAAAAATACAGGAAAAAAAAACAGATAAATCAGTGATCCCCCGGAACCCGGTAATGTCCCCCGGTTCCGCATCCCCGTCCTCTCCTTTCTCGTGCTGGGTGTCGTCGCGTTTCCTGCTGCGGCAAGGTCGATGGCCCAACGAAGTCAATGCGGTCCGGATCCATAAAATCAGTCAGATCTCCATATCTAGAAGATCCGCTTTGGTACAGTCGGTTACCCATACCCTCAAAGTTTGGTCGTGTTGGCGGTGGGTGGGGTTCCATAGTGGGTGGTAGCATTGGTCGTCTGAGTACGGTGGGTAGAAAGGAAATGGATCTTGGGGTGTTTCGTATTGAGGATGTTGGGTGGTTTGGTGATATTGTGGTTGATGGTAGGCTGGGTCGGTTTGTTCGTAATCTTCCGACATTCCCATATCAGGGCTAAGGCTGGATGTTGAGGGGACCATATTGGGATATATGGAAGACTGAAATTGTGTGTGGGGTATGCGGGTGTGCTGGTATTGGGATTGGTATTGTGGTTGGGTGTGAGGCATATCGGGGTATTGGTAGTGTGGTGGTGATTTTGGTTGGTTGTGTGGTATTTGAGTGTAATTGTGTTGTGGTGGGGACTGTGGTTGGGTGTTTGTGGGTCTGTTTCTTCTTGGGGGTTGGTGGGAGGTTGATGGGTTTTGGGTTTGTTGTTGGGGAAACGAGGGTTGTGCCCATTGTGTGTGTGGGTCAACCAAGTACCTTGGATGAGACACGTGCATTTCAGGGTTACTAACCGACCTGTACCAAGACAAATATTGATCCGTGTGTCGCATATTACCTTGATTAAGGAAAACTGGGAATTGTAAGACATGGCGGTGACGCCTCTGCCACATCTTACACCATTCCGGAGCGAAGTCTTTCCAGTTGGTAAGACCCCACTGGGCGTCGACCCTTTTAAGATGCCATGGGGACAAACAAGTTGGATCACTTGGTATCTCTTGATGCATTCCGAACTACATCTTCACACGGTCGCTGTGGTGCATCTCCACAATGTTGAACCGAATGATTGCAGTCTTCGCGGTCCAAGTTGCTGCATCCTCCGGGTTTGGATCATGGCCCAAACCCAAATATGGTCTCCAGACGAACTGCGATAAAATTTAAATCAGGTTAACGCAAAAGTAATGTATAAATAATTTAAATGAAGAAAAGTTAAAAGCTACGACGTACGTCATCCGGGCCTAAGTGATCCAACAGATTGCAGTATAGTGCGACATTGAATCTTGGATTCTTGCCGTAATCCATACCCCTCACACAGTACCTAAAGGAAATGAAAAATATTTTATTCTTAGCATATATTTGGGGAAGAGATGAATAGTAATAAATGCTATAACTTGATGACTTACTTTGTTGCGTACGGGAAACCGAAAATGTTGTTGTTGACGGGGTTTAAGGACTCCATCCTCCACCAACCCCAGGCTTGTAGTAAAAAAGTGCACCCACAAAATGTACATTTTTCCTTGACTACATTTTTGCACAAGGAACTGTATAGGTGGGCTAAAATTGCAGAACCCCAACTATATTTTCTTGTTTTTTCAAAATTTCTTAGTAAATGTAAATACATAAAATTTACACTATTTCCCGTACTTTCGGGAAATAAAAAGGTACCAAAAAGTATCATAAGATAAGTTCTGGCTTTTACTACCCTGTCATTCTCGGAGGAATTTTCGTTTAATTCCAAACTTGCATAATGACTTTTCAGCTCAGTGAGTAGTATTCCCTGACCTCTCGCACCACCACCTTCCACCATATCCCTGCCCAACAGTTCTTCACACTGAGAGTTGGGTTGTTGAACCGACCCGTTCACGGCCTTACCGTCGACAGGGAGACCTAGTAGCATGTACACATCCTCTAGCGTGATGGTACATTCACCTATTGGTAGGTGAAATGTATGGGTCTCTGGTCTCCACCTTTCCAACATTGCAAGAATGAACCTCGAGTCAATGGTGCAGTTGGAGATCTTTATGACATGTCCAAAAACTGCGTATTCCAGATATGGTACGATAAATGGGTCGGGAGCCAGGTAGTTGTGAGAACGGATTCTGAATATTTTTGTGTCCTGAGTTCATAATGTAACATGTGTAAGATTAAGTAAGACGAACAACGCATTATCTGAAGTATGAAAAATGTATAACCAAAATAGAAACTTACAAATGCGGCAATGTTTTCCCTTGTGCCTCTGTGAGTATCGCCCATTGTTAGAAGAGCCATTGTTTAAAATGCTTGAGATTATGAAAGACTTAGGAAGAGATAGAGAGTATGAAAGACTTAGGAAGAGATAGAGAGTATGAAATACTATGAAAGATTTCGTAGCAGAGAGTGAGACTTGTGTGGGTGTGAGAGATGTATGATATGGTATGTATTTATAGGCAAATAAATTTCATAT
Organism: Vicia faba; assembly: GCA_948472305.1. NCBI lineage: Eukaryota > Viridiplantae > Streptophyta > Magnoliopsida > Fabales > Fabaceae > Vicia > Vicia faba. Next base: position 1,164,905,939 of record OX451735.1, on the reverse strand, counting down.
AGTGGTTACTGGTGCTTGCATGCATGCGAAGTGTCACTCTTGCAGGCTAGGTGGCAGCCTAGGGGGTTACATATATGCATGCATGCATGTACAAAAAATGAAAGGTGTCACTCTTGCAGGCTAGGTGACAGCCTAAGGATGTATCACGATTGGACAGTAAGGGAGGCGCCATTTGACTTGGCGAAAGAGTACAAAAATGAATGGTGTTGCCACCCCAATTGGCGAATAAGAGGTGTCCTTTGTTGCAGGCTAGGCTCAGGCTAGGTGACAGCCTTTGGGATTCCTTGCCTGAATGCATGTAAGCCCATTGGAGGTGATGTGAGGGGACTTACAACATACAGTATAGGTGCAGAGTAGGCGTAGGCTAGGTGGCAGCCTAGGGGGTTACATATTTGCATGCATGTATCGCGATTGGATAGTAAGGGAGGCGTCATTTGACTTGGCGAAAGAGTACAAAAATGAATGGTGTCGCCACCCCAATTGGCGAATAAGAGGTGTCCTTTGTTGCAGGCTAGGCTCAGGCTAGGTGACAGCCTTTGGGATTCCTTGCATGTAACACTATTGGCAGCCTTGGGGGTTGCATCCTTACTTAATTGAAATTTTTAGTCTTGTGTTTATCATAACATTCATTCACTTAATCTGTCAAATCTTCCAACCTTCAAACGTTCTTACAATCAAACCTTCAAACCTTCAAACAATCAAACACATAAAATTTCGAATCACTCATAAAGTTCAAACATTCCAACATTCAAACCTTCATACAATCAATAAACCGCAAACATTCCAACCTTCGAATCACTCATAAAATTCAAACATTCCAACCTTCAAACCTTAAAACAATTCTACGCAATGGCCTCTGCACCACAATTTGTCATCAAATCACATTTCAACGGTGAGACATACATTTGTCCCACCGCTGGGTTTTTATTTAGAGACACAGACAACATCCGATTTCTCTTAAACGAGAAAGCCAATTTCTCGTACTTCAAAAAAAGATTGGAGGCCAAACTTGAACGAGGCCCGGTGTCCCAGATATTTTATCAGAATCCAGTTTTCTTTGGAAACAACCAAGTAATTTTTTATAAGGTTGAAGTTCAAGATGACGAGGATCTCCAGAATATGTTTTCCAGCCATGTCTGGGTACGACTCTATTGAGTTGTACGTTATGCTGCGAGAGCCTCAGGTGACACAAGAGGTTGATCCTTTGGAGAATGAACAAGCTGAGGTAGATGCAGTTGATGATGAAGAAGAAGATAACGAGTTAGAGTTTGATGAAATGGTGAATGATGATTCTGACGATGATGGCATCCCTAGTATTCCTGCAAACAAAATCTACACACCACCTCTTCACATGACAAACTTCAACATGGGCGGAGATGAACCTTCTACTGACTTATTTTTCAATCTGTATATGCAGTCAGATGAAAATTTAAAAGAGAAGGACAAGTTTCGTAACAGAGAGGAATGCACCAGGGCCATTAAAAAATTCCACATGCTCAACTCGGTTGATTTTAAGGTGGATCGTGTCAACCCGAAAAGGTACAAGATCAAGTGTGTCCACCCTGACTGTATGTTCAAGCTGACCGCATCATACAGATTAAGGGGTGACTGTTAGGTCATAGGTTCCATGACTACCCACACTTGTGTAAGTTCCACTCAATCACAGGACCACCGAAAACTCAACTATAATCTCATCTGTCAAGAAATTCTACCCCTGGTCAGCAACGACCCATCTTTGAAGGTGAAAACAATCATCTCCCACATCACCACAGTTTTTAACTACACTCCGTCTTACCGTAAGGCGTGGTTAGCAAAGACTAAGGCGATTGAAACGGTGTACGGAAACTGGGAGGAGTCATACCAAGAACTTCCCCGCTAGCTGAATGCACTCAAGACGTATTCTCCAGGTAGTGTTTACGTTCTGGAAACAGTGCCAGCATACGCCCAAGATGGTAGTCTACTAAATGGGAACGGAATATTCAGTCGCGTGTTTTGGGCATTTCAACCATGCATCACAGGGTTTGCATCATGCAAACCAATTATACAAATTGATGGGACTTGGTTGTATGGGAAGTACAAAGGCACGCTACTGATGGCAGTTGCACAAGATGGCAACAACAACATTTTCCCCATTGCCTTTGCCCTTGTCGAGGGGGAGACCGGTGGTGCTTGGAGCTTTTTCCTGAAAAATCAGCGGACACACGTGGCTCCTCAACCAGATCTCTGTTTGATCTCGGACATACATGCCTCCATTGAAAGTGCCTACAATAATCCAGCAAATGGTTGGCATGACCCTCCTTCTACGCATGTCTATTGCGTTAGGCATATCGTCCAGAATTTCTCGAGGGAGATCAAGGACAAAACATTAAGGAAAGCGGTTATGAATGCCGGATATGCATTGACACAACCCACATTCAAATATTACCGCAACGAGATCCATTTGTCAAATCTGGAAGCCGGTAGGTGGACCGACAATATTCCGGTGGAAAAATGGACTAGGTCATACGATAATGACCAAAGATGGGGGCACATGACAACGAATCTTATTGAATCAATGAATGGGGTATTCAAAGGCATACGAAACCTCCCTATCACTGCCTTGGTAAAATCTACGTATTTTAGGATGGCTGCGTTATTTTCCAAAAGAGGTGAAATATGGAATGCGGTGTTGCAATCTGGACAACTATGGAGTGAAAGCTGCATGAAATGCATTAAGGCTGAAAGTGTTAAAGCCAACACTCATATGGTTATACGGTTTGACCGACACAGCTACAACTTCATTGTGAAAGAGACAACCGACCATAATGAAGGCCTGCCAAGACAAGAATATAGGGTCATGCTACCTTCTCAATGGTGCGATTGTGGCAGGTTTCAAGCATTTCGTATGCCTTGCTCTCATGTCATTGCAGCTTGTGCTCATACCCATCAAGACGCACTGCAACTTCTGTCAAACATTTACAAATCTGAAATGTTGCTCAACGTTTACAACAACAACTTTCCTTTGGTAGCAAAACCAGATTATTGGCATGCATACGACGGCGAAATAGTGTGGCACAATGACCAAATGCGAAGGAACAAGAAGGGTCGTCCCAAAAGTAAGCACATCACAACAAAAATGGACGATCTTGACAGGTTGGAAAGAAAGTGTGGTTTATGCCGTCAGGTCGGACACAATCGTAAAAACTGTCTGAATCGGGCGTCTGGCTCGACCACATAAATATTGTAATACATAAAATCTTTTCTTAATTGTGTTGTAAACATTTGGGTTTTCCGTTAACAGGTTTTGCTACAATTAATAAAACGCGTACAAGAATAATTAACGATATTTCATCTACAAAATTACAACTGTTAACACAATTTCATCTGACCCATGCATCATTAACATTACATCGCTGTCTGTTTTGACTTCCTCCAACCACACATTAGGTCTTCCTGTCGCATGTGAGGTTGTTGTTCATCTTCGCTGGATCCTTCGAATTTTTTCCCCCTCTGCAATGTCTCCATCTAGCCATCGCATCAACTCCCGCTTCAGACGCTCCATGGAGTGAATGTGCCAAAATTTCATTTTCATCGCAGGTTTCGTGGCGGAGAAGATAACGTAACCATCTCTGCTAAAAATCATAGGCGACGTCATGACGCAAATAACAGAGTACAAAATAAAAATACAGTGCGAGAAAGTGTGAGAAATTTCAGAGAAACGGACGAATTATTTATAAAACAACATTTTGCCCTAGTTTTACCCTAGGAGCCAAGTGAGATGGCGCCTCCTCTCACTTTTAAGGAGCATGCGCCATCTCACTTGGCTAAAAGCCAAGGGAGACGTCAAGTGAGATGGCGCCTAGGGCAAATTGATAGGTGCATGCGCCATTTCAGATGGCTCCTCCTTTGAGGAGTCATCTGAAACATGGTTATTTGCGTAATTTTTTCTGAAACCCGATTATTTTTGAAATATTATTTTAATACTTGGTTATTAATAAAAAAAATTCTTAAGTAATTAACTACTTACTTAAATAAAAAGAGAAGGAAAAAAAAGTATTGATGGATGACTTCAAGTTAAAAATTGCTAAAAATCACCTATAAAATAGAAGAACGAAAAGATAGAAAAGTTGAGAGAAGTTTGTCTAAAATAAATTATTTTAATTATATAAAAGAGTTAAAATGCCATGGGGCACAATATACACACATCTTCCCATGTTTTAATTATAATCATCAAAAATCTTTCAAGTCGTTCTAGGTCAAAAGATATATAAGAGCATTAATATCTACTATATTGTGGACTCGCGCACAGCATGAGATTGATTTGAATTTTTATCTCAAATTTTATTTTAAATAAATAAATATATTTTAGCAAATATAATTACATATAATATATATTCGTAAAAATAATAATAATATTAATGATAATAATAAATATTATAGATTTATATTATAATATTTATTAAAGAATATAATATTTATCAAAGAAGTTATAATATCAAAATCAATATCATTCAAAGAATAATATATATATATATATATATATATATATATATATATATATATATATATATATATATATATATATATATATATATATATATATATATATATATATATATATATATATATATATAAAATGGAAAATAAAAATTATTGAAATTACATAAAAGTATATTAATTCATATTTAATTATCAGTTTAGAATATGAATAATAAAAAATCTAACTTATCAATTTTAATACAATGAAATTTTTTAATTCAGCAAACAAAGAATTAAAAAAAATCATAAGTATGATAATAAATAGTGACTAGTCAATAATAAAGAAAAAATGATGAGATTTTTTAGTTAATAATATTTTCAAATAATATAATACTTAGTTAATATCTTCAAAAACATATCTTATATATTTTATTTAATAAAATAAAAAATATGCAAAGATCTCAAATATTTATTTATTATTTAATGGAAAATAAAAATTACGGAAATTAAGAATTTATACTATAATATTTATCAAAGAATAATATATATATATATATATATATATATATATATATATTATTGAATAGAAAATAAATATTAAAGAAATTACATAAAAGAATATTATTTCATATTTAATTATCAATTTAGAATATGGATAATAAAAAATCTAACTTATCAATTTTAATACAATGAACTTTTTTAATTCAGCAAACAAAGAATTAAAGAAATCATAAGTATGGTAATAAATAGTGGTTAGTCAATAATAAAGAAAAAATGATGAGATTTTTTAGTTAATAATATTTTCAAATAACATAATACTTAGTCAATATCTTCAAAAACATACTTTATATATTTTATTTAATGAAATAAAAAATATTTAAAGAGCTCAAATATTTATTTTAAAATTAATATCAAATATCTTTTTTAAATAATTTTTTAATTCTACATAATAAAATATTTTAGAGTAAAAGGTATTTTAATCCAAAAATATAATTATGTTTAAAACTTTAAAATAAATATAATATAAAGAATTTCAGTACAATGAATTTATTATGATAATACAATTTTTGTCCATTAAATTGATTTATACCATATCAATGTTAATTATATTTAAATTAATAATAAACTCAATCACATCTTATTAATAAAATATATAATATTAAGATAAATGATGCAACATAAATATATTCTCTTCACCTAATTCACATAAAAAAAACATATTCATATTAAAAAATAAAAGAAAATTAGAAAGAAAGTTAAAATATTAAATTAATAAAAATTAAATCAATAAAAAAGAGAGTTTAAATATTTAAATAAAATAATTTCAGTTTGTATTCTTACACAAAAATCAATAAAAAGACACAAATAGAAATAAAAAGTTTTATGCAAATCCAACCATACCATCAAAAAATTATTTGTAGACAATGATGATAACTCAATATCATATATTTATAGGTAGAGTGGTTATGGATAGAACAAAATATATGATTATAAAAATAATTAAAGAAAAGGAGTTACAAAATATCATAAATCTTTGAACTACTTATAATTAAAAGGAGTTAAAAAATATGTGATTATGTAACTCATAAACCTTTGAATTACATAAAAGAAAAGGAGTTACAAAATATCAAAAACCTTTGAGTTACTTTTTTTTTTCTATTTTATAACTACTATTTTTTAATTATATTCATTCACTCATTTATTGTATTAATATAGATTTTAATTAATAATTTAAATTATTATTATTATTATTATTATTATTATTATTATTATTATTATTAATATTATTATTATTATTATTATTATTATTATTATTTATTATTATTTGTTTCTATTCATAATTATGAATCTTTGAATTACTTTTTTTTTCCTATTTTGTAAATCATATTCTTTAATTATATTCATTCACTCATTTATTGTATTAATATAGATTTAAATTAATAATAATAATAATAATAATAATAATTATTATTATTATTATTATTATTATTATTATTATTATTATTATTATTATTATTATTATTATTATTATTTATTATTTTATCCATAATTACTTTACATATAAAAATGTGATAATTAGTTATCATCATTGTCTACAAGCAATTTTTATCATAATTAGTTATTAAATTAATTTTTATATTTGTGATTTGTATTTATTATTTAAAAAAATTAAGTAATACAAAATTTATATAAAAATATGTATAAAATAGTAAATAATTTTATTCTTATTTGATTTCTTTTATTTTCAATTTTTGTTGAGTAGTAATTATTAATTTATTTCTTTACTTTTTAAAATTTTTTATATTATCATAATTATAAAATTATAGTGTATTAGTTTTAATTTTAATAATTATTAAAATAAAACTTATTAATTATTTTTTATTTTTTGAATTAAAATAAAAAGAATGAAGAGTTTTTTGAGTTTTATTTTTTAAATTTATAATTGAAATTAGAATAAGAATATTAATAGTATCATCATCATTATTATATATCATATAACTCATATATTATATTAATTTTAAGATATTATAATTATATAAATTTTATTAAAAAATTTAAATTGAAAAAATAATAAAATAATTTTAAATTTTGTGATTTGTATTTATTATTTAAAAAAACTAAGTAATTCAAAATTTATAATTTGAATATTAAACAGAATACTTAAAATATAATAATTAAAAAATAATTAAAAGAGAATTAAGATTATAAGATATAATAGTGTTAATTAAATATAATAGTATTAATTAAAAATTTATATTATTATTATTATTATTATTATTATTATTATTATTATTATTATTATTGTTATTATTTGATAATTAAAGATTTTTTTGTATAAGATATAATAGTGTTAACTGAATATATTATTATTATTATTATTTATAATTGTGGTAGTGGGTTATTATATTATTATTTTTGTTATTATTATTATTATTTTAATATTATTATTATTATTATTATTATTATTATTATTATTATTATTATTAGTGATGGTTTAATATTATTATTATTATTATATTATTATTATTATTATTATTATTATTATTATTATTATTATTATTATTATTATTATTATCCATTTTAATATATAATTTATATAATTAGGATTTGTATTTAGATTTATTATCAAATAACATGTGGCGGGGATTGTTACCAAGATGACATGTGACTAGTGTTGCTATTATGACTTTTTTAAATTTATATTAAGTCTTACTTTTATTCTTTAAATTGATTTTATTTATTTATTTATATTATTTCACATTTTCTAATTATTTAAAAAATTAATCTACATTTTTTTAATATTCATACGATATATCAAAAAATTTAAAGTAGACCCATTAAACATCACATTTATATTTAATAAAATAGTTATTGACACTTTGAAATATATATTTAATAAAAAAAGTTAAATACGTTTTTAGTCCATATAAATAATTCTGTTCATTCTAAAATTTTTCTTCCAATAATGATTCTTTTAAAATTTTGTGTCATATTTTTTTATCTTTTTGCAATTTTGCTACAATTAAGCTACTAATTCGATCGTTAAGTGAAAAACCTTCACTAATTTATAATCAAATCGTATCTAAATTTCAAGAGAATCAAAAAATATAAATAAATTTTTTAATAAAACTATTATTCGAATTTTTTTTTATAAAAACCAAAATTACAGGTATTACATATTTATAGAAATCCTAAACATATTTAATTCTAAATAAAACAAAAACTATCATTTAAAGTTATGTCAGACCAACAACGTTCACAAACAATAAATTTTGTAAATATCAACCAATTTTAAAGACAGTAACATTGATATCTCCGTAAAAACGGTGGCATGGCATCGATGTTTATATCCATTACATCCAATTTAATTCTTTAAATAGATTTCACTTAATTTTTTTTATTATTTCATATTTTTCAATTATTTAAATAATTTATTTATATTTTTCAAATATTCATACAGTAACATATAAAAAAATTTAAAATTGATCTCATTAAACATTACATTTATATTTAATAAAATAATGTTTGCACTTTGAAACATACATATTTTAAGAGTTAAATATATCATATCCACTTCAATAAAGTGATATTTGATTTTATCTCCTTTAAATTTATTTTTTTTGTGATTTACTCTTTAATAAATAAAGATTATTTTATAATAGACTTTCATCACTATTTCACTCATAATCTTTCTATATGGTATTATTTTTATTCACTGTATATTATTATTTTTTATTTAAATAATGAAATGTCAATATTCTTTAAAAATATAAAAAAATAATAAACGAATTTAATCATATAGGGGGACAGATAAAACACATTATAATAATAGGAATAACATATATTTAATCTATATTTAATAGAAAAAAATTCATATAAAGTTAAGTCAGACCAATAACGTTCACATGCAGGTTGGATTTTCATAAATATAGCATGTGTAGAAACGGTGGCATGGCGCCGATGTTCACGCATACTATTAACTTTTTATATTATTAATATAAAGAGAGGGAAGAAAAAAAATATATTATGAAATTACAATAATAAGATTGAAAACAATACATCAAGTTCTCCATAAGATGAGAAAATTATTTATCAAAATAAAAACATGAATTGTATAATATGCTACTTATTCCATCGAAAGCAAGTAGATCGTCCATCTTTTTCAGTTTTACATGGTCCAGATTTGAATATATTCCAGTTGCAATTTTCACATCCAATTCTAAGCTCATCATTGTTGTAAATATCAAACCAATGGAGTTCCCCATTCCATGTAAAACCACAAAAGAATAGCGTGTGGCCAATAATTCGTCTAGGTTGAAAACTCCAACTATAATTTTCACCGTGATGTAAAAGATGAACTCCTAAATCATCGTCTTTAGATTTACAATGAACAGTTAAATCTAAATTTCCGTCTAAAGAATTAACAATATTCTCATGAACTCCAAGTATATTGTTCCCCAATAGCAACATTAACACACATATCAAGATTACATATTCGAGAAATGAAAACATTGCGCCTTTGAATGATATTTTTGTAAAAATGACTAAAATTTGATATATGAAAGAAAAACACTTACATTTACAAGAGGTTGTAAGGATATAAATACATAAATTTTGATATATATGGATAAACATTTTAAATTATAACAAAAGTAATTAAGGAATGTGCGAAAAACAGATTAGAAACTACTAAGAAAATAATTTGGATAAGAAAAAAACTACTAAGAAAATATTGAGTAAATATATTAAACAAAATAAATTCAAAGAGATTCATAGTCCGTTTCACACAGTAATTAATATTAATTTTAAAATGAATTACTACTTTGTTTAAACACAACACAATAAAATTTAAAATAAAGTTTTTCATCCATACATTAAAAATGTAAATTTTCATTATTATAAGTTAAATCTTATCAGATTTTACGTCTTCTCCCTTTTTGCTTTTTTATTCAATACATCTTATTATATAAAAAAGTTAAATCTTATTATATAAAAAAGTTAAATCTTCATCATTGTTGTAAAAGGTTATGTTTTGATAGTAGTAATTTTTTCTATGTGTACCTCTCATTTTTTTCTAAAACATCTCTCGTTGTTGCACGAGCCCACGAGAAGCAGATAAATTATATATAAATATAAATGATTTAATTTTAAAAAAATAAATAAATAATATATATATATATATATATATATATATATATATATATATATATATATATGACATTTTAATTTAAATATTTTCATTTGATTTTAAACATTCAATAAAAATATAATTTTTTTATATGATTTCAATTTTTTTAATTGTGGATACACGTCTTTTAACATCGAACTTTTTAAATCAGTAGCAAATACATTTTTCTTAATCACGAATTGTATTTAATATTTTTTAATGGTGATTTTTTTTATTAGAATTATGTTCTGTGTTTAAAATGAACCAAATTTGAAGTAAATTTTTTATTTTAAAATATCTTATCAATGTTAAATACTATTATGTGTGACTGTTTGATTTTTTTTAATTTTATTGTCATTAAAATCCATTTTCTAATTTTTTATGTTGAATATGTAAATTTAAATTTCAAAATAAAAATTTTTATTTATATGAAAAATTATATAAATAGTATTTTTATTTTTATTAGAGAAATATATGATAAAATAAATATTATAATTTTGACCATGATTTTGTAAGTTAATTTTTTTAATTGATAATGATTATATTTTTTTGAAAATAGATAAAAACAATTTTCAAGTTTACAAAAAGTTAACCATGATTTCTGAATTAAATTATATAAAAGGTTTCTTTTAAAATGTATTTGTAAGAATTATAAAATTTATACAATATCTTACAACATTGTTGCCAACTATTTTCTATATATAGTATATAAAAAATTATTTGAGATATTATTGAGGGTTAATAATTGAGGTTGAGAAAATGAAGAAAAGAGATGAATATAAACTTAAGAGAAAAAACATGGAATTTTTTAGAAGTACCACATCATTTTTTTTACTAGATGGTATTTATATTTAAATAGACGACATTTCAAATGAATAAGAAAACAATTTTGGAGTTCAAAATTTATATATATATATATATATATATATATATATATATATATATATATATAGTTTATTTTGACACAAAATCTTGTCATTTCATTATTTTAATCTAAAAGTGAATGTTTATTCAGTTAACCATGAATATGTGCTATTTATGTAATATTATTTTATTTTCTTTTTTAATATCAAATATACTTTATTTTCTAGAATGAGATGTTTCTTTTGTAAAGACACTCTCTCTCCTCCGATTTCTTTTTTGTTTTGTTTTTTATATTAAAAACTTCAATTTATATTAAAGTTTTAATGATTTAATATTTATAAGTTTAGGTTTAAAAATAAAAATGATTTTAGCTTTTTACTATGAAGAGACATTTTTTATATGGTTATGATAATAATAAAAGAATATTTTTTACAAAAGAGAATATTTGATTATTTTCTTTCTATTAAAAAAACTTATTGACAAAATAATAATAATAATAATAATAATAATAATAATAATAATAATAATAATAATAATAATTATTATTATTATTATTATTATTATTATTATTATTATATTTGATATTGACGATACGATCTTATTATATTTTATTTTTGATTGAATGCAAAAAATAATATATGATCATTATTTTAAGACTTAATTGAGTTTGGATCCTCTATTTTATTTGATTCACGAAATTCGTCATCATATTTTAAATTAAACAATTTTGGACCTCTCTCATACTTTAATACTTATAATTAATGATATTTCCATTTATTTAATTACAAATTTCTTATAAAATATGATAAATCATCTGATATAAATTTATTGTAGACTTATAGATAAACATACAAGTTAAATGTTCATTGATTTTTTATAAAAAACATGAAAGGCACCAAAATTATTTGAATTTAAAATAGATGGATTAATTTCGTGAATAATATATAAAATTAGAGGATCAAAATTATAATTTAGTCTTATTTTAATTATGTGTAGTATAAATATCTTAATAAACTACTTATATGAATTTTCTCTATACGAGAGTGTTGTATTTTATAAAAGATAATATTTGAAAATTAATTTTCAATTTTTTTTAAAATACCAATTTTTTTTGGAGAAATATAAAAATATATTAAAACCAAAAACTATGAGCTATAAGATGATCACTAAGGATCCAACCCTCCAAAAGACAAATACTCTCAACAATTACAAAACCATTAACTCAGCTAACTTCTTCTTAACTTTGGGTATACACTACCCCCTATAGACTAAATTGTCTATCACTATTCCCCCTATATTTTTGTTATTTACATGGATCCCAAAGCTCTTTTTGTTTCTATAACTCCATGCTTCATAGATTGTCTCACCTATAACACTTCTAATCAACATAGCCTTCCAACCTTTACCACTTTCTTGTTTAATCACCCAAAAAGGTCCTCCTGCCACCCATCAGGGACATGAAAATGTTCATCCATTTCAGCATATCAGTCCATATGTGTTGAAGCCCTGCACATTGAAAAAATAAATGTTTCAGAGTTTCTACTTGGCTGCAAAAAATAGAAAAATTTGTAGACAACATCACAAATCTGAAAAGCTTTCTTTAGTGGCTAAGTTGTTATGGCAAGCAAACCACAAAATGAAAATGGCTCTAGGCCTAGAAAAATTCCTATACATCAAATGCCTCCAAGTTACTTTAAGTTAATTCCCTTTGATATGCTTATAGACTTTCTTGGTATCAAAGTTGTTACTCATAGTGTCCCAATCATTCATGCTATTCACCTTGTCCCTTTGTTTTAGAATGACCTCGAACATCCATGAGAAAGAAGGCTTTATTTGAATATGCATCAGCTGCTCTGACTTGATATAGTAAGAATGCATCCATTTTATCCAGAGGGACTCATCCTTCCCGCTAAGATTCCACAACAATTTAAGCAGAAAAACCTGATTCCACTCTTCCAGAGATACAACATTAAGCCCCATTGATCTTTAGGTGCGCACACTTATGACCAAGCCACAGGAGATTTCCTAGAAGCTCCATCACTGCCACTCCAGAGAAAAGCTCGACAAATTAAATCAATTTTCTTTACCACTTTCTTAGGAATAGGAAGGTACTGAACCCAGAACTGTGTCATAGATCTGGCCACACTATTGATAGGTTGCAGCCTGCCAGAATAGCTTAGGAACTTGGAGCTCCAATGGTGGATTCGAGCAACTATCTTGTCAACCAAGCACATGTAGTGCTGAACTGCAGGCCTTTTGCTCGAGATGGGAATACCCAGGTATCTAAATGGAAGAACTCCTTCAGGGAAAGTTGTTATCCTTTTAATTTCTTGCTTAATGCTATCATCAACACAACCCAAATACACGCTGCATTTCATAGGACTAACCTTCAGGCCAGTTGTCCTAGAAAACTCCTGCATTTTTTTCATGGCCAGCTTAACAGAGATAAAGTCTCCTCTTTTGAATATCAACAAACCATAAACAAAATTGAGGTTGATGATCTTCTGTCTTTCACACTTAGCATGAAAATTAAAATCAGGAATTTTATGCAGCTTATGCAAACATTTGTTGAGATATTCCATCATAATGACAAAGAGCAAGGGTGAGATGGGATCCCCTTGCCTAAGTCATACTTTGGCTTGCATAATGGAAGTAACCTCTCCTGTAATGTTGAATCTATAGGAAACAGAAGTGACATCTCTCATAATCCAAAGCCTGAACCTGTTGGGTATGCCAATCTCCTACAGAATATGTTCAAGAGCATGCCAATCCAGAGTGTCATAGGCTTTCTAGATGTCAAGCTGAAGCATACATCTAGGTGTGCCATTGTCCCTGTTGTATCCCCTTATCAATTCATATGCCAACATGATATGGTCGTGAATTTTCTGGCCAGAGATGATCACTGCTTTACTAGGATGGATAATACTATTCATAATGCAGCCTAATCTACTAGTTAGGATCTTAGAGATAAACTTGTATATTGTAGTGCAGCAGGAGATAGGTATGTAATCTTTGATAGTTTTTTCACCATTACCTTTAGGGTCTAATATCACTAAAGTACAGTTGATGGCCATGTACATGTAGCCCTCATCAAAGAACTCCATAACAACTTCCAACATATCCTGCTTCACAGTATTCCAAGAAGCCTTGAAAAACTTGGCACCATAACCATCAATGCCCAGAGCTTTTAGATCTCCTATACCCTTCAAAGCTTCTTCAATTTCTACAACAGTCACATCAGCTTCAATTCTAAGTCTTTGCTCATTTAACACTTGAGGGCCCTCTCTCATAGCTAGCACATCTATACCATGCAAGCTCTATTCAGCTTTCCCCATCATGTTGCCATACAACTCCCACACCTTATTTTCAATGTCAGTTTTAGAAGTTAGGAGGATGCCATCATCTGTGTAGAGTCTCTTCATGTCAGCCTACTTCTGTTTAGATTTTACATATGCATGAAAAAAAACTATTATTCCCATCTCCCAATCTCAACCAATTTATCTTAGATCTATGTTGCAACATTTTCTCTTCAGTTTCATTATACTTGATCACTACTTCAGTACACACCTTGACAGCTATAATACAGTTAACATTTAACCTGTCATGTATAAGGTTATTTTGAGTCTCCAAAAGATCATCCCTAGCTTACCTAAGGTCTCTATGAATGCCCAAGAGAGTTTTATTCATCTGAATAATCACAGGTTTTAACCTTTGAAGCTTCTTCCACAATATCATCACAGGTATATAACCCATAGGCTGATGCCAACTTTTAGCAACTGCAGATTGATATCCTTCCATGGAGATCACAAAGTTAATGAACTTGAAATTATTCTTCTTATCCTGTAGATGGCCAAGTGCAGGCTCTAAACTCAGCAATGCATGATCAGATATACCAGGTTGCATGTAGTGCAAAGTGATGGACATATATATCTGGAACCAGTCCATATTAGCCAGGACCCTATAAATTATGGAATATATAACCCCATAAACCTGGTTATTATACTAAGAGAATTGATCACCCACATTATCCATCTCAGCCAACCCAGTAATCTGCATCATATCAACCAGGTTGACATACTCCCTTTCAGTCACAATATTACCTTCAACCCTGTCACTAGCCTTCACAACATTGTTGAAATCCCCAATGAGTACCCAAGGTCCTTGTTGAGAGTTAGCAATCAGTTGAATGTCCCTCCATAACCCTTTTCTAACCTCCAACTTATTAGAAGCATATATGGAAGAAAAATAGTGCATGAAATTACCCCTGGTATCATAAATTCCTCCATGAATCATTTGCATAGAACTACTAATGCACCTGAAATCTACACGGTTATGATCCCAGTATATCCAAATCCTCCTATTATAGTGAGCATTGTAGTTATCTATATACATAACTTTCAACTTCAACTTAACTCTAACTTTATGAGTTTGTCATGCTTGACTCTAGTCTCAATTATCACAGTAATTCTAGGGTTTAGACTGCAGAGGCGAGAGCTTACCTCTGTAGTCTTCACCACCTTATTCAGCCCCCTCACATTCCATGAAACAATCATGGAACAACTTTGTGACTACCAGGGGGATCCTTCAAAATCCCTATCATCCCAAAACCATTTTGACAGTGAAGAGGGTTTGATGTTGATCCTTCCCAAACTATAGCCTTTCCTCTATCTCTACAACTTGAAGTAACCTGAGTCCACTCTGGCTGAGTCACCCTTGGGTTCTCTGCTTTTCCTTCATCCTTTTCCTATTCCTGTTTGGCACTCATAGCAGTATCTTTTGGCTTCTATTATTTAGGAGGCTTCTCTCTCTTTTTCATATAGTCATGGCCAAAAAGCTGACACTTTCCACAATACACGAGTCTCCACTCATACTAAACAGGTTGCTGCATACTGCTGCCTTCAACATCTTGAATGTGATTTCCTTAATAAGCTCTTGTGTGATGTCCACCTCAACCAGTATCCTAGCATATGAGACTCACAATTTTCTAGCTGTGCATTCATCAGTAACAATTGGGTTTCCAAGGGAGCTTCCAATCTTCCCCAAGCTATTAGCTCTCCATAGGTATAGAGGTAACTGAGGGAATTTCACCCAAATCAGGACCGTGCACAACATATCCCTTTTCAAGTTGAAATTAGGTCTTCAATCAGTCAACAACATAGGCATGTTGCGTATGGTATAAGGGCCGTTCGGAAGCACTTCATCCTTCTCCCAGATTGACTTGAATTGCATAATGAAATATCCTTCCTCATTGAAGAACATGTCCGGTAAAGTCACAAAATTTCAGGATTTCATCATGTATTGCTTCAGTGCATTCATGCTTAAGTCACCACCAATCACATATATGATGAGTGAAGATTCCAAAAATCTTAACTTCGGAATCACATCCTCCTCTTCAATTTCTACTACAACTGTTTCATTGATAATCTTTGGTGCCACAAAGCTAATTTCCATTCCTTTCGCAGGGTTTCTGTTCTCATTGATCACATCCACCCATAGCTTCTTCACCTCTATTTTCCCCATCATACTATGCGATTATGGTTTCAGGACCCTTTCCTTTTCCTTCCGCTGTCAACAGTTCACAAGTACTGGTCTTCTCATATTCATTATCCTCATCTGCAAGCACAACACAACCCCGATGAACCTTAACAGATGTCGATGGCGATGAAGGCACCTTCGGTGGCCGCCCTCTCCTCTTCGACCCCATACTTCTTTAAAAAAATATTAACGATATATATATATATATATATATATATATATATATATATATATATATATATATATATATATATATATATATATATCCATGAACAAAACTTTTGTGTGTTTCTTTATACTCTGATATGTATTCGCGTTACTATTTTAACAATTTGTATCAGATAACGTTTAATCTTGGAGGTGCAAAATTCAAATTGACTCGGTTCAACGGAACGAGAAATTTTAGTTTATGGCTTTTTTACCCAAAAATTTTCCCTCCCATATTTCTCAAAACATTTAAAGAAAGATCCTCAAGTTGCTCAGGGTAGTCCAAGGGTTGGCCAGACAAGCTCTCTCATAAGGCAGTCTACCTCAAATTAGGGTTTCATGTTGCATCAAGTTACTTGAGTCCAAGTGATCCCAAATTCTCACCAATGTCTTAATATGTTATCAATATTATCCATGTCAAGTTTCAAACCTTGCAGAGGAAGTTTGCTCAGTCAATTGCTCAAAGGCCCAAAAAATCGACTATGCTAAGGCAAAAGTCAATTGTGGCCCACATACAGTCAAACTTCAAGATTTTTGGTCAATATCCTCATTTTGAAGTATATTTCATAATTTTATCAAGGGTTGATCATGATTCATCAAGGATTGCTCATAATTCATCAAGACTCAAAAGCTGCTAAATTAGGGTTTTGCAGGAAAAGTCAACTCAACTTTGACCAAGCATAACTTTCTAATACTTTATGAGAAATGACCCATCCAAATCTCATTTTTAAGAGGATGCAATTCCCTACAATCCATCTTCATATCCAAAGTTCAAAATATGCACTCACAAGAAGTTATGAATTTGGACATTATAGGTCATTTTGAAAAGTCAACAAAAACACCTTTTTTGTCAAAGCTTCATACATGAGCATGGAATATCAAATTGAGATGATACCTAAAGGGTTGCTTAGAGGACATCTTAATATTTCTAAAAAGTCCATGAACACATCCAAAGAGTCAAAATTGAGGAAGTTATGCATTGGTGAAGTTGACCTTTTTTGCAAAATTGCCAAAAGTCAACTATGCCTAAAACTTCAAATTTTGCCAAATGGGCCCAATCTTTTTCACTTGTTTTGAGTTGTCAACATAGTCCACGAGCTCTAGCCCTTGCCACTTATCCTTATCATGTTTTTATTATTTATTTTGATTTTTATTTGAATTAATTCAATTTAAATCAAACCAAATCATATAAAATCCAAAATATTGAAAACAAAAGATTTTGTGCTTGTTTCAGGTTTTATTATACAGCTAGCATCAAATCAAACTCGTGTAAAGGCATGTGTGCACAAAAAGATTGGATTTGGATTATTTTTGGAAAGATTTTAAGGTGAATCAAATCAAGATCAAGGACATTGATGGAGGAAGATTGAGGCCAGGTTTTCAAACCACATGTGCCTCCAGAAAGAGAAGTTGAGTTTTCTATTGATCTTGTTCCTAGTACAAAACCTGTTTCTATGGAACCCTACATGATGTCGGCCTCTGAATTAGCAGAGTTGAAGAAGCAATTAGAAGACTTGCTTGAAAAGAAATTTGTGAGACTAAGTGTATCCCCTTGGGGAACTCCAGTGTTGCTAGTGAAAAAGAAGGACGGTAGTATGAGACTTTGTGTTGATTATCGACAATTGAATAAAGTAACGATTAAAAACAAGTATCCACTTCTAAGAATAGATGAATTGATGGATCAACTGGTGGGTGTGCGTGTATTTAGCAAGATTGACTTGAGATCAGGCTATCACCATATTCAAGTCAAAGATGACGATATTCAGAAGACATCTTTCATAACTCGATATGGACATTATGAGTATTCGGTGATGCCATTTGGTGTTACCAATACGCCAAAAGTTTTTATGGAGTATATGAACCATATATTTCAATTCATACTTGGATTGGTTCGTAGTCGTATTCATTAATGATATTTTGATATATTCCAAATCAGAGGAAGAGCATGTTGAATATTTGCAAATTGTATTGAAAGTTTTGAAAGAGAAAAAGATATATGTGAAGTTGTCAAAGTGTGAGTTCTGGTTGGAGAGAGTTAGTTTTCTTGGACATGTTATTTCAGGCGATGGTATTGTTGTAGATCCATCCAAGGTAGATGCAGTATTGCAGTGGGAGACTCCAAAGTCAGTTGAAGAAGTTAGAAGCTTTTTGGGCTTGGATGGTTATTATAAAAGATTCATTGAAGGCTTTTCTAAGTTAGCACTTCCGTTGACTCAGCTGACTTGTAAAGGAAAGGCGTTTGTGTGGGATATCTAGTGCAAGGAAAGTTTTGTTGAGCTAAAAAAGAAATTGATGACAACTCTGATTTTGATATTACTTAATCCTGGGGAATCATTTGTTGTATATTATGATGCTTCTAAATTGGGCTTAGGTGGTGTGCTTATGCATAATGATAAAGTTGTAGATTCTGCGTCGAGGCAATCGAGGATTCATGAAAGGAATTAACCTACTCATGATCTAGAATTAGCTGCAGTAGTGTTTGTACTAAATATTTTGAGACATTATCTTTACGGCTCTAGATTTGATGTATTTAGTGATCACAAGAGCTTGAAATATTTGTTCAACCAAAAGGAGTTGAATATGGGACAACGAAGGTGGCTAGAACTGTTGAAGGACTGCGATTTTGGGTTAAATTACCATCTGGGTAAAGCTAATGTTGTGGCAGATGCTTTAAGTTAAAAATTGTTACATATATCTTTTATGATGGTTAAAGAATTAGAATTGATTGAACAATTCAAAGACACGAGTTTAGTTTGTGAATTGACACCGCTGAGTGGGATGTTGGGAATGTTGAAGATTAATAGTGATTTCTTGAATAATATTAAAGAGGCCCAGAAGTTGGATGTCAAACTGGTAATAAGTCTGAAGATAATGACTTCAAAGTAGATGCGCAAGGTGTGTTGAGATTCCAGAGTAGAATTTGTATTCCTGATGACACCCAGATGAAAAAGATGATCCTGGAAGAAAGCCATACAAGTAAATTGAGTATTCATCTAGGTGAGACTAAGATGTATCAAGACTTGAAGAAGTTGTTTTGGTGGTCCATATTGAAACGAGATGTGGCACGGTTTTTGTATGCATGTTTGACTTATCAGAAGTCGAAGGTCGAAAATCAGAAATTGACGGGATTGTTGAAACTGTTAGATGTTCCAAAGTGGAAATGGGATAGTATATCCATGGACTTTGTAATGGGGTTACCGAGTACCCCAAGGGGGCATGATACGATTTGGGTGATTTTTGACAGGCTAACAAAGTAAGCTCATTTTATTCCGATTAGTATCAGTTTTCCGATACCACAATTAGATGAGATTTATATCCATGTGATTATGAAGCTTCATGATGTTCTATTTAACATTGTGTCTGATTTAGATCCAAGGTTCACTTCTGGTTTTGGGGAGAGTCTACAGGCTGTATTGGGCTCTAAGCTGAGATTGAGTTCGGCATATCATCCACAGACAGATAGACAGACGGAGAGGACTATTCAATCGTTGGAAGATTTGTTGAGAGCTTGCGTGCTTGAACAAGGATGAACGTGGGATAGTTATCTTCCATTAATAGAGTTTACTTATAACATTAGTTACCATTCTAGCATTAAAATGGAATTGTTTAAGGTATTGTATGGTCGAAGGTGTAAGACTCTGTTGTGTTGGTATGAATCTGGTCAAAAGTGTAGTGCTTAGGCTGGAAATTGTCCAACAGACTACAAAAAAAAGTGAAGCTAATTCGGGAAAAGATAAAAGATTCATAGAGTAGGCTGAAGAGTTACCATGAAAAGCGAAGGAAGGACCTTGATTTTCAAGAGGGAGACCATGTATTTTAAGATTCACATCGGTGACCGGTGTTGGACGAGAATTGATATCGAAGAAACTTACTCCTCAGTTTATTGGTCCGTATCAGATTTTGGACAAAATAGGGATTGTTGCTTATAGGGTGTCCTTTCCACCTAACCTTTCGAATTTGCATGATGTATTCCTTGTGTCGCGGCTTCAGAAGTATATTTTGGATCCATCTCATGTGATTCTGATGAATGACGCATAAGTGAGAGGGAACCTTACGGTTGAGACCTCTCATGAAATTAATTTGGGGAGGAGCAGCCGGAGAAAGTATGACGTGGGAATTAGAAAACAAGATGCGGGAGTCTTATCTGGAATTGTTCACAAAAGTTAATTTTCGAGGACGAACATATTATAAGTGGGACAGAGTTGTAATAACATCATTTAAATATTTGGTCATTGTTTATTGATTTTGAATTATTTTGGCATAACTAAGGGTATGTAGGCATGGCTAAGGGTATGTGATAACTTATTTCTAATTAAATAACTAGAATTAAACTTATCTATGTTATAGTAATAATAGTATTGGAGAATGATGGAATATACTATTATTGTTATTAATAAACGTATTATTAGATATATGGTGTAGTTACCACTAATATTGTTATTATTATTATTATTATTATTATTATTATTAATAGTATAGTCATTATTATTAATATAATTATTCCCATTATTATTATTATTATTATTATTTGTTATTAAGAATAAAACATAATTATTAGAGAGAGTGGTAGAAGTCGAATTGAAAAAAACTAATGTCACGTAGAAACATATAAGAGAAGAGAAGGAAGAACCAGGGCAAGAGAGAACCCCACTATTATTGAAGGATCAAAGCTCAAAACTAAGGTAAGCGGGACGAATAGGTTCTTTAAAGGGTGATTATAACATGAGAGGATAGTGAGGGTTCCTTTTCCTATCTAGGTTTTATATGTGATCAATATATGTTCTTCTTTTGTTAATTGATATTGTCTCTATGTGATTCTATATGGAATTGTGAGTTCATTAATGCCAATGATGTGATTTTGTTGATAATTATTGTTGTGGTGTTGTTATATGAAACCCCAATCTAGAAAATATGGGTTTATGAAAATGATGAAAAGTGAGGTTTTGATGTAAATATCAGATATAGAATGATAGTTTAATGAAATTGATTTAAGACTATAGGGTATCATGTGTAAAAGTACTGTTTTAGATCCAAATTAGGAGGTTGAAAGTGCTCAAAACGAATGAAAATCGAACAAATAAAAAAAATAGGATTTCTGGTGTTGTAGACTACCCATACACGTAAGCCAAAGGGCATTACACATATGAGGGGACATCCCAAGGGAATTAGACGTATGTTACGCGGCGTTTCCTATGGCTAGCACGCTCCTCTGATGATACACGTAGATAAGAAGGAATTACACGTATGACAAGACCATTATGCGTATGGAATTTCTTGAGAAGATTTTGAGGGAAATCCCCCTTTGGTCATACGCATAAGGCAGAAGGCATTACGCGTATGGGGCCTGGGCATTTTGGCCCTACGTGTAACTTATGCAGGGGTTGGGGAGAGGCAGCAGGGAATTACGCGTATGGAGCAGGGCAATACGCGTATGAGCAAGCCTGTGTGAAAATTTTTCAGTTTTCACGATTTCTTTTCTGATATCAAATATAGTGTAATCCCTCTTGGTCTATAATGACTAGTAAGACTTAGGTAGATATATGAAGGCTAGTAATAAAGGTAGTTGTGTTGAAACATGGAACCTTGTGTGAATTCAGTATTATGTTGATGTTGCATGATGAGAATTAACATGTTGATGTTGCACGTATGAGGTAAAGATGAATTGCATAATATATTGCATGACGATGAGGATGTTTCTGGCCTTATTCGAGAAATGTTGTGGGCTTATGCCCTGTATTTACATAATTTTGTTGTTGCGTGTCAGTGTTGCATGCATACATCATTGAGGGGTTATGCCCTATTGTTGGCCTATAATGGTGTTGTTGTGAATTCAATGCCAATAACAAAGTATAGAATAAGGGAGGAATATCAAACAAGGAGGAAGAAGAACACAAGAATTTGTTATAACTGCTATTCTTTACTTTCTCTTAGGAAACAAGATTACAAGTTTACAAGAATAACAAATAACCCTCTCACCCTAAATTAGGATTTGTTGTGTGTTGCAATGATGAGAGACTAGTATGCTATTTATAATAAAACCTAACATACTAACTAATGGGCTTTTTCCACAAGGCCCATTATACAAGCTAACTTAATAAACAAGCTAACTTAACAAATTAGGGTTTAAACACTAAAACCTAATTTAACAAGCATTCTTCGACAAATACATGCTAGACCCTTCTTCGACTACAGCATGTACTTCGATCATACTAGAGTTTGATCCAAAATCCCACAAATCTCCACCTTGGACCTAACTCTACAGCATCAAGAGACACTAACTAGCTTTCTTCATGCAGTTTTATCAACTGCATACAGTGGAAAAACTTGCAACTTGGCAATGTTTTGGTGATCATATCAGCGGCATTGTGATCTGTCGAGACCTTCAGCACTTGGACTTCTCCATGCTCGATTACCCCTTTGACGAAATGCAGCCTCACATCTATGTGCTTGGTTCGCTCATGATAGGCTGAGTTCTTCGACAGGTGTATTGCACTTTGACTATCACATTTAACAGTGATACCTTGACCTTGAAGTTTCAGCTCCTTTGCAAAACCTTCAAGCCACAATGCTTCTTTCACAGCTTCAGTTAGGGCAATATATTCTGCTTCAGTAGTTGATAAGGCAACAACCTTCTGAAGAGTTGCTTTCCAGCTAATTGCTGTACCAAACATAGTGAAAACATATCCAGAAATAGATTTTCTGGAATCCATACAGCCTGCATAATCAGAGTCAACATAGTCTTCGACAGCTGCTTTACTATCTTCACCCAAGGCTCCACCATAAATTAAGACTTTGTTCAGAGACCCATTTATGTACCTTAGAATCCACTTTAACGCTTGCCAGTGAGCCTTTCCAGGATTCGCCATGTACCTGCTTACAAGACTTACTGCATATGCTATGTCGGGTCTAGTACAGACCATAGCATACATCAAAGAACCAACTATATTAGCATATGGGATGCTGTTCATATAGGTTCTTTCAACATCAGTACTGGGACATTGATCAATGCTCAGCTTGAATTGAGGGTTTGTTGGAGTCACAACAGGCTTTGAATTCGACATACCAAACTTGTCAAGAATCTTTCGTAGGTATGCCTCTTGAGATAAGCATAATTTCGACTGCTTTCTATCTCTTCGAATGTCAATTCCAAGAATCCTAGATGCAGCTCCCAGATCCTTCATGTCAAACTCCTTATTGAGTTCAGCCTTCACCCTCATTACATCTTCGACATTGTTGCTTGCTATCAGAATATCATCAACATAAAGCAACAAAATAACAAATGAATTTTCAGGTCGAAATCTGGAGTAAACACAATGGTCGAACTGACTTCTAATGAAACCTATGTGTTCCATGAACTTGTCGAATCTCTTATTCCACTGTCGAGGAGATTGTTTAAGTCCATATAAAGATCTCTTCAGTTTGCACACATAATCTTCTTTCCCCTTTTCGACATACCCTTCAGGTTGCCTCATCAGGATTGTTTCATCTAAGTCACCATACAAGAACGCAGTCTTCACATCCATTTGTTCCAGTTCAAGGTCGAACTGAGCCACCATGGCAAGCAACATTCGGATGGATCTGTGCTTCACAACAGGGGAAAATACATCATTGAAGTCGACACCTTCTTTCTGAGTGAAACCCCTTGCGACTAATCTTGCCTTGTACCTCTTCGACATTACTCCTTCAATTCCTTCCTTAACTTTGAAAATCCACTTACAGCTGACTAACCTTGCCCCAACAGGTTTCTTGATTAGTTCCCAAGTGTGATTATCATGAAGAGATTTCATCTCATCATGCATGGCCTTTAGCCATTCAGTCTTCATTCGACTCCTTATAACTTCCTTATAATCTCTAGGTTCTTCGTCTAGAACTTCACTTGCAGAGATTAAGGCATAAGCTACAAGATCTGCATATCCAAGTCTCTGAGGTGGTTTTATGACTCTTCTTTGCCTATCTCTCGACAATAGGTAGTCATCAACAGTTTCCTCAACATCATCAGAATCTTCTGTTTCTTCTTCGACTTCATCTGGGATACGCATTTCAGCATCAACATGCTCCACCTCAACAGGAATCTCTACCTGTTCCAGCTCTTCGTCAACATCATCAGTCTTCTTGAAAGCCATTTCAGTTTCATTGAAAACTACATCTCGACTGGTGATACACCTCCTGTGACCTGGCTCTAGGCACCATAGCCTATAAGCTTTCACTCCTTCAGGGTATCCCATAAACATGCATTTCAGAGCTCTAGGTTCGACCTTGTCTTGCCTAATGTGAGCATAGGCTACACAGCCAAATACTCTTAGTTTGTCGAGATCTGGTGGATGTCCCGACCAAACTTCTTCAGGTGTCTTCATATCTAACGCTGTCGAAGGACATCTGTTTATCAGATATGCTGCTGTCGAAACAGCCTCAGCCCAAAACACCTTCTTTAATCCCGCACTAGTCAACATGCATCTAACTCTCTCCAAAATAGTTCGATTAAACCTTTCAGCCAAACCATTTTGTTGTGGAGTACCTGCGGTAGTTCTGTGCCTTGCAATACCAGAGGCAACACAAAAACTGTCGAACGCCTCATTGCAAAACTCAAGGCCATTGTCGGTTCTCAACCTCTTTACCTTTCTGCCAGTTTGATTTTCGACAAGAGTCTTCCAACTTTTGAAATTCTCAAAAGTTTCATCCTTAGTCTTCTGGATGAATACCCATAACTTTCTGGAATAGTCATCTACTATGGATAGAAAATACTTTGCTCCTGAATGTGATGGACACCTTGCAGGCCCCCAAAGATCAGCATGGATGTAATCAAGGGATCCATGTGTTCTTTGTTTGCCTTTGTTGAACTTCATTCTACAGGACTTTCCAAGTACACAGGGTTCACAAAACTTCAGCTTTTCGACTTTATCTTCACCAAGCAGATTTTGTTTCCCTAATTCAACCAGACCCCTTTCACTGACATGGCCCAATCTCATGTGCCAAATTTCTGTCTTCGACAAAGGTTTCGTGGATGCAACATTTGTCGAACCACTTACAACTTCAGCCTCAAGGGTATACAAGCCTTGTTTCTTCACGCCTCTCAAGACTTCCTTCGACCCTTTCACGACTCTCAGGATACTTTTCTTCCCTTGAAACACATATCCTTTCTTGTCGAATTCACCAAGAGAAATCAAATTTCTCTTCAAATCAGGTACATACCTGACTTCAGTCAACAATCTTATTGACTCATCATGGAGCTTGAATCTCATAGATCCAACGCCTGCAATCTTGCAAGCTTTGTTGTTTCCCAGCAATACAGATCCACCATCTTGATCACATAATTCCTCGAACAAGTCTTTGTTTGGAGTCATGTGCCAAGTGCATCCAGAATCCATAATCCACTCCTTCGACGAGTTGTTGCTTGAAACCACAAGAACATCAGATGATTCGAAATCATCTTGGACAATAGCTGCATTGCCATTATCCTTACTTCCATGATCTTTCAGGCGTTCAGGGCACACCTTTCTTGTGTGACCTACTTTCTTACAGTGATAGCATCTAATACCAGATGCGTCACCACTGTAAGACTTCGACTGATTTTTACCTTTCCTCTTGTCGAATTTTCCTTTAACAGCCAAACCTTCACCAACCGTCGAAGGTTTATGCTCCTTACGTTCGTTCAAGTCCTTAGAGTACAAGGCTGATTGAACTTCTTCAAAGGTCAGGGACTCTCTTCCATACAAGAGGGTTTCTTTGAAGTGAGCATGTGATCTGGGCAAAGCGCACAACAATAACAGCGCTTGATCTTCATCATCAATCTTTACATCAATATTTTCAAGATCAAGAATCAGTTTGTTGAACATATCCAACTGCTCAGCCAACACTTTGTCTTCAATCATCTTGAATGAATACAAAGCTTGCTTCAGGTAGAGTCGATTTACCAGAGATTTGGTCATATACAAACTTTCAAGTTTCATCCATAACCCTGATGCCGTCGTCTCCTTTGATACCTGTCGAAGAACCTTATCACCAAGGCTCAACAAAATTGCGCTGTGTGCTTTCTCGATCATGGCCGTCTTCTCTCTTTCTGTTAACGCAGCGTCCATCGCCGTCGCTCCCTTCAACGCTTCCAAACAACCCTGCTGAACCAGTAGGGCTTTCATCTTTAAGCGCCATAGACCGAAATCATTCACTCCGGTGAACTTTTCAATCTCATACTTTGTTGAAGGCATCTTCTCCACGCTCACCGCACCAATTTGTTGTGAATTCAATGCCAATAACAAAGTATAGAATAAGGGAGGAATATCAAACAAGGAGGAAGAAGAACACAAGAATTTGTTATAACTGCTATTCTTTACTTTCTCTTAGGAAACAAGATTACAAGTTTACAAGAATAACAAATAACCCTCTCACCCTAAATTAGGATTTGCTGTGTGTTGCAATGATGAGTGACTAGTATGCTATTTATAATAAAACCTAACATACTAACTAATGGGCTTTTTCCACAAGGCCCATTATACAAGCTAACTTAATAAACAAGCTAACTTAACAAATTAGGGTTTAAACACTAAAACCTAATTTAACAAGCATTCTTCGACAAATACATGCTAGACCCTTCTTCGACTACAGCATGTACTTCGATCATACTAGAGTTTGATCCAAAATCCCACAGGTGTTATATTAAGGGCTTATGTCTTGTTGCTTCCCTATCTGGAATTATGTTGAGTGCTTATGCCCTCTTAGTACCACATGCATTGAGTCAGTGTTTGTCTCATTGCATTGCATTGCTTACTGTTGATTTGATATTGTATTATGTATATGATATTTGCGATGTAAAGTAGTGAATGATATGTGAATTATATGAATAGTGTGAATTACTACTCCTTAGCATGTGATATTCACCATATATTTATTGAATGTAATTCTCACGCCTTTTATATTATTGTGTATATTATTGTGTATGTACTCCTCAAGGAGTACAGATAATCAGGTACCCGAGTAGTACTTGGAGTGAGTGTTGTTTGATAGAGTCTTAGGAGTCGCTTTGATACATAACACGGGATTTGGGAACTTGCCATGTTTTTGCATTGTTTTATTCGTAACATATCTTAGTTTCTTGCTTATGTTGAATCACGCCTTAGCGCCATGAAAGTGAATTAATTTGATTGTTCTGCTGTTAAGTTGATTTTTATGAAAAATGAAGTAATAAAGTGACTTGAGACTTTATGAGTTTTTGAAAGATGTGATATTCTACTTATGTACTCTAATATTTTCCGTAGATTATAGAATAAATAATTATGTGGAGAAAGTGATGTGTTACAAATATTTTAGTTGAAACACAATAATAAATCACACAATCCATCATAAAAGATGAAAATCATAATTTAAAAAACAAAATAGTTACTAATCAATCTAAATCTATCTCTAATTTTGTCACTAACTCAACCACATCATTCTCCAATTTTTTCATCAATAATTATAAATGATAAAACAAAATAAAATTAAAAAATGTAGTTTATTTTTATTAATTTAGAATGAATGGAAAATAGTTTTAAATTTTAATGTACTTTTATAGTTTCTTTTCTAGTTTCTTTATACAGTCAAAGAAGTTATTTCAATAATTTATTTGTCTTTTTATAATTAATTTTTTTTTATAAAACATTCTAGAAAAAATGATACATTTTATTTCCAACTACTCCCCTCAAATAAGAGTGAAAATAGATTGGGCCGAACTAAATTTTATTAAATTTGAGTCTGACTTGTTAAAAATTTTAAAACATAAGTCTGATATGTGGTCTACTATAGACTTATTTTTAGGTTTGAGTTTGACCTTTTCGAATGTCTGATTGATCTATTAACTTACATAAAAATCTATTTTATATTGAACTTTATAAATTAACAATTCAACTATTGTTTAAATAGACTAACAAATTAAAAAATCAATAAGACTAAATACTTATTTGTATTAACTTATTCAAATGTATATATTAACATAAATTTTGTTATACTATTTATTTGATAGAACTTATGAAAAAAAATTTATAACATTGTTTATAAATTTTTTAAATTTATTTTCATAAATTCTTTGAAATAACTAAATTTAACTTTTATATTTTAATTAAAAATACAAATAAAATATAATTAACTTTTATATTTTAATTAAAAATACAAATAAAATATAATAAACATATTCCTATTTAGTTAAATAGATCAGTCTGATAGACTTAAAAAAAATTTATATATCATGTGATCCAAATTTTTTAACTAATTAAACTTATAAAAAACCTAAACCTTTTTTATTTAGAAAAAATCTGATATCCCTACCCAAAAATGCATCGATGTTATATGGATTGGGAGTATTTGCCCCCACACAAATTATAAACTTATATGTATTTAATAGTTAATTTTTTTTTTTGTCTATTTCAAAATATAAATCACTTCCACCAATTACAAAAACTCAATATATTGCATATTTTTAACAGCTGCACTCCAGAAAAAAATATTTCCATTGTCATTTTAAAAAATACAAAATCTTTAATTTGACTTTGATTATTTATTCTCAATTTTATTGTAGATATTTGAGTTAAAAAATTTCATTGTAGATATAATTGAAGTGTTAAATATTTTAAAAATATTTTATGATAAGATTGTATTAAATAGAAAAATTGATTAATATCGTAGCTATATGATCATTAAAATTTCATTTGAAAAGTTTTTTACTGACATTAAAAAAAAATATTATGCTATCTAGATATTGTAAAACGGATCGGATCCATCAGATTGATCTATTTGATCCGTTATATTTTACAAGTTCGACTAAAATTTTCAGTTCAGTATTTTAAGTTGGTCTCTTTCGTCTAACTAGCTTAAAAAAGCAGGTCGAGGCTGAGAGAATTTTTTCTGCGCGTTTTTGTTTAAAAAAATTATTTTTTTACTTAGAATTTAAACAACTTTAACTATAAAAACAACACACTTCTCTTAGTATTATGTTGATTGAATTGTATTTTAAATTATTATACATGCAAATTGAATTATAAGTTCAGCGTTCTTTCTATAACTTTCTAATATATCTGTTGATTGGAAAAACTTTAAATAAAAGAACAATTATATGACAGGGAGAATTATTAAGTTGTCAATGTATTAGCTCACATGTGCAAAATTATTGAGTCTATATTGTCATGTTTTTCTTGATTGGTCTTTATTTATTTTATTTTTGAACTGTTTGGACTTAAAACATGTTGAAGATCTATTATGTGTTGTTAAAAAATATCTTTTGTTCTCTATTTAGTAATGGTTAAATTTTTTATAAATTATATTATAAATTAAATTGTAAAATAAAAAATAAAAAATTGGCGAGTCCACCCGCCAATCTGCCAACTCGTTAGTAAACGGAGCAAACTTTTCTTTTAAATTCAGACGTCTAAGGTGGCCCGTCTTGTTCCGTCCCACTTTTAGACAGACTTAAACGAGTTGAACCTAAATAGAGCAGACTGCCCATTTTACCTCATTGCTATCATCTCAATATTAAAAGGATATCGAAGATTATATGGTTAAATATACGTTGACCCTTACCAATAGGACGAGTTTTATTTTTTCCTCTTAAGTATTTTTTTTTTGTGATTCCACCCTTATAAAATAAATATTATGTTTGCAGTATCCCTATGTCATTGTTTGGCTGATTGGGCGTGCTCTATTTCGTTATTTGGTTGACTGTGCGTGAAAATCTTGTTGAGTTGGATTGAGAATCTTGCTGAGTTGGATTATTTTTGTTTAAAAATCAAAAAATTTATTTGGTCCCAGGAAAGTTTAAACCAGGGACCTTAACAATAAAACCAACACCACTTACCACTTGGCTAGTTGTATTTTGTTGAATAATGATTGCATCAAAACATATAATATCTATTTTTTCTTGGTAACATTTCTATTGCATCAAAATATTTTTGTTGCTAGTAACGTTACTATTGCATCAAAACATATGTTGCATCAAAACATATAATAAACAAAAATCATTATTTAATTATTACTAATATATTTTAAGAAAACAAATGATGCACTGACAATGTAATATAATTTTACGCTGTCAACCAATCACAACTATTTATTCAATTATATCTTTCTTTTTTATTTTGAAAAGAAAGTATTTTTTACAAAAACTAAAAAATACATTTTTTAAAAAAATTTTGAGGATAGAATATTTTTCTGAAAAGAGATTAATTACTATGCACTGTCACTGTAAAATTTTTTATACAGTAAGTGCATCACAACCATTCATAAAAATTACTTTATAAATAATTAAAATAAAAATCAACTTTTAATAAATATTTAACGATCATAATTCACTGACAGTGTAAAACTGCTTTACTCCGTCAGTCCATACCAATTAAATTTTTTTTGAAAAATATGTTATTTTTTATTTTTAAGAATTTTTTTTTTGAAAAATTAAAAATACGGTTTTTTAAATTTTTTTAGAAAATAATCTTTTTATGAAAAAATATCTTTAAAATTTTAAATATAAACTAATTATAGATATATCATTTTTTTAATACGGTTATAAATTCAATTAATATTGACTAAAGCTTCGTTAATACAATTTGACCTAATCATTGTTCAATAAAATATAACCAACTAAGTGGTAAGTGGTGTTAGTTTTATTGTTAAAGTCCTTGGTTTGAACCTTCTAGAACCATATCAAAAATTTTAATTTTTAAACAAAAATAATTCAACTCATCAAGATTCTCAATCTAACTATAAAAAAATATTTTGTAAGGATAAAATCATTAAAAAAAATATTTAATGGGAATAAATAAAACTCACCCTATTGATACTGAACTTAATATATTTAATCCAAGATTATATTTCCAAAAAATATATTGTCAATCAACCCACTGAAATTTTCTTTTACAAAGAATAATTTTTTAAAATTTTAGCTTGAATTATTTTACAAAACTTTGTGATTAATTGAATTACATATATAAATAAATTTGTATATTGTTTACGTACCATAGAAGATAATATATTTTTTTTTGGACAAAGAGATATTATTTTATATTGAAAATATAAAATAATTTATTTTCAAAAATAAAAGAAACTATAAAATTATTGTAATTTGTAGAGTTTTTTTTTTTCACTTGAAAAATGTTTTGAATTCGCCGTTGATTATTCACTTTAATTAATCGACCATGTTGACTAATTCAAACAAGATAAGGATCGATCCATAGTAATGAAAAAAAAATATTTTATTTTGTAATGTTTGGGTGAAAAAATTAAGAATTGTGTGGCTGAGTTAGAAACAAATTTAGAGACAAATTTAACAACAAATTTAGATCTATCATTTAATGAGTTAAACGGTGATTTTCATCAATTTATTGATAAATTTTGAGTTTCAACATTTTTCATCTTATGCGATCAAATTATCTATCAAATTACCCCGTTGTATATTATCAAATGTTTTTTATTTTTATTAAAAATGAATTCATTCGTTGAAATTGAAAAATATATCATTACAAATTTAAAATTGTTAAAAAGTTGAAAAAAAGTAAATTTATAAACAACGCTGCAACACCTAGATTAATAAAGTATAACGGCAATATGAAAATGTCTATAAAACAAATATGATAAAATAAAAATAATTGGAATGTTCATACTTTCAGATCTAAAACATTGACTTTGAATCAAACAAATACCGTATTAAGACGAAAAAACAACAAACATACTGTAGAAGACGATGAAAACTTAAAACATAAAATATAAAATATAGATCTAAGTAGTTGAATTTTTTTTATTAATAACCATGTATTAAAAAAAAATTCGCAAATAACCGCGTTTCGGAAAAAATTACGCAAATAACCATGTTTCAGATGACTCCCCAAAGGAGGAGCCATCTGAATTGGCGCATGCACCTAATTTTTAAGGGGAGACGCCATCTCACTTGGCGCCTATGTTCTTAGGGCATGCCCTAAGCCAAGTGAGATGGCGCCTAGGTGTTATTTTAGGGCAAAATGTGATTTTTTTTTGTCCGATGCGTTGCGTGTTGGATCAGGATCAACAAAATGGACTTTTTATTAAAAAAAATAATTACATCCAACTGTATTACATTAAAATAACAGATTAAAAAAAACAGATAAAAAAATACAGGAAAAAAAACAGATAAATCAGTGATCTTCCGGAACCCGGTAATGTCCCCCGGTTCCGCATCCCCGTCCTCTCCTTTCTCGTACTGGGTGTCGTCGCGTTTCCTACTGCGGCAAGGTCGATGGCCCAACGAAGTCAATGCGGTCCGGATCCATAAAATCAGTCAGATCTCCATATCTAGAAGATCCGCTTTGGTACAGTCGGTTACCCATACCCTCAAAGTTTGGTCGTGTTGGCGGTGGGTGGGGTTCCATAGTGGGTCGGTAGCATTGGTCGTCTGAGTACGGTGGGTAGAAAGGAAATGGATCTTGGGGTGTTTGGTATTGAGGATGTTGGGTGGTTTGGTGATATTGTGGTTGATGGTAGGCTGGGTCGGTTTGTTCGTAATCTTCCGACATTCCCATATCAGGGCTAAGGCTGGATGTTGAGGGGCCCATATTGGGATATACGGAAGACTGAAATTGTGTGTGTGGTATGCGGGTGTGCTGGTATTGGGATTGGTATTGTGGTTGGGTGTGAGGCATATCGGGGTATTGGTAGTGTGGTGGTGATTGTGGTTGGTTGTGTGGCATTTGAGTGTAATTGTGTTGTGGTGGGGACTGTGGTTGGGTGTTTGTGGGTCTGTTTCTTCTTGGGGGTTGGTGGGAGGTTGATGGGTTTTGGGTTTGTTGTTGGGGAAACGAGGGTTGTGCCCATTGTGTGCGTGGGTCAACCAAGTACCTTGGATGAGACACGTGCATTTCAGGGTTACTAACCGACCTGTACCAAGACAAATATTGATTCGTGTGTCGCATATTACCTTGATTAAGGAAAACCGGGAATTACAAGACATAGCGGTGACGCCTCTGCCACATCTTACACAATTTCGGAGCGAAGTCTTTCCAGTTGGTAAGACCCCACTGGGCGTCGACCCTTTTAAGATGCCATGGGGACAAACAAGTTGGATCACTTGGTATCTCTTGATGCATTCCGAACTGCATCTTCACACGATCGTTGTGGTGCATCTCCACAATGTTGAACCGAATGATTGCAGTCTTCGCGGTCCAAGTTGCTGCATCCTCCGGGTTTGGATCATGGCCCAAACCCAAATATGGTCTCCAGACGAACTGCGATAAAATTTAAATCAGGTTAACGCAAAAGTAATGTATAAATAATTTAAATGAAGAAAAGTTAAAATCTACGACGTACGTCATCCGGGCCTAAGTGATCCAACAGATTGCGGTATAGTGCGACATTGAATCTTGGATTCTTGCCGTAATCCATACCCCTCACACAGTACCTAAAGGAAATGAAAAACATTTTATTCTTAGTATATATTTGGGGAATAGATGAATAGTAATAAATGCTATAACTTGATGACTTACTTTGTTGCGTACGGGAAACCGAAAGTGTTGTTGTTGACGGGGTTTAAGGACTCCATCCTCCACCAACCCCAGGCTTGTAGTAAAAAAGCGCACCCATAAAATGTATATTTTTCCTTGACTGCATTTTTGCACAAGGAACTGTTTAGGTGGGCTAAAACTGTAGAACCCCAACTATATTTTCTTGTTTTTTCAAAATTTCTTAGTAAATGTAAATACATAAAATTTACACTATTTCCCGTACTTTCGGGAAATAAAAAGGTACCAAAAAGTATCATAAGATAAGTTCTGGCTTTTACTACCCTGTCATTCTCAAAGGAATTTTCGTTTAATTCCAAACTTGCATAATGACTTTTCAGCTCAGTGAGTAGTATTCCCCGACCTCTCGCACCACCACCTTCCACCATATCCCTGCCCAACAGTTCTTCACACTGAGAGTTGGGTTGTTGAACCGACCCATTCACGGCCTTACCATCGACAGGGAGACCTAGTAGCATGTACACATCCTCTAGCGTGATGGTACATTCACCTATTGGTAGGTGAAATGTATGGGTCTCTGGTCTCCACCTTTCCAACATTGCAAGAATGAACCTCGAGTCAATGGTGCAGTTGGAGATCTTTATGACATGTCCAAAACCTGCGTATTCCAGATATGGTACGATAAATGGGTCGGGATCCAGGTAGTTGTGAGAACGGATTCTGAATCTTTTTGTGTCCTGAGTTCATAATGTAACATGTGTAAGATTAAGTAAGACGAACAACGCATTATCTGAAGTATGAAAAATGTATAACCAAAATAGAAACTTACAAATGCGGCAATGTTTTCCCTTGTGCCTCTGTGAGTATCACCCATTGTTAGAAGAGCCATTATTTAAAAATGCTTGAGATTATGAAAGACTTAGGAAGAGATAGAGAGTATGAAAGACTTAGGAAGAGATAGAGAGTATGAAAGACTTAGGAAGAGATAGAGAGTATGAAAGACTATGAAAGATTTCGTAGCAGAGAGTGAGACTTGTGTGGGTGTGAGAGATGTATGATATGGTATGTATTTATAGGCAAATAAATTTCATATAGTGGTTGCTGGTGCTTGCATGCATGCGAAGTGTCATTCTTGTAGGCTACGTGGCAGCCTAGGGGGTTACATATATGCATGCATGCATGTACAAAAAATGAAAGGTGTCACTCTTGCAGGCTAGGTGGCAGCCTAAGGATGTATCACGATTGGACAGTAAGGGAGGCGCCATTTGACTTGGCGAAAGAGTACAAAAGTGAATGGTGTCGCCACCCCAATTGGCGAATAAGAGGTTTCCTTTGTTGTAGGCTAGGCTCAGGCTAGGTAACAACCTTTGGGATTCCTTGCCTGAATGCATGTAAGCCCATTGGAGGTGATGTGAGGGGACTTACAACATACAGTATAGGTGCAGAGTAGGCGCAGGCTAGGTGGCAGCCTAGGGGGTTACATATTTGCATGCACGTATCACGATTGGACAATAAGGGAGGCGCCATTTGACTTGGCGAAAGAGTACAAAAATGAATGGTGTCGCCACCCCAATTGGCGAATAAGAGGTGTCCTTTGTTTCAGGCTAGGCTCAGACTAGGTGACAGCCTTTGGGATTCCTTGCATGTAACACTATTGGCAGCCTTGGGGGTTGCATCCTTACTTAATTGAAATTTTTAGTCTTGCGTTTATCATAACATTCATTCACTTAATCTGTCAAAACTTGCAACCTTCAAACGTTCTTACAATCAAACCTTCAAACCTTCAAACAATCAAACACATAAAATTTCGAATCACTCATAAAGTTCAAACATTCCAACGTTCAAACCTTACAACATTCAAACCTTCATACAATCAATAAACCGCAAACATTCCAACCTTCGAATCACTCATAAAATTCAAACATTCCAACCTTCAAACCTTAAGACAATTCTAAGCAATGGCCTCTGCACCACAATTTGTCGTCAAAGCACATTTCAACGGTGAGACATACATTTGTCCCACCGCTGGGTTTTTGTTTAGAGACACGGACAACATCCGATTTCTCTTAAACGGGAAAGCCAATTTCTCGTACTTCAAAAAAAGATTGGAGGCCAAACTTGAACGAGGCCCGGTGCCCAGATATTTTATCAGAATCCAGTTTTCTTTGGAAACAACCAAGTAATTTTTTATAAGGTTAAAGTTCAAGATGACGAGGATCTCCAGAATATGTTTTCCAGCCATGTCTATTCTGGGTACCACTCTATTGAGTTGTACGTTATGCTGCGAGAGCCTCAGGTGACACAAGAGGTTGATCCTTTGGAGAATGAACAAGCTGAGGTAGATGCAGTTGATGATGAAGAAGAAGATAACGAGTTAGAGTTTGATGAAATGGTGAATGATGATTCCGACGATGATGGCATCCCTAGTATTCCTGCAAACAAAATCTACAAACCACCTCCGCACATGAAAAACTTCAACATGGGCAGAGATGAACCTTCTACTGACTTATTTTTCAATCCGTATATGCAGTCAGATGAAAATTTAAAAGAGAATGACAAGTTTCGTAACAGAGAGGAATGCATCAGGGCCATTAAAAAATTCCACATGCTCAACTCAGTTGATTTTAAGGTGGATCGTGTCAACCCGAAAAGGTACAAGATCAAGTGTGTCCACCCTGACTGTATGTTCAAGCTGACCGCATCATACAAATTAAGGGGTGACTGCTGGGTCATAGGTTCCGTGACTACCCACACTTGTGTAAGTTCCACTCAATCACAGGACCACCGAAAACTCAACTATGATCTCATATGTCAAGAAATCCTACCCCTGGTCAGCAACGACCCATCTTTGAAGGTGAAAACAATCATCTCCCACATCACCACAATTTTTAACTACACTCCGTCTTACCGTAAGGCGTGGTTAGCAAAGACTAAGGCGATTGAAACGGTGTACGAAAACTGGGAGGAGTCATACTAAGAACTTCCCCGCTACCTGAATGCACTCAAGACGTATTCTCCAGGTAGTGTTTACATTCTGGAAACAGTGCCAGAATACGCCCAAGATGGTAGTCTACTAAATGGCAACAGAATATTCAGTCGCGTGTTTTGGGCATTTAAACCATGCATCACAGGGTTTGCATCATGCAAACCAATTATACAAATTGATGGGACTTGGTTGTATGGGAAGTACAAAGGAACGCTACTGATGGTAGTTGCACAAGATGGCAACAACAACATTTTCCCCATTGCCTTTGCCCTTGTCGAGGGGGAGACCGGTGGTGCTTGGAGCTTTTTCCTGAAAAGTCTGCGGACACACGTGGCTCCTCAACCAGATCTCTGTTTGATCTCGGACATACATGCCTCCATTGAAAGTGCCTACAATAATCCAGCAAATGGTTGGCATGACCCTCCTTCTACGCATGTCTATTGCGTTAGGCATATCGTCCAAAATTTCTCGAGGGAGATCAAGGACAAAACATTGAGGAAAGCGGTTATGAATGCCGGATATGCATTGACACAACCCACATTCAAATATTACTGCAACGAGATCCGTTTGTCAAATCCGGAAGCCGGTAGGTGGATGGACAATATTTCGGTGGAAAAATGGACGAGGTCATACGATAATGGCCAAAGATGGGGGCATATGACAACGAATCTTATTGAATCAATGAATGGGGTATTCAAAGGCATACGAAACCTCCCTATCACTGCCTTGGTAAAATCTACGTATTTTAGGATGGCTGCGTTATTTGCCAAAAGAGGTGAAATGTGGAATGCGGTGTTGCAATCTGGACAACTATGGAGTGAAAGCTGCATGAAATGCATTAAGGCTGAAAGTGCTAAAGCCAACACTCATATGGTTATACGGTTTGATCGACACAGCCACAACTTCATTGTGAAAGAGACAATCGACCATAATGAAGGCCTGCCAAGACAAGAATATAGGGTCATGCTACCTTCTCAATGGTGCGATTGTGGCAGGTTTCAAGCATTTCGTATGCCTTGCTCTCATGTCATTGCCGCTTGTGCTCATACCCATCAAGACGCGCTGCAACTTCTGTCAAACATTTACAAATCTGAAACGTTGCTCAACGTTTACAACAACAACTTTCCTTTGGTAGCAAAACCAGATTATTGGCCTGCATACGACGGCGAAATAGTGTGGCACAATGACCAAATGCGAAGGAACAAGAAGGGTCGTCCCAAAAGTAAGCGCATCACAACAGAAATGGACGATCTTGACAGGTTGGAAAGAAAGTGTGATTTATGCCGTCAGGTCGGACACAATCGCAAAAACTGTCTGAATCGAGCGTCTGGCTCGACCACATAAATATTGTAATACATAAAATCTTTTCTTAATTGTGTTGTAAACATTTGGGTTTTTCGTTAACAGATTTTGCTACAATTAATAAAACGCGTACAAGAATAATTAACGATATTTCATCTACGAAATTACAACTGTTAACACAATTTCATCTGACTCATGCATCATCAACATTACATCGCTGTCTGTTTTGACTTCCTCCAACCACACATTAGGTCTTCCTGTCGCATGTGAGGTTGTTGTTCATTTTCGCTGGATCCTTCGAATTCCCCCCCCCCCCCCCTCCGCAATGTCTCCATCTAGCCATCGCATCAACTCCCGCTTCAGACGCACCATGGAGTGAATGTGCCAGAATTTCATTTT
Organism: Vicia faba; assembly: GCA_948472305.1. Classification (NCBI taxonomy): domain Eukaryota; kingdom Viridiplantae; phylum Streptophyta; class Magnoliopsida; order Fabales; family Fabaceae; genus Vicia; species Vicia faba. The sequence continues at coordinate 1,164,867,079 of OX451735.1, read as the reverse complement.
CATCGCAGGTTTCGTGGCAGAGAAGATAACGTAACCATCTCTGCTAAAAATCATAGGCGACGTCATGACGCAAATAACAGAGTACAAAATAAAAATACAGTGCGAGAAAGTGTGAGAAATTTCAGAGAAACAGACGAATTATTTATAAAACAGTATTTTGCCCTAGTTTTACCCTAGGAGTCAAGTGAGATGGCGCCTCCTCTCACTTTTAAGGAGCATGCGCCATCTCACTTGGCTAAAAGCCAAGGGAGACGCCAAGTGAGATGGCGCCTAGGACAAATTGGTAGGTGCATGCGCCATTTCAGATGGCTCCTCCTTTGAGGAGTCATCTGAAACATGGTTATTTGCGTAATTTTTTTCGAAACCCGGTTATTTGTGAAATATTATTTTAATACTTAGTTATTAATAAAAAAAATTCCTAAGTAGTTAAATACTTACTTAAATAAAAAGAGAAGGAAAAAACAGTATTGATGGATGACTTCAAGTTAAAAATTACTAAAAATCACCTATAAAATAGAAGAACGAAAAGATAGAAAAGTTGAGAGAAGTTTGTCTAAAATAAATTATTTTAATTATATAAAAGAGTTAAAATGCCATGGGGCACAATATACACACATCTTCCCATGTTTTAATTATAATCATCAAAAATCTTTCAAGTCGTTCTAGGTCAAAAGATATATAAGAGCATTAATATCTACTAAATTGTGGACTCGCAGATTGATTTGAATTTTTATCTCAAATTTTATTTTAAATAAATAAATATATTTTAGTAAATATAATTACATATAATATATATTCGTAAAAATAATAATAATATTAATGATAATAATAAATATTATAGATTTATATTATAATATTTATTAAAGAATATAATATTTATCAAAGAAGTTATAATATGAAAATCAATATCATTCAAAGAATAATATATATATATATATATATATATATATATATATATATATATATATATATATATATATATATATATATATATATATATATATATATATATATATATATATATATATATATATATATATATATATATATATATCATAAGTATGATAATAAATAGTGACTAGTCAATAATAAAGAAAAAATGATGAGATTTTATAGTTAATAATATTTATCAAAGAATATATATTATTGAATAGAAAATAAATATTAAAGAAATTACATAAAAGAATATTATTTCATATTTAATTATCAATTTAGAATATGGATAATAAAAAATCTAACTTATCAATTTTAATACAATGAACTTTTTTAATTCAGAAAACAAAGAATTAAAGAAATCATAAGTATGGTAATAAATAGTGGCTAGTCAATAATAAAGAAAAAATGATGAGATTTTTTAGTTAATAATATTTTCAAATAACATAATACTTAGTCAATATCTTCAAAAACATACTTTATATATTTTATTTAATGAAATAAAAAATATTTAAAGAGCTAAAATTTTATTTTAAAATTAATATCAAATATATTTTTTAAATAATTTTTTAATTCTATATAATAAAATATTTTAGAGTAAAAGGTATTTTAATTCAAAAATATTATTATGTTTAAAACTTTAAAATAAATATAATATAAAGAATTTCAGTACAATGAATTTATTATGATAATACAATTTTTGTCCATTAAATTGATTTATACCATATCAATGTTAATTATATTTAAATTAATAATAAACTCAATCACATCTTATTAATAAAATATATATTATTAAGATAAATGATGCGACATAAATATATTCTCTTCACCTAATTCACATAAAAAAAACATATTCATATTAAAAAATAAAAGAAAATTAGAAAGAAAGTTAAAATATTAAATTAATAAAAATTAAATCAATAAAAAAGAGAGTTTAAATATTTAAATAAAATAATTTCAGTTTGTATTCTTACACAAAAATCAATAAAAAGACACAAATAGAAATAAAAAGTTTTATGCAAATCCAACCATACCATCAAAAAATTATTTGTAGACAATGATGATAACTCAATATCATATATTTATAGGTAGAGTGGTTATGGATAGAACAAAATATATGAAGATAAAAATAATTAAAGAAAAGGAGTTACAAAATATCATAAATATTTGAACTACTTATAATTAAAAGGAGTTAAAAAATATGTGATTATGTAACTCATAAACCTTTGAATTACATAAAAGAAAAGGAGTTACAAAATATCAAAAACCTTTGAGTTACTTTTTTTTCTATTTTATAACTACTATTTTTTAATTATATTCATTCACTCATTTATTGTATTAATATAGATTTTAATTAATAATTTAAATTGTTATTATTATTATTATTATTATTATTATTATTATTATTATTATTATTATTATTATTATTATTATTATTATTATTATTATTATTATTATTATTATTATTATTATTATTATTATTATTATTATTATTATTATTATTATTATTATTATTATTATTATTATTATTATTATATTATTATTATTTGTTTCTATTCATAATTATGAATCTTTGAATTACTTTTTTTTTTCTTCCTATTTTGTAAATCATATTCTTTAATTATATTCATTCACTCATTTATTGTATTAATATAGATTTTAATTAATAATTTAAATTGTTATTATTATTATTATTATTATTATTATTATTATTATTATATATTATTATTATTATTATTATTATTATTATATTTATTATTTATTATTATTTTATCCATAATTACTTGACATATAAAAATGTGATAATTAGTTATCATCATTGTCTACAAGCAATTTTTATCATAATTAGTTATTAAATTAATTTTTATATTTGTATTTGTATTTATTATTTAAAAAAATTAAGTAATACAAAATTTATATAAAAATATGTATAAAATAGTAAATAATTTTATTCTTATTTGATTTCTTTTATTTTCAATTTTTGTTGAGTAGTAATTATTAATTTATTTCTTTACTTTTTAAATTTTTTTATATTATCATAATTATAAAATTATAGTGTATTAGTTTTAATTTTAATAATTATTAAAATAAAATTTATTAAATATTTTTTATTTTTTGAATTAAAATAAAAAGAATGAAGAGTTTTTTGAGTTTTATTTTTTAAATTTATAATTGAAATTAGAATAAGAATATTAATAGTATCATCATCATTATTATATATCATATAACTCATATATTATATTAATTTTAAGATATTATAATTATATAAATTTTATTAAAAAATTTAAATTGAAAAAATAATAAAATAATTTTAAATTTTGTGATTTGTATTTATTATTTAAAAAAACTAAGTAATTCAAAATTTATAATTTGAATATTAAACAGAATACTTAAAATATAATAATTAAAAAATAATTAAAAGAGAATTAAGATTATAAGATATAATAGTGTTAATTAAATATAATAGTATTAATTAAAAATTTATATTATTATTATTATTATTATTATTATTATTATTATTATTATTATTATTATTATTATTGTTATTATTTGATAATTAAAGATTTTTTTGTATAAAAAATAAAAATTAAGATAATAAGATATAATAGTGTTAACTGAATATATTATTATTATTATTATTTATAATTGTGGTAGTGGGTTATTATATTATTATTTTTGTTATTATTATTATTATTTTAATATTATTATTATTATTATTATTATTAGTGGTGGTTTAATATTATTATTATTATTATTATTATTATTATTATTATTATTATTATCCATTTTAATATATAATTTATATAATTAGAGTTTGTATTTAGATTTATTATCAAATAACCGAGATGACATGTGACCTGTGTTGCTATTATGACTTTTTTAAATTTATATTAAGTCCTACTTTTATTCTTTAAATTGACTTTATTTATTTATTTATATTATTTCACATTTTCTAATTATTTAAAAAATTAATCTACATTTTTTTAATATTCATACAATATATCAAAAAATTTAAAGTAGACCCATTAAACATCACATTTATATTTAATAAAATAGTTATTGACACTTTGAAATATATATTTACTAAAAAAAATTAAATACGTTTTTAGTCCATATAAATATGCAATCCTAAAATTTTGTTCTTTCTAAAATTTTTCTTCCAATAATGATTCTTTTAAAATTTTGTGTCATATTTTTTTTATCTTTTTGCAATTTTGCTACGATTAAGCTACTAATTCGATAGTTAAGTAAAAAATCTTCACTAATTTATAATCAAATCGTATCTAAATTTCAAGAGAATCAAAAAATATAAATAAATTTTTTAATAAAACTATTATTCAAAATTTTTTTTTATAAAAACCAAAATTACAGGTATTACATATTTATAGAAATCCCAAACATATTTAATTCTAAATAAAAAAAAAATTATCATTTAAAGTTATGTCAGACCAACAACGTTCACAAACAATAAATTTTCGTAAATATCAATCAGTTTTAAAGACAGTAACATTGATATCTCCGTAAAAACGGCGGCATGGCATCTATGTTTATATCCATTACACCCAATTTAATTCTTTAAATAGATTTCACTTAATTTTTTTTTTTATTTCATATTTTTCAATTATTTAAATAATTTATTTATATTTTTCAAATATTCATACAATAACATATAAAAAAATTTAAAATTGATCTCATTAAACATTACATTTATATTTAATAAAATAATTGTTTGCACTTTGAAACATATATTTTAAGAGTTAAATATATCATATCCACTTCAATGAAGTGATATTTGATTTTATCTCCTTTAAATTTTTTTTTTTTGTGATTTACTCTTTAATAAATAAAGATTCTTTTATAATAGACTTTCATCACTATTTCACTCATAATCTTTCTATGTGGTATTATTTTTATTCACTGTATATTAATTTTTTTTATTTAAATAATGAAATGTCAATATTCTTTAAAAATATAAAAAAATAATAAACGAATTTAATCATATAGGGGGACAGATAAAACTCATTATAATAATAGGAATAACATATATTTAATCTATATTTAATAGAAAAAAAATCATATAAAGTTATGTCAGACCAATAACGTTCACATGTAGGTTGGATTAAATATAGCATGTGTAGAAACGGTGGCATGGCACCGATGTTCACGCATACTATTAACTTTTTATATTATTAATATAAAGAGAGGGAAGAAAAAAAAAATTATGAAATTACAATAATAAGATTGAAAACAATACATCAAGTTCTCCATAAGATGAGAAAATTATTTATCAAAATAAAAACATGAATTGTATTATATGCTACTTATTCCATCGAAAGCAAGTAGATCGTCCATCTTTTTCAGTTTTACATGGTCCAGATTTGAATATATTCCAGTTGCAATTTTCACATCCAATTCTAAGCTCATCATTGTTGTAAATATCAAACCAATGGAGTTCCCCATTCCATGTAAAACCACAAAAGAATAGCGTGTGGCCAATAATTCGTCTAGGTTGAAAACTCCAACTATAATTTTCACCGTGATGTAAAAGATGAACTCCTAGATCATCGTCTTTAGATTTACAATAAACAGTTAAATCTAAATTTCCGTCTAAAGAATTAACAATATTCTCATGAACTCCAAGTATATTGTTCCCCAATAGCAACATTAACACACATATCAAGATTACATATTCGAGAAATGAAAACATTACGCCTTTGAATGATATTTTTGTAAAAATGACTAAAATTTGATATATGAAAGAAAAACACTTACATTTACAAGAGGTTGTAAGGATATAAATACATAAATTTTGATATATATGGATAAACATTTTAAATTATAACAAAAGTAATTAAGGAATGTGCGAAAAACAGATTAGTAACTACTAAGAAAATAATTTGGATAAGAAAAAAACTACTAAGAGAAAATATTGAGTAAATATATTAAACAAAATAAATTCAAAGAGATTCATAGTCCGTTTCACAAAGTAATTAATATTAATTTTAAAATGAATTACTACTTTGTTTAAACACAACACAATAAAATTTAAAATAAAGTTTTTCATCCATACATTAAAAATGTAAATTTTCATTATTATAAGTTAAATCTTATCAGATTTTAAGTCTTCTCCCTTTTTGCTTTTTTATTCAATACATTTTTTTATTATAAAAAAGTTGAATCTTATTATATAAAAAAGTTAAATCTTCATCATTGTTGTAAAAGGTTATATTTTTCCAAAAATTCCATTATACGTACATAGCATGTCTTGATAGTGGTAATTTTTTCTATGTGGTATCTCTGTGTAACTCTCATTTTTTTTCTAAAACATCTCTTAAAAAATAAAACTGACTCGTTGTTGCACGAGCGCACGAGAAGCGGATAAATTATATGTAAATATGAATAATTTAATTTTTTTAAAATATGACAAAAAATATATATGATATTTTAATTTAAATATTTTTATTTGATTTTAAATATTCAATAAAAATGTAATTTTTTATATGATTTCAACTTTTTTTAATAGTGGATACATTTCTTTTAACATCGAACTTTTTAAATTAGTAGTGAATACATTTCCCTTAATCCCAAATTGTATTTAATATTTTTTTAATGGTGATTTTTTTATTAGAATTATGTTGTGTTTAAAATGAATCAAATTTGAAGTGAATTTTTTATTTTAAAATATCTTATCAACGTTAAATACTATTATGTGTGACTGTTTGATTTTATTTATTTTTATTGTCATTAAAATCCATTTTCTAATTTTTTATGTTGAATATGTACATTTAAATTTCAAAATAAACATTTTTATTTATATGAAAAATTATATAAATAGTATTTTTATTTTTATTAGAGAAATATATGATAAAATAAATATTATAATTTTGACCATAATTTTATAAGTTAATTTTTTTAATTGATAATGATTATATTTTTTTGAAAATAAATATAAACAATTTTCAAGTTTACAAAAAGTTAACCATGATTTCTGAATTAAATTATATAAAAGGTTTCTTTTAAAATGTATTTGTAAGAATTATAAAATTTATACAATATCTTACAACATTGTTGCCAACTATTTTCTATATATAGTATATAAAAAATTATTTGAGATATTATTGAGGGTTAATAATTGAGGTTGAGAAAATGAAGAAAAGAGATAAATATAAACATAAGAGAAAAAACATGAAATTTTTTAGAAGTACCACATCATTTTTTTTACTAGATGGTATTTATATTTAAATAGACGACATTTCAAATGAATAAGAAAACAATTTTGGAGTTCAAAATTTATTTTGACACAAAATCTTGTCATTTCATTATTTTAATCTAAAAGTGAATGTTTATTCAGTTAACCATGAATATGTGCTATTTATGTAATATTATTTTCTTTTCTTTTTTAATATCAAATATACTTTATTTTCTAGAATGAGATGTTTCTTTTGTAAAGACACTCTCTCTCCTCCGATTTCTTTTTTGTTTTGTTTTTTATATTAAAAACTTCAATTTATATTAAAGTTTTAATGATTTAATATTTATAAGTTTAGGTTTAAAAATAAAAATTATTTTAGCTTTTTACTATGAAGAGACATTTTTTATATGGTTATGATAATAATAAAAGAATATTTTTTACAAAAGAGAATATTTGATTATTTTCTTTCTATTAAAAAAACTCATTGACAAAATAATAATAATAATAATAATAATAATAATAATAATAATAATAATAATAATAATAATAATGATAATGATAATAATAAAATATTAATATTAATAATTATTATATTTAATATTGACGATACAATCTTATTATATTTTATTTTTGATTGAATGCAAAAAAATAATATATAATCATTATTTTAAGACTTAATTGAACCTCTCTCATACTTTAATACTTATAATTAATGATATTTCCATTTATTTAATTACAAATTTCTTGTAAAATATGATAAATCATCTAATATAAATTTATTGTAGACTTATAGATAAAAATATAAGTTAAATGTTCATTGATTTTCTATAAAAAAAAACATGAAAGGAACCAAAATTATTTGAATTTAAAATAGATGGATTAATTTCGTGAATAATATAAAATTAGAGGATCAAAATTATAATTTAGTCTTATTTTAATTATGTGTAGTATAAATATCTTAATAAACTACTTATATGAATTTTCTCTATATGAGAGTGTTGTATTTTACAAAAGATAATATTCGAAAATTAATTTTCAATTTTTTTTTAAAATACCAATTTTTTTTGGATAAATATAAAAATATATTAAAACCAACAACTATGAGGTATAAGGTGATCACTAAGGATCAACCCCCCAAAAGACAAATACTCTCAACAATTACAAAACCATTAACTCAGCTAACTTCTTCTTAACTTTGGGTATACATCACCCCATATAGATTAAATTGTCTATCACTATTCCCCTTATATTTTTGTTATTTACATGGATTACAAAGCTCTTTTTATTTCTATAACTCCATGCTTCATAGACTGTCTCAGCTATAGCACTTCTAATCAACATAGCCTTTCAACCTTTAACACTTCCTTGTTTAATCACCCAAAAAGGTCCTCCTGCCACCCACCAGGGACATGAAAATGTTCATCCATTTCAGCACATCAGTCCATATGTGTTGAAGTCCTGCACATTGAAATAAATGTTCTAGAGTTTCTACTTGGCTGCAAAAAACACAAAAGTTTGTAGACAACATCACAAATCTGCAAAGCTTTTCTTAGTGGCTAAGTTGTTATGGCAAGCAAACCACAAAATAAAAATGGCTCTAGGCCTAAGAAAATTCCTATACATTAAATGTCTCCAAGTTACTTTAAGTTAATCCCCTTTGATATGCTTATAGACTTTCTTGGTATCAAAGTTGTTACTCATAGTGTCCCAATCATTCATGCTATTCACCTTGTCCCTTTTGTTTTAGAATGACCTTAAACATCCATGAGAAAGAAGGCTTTATTTGAATATGCATCAGCTGCTCTGACTTGATGTAGTAAGAATGCATCCATTTTATCCAGAGGGACTCAGCCTTCCCACTAAGATTCCACAACAATTTAAGCAGAAAAACTTGATTCCACTCTTCCAGAGATACAACATTAAGCCCCCTTGATCTTTAGGTGTGCACACTTGTGACCAAGCCATGGGATATTTCCTAGAAGCTCCATCACTTCCACTCCATAGAAAATCTCGACAAATTAAATCAATTTTCTTTACCACTTTCTTAGGAATAGGAAGGCACTGAACCCAGAACTGTGTCATAGATCTGGCCAAACTATTGATGAGTTGCAGCCTACCAGAATAGCTCAGGAACTTGGAGCTCCAATGATGGATTTGAGCAACTATCATGTCAACCAAGCACATGTAATGCTGAACTGCAAGCCTTCTGATCGAGAGGGGAATACCCAGGTATCTAAATGGAAGAACTCCTTCAGGGAAAGCTGTTATCCTTTTAATTTCCTGCTTAATGCTATCATCAACACCACCCAAATACACTCTGCATTTCATAGGACTAACCTTCAGGCTAGTGGTCCAAGAGCTCCTGCATTTTTTCCATGGCCAACTTAACAGAGATAAAGTCTCCTCTTTTGAATATCAATAAACCATCAACAAAACTGAGGTTGATGATCTTCTATCTTTCACACTTAGCATGAAAATTAAAACCATGAATTTTATGCAGCTTATGCAAACATCTGTTGAGATATTCCATCACAGTGACAAAGAGCAAGGGGGAGATGGGATCCCCTTGCCTAAGTCCTACTTTGGCTTGCATAATGGAAGTAACCTCTCCTGCAATGTTGAATCTATAGGAAACATAAGTGACAACTCTCATAATCTAAAGCCTGAACCTGTTGGGTATGCCAGTCTCCTGCAGAATATGTTCAAGAGCACGCCAATCCAGAGTGTCATAGGCTTTCTGGATGTCAAGCTGAAGCATACATCTAGGTGTGTCATTATCCATGTTGTATCCCTTTATCAATTCATAAGCCAACATGATATGGTCGTGAATTTTCTGGCCAGAGATGATCACTTCCTGACTAGGATGGATAATGTTATTCATAATGCAGCCTAATCTACTAGTTAGGATCTTAGAGATAACCTTGTATATTGTAATGCAGCAGGAGATAGGTCTGTAATCTTTGATAGTTTTTGCAGCATTACCTTTAGGGACTAATATCACTAAAGTACAGTTGATGGCCCTGTACATGTATCCCTCATCAAAGAACTCCATAACAACTTCCAACATATCCTGCTTCACAATATTCCAAGAAGCCTTGAAAAACTTGGTACCATAACCATCAATGCCCAGAGCTTTTAGATCTCTTATACCCTTCAAAGCTTCTTCAATTTCTGCAACAGCCACAACAACTTCAAGTCTAAGTCTTTACTCATTTAACACTTGAGGGCCATCTCTCATAGCTAGCACATCTATACCCTGCAAGCTCTATTCATCTTTCCCCATCATGTTACGATACAACTCCCACACCTCATTGTCAATGTCAGTTTTAGAAGTTAGGAGGATGCCATTATCTGTGTAGAGTCTCTTCATGTCAGCCTGCTTCTATTTAGATTTTACATATGCATGAAAAAACTATTATTCCCATCTCCCAATCTCAACCAATTTATCTCAGATCTATGTTGCAGCATATGCTCTTCAGTTTCACTATACTTGATCAATACTTCAGTACACACCTTGACAGCCATAATACAGTTAACATTCAACCGGTCCTGTATAAGGTTATTTTGAGTCCCCAGAAGATCAGCCCTAGCTTTCCTAATGTCTCTATGAATGCCCAAGAGAGGTTTATTCATCTGAATAATCATAGGTTTTAACCTTTGAAGCTTCTTCCACAATCTCATCATAGGTCTATATCCCATAGGCTGATGCCAACTTCTAGCAACTGCAGATTGATATCCTTCCATGGAGATCACAAAGTTAATGAACTTGAAATTATGCTTCTTATCCTGTAGATGGCCGAGTGCAGTCTCTAAACTCAGCAATGCATGATCAGATATACCAGGTTGCATGTAGTGCAAAGTGGTGGACATATATATCTGAAACCAATCCATATTAGCCAGGACCCTATCAATTCTGGAATATATAACCCCATCAACCTGGTTATTAGACCAAGAGAATTGATCACCCACATTATCCATCTCAGCCAACCCAGTAATCTGCATCATATCAACCTGGTCGACATACTCCCTTTCAGTCACAATATTACCTTCAACCCTGTCACTAGCCTTCACAACATTGTTGAAATCCCCAATGAGTACCCAAGGTCCTCGTTGAGAGTTAGCAATCAGTTGAATGTCCCTCCATAACCCTTTTCTCTAACCTCCAACTTATTAGAAGCATATATGGCAGAAAAATAGTGCATGAAATTACCCCTAGTATCTTAAATTCCTCCATGAATCATTTGCATAGAACTACTAATGCACTGGAAATCTACACGATTCTGATCCCAGTATATCCAAATCCTCCCATTATAGTGAGAATTGTAGTTATCTATATACATACCTTTCAACTTCAACTTAACTCTAACTTTCTGAGTTTGTCATGCCTGACTCTAGTCTCAATTATCACAACAATTCTAGGGTTTAGACTGCAGAGGCGGGAGCTTACCTCTATAGTCTTCACCACCTTATTCATCCCCCTCACATTCCATGAAACAATCATGGAACAACTTTGTGACTACCAGGGGGATCCTTCAAAATCCCTAGCAGCCCAAAACCATTTTGACAATGAAGAGGGTTTGATGTTGATCCTTCCCAAATTATAGCCTTTCCCATATCTCTACAACTTGAAGTAACCTGAGTCCACTCTGGCTGAGTCACCCTTGGGTTCTCTTCTTTTCCTTCATCCTTTTCATCTTCCTGTTTGGCACTCATAGCTGTAGCTTTTGGCTTCCATTATTTAGGTGGCTTCTCTCTCTTTTTCATACAATCATGGCCAAAAAGCTGACACTTTCCACAATACACGGGTCTCCACTCATACTAAACAGGCTGCTGCATACTGCTGCCTTCAGCATCTTGAATGGTGATTTCCTTAACAAGCTCTTGTGTGATGTCCACCTCAACCAGTATCCTAGCATATGAGACTCACAATTTGCTAGCTGTGCATTCATCAGTAACAATTGGGTTTCCAAGGGCGCTTCCAATCTTCCCCAAGCTATTAGCTCCCCACAGGTATAGAGGTAACTGAGGGAATTTCACCTAAATCAGGACTGTGCGCAACATATCCCTTTTCAAGTTAAAATTAGGTGTTCAATTAGTCAACAACATAGGCATGTTGCGTATGGTATAAGAGCCATTTGCAAGCACTTCATCCTTCTCCCAGATTGACTTGAATTGCATAATGAAATATCCTTCCTCATTGAAGAACATGTCTGGTAACGTCACAAAATTTCAGGATTTCATCATGTATTGCTCCACTACATTCATGCTTAAGTCACCACCAAGCACATATATGATGAGCGCAGATTCCAAAAATCTTAACTTCGGAATCACATCCTCCTCTTTAATCTCTACTACAACTGTTCCATTGATAATATTTGGTGCCACAAAGCTAATTTCCATTCCTTTCACAAGGTTTCTATTCTCATTGGTCACATCCACCCATAGCTTCTTCACCTTTGTTTTTCCCCATCATACTATGCGATTAAGGTTTCAAGACCCTTTCCTTTTCCTTCCGCTGTCAACAGTTCACAAGTACTGGTCTTCTCATCTTCATTATCCTCATCTGCAAGCACAACACAACTCCGATGAACCTAACAGATGTTGATGGCGATGAAGGCTCCTTCGGTGGCCGCCCTCTCCTCTTCGACCCCATACTTCTTTAAAAAATATTAACAATAATATATATATATATATATATATATATATATATATATATATATATATATATATATATATATATATATATATATATATATATATATATCCATGAACAAAACTTTTGTATGTTTCTTTATACTCTGATATGTATTCGCGTTACTATTTTAACAATTGGTATCAGATAACGCTTAATCTTGGAGGTGAAAAATTCAAAGTGACTCGGTTCAACGGAACAGGAAATTTTAGTTTATGGCAAAGGAGGATTAAGGATTTGTTGGCTCAACAAGTTTTATAAAAGGAGTTTTGTGATGAGAAACTGATGGACATTGCAATCGTTGATTGGAATAAGATGAAGGAAAAGGCTGAAAGTTTGATAAGACTTTGTTATTTTTATGATAGATTAATCATATCCCAGACCTCACAACCCTGAAGGATGTCTAGAATAAATTGGAAAATCAGTACATGTCCAAGACGCTCATGAATAAATTGTTCGTGAAGCAACATCTCTATAGCCTGAAGATACAGGAAGTAGGTGATTTGCAGGCTCATGTCAACACTTTCAACATCTTATGATCAAGCTCTTATCAAGCTCTTATGATCACTTTGTGGCCACTCACACATACAGAAAGAAAATAATCATGTTGGATTCTATTTCCTCTACACTTTTGCAACACACATAACATCGCCAAAGTTTAGTGAAATATGGAGGAAGTTTAGGTGAAGATTTGTTTATGATGGGAGGTCAGGACCGAGAAAGAGTCAAGGGTAAGGTGGTGGATTCTGGAAAGAAAAAGAGATTCAAGTCCAAGGATAGAAAAATAGCATAATGTTATGGTTGTGGGAAAATTGGTCATTGGAAGAGGGACTATCCAAACAAGTCACGCAACAATAGTTCAGCAAATGTAGTTTAGTCTAATGGTTCTTGCAGTGAAGAGGATTTGCTTTGTATCATCTACAAAGTGCGTTGATGCATGGATTCTTGATTTTGGATGCTCCTACTGTTGTAACCAGAAAAAAATATATGAGTCGCCACCATTAATTTTTATCCTAAGGATGAGAAAATAATGGGTAGCCCTAATTTGTATAGAGATTCTAAATTCTTGAGTTGGTTACATGAAGGGAAGATGTTAGGCACCCTTCATCTCCCTTGTTCTCAAGGGGATCCGCTTCTAGATCTAAGGTTAGATTGGGGATTTCTACTTAGTTATGTTTGTTATTTCCATATATTTAAGAAAAGAATTTGATTTTTTAGTTATGAACTCGCCTTAGCTTTAACCGCGTGCCTACATATCTCCTTGCAAAGAATCAAAGTCCAAATTATTAGTTCGTATGTGTTTGGTTAGTTTTTTTTTTATGGATTGTGTAAATACTTTTGAATTATCCTTTAACATTGTCTAGGTTTGAGAATAGTGTAGTCATAGACGTAGTTCGCAGTTAATTTCGTAAACAGATCCACAATCCTTTTTTTGTATAAATAATATTGAATTTGAAATTATATTAGTACAAAAAATGAAAATTTGATTGATTAGCTATTTTAGATGCATGATGAAAATTTGAAAATAAATTGAATTATTTTTGGAATTAGTAAGAAAAAAGTTTGATGAAATTTGTAAAAAAGGGTTAGTAATTTAGAAAAAAAAAGTTTATAATTATTATAAATATTATATTTATTTATCAAAAATGATATTTATGATAAAAATATTATTTTTAATGCAAATGGTAAAGAGAATGATGTAGAGAAAAATGAATGCCCAAAATAAATATGTAAATAAATAAATTACTTAAATATAACGAGTAAATAAATTAATTGAAATTAAATTAAACAAACAAATACAATAAATAGTTTAAATAATTTAAATAAAAATAGGGGGTGTATTTTTAGTTAACACAATAATTCTAATCCCAGAAATTTGTATTGGAGCCCAATAGCCAAGGGGCGTGAATTTATGTTGGAGCAGTAAAAGGGCGAGTGCTAATAGAATGGGCTTGGTCCAGATAACTTTTTTGAGCCCGTTAGTCAATTTGAGTGTGAATCAGGGCGTCATGGTGTGCCAAAAGTACTAGAGACGTTTGATTCAGATTATGTGGCCATCAGAAGTGAATTTTGATCTGAAGTATGATAAACAAACAACTCAGATTGGGTGTTGACTCAGGGTACATGGCAGTGTGTGTACATAGTGCCAGAAGGATTATATAAATGTTCCTCTTCATTCTTTTCCATTTTCCCTTTTCTGCTTCTCTCTCTATAACTCCTCCATACTTCTCACTAAACAAAATCTTAGAGAGAGAGAGGCTCTGACCTATCTCTATAACAAACCCCTCGCTAAAAATCGTCCCTCTGACTGAGCCACCGTAGCCCATTCAAAACCACTGTATGTTCCCAGTTTTCCGGTTGACATTTAACCGGAAAATTCAAACCTTCTTCTCTAACCTCTATCCCAACTCATATCTTCATCCAGACCTTAGAAAGCTATGAGGTTTCCACTGTGGGCGGTCGTGAAGGCCGCCTTGAATGATGAATGATCGTCTGGATCATCATCATATTTCCATAAATGCATCCAAACCCTTAGAACCCTAGCTTTAACCCTTAGAACCCTGGGAGTTATATTGAACCCTAACCCTAATGTGTATGAACCCTAAGCATATGTGAGAAACCCTAACCCTAAACCCAAGAACCTAACCCCACACCCCAAATTTCCCAGAAACACAATTTAAACACCAAAATTCGCAACGATTCAACAATCACACAACAATTATCAATGCTCTAAGCTAAGTGTTTTAGCATTTACCT
Source organism: Vicia faba (assembly GCA_948472305.1). Lineage (NCBI taxonomy): Eukaryota > Viridiplantae > Streptophyta > Magnoliopsida > Fabales > Fabaceae > Vicia > Vicia faba. The sequence continues at coordinate 1,164,851,504 of OX451735.1, read as the reverse complement.
CTCCTTACAATGAAACTGGTCGTATAAAATTTGATTTCCTCCTTTGAATTCTACTTCTAATCCCTCTTCTACTTATGTTCGCAGGTATTGGACGAAGGCGCTCATGTTAAGTTCTAAAGATCTTAGGGTTTCAGCTATGAAACCCAAGTCCTTCAATGATGAAGAGCTCTGGTGATAGGGTGGGGATTCACAACAACAAGCAAGGGTTTTCTCCAAGTTTTTTGTCCCTAATTCTATTTAAAATTTAGGTATATATAGGTTTTAGAATTAGACAGATTAGGAAATTTATATTTGATTTCTGTTACAAATTAGATTGATTGGCAATTGTAATTAGATTGATTGAACCAAAGATTTGATTTAGTTAGATATGTTTGTAAAATAGGAATTAGGGTATTTGTACTATGATGTACTTGGACGATTTTGTGTATTGTATTCATGATTAATCAAAAAAACAATTTTCTCAATAAAATATTATTTTAGATTTGACTCAAAAATTCAAAGGAATCTTAGGCTTTTGCTTAACTTGATGAAGAAGAGTCCAGGCGCAACTGGGACAATTAGGGTTCAAACCCTAATGTTGACTTAGTCAACAATAAATAAATAAAAATAAAATAATAATAATGAACAATAAAAGAAACTGGATGTACCTCAAGTCAACCTAAAAATAAAAATAAATATAATAGTAAAAAAAGAATAAAAATAGATTAATATATACGTTGAGTTCGGTAAAAAATTAGAACCAAATGAATCTATTTTAATGGGCCCCTTTTTAAAAACCTTGATGGGCTATTAGATTAATGATAAACTCATTGGATAAATTGTGAAACACACCCCTCTCCTAAATTAAACTCTAATATATCTCAAAAAAATTTTAACATAGTACTTTAGATGTCAATGTAATAATAACAATTAGTATGAAAATTAATAAAATAACCCAAGATTTCTAACAAAGGTGGGATAGAGTGTCTACACCTATACGGACAAATTTAGGGTATGACAACATCCCCTATTTAATTACTCTTCGATTGAGGATGTGAGAATATGAAGGTCTCGTACGTTCAAATCGGAGGGTTATTAAATAATGGAAGACCCCAAATTTTGACTATGTCTTTGAAATAGATAAACTGTATGATAAACCAAAAAGTAAACAAGCAAGGATGACGCAGTTAACTCACTAATGCCTAGAGCATGAACATAAATGATCTAGATACGACGACGCGAATAACTCATCTACACCTAAAAAAAGTAATCGTAGATTTCGTGGATTTACCATAACCTAGGAGGTAAATAACATGAGTTTTGAAAATGAATAACTTATTGCGGCTTCGAGACTAATGCAACGAGTTATATCACAAATTTTGTACATATGACACAACCTAGGGGGTAGATAGTACGAGTTTTGAAAAGAATAACTTACTAAAGCTTCGATACTAACATAGTAAGCAATATCACAAATTTGCATATTGATCACAACCTATGGGATAAATATCACAAGCTTGGTAATTCATTGTTGCTTCGAGGCTGACACAATGCACTATATTGCGAATTTTCGCATACCTACCACAACCTAGGGAGTATATAATACGAGTATTAACTCTATTTACGCCAGGGGACTAATCTAATAGAGTCAGGTCCGATGAAAAACTAGCTAAAGCTTCGTGACTAACATAGCAAGCTGTAGTGCAGACTTTCATAGTTATCCCAACCTACGTGATAAATAATATGGGTTTGATGTTTGAATTCGAGTTTGATAATTGAACTTGGATGACCAACCCAAATATATAAATCGCATATATTATCACTTAGTGAAGTTCCAGCCTACCGGTTGTGTATGTTCTTAACTAAGGTATTTGTTGCTAATGATGTGAATAATGCTAAGGTTTCAAATTTTGATTTACACATATGTATTAGCTTATAATCGTCCCTAAGGTATTTCACAGTAGTCTTGGCCTAAGAAGTTTTGAAAATGTAATGCATAATGCCCAAATTGATATGATTCCCAATGATGATTGACATGATTCCCAATGGTGATGCTATTGATATGATACCGAAGTGTTTCATATGTATGTGCACCAAGTGTTTCGTATGTAAATGCACCAATTGTTTGTGAATCATTTTGATAATTCTCCCTTTTTAGACCATTGGGTTTTCTAAGTTACCGACTTCCCAACGTTGTCTGCTATTCTGTTGTGGTATCTCCAAGTCGATTCGAATTTTGATATGTTGCGACGAACAATGTCAATTTGATTATGGTAATTGTGTCGTAAGCATAGGCATAGTCATGGACGTAGGCGTGGGTGTAGGCATGGATTTCTTTTGATGTTTTTCTAACAAAAGTTGATTTTGATGTTTTTCTAACCAAAATTTATTTTGATGTTCTTGCTAATGCCTTTTGTTTTTTTTGTCAATTTTCCCCAAAGTAATTTCGACACAGTGTTTACAGGAAATAACCACAGTATTTTGCAAACAAGTTGGAAAAGAAAAACAAAATTTGAAAAGATTTAAAACTGAATTTTTATTAATGAAAATGCCTTTGAATAGGCGATGGTACAAGATGCAATTCCTAAAAAGAGGTAATTACAAGAAGTTCAACAAAATTGAAAATGGAAATGAAAGTGATAATTGATATTGCTATTTCTCTAATGTCCTTTGATAACTCCAATCTCCTTTGCTTCTAAGAATGTGATTTAGATTAATCCTTCCCCTTAGTCGTAGTGATGAATTCTCGAATCGAAGTTTATTTGTTCATTTTTTGAATAGGAATTCGTTGGGATAATGATTTTGTTTATATGTCCCTAATTTTTTCCTGGATCACCCTTTAGGGATTTCAATCCACAAGGATGCCCCTTTTTGTCTAACTCATCCGTTTAGGGTTTCGACTTAGCAGGCCTTTTATACATAGTATTTTTTTACTACGTCGGAATTCAGCAGATGTGGTAGTTCTTCTCCATATATTGCCATGAGGATAAGAGCTCCCCCAGAGAATGCTATTTTAACCACATATGGACCTTCGTAGTAAGGTGTCCATTTACCGCGTGAATCTAGACGAGGTATCCGAATCTTCTTGAGAACTAAATCTCATTCTTTGAACACTCGAGGATGGACCTTTTTATCGAATGCTTTCTTCATCTGCTTTTGATACAACTGACCATGGTACAAAGCTGTTAAACATTTTTCTTCAATGAGGTTGAGTTGATCAAGTCGCGTCTGAACCCATTCTGATTCTTCAAGCTTAGTTTCCATTAGGACTCATAGTGATGGAATCTCTACTCAACAGGGAGTACAACCTCCATGCCATAAACAAGAGAGAAAGGTTTTGCACATGTCGAAGTACGTACTGATGTATGCTAGCCGTGTAGAGCAAAGGGAAACATTTTGTGCCAATCTTTATTGGCAGCTTCGACGGCCCCGTTCATCTTAGGTCGGTAAAGCGATGAATTATGATGCTCGATCTTGAAATCCTTGCATAACTCCTCCATCATTTTGTTGTTTAAGTTGAACCCATTGTCTGTAATAATCCTGCTAGGAACCTCATATCTGCATATAATATTCTCTTAATAAATGGAGTAACCACTTTTCTTATCACATTTGCATAAGATACAACTTTTACCCATTTGGTAAAATAGTCAATGGCGACTAGTATGAATTGGTGTCCACTAGAGGCTTTCGTTTCGATCATCCTTATCATATTAATCCCCCATATTGAGAATGGCCAAGGTGAACTCAGAACATTCAAAGGAGTCGGTGGTACGTGCACCTTGTCAGCATAGATTTGACACTTGTGGAATGTCTTCGTATAATGGTAGCAGTTAGCTTCCATCGTCAACCAATAGTAACCCACTCTCAAGATTTTTCTAGCCATGGAATTTCCATTTGTATGAGTCCCAAAGGTTCCTTCATGGATCTCTTTCATGAGTGTGTTTGCCTCGCGTTTCTCCATGCACCTGAGTAACACCATATTGTAGTTTCTTTTGTACAATACATCACCATTTAAGAAGAACTTCGCAGCTAGCTTTCGTAGAGCTCACTTGTCAATTATTGAGGCGTTTTCTGGATATTCTTGCTTCTCCAAATACCTCTTGATGTCATAGAACCAATGTTTGTTATTTGGTCCTTCTTCAACTGCGAGACAAGGTACAACCTCTTCAAAATGTCTGATCGTGATGTGTGGTTAATGATTTGGCCAAGTTACTTTGAACATGGCTGACAAAGTTGCCAAGGCATCTGCCATCTAATTTTCTTCTTGTGTAATATGGGTGAAAGTAATCTCCATGAATTTCGTAGCCAACTCGAAAACATAATCCTGATATGGAATTAATTTTGGATGTCGAGTATCCCATTCGTCATTAACTTGGTATATGACTAACGTTGAGTCTCCATATACTTCTAAGTATTTGATCCTTAGGTCTATAGCAGCTTCTAAACCCATGATACAAGCTTTGTATACAATAATATTGTTGGTGTAATCAAAACATAACCTTACAATGTAAGGTTTGTGAAAGTTCTTTTGAGAAGTCAATACAGTCCCAATACCATGTTCTAGTGCATTTGAAGCATCATCAAACATGAGTGTCCATCACGCCCCTTGTTCAAGTCTTTCGTCGGGTCCTGGTATTTCGTAGTCGCCAATAACCATGATGTCTTCGTCTGAGAAATCAAACTACATTGGTTGATATTCTGCCAATGTTGATGAGCTAGGTGATCAGCTAGTACACTACCCTTGATGGCCTTCTGAGTAGCATATTGAATGTCATGTTCAGATAACAACATCTGCCATTGAGCAATTCTTCCTGTAAGAGATGGATTTTTGTACACATACTTCAGAGGATCCATTCTTGCTATTAACCACGTGGTATGAGTTAACATATATAGTCTTAGTCGTTTAATGGCCCAAGCCAGAGCACAATAAGTCTTTTCGAGGAGTAAGTACCAAGTTTCGTAGTCAGTAAATTTCTTGCTTAGGTAGTAGATTGCATGCTATTTTCTACCTGTTTCGTCATGTTGACCCAATGCACATCCCATAGATCCTTCAAGTGTTGATAAGTAAATGATAAGTGGTCTTCCAAGAACATGCAACATTAGGATTTATGGCTCTTGTAAATATTTCATTATTGTTTCAAAGGTTGTTTGACAGTCTTCATCCCACTCCACTGATTTATCTTTTCTGAGTAATTTGAATATAGGTTCGCATGTAGCAGTTAGGTGCGATATGAACCTTGAGATGTGTTTCAATCATCCTAAGAAACCATGGACCTCTTTTTATGTTCTTGGAGTTGGTGAAGGATAGAAAAAAACAAGAAAGGGGGTTTTGAATTGGGGTTTTCAAAAAATAAGGTTATAAAACACGTTGGTTATCCTGGTTTGTTTTGAACTCAAAACTACTCAAGTCCACCCGCCAAGGAGATTTCGCCTCTCTCAATCGAGGTCTTAATCCACTAATAAAAAATGATTACAATTCACGAAAACAACAGTTAACCTCTTCTTGAGATAAAACCACAACTTGGTTTCTCAAAGAATTACATTATTTAAACAAATATATTGTGTTTACAAATGCTTCTAATAAGCTATATCACAATTGTAATTTTTACATAAAATTGTAGCACAATTATAATTCAAGAGATAAAAATAATAGAGAATTTTGGTTGCTCTTGTTTGATATGCGTGTGAGTATGTTTTCTTGATCCATTTTCATCGTCTCCTTTAAATAGAAGAAGTATTTGATTTGTTGGAGACATAATATTCTGATTTTGGAAGGTTGTTAATTTGAAATTTGATTTTCTTTCCAAAAATACAGATCTTGTTCCAGCCATGAAGTTTCCAACCGTTACTATAAAAGTGCCATTAATGTGATGTTGGATCTATGCCGTCTCAGAGTATCTTGAGCTAATCGCTTATAATCTGAAGTTTGAATATGATAGTTATGTTTGAAGCTTATTTGTTCTTTCAGAACTGTATATATTAGAGTATAACCTGCAACTTGGTGCTTCATATGTTTGAATATCAACATCAGAACTTCTCTTTCTTGCGTGTTGTTTTAGCTTCACTTCAGAGCTTCTTATATGTTCTTCTTCTTCAGAGCTTCATATGTGATTTTTCACATCATTAACTTTCTTGCTTTCATTAGAACATCTCTATAAATTTAATCAAATGATTAGAGTGCATAATTGTTCTTCACAGTAATTATGTATTTGTTATCTTCAAAACTAATAATTTGATGTAGAACCAAACTATGTTCTAACAATCTCCCCCTCTTTGATGATGACAAAACTTACATATTTTGATGAACAATTTATAATTTTTAGAAGATAAAAATTTCAGAGTCTCCCTTGAGTTGAATATTCATATAAAATTTAAATAAAAGAGTAGATACTTCCCTGAAAAATATCAGAGCATATGATGGAAGTTCTAAGAAGCTTGTGTTGAAGGCTGGTAGAGCATACCACAAGTTTAGAGTGATACTTTCCCTGTTAGCTTTCAGAAACACTAAAACAGAAGTTATGTTACTTGAAATGTTTAAGACTTAGTCCAGAACTGTTTATATCAAAAGGTATTCACTTTCTCCCTCTTTTTGTCATAAATCAAAAAGAAATAAAAACATGTAATCAGAGCAAAAAGTTATGCCTTTAAAAGCAGAGGAAAATACAATGAGAAACAAAAAAACAGCAATTAAGCAACAAGAAAACAAAACAAAAACAAAAGAAACAAAAGATTAGAACTAAGGATGTGCAGGAGGAAGACGTGCGAGAAATGCTTCCCGAAGACTTTTTATCTCTTTGTTGGATTCTTCTTTCTTGCGTAACATTCCTTTGATTTCTTTGTTTGTTTCATCTTGTTTATCTAACCTTTCCCTAATTGCTTCACTCTCTTTCTTCAATTCCTCCAGAGTTTTCATCACTAGAGAGAGGATGGAACCATTTCTTCAATAGTTACTCTCATAGAAGATTCTTCAACATATTTTCCTTTGTCTTTGAAGATGACCAGAGGTGAGGTTTAGGAGATGGTTCTCGAGTTTCTGGTTTGTGTGAGAATTCCCAGGGAGTGTTGTCTAGATGAAGAAGAGGTTTCCTTACCCATAGCTCTAACACTTCTTCCTTGAAGACGTTCAACTGATCACAAAAGTTATATTGAGCAATCTTGTAGTTGAGCTCCTTCATCTTGAAAGATTCATAATTAAACCATTTTTTGAACTGAGTCTAGAGGTAGTAAGAGGCAGCTGGATTAAAATTATTCAAGCAAGCCTGCTTCAGAGAGTTAATATATTCCTACATTTCTATCTCAAAAACCAGCAATGATTTACCAACATCTATTTTGGATGGTTTTGGTTTCAGTTTTGGGATGGCTATTTTCCGAGAGAAGTTGATGAGTTTGTTCAAAGGTTGTTTATCAACTACAATTCATAGAGGATCTTCTGTTATATCTGTGGGAGTCAGAAGGTCTGGAGAGCCGGAATGATAATATGGGAGTTTGGTGGTGTTGATTCATATGAAGAGGGAATATCTGGAATGGAAATGTTTTGGGATTGATTGGTGATGGTATGTGGTGGTTGAGGATAATTGAGAGGACAAGTTATGCCTGGTATTGTTAGTATGGCTTCAGGAAATTGTTCAGAAACAATATTTTGATTTTCTAGTTGAAGAGCATCAAAGAATGGATCATATTAATTAATATCAGAGAGAACTTGTGAGAGTTCTGGCTGAGTTTGAGAAATATGGGTAGAAGGTGAATTGATCAGATTTTGATTAGTGGTTATGGTTGGATTGATTACAGAGTTAAAATCATCAAGGGTTTATTATAAATTATGTTCAAAAGGTTTTGGAGAAGAAGGTTCAGATGTTGTTAAAAGTACTGATTCAATAACAGAAATGAGAGAAGAGGTACCTTTCTTTTTATCAGCTTTAGGAGCTTTATGAGAAGTTCCTTCACCAACAACTTTTCTTTTCTTTGACTTTCTGGGAGCAACTTCTAGAGGTTGTTTCTTAAGTTCTTGAATATTTACTTGTGGAGTTGTTCCATCACATTTGCAGAGCTCCAGATATCTAAGAACTATCTCAGGAGATGAATCCATCTGAGAAAAGAGAGGAAAGTCATCCAAAGGAGTTCTTCTTATGGAGATGACATCTTTCATGAAGCTTGTCGGGTCCTTCTTGATTGTATCAATGATCTTCATCTTTTTGAGGTTTTTGGCGTTGAGGGATTTTCCAATGCAGGTTTCCATCTCACTAACTTGATGAGCTTCACTCAGATGTTCTATTAGCTTATTTTCTGTCAGAATATCTAAGACCAGCCTTCCCAGAGGAATCCAATCTCTTTTGGATTTTTCTTCTACTCTTGTTTCTTTGACAATGGTCTTCAGATGATGAAAAAGAAGGTGAGGGATGTTGATTTTTACCTTGGTTGCAATGAAATAAAATATATATTATTGATCAATCTTGATGCAATATGGAGAACTTGTTGGTTTCATGTGGTTGATACACCCCAGAATGATTCTAGCCCAGATTTGGAGATAGTCTTTCAGATCTTTGATTTTGTTGAAGGGCTGTCCAGAAGTAAAAATCTCTTGAGAAACTTTGTTCAGATCAAATCCTTTTTCTTTCATGTCAATGCACTTTACTCCAGTTCCATCATGCCCAAATGAGTGTTGCGATGAGATTCTCTATGATGACTATTTTCTTCCCCATTACAGACGAGCTAACTTGCAGATTTGATACTTTTGCATGAACCCATATTTCTTTGACAAGTTTTGGAAAGACTGAACCAATTAACCTATAAAAGAATATAGTCCATCCTTAAAACTGAAAATTAGGAACAAGATCATACCCATTTTCTTGCATACTTTTGAAATCAACCATAAGTTCACAGAGAACTTCAAGATTATCGACATGAGTGGGGAGAGTCTTTTCTGGTTTAGCGTAGTTTTCTTTGACATAAACAGAGGATGAAACATGAATGGTGATTTGATGAGCAGGATCTTGAGAATATTTTTGTTGTTGAGAGGAGGAAGCCATTGTTCACACGTTTTAGGGTTTTGAGAAAGTGGGTAAGAAAATGCAGAGAAACAATAGAAAAATAAGCACAATGATTAAAAGCTTTAAATGACTTCTGACAAGGGAGATTGCATGAAGATATTTGAAACAGTTATCGATGTGACTCGTGCCTGAATGCATAAACTCAACCGTTGATCAATCAGAGTGTGAACATATGTTCCTTCTCTGATGATGAATTAACGTTTAAGATTGGCAGATGCTGATGTGGTGAACTACATGAAGCTCTCTTGAAATGAAACATTTTGGTTATACATTCAGATATTCTAGATAGTTTCTGAGTGAATTTTCCTTCTCACTTATGAATAAATGTTGCTTGGATGTTCACAAAAAAAAAATCTGAACATTCTAAGGGTTAAATATACAAAAATTACATTTTCATTATGGACATAATTCCGTAAAATTTAATTTATATTCAACAAGGGGTTTTGTAAAAATTTCATCCCATTGATGGTCTATGTCTATAAATTTTAAGAAAAGAATCCCCTTCAGAGTATAGTCCCTAATGAAATGGTGTTTAATTTCTATATGTTTAACCCTAGAGTGTAAAATGGGATTTTTAGAAAGACAAATAACATAAGTATTATCACAGAGGATAGGAATGTTACTCTCGTATATATGATAATATTCAAGCTGCCTTTTCATCCAGAGAATCTGAGTACTACATCCAACTGCAACTATATATTCAACTTCAGTAGTTGATAGTGCAATGATGGGTTTTCTTTTGTTGGACCAAGATATTAAGTTGTCTCCTAGAAACTGAAAGCTTCCAGAAGTAATTTTTCTTTCTATTATATCTCCAGCAAAGTCCATATCACAGTATCCTACTAGTTTATATTCTCTGCATTTTCTATAACATAAACCAATATTAGTAGTACCTTTCAGATACTTGAAAATTCGCTTAATTGTTGTTAAGTGAGATTCCCTTGGATCTGATTGGAATCTAGCACATAGGAAAATGCTATAGAGAATATCATATCTTGAAGCAGTTAAATAAAGGAGAGAACCAATCATACCTTTGTAGAGCTTCTGTTCTACTTTCTTAGTTACCTCATCCTTTTCCAGAATACATGTAGGATGCGTTGGAGTTTTGGATGGCTTACTTTCTGACATGTCCAATTTATTCAGAAGTTTTTTAACATATTTGCTTTGATGTATAAAGGTTCCTTCTGGAGTTTGATAAATTTTAATTCCCAGAAAAAACTTGAGTTCTCCCATTAGACTTATTTCAAATTCTTCCTGCATAGACTTAGCAATTCTTTGCCCAGTGAGGCTTTAGTAGATCCAAATATAATATCATCAATGTAAATTTGACAAATTAAAATGTCATTTTTAAATGTTTTACAGAATAAAGTTGTGTCCACTTTCCCTCTGGTAAATTCTTTTTCTACGAGAAAGTTACTGAGTCTTTCATACCAAGTTCTGGGAGCTTGTTTCTGACCATATAACGATTTCTTAATTTTATAAACATACTCTTGATGTTTTGTGTTTTCAAAGCCATGGGTTTGGTGCACATATACTTATTCATTGATGTAACCATTTAAAAAGACAATTTTGACATCCATCTGATAGAGAATGATGTCATTATTTACAGAAAATGAAATTAAAAGTTTGATAGATTCTAACCTGGCGACTGGAGAAAAGGTCTTCGTATAGTCTATCCCTTCTTGTTGACTATAACCTTGTGCAACTAGTCGTGCCTTGTTTCTGATGACTTATCCTTGTTCACTTAGCTTGTTTCTGAAGACCCATTTAGTTCCAATGATATTGAACCCTTTTGGTTTCGGAACTAGATCTTATACATTGTTTCTGGTAAATTAATTTAGTTCTTCTTGCATTACAAGTATCCAATCAGTATCTTGAAGTGATTAGTCTGTGGAGGTTGGTTTGATCAGAGATACCAAACCCATGAGAGACTCTTCAATATTTCTGAACATAGATCTTGTTCTGATTGGATCATCCTTCTTTCCTAGAATCATATATTCAAGATGTGTTTATCTGCTTCTAGACTGTCTTTTCTGGATGGGTTCTTCAAATTTTTTTGTAGTGTTGGTGTTGATGTCTTTTTCTATATTGGATTAAGTTTCTGAGCTTTTTTCTTTAGAAGATCTGTCTTCAATACTTGTAATTTGAACTTCTATATCTGCAAAATGTTCAACCTATTTTAACTTTTGAGAGCCAAGCTTATCATCAAATCTGACACTAATTGATTCTTCCACAATTCGTGTTTCTGTGTTATATCCTCTATAACCTTTTGAGTGTTCAGAGTATCCTAACATGAAACACTTTTATGCCTTATAATCGAACTTGTTCAGATGTTCTTTGGTGTTCAACATATAACAGATACATCTAAATGGATGGAAGTAAGAAATGTTGGGATTTCTATTCTTCCACAATTCATATGGAGTCTTTTTCATAATAGGTATTTTGGAGATTCTATTCTGAATGTAGAACACTGTGTTAACTGCCTCTGCCCAGAAGTGTTTAGCAATGTTAGTCTCATTGATCATGGTTTTGGCTATTTCTTGTAAAGTTAAATTCTTTCGTTCTACAACTCTGTTTTATTGGGGAGTTCTAAGACAAGAGAAGTCATGAGAAATGCCACTTTCATAAAGAAAAACTTTTCAAAACTTATATTTTCAAATTCACCACCATGATTACTTCTGACTTTTACAATTCTAAACTCTTTTCATTCTGAACTTGATTACAGAAGGTAGAGAACACAAAGTGGGACTCGTCCTTGTGTCTTAAGAACTTTACCCATGTCCATCTGCTATAGTCATCTACGATCACTAATCCATACTTCTTGCCTCTGATGTATTCACTTTTCACTGGTCCAAATAGATCTATATGCAGAAGTCCTAATGTTCTAGAGGTAAAAACAACATTTTTAGATTTGGAAGATGGTTTTTCTAACTTGCCTTTTTGACATGCTTCACACGGAGCATCTGAGCTGAACTTTAAGTTAGGAAGTCCTTTAACCAGATTGAGTTTGTTAATGTGAGATATTCTTCTCATACTAACATTCCCCAATCTTTTGTGTCAGACCCATTGCTCATCGTTAACAGACATGAGACATTTTACATTCAAACTCTTTAGTTCAGAAAGTTTAATCTTATAAATGTTGTTCTTTCTCTTACCATTAAAAAGGATAGTTCCATCTTTCTGACTAACTGCCTTGCATGACTTTTTATTAAAGATTATATCATAACTGTTGTCACTTAATTGACTTATGGATAACAGATTATGCATTAATCAATCTACTAAGAGAACATTAGTTATAGAAGGAAGTGTATAGTTACCAATAGCTCCAGAGCCAATTATTTTTCCTTTCTGATTGCCTCCGAAACCTACATAACATCCATATTTAAGTTCCAGACTTTAGAACATATTCTTTCTTCCTATCATGTGCCGAGAGCATCCAGAGTCCAGGTACCAAGACTGGTGTTTCAACTTTGCTATTAAATACATATGCAACATAGATAACTTTTTACTTAGGTATCTGTAATGCGGTGGAAGAACCAACTGTTATATTAGTTTTTCGTTTGTGTTTGCAAATGTCACAGTAAGTAAGAGTCGCCATTGACTTTTCTTTATCCAACAAAGGAAAGGGTGAAAAGAACAGAAAAAGACCTTTCGAGATTATTTCTGAGTAAGGGGGGTAGATTATGGAAAGGGAAGGTGTTATCACCCTTTCCATTCGTAGTTATCTATGGGCTCTTAGATGCTAGCTCATTTGAAAAATACCTTGTGCTTTGTGTTTTTGAAAAGTATTTTGAAAGAAAGCGCCTTAGTACGGTGAACTTTGTAATGTTTCTCGGATTGATAGAGAACGTATACAAAGTGTTTTGAAAATGTTTTCGGAAAGAGTTTTGTGTATGTGTGAAAAAATGGTTTTGTTTTGAGCTAGAATCTATGAATTATCTACTTTACTCGAAAGGTTGTTCTTTTCCTCTTTTCCTTTAGACAGCGCTATCCTACTATTAGTGAGTAGGTAGCCCTAATCGTTAGATGTTTGAGGGACAATCGAAGGGACATTGTTACAGTCAGAAAGGAAACTGGGTAAGAAACCTTAGTAACTACCCTAGGGTTTTAAGGTCATACCAAGGCAACATCGAGAGGGTCATTTTTTGTCTTTAAACCAGAGGGTAGCCACTAAAGTCTCTCAAGTTTCGAGAGTTGTGACTGTTTTCCGAAGGCAACTAAAGTGGGAATGCCCTAGAGGTGTATATATGAGAGTGTGTTGTATTCAATAATTTTTTCTTTGCATTAGGTTTGCTAGCGTTTAATTTTAAACTCTTGCCATTCAATCCTATTTATCATGCATCTAAACAGTATAATAGTTGCAGGAATTTAAAGTCGGTAAAGCAGTAAGGTAAAGTCCTAATTTAAGTCCAAAAATGGGGGATAAAGCAGTAAGGTAAAGTCCTAATTTAAGTTTATCACATCTCGTTAGACAATTACAATAATATGAAATAATGTGAAAGTAAATAAATGCGTGCGTACTGGAAATGACGTCTAAACCCTAGAAAGTTCTAAGTAAAATAAAATTCTTTTTGTTTGTTTTTGATTTTATGTTAAGAAAATATTTGAAATAAAAATAACTAATCTAAATCTATATTTAAAGAAAAAAGTTAATTATAGAAGAAAAATGAAATTAAAAAAAGAAATTAAATTCTAAGTTTTTTTTGGTATTTTTAATATGAAAAGAAAATGAATTAAAATCCTAAGTCTATTTAGTTTTAAATTAAAGAAGATGGTTTAAATAATTATTAATTAATTTACAAAATTAATTTAATTGAGAAAAATTGCTAGCCTAATATTTTAAATAATTTTTATCTGATTTTTATGTTGATTAAAAAAAACTAAAAGAAATAAATAAAAAAACAAAATAAACAAACATAAATGGGTCAGGCAGTGAAAGAAATTGGGGGGGGGGGTGTATGTTTGAAAAACGCATGCCCAAGATAGAAGGAGCCCAACTCTTCCTTGTGATCCAGTGAGGACAATCTCTGAGTGCCCATGGTGATCTGCACGCTTGGATGTGTTGATCTGGATCAGATGAGATCTCCTGGTGTTGACCATGTGGTGCATGGTGAGCGTGCTTATCTGGGAAGTACTAGATCTGCAAAGAAACTTTTGAAAAATAATATGGAAAGAGACAGGGATCGAACCCCTGCCCTTGCATACACATAACACTTTAACAACCACACGCCCAACCGTTGGGACAACCATACATCCGAGAGTATAAACACAACCATACGTATATAATATAAAAATGAGACAAGCTGCTGAGTTGTCAAGTGCACACCCTCTAGTGGGCCCCCTGCAATTTAAATGGGCGAATCACGGATGTCTGGTTGGTCCACCAACCTTTGATCGCCGCCTGCAACAGTTAGACCAGCCGAAGATGGTGGAAACCACCGTCTTCTCTGACGGTCTTCAACATTGATTTGCAAAAAAAACCTGAATAAAAGGAAAAGAAAGGTCATGTAACCCTAAATTGGGCCTTCTGATTCCATTTTTGAGGTTAGTTTCCCCTGAAAGTTCCTGTAGGAAGAGTTACACAGAGAAAGATCTATGCTGCCCTAACCATGACAACAACTTATTTCCATGTTAAAGCTTCCATTTTTTTGTACAAGCCCGTTCTAAATATGTGTGTATGAAGATCCACAGGGTTAGAAATAAACAAAAGGGAAAGAATTGAAAAATACAGATGATGGAAACATAATGCAAATAGATATGTGGATCCACGTGATTCAGCCTCAAAGGGTCAACAAACTTACCCTTACTCACCCTATGAATGCTCAGGAACTAATCTAAGGTCTTAGTTTGGACTAAAAGCACTTGGATTGTGAGATGCAGATTCTTGCAGTTTTGAATTTTTTTATAGAAATTTTGAGAGCTTCGTGAGGCAACTTGTGCGTGTCTTAGCCTTGCATATGTGATGCTTATTTATAGGAGAGCATAATGGCTTGATAAATATGGAAAGGATCAGCCATTAAACATTATTTTGAAAACAAGATCAAAGAATTGAAAAACATGCCATCTTGGGATATTCTCTTTCCATTCTTATCTTTTCATGAACCTGGACTTTTCTAATGTATCTTGCACGAAAATTGGGTCCTCTAAAACAAATCCAAACATCAGCCCATATTGAATAGTTGGACAGTGTGATATGGTGGCAGAACCGACTATTTTGAAAAATACTGGTTTGCATTTTGCGTTTTGTATTTGCAAAATGTCGCTTTAAGCAAGAGTCGCCATCGACTTTTATTTTATCAATCCGGAAAGGAAAAAAGCACAGAAAAGTCCTTTTTTGAGATATTCTGAGTACAGGGGGTAGATTATAGAAAGGGAAGGTATTAGCACCCTTTCTATCCATGGTTTTCCATGGGCTCTTAGGTACTTTCTCATCTTTTAAGATTACTTGTGTGCGTTTGTTTTGAAAAGTTTTATTTTACTTCGTTTTAACCCTTGTTTCTGTCCTCAAGAGTGTTACGAAGTTGTTTTTGAAAACTTTGTTTGAAAAGTGTTTGGTGTGAAAAGTTTGATTTTGAGCAAGTACCTGCTAGCATCTACCTACTCGGAAAAAAAGGATTGTTTCTATTCTAGTTTTCTTTAGACAGTGCTAGCCTACTATTGAGAAATAGGAAGCATCATCGTTAGAGTTGTAAGGGTCAATTCGAGAGGGACGTATGATCACTAAATCAATGTTAGGACGTCTTAGTGATAACCCTAGAGTCTTAAGATCATATTCGAGGCAACATTTTCGAGGCAACATTTCCGAACGGGACATTTGATCTTTGTTTGGACAGGAGGGCAACCACTAAGACACCTTATACTTAATGACCATTTACCGAAGGCAACCGAAGTGAGAGTATACCCTAGGAGTGCGCGTGTGCGAGTGATTTGATTTTAGTTATTATCTTTGCACATTAGGGTTTTCTAGCCGTTTTAAATTATCATGCAATCTTGTCATACAATCCTATTAACATACATCTAACAGTTAATATTTTGCGAGAATTAAAATGCGAGAAATAAAACCTACGCTATTACAAGGCTTCAGGGTAAGGATTAATTACATAGCCAAAAACCCGTAAAACGATAAATAAAAAAAGTCCTAGATTAAACTATTACATACCGTGAGCAGTTACATTAATATTGCAAAAATAATAAACGCGCGCGATGAATCGAAAACAAGAGATTTAGGGTTTTGACCCCAACTACCTAATTGTAATTTAAAAGAAAAAAAATTATTTTTTTGTGGTTTTTGTGTTATTTTGAGAAAATAAAGTTTAATTGAATAATAATAAAAAACCTAATTACTAATTAATTTTAATTAAGAAAAGTAATTAAATTAACCTATTTTTGTATTTTTTATTTTTTATTTGAGAAAGAAATAAAAATTAAATCACAAGTTAACCCTAATTTTTTCTAATTGATTTTAATTATATAAAAAAGTTAGAATTACCCTAAATTAAATTAAACTAACATTAAATTAAATTTGATTAAAAAAAACCCTAATTATAAAATTTTGTGAAACTTGATTTTATGATTTTTTGAAAAAAAGAATTTATTTGTGTTAGAAAATAATTAAACTACTTAAATTAAAAAAAAATAGAAAAGAGAAAGATTGGGCCTGGTGTTGTTTTAGAAAAGGGGGTGTGGTTGGCAATTCTGAGCCCAATAAGCTCCTGACCCCATTGACTTTTTCCAATCCCATGTGCTTGCTTGACCCAGGCGTATGGTGGACCCTCATGGGAAGGCCTTAGATCTGAAGCTTTGGTGGTTTGGATGATCAGATCTGGAGAGTGCGTGATGGATCCTAGAGTGTGAGATGCACTAGATTGCTTGTCAAAGAAAAATATGAAATAAAGTTGGGACCTAGGGATCGAACCCAGGCCCTTAGGCATTCTCCCACTGCGTGCTTTCCATTTGAGCTGGCCATGTTAGTTGTATAAACAATAACCAATAAATATTATATGATAAAAACCAAAAGCTAATCGTTGGAACGCGCGAAATTCAAACTGGCAAACCATGAAGGGCCATGTATCCTTCTTCTTCCTCCCACCGTCGCTGTAAGTTTCACAGCTTTTACCTACGGACACTGAGCGTAGGTATAATCCTGTGCATCTCCAAAACCTTGTACAAGCATGATAAATGACAACCAATGGTACCAATCAACTTGTTGCAACCTCACGAGCATCATGGTACCATTATTAAGGTCCAATTTTCCCTGTACGCAAAACCCCTAAAAACAAAACTCGAACCCTAGCCATAGCAACTTGATGTACAATCAATAAAAATGCAATTAATCATAACCATTAGCTTGCAAACATCTCAAGGATTATGAATATATCAATTAATCATGCTAAATTTTCCAGAATTAACGTATTCGAATTCAAGACAATATGGAAACTGTGTGACTCTTACAGAGCATTTCAAGGCGTGAGGAAACTTGCTAGCGATTGAAATAGGATCCTAGGATGTCCAGCAAGCGATTAGTATAATCAGAATGGCTTGAGATGGCCTGAAACCTGGAAATCAGCTTGCAACTTTTCCTTGAATTTTTTAAATTCGTTCTCTCCTTTGCACGCCTCTAGCCTCCTTTTTTTTGGTCTGCACTTGATCCTTATGTATACTAGAATGTATCAGGGTTGCAACTTTGTATCAAATCTCTCTCAATTATGAATATTGATTCATGATTCAATCCTTGCAACAAATCTTTCCAAAATAAGAAAATTCAATCTTTTTGTGTCCATGTGAACCTTGCACGATTTGATTTTGTCTCCAGCTGTGTAATGGACCTAATCATGCACAAAATCTCAAGCTTTAATTAGTTTTTGATATTTTAATTATTTTATTTTGATTTTATTTGATTTAAATGAAATGAAATCAAAATAAATGACAAAAATAAAAGAATGACAAGTGGAAGGGCTCATGGGTCGTGGGTCGCATTACAAACTCAATGCAAGCTAAAAAGGTTGGCCCTTTTGACAAAAAAAGGCAATTTTGGACACATTTGACTTTTGGCAATTTTGCAAAAATGGTCAACTTGGCAAATGCAAAACTCTCTCAATTTTGACCCTAGAGAGGTGTTCTTTGACTTTTTAGAAATATTAAGATGTCCTCTAAGCAACCCTGTTGGTCTCATCTCAATTGAGTCTTCCATGTTCATGTATGAAGCTTTGACCCAAAAGGTGTTTTTGTTAACTTTTCAAAATGACCTATAATGTCCAAATTCATATCTTCTTGTGGGTGCATATTTTGAACTTGGGAGATGAAGAGGAATTGTAAGGAATTATATCCTCTTCAAAATGAGCTTTGGATAGGTCATTTTTGATAAAGAATGAGAAAGTTATGCTTGGTCAAAGTTGAGTTGACTTTTCCTACAAAACCCTAATTTAGCAACTTTCGGGTTTTGATGAATTGTGAGCAATCCTTGAGGAATCATGATCAACCCTTTATCAACTGATGAATAATATTTCAAAATGAGAATGTTGACCAAAAATCTTGAAGTTTGACTGTATGTGGGCTACAGTTGACTTTTGCCCTAGCACAGTTGATTTTTAGGCCTTTGAGCAATTGACTGAGCAAACTTCCTCTTCAAGGCTTCAAACTTGACATGGATGATCTTGAGAACATATTAGGACAATAGTGAGCATTTGGGACCCTTTTGATTCAAACATCTTGGTGCAAAATGAAACCCTAATTTGGGGTAGACTGCCTTAGGAGAGAGTTGGTTTGGTCAACCCTTGGACTTCCTTGATCAATTTGAGGACCTCACTTGACATGTATTGAGGAATATGGGAGGGAAAATTTTAGGGTACAACAGCTGCCCCTGTTAAATCTTCTTAAACCTGAGGATGTAGATTGGCTTGTCTGCCTTTCGTGATCTGAGGGTTGAAGATGATTGAACACTAGAGTGCCCAGAAATTTGCACTCGCATGAAGTGGTGCTTGTTTGGCGATATCGGAAATGGGCTTATAGATGCCATTTGGAAGTCAATGATGGAATATGGGCTTAAAGATGCCATCAGAAGGAGTGTCGATCGCATAAAATATTCCTTTGCGAGAGCCCATACACCTGTTATTGAGGAGGACTACGTTGGGGAACGCCGGTCTCTGTCTTGGGGGAAGTAGAATTTTAGGAGCTTCAGTTGTCTGTTACTCTATTGGGGAATCATCTCTTAGTCAAGGAGGTGAAAATGAACTGCTATTTGGTCGTGCTCCAGGCTTTACAGTGATTTGCTGAGGAAAATAAGACTGACTGCTATCTGGTCATGCTCCAGGTTTTATAGTGACATACTGGGGAGATGAGATTAAAACTTTCTATCTGGTCATCCTCCAGGCTTTGCAATTTCTCAATTCTTATCTGTTCGTGCTCCAGGCTTCAGAAGGAATTAAGTGGTTATCCGGGTTTCAACTTGAATTTGAGGCATACTAATATCCGGTCGATTTCCGAGCTTCATAGTAATTGGCCGAGCAGACTGATATTTGGTCGAATTCCAAGCTTCGCAGTGCCTTATACTGTTATCTGGTCGTGTCCCAGGCTTCAGTGTCCTTTGCCGCTATCTGGTCGTGCGCCAGGCTTCACGAGGTCCTATACCACTATCTGGTCGATTCCAGACTTCATGGTATCTTGTACTGCTATCTGGTCGATTTCCAGGCTTCACAATAACTTGCTGAGGGGTTAAGCTATTTTCTGGTCGATTTCCAGGCTTTATAGCTTGTGTTTAAGATATACCACTATCTGGTCGATTTCAGGCTTTGTAGTATTCCGGAGAAATCAAGATATTATCTGGTCGATTTTCGGGCTTCATAGCTTGAACTGGAATAGAAATATTAGTATCGATTTGACTGAACCAGGGGAAACTTGTGAGAACTTGATTGTGTCTTTCCCTGAAAGGTAAAGAGTTAGTCGTATGTAATGTCATGATGTATGAAATGTATTG
Source organism: Vicia faba (assembly GCA_948472305.1). NCBI lineage: Eukaryota > Viridiplantae > Streptophyta > Magnoliopsida > Fabales > Fabaceae > Vicia > Vicia faba. Next base: position 1,164,831,506 of record OX451735.1, on the reverse strand, counting down.
GGTAATGATGTTCTCAAAATAAATGAGATTGTGCTGTATGATGCATATGCGCATGCCACGATGTATGGATATGCAATATTCTTGTGATATTCTCCGGTTGGGGAGAATAAATCCTGGGCTGCTGTTGGAGAGTATAAGGAGGTGAGTTCTTCGTTCTCGCTGGGGATAGTGACCGAAGATGATTAACTGGAGACTTGCGTCTGTTTTGCTTGAGAACAATCCGCCGGGAGAGACTCTGCTTGAGAATAACCCTGTGGGAGAATGACTCTACAGGGAAGAGAGATACTCTATTGGACGATCTGCTGATTTGGAGAAATAAACTCCGCTGGCGGTGAACTTCTCTTGTTGGTGATAGATAAACTCTGCTTGGGAAGAATTTTGCTGACTCATTCGCGATTATGAACCTCGGCTGGGGAGAGCTAACACCACTGTCTTTGGATACTTCCTACTCTGCGGGGAGCGTATGTACCTTTAGTCATATTCTCAAGCTGGCTCTATCCCTGTACCTGGTGGGTAGAGCAACTGTAAGTTTTGGACATTTCTTGTTTGCCCGTGTTCCTGGAATTATGAGTAATTGTCTTTTGTTTCTTGTGTAAGTATTTATAAGAAGCAATTATTCTCAAATGCATATATAAAAATGTATCATTGGGCGTTCTTGCAAAAAAAAAACAGAAAAAGAAAAACAATTTGGAATTTCTTGTGGAAACAAATTGTATTAATTTTTGAAGTTGGCCCGTAATAGGCGTTTTATACAAAGAGGCCGACGTACTAGTAAGAGAACCCCGCCGAAGAATAGAAATTATACAATTTGTGTAAAAGAAAGAAAAACAGCTATGTGAAACAATCCCATCGGGTTCCAAATCTGCTATTGCCTTTATATCTTCAAGCGTCTCATCACTTTGCTACTTGGTCGAAGGTAGATCAGATTGATTGGCACCGTCCAAGCTTGATAGTCAATACCGAAGTTTGTTTGTAAGATGATCCAATGAGACACAGTGTTACGCTTCAATCCCTAATTTTTGCTTGGACCGCCCTTTCGGGTTTTCAGTCCACCGGGATACCCTTTTTTGCCCAAGCCACCTTTTCAGGTTTTCGACTTTCCGGGCGTACATTTTTTTTTCATTTTCATCCCTTACTTTTTCCCGAACCCTTTTGGTTCGTCGGGAAGCCCTTATTTTTGCCTAGTCCAGTCATCCTAGCAGGTCTTTGATTATGCGTAGTATCTTTTCACTATGTCTGCATTGACGGGGTGAGGAAGGTCGTCAGCATCCATGGTGGTTAGAATCATAGCTCCTCCCGAGAAAATGTTCTTAACCACAAACTACCCTTCGTATGTGGGGGTCCATTTCCCCTGGGATCACCTTGCGGCAAAATGATGCGTTTGATCACCATATCCCCGACTTGATATTCTTGACGCCTGACTTTCTTGTTAAAAGCCTTGATCATTCGCTATTGATACGTCTGACCATGACAAATAGTAGTAAGCCTCTTTTCGTCAATTAAATTAAGCTGATCAAGTCGGGTTTGGATCCAGTCGCCCTCGTTCAAACCCGCATCCTTCATAATCCGGAGAGAGGGTATATGGACTTCGATGGGTAGGACCTCCTCCATGACATACACCAGAGAGTAGGGTGTTTCCCCTGTCGACGTCCATGCTGAGGTACGGTACCCATGAAGAGAGAATGGTAACATCTCGTGTCAGTCTTTGTACGTCACCATCATCTTCTGCACAATCTTCTTGATGTTCTTGTTAGCTGCTTCAACAACCCCATTCATCTTCGGCCGATAGGGAGAAGAGTTATGATGCTGTATATTGAATTGTTTGTAGATCTCGGTGATCATCATATTGTTGAGATTTGTACCATTATCCATGATGATCCTCTCCGGTACACCGTATCGACATATCAGATTGTGTCAGATAAACCGCGCCACGACGTTCTTGGTTACTGTAGCAAAGGAAGCTGCCTCAACCCACTTTGTGAAATAATCAATTGCTACCAGAATAAAGCGATTCCCGTTAGACGCAGTAGGTCTGATCTCGCCAATCATGTCGATGCCTCACATTGCAAAGGGCCAAGGAGCTGTCAGAACATTCAGAGGAACTAGAGGTAATGCACCTTATCAGCATAGACTTGGCACTTATGACAGGTTCGAGAATACTGATAATAATCGGCTTCCATAGTGGACCAATAATATCCAGCCCTTAGGATCTTCTTTTCCATGGTATGTCCACTGGAATGAGTTCCGAAGGTACCTTCATGTAACTCTGCCATGATCCTTTCCACCTCACTTTTGTCCACACATCACAGTAAGGTTGAATCATGGTTACGCTTGTAAATGATACCATTGCTGACGAAGAACTTCACGGCGAACCTTCTCAAGAACTTCTTATCATTAACAGATGCACCCTCGGGGTGTTCTTGAGCCTCAAGATACCTCTTTACCTCGTGAAACAAGGGTTTATCCGCTACCTCTTCAGTCTCAATGTCACAGCAATATGCGGGTTCGTCCAACCTCTCGATGGTAATCTGGGGAGCTTCATTGTCCCACCTAACTTTGAACATAGAAGATATGGTAGATAGCGCGTCCGCTAACTGGTTCTCTTCTCTGGGTAAGTTTTCAAAGGTTATCTCCTCAAAGTGTGGGAGCAACGTCAATACATACTCTTTGTAAGGAATAAGATTTGAGTGCTTCGTATCCCACTCGCATTTGATCTGACTAATCACTAGAGCAGAATCTCCAAATACACTCAAGAACTTAATCCTCAGGTCAATAGCAGCTCGAAGACCCAGGATACATGCTTCATACTCCGCCATATTATTGGTGCAGTTAAAACATAATCGGGCGGTGAACGGAGTATGACAACCCTCAGGAGATATGATCACAACGCCAATTCCGTTACCCAACGCGTTTTATGCTCCATCAAAATACATAGACCATCGGGATCCTTCCTCAGGTCCTTCATCCAGTCCAGGTTCTTCACAGTTGGTCACCAACATGATGTTCTCATCCAGGAACTCGAAATTCATGGACTGGTAGTCATCCACGGCCTGATGCGCCAAATGATCCGCCAATACACTCCCCTTGATTTCTTTTTGGGTTGTGTATTGGATGTCATACTCGGTTAAGATCATCTGCCATCTTGCTATTCTTCTGGATAAGACAGGCTTTTCAAAGATATACTTGATTGGATCCATCTTTGATATCAATAAGGTGGTGTGAGTCAGCATATACTGTCTCAGCCGGCGAGCAGCCCATGCCAAAGCGTAGCATATTTTCTCGAGCAATGAGTATCGAGTCTCACAGTCGGTAAACTTTTTGCCAAGGTAGTAAATAGCATGCTCTTTTCGGCCAGACTCGTCATGCTGCCCCAGCGCGCACCCTATTAAACTATCCAGTACTGTCAACTATAAGATCAAAGGTCTTCCTTCAATTGGAGGCATCAAAATTGGCGGTTCTTGAAGATATTCCTTGATTCTTTCGAAAGCGGTCTGGAACTCGTCATTCCACTTTACCACTTGATCTTTCTTCAGCAGCTTGAAGATTGGCTCACAAATAGCGGTTAGGTGTGAAATGAACCTGGCAATGTAATTCAGACGTCCCAAAAAGCCTCTAACTTCCTTTTCTGTGCGGGGAGCCGGCATCTCCTATATGGCTTTTACCTTGGCAGGGTCCACCTGAATACCCTTATCACTGACGACGAAAACCAACAGCTTACCAGACCTTACCCCAAAGGTGCACTTGTTCGGGTTCAACCTCATCCTATACGTCTTTAACCTGTCAAACAATTCTGGAGATGGTCAAGGTGCTCTTCCTCAGTCTGGGACCTGGCTATCATGTCATCAACATAAACCTCTATCTCATGGTGAATCATGTCGTGGAACAAAGCGACCATGGCGCGCTGATTGCCCCAGCATTCTTCAACCCAAAAGGCATTACCTTGTAATAGAAGGTTCCCCACTGTGTAACGAAGGTTGTCTTCTCCATTTCCTCGGGAGCCATCTTGATCTAATTGTAGTCAGAAAAACCATCCATGAAGGAGAAGATCTTATGCTGCGCGGTGTTGTCGACCAGAACATCGATGTGAGGAAGTGGGAAGTCATCCTTAGGGCTTTCCCTGTTCAGATCTCTATAGTCCACACACATCCGTACCTTACCATCTTTCTTAGGCACCGGAACAACGTGGGCAACCCACTGCGGATAAGAAGTGACAACTAAAAATCCTGCGTCAAACTGCTTCATGACTTCAGCTTTGATTTTCTCAGACATCTCAGGGCGCATACAGAGAACCTTCTGTTTTACCGGAGGACAGTCTTCTTTAGTCGGTAGGTGGTGTACCACAATATCGGTGTCCAAACCAGGCATATCTTCGTAGGACCAAGCAGAGATCTCAATATAGTCACGTAGCATTTGTATCATCCGCTGCTTGACACTAGGCTCCAGATTCGCACCTATCTTAACCTCTTTCTTGTCTTCCTCTGTACCCAAATTCACTGATTCAACTGGCTCTTCATGAGGCTGTATGGCCCTTTCTTCCTGCAGTAATAGTCTAGCAAGCTCTCCAGGAACCTCACAATTATCTTCACCTTCGTCCTCAGCTTGGTTGATCGAATTTTCGAAGTCATAAATGGCTGTAGCAGAGTTGTTATCAATGGAATCCAGAATGGATATGGATCTTCATTATGATACTTAAGTGTGTGTAAGAGAATAGCTATTTTAATAGAGTGAGAGACAGAAAATAAAAACAAGGAGCGCAAAATTTGTAATGCAAGAAAAATCCAATGCTTTATTAATAATATATGAAAATGACAAATAATAAGCCCTCACAAGCAAGGCCAAAGTGCCTCGGGCAAGGCACCAGGCCGTAAAGTTTAAAACTATTTATTACAACTCTTAAAACAAAAGTCAATTACTGTGGAATAAAAGAAATAGGTATGAAGTCCTTCGCCGTCCAGTTGTTCAATCCCCTATTGGTTGTTGAGTAAATCCAGTTGTCGATGTCTGAATCCTCCTCACCATCTTAAATTGCATTAACTCCCTGGTTGTTAATGTGCAGAGGAGGTCTTCCAATCCGTGCGTGCCTAACAGCTCTTTGAGCCCCTGTAGTAAAGCCTAAACCAAATTTGTCAGTTTTATGCGTGAAATCAGGGAGCCGACCCCAATTGGTACACCCACCTTCTTCGATTATAGCCATGGCATCCTTGAGAGAAGCCATCTTCATGGGAGGTTTGTCAGTAGCAACTTCAGTTGATGCCAAAGTCTGAGGGACCTCTTCAAAGTTCTGACAAGGAGTTTCAATGAACTCTCCATCCATCTCCAAATAGCGAAAGGAATTGAGATGACTCACCATGTACTCCTCTTCACCCTGTACCGTGACAATCTTCCCTTTTACTGGATATTTCAGCATTTGATGGAGCGTTGAAGTTACTTCCCCAGCCTTATGAATCCAAGGACGACCTAACAAGCAAGAATATGATGGTCTGATATCCATCACATAAAAGGTGGATGCAAAAGTATGAGAGCCAACTTTAACAGGGATGTCCACTTCCCCATGCTCCATCCTTTTTGACCCGTCGAAAGCTCTGACCATAATATTGCTCGGCTTTAGAATCAAACCTTCACAGTCCAGACGGTCTAATGCTTTCTTTGGCAGAACATTCAATGAGGACCCGGTATCCACCAGTACATGGGCCATAGTAGTTCCCCTGCACTCGATCGAGACGTGTAGAGCATCATTATGGTTCCTTCCTTTAGCAGTCAGATCTGCATCTGAGAAACCCAGCCCATTGTCGGCAGTCAGGCTAGCTACGCAATCTATGAATTTGTCGGCTGAAGTTTCCTGTGGCACATGCGCAGTCTTGAGGAATGCAATTAGAGCCTTTGCATGGGCTTCAGAACACAACAACAAGGACAACATGGAGATTTTTGATGGGTTCTTCCCCAGCTGCTCGACTATGTTGTAGTCTCTCTTCTTGATAATCTTCAAAATATCTTCTATCTCTTGTTTCGAGGTTTCTACAATGATCTTCTTAGGTGCCTCCGTCTGGGCAGGCTCACCTGTGATTTCTTTGCCCCGAGTCCCAGATGGTTCAGCGACAGGGGTGATAACTGGAATAGGAACTGGGATAGTAGCTGATGTACTAGCAGATGGAATGACAATAGGTTTGCGGATAGCCGGAGGGGAAATCTCGGGAGAAAAGAGTCTTCCACTCCTGGTGACCTTGCTGGCCCCGACAATATTGCTGACATCAACATCAGATTCCTCACTTTTTAAGTCTTGTTTAACTCCATGGTAATACACATCAGCACCATAGTGCCAAGGGACAGCCTTGTCCGAAGTGTATGGGATAGGACCAGGGACAATAATTATTAACGGAGAAATTCTTGGGGCGGGGTGTAATCCTAACAGGCTTTCTCGAGGAAACCTTGGAAGGATTAGAGGAAATGGTTATGATGGCAACATCTTCAATTGGAACTAACGGAATCACAATCTTTTTGAACAAGATCTCTTTGTTATCCATCACACGCTGAACACCTGATTTCAATAAGTCGCAACCAACAAGTAGAATCGAGCACATGTGGCAACCTTCACCACAGCCCAGAAATAAACCGTCTAACAACAAATTCTTCTTAATTGTCATCAAAGGAGTAGAGATTTCTTCCACGGAGGTCACAAATAAATCATCACCTACAACATTTACTCCATGACCATGTTTGGGCATGGGAGCAGTTATGGCGTTGGGCTTCTCCGAAGCGTCAAACTCAATCTCTTTGGCTTCGATCAAGTCTTGCACTTTGTTTTTCAAGGCCCAACAGTTGTTTGTATTATGACGTGGACTTTCAGAGTGATAGGCGCAATGGGCATTTGGGTTATAGTGGGGAGAAGTGGTGTTGGGGTTCTTCGGGGCTTCCCTCAGAGTCACCAAATTGGTCTTCAATAGTTGTGGTAGAATTTGGGTCAGGGTCATATTAAGCCGAGTGAACTGCCTCTGTGATCTTTCCACCCTTTGTTGATTGTTGCATTGTGGAGCAACTGTGGGTCTTGATATTACTACCGCATTTACTGTTTGACGGTGTTCAGGTCTGCTTTGGCCGCTCGGGCCGTAGACTGCACTAGCTTATTTCTTACCAGTGAAAGGCTTCTTCACTACATTTGATGAAGTATCCTTCTGTATTTTACCACTTTTCATACCATCTTCTACTCTCTCTCCAGTCAAAATCAACTCAGTAAACCCAGATAACAAACGACCGGTCAAATGATTGAAGAATGGACCAGACAGCGTCCCTAGAAACATGTCAACCAACTCCCTATCAGACAAAGGGGGTTGGATTCTTCCAGCCAAGTCTCTCCACTTTTGAGCATAGTCCTTAAAACCTTCACATGCACCCATAGACATACCTTGGAGCTGAGTACGAGTGGGAGCAAGGTCGGTGTTATACTGATACTGTCTGTAAAAAGCAGCAGCAAGGTCTTCCCAGTTTCGGACATTGGCTCCTTCCAATTGATAAAACCATTCAAGCTGAGTCCCTGATAGACTATCTTGAAAGAAATGCACCCACAAATTTCTATCAGTAGTGTGGGGTTGGATTTTCCTGACATATGAGCGGAGATGGAGTTTTGGACAGGATACTCCATCGTACTTGGCAAAGACCAGAGCTTTGAACTTATGAGGGATCACCACTCCCGATACCAATCCCAGTTCTCCGAAATCCAGACCAGGGATCTTCTGAATCTCCATAGCACTCAGACGGTCTTCTAGCTGCTTGTACCTATCCTCGGCAGGAGGATATTGCTCATCATCAAAATCAGTATCATTATCAGAGATTGCAGGACTAGGGCCCTTTTCTTCTTCTTGGTTCTTCATCTCTTTCAGAATGAGAGTCTTCAAATCGTCTTGCCCTTTAGCTAAGCTCAAGAACATCTGTTGGAATTGGGCATTTTGTGCCTGAAGATCTTTGATGGCTTGATCTGAAGACATTTCTGCTGAAATAAACAATGAAGGAGATGAGAAACCTGTAATGGTACCTGTAATGATGTGCATGATAATGGGATGCGTATGTAATGATTTCAAAGACTTTGGGAGATTTAAATTTACAAACCAAAAATAAACAAACTTTATTAGATTAACTTGTAAAAGGTTCAACAATGCCTTTGAAGCGTTACAAAGAAGTAAATGAAAAACAAATCTAAAACTAGAAAAGCAAAAATAAAAAATCCCATGGACGCTTCCTCTTTGTGCTAATGTAGTCATTGATCACTCTTTCTTCCTCGAGCTGCCTGGTGAGCTTCAAATCTTCCTTTCTTGCTCATGATACTTCTCCCAGTAAGTATCCCTTTCCTCTTTCAGCTGAATCCAAGACCTCTGCAATGCCCCAGGATCAGTGGGCATGTAAGGATAAAGAACCGTGTAAGGAATGCCTTCTTCATTAGTGGGCTCCACAATCATAGGAAATACGGCTTCATAAGGCATCCCAAGCTTCTGAGCACGAGCTCGGACCCATTGGAGGTAAGGCTGCATAAGAAGGGAAGTCTTTGGTCCCAAATCTTGGGGGTCAGATCTGTTCACCATGCCCCAAGCTCGTATAAACCTCCGACGGTGCTCATCAACATCTTCCTTGTAGTCAAATGCAATATTCTCAAGAAGTAGCTCATGGGGACCGTCTCTCTGAGCACGACCAAACTGTCGCAAAGCTAGACAAGGATTATAGGTTATACCCCCTATGATTCCGAGCAATGGGACATTAGGGTATCCCCCACAACGATCAATGACAGCAGTGTCCTCCATAACTCGGGAACTCCAAAGAATATCTGTGTGGGGGCAGTGACATTATTCTGCAGGACCAACCCAAACCTTCTTCATTCTTCAACACAAACTTAGGGAGGTTCAAAATAAACCACCTCGACAACAGAGGCATGTAACACATAAGAGTCCCTCTTCTCCTCATAGTACGAGTGTAGAGGGCATGCAAGATATCACCCAGTAGAGTAGGCACAAGATTGCGAGAAAGGAAAATCTTGACAGCGTGCACATCTACAAAGGAATCTGGATTCAAGAAGAGAACCAAACCATAGATAAGGAGAGCCAAGACATCTTCAAAAGCCTGAAAATCCAAATTATCCCAAAATAGCTGAGCCTGGTCTATCAGAAATTTGGCTAAGAACCCTTCGACCCCGCTTCGTGTTTCCCAATTGGATACTACATCAGCCCGTTTCAGATGCAGAGCTGAGGCAATGTCTTCCGATCTAGGAACCTCTTCCATACCTGTGAAGGGTACTTGCTCAAGGATGGATATGCCCAATAAGTGAGAAAACTCTTCCAAAGTGGGAACCAGCTGGTAATCCGGAAAGGTAAAGCAATGATGCACAGGATCAAAGAACTGGAAAAGCACACTCATCATCTGCTTATCAAACTTTGAGGTGACCAGGATAAGAAGCTGGCCATGTCTCTTAATGAACGTAGAAGTCTCAGAAACTCTTGAGGCTAACTGTTTAAGTGGAGCAGGTATTTGCACAAAGTTAACTCGGATGGTATTTCTGTGCACATAAGCCATAATCTGCAAAACAGAACAAAGATAAACCCCCCTGGTCTTTGAAATGGTTAGTGTAATGAAATATGAATGCCATGTTATGATGCATGATGTCATGATAAAAACAACAGGTATAGCAGATAACAGGCATGGCAAAGGCAAACAAGTCACACAAAATCCCTTAAGTTTAAGGCTTGCATGAGGTCAAAGGTACTACCCTCTTGAAGTTTAGTTGGTTTCAACCTGTCCTAGCAAAAGTAACCGGGTTCTAGAGGTTCTCAATATCGCTGACCATCCTCCATCGGTCATGGTTTCAGCTTACACAATCTTTTCTTGCGGCCAGAACTATCTCGAGAGTATGGTCTCAATGAGTGTAACATCAAGTATTAACCAGTTCTTAGCTTTACACCGAGGCCGGCTATCTCACTACTTTCTAATGGCCAAGTTGGTAGATTAAAGGTTCTAAGGTCAGTTGATGCTTAACGACACACATATCGGCCCCGTATTCTCCTCGTTTCTCCATAAGGGATACCGATACCAACCAATGTGCCACATCAATCTGTATTGGTCTACACCGTATAGTTCCCTCACAGTTTATTGCTACTTACCTAAAAGGTGTCCCCAGATCCGGGTTAGGATCTATAGTAACTCCCAAACAAAAACCCTTAAAAGTAAAGCAACCAAAACAAACAAGAGAAGCAATTTATGATGAACTAAATCCTAAGGTATACCCCACTTATAAGTCCCCAGCAGAGTCGCCAGTTCTGTGATACGGTGGCAGAACCGACAATTTTGAAAAATGCTGGTTTGCGTTTTACATTTTATATTCGCAAAATGTCGCGGTAAGCAAGAGTCGCCACCGACTTTTATTTTATCCAACCGGAAAGGAAAAAAGCACAGAAAAAGTCCTTTTTCGAGATATTCTGAGTACGGGGGGTAGATTATAGAAAGGGAAGGGATTAGCACCCTTTCTATCCATGGTTTTCCATGGGCTCTTAGGTACTTGCTCATCTTTTAAGATTGCTTGTGTGCGTTTGTTTTGAAAATTTTTATTTTACTTCGTTTTAACCCTTGTTTCTGTCCTTAAGAGTGTTACGAAGTTGTTTTTGAAAACATTGTTTGAAAAGTGTTTGGTGTGAAAAGTTTGATTTTGAGCAAGTACCTACTAGCATCTACCTACTCGAAAAAAAGGATTGTTTCTATTCTTGTTTCCTTTAGACAACGCTACCCTACTATTAAGAAATAGGAAGCATCATCATTGGAGTTGTACGAGTCAATTCGAGAGGGACGTACGATCACTAAAGCAATGTTAGGACGTCTTAGTGATAACCCTAGAGTCTTAAGATCATATTCGAGGCAACATTTTCGAGGCAACCTTTGCGAGGCAACATTTCCGAACAGGGCATTTGATCTTTGTTTGGACAGGAGGGAAACCACTAAGATACCCTATACTTAATGACCGTTTACCGAAGGCAACCGAAGTGAGAGTATACCCTAGGAGTGCGCATGTGCAAGTGATTTGATTTCAGTTATTATCTTTTCACATTAGGGTTTTCTAGTCGTTTTAAATTATCATGCAATCTTGTCATACAATCCTATTAACATACATCTAACAGTTAATATTTTGCGAGAATTAAAATGTGAGAAATAAAACCTACGCTATTACAAGGCTTCGGTGTAGTGATTAATTACATAGCCAAAAAACCCGTAAAACGATAAATAAAGAAAGTCCAAGATTAAACTATTACACCGTGAGCAGTTACATTAATATTGCAAAAATGATAAACGCGCGCGATGAATCGAAAACGAGAGATTTAGGGTTTTGACCCCAACTACCTAATTGTAATTTAAAAGAAAAAAAATTAATTTTTGTGGTTTTTGTGTTATTTTGAGAAAATAAAGTTTAATTGAATAATAATAAAAAACCTAATTACTAATTAATTTTAATTAAGAAAAATAATTAAATTAACCTATTTTTGTATTTTTTATTTTTTATTTGAGAAAGAAATAAAAATTAAATCACAAGTTAACCCTAATTTTTTCTAATTGATTTTAATTATATAAAAAAGTTAGAATTACCCTAAATTAAATTAAACTAATATTAAATTAAATTTGATAAAATAAAAAACCCTAATTCTAAATTTTTGTGAAACTTGATTTTATGATTTTCTGAAAAAAAGAATTTATTTGTGTTAGAAAATAATTAAACTAATTAAATTAAATAAAAGAAAAAAAATAGACAAGAGAAAGAATGGGCCTGGTGTTGTTTTAGAAAAGGGGGTTGGGTTGCAATTCTGAGCCCAATAAGCTCCTGGCCCCATTGAATTTTTCCAATCCCATGTGCTTGCTTGACCCAGGCGTATGGTGGACCCTCATGGGAAGGCCTTAGATCTGAAGCTTTGGTGGTTTGGATGATCAGATCTGGAGAGTGCATGATGGATCCTGGAGTGTGAGATGCACTAGATTGTCTGTCAAAGAAAAATATGAAATAAAGTTGGGACCTGGGATCGAACCCAGACCCTTAGGCATTCTTCCACTACGTGCTTGCCATTTGAGCTGGCCATGTTAGTTGTATAAACAATAACCAATAAATATTATATGATAAAAACCAAAAGCTAATCGTTGGAACGTGCGAAATTCAAACTGGAAAACCATGGAGCACCACGTATCCTTCTTCTTCCTCCCACCGTCACTGTAACTTTCACAGCTTTTACCTACGGACACTGAGCGTAGGTATAACCCTGTGCATCTCCAAAACCTTGTACAAACTTGATAAATGACAACCAATGGTACCAATCAACTCGTTGCAACCTCATGAGCATCATGGTACCATTATTAAGGTCCAATTTCCCTTTACGCAAAACCCCTAAAAACAAAACTCGAACCCTAGCCATGGCAACTTGATGTACAGTCAATAAAAATGCAATTAATCATAACCATTAGCTTGCAAACATCTCAAGAATTATGAATATTTCAATTAATCATGCTAAATATGCCAGAATTAACGTATTCGAATTCAAGAAAATATGGAAACCGTGTGACTCTTACAAGGCGTTTCAAGGCGTGGGGAAGCTTGCTAGCGATTGAAATAGGATCCTAGGATGTCCATCAAGCGATTGGTATAATCAGAATGGCTTGAGATAGCCTGAAACCTGGAAATCAGTTTGCAACTTTTCCTTGAATTTTTGAAATTCGTTCTCTCCTTTGCACGCCTGTAGCCTCCTTTTTTGGTATGCACTTGATCCTTATGTATACTAGAATGTATTAGGGTTGCAACTTTGTATCAAATCTCTCTCAATTATGAATATTGATTCATGATTCAATCCTTGCACCAAATCTTTCCAAAACAAGAAAATTCAATCTTTTTGTGTCCATGTGAACCTTCACGATTTGATTTTGTCTCCAGCTGTGTAATGGACCTAATCATGCACAAAATCTCAAGCTTTAATTAGTTTTTGATATTTTCATTATTTTATTTTGATTTTATTTGATTTAAATGAAATGAAATCAAAATAAATGACAAAAATAAAAGAATGACAAGTGGAAGGGCTCATGGGTCATGGGTCGCATTACAAACTCAATGCAAGCATAAAAAGGTTGGCCCTTTTGACAAAAAATGCAATTTTGGACACATTTGACTTTTGGCAATTTTACAAAAAGGGTCAACTTGGCAAATGCACAACTCTCTCAATTTTGACCCTAGAGAGGTTTTCTTTGACTTTTTAGAAATCTTAAGATGTCCTCTAAGCAACCCTGTTGGTATCATCTCCATTGAGTCTTCCATGTTCATGTATGAAGCTTTGACCCAAAATGTGTTTTTGTTAACTTTTCAAAATGACCTATAATGTCCAAATTCATATCTTCTTGTGGGTGCATATTTTGAACTTGGGAGATGAAGAGGAATTGTAAGGAATTATATCCTCTTCAAAATGAGCTTTGGATAGGTCATTTTTTATAAAGAATGAGAAAGTTATGCTTGGTCAAAGTTGAGTTGACTTTTCCTACAAAACCCTAATTTAGCAACTTTTGGGTTTTGATGAATTGTGAGCAATCCTTGAGGAATCATGATCAACCCTTGATCAACTGATGAATAATATTTCAAAATGAGAATGTTGACCAAAAATCTTGAAGTTTGACTGTATGTGGGCCACAATTGACTTTTGCCCTAGCACAATCGATTTTCAGGCCTTTAAGCAATTGACTGAGCAAACTTCCTCTGCAAGGCTTGAAACTTGACATGGATGATCTTGAGAACATATTAGGACAATAGTGAGCATTTGGGACCCTTTTGATTCAAACATCTAGGTGCAAAATGAAACCCTAATTTGGGGTAGATTGCCTTAGGAGAGAGTTGGTTTGGTCAACCCTTGGACTTCCTTGAGCAATTTGAGGACCTCACTTGACATGTATTGAGGAATATGGGAGGGAAAATTTTGGGGTACAACATGAAAATTCTGGCTGCAGATACTCAATGTCACGTCCAATGTTATGACACCGTATCTGACTTACTATATGACAGTAAATACAAAAGCAGTAAAGAACACAGTCAATTGTTTACCCAGTTCAGTGTGCAACAACACCTACTCTGGGGGCTACCAAGCCAGGGAGAGAATCCACTATAAGAGATGTTAATTCAGGAATAAACCAACCAGTTTATCTCCTTCACTTAAGACCTACCCAATGCAATTCTAATCTAAGTACAACTTAAACCTGAGTTCCTACTCACTCCCCCTCAATCACAACAGTGATACATAAACCAATTTGACTTAAGAATTGATGAAGACACTCTTAAAAAAAAACACACACTTGATTAAACTTCACAGCTTTTTAATCAAGCAACACAATCACTCGTGCTTCACAGCTTTGAGTGATGTACACAACTAACTTGACTCTGCTTCACAACTTTAGTCAAGGGACATTCAAACACTCTTGCTTCAAAGCTTTGAGTACTACACAACCCTTACAATCGAAACCTATTCCAAGGCACTTATCACAATGATAATTGCTTGGAGTACAAATAAACAAATCTATACAGATTACAAAATTGATCTTCTAATCAATCAGCAGGGATGTCTTGAAAAACAGCAGCTCTGTTGAATATATAGCAGCTGCAACTTCAGTTAGGGTTTCCAAAAACCTAGGGTTGATTCCGTTTGACCTAAAGACCAGGTCACAGGACTTTATTGACCAGGTTAGGATTGAGCTAGGTTACTCCTCAGAAAATGCAGGATTCTGTTCAGAAAGGACTGAGTTATTTCCTGAAAAAACTCAGACTTATCCAATCCTGCAATCCTGTTAGTTCAGAACAGGATGTCATAACATCTGTTATGACATCTGAGAAAACCTGTTTACTGATTTAGCAAAATGTGATCATTTTGCAAACATGCTCAGATACACACTTATAAACATCAGTATTAGAATTACAATATTTTTCTGCACATGTACCTAATGAGTTAGTACAACCTGAACTAGAATGTTATGACATCAGTCATGACATTCACACATATACTTGGGATTTACCAACCTGAACTAGAATGTTATGACATCAGTCATGACATTCACACATATACTTGGGATTTACCAAAAATGCAAGCCAATACCTAAACACATACAAACTCCCCCTTTGGCAGATTTTTGGCTAAAGTCCCTAAACAATCAGAAATAGATAGCAGCAGAAATAAGTGACAGTAGAAAAATATAATGTTAAGTACTAATTAAGCAAGTACCAAAATATTCTCCCCCTCTTTTGCCACAAATGGGCCAAAGTTACATGTTCATAAAATTATACAGTTATCCAAAACAAAATAATGAGATCAGCAGCTGACACACTTCCAAACTCCACCAGCAACACCACCAAGCAGCAATCAACCTTCAAGCACTGTCATCAGACTCAGAGGAGCTAGTTTCTTCAATGTTGAGCTGTCCTTCAGCTTCTATACCTTCTTCCCTTCTGCTTTCTTCAGCTTCCTCCTTTTCTAGCCAGGCAATTAGAGCTTCTAGGGTCCTTTTTCTAGCATCTAGATCTTTGCAAGTTTCTTTTAAAACAGCTATGACATCTGATGTCTTGGACTGGGTCTTTGCAGACGATGTCTCAGCTGATGTTATGACAATGTCTGGAGCATGAGATCCCTGAAACAGTTTGTAGTGCAGGCCAAGGGCAGGAGCTCTTTTGCAGACTGTATCTCTTGCTACAAGGATGTCAGGGTATTGTGCAAGGATGATTCCACAAAGGAGGGAGGGAAAGGCAATTGGTCCTTTGACAGCATAACTGCCAGCATGCTTCAAAGTTTGTTCAAAGATGTACCTTCCATAGTCAAAGGCAGTCTTGGTTCCTACAGCATAGATAAATCTCCCCAATCCTGTGGAGATGGTTGATTTGTGATTTGTAGGCACCCAGTTTGCTGCACCTATTTTATGCAAGATGGCAAATTTCATGCTGAGTTTACTAGCATTCAGCTTCCCTTTCAATGGCCAGCACTTTACTTGCCTGGCTGTGATGGTTAAACACACTTCATTGTCAGTTGCCTCTAGATCAGGACAGTCCTTATTTGTTCTTCCAAGAAACTTGTTAATTTCTGATGGAGAGAACTTGACCCTTCTTCCTCTAACAAACACACTCTCAAAGTCAGCTGACCTCCCATCAGCACAATCATTGGACAAGTTCACTACAAACTCCTTAACCAGATTTTCATAACATTTGTTAAACTTCATCACTGTCTTCATTAGCCCAGCATTCCTGATCAGATCCATGATGTCTTTGCACTCCAAGGCATCATTGTTGAGTTCTCTTTCCAAGGCTATTCTCTTTAAGCAAACATACTTCCATCTGTTTGCATTGTCAGGATGATGAAAGGAGATGTTGTCTGTTGGCACTTCAGGCACTCTAGCAATCTTACTGGAGGGGAGCTTCCTTCTGATGGGAGTTTCTTCAATATCAATCTCAAATTCTGATTCATCATCAGAATCAGAAGTTTCAGGTTCTTTACTTTTCTTAGAGATTGGTTGTCTAGCAGTCTGCACCTGTGCCTTCTTCCCTTTTGTCTGAATACTTTTCTCAGCCATCCCTTCAGCCTTGGATTTCTTAGCATCAAGTTTATCATTCTGACTACTCTTTCTCTTCATCAATCTCCTAGCTATGCTAGGGTTCACATTAGCAATCAGTTCATTATCTGAGTAATCTTCATCCACATCAATGATAGGTGGATCAGCAGCCTTTTCAGAGGGGTTCTGAATGTTGTCTTTTGGTGTCACAACATCCTCAGTGACATCTACATTTTCAGAACCTTCCACATTTGGACTTTCTGATTGATTCAAAGGGATAGAAATCCCCGGTACAGATTGGTTGCCACTCAGAATGCTAGTAACCAGCCTAGCAATAGCTTGGTGTACTTGAACTGATCCTTCTCTATTAGGTATAGAAGACGAAGGATGAGAAGAATTACCAGAGACTGTAGCTTGAGCTCTTCCTGCATGTCTGGTTCTGAGCTTTTTGACTCTGGCTGGGTCAGTTGCCATCTCCCTGAGAGGAGTGACCTCAAGAACTTCAGATTCTATGCATGTAGTTATTGCCCTAGAATCTTGATCAGATGATGACGATGATGAGGAAGACGAAGCCGCCATGGTGGAAGACAATGTCTGAGACATTTTGATTGACTTTGAGTAATAGTAGCAGTTTGAGAAAAATCTTTGATTGGGAGGAGGAAACAGGTTGCAAGGATGAGAGAGGTAGGGGGTAAAAGGGAGTCTCTTCAACTTCTTAAAACTTTTGAAGGAATTGTGAAAGAATATGATTAACCCACTAAATATAGACTTAATAAAATTAATCCCTTCAACCCTTGTTTTCAGCAAAACTAATTGCTATAATTTCTCATGTTGGTGAATACCCAACCTGCCCCTCAAATTTTTAAGTTTATTTCCAACAAGCGCCTTGGTAGAAGAATCAGTCAGCTGAAGCTTAGAGAAACTATGTTCCAGTTTAAATGACTTCTTCTCTTCAAAGTCAATAGGGTTCAAGGAAATGTTGAATGTTTTCAGATTATCACAACACAATGTCACAACATCTTGTGTAACATTGTACTCAGGGAGCATCTGTTTTGACCAGATGTTTTGAGAACAGAATTTATGAGACTTGTTCTTTCCAACATCCTTGTCAAGATGACTTAAGATTCTGGCAACACATTCTTCTTCAAGTTTATTTGCCACATCACATATATTATCAGCCTGTAGTTTTGGAGTTCTTCTGACAGCTTCCATAGGAATAGCTCTTTTCATTCTTCCAAGCTTATGCTGCCACTGTTTCATCTCTTTTTCTTCTTTGATGATTTGACTCATAGTGGAGATATCAGTGTTCTCAGGCTGCCACACATAACAGTTATCTTTGGATTTGATTCCTCTCATTACAACATCTAGTTTTTCATTAAATACTAGACATTCAGATCTTGAGAAGTTGACCATGAATCCTAGATCACATAATTAACTGATGCTAATGAGATTAGTAGTCAACCCTTTTACCAGCAGTACCTTATTCATACTTGGAACTCCAGGGCAGTCCAAATTACCAACTCCTTTGACTTCACCTTTAGCACCATCTCCAAAGGTCACAAAACTGGTGGTGTGAGGCATAACATTATTGAGGAGATTTTTGAATCCAGTCATGTGTCTGGAACATCCACTGTCAAAGTACCAATCTTCCTTTGCAGAGACCCTCAGGGAAGTGTGAGCTATCAGTGCAGTAGCCTTTTTCTTCCATTGAGGAGCATGTGGTACCTTTTTAGACTTAGGTTTGACATCTGAGTTCTGATTAGGATATCCATGTAGTCTGAAGCAGAAGGGCTTTATGTGACCATATTTCCCACAATGATGACATCTCCATCTTTGGTACCTCTTCTTCATATGTCTCTGTCCCTGATGTTGAGAGTAATGTTGAGACATCCGTTTTGACATTTGCTTCCCAGTACCAAATTTCTTTGTTTCCACAAATCCTAGGCCAGATTTATTTCCCATATTTTGTCCAGCCTGAAGGATCTCTTCCAATTTGTCTGTTCCATTGGTCAACATCTTGACAGATTTGGT
Organism: Vicia faba; assembly: GCA_948472305.1. Taxonomy (NCBI): domain Eukaryota; kingdom Viridiplantae; phylum Streptophyta; class Magnoliopsida; order Fabales; family Fabaceae; genus Vicia; species Vicia faba. The sequence continues at coordinate 1,164,812,906 of OX451735.1, read as the reverse complement.
CATTTGATTCAGTTGTGAGTTCAGCAATTGAACTTCTCCTTCTAGATGACTTATAGTTTCAAGATTCGCCCTTTTTTCAGCCTCCAGTTTGATAATGAGTTTTGATTGTTTCTCATTCTGCACACAGACTTCAGCACTTCTGATACACAATTTCTTGTAGGTATCATCCAGTTCTCCAAATGTTACTTCTTCATCACTAGTATCACTTTCAGAAGTACAAACACTAGTTAGGGCAGTAACTAGTTTAGCAGATTCTTCTTCAGAATTACTTTCTGAATCATAGTCAGACCAAGTAACAGTCATTCCTTTCTTTTGCTTCTTAAGAAAAGTAGGACATTTAGCTCGAATATGTCCATATCCTTCACATCCATGGCATTGAATACCTCTGCCTTGGTTTCCCTTATCTTCTGACCTTGGTCTTCTGCTGGAACTGTCAATGTCAGAGGGAATGTTATGAACATTAGACCTTGACTTTGGGTCCATTCTTTTGATGAGCCTGTTGAACTGTCTTCCAAGCATGGCAATAGCTTCAGATATGTTTTCTTCTTCATCCTCCTTGTATTCAACATCAGTATTGGATACAAGTGCTATGCTTTTGTTCTTCTTGTCTCTATTATCAGTGATCCCCATCTCAAAAGTCTGAAGAGACCCAATAAGTTCATCCACTTTCAACTTGCTAATGTCCTGGGCTTCCTCTATGGCAGTTACCTTCATTGCAAATCTTTTAGGCAAGGATCTGAGAATCTTCCTCACCAATTTTTCTTCTGACATTTTTTCTCCCAGTGCTCCTGAGGTGTTGGCAATCTCCAAGATGTTCATGTGAAACTCATGAATGGTTTCATCTTCCATCATTTTTAGATTCTCAAACTTAGTGGTCAACATCTGAAGCCTTGACATTTTTACTTTGGAAGTTCCCTCATGAGTAGTTTTGAGAGTGTCCCAAACTTCCTTGGCCAGTTCATATTGATGAACTAATCTGAAAATGTTTCTATCAATTCCATTGAACAAGGCATTTAGAGCTTTGGAATTTCCCAGGGCTAACTCATCTTCTTCTTTACTCCAATCTTCCTCAGGCTTCAGACTGATTGACCCATCTTCCTCAGTTATGGTGGGATGAATCCATCCTTTGTCAGCAGCTCTCCAAGCCTTTTTGTCCAGAGATTTTAGGAAGGCAATCATACGAGGTTTCCAGTAGTCATAATTAGTTCCATCCAGAATGGGTGGTCTATTTCCAAAAACTCCTTCTTTGTCCATAGTGCCAGAAAGTGATATCCCTAGATCTCACCCAGTAATACAGGCAGGGTGCCTGCTCTGATGCCAATTGAAAATTCTGGCTGCAGATACTCAATGTCACGTCCAATGTTATGACACCGTATCTGACTTACTATATGACAGTAAATACAAAAGCAGTAAAGAACACAGTCAATTGTTTACCCAGTTCAGTATGCAACAACACCTACTCTGGGGGCTACCAAGCCAGGGAGAGAATCCACTATAAGAGATGTTAATTCAGGAATAAACCAACCAGTTTATCTCCTTCACTTAAGACCTACCCAATGCAATTCTAATCTAAGTACAACTTAAACCTGAGTTCCTACTCACTCCCCCTCAATCACAGCAGTGATACATAAACCAATTTGACTTAAGAATTGATGAAGACACTCTTAAAAAAAAACACACACTTGATTAAACTTCACAGCTTTTTAATCAAGCAACACAATCACTCGTGCTTCACAGCTTTGAGTGATGTACACAACTAACTTGACTCTGCTTCACAGCTTTAGTCAAGGGACATTCAAACACTCTTGCTTCAAAGCTTTGAGTGCTACACAACCCTTACAATCGAAACCTATTCCAAGGCACTTATCACAATGATAATTGCTTGGAGTACAAATAAACAAATCTATACAGATTACAAAATTGATCTTCTAATCAATCAGCAGGGATGTCTTGAAAAACAGCAGCTCTGTTGAATATATAGCAGCTGCAACTTCAGTTAGGGTTTCCAAAAACCTAGGGTTGATTCCGTTTGACCTAAAGACCAGGTCACAGGACTTTATTGACCAGGTTAGGATTGAGCTAGGTTACTCCTCAGAAAACGCAGGATTCTGTTCAGAAAGGACTGAGTTATTTCCTGAAAAAACTCAGACTTATCCAATCCTGCAATCCTGTTAGTTCAGAACAGGATGTCATAACATCTGTTATGACATCTGAGAAAACCTGTTTACTGATTTAGCAAAATGTGATCATTTTGCAAACATGCTCAGATACACACTTATAAACATCAGTATTAGAATTACAATATTTTTCTGCACATGTACCTAATGAGTTAGTACAACCTGAACTAGAATGTTATGACATCAGTCATGACATTCACACATATACTTGGGATTTACCAACCTGAACTAGAATGTTATGACATCAGTCATGACATTCACACATATACTTGGGATTTACCAAAAATGCAAGCCAATACCTAAACACCTACACAACAGACAGTAAATGAATAAAATTTGTGAAAAATGAAAAGACAGTGTAAAAAGAAAGAAAAGTTGCAATTTGAACTATTATGTGTCGATACAATGCTGCTATGCATCGACACATAACTCTTCTTGCTCCTGTAAAATAAAATCAACTCAGTATGAGTCGATGCATAATGGGATGTGTCGACTCATGCCCCTGTTTGTGTCGACACATACGCGTTTTGTGTTGACTCATGCACCTCTCGTCCTTCCGTTTTGGGGCATGGATAACAATATGTATCAACACATAAGGCTTTGTGTTGACTCATACCCTATTCTTCCACTAAAATGAGTCGACTCATATTGGTATGTGTCGACTCATGCTGCAGTTTTTTGCCTTAAACATTGTTCTATTGTTTTACAGGGTATTGACAAAAGCAAGTAAATGGTTAGCTCCTAAAGACAATGATTACTACATTTATCCTAAAAAATGAATCATTAATGATGCTTGAAATGAAAGGTTCAATAGTCCAGAAGACTTACCTTGAGACGACAATTTGTTTTGAATTTGAACCTCTTTCAAGATGCCGTGGTAGCCTCAGTGAACCTCCAGGATACTGCTCTAGTCCTCCCTCTGTATTAGAAGCTTCTGGATCACTCTCCAACTCAGTCAAGTCATAAAATACGGTCTTTTGTTTATGTTTGAAACGTGATGATAATGGCATTACAAAAATTGTTCTTGTGTTTGAACAATCTCTATGTGGTATGAAGAGTTTTTTTGTTGACCTTTTGAAAATGACCTGTAATGTATGAGCTTGTATCTTCCAAATAATGCATTTCTTGAACTTGAGGATACAAGATAAATTGAAATTGGATTCTCTTTTAAATGAGCTTTGGTTGGGGAAAAATGGATGAAGTATGTGAAAGTTATGTCTGATCAAAGTTCATTTGACTTTTCCTATAGAAACCCTAATTTAACAATTCTTGAATTTTGATAAATTAAGAGTATTCCTTGAGGAATCATGATCAATCCTTAATCAAATGATGGATATCACTTCAAAATGTTGATGTTGACCAAAAATATTGAAGTTTAACTATATATTGGTCAAAATTGACTTTTGACCTGGTATAGTTGATTTTCAAACACTTGAGCAGTTGACTCAGTAAACTTGTAATGTAAGGCATGAAATTTGGCATGGAGAATCTTGAAGACATATTAGGGACCATGGAAATCATTAGGAGCCTTTCCAACCCAAACATATTGGTGAAAAGTGAAACCCTAGTTAGAAGTTCATTGCTTAGGAGGAAAATTTGTCTGATCAATTCATGGTCAACCTTGAACAATTGAGGACCCTAATGAGCATGTCTTGAGTAAAATGGGAGGGTAAATTTCTGGGTACAACAGTTTCCCCTGTTCAATCTTCTTAAACCCGGGGATTTAGATTGGCTTGTCTGTCTTTCGTAATCTGAAGCTGGAAGATGATTGAACACTAGAGTGCCCAGAAATTTGCACTCATATATACATGAAGTAACACTACTGGTTGATGATACCGAGAATGAGTTTATAGATGCCATGTGGAGAATATGATTGAGAGTTGTCGGAATTGGGCTTAAAGATGCCATCCAAAGTAGATGCTGACTTCATAAAAGGTCTCTCTGTGGGGATTCCTGTTCCTGTTGTTTGGGGAGGACTCCACTGGGGAATGTTGGTTTTTGTTTGGGTAATAGAGTCTATAAGCTTTAGTTGTCCATTAATCTACTGGGGGTTATCTCTTGACTTAAGAGATGCAAGTTAGTTGTTATCTGGTCAAAATCCAGGCTTCACAATAACTTGTTGAAGATAATAAAAGTTGACTGTTATCTGGTCGTATTCCAGGCTTTACAGCGACTGTTGTACCCCAAAATTTGCCCTCCCATATTCTTCAAGATTTGTCAAGATCAATCTTCAAATGCTTCAAGATTCCTCAAAGGTTGCACAGTCCAATCATCTCCTAAGCCAATCAAAAATTAGGGTTTTGGTTCCTTCAATGAATTTGAGGTTTTCAGTGGTCCAATCAAGTCCCATAGGCCTACATATATTGTCAAGCATCTACATGCCAAGTTGCAAGGTTCACAACATCAAATTGCACAGTCAAAAGCTTCATTTGCTTCACAATCAACTATAGGGGCAAAATGGTCATTTTACAGTCAAAAGTCAAAATTTTTGGTCAACATCTTATTTTGAAGCCACAATCATCATTTGATCAAGTCTTGATCATGATTCCACAAGCATGGCTCAAAAATCATCAAGATGCCCAAAGTTGCTATTTTTGGACAACTGAAAAGTCAACTGTAACTTGACCAAGGCATAACTTTTTCATGGTTCATCAGAAAAATCCCATCCAATGCTCATTTTGAAGGGGATGACATTTCCTACAACTCATCTTCACATTCCAAGTCCAAGAAATGATCTCACAAAAAGTTATCAATTTCAACATTATAGGTCACTTTCAAAAGTCAACAAAAAGGCACTTTAAGTCAAAGACCATAACTTGAGATTGGTAAATCAAAATGACATGGGACCAAAGGAATTGGTTAGAGGACTTCAATACCTTACCAAAATGTCCAATAACATGTTCATAGGATCAAAATTGAGCAAGATATGCATTGGAGAAGTTGGGAAATATTTGGGAATTTGCAAAAGTCAACTTTGCCTAAAACACTTCATTTTTGCTAATGGGCCTCAAATTCTTTCTTGAAACTTTGCCCAAGGCCTATGCACGACCCATTGAGATTAATTTGAATTATTTTATTATTTTTATTAATTATTTGGATTTTTAATTTATTAATAATTCATTTAATTAATTTAATTGTAGGAAAATGCCAAGATATGTTTTTTCAAATCTTTTGTGGAGTAAATAAATTCAATACATGCTGGAGATTTCGTTTGCCAATCAAAGAGACAAAATCATCCAATTTTGGCAAGCTTTACCAATCAAAAAGATGCAAAAATATTTGATTGGAAATCAAAGATGCAAAACATTATTCCATGGATTCTTGGACAAAAGATTTAACCTAATTCATTCCAATACAAATACTGAAGAAAACCCGAAAGCCTTGGACGTGCAAGCTGCTGCAAAAACACCATTACCATATTGAAAAAAAGCCAAGAAATTTGAAAACTGAATTCAACCTTCCAGGTTAATTCAAAGCCCTTTCTTGATTCCAATACATTGCTGGGACATTCAGGAACGCATTGCAATCACAAACAAGCTTTAACACTCAAAGAATCACTCGCTTCAGTCACACGGTTTGCTTAATTTTTCTAGAATCGAAACTCATAATTCTTGCATATTTAACATGATATAATTGTTGCTTTGCATTGCTATTACCTTTTTGAAGCTGATGGTATAGGTGAATTGAGTTATAGAGCCTTAAATCAAAAGACACCATTGGAGAAATCTAGGGTTTCGAAGCTTTGATTTTAGGGCTTTGCTGCACAAGTAAAATCAGAACCAATGATACCCATGGTTGAACTCAGAAGGACAAGACAAACTTAAACCAACCCTCGCGCCCTATTTATATAATGCACAGACCTAATCGCTATTTTTGGCATTTGCACTTTGTGGGGGTTAAAAAACCCCGCTATTTGATATGTTTTATGCAGGTTTCACGAAGAAGATGAAGGACGTGTCCACGCGTGGTTGGTCCGTTCAAAAATGTGGCGCGCTTTTTCTTGGTTTCCAGAATAGTTGATTTTTTATATATTATTCTCATCATCCATTATATTAACAAAGACAATGCAGTGGCTTAGTGGAATGTGACGTGCTTGGTAACTATTGGGACCTGGGTTCGATTCCCAGGTCCATCCAAACCTTGTTTCTATTTTCTCTAATGTTATCTCATGCAGCCTTCCAAGAGCATTCTGTCATACACCCCACGTATCAGGCAGCCATGTGTCCACTAACACCCATCTAATGGCCAAGTGTGAATATCCTTGGTGCTCCCAGTCAACCACGCGCCCAGCTGATCCAAAAAGTCAATGGACTGGCCAACAAATGGGCCAGAATTGCTTCTTCAAAACCTCCACTTGGGTCCATCAAACCCCCCTGGTTTTACTATTTTTTTATTTTATTTTCTTTTTCCTTTTAATTCTTTTTATTATAATCATAATTATTATTATTAACCAACAAACTAATTTTTCATAATAAATTCAGATAATATAAAAATTGTAAATATTTTTATTATTTATTAAATTCACTATTAATTATTTTTGTAAATAAAATACTAATAAATTGATTTAGTTTAATTAGGTAATTTTAATCTCTTTTTTACAATAAATAAAATTAGCTTAGAATTAGGGTTTTGTTTACTAACTTTTTAATTCCTTTTATTATTTTTCATTAAAACTTAAAAAACACAAAAAAACATTTTTTCTTTTTAATTAATTAATTAGTAAATTAGGTTTAATTTTAATTAATTGCAAAAAAGACTAAAATTACTTTCTTTTCTCCAAAAGGGTCAAAACCCTAAGGACGTCCCGATTTACTTTCTTTCGCGCTTTATCATTATTTTTAATCATTTATGTAACTATTTCCAAGGATGTAATAGTTAATTAGGATTTTATTGCTTTCTTTTATTTTCCGCATTTATTTCCAAACGGGTTTTTGTTTTTTGGCGATGTATAGACCCGCGCCTTGTAATAGCGTAGATTCATATTTCCGCACTTTATTTTCCGCACTCTTAACTGTTAAAAATGCATGAAAGATTTGTATGACAAATTAAAATCAATCCGTAGCTCACAAATAACATGTTCAAAGATAAACCTTAACTGAAAAACAACACACATGCACATGCCACTCCTAGGTTACGCCTCACTCGTTGCCTCGAACGTGGTCATCAAGTATAGGGTGTTTTAGAGGTCGCCCTCCTGTCTAAAGATCCTGTTTCCTCGAAACGGTTGCCTTAGATAAAAGGATCTTGGACATTAGGGTTACTTCTAAGGTGTCCTACTATTGCTTAGGTGACCACATTGTCCCTTAATCGAATTGACCCGAACAACTCCAACGATGGTGCTACCTAGCTCTCAATGGTGGGATAACACTATCTAAAGGACTCTTACACAGCCTAATTCCTTAGAGTAGGTAGATTTCTCATGGGTACTTGCTCTCTTTCTAAAAACAAAAACATCTTTTCACACTGACACTTTCTAAAAGTTTTCAAACAAATTTTTCATACACTCTTGAGGACAGATACAAGAGTTACTTAGAAATTTTTCAAACGAAACTTTTTTCAAAACCCACACACACTTGAAAAGCAAACAATTTTTGAAAACATAAGAGAAAGTACCTTAGAGCCTGTGGATAACCACGGATAGAAAGGGTGCTAACACCTTCCCTTTCTATAAATCTACCTCCCGAACCGAGAAACATTCTCAAAGAAGGAATTTTGATGTGCTTTTGTCCTTTCCATGTTGGAGAACATAAAAGACGGTGGCGACTCTTGCTTACCGCGACATTTCGCGAACCATCTTAAAAAACAGTCAGTTCTATTTCCACCGATCACAGAACTGGCGACTCTGCTGGGGATCTTATAAAAGTGAGGTGTACCTTAGGATTAGATCATACTTATGTTTTCAATTTCTTGCTTTGATTGCTTTAATTTTTGTGGGAATTGCATCGGAGTTTCATGGATCCTAACCCGGATCTGGGGATACCCTTTTAGGTAGCATAAGCTGTGAGGGACCTGTCCGGCGTAGCCCGACACGGGTGAAGCAGTGGCTACGTTGGTGTGGCACCTTGGTCTGTACCGATATCCCTTGTGTTGCAACGAGGAGAATATGGGTCTTCTGAGGAGTCATTAAGCACCAACCGACCTTAGAACCCTAATTTGACCCAACTTGGCCATAGAACAGTAGCAGTATGCTACACCCATTGAGGCTAAACTCTCGCGATGGTTCTGGATGCAAGAAAAGATTGCGACGCTGGAGTTATGACCGATTGAGGGTAGTCAGTGATATTGGGATCCTCTAGAACCCGGTTACTTTTGATAGGACAGGTCTTAACCAACGAAACTGAAAGAGGGTAGTACCTAAACTTCATGCTGGCCTAAACTCTAAGGGCTGTCTTGTGTGACTTGTGTGCCTTATCATGTTTGCCTTTGTGAATACTTGTGGTGTGCTTGATCATAACATCATGCCATCATACCATTGCATGCATCCTGCATAAGGACTGACCCGTTTCAAAGACAAGAGGGTTTCATCTTTGCTTTGTTTTGTAGGACATTATGATGCCTGTGCGAAGGAATACTATCCGGCTCAACTTTGTTCACCCACCTTACTTGCTCAAAGAATTGGTTGACAGAATTCCAAACACTACTTCCTTCATCCAGAGGCATGGTTCTCTTCTCGGTTTAGTCACTTCAAAGTGGGACCAGCAACTGATGAGTGTCCTGACCCAGTTCTATGATCCCCTATACCATTGCTTCACTTTTCAAGGCTTCCAGCTGGTCCCTACCCTGGAAGAGGTCTCTGATTTGCTTGGTATCCCTGTTTTGGAACAGACTCCCTTCACTGGTTGGGAAAAGACTCTTAGGCTTGAGGAGATTGCTGCAGCCCTTCCTTTGACCAACAAAGAGGTAATGGACAACTGGGTGACTAGAAGCGGAGTTAAGGGCTTTTTGGATAAGTTTCTGATTGGTAAAGCTAATAGTTTTTGGAATGACTTAGACTTCAGGGCGTACGAAGACATTCTGGATCTCCTAATCTATGGTCTAGTTTTGTTTCCGAATCTTGATAACTTTATTAATGTCAATGCCATAAGAATCTTCATGTCTCGGAACCCCGTTCCCACTCTCTTGGGTGATATCTTACAACAACTCTATGCTCGTACTGCTCGAAGACGGGGAACTCTGTGGTGTTGTTCTCCTTTGTTGGTGAGGTGGTTTATTTCGCACCTCCCTAAGTTCGTGTTGAAGAATAAAGAAGGAAGAGGCTGGGCTCATAGGTTAATGTCTCTCACTGATAATGACATCATTTTGACTCTCAGAGGTATGGATGAGGTAGCTGTTATTGATCGTTGCGGAGAATATCCTAATGTTCCTTTGATTGGTACCCAAGGAGGAATCTCTTATAATCCATGTTTAGCTCTCCGTCAGTTTGGAAGAGCCAGAAGAGCAGGGCCTCATGAGATGTTGGTGCCTCACATCAGTTTTGAGTTTCAGGTAGATAGTGACGAGCTACGTCGTAGATTCATCAAAGCTTGGGACAGAATTCACAAAGCTGACCCACATGAGTTGGGACCGAAGACTTATCTACCTATGGAATCCTACTATAGATGGGTCCGCATCCGTGCTCAGAAGTTAGGTATGCCATACGAAGCTGTCAGACCCATCATTCATGAATTTCCTGACAAAGATGGGGTTCCTCCAACTTTTCTCCCTCCTCAGATACCTACTGATGTTGATACACTAAAGAGGTCTTGGGCGCAACTACAGGAAGAACGGGATTCTTATCGGGAAAGGTTCAACGAACAAGAACAGAAAATCCAGAAGCTGACTAAGCAGTTAGAGAACGAGCGGGTCCTGAATGACTATATCCGGACTGAGAAGAGAAGGCCATGGGAGCACTGATGGACTTTGGATGTTTCTTTTATAGCTTTTATTTCCTTTTCAATATTTTCATTTATGTAACGCCTAAGGGCAATTTCTTGAACAATTTAAATTTAAATCTAATGAAGTGTGTTTCCTTTTTGTTTACAAAGTTGAATCCCGATTGTCTTTGAAAACATGAATCCTACGCATTCCATGCATCATATGCATAACAGGTACCTTTTTCTACAGGTTGCTTAATCTTCTTCGCTGTTTATTTCAGCAGTCATCATGAATCCTGGATCATCCAATGAACAAGCAATCAAGGCCCTTCAGGCCCAAAACGCCCAGTTTCAAGAGCTGGTCATGAGCTTAGCCCAGGGTCAGCAGGAATTGAAGACTCTGCTGTTGAAGAAGAAGAAGAAGAGGATTGTGCTATTCAACACTGGACGGAGGTTTCGTAATACACTGCAGAATGAGGCTGATCAAGCTACTTCCTCTGTAGGGAAAGACAGTCCCCAAGGGGGAAGGGTTCATAGTCCTGTGGTCTCCGACAACGAGACAGATTTCAATGATGAGCAGTACCCTCCTGCTGAGGACAGGTACAAATAACTATAGGATCGTCTGAGTGCCATGGAAATTCAACAGGTGCCTGGGTTGGATTTTGGGGATCTAGGTTTATCTTCTGGGGTGGTGATCCCGCACAAGTTCAAGGCACCTTCTTTTGCGAAGTATGACGGGGCTTCCTTCCCTAAGCTACACCTCCGTTCTTATGTGAGGAAGATCCAACCTTACACTGCAGACAAGAACCTATGGATCCATTTCTTCCAGGATAGCCTTTCAGGGGCTCAACTCGAGTGGTTCTATCAGCTGGATGGAGCCAGTATTCGAAACTGGGAGGACTTGGCTACTGCTTTTTATAAGCAGTATCAGTATAATTCCGACCTCACTCCCACGCGTACCCAACTCCAGGGTATGTCACTTGGGACGGGTGAAGGTTTTAAGGAGTACGCGCAGAAGTGGAGAGACCTGGATGGTAGGGTGCAGCCACCGTTGACTGACCGTGAACTCGTGGACATGTTCTTGGGGACCCTGTCTGGTCCATTCTTCAACCACCTGATTGGTAATTCCTCTGCTGGGTTTACAGACCTGATCCTGACTGGTGAGAGGATCGAAGCTGGTATCAAGTCGGGGAAGATACAGAAAGGTGCCTCCTCGAGTACTGAAAAGAAGCCCTTCAAAAAGGAAGCCAGTGCTGTTTATGGTCCCAGAAGACAAAATAAACCGGAACGCCGCCAAGCTGTCAACGCGGTGGTAATTTCAAAGCCTGCTACTGCTCCTCAGCAGTATAACCAACCAAGGGGTGAGAGACCCAAAAGGCAGTACACTCGGCTCAGCATGACCCTGTCTCAGATATTGCCGCAGCTGCTGTCAACCAATCTGGTAACTGTCAAGGAAGCTCCGAAGGTAGTGAACACAACCTCTCCAAAGTACAACCCCAACGCCCGCTGCGCTTATCACTCTGATAGCCCGGGGCATACTACCGATGATTGTTGGGCTCTAAGGAATAAGGTTCAGGACCTTATTGATGCTAAGGAAATACAGTTCGAGGCGCCCGAAAGGCCCAATGTTGTGACTGCTCCCATGCCCCAGCATGGAGTGAATGCTGTGGAAGAAGACCCGTATGTAGCCTCTGTGGATGAGATTGTTACTCCGTTGTTGACTATCAAAAGGAACCTATTGCTAGCCGGTTTATTTCCGGGATGTAGTAAAGGTTGCCTTCTATGTGCTGTTTCACCTTTTGGTTGTCCTTTGCTGAAGTCAGGCGTCCAAAACCTGATGGATAGCAAAGAGATCTTGTTCAAGAAGATTGCTGTTCCTGCTACCCGTACAGAAGAAGTTTCTATTGTCACTATTTTCAACAACCCTCCTAAGGCTCCCTCAAAGAAGCCTATCAAAATCATGTCTACTCAGAAGATTGCTCCCATCATCATTACTGTTCCGGGGCCCATCCCCTATAAATCTGACAAAGCTGTCCCTTGGCAATGTGGGGCAGATGTTTATGTTCTTGGAGTAAAGCAAGAGTTTGATACCAGTACCGGCGTCACCAACATCACCGGGCCTGCTAAGTTTACCCGTAGTGGTAGGCTCTTCTCGCCTGATATTGCGCCACCAGCTATTCAAAGACCTCTTGTCATCACACCTGCCAGTATGCCCACTACCCTGCCTGACCAAGTTCCTGTTTCTACCCCTACTGCCGAGTCATGTGACGCTCGGGGCAAAGGGATTGCTACTGATGTGCCTGCCCGGACGGAGGCACCGAAGACCACCAATGTTGAAGTTTCCCAGCAAGAGATGGAAGAGATCCTCAAAATTATCAAGAAGAGTGATTTCAATGTAGTTGAGCAGCTGGGGAACACCCCCTCTAAAATTTCTATGCTATCACTGTTGTTGTGTTCAGAGGCCCATGCCAAGGCTCTGATATCCTTCCTGAAGATGGCCCATGTGCCACAAGAAACGTCTGCTGATCAATTTACCGATTGTGTGGCCAACTTGACTGCTGATAATGGGTTGGGCTTCTCTGAAGCCGATCTGACTGCCAAGGGAAAGAACTATAACGATGCCCTGCATGTCTCCATTGAATGCAGGGGCACTAATCTTGCCCATGTGTTGGTAGACACCGGTTCTTCGTTGAATGTATTACACAAGAAGGCTCTAGACAGGCTGGATTGTGAGGGTTTGGAGCTGAAGCCTAGTAACATTGTTGTCCGAGCCTTTGACGGGTCCAAAAGCATGGTACATGGTGAAGTTGACATTCCAATCAGGGTTAGTTCTCAAGTTTTTGATTCTACTTTCTATGTTATGGACATCTGACCATCCTATTCTTGTTTGCTGGGTAGTCCATGGATCCACAAAGCTGGAGCTGTGACCTCAACTCTACATCAAAAGCTGAAATACTCGGTCAGAGGGAAGATTGTTACAGTGCAAGGGGAAGAAGAATATATGGTCAGCCACCTCAACTCGTTCCGGTACATAGAGATGGATGGGGAGTTCATTGAGACCCCATTTCAACATTTTGAAGAGGTGCCTCCAACACTGGCATCAACAGAGACTGTGACTGAAGAAGATTCTCCGTTGAAGATGGCTTCCTTAAAGGATGCCCGGGCTGTGATTGAAAAGGAAGCTCAGAGGGCTGTTCGCAAAGCAAGGATTGGAAGACCTCCTGTGTTCATCACCAACCCGGGAGTGAATGCTATTGAATACGAGACGAAAGAATCTGAATTCGACAGCTGGATCTACCCAACGACCAACGGTGGACCAAGCAACTGGACTGCCAAAGATTTCATACCTATTACTTTTGTCACTCAGTAATGAACTCCTTTGTTTTGAATTTCTAACGAACAATAATTTGAAACTTTATGGCTCGGTGTCTTACCCGGGGCACCGTGGCTTCATTTGTGAGGGCTCATTATTTGTCATTTTCATATATCATGAATAAAAACATTGGACGTTTTTCGCATTTCAAATCTTGTGCTCCCTTTCATGTATATATTGCAAAACAGCTATATTTACACACACTCACCTATACAGGTTCCAATCCACTCTGGATCTCACTGATAACGACTCTGCTACTGCCAGTTATGACTTCGAAAATCCGATCAACTTAGCCGAAGACGAAGGTGAAGATGATTGCGAAGTGCCTGGTGAGCTCGCAAGACTGTTACTCCAAGAAGAGAGGGCCATTCAGCCACATGAAGAGCCAGTGGAAACGGTAAATCTGGGTATTGAGACAGACAGAAAGGAAGTTAAGATTGGTGCCAATCTAGAGCTCAGTGTGAAACAACGGTTGATTCAGATGTTGCATGATTATGTGGAAATCTTTGCCTGGTCTTACGAAGACATGCCTGGGTTGGATACTAACATTGTGGTTCATCACCTGCCTACCAAGGAAGACTGCCCTCTGGTTAAACAGAAGGTCCGCCGCATGCGTCTAGAAATGTCAGGGAAAATCAAAGCTGAGGTTATGAAACAATTCGATGCCGGTTTTCTAGCAGTGACTTTTTACCCTCAGCGGGTTGCCAACGTGGTTCCAGTGCCGAAGAAGGATGGTAAGGTCAGAATGTGTGTTGATTACAGGGATTTGAACAGGGCGAGCCCCAAGGATGATTTCCCTCTGCCTCACATCGACGTTCTGGTTGACAACACTGCTCAGCATAAAGTATTCTCCTTCATGGACGGCTTCTGCGGTTATAATCAGATCAAGATGGCTCCTAAAGATATGGAAAATACCACTTTTGTTACTCAGTGAGGCACCTTTTGCTACAAGGTCATGCCTTTTGGGTTGAAAAATGCTGGGGCAACCTACCAACGTGCCATGGTTGCTTTATTTCATGACATGATCCATCATGAGATTGAAGTATATGTCGACGATATGATTGCAAGGTTCCAAACTGAGGAGGAGCACCTTGACCATCTGCAGAAACTGTTTGACCGTCTGAAGTTATACAAGCTGAGGTTAAACCCAAACAAGTGCATCTTTGGGGTGAGATCTGGAAAATTTCTAGGTTTCTTCGTGAGTGACAAAGGTATTCAAGTGGACCCGGCCAAGGTGAAAGCCATACAAGAGATGCCAGTTCCTAAGACAGAGAAAGAAGTCAGAGGCTTTCTAGGACGGTTGAACTACATTGCCCGGTTCATCTCGCATTTAACTGCTACTTGTGAACCAATCTTCAAGCTACTGAAGAAAGATCAAGTAGTACGTTGGGACGATGAATGTCAGGCCGCTTTCGACAGAATCAAAGAGTATCTCCAAGAACCACCCATACTTATGCTGCCGGTCAAAGGGAGACCTCTAATATTATACTTGACAGTACTTGACAGCTCGATGGGGTGTGTGCTGGGCCAGCATGACGAGTCTGGACGAAAAGAGCATGCTATTTATTACCTTAGCAAAAAGTTTACCGACTGTGAGACCCGATACTCACTGCTCGAGAAAACTTGCTGCGCTTTGGTATGGGCTACTCGCCGGCTGAGACAGTATATGTTGACTCACACTACTCTCTTGATTTCAAAAATGGATCCAATCAAGTACATATTCGAAAAGCCTGCCTTGTCCGGAAGAATCGCAAGATGGCAAATGATCTTGACGGAATATGACATCCAGTACACGACTCAGAAAGCAATCAAAGGAAGTGTGTTGGCAGACCATTTGGCACACCAGGCAGTGGACGACTACCAATCCTTGAACTTTGAATTTCCAGACGAGAATATCATGGTAGTAACTGATTGTGAAGTACCTGGACCGGATGAAGGACCCGAGGAAGGATCCCGATGGTCTATGCACTTTGACGGAGCCTCAAACCCTTTGGGTAACAGTATTGGCGCCGTGATCATATCTCCTAAAGGCACTCATACTCCACTCACTGCCCGGCTATGTTTCAATTGCACCAACAACATGGCGGAGTATGAAGCGTGCATCATGGGTCTTCAAGCTGCAATCGACCTAAGGATCAAGTTTCTGAGTGTCTTCGGAGATTCCGCTCTCGTGATCATCCAGATCAAAGGCGAGTGGGATATGAAACACCCAAATCTTATTCCTTACAAGGAGTATGTGTTGACATTGATCCCCCATTTCACGGAGATAACCTTTGAACACTTCCCAAGAGAGGAGAATCAGTTGGCGGACGCGCTGGCTACGATGTCTTCTATGTTCAAAGTCAAATGGGACAATGAGGCTCCCCGGATCATTATCTGGAAATTGGATGAACCTGCATATTACTGTGATCTTGAGGCTGAAGAGGTAACTGAAAAACCTTGGTATCATGAAGTGAAGAGGTACTTGGAAGCTCAATAATACCCCGAGGGTGCATCTATCAATGACAAAAAGTTTCTAAGAAGATTCGCAGCAAAGTTCTTCCTCAATAATGACATTCTATACAAGCGAAACCATGATTCGACCTTACTGCGTTGTGTGGATAAGACTGAAGAAGAAAAGATCATGGCAGAGCTGCATGAAGGTACCTTCGGAACACATTCCAGTGGACATACTATGGCAAATAAAATCCTTCGGGCAGGATATTTCTGGTCCACAATGGAAGCTGACTGTTACCAACATTCTCGGACATGTCACAAATGCCAAATCTATGCTGATAAGGTGCACATTCCTCCAGTTCCTCTGAACATCTTGACAGCACCTTGGCCTTTTGCAACGTGGGGCATTGATATGATCGGCGAGATCAGACCGACGACATCCAACGGGCATCGCTTCATCCTGGTAGCGATTGATTATTTCACAATGTGGGTTGAAGCAGCTTCCTATGCTACAGTAACCAAGAACGTCGTGGCACGGTTCATTCGGCATAACCTGATCTGTCGATACGGCGTCCCGGAAAGGATCATTATGGACAATGGTACCAATCTTAACAACAAGATGATCACTGAGCTCTGCGAGCAATTCAAGATACAACACCACAACTCTTCTCCCTACCGGCTGAAGATGAATGGGGCTGTCGAAGCAGCCAATAAGAATATCAAGAAAATTGTGCGGAAGATGACAGTGACTTACAAGGATTGGCACGAGATGTTACCGTTCGCTCTTCATGGGTACCGTACCTCAGCAAGAACGTCAACAGGGGCAACACCCTTTTCCTTGGTCTATGGCATGAAAGCAGTCTTGCCTATTGAAGTCCAGATACCCTCTCTCCGGATAATGAAGGATGCAGGTTTGAGCGAAGATGACTGGATCCAGACTCGGCTTGATCAATTAAACCTAATTGACGAAAAGAGACTCACTGCTATTTGTCATGTGTTGTACCCCAAAATTTGCCCTCCCCATATTCTTCAAAAAATTGCCAAGCCAAGTCACAAAATTCCCCAAGAGTTGTACAGTGCAAAGGTCTCCTATACAGTCAAGATTAGGGTTTTGTGTTCTGATCAAGAAAGGAAGTTTTCAAAGGCCCAATCAAGTCTCACATGCCTACAAATATGGTCAAGTATCCTCATATCAAGTTTCAAGGCATTCAGCTCAAAATTGCACCGTCAAAACCCTAAATTGCACTACAGTCAACTGTAGGGGCAGAATGGTCATTTGACAGTCAAAAGTTCAAATTTTTGGTCAACATATTATTTTGAAGCCACAAACATCATTTGATCAATGCTTGATCATGATTCTCAAAATCTGGCTCAGAAAATCATCAAGATGCAAAAGTTACTATATTTGGACAGCTGAAAAAGTCAACTGAAATTGACCAGGGCATAACTTTCACATGGATTATCATAAAAATTCCATCCAAAGCTCATTTTGAAGAGAAAGACATTTCCTACAACTCATCTTCATACTTCAAGTCCAAGAAATGCTCTCACAAAAAGTTATCAATTTCAACATTATAGGTCATTTTCAAAAGTCAACAAAAAGGGACTTTAAGTCAAAGGCCATAACTTGAGATTGGTAAATCAAAATGACATGGGACCAAAGGCATTGGTTAGAGGACTCAAAGACCTTTCCAAAATGTCCAAGAACATGAGAAAAGCTTAAAAATTGAGCAAGGTATGCCTTGTGGAAGTTGGGAAATTTTTGGATATTTTGAAAAGTCAACATTGATTCAAATGGTCTAAAAATGCTAATGGGCCCATTTTTCTTCCATGATTCATCATTCCAAGCATATACACGACCACTTGTCCCAAAGGGAAGTATTTTCTCATTTTTTATTTATTTATTTGGATTTTTATTTATATTAATTCAATTAAATCAATTAAATATATGAAAAATGTTTAAATTAACCAAACCAATCTTTTAATACATGTTTTAAGGTCAATATTTCGTGTAAATGCAAACTAGGAAAGATTTGGGGTGATTGGATGCAAATTGATACAAAAACATGTGAAAAAGATTCAAAAAGATCCTTAGAAAATCAATTATCAAAAATCATGATTACAAGAGATTTGGTTGAATTTTGTTGACCTAATCTATTCAGTACATAAGCTTGAGTGAAAACCTAAGGCTAAGAGACTCTAAGCTGCGCAGAAAGACAAAGAACAAACTTGAAATTTTTGTGAAGAAAGTCAAATCTACAAACTCACTTCCAGTGCAATTCAAGGCATAAAAACTATTCCATTAGTTTCTTTGAAGGGTCCTGAACGTGTTCCAATCCATATCATTCCTCAAAGCACGAAGAATTGGTATACAGAACCTGAAACTTTTCATGAAAAATGCATAATCGTATCTCACATTCTAGGCATTTTCATTGTGTTTTCTTGATACATTTATACTGATTGGCTTATTCTGAAACTAACCCTGTGGTTTGATTGAAGTTTTATGCATCATACATGATTTCGCCATGAGAGAATTTTAGGGTTTACAGAGCTTGGAATTAGGGATTTCAAGGCAAGGAAAAATTGGGACACATGAGTTATACCATTCAACTCAGTGAATGAAGACGAAGCAGAAACACCCATCGCGCTCAATTTATGAGCGCCTGAAACCTATTCGCTATTTTTTTAAAACGTCCCTAAAACAACGCTAAAAAAACCGTGGCTGAATGTTTGTGTTTCAGGGAAAACGAAGAAGAAGACCCCGTGGCCAACAACCATTGGTTCTTTTGAATTGCGCGCGTTTTTGAAGCACTAACTTTTGTTTATTGTTATTATGTTCGTTGTTTATTAAATATGCAAAGAGTTCAAATGGTACGATTGGCAGGCAAACGCGTTGGCAACCCTTAGGACCTGGGTTCGATCCCAGGTCCCCGTCCCTTTGCAATGTTATTTTTCTATCTATCATCCCATGCAGATTCAGCGCTAGCGACCACCATGCGTCTCTCCAATCCAACTTGCCACGTCCACTTGGAGATCAATCTAAAGGCTGAGATTGAAGGGACATCCTAAACCCCAGTCAACGTGCCATATTGCATCTGGAAAAAGTCAATGGACCTGAAGCTTGCTGGGCCTGAATCACTACAAAACACCTCCACTTTGGGGCCTGAACCCCCCCTGGTTTGCAATTTTCTATCATTTTATTTTTTTTTCAATTGTTATTTTATTTTCTTTATTGTTTTAATTTAATTAATTATTTTTACCAAAAATACAAAAAAACCATAAAAGTCAGAAAAGATGAAAAACACAATAAATTATTTGATTCTCATATTTTCATAAATAAATTAATATGTAATTATTTAGTTTTAATTAGGTTGTGATTTTAATTTCTTTTAATAGCAAAAATACAAAAAATATGTAGAAATAGGTTTAACAATTGTTATATTCCTTTTTAATTTTTTTGTTCACCATAATATTATTTATTTATTTATTTTTTTATAATTAATAAGCTTGTAAATTAAATAGGGTTTAAATTAGGTTAAAATTCAATATCTTTCATAATAAATTTAAAAGCCATTAGAATTAGGGTTTGCATTCAATTTTAATTTTAATTAATTCTCTTTTTCATATTAAATCATAAAATACTAAAATATCAAAAAACATTCTCTTTTAATTTTTAATTTTAATTCCTCGTTAATTTGAATATTTTGCAAAAGGGTCCAACGCCCATATTTTTAATTGTTTAATTTCGCATATTTATTTTATTTCGCTTAAATAATTATGTACCTCTCCCGAAGCCTTGTAACATTTACTTCTCGCACTTTTAATTTCTTTACTTTCCTTCAAATCGGGTCCGGTTTAATTTTGGCGGTGTGGACCCGCGCCATTTGTAATAGCTTTAGAATTTACTTTTCCGCACTCTTTTAACTGTTAAACAAAGCATGCAAGAATGAATGGCCATAATAAAATCAAGCGTAGATCACTATAACATGACAAGACAAATACAAATGAAAACGACACACAATGCGCACACACCACCCCTAGGGTACGCCTCACTGTTGCCTTGCCTCGAAAGGTGATCGTCGAGTAGAGGATGTCTTAGTAAGTCCTCATGATCCGGGAACCTGGCATGAGGGTAGCTTCTAAGGTGTCTTCCCATTGCTCTGGTGATCACCATGTCCCTACAAACTCGAATTGACCCGAACACCTCCAACGGTGGTGCTACCTACCTCTCGATGGTGGGATGGCACTACTTTAAAGGACATTTACACAGACGAATTCCTTAGGGTAGGTAGGTTCTCGTAGATACTTGCTCTAACTTCAAAACAAATCAAAAAATACTTTTCACACCGACACCTTTTCAAAAAGCTTTCGAAAGCAATTTTTCAAACACTATTGAGGACCGATACAAGAGTCGAACTGGAATTTTCAAAGAAACTTTTTTTAAACCCACAGTTGAAAAGCAAACAAACACTTTTGAAAACACAAGTGAGCAAGTATCTAAGAGCCCATGGATAACCATGGATAGAAAGGGTGCTAACACCTTCCCTTTCTATAATCTACCTCCCGAACCGAGAGCAATCTCTATAAGGAATTTTTCTGTGCTTTTGTCCTTTCCATTTGGAGAAAATAAAAGACGGTGGCGACTCTTGCTTACCGCGACATTTCGCGAACCAGCGTTAAACAGTCAGTTCCAGATCCACCGATCACAGAACTGGCGACTCTGCTGGGGACTAAACTTAAAGTGGGGTGTACCTTAGGATTAAGATCACTGTGTTTTCAATTGTCTGCTTTGCTTGTTTTAAATTGTGGGTTGCTTGGGAGTTCTATAGATCCTAACCCGGATCTGGGGGATACCTTCTTAGAAAGTAGCAACAAGGCTGTGAGGGAACTGTGCGGGGTATACCGACATGGTTGAAACAGTCTGCTACGTTGATGTGGCACTTTGGTGTGTACCGGTAACCCTTGAGTTCAGTCAAGGAGAGTACGGGGCCTCCGCGTGGTGTCATGAAGCATCAACAGACCTTAGGAACCTTAATTGAACTATCTTGGCCTCTTTAGGGTAGTGAGATAACTGACTTTGGTGCAGTCCGAGGTTGGTTGATACTCGATACTACGCTCAATTGAGGGTTGCTTTCCTGGAATATTTCGGTCGCCAGTTCAGTGGCTAAATCGAAACGATGAACAATGAAAGCAATCCCGTGATATTGGGAACCTTAGAACCCGGTTACTTTGATTAGGACAGGTTGAACCCACCAACTTCAAGAGGGTAGTACCCCAAACTTCATGCTGGCCTAAACTCTAAGGGCTCTTTTGTGTGACTTGTGTGCCTTCGTACTTGACTATCTGCATGCTTGTTACCTGACACTTGTTTCTTGCAGGTTTTGGTTTGCAGTCCTTAATCGGGACTCATAACAGGGTCACTCACATTACCCCATGCATCATGACATCATACCATTGCATACATCCTAACCCATTTCAAGGATCTCAAGGGCTTGTGATGCAGGTCATGATGAATCAAACACCTAGCAAGGGGCAAAGGGGATTTATTTTCCTCTAGCCAAGGGTGTCAGGGGCTATGACCCACTGGATATGGTGAGCCTTTGACCCTTGAAGAGGGATTTCCAGCAACAGGAAGTTTCTTCAATCAAGTTACCGGTTTTCAACTCTAACAAGTTTCTCTGTTTACCCCGCGAGATCCTTGAAATCATTGCATGCATATCATACATCTCATCGCATTGTAGGTATCTCTTTGACAGGTTGCTTACCCTTCTTCGCTGTTTATTTCAGCCGATCGTCATGAATCCTAAATCATCAGCTGAGCAGTCTATCAAGGCCCTCCAGGCTCAGAACGCCCAGTTCCAAGGGCTGATCATGAATTTGACCCAGGGACAACAAGATCTGAAGGCTCTGCTCTTGAAGAAGGACAAGAAGAAGAGGAGGACTGTTTTGTTCAGCCCTAGACGCAGATCTGGGAACGTACCGCAGACTGAAACTGAGAGGACTACTCCGTCTGTGAGGGAAAGCAGTCACCATGAGAGAGAGGTGCCTAGTCCAGTGGTCTCCGACAACGAGACAGATTTCAACGACGAACAATACCCTCCGGCTGAGGACAAGTACAAACAGCTGGAGGATAGGCTGAATGCTATGGAGATCCAACAGGTACCTGGGCTGGATTTTGGAGATCTGGGTTTGTCAACTGGTGTGATTATTCCTCGGAAGTTCAAAGCACCATCCTTTACCAAGTATGACGGGGCGTCTTGTCCCAAGTTACATCTCAGGTCCTATGTTCGGAAGATTCAACCATATACGGTGGACAAGAATTTGTGGATCCACTTCTTCCAGGAGAGTCTTTCAGGGACTCATCTCGAATGGTTCTATCAGCTAGATGGGACCAAGGTTCGTAACTGGGAGGAGTTGGCTACTGCTTTCTACAAGCAGTATCAGTATAATGCCGACCTTGCTCCTACACGTACCCAACTCCAGGGTATGTCGTTGGGATCAAGTGAAGGTTTCAAGGAGTACGCACAAAGATGGAGAGACCTTGCTGGAAGGGTGCAGCCTTCGTTAACTGACCGGGAACTCGTTGATATGTTCTTAGGGACCCTATCCGGGCCATTCTTCAATCACCTCATTGGTAACTCATCTGCTGGATTTACCGACCTCATCCTGACTGGCGAAAGAATTGAAGCTGGTATCAAGAGTGGGAAAATTCAAGAGGCCACCCCTTCTCATATTCATAAAAAGCCTTACACGGGAAAGAAGGAATCTAATGCTGCATACAGTCAAAAGAGTCGCCGTGATCAACATGCAGGGGCAGTCATGATCTCTGGTTCTGCACCATGCCGTCAACCACAAAGGGGAAACCAGCAAAGTCCGGACGGGCCTAAAAGGCAATTCACCAACATTAACATGCCATGGTCACAAGCATTGCAACACATGTTGAAGATGAACCTGATTGCAGTGATTAACCCTCCTGCCAATCCTAAGACCTCCTCTCCTAGCTACAATCCAGAAGCAAGGTGTGCTTATCATTCTGATAGCCCGGGGCACGATACTGAGGACTGTTGGGCACTGAAGTACAAAATTCAGAATATGATCGATGCCAAAGAGATCGAGTTCGAGCCTGCCGAGACTCCCAACGTGATTACTGCTCCATTGCCAAAACATGGCTAGAGTCGAGAGATTTTTGTTCATTTGAATTCAAAGTTGTATTTTTCCTTTCTTGTTCAGATAAACAATTATCATGTTAAACTATTTTATTTCATGAATGCATTACACATGTCTGTCTTGATTTAATTATGTTTACTATGCTTAAAACTGCTTTCATATTTTTGCGATGGTCAACTCTTAATTGAAAATTCTAAACCTCTTGAGGGAGGATGACGAAAATGATACCATAATCTACAGTATGCTTTTGAACAGACCCCACTGATGAGGTACAAGCATTGTTTCAAATTCCTAAACACTGGAGTTATAAGGATGATAATCCCTCGTCAACCTCTCTGAGCCAAAGAAGTAGGAGTTTTTCTTTTCGAAATTTAACACCCTTTATCATAACCTGGGGCAGGGTAGTTCTCTCAGTTGATCCAAGTGCATAACAAATGGCACCAAAGGAGTCCTTACAAAACAAAAGACAGTGATGGTTCTGAATAAATCACAAGGACTGGCAGTCATTATCTCAAAAAATAAAAAACCCATTAAGTCAAAACCCATGAAGGAGACTTACAAAACTGGGGCATCCCGCTGACTGTGATTCCAAAAAAGGAAACAGTTCAGGCAAAAAAAGAAAGGGATAACAAAAATCAAAAAAAGAAAGAGGTCCTACAAACCCTCAGCAAAAAAGGAGATGACTGCCTATTCAAATAAACGTCCAATATCTGAACCATCATTGGAAAATCAGAGCAAAGACTCAAACAAGGTCTAACGTATGATCAACTGAGTTTAGGTTTGGAGAACATCACGAAGAGCGGGCGGGTACAAATAATTTGAGCCTTTATCCTTTGTTTCTTAAACCGTGAACCCGGCCACGATATAACCCTTAAAAGTCCTAGCTGAAGCATGGGTTAGTTCGAAAGCATACTGTTACGAAGGTATCCTGACTCCTGAAGGTTTGCTGTAAAATCTTGAGTTGACACCGCACTGTATCACAAAAAATGCATTTTCAAAATTCAAGACAGACATAGGCTTTTGCATTCTTAAAATAACCTGGTTTGCATATGACTATTTGTTTGAACATCAGGGAAATTCGCACGATGAACACCTTGTGAACAGAAGTACCTCCAATCAAGGGGCACAGTAGGAGCATTGCCCATTATCTGGGGCATGGCAAAATACTTCCAACAGGGGCAACTCCCTGCATTCTGAGAGCGTGGACACAGTCGGAAAAGTACTACGCGTAATCAAAGACCCGCTAGGTTGACATACCTAGGCAAAAATAAGGGCTTCCCCGGCGAACCAAAAGGGTTCAGGCAAAAATAAGGGATGAAAATGGAAAAAACCCGTACACCCGGCAAGTCGAAAACCTGAAAAGGCGGCTTGGGCAAAAATGGGTATCCCGGTGGACTGAAAACTCGAAAGGGCGGTCCAGGCAAAAGTTAGGGATCAAAGCGTACGACTATGTTCCGGTATCTCATCACTTGTCTACCCGAAGATTTGTCAATCACCCACACAGGTATCTTCTTCCCTCATCTCCGAAGCAGGGGCAATAATGAGTTATCCAGGCGATCCAATTGCTCTGCCAACCAAAGTACAAAGGAAAGATCAACATAAGGATGATTACCATCTACCTTTACAAATTCCAGATCGTGGGTTAACATCCGAAACCAAACAGGACAATCCTCCACTTAATCAAAATCATGCAACCCTACACCGGTTCCTTCTCAATGTTCAGAAGAAGTTTTTACACAAACTTATCTCAAGATGACCTAACCCCGGTTCATCAAGAAGTTTTTACACAAACTTATCCAAGTAACCTAATCCCGGTTCCTCCAGAAGTCTTACATGGACCTATCTCAAGATGACCTAACCCCGGTTCATCAAGAAGTTTTTACACAAACTTATCCAAGTAACCTAACCCCGGTTCCTCCAGAAGTCTTACATGGATTTAGCTCAAGATAACCTCACCCCGGTTCATCAAGAAGTTTTACATGAACTTACCTCACCAGGAAACCCTATACAGGTTCTCCTTCTCCGGACGTAGTTTTACACGAACTCGACATCAAGCAACCCTACACCGGCTCCCTCTCTTCATGATGCAGTTTTACATGGACTCGTCACCCAGAAACCCTACACAGGTTCTCCCTTTCCAAAAAAAAAACGAAGTTTTACACGAACTCATCATCAAAGTAACCCTACCCAGGTTCCTTCTCCATTTCAGATACAGTTTTACACAAACTCATCAGCATGCAACCCTACATAGGTTCCCCCTTTCAACTTACAAAATTACATTCCCCAGAAGAGTCCAATCCAGTTTCCCCAGGAAAATTGGAATTCATATCCCCAAGCAGTAAGCTTATCCCCAGTAAATTCTGGAAGCTTATCCTTCGCAGAGCACGAATGCGTCGCCCGACTTGATTTAAAGAGTTATTTCCTTAACAGGATATAACTGGGTTATCCTCAGCCAAAAGCCATGGAAAGAGCGTCGTCGACAAAGTCGCCCTATCCCCAGCAAACTATTATCAACACTCAGCAAAGCATCTCTCTCCCCACAGAGTATCACTTCCCAGCATGGTCGCTAGAGTATTTCCCCCCCCCCCCCCCCCCCCCCCCCCCCCCCCGCAGAATCTTCCATTCGCCAAGTTTATTCCTCAATGGAGTCATCTTCTCCTACCGGTATTCTTGCAGTTATCATCCCCAACGGAAGCAAAATCTACTCTTCAATATCAGCCCAGGAGTGACTTCCCGGCACCCGTCAAGGATTCACTTTCCCAGACGAAAACATTCATAAAACATCACATACATCATTATAGCATGCATAGACGCATCATATCATACAAATCTCATTTATGTTGAGAACATCATTGCTTGATCCATATCATGCATTGCATATGACTGACCTTTACCTTTCAGGAAAGACGCAGTTAAAACTCGAAACATATTTCAAAGCCTTCTCTAGTCCAGCTAAATCGACTCCCAACAGATTTTTCCTGATAAAGACTCAGCAGAAGTTATGGTCCCCTCTCCAACGGTGAGTGAGGTGGTAATTCCTTCTTCAGATGTTTCCCTCTCCGACGGTGAGTGTGAGGTGATAGTCTCTTATGGTCCCCTCTCCAACGGTGGGTGAGGTGGGTAATTCCTTCTTCAGATGTTTCCCTCTCCGACGGTGAGTGTGAGGTGATAGTCTCTTATGGTCCCCTCTCCAACGGTGAGTGAGGTAGTAATTCCTTTTTCAGATGTTTCCCTCTCCGACGGTGAGTGTGAGGTGATAGTCTCCTATGGTTCCCTCTCCAACGGCGAGTGAGGTGGTAAGTCCTTTTTCAGATGTTTCCCTCTCCGACGGTGAGTGTGAGGTGATAGTCTCCTATGTCCCCTCTCCAACGGTGAGTGAGGTGGTAAGTCCTTTTTCAAGATGTTTCCCTCTCCGACGGTGAGTGTGAGGTGATAGTCTCCTATGGTTCCCTCTCCAAGCGAGTGAGGTGGTAAGTCCTTTTTAAGATGTTTCCCTCTCCGACGGTGAGTGTGGAGGTGATAGTCTCCTATGGTCCCCCTCTCCAACGGTGAGTGAGGTGGTAATTCCTTTTTCAATATGTTTCCCTCTCCGACGGTGAGTGTGAGGTGATAGTCTCCTATAGTCCCCTCTCCAACAGTGAGTGAGGTGGTAATTCCTTTTCAGATGTTTCCCTCTCCGACGGTGAGTGAGGTGATAATCTCCTATGGTCCCTCTCCGACGGTGAGTGAAGGTGATAATTCCTTTTCTTATGGTTTCCTCTCCGACGGTGAGTGAGATGACAATTCCCTTTCAGATTATAAGTGCCTATGGTTCTCTTCCCGATACTGCAAAGATGGTAATTCCCGCTAAGATTTTTCTCAACGAGCGTTGTTGAGGTTAAAATCACCCAAGGTTCTCTTACCATTCATGCTAAGGCAGTAACCATACCTGGTTCATTCATCATCTTTTGAAGCTCCAGATCCAGCTCCTGTAACCAGTCAGGACACGTCTATACCGAGCATCTGAAAACCAGCTCCTGCAACGTGTCAGGTACTCATTTGTTCTTTTGCAGGTATGCAGGTTCTCGCTAAGGAATCTCCTATGCAATCAACATCCAGATGGCATCTATAAGCCCATCATCCTATCCAACAACCTCCCAATGGCATCTATAAGCCCATTCCATCATCACTGCTACTATGTGAGCGCAAATTTCTGGCACTCTAGTGTCCAATCATCTTCTACCCTCGGATTACGAAAGGCACGTCAGCCAATCTGCATCCTCAGGTCTAAGAAGATTGAACAGGGGCAACTATTGTACCCCAAAATTTGCCCTCCCCATATTCTTCAAAAAATTGCCAAGCCAAGTCACAAAATTCCCCAGAGTTGCACAGTGCAAAGGTCTCATATACAGTCAAGATTAGGGTTTTGTGTGTCTGATCAAGAAAGGAAGTTTTCAAAGGCCCAATCAAGTCTCACATGCCTACAAATATGGTCAAGTATCCTCATATCAAGTTTCAAGGCATTCAGCTCAAAATTGCACCGTCAAAACCCTAAATTGCACTACAGTCAACTGTAGGGGCAGAATGGTCATTTGACAGTCAAAAGTTCAAATTTTTGGTCAACATATTATTTTGAAGCCACAAACATCATTTGATCAATGCTTGATCATGATTCTCAAAATCTGGCTCAGAAAATCATCAAGATGCAAAAGTTACTATATTTGGACAGCTGAAAAAGTCAACTGAAATTGACCAGGGCATAACTTTCACATGGATTATCATAAAAATTCCATCCAAAGCTCATTTTGAAGAGAAAGACATTTCCTACAACTCATCTTCATACTTCAAGTCCAAGAAATGCTCTCACAAAAAGTTATCAATTTTAACATTATAGGTCATTTTCAAAAGTCAACAAAAAGGGACTTTAAGTCAAAGGCCATAACTTGAGATTGGTAAATCAAAATGACATGGGACAAAAGGCATTGGTTAGAGGACTCAAAGACCTTTCCAAAATGTCCAAGAACATGAGAAAAGCTTAAATATTGAGCAAGTTATGCCTTGTGGAAGTTGGGAAATTTTTGGATATTTTGAAAAGTCAACATTGATTCAAATGGTCTAAAAATGCTAATGGGCCCATTTTTCTTCCATGATTCATCATTCCAAGCATATACACGACCACTTGGCCCAAAGGGAAGTATTTTCTCATTTTTTATTTATTTATTTGGATTTTTATTTATATTAATTCAATTAAATCAATTAAATATATGAAAAATGTTTAAATTAACCAAACCAATCTTTTTATACATGTTTTAAGGTCAATATTTCGTGTAAATGCAAACTAGGAAAGATTTGGGGTGATTGGATGCAAATTGATACAAAAACATGTGAAAAAGATTCAAAAAGATCCTTAGAAAATCAACTATCAAAAATCATGATTACAAGAGATTTGGTTGAATTTTGTTGACCTAATCTATTCAGTACATAAGCTTGAGTGAAAACCTAAGGCTAAGAGACTCTAAGCTGCGCAGAAAGACAAAGAACAAACTTGAAATTTTGGTGAAGAAAGTCAAATCTGCAAACTCACTTCCAGTGCAATTCAAGGCATAAAAACTATTCCATTAGTTTCTTTGAAGGGTCCTGAACGTGTTCCAATCCATATCATTCCTCAAAGCACGAAGAATTGGTATACAGAACCTGAAACTTTTCATGAAAAATGCATAATCGTATCTCACATTCTAGGCATTTTCATTGTGTTTTCTTGATACATTTATACTGATTGGCTTATTCTGAAACTAACCCTGTGGTTTGATTGAAGTTTTATGCATCATACATGATTTCTCCATGAGAGAATTTTAGGGTTTACAGAGCTTGGAATTAGGGATTTCAAGGCAAGGAAAAATTGGGACACATGAGTTATACCATTCAACTCAGTGAATGAAGACGAAGCAGAAACACCCATCGCGCTCAATTTATGAGCGCCTGAAACCTATTCGCTATTTTTTTAAAACGTCCCTAAAACAACGCTAAAAAAACCGTGGCTGAATGTTTGTGTTTCAGGGAAAACGAAGAAGAAGACCCCGTGGCCAACAACCATTGGTTCTTTTGAATTGCGCGCGTTTTTGAAGCACTAACTTTTGTTTATTGTTATTATGTTCGTTGTTTATTAAATATGCAAAGAGTTCAAATGGTACGATTGGCAGGCAAACGCGTTGGCAACCCTTAGGACCTGGGTTCGATCCCAGGTCCCCGTCCCTTTGCAATTTTATTTTTCTATCTTTCATCCCATGCAGATTCAGCGCTAGCGACCACCATGCGTCTCTCCAATCCAACTTGCCACGTCCACTTGGAGATCAATCTAAAGGCTGAGATTGAAGGGACATCCTAAACCCCAGTCAACGTGCCATATTGCATCTGGAAAAAGTCAATGGACCTGAAGCTTGCTGGGCCTGAATCACTACAAAACACCTCCACTTTGGGGCCTGAACCCCCCCTGGTTTGCAATTTTCTATCATTTTATTTTTTTTCAATTGTTATTTTATTTTCTTTATTGTTTTAGTTTAATTAATTATTTTTACCAAAAATACAAAAAAACCATAAAAGTCAGAAAAGATGAAAAACACAATAAATTATTTGATTCTCATATTTTCATAAATAAATTAATATGTAATTATTTAGTTTTAATTAGGTTGTGATTTTAATTTCTTTTAATAGCAAAAATACAAAAAATATGTAGAAATAGGTTTAACAATTGTTATATTCCTTTTTAATTTTCTTGTTCACCATAATATTATTTATTTATTTATTTTTTTATAATTAATAAGCTTGTAAATTAAATAGGGTTTAAATTAGGTTAAAATTCAATATCTTTCATAATAAATTTAAAAGCCATTAGAATTAGGGTTTGCATTCAATTTTAATTTTAATTAATTCTCTTTTTCATATTAAATCATAAAATACTAAAATATCAAAAAACATTCTCTTTTAATTTTTAATTTTAATTCCTCGTTAATTTGAATATTTTGCAAAAGGGTCCAACGCCCATATTTTTAATTGTTTAATTTCGCATATTTATTTTATTTCGCTTAAATAATTATGTACCTCTCCCGAAGCCTTGTAACATTTACTTCTCGCACTTTTAATTTCTTTACTTTCCGTCAAATCGGGTCCGGTTTAATTTTGGCGGTGTGGACCCGCGCCATTTGTAATAGCTTTAGAATTTACTTTTCCGCACTCTTTTAACTGTTAAACAAAGCATGCAAGAATGAATGGCCATAATAAAATCAAGCGTAGATCACTATAAAATGACAAGACAAATACAAATGAAAACGACACACAATGCGCACACACCACCCCTAGGGTACGCCTCACTGTTGCCTTGCCTCGAAAGGTGATCGTCGAGTAGAGGATGTCTTAGTAAGTCCTCATGATCCGGGAACCTGGCATGAGGGTAGCTTCTAAGGTGTCTTCCCATTGCTCTGGTGATCACCATGTCCCTACAAACTCGAATTGACCCGAACACCTCCAACGGTGGTGCTACCTACCTCTCGATGGTGGGATGGCACTACTTTAAAGGACATTTACACAGACGAATTCCTTAGGGTAGGTAGGTTCTCGTAGATACTTGCTCTAACTTCAAAACAAATCAAAAAATACTTTTCACACCGACACCTTTTCAAAAAGCTTTCGAAAGCAATTTTTCAAACACTATTGAGGACCAATACAAGAGTCGAACTGGAATTTTCAAAGAAACTTTTTTTAAACCCACAGTTGAAAAGCAAACAAACACTTTTGAAAACACAAGTGAGCAAGTATCTAAGAGCCCATGGATAACCATGGATAGAAAGGGTGCTAACACCTTCCCTTTCTATAATCTACCTCCCGAACCGAGAGCAATCTCTATAAGGAATTTTTCTGTGCTTTTGTCCTTTCCATTTGGAGAAAATAAAAGACGGTGGCGACTCTTGCTTACCGCGACATTTCGCGAACCAGCGTTAAAAAGTCAGTTCCAGATCCACCGATCACATCATGGTCAAACGTACTAAAAACGGATGATCAGGGCATTTAACAAGAAAGTCAGACGACAAGAGTATCAAGTCGGAGACCTGGTAATCAAGCGCATCATTCTTCCTCAAAGTGATCCCAGGGGAAAATGGACCCCTACGTACGAAGGGCCATTTGTGGTTAAACATATCTTCTCAGGAGGAGCTATGATTCTAACCACCATGGACGGTGACGACCTTCCTCACCCTGCCAATGCAGACATAGTAAAAAGATACTACACATGAATTAAAGACCCGCTAGGTTGACACACCTAGGCAAAAATAAGGGCTTCCCGGCGAACCAAAAGGGTTCGGGCAAAAATAAGGGATGAAATGAAAAAATTTGTACACCCGACAAGTCGAAAACCTGAAAAGGCGGCTTGGGCAAAAATGGGTATCCCGGTGGACTGAAAACCCGAAAGGGCGGTCCAGGAAAAAGTTAGGGATTAAAGCGTAATACTATGTCTCATTGGATCACCTTGCATCCAGAATTCGGCATCAACTATCAGGCTCAGACGACATCGATCAGTCAGCTTCATCTCCAACTAAGCAGCAAAGTGATGAGACGCTTGAAGATATAAAGGCGATAGCAGAGTTGGAACCTAGTGGGATTTTGCACATAGCTGTTTTGTTTCCCTTTTTGTATAAACTCTATCTTGTTCGGCAGCGTTCTCTTACTAGGACGTCAGCCTCTTGTACATAAACTCCTATTTACAGGCAAATTCAAAAAATCAATACAAATTCACTTTTCAGACAAATTGCCAACTATTTTTCCTTTATCTGTTTTGTCTTGCGAAGAACGTCCAATGTTCGTTTTTGATATATGCATTTGTCACTAATTGCTAATCATAAATATTTTCATGCGAAACAAAGGACTAATTACAGGTGACATTAGAAACAGGGGTAATAATGAGTTTGTCTAAGCGATCTAGTTGCTCTGTCTACTAAGGTACCAAGGTAAGTTCGGCTGAAGAACGTAACCAAGATACCTCCACTCCCAGCAGAGTAAGACAAGATTCAACAAATTCTCCCCAAGCAGAGTTGGTCTCCCCCATCAGCCCCGAGAAGGCACAGTATCTCCAGCAAGTCAGCAACACTCTCCCCAAGCAGAGCTAGTCTACTGTCAGCCTTAAGGAAGTTGGGTATCCCTAGAAGATCTCAATATTCCCCAGCAGAGTACACAGATATTCCTAAACAAGCATCCCCGGCAGTCTTAATATAAGATTGTTCCCGAGCGGAATACCATACGTCCCAGTGGAGCCACTTCCCCAGTGAAGTCTCAAAAGTTTCCCCAGGAGAGTTAAATCAATCTCCCCATTAGATTCTGGAAGCTTATCCCCAGTAGATTCTGGAAGCTTATCACCTGCAGAGTACGCATATCTCTCCCCGGCTTTATTCAAGGTTATTCCCCACCAGAGCTTATAACTGGGTTATCCTCAGCTAATTATCACGGAAAGATCGTCCTCGGCGAAGTTCTTCCTACCCCCAACGGAGTTCATCAATTCCCCAACATAACATATCAATGGAATCCCCATCGGAGTTCTCATCAAAACCTCAGCGAAATATCTCTCCCCACAGAGTAATTCCCCATAGAGTAATCTTTCCAACAAGTTTATTCCCCAACGGAGTCACCTCCTCCTACCGGTTTATTCTTGCAATCATCATCCCCAGCAGAAACGAAGAACTCTACTCTTCAAACATCAGCCCAGAATTCAACAAGCTCCCGACATTCGTCAAGGATTTATTTTCCGAGACGAAAATACATTCATAGACATTTCACATTTCATACATCCTGCTTACATACATGATAAAGTGCATACGCATCATATCACACAATTTTAAGAACATCATGACATCATGCATTTCATACATCATGACATTGCATGCAACTGATGTTTTGCCTTTTCAGGAAAAAAGGTCAATCCAAAGATGATTACTATCAACTGTCGCAGTTCCAGATTCGATACCTGTATCTAGCCAGGGCATATCTGTGAACGATTGATTGTGGATTCGATACCTGTATCTAGCCAGGGCATATCTGCATGAAGAGTTTGAAATTCCAGATTCGATACCTGTATCTATCCAGGGCATATTTGTGAGCGATTGATTGTAGATTCGATACCTGTATCCAGCCAGGGCATATTTGCATGAAGAGTTTAGAGATTCGATACCTGTATCCGGCCAGGGCATATCTGTAGACGACTAATTCCAGATTCGATACCTATATCTAGCCAGGGCATATCTGTGAGTGATTGATTGTAGATTCGATACCTGTATCCAGCCAGGGTATGTCTGCATGAAGAGTTTAGAGATTCGATTCCTGTATCCAGCCCGGGCATATCTGTAGACGACCAATTCCAGATTCGATTCCTGTATCTAGCTAGGGAATATCTGTGAGTAACTAATTGTAGATTCGATTCATGTATCCAGCCAGGGCATGTCTGCATGAAGAGTTTTAGAGATTCGATTCCTGTATCCATCCAAGGCATATCTGTAGACAACAAATTCCAGATTCGATTCCTGTATCTAGCCAGGGCATATCTGTAAGTAACTGATTGTAGATTCGATACCTGTATCTAGCCAGGGCATGTCTGCATGAAGAGTTTAGATATTCGATACCTGTATCTAGCCAGTGCATATCTGTAGACGACTAATTCCAGATTCGATTCCTGTATCTAGCCAGGGCATATCTGCGAGTAACTAATTGTAGATTCGACACTTGTATCCAGCCAGGGCATGTCTGCATGAAGAGTTTAGAGATTCGATACCTGTATCCAGCCAGGGCATATCTGTAGACGACTAATTCCAGATTCGATACCTGTATCTAGCCAGGGCATATCTGTGAGTAACTGATTGTGGATTCGATACCTGTATCTAGCCAGGGCATATCTACATGAAGAGTTTGAAGATCAACCCCTGTAACAGGCCAGGTAACCATCTTCCCTTCTCAAGTATGCAAGTTCTCGCTAAGGAATCTCTTACGCGATCGACACCTTCTTATGGCATCTATAAGCCCATCTCCACAACTATCCATTACATCTCCAAATGGCATCCATAAGCCCATTCCCGACAAGACTCTGTCACATCTCCAGATGGCATCTATAAGCCCATCCTCCTATCCATCATCTTTCCAAATGGCATCTGTAAGCTAATTCCCGCCATCACACTGCTGATACTCTACTATGTGAGTGCAAATTTCTGGGCACTCTAGTGTTCAATCATCTTCCACCTTCGGATCACGAAAGGCACGCAAGCCAATCTACATCCTCAGGTCTAAGAAGATTGAACAGGGGCAACTGTTGTACCCCAAAATTTGCCCTCCCATATTCTTCAAGATTTGTCAAGATCAATCTTCAAATGCTTCAAGATTCCTTAAAGGTTGCACAGTCCAATCATCTCCTAAGCCAGTCAAAAATTAGGGTTTTGGTTCCTTCAATGAATTTGAGGTTTTCAGTGGTCCAATCAAGTCCCATAGGCCTACATATATTGTCAAGCATCTACATGCCAAGTTGCAAGGTTCACAGCATCAAATTGCACAGTCAAAAGCTTCATTTGCTTCACAATCAACTGTAGGGGAAAAATGGTCATTTTACAGTCAAAAGTCAAAATTTTTGGTCAACATCTTATTTTGAAGCCACAATCATCATTTGATCAAGTCTTGATCATGATTCCACAAGCATGGCTCAAAAATCATCAAGATGCCCAAAGTTGCTATTTTTGGACAGCTGAAAAGTCAACTGTAACTTGACCAAGGCATAACTTTTTCATGGTTCATCAGAAAAATCCCATCCAATGCTCATTTTGAAGGGGATGACATTTACTACAACTCATATTCACATTCCAAGTCCAAGAAATGCTCTCACAAAAAGTTATCAATTTCAACATTATATGTCACTTTCAAAAGTCAACAAAAAGGCAATTTAAGTCAAAGACTATAACTTAAGATTGATAAATCAAAATGACATGGGACCAAAGGAATTGGTTAGAGGACTTCAAGACCTTACCAAAATGTCCAATAACATGTGGATAGGATCAAAATTGAGCAAGATATGCATTGGAGAAGTTGGGAAATATTTGGGAATTTGCAAAAGTCAACTTTGCCTAAAACACTTCATTTTTGCTAATGGGCCTCAAATTCTTTCTTGAAACTTTGCCCAAGGCCTATGCACGACCCATTGAGATTAATTTGAATTATTTTCTTATTTTTATGAATTATTTGGATTTTTAATTGATTAATAATTCATTTAATTAATTTAATTGTAGGAAAATGCCAAGATATGTTTTTTCAAATCTTTTGTGGAGCAAATAAATTCAATACATGCTGGAGATTTCGTTTGCCAATCAAAGAGACAAAATCATCCAATTTTGGCAAGCTTTATCAATCAAAAAGATGCAAAAATATTTGATTGTAAATCAAAGATGCAAAACATTATTCCATGGATTCTTGGACAAAAGATTTAACCTAATTCATTCCAATACAAATACTGAAGCAAACCCTAAAGCCTTGGACGTGCAAGCTGCTGCAAAAACACCATTACCATATTTAAAAAAAGCCAAGAAATTTGAAAACTGAATTCAACCTTACAGGTCAATTCAAAGCCCTTTCTTGATTCCAATACATTGCTGGGACATTCAGGAACGCATTGCAATCACAAACAAGCTTTAACACTCAAAGAATAACTCGCTTCAGTCACACGGTTTGCTTAATTTTTCTAGAATCGAAACTCATAATTCTTGCATATTTAACATGATATAATTGTTGCTTTGCATTGCTATGACCTTTCTGAAGCTGATGGTATAGGTGAATTGAGTTATAGAGCCTTAAATCAAAAGACACCATTGGAGAAATCTAGGGTTTCGAAGCTTTGATTTTAGGGCTTTGCTGCACAAGTAAAATCAGAACCAATGATACCCATGGTTGAACTCAGAAGGACAAGACGAACTTAAACCAACCCTCACGCCCTATTTATATAATGCACAGATCTAATCGCTATTTTTGGCATTTTCACTTTGTGGGGGTTAAAAACCCCCGCTATTTGATATGTTTTATGCAGGTTTCACGAAGAAGATGAAGGACGTGTGCACGCGTGGTTGGTCCGTTCAAAAATGTGGCGCGCTTTTTCTTGGTTTCCAGAATAGTTGATTTTTTATATATTATTCTCATCATCCATTATATTAACAAAGACAATGTAGTGGCTTAGTGGAAGGTGACGTGCTTGGTAACTACTGGGACCTGGGTTCGATTCCCAGGTCCACCCAAACCTTGTTTCTATTTTTTCTAATGTTATCTCATGCAGCCTTCCAAGAGCATTATGTCATACACCCCACGTATCAGCCAACCATGTGTCCACTAACACCCATCTAATGGCCAAGTGTGAATATCCATGGTGCTCCCAGTCAACCACGCGCCCAACTGATCCAAAAAGTCAATGGGCTGGCCAACAAATGGGCCAAAATTGCTTCTTCAAAACCTCCACTTGGGTCCATCAAACCCCTCTGGTTTTACTATTTTTTTATTTTATTTTCTTTTTCCTTTTAATTCTTTTTATTATAATCATTATTATTATTAACCAACAAACTAATTTTTCATAATAAATTCAGATAATATAAAAATTGTAAATATTTTTATTATTTATTAAATTCACTATTAATTATTTTTGTAAATAAAATACTAATAAATTGATTTAGTTTAATTAGGTAATTTTAATCTCTTTTTTACAATAAATAAAATTAGCTTAGAATTAGGGTTTTGTTTACTAACTTTTTAATTCCTTTTATTATTTTTCATTAAAACTTAAAAAACACAAAAAAACATTTTTTCTTTTTAATTAATTAATTAGTAAATTAGGTTTAATTTTAATTAATTGCAAAAAAGACTAAAATTACTTTCTTTTCTCAAAAAGGGTCAAAACCCTAAGGATGTCCCGATTTACTTTCTTTCGCGCTTTATCATTATTTTTAATTATGTAACTGTTTCCAAGGATGTAATAGTTAATTAGGATTTTATTGCTTTCTTTTACTTTCCGCATTTATTTCCAAACGGGTTTTTGTTTTTTGGCGATGTATAGACCCGCGCCTTGTAATAGCGTAGATTCATATTTCCGCACTTTATTTTCCGCACTCTTAACTGTTAAAAATGCATGAAAGATTTGTATGACAAATTAAAATCAACCCGTAGCTCACAAATAACATGTTCAAAGATAAACCTTAACTGAAAAACAACACACATGCACATGCCACTCCTAGGGTACGCCTCACTCGTTGCCTCGAACGTGGTCGTCAAGTATAGGGTGTTTTAGACGTCGCCCTTCTGTCTAAAGATCTTGTTGCCTCGAAACGGTTGCCTCGGATAAAAGGATCTAGGACATTAGGGTTACTTCTAAGGTGTCCTACTATTTCTTCGGTGACCACATTGTCCCTTAATCGAATTGACCCGAACAACTCCAACGATGGTGCTACCTACCTCTCAATGGTGGGATAGCACTATCTAAAGGACTCTTACATAGCCCAATTCCTTAGAGTAGGTAGATTTCTCATGGGTACTTGCTCTCTTTCTAAAAACAAAAACATCTTTTCACACTGACACTTTCTAAAAGTTTTCAAACAAATTTTTCATACACTCTTGAGGACAGATACAAGAGTTACTTAGAAATTTTTAAAACGAAACTTTTTTCAAAACCCACACACACTTGAAAAGCAAACAATTTTTGAAAACATAAGAGCAAGTACCTAAGAGCCCGTGGATAACCACGGATAGAAAAGGTGCTAACACCTTCCCTTTCTATAAATCTACCTCCCGAACCGAGAAACATTCTCAAAGAAGGAATTTTGCTGTGCTTTTGTCCTTTCCATGTTGGAGAACATAAAAGACGGTGGCGACTCTTGCTTACCGCGACATTTCGCGAACCAACTTAAAAAATAGTTAGTTCTATTTCCACCGATCACAGAACTGGTGACTCTGCTGGGGATCTTATAAAAGTGAGGTGTACCTTAGGATTAGATCATACTTATGTTTTCAATTGCTTGCTTTGATTGCTTTAATTTTTGTGGGAATTGCATCGGAGTTTCATGGATCCTAACCCGGATCTGGGGATACCCTTTTAGGTAGCATAAGCTGTGAGGGACCTGTCCGGCATAGACCGACACGGGTGAAGCAGTGGCTACGTTGGTGTGGCACCTTGGTCTGTACCGATATCCCTTGTGTTGCAACGATGAGAATATGGGTCTTCTGAGGAGTCATTAAGCACCAACCGACCTTAGAACCCTAATTTGACCCAACTTGGCCATAGAACAGTAGCAGTATGCTACACCCATTGAGGCTAAACTCTCGCGATGGTTCTGGATGCAAGAAAAGATTGCGACGCTGGAGTTATGACCGATTGAGGGTAGTCAGTGATATTGGGATCCTCTAGAACCCGGTTACTTTTGATAGGACAGGTCTTAACCAACGAAACTGAAAGAGGGTAGTACCTAAACTTCATGATGGCCGAAACTCTAAGGGCTGTCTTGTGTGACTTGTGTGCCTTATCATGTTTGCCTTTGTGAATACTTGTGGTGTGCTTTATCATAACATCATGCCATCATACCATTGCATGCATCCTGCATAAGGACTGACCCGTTTCAAAGACAAGAGGGTTTCATCTTTGCTTTGTTTTGTAGGACATTATGATGCCTGTGCGAAGGAATACTATCCGGCTCAACTTTGTTCACCCACCTTACTTGCTCAAAGAATTGGTTGACAGAATTCCAAACACTACTTCCTTCATCCAGAGGCATGGTTCTCTTCTCGGTTTAGTCACTTCAAAGTGGGACCAGCAACTGATGAGTGTCCTGACCCAGTTCTATGATCCCCTATACCATTGCTTCACTTTTCAAGGCTTCCAGCTGGTCCCTACCCTGGAAGAATTCTCTGATTTGCTTGGTATCCCTGTTTTGGAACAGACTCCCTTCACTGGTTGGGAAAAGACTCTTAGGCTTGAGGAGATTGCTGCAGCCCTTCCTTTGACCAACAAAGAGGTAATGGACAACTGGGTGACTAGAAGCGGAGTTAAGGGCTTTTTGGATAAGTTTCTGATTGGTAAAGCTAATAGTTTCTGGAATGATTTAGACTTCAGGGCGTACAAAGACATTCTGGCTCTCCTAATCTATGTTCTAGTTTTGTTTCCGAATCCTGATAACTTTATTAATGTCAATTCCATAAGAATCTTCATGTCTCGGAACCCCGTTCCCACTCTCTTGGGTGATATCTTACAACAACTCTATGCTCGTACTGCTCGAAGACGGGGAACTCTGTGGTGTTGTGCTCCTTTATTGGTGAGTTGGTTTATTTCGCACCTCCCTAAGTTCGTGTTGAAGAACAAAGAAGGAAGAGGCTGGGCTCATAGGTTAATGTCTCTCACTGATAATGACATCATTTCGACTCTCAGAGGTATGGATGAGGTAGCTGTTATTGATCGTTGCGGAGAATATCCTAATGTTCCTTTGATTGGTACCCAAGGAGGAATCTCTTATAATCCATGTTTAGCTCTCCATCAGTTTGGGAGAGCCAGAAGAGCAGGGCCTCATGAGATGTTGGTGCCTCACATCAGTTTTGAGTTTCAGGTAGATAGTGACGAGCTACGTCGTAGATTCGTCAAAGCTTGGGACATAATTCACAAAGCTGACCCACATGAGTTGGGACCGAAGACTTCTCTACCTATGGAATCCTACTATAGATGGGTCCGCATCCGTGCTCAGAAGTTAGGTATGCCATACGAAGCTGTCAGACCCATCATTCTTGAATTTCCTGACAAAGATGGGGTTCCTCCAACTGTTCTCCCTCCTCAGATACCTACTGATGTTGATACACTAAAGAGGTCTTGGGCGCAACTACAGGAAGAACGGGATTCTTATCGGGAAAGGTTCAACGAACAAGAAGAGAAAATCCAGAAGCTGACTAAGCAGTTAGAGAACGAGCGGGTCCTGAATGACTATATCCGGACTGAGAAGAGAAGGACATGGGAGCACTGATGGACTTTGGATGTTTCTTTTATAGCTTTTATTTCCTTTTCAATATTTTCATTTATGTAACGCCTAAGGGAAATTTCTTGAACAATTTAAAGTTAAATCTAATGAAGTGTGTTTCCTTTTTGTTTACAAAGTTGAATCCCGATTGTCTTTGAAAACATGAATCATACGCATTCCATGCATCATATGCATAACAGGTACCTTTTTCTACAGGTTGCTTAATCTTCTTCGCTGTTTATTTCAACAGTCATCATGAATCCTGGATCATCCAATGAACAAGCAATCAAGGCCCTTCAGGCCCAAAACGCCCAGTTTCAAGAGCTGGTCATGAGCTTAGCCCAGGGTCAGCAGGAATTGAAGACTCTGCTGTTGAAGAAGAAGAAGAAGAGGATTGTGCTATTCAACATTGGACGGAGGTTTCGTAATACACTGCAGAATGAGGGTGATCAAGCTACTTCCTCTGTAGGGAAAGACAGTCCCCAAGGGTGAAGGGTTCATAGTCCTGTGGTCTCTGACAACGAGACAGATTTCAATGATGAGCAGTACCCTCCTGCTGAGGACAGGTACAAACAACTATAGGATCGTCTGAGTGCCATGGAAATTCAACAGGTGCCTGGGTTGGATTTTGGGGATCTAGGTTTATCTTCTGGGGTGGTGATCCCGCACAAGTTCAAGGCACCTTCTTTTGCGAAGTATGACAGGGCTTCCTGCCCTAAGCTACACCTTCGTTCTTATGTGAGGAAGATCCAACCTTACACTGCAGACAAGAACCTATGGATCCATTTCTTCCAGGATAGCCTTTCAGGGGCTCAACTCGAGTGGTTCTATCAGCTGGATGGAGCCAGTATTCGAAACTGGGAGGACTTGGCTACTGCTTTTTATAAGCAGTATCAGTATAATTCCGACCTTGCTCCCACGCGTACCCAACTCCAGGGTATGTCACTTGGGATGGGTGAAGGTTTTAAGGAGTACGCGCAGAAGTGGAGAGACCTGGATGGCAGGGTGCAGCCACCATTGACTGACCGTGAACTCGTGGACATGTTCTTGGGGACCCTGTCTGGTCCATTCTTCAACCACCTGATTGGTAATTCCTCTGCTGGGTTTACAGACCTGATCCTGACTGGTAAGAGGATCGAAGCTGGTATCAAGTCGGGGAAGATACAGAAAGGTGCCTCCTCGAGTATTGAAAAGAAGCCCTTCAAAAAGGAAGCCAGTGCTGTTTATGGTCCCAGAAGACAAAATAAACCAGAACGCCGCCAAGCTGTCAACGCGGTGGTAATTTCAAAGCCTGCTACTGCTCCTCAGCAGTATAACCAACCAAGGGGTGAGAGACCCAAAAGGCAGTACACTCGGCTCAGCATGACCCTGTCTCAGATATTGCCGCAGCTGCTGTCAACCAATCTGGTAACTGTCAAGGAAGCTCTGAAGGTAGTGAACACAACCTCTCCAAAGTACAACCCCAACGCCCGCTGCGCTTATCACTCTGATAGCCCGGGGCATACTACCGATGATTGTTGGGCTCTAAGGAATAAGGTTCAGGACCTTATTGATGCTAAGGAAATACAGTTCGAGGCGCCCAAAAGGCCCAATGTTGTGACTGCTCCCATGCCCCAGCATGGAGTGAATGCTGTGGAAGAAGACCCGTATGTAGCCTCTGTGGATGAGATTGTTACTCCGTTGTTGATTGTCAAAAGGAACCTATTGCTAGCCGGTTTATTTCCGGGATGTAGTAAAGGTTGCCTTCTATGTGCTGTTTCACCTGCTGGTTGTCCTTTGCTGAAGTCAGGCGCCCAAAACCTGATGGATAGCAAAGAGATCTTGTTCAAGAAGATTGCTGTTCCTGCTACCCGTACAGAAGAAGTTTCTATTGTCACTATTTTCAACAACCCTCCTAAGGCTCCCTCAAAGAAGCCTGTCAAAATCATGTCTACTCAGAAGATTGCTCCCATCATCATTACTGTTCCGGGGCCCATCCCCTATAAATCTGACAAAGCTGTCCCTTGGTAATATGGGGC
Source organism: Vicia faba (assembly GCA_948472305.1). Taxonomy (NCBI): domain Eukaryota; kingdom Viridiplantae; phylum Streptophyta; class Magnoliopsida; order Fabales; family Fabaceae; genus Vicia; species Vicia faba. Next base: position 1,164,770,861 of record OX451735.1, on the reverse strand, counting down.
AGATGTTTATGTTCTTGGAGTAAAGCAAGAGTTTGATACCAGTACTGGCGTCACCAACATCACCGGGCCTGCTAAGGTTACCCGTAGTGGTAGGCTCTTCTCGCCTGATATTGCGCCACCAGCTATTCAAAGACCTCTTGTCATCACACCTGCCAGTATGCCCACTACCCTGCCTGACCAAGTTCCTGTTTCTACCCCTGCTGCCGAGTCATCTGACGCTCGGGGCAAAGGGATTGCTACTGATGTGCCTGCCCGGACGGAGGCACCGAAGACCACCAATGTTGAAGCTTCCCAGCAAGAGATGGAAGAGATCCTCAAAATTATCAAGAAGAGTGATTTCAATGTAGTTGAGCAGCTGGGGCACACCCCCTCTAAAATTTCTATGCTATCACTGTTGTTGTGTTCAGAGGCCCATGCCAAGGCTCTGATATCCTTCCTGAAGATGGACCATGTGCCACAAGAAACGTCTGCTGATCAATTTACCGATTGTGTGGCCAACTTGACTGCTGATAATGGGTTGGGCTTCTCTGACGCCGATCTGACTGCCAAGGGAAAGAACCATAACGACGCCCTGCATGTCTCCATTGAATGCAGGGGCACTACTCTTGCCCATGTGTTGGTAGACACCGGTTCTTCGTTGAATGTATTACCCAAGAAGGCTCTAGACATGCTGGATTGTGAGGGTTTGGAGCTGAAGCCTAGTAACATTGTTGTCCGGGCCTTTGACGGGTCCAAAAGGATGGTACATGGTGAAGTTGACATTCCAATCAGGGTTGGTTCTCAAGTTTTTGATTCTACTTTCTATGTTATGGACATCCGACCGTCCTATTCTTGTTTGTTGGGTCGTCCATGGATCCACAAGGCTGGAGCTGTGACCTCAACTCTACATCAAAAGCTGAAATACCCGGTCAGAGGGAAGATTGTTACAGTGCAAGGGGAAGAAGAATATATGGTCAGCCACCTCAACTCGTTCCGATACATAGAGATGGATGGGGAGTTCATTGAGACCCCCTTTCAACATTTTGAAGAGGTGCCTCCAACACTGGCATCAGCAGAGACTATGACTGAAGAAGATTCTCCGTTGAAGATGGCTTCCTTAAAGGATGCCCGGGCTGTGATTGAAAAGGAAGCTCAGAGGGCTGTTCGCAAAGCAAGGATTGGAAGACCTCCTGTGTTCATCACCAACCCGGGAGTGAATGCTATTGAAGACGAGACGGAAGAATCTGAATTCGACAGCTGGATCTACCCAACGACCAACGGTGGACCAAGCAACTGGACTGCCAAAGATTTCATACCTATTACTTTTGTCACTCAGTAATGAACTCCTTTGTTTTGAATTTGTAACGAACAATAATTTGAAACTTTAAGACTCGGTGTCTTACCCGGGGCACCGTGGCTTCATTTGTGAGGGCTCATTATTTGTCATTTTCATATATCATGAATAAAAACATTGGACGTTTTTCGCATTTCAAATCTTGTGCTCCCTTTCTTTCTTTATATATTGCAAAACAGCTATATTTACACACACTCACCTATACAGGTTCCAATCCACTCTGGATCTCACTGATAACGACTCTGCTACTGCCAGTTATGACTTCGAAAATCCGATCAACTTAGCCGAATACGAAGGTGAAGATGATTGCGAAGTGCCTGGTGAGCTCGCAAGACTGTTACTCCAGGAAGAGAGGGCCATTCAGCCACATGAAGAGCCAGTGGAAACGGTAAATCTGGGTACTGAGACAGACAGAAAGGAAGTTAAGATTGGTGCCAATCTAGAGCTCAGTGTGAAACAACGGTTGATTCAGATGTTGCATGATTATGTGGAAATCTTTGCCTGGTCTTACAAAGACATGCCTGGGGTTGGATACTGACATTGTGGTTCATCACCTGCCTACCAAGGAAGACTGCCCTCCGGTTAAACAGAAGGTCTGCCGCATGGGTCCAGAAATGTCAGAGAAAATCCAAGCTGAGGTTATGAAACAATTCGATGCCGGTTTTCTAGCAGTGACTTCTTACCCTCAGTGGGTTGCCAACGTGGTTCCAGTGCCGAAGAAGGATGGTAAGGTCAGAATGTGTGTTGATTACAGGGATTTGAACAGGGCGAGCCCCAAGGATGATTTCCCTCTGCCTCACATTGACGTTCTGGTTGACAACACTGCTCAGCATAAAGTATTCTCCTTCATGGACGGCTTCTCCGGTTATAATCAGATCAAGATGGCTCCTAAAGATATGGAAAAGACCACTTTTGTTACTCAGTGGGGCACCTTTTGCTACAAGGTCATGCCTTTTGGGTTGAAAAATGCTGGGGCAACCTACCAACGTGCCATGGTTGCTTTATTTCATGACATGATCCATCATGAGATTGAAGTATATGTCGACGATATGATTGCAAGGTCCCAAACTGAGGAGGAGCACCTTGACCATCTGCAGAAACTGTTTGACCGTCTGAAGTTATACAAGCTGAGGTTGAACCCAAACAAGTGCACCTTTGGGGTGATATATGGAAAATTGCAAGGTTTCGTCGTGAGTGACAAAGGTATTCAAGTGGACCCGGCCAAGGTGAAAGCCATACAAGAGATGCCAGTTCCCAAGATAGAGAAAGAAGTCAGAGGCTTTCTAGGACGGTTGAACTACATTGCCCGGTTCATCTCGCATCTAACTGCTACTTGTGAACCAATCTTCAAGCTACTGAAGAAAGATCAAGTAGTACATTGGAACGATGAATGTCAGGCCGCTTTCGACAGAATCAAAGAGTATCTCCAAGAACCACCCATACTTATGCCGCCAGTCGAAGGGAGACCTCTAATATTATACTTGACAGTACTTGACAGCTCGATGGGGTGTGTGCTGGGCCAGCATGACGAGTCTGGACGAAAAGAGCACGCTATTTATTACCTTAGCAAAAAGTTTACCGACTGTGAGACCCGATGCTCACTGCTCGAGAAAACTTGCTGTGCTTTGGTATGGGCTGCTCGCCGGCTGAGACAGTATATGTTGACTCACACTACTCTCTTGATTTCAAAAATGGATCCAATCAAGTACATATTCGAAAAGCCTGCCTTGTCCAGAAGAATAGCAAGATGGCAAATGATCTTGACGGAATATGACATCCAGTACATGACTCAGAAAGCAATCGAAGGAAGTTGTTGGCAGACCATTTGGCACACCAGGCAGTGGACGACTACCAATCCATGAACTTTGAATTTCCAGACGAGAATATCATGGTAGTAACTGATTGTGAAGTACCTGGACCGGATGAAGGACCTGAGGAAGGATCCCGATGGTCTATGCACTTTGACGGAGCCTCAAACCCTTTGGGTAACGGTATTGGCGCCGTGATCATATCCCCTAAAGGCATTCATACTCCACTCACTGCCCGACTATGTTTCAATTGCACCAACAACATGGAGGAGTATGAAGCGTGCATCATGGGTCTTCAAGCTGCAATCGACCTAAGGATCAAGTTTCTGAGTGTCTTCGGAGATTCCGCTCTCGTGATCATCCAGATCAAAGGCGAGTGGGATATGAAACACCCAAATCTTATTCCTTACAAGGAGTATGTGTTGACATTGATCCCCCATTTCATGGAGATAACCTTTGAACACTTCCCAAGAGAGGAGAATCAGTTGGCGGACGCGCTGGCTACGATGTCTTCTATGTTCAAAGTCAAATGGGACAATGAGGCTCCCCGGATCATTATCTGGAAATTGGATGAACCTGCATATTGCTGTGATCTTGAGGCTGAAGAGGTAACTGAAAAACCTTGGTATCATGAAGTGAAGAGGTACTTGGAAGCTCAATAATACCCCGAGGGTGCATCTATCAATGACAAAAAGTTTCTAAGAAGATTCGCAGCAAAGTGCTCCCTCAACAATGACATTCTATACAAGTGAAACCATGATTCGACCTTACTGCATTGTGTGGATAAGACTGAAGCAGAAAAGATCATGGCAGAGCTGCATGAAGGTACCTTCGGAACACATTCCAGTGGACATACTATGGCAAATAAAATCCTTCGGGCAGGATATTTCTGGTCCACAATGGAAGCTGACTGTTACCAACATTCTCAGACATGTCACAAATGCCAAATATATGCTGATAAGGTGCACATTCCTCCAGTTCCTCTGAACGTCTTGACAACACCTTGGCCTTTTGCAATGTGGGGAATTGATATGATCGGCGAGATCAGACCGACGACATCCAACGGGCATCGCTTCATCCTGGTAGCGATTGATTATTTCACAAAGTGGGTGAAGCAGCTTCCTATGCTACAGTAACCAAGAACGTCGTGGCACGGTTCATTCGGCATAACCTGATCTGTCGATACGGCGTCCCGGAAAGGATCATTATGGACAATGGTACCAATCTTAACAACAAGATGATCACTGAGCTCTGCGAGCAATTCAAGATACAGCACCACAACTCTTCTCCCTACCGACCGAAGATGAATGGGGCTGTCGAAGCAGCCAATAAGAATATCAAGAAAATTGTGTAGAAGATGACAGTGACCTACAAGGATTGGCACGAGATGTTACCGTTCGCTCATCATGGGTACCGTACCTCAGCAAGAACGTCAACAGGGGCAACACCCTTTTCCTGTGTCTATGGCATGAAAGCAGTCTTGCCTATTGAAGTCCAGATACCCTCTCTCCGGATAATGAAGGATGCAGGTTTGAGCGAAGATGACTGGATCCAGACTCGGCTTGATCAATTAAACCTAATTGACGAAAAGAGACTCACTGCTATTTGTCATGGTCAAACGTACCAAAAACGGATGATCAGGGCATTTAATAAGAAAGTCAGACGACAAGAGTATCAAGTCGGAGACCTGGTAATCAAGCGCATCATTCTTCCTAAAAGTGATCCCAGGGGAAAATGGACCCCTACGTACGAAGGGCCATTTGTGGTTAAACATATCTTCTCAGGAGGAGCTATGATTCTAACCACCATGGACAGTGACGACCTTCCTCACCCTGCCAATGTAGACATAGTAAAAAGATACTACACATGAATTAAAGACCCGCTAGGTTGAGACACCTAGGCAAAAATAAGGGCTTCCCGGCGAACCAAAAGGGTTCGGGCAAAAATAAGGGATGAAATGAAAAAATTTGTACACCCGGCAAGTCGAAAACCTGAAAAGGCGGCTTGGGCAAAAATGGGTATCCCGGTGGACTGAAAACCCGAAAGGGCGGTCCAGGAAAAAGTTAGGGATTAAAGCGTAATACTATGTCTCATTGGATCACGTTGCATCCAGAATTCGGCATCAACTATCAGGCTCAGACGACATCGATCAGTCAGCTTCATCTCCAACTAAGCAGCAAAGTGATGAGACGCTTGAAGACATAAAGGCGATAGCAGAGTTGGAACCTAGTGGGATTTTGCACATAGCTGTTTTGTTTCCCTTTTTGTATAAACTCTATCTTGTTCGGCGGCGTTCTCTTACTAGGACGTCAGCCTCTTGTACATAAACTCCTATTTACAGGCAAAATCAAAAAAATCAATACAAATTCACTTTTCAGACAAATTTCCAACTATTTTTCCTTTATCTGTTTTGTCTTGCGAAGAACGTCCAATGTTCGTTTTTGATATATGCATTTGTCACTAATTGCTAATCATAAATATTTGCATGCGAAACAAAGGACTAATTACAGGTGACATTAGAAACAGGGGCAATGATGAGTTTGTATAAGCGATCTAGTTGCTCTGTCTACTAAGGTACCAAGGTAAGTTCGACTGAAGAACGTAACCAAGATACCTCCACTCCCCGCAGAGTAAGACAAGATTCAACAAATTCTCCCTAAGAAGAGTTGGTCTCCCCCATCAGCCCCGAGAAGGTACAGTGTTGTACCCCAAAATTTGCCCTCCCATATTCTTCAAAGTTTGCCAAGTCAAAGCTTTAAAATTCCCCAAGGGTTGCACAGTGCAAGGGCCTCCTAAACAGTCAAAATTAGGGTTTTGGTTCTGATCAAGAAAATGAAGTTTCCAAGGGTCCAATCAAGTCCCACATGCCTATAAACATGGTCAAGCATCCTCATATCAAGTTTCAAGACTTTCAGCACAAAATTGCACAGTCAAAAACCCTAATTGCACTACAGTCAACTATAGGGGCAAAATGATCATTTGACAGTCAAAAGTTCAAATTTTTGGTCAACATCTCATTTTGAAGCCACAAACATCATTTGATCAATGCTTGATCATGATTCTCAAATCTTGGCTCAAAAATCATCAAGATGCAAAAGTTTCCTTATTTGGATAATTGAAAAAGTCAACTGTAAATTGACCAGGGCATAACTTTCACATGTATTATCAGAAAAATTCCATCCAAAGCTCATTTTGAAGAGAAAGACATTTCCTACAACTCGTCTTCACACTTCAAGTCCAAGAAATGCTCTCACAAAAAGTTATCAATTTCAACATTATAGGTCATTTTCAAAAGTCAACAAAAAAGGACTTTAAGTCAATGGCCATAACTTGAGATTGTTAAATCAAAATGACATGGGACCAAAGGCATTGGTTAGAGGACTCAAAGACCTTTCCAAAATGTCCAAGAACATGTTCATAACTTCAAAATTGAGCAAGATATGCCTTGTGGAAGTTGGGAAAATGTTTGGATTTTTGAAAAGTCAACATTGATTCAAATGACCTAAAATTGCTAATGGGCCTCTTTTTCTTCCACAATTCATCATCCAAGACATGCACACGACCATTTGGCCCAAAGGGAAGTTTTTTATTATTTTTATTTATTTATTTGAATTTTTATTACAATTAATTCATTTAAACTAAATAAAATATGAAAAAATACTAAACTAATGAAATCAAATCTTTTTGTGCAGAAAATAATCTCATTGGACACTCAAGATTCGTGCATAATCATTTTTGGAAGGTTTTGTCATGATTTGATATCAAATTGCATGAAAAAGATTGAAAAACTAATGCCATAAAAATCAAATATTGCACAATCAATTCAAGGATTCTTTGATCAAGTTTTTCAACCCTAAATCATTCATACATATACAAACAAGCTAACCCTCGTGCCTTTAGACCTGAAAGCTGCGCAAGAACCTGAAGAAAGAACTTGAAATTTTGGCTTGAAAACTCAAAACTGAAAATACACTTGTAGGTCGTTTCAAGCCACAATACTGATTCCACTGCATCCCTGGGGCATCAAGCAACATACCTGGATCAAGAACACCGTCCCTAACCCTTTGAATCATTGTACAGAAGTCAAACTTTTTTCACCTTTTTTCATAATCGTATTTTACAATTTAAGCACATTCATTGCATTTTGTTCATGAATTCTTATTAATTAACTGATTCTGAAGCTAACCCAATTGCTTAATTGTGTTTTTATCACCTCTATGCGAATCTACCATTGTCGTATTTTAGGGTTTATGAAGCTTTAAATTGGGGGTTTTTGAATACAGCAAAATTGGAACATCACTATGCCATAAACGCAACCAGCATGCTTGGACGAAAAGATTAGATGCCTCGCGCCTAATTTATGAGGCCCCAGGGGCTATTCGTTATTTTTCAGAAAGGTGCCTATGGGAACGTTTAGAAAACCATTGCTAATTGTTTTTTATGTTTCAGAAAATAAATCAACAAGGAGGACGATGACTCGGTGGCAGGCAATGAGTGGTTGATTCGAATTTTTGCGCCAGACCACCACTAACTCCAATTTTCTATTATATAATTTGTTTTCCATTTATATTAATGAATAAGCATGTAGCTCAGTTGGTTGAGAAGGACGTTCATAAACCCCTGGGACCTGGGTTCGAGTCCCAGGTCCCCACCCCCCTTTCATATTATTTTGCATTTAACGTTTCCATGCAGCTTCACCCTTAAGGAGCATCGTACGTCCACAAAATCTATCCATCAACGTGCCCAATGGAGACGATCAGAAGGCCACGATCTGAGGAACACGGTGAACCATAGTCAACGTTGGGCACGATACTAGAAATTCAATCAGGCCAGGCTTATTGGGCTCAAAATTGATGGGCTTCACCCTCCAAATTAGGGGCAGACCCCCTAGGTTTGCAAACCTTTTTATTTCTTTATTTTCATTATTTTACTTTATTTTAATTATTGTTTTTTATTAATTTAATATTTTCACAAATAATCTAAAAGACACAAAAAAAAATCATAAAAGGACAAAAATTAATATTTTTATTTCAATGTCATATTTTTGTAAATAAATTGCATTAATTAATTTTAGTTATTAAATTAGGTTTAATTGTAATATTTTCTTAATTAATTTAAAATTGGTAGAACTAGGTTTTAATTAATTTTTTATCCCTTTTTCTTTTCTTCCATAATAATTAAATATTAAATATTTATTTTTGTAATTAAATTGCATGTAAATTAATTAGGGTTAATTTTAGGTTAAACTTTAACATGTTTTCATAACAAAATAAAAATTGTAGAATTAGGTTTAATTGCATTTAATTCTTTTTCCCATTTAAATCTTAAAATACCAAAAACAAATTTCTTTTCCTTTTAATTTTATTAATTTAATAATCGTTTAATTTAATTTAGTTAAAAAGGGTCCAACGCCCTCGTTTCAGTTTGAAATCCAATTCGCATATTTATTTTTTATTCTTTATAATATTTATGTATCTCTCCCAAGGCCGTGTAATTAATTTCTCGCACTTTATTTTTCCTTAATTCTTTATTTTTTGTCAAATCGGGTTCTGGAAACTTTGGCGATGTGGACCCGCGCCTTTTGTAATAGCTTTAGAACTTTTATTTCTCGCAATTTTTAACTGTTAACAAATGCATGCAAGAATGAATGTCTCAATAAAACAAACGCGTAGCTCAGTCATAACCTGACAAGACAAAAGATAAACGAAAACGACACACAAATCACACACCACCCCTAGGGTACGCCTCACTGTTGCCTTGCCTCGAAAGGTGATCATCGAGTAGAGGATGTCTTAGTAAGTCCTCATGATCCGGGAACTTGGCATGAGGGTAGCTTCTAAGGTGTTTTCCCATTGCTCTGGTGATCACCATGTCCCGAACCTCGAATTGACCCGAACACCTCCAACTGTGGTGCTACCTACCTCTCAATGGTGGGATGGCACTACTTTAAAGGACATTTACACAGACAAATTCCTTATGGTAGGTAGACGACTCTAGATACCTGCTCTAATTTCAAAACAAATCAAAAATACTTTTCACACCGACACCTTTTCAAAAAGCTTTCGAACGCAATTTTTCAAACACTCTTGAGGGCCGATACAAGAGTCGAACTGGAATTTTCAAAGAAACTTTTTAAAACCCACAGTTGAAAAGCAAACAAACCATTTTTGAAAACACAAATGAGCAAGTATCTAAGAGCCCATGGATAACCATGGATAGAAAGGGTGCTAACACCTTCCCTTTCTATAACCTACCTCCCGAACCGAGAGCAATCTCTTTAAGGAATTTTTCTGTGCTTTTGTCCTTTCCATTTGGAGAAAATAAAAGACGGTGGCGACTCTTGCTTACCGCGACATTTCGCGAACCAGCTTTAAACAGTCAGTTCCAGATCCACCGATCACAGAACTGGCGACTCTGCTGGGGACTTAAACTTAAAGTGAGGTGTACCTTAGGGTTAGTTCATAACTGTGTTTTCAATTGTATTGACTTGTCTGCTTTAAATTTGTGGGTTGCATGGGAGTTACATAGATCCTAACCCGGATCTGGGGATACCCTGTTTAGGTAGCATAAGCTGTGAGGGACCTGTCCGGCGTATACCGACATGGGTGAAGCAGTGGCTACGTTGGTGTGGCCCCTTGGTATGTACCGATATCCCTCGTGTTGAAACTGGGAGAATATGGGTCTTCCAAGGAGTCATTAAGCACCAACAGACCTTAGAACCTTAAATGACACAACTTGGCCATTAGAACAGTAGCAGTATGCTACGCCCATTGAGGCTAAACTCTCGTGATGGTTCTGGCTGCAAGAAAAGATTGCGATGCTGGAGTTATGACCGATTGAGGGTAGTCAATGATATTGGGATCCTCTAAGAACCCGGTTAATTTTGATTAGGACAGGTATGAACCAACAAACTGAAAGAGGGTACTACCCAGACCTCATGCTGGCCTAAACTCTAAGGGTTCTTTTGTGTGACTTGTGTGCCTTCATACTTGAACTACTTGCATGCTTATTATCTGACCCTTGAATTTCTTGCAGGTTTTGTTTATAGTCCTTAATTGGGACTCATAACAAAGTTTACTGAATTTCTTGCAGGTTTTGTTTATAGTCCTTAATTGGGACTCATAACAAAGTTTACTGAATTTCTTGCAGTTTTGTTTATAGTCCTTAATTGGGACTCATAACAGAGTGTACTAAGTTTCTTGCAGGTTTTGGTTTGTAGTCCTTAATTGGGACTCATAACAGGGTTTACCTACATCACCCCATGCATAGCATGACATCATACCATTGCATACATTCTAACCCATTTCAAGGATCTCAAGGGCTTGTGATGCAGGTCATGATAAATCAAACATCTAGCAAGGGGAAAAGAGGATTTATTTTCCTCTAGCCAAGGTTGTCAGGGGCTATGACCCACTTGATATGGTGAGCTTTGACTCCTGGAGAAGGTTCCCCTAACCAAGGTTATTTGGAAACTAGAACTAGACATGATAACTAAAGTCAGGGGCTATGACCCACTTGATATGGTGAGCTCTGACTCCTGAAGAAGGTTCCCCTAGCCAAGGTTGTTTGGAAAGTAAAATAAGGTTGATGACTTAAGTCAGGGGCTATGACCCACTTGATATGGTGAGCCTTTGACCCTTGAAGAAGGACTCTCAGCAACACGAAGTTCCTTCAATCAAGCTACCAGACCCAAGTTCTAGCAAATTTTCTTGTTTATCCTGCGAGGTCCTTGAAAACATTGCATATATATCATACATATCATTGCATTACAGGTACCCTTTTTACAGGTCATTTACCATCTCCGCTGTTTATTTCAGCAATGGCCTCCCAATAAGATAACCAGGACCTCCTTACTCAAGAGACTCGGTTCGGGGAAATCCTCCTGAATCTATCCAAGGGGCAGGAGGAGCTAAGGACACTTCTCATGGAGACCTTTGTCAGGAACAGTGCTGAGGATGAAAGGCTGAAACACCTACAAGCTGAGGTGGATGCATTGAGGGTCCAAATGCTGGGGCAGGTGACTGCCATTCAAGAGTTATCTCAAAGACAAGATGAGCTCTGGTTTCTCGTCAACCAACTGCTTCAGGGTAACCAACTGGGGCAAAAGTCTAAGGGTAAAAAGTCAGTCATCGTTCAACCACCTTTGAGACAAGGAGGTAAGGGGAGAGCTCCTCAAATGGCTCCAGTGTCACAAATTCAACATCACAACCAACAAAAGAGCGAGAGAAGGCAGTTCACTCGGCTCAGCATGACCTTATCCCAGATATTGCCACAGTTGCTGGAGACCAAGCTGGTAACTCTAAAAGAAGCTCCGAAGAACCAAAATACAACGTCACCGAAGTATAACCCCAACGCCCGCTGCGCTTATCACTCTGACAGCCCGAGGCATACTACAGATGATTGTTGGAGCTTGAAAAATAAGATCCAAGACATGATCGACGCTGGAGAGATTCAGTTTAAAGTACCCAAGACTCCCCACGTGATCACTGCTCCCTTGCCAAAACATGGCTATGATTGAGAAATTTTTGTTCATTCGAATGTTCAAGTTGCAAATCTCTTTTGTTCAAACATTTACTCATGTTAAACATTGTTATTTCATTAATGCATCGCATATGTCTGTTTTGAAGCAATATATTCGTATTCACTATACGCAAATTATTTTCATATTTTTTTTGATGATCAACTCTTGGTTAATAATGCTAAGCCTCTTGAGGGAGGATGACGAAAACGATACCATAATCCACAATATGCTTTTGAACAGACCCCGCTGATGAGGTACAGGCATTGTTTCAAATCCCTAAACACTGGAGTTATAAGGATGATAATCCCTCGTCAACCCCTCTGAGCCAAAGAAGTAGGAGTTTTTCTTTTCGAAAATTAAAACCCTTAATCATAACCTGGGGCAGGGTAGTTCTCTCAGTTGATCCAAGTGCATAACGAATGGCACCAAAGAGATCCTTACGAAAAAAAGAAAGACAGTGATGGTTCCAAACAATCGTAAAGACAGGCAGTCATTATCAAAAAAGTTCATAAATGAAAAGCCCAAAAAGTCAAAACCTATAAAGGGGACTTACGAAACTGGGGCATCCCGCTGACTGTAATTCCAAAAAAGGAAACAGCTCAGGCAAAAAACAGGGATAACAAAATCAAAAGAGGTATTATAAACCCTCAACAATAACAAAAAGGAATGACTGTCTATCCAACATAAACGTTCAATATCCGACCATCACTGGAAAATCAGAGCAAAGACTCAAACAAGGTCTAACGTATGATCAACTGAGTTTAGGTTTGGAGAACATCACGAAGAGCGGGTGGGTACAAATAATTTGAGCCTTTATCCTTTGTTTCTTAAACCGTGAACCAAGCCACGTTATAACCCTTAAAAGTCCTAGCTGAAGCATGGGTTAGTTCGAAAGCGTACTGTTACCAAAGGTATCCTGACTCCTTAAGGCTCGTAATAAACTAACGAGTTGACATCACGTTTTACAAACATTCACTTGTTTTATGAAAGAGAATGCGTTTTCAAAATCTTCAAGACAGACATAAGCTTTGCATTTTTAACATAACTTTGTTTGCATATGACTTTTTGTTTGAACAGCAGGGAAATTCGCACAATGAGAGTCTAATGAACAAGAGTATCTCCAATCAAGGGGCAGACATGATCAGGGTCTATTATCTGGGGCAGTCCAATCAAGATTCGGAGAACCTCTCAAAGGCCAAATAGCCTGGGGCAAAATCTCCGCCTGAGTCACTTGGGGCATTCCAACAACGAATCTTGCCTGATCAAACATCTTCTGGGGCACGGCCAAACACTGCTAACAGGGGCAACTCCCTACATTCTGAGAGCGTGGACATAGTCGAAAAAATACTACGCACAATCAAAGACCCGCTAGGTTGACACACCTAGGCAAAAATAAGGGCTTCCCGGCGAACCAAAAGGGTTCGGGCAAAAATACGGGATGAAAAGAGAAAATCTGTACACTTGGCAAGTCGAAAACCTGAAAAGGCGGCTTGGGCAAAAATGGGTATCCCGGTGGACTGAAAACCCGGAAGGGCAGTCCAGGCAAAAGTTAGGGATCAAAGCGTACGACTATGTCCTGTCATCTTGTCACCTGCCTACCTGAAGAAGGTTTGACCCTCAACAATTATCAGCATCCCACAGGGGCCTCCCCCATAGAAACAGGGGCAATAAAGAGTTGTCTGAGCAATCTAATTATTTTGTCCTCCAAGGTACCAAGGTAGGTTCAGCTGAAGAACATAACCAGTATACCTCAATTCCCCAGAGAGTGAGCCAGCCAGTCAGTGCACTCTCCCCAAGCAAGTTACAATCAATCTTAAGTAAGTTGGGTATCCTCCCGCAGAGCCCAACATTCCCCAGCAGCATATATACATGTATCCTTAACGAGCATCCCCGATAGTCTTGACCTAAAGATTGATCCCCGGCGGTATTTCAAACATTCAGAGGAGTCACTTCCCCAGTACAGTTCAGAACCTCCCCAGGAGAATCCGATCCAGTTTCCCCAGGAAAATTGGAATCCATCTCCCCAAGTAGTAAGCTTATCCCCAGTAGATTCTGGAAGCTTATCCCTCGCAGAGCACGAACGCGTCGCCCGACTTTATTCAAAGAGTTATTTCCTTACCAGGATATAACTGGGTTATCCTCAGCCAAAAGCCACGGAAAGATCGTCGTCGACAAAGTCTTCTCATCCCCAGCGAAGTCTATCAGCACTTCCAACACAACAAAGGTATCCCCAGCAAGTTATTATCAACATTTTAGCAAAGTATCTCTCTCCCTACAGAGTATTGCTTCCCAGCAAGATCGTTAGAGTGCTTTTCTCCCCGCAGAATATCTATTCTCCAAGTTCATTCCCCAACGGAGTTATCTTCTCCTACCGGTATTCTTGCAACTATCATCCCCAGCGGAAGCAAAATCTATTCTCCAATATCAGCCCAGGAGTGACTTCCCGGCACCCGTCAAGGATTTATTTTCCTAAGAAAAAAAAATACATTCATAAACATCGCACTTCCATACATTATTATAGCATGCATAGACGCATCATATCTTACAAATCTCATTTATGTTGAGAACATCATTGCTTGATCCATATCATGCATTGCATATGACTGACCTTTACCTTTCAGGAAAGATTCAGTTAAATTCTCAATCATATTTCAAGACCTAGACCGGTTCAGTTAATCGACTCCAAAGATTTCTTATCCAGTCAAAGGCCTTCTCTGGTCCAGTTAAATCGACCCCAAACAGATTTTTCTGATAAAAACCCAGTTGAAGACATTCCAAGACCTAGACCGGTTCAGTTAATCGACCCTAAGATTTCTCTGTTTCTTATCCAGTCAAAGGCCTTCTCCAGTCTAGTTAAATCGACCCCAAACAGATTTTTCTGATAAAGACTCAGTTGAAGTTATCCAAGGTTCTCTCAATGTTTGCTGTTGAGGTGGTATTTGCCTATGGTTCTCTCCCCGATCCTGTGGAGATGATAATTCCATTCCAGGTTTTTCTCAATGATTGCTATTGAGATTGTAATTGCCTATGGTTCGCTCCCCGATCCTGCGGAGATGATAATTCCATTCCAGGTTTTTCTCAATGATTGCTATTGAGATTGTAATTGCCTATGGTTCTCTCCCCGATCCTGCGGAGATGATAATTCCATTCCAGGTTTTTCTCAATGATTGCTATTGAGATTGTAATTGCCTATGGTTCTCTCCCCGATCCTGCGGAGATGATAATTCCATTCCAGGTTTTTCTCAATGATTGCTATTAGGATTGTAATTGCCTATGGTTCTCTCCCCGATCCTGCGGAGATGATAATTCCATTCCAGGTTTTTTTCAATGATTACTATTGAGATTGTAATTGCCTATGGTTCTCTCCCCGATCCTGCGGAGATGATAATTCCATTCCAGGTTTTTCTCAATGATTGCTATTGAGATTGTAATTGCCTATGGTTCTCTCCCCGATCCTGCGGAGACGATAATTCCATTCTAGGTTTTTCTCAATGATTGCTATTGAGATTGTAATTGCCTATGGTTCTCTCCCCGATCCTGCGGAGATGATAATTCCATTCCAGGTTTTTCTCAATGATTGCTATTGAGATTGTAATTGCCTATGGTTCTCTCCCCGATCCTGCGGAGACGATAATTCCATTCCAGGTTTTTCTCAATGATTGCTATTGAGATTGTAATTGCCTATGGTTCTCTCCCCGATCCTGCGGAGATGATAATTCCATTCTAGGTTTTTCTCAATGATTGCTATTGAGATTGTAATTTTCTATGGTTCTCTCCCCGATCCTGCGGAGACGATAATTCCATTCCAGGTTTTTCTCAATGATTGCTATTGAGATTGTAATTGCCTATGGTTCTCTCCCCGATCCTGCGGAGATGATAATTCCATTCTAGGTTTTTCTCAATGATTGCTATTGAGATTGTAATTGCCTATGGTTCTCTCCCCGATCCTGCGGAGACGATAATTCCATTCCAGGTTTTTCTCAATGATTGCTATTGAGATTGTAATTGCTTATGGTTCTCTCCCCGATCATGCAGAGACGATAATTCCATTCCAGGTTTTTCTCAATGATTGCTATTGAGATTGTTATTGCCTATGGTTCTCTCCCCGATACTGCGGAGATGATAATTCCCACCAAGATTCTCTAAATGTTTGTTGTCAAGGTTAAAGTCATCCAAGGTTCTCTCACCGTTCCTGTTAAGGTAGTAACCATCCCTGGTTCATTCATCACCATTTGAAGCTCCAGATTTAGCTCCTGTAACCAGTCAGGACATACCTATACAAAGCATCTGAAGACCAGCTCCTGCAACATGTCAGGTACTCATTTTTCTTATGCAGGTACGCAAGTTCTCGCTAAGGAATCTCTTATGCGATTGACACTCAGATGGCATCTATAAGCCCATCCACCTTCCATCATCTCTTAGCATGGCATCTATAAGCCCATCATCCCATCCATCAATCTCTAAATGGCATCTATAAGCCCATTCCACCATCACACTGCTACTATGTGAGCGCAAATTTCTGGGCACTCTAGTGTTCAATCATCTTCCACCTTCGGATTACGAAAGGCACGTCAGCCAATCTGCATCCTCAGGTCTAAGAGGATTGAACAGGGGCAACTGTTGTACCCCAAAATTTTCCCTCCCATATTCTTCAAATTTTTCCAAGTCAAAGCTTCAAAATTCCCCAAGGGTTGCACAGTGCAAGGGCCTCCTAAACAGTCAAAATTAGGGTTTTGGTTCTGATCAAGAAAATGAAGTTTCCAAGGGTCCAATCAAGTCCCACATGCCTATAAACATGGTCAAGCATCCTCATATCAAGTTTCAAGACTTTCAGCACAAAATTGCACAGTCAAAAACCCTAATTGCACTACAGTCAACTGTAGGGGCAAAATGGTCATTTGACAGTCAAAAGTTCAAATTTTTGGTCAACATCTCATTTTGAAGCCACAAACATCATTTGATCAATGCTTGATCATGATTCTCAAAGCTTGGCTCAAAAATCATCAAGATGCAAAATTTTCCTTATTTGGATAATTGAAAAAGTCAACTGTAAATTGACCAGGGCATAACTTTCACATGGATTATCAGTAAAATTCCATCCAAAGCTCATTTTGAATAGAAAGACATTTCCTACAACTCATCTTCACACTTCAAGTCCAAGAAATGCTCTCACAAAAAGTTATCAATTTCAACATTATAGGTCATTTTCAAAAGTCAACAAAAAGGGACTTTAAGTCAAAGGCCATAACTTGAGATTGTTAAATCAAAATGACATGGTACCAAAGGCATTGGTTAGAGGACTCAAATACCTTTCCAAAATGTCCAAGAACATGTTCATAACTTCAAAATTGAGCAAGATATGCCTTGTGGAAGTTGGGAAAATGTTTGGATTTTTGAAAAGTCAACATTGATTCAAATGACCTAAAATTGCTAATGGGCCTCTTTTTCTTCCACAATTCATCATCCAAGACATGCACACGACCATTTGGCCCAAAGGGAAGTTTTTTTATTATTTTTATTTATTTATTTGAATTTTTATTACAATTAATTCATTTAAACTAAATAAAATATGAAAAAATACTAAACTAATGAAATCAAATCTTTTTGTGCAGAAAATACTCTCATTGGACACTCAAGATTCGTGCATAATCATTTTTGGAAGGTTTTGTCATGATTTGATATCAAATTGCATGAAAAAGATTGAAAAACTAATGCCATAAAAATCAAATATTGCACAATCAATTCAAGGATTCTTTGATCAAGTTTTTCAACCCTAAATCATTCATACATATACAAACAAGCTAACCCTCGTGCCTTTAGACCTGAAAGCTGCGCAAGAACCTGAAGAAAGAACTTGAAATTTTGGCTTGAAAACTCAAAACTGAAAATACACTTGTAGGTCGTTTCAAGCCACAATACTGATTCCACTGCATCCCTGGGGCATCAAGCAACATACCTGGATCAAGAACACCGTCCCTAACCCTTTGAATCATTGTACAGAAGTCAAACTTTTTTCACCTTTTTTCATAATCGTATTTTACAATTTAAGCACATTCATTGCATTTTGTTCATGAATTCTTATTAATTAACTGATTCTGAAGCTAACCCAATTGCTTAATTGTGTTTTTATCACCTCTATGCGAATCTACCATTGTCGTATTTTAGGGTTTATGAAGCTTTAAATTGGGGGTTTTTGAATACAGCAAAATTGGAACATCACTATGCCATAAACGCAACCAGCATGCTTGGACGAAAAGATTAGATGCCTCGCGCCTAATTTATGAGGCCCCAGGGGCTATTCGTTATTTTTCAGAAAGGTGCCTATGGGAACGTTTAGAAAACCATTGCTAATTGTTTTTTATGTTTCAGAAAATAAATCAACAAGGAGGACGATGACTCGGTGGCAGGCAATGAGTGGTTGATTCGAATTTTCGCGCCAGACCACCACTAACTCCAATTTTCTATTATATAATTTGTTTTCCATTTATATTAATGAATAAGCATGTAGCTCAGTTGGTTGAGAAGGACATTCATAAACCCCTGGGACCTGGGTTCGAGTCCCAGGTCCCCACCCCCCTTTCATATTATTTTGCATTTAACGTTTCCATACAGCTTCACCCTTAAGGAGCATCGTACGTCCACAAAATCTATCCATCAACGTGCCCAATGGAGACGATCAGAAGGCCACGATCTGAGGAACACGGTGAACCATAGTCAACGTTGGGCACGATACTAGAAATTCAATCAGGCCAGGCTTATTGGGCTCAAAATTGATGGGCTTCACCCTCCAAATTAGGGGCATACCCCCTAGGTTTGCAAACCTTTTTATTTCTTTATTTTCATTATTTTACTTTATTTTAATTATTGTTTTTTATTAATTTAATATTTTCACAAATAATCTAAAAGACACAAAAAAAATCATAAAAGGACAAAAATTAATATTTTTATTTCAATGTCATATTTTTGTAAATAAATTGCATTAATTAATTTTAGTTATTAAATTAGGTTTAATTGTAATATTTTCTTAATTAATTTAAAATTGGTAGAACTAGGGTTTAATTAATTTTTTATCCCTTTTTCTTTTCTTCCATAATAATTAAATATTAAATATTTATTTTTGTAATTAAATTGCATGTAAATTAATTAGGGTTAATTTTAGGTTAAACTTTAACATGTTTTCATAACAAAATAAAAATTGTAGAATTAGGTTTAATTGCATTTAATTCTTTTTCCCATTTAAATCTTAAAATACCAAAAACAAATTTCTTTTCCTTTTAATTTTATTAATTTAATAATCGTTTAATTTAATTTAGTTAAAAAGTGTCCAACGCCCTCGTTTCAGTTTGAAATCCAATTCGCATATTTATTTTTTATTCTTTATAATATTTATGTATCTCTCCCAAGGCCGTGTAATTAATTTCTCGCACTTTATTTTTCCTTAATTCTTTATTTTTTGTCAAATCGCGTTCTGGAAACTTTGGCGATGTGGACCCGCGCCTTTTGTAATAGCTTTAGAACTTTTATTACTTGCAATTTTTAACTGTTAACAAATGCATGCAAGAATGAATGTCTCAATAAAACAAACGCGTAGCTCACTCATAACCTGACAAGACAAAAGATAAACGAAAATGACACACAAATCACACACCACCCCTAGGGTACGCCTCACTGTTGCCTTGCCTCGAAAGGTGATCGTCGAGTAGAGGATGTCTTAGTATGTCCTCATGATCCGGGAACCTGGCATGAGGGTAGCTTCTAAGGTGTTTTCCCATTGCTCTGGTGATCACCATGTCCCGAACCTCGAATTGACCCGAACACCTCCAACGGTGGTGCTACCTACCTCTCAATGGTGGGATGGCACTACTTTAAAGGACATTTACACAAGCGAATTCCTTAGGGTAGGTAGACGACTCTAGATACCTGCTCTAATTTCAAAACAAATCAAAAATACTTTTCACACCGACACCTTTTCAAAAAGCTTTCGAAAGCAATTTTTCAAACACTCTTGAGGACCGATACAAGAGTCGAACTGGAATTTTCTAAGAAACTTTTTAAAACCCACAGTTGAAAAGCAAACAAACCATTTTTGAAAACACAAATGAGCAAGTATCTAAGAGCCCATGGATAACCATGGATAGAAAGGGTGCTAACACCTCCCCTTTCTATAACCTACCTCCCGAACCGAGAGCAATCTCTTTAAGGAATTTTTCGGTGCTTTTGTCCTTTCCATTTGGAGAAAATAAAAGACGGTGGCGACTCTTGCTTACCGCGACATTTCGCGAACCAGCGTTAAACAGTCAGTTCCAGATCCACCGATCACACACAGTATCTCCAGCAAGTCAGCAACACTCTCCCCAAGCAGAGCTAGTCTACTGGCAGCCTTAAGGAAGTTGGGTATCCCTAGAAGATCTCAATATTCCCCAGCGGAGTATGCAGATATTCCTAAACAAGCATCCCCGGCAGTCTTAATATAAGATTGTTCCCCAGCGGAATACCATACGTCCCAGTGGAGCCACTTCCCTAGTGAAGTCTCAAAAGTTTCCCCAGGAGAGTTGAATCAATCTCCCCATTAGATTCTGGAAGCTTATCCCCAGTAGATTCTGGAAGCTTATCACCTGCAGAGTACGCATATCTCTCCCCGACTTTATTCAAGGTTATTCCCCACCAGAGCTTATAACTGGGTTATCCTCAGCTAATTATCACGGAAAGATCGTCCTCGGCGAAGTTCTTCCTACCCCCAGCGGAGTTCATCAATTCCCTAACATAACATATCAATGGAATCCCCAGCGGAGTTCTCATCAAAACCTCAGTGAAATATCTCTCCCCACAGAGTAATTCCCCGTAGAGTAATCTTTCCAACAAGTTTATTCCCCAACGGAGTCACCTCCTCCTACCGGTTTATTCTTGCAATCATCATCCCCAGCAGAAACGAAGAACTCTACTCTTCAAACATCAGCGCAGGATTCAACAAGCTCCCGGCATTCGTCAAGGATTTATTTTCCGAGATGAAAATACATTCATAGACATTTCACATTTCATACATCCTGCTTACATACATGATAAAGTGCATACGCATCATATCACATAATTTTAAGAACATCATGACATCATGCATTTCATACATCATGACATTGCATGCAACCGATGTTTTGCCTTTTCAGGAAAAAAGGTCAATCCAAAGATGATTACTATCAACTGTCGCAAGTCCAGATTCGATACCTGTATCTAGCCAGGGCATATCTGTGAACGATTGATTGTGGATTCGATACCTGTATCTAGCTAGGGCATATCTGCATGAAGAGTTTGAAATTCCAGATTCGATACCTGTATCTATCCAGGGCATATCTGTGAGTGATTGATTGTAGATTCGATACCTGTATCCAGCCAGGGCATATCTGCATGAAGAGTTTAGAGATTCGATACCTGTATCCGGCCATGGCATATCTGTAGACGACTAATTCCAGATTCGATACCTGTATCTAGCCAGGGCATATCTGTGAGTGATTAATTGTAGATTCGATACCTGTATCCAGCCAGGGTATGTCTGCATGAAGAGTTTAGAGATTCGATTCCTGTATCCAGCCCGGGCATATCTGTAGACGACCAATTCCAGATTCGATTCCTGTATCTAGCCATGGCATATCTGCGAGTAACTGATTGTAGATTCGATTCATGTATCCAACCAGGGCATGTCTGCATGAAGAGTTTTAGAGATTCGATTCCTGTATCCATCCAAGGCATATCTGTAGACAACAAATTCCAGATTCGATTCCTGTATCTAGCCAGGGCATATCTGTAAGTAACTGATTGTAGATTCGATACCTGTATCTAGCCAGGGCATGTCTGCATGAAGAGTTTAGAGATTCGATACCTGTATCTAGCCAGGGCATATCTGTAGACGACTAATTCCAGATTCGATTCCTGTATCTAGCCAGGGCATATCTGCGAGTAACTAATTGTAGATTCGATACCTGTATCCAGCCAGGGCATGTCTGCATGAAGAGTTTAGAGATTCGATACCTGTATCCAGCCAGGGCATATCTGTAGACGACTAATTCCAGATTCGATACCTGTATCTAGCCTGGGCATATCTGTGAGTAACTGATTGTGGATTCGATACCTGTATCTAGCCAGGGCATATCTACATGAAGAGTTTGAAGATCAACCCCTGTAACAGGCCAGGTAACCATCTTCCCTTCTCAAGTATGCAAGTTCTCGCTAAGGAATCTCTTACGCGATCGACACCTTCCGATGGCATCTATAAGCCCATCTCCACAACTATCCATTACATCTCCAAATGGCATCCATAAGCCCATTCCCGACAAGACTCTGTCACATCTCCAGATGGCATCTATAAGCCCATCCTCCTATCCATCATCTTTCCAAATGGCATCTGTAAGCCCATTCCCGCCATCACACTGTTGATACTCTACTATGTGAGTGCAAATTTCTGGGCACTCTAGTGTTCAATCATCTTCCACCTTCGGATCACGAAAGGCACGCAAGCCAATCTACATCCTCAGGTCTAAGAAGATTGAACATGGGCAACTGTTGTACCCCAAAATTTTCCCTCCCATATTCTTCATGATTGATGAATGCTTCAAGATTCCTCAAAGGTTGCACAGTCCAATCATCTCCTAAGCCAGTCAAAAATTAGGGTTTTGGTTCCTTCAATGAATTTAAGGTTTTCAGTGGTCCAATCAAGTCCCATAGGCCTACATATATTGTCAAGCATCTACATGCCAAGTTGCAAGGTTCACAGCATCAAATTGCACAGTCAAAAGCTTCATTTGCTTCACAATCAACTGTAGGGGCAAAATGGTCATTTTACAGTCAAAAGTCAAAATTTTTGGTCAACATCTTATTTTGAAGCCACAATCATCATTTGATCAAGTCTTGATCATGATTCCACAAGCATGGCTCAAAAATCATCAAGATGCCCAAAGTTGCTATTTTTGGACAGCTGAAAAGTCAACTGTAACTTGACTAAGGCATAACTTTTTCATGGTTCATCAGAAAAATCCCATCCAATGCTCATTTTGAAGGGGATGGCATTTCCTAAAACTCATCTTCACATTCCAAGTCCAAGAAATTCTCTCACAATAAGTTATCAATTTCAACATTATAGGTCACTTTCAAAAGTCAACAAAAAGGAACTTTAAGTCAAAGACCATAACTTGAGATTGGTAAATCAAAATGACATGGGACCAAAGGCATTGGTTATAGGACTTCAAGACCTTCCCAAAATGTCCAAGAACATGTTCATAGGATCATAATTGAGCAAGATATGCATTGGAGAAGTTAGGAAATGTTTGGGAATTTGCAAAAGTCAACTTTGCCTAAAACACTTCATTTTTGCTAATGGGCCTCAAATTCTTTCTTGAAACTTTGCCCAAGGCCTATGCACGACCCATTGAGATTAATTTGAATTATTTTCTTATTTTTATTAATTATTTGGATTTTTAATTGATTAATAATTCATTTAATTAATTTAATTGTAGGAAAATGCCAAGATATGTTTTTTCAAATCTTTTGTGGAGCAAATAAATTCAATACATGCTGGAGATTTCGTTTGCCAATCAAAGAGACAAAATCATCCAATTTTGGCAAGTTTTATCAATAAAAAAGATGCAAAAATATTTGATTGGAAATCAAAGATGTAAAACATTATTCCATGGAGATTCTTGGACAAAAGATTTAACCTAATTCATTCCAATACAAATACTGAAGCAAACCCTAAAGCCTTGGACGTGCAAGCTGCTGCAAAAACACCATTACCATATTGAAAAAAAGCCAAGAAATTTGAAAACTGAATTCAACCTTCCAGGTCAATTCAAAGCCCTTTCTTGATTCCAATACATTGCTGGGACATTCAGGAACGCATTGCAATCACAAACAAGCTTTAACACTCAAAGAATCACTCGCTTCAGTCACACAGTTTGTTTAATTTTTCTAGAATCGAAACTCATAATTCTTGCATATTTAACATGATATAATTGTTGCTTTGCATTGCTATGACCTTTCTGAAGCTGATGGTATAGGTGAATTGAGTTATAGAGCCTTAAATCAAAAGACACCATTGGAGAAATCTAGGGTTTCGAAGCTTTGATTTTAGGGCTTTGCTGCACAAGTAAAATCAGAACCAATGATACCCATGGTTGAACTCAGAAGGACAAGACGAACTTAAACCAACCCTCGTGCCCTATTTATATAATGCACAGATCTAATCGCTATTTTTGGCATTTGCACTTTGTGGGGGTTAAAAACCCCCGCTATTTGATATGTTTTATGCAGGTTTAACGAAGAAGATAAAGGACGTGTCAACGCGTGGTTGGTCCGTTCAAAAATGTGGCGCGCTTTTTCTTGGTTTCCAGAATAGTTGATTTTTTATATATTATTCTCATCATCCATTATATTAACAAAGACAATGCAGTGGCTTAGTGGAAGGTGACATGCTTGGTAACTACTGGGACCTGGGTTCGATTCCCAGGTCCACCCAAACCTTGTTTCTATTTTTTCTAATGTTATCTCATGCAGCCTTCCAAGAGCATTCTGTCATACACCCCACGTATCAGCCAGCCATGTGTCCACTAACACCCATCTAATGGCCAAGTGTGAATATCCATGGTGCTCCCAGTCAACCACGCGCCCAGCTGATCCAAAAAGTCAATGGGCTGGCCAACAAATGGGCCAGAATTGCTTCTTCAAAACCTCCACTTGGGTCCGTCAAACCCCCCTGGTTTTACTATTTTTTTATTTTATTTTCTTTTTCCTTTTAATTCTTTTTATTATAATCATTAATATTATTAACCAACAAACTAATTTTTCATAATAAATTCAGATAATATAAAAATTGTAAATATTTTTATTATTTATTAAATTCACTATTAATTATTTTTGTAAATAAAATACTAATAAATTGATTTAGTTTAATTAGGTAATTTTAATCTCTTTTTTACAATAAATAAAATTAGCTTAGAATTAGGGTTTTGTTTACTAACTTTTTAATTCCTTTTATTATTTTTCATTAAAACTTAAAAAACACAAAAAAAAAACATTTTTTATTTTTAATTAATTAATTAGTAAATTAGGTTTAATTTTAATTAATTGCAAAAAAGACTAAAATTACTTTCTTTTCTCAAAAAGGGTCAAAACCCTAAGGATGTCCCGATTTACTTTCTTTCGCGCTTTATCATTATTTTTAATCATTTATGTAACTGTTTCCAAGGATGTAATAGTTAATTAGGATTTTATTGCTTTCTTTTACTTTCCGCATTTATTTCCAAACGGGTTTTTGTTTTTTGGCGATGTATAGACCCGCGCCTTGTAATAGCGTAGATTCATATTTCCGCACTTTATTTTCCGCACTCTTAACTGTTAAAAATGCATGAAAGATTTGTATGACAAATTAAAATCAATCCGTAGCTCACAAATAACATGTTCAAAGATAAACCTTAACTGAAAAACAACACACATGCACATGCCACTCCTAGGGTACGCCTCACTCGTTGCCTCGAACGTGGTCGTCAAGTATAGGGTGTTTTAGAGGTCGTCCTCCTGTCTAAAGATCCTGTTGCCTCGAAACGGTTGCCTCGGATAAAAGGATCTAGGACATTAGGGTTACTTCTAAGGTGTCCTACTATTGCTTCGGTGACCACATTGTCCCTTAATCGAATTGAACCGAACAACTCCAACGATGGTGCTACCTACCTCTCAATGGTGGGATAACACTATCTAAAGGACTCTTACACATCCTAATTCCTTAGAGTAGGTAGATTTCTCATGGGTACTTGCTCTCTTTCTAAAAACAAAAACATCTTTTCACACTGACACTTTCTAAAAGTTTTCAAACAAATTTTTCATACACTCTTGAGGACAGATACAAGAGTTACTTAGAAAATTTTCAAACGAAACTTTTTTCAAAACCCACACACACTTGAAAAGCAAATAATTTTTGAAAACATAAGAGCAAGTACCTAAGAGCCCGTGGATAACCACGGATAGAAAGGGTGCTAACACCTTCCCTTTCTATAAATCTACCTCCCGAACTGAGAAACATTCTCAAAGAAGGAATTTTGCTGTGCTTTTGTCCTTTCCATGTTAGAGAACATAAAAGACGGTGGCGACTCTTGCTTACCGCGACATTTCGCGAACCAGCTTAAAAAACAGTCAGTTCTATTTCCACCGATCACAGCGACTTACTGGGGAATATCAAATTAACTATTATTGGTCGAATTCAGGCTTCAGTGACTCAAACTATTATCTGATCGGATCCAGGCTTCAGTGACTTGAACTATTATCTGGTCGGATCCAGGCTTCAGTGATTTGAACTGTTACCTGGTCGAGTTTAGGCTTTAGTGATTTGAAGAAATTAAGATGTTATCTGGTCAAATCCAAGCTTCAACTTGAATTTTGGATATATTATTATCTGGTCGGGTCCAGGCTTCACAGTGTTGTTGATTATACTGTCATCTGGTCGGGTCCAGGCTTCATAGTAACTGACAGAGTAAACTGCTATCTGGTCGGATTCCAGGCTTCATAGTAAATTGTATTTGATGTTAACTGCTGTCTGGTCGGGTCCAAGCTTCATAGTGATTGATGAGTTGTTACTTCAGATAGTTGCCATGTCTTATTTTAAGAATTAATCTGGAACTTGTCGGTAAACGTGTCCTGTTTTGGGAGTTAATACCATTAGTGATAAAGATAGTCTCCCCGTCTTGTTTTGGGGATTAATCTTCATCTGACCAGAGAGAAAGGAAGATAGTTTCCCCATCCTGTTTCGAGAGTTAATCTTAAATTTGATTATGTAGATAGTTGTCTTGTCTAGTTTCAGGTATTGATCTACAATAGGTTGTTGGTAAACCCGTCTTATTTTGGGAGTTCATACCATTAGTGATAAAGATAGTTGCCCCGTCTTGTTTTGGGAATTGATCTTCATCAGCTATTCACAGATAGTTGCCCTGTTTGGTTTTAGGAATTAATCTGGAACTGTTTTTGTGGGTTATTGAGATAGTTGCCCTATCTTGTTTCAGGAATTAATCTCTAACCTGGTCTTGTAGATAGTCACCCCAGCTTGTTTCGGGAATTGATCCATAATTAGCTGTTCACAGATGGTTGCCCTGTCTGGTTTCAGAAATTAATCTGGAACTGTTTTTGTTGGTTGTTAAGATAGTTTCCCTGTCTTGTTTCAAGACATAATCTCTAACTTGGACTTGTAGATAGTCACCCTATCTTGTTTTGGGAATTGATCCATAATCAGCTGTTCACAGATAGTTGCCTGGTCTGGTTTCAGGAATTAATCTGGAACTTTTTTTGTTAGTTATTGAGATAGTTGCCCGGTCTTGTTTCAGGAATTAATCTCTAACCTGATCTTGTAGATAATCACCCCGTCTTGGTTCGAGAATTGATCCATAATCAGATGTTCACAGATAATTTCCCTGTCTGGTTTCAGTAACTAATCTAGAACTGGTTTTGTTGGTTATTGAGATAGTTTCCCTGTCTTGTTTAAGGAATTAATCTCTAACTTAGTCTTGTAGATAGTCACCCCTTCTTGTTTCGGGAATTGATCCATAATCATATGTTCATAGATAGTTGCACTATCTGGTTTCAGGAATAAATCTGTAACTGTTTTTGTTGGTTATTGAGATAGTTGCCCTGTCTTGTTTATCGAATTAACCTCTAACTTGGTCTTGTAGATAGTCACCCCGTCTTGTTCCGGGAATTGATCCACAATCAGTTGTTCACAGATAGTTGCCCTGTCTGGTTTCAAGAATTAATTTGGAATTGTTTTTGTTGGTTATTGAGATAGTTGCCTTGTCTTGTTTCAGGAATTAATCTCTAACTTGGTCTTGTAGATAGTCACCCAGTCTTGTTTCGGGAATTGATCCATAATCAGCTGTTCATAGATAGTTGCCCTGTCTAGTTTCAGGAATTAATATGGAACTGTTTTTGTTGGTTATTGAGATAGTTGCCATGTCTTATTTCAGGAACTAATCTCTAACTTGGTCTTGTAGATAGTCACCCCGTCTTCTTTCGAGAATTGATCCATAATTAGTTGTTCGCAGATAGTTGCACTGTCTGGTTTCAGGAATTAATCTGGAACTATTTTTGTTGGTTGTTGAGATAGTTGCCCTGTCTTGTTTCAGGAATTAATCTCCAACTTGGTCTTGTAGATAATACCCCCGTATAGTTTCGGGAGTTGATCCATAATCAGTTATTCACAGATAGTTGCCCTGTCTGGTTTCAGGAATTAATCTGGAACTGTTGAAAAAATGTTGATGATGTTTGTCTGTTGGTCTTTTCCTGAAAAGGCAAAGAGTTAATTGTATGCAATGTCATGATGCATGAAATGCATTGGGTAATGATGTTCTCAAAATAAATGGGATTGTGTTATATGAATTTTGTATGTATATGCTATGAAGTTTGTAAAATGATGTATCAATGTAATATGTGAACACATCAGTTGTTCTTTGCAGTGTCGTTGAACTGGGAAAAATAAATCCCTGACTGCTATTGGGGATGAATAATGTAATTCCTCACTACTTGTTGAAGTTGAAATTGCTGGGAGATGGATTTCCGTAGTTAAAGAAATAAACTCTATTTGGGAAAGAAAAATTCATAAACTATTTGGGGATTTTATGGAACCATGTTGGAGAACCCAAGAAAATTATAGACTCAGCTGAAGCAATCTCCAAGATTTTAGGGAGATGATTGAATCTTTTTATCTATTAAGAAGATATCAGAATATCTAAAATTGTTAGGTTATACACTGAAGACATGGAAATGACTTTGTGAGAGGACGTCTTTGTCTCTGTACCTACTAGGGAACGTATCCTTACTAATGACAAACTCTGCGAAGATAGTCCCCTAAGGGTGGTTACTCTGTGGGGATTTTTTGGATAGCTCGAATGTTATCCCAACTCCTGGAGTCTTGAGTAAATGTTGATCAGGGTGATAAGCCTTCTACTGATAGACAGGTGGCGAGATGACATGACATAGTCGTACGCTTTAATCCCTAACTTTTCCTGGACTGTCCTTTCAGATTTTCAGTCCACCGGGATACCCTTTTTTGCCCAAGCCGCCTTTTCAGGTTTTCGACTTGCCGGGTGTACAAATTTATTTATATATCCCTAATTTTTTCCTGAACTCCTTTGGTTTACTGGGATGCCCTTATTTTTTCCTAGACCAGTCAACCTAGCGGGTCTTTTTTCACGCGTAGTATTTTCCGACTATGTTCGCGTTCACAGGGTGCGGAGAATTGTCACTTTCCATAGTAGTAAGTGTTGCAGCACAACCAGAAAATGTTCTCTTGATTGCACACGACCCTTTGCTAGAACTTATGTTCAATGCCCTAAGTGGTCCAGATAGAGGTCTGCCTTTGGCTATTTGGTGCTTTTGAGGGATTCCTTGAATCTTGACTCGATTGCCCCAGATCAGCTTAGACACCATATCATGTCTCTTGATTATGAAAGGCATGTTACTGGAAATGTAATTCCATCTGAGGTGATTCTGTTCATTGAGAGGATTTCTGTTCATTGAATATTCGTCGTGCGAATTTCTCTACTGTCGAACAAATAGTCATATGGAAACAATGGAATTTAATAAAAATGAAAAGCTTATATTTGTCTTGAAGTTTTGAAAATGCATTTTTTAGTAAAACAAAATTTGAAAGAATGTGATATCAACTCAGGATTTATACCAAGCCTTATAGGAGTCAGGACACCTTTTTGTAACAGTATTCTTTCGAACTAACCCATGCTTCAGTTAGGACTTTTAAGGGTCGTAACGAGGCCTGGTTCACGGTTTAAGAAACAAAGGATAAAGGCTCAAAATTTATTTATACCCACCCTTTTTTCGTGATGTTCTTTAGCCCTATACTCAGTTAATTATGCGTCTAAATTCCAATTGAGTCTGGAATCTTTTCCTTAATGTTTCGGTGATGGCTCGGATACCGAAAATTTATTTGAGAAGGCAGTCATTTTTATGACCTTTTCTTTTTGTTGAGGATTTGTAGTGACCTCCATTTTATATTTTCTTATCCCTACCTTTTGCCTAAACTGTTTCTTTTGTGATTATAGTCAGCGGGTTGCCACCGTTTTTCCTTAAGTCTTCTTCATAGGTTTTGACTTAGCGGGATTTTCTTTGGAGATATAATGACTGTATGTTTTAGTGATTACGGGGAACCATCACCATATTTTGATTTGGAAGGATGTCTCTGATACTATTCATTGTGTATGAAGTGAAAGTTGTGACTGCGTGTGCATTTGAATTAACTGAGAAACTACCCTGCCATAGGTTATGATTAAGGGTTTCAATTTGCGTGAAAAAGAAAACTCCTATTTCTCAGGATCAAAGGGGTTGACTAGGGATTATCTTCCTTATAACTCCATTTTTTAGGATTTGAAACAATGCATGTACATCGTTAGCAAGGTCTATTCAAAAGCATACTGTAGAGATTATGGTATCTTTTCAGTCATCCTCCCTCTAAAGGTTAAAGCTTTGAATCTAGAGTTGAATATCACAAAAAGGAAGTAAAAGCATAGTTTCAGTATAGTGACAACGAATGGATTAATTCAAGACAAACATATGAAATGTATTAATGGAATAATAAATTTTGACATGAAATAAGTGTTTGAATAATCAAAAGAAAATTACAATTTGAAAATTCTAATGAACAAAAAGCCTCTTTGTCTGAACTTTTCACTTCAGATGGTGTTCCTTTGAGGGATGACAGAAGAATTCAGTCTGACCATCTTGTGTGAACTCCAGCACCCCTTTGTCGATCAAGTCCTGAATCTTATTTTTCAATGCCCAACAGCTATTCGTATCATGTCCAGGACTATTGGAATGGTATGCACATATTGCATTAGGATGATAGCTAGGAGCGGAGGTATTGGGATTCCGAAGAGGATTCCTCAATGTAATCAACTCCATCTTCAACATGTGTTGCAATACTTGAGCCAATGACATGTTGATTTTGGTGAATTGCCTTTTGGGCGTGTCCTACTCACGCTGATTTCCTTGTCGTTGTTGTTGTTGCATCGGTGCTGGATTAGAGATCCACACTACCCCCATAGATTGGTTGAGATTACTCTTATTGTGGCCCTTATGGTCATACACAAAACTGGACTCCTTCTTTCCATGGTATGGTCTCTTCTAAGTACTTGAAGATGCAGTCCCCTAAATTTCACCACTCCCGTGTTTATTTTTAACATGCTCCTGCATGAACATGTCACCCAATTCCCTATCTGCCAAGAGATGTTGATCATTGATTAGGTCCCAAATTTTAGCAGTTTGCCCCAGACGGTCGTATCTGTCTTGATGAAGCTTGTTTATGAGAATTATCAACTCTTCTTGTCCCTGAGCTAAATTTTGGATAAGAGCCATCTGGCTACTCATCTAGATTCTCATCCTTTCCATCTCAGCTTGCAGTTGTTCCAACTTGTCATCCATGTTCTCTTTAGGTTTTTTCTTGGTCATGTTTCCAGCGAGCAGTGTTTTCAATTCTTTTTGCCCCTTGGATAAGTTTAGGAACATTTCCTTGAACTGAGCATCTTGAGTTTGGAGATCTTTGTTGTTCTGCTCGAGAGCCATTTTCCTTACTGAAATAAACAGCGAGAAAATAAGAAACTTGTCCTTGAAATTCCTGTTTATGTAATGATATGTATGACATGTTTATGCGATATTTTCAAGGATATCGCGGGGTAAACACAAGAAAATGTTAGAATCTGACTATGGATTTGATTGAAGAACTTCGTATTGTTGAACGTACTTCTACGAGAATCAAGCTTACCATGTCGAGTGAGTCATAGCCTCTGACTCAAGTTATCGTGCTTTGGTCCTTTGAAAGCGTTGGCTAGAGGAAAATAAATCCCTTTTCCCCTTGCTAGACGTTTGGTTCATGATAACCTGCATCACAGGCCCTTTAGATCCTTGAAATGGTTAGTGAGATGAAAATGGATGCTATGATGCATGATGTTATGTTCGAACAAATTAATCACACACAAGCAAAGCACACAAGACCTTATATTTAGGCTTTCATGGGGGTTTATAGGAGAATACCCTCTTGAAGTTTAGTTGGTTCAACCTGTCCTAGAAAGTAACCGGCTTCTAAGGAGTCTCAATATCACTGATCTTTCTTTATCAGACATTGTTTCAGCTCAAGCGATCTTTTCTCGCGGCCGAAATATCCCAAAAGTCCATTCTCATTGAGTGTAGCATCGAGTATCAACCAATCCTCAGCTTTATACCGAGGCCGACTATCTCACTACTTTTCTAATGGACAAGTTTTTTCAACTAAGGTTCTAAGGTCAGTTAATGCTTTATGACACCATACAACGGCCCCGTATTCTCCTCGATTTAACACAAGGGATACTGATACCAATAAATGTGTCACACTAACACAGCCATCGCTTCAACCATACCGGTCTATACCGTACAGTCTCCATGATCTATTGTTGCTTACCTAAAAGTTCCCCAGATCTGGGTATAGGATTTTTACAAGTAAACCCAAACAAATCCTTAAAGTAAAGCAAGAAAATAATACAAGGAAAGCAATTTTAAAATGACCTAACTCTTAAGGTAACCCCACTTTTTATTGTCCCCAGCAGAGTCACAAGTTCTGTAATGTGGTGGCAGAACCGACTGTTGTAATGGTTTTGCGTTTGTGTTTGCAAATGTCGCGGCAATCAAGAGTCGCCACCGAATTTTCTTTTATCCAACAAAGGAAAGGGTGAAAAGAACAGAAAAATACCTTTTGAGATTATTTCTGAGTAAGGGGGGTAGATTATGGAAAGGGAAGGTGTTATCACCTTTTCCACCCGTAGTTATCTACACGCTCTTAGATGCTAGCTCATTTGAAAAATACCTTGTGCTTTGTGTGTTTGAAAAGTATTTTGAAAGAAAGTGCCTTAGTACGGAGAACTTTGTAATGTTTCTCGGATTGGTAGAGAACGTATACAAAGTATTTTGAAAATGTTTTTGGAAAGAGTTTTGTGTATGTGTGAAAAATGGTTTTGTTTTGAGCTAGCATCTATGAACTATCTACTTTACTCGAAAGATTGTTCTTATCCTCTTTTCCTTTAGAAAGTTCTATCCTACTATTAGTGAGTAGGTAGCCCTAGTCGTTGGATGTTTGAGGGACAATCGAAGAGACGTTGTTACAGTCACAAAGGCAACTGGGAAAGAAACCTTAGTAACTACCCTAGGGTTTTAAGATCATACTGAGGCAACATCGAGAGGTTCATTTTTTATCTTTAAACCGGAGGGTAGCCACTAAAGTCTCTCACGTTTCTAGATTTTTGACTGTTTTCCGAAGGCAACCAAAGTGGAAATACCCTAGAGGTGTATATGTTAGAGTGTGTTGTATTCAGTAATTTTGTTTTTACATTAGGTTTGCTAGCGTTAGATTTTAAATTCTTGACATACAATCCTATTTATCATGCATCTAAACAGTATAATAGTTGCAGGAATTTAAAGTGAGGAAATATAAAACCTAGCTATTACAAGGCTTCAGGGAGGGGGTTATTTACAAGTCCAAAATTGGGGGATAAAGAAGTAAGTTAAAGTCCTAGTTTAAGTCTATTACATCCCGGTAGGCAGTTACAATAATATGAAAAAAATGCGAAAGTAAATAAATGCGTGCGTAATGGAAATGATGTCTAAGCCCTACCTAGAAAGTTCTAAGTAAAATAAAATTCTTTTTTTTTGTTTTCGATTTTATGTTAAGAAAAATATTTGAATTAAAAAATAACTAATCTAGATCTATATTTAAAGAAAAAAGTTAATAATAGAAGAAAAAAGAAATTAAAAAAAAGAAGTTAAATTCTATGTTTTTTTTTGTTTTTTTAATATGAAAAGAAAATGAATTAAAATCCTAAGTCTATTTAGTTTTGAATTAAAGAAGATGGTTTAAATGATTATTAATTAATTTACAAAATTAATTTTATTGAGAAAAATGCTAACCTAATATTATGATAATTTTTTATCTGATTTTTTTGTTGATTAAAAAAATAAACTAAAAGAAATTAATAAGAAAAAAAAAACAAATATAAATGGGCCAGGCAGTGAAAGAAATTGTGTTTGTGTTGGGGGGGGTGAATGTTTGAAAAACGCATGCCCAAGATAGAAGGAACCAAACTCTGACTTGTGATCCAGTGAGGACAACCTCTGAGTGTCCATGGTGATCTGCACGCTTAGATGCATTGATCTGGATCAGATGAGATCTCCTGGTGTTGACCATGTGGTGCATGGTGAGCGTGCGTATCTGGGAAGTACTAGATCTGCAAAGAAACTTTTAAAAAATAATATGGCAAGAGGCAGGGATCGAACTCCTGCCCTTTTACACACTTAATTCTTTAACACCCACACACCCAACTGTTGGGACGACCATACATCTGAGATTATAAACACAACCATACATATATAATACAAAATGAGACGAGCTACTGATTTGTCAAGTGTGCGTCCTCTAGTGTGTCCCCTGCAATTCAAATGGACGAATCACGGATGGCCATTTGGCCCACCAACCTTTGACCATCGCTTGCAATAGTAGACCAGCTGGAGATGGTGGAAACTAACGTCTTCTCTGACGGTCTTCAATGCTGATCTGTAAAAACAACATGAATAAAAGGAAAACAAAGGTCATGTCACCCTAAATCAGGCCTGTTGATTCAGTTTTTGAGGTTAGTTCCCCTGAAAGTGCCTGTAGGAAGAGATACACAGAGAAAGATCTATGCTTTCCTAACCATGGCAACAACATATTCCACGTTAAAGCTTCCATTTTTTGTACAAACATGTTCTAAATATGTGTGTATGAAGATCCACAAGGTTAGAAATAAACAAAAGTGAAAGAATTGAAAAATATAGATGATGGAAACATAATGAAAATAGAAATATGGATCCACGTGATTCAGCCTCAAAGGGTCAACAAAACTTACCCTTACCCACCCTATGAATGCTCAGGAACTGATCTAAGGGCTTTGTTTGGACTGAAAGAACTTGGACTGTGAGATGCAGATTCTTGCAGTTTTGAATTTTTTTTAGAAATTTTGAGAGCTTCGCGAGGAAACTTGTGCGTGTCTTAGGCTTGCATATGTGATGCTTATTTATAGGAGAGCATAGTGGCTTGATAAATATGGCAAGGATCGACCATTAAACATTGTTTTGAAAACAAGATCAAAGAATTGAAAAACATGCCATTTTGGGTGATTCTGTTGCCATTCTTATCTTTTCATGAACCTGGACTTTTCTAATGTATCTAGCACTAAAATTGGGTCCTCTAAAACAAATCCAAACATCATCCCATATTGAATAGTTGGACAGTAAATGAAGAAAATCTATGAAAAATGTAAAGACAGTGTAAAAAGAAAGAAAAATTGCATTTTGAACTATTATGTGTCGACACAATGCTGCTATGCATCGACATATAACTCTTCTTGCTCCTATAAAACAAAATCAACTCAGTATGAGTCAATGCATAGTGGGATGTGTCAACTGATGCACCTAAGTGTGTTGACACATACGCGTTTTGTATCGACTCATGCACCTCTCATCCCTCCTTTTTGGGGCCTGAATGACAATATGTATCGACACATAAGGCTTTGTGTCGACTCATACCCTATTATGTCACTAAAATGAGTAGACTCATGTGGGTATGTGTCGACTCATGCTGCAGTTTTTTGCCTTAAACATTGTTCTATTGTTTGTACAGGTCAATTTTCAACATAATATTGACAAAAGCAAGTAAATGGTTAGCTCCTAAAGATAATTATTACTAAATTTATCCTAAAAAATGAATCATTATTGATACTTGAAATTAAAGGTTCAATATTCAAGAAGACTTACCTTGAGACTACAATTTGTTTTGAATTTGAACCTCTTTCAAGATGTCGTGGTAGCCTCAGTGAACCTCCAGGATACTGCTCCAATCCTCCCTCTATATTGGAAGCTGCTGGACCACTCTCCAAATCAGTCAAGTTACACAATAAGGTCTTTTGTTTGTGTTTGAAATGTGATGATAATGGAACTACAAAAATTGTTCTTGTGTTTGAACAATCTCTATGTGGTATGAAGTGTTTTTTATTGACCTTTTGAAAATGACCTGTAATGTATAAGCTTTTATCTTCCAAATGATGCATTTCTTGAACTTGAGGATAAAATAGAAGTTGTAGGGAATTGGATTCTCTTCAAAATGAGCTTTGGTTGGGGGAAAATGGATGAAGTATGTGAAAGTTATGTCTAGTCAAAGTTCAATTGACTTTTCCTATAGAAACCCTAATTTAGCAATTCTTGACTTTTTAAAAATTAAGAGTATTCATTGAGGAATCATGATAAATCCTTGATAAAATTATGGATATCACTTCAAAATGTTGATGTTGACCAAAAATCTTGAAGTTTGACCGTAAATTGGTTATAGTTGACTTTTGACTTGGTAAAGTTGATTTTCAAACACTTGAGTAGTTGGCTGAGCAAACTTGTATTGTAAGGCATGAAATTTGACATGGAAAATCTTGAAGACATATTAGGGACCATGGAAATCATTTGGAGCCTTTTCAACCCAAACATCTTAGTGAAAAGTGAAACCCTAGTTAGAGGTTCATTGCTTAGGAGGAGAATTTGTCTGATCAATTCTTGGTCAACCTTGAGCAATTGAGGACCTCAATTAGCATGTATTGATTAAAATAAGAGGGAAAATTTTGGGATACAATAGTACCCATATCTTTTTGGGTCCTTTTTGGTTAGAGTTTCTAGAATTCTGATTGAATTTTGGTTTATTATAAGAGTTTTTTAGAATAAGATTCACTAGTGTATTTTATATCATGTGTGTGCCCATATGTGAAATGTGAACTTAGGGGTGTGTATTTTAAGACCATGTCATCAACTTGTTTTAATTTATATGGTTCTTCCCCTTTTGGTTTCACATACCCTATACCTTTTATGCCGTTTCTGCTAACTCTATAGATCATTGAGGCCATCTTGCTTCTATCTATGTTTCTAGCTAGAAACTTTTGAAATCTGTAATCATATTCTTTTATGATGTTATCTGAACTAGTTGAAACTTCTTAAACAAATACTTTCTGAACTTTTTGTAATACATTTTTAATGAAGAATTTTTCATTTTTAAGTTTAGAATTGATTTCTTTTAGCTCAGAGTTTTCTGTTTTTAGTTTCCTAGTTTCTTCAGTTTCAGATACTAGACCATGTTTCAGGTTCTTGTATTTGATTTGAAGTTTCTGATATATTTCAAGAATTTCAGACAAACTATCTTCTAATTGAGATCTAGAGAATTTTGAGAATACCTCTTTTGAGTCTTATTTAGATTCTGATGTATCTATTTCTTCTGATATGTTGGCCATTAATGCTATATTGGATCGTTCATCTTGTGATTGGGATTTTGGTTTTGAAGACTCTAAGTCATCCCATGTTGCCATAAGACATTTCTTCTTTTCTTTGAAAAACTTATTTTTCGGCTTTTCTTTTATGAAGTTTGGGGCAGTCGCTTTTGTAGTGACCTGGCTGTTTGCATTCGTAACAGACGACGTCTTTGCTGCTAGACATTCTGTATCCAGAGGATGATTCGGAGTGACTACCTAATATTCTAGGGTTTTTGAATTTCCTTTATCTGTGCTTCCATTGCTGATGGACTCTTCTGGAGAGAAGAGATAATTCGTCTTCTGATGATGAGGATCCACCATAGCTTTCTTGTTTTGCCTGAAAAGCTTTAGTTTCATTTTTTTTTAGATTTAAGGGCAAGGGACTTACCTTTCTTCTAGGGATCATCTTCTTCTAGTTCTATCTTGTGACTCCTTAGAGAGTTGATTAGTTCTTTTAGTGATACGGTGTTCAGATTTTTGGCTAACTTTAAACCTGTGACCATAGGTCTCCATTTCTTGGGTAAGCTTTTGACAATTTTCTTTACATGATTTGCTGTGCAATACTCTTTATCTAGAACTTTCAAACCAGCAACCAGAATTTCAAACTTTGAGAACATTGTCTAAATAGTTTCATCTTCTTCCATTTTGAAGGCTTCATACTTCTGAATAAGTGCAGGAGCTTTGGTATCTTTGACTTTTATGTTGCCTTCATGCATCATTTTTAAAGACTCAAACATGTTCTGAGCAGTTTCTCTGTTGGTGATCTTCTCATACTCAGTATATGAGATAACACTCAAATGGATTGTTTTGGTTTGTGATGGTTTATGAACTCTTTCTTCTGTTCATCTGTCATCTTCTTTCTATCAATATTTTGACCTTTTGCATCGACTAGATGAATGTAGCCATCAATTACCATGTCCCAGAGATCATCTTCATGATCTAGCAAAAAACTCTTGATTCTATCTTTCTAATAATCGAAATTTTCTCCATCAGATATTGGCGGTCTTTCGTTGATTTTGTTCTTCTCATCATGGTTGTCATTGTTGTTTTTTTGACTTGGTTCCACCATAGTGTTTTTTTCTTCTTAGGATCTTTTTCTGACACAGTTAAGTGTTAGCACCCAGAACCAGGCGCTCTGATGCCAATTGAAGGATAGAAAAATAGAAGAAAGGGGGTTTGAATTGGGTTTTCAAAAAAATAAGGCTATGAAACACATTGGTTATCCTTGTTTATTATTAACTCAAAACTACTCCAGTCCACCCGCCAAGCTGATTTCGCCTCTCTCAATCGAGGTCTTAATCCACTAATCATAAATGATTACAATTCACGAAGACAACTGTCAACGTCTTCTTGAGATCAAACCACAACTTGGTTTTTCAAGGAATTACACTGTTTAAACAAATATAATGCGTTTATAAATGCTTCTAAAAAGCTATATCACAATTGTGATTTTTACACAAAATTGCAACACAATTATAATTCAAGAGATAACAATAATAGAGAATTTTGGTTGCTCTTGTTTGATATGCGTGTGAGTGTGTGTTGTACCCCAAAATTTGACCTCTCTTTTCTCAAGACATTTTCTCACAAGGATTTTAAAAAGTCCAAGTTTACACAAGTACAATTGGATTTTGGCTTTCAGGCATCAAATCAAAGAAGAGCAAATTTTCCTTAATTCATAAGCTTTGATTGGGCATCTAAAATACTTTGAGCAAGCTTTGTTTCACAATCTTCGATTGAACATTTTTCCTCCTTCGATGCAGGCCTGATTCACAAGCTTCGATTGGGCGCTGGGCCCCCTTCGATCATGTTTAATTCACAAAGCTTTGACTGAGCATTGGCTGCTTCAGACTTGCCTTCGATTCACAACGCAAGAGCCCCCTACAAGCTTGCTTCAATTCACCAGCAATGGCCTCCTGCATGTTTATTTTGATGCACAAAGCAGTGGCCTCCTGCATGCAAGCTTTGTTTAGGCAAAGGCCTCTTTATACTTGCCTTCGATTCACAAGGCAAGAACTTCTTTCATGTGTGCTTCGAACCACAAGGAAAAGGCCCCTTCAACTTGCCTTCGACCCACAAGGCAAAGGCCTCTTCATGGTTGCATTTTATCCACACCTTCGATCCACAAGGCAAAAGGTCTCTTTAACTTGCCTTTAATCCACAAGGCAAAGGCACCTTCAAGTTGCCTTCGATTCACAAAGCATTGGTCCCCTACATGCTAAGCTTCGATTGAGCATTGGCCTCTTACGTGTCTGCTTTGTTCCATAAGACAAGTGCCTCCTCTGTGCTTGCCTTCAACTTACAAGGCAAAGGATTCCTCTTGATGATTGCCTTCGATTCACAAGGCAAGAACTTCTTCATGTGTGCTTAGACCTACAACAAAATGACTTCCTCTGTGCTTTCCTTTAATGCGCAAGGCAATGGATTCCCTCGTGCTAGATTTAACTCCACCTCTAAACCCTTCAACACACAGTTTTACACACTTAGACACACAAGATGGTCCCTTAGAAGAAACTTTCCAAAGGTCCATTAAAAGACACATACAAGTGGTGCCTTCAAAGGGAATACATTTGGTCCATTCGAAGGACACACAAATGGTGAATTCGAAGGACATACATGTGGGCTATTCGAAGGATACACAAATGGTGCCTTCGAAGGACCTACAATTGGTCCATTCGAAGCACACATAATTGTGGGAAACCAGTTTATTTTATGACGAGTCTTGGTCTAAGATGCTTGCTGGCCAAAATCCTAAATGCTTCCAAGCCCAAGCCTCCTGCACAATAACATTCGAAGGAGGTAACAAAAGAAGCTTCGACTGGCCAGAAAGGAGTTTTCGATTGGGCCAGTTGAAAAGTTTCAGATCAAGCTACTAAAGCAGATAGTGGTTCAATCAAAGAAGCCATAATGATGAGGCCTGGAGCCATTCGAAGGAAGAAACTCAGGGCCAATCGAAGAACAAGGCTTCAGGGCATTCGAAGAAGTCAGGGAGTGAAACATGTCCAGGTTCATCCCAAAACCCAAAAGGGTAGGAATCCATAAAAAATGGCAATCCTTTAATTTGTCTGATTTTGCCTGCAAAGTCTGGTTAATGGTTATCCCTTGCCATTTCTATTCCCCTCCACACCCCTATAAATACAGGCCTAAGGACACACTTCCAGGGGACGAAAAAAAAGAGAGAAGAAACACATTGCCAAGCGAAAGTATTTTTGCCACACACGCACGTTTCCTCACAAAAGCTCCACAAAACTTCTAAATTTCCAACAAGGCTGTCAGAATCGAAGCAACCTCTACAGGCTTCCTCAATCCAAAACAAGCACCCCACAGGTAACAAACCTTCGACCTCAAATTCATTTCATATGTAATATATTCATGCTGCATAACTTTTATGATGGTTAGTGTATTGAATGTAAGGTCTAAAGTAACATGATACCTTTACTAAGGTATGTGAAATGGATTCATTCGAATCCTAAATCCTGCTCAGATGACGAAGAAGGGTGTGTGCAGTCGAAAAGACCTGGGTTCGATACCCAGGCCTTGCAAATTTTATTTTTTCTAACATGTTATCCAGATTCAATGATTCCTATCTACGCACACTCACCATACACCATCAAGTCCAAGCCATCAGATGCACATCTGATCCGGATCCAACGCCCTAAGCACACAACCTCACCATGGACCCTCCTGTGGATCTCCCCACTGAATACAAGGACAGATCTGGGCTTCTCTCACTTGGGTCCAGGGAAGTCCACTCCATACCTCCTCTATTTATTTTTCTATTAGGCCCATTTGTATTTTTATTTTATCTTTACTATTTACTTCTTTTAATTTGTTTAATCAGTAAAAAACAAATAAAAATCACAAAAAACATTAGGTTAGTATTTTTTGTTAATTAAATTAATTCTGTAAATTAACTAATTAATTAATTATTTTAACATTTTATTTAATATAAAACTAAATAGACTTAGGTTTTTAATCAAATCATTTTCCTAAAATAAAAACAAAACAACAAGATTTCCTTTCACTTAGGATTTAGACATTATTTTCAATTCGCGCACGTTTATTTACTTTCGCACTTTTTCATATTATTGTAACTGCTTACTGGGTTGCAATAGTTAAAATTAGGACTTTATTTTCTACTTTTTATTTCTCCCCCTAATTTTGGACTATGTAATTAAACCCCCTCCCCTAGGCTTTGTAATAACATAGATTTAAATTCCATATTTTAATTTCCTGCAAATTATTAATTGTCTAGATGCTTGACTAATAGGATTGTATGGCAAGAATTAAAACCAACGCTAGCAAACTTAACACAAAATAAAAATAACTGAAAAAAACACGCTTGCACATGCGCACCTCTAGGGTACTCCCACTTAGGTTGCCTTCAGAAAAATAGTCACAACTCTCGAAACGTGAGAGATTTTAGTGGCTACCCTCTGGTTTAAAAAGATCATAAGTCCCTCGATGACCCACTCGATGTTGCATCAGTAAACTATGATCTTAAAACCCTAGGGTTGTTACTAAAACTTCTTGCCAAGTTGCCTTCGTGACTATAAAACATCCCTTTGAATGTCCCTCAAACATCCAACGATAGGGCTACCTACTCACAAATAGTAGGATAGCATTGTCTAAAGGAAAAGAGGAAAAGAACGATTCGTTTGATTAGAGTAGATAGTTCCTAGATGCTATGCTCAAAAATAAACTTTTACACATACACAAAATTCTTTCAAAACATTTTTAAAAAAACGATTTATCAACACTCTTGAGGACTGATACAAGAGTTATCATAAAATGAATTGCCGCACTAAAGCATTTCAAAATACTTTTCAAAAAACACACAAAAACACAGAGTATTTCAAAAATTATCTAAGCATCTAAGAGCCCATAGAGAACTACGGATGGAAAGGGTGCTAACACCTTCTCTTTCCATAACCTACCCCCTTACTCAGAAATAATCTCGAAAGGTATTTTTCTGTTCTTTTCACCCTTTCCTTTGTTGGATAAAAGAAATTTCGGTGGGGACTCTTGCTTACCATAACATTTGTGAATACAAAATGCAAAACCAGTATAACAGTCGGTTCTTCCACCGTATCACAGAAATGGCGACTCTGCTGGGGATTTATAAAAAGTAGGGTTACCTTAGAGCTTAGGTTATATTTAATTTTCTTTCCTTGTATGCTTTGACTGCTTTATCTTTAAGGGTTTTTGTTTGGCTTTACTTGTAAAGATCCTACACCCGGATCTGGGGCACCTTTTAGGTAAGTAGCAATAGATCGTGGGGACTGTGTGGGGTATACCGACACGGTTGAAATGATAGCTACGTTGGTGTGACACATTTGTTGGTACCGGTAGCCCTTGAGTAGTCAAGGAGAATACGGGGCTGCTGTGTGGTGTCATGAAGCACCAACTGACCTTAGAACCTTTAATTGAACAACTTGGCCATTAGGAAGTAGTGAGATAGCCGGCATTGGTGCAGTCCGTAGTTGGTTGATACTCGATACTACACTCATTAAGGTCTGACTTCCAGGATATTTTGGTCGCCAATAAAGAGGCTTGCGCTGAAACAATTCCCGGTGAAGAAAGATCAATGATATTGAGATTCCCTAGAACCCAGTTACTATTAATAAGATA
The DNA here is from genome assembly GCA_948472305.1 of Vicia faba. NCBI lineage: Eukaryota > Viridiplantae > Streptophyta > Magnoliopsida > Fabales > Fabaceae > Vicia > Vicia faba. Next base: position 1,164,728,195 of record OX451735.1, on the reverse strand, counting down.
GGTTAAACCAATTATACTACAAGAGGGTACTTACCTATGGAATCCATGCAAGCCTAAACCTAAGGATGTGTTTATGTGATTGTATATATCTGTTTGTACATAACATCATAACATCATAAAATGTCATGTCACAATAACCATTTCAACGACTTTTAAGACTTATCTTTGTGTCTGTTTTGTAGGACATGGCTCCCATTCGCAAAAATACTATCCAAGTCAACCTCGTAAGGGTGCCTCCTCAACTCAAAGAGTTGGCATCAAGGGTTCCTGAGAATTCCCCATTCACCAAAAGACACGTTCGACTCCTCAACTTGGTCACCTCAAGCCTTGATGAAGACATGGTGAAAGTTCTCTTTCAGTTCTTTGACCCTTTACATCACTGCTTTACATTTCCCGACTACTAGTTGGTGCCTACTATGGAAGAGTTTTCTTAGTTATTGGGTGTTCCTATTCTCAATCAATTACCCTTCAATGGTATGGAAAGAGACCCAAAGCCTGAGGAGATCACTCAAGCCCTGTATTTACAACGGTCTGATGTTGTGACAAATTGGGAAACAAGAAGCGGTGTCAAAGGGTTTCTAGCCAAGTTTTTGTTTGAGAAAGATCACCATTTTTGGGATACTTTGGACTTACAAGCTTTGAAGATGTGTTGGCCATTCTCATCTATGGAATGGTATTGTTCCCTAATATAGACAAACTCATATATGTGAACGCGGTCAAAGTTTTCATGTCATGTAATCCAGTGCCTACTTTATTGGGAGACATTCTGCACTCTTTTCATACTCGCACCGTAAAGAGAAGAGGAACCCCCATGTGTTGCACTCCTTTTCTGGATAGGTGGTTTATTTCGCACTTACCTCGATCTATGTTGAAGAATGAGCAAGGCATGAGTTGGTCTAATAGGTTGATGTCTCTCACACATTCGGATATTCATTGGTGCCCTCGATCTTTGGAAGATGTTACCATCATTGAACATTGTGGGGAATTATATAACGTCCCTATCCTATGCACCAGGGGAGGAATCACTTATAACCTTTGTTTGGAGTTTTGACAGTTTGGGTATGCTCGAAGAGATGGTCTTCATGATGCATTGGTTCAGGGAATTGCATTCAACTATGAAAACAATGTCCAAGGGTACCGTCAGAGGTTCATTCGAGCTTGGGGCATGGTGAACAAATTGGATAGCAAGACATTGGAGCATAAGAACTCCATCCCTTTGGAGTCTTATCTTAAGTGGGTGAGAGCGTGCACTTAAAATCTCATGATGCCTTACCCCGCCATTCTACCTATCATCATAGAACCTGTTATCGAGGCAGATGTATCTCATACTATTCTCCATCATGACATGCCAACTACTCTCGAGGAACTGCAAAGATCTTGGGTTCAACTCAAAGAGGAATGAGACACCTTTGAAACCCAGTTCTTCGCAAGCGAGAAGAAGGTTTTGTAGCTTACAAGACAACTACATGAAGAACAGAGTTTGAAAGCCTACATTGCACCAAAGAGGATGCGCTCATGGGAAGCCCGAGTCCTGTTTGATTTAGGAGTGTTGTTTTATCATTTTTTCTTCCATTGTAAGCCCAAGAGGCATCGTTGTAATCATTTAAACTTATGAATGCAATTAATGTTTGTTCTCTCTTTGGCTAAGAAAATTTAAAATCTTAAAAGTCCTTGAAAACATTGCATAAGCATACCATGCATGTCATTACATAAGCAGGTATTTCGAGACAGGTTTCTTATTCTTTTCCCTATTTATTTCAGCAAAAGAAATGGCTCTTAAACAAACAGTAAAGGACCTTCAAGCTCAAAATGCTCAGTTCCAACAAATGTTAATGGCTATGGCTAAGAGGCAAGAAGATCTGAAAGCTCTTATCATCAAGGAGAAGACAAAGAAGGAAAAGAAACCAGCTGGTGTTTTGAATATGGGAAGAAGGTTCATAGGACCGAATATGCGAGCTCTAGATTTCGCAACCCTGTCAAATGAAGGGGACAATTAAGAAGAGAATCCAATAGAAGAAAACAACAACCCAGGGACTGATGAGGAAGATGCTAACTACTCTGAGGAACAATATCCTCCTGCTGATGATAAATACAAACAGCTGAAGGATCGTCTAAATGCTATGGAGATTCAGAGGATACCAGGGATGGATTTTGAAGAGCTAGGAATGGTCTCAGGGGTGATCATCCCGAAGAAATTCAAGGTCCCCACATTTGCTAAGTACGATGGCGTCTCCTATCCTAAGTTGTACTTAAGATCATATGTTAGGAAGATTCAACCCCACGCTACTGATAGGAATATGTGGGTACATTTCTTCCAGGAAAGTTTGTCAGGGACACAGTTGGAATGGTTCTATCAGTTGGAGGGAACCAACATTCGTAATTGGGAATACCTGGCTGCTGCTTTTTACAAGAAGTACCAATATAATGCTGACCTCACTCCAACCCGTACACAATTTCAGAGTATGTCTATGGGTTCCTGCGAGGGTTTAAAATATTATGCCTAAAAGTGGAGAGACCTTGCGGGAAGAGTCCAGCCTCCTCTGTCTAATAGAGATATGGTAGGCATGTTTTTGGGCATGTTGTCTGGTCCATTCTTTAACCATATGATTGGAAGCTCTTCAGCTGGGTTCACTGAGCAAATATTGACCGGTGAGGGAGTAGAAGCTGGTATTAAGAGTGGTAAGATCCAGAGAGATGCATCCTCCATTACAACAAAGAAACCCTTAACTAGAAAGAAGGAGGTCAGTGCAGCTTATGGATAGAGAAATCAAAGCAAAACTGAACGTCGTCCTACAGTAGGGGCTGTTATGATTTCCATTCCTGCATCAAAATAATAACGAAACGATCAGCGCAGACCGGATGCGCCTTGAATACAGTTCACCCGGATCAACATGACCTTATCCCAAGTTTTGCCACACCTGTTGAAATCCAATTTGGCAACTCTAAAGGAAGCTCCTAAGGATCCCAATACTGCATCTCCTCGCTACAACCCAAATTCTCGATGTGCCTACCATTCCGAAAGTCCTGGGCACGATACAAACGATTGTTGGGCTTTGAAAAATAAGGTGCAAGATCTTATCAAGGCGAAGAAGATTGAGTTTGATCATCCTAGGACCCCCAACGTCATAACTGCACCAATGCCTAAGCATGAATCAGGAATCAGTGCTATTGATGTTGTTTCCGCTACAGAGGATGCTGATAACGACTGTGACATGGACAAGTGGATTTTCCCTACCATCAGTGGTGGACTCAATAATTGGGAGGCCAAAGACTTTGTCCCTATTACTTTTATTCAAGAGTAATTGTCTTTTAGTTTTTTTGGGACATGTAATATTTAAACAATTGAAACTCTAAAGCCTTGTGTCTTACCCGAGGCACAATGGTCTATTTGTGAGGGTTATTACTTCATCTTCATATGTCATTAATAAATCATTGGACGTGTTCCATACAAGTTTTACGCTCTCTGTTTTTGTTTTCTACTTTTTAATTTATTAAAATAGCTATTGTTGTACCCCGAAATTTTCCCTCTCATTTTATCAAGATTCTCCTCACAAGACTCTTTGGACTCAAGACCAGATTAGGGTTTGCTCAGCTCAAGACATCTCCTTGCACTGATGACCTGAAATTAGGGTTTGAGTTTGCACAAGGATTTTTGGACTTCCAATGCCTCATGTGACTTTCATACTTCATTTTGGACTCCTAAGATTGCTCATACCAAGTTCTAAGCCTTGAATCAAATTTTTGCCTAGTCAATTAGATAAATGATCTAAAAATCAGCTGTATGGGGGAAAAAGTCAACTGTGGCCAATTTATAGTCAAACCTCATAATTTTTGATCCACATCAACATTATAAACTCATATGAACCATTTGATCAAGTTTGGACCACAACTCCTTAAGAAATTTGATCAGATTATCAAAAGGGCAAAATGGTCATTTTTAGGGTTTTGACTGTAGAAGGGCAATTTCTGATTTTTCACCTAGCCTATGGAAAATTGGGTTCAAACATGGTTTCAAGGACTCAATGTTATCATCTTTACCTAATCACAAGGTTCAAAAGATCTCAAATGCATTGGATTGACAGATGAATTTTCCAGTCAACTGATCGAAAATCAACTGTACACTAAAAAGTCAAACTTTGACTTTTTGGTCAAAATCAAGTGCCAAGGGTAATTTTTCATTAAGATGTGTCAAAACATGAAACTTGTTCACCAAGAAACCTAATTTTGGAAATTAGGGTTTAAGATTGAAAAATTTCATAACTTAGAATTTTTCTAAGTTATGAAAATTTCTTTTTTTTTCCAACTTTTCCCAACTTTTTCATTATGATGCTTCTAAGTTATGAAAATTTCTTTTTTTTTTCCCCAACTTTTCCCAACTTTTTCATTATGATGTATTTGGATTCAAAGAAAACTTCCAACATGAAAGTTGTAGTCCTCCACAAAATCTACAACTTTTGTTCACAAAGTTTTCCCAAAAGATGCTTGGATCTCAAGTTATGATTTTGTGAATAGGGGTCCATGAAACTTTTAACTTACTGAAATTTTGCCCTAGTTTAGGCAGATTTTTGACCTAACTTCATGGCAACTTTTCACCTAGTTCCAAGTGGAATCTCAAAATGCATTTCAAAGATGTATTATAGAGCATTTTACAAGATTTCCAAAATGTCCAAGAACTCTCCAAGATCTTTTATGGTTAGGGAGAATCGAAGGAATGAAAATGGCCATTTCTCACTTTTGTCCAAGGCATTTTGCACCATGTTACAACTTGCAAATCAGTTTGAATCATGCTTGTACTTGCATTACATGTTCTAATCCTTTTTACACTCCAAAATTAAATGCAAATACAATGGTTAATGGCATTGTTTTGATCTTTAAAGCTTTGTACAAGGGTTTAATCCAAAAATGGTATAAAGGCAACAATGCTACTTTGATAAAGTTCACTTTTAGCAACTTTGTTTACCTTGAGCCATGGACCTAACCTCTTGATGCAAACAAAGTCCACAAATATCAAGCAAAGTTCACTAACTATGTGCAGCTAAGGAGCAGACCTGTACAGGCTTTGAGCATTGTCATCTCACCTTTTCTTCAAAAACAAGCCAACTTGCAAAAGTCAATATAACTGATCCATTTGACAAAACCAAGCCTAAGCATTATTCTACACAACTTCAGCACATTGTAGCAAGCAGAAAACACGATTGCCCAACCTCTCAAACACCCAAAAACACAAAAACACTATTTCTGCCCAAATCAGGGACATCTCTGCAAATCACAAGCCACTTCCATATTCCCTCGTGCGTTTTTGGTTTCAAGGATTCAAACACATTCCATACATCACACATAAGTTGTCCAGACCTTCCTCAAGCAACTGTAACCTCATTTTCACACTTCACCATTTTCATTTTGAAGCTTTGCAGGTTGACTTCTACAGGGACATTCAAGCCATTTCAAAGCAAGTTGAGCATTGGGAAAGGTTGAGGGAACTTTAAGCAAGCTCACACGACCTTCAGGCCTCACTCAAAGTTGCTACATTGCTATATTCAACTTCAACTGAACAAGGTATTTTCTAAGTTTATATCTCTCTATTTAGACATCATTAGGCTTAGGTTTGTGAAGCAAAAATGTAGTCTTCAATGTGCTTGAGCTGTACATATGCATAGTTCTTATTTATATTAACTGAGCTAGGAGAATTTGGATGATGAACATGCTGAAAATTTTAGGTTAAAATTTAGGGCCATTAAAATTCTCTTTGTCCTTTGAGAGTTAGGTCACAAAATGGATATGGTTGGAATCGTGTTTGAAAATGCTATAACTTTCATGTTGTAAATTTTTGATTTCATGCAAGCAATAGAGAGAACAGGATTTGCATGGCAGAAGCGCGTGCGTGGCTATCCCAAGGTCAGGGATGAAGTGAAGTGGGCCTGGCGCTTTGGGCTTGGTTCTATTTGCACCCCCAGTTTTGTTATTTGCACCCCCTTTTGCATTTTATTATATTTTTTTTTTATATTTTCTTGCATATTTATATTTTCTGACTTTATTTATTTTTTCTAAACATTGAAAAATCTAAAAAAATATTTTCTTAATTTTATTATTTTTATTTTATTATTTTTATTATTTTTTGGTATAAAAATAGTTTATTAATAATAATATACTTTTATTTTCTTAAATAAAACTTGTAAATAATACAAAAATATTATATATTTTTATTTTTATTATTTATACACTTAAAATAATATTTTCATACAATATTTAATTTTTGATATTTTTGTATATATTATTATTTTTTTTCTTAAAAAAAATGAATAAATAAATAATATAACATATTTGCTTTTAAATAAAAAATTAGGGTTTTCACCCTTTCAAAAAATAATCATTTTATTTTTTACTTTTTTAAGACATTAAATAAATTTATTTTACATACATAAAATAAATACAAAAACATTTGTGCATATTTACATTTTATTGCATATTTAAATAATTGTTCATTTATTTATTATTTGTACAATAAATTCAATTTGGTTGTAATAGTATTAGGGTTTTATTTTGAGCAATACCCCCTATTCAAACTTGTACCCCCCCTTCCCATAATAATGTTGTAATAGTCTAGATTTACTTTATGCATTTTATTGCTTTCATATGCCATGATAGTAAATTAGGGTTTGTATGCAAAGACCAAAAATCAAACAAATAGCATGACTTAACACAAGACAAAAATGCATGAAAATGACAACACATTGCATACAAGCACCCCTAGGGTTTCATCCACTTTGTTACCTTAAAATGGTCATAGTATGCATGCTAGGTATTTTGGCAAAATCAATCAAAACAAAAAGATCATAGTCCCTCGATGACTCTATCTTGGTTGCCTAAACAAAAATGATCTTAGTCCCTAAAACTTGCTAAGATACTTGACACTATTTCTATCATGGTCATACGATGACCCACGCCTGTCCCGTTTAACATCCAAAGACAAGGTTGTTTACCAAATACAATGGTAAAACAACAATGTCAAAGGGTTAAAAATGTTTAGGAAAGACTTTTGATTAGGTAGATGCTCCTAGTTACTTGATCAATTTGCAAACAATCCTTGCTATTTTAAAATATTCACACACAATTTCAAAACATTTCCAAAACAAACTTTCAAACATTGAAACATTTTTCAAAAGACAAACATCTTTGTATACATTCTTCAAACAAGAATCATTACAAAGATTGCCACAACGATGACCTCTTTTCAAAATACTTTCAAAACCACACAAAGCACCATTTCAAACAATTAAAAAAATCAAAGCAAGTGATCTAAACAAGTAACTAAGAGCCCATGGAAAAACATGGGTGAAAAGGGTGTTAGCACCTTCCCTTTTCATAATCTACCCCCCGAACCCAAGAAAACATCTCAAAGGTCTTTCCCATGCGTTTTGACCTTTCCTTTGGATAAAATAAAAAGTCGGTGGTGGCTCTTGCTAAACTAAAACATTTGCGAACACAAACGCAAAACCTCAAGTCAGTTCTCCCACCGTATCACAGCTATTCTCTTACACACACCCACATATCAAAACTGCAGATCCACATCCACTCTGGATCCCATTGATAACGGTTCTGCTATTAACAATTCTTGACTTTTGATAAATTAAGAGTATTTATTGAGGAATCATGATCAATCCTTGATCAAATGATGGATATCACTTCAAAATGTTGATGTTGACCAAAAATCTTGAAGTTTGACTGTAAATTGGTCATAGTTGACTTTTGACTTGGTAAAGTTGATTTTCAAACACTTGAGCAGTTGTCTGAGCAAACTTGTATTGTAAGGCATGAAATTTGGCATGGACAATCTTGAAGACATATTAGGGACCATGGAAATCATTTGTTTGATCAATTCTTGGTTAACCTTGAGCAATTGAGGACCTCAATGAGCGTGTCTTGAGTAAAATGGGAGGGAAAATTTGGGGGTACAATAGTACCCATATCTTTTTGGGTCTTTGTTGGTTAGAGTTTCTAGAATTCTGATAGAATTTTGGTTTATCATAAGAGTTTACAGAATAAGATTCACTAGTGTATTTTATATCATGTGTGTGCCCATATGTGAAATGTGAATTTAGGGGTGTGTATTTTATGACCATGTCATCAACTTGTTTTTGTTTATATGGTTATTCCCCATTTTGTTTCACATATCCTATACCTTTTATGCCGTTTCTGCTAACTCCATAGATCATTGAGGCCATCTTGCTTCTATCTATGTTTCTAGCTAGAAATGTTTGAAATCTGTAATCTTATTCTTTTATGATGTTATCTGAACTAGTTGAAATTTCTTAAACAAATTCTTTATAAGCTTTTTGTAATACATTTTTAATGAATAATTTTTCATTCTTAAGTTTATAATTGATTTATTTTAGCTCAGAGTTTTCTGTTTTTAGTTTCCTAGTTTCTTCAGTTTCAGATACTAGACCATGTTTCAGGTTCTTGTATTTGATTCGGAATTTCTGATATATTTCAAGAATTTCAGACAAACAATCTTCTAATTGAGATCTATAGAATTTTTAGAATACCTCTTCTGAGTCTTATTTAGATTCTGATGTATCAATTTCTTCTGATACGTTGGCCATTAATGATATATTGGCTCATTCATCTTGTGATTCAGATTCTGGTTTTGAAGACTCTGAGTCATCCCATGTTACCATAATACTTTTCTTCTTTTCTTTGACAAACTTCTTTTTCAGCTTTTCTTTATGAAGTTTGGGGCAGTCTCTTTTGTAGTAACCTGGCTCTTTGCATTCGTAACAGACGACATCTTTGCTGCTAGACTTTCTGTATCCAGAGGATGATTCAGAGTGATTACCTAATACTCTAGGGTTTTTGAATTTCCTTTATCTGTGATTCCATAGCTGATGGACTCTTCTGGAGAGGAGAGAAGATATAATTCGTCTTCTGATGATGAGGAACCACCATAGCTTTCTTCGTTTGCCTGAAAAGCTTTAGTTTCATATTTTTTTTAGATTTAAGGGCAAGAGACTTACCTTTCTTCTAGGGCTCATCTTCTTCTAGTTCTATCTCGTGACTTCTTAGACAACTGATTATTACCTCTAGTGATATGGTATTCAGATTTTTGGATAACTTTAAAGCTGTAACCATAGGTCTCCATTTCTTGGGTAAGCTTTTTACAATTTTCTTTACGTGATCTGCTGTGCAATACCCTTTGTTCAGAACTTTCAAACCAGCAACCAGAATTTGAAACCTTGAGAACATTGTCTAAATAGTGTCATCTTCTTCCATTTTGAAGGCTTCATACTTCTGAATAAGTGTAGGAGCTTTGGTATCTTTGACTTGTATGTTGCCTTCATGCGTTATTTTTAAAGACTCAAACATGTTCTGAGCAGTTTCTCTGTTGGTGATCTTCTCATACTCAGTATATGAGATAACACTCAAAAGAATTGTTTTGGCTTTATGATGGTTTATAAACTCTTTCTTCTGTTCATCTGTCATCTTTTTTCTATCAATCTTATGACCTTTTGCATCGACTAGATGAATGTAGCCATTAATTACCATGTCGCAGAGATCATCGTCATGAGCTAGCAAAAAACTCTTGATTCTGTCTTTCCAATAATCAAAATTTTCTCCATCAGAGATTGACGGTCTTTCGTTGATTTTGTTCTTCTCATCATGGTCGTCGTTGTTGTTTTTTTGACTTGGTTCCACCATAATGTCTTTCTTTCTTAGGATCTTTTTCTGACACGGTTAAGTGTTAGCACCCAGAACCAGGCGCTCTGATGCCAATTGAAGGATAGAAAAACACAAGAAATGGGGTTTGAATTCGGGTTTTTAAAAAATAAGGCTATGAAACACGTTGGTTATCCTTGTTCATTTTTAACTCAAAACTACTTCAGTCCACCCGCCAAACTGATTTCACCTCTCTCAATCGAGTTCTTAATCTACTAATCATAAATGATTACAATTCACGAAGACAACTGTCAAAGTCTTCTTGAGATCAAACCACAACTTGGTTTCTCAAGGAATTACACTGTTTAAACAAATATAATGTGTTTACAAATGCTTCTAAAAAGCTATATCACAACTGTGATTTTTGCACAAAATTGCAGCACAATTATAATTCAAGAGATAAAAATAATAGAGAATTTTGGTTGCTCTTGTTTGATATGTGTGTGAGTGTGTGTTGTACCCCAAAATTTGACCTCTCTTTTCTCAAGACATTTTCTCACAAGGATTTTCACAAAGCATTGGTCTCCTACATGCTAAGCTTCGATTAAGCATTGGCCTCTTACGTGTCTGCTTTGATCCACAAGGCAAGTTCCTCCTTTGTGCTTGCCTTCAACGTACAAGGCAAAGGTTTCCTCTTCATGATTTCCTTCAATTCATAGGGCAAGAACTTCTTTCATGTGTGCTTAGACCCACAAGGAAATGACTTCCTTTGTGCTTTCCTTTAATGCGCAAGGTAATGTCTTCCCTCATGCTAGCTTTGACTCCACCTCTATACCCTTCAACACACATTTTTCCACACTTTGACACACAAGATGGTCCATTCGAAGAAACTTTCCAAAGGTCCATTCGAAGAAACATACAAGTGGTGCCTTCGAAGGACATACGTTTGGTCCATTTGAAGGACACACAAATTATGCATTTGAAGGACATACATGTGGGATATTTGAAGGACATACAAATGGTGCCTTCGAGGGACCTACAATTGGTCCATTCGAAGGACACATAATTGTGGGAAACCAATTTATTTTATGACGAGTCTTTCTCTAAGATGCTTGCTGGCCAAAATCCTACATGCTTCCAAGCCCAAGCCTCCTGCATAATAACATTCGAAGGAGGTAACAAAAGATGCTTCGACTGGCCAGAAAGGAGTTTTCGATTGGGCCAGTTGAAAAGTTTAAGAACAAGCTACTAAAGCAGACAATGGTTCAATCAAAGAGGCCATAATGATGAGGCCTGGAGCCATTCGAAGGAAGCAACTCAGGGTCAATCAAAGAATAAGGATTGAGGGCATTCGAAGAAGTCAGGGAGTGAAACATGTCTAGGTTCATCCCAAAACCAAAAAGGGTAGGAATCCATCAAAAATGGAAATCCTTTAATTTGTCTGATTTTGCCTTCAAAGTCTGGTTAATGGCTTTCCCTTGCCATTTCCATTCCCCTCTACACCCCTATAAATACAGGCCTAAGGACACACTTACAGGGGACGGAAAAAAAGAGAGAATAAACACATTGACAAACGAAATTATTTTTGCCACACACGCACGTTGCCCCACAAAAGCTCCATAAAAATTCCAAAGTTCCAACAAGGCTATCAGAATCGAAGCAACCTCTATAGGCCTCCTCAATCCAAAACAAGCACCCTCTGGTAACAAACCTCCAACCTCAAATTCATTTCATATGTAATATATTCATGATAAATAACGTTTATGATGGTTAGTGCATTAAATATAAGGTCTAAAGTAACATGATACCTTTACTAAGGTATGTGAATTGGATTCCTTCGAATCCTAAATCCAGCTCAGATGACGAAGAAGGATGTGTGCAGTCGAAAGGACCTAGGTTACTTACCTAGGCCTTGCAAATTTTATTTTTCTAACATGTTATGCAGATTCAATGCTTCCTATCTATGCACGCTCACCATACACCATCAAGTCCAGGCCATCAGATGCACATCTGATCCGGGTCCAACGCCCTAAGCACATAGCCTCACCGTGGACCCTCCTGGGGATCTCCCCACTGAATACAAGGACATATCTAGGCTTCTCTCACTTGGACCTATAGAAGTCCACTCCATACCTCCTCTATTTCTTTTGCTATTAGGCCCATTTGTATTTTTATTTTATCTTTACTATTTACTTCTTTTAATTTGTTTAATCAGTAAAAAACAAATAAAAATCACAAAAAACATTAGGTTAGTATTTTTTGTTAATTAAATTAATTATGTAAATTAACTAATTAATTATTCATTTTAACCTTTTATTTAATTTAAAACTAAATAGACTTAGGATTTTAATTAAATCATTTTTCTAAAATAAAAACAAAACAAAAAGATTTCCTTTCACTTAGGATTTAGACATTATTTTCAATTCGCGCACATTTATTTACTTTGACACTTTTTTCATATTATTGTAACTTCTTACTGGGTTGTAATAGTTAAAATTAGGACTTTATTTTCTGCTTTTTATTTCTCCCCCAAATTTTAGACTATGTAATTAATTCCCCTACCTGAAACTTTATAATAGCGTAGATTTAAATTCCACATTTTAATTTCCTGCAAATTATTAATTGTCTAGATGCTTGACTAATAGGATTGTATGGCAAAAATTAAAACCAACGCTAGCAAACTTAACACAAGACAAAAATAACTGAAAACAAACACACTTGCACATGCGCACCTCTAGGGTACTCCCACTTTGGTTGCCTTCGGAAAAATAGTCACAACTCTCGAAATGTGAGAGATTTTAGTGGCTACCCTCTAGTTTAAAAAGATCATAAGTCCCTCGATGACCCTCTCGACGTTGCCTCGATAAACTATGATCTTAAAACCCTAGGGTAGTTACTAAAACTTCTTGCCAAGTTGCCTTCGTGACTATAAAACATCCCTTCGAATGTCCCTCAAACATCCAACGATAGGGATACCTACTCACTAATAGTAGGATAACACTGTCTATATGAAAAGAGGAAAATAATGAACATTTCGAGTAGAGTAGATAGTTCCTAGATGCTATGCTCAAAAACAAACTTTTACACATACACAAAATTCTTTCAAAACATTTAAAAAAAACGATTTATCAACACTCTTGAGGACTGATACAAGAGTTATCATAAAGTGAATCGCTGCACTAAAGAATTTCAAAATACTTTTCTAAAAACCCACAAAAACACAAGGTACTTCAAAAATTAACTAAGCATCTAAGAGCCCGTAGAAAACTACGGATGGAAAGGGTGCTAACACCTTCCCTTTCCATAATCTACCCCCTTACTCAGAAATAATCTCGAAAGGTCTTTTTCTGTTCTTTTCACCCTTTCCTTTGTTGGATAAAAGAAAAGTCCGTGGCGAATCTTGCTTACCGCAAAATTTGTGAATACAAAATGCAAAAATAGTATAACAGTCAGTTCTGCCACCATATCACAGAACTGGAGACTCTGCTGGAGATTTATAAAAAGTGGGGTTACCTTAGAGCTTAGGTTATATTTAATTTGATTTCCTTGTATGCTTTGATTGCTTTATCTTTAAGGGTTTTTGTTTGGGTTTACTTGCAAAGATCCTACACCCAGGTCTGAGGCACCTTTTAGGTAAGTAGCAATAGATCGTGGGGACCGTGCGGGGTATACTGACACAATTGAAACGATAGCTATGTTGGTGTGACACATTTTTTGGTACCGGTAGCCCTTGAGTAGTCAAGGAGAATACGGGGCCGCTGTGTGGTGTCATGAAACACCAACTGACCTTAGAACCTTTAATTTAACAACTTGTCCATTAGGAAGTAGTGAGATAGCCGACTTTGCTGCAGTCCGAAGTTAGTTGATACTCGATACTACACTCATTGAGATCTTACTTCCAGGATATTTCGGTCGCCAATAAAGAGGCTTGGCTAAAACAATGGCCGGTGAAGAAAGGTCAATGATATTGAGATTCTCTAGAACCCGGTTACTATTAATAAGACAGGTTGCACCAACTATACTACAAGAGGGTACTTACCTATGGAATCCATGCAAGCCTAAACCCAAGGATATGTTTATGTGATTGTATATATCTGTTTGTACATAACATCATAACATCATAACATGACATGTCACACTAACCATTTCAACAACTTTTACCCACCAAAAGACATGGTCGACTCCTCAACTTGGTCACCTCAAGCTCTGATGAAGACATGATGAAAGTTCTCTTTCAATTCTTTGACCCTTTACATCATTGCTTTACATTTCCCGACTACCAGTTGGTGCCTGCTATGGAAGAGTTTTCTTAGTTATTAGGTGTGCCTATTCTCAATCAATTACCCTTCAAAAGTATGGAAAGATACCCAAAGCCCGAGGAGATCACTCAACCCATGTATTTACAACAGTTCGATGTTGTGACAAATTGGGAAACAAGAAGCGATGTCAAAGGGTTTCTAGCCAAGTTTTTGTTTGAGAAAGCTCACCATTTTTGGGATACTTTGGACTTACAAGCCTTTGAAGAGGTGTTGGCCCTTCTCATATATGGAATGGTACTGTTCCCTAATCTATACTAACTCATAGACGTGAACACAGTCAAAGTTTTCATGTCACGTAATCCGGTACCTACTTTATTGGGAGACATTCTACACTCTTTTCATACTCGCACCGTAAAGAGAAGTGGAACCCTCATGTGTTGCACTCCTTTTCTGGCTAGGTGGTTTATTTTGCACCTACCTCGATCCATGTTGAAGAATGAGCAAGGCATGAGTTGGTCTAATAGGTTGATGTCTCTCACACATTCGGATATTCACTGGTGCCCTCGATCTTTGGAAGATGCTACCATCATTGAACGCTGTGGGGAATTCCCTAATGTCCATCTCCTAGGCATTAGGGAAGGAATCACTTATAACCCTTGTTTGGCATTGTGAAAGTTTGGGTATGCTAGGAGAGATGGTCCTCATGATGCATTGGTTCAGGGAATTACATTCGACTATGAAAACAATGTCCAAGGGTACCGTCAGAGGTTCATTCGAGCTTGGGGCATGGTGAACAAAGGGATATCAAGACATTGGGGCATAAGAACTCCATCCCTTTGGAGCCTTATCTTAAGTGGGTGAGAGCGTGCGCTTTTCAAAATCTCATGATGCCTTACCCCACCATTCTACCTATCATCACGGAACCTTTTATCGAGGCAGATGTACCTTATACTATTCTCTATCCTGACATGCCGGATACTCTCGTGGAACTGCCAAGATCTTGGGTTCAACTCAAAGAGGAACCATACACCTTTGAAACCCAGTTCTACGCAAGCGAGAAGAAGGTTTTGGAGCTTACAAGACAACTACATGAAGAACAAATTTTAAACGCCTACATTGCACCAAAGAGGATGCACTCATGGGAAGCCTGAGTCCTGTTTGATTTAGGAGTGTTGTTTTATCATTGTTTCTTCCATTGTAATCCCAAGAGGCATCATTGTAATCATTTATACTTATGAATGCAATTAATGTTTGTTCTCTCTTTGGCTAAGCCAATTTAAAATCTTAAAAGTCCTTGAAAACATTGCATAAGCATATCATGCATGTCATTACATAAGCAGGTATTTCGAGACATGTTTCTTATTCTATTCGCTGTTTATTTCAGCAAAAGAAATGGCTCTTGAACAAACTGTAAAGTTCTTCAAGCTCAAAATGCTCAGTTCCAACAAATGTTCCTAGCTCTGGATAAGAGGCAAGAAGATCCGAAAGCTCTTATCATCAAAGAGAAGACAAAGAAGGCAAAGAAACCATATGGTGTTTTGAATATGGGAAGAAGGTTCAGAGGACCGACTAAGTGAGCTCTAGATTTTGCAACCCCGTTAAATGAGGGAGACAATCAAGAAGAGAAGCCAATAGAAGAAAACAATAACCTAGGGACTGATGAGGAAGAGGCTAACTGCTCTGAGGAACTGTATCCTCGTGCTGATGATAAATACAAACAGTTGGAGGATCGTCTCAATGCTATGGAGATTCAGAGGATACCAGGGCTGGATTTTGAAGAGCTAGGAATGGTCTCAGGGGTGATCATCCCATAGAAATTCAAGGTCCCCACATTTTCTAAGTACGATGGCATCTCCTGTCCTAAGCTGCACTTAAGATCATATGTCAGGATGATTCAACCCCACACTACTAATAGGAATTTGTGGGTACATTTCTTCCAGGAAAGTTTGTCAGGGACACAGTTGGAATGGTTCTATCAGTTGGAGGGAACCAATATTCATAATTGGGAAGACCTCGCGGCTGCTTTTTACAAGAAGTACCAATATAACGCTGACCTCACTCTAACCCGTACACAATTGTAGAGTATGTCTATGGGTTCCGGCGAGGGTTTCAAAGATTATGCCTAAAAGTGGAGAGACCTTGCGGGAAGAGTCCAGCCTCCTCTGTCTAATAAAGAGCTGGTAGACATGTTCTTAGTCACATTGTCTGGTCCATTCTTTAACCATCTGATTGGAAGCTCTTCAGCTGGGTTCACTGAGTTGATAATGACCGGTGAGCGAGTAGAAGGTGGTATTAAGAGTGGTAAGATCCAGAGAGATGCATCCTCCAGTACATCAAAGAAACCCTTAACTAGAAAGAAGGAGGTCAATGCTGCTTATGGAAAGATAAATCAAAGCAAAATTGAACGTCGTCCGACAGTAGGGGCTATTATGATTTCCATTCCTGCATCAAAACAACAACGAAACGATCAGCACAAACCAGATGCGCCCTGAATAAAATTCACCCGGATCAACATGAACTTATTCCAGGTTTTGCCATACCTGTTGAAATCCAATTTGGTAACTCTAAAGGAAGCTCCTAAGAATCCCAATACTTCATCTCCTCGCTACAACCTAAATGCTCGATGTGCCTACCATTTCGAAAGTCCGGGGCACGATACAAATGATTGTTGGGCTCTGGAAAATAAGGCGCAAGATCTTATCAAGGAGAAGGAGGTTGAGTTTGATCCTCCTAAGACCCCAAACGTCATAATTGCACCAATACCCAAGCATGAATCGGGAATCGGTTCTATTGATGTTGTTTCTGCTACAGAGGACGCTGATAACGACTATGACATGGACAAGTGGATTTTCCCAACCATCAGCGGTGGACTCAATAATTGGGAGGCAAAAGACTTTGTCCCTATTACTTTTATTCAAGAGTAATTGTCTTTTAGTTTTTTTTGGGACATGTAATATTTAAAAAATTGAAACTCTAAAGCCTTGTGTCTTACCCGAGGCACAATGGTCTATTTGTGAGGATTATTACTTCATTTTCATATGTCATTAATAAATCATTGGACGTGTTGCATACAAGTTTTATTCTCTTTGTTTTTCTTTTCTACTTTTTACTTTATCAAAATAGGTATTCTCTTACACACACCCACATATGAAAACTGCAGATCCACATCCACTTTGGATCCCATTGATAACGGTTCTGCTATTGCCAATTATGACTTTTAAAATACGATCTACCAAGCCGGGGACGAAGGTGAGGAAGATTGTGAAGTACCAAGGGAACTTGCCAGACATTTACAACAGGAAGAAAGCACAATAAGCCCCATGAAGAGCCAATTGAGACAGTAAACTCTGGTACTGAAAAGGATAAGAAGGAAGTCAAGATAGGTGCTGATCTGGAACATAGTGTCAAGGAGAGGTTAATACAGATGATACACAACTATGCTGAGGTCTTTTAATGGTCATACGAAGACATGCCAAGACTTGACACTATTATTATGGTTCATCGCCTACCGACAAAAGAGAACTTCCCTCCAGTGAAACCAAAGGTTCGTCGCATGCCGCTAGAAATGTCAGAAAAGATCAAGGCTGAATTCATGAAACAATTCAATGCCAGTTTCGTAGTTGTCACCTCTTATTCATAATGGGTTTCTAATGTTGTTCCGGTACCTAAGAAGGACGATAATGTACGTATGTGTGTGGATTACAGAGACCTGAATAAGGCAATCCCCAAGGATGACTTTCCGCTTCCCCATATTGATGTTCTGGTTGACAACACCATACAACATAAGGTATTCTCCTTCATGGATGGTTTCTCCAGATACAATCAGATCAAAATGGCACCTGATGATATGGAGAAAACAACCTTCGTCACACAGTGAGGCACTTTCTGCTACAAAGTTATGCCATTTGGGTTAAAGAACGTCGGGGTAACCTATCAGCGTGCCATGGTAGCTTTGTTTCATGATATGATCCATCACAAGATATAGGTCTATGTCGATGATATGATATCCAGGTCTCAGACTGAAGAGGAGCACCTTGACCACCTGCAGAAGCTTTTTGAAAGGCTGGAAAAGTACAAATTGAGGTTGAGTCCGAATAAATGCACCTTTGGAGTAAGATCCGGTAAGCTCTTAGGCTTCGTGGTCAGCGGAAAAGGTATTGAAGTAGACCCCGCGAAGGTTATATATATACAAGAAATGCCAACTCCTTGCCCTGAAAAGGAAGTTAGGGGATTCCTGGGACGTCTAAACTACATTGCCAGATTCATTTCCCATCTAACTGCTACTTGTGAGCCAATCTCCAAATTACTGAAGAAAGATCAAGAAGTGAAGTGGAATGACGATTACCAAAATTCCTTTGACAAAATCAAGGAATATCTGCAAGAGCCTCCAATCTTGATGCTTCCGGTTGAAGGAAGACTTCTAATCATGTACTTAACAGTGTTAGAGAACTCAATGGGGTGTGTGCTGGGACAACATGACGAGTCTAGTCGAAAAGAGCATGCAATATACTACCTTAGCAAAAAGTTTACCGACTGTGAAACAAGATACTCACTGCTCGAGAAAACGTGTTACGCTTTGGCATGGGCTTCTCTCCGATTGAGACAGTATATGTTGACTCACACTACTTTATTGATATCTAAAATGGATCCTATCAAATACATCTTCGAGAAGCCCGCTCTCTTCGGAAGAATAGCAAGATGGCAAATGATCCTAAACGAATACGATATTCAGTACACGACCTAGAAATCAATTAAGGGAAGTGTATTAGCTGATCATTTGGCTCATCAGGCTATGGACGACTACCAATCAATGAATTTTGAGTTCCCGGATGAGAACATCATGTTAGTAACTGATTGTGAAAAAGCTGGACCGGATGAAGGACCTGAAAAAGGATCCTGATGGACTATGGTTTTTGACAGAGCTTCCAACTCACTTGGCAATGGCACCGGTGCTGTGATCATATCTCCCGAAGGCTTTCATACTCTTTTCACTGCCAAGCTATGTTTCAATTGTACCAACAATATGGCTGAATATGAAGCATGCATTATGGGTCTCAAAGCTGCTATCGACTTTAGGATCAAATTCTTGAGTGTATTCGGAGACTCAGCCTTAGTAATCATCCAAATCAAACGAGAATGGGATATGAAACATCCTAATCTCATCCCTTACAGAGAGCATGTGTCAACACTGATTCCACACTTTGAAGAAGTAACCTTTGAGCATTTTCCTCGAGTGAAAAATCAACTAGCGGACGCGCTAGCTACTATGTCATCCATGTTCAAGGTCAGATGGGATAACGAAGCTCCTCGAATAACTATTGAGAGAATGGATGAACCAGCATACTGTTATGAGGTTGAAACTGAAGAAGTAGTGGACAAACCTTGGTTCCATGAAGTAAAAAGATACCTTGAAGCCCAAGAGTATCCCGAGGGAGCTTCAGTCAATGGTAAAAAGTTTCTAAGAAGATTTTCTGCCAAGTTCTTCCCCAGTAACATAATCCTCTATAAGCGTAACCACGATTCTACTTTGCTTCGTGTGATACGGTGGCAGAACCGACTGTTAATACTGGTTTGCGTTTTGCATTTTTTTGTTTGCAAAATGCCGCGGTAAGCAAGAGTCGCCACCGACTTTTATTTTATCCAACAAGGAAAGGAAAAAAGCACAGGAAAATTCCTTTTTTGAGATTTTGAGTACGGGGGTAGATTATAGAAAGGGAAGGTATTAACACCCTTTCTATCCATGGTTTTCCATGGGATCTTAGGTACTTGCTCATCATTTTCAAATTGCCTATGTGTTTGTGTTATTTGAAAAGTTTTTGTTTGACTTTGATTTAACCCTTGTATCAGTCCTCAAGAGTGTTACGAAGTTGTTTTGAAAACATTATTTGAAAAGGAGTGTAAGTGTGAAAAGTTTTTTTGGATTGAGCAAGTACTTAATAACTAATCTACCTACTCGAAAAAAGAATCGTTCTATGTTCGTTTCCTTTAGACAGTGCTATCCCACTATTAGTGAGTAGGTAGCACCGTCGTTGGAGTTTTGCGGGTCAATTTAAAAAGGGACATACGACCACTAAAGCAATGTGAGGACGTCTTAGTAGTAACCATAATGTCTTAAGATCAATTATTCGAGGCAACAATTCCAAGGCAACCATTCTGAGGCAACTTTGATCTTTGAGACAAAAGGGCGACCACTGAAACATCCTATACTCAATAACCGTTTACCGAAGGCAACCGAAGTGGAGTGTACCCTAGGAGTGCGCATGTGCGAGTGATTCAATTTCAAATTGTTATCTTTGCACATTTTAGGGTTATCTAACTGTTTTAAAGTTAATCATACATTCTTGTCATGCATCCATAATATCACACATCTAACAGTTTAATATTTGCGGAATTAAAAGTGCGGAAATTAAACTACGCTATTACAAGGCTTTAGATATTTACATAGCCAAAAACAAACCCTTAAAACAAAAGCGATAAATGAAAGATAAAAGTCCTAATTTAAGCTATTACAACTTGTGAGCAATTAAATTAATAGGGTAAAAATAAATGATAAAGCGTGCGTGAGGAAATTAAGAACGAGATAGAGCTAGGGTTTTGACCCCTTCTAACCTAATTGAAAGAAAAAAATGTTTTTGTTGTTTTTAATTATTTTTAAGAAAAGAATTAGGTTTTAAGATTAAATACACAATTAATTAGCTAATTAAATTAATTAAAGAAAATAATTATTCTAACCTATTTTTATGTTTTTGGATATTTTAAGAAAAAGAAAATAGAATTAAATTATAAACAAAACCCTAATTGTTCTAATTAATTTGAAGTTTATTTACAAAAGGAAATTAAAGTTATCTAAAATTAAATAACCTAATTAATTAATTAATTTTTTTGATAAAAAATAAAATCTAAACCTAATTTGATGAAAAGTTGATTTTATGTGATTTTTTATAAAAAGAATAATTGTTTGTTAGTAAAACAAATAAATAAATTAAATAAAGCAAAATATAAAAAGAAAAGGTAAAGAGATAATGGGCCTGAAACAACAATCTGAGGGGGGTGGATAGAAATCTAGCCCAAGAAGAATTTGGCCCACGCTTGACTTTCTGGATCTGATGCTATGCGTTGACTGCAGCCCATGATGGTCCCTCATATAATGGCCATTAGATCTGGCCATCTAGACATCTGGCAGGTTGGATGAGGAAGTCACATGGTAGTCTTCTCCAGCAAGCACGCGCCTGATTATTGAAAAGAAAATAACATGAAGCAAATGGGAGGACCTGGGAATCGAACCCAGGCTCTAATGCCTTTTGCCCTCACCCTGTAACCAACTGCACTAGCTGTTTTTGTTGTATATAACATAAACAATAATTATTATATAATAAGCAAGGGAAATAAAAAAATATGCGCGCGGATTTTCAAACGGACGAGCTGTCCTTGGTCCTGTCCTTGGTCCGTTGCTAAAAGTGAAACACTTTTACCTACGAACATATGTCCGTAGCTACAACCTTGGCTCGTTCCAAAATCCTTCCTAGACATGATAAATGATTTCTAATGCCATGTATCGAGCCGTCTTGTTATCCTGAACATCATGGTACCCTTTGTGAGGGCTGATTTTGCCTGCACACAAAAACCCTAAAACGGAACCAAAAACCCTAACAATGGAAATTCTTGATTCAGTTCACAAAAATGCAATTGGGTGATATGGAAAGCTTGCAAATGTGTTAAGGAACAAGAATGTACAATTATTTCAGGCTATAAGTATCAGAATGATGCAATTTGAGGCATTGTTGACTTTTGGCAATTTTGCAAAAAAGGTCAACTTCACCAATGCATAACTTCCTCAATTTTGACTCTTTGAAGGTGTTTTGGACTTTTTAACAAGCTTGTGATGTCCTCTAAGCAACCCTTTTGGTCGCATCTCAATTTGATATTCCATTTTCATGTATGAAGCTTTGACAAAAAAGGTGTTTTTGTTGACTTTTCAAAATGACCCTATAATGTCAAAATTCATAACTTCTTGTGAGTGCATATTTTGAATTTGGGAGTGAAGATGAATTGTAGGGAATTTCATCCTATTCAAAATGAGCTTTGGATGGGTCATTTCTCATAAAGTATGAGAAAGTTATGTTTGGTCAAAGTTGAGTTGACTTTTCCTACAAACCCTAATTTAGCAACTTTTGGGTTTTGATGAATTGTGAGCATTCCTTGATGAAAAATGATCAAACCTTGATCAAATGATGAATAATACTTCAAAATGAGAATGTTGAAAAAAAGTCTTGAAGTTTGACTGTATGTGGGCCACAATTGACTTTTTCCCTATCACAATCGATTTTCAGGCTTTTGAGTAGTTGACTGAGCAAACTTCCTCTACAAGGCTTGAAACTTGACATGGATGATCTTGAGAACATATTAGGACATTGATGAGCATTTGATACCCTTTGGACTCAAGTATCTTGATGCAACATGAAACCCTAATTTTGAATATACTGCCTTAAGAGAGAGTTTGTCTGGTCAACTCTTGGACTTCCTTGAGCAATTTGAGAACCTCACATGAAATGTATTGAAAAATATGGGAGGGAAAATTTTGGGGTACAACAGCTGCCCCTGTTCAATCTTCTTAAGCCTGAGGATGTAGATTGGCTTGTCGGCTTTTCGTGATCCGAAGGTGGAAGATGATTGAACACTAGAGTGCCCAGAAATTTGCACTCGCATGAAGTGGCACTTGTCTTGCGATGTCAGGAATGGGCTTATAGATTCCATTTGGAGATTGGTGAAGGAAGATGGGCTTAAAGATGCCATCAGAAGGAGTGTCGATCGCCTAAGAGATTCCTTAGCGAGAGCTTGTATACCTGTTGTTGAGGAGGATTCCGCTGGGGAATGCTGGTCTCTGTCTTGAGAGAAATAAAATTTTAGGAGCTTCATTCATCCGTTATTCTACTGGGGATGAGATTAAACTTGATATCCGGTCGTAATCCGGGTTTCACAATTTCTCAATTCTTATTTGGTCGTAATCCAGGCTTCAGAATGAATTAAGTTGTTATCCGGTTGCATCCGGGTTTCAACTTGTCTTTAGGGAATACTAATATATGGTCGACTCCGGGTTTCTTAGTAATTGTCCAGGTAAAACTGCTATTTGGTCGAAATCCAAGTTTCATAGTGTCTTGTATCGCTTTCTGGTCGTAATCCAGGTTTCATGATGCAACGTACCATTATCTGGTCGAATCCAGGTTTCATGGTGTTCGGGGAATTCAAGGTATTATCCGGTTAAATCCGGGTTTCATAACTTAAATTAAAGATATACCACGATCTGGTCGTAATCCAGGGTTCGTAGCATTCTTGGCTGCTATCTGGTCGTAATCCAGGTTTCACAGTGTCTTGTATTGCTATCTGGTCGTAATCCAGGTTTCACAATAACTTGGCTAAGCGGCTATCCGGTCGACTGTGGGGTTCACAACTTGTGTTTATGATATACCACTATCTGGTCGTAATCCAGGTTTCATGGTGTCTTCATATTGCTATCTGGTCATAATCCAGGTTTCACAATAACTTGTTGGGGATTAAACCACTATCCGGTTGAATCCGGGTTTCATAGCTTGATTCTGAGATAAACCACTATCTGGTCGTAATCCAGGTTTCTCGGTGTTCTGATATTATTATCCGGTAATTCTCTGGGCTTCACAATATGATGGAGAGATCAAGATACTATCCGGTCGTGCCCGGGCTTCATAGCTTGAACCTTGTGAGAGTTGATTGTATCCTTTCCTGAAAGGTAAAGGGTTAATCAGATGTAATGTCATGATGCATGACATGTATTGAGCAATGATGTTCTCAAAATAAATGAGACTGTGATGTATGATGAATATGAGCATGTCATGACATATGCAATGTATTACAATGTTTTCTAGCTGGGGAAAATAAATCCCGGGCTGCTGGAGAACACAAGAAGTTTTCGCTTGCTGAGGATAACGACCGAAGATAATTTGAGAATAACTCTGCTAGAGAATATACTGATGAGAGAATGGCTCTGTGGGGAAGAGAGACTCTGTCAGAAGATCTGCTGATTTGGAGAAGTAATCTCGGTTGTGGATGGATTACCATTACTGATGATGAACTCTATCGGGGATAAAATTTCTGTTCATGGAAGAAATAAACTCCACTGGGGGGTGGTCTTCCAGTGCTGGTGATAGATGAACTATGCTTGGGGAGAATTCTGCTGACTCACTCGCGATTGCGAACCTCAGCTGGGGAGAGTTAACACCACTGTTTTTAGATACCTTTTAACTCTGCAGGGAGTGTATGCATCTTTCAGTCTTATTCTTCAGCTGGGTCTATCCCTGTACCTGGTGAATAGAGCAACTGTAAGGTTTGGACATTTCGTGTTTGTCCCTGTTCCTGGTATTACGAGTCATCGTCTTTTGTTTCGCATGTACATATTTATGAGCAGCAGTTATTGTCAAATGCATATATCAAAAATGAATCATTGGACGTTCTTGCAAAACAAAACAGGAAAATAAAAAAAAATTTGAAATTTATTGTAAAAATGAATTGTATTGATTTTGAAGTTGGCCTGTAATAGGCGTTTTTGTACAAGAGGCTGACTTCCTAGTAAGAGAACGCCGCCGAAAGATAGAATTTATACAATTTGTGAAAAACAAAGAAAAACAACTATATGAACAATCCCACTGGGTTCCAACTCTGCTATTGCCTTTATATCTTCGAGCGTCTCATCCCTTTGCTACTTGATTGAAGATGAGTCAGGTTGATTGGCGCCGTCTGAGCTTGATAGTTGATACTGAAGTCTGGTTGCAAGATAATCCAATGAGACATAGTGTTACGCTTTGATCCCTAATTTTTGCCTGGACTACCCTTTCGGGTTTTCAATCCACCGGGATACCCTTTTTTGCCCAAGCCGCCTTTTCAGGTTTTCGACTTGCCAGGTGTATAGTTTTTTCATTTTCATCCCTTACTTTTGCCCGAACCCTTTTGGTTCGCCGGGAAGCCCTTATTTTTTCCTAGGCCATTCGACCTAGCGGGTCTATGATTATGCGTAGTATTTTTTCACTATGTCTGCATTGACGGGGTGAGGAAGGTCGTCACCATCCATGGTGGTTAGAATCATAGCTCCTCCTGAGGAAGGTCGTTACCATCCATGATGCGTTTGATCACTAGATCTCCGACTTGATACTCTTGTTGTCTGACTTTCTTGTTAAATGCCTTGATCATTCGCTTTTGGTACGTCTAACCATGAAAAATAGCAGTAAGTCTCTTTTCATCGATTAAATTCAGCTGATCAAGCCGGGTCTAGATCCTGTCATCTTCGCCCAAACCTGCATCCTTCATCATCCAAAGAGAGGGTATCTGAACTTCAATGGGCAAGACTGCCTCCATGCCATACACCAGAGAGTAGGGTGTTGCCCCTGTTGACATCCGTGCTGAGGTACGATACCCATGAAGAGCGAATGGTAACATCTCATTCCAGTCTTTATACGTCACCGTCATCTTCTGCACAATCTTCTTGATGTTCTTATTAGCTGCTTCAACAGCCCCGTTCATCTTCGATCGGTAGGGAGAAGAGTTGTGATGTTGTATCTTGAACTGTTTGCAGAGCTCGGTGATCATTGTATTGTTGAGATTTGTACCATTGTCTGTAATGATCCTCTCTGGTACACCATATCGACATATCAGAGTGTGTCGGATAAATCGCACCACGACGTTCTTGGTCACGGTAGCAAAGGAAGCTGCTTCGACCCATTTCGTGAAATAATCAATTGCTACCAGGATGAAACGATGCCCGTTGGACGCAGTAGGTCTGAGCTCGCCAATCATGTCGATGCCCCACATTGCAAAGGGCCAAGGTGCTATCAAAGCAGTCAGAGGAACTGGAGGTACATGCACCTTATCAGCATAGACTTGACACTTATGATAGGTCCGAGAATGCTGATAACAATCGGCTTCCATGGTAGACCAATAATATCATGCCCGTAGGATCCTCTTTGCCATGGTATGTCCATTGGAATGAGTTCCGAAAGTACCTTCATGTAACTCTACCATAATCCTTTCTGCTTCGTTCTTGTCCACATATCGCAGCAAGGTTGAGTCATGATTACGCTTGTAAAGAATACCATTACTGATGAAGAACTTCTCCGTGAACCTCCTCACAGATGCACCCTCGGGGTACTCTTGAGCCTCAAGATACCTCTTTACCTCATGAAACCAGGGTTTATCTGCTACCTCTTCAGTCTCAATATCATAGCAATGTGCGGGTTCATCCAACCTCTCGATGGTAATCTGGGGAGCTTCATTATCCCACCTGACTTTGAACATAGAAGACATAGTAGCTAGCGCGTCCGCCAACTGGTTCTCTTGTCTGGGGAAATGTTCAAAGCTTATCTCCTCGAAGTGCGGAAGCAACGTCATTACAAACTCTTTGTAAGGAATAAGATTTGGGTGTTTCGTATCCCACTCGCCTTTGATCTGACTGATCACTAGAGCGGAATCTCCGAACACACTCAAGAACTTAATCCTTAGGTCAATAGCTACTCAAAGGCCCATGATGCATGCTTCATACTCATCCATATTGTTGGTGCAGTTAAAACATAATCGAGCGGTGAACAAAGTATGACAGCCTTCAGGAGATATGATCACGGCGCCAATGCCATTACCCAACGCGTTTGAAGCTCCGTAAAAATACATATACCATCGGGATCCTTCCTCAGGTCCTTCATCCGGTCCAGGTTCTTCATAATCGGTCACCAACATGATATTCTCATCTGGGAATTCGAAGTTCATAGACTGGTAATCATCCACGACCTGATGCGCCAAATGATCTGCCAACACACTTCCCTTGTTTTCTTTTTGGGTTGTGTACTGGATATCATACTCAGTTAAGATAATATTCCATCTTGCTATTCGTCCGGACAAGGCAGGCTTTTCGAAGATATACTTGATTGGATCCATCTTTGATATCAACAGGGTAGTGTGAGTCAGCATATACTGTCTCAGCCGACGAGCAGCCCATGCCAAAGCACAACAAGTTTTCTCAAGCAGTGAGTATCGGGTCTCACAGTCGGTAAACTTTTTTCTAAGGTAGTAAATAGCATGCTCTTTTCGGCCAGATTCGTCATGCTGCCCCAGCACGCACCCTATTGAATTGTCCAATACTGTCAAGTATAAGATCAATGGTCTTCCTTCGACTGGAGGCATCAGAATTGTTAGCTCTTGGAGATATTCTTTGATCCTTTCGAAGGCGGCCTGACACTCATCATTCCACTTTACCACCTGATCTTTCTTCAGCAACTTGAAGATCGACTCACAAGTAGTAGTCATATGTGAAATGAATTGGGCAATGTAATTATGACATCCCAGAAAGCCTCTAACTTCCTTTTCTATTCGGGGGGCTGGCATCTCCTGTATAGCCTTCACCTTTGTTGGATCCACTTGAATTCCTTTATCAATAACGACGAAACCAAACAACTTACCAGACCTTACCCCGAAGGTGCACTTGTTCGGGTTTAACCTCATCTTATACATATTCAACCTGTCAAATAGCTTCTGAAGATGGTCAAGGTGTTCTTCTTCAGTCTGGGACCTTGCAATCATGTCATCAACGTAAACCTTAATCTCATGGTGAATCATGTCGTGGAACAAGGCGACCATGGCGCACTGATAAGTTTCCCCAGCATTCTTCAACCCGAAAGGCATTACCTTATAATAGAAAGTACCCCACTGCGTAACGAAAGTTATCTTTTCCATATCCTCGGGAGCCATCTTGGTCTGATTATAACCAGAGAAACCATCCATGAAGGAGAAGATCTTGTGTTGTGCGGTGTTGTCGACCAAAACATAGATGTGAGGCAGAGGGAAATCGTCCTTGGGGCTTGCCCTATTCAGATCTCTATAGTCTTCACACATACGTACCTTACCATCCTTCTTCGGCACCGGAACCACATTGGCAACCCACTGTGGGTAAGAAGTAACAGCTAGAAATCTGGCATCAAACTGTTTCATGACCTTAGCTTTGATTTTCTCAGACATCTCGGGATGCATACGCCGAACCTTCTACTTTACCGGAGGACAGTCTTCTTTAGTTGGCAAGCGGTGAACCACAATATCAGTATCCAAACCAGGCATATCTTTATAAGACTAGGCAAAGATCTCAACATAGTCGCGTAACATCTGTATCAACCGTTGCTTGACCTTAGGCTCCAGATTTGCACCTATCTTGACCTCTTTCTTGTCTTCCTCTCTACCCAAATTCACTGATTCCACTGGCTCTTCATGAGGCTGTATGGCCCTCTCTTTTTCAAGCAAAAATCTAGCAAGCTCTCCAGGAACCTCACAATCATCCTCACCTTCGTTTTCAGATTGGTTGATCGGATTCTCGAAGTCATAACTGGCAGTAGCAAAGTCGTTATCAATGGGATCCAAAGTGGATGTAGATCTGCATTATGATATGTGAGTGTGTGTAAGACAATAGCTGTTTTGATAAAGTGCAAGATAGAAAAGAAAAACAAGGAGCGCAAAATTTGTAATGCAAGAACGTCCAATGCTTTATTGATGATATATGAAAATGACAAATAATAAGCCCTCACAAACAAAGCCAAGGTGCCTCGGGCAAGGCATCGGGCTGTAAAGTTTCAAATTGTCTGTTACAAATCTCAAAACAAAAGTCTATTACTGTGTAATAAAAGAAACAGGCACGAAGTCCTTCGCCGTCCAATTGCTCTAGCCACCGTTGGCAGTCGGGTAAATCCAGTTGTCGATATCTGACTCTTCTTCATCATCTTCAATTGCATTCACTTCTGGATTACGGATGCACAAAGGAGGTCTTCCAATCCGTGCGCGCCGAACAACCCTTTGAGCCTCTGTAGTAAAGTGATAACGAGAAATTGTATCATATAATTACTACATTTTTTATCGATTTTCATAATACATTAACTCGTTTAACTCCCGATTGTTCCGAGTTTTTGTGTCTTTTCACAGGTACAACATGTTTCAAATTAAATCAGTGAAAAAGGATCACATGAAGGAAGCTAGCCAAGAATCAGAAGAAAAAGAGCCAAATCTACAAAGTCTGCAGATTTTGTTGCTGTGACGACCGTCACACCCCATGACGAGCGTAACACGCTCACAACTTGAAGGACGCTCGTCACACATCATTGGCGAATGTAACGCGCTATTTAAGAGCATTACAAACGTCACCTCCTCATGACGACCGTCACACGCTTAATGCAACGTTATGCATAACAGGAGACGTGGGCAACGTAATGGACGGTTTTCTTCTTCTACAATTCCTCAACTTCAACAACTATCAATCCGAGTCTTACTCCACTCAAGCAATTCCTAAATTCTCTTAACTGCAAAAATCCTCTTCTATAAATAGGAGGCATTTTAATGGAACAGGGTTGGAGATTTTTCTACAGAGCCAAACTTTTGCCCTTCTGCATTATTTTATTTTATTTGCTTTTGAACCATTTTTATACCTACTGTAACTTTTAGTTTCTAGAATTAGTTTCCAAAGTGTTAGTTCTTCATCTAAGAATTAACACGGGCATATATTTCAATTAATTGCAAGGATATTGTACGCACTCAAGATTACCACAGCAACATTATTTACAGGTTTTATGCAATTGGTTTTTATTTATTCTTATGCCATGTTAGTTATTTTTATGAATGGTATTTTACCTTGCATGATTACTAAATATACTATGTCTGGCTAAATTTGTTTGTACCGGTATGTGACTCCCAAGAGATTCACCGAATTCCCGAAGTCCGACTATCACATACCGGTATAGCTATTACTATTGTTTTTAATTAAACTTTTTCCCCTAAAACCAAATATTCATCGCTTAGTTAAACAATTGTAACATTAGATCGTATGCGATTGATCCTCAGTCTCTGTGGGCTCGATAATCATTTAAAACTAGAACGACTAAACTGTATACTTGCAGTTAGTATCCCAATAGACTCATAAAGTTCCGATCAAGTTTTTGGCGCCGTTGCCAGGGACTGATTAGTCAATTAAGTACGATTCTTCTGTTGCGCGTTTAGACTAGGCAACAGAAACCCTTTTTCGATTTGTATGCGAAGGACTCACTCACAAGGCGAACCACTTGAAAAATCGACGGACGAACCTGAACGCATCCTTTCCATAAGACGAACAGTCAGGGATTACTGTTTAAATCATGCTATTCCTTTACCCAAACCTGAAATCAAGATTGATTCCGAAACAAATTCTAATTCTTCCTCTGAAACCGAAACTAATCCATAATTAGACATGTCCGAAGAAAGAAGGACCCGTCCACTGAAGGAGTACGCATCTCCATCCCAACAAGAACCCCACAATAGCATTTCTGCTCCAGCAATTAATCGAAACGATTTTGAGTTGAAACCGTCATTGATATCATCTATCCAACAACGCCAATTCTCTGGAAATCCTACCGAGGATCCAAATGAACATCTTACAAAATTCGTTCAATTTTCCGACACAGTTATAGAAAATGGTGTTAGTAAAGATGCAATAAGATTACGTCTTTTTCCTTTTTCGCTAAGAGATAGAGCTTGGGCTTGGTTGCAATCCTTGCCGTCAAATTCCGTCACTACGTGGGAAGGACTTAAGACTGTATTTTTAGCACGATACTTTCCCCCAAGCAAGACTGCTGCATTAAGAGCTCAAATCAGCGGATTTAGGCAGAAGGATACTGAATCACTATTCGATGCATGGGAACGCTACAAAGATATGATGCGAATGTGCCCATATCACGGATTAGAAAACTGGCTGATCATCCACACATTTTACAATGGACTCTTGTACAACACAAGACTCTCTATAGATGCCGCCGCAGGTGGTACACTAATGGACAAGCCTTACGACGAAGCTAACCAACTCATTGAAAATATGGCTCAAAACCACTATCAATGGGGAGGAGAAAGAACACCTGTGGAGAAAACTCAAACAAAAAGTGGGATGTACGAGATTAGTAGCCTAGATAAAGTTAATGCTAAGGTAGATGCTCTTACCCAAAAGATAGAAAGCTTAACCTTACCTCCTGCAGCCACCGTGGCTGCAGTTACCCCAAACTGTGAAGTTTGTGGAGTTCCTGGTCATGTTAGAACCGAATGCCAAATCCTAGAAGGAATATCAGTTTATCAGGTGAATTACGCTCAAGGTAATCCTTATGCTAATATCTATAACCCTGGTTAGAAGAACCATCCTAACTTCTCATACAAGAACAATAATGCTTTATATGCACCTGGCCAAGCACCTACTGTACCTCCAGGCTATCAAAAACCCGTTGTTAATGTTCCTAACATTCCTAAGAAATCTAACCTTGAAATCCTAATGGAAAATTTTATCGCTAATCAAGCTCAACAAAACAAAGAATTCGTCAATCAAAATGTTCACACCGGTGAACAATTGAAGGTATTAGCAAATAAGGTAGATGCCATAGCAACTCACAATAAAATGTTAGAAATCCAAATCTCCCAAGTAGCACAACACCAAGCTAGTTATGCCGCACCTGCTGGTACGTTTCCTGGACAGCCACAACCCAATCCTAAAGGACATGCTAATGCTATCACATTACGAAGTGGGACAACACTTGATGGACCGGTAGATCCTAGACTCCAAAACCCGACCATGTATCAGAAACCTGAAAAGGAAGCAGCGAAATCGAAAGAACAATCTGAGAATGTAGAGGAAGACGAGAATGAGAACAGAGAGGTTTCAGAAAAACCTTATGTACCTCCACCGCCATATAAACCACCAATTCCATACCCTTAAAGACTTGCAAAATCCAAAAACGAGGGGCAATTCAAGAAATTTGTAGAACTTCTGAAACAATTAAATGTTACTATTCCGTTTACAGAAGCTATAACCCAAATTCCGTCATATGCTAAATTCCTAAAAGAAATATTGTCTAATAAGAAAAAAATTGTTGAAAATGAAAACGTTATGGTAACTGCTGAATGTAGCGCCATAATTCAAAATAACATGCCTCCAAAGCTAAAGGATCCTGGTAGTTTCTCCATACCATGTGTAATTGGAAAATCTATCATAGACAAAGCTCTATGCGATTTAGGAGCAAGTGTTAGTCTAATGCCCTTATCTATTTGCGAGAAGCTCAAACTAGGTGACATGAGACCGACCAAGATGTCCCTACAACTAGCCGACAGATCAGTCAAATTCCCTGTTGGTATGCTAGAAAACATTCTTGTCCGAATAGGACAATTTTACATACATACTGACTTTATAATAATGGACATAAAGGAAGATTCAAACATTCCCATCATATTAGGAAGGCCATTTTTAGCCAGTGCAGGAGCCATTATTAACGTTAAGAAAGGAAACCTCACCTTCGAGGTAGGAGAAGAAAAAGTAGAATTCATTCTTTCCCAATTCTTCAAAGCCTCTGCTATAGATGAATCATGCTGTTTCCTAGACATTATTGATGAATGTGTCAAAGAAATAGAAAGCCAAGAAGACACCTATTTTGGGATGTTGAAAATTCCAACACCAACTATCTTCAAGGACGATGATTGGAAACAAGAATATCACGATGCCAACCTAAGTGAATGTTTCGCCTTAACACCCGATCCTACCCCAACTGATAAGAAAACCGGTATAGAACTTAAAACGTTACCTGGAGATCTTAGGTATGAATTTTTAGATAAAGAACTCGAACGGCCAGTTATAGTCAATGCCAATTTAGGGAAGATCGAAACTGAAAAACATCTTAATGTGTTAAGGAAGTATCCAACCGCGTTAGGATATAATATATCAGATCTAAAAGGAATAAGCCCTTCTCTCTGTATGCACCGCATTATGCTAGAGGAGGACTGCAAGACTTCTAGAGAACATCAAAGACGAATAAATCCTATCCTAAGTGAAGTCGTTAAGAAAGAAGTGCAGAAACTACTAGAGGCAAGCATCATATACCCAATATCAGATAGCAACTGGGTCAGTCCAGTTCATGTAGTACCTAAGAAAGGAGGTGTTACGGTTATAACAAACACAAAAGGCGAATCGGTGGCACAACATACCCAAACAGGATGGAGAATATGTATCGATTACATAAAACTAAACAAAGCTACGCGCAAGGACCATTTCCCATTACCATTCATTGATCAAATGCTCGAGCGCTTAGCCAAACATTCCCATTTTTTCTATCTTGACGGATACTCAGGATTCTTCCAAATTCCCATTCATCCTGATGATCAAGAGAAAACCACGTTCACATGCCCCTATGGTACCTTTGCATACCGAAGAATGTCATTTGGACTATGTAACGCACCTGCAACTCTCCAACGATGCATGATGGCGATTTTCGCAGACTTTTTGGACGGAATTATGGAAGTATTCATGGACGATTTTTCTGTCTGTGGAGAAAGTTTTGAAGGATGTTTATCAAATCTTGAACTAGTATGAAACGTTGTGTCAATGTCAACCTAGTGCTCAACTGGGAAAAATGTCACTTCATGGTGAGACAAGGAATTGTGTTGGGTCACATTGTATCAAAAAGAGGGATTGAAGTCGATAAAGCTAAAATCGAAATTATCAAAAACCTTCAACCACCAAGAACAGTTAGAGAAATAAGAAGTTTTCTAGGACACGCTGGTTTTTACTGACGTTTTATAAAAGATTTCTCTAAATTCACTAAGCCACTAACTGAATTATTGATGAAAGAAGCCGAGTTTATTTTCGACGATAAATGCTTAAACGCATTTGAGATGCTTAAAGAAGCCTTAATTTCAACACCTATAATGCAACCTCCTGATTGGAACCTACCATTCGAAATAATGTGTGATGCGAGCGATTATGCTGTAGGCGCAGTCCTAGGACATCGCAAGGATAAAAAGCTTCACGCTATCTACTACGCAACCAGAACACTCGATCCCGCACAAATGAATTACGCCAATACGGAGAAGGAACTCCTAGCTGTTGTATTCGCATTGGACAAATTTCGTTCCTACTTAGTAGGCGCCAAAATCGTTATTTACACGGATCATGCTGCGATCCGATACTTGCTAAGTAAGAAAGACGCCAAACCACGACTACTCAGATGGATCTTACTCCTACAAGAGTTTGACTTGGAAATAAAAGACAAAAGGGGGACGGAAAACGTAGTAGCGGACCATTTATCAAGATTGGATGGAATCCAAACCGAGAGTGTTCCCATAAACGAAGATTTCCCATATGAACGCCTTATTTCTAAACTAGAGATAGCTCCTACCGACAATTTAGATCAATGCAATGAACATTTAACAACTGCGATAGTAAAAGCCATTTGTACCAACACCACATTACCATGGTTTGCTGATTTCGTTAACTACTTAGCCGTCGGTGTTCTACCACCCGATTTAACGTACCAACAGCGGAAGAAATTCTTCCATGATCTTAAACACTACTTTTGGGATGAACCACTACTCTTTAAAAGAGGCTCCGATGGTATCTACGATCGCTGTGTTCCTAACGATGAAATAGACGACGTCATTGCTCATTGCCATTCCGCCTCTTATGGTGGACACGCTAGTACATCGAAAACTTGCGCAAAAATACTTCAAGCTGGTTTCTTTTGGCCTACTTTATGGAAAGACTTCGACGTAGCAATTATGAACTGCGATAGATGTCAGCGCACAGGAAATATATCTAGACGTGATGAAATTCCGCAAAAAGGGATTCTCGAAGTAGAAATTTTCGATGTATGGGGAATTGATTTAATGGGACCATTCCCCGCATCTTTTGGAAATAAGTATATATTGGTAGATGTTGACTACGTATCAAAATGGATTGAAGCTGTCGCTGCACCCACAAACGATACACGAGTAGTACTTAAACTATTCAAGCATGTTATCTTCCCACAATTCGGTATACCAAGACTAGTAATCAGTGATGGCGGTTCCCATTTTATCTCTAGAATTTTCGAAAAACTGCTTTCAAAATATGGCGTTAAACATCGCATAGCCACACCATACCATCCTCAAACGAGTGGACAAGTGTAAGTGTCAAATAGGGAAATTAAACAAATCCTTCAGAAAACCGTAGCCACTTCCAGAAAGGATTGGTCCTCCAAGTTAAATGATGCTCTTTAGGCATATAGGACAACTTTTAAAACCCCTATCGGAACAACGCCGTTTAAATTAGTTTATGGAAAATCTTGTCATTTGCCAGTAGAATTAGAA
Source organism: Vicia faba (assembly GCA_948472305.1). Taxonomy (NCBI): domain Eukaryota; kingdom Viridiplantae; phylum Streptophyta; class Magnoliopsida; order Fabales; family Fabaceae; genus Vicia; species Vicia faba. Next base: position 1,164,693,108 of record OX451735.1, on the reverse strand, counting down.
CATAAAGCTTATTGGGCCATTAAAACCCTTAACTTAAATTACAAGACTGCTGGCGAGACACGAATATTAGATATCCATGAATTAGAAGAATTGCGTTTAGACGCTTATGAAAATGCTAGAATCTATAAGGAGAGAACAAAAAAATGGCATGATAAGCGTATATCGCGGAAAGAATTTAAGGAAGGAGACATCGTACTCCTATTCAACTCTAGACTGAAACTCTTCCCGGGTAAATTATGTTCCAGATGGTCAGGACCATTCGAAATTAATAAAGTTTTCCCAAGTGGTGCGGTAGAAATTAAAGGAAATTCCATCAAACCATTTATAGTCAATGGCCAGCGCTTAAAGCATTATTTTAACACCGAAAATCTAAACTATTTGGCTTATCTGCAGTTAACTGAGCCACTTACCCCGATACCTAACTGAATAGGTACTGTCTGTCGAGCCATCGACATAAAACAAAAGCGCTTCATGGGAGGCAACCCATGTTTACTTTTAATTATTTTTGCTGTTTTGATATGTTTTTATTTTTATTTTTTCTTAATCTTTCAAATTTTCATGTTGCATCCCTTACTCCTTTTTATTTTTTTATTTTTTACTTTTTTATTTATTTATTTTAAACTTCTTTTTCTTTTTGATTAACTTCGGCATTTTAACCTGAAAATACTAACTTAGTTTTTCATACATTTATTAAACATTTTCAGGGTAATTCATTAGCTTTCATATTTAGCTCCATGGCACGCATAAACTACATGAACATAACCCTGAGAGGTAGGAATCAGAAAAGGCGCTTTGAGGATCTAGTTGAGCGTGAGATGTGTCCTACCATTTATGCTGACGACCATGCTATGACTGCTTTAGGCATTCATGAGAGTGTCATGTATCTGCTACACCAAATAGGTTGGGACATTGCTCCAATTCGGAGATGTTATTGTACCTACCGTAAGTTGACCCTTGAGTTCTTGAGCACACTGAGCTATCTACCAAATCATGGGTTAGGTTTCAACCGCGGGCTGATCACCTTCAGACTGTTTGATATGGACTACCGCTACAATCATAGGGAGTTTGCCAACCTGTTAGGATTCCCTAATGGCCCTGATGTTATCACCATGACCCAAGAAGACCTATTGCTAGATACTGACCTTGATTTCTTCTGGGGTAGCATTGATGGAAACAACCATCCTGAGCCATCTGACCTTTACTCGGAGTCCATCCACAACCCTGCTATCAGGTACTTCTAAAAGATCATTGCCCACACCCTTTTTGGAAAAGAGCAGAATGTTACATCAGTGTCACATGATGAGCTTTTCATCATGTACTGTGCTTCTCAGAATCGTCCAGTAAATGGTGCCACCTATATGCTTACTAATATGGAACGTATTATACAAATACCAAATGCCCCAATCCTCTTAGGTGGGTTAGTCACTATGATCTCCAATGCCATTGGACTCTGAAGGCTTATGTTAGGATCAACTCCGCAGTATGGAATTAAGCCAATGAATATTGAATTTTGCTTCAACACTAGTTTTATAGGAAATCTTGGGCCGAATGAATTTGAGCTACTAATTAACCATGAAACTGTCCACCAGTTTGTACTCCCAAACCCTATCACTAGTGTCCATAATAGAGCAAATTGGCTTTTTGATCTCCACCATCCTCCTACACCGCCTTCGTCTCCTTCCACTATTGACATCTATGAAGTCCCAAATACCTCTCGAGATGCTGAAGATCCTGAAACACCACCTGGCTACCACCAGTTTCCTGACCCATGGGAGAAGCATGTAGTTTCCACTGAGTCCACCTTCCAGGATCCCGAGATACCACCACCACCTCCACCTACTGTCACCCTCGACTCTTTGAATGCAGAAATAACCAGAATGCAGGGTGAGCTTACATCTTTACGTGTGGATTTCATTGCTTTTATGGATTTGGTGACGGACCAACTGGATTTCATGCACCAACATCTGTTCCCTACTTATCGCGGCTAGGAGTAGCCGTCGTTATGTTGATTTGTTCCGCTCTTGCATTTGTATACACAGTGAGGTCACTGTTTAGTTTAAGTGTGTGGGAAAAACCTAGTTTGTTTTAGTATTCTATTATTATTCTGTGCATTTAGTTATTATTTACTTCAAATTCCAAACAATTTTACTAGTTAATGAAATTTCAATTATTCATCAAGTTTCAATTCTATTGTCTTACTGCTATTATTTCATTTTTAACAAAGTTTATTCTTTACAAAATTTTTTAGCAGAAACATACATTTTATTTCAATATTTTAGTTTATTTTTCATTTTTATTAATTTTACTGTGTGTTACATCAGATATTAAATTTACTGTTCATATTTTTTGCAAAATTTTGTCACAGATGTGTGTTGAAAATATTGTGCATGCTTATTGTGTTAGAGTTATAATGTTGGAAATTAAAGTGTTTCGTTCATTTCATTAATATAATTATTTAAATGTGTGACGCTCGTAACGCCCCCATGACGAGCGTAACACGCGTTTTACCGTGTTATGCCCGTCAGCCCAATGTGACGACTGTCACGCGCGCCCAATAGCAGATTCTGCTATTACAGAAGTCATTCCACTTTCCTCTCATTCTTCCCTTTTTCCCCAAAACCGTAACATACCCATTCAAATTTTCTCTCAACTTCCAAAACTCTAACACTTAAAACTCCATCAACCCACTACTCAATCCACATTCCAAACCATTTTCATGATTCAATCTTTTGCATGCACTATGGCCAACAATCAGCAAGTCCCCAATCTCACTTTCAGATCCGGCAAGCAAGGTGAAACCCAACGACTCAAATTCTAGAAGTTCCAACGCCGTGGTCTTCAACCTACACGGTATGTTGACCTTGATTGTTTGAGGAATTTGAGACTGCTAGACAGTGTCCGACAACTTTTGCAGAGCGTGAACTTATGGAACCTATGCCGCGAACCGCAACCCATTTACGAAACTCTGACCTTTGAGTTTTTGAGTTCCCTTGCATACATTACTCCCTCTGGTGCCACGAACAAACTCTTAGGCGTAGCCAAATTCCGTATGTTTGGCACTGAGCATCAGCTGTCCCAAACTGACATCGCACGACTGTTTGGTTTCTGTTCTGACGAAGGTGTTCACCTCCGGGTGCCGGATAATTTCGGCGAGGAAGCTTTTAACTTATGGCACAGTATGACGAACATTCGTGCCGGATCCTCTGACCACCTCAACGCCATACATATTCATAATTCGGCTATCCGATACTTTCATCGCATCCTCTGCAACACCATCTTCACCCGTGACAGCAACCACAAGCTCAACTCCAAGGAGCTCTTCTTTATGCATTGCGCATTCACCGGCCAGAAGATCAACGCCAACCTTCTATTTCGGAGGGCTTGTCACTTCTCTTGCCATAGCCCTGAATTATGGTGCCGCTCTCCCAGATATGCCTTCTATGGCACCGGCTTTGCTGACTCTGGACCACTGCAAGGCCGCACACCTCATTTATGAGCGGGAGGATGGCAGATTCCATCCTGTGATCAGAAACATTGTTTATCATAACATCACTTTGCCTTGCAGGGACCAAATCGATCCATAAAACAGAGCTAACTGGTTATTCGATCTGGCAGCTCCCGAGGGGCGTGTTCCTACTCATGAAGACCAGCCTAATGCCCCCGCAGACGAAATGAAAGAAGAGATGGACAGTGCTGCCCCCGTCCACAACACTCCAGGACCTTCATCTGCACCACCTCCTTTTACTCTTGAAGACGTTCTCTGCGCCATCCATCAGCAAAACCAAATGAGTGCCGCACTTGAAAGAAGACAACAGGAACAATATGAGTATTTATACGCACAAAACACTCTGATTTTGAATGGCCAGCGGAGCATGAATGAGAGGTTGGACGAGGCCCTGTCGGAACTCAACGCCTTAAGGTTGGACGTCAGCACCCTTGGGTACCAGGACACTGACACATAAGCCACTCCTACCAGGCGCTCTCGCACCATGAGTAGAGGACGTGGCCATCAATAGTTTTCTTTATTTTCTAAGTAGTTTACTTTTTCTGTTTCATTTCCTTTTTGTTTTTTTTTTGTATTTGTATTTCCCCGCCTATATACCGCAACATTGAGGACAATGTCAGATTTAGTGTGGGAGAGGTACCTTTCCATCTTCCATAAACAAGTAATTTTTTACGATATCTCTCAATTTAAATTTTTCGCTTTATTCAGCCATACCGAAAATTTTTACTTTATCTTCGCATTATCCCGACATACCTATCTTAACGAAATCCCAGTTGAGGAAACCGAGAACGATTCAACAAGATCGATACGGTTATGACACCGTAGACTTCCTACTTACGCGATCCGTTTCAATAACCATTATACCTATATCTTGAGTTTTAGTCCTAAAGTAACCCCTAGTAGTTTATACTAGCAGTCAGCACCGTCTTGACACAAACCACGTGGAGAATCGATGAATATAAGTGTTTGATGCCTGATCAATGAAATATCCTTCTTATCTCGCTGCTAAAAGAAAAGAAAATTTTGTGCACCAAAATACAAGGTGACATATAAGAGTTGAGCAAATAATGAAGGAATCCACAGTTGGTTGGTTCAGAGGTATCTGGTTCTGAACTTGGTAGGGCGTGCTACGGCCCGATCCCCAACAACCTCCAATTTGGATAACATATGTAGGGTTGCCACATTCGTGTACTAGACCCCGTGCTAAAAGGATCAAAGTCACTAACCGGTTACTCCACTACGTGCGTGCTAAGACAAAGGGCTTAATGTGATTGCGCCAGAACAAAACCGGGTGAAATAGATACGAGGAACTCTGGGCATAATTATAACGGAACTGTTGGACAGCTCGTTTGAAATGGAAGCCTACGACTAAGCCTATTGCTTGTGTCATTAGCGTATCGTTAGTGTTTCACTTAAGTATCGGTTGAACCGACGAGGATTTCCTGTAATTGCTTTAAAAATCAAAGGTATGCCATGCATGTGCACTCGATAAAACTTGTCTGATCTTTCTAAATGACTATTTGCTTGAGGACAAGCAAAGGTTTAAGTATGGGGGAATTTGATAACGAGAAATCATATCATATAATTACTACATTTTTTTATCGATTTTCATAATACATTAACTCGTTTAACTCCCGATTGTTCCGAGTTTTTGTGTCTTTTCACAGGTACAACATGTTTCAAATCAAATCAGTGAAAAAGGATCACATGAAGGAAGCTAACCAAGAATCAGAAGAAAAAGAACCAAATCTGCAAAGTTTGCAGATTTTATTGCTGTGACGACCGTCACACCCCATGACGAGCGTAATGCGCGCACAACTTGAAGGACGCTCGTCACACATCATTGACAAATGTAACACGCTATTTAAGCGCATTACGACCGTCACCTCCTCATGACGACCGTCACACGCTTAATGCAACGTTATGCATAACATGAGACGTGGGTAACGTAATGGACGGTTTTCTTCTCCTACAATTCCTCAACTTCAGCAACTATCAATCCGAGTCTTACTCCACTCAAGCAATTCCTAAATTCTCTTAACTGCAAAAATCCTCTTCTATAAATAGGAGGCATTTTAATGGAACAGGGTCGGAGATTTTTCTACAGAGCCAAACTTTTGCCCTTCTGCATTATTTTATTTTATTTGCTTTTGAACCATTTTTATACCTACTGTAACTTTTAGTTTCCAGAATTAGTTTCCAAAGTGTTAGTTCTTCATCTAAGAATTAACACGGGCATATATTTCAATTAATTGCAAGGATATTGTACGCACTCAAGATTACCACAACAACATTATTTACAGGTTTTTATGCAATTGGTTTTTATTTATTCTTATGCCATGTTAGTTATTTTTATGAATGGTATTTTACCTTGAATGATTACTAAATATACTATGTCTGGCTAAATTCGTTTGTACCGGTATGTGACTCCCAAGCGATTCACCGAATTCCCGAAGTCCGACTATCACATACCGGTATAGCTATTACTATTGTTTTTAATTAAACTTTTTTCCCCTAAAACGAAATATTCATCGCTTAGTTAAACAATTGTAACATTAGATCGTATGTGATTGATCCTCAGTCTCTGTGGGTTCAATAATCATTTAAAACTAGAACGACTAAACTGTATACTTGCAGTTAGTATCCCAATAGACTCATAAAGTCCCGATCATAAAACCAAACTTGTCAGTTTTGTGTGTGAAGTCAGGGAGTTGTCACCAATTTGCACATCCACCTTGATCAACAACAGCCCTGGTGTTGTACCCCAAAATTTTCCCTCCCATGTTTCTCAAGACATATCAAGAATAATCTCCAAGTGACTCAAGTTAGCTCAAGAGTTGGACAGTCAAATCACCTCCTAAGGCAGTCAACCTCAAATTAGGGTTTTGTGTTGCATCAAGGTCCTTACATCAAAATGACCTCAAGTTCTCCCCAATGTCCTAATATGTTCTTAAGATCATCCATGTCAAATTTCAAGACTTGCAGAGGAAGTTTGGTCAGTCAATTGCTCAAGAGGCCCAAAAATCGACTGTGCTAGGGCAAAAGTCAACTGTGACCTACAAACAATCAAACCTCAAATTTTTTTGTCAACATTCTCATTTTGAAGGATAATTCATCATTTTGATCAAGGGTTGATCATGATTCATCAAGGATTGCTCAAGATTCATCAAGATTCAAAAGTTGCTAAATTAGGGTTTTATAGGAAAAGTCAACTCAAATTTGACCAAGCATAACTTTCTCATACTTTATGAGAAATGACCCATTCAAAGCTCATTTAGAAGAGGATGAAATTTCCTACAATCCATCTTCACACCCAAATATCAAGAAATGCACTCACAGAAAGTTACAAATTTGGACATTATAGGTCATTTTTGAAAGTCAACAAAAACACCTTTTTTTCCAAAGCTTATAACTGGAGCATAGAATATCAAAATGATATGAGACCAATTGGGTTGGTTAGAGGACATCTAAAGGTTTCTTTAAAGTCCAATAACACCTCCAAAAGTTCAAAATTGAAGAAGTTATGCATTGTTGAAGTTGGGCATTTTTCCAAAATTGCCAAAAGTCAACTATCCTCAAAACTCCAATTTTTGACAAAAGGGCCCATTGTTTCCCACTTGATTTGATCTTTTCACACCACACACGTGTCCTATCTTAAATTTCATGACCAATTATTAATTTTTTTTTTTATTTGATTTTTATTGATTTAATTCATTTTTAATCAATTTAAATCAAAATAAAATCTCAATATTAATAACTTGTGATCTTTTTGATTGATACAACTTTCAATTAATATCATGAACACAATCAAATTCATGCCAAGCCATATCATGCACAAAATATTGGATTTGGAAAGTATTTGAAGGCCTTTAATGGAGGAATCATATCATATCCAAAGTCATCAATTCACATGGATTGAAGGCCCAATTCTTAACCTAATTGCTTCTAATATACTCACACAAGCATAAGGCATCAAGGACACGACCAGAAAGCTGCCCAAATCAAAAAACCAAAACTCAAAAAAGCTTGAAAAAGTTGGAGATCGAAATCTTGTTTGGAGTCCAATTCAAGGCAAAAGCTCAATGTAGCCTTCTTGCCTGACATCCCCTGGAGCTAAAGCAACTATTCGCGAGTCCTAAAACCACCGGAAACGCGCTGTAAGTGTCCATGAATGTGGCCCTGAACACGAAATCACATTCTCTGATTCTTGCATCCTTTCACCAAAACCTTTGCATATTTGTGTTTGTCGCTTCATTTAGAACATTTTTACATTATATGATTTTGTTTTGGTAGCCTGTATAGCCATGCCGGAAGCTAGGGTTCTGGTTCTTGTTTTTTAGGCATTTGCTTTGCAGGGAAAATTGGGACAAATAATGGCCATCGTTGTGTTCAGGGAGGAGAGACGAACATGATGGTGGTTTTAGTTTGTATTTATATGGCCTGGAATTCATGTTAGAAGCAAGCCACGGATTTTGTTGCGGATCCAAATCCGCAGGAAAAAGTACAGGTTTTGTTGAAGAAGACGAAGACGTGGCTCGTCTTCATTGGCCCATTCAAACCAAATCTCGCGCGTTTTTAATTTCCAGCATATTGTTTGATTCCTCCATATAATAATTATTACTTATTCTAATAAGAAACAGGCGCATTAGTTGAGTTGGCAAGCACACTAGTGGATTGTCTCATGAGACCTGGGTTCGAATCCCAGGTCCCTCAACGCCTTTGTATTATTTTGTTTCAAATTATTCCATGCAGTATACCAAGCGTAGTACACCATGCATCATCACCTGATCTTCTGCTAGATGGCCTTCAGGCCAAATCCAATGGTCTAGATTGAGCAACCACCATAGGCTCCAGTCAACTTGGCACATGGAATTGCAAAGGTCAACCCAGGCCAGCGCCTGTTGGGCCTTGAAAATGCTATCCTCACCTTCAAATCAGGCCCACACCCCTTTGGTTATTTCTTTCTATATCTTTTATTTATTTTATTTAATTGTTTTATTAATTATTATTATTATTTACACTAACCAATTAATTTTCCTCATAAAAATCAGAAAACACCATAAAATATATTTTTATTAAATTCACCATTTTATTTTGGTAAACAAACTAATTTAATTAATTTAGTGATAATTAGGTTTGACTTTTAATGTTTTTTTGCAATAAATTAAAATCAATGTAGAATTAGGTTTTTTTACTAACTTTTAACCATTTTATTTTATTTCCTGAAATATTTTCATATAAAAAAAAATACCAAAAATATTTTCATTAATTAATTAATTTAATTATTAACATAGATTTAATTTCCATAAATTCAAAAATAACAAAAAACATGCTTTCTTTCAAAAAAGGGTCAAAACCCTAAAAAATGCACCGTTTTAATTTTCTGGCACGCGATCCATATTTCCAATATTGTAATTGCTTCTGGTGTGTAATAACTTTTAATTAGGACTTTAATTATTTACCGCTTTATTTAACTTTCCGCAATTTAAATTAAAGGGTTGCTTTTGGCGATGTAAATACCCGACGCCTTGTAATAGTTTAGATTTAATTTCCGCAATTTAAATTCCGCAACTATACACTGTTAGATGTTTGATAATAGGGAATGCATGACAAGATCAAATGTATGAACTTAAAATCAACATAGCTCACCCATGACATGTACAGATAAAATTAACCGAACCTACACACTTGCACATGCGCACTCTTAGGGTGCACCTCACTTGGTTGCCTTTGAACGTGGTCATTGAGTATAGGAAGTTTTAGAGGTCGTCCTCTTGTCCAAAGATCATAAGTTTCCTCGAAACGGTTGCCTCAGATAAAATGATCTAAGACATTAGGGTTACCACTAAGGCGTCCTAACATTGCTTTAGTGACCACACATCCCTTAATCGAATTGACCCTTAAACTCCAACGACGGTGCTACCTACTCCTCAATAGTGGGATAGCATTGTCTAAAGGACATTTGTACAGATTAATCCCTTTTTCGAGTAGGTAGATGGTTCTTAAGTACTTGCTCATTCTAAAACAAAACAAAACTTTTCGCACTTACACACCTTTCAAACAAAAACTCTTTTCAAACCCACAAACACAAAGAAAAGCAAAATTTTGAAAACACAATGAGCAAGTACCTAAGAGCCCGTGGATAACAAAGGATAGAAAGGGTGCTAACACCTTCCCTTTCTATAATCTACCTCCCGAACCCGAGAAACATCTCGAAAAAGGAATTTTTCTGTGCTTTTTTCCTTTCCTTGTTGGATAAAATAAAAGACGATGGTGACTCTTGCTTACCGCGAAATTTTGCGAAAACAAACGCAAAACGCAAACCAGCATTCCAAAATAGTCAGTTCTCATTCCCACCGATCACACCTGGCATCTTTGAGGGAAGCCATCTTCAATGGAGGTTTGTCAACAACAACTTCAGTCGACGCGAAAGTCTGGGGAACCTCTTCAAAATTCTAACACGGGGTTTCGATGAACTCTCCATCCATCTCCACATACCGGAAGGAGTTAATGTGACTCACCATGTACTCCTCTTCACCTTGTATCGTAATAATCTTCCCTTTCACTGGATATTTCAGCTTCTGATGGAGCGTAGAAGTCACTGCCCCAACCTTATGAATCCAAGGACGACCCAACAAGCAAGAATAAGATGGTCGGATATCCATCACATAGAAGGTAGATGCAAAAGTCTGAGAGCCAACTTTAACAGGGACATCCACCTCCCCGTGCACCATCCTTTTCGACCCATCGAAAGCCTTAACCACAATGTTACTTGGTTTTAGAGTCATACCTTCACAGTTCAGACGGTCTAATGCCTTCTTTGGTAAAACATTCAATGAAGACCCAGTATCCACCAACACGTGAGCCAGAGTAGTGCCCCTGCACTCGATCGAGACGTGAAAAGCATCATTGTGATTTCTTCCTTTAGCAGTCAGATCTGCGTCTGAGAAACCCAAACCATTGTCAGTAGTCAAACTAGCCACACAGTCTTTGAATTGATCAGTAGAGGTTTCCTGCGGCACATGTGCAGTCTTGAGGAAAGCAATCAAAGCCTTTGCATGGGCTTCAAAGCATAACAACAAGAATAACATGGAGATTTTTGATGGGGTCTGCCCCAGCTGCTCCACTACATTTTAGTCTCTCTTCTTGATAATCTTCAGAATTTCCTCTATCTCCGGCTTAGAGGCTTCTACAAAAATCTTTTTAGGTGCCTCCGTCCGGGCAGGCTCACCTGTAACTTCTTTGCCCCGAGGGTCAGATGACTCGGCGACAGGAGTGATAACTGGAGTAAGAATCGGAGCGGTAGATGATGTATTGGCAGATGGAATGACAATAGTTTTTGGAACAATTGGAGGAGAAATCTCAGGAGAGAAAAGTCTTCCACTTCTGGTGACCTTGCTAGCCCCGACAATATTTCCGATATCAGCGTCAGCTTCTTCATTCTTAAAGTCTTGCTTAATTCCATGGTAATACACATCAGCACCATAGTGCCATAGGACAACCTTGTCTGAAGTGTATGGGATGGGACCAGGAACAATAATGATCAACTGAGCGATTTTTGGAACAAATGTAATCCTAACAGGCATTCTCGAGGAAGCCTTGGAAGGATTGGCGAAAATGGTTATGATGGCAACATCTTCAATTGGAATTAATGGAGTCAAAGTCTTCTCAAACAAGATCTCTTTATTATCCATTAGGCGCTGAACACCTGATTTCAATAAATGGCAACCAGTAGGTAGAATTGAACATAGGTGGCAACCTTCGCCACAACCCAGAAATAAACCGGCCAACAAAAGATTCTTCTTCACTGTCATTAGAGGAGTAGATATGTCTTCCATAGAGGTCACAAACAAATCATCATCCACAACATTTACTCCATGACCATGCTTAGGCATATGAGCATTTATAACATTGGGTTTCTCTGGAGCGTCAAAATCGATCTATTTAGCTTCAATCAAATCTTGCACCCTATTTTTCAAAGCCCAACAGTTGTTCGTATCATGGCCCGGGATATCAGAGTGATAGGCACAGCGGGCGTTGGGATTATATAGCGGAGATGTGGTGCTGGGATTCTTTGGGGCTTCCCTCAGAGTTACCAGATTGGTTTTCAACAATTGTGGTAGAATCTGAGACAAAGTCATGTTAAGCCGAGTGTACTGTCTTTCTGGCCTATCCATTCTTTGCTGATTGATGCGTTGTGGGGCAACGATCTTTCTTGATATTACTACCGCATTCACCGCTTGATGGTGTTCAGGTTGGTTTTGGCTCCTCGAGCTGTAGACTGCACTAGCTTCTTTCTTACCAACAAAAGGCTTTTTCACTGCACTGGATGACACATCCTTATGTATCTTACCACTTCTGATACCAGCTTCAACTCTTTCCCCAGTCATAATCAGTTCAGTGAACCCAGATGACAAACTACCGACCAGATGATTGAAAAATGGACCAGACAACGTCCCAAGAAACATGTCAACCAACTCCCTGTCAGACAGAGGGGGTTGGACTCTTCCAACCAGATCTCTCCACTTCTGAGCATAGTCCTTAAAACCTTCGCTTGCACCCATAGACATGCCCTGAAGCTGAGTACGAGCAAGGTCAGCATTATACTGGTACTGCTTGTAGAAAGCAGCAGCAAGGTCCTCCCAGTTGCGGACATTAGATCCTTCCAATTGATAGAACCATTCAAGTTGAGTCCCTGACAGACTATCTTGAAAGAAGTGTACCCACAGATTCCTATCAGCAGTGTAAGGTTGAACTTTTCTGACGTATGAGCGAAGATGGAGTTTTGGACAGGATACTCCATCGTACTTAGCAAAAACTGGAGCTTTGAACTTGTGAGGATCACCACCTCAGATGCTAGTCCCAAATCTCCGAAGTCCAACCCAGGAACCTTCTAAATCTCCATAGAACTTAGACGGCCCTCAAGTTGTTTGTACCTATCCTCGGCAGGAGAATACTGTTCCTCATCAAAGTCAGTGTCATTATCAGAGACCACATGATTAGGCCCCCTTTCTTCCTCTTGATTCTCTCCTCCTTTGGATGAATGAGATAGATCGGCTTCCTGTCACAACCTATTCCCAAATATGTGACCCATGTTCAGAAGAACCACCTTCTTCTTCTTCTTCTTCTTCTTCTTTTCCTTCTTCAGGATGAGAGTCTTCAAATCTGCTTTCCCTTTAGCCAGGTTCAAGAACATCTCTTGGAATTGAGCATTCTGAGCCTGAAGGGCTTTGATAGCTTGATCGGTAGGCCTTTCAGAAGACATCTTGTGCTGAAATAAACAGCGAAGAAGATGAGAAACGTGTAATGGCACCTGTGATGAGGTGCATGATAATGGAATGCGTATGAAATGATTTCAAAGACTTTGAGAGATTTAAATTTGTAAGACAAAAATGAAACACACTTTATTAGATAAACTGGTAAAAATGTTTAACAATGCCTTTAAGGCGTTACAAAGGAAATAACTGAAAAATAAATCTAAACTAGAAACAATAAAAAACATCAGAGCTCCCATGGTCGCTTCCCCTTCGTGCTGACATAATCGTTGATTATCCTTTCATTCTCAAGTTGCCTCGTGAGCTTCAAGATCTTCCTATCTTGCTCATGATACTTCTCTCGGTAGGTATCCCTTTCTTCCCTCAACTGAATCCAAGATCTCTTCAATGCCCCAAGATCAATAGGCATGTATGAATAAAGGACTGTATAAGGAACACCTTCTTCATTGGTATGCTCCACAATCTCTGGCAGCACAGCTTCATAGGGCATCCCAAACTTCTGAGCACGAGCTCGGACCCACTGGAGATAAGGTTGCATAGGGAGAGAAGTCTTCGGTCCTAGCTAATGAGGGTCATACCTGTTCACCATGCCCCAAGCTCATATGAACCTTCGGTGATGCTCATTAGTGTCTCCCTTATAGTCAAAGACAATGTCCTCAAGAAGCAACTCATGGGGACCGTCTCTCCGAGCGCGACCAAACTATCGTAAGGCCAAACAAGGACTGTAGGTTATACCTCCTCTGATTCTGAGCAATGGGACATTAGGGTATCCTCCACATAAATCAATGACAGCAACCTTTTCCATGTCTTTAGAACTCCGAAGAATGTCCGTATGGGCAAGGGACATTATCCTATAAGACCAACCTAAACCTTCCTCATTCTTCAATACAGGCTTGGGGAGGTGCGAAATAAACCACCTCGCTAGCAGCGGCATACAACACATGAGGGTCCCTCTTCTTCTCACAGTACGAGTGTAGAGGGCATGTAGGATATCACCAAGAAGAGTAGGCACATGATTACGAGACAGGAAGATCTTAACCGCATTCACATCTATGAAAGAATCTGGATTCGGGAAAAGAACCAAACCGTAGATGAGGAGAGCCAAGATGTCTTCAAAAGCTTGAAAGTCTAAGTCATTCCAGAACTGTTGAGCTTGATCCATCAGAAACTTAGCCAAGAAACCTTTAACCCCGCTACGTGTCTCCCAGTTGGATACTACATCATCCCTTTTTAGGTGTAAGGCTGAAGCAATGTCCTCAGGTCTAGGAGTCTCTTCCAAACCTGTGAAGGGTGTCTGCTCGAGAATGGATATGCCCAGTAAATCAGAAAACTCTTCCAAAGTAGGAACTAGCTGATAATTCAGGAAAGTGAAGCAATGATGCAATGGGTCGAAGAACTGGAAGAGCACACTCATCATCTGCTCATCAAACTTTGAGGTAACCAAACCAAGAAGCTAACCATGTCTCCTAATGAATGATGAAGTATCATAAATCTTCGAGGCCAAATCTTTGAGTTGAGCAGGTATTTGCACAAAGTTAACTCGGATGGTGTTTCTGCGCATGGAAGCCATAATCTGCAAAATAGAACAAAGATAAATCCCCTTGGTCTTTGAAATGGTTAGTGTAATGAAGTATGCAGGCTATGTGATGATGCATGATGTCATGATAAAGCACACAACAGGCATAGCAGATAACTGACATGGTAAAGGCAAATAAGTCACACAAGAGAGCCCTTAAGTTTCAGGCTTGCATGAAGTCTAGGTACTACCCTCTTGAAGTTCAGTTGGTTCAACCTGTCCTAATAATAGTAATCGGGGTCTATGGGTTCTCAATATCACTAAACATCCTCCATTGGTCATGGTGTCAGCTCACGCAATCTTTTCTTGCAGCCGGAACTATCTCGAGAGTATGGTCTCAATGAATGCAGTATCGAGTATCAAGCAGTTCTCAACTCTATACCGAGGCCGGCTATCTCACTACTTCTTATAGCCAAGTTGGTCAATTATAGGTTATAAGGTCAGTTGATGCTTAACGACACACATAGCAGCCCCGTATTCTCCTCGTTTCTCCACAAGGAATACCGGTACCAACCAATGTGCCACATCAACGTAGCTACTGCTTCAACCGTATCGGTCTATGCTGTACAGTTCCCTCACAGTTTATTGCTACTTACCTACAAGGTGTCCCCCAGATCCGGGTTAGGATCTATAGTAACTCCGATACAAAGCCCACAAAAATAATGCAATCAAATCAAACAATAGAAGAAAATATGATGAACTATTCCTAAGGTATACCCCACTTATTATCCCCAGCAGAGTCGCTAGTTCTATGATACGGTGGCAGAACCGACTGTGAATACTGGTTTGCGTTTTACATTTTTTTGTTCGCAAAATGTCGCGGTAAGCAAGAGTCGCCACCGACTTTTATTTTATCCAACAAGGAAAGGAAAAAAACATAGAAAAATTCGTTTTTCGAGATTTTGAGTACGGGGGGTAGATTATAGAAAAGGAAGGTATTGGTACCCTTTCTATCCATAGTTTTCCATGGGCTCTTAGGTACTTTCTCATCATTTTCAAATTGCTTGTGTGTTTATGTGATTTGAAAAGTTTTTGTTTGACTTTGATTTAACCCTTGTATCAGTCCTCAAGAGTGTTACGAAGTTGTTTTGAAAACTTTATTTGAAAATGAGTGTAAGTGTGAAAAGTTTGTTTGGATTGAGAAAGTACTTAAGAACTAATCTACCTACTCGAAAAAAGAATCGTTCTATGTTTGTTTCCTTTAGACAACGCTATCCCACTATTAGTGAGTAGGTAGCACCATAGTTGGAGTTTTTTGGGTCAATTCGAAAAGGGACGTACAGTCACTAAAGCAATGTTAGGACGTCTTAGTAGTAACCCTAATGTCTTAAGATCAATTATTCGAGGCAACAATTCCGAGGCAACCATTCTGAGGCAACTTTGATCTTTGAGACAAAAGGGCGACCACTGAAACATCCTATACTCAATGACTGTTTACCGAAGGCAACCGAAGTGGAGTGTACCCTAGGAGTGCGCATCTGCGAGTTATTCAATTTCAAATTATCATCTTTGCACATTTTAGGGTTATCTAATTGTTTTAACGTTAATCATACATTCTTGTCATGCATCCCTAATATCATACATCTAACAGTTTAATATTTGCGGAATTAAAAGTGCGGAAATTAAACTACGCTATTACAAGGCTTCGGGTATTTACATAGCCAAAAACAAACCCTTAAAACAAAAGCGATAAATGAAAGATAAAAGTCCTAATTTAAGCTATTACAACTTGTGAGCAATTACATTAATAGGGTAAAAATAAATGATAAAGCGTGCGCGAGGAAATTAAGAACGAGATAGAGCTAGGGTTTTGACCCCTTCTAACCTAATTGAAAGAAAAAAATGTTTTTGTTGTTTTTAAGAAAAGAATTAGGTTTTAAGATTAAATACACAATTAATTATCTTATTAAATTAATTAAAGAAAATAATTATTCTAACCTATTTTTATGTTTTTGGATATTTTGAGAAAAAGAAAATAGACTTAAATTATAAACAAAACCCTAATTGTTCTAATTAATTTTAAGTTTATTTACAAAAAGAAATTAAAGTTATCTAAAATTAAATAACCTAATTAATTAATTAATTTTTTTGATAAAAAATAAAATCTAAACCTAATTTGATGAAAAGTTGATTTTATGTGATTTTTGATAAAAAGAATAATTGTTTGTTAGTAAAACAAATAAATAAATTAAATAAAGCAAAATATAAAAAGAAAAGGTAAAGAGATAATGGGCCTGAAACAACAATCTGAGGGGGGTGGATAGCAATCTGGCCCAAGAAGAATTTGGCCCACGCTTGACTTTTTGGATCTGATGCTACGCGTTGACTGTAGCCCATGATGGTCCCTCATATGATGGCATTAGATATGGCCATCTAGACATCTGGAAGGTTGGATGAGGAGGTCACATGGTAGTCTTCACCAGCAAGCATGCGACCGATTATTGAAAATAAAATAACATGAAGCAAATGGGGGGACATGGGATTCGATCCCAGGCCCTAATGCATTTTACCCTCACCCTGTAACCAACTGCGCTAGCTGTTTTTGTTATATATAACATAAACAATAATTATTATATAATAAGCAAGCGAAATAAAGAAATATGCGCGCGAATTTTCAAACGAATGAGTGAGGTGATGCCACGCCATCATCCATGTCCTTGGTCCGTTGCTAAAAGTGAAACACTTTTACCTACAGACATATGTCTGTAGCTACAACCTTGGCTCGGTCCAAAATCCTTCCTGAACATGATAAATGATTTCTAATACCATGTATCGAGCCTTCTTGTCATCCTGAACATCATGGTACCCTTCATGAGGGCTAATTTTGCCTGCACACAAAAACCCTTAAACGGAACCAAAAACCCTAACAATGGCAATTCTTGATTCAATTCACAAAAATGAAATTGGGTGATATGGATAGCTTGCAAATGTGTTAAGGAACAAGAATGTACAATTATTTCAGGCTATAAGTATCAGAATGATGCAATTCCAATTCAAGAAATAACCAAGGTCGTGGCTGACTTACAGTGCGATACAGGGCTTGAAAGTGCTTGTTCTTGATTGGTTTTGCTTGCTGGTGATCCCAGGAAGCGATTGGGATGGTCAAGAGGCTTTGTAATGGCCTGGAAGTATGAATTCGACTTAACACATTTTCTTTGATTTTTCTAGTTTGGTTCTTGTTGCCGCGCCTCTCTCTAGCCTTGCTTTAGGTCTGCAGATCATCCTTATGTATTGAGGAATGGATTAGGGTTAAAACCTTGATCTCAATCTTCCTCCATTATTGATTTTGATATTGATTTGATTCCCTTAAAAACCATTCCAAAAATAGGCCTAATTCAATCTTTTCGTGCAAACCAAGCCCTTACACGAATTCTATCTCATGCTAGCTGGATATAGGACCTGAAACATGTGCAAAATCTTGAGATTTCAATGTTTTGGATTTTCTCATGATTTGTTTTGATTAAAATTGATTTAATTAAAATAAAAATCAAAATAAATAATAAAAACAAGATAATGACAAGTGTCAAGGGCTAGGGCTCGTGGACCATGTTGCCAACTCAAAACAAGTGCAAAACATTGGGCCCATTTGGCAAAAATTGCAATTTGAGGCATAGTTGACTTTTGGCTATTTTGCAAAAAAAGGTAAACTTCACCAATGCATAAATTCCTCAATTTTGACTCTTTAAAGGTGTTCTTGGACTTTTTAGGAAGCTTGAGATGTCCTCTAAGAAACCCTTTTGGTCTTATCTCAATTTGATATTCCATGTTCATGTATGAAGCTTTGACAAACAAGGTGTTTTTGTTGACTTTTCAAAATGACCTATAATGTCAAAATTCATAACTTCTTGTGAGTGCATATTTTGAATTTGGGAGATGAAGATGAATTGTAGGGAATTGCATCCTCTTCAAAGTTATCTTTTTATGGGTCATTTCTCATAAAGTATGAGAAAGTTATGCTTGGTCAAAGTTGAGTTGACTTTTCCTACAAAACCCTAATTTAGCAACTTTTGGGTTTTGATAAATTGTGAGCATTCCTTGATGAATCATGATCAACCCTTGATAAAATGATGAATAATACTTCAAAATGAGAACGTTTACAAAAAATATTGAAGTTTGACTGTATGTGGGCCACAATTGACTTTTGCCCCAGTACAGTCGATTTTTAGGCTTTTGAGTAGTTGACTGAGCAAACTTCCTCTGCAAGGCTTCAAACTTGACATGGATGATCTTGAGAACATATTAGGACATTTATGAGAATTTGAGACCCTTTGGACTCAGGTATCTTGATGCAACATGAAACCCTAATTTTGAATAGAATGCCTTAGGAGAGAGTTTGTCTGGTCAACTCTTGGACTTCCTTGAGCAATTTGAGAACCTCAATTGAAATGTATTGAAAAATATGGGAGGGAAAATTTTGGGGTACAAAAATTCGGTATGTAGGCAAGAGTGAAGCAGAGAAGATTATTGCAGATTTGCATGAAGGCACCTTTGGCACCCATTCTAGTGGGCACACAATGGCTAAAAAGATCTTACGGGTAGGATACTACTGGTCCACTATGGAAGTAGACTATTATCAGCATTCAAGAACTTGTCACAAGGGCCAGATCTATGTTGATAAAGTAGATGTTCCTCCGGTCCCCTTGAAAATTTTGAGTGCTCCTTAGCCATTCGTAATGTGGGGAATCGATGTGATTGGGGAGATTAGACCTAGGACTTCTAATGGGCACCGTTTCATCCTGGTTTCCATTAATTAAATCACAAAGTGGGTCGAGGCAGCCTTATTTTCTTCTGTTACCAAGAACATTGTGGCCCGATTCATCAGACATAACCTTATCTGTCAGTATGGAATTCTAGAAAGAATCATCACGGATAATGGTACCAATCTCAATAATACCATGATCATCGAGATCTGCATGCAATTCAAGATCCAGAATCATAACTCTTCTCCTTACCGGCCGGAGATGAATGGCGTTGTAGAAACTGCTAGTAAAAAAATAAAAAGATCATACAAAATATGACAATGACATATAAAGACTGGCACGAGATGTTACCATTTTCTCTTCATGGTTACCGTACCACAATACTCACATCAACAGGGGCAACTCCTTTCTCTCTAGTATACGATATGGGAGCTGTCCTACCCATTGAAGTCCATATCCCTTCCTTGAGAATCTTAAAGGACGCAGGTTTGAATGAAGACAAATGGGTTCAGACTCGACTTGACCAATTAAAACTGATTGATGAGAAAAGGCTTGCGGTTGTCTGTCATGGCCAGATGTACCAAAAACGTATGGTCAAAGCTTTTAACAAGAAGGTCAGATGTCAGGTATATCAGGATGATGACCTAGTAATCAAGCACATCATATTGTCGCAAGGAGATCCAAGGGGCAAATGGACTCCCACATACGAAGGGTCATTTGTGATCAGGAACATATTTTCTGGTGGAGCCATGATCTTAACTACTATGGACGATAACGACCTTCGCACCCTATAAACGCGATCATAGTTAAAAGATACTATGCATGAAGAAAGACCAGCTAGGTTGATTGGACTAGGCAAAAATAAGGGCATCCCGGTGAACCAAAAGTATTTGGGCAAAAATTAGGGATATACATATTAAAAAATCTGTACACTCGGCAAGTCGAAAACCTGAAAAGGCGGCTTGGGCAAAAAAGGGTATCCCGGTGGACTGAAAACCCGAAAGGGCGGTCCAAGCAAAAGTTAGGGATTGGAAGCGTATAACTATATCCCATTGCATCACCTTATAGCCAATCTTTGATAACAACTATCAAGCTCAAGTGGTACTAATCAATCCAGTCAGCTTCAGACAAGCAGCAAAGAAATGAGACGCTCAAAGACATAAAGGCAATAGCAGAATGGGAACCCAATGGGATCGTTTCACATAGATGTTCCTTTTTCTTTGTATAGTTTCCATTCTTACGAAAACATTCTCTTACTAGGATGTTTGTCTCCTTGTACAAAAACGCCTATTATAGGCACAATTTCTTCAAATTAATACAAAATTTTCTCTTTGAGAGTGCAAAACTATTCATTTTTATTTTTCTGTTTTGTTTGCGAAAACGTCCAGTGATTATTTTTGAACATATGAATTTGAATGTGATTACTGTTTACAAATATACGCATAAAAAACAGAAAGACAATTACTAATGGCTTTTAGAAACGTGACAATATCTAAAGGCCATCCACAAAATCCCCGCAGATACTTTCTCCAGGAGGTACAGAAGCAAGGGCATCCTACTATAAAGTCACTGCCATATCCTCAACATACATCCTAATGATTCCAATTGTTCTTATATCCCCGGTGGAGCAAAAGATTCCAATTACTACCTCGACATCTTAAAGAATTCCCTAACCTGGGTCACAAGCTTTTCAGGATTCCCCAGCAGAATTTCATAAAAAATCCCCAAGCAGTTCATGGAGTTTCCCTTCCTCAACAGAGTTTATTTCTCTAACAACAGAAATCCATCTCCCAGCATTTCAACTTCAGCAAAATTTGAAGACTTACACTCTTCAATCCTAGCAGCAATCAAGGATTTATTTTCCCTGGTTCAACAATACAACAATAGAACGACTAACACATTCATACATTGCATTCATACACCATTTTACAAGTGTCATAAGCATATGCAGCACGAATGCATATATCAAAATCTCATTTATTTTGAGAACATCATTACCCGATGCATCTCATGCATCATGACACTACATATAGCCGAATCTTTACCTTTTTCAAGAAAGTTAGCAAGCAGACAAATATCATCACTAATTTTCCAAAGTTCCAGATTAATACCTAAAACAAGACAGGACAACTATCTTTGGGCGATTGATTATAAATTAATACCTGGAACCAAATAGGAAAACTATCTACATGAGCAGATTGAAGATTAATACCCGAAACCAGATGGGAAAACTATATTTCTTTCTCTTAGGTCAGAGATTAATACCTGAAACCAGACATGACAACTATCTCAAACGACCAACAAAAGCAAGTTCCAAATTAATACCTGAAACAAGGAAGGAAAACTATCTCTGAATGATCAATTGTAGATTAATACCTGAAACCAGACATGAAAATTATCTACATAAGCAGATTAAAGATTAATACCCGAAACCAGACGGGAAAACTATCTTTCTTTCTAAGGTCAGAGATTAATACTTGAAGCTAGACAGGACAACTATCTCAATGCCCGACAAAAACAAGTTCTAGATTAATACATGTAACAACCCAGGGTAACTATATGTGAATGACTGATTATAGATTAATACTTGAAACAAGTCAGGACAACTATCTACATGAGCAGATTGAAGATTAACTCCCAAAACAAGCCGAGGAGATTATCTTTCTTTCTCTAAGGTCAGAGATTAAATACCTGAAACCAGCCAGGACAACTATCTAAACAACCGACAAAAGCAAGTTCTGGATTTATACCTAAAACAAGATATGACAACTATCTGTGAAATAATTGATTATGGATCAATTCCCGAAACAAGACGGGGCGACTATCTACATGACCACCCTGAAGAAATCTTACATGGATTCCTTCTCATGATCTCCAGATGCAGTCTAACACGGACTCATCTTGAAGTAATTTGTGATACGGTGGGAGAACTTACTTGGGTGTTTTGCGTTTGATCATAAATGTTGCGGTTAGCAAGAGTCGCCACCGACTTTTTTTATCCAAAAGGAAAGGTGAAAAAGCACAGGAAAGACCTTTGAGATTATTTATTGAGTTCGGGGGTAGATTATTAAAAGGGAAGGTATTAGAACCATTTTCATTGATGGTTTTCCATGGGCTCTTAGTTACTTGCTAGATCACTTGCTTTTGTTTGAAATTGTGCTTTGTGTGGTTTTTTGAAAGTATTTTGTAAAGAGGCCATTGTTTAGGCAAACTTTGTAATGATTCTCGTTTGTAAGAATGTATACAAAGATGTTGATATTTTGAAAAAATTTTCAAGTTCGTAAGATGTTTTGAAAGTGTAGGTGTTTGTTTTGAAAATAGAAAGGATATTTTATCTTGAAAGTGAGCAAGTAACTAGGGGCATTCTACCTACTCAAAAGTCTTTCATGTTCATTTCCTCTTTCCTTTGACATTGTTATCTTACCATTGATTTGGTAAGTAAATCTATCTTTGGATGTAAACGGGACGGGCGTGGGTTATCGTATAACCATGATTAGAAATGTTGCAAGGTGTCTTAGAATTCTCTTTTAGGGACTAAGATCATTTGAAAGGCAACATAGATAGCGTCATCGAGGGACTATGATCTTATATTTTGCTTGTTTTTGCTAAGATACCTCACATGCATAATATGACCATATTGTAAGGCAACCAAGTAGATTTTACCCTAGGGGTGCTTGTGTGCAAGTGTATTATTTTTCATGCTTGGTTTTTTCTTTGATTAGGGTTTTCTAATTGATTGGTTTTAGTCTTTCCATACAAACCCTAATTACTAGCATTTGTATATAAAACGATAAATTGCGGAATTTAAAATTACTACGCTATTACAATATTTGTGGGAGGGGGTGTACAAATTACAAATGGGGATTTCTAGAAAATAAATCTAATTACCTATTACAACCATATTGAATTTGGATAAATAATGTACAAAAATGAATAATTATACAAGAATGTAAAATGGAAAGAAAATGGACTTTCATTTAGATTTTTTAGGAAAAAGGGGGTTTTGTTTTAACCTAATTAACTAAAAGAAAAATAATTAATTAAATTAGTAAAAAGTAAAACCTAAATTTACTAGGAAAAGAATTTAAATAAAACCCTAATCTATTAATTTATTAAAAAAGAAACTTAGTTTATAAGAAGAATATTTTTGGTATTTTTCTCTTAAAAATAATTTATAGTATTATAAAATATTTTTAGTCTTTTTATATTTTAAAATAATATATTTAAAATTGTGTAAAAGAAAATAAATAAATAAACCTAGTTTCTAATTAAATTTACAAATCAATTAGTGAAATAAATAAAATATGATTAAATAAAATATTTTTTTGTGTAAAAAAATAAATAAACTATATCAAAATATAAATCTAATATTTTTATATATTTTTTCCTGATTTTTTTAGTATTAGATAAAATATTTAAGAAAACAAATAAATAAAAATGAGAAAAAGAAAATAAAATGGGCCAGGGTGTGAATAGCCAACAAGGGGGATCAAAAGTAAAAAAATAAAGACCAAGGGGATGAGGCCCAGTGCTGCCAAAAAAGTCAGAATGTGTGAAAAATATAAAAAGAAATCCAAAAGGGTACCACTGGGGCTCGAACCCAGGTCCCTATAGTCACAGGCGCGCGCTTCTACCACTGGGGTGGCTATACATCCGTTTATTAATATCAAACCATAAATATATATTGTAAACATGTTCCTGAAGACAACTTCATCTTTAACCTCACGCCCAGCCTGAACCTCTGTATCTTATTCAATTCTCATCAAAAATGAAAAATGTAAACAGGAAACTTGTGGAAAATTTCCTCACAATTTCAAAAATGCAAAGCAATAAAATTATAGATCAAAGACAAGCATGTATTTTAATGGCCCTAATCTGAACCCTAAAAATTTCAGAAACTTTAATCTTAAAATTATATAAGCTCAAGTAATATAAATGAAAACTATGGACATAGTTAGCTTCAGGGCAATGATATCTACATTTTTGATTTAGAAATAAACTATTAATGATGCTTGTATGAAAAGTTCAAAGTTGAGATAACTTACCTTGCAAGAGGGTATCGTGTTTTGAGTTTGAGTAGCTTTTAGTGAGTTCTAATGATTGTATTAACTTCCTCAAGTTCCGAGGAAGCTAATGTGATGCTTAGCTTGAGCTGAAAGTGTCTGAGGAGTTCTGGAGAAGTCAAGGTGCAAGGTGTTGTTTTTGAAAATGGTGGATGATGATGGAGGTGTTACAGTGCTGTTGCAGGTGTTGTAATTGTTTGTGTATGTTATTTAGAAGTTTTTGAAAGTAAAAGGCCAAGAAACGCACGAGCAAATTTGGAGATTGGATTCAAAACTCAGAAATGGCAAGTTTTGAGGTGTTTTTGGTGATTATGTGTTCTTGGTGTTTTCAGGGCTCAAGTGTGTGTGGGATTTGTGGCAAATAACTTGTGTATGTATAAGCAAAAGGTCTTAGTGCTTGAGAGAGTCAGAGGTACAAGTTATAGGCTGATTGCTATGTTACTTAATTTTGAAGAAAAGTGGGAAAACAAGTTTCAATGCGTAGTACAAGCATGGGTTGGGTGATTTTAAGTGTTGAGATCGATTTCTATTGAGTTATAAGACATGTATGATCAGAAGAGAACAAGTGCAAGGCTCAAGAACAAGTTTTATGCAAAAAACTACTTTATCAAAATGGCATTGTGCACTTTCTTCCCAAAATGGATGTAAAGCATGGCCTTGCATTGAATGCTTGAATTGATACCTCTAACAGTTGTGCAAGAAATTAATTATGGAGTTCATTACAAGTTTGAGGCCTGTAAAGTATAGTTTATGCATCATAAGTTTGAATTTTGAATTTTGTTCATCACAAAATGACTTGTAATTCAAGTGTGAAAACCCTAACTTCATATCTTCGATTCTCCCTACTCAAAAATGATCTCAAGGAGTTATTGGACATTTTTGAAAGCTTGTAATGTGCTCTACAACGCCTCTTTGAATCACTTTTGAAAATTCCCCATGGAACTATATGAAAAAGTTCCATGAAGTTAGGTCAAAATCCTGACCAAATTAGGGCAAAATATCACTAAGTGTTTTGTTTCATAACCATGTGTTCTTATAATTATAACTTGAGATCCAAGCACTTTTGGAAGGAGTTGTGTAAAGAAATGTTGTATATTTCATGGAGATCTAAAGCTTTTACGTTGAAAGTTTCTTTTGAATCGTCTTGCATCATGGTGAAAATTTTGCTCAAAGTTATGAAAAAATAAGAAATTCCCAACATTTAGAAAAATTTCTAAGTTTAGAAATTTTAACTTTTCAAAATGAAATCTTGAATTATTGATTTCTTGATGAATAAGTTTCATATTTTGACATGCTTTTATGAATTGTGATCTTTGACATTTGATTTTGACCAAAAAGTCAAAGTTTGACTTTTCAGTATACAGTTGACTTTTGATCAATTGACTGAAAATTCATCTGTCAATCCATTAGACTTGAGCCATGTTTTGAGCCATGTCATTAGGTCAAAATGATGCAATTGGACTCTTGAGGTCATGCCTTAAACCAATTGATCATTTGCTAGGTCAAAAATCAGAAATTGCCCTTTCCTAGTCAAAACCCTAATTTTGACCATTTTAACCTTTTGAAGATTTGATCAAATTTCTTGAGGAAATGTGGTCCAAACTTGATCAAATGATACATATGAGTTTAAAATGTTGATGTGGATAAAAACCTATGAAGTTTGACTATAAATTGGCCACAGTTGACTTTTTCCCCAATACAATTGATTTTTAGGTCAACTGCTCAATTGATTGAGCAAAAGTGTGATCCAAAGCTTGAAACTTGACATGAGTAATCTTAAGGGTCCATAATGATCTATGAAAGTCATATTGGGAATTGGAAGTTAAAATATCCTTGTGCAATCTCAAACCCTAATTTTGGTCATCAATGCTTAAGGAGGTGTCTTGAGTTGATCAACCATAGTGCAGTCTTGAGCCAAAGGAGATCTTATGAGAAAATTCTTGATAAGTGAGAGGGAAAATTTTGGGGTACCACAACTTCCCCTATTCAATCTTCTTAATCCTGAAGAGTTAGATTGGCGAGCTTTGCCATTCATGACTCGAAGGTGGAAGATGATTGGACATTAGAGTGCCCAGAAATTCGCACTCGGTGATGTGATGGTTGATGGTAGAGGGAATGGTCTTAAAGATGCCATTGGGAGAGATGATGGAAAGTTGTTGGAGATGGGCTTGTAGATGCCCTCCAGAAATGATTGTTGAACCGTATCTGTAAGCTGAAACTGAATGAGTATCAAAATGACGTCTATGTCTGGAGCATGTCTGAACTGTATTTGAAAATTGAATCTGAATGAGTATCAGGATGGAATCTGTATCTGGAGCGTATCTGAACTGTATCTGAAAGTTGAATTTGAATGAGTATCAAGATGGAATCTATATCTGGAGCGTATCTGAATTATATCTGAAAGTTGAATCTGAATGAGTATCAGGATGGCATCCATATCTGAAGTGTATCTGAACTGTATCTGAAAGTTGAATATGAATGAGTATCAGGATGGAATCCGTATCTGGAGCATATCTGAACTGTATCTGAAAGTTGAATCTGAATAAGTATCCGGATGGCATCCATATCTGGAGCGTATCTGAACTGTATCTGAAAGTTGAATCTGAATGAGTATCAGGATGGCATCCGTATCTGGAGCATATCTGAATTGTATCTAAATTTGAATCTGAATGATTATCTGGATGGCATCCGTATCTGGAGCGTATCTGAATTGTATATGAAATTTGAATATGAATGAGTATCAGGATGGCATCCGTATCTGGAGCGTATCTGAACTATATCTGAAAGTTGAATCTGAATGAGTATCAGGATGGAATCCGTACCAGGAGTGTATCTGAAAGTTGAATCTTAATGAGTATCAGGATGGCATCCGTATCTGGAGCATATTTGAACTGTATCTGAAAGCTGAATCTGAATGATATCAGGATGGCATCCGTATCTGGAGCGTATCTGAACTGTATCTGAAAACTGAATCTGAATGAGTATCAGATGGCATCCGTGTCTGGAGCGTATCTGAACTATATCTGAAAAACCTTTGAACATTGTTAATGGTAGCTGTTGATTAACCTTATCCTGAAAAGGGTAAAATGTTAGCTAATATGCAATGTCATGTTGTATGAAATGCATGGTATAATGAGATACATGCATTCGTGTTATCGATGTTTATGATATATGGATGTGATGTATGCATATGTGAGCTAATCTGTTGTACTGTTTGTTGGATTGGGGAAAATAAATCCCCGACTGCTGTTGAGGATATGGAGTGCAAGTCTTCATGTTTTGAAGTGTTGATGAATTTCCAATTATAGAAATAAACTTTTTCGTAAGGGAAATGTCGTGTACAGCTTGTAAAATCCTGTTGGGGAATCTTGAGAAATTTGGCGACTTCTATCGAGAAGTGATAACTGGAAGTTTTATTCCGTTGGGGATTAAACTGCACATTGTGGGGGATTTTATGGAAATAACTTAGAGAGATTTCCCTATTTCTTAAAGCCAATAGTGATTGTCTTTCTATTTGTTCATTTGTGAACTGTAGTTACGTTCAAATGCATATGTTCAAAAATAAATCAATGGACGTTTTTGTAAACAAAACACAAGAGTAAAGAAAAACAGATAGTTTGGCACTTTCAAAGGAATATTTTTGTATTGACTTTGAGTAAGTATTTTTATACAATGAGACAAACATTCTAGTAAGTGAATGCCGTCGTAAAAAATGAAAATTTGATACAAAGAAAAGATAACTATGTGAAATAATACCATGGGGTTCCCATTCTGCTATAGCCTCCGTGTCTTTGAGCATCTTATCTATTTATTGCCTTGTCCAAAGCTGATTGAATTGATCAGAACCACTGAGTTTGTCAGTTGAAACCAAAGGTTGTCCGTAAGGTGATCCAACAAGACATAGTCATACGCTTTAATTCCCTAACTTTTGCCTGGACGGCCCTTTCGGGTTTTCAGTCCACCGGGATACCCTTTTTTGCCCAAGACGCCCTTTCGGGTTTTCAGCTTGCCTGGTGTATAGATTTTTTGTTTTATCCCTAATTTTTGCCCGAACCTTTTTGGTTCTAAGGGATTCCCTTGTTTTGCCTAAGTGTGTCAACCTAGCGGGTCTCTTATGCGTAGTATATTTTGACTATGTCCGCGTTCACAGGGTGCGGCAGGTCGTCGCCATCCATGGTGGTCAAGATCATTGCTCCACATGAGAATATGATTTTGATTACAAACGGTCCTTCATATTTAGGAGTCCATTTTCCCCTGGGATCACCTTGCGGCATTATGATGCGCTTGATCACCAAATCCCCGACTTGATATACTTGGCATCTGACCTCTTTGTTGAAAGCCTTGATCGTCCGTTTTTGATACATTTGACCATGACAGACATCAATAAGACTTTTATCATCAATCAAGTTTAGTTGATCAAAACGAGTTTGGATCCAATCTTCTTCGTTCAGACCCGTATCCTTCATGATTCTCAGTGAGGGGATCTGGACCTCAATAGGCAAGACATCCTCCATGCTATATACCAAAGAGTAAGGTGTTTCCCGGTTGATGTGCATGCCGTGGTATGATAACCGTGGAGAGCAAATGGTAGCATCTCATGCCAGTCTTTGTATGTGACTATCATTTTCTGTATGATCTTTTTGATGTTCTTATTTGGGGCTTCGACAACACCATTCATCTTTGGCCGGGAAGGGGAAGAATTGTGATGCTGGATCTTGAATTGCTTGCACAGGGATATGATCATAGTGATGTTAAGATTCATACCATTGTCGGTGATGATCCTCTCTAGGATACTGTACCGACATATGAGATTCTGTTTGACGAACTTGGCTATAACATTCTTGGTAACGGGAGCGAAAGAGGCCGCTTCAACCCACTTTGTAAAATAGTCAATGGTAACCAAGATGAAGCAGTGTCTATTAGAGGTTGTTGGTTTGATTTCCCCAATCATGTAGATACCCCACATAGAAAAGGGCCAAGGAGCCGTCAAGACATTCAGAGGGACCGAAGGTACGTGCACCTTGTCAGCATAGATCTGACACTTGTGGCAGGTTCGAGAATGTTGATAGCAATCTGCTTCCATGGTAGACCAGTAATAACCTTCTCGTAGGATTTTCTTGCCATCGTATGCCCACTGGAAGAGGTGCCAAAAGTGCCCTCATGTAGATCAGCCATGATCTTTTCTGCCTCAACCTTGTCTACGCAACAGAGCAAAACAGAGTCATGGTTGCGTTTGTAGAGAACACCATTAATAAGGAAGAACTTAGCGTAGAATCTCCTTAAGAACTTCTTATCATTGACTGAAGCTCCTTCTGGATATTCTTGAGCCTCGAGATACCTCTTGACTTCGTGAAACCAAGGCCGGTCCACTACTTCTTCAGTATTAATCTCGTAGCAGTGAGCTGGTTCATTCATCCATTTAATGGTGATCTGAGGAGCCTCGTTATCCCATTTAAGTTTAAACATGGATGGCATTGTGGCTAGTGCGTTTGCTAGCTGATTTTCTTCTCGCGGGAAATGCTCGAAGGAAATCTTCTCAAAATATGGGATCAATGTCAACACATGTTCTTTGTAGGGGATAAGGTTAGGGTGTTTGGTGTCCCATTCCCCTTTGATTTGGCTGATGACCAAAGCTGAATCTCCGAATACATTTAAGGATTTGATCCCCAAATCTATGGCAGCTTTGAGACCAAAAATGCATGCTTCGTATTCTACCATGTTATTTGTACAATTGAAGTAGAGTATTGCCGTAAAGGGAGTATGACATCCTTCAGGAGATATGAGTACATCACATATACCATTGCCGAGTGCGTTGGACGCCCCATCAAAAACCAGGGTCCATCGGGATTCTTGTTCAGGTCCGTCATATGGCCTAAATTCTTCACAGTTGTTCACCATCATGATGTCTTCATCTGGGAATTCGAACTTCATGGACTGGTAGTCTTCCACATCTTGGTGAGTAAGGTGATCAGCTAGTACACTACCATTTATTTCTTTTTGGGTAGTATACTGAATGTCATATTCTGTCAGGTTCATCTGCCATCTTGCTATTCTCCCAGAGAGGGCAGACTTCTCGAAGATGTATTTTATTGGATACATATTAGATATCAATAAGGTAGTATGGGTCAGCATATACTATCTTAGTCGGCGAGCAGCCCATGCCAGAGCGCAACAAGTTTTCTCGAGCAGTGAATATCTGGTTTCACAGTCGGTAAACGTTTTTCTCAGGTAATAAATAGCATGCTCTTTTCGGCTAGACTCTTCATGCCGCCCCAACACACACCCCATTGAATTTTCCAAGACAGTTAGATACATGATCAAGGGTCTTCCCTCGACTGGTGGCATCAAAACAGGAGCCTCTTGTAGGTATTCTTTGATCTTGTCGAAGGCAGTTTGGCACTCATCATTCCATTTGACTACTTTATCTTTCTTCAGTAATTTGAAGATTGGTTCACAAGTAGCTGTCAGGTGTGAAATGAATCTAGCAATGTAGTTTAACCGTCCCAAGAATCCTCTGACTTCCTTCTCGGTGCGGGGAATATGCATCTCTTGTATCACTTTCACCTTGGTGGGATCCACTTCAATACCTTTATTGCTGACAACAAAGCCTAGGAGTTTACCGGACATCACCCCAAATGTGCATTTATTTGGGTTTAACCTCAGCTTGTACTCTTTTAGCCTCTCAAATAGTTTCTGCAAATGACCAAGATGCTCTTCTTCTGTTTGAGATCTGGCTATCATGTCGTCCACATAGGCATCTATTTTTGGATGTATCATGTCGTGAAATAGGGCTACCATGGCACGCTGATAGGTTTCCCCAGCATTCTTCAGCCTGAATGGCATAACCTTGTAACAGAATATGCCCCACTGTGTGACAAAGGTTGTTTTCTCCATGTCCTCAGGCGCCATTTTGATTTGGTTATAGCCTGAGAAACCATCCATGAAGGAAAACACCATATGTTGTGTCATATTGTCAACTAGAATATCTATGTGGGGAAGTGGGAAATCATCCTTAGGGCTTGCCCTATTCAAATCTATGTAGTCCAGGCACATTCGTACCTTGCCGTTCTTTTTAGGCACGGGAACAACATTGGCAACCCATTGTGGATAGGAAGTGAAGGCCAAGAATCCAACGTTGAATTGTTTCATGACTTCCACTTTGATCTTCTCTGACATGTCTGGTCGTATGCGACGGACCTTTTGTTTTACTGGAGGGCAGTCCTCTTTTGTAGGTAGATGATGTACCAAGATATCTGCATCAAGTTCTGGCATGTCTTTGTACGACCAGGTAAACTGAAGATGTGAAAAACACAAGAAGGGGGGTTGAATTGTAAAACATAAAATCAAAAGTGCAGACAACACGGTATTTTTATCCTGGTTCGTTTAATCTCAAACTACTCCAGTCCAGCGGTCAAGGTGATTTCGCCTCTCTCTAACGAGGTCTTAATCCACTATATTCAAATGAATACAACAACTACTTTAACAACTGTTAAATCCTTCTTGAGTCTAACCACATACCAGTTTATCTCAAGGAAATTCTCTTACAAATAATTGAACAAAAGTGTGTGTTAATGTTTTCTAACAAAACTATATATCACAACTGTGATATTACACAATGTTAAGCTTAGAATGAAACTAGATTGCTAATGCTTATGAGTAGGCGTGGTTGAAAGCTTTAGCAAATTGAATGAGAGAGTTCGTTTACATAGGCGTGTATGCGTGAAGATTATTAGCCTTTTCTTTTCTCACACAGTCTTGTTTATATAGCCACGGAAGAGATACATTGGTTGTCCATAAATCCATTTCAATGCTAATAACGTTCTTTCCTTTTTGAGAAGATCTTTGTCTTGGAATAAAGCCGTTGGTAATAAATCTGTCTTGAATGCTTAGTAATATTGAAACTTCAGAGTCTTCTCTGCTTATGGTAATCAGAGTGTTCTTTCCTTTATGCTGACGCTTCTGAGTGTTGATGACTTGGTTAGGATCTTGATCAGAGTCAGAGTATTTTATGCGCAGATTCTGTTCATCAGGCTTCAGCGTATAGCACATGTTATTTGATCTTCTGATGCTGACATATCTTCTGATGCTGATGTTGATACTGATATTATGATGCTGATTCCATCAGAGTTTCTATAAATACACAACATAATTTTAAGTAGCATATATGTCTTATATAAATCTTACAATTTATTTAATCTTGTATTTTGTTATCATCAAAACTCTAACTGAGGGTTGTAGAATCAAACTATGTTCTAACAATCTCCCTCTTTTTGATGATGACAAAAACCGGATTTTTTCAATTAAAATTAAAGAATAAAAGGTATCAGAGATAAACAAATAACGAATAAAAGGTATCAGAGATAAGAAGATAAGGAATAAAAGATATCAGAGCAACAAAGAGAAAAACTCCCCCTGAGTTGATTACTTCCCTTTAATTCCATGAGACCTTGAGCATCAGAACTTTACTTTATCAGAGTTCATCAGATTCATCAGATTCTTGTACCTGTAAGCTTTTCAGAAGAAAGAAATTCAAATTTATCAGAATGTTAGAATGTTTGAGACTTATGTCTCAGTAATCCGTTATTGAAAAATATCATTCTTTCTCCCCCTTTTTGTCAATTGTCAAAAAGCACAAATAATCAGAGTTAAAATGATCAGAGCTAAAAAAGCATTTATATTAAAAACAGGAGCAATGATAAGTTCAGAACACGTAAAAATATTACAGATAAGCAAGTTATAAAAACAACACAGAAATTTCTAAGAATGAGGAGGAAGTCGTGTGAACAGAGCTTCCAACATGCTTTTGATTTGATTGCTGGTTTCCTGTTGCTGAGATACCATGTTTGTTATAGCATCAATTTTGATGTCCTGCTTATCCATTCTTTCATTCATCAGCATATCAGATCTTTTCAAGTCCTCCAGAGTCTGCCTGTCAAGAGAGGAAGCTTGAGGATCTTTAGATACAGGATGCTTCTTAGAGCTTTCTTCAATATCTTCTTCTTGACCCAATTCTTCAGCTGGAATCATATGTTCTTCTACAGGTTGAACTTTGGATGCTGGACGCTGTTCAGACCAAGGAGCAATGTCTAGATGGAGAACTTCTCCCTTAAGCAGCTTGCTCAGAACTGGACCTTCAATTTCTTTCAGCAGATTGCTGAAGTTTTGTTGAGCCTGTCCGTAGCTCTGGTCTTGCAACTTAAAGGTTTCAGAGCATACCCATCTTCTGAATTTTGTCCAGAGGAGGTCTGATACAGCAGGATCAACCAGTTCCAGACTTGCTTGTTTCAGAGAAGTGATCCACTTCTGGATATCTGTTTCAAAGTTCAATATGCTGGAACCAACATCTGTATGTTTTGGTTTAGGGATATCAGTTTTGTGGTTGATGGCTGCAAGGCGTTCAAAGACTGTTAAATCAATGACAGTCTTGCTGTGGTCTTCTGAATTTTTCTTAGGTGAGGGAGTGGGAGAGTCATGAATTACGATTGGACTTGATGGGGAATTTGGTGGAGTTATTTCTGGTGAAGAGGGAAGTTGAGGAATATTCACAGTGGTACCACAGGGCAATTGAATGGCCAGAGGTTGTGGTTCAGGGGATTCAGAGGGTTGAGCCTCAGAGGTTTGAGTCTCAGGTTGTGGAGATTGTTCATGTTGAGGAGAGGGTGGATTAGTTTCTGGTTGGGGAGATGAAGGTTGTGGGATTTCTGGTTCTGGAGAGAGTGGAATTTCTGGTATTGGTGAGAGGGGAGTTTCAGGTTGTGCTTCTGTGTTTGGATTTGGATTTGGATTTTCTGTTTCGGGAGCGGAAGTGTGTTGGTCTATATCAGAAAGAACTTGTGCAAGTTCTTGTTCTGGTATGGCTTCAGTATTTGGATTTTGTGGTTGGGAGCGAGATCTTTTAAGGGTTAAGGATTCAAAAGGATCAAAGTCAAGGTCAAAATCATCGAAAGTTTGAGGTGTTGGGTTTTCAGATGGAGTTGGAATTGGAATAGATGTTGATACATCAGTTGAATCTAAAACAGTTACAGAAGCAGGATTACCTCTTTTCTTGGGAGTCTGTTGAGATGATCCTTCTGCAGCAGCTTTTCTTTTCTTTGTCTTCTTCAGAACAACCTCTGGAGCCTTCTGCTGAAGATCTTGAATATTCAGATTTGGTGTTGTACCATCAGCTTTGCACGCATCCAGATATCTCAGAATGATTTCTGGCTTAGAGTCAATTTCTGAGAACAGAGGGAAGTCGTCCAGAGGGACTCTTATGCTGGAGATTTCAGCAAAAGGAGTGACGCTGGGCTCCTTCTTAATGTTCTCTATCAACTTCATTTTCTTCAGATTTTTGGCATTCAGCTGCTTGCCAACAGAAGGTTCCAGAGTGCTGATTTTTTGTGCCTCTTGCAGATGATCAATCAGCCTATTCTCTGTAAGAATATTTGATATCAGTCTTCGAAAGGGTATCAAATCCCTTTTTGTACGTTCCTCTTCCCTTGTTTCTTTGACACTTGTTCTGAGATGGTTGAACAGAAGATGAGCCAGATTTATCTTGACCTTCTGAGAGATAAAATAGATCAGAAACTGCTGATCAATATTAATGTAATCAGGAGAGCTGGTAGGCTTCCTGTGGTTGAAACAGCCCAGAATGATCTTGGCCCAAATTCTGTGCTTGTCCTTTAAATCCCTTATCTTGCTGGAGGGAAGCCCCAGCGTGAAGATTTCCCTTGCAATTAGGGCAACATCTGCACACCTTTCTTCCATATCAATGCAACGAATACCACCACCATTGTACCCTATGAGTCTTGCAATCAGGTCTTCAGTGATAACAATCTTCTTCCCCATGATGTAAGACGTAACTTGGTGATTTGAAGAAGAAGCGTGAATCCAAAATTCCTTTACCAGAATAGGAAATGTTGGACCCACCAGCCTGTCAAAATACTTTTCCCAACCTTGAGCTTTAACCTCTTCAGATAAATCAAAACCATTCTCCTTAAGACTGTTGAAATCCACTATTAATTCTGACAGAACTTCAAGATTCTTGATTGGAGTTAGAAGCGTTCTGAATGGTACTTCATATTGTTCAGATGAAACAGTTTTCTGGGAACCTGAAGAAGGAATGCTGGAAGAAGCCATGTTCACACGAGGTTTTTGTGAAAAAGATTGAAAGGTTTTCTTGAGAAAGTAAGAATACTGAAAACAGAAATATTCAGAGAAAATGAAGGTGAAGGTAAAATGTGTAAATGGTGTGAAGTGTGTTTAAATAGATTTCTAAAAAGGTTTTGAAAACATAAACGTTTAAGAGAGAGAAATTAATAATGATTATTAGCATTTAATGATAGCTGATTTTAGGGGATTCAGAAAGATATTTGGAACGGTTACCCATGACATGTGTCTCAATGCATCCAATCAGCGCTTTGCCTTTTCAGAAACGTGAATGCATGTTCAGCCTCAGAAAATAGCTGATGACTGGATGACACTTGTTTGCTTGAGTGAACAACACATTTCTATTCTTTAAATGAAGCGCTCAGATCTTCATGGATAGAATCTGATACAATCTGCATTTCTAAAGTTCTGAAAGAAGATTGATCAGTAGTTCACAGAAAATAAACACAATTCTGAAGGTTAATATATAAAATTAAAACAATTTTATTCTGGACAGAGCTTCATGCTGAGATGTTTCAGAATGAAGTTGAACATATCTTCAGAAAGTGGTTTTGTGAAAATATCAGCCCATTGATGGTCTGTGTTAATAAATTTTAAGTTTAAAATCCCTTTCTGAATATATTCCCTAATAAAATGATATTTTATTTCTATATGCTTAGCCCTAGAATGTAAAATTGGATTTTTTACTTAAGCAAATAGCAGAAGTATTGTCACAGAGGATAGGAATGTTACTCTCAAATATCTGAAAGTCCTCAAGTTGACTTTTCATCCAGAGCATTTGTGTGCTGCATCCAGCTGCTGCTATGTATTCAGCTTATGCTGTTGATAGAGCAATTGTGGATTGTCTTTTGCTGGACCAAGAGATCAGATTTTCTCCCAGAAACTGGAAGCTTCCAGAAGTACTTTTATGCTCTACTCTGTCTCCAAAAAAGTCAGCATCACAATATCCTACTAAGCTGTAATCACTTGATTTTCTATAAAACAAACCCAGATTAGTAGTACCTTTCAGATACTTGAAAATTCGCTTAACTGCTGTTAAGTGAGATTCTCTAGGATCTGATTGGAATCTAGCACAAATGCATACACTGAATAAAAAGTCAGGCCTTGAAGCCGTCATATAAAGAAGAGAACCAATCTTACCTCTGTAGACCTTCTGTTCTACCTTTTTACTTACCTCTTCTCTTTCCAGAATGCACTTGGGATGCATTGGAATCTTTGATGGCTTACATTCTTAGAGATCAAATTTCTTCAGAAGTTCTCTGACATATTTGCTCTGATGAATGTAAGTTCCTTCTGGGGTTTGATTAATCTGAATGCCCAGAAAGTATTTCAGTTCCCCCATTAGGCTCATCTCAAATTCTGCCTGCATACACTTAGCAAACTTTCTTCCCAGAGAAGGTTTAGTAGATCCAAATATGATGTCATCAACATAAATCTGACATACTAAAATGTCATTCTTAACTGTCTTACAGAATAGAGTTGTGTCCACTTTCCCTCTGGTGAATTCCTTTTCTAACAGGAAGTTACTTAGTCTTTCATACCAAGCTCTGGGAGCTTATTTCAGACCATACAGTGACTTCTTTAGTTTGAAAACATATTCTGGATTTTTTGAACTTTCAAAACCAGGGGGTTGGTGCACATATACCTCTTCTTATATATAGCCATTTAAGAATGCACTCTTAATATCCATCTGATACAGAGTGATGCCTTTATTAACAGCAAATGATATTAAGAGTCTGATAGATTCTAACCTGGCGACTGGAGCAAAGGTTTCTGTATAGTCTATCCCCTCTTGCTGACT
This sequence comes from Vicia faba, assembly GCA_948472305.1. Taxonomy (NCBI): domain Eukaryota; kingdom Viridiplantae; phylum Streptophyta; class Magnoliopsida; order Fabales; family Fabaceae; genus Vicia; species Vicia faba. The sequence continues at coordinate 1,164,656,040 of OX451735.1, read as the reverse complement.
ATAACCTTGTACTACCAATCGTGCTTTGTTTCTGATGACTTCACCTTGTTCATTCAGTTTGTTTCTGAACACCCATTTTGTTCCAATGACGTTGAATCCTTTTTGTTTGGGAACTAGATCCCATACGTCATTCCTTGTGAATTGATTCAGCTCCTCTTGCATTGCTAGAATCCAGTCATTGTCCAGAAGTGCTTCATTAATTGATGATGGTTCAATTAGAGAAACAAGTCCCATGAGGGATTCTTCAGAGTTTCTGAAGTTGGCTCTTGTTCTGATTGGATCTTCCTTTCTTCCTAAGATTGTTTCTTCTGGGTGATCCAAGCTGCTTCTGGATAGTATTTTCTGAAGTTGATCAACAGAAGGTGCTGGATTGCTTGCAGTGCCTCTTTCTGATGTTGAGGGAGTGTCTCTGTTGAGAGCTTCTGATGACTTGTCTTTAGTACCTGTGAATTCAACTTCCATACCTGCAAACACTTCATTCTGCTTTGACTTTTGAGAGTCAAGCTTATCATCAAAACGAACACTGATTGATTCTTCCATAATTTGTGTTTCTGTATTGTATACTCTGTACCCTCTTGAGCGTTCAGAGTATCCTAACATAATACACTTTTGTGCTTTAGAGTCAAACTTGTTCAAATAATTTTTTGTATTTAAAATAAAGCAAGTACATCCAAATGGATGAAAATATGAAATGTTGGGCTTTCTGTTCTTCCACAATTCATATGGAGTCTTTTCCAGAATAGGTCTTATGGAGATTCTATTCTGAATGTAGCACGCTGTGTTTATTGCCTCTGCCCAAAAGATCTTAGCAACGTTAGACTCGTTGATCATGGTTCTGGCCATTTCTTGCAATGTTCTGTTCTTTCGTTCTACAACTCCATTTTGCTGGGGAGTTCTAGGACAAGAGAAATCATGCAGAATGCCTTTGTCATTAAAGAATGATTCAAAATCTTTGTTTTCAAACTCTCCACCATGATCACTTATGACTTTGAGGATTCTAAGATCCTTTTCATTATGAACTTGGTTGCAGAAGGTGACAAACACAGAGTGTGACTCGTCCTTATGTCTTAAGAACTTTACCCATGTCCATCTGCTATAATCATCTACGATTACTAACCCATACTTCTTGCCTCTGACTGAAGCAGTTTTAACTGGTCCAAATAAGTCAATGTGCAGAAGTTCTAATGGCTTAGAGGTGGAAACAACGTTTTTAGATTTGAAAGCTGGTTTTGCAAACTTTCCTTTCTGACATGCTTCACACAGAGCATCTGAATTGAACTTCAGGTTAGGAAGTCCTCTGACCAGATTGAGTTTGTTAATCTGAGATATTCTTCTCATACTAACATGTCCCAATCTTCTGTGCCAGATCCATTGCTCGTTGTTAATAGACAGAAGACACTTTACAATCTGACTTTTCAGTTCAGAAAGTTTTATTTTATAAATGTTGTTTCTCCTCTTTCCATTAAATAGGATAGTCCCATCTTTCTGACTAACAGCTTTGCATGAATTTCGATTAAATATTATATCATAACAGTTATCACTTAATTGACTTATGGATAACAGATTATGCATTAATCCATCTACTAATAAAACATTACTTATAGAGGGAAGATTTCCATTACCTACTGTTCCAGAGCCAATGATCTTTCCCCTCTGATTGCCTCCAAAGCCTACGTGGCCTCCAGGCTTAAGTTCCAGGCTTTGGAACATTCCCGTCATGTGTCGTGAGCAGCCAGAGTCCAGGTACCATGATTGGTGTTTCTGCTTTGCTGCTAAAGATATCTGCCACATGTATTATTTTAACCTTAGGTACCCATATTTTCCTGGGTCCTGATTTGTTAGTTTTACCAAAACTCTGGTTGAATTTTGGTTTGACAGAATAATTACTACTAGTATATTTGATGTCATGTGTGTGCCCATATACAAAGTGTGAATCAAGTGAAGTGCGTTTTATAACTAAATCCATGGCATTTTTGGTGTAGGTACCTTACCTTGGTATCCTATTCCTTTTCTTCCATTTCTGCTAACTCCATAGATCATTGAAGCCGTTTTGCTTCTATCTATGTTTTTAGCTAGAAACTTTTGAAAGCTGTGATCATACTCCTTGATGATCTCATCAGCACTGCTGGGAGTTTCATGGATTGTTTCCTTCTGAGAGTTTTTCAATAGATTTTCTAATTTTGAAACTTTATCTTTTAACTCAGAATTCTCCAATTTGAGACTCTCAGTTTTATCAGAGTCAGAAGCAAGATTCCTTTTCAGGTTTCTGAATTTGACTCTGATTTGCTTATATCTTTCCAGAATTTCATTAAGGCTTTCAGCTAGTTCAACCTTAGTAAAGTTTATAGCAAAGTCAAGAAATACCTCTTCTGTATCTGATTCAGAGTCTGACTCGAAAGCTTCACTATCTTCTGTTATGTTTGCCATGAGAGCAATGTTTGCTCTCTCATCATCTGATTCTGAGTCAGCTTCGAATGTGTCAGAATCATCCCATGTAGCCATGAGACTTTTCTTCTTTTCCTTGCCAAACTTCTTTTTGGGCTTATCCTTCTGAAGCTTTGGGCAATCACTTTTGTAGTGTCCTTGCTCGTTACATTCATAGCAGATGATGTCTTTGTTGATTGGCTTTCTGCTTCCTGAAGAGCCTTCAGATCTTCTGTGTCCAGAGGAGGATTCTGACCTTCTGTATCTGGAGAAGGATTCATTTTGATTCTCTGATCTTCTGGGATTCCTGAACTTCCTTTGCCTCTGCTTCCATAATTGATTCACCCTTCTAGAGAGGAGAGATAGTTCATCTTCTTATGATGAGGACCCATCAGAGGTTTCTTCAACAGCCTGCAAAACTTTGGAGTCAGATTTTCTGTTAGATTTTAAAGCTAATGGCTTACCTTGCTTTTGAGGTTCATCTGCTTCTAGCTCTATCTCGTGACTTCTGAGGGAGCTGACAAGTTCCTCCAGAGAAATTTTGTTGAGATCCTTGGCTAGCTTAAGCGCTGTGACCATTGGCCTCCACTGTTTTGGCAAGCTTTTGATGATCTTCTTAACATGATCAGCAGTAGAATACCCTTTGTCAAGAACTTTGAGACCAGCAACCAGAATTTGAAATCTTGAGAACATCATTTCTATTGATTCACTTTCTTCCATCTTGAATGCCTCGTACTTTTGAATGAGCGCAAGAGCTTTGGTTTCTTTGACTTGAATGTTGCCTTCATGCGTCATTCTTAGAGAGTCAAACATATTCTTTGCAGTGTCTCTGTTTGATATCTTTTCATATTCAGAATTAGAGATGGCACTGAGAAGAATTGTTTTGGCCTTGTGATGATTTCTGAAATCACGCTTTTACTGATCAGACATTGCTTTCTTGTCAATCTTCTGACCACTTCCATCCACTGGGTGTGTGTATCCATTAGTCACCATGTCCCCCAGATCAACATCATGGGCCAGAAAGAAGCTTTCAATTCTGTCTTTCCAGTAGTCAAAGTTCTCTCCATCAAAGACTGGAGGTTTGCCATGGAATCAGTCTCTTTCTTCATTGTTGTCATTGTTGATGTTTTGATGTGGTCCTGCCATTGTGTTTTTCTGACGCTGGATCTTGTACTGACACGGTTAAGTGTCATAAGCTCAGAACCAGGCGCTCTGATGCCAATTGAAGACGTGAAAAGCACAAGAAGGGGGGTTGAATTGTAAAACTTAAAATCAAAAGTCCAGACAACACGTTATTTTTATCCTGGTTCGTTTGATCTCAAACTACTCCAGTCCACCCATCAAGGTAATTTCGCCTCTCTCCAACGAGGTCTTAATCCACTATATTCAACTGAATACAACAACTACTTTAACAACTGTTAAAGCCTTCTTGAGTCTAACCACAGACCGGTTTATCTCAAGGAAATTCTCTTACAGATAATTGAACAAAAGTGTGTGTTAATGTTTTCTAACAAAACTATATATCACAACTGTGATATTACACAATGTTAAGCTTAGAATGAAACTAGACTTCTAATGCTTATGAGTAGGCGTGGTTGAAAGCTTTAGAAAATTGAATGAGAGAGTTCGTTTACGTAAGCGTGTATGCGTGAAGATTATTAGCCTTTTCTTTTCTCATACAATCTTGTTTATATAGCCACGGAAGAGATACGTTGGTTGTCCATAAATCCATTTCAATGCTAATAACGTTCTTTCCTTTTTGAGAAGATCTTTGTCTTGGAATAAAGTCGTTGGTAATAAATCTGTCTTGAATGCTTAGTAACGTTGACACTTCACAGTCTTCTCTGCTTATGGTAATCAGAGTGTTCTTTCCTTTATGCTGACGCTTCTGAGTGCTGATGACTTGGTTAGGATCTTGATCAGAGTCAGAGTATTTTATGTGCATATTCTGTTCATCAGGCTTCAGCGTATAGCACATGTTATTTGATCTTCTGATGCTGACATATCTTCTGATGCTGATGTTGATACTGATATTCTGATGTTGATTCCATCGAAGTTTTTGTAAATACACAACATAATTTTAAGTAGCATATATGTCTTATATAAATCTTACAATTTATTTAATCTTGTATTTTGTTATCATCAAAACTCTAACTGAGGGTTGTAGAATCAAACTATGTTCTAACATAAACACCTCAACATAATCATGTAGCAACTGAATCAGACGCTCTTTGACACTGGGTTCTTGATTGGCACCCACCTTGACTTCTTTCTTATCCTCTTTCGTACCTAGGTTAAATGTGTCCACTAGTTCTTCGTGGGGCTGAATGGTCCTCTCTTCTTGTTGTAGTAACCTTGCTAGTTCCCCTGGAACTTCACAATATTCTTCACCTTCGTCTTCGACTTGGTAGATTAGACTTTCAGAATCACAGAAGGCCATAGCAGAATTGTTACCCATGGGATCCCGAATGGATATAGATATGCATTTTTAATGTGAGTGTGTGTAAGAGTATAACTATTTTTAAAATAAATGAAAATGTAAAAAAGAAAAACAATGAACACAAAGTTTGTATGCAAAAATGTCCATGATTCATTGATGTCATATGGATATGAGATAATAACCCTTACAAATGGACCATTGTGCCTCGGGTAAGACACATGGTTTTAAGAGTCTGAATTGTTTAATATTATAGGTCCGACAAAATTTAAAGACAAATTACTGTTGGATAAAAGTGATCGGTACAAAATCTCTAGTTTCCCAGTTGCCGAGCCCTCCATTGACAGTTGGGAAAATCCAATCTTCCAGGTTATAGCTGTCTTCATCATCCTCCAATGTGTTGACTCCGTGGTTGCTGACCTTCAAGGGTGGTCCTCCGGCACGAGCACGGCGTACAACTTTCTGGGCTCCTGAAGTGAAACCCAAACCAAATTTTTCAGATTTGTATGGGATATCTGGGAGTTGGCCCCAAATAGTGCACCCACCTTCTTCGATTATTGCCTTGGCATCTTTCAAATATGACATCTTGAGCAGAGGCCTTGTAATATTTGGGACTTGAGAAACAGCCTTGGTTACTGCTACAGTTTGCGGGACTTCTTCAAAGTGCTGGAATGAAGTTTCAATAAATTCACCATCTAATTCAACATATCTAAAGGAATTTAGATGGCTGGCCATATACTCTTCTTCTCCATGGACAATGATGATTTTCCCCTGAATTAGATATTTCAGCATTTGATGCAACATAGAAGTAACAGCACCAGCATTGTGAATCCACGGTCGGCCTAATAAGTAGGAATATGAAGGGAGAATATCCATTACATAAAAATTTGAATCAAATGTTTGGGTTCCAACTTTTATGGGGATGTCCACTTCCCCATGCATCATCCTTTTTGAGCCGTCGAAGGCCTTCACTACTATGTTTCTAGGTTTCAAGGTCAATTCTTCACAGTCAAGCCTATCAAGAGCCTTTTTAGGCAACACATTCAGAGACGAACCAATATCAACCAAGACATGAGCCAAAGTCGGGCCCCTGCATTCGACTGAGACATACAATGCCTCGTTATGCTTCCTCCCCCTTGGTGTTAAATCAGAATCCGAAAAACCTAAACCATTATCTGCGTCAAGCTGGCTACACAGTCTTGGAACTGATCGACGGAAGTTTCTTGGGGTACATGGAAAGTTTTAAGGAATTTTACCAAGGCCTTTGCATGAGCCTCGAAACATAACAATGAAGCCAGCATGGAAATTTTTGATGGAGTTTTCCCCAGTTGTTCGACTACGTTATAGTCGCTTCTTTTTATAATCTTTAGAATTTCCTCCATCTCTTTTCGGGAGGTCTCGAGGATAGCTACTGATTGTGCCTTCATCCGGACAAGCTTAACCAGAATACCTTTGCCTCGAGTCTCGGTTGACTTGGCAGTAGGAATGTCAGTAGGGGTGATAACAGGGACTGCAGCAGTTTTGTCAACATGAGTACTAGCAGAGATGATTGCAGGACTGGGAATAGCCTTTGGAGGAGCAACAACAACAGGAATGATTACAGGTCCATAAATAGATTTTGGATTAGCAATTTCTGGAGAGAATACCCTTCCACTTCAGGTTATCTAGCTAGTCCTTGCGATGTTACTGATATCGGGGTCAATTTTCTCAGAACTTGAATTTTAACAACTGGCCAATCTTGCTTGATACCATGATAGTAGAAATCACCTCCATAATTCCATGGGACGGTTTTGTCTGACGAATACAGGATTTGTCCAGGCATTGTAATTATCAATGGAGCTACTTTAGGAACTGATGTAATTCTAACGGGTCTTTTGGTGGAGACCCTGGAAGAATTGGCGGAAATGGTCACTATGAAAACATCATTATAATAAACAGTTGGAATAGAAGTATTCTCGAACAAAATCTCCTTGTCATCTATTAGGCATTGAACGCATGCTTTTAACAAATGATAGTTGGTTGGTGAGGATAAACAGAAATGACAGCTTTCATCATAGCCTGGGAATACACCGACATTCAACAAGTTCTTTTTGATAGTCAGGAGTGGGGTCATAAGTTCAGCAACCAAAGTAACAAACATATCTTCCTCAACGGCATTGACATCACGACCGTGCTTGGGCATAGGAGCAGTGATAACATTGGGAATTTATGGCGCATCGAATTCAATATCTTTGGCTTCAAGAAGGTCTTGTACCTTGTTTTTCAGAGTCCAACAGTTGTTAGTGTCATGGCCGGGACTCTCAGAATGGTATGCACAGCGGGTATTAGGATGATAATGAGGAGAGGTTGTGTTAGGATTCTCTAGAGATTCTTTCAAAGTCACTAGATTGGATCTTAACAAATGTGGCAATACTTGAGATAGTGTCATATTAATTCGAGTGAACTGTCTGACTGATATTATGTTCTCGACTGGTTGCTTCTTTGCTGAGCAGGTGTAGGTTTAGGAATCATGACAGCCCCCACCATTGGACAATGACAGCCCCACCATTGGACGGTGTTCAGTCCTATCTTGATTTCTCTAAGGATATACAACAACAAATTATTTTTTTCCAATAAATGGTTTTCTTACAGCAGCAGAGGATGCGTATTTTTGAATCTTTCCATTCTTTATCCCGACTTCCACTATTTCTCCGGTCAATATCAATTCGGTAAAACGTGCCGAGGAACTCCCAATTAAGTGATTAAAGAAAGGACCGAACAGGGTGCCCAAAAACATGTCTACTAACTCTCTTTCAGATAGGGGTGGCCGAACTCTTCCTGCTAAGTCCCTCCGTTTTTGAGCATAGTCTTTGAAGCCTTCATTTGAACCATGGCCATACTCTGGAGTTGAGTATGGGTGGGAGCAAGGTCTGTATTGTATTGGTATTGTTTGTAAAAGGCAGCGGCAAGATCTTCCCAATTATGAAAATTGGCTCTTTCTAGCTGATAAAACCAATCAAGTTGAGTTCCGGACATAATGTATTGGAAGAAGTGTACCCATAAATCCCTGTCAGTAGTGTGAGGTTATATTTTCCTCACATAGGACCGGAGATGCATTTTGGGACACGAAACTCCGTCGTATTTGGCGAACACCGGTGCCTTGAATTTTGGAGGAATGACAATCCCATATACTAAACCCATCTCCTCAAAGTCTAGTCCAGGTACTTTTTAAATTCCTATTGCATTTAACCGTTCTTCCAGATGCTTATACTTGTCATCGGCCGGGGGATAATGTTCTTCAGAATAATCTTCTTCTTCCTCTTCCTCTTCTAAATCTGGCTGAGCCATTGTTTCCTTGCCTTTCCCACCTTGATTGTATTTCTCACCAGATGACGTTGCAAAGTCTAGGGTCCTTCTTGCTTGTCCTTGGAATCTTCTTCCCATATTTAGAACTCCGGTTATTTTCTTTGCTTTCTTATTTTTCTCTTCAATCAGCAAGGTCTTCAACTCTTCTTGTTCTTTGGCTAGAGTTAAGAACATCTGTTGAAACTGAGCATTTTGCGCTTGGAGGTCCTTTACCGTCTGCTCGAGATCCATCTTACTGAAATAAACAATAGAAAGATGAGGAGACTTGTCGTAAGAAACTTTCTTATGTTATGATGAATGATAAATGCATATGCAATGATTTCAAGGAACTTAGAGATTCAAAATTGCTTTAGACCAAAAAACAGAACACACGTCATATTAATAAATCAAAGCTTGAGTAAATCATGCCTCTATTAGGCTTACAAAGAAATACAAAAACTCTAAGATAAAAAGGTTGTACGCATCCTTTTTGGTGCGATGTAGGCGTTTAGAGTCCGCTCCTCATGAAGTTTCTTAGTGAGTTCCAAAACCTTCTTCTCGCTAGCGTAGAATTGGGCTTCGAAAGTGTCTTGCTCCCCCTTAAGTTGTATCCAATCCCTTTGTAAGTCTTCAAGATAAGTGGGCATGTCAGGATGCAGGATAGTATACAGAACATCTCCTTCCATAATAGGCTCTATGATCACCTGGGAGAATGGAGGGGTAAGGCATCATAGTCAAGCTCGGATAAATCTCTGGCGATGACCTTGATCGTCATTCTCGTAGTCAAATACCAAACCTTGAATGAGCATCTCATGTGAGCCATCCCTTCGGGCGTAACCAAATTGTCTTAAGGCTAAGCAGGGGTTGTAGGTGATACTTCCCCTAATGCGAAGTAAAGGGACATTAAGGAATTCTATACAACGGTCGACGATGATAACATTCTCTATAGATCGGGAACACCAATGGATGTCTGAATGTTTGAGTGTTATCAACCTTTGTGACCACCTTGAACCTCGCTCGTTCTTCAATACAGATTGGGGAAGATGCAAAATAGACCATCTTTCCAAGAGAGGAGTGCCACACATAAGGATGCCTCTTTTCCTCATAGTGCGAGTGTGAAAAGAATGTAGGATGTCCCCTAGAAAAATAGGCACCGGGTTGCGGGACATGAAGATTTTGACGGTGTTCGGATCTATGAGTTGGTCAGGATTTGGAAACAAAATAATCCCATGAATGAGGAGAGCTATAATTTCTTCAAAAGCTTGCAATTCCAAAGAGTTCCAATAGTTTTGGGCTTTCTAAAACAAGAACTTTGCAAGGAAACCCTTGACACCACTCCTTGTTTCCCAATTGGTTGTGATATCAGATGGTTGCAAGTGTAGGGCTTGAGCAATCTCTTCTGGCCTTGGATCTCTTTCTGTACCGTTGAAAGGTAGTTGATTGAGAATGGGAATCCTCAAGAGTCGGGAGAATTCTTCCAAAGTTGGCACAAGTTGATTATCGGGAAATATGAAGCAATGGTGTAGAGGATCAAAGAATTGGAAGAGCACCTTCATCATATCTTCATCAGTTTTGGAAGTAACTAAGTTTATGAGACGACCATGTCTTTCAGTGAATGAAGAGTTTTCAGGAATCCTTTATGCTAACTCTTTAAGTTGAGGAGGGATCCTACAAGATTGACTTGAATAGTTTTCCTGTGGATAAAATCCATGTCCTACAAAACAGAACAAAGATAAATCCCAAGATCCTTGAAATGGTTAGTGAATGAGTATGATGTTATGATGTTTATGATTTTATGTACAAGTAAATATACACAAACAAAGAAAACAAGTCCTTAGGTTTAGGCTTGCATGGAGTCTTATAGGTAAGTACTCTCTTGAAGTTTAGTTGGCTTAAACCTGTCATAACAATAGTAACCGGGTTCTAAAGGAGCTCAATATCACTGGTTTATTTCCTCGGGCATTCTTTCAGCGCAAGCCTCTTTAATGGAGACCGAAATATCCCAAAAAACCAAACCTCACTACGCCCTAAAGGCCAAGTTGGTCAAGTAAAGGTTCTAAAAGTTCATTAGTGCTTCATGACATCACTTAGCGGCCCTGTATTCTCCTTGACTACTCAAGGGCTACCGGTACCCACAAATATGTCGCACTAACGTAGCTATTGCTTAGACCATGTCAGTATACCCCACACAGTTTCAACAACGTATTGCTACTTACCTATAAGGTATCCCAAATCCGGGTAGAGGATTCAAACCCAAACAAAGAACCATAATGTAAAGCATACAAGTCAAACAAATAAATCAAGTAAATATGATCTAACCCTAAGGTAACCCCACTTTTATAATTTTCCCCAGAAGAGACGCCAGTTCTGTGATACGGTGGGAGAACTGACTTGGGTGTTTTGCGTTTGATCGCAAATGTTGCGGTTAACAAGAGTCACCACCGAATTTTCTTTTATCCAAAAGGAAAGGTGAAAAAGCACAGGAACTACCTTTGAGATTATTTCTTGAGTTCGGGGGGTAGATTATGAAAAGGGAAGGTATTAGCACCCTTTTCATCCATGGTTTTCCATGGGCTCTGAGTTACTTGCTAGATCACTTGCTTTTGTTTGAAATTGTGATTTGTGTGGTTTTTTGAAAGTATTTTGTAAAGAGGCCATTGTTTAGGCAAACTTTGTAATGATTCTCGTTTGTAAGAATGTATACAAAGATGTTGATCTTTTGAAAAAAAATTCAAGTTTGTAAGATGTTTTGAAAGTGTAGGTGTTAGTTTTGAAAATAGCAAGGATATTTTATTTTGAAAGTGAGCAAGTAACTATGGCCATTCTACCTACTCAAAAGTCTTTCATGTTCATTTCCTCTTTCCTTTGACATTGCTATCTTACCATTGATTTGGTCAATAACTCTATCTTTGGATGTAAATGGGACGGACGTGGGTCATCGTATAACCATGATTAGCAATGTTAAAAGGTATCTTAGCATTCTCTTTAGAGACTAAGATCAATTGAAAGGCAACATAGATAGCGTCATCGAGGGACTATGATCTTATATTTTGCTTGTTTTTGCTAAGATACCTCACATGCATAATATAGCCATTTTGTAAGGAAACCAAGTGGATTTTACCCTAAGGTTGCTTGTGTGCAAGTGTATTGTTTTTTATGCTTGGTTTTGTCTTTGATTAAGGTTTTCTAATTGATTGGTTTTAGTCTTTCCATACAAACCCTAATTACTAGCATTTGTATATAAAGCGATAAATTGCGGAATTTAAAATTACTATGCTATTACAATACTTTTGGGAGGGGGTGTACAAATTAAAAATGGGGATTGCTAGAAAATAAACCTAATAACCTATTACAACCATATTGAATTTGGATAAATAATGTACAAAAATGAATAAATATACAAGAATCTAAAATGGAAAGAAAATGAACTTTTATTTGGATTTTTTTAGGAAAAAGGGGGTTTTGTTTTAACCTAATTAACTAAAAGAAAAATAATTAATTAAAATAGTAAAAAGTAAAACCTAAATTTACTAGGAAAAGAATTTAAATAAAACCCTAATCTATTAATTGATTAAAAAAGAAATTAAGTTTATAAGAAGAATATTTTTTGTATTTTTGTCTTAAAAATAATTTATAGTATTATAAAATATTTTTGGTCTTTTTATATTTTAAAATAATATATTTAAAATTGTGTAAAGGAAAATAAATAAAAAAACCTAGTTTCTAATTAAATTTACAAATCAATTAGTGAAATAAATAAAATATGATTAAATAAAATATTTTTTGTGTAAAAAAATAAATAAACTATATCAAAATATAAATCTAATATTTTTATATATTTTTTCTGATTTTTTTAGTTTTAGATAAAATATTTAAGAAAACAAATAAATAAAAAAGAGAAAAAGAAAATAAAATGGGTCAGGGTGTGAATAGCCAACAAGGGGGGTCAGAAGTAAAAAAATAAAGCCCAAGGGGATGAGGCCCAGTGCTGCCAAAAAAGTCAGAATGTGTGAAAAATATGAAAACAAATCCAAAAGGGTACCATTGGGGCCCGAACCAAGGTCCCTATAGTCACAGGCGCGCGCTTCTACCACTGGGGTGGCTATACATCCGTTTATTAATATCAAACATAAATATATATGGTAAACACGTTCCTAAATACAACTTTATCTTCAACCTCACGCCCAGTCTGAACCTTTGTATCTTATTCAATTCTCAACAAAAATGAAAAATGTAAACAGGAAACTTATGGAAAATTTCCTCACGATTTCAGAAATGCAAAGCAATAAAGTTATAGATCAAAGACAAGCACGAATTTTAATGGCCCTAATATGAACCCTAAAAATTTCAGAAACTTCAATCTTAAAATTCTCTAAGCTCAAGCAATATAAATGAAAACTATGGACATAGTTAGCTTCAGGGCCTGAGGAGTTCTGGAGAAGTCAAGGTGCAAGGTGCTATTTTTGAAAATGGTGGATGATGATGGAGGTGTTACAGTGGTGTTGTAGGTGTTGGAATTGTTTGTGTATGTTATTTTTAAGCTTTTGAAAGTAAAAGGCCAAGAAACGCACAAGCAAATTTGGAGATTGGATTCAAAACTCAAAAATAACAAGTTTTGAGGTGTTTTTGGTTATTCTGTGTTCTTGGTATTTTCAGGGCTCAAGTATGTGTGGTATTTGTGGAAAATAACTTTTATATGTATAAGCAAAAGGTCTTAGAGCTTGAGAGAGTCAGAGGTACAAGTTATAGGCTGATTTCTATGTTACTTGATTTTGAAGAAAAGTGGGAAAACAAGTTTCAATATGTAGTACAAGCATGGGATGGGTGATTGTAAGTGTTGAGATCAATTTATCTTGAGTTATAAGACATTTATGATCAGAAGAGAACAAGTGCAAGGCTAAAGAACAAGTTTTATGCAAAAAGCTACTTTATCAAAATGACATTGTGCACTTTCTTCCTAAAATGGATATAAAGCATGACCTTGCATTGAATGCTTGAATTGAGACCCCTAACAGTTGTCAAATAAATTAATTATAGAGTGCCTAACAAGTTTTAGGCCTGCAAAGTATAGGTTATGCAGCATACGTTTGAATTTTGAATTTTGTTCATCACAAAATGACTTGTAATTCAAGTGTAAAAACCCTAACTTCATCTCTTTGATTCTCCATACTCAAAAATGATCTCAAGAAGGTCTTGGACATTTTGGAAAGCTTGTAATGTTCTATACAACCCCTCTTCGAATCACTTTTTAAAATTCCCCTTGGAACTATATGAAAAAGTGCCATGAAGTTAGGTCAAAATCCTGACAAAATTAGGGCAAAATTTCACCAAGTGTTTTGTTTCATGACCATGTGTTCTTAAAATTATAACTTGAGATCCAAGCACTTTTAGAAGGAGTTGTGTAAAGAAATTTTGTAGATTTCATGGAGATCTACAACTTTCATGATGAAAGTTTCTTTTGAATCATCTTGCATCATGGTGAAAATTTTGCTCAAAGTTGTGAAAAAATAAGAAATTTCCAACACTTGGAAAAATTTCTAAGTTTAGTAATTTTAACTTTTCAAAATGAAATCTTGAATTTTTGATTTATTGATGAATAAGTTTCATGATTTTACATGCTTTTATGAATTGTGATCTTTGACATTTGATTTTGACCAAAAAGTCAAAGTTTGACTTTTCAGTATACAGTTGACTTTTGATCAGTTGACTGAAAATTCATCTGTCAATCCATTGGCTTTGAGCCATGTTTTTAGCCATGTCATTAGGTCAAAATGATGCAATTGGACTCTTGATATCATGCCTTAAACCAATTGATCATATGCTAGGTCAAAAATCAGAAATTGCCCTTTCCCAATCAAAGCCCTAATTTTGACCATTTTGCCCTTTTGAAGATTTGATCAAATTTCTTGAGGAAATGTGGTATAAACTTGATCAAATGATATATATTAGTTTAAAATGTTGATGTGGATAAAAAATTATGAAGTTTGACTATAAATTGGCCACCGTTGGCTTTTTCCCTAATATAGTTGATTTTTAGGTCAACTGCTCAATTGACTGAGCAAAAGTGTAATCCAAAGCTTGAAACTTGACATGAGTAATCTTGTGGGTCCATAATGATCTATGAAAGTCATATGGGGCATTGGAATTTCAAATATCCTTGTGCAATCTCAAACCCTAATTTTGGTCATCAGAGCTTAAGGAGGTGTCTTGAGCTGATCAACCCTAGTGCAGTCTTGAGCTAAAGGAGATCTTGTGAGCAAATTCTTGATAAGTTAGAGGGAAAATTTTGGGGTACAACATAATCTTACACGGGTTTTTCTTCTGATGGTCTCCAGATGCAGTCTAACACGGACTCATCTGGAAGCAATCTTACACGGATTCCTTCTCGTAGTTTTCAGATACAGTCTAACACTGACTCAACCTAAAACAACCCTACACAGGTTCCTTCTAATACATTTCCAGACAACAGTTAGTTTCATTCTCCCCAGTAAATTACTGTGAAGCCTGGATTTCAACCAAAACACAACAAACTTTTCCAAATATAACTCCTCAGTAGAGCCTTGGACAACTGAAATTCCTAGACTCTATTCCCCAGAGTTTTCCTCAAGCAGGAGAACAACAAAAATCAACATTCCCTAGCAGACTCCTCCTCAGACAACAGTAACAAGAATCCCCCACAAAGAGACCTCTTATGAAGTTAGCACCTACTTTGGATGGCATCTTTAAGCCCATCTCCAACAACTCTCTGTCATCTTCTCCAAGTGGCATCTTTAAGCCCATTCCCTACATAGTCAACCATCACATTATGCGAGTACAAATTTCTGGGCACTCTAGTGTTCAATCATCTTCGACCTTCAGATCACGAAAGGTAAACAAGCCAATCTAAATCTTCAGGTTTAAGAAGATTGAACATGGGCAGTTGTTGTACCCCAAAATTTTCCCTCTCTTTTCTCAAGACATTTTCTCACAAGAATTTTCAAAAGTCCAAGTTTACACAAGTACAATTGGATTTTTGCCTTTCAGGCATCAAATCGAAGAAAAGAAAATTTGCCTTGATTCATAAGTTTCGATTGGGCATCTAAAATCCTTAGAGCAAGCTTTGTTTCACAAGCTTCGATTGAACATTTGGCCTCCTTCGATGTAGGACTGATTCACAAGCTTCGATTGGGCGCTGGGCCCATTTCTATCAAGTTCAATTCATAAAGCTTCAACTGTGCATTGGAAGCTTCAGACTTTCCTTTGATTCACAAGGCAAGACCCCCTACAAGTTTGCTTCGATTCACTAGCAGTGTCCTCCTGCATGTTTATTTTGATTCACAAAGCAGTAGCCTCCTACATGCAATCTTTGTTTAGGCAAAGGCCTCTTCATGCTTGTCTTCAATTCACAAGGCAAGAACTTATTTCATGTGTGCTTCAACCCACAAGGCAAAGGCCCCTTCAACTTGCCTTCGATCCATAAGGCAAAGGCCTCTTCATGCTTGCCTTTGATCCACAAGGCAAAGGCCCCTTCAACTTGCCTTCGACCCACAAGGCAAAAGGTCCCTTTAACTTGCCTTTGATCCACAAGGAAAAGGCACCTTCAAGTTGCCTTCGATTCACTAGACAAATACTTCCTACATGCCTGCTTCGATTCATAAAGCATTAGTCTCCTACATGCTAAGCTTCTATTGAGCATTGGCCTCTTACGTGTCTGCTTTGATCCACAAGATAAGTGCCTCCTTTGTGCCTGCCTTCAACGCACAAGGCAAAGGTTTCCTCTTCATGATTTCCTTCGATTCATAAGGCAAGAACTTCTTTCATGTGTGCTTTAACCCATAAGGAAAGGACTTCCTTTGTGCTTGCCTTCAATGCGCAAGGAAATGGCTTCCCTCATGCTAGCTTTGACTCCACCTCTAAACCCTTCAACACACAGTTTTCCACACTTTGACACACAAGATGGTCCCTTCGAAGAAACTTTCTAACGGCCCATTTGAAGAAACATACAGGTGGTGCCTTCGAAGGACATACATTTGGTCCAATCGAAGGATACACAAATGGTGCCTTCGAAGGACATACATGTGGGCTATTTGAAGGACACACAAATGGTGCCTTCGAAGGACCTACAATTGGTCCATTCGAAGGATACATAATTGTGGGAAACCAGTTTGTTTTATGATGAGTCTTGGTCCAAGATGCTTGTTGGCCAAAATCCTACATGCTGCCAACCCCAAGCCTCCTGCATAATTACATTTGAAGGAGTTAAAAAAAGAAGCTTCGACTAGCCATAAAGGAGTTTTTGATTGGGCTAGTTGAAAATTTTTAGATCAAGCTACTAAAGCAGATAGTAGTTCAATCGAAGAAGCCATAATGATGAGGTCTAGAGTAATTCGAAGGAATCAACTCAGGGATAACCTAAGAATAAGGCTTGAGGGCATTCAAAGGAGTTAGGAAGTGAAACATGTCCAGGTTCATCCCAAAACTGAAAAGGGTAGGAATCCATAAAAAATGGCAATCATTTAATTTGTCTGATTTTGCCTTCAAAGCCTAGTTAATGGTTATCCCTTGCCATTTCCATTCCCCTCTACACCCCTATAAATACAGGCCTAAGGACACACTGCCAGGGGACAAAAAAAAAGAGAGAAGAAACACATTTCCAAACGAAAGTATTTTTGCCACACACGCACGTTTCCCCATAAAAGCTCCACAAAACTTCCAAAGTTCCAACAAGGTTATCATAATCGGAGCAACCTCTATAGGCCTCCTCAATCCAAAATAAGCACCCCACTGGTGACAAACCTTTGACCTCAAATTCATTTCATATGTAATATATTCATGCTGCATAACGTTTATGATAGTTAGTGTGTTACATGTAAGGTCTAAAGTAACAGGATACCTTTACTAAGGTATGTGAAATGGATTCCTTCGAATCCTAAATCTAGCTCAGATGGCGAAGAAGGGTGTGTGCAGTCGAAAGGACCTGAGTTCGATACCCAGGCCTTGCAAATTTTAATTTTTCTAACATGTTATGCATATTCAATGCTTCTTGGCTACGCACGCTTACCATACACCATCAAGTCCTGGCCATCAGATGCACATCTGATCCGGATCCGACGCCCTAAGCATACAACCTCACCATAGACTGTCCCAGGGATCTCCCCATTGAATACAAGGGCAGATCTGGGCTTCTCTCACTTGGGCCCAGCGAAGTCCACTCCATACCCCCTCTATTTCTTTTTCTATTAGGCCCATTTGTATTTTTGTTTTATCTTTACTATTTACTTATTTTAATTTGTTTAATCAGTAAAAAACAAATAAAAATGACAAAAAATATTAGGTTAGTATTTTTTGTTAATTAAATTAATTATGTAAATTAACTAATTAATTATTTATTTTAAAATTTTCTTTAATTTAAAACTAAATAGACTTAGGATTTTAATTAAATCATTTTCCCAAAATAAAAACAAAACAAAAAGATTTCCTTTCACTTAGGATTTAGACGTTATTTTCAATTCGCGCACATTTATTTACTTTCACACTTTTTTCATATTATTGTAACTGCTTACTGGGTTGTAATAGCTAAAATTAGGACTTTATTTTCTGCTTTTTATTTCTCCCCCAAATTTTGCACTATGTAATTAATCCCCCTCCCTGAAGCTTTGTAATAGCGTAGATTTAAATTCCGCATTTTAATTTCCTGCAAATTATTAACTGTCTAGATGCTTGACTAATAAGATTATATGGCAAGAATTAAAACCAATGCTAGAAAACTTAACACAACACAAAAATAACTGAAAACAAACACACTTCCAAATGCGCACCTCTAGGGTACTCCCACTTTGGTTGTCTTTGGAAAAATAGTCACAACTTCCAAAACATGAGATATTTTAGTGGCTACCCTCTGGTTTAAAAAGATCATAAGTCCCTCGATGACCCTCTCGATGTTGCCTCAGTAAAATATGATCTTTAAACCCTAGGTTAGTTACTAAAACTTCTTGCCAAGTTGCCTTCGTGACTATAAAACATCCCTTCGAATGTCCCTCAAACATCCAACGATAGGGCTACCTACTCACTAATAGTAGGATAGCACTCTCTAAGGGAAAAGAATGAAATTTTCGAGTAGAGTAGATAGTTCCTAGATGCTATGCTCAAAAACAATTTTTTACGCATACACAAAATTATTTTAAAACATTTAAAAATAATGCGTTTTATCAACACTCTTGAGGACTCATACAAGAGTTATCATAAAGTGAATTGTCGCACTAAAGCATTTCAAAAAACACATAAAAACACAAGGTATTTCAAAAATGAGCTAAGCATCTAAGAGCCCATAGAAAACTACGTATGGAAAGGGTGCTAACACCTTCCATTTCCATAATCTACCCCCTTACTCAAAAATAATCTTGAAAGGTCTTTTTATGATCTTTTCACCCTTTCCTTTGTTGGATAAAAGAAACATCGATGGCGACTCTTGCTTACTGCAACATTTGCGAATACAAAATATAAAACAAGTATAACAATCGGTTCTACCACCGTATCATAGTGTGTTTTCTAGATACATCTTCATTGTCTCCTTTAAATAGAAGAAGTATTTGATCTGTTAGAGACATAATATTCTGATTTTGGAAGGTTGTTGATTTGAGATTTTATTTTCTTTCCAAAAATACAGATCTTGTTCCATCCATAAAGTTTCCAGCCGTTACTTTAAAAATGCCATTAATGCGATGTCGGATCTACACCGTCTCAAAGTATCTTGAGCTAATCACTTGTAATCAGAACTTTGAATATGATAGTTACGGTTGAATCTTCTTTGTTCTTTCAGAACTTTATATATATCATATAATAACATGCAATTTTGTGCTTAAAAAGTTTGACTGTCAGCATCAGAACTTCTCTTTCTTGCGTGTTGTTTTAGCTTCGCTTCAGAGCTTCTTATATGTTCTTCTTCTTCAGAGCTTCATATGTGATTTTTCATGTCATTAACTTTCTTGCTTTCATCATAACTTCTATGTAAATTCAATCAAATGATTAGAGTGCCTAATTGCTCTTCACAATAATTAGGTATTTGTTATCATCAAAACTAATAATTGGATGTAGAACCAAACTATGTTCTAATAGTTGGAATTTCTTGTATGGATTTCACTTTATCAGGATCCACCTAAATACCTTTATGACTTACAATAAATCCTAATAATTTACCTGACCTGACACGAAATGTACATTTGTTCAGATTCAATCTCAGTCTGAATTTTCATAGACATTCGAATAATTTATGCAACTGAATGATGTGATCCTCCTCTATGTGAGATTTGGAAATCATATCATCCATGTATACCTCAACTTCTTTATGGATCATGTCATGAAATAACATTACCATTGCTTGTTGATAAGTTTCCCCTGCGTTCTTTAGACCAAAGAGCATTACTTTTTAATAGAAGGTGCCCCAAGGAGTCATGAAAGTAGTCTTCTCCATATCCTTGGGTACCATTTTGATTTGATTATATCCTGAAAAACCACCCATGAAAGAAAATACCGAGGCTTGAGCTGTATTTCCCACCAAAACATCTATGTGAAGTAACGAGAAATCATCTTTAGGACTTGCTTTGTTTAGATCCCGATAATCTACACACATGCGTACTCTTCTATATTTCTTGGGGACTGACATGATGTTAACTATCCAAGGTGGATAATCTACCACGACTAAGAACCCTTCATCAAATTGCTTGACGACTTCTTCTCGAATTTTGTCAGACATGTCTGGACGATTGCTCCTGAGCTTCTATCTGATATGAGAACAACCTTCTTTGAGAGGTAGCTTATACACCATGATATCTGTATCAAAACCCGACATATCTCTACGTGAACAGGAAAATATGTCCATGTATTCATGTGGGATCTTGATCATCCTTTCTTTAACACTTTCCTCCAAGGTTGAACCTAGCTTGATCTCTTTTGGGTCTTTTTCAGTCCCAAGATTGATGGTCTCAATAGATGCCTGGTACGGTTGTATTTTATCTGCTTTTTGCTCTAGTAACCTGGCCAATTCTTCGTAGAGTTTAAGATCTTCCTCATATTCCTCTTTAGCTTGCTTAATTGGTGCATCAAAATCATATCGGATTATAGAAGTATCATCATCGGTGAGTTTAGATGTGGATCTTCATATTTTATCATGTTTTGGTGCTTTTTAGAATGCGAAATTAAAATGTGCGTATGAAGAAAAAGTATTGCCATTTTGGAAAAAGTAGTAAATAAAAGAGAAAGACATGGATCTTAATTAAATGTAAAAAATAAGTTTTACTATTTGAAAATAATGTTTGAAAATAAATGGGGGCCCTTACAAGCTACCCCAATGACTCAGGCGGGACATAGGTTTTTTTTCTTAAACAGGAGAAATTACTTTGGAAAGAAAAAGATCTCCGAAATCTCCACAACTATCCAATTCTTGGGCTCTTCGCCTGGAGCACATTATTGGATGAAGTTAGACGCTCCTTTGTTGTTGCCCTTTGTGATAGTATCAGAAACAACTGTTATACTAGTTTTGCGTTTGTGTTCGCAAATGTTGCGGTAAGCAAGAGTCGCTGCTGACTTTTCTTTTATCCAACAAAGGAAAGGGTGAAAAGAACAGAAAAAGACCCTTCGAGATTATTTCTGAGTAAGGGGATAGATTATGGAAAGGGAGGGTGTTAGCATCCTTTCCATCCGTAGTTATCTACGGGCTCTTAGATTCTTAGCTTATTTGAAAAATACCTTGTGCTTTGTGCGTTTTGAAAAGTATTTTGAAATTGCCTTAGTTCGGCGATTTGCTTTATGATAACTCTTGTATTAGTCCTCAAGAGTGTTGATAAAGCAAATGTTTTTGAAAGTTGTTTTGTGTAACTGTGAAAATTTGTTTTTGAGCATTTCATCTAGGAACTATCTACTTATACTCGAAAGGTTTATTCTTTCCTCCTATCCTTTAGACAGTGCTATCCTACTATTAATGAATAGGTAGCCCTATTGTTAGATGTTTGAGGGACATTCGAATGGACATTTTTATAGTCACAAAGGCAAGATGGCAAGAAGTTTTAGTAACTACCCTAGGGCCCTAAGATCATATTTTTACCGAGGCAACATCGAGAGGGTCATCGAGGGACTTATGATTTTTTTAACCGGAGGGTAGCCACTAAAATCTCTCACGTTTTGAGAGTTGTGACTATTTCCGAAGGAAACCAAAGTGGGTGTGCCCTAGAGGTGTATATGTGCAAGGTGTGTTATGTTCAGTTATTTTAGTCTTAGATGTTAGGTTTGCTAGCGTTTGATTATTAATCTTGCCATACAATCCTATTAGGCATCCATCTAAGCAGTTAATATATACAAGAATTTAAAGTGCAGAAAGTTAAAACTACACTATTACATGTCCAAAATTTTTGGAGGAAAATAAAGAAAAAGTAGTAAAAGCCCTAGTTAATTCTATTACATTCCATCAGCAGATACATTAGTACAAAAAAAGTGCGAAAATAAACAATACGTGCGAAATGGAAAGAGTCGTCTAAAATCCTAAAACATTTCTAAGTAAAAATAAGAAAATTTTTTTTTTTTGTTTATTTTTATTAAGAAAATAATTAAATTACCTTAAATATAAATTAAATATTAAAAAAAGATAATTTATTTAAGCCTAATTCTAATATTTTTGCATTTTTATTTAGAAAATATTGAATGGAATAAACTAATTCTAATTAATTTTAAGTTAATTAAAACAAGTCAAAATAATTAAGTTAATTAATTTACAAAAATTAAAATTAATTTAGAAAATCCTATGTCTATTATTATTATTATTACTTTTCTGATTTTTATATTATTATGGAAAAAAAGATTAAATGAAATAAATGATAAAACAAATAAAATAGAAAAATGCAAATGAGCCTGGTGCTATGAAGCAAATGAGGGGTATGCTTGAGATTTTTGTTTAGGCCCAAAAAATGGCAAGCTCAGGCCACGCTGGACCCTGTGCTGCTTATCCACAAGGGTGCATGATAGGATAGTACCCCAGGGGAATTGGATCTTTACCATGTTGACATTCGCTGGCCCAAATGCGAAGGCATATGGTAGGCGCTTAGGGAGGTAACACTTTGAATCCTACAAGGAAATGATAGAAAAAATCAAAATCCAGATCTGGGTATCAAACCCAGGTCTCTCCCCTTCCGACGCGTTCCCTTCACCAATTGATATGTTGTTTCATTCGTGTATTATAACAAATGCACACATATAAAACAAATTCAAATATTATTAAACAGAAGAAAAAAAACGCACGCTGATTTGAACTGCCCAATGACGGGCTGCCAGGCAATCGCCCGGAGGGACGCCGAAGTCAAACTCCAGTCGTCTTCTCCGATATCAAAAATATGCAAAAATTCAATAAACGATGATTTAGGCAAAATCAAAAGATCCTATCCCATGTGGAATTTCCCCTTGAGTTCTAATTTGAGGTTTATTCACGCTGAAAACCCCTGGATCATGAGATACAATGAAGAACTCAGATCGTGCCCTAGAAATGTCAAGATCTTATCCTGGCTCCTATTCTTACATGTCTTACATTGAACTTGTTCTATCGATCACCCTGAGCATGAAACAAGCATTAAAAAGCACTAATATATCATAAAATCAAAGATACGAATTTGAAAATTTTACCAAAAATGAGTTGTTTCAGTTTGGCACTTCTGGGCGTGGAATATCTTGAATGAAGGTTGGTATGTGCTCCCGGGAATCTCAAGATGTTGATGGAGAACCTGGATTGGTCTCAAAGGGGATGGAACTCGTTTTTTGAATTTCACGATTTTGATGGATTTTTGCAATTTTTGTATGGCTCTTTAAGGCAGCTTTCAGCGTGTGTTATGCTTGTAGGAGGGTGATATATATATATATATATATATATATATATATATATATATATATATATATATATATATATATATATATATATATATATATATATATATATATATATATATATATATATATATATATATATATATATAGAGAGAGAGAGAGAGAGAGAGAGAGAGAGAGAGAGAAAGAGAGAGAGAGAGGGAGAGAGGAGATGGAGTGAAGGAGGAAAATGGAAAGAATCCAAGGCATTAAGGTCATGTTTAAAGCCACTATTCTCATTTTGAAAAATTTCTAAAACTTGAGATTTCATGCCATGTTGGGACTTGGATGTATCTGGATACTTGTGCACGAAATCTTGGGTTCTAGGAAAGACAAAACATTAGCCCAAATTCCAAATCCATTCTCTAAATATTTTATACAATTTACTTTGTATTTATTTGAGATAAATCAAAATCAAAATGAATAAAATAGATAATAATGGTAAGGCAATGTAAAAATTATATTAGAGGTCCCTTATAAGGTTAGGAAGACCTTTGAAGTCCAAGAAGTTAGGCCATTGCCAAAAAGTTTAAGTTTGCTCAATGCATAATTCTTGAAATTTTCCCAACTTGGGCAAGTCATAACTTTCTCAATTTTTATCCCATGATGATGATCTTGGACATTTTGGAAAGCCCAAAATGTCTAATTTAATCTCTCTTTTAATAAATTTTGAATTTGAAGATTTTATCTTGATGTAAATGGTATTGACAAAAAGTGTCTTTTGTTGTCTTTCTGAAAATGACATGTAATGTATGAGCTTGTATCTTTCAAATGGTGCATTTCTTGGACTTGATGGAAAAAGAGAAGTTGTAAGGAATTGGATTCTATTCAAAATGATCTTTAGTTGGGGAAAATGGATGAAGTATGTGAAAGTTATGTCTGGTCAAAGTTTAGTTGACTTTTCCTATAGAAACCCTAATTTAGCAATTCTTGACTTTTGATAGATTAGGAGCATTTCTTTAGGAATCATGATCAAACCTTGATCAAATTATGGATATTACTTCAAATGTTGATGTTGACCAAAAATCTTGAATTTTGACTGTACATGGGTCACAATTGACTTTTGACCTACTACAGTTGATTTTCAAACATTTAAGCAATTGACTGAGCAAAATTTTAGTGGAAGGCATGAAACTTGCCATGGACAATCTTGAAGACATATTAGGACCATGGAAAACATTGGAAACCTTTGGAGTTCACACATCTTGGTGAAAAGTGAAACCCTAGTTAGAGGTTCATTGCTTAGGAGAAGAATTTTTCTGATCAATTCTTAGTCAATCTTGAGCAGTTGAGGATCTCAATGAGCATGTCTTGAGTAAAACTGGAAGGGAAAATTTTAGGGTACAAAACCCTTGTTGGATATCATTTAAAATTATCCACCATACTACACTCCTTTACTGAAGAAGGTTTCCTGGATGGGAGGAAATTGCCCATTGCCTTTCTAAATAGCCTTTGACATTTTATAGCCCAAACCGAAACAATCTTTTTTCTCAGGTATCTCCAAAATATTTCCCCAACCTTTTGATATCTGATCCTCCACTTCTGTTTGTGAGTCTCTCCACGAAGTCATGGTAGTTCCCCGTTTCTTGATTTTCTCCACCCGTAGGGTCACCATAGTAGCAACTTCTAAGATTTGGAATGGTGTTTCCATACAATCTTATTCCACACTGATATATCTGTAGGACTCCAAGTTACTTACAAAGATATCCTCTTCTTCGTCGATCACAACCAATTTTCCTTAAACGAAGAACTTCAATTTTTGATGCAAGGTTAAGGTGACATCCCCTGCAGCATGGATCCAAGGTCGTTCGAGCAGGTAAGTATACTCCAGTTTTATATCCATTTCCTGAAAGGTAACGTAGAACATATGCGAGCCAATATTTAGTTGGAGATCCACCTCTCCTAACACAATGCTTTAAGAACCATCGAAAGCTTTAACAACCATATAACTTTCTCTTATGATGATGCCATCCATTGTTAGTTTCATCAGGCTGGATTTTGGTAGCACTTTAAGGGAAGAACCAATATCAGTGAGCACTCTGGATAAGCTAGTTGTCCCTATCTGGATTGAAATGTGAAATACCTTATTGTGAGCTCTCCCTTGTGGGGGTAACTCACTGTCACTGAATCCTAGGCGTATTCCTGACGTCAAATTAGCCACGACTCCATCAAATTGATTAAGTGTGATCTCTTTTCTAATGTGCACAGAACTTAGAATTTTCATTAGAGATTCTCGGTGTACCTTTGAGTTGATTAATAATGAGAGTATTAAAATCTTGGCTTGGGTTTGGTGTATTTGATCCACCACTCTATAGTCACTTTTCTTGATTATTTTCAAGAACTGTTCAGCCTCTCGGTCAGTAAAATTTTTACTCGAGAGTTCTTCCTCTTGACTAGTTTCAGCCATAATTTTTCCTTTATCCTCAGCCATAATGTTATCCTTCTTTTATTGTTATGGACTATATATCCGACCATTGCGGGTCATTCCCCTTGTTCCTGCTATGTTTGGGATTGCAGTTCCTTGGCTTGTTGACGGCCCGCACTGTTGTTTTTAGCCATTGACATAAACCGTAGTATCATAACTCCATAGCACAACTTTGTCACTTTCATAAGCAGTGGGGGGTGCCCCTCTGATTAGCATCATACTCTTTAGAGACACGAGTATCTTTAGAGTTTGATCTTGGCATGGTATTGTTACTGGTATTTCTGTCATGCTTGGCTCTCCACAGGGAAATACAAGAGTTTTCTTGACAAAACTCAGACCTTGGCAGGGAATCACCAATGGGCCCTTGTATTCCCATTAATCGCATCTAGATATTCTTCTTCAGGATATTGCCCGAATTGGATTATCCCCGGATCCACCAATTTTTGCAAAGTCTTCTCGAAAGCGTTATTATGTTCCAATAGAAAACCATATTCCATCAGATGTACCTTCAAGATATCAATTGGAGTTTTTACCCGTTTTGCTGCTCCATGGTCAGTGACTATCTTAATTGCATTCACAATCGGACCACCATACTAGGGCATGGGGTTTGTCTTTATATTAGCCTTATAAAAAGTGATATCATAGGTGTCCAGTAGGTCTTGAACCTTGTATCTGAAAGGCCCAACATTTTTCTATAGTATGTGTAGCGGTAGAAATGTGCAAGACTAAGCCATTGGATTGACTAGACTTTATACAAATCAAAATAAAAATCGCCACCGTGCTTTATTGTTTCCAAAGGAATGGGAAAAGAGTGAATAACCCAAAAAGAGGGGGAAAGATTCAAGTTAAGGGGGTTGGTTATGCAAAGGGAAGGTATTAGCACCCTAAACATCTACGGTACTCCGCAGGAACCTCTTTTAAAAATCTGTATATTTTGGCTATAAAAATGTGTTGTATATAAAATGGATGGTGGAGGTTAGAAAAGAAATATTTTTATGATTTTTGCACCCGCCGCGGTTACGAACCTTTAGTGCCTACGTACCACCATTCATGCAATAGGGGATCAGAGTACACATAGTTCCTCTTTTAAAAATTTGAAACACAAGTGTGTTGGTTGATTTTATGAGATAAGACATCATCGCAATTGTCCGTGTGAAAAACATACTTACTACCCACAATCATGAGAAAGGAGAATTTGCATCATCTCAAAGTGGAGGATATGGCTTGGATTTTAAAATCAACAATGCCTCACTCAACACCCAAGTGGAAAATATCTCACTTCACTACATATTGTAGAAGTATAGTTGTTTGCATCACTACAAGGATTGACAAGAGTCTAATCTTTTAAGAAAAGTTTTAAAATGAAAATCCAAAGTGGCAAAAATGGTTTGAAATGAGATTGATTGACTTTTAGTCTTCTCACAAAAATGTCAAGGTATTATTAAATTGATTGAAATTTATTTATGAAAATGTTTTGAAAATGCATTGACCTAAGTCCAAGTTTATTATGAAAATGTTTCAAGTTTCAAAACAAGAAGAGTTTTTTTTTAAAGGAGGGAGAAGATTTTTGAAATTAAAGAAGATGGGAGGAGAAGAAGAGGCTATCCTAAAGCATAAGGTAAAAGCTAGGGATAAGAACCATCTAACCAACAAGAAGCCAATACTTGACATTATGAGTCAATATAGAATTCCCATTCTTCGGATTGAAACCAAGCAAGCAAAGATACTAGACCTCTTGAGAGAACCAAACTTCAAGTGTTTTAAGTCTTCGCAAAAATTGGGCAGAGTAACGGCTGTATACGGGTGAATTCCAGATTACAAACAAAGATCGTAATCTCAATAACCTGCACACAAAACAAACAAACAACCCAATCTCTTGAGGTAAACCTCAAGAACTCCAGACAAAATATCAAATAAAGTCACAAAGTCTCCAAGATAGGCCAAAGTCTCTAATCCTAAGTACAAGAAGTCCATCACTCCATAATGCAAAGGATAGTAACCATGTAGTCCAAGTATCATTAATGATTTTTATGGTTCATGTTAATTATTAGGTGTCTTTAAAAAGAAAGAAAAGCTCAAGTGAGCAAAATAAAAATGACATAAAAGTAAATGCTCAAGTGAGCAAAGATGAAAATAGCATGAAATGTAAAATGCTAAAAGTAAATGGTACATAAAGCATGAAAATAAAAGCGTAAAGTAAAGTTAATTGTTAGTAATTAGTGGTTAGTTGGACGACCATATTGAAACTTGCATTTGGAACTCATTAGAGGATTGGTAGAACCAAAGCCTCCACACACCAAGTTGTATTTGCTTTTTGTCAAGTATATCATCCATTTTGGAATTCTCACAAGGCAACATGTAATGATCAACGATGTTTAAGTGATCCGCGTTGACCAAAGGTGTTGTAGATCCATTAGAGGATTGGTAGAACCAAAGCCTCCACACAATGAATCTCAAGGTTATTGGATCAAAGAGATCAAATTAACATACTTGGGCTTGCAATCATAAGTTTGGGCCACGAATGATCATTTATTCGAATCGGGACAAAATTTAGCGCTATGTTAAGCAATCGTAAGTGGACTTATGTAGAAGTCACACCTATTTTGAGGTCGGTCAATAGCAATCTATGTACTTCATGTTTGGATAAATGATATAGGGATCACCATCCATTAAGATGTAGCACAATTAAAAAAAGAAAATGATAAGATGAAGAGGGAGGGAAATGATAAGCTAATTTGGATCACCATTTCAAAATTCTTTCATCTTTAAATTCAACCACTCCTCTAGATGGATTAAAGCACTAAACATATAATTAATCCAAAGAACCAAAAATGAATTAAATAATTCACTCTTAGGTAGATTTGAATTGATGAACATTTATCCAACTTCATCTACATCATAAAGTCCATTGAGTTTAAAGACAAATTGGACATTTAAAATTGCAATCCAAACCAACAATCAAAAGAAGTGAGTAGAAAAAGCATTTTGGATCAAAGCTGCCCCAAAACAAGGAATAAAGTGCATTTTGTCCCCGTGTAAATCGATTGCACTATTGTGTAAATCGATTTACACAGTACAGTTTTCTAAAAATTATGCAAAATTGCTTCTGTGCAATCGATTGCACTACAGTGCAAATCGATTGCACACAGTTGCAGTAGCAAAAACAACATTTTAAAAGGGAAATTTCTTGTTCAAACTTTCCATCAAACACCTTATGATCATGGATCCACTTGAGCACGAAAATTCCATCAAATTATGATAAAATAACACCATTGAAATCACAAAATAATGCTCAAAGAATCAATCCCAAAGATCACCAAGAGATCACATTGTGAAAGATGAATTATCCAACTTACCAAAGGTAGATCTAGAGAATTATCAAAACAACTTCAAGAATTTGCTTCAATTCAACCACGAGAATCAATTGACCAAGCTTGGATGTAGATAATTGATGGAGAAAAAGTGTTTGGATGAAGGTTTAGCTCAAAGATTAGTAAGCTTCAATGCAAAGCTTACTAACTTTTTGAAAATGGAGCTTTGAGTGAATTTGGTAGATGGAGAGAATTGAGAGATTTTTTAGCAAGGTGGATTTGGCTATCAAAAGCTTTAAATTTGAATGAAATGAGAGCTCTATTTATAGAGTTTTAGGATTGTGATTAATGGTAATTTGGTAATTGATTCTTGGAGCCAAAATTTGAATTAATGATAACTCTTTCAAAAATTAGAGCCAAATTTTGAATTAATGATAATTCTTTCAAAAATTAGAGCCAAAATTTGAATTAATGATAATTCTTTTTAAAAATAAAATATTGGCACTAAAATTTGAATTAATGATACATCTTTCAAAAGTGAAGGAAAATTGGAGCCAAAATTTGACAAGTTTAAAATGCTGATTTTTTTTTATAATTTTCACGTTGTGCAATCGATTGCACTACAGTGCAAATCGATTGCACAGTGTATTTTTTTCAAAAATGGCGCAAAATACACTATGTGAAATCGATTGCACTTTAAGAGAAATCGATTGCATCAGTGAAAAAAATGAAAATTTTTAATTCTTTTTCTTTGCAAAATAGAGATTTTAGGAAAATAATACCAGAAATCCTTATTTGTCAGATGCTTCGACTTGGTACCTACAAAACAAAAATATACAAAGACAAAGACAAATATTTTTTGTATTTTGATTAGAAGTTAGTCAACAACACATATACAAAATACACAACCAAGGTGCTTGGAGATTCCTCAAGAGCAAACTTAAAGATAGGAAAAAAGAGGAAGAACCAACCCTAATGTGATCTTGTTATGATCGAGTTGATATGATATGATAGAGGAATCTTAGGGCAAAAATTGGGGTACAACAGCTTCCCTTATTTAAGTGTCTTCTATCCGGAGATACGAAGGTTACAAATCTTCGTGTCGACGCGATTGAAGATACTTAAATATAAAACAAGCCCTATTTTTGTCTCTAAGATGCCATGCAATGCTTATGATTATGGATGCATATGAACAGAACAAAAGAGACGCAAAAATGAAGAAACAAAGGAGCAACCCCACTAGGAAAATAAATCACTGGTGGACCAAAAGAATAGAACCAGAGAGGAGGATAACAAGCATCGACGTTCACTGCCGATGTCTACCAACGTTCACTGAAGGTAGAGAGAAGAAGATATACCGACTCATAGATGACGGTAAACTACCGACTCAATAGTTAAAGGTAGAAGAGAAAATATATCATGCCATCGCCGTTCACTTACGAGGAACCACCATCATTCACTGATGATAGCAAAAAGATAAGAAACACCGACGTTCACTGCCGATGCACTACCAACGTTCACTGAAGGTAGATTTTGAAAATATCATACCATCGCTGTTCACTGACGAGGAACTACCACCGTTCACTGATGATAGCAAAAAGATAAGAAACACCGACGTTCACTGCGGATGCACTACCAACGTTCACTGAAGGTAGATTTTGAAAATATCATACCATCGTCGTTCACTAACGAGGAACCACCACTGTTCACTGATGATAGCAAAAAGATAAGAAACATCGACGTTCACTGCCGATGCACTACCAACGTTCACTGAAGGTAGATTTTGAAAATATCATACCATCGTCGTTCACTGACGAGGAACCACCACCGTTCACTGATGATAACAAAAAGATAAGAAACACCAACGTTCACTGCCGATGCACTACCAACGTTCACTGAAGGTAGATTTTGAAAATATCATTCCATCGCCGTTCACTGATGAGGAACCACTACCATTCACTGATGATAGCAAAATGATAAGAAACACCGACGTTCACTACTGATGCACTACCAACATTCACTGAAGGTAGATTTTGAAAATATCATACCATCGTCGTTCACTGACGAGGAACCACCATGTTCACTGATGATAGCAAAAAGATAAGAAACACCGACGTTCACTGCCGATGCACTACCAACATTCACTGAAGGTAGATTTTGAAAATATCATACCATCACCGTTCACTGACGAGGAACTACCACCATTCACTGATGATAGCAAAAAGATAAGAAACACCGACGTTCACTGCCGATGCACTACCAACATTCACTGAAGGTAGATTTTGAAAATATCATACCATCGCCGTTCACTGACGAGGAACTACCACCGTTCACTGATGATAGAAAAAAGATAAGAAACACCGACGTTCACTGCCGATGCACTACCAACATTCACTGAAGGTAGATTTTGAAAATATCATACCATCACCGTTCACTGACGAGGAACTACCACCATTCACTGATGATAGCAAAAAGATAAGAAACACCGACGTTCACTGCCGATGCACTACCAACATTCACTGAAGGTAGATTTTGAAAATATCATACCATCGCCGTTCACTGACGAGGAACTACCACCGTTCACTGATGATAGAAAAAAGATAAGAAACACCGACGTTCACTGCCGATGCACTACCAACGTTCACTTAAGGTAGATTTTGAAAATATCATACCTTTGTCGTTCACTGACGAGGAACTACCACCATTCACTGATGATAGCAAAAATATAAGAAACACCGATGTTCACTGCCGATGCACTACCAACGTTCACTGAAGGTAGATTTTTAAAATATCATATGTTCCCCAAACTTCTGGTGTTTCACCTAGAACGGGTCTCAACTTCTTCCTTAACCAAGGAATTCCGCCTGGAAAGGGTAATATGTAAGCTGTCTCAAATAAAGAGACTTCCACTTGCAAAGATTTCACAACAAGCAATTTCTGTGAATTTGAAAGTCTTGCCATCCACTGGCGTAAACTGACGACGGACTGCAAGCTAACTACTCATAGAGGAAATAGCAAAAAAAGTTACGTCGACTTGTACAGGGAAGCACGAGTTGCTCAAACAAAGATACCTGTTGCTTGTTATCATGGAGGATTGCAAAAAGAAACGACTTTCTGGGGAAAGAAATGTGGCTTCCCGGGGAAAGAGATATGACTTCCTGGGGAAATGAGATATGACTTCCTGGGGAAATGAGATATGACTTCCTGGGGAAATGCCACATTATTCCTGCTGAAGAGATAAAGTCTTCTCGTGCAAAATAAATGCACAAATCAAAGCTCAAAGTCCTCAGAAATCCAGAGTAAATAATATTGTCATGCAACCACGAATCCAATTAGAAACAAACTGGAGCAAGACGGCCAAAGAAGATACATCCTTTGAGAAATAAACTCAAGAGGGAAAACCAAATCCAACTAAGCAAGGAGCGCTGCAGGATGGTTTGAACACAATGTCAATAAAAAATGATTTGTAACAATGCATGATGCATGTATGAATGTATGAGTGATATCGTGCATATGCTGGTAAAAGGATACATAATCGAACAAAACTGCCTCAGGTACTAACAACATTGGTCTAAACTTCAACCAGAAAGAACAATCCAAGAAAGGTAAAAGCAACTGCGGAAACCAAACCTATTGTTTGTCCTAACTTCACCGAGGAGAAACATAATCCGGATGTAGATAAATCAAACAGATACCGGGATAGAACATCTTTCTTCCGTTTTCATCGGAGATTTTCCAAAAACAACGTGCCTACTGAAGATCTCAAATAAAGCAGACTGACGCCGAGACAACCAAACCTCACTGAGGAATTCAAACCCACTTCCCTGGAGAGAAAAAAGAAAAAAGAAACTGAGGATTAAAAACTTTTCATCATGAATACTCATTCCAACAAGAGATGCCCTAGGATAACCTTCCCGAGGAATAGCACACAGACTTTAATGGGGAAACAAAAGTTTTCAAGGTTCGTACTTCTACTGGGTATTGCAAAACTGATCTTGAATAAGGCAGATGGAAACCAAATTGTCAAAACATTCACTGGGGAAATCAGGCCCACTTTGAAGGAAGAAAAACATACGGACTTCACTAAGGGAGACAATGCTTCATCATCGAGACAAATACTGGGGACTTCATGCTAACTTCAATAGGGAGGCCAAAACCACATCATCGAGGGGAAACCAAGATAAGTGCTCCACTGGGGAAACTGGAGAAACTAGAGACACGTTCTTCACTGGAGATAAGTTCTTCACTGGGGAAACCAGAGATACGTGCTCCACTGGGGAAACCATAGATACGTGCTCCACTGGGGAAACTAGAGATACGTTCTTCAAGAGTAATTATTGCACCAACTTCTTTGGGGAGAAAGGACTTCTATCAAATAAACAAAGCCTTCACTGGAGAATATTGGATTGAGTCTTCATATCATACAAACCCGTTCCAACAAAAGATGCCCTGGTATAGTCTTCCTAGGAAATCAAGAAGTCAACACTAATGCCAATACTACAAAAAGAGCGATATCTTAGAACACCGAGGGAATAAAATCTTTCATCATATGAGGGAACACTTCGTTGGGGAATCTGGGACAAAGGCTTCTGACCATGCAAACCAAAAATTAAAAGCGAACCGAGACTTGGCCGGGGATAATAGGATCATAAACCAAATACTAAACCTTGCACCCACAGGTATCATCTTCAACTATCTGAGAAACACACAAAGATTGAGCACATACCAACAAGATGAATTGAGAGAACCTTCCTGGGGAACCAAGAAGTTAACACTATAGTAAGAAGTCAAAATTATGGGGATTTTAAATCAAACTCAAAACTTGGTGAGAGAAAACCCAAAAACTTGACAGTTGTCTCAACACCTCTTAGAAAATATATTGCCCTTGTCTAGCTACTTGGGAAGCACATAACAACAATAATGTCGTAACAAGAGAAAGCACTGCTCTACAAGAGATTCCATATCAATAAAAAGGGAGAAAGAACTCCATCAAATGAGCAAAGGCTTTATAGTTTTTTTTTTAATCTCCATTTGATCACCACTTGGCTGGGTAAAGAATCACACTCAGCTGGAGAAGTCTGCAGCAAGACTGGAAAAAATGGGATTATGAACCCAACACCATAACATAACTTGAGGAAGGTTCTCAGCTTGGGTTAGACATAGCAACTATCTTGACAAAATCTGGATATGCCCTTGGAAACCAATTTGGTGTCTCAAGCTTACCGTGCTGATCAAGGTAACTTTCATAAATTTCCCTTAGCTACATGCTTTTAGGGTAACCTTTCTAATCAAATGGCTTTCATGGATTTGTCGAATCTTGACGTAACTACCCTAGATTGGATGAATGTTACATCCTCTTTGCTCCACAACTCTTCCTGGCAACATGCCTTTTGCTGATACTCAAATGTAAACTTTCATGATATCAAGCAGTTGTTTTACAAGCAGAAAATGTTTATTCTAAGAATGAAAAATCTAATACAACAATTATGTAAGTCTTGAAGATTTTATTTGAAAAGATGTCGCAAAACCCTGTGAATGAATCACTAGCCAGGATGCGACATGGATTTTTTGTGTGAAATATAACAAAAGCATATGATACCAATCACAATAATTTATCAAAATTAATGGGAGTCAGAAAACACTATTTGATTGGAGTATGCTTTCGAAATAAACCCTGTTTCAATTAGGACTTTTGAGGGTTGTAACGTGGCCTGGTTCACAGTTTTAGAAAAAAGATTTAAGGCTCAAAAATATTTGGTGCCCACCCCCTTCATGATGTTCTTCAGTCCTAAGTTCAGTTAACTTGACACGAACATTCATCTCTCAAAAGAAGTTTTGAGATGGTTGAGGAATCAAACAAGGTTTTCTTTGGACATGCAAGTCACTCATTCCTGCTTCTTTTGGGTTTCTTGTCACGCGACTCTGTACTTTGCTAATGATTTCACATTGTAATCCTTTATCGCATTTTAGGATTTCCATTTCTTCCTTGCCTTCGGGACAAATTCCTTTTGACTTTGACTCTGAAGTGCAGCGGGATGCCCTGACTTTTGCCTAAGAGACTTGTTTTTTCAAGTTCTGACTTAGCGGGGCTTTTTGTCTCTTTATTTTTCATCATAATTTTTTTATTCATATTATCTTTTTATTTTTTTAACATGTCGCGTGACTTTGAGTCATTTGTGACTTGTCGGAAGAATTGTGACTGCCCTATTTCTGGGTAGATGAAAGATAACCATTGTTGTATCGTCATCTGCTGATCCCCTGATATGTGAGAGATACCCATTGGGATAACATCTTCTTTTGATGCACACTACTGATATGCAGAGGTTAAACATTGCGGTTTTGAATTCCCTCAACCTCTTGAAGGATAACCATTATTGTATCCTTATATGCGCACTCTTGATGAGATTTGAATACTCAATCAGATTAAGTGAACACTACCCTGCCCCAGGTTTTAAAAAAAAAAGAGGGTTTTTTCTGAATAGAAAAAGAAACTCCTACTTCAAGGCTCAAAGGGGTTAACGAGGGTTTCACTCCCTTATATCTCCGGTGTTTGAGGATTTGAAACAATGCCTGTACATCGTCAACAAGGTTTTATCCAAAAGCATACAACCAGAAAATTTGTGTTTTAGTATCATCATCCTCCTCCCAATCTCTGCCCAGGCAAGAGAATGGGTAACAAGTTGGTATCATAAAGCAATTTAAAATTGAAAACAAATAAGAGTGAAACAAATGAATTTCTTCAAGACTAACATACTCATTGTATTAAGATTAAACATTCAAATGTAAACAAGTTCTTACATGCAAACAGTGCAATGATAAACAAGAAAAATTACAAATGAGAAAGCAGTAAAAAGGATAATAAACTAAGATGAATCTCTTATCTGGACTTGCGCTGAAGGCAACATTTCCCAAGCTTTGGAACTATCAACAATAGAGATTCATTCATGCTCTGCTAACGAATTGTTTTGAACATTAGGGCCAATGTCCTTGAAAGATAAAATTCCATACTTCAACAACCTTTGCACTTCAGTCCTCAAAGAATAATAATTCTCAACATTATGCCCTGGTGCTCCCTGATGAAAGGCACACGTCTAGTCTGCTTTGTAATACCACGACAATGGTGATGGTACAGCGGGAGGTGGTCGTGTCTGGACCAACTTCTTCTGAACCAATGCTGGTAATAGCTCTGCATAGCCCATGGGAATAGGATCATAGTTCTCCCTTCTCTGATTATACCCTTGATTCCCCTGCTGGGATGGTCTCTGATAAGCAACGGTAGTTGGAGCGGCATTCATAACAGGAGTAACTGAGGCGACTTGCTGATGACGCTGATAATTCCTTCTAGGAGCGTTTACCTTTCTCTCTTGCATAACAGCATTTGTATCTCCCTCTTTCTTCTTTGTAAACCCGTAAGATGGCTTCTTCACACCTCAAGATCCTTCACCCTTTGTCAAAAGGCCTTCTCTTACTGCCTCTTCTAGGCGGACACCCATTCCTACCATCTCTGTAAAATCACTTGGGGCACTTGCTACCATTCTTTCGTAGTAGAAAGCTCCTAGCGTCTTCAGAAAAATCTTGGTCATTTCTTTCTCTTCCATGGGCGGAATCACTTGTGCAGCCACTTCACGCCATCTCTGCGCATACTATTTGAATGATTCTCTGTCTTTCTGAACCATGGCCCTAAGCTGGTCACGGTCAGGCGCCATGTCCACATTGTACTTGTATTGTTTAATGAATGCTTCTCCCAAATCATTAAAAGTATGGATGTTGACACTGTCTAAACTCATGTACCATTTCAACGCAGCACCGGTCAGACTATCCTGGAAAAAATGAATCAGCAGACACTGATCATCAGTATGGGTAGACATCCTTCTCACATACATCACCAAATGAGCACGACGGCAAGTGTTGCCCTTGTACTTCTCAAATTCCAGGACCTTGAAATTAGCAGGCACTTTAACATTCGGGACCAAACACAGCTCATTCACATTCTACCCGAACAACTCTTTTCCCCTAAGAGCCTTCATCTCTCTTTGCATTCTACCAAACTGCTCTTGGAAATCATCCATTCTGTCATAAAGACCCAAGTCTTCACTCAGAGGAGGGAAAGGACGACACACATCTTCATTAACAAACAAAACCAAATTCACTGAAGGAGGTGCAGCAGGAACAATATGCACCACAGGAGGTGCAGGTGTAACAACATTTGGAACCACTGGAGCATCTTGAGGACCCAGATTGAAACCTTCAGGTGCAAAATTCTCTGGCATTCCCTACGGATAACCCTGAGGCATACAGTTTTGAACAACAGCCGGAGTAGCGGATACAGGAACAGTCAGAACTTCAGTACTTGCCCTTGTTGGTTGAGGTTGAACACTCGGTGGCTGATTCTGAGCAACCACCAGAGCTTCCATCAGATTAGTCAAGTTGGCCAAGCTAGCCTTCAAAGCAGAAACGTCTTTGCGCAGCTTGCGATTCTCCTGTTCTAAGTTGTCCATCTTCTTTTTGAAATTAGCCCGAGTGTTGTAGTGATGAGTCAGCTTGCTGAATGAAGTAAAGAAGCTAGGTAAGGCACCTGGATATGCATAACAAATGCAAAAACATGTGCAATATGATGCATGATATGCAATGTATATGATTATTATTATTTTATCATTTAATATTTCAAGGGATTTAAGATTTACAGACATATTGCAAACATCAAAATAACAATGCATTTGAAATACTGAAAACTTTTATTATAATAACTTCGAAATGGGTTACAAGTTTCAATGATCCCAAGTACAAGATGAAAATACAATCTAAAATCCTGAGAAAAGGAACTGATAGAGATCAATCTGTACGAATGTGCTTCCTTGTGAGCATGGCAATCTGAGCTTTGAACCTCTGGTTTTCTTCCCCATGTCTGATGGAAACCTCCTTCCAATCATCTGAATCAGGAAGTGAACAAACAACACCTGTTTGAGGCTTAGGAGAAAATAAATCTCCTTGCCTCTCTATAGACTCTACTGCTCAACTCTCAAGGATCTTGATCAAATCATCTCTCTCCTTCAGGTCTGCTCTGTAGGAACTCTCTGAAGTCTGGAACTTGTTCTTCCAAGCATCCCTTTCTTGTTGCATCCTAACCAAAGCAAGCTGCAGCTCTTCTAGATCATCTAATAAGGGAGGAGTGGTCTTCACAAACAAATCAGGCATGGGTGTCTCCCGAGTATACGACATCTTCAACTGAATGGCTCTCGATCGGACCCACTGAAGATATGGCTCCAAAGAAACAACACCCCTAGGTCCCAAATCCTTCCTACTCTTCTTATGAATGTGATGCCAGGCCTTCGCAATCTGCTCCCTAGCTTCCCTGTGGTCTTCTCCTTCCTTCAGAAAGAAACTACTCAGATGAATATTGTTCGGTTTATCCCTCATCGGATAATCAAGCTGTCGCGGTGCAAGAACAGGGTTATAGTTAATTCCTCCCTTTGTACCAAGAAGAGGCACATTGGGGAAACTACCACAACTGTCAATAATCTCCGCATCCTGGTAAGCTCGATGATACCAATCAATATCCGAGTGAGTAAGTGCCATAATCTTAGGAGCCCAACGGGGTTCCTTCTTGACATCCCAAAAAGCGTCAGACTGAGGCATATGAGAGGTAAACCACCGATACAACAAAGGTGTGCAACAGATAATCATTCCCCCATGATAAGAATTCCGAAGATGAACAGAGTAATAAGCATCACCCAACAGTGTAGGAACCGGGTTTCCAATCATGAAAGTCCTGATAGCGTTAATGTCGACAAACTTGTCCACATTAGGAAATAAGAATAATCCATAAGCAAGTAAAGCGAAGATGGCCTCAAAAGCAATCGTACTCTTCATCTTGGCAAAGTAACGAGCTTTCTCCAATAAGAACTGAGCTGGTAATCCTCTAATCCCTCCTTTGGTAGTCATATGAGCTTCCACCTCAGACTTCCCCAAATGAATAAAAGGAGAAATCTCATGTGGTTTTGGCTCACCCTCCAAACCAGTAAAAGGAACACGATCGGTAATAGGTAAATCCAATAGATAGGAATACTCTTCCAGTGTTGGCATCAACTGATAATCGGGAAAAGTAAAGCAGTGATACATCGGATCATAGAACTGGACCAAAGTTGAGAGAAAACCCTCCTTCATCTTCAGCTTCATGAGAGGAATAATGGATCCATACTTCTTCCGAAAGTCTGCAGAACACTCGATCTCGGGAATAAGACTGATCAACTCATCTATCTTAGGATCCTTGAAACTGTATTTCCCGGTCTTTCTCTTTCCAGAATCCATGGTTTAAAAGTACCTGAGATATTCACAAATAGTCAACCTTTAAATCCCTTGAAATATTGTTTTTTTCAAAAGATGCTTATGAGTGCATGGATGCATGATGCAACAATCACACACAAGATCACACATATAGGGTTCATAGGTTCAACGTCACGAGCATGAGGTCGAACGTACTACCCATAAGGTATTGGTCTAAAAAGTTATCACTTGCCGATTAAGGTTCTAGAGGTTCTCAGAGTCTACATCCTTCCTTTGGATATTACCAACTTCCCGATTAACTTGGTAATTAGTAATATTCTCAAGAAAGACTCGTCCGAGCGTAGTATCGCATGACAACTACTTCCGGATTACTCCCTTATAGCTTCCGCACTACACCTAAAAGGCCAAGAGGGGTTAGGTAATCTACGGTCCTCACCTTCGGCAGGCTCCCAGGTCGAAAGCAGTACGTCTTCCCGATTACTCGGTAAACGACACTACAGTCAAAGGGGCCTCCACTGAGTGAGGGATCTCATGCCTCCTTTTTTAGGATTACTCCCTCAAAGTTAACATGACTATACCGCCCGTCCTATCTTAAAGTTTGCCCAAGTCCGGGTATAGGACTTATGAGTAATCACCAAGCACCCTGTAAACCAGGAAAATCCAGACAAACATATATACAAAATATAACACATAAACAACAATAGCACATATACAGATATAAACAAAGATAGGTTTAACCCACTTAGGGATGGACCAGCAAGAGGTCAATCTTTCCCCAGTGAAGTCGCCATTTTTTCTGTAGCGGTAGAAAT
The DNA here is from genome assembly GCA_948472305.1 of Vicia faba. Lineage (NCBI taxonomy): Eukaryota > Viridiplantae > Streptophyta > Magnoliopsida > Fabales > Fabaceae > Vicia > Vicia faba. The sequence continues at coordinate 1,164,616,143 of OX451735.1, read as the reverse complement.
GTGCAAGACTAAGCCATTGGATTAATTAGACTTTATACAAATCAAAATAAAAATCACCACCGCGCTTTATTGTTTCCAAAGGAATGGGAAAAGAGCGAATAACCCAAAAAGAGGGGGAAAGATTCAAGGTAAGGGGGTTGGTTATGCAAAGGGAAGGTATTAGCACCCTAAACATCTACGGTACTCCGCAGGAACCTCTTTGAAAAATCTGTATATTTTGGCTATAAAAATGTGTTGTATATAAAATGGATGGTGGAGGTGAGAAAAGAATTTTTTTTTATAATTTTTGCACCCGCCGCGGTTGCGAACCTTTAGTGCCTACGTACCACCTTTCTTGCAATAGGGGATCTGGGTACACGTAGTTCCTCTTTTAAAAATTTGAAACACAAGTGTGTTGGTTGATTTTATGAGATAAGACATCATCGCAATTGTCCGTGTGAAAAACATACTTACTACCCACAATCATGACAAAGGAGAATTTCCATCATCTCAAAGTGGAGGATATGACTTGGATTTTAAAATCAACAATGCCTCACTCAACACCCAAGTGGAAAATATTTCACTTCACTACATATTGTAGAAGTATAGTTGTTTGCATCACTACAAGGATTGACAAGAGTCTAATCTTTTAAGAAAAGTTTTAAAATAAAAAGCCAAAGTGGAAAAAATGGTTTGAAATGAGATTGATTGACTTTTAGTCTTCTCACAAAAATGTTAAGGTATTATTAAATTGATTGAAATTTATTTATGAAAATGTTTTGAAAATTCATAGACCTAAGTCCAAGTTTATTATGAAAATGTTTCAAGTTTCAAAACAAGAAGAGTTTTTTTTTTAAAGAAGGCAGAAGATTTTTGAAATTAAAGAGGATGGGAGGAGAAGAAGAGGCTATCCTAAAGCATAAGGTAAAAGCTAGGGATAAGAACCATCGAACCAAGAAGAAGCCAATACTTGACATTATGAGTCAATATAGAATTCTCATTCTTCGGATTGAAACCAAGAAAGCAAAGATACTAGACCTCTTGAGAGAACCAAACTTCAAGTCTTTTAAGTCTTCGCAAAAATTGGGCAGAGTAACGACTGTATACGGGTGAAGTCTAGATTACAAACAAAGATCGTAATCTCAATAACCCGCACACAAAACAAACAAACAACCCAATGTCTTGAGGTAAACCTTAAGAACTCCAGACAAAATATCAAATAAAGTCACAAAGTCTCCAAGATAGGCCAAGGTCTCTAATCCTAAGTCCAAGAAGTCCATCACTCCATAATGCAAAGGATAGTAACCATGTAGTCCAAGTATCATTAATGATTTTTATGGTTCATGTTGATTATTAGGTGTCTTTAAAAAGAAAGAAAAGCTCAAGTGAGCAATATAAAAATGATATAAAAGTAAATGCTCAAGTGAGCAAAGATGAAAATAGCATGAAATGTAAAATGCTAAAAGTAAATGGTACATAAAGCATGAAAATAAAAGCGTAAAGTAAAGTTAATTGTTAGTAATTAGTGGTTAGTTGGATGACCATCTTGAAACTTGTATTTGGAACTCATTAGAGGATTGGTAGAACCAAAGCCTCCACACAACAAGTTGAATTTTCTTTTTGTCAAGTATATCATCCATTTTGGAATTCTCACAAGCCAACATGTAATGATCAACGATGTTTAAGTGATCCGCGTTGACCAAAGGTGTTGTAGATACATTAGAGGATTGGTAGAACCAAAGCCTCCATACAATGAATCTCAAGGTTATTGGATCAAAGAGATCAAATTAACATACTTGGGCTTGCAATCATAAGTTTGGGCCACGAATGATCATTTATTCGAATCGGGATAAAATTTAGCACTATGTTAAGCAATCGTAAGTGGACTTATGTAGAAGTCACACCTATTTTGAGGCCGGTCAATAGAAATCTATGTACTTCATGTCTGGATAAATGATATAGGGATCACCATCCCTTAACATGTAGCACAATTAAAAAAATAAAGGGATAAGATGAAGAGGGAGGGAAATGATAAGCTAATTTGGATCACCATTTCAAAATTCTTTCATCTTTAAATTCAACCACTCCTCTAGATGGATTAAAGCACTAAACATATCATTAATCCAAAGCACCAAAAATGAATTAAATAATTCACTCTTAGGTAGATTTGAATTGATGAACATTTATCCAACTTCATCTACATCACAAAGTCCATTGAGTTTAAAGACAAATTGGACATTTAAAATTGCAATCCAAACCAACAATCAAAAGGAGTGAGTAGAAAAAGCATTTTGGATCAAAGCTGCCCCAAAACAAGGCAAAAAAGTGCATTTTGTCCCTGTGTAAATCGATTGCACTATTGTGTAAATCGATTTACACAGTACAATTTTCTAAAAATTGTGCAAAATTGCTTCTGTGCAATCAATTGCACTACAATGCAAATCGATTGCACACAGTTGCAGTAGCAAAAACAGCATTTTAAAAGGGCAATTTCTTGTTCAAACTTTCCATCAAACACCTTATGATCATGGATCCACTTGAGCACGAAAATTACATCAAATTATGAGAAAATAACACCATTGAAATCACAAAATAATGCTTAAAGAATCAATCCCAAAGATCACCAAGAGATCACATTGTGAAAGATGAATTATCCAACTTACCAAAGGTAGATCTAGAGAATTATCAAAGCAACTTTAAGAATTTGCTTCAATTCAACCAAAAGAATCAATTGACCAAGCTTGTATGTAGAGAATTGATGGAGAAAAAAGTGTTTGGATGAAGGTTTAGCTCAAAGATTAGTAAGCTTCAATGCAAAGCTTACTAACTTTTTGAAAATGGAGTTTTGAGTGAATTTGGTAGATGGAGAGAATTGAGAGATTTTTTAGCAAGGTGGATTTGGCTATCAAAATCTTGAAATTTGAATGAAATGAGAGCTCTATTTATAGAGTTTTAGGATTGGGATTAGTGGTAATTTGGTAATTGATTCTTGGAGCCAAAATTTGAATTAATGATAATTCTTTTTAAAAATGAAAGATTGGCACTAAAATTTGAATTAATGATACATCTTTCAAAAGTGAAGGAAAATTGGAGCCAAAATTTGACAAGTTTAAAATGTTGATTTTGTTTTTTTATTTTCACGTTGTGCAATCGATTGCACAATGTATTTTTTTCAAAAATGGCGCAAAATATACTATGTGTAATCGATTGCACTTTAAGAGAAATCGATTGCATCAGTGAAAAAAAATGAAAATTTTTAATTCTTTTTCTTTGCAAAATAGATATTTTAGGAAAATAATACCAGAAATCCTTATTTGTCAGATGCTTCGACTTGGTACCTACAAAACAAAAATATACAAAGACAAAGACAAATATTTTTTGTATTTTGATTAGAAGTTAGTCAACAACACATATACAAAATACACAACCAAGGTTCTTGGAGATTCCTCAAGAGAAAACTTAGAGATAGGAAAAAAGAGGAAGAACCAAATCTAATGTGATCTTGTTATGATCGAGTTGATATGATATGATAGAGGAATCTTAGGTCAAAAATTGGGGTACAACAGTATGCCCAGGAGAATTAGCATGATATTCACACCTTGCATTCGCATCATACTTTGGTGGAAGTTACCCAATTGGGGGAGCTAGTGGATTTAGCTATACCAAGGATACCTTGAGTAGGTTTTTTAGTAGTTGAGTGTGTCACATAGGGAGAGGATCAAATCATCTTGGAGGCCTTTCGAACCTATTTTGTTGTTGTTCTCGTGGGATCACCAATGATTCTTTCACTTTCTGGTGTGATGTGACAGTGTTAGTTTCTCCTTCCTTCTTTTTTGAGAAGTTAGGAACATGCTTCTTTTGAATTGTAAGGAGTATTGGATGACTCCCCTTTTATTTTTCTACTTTTCAGACCATCTTCAATTTATTCACCAATCATCACCAAATTAGAGAAACTTGGGGAGATGTTGCCTACCATCTTCCCATAATACAGACCTTGTAGAATGCTCATGAATATGTCTACCAATTCTCTTTCGAGGAGTGGTGGTTATACACGGGATTCCATTTCTCTCCACAGTTGAGCATACTCTTTGAAGGACTCATCTTTCTTTTGAGATAGGTTTTGGAGTTGCATGTAGTTAGGAGCCATGTCCAAGTTGTACTTTTATTGTTTTAAGAAGGCGTTAGCAAGATATGCCCATGTTCGGATATGGATTCGCTCTAACTGCATATACTAATCTAGATATGCCCCACTCAGGCTGTCTTAGAAACAATGGATCATTAATTTCTAATCATGAGGGTGATACGGTGGCCAGAACCGGGACGTGTTTCCCTTTTTAAGGAATTGCTGGTTTTTGTTTTGCGTTTGTGTTTGCAAATCGTCACGGTAAGCAAGAGTCGCCACCGTCTTTTATTTTATCCAATAAGGAAAGGAAAAAAGCACAGAAAAATTCCTTTTTCGAGATATTTCTGAGTACGGGGGGTAGATTATAGAAAGGGAAGGTATTAGCACCCTTTATATCCGTATTTATCTACGGGATCTTAGGTACTTTCTCATCATTTTCAAAATTGTTTTCTTTGTGTTTGTATGCTTTGAAAAGTTTTTGTTTTAACTTCGATTTAACTCTTGCTTCTGTCTTTAAGAGTGTAATGAAGTGTTTTTGAAAACTTTGTTTGTAAAGGAGTGTAAGTGTGAAAAAGTTTGTTTGGATTGAGCAAGTACCTACTAGCATCTACCTACTCGAAAAAAGAATTGTTCTATGTTCGTTTCCTTTAGACAACGCTATCCCACTATTAGTGAGTAGGTAGCACCGTCGTTGGAGTTTTGAGGGTCAATTCGAAAGGAACATATGGTCACTAAAGCAATGTTAGGACGCCTTAGTAGTAACCCTAATGTCTTAGATCAATTATCCGAGGCAACCTTTCCGAGGCAAGTTTGATCTTTGGACAAAAGAACGACCATTAAAACATCTTATACTCAATGACCGTTTACCGAATGCAACCAAGTGGGAGTGTACGCTAGGAGTGTGCATGTGCGAGTGATTCAATTTCAGATTATTTATCTTTGCACATGTTATGGTTATCTAACTGTTTTAATGTTTTTCACATACATTCTTGTCATGCATCCTAATATCATACATCTAATAGTTAAATATTTGCGGAATTTAAAATGCGGAATTTAAAATGCGGAAATTAAACTACGCTATTACAAGGCTTCGGGTATTTACATAGCCAAAAACAAACCCTTGAAAAGTAAAGCGGTAAATGAAAATAAAGTTCTAATTTAAACTATTACAAATTGTAGTCAGTTACATCAATATGATAAATAATAAAAATAAAGCGCGCGAGAAAAATTATGATCGGGAAGAAACTAGGGTTTTGACCCTTTTAACCTAATCAAAGGAAAATTTGTTTTTTTGTTATTTTTAGGTAAAAAGAAAATGATTAAATTAGAAATAAAAACCTAATTATTCTAATTAATTTTAATTATTTACAAAAAAGAATTAAAGTTTACCTAAAATTAAAATCTAATTAAATTAATTAATTTTTGACAAAAAATAAAATTAAACCTAATTTGTGAAAAGTATTATTTTTATGGTTTTTTTAATAAAAGAAAATAATTGATTGGTTAGTAAAATAAAAATAAATAAATTAAGTGAAATAAAATATAAAAGAATAAAGAAAAGAACTTTGGGCCTGTAATAACAATTCTGAAAGGGGATGTGAATAGAAAGCTTGGGCCTAAAAGATGGAGGTCCGTTTGACTTTTTGGATCCAATGTTGCACGCTGACTGTGGCCTATGGCGCTCCTCCAGATGATGGCCATCAGACTTGGCTATCTGGCCACTTGGCAGATTGGATGGTGAGAGTGCATGATGGTACTTGGTCCTTGGTGCACGCTGGATTGCCTGAAAGGAAAAAATATGAAGAAATTGGGGGACATGGGATTCGAACCCAAGTCCTGAAGCATTTTGCCTTCGCCTTGTAACCAACTGCGTTGTTTGCTTTGTTGTCAAATAATACAAACAATTATTATATTATAAACAAGCATAATATGAAAAACTCGCGCGAAAATTTGAACAAGCCAATGGTTATTTGCCAGCTGGTCATCTTCCTCCTTGGATCTGGAAGTAAAAGTTCCAAACTTTTACCTACGAACGTTTGTCTGTAGCTACAAGTCCTACATATCTTAAAACTCAACACAAGCATGGAAAATAAAAACGAAGGCTATGGATATCTTCGTCTTAATCTGCTGAATTCATTGGTAGCCCTTTCATGGCATAATTTTTCCTGTAAACGCAAATCCCAATTTGAAGCAAGGAACCCTAATAATGGTGAAATCCACTACAGGCCATGAAAATGCAATTAACAATTACAGAAAGCTTGTAAACGTCTCAAAGAGTAAGAATCTATAACTATTTCATGCTATAAGTACAGGAATGATGCAATTCGAATTCAAGAAAATTGCAATACCGTGACTGACTTACAGTGCGTTATGGGATTTGGGAATGCTTGATTCTGATTGCTTTTGCTTGCTGATGTCCTCAGGAAACGATTGGAATGGTCCAAAGGTCTTGAATTAGCCTCCAAGTATGAATTCGTGTTTTCACTTTCTTTGTCTTTTTTCAAGTTTTGTGGTCATTCATACGCCTCTATCTCTAGCCTCTTTTGGTATGACTCGCTTCTATATGTATCAAGGACTGAATTAGGGTTGAAAGAATGCACTCAATCTTCCTCCATCAATGAGTTTGATCTTGATTTGATTCACCTTAAAAATATTTCCAAAAATGATCCAAATTCAATCTTTTTTGTATACACATGCCTTTACACGAATTTGATTTGATTTCTTCATAAAGAGTTGCTATATTTGATTCAATCAAGTGCCAATCTATTTTCATACGTTACTACCAGCTTGTTATGAGTTGTTTGGGCCTCCAACATGATGAGAATCAAAAGCTGACCTGCCCCTGAAAATCCAACTCCCTTCTAATTTTCTCTCTTCAATGGCTTCAAAGTCCAATTAGAATTACTCCAGCTTCGATTGCATAGCCCCTTCTATTGCCTCCCTCTGCTTCGATCTCTTGTCCTTTTGAAGAAATTTCCCTATTAGGCAACTTCGACCAGCTCTTGGCCTTGTGATGAGTCTAAGTTATGATTCTAAGTATTCAAAAATTCCTTCATCAGAGCATCTTAGATTAAGGCAAACTCTATAATGAAATGCCACTCGAAGGTCATTTCATTCAGATGTTCAGATTGAGGGAAACTCTGAAGTTCCAGTCGAAGGACCTTTTAGAATGCTAATCAAATGGCCTTTGTTAAAATGCCAATCGAAGGCCACTGCTACAATGCCAATCAAAAGATACTTGTTAAACCGCCAATTGAAGGACACTGTTACAATGCCAGTCGAAAGGTACTTGTTAAACTGCCAATCGAAGAGCCTTTTTAACAGGCCAATCGAATGACCTTTGTCCATGCCAATCGAAGGGCGCTATGTAGATACCCATTGAAAGGCATTTTGGAGATGCCAATCGAAGTGCATTTTGGAGATGCCAATCGAAAGGCACTTTGGAGATGCCAGTCGAAAGGCACTTTGGAGATGCCAATCGAAGGGAATTTTGTAGGTGCCAATGGAAGGATACTTAACCATTAATTGAAAAATTTCCTTATCTTTAGGCAAAGGTTTATATCCACCTATGCAAGAGTAAAATCTTGGAAAAACATGAGGGCAAATTTTGGGGTACAACAGTTGCCCCTGTTCAATCTTCTTAAACCCGAGGATGTCGATTGGCTTTTGTGCCTTTCATGATCCAAAGGTGGAAGATGATTGAACACTAGAGTGCCCAGAAATTTGCACTCACATGAAGTGGTATCCATCTTGCGATGTCGGGAATGGGCTTACATATGCCATTTAGAAATTGCTGACGAGGGGATGGGCTTAAAGATGCCATCTAAAGGAGTGTCAATCGCATAAGAGATTCCTTAGAGAGAGTTTGTATTCCTGCTGTTGAGGAAGATTCCGTCGGGGAATGCTGGTCTTTGTCCTCAGAGAAAATAGAATTTTAGGAACTTCAGTCGTCCGTTATTCTACTGGGGAATCATCTCTGTTGAATTTTAGGAACTTTGGTCATCCGTTATCTTATCAAGGAATCGCCTCTTAGCCGAGGCGGTGAACATGAACTACTATCTAGTCGTGGTCCAGGCTTCATAGTGATAAGACCGACTGCTATCCGGTCGTAATCCAGGCTTTACAGTGACTTACTGGGGAGATGAGATTAAACTTTCCATCCGGTCGTAATCCAGGCTTCGCGATTTCTTGATTCTCGTCTAGTCATAATCCAGGCTTCAGAAGGAATTAAGTTGTTATCCGGTCACATCCGGGCTTCATCTTGAACTTAGGGCATACCAATATCCGGTCGACTCCGGGCTTCTTAGTATTTGTCCAGGTAAACTGCTATTTGGTCAAAACCCAAGCTTCATAGTGTCTTGTACCGTTATCTGGTCGAAATCCAGGCTTCACGATATAGTATACCATTATCTGGTTGAATCCAGGTTTTATGGTCTTGTATTGCTATCTGGTCGAAATCTGGGCTTCAGAAGGAATTAAGTTGTTATCCGGTCGCATCCGGGCTTTATCTTGAACTTAGGGCATACCAATATCCGGTTGACTCCGGGCTTCTTAGTATTTGTCCAGGTAAACTGCTATTTGGTAGAAATCCAAGCTTCACAGTGTCTTGTACCATTATCTGGTTGAAATCCAGGCTTCACAATACCTTACTTCTTATCTGGTCGAAATCCAGGCTTCAGAAGAAATCAGGTGGTTATCCGGTCGCATCCGGGCTTCCCTTTGACTTTTGGGCCTACTGACATTCGGTCGAATCTGGGCTTCAAAGTAATTGGCCGAGTAAACTGCTATTTGGTCAAAATCCAAGCTTCACAGTGTACCTCACTGTTATCTGGTCGAAATCCAGGCTTCACAATGTTCCTTACCGCTATCTGGTCGTTATCCAGGCTTCATAGTGTTCCTTACTGCTATCTGGTCGTAATCCAGGCTTCACGATATAATATACCATTATCTGGTCGAATCCGAGCTTCATGGCCTTCGGAGAAATCAAGATACTATCCGGCCAAACCCGGGCTTCATAACTTGTATTAAAGATATACCACTATCTGGTCGAAATCTAGGCTTCATGGTAACTTGCTGAGCTGTTATCCGGTCGTAACCCGATCTTTACGGCTTGTTGGGGATTAAACTATTATCCAGTCGAATCCGGGCTTCATAGCTTGGTTTTAAGAGATACCACTATCTGGTCGATTCCAGGCTTCGCGGTGTTGGATACAGCTATCCGGTCGAATCCGGGCTTCACAATATGATGTAGAGATCAAGATACTATCCGGTCGGATCCGAGCGTCATAGCTTGAAGATAAACCACTATCTGGTCGATTCCAGGCTTCGCGATGTTTGATATTGCTATCCGGTTGAATCCGGGCTTCACATTATGATGTAGAGATCAAGATACTATTTGGTCGGATCCGGGCGTCATAGCTTGAAGATAAACCACTATCAGGTCGAATCCAGGCTTCGCGGTGTTTGATACTGCTATCCGTTCGAATCTGGGCTTCACAATATGATGTAGAGATCAAGATACTATCCGGTCGGATCCGGGCTTCATAACTTGAGCTTGGTGAGATTTTGATTGTATCTTTCCTGAAAGGTAAAGGTCAGTTGTATGTAATGCATGATATGTATCAGGCAATGATGTTCTAAAAATAAATGAGAATGTTTTGTATGATGTGTATGTACATGCAATGATGTATGGATATGCAATGTTTTTATGATAATCTCTAGCTGGGGAAAATAAATCCCGGGTTGCTGTTAGAGAGAAGAGTTGAATTCTTCGTTTCCGCTGGGGATAGTGAATGAAGATGATTGTGAGAATAATTCTTCAAGAGAGGATAACTCCGCTGGGGAATAGACTGACGAGGAAATGACTTTGTGGGGAAGAGATATACTCTGCTAGAAGATCTGTTTATAAACTCATCTGGGGATGAATTACCGTTGCTGGTGATAATGAACCCTGTTGGGGATTGAGTTTCTGTTTGTGAAAGAAATGAACTCCGCTAGGGATGATTTTCCAATGGCGACTTCACTGGGGATATTCTTTTAGTCTCTACTGGGACAGTTTTCCAGACTCTACTGGGGATAATTCTCCAAACTTCACTGGGGATAATCTTCCAGTGCTGGTGATAGATAAACTCTGCTTGGGGATAATATCGCCGACTCATTCGCGGTTGCGAACCTCGGCTGGTGAGAGTGGTGTCCTGTTTTAGATAGCTAACATCATTGTATTTTTCTTACTCTGCGAGGAGTGAATGTTACTGGGACGCACGCTGAGGATATGATGATGGCTTTGCATCGAGACTTTTCTGCCCCTGTATCTGCGGGAGAAGGAGCCTGCGGAGGCCTTATGGATCGAGTATTATCCCAACCTATAAGGTGTTTGGTAACTTTCGATCGAAATGACAAGTCTTCTTCTGGTAGGCAAGTGACGATATGACGGGACATAGTCGTACGCTTTAATCCCTAACTTTTGTATGGACTGTCTTTTCAGATTTTCAGACCACCGGAATACCCTTTCTTGCCCAAGCCGCCATTTCAGGTTTGTTAGAACAAAGTTTGAATCTACTACCCTAAGTTAAAGTTTTGATGATAACAAAATGCAATATTAAATAAATTGTATAATTCATATGAGACATATATGCTACCTAAAAATTATATTGTGCATTTATAGAAACTTTGATGGATATCAGCATAAGAATGTCAACATCCGCTTCAGAAGATGAAATATCATATGCCAGCATCAGAAGATGAAATATCATATGCCAGCATCAGAAGATCAAAGCATGTGCTTACGCTGAAGATTGATGAACAGATCTGCGCTTAACATACTCTAAACTCTGATCAAGACCAAAACAATATCATCAGCACCTAGAAGCGTCAGAATAAGCCAAAGCCAATAACACGCTGAATTGACAACGGTATTGTGCATTCAAGACACTTTATTACCAACGACTTTATTCCAAGACAAAGATCTTCTCAATATGGAAAGAACGTAATGGGCATTGAAATGGAATAATTGACTACAACGTATCTTTTCCAAGGCTATATAAACAAGTCAGTGAGAAATGAATTGGCCAATGCTCTACAACTCTTTACACGCCTAAAGCAAATCATCTTCATTCTCACTCATACAGCTTGCTATATCTCTCAAATTGCTTACTCTATAGTTATAGCATCCTAGTTTCACATAAGCTTAATTTGTGTATTATCACAGTTGTGATATAAAGTTTTTGTAGAAAACATTCAACACACATAGTATTCATTTATCTGTAAGAAAGAATTTCCTTGAGAAACCGGTCTGTGGTTTAGAGTCAAGAAGGCTTTAGAAGTTGTTAAAGCAGTTGTAATATTCAGTTGAATATAGTGGATTAAGACCTCGTTGGAGAGAGGCGAAATCACCTTGACGGGTGGAATGGAGTAGTTTGAGATTAAACGAACCAGGATAAAAATAACGTGTTGTCTGCATTTGATTTCAAGTTTTACAATTCAACCCCCCTTCTTGTGTTTTTCACTTCTTCAATTGGCATCAGAGTGCCTGGTTCTGAGCTAAAACACTTAACCTTGTCAGTACAAGATCCAGCGTCAGAAAAACACAATGGCAGGAACATATCAACACACCAGCAATGACAACAATGAAGATAGAGACAGATTCAGCGGCAAACCTCTAGTCTTTGATGGAGAGAATTTTGATTACTGGAAAGACAGAATTGAATGCTTCTTTCTGGCACATGATGCTGATCTGTGGGACATGGTGATAGATGGATACACGCACCCAGTGAATGCAAGTGGTCAGAAGATTGATAGGAAGTAAAATGTCTGATCAACAAAAGCGTGACTTCAAAAATCACCACAAGGCCAGAACTATTCTTCTCAGCGCCATCTCTTACGCTGAATATGAAAATATATCTAACAGAGACACTGCAAAGAGTATGCTTGACTCTCTCAGAATGACGCATGAAGGCAACATTCAAGTCAAAGAAATTAAATCTCTTGCGCTCATTCAGAAGTATGAGGCATTCAAAATGGAAGGAAGCGAATCAATTGAAACAATGTTCTCAAGATTTCAAATTCTGGTGGCTGGTCTCAAAGTTTTGGACAAAGGGTATTCTACTGCTGATCATGTCAAGAAGATCATCAGAAGCTTGCCAAAACAGTGGAGGCCAATGGTTATAGCGCTGAAGCTAGCTAAAGATCTCAACAAAATCTCTCTGGAGGAACTTATCAGCTCCCTCAGAAGTCACGAGATAGAGCTAGAAGCTGATGAACCTCAGAAGCAAGGTAAACCTTTAGCTTTAAAATCTAACAGAAAATCTGACTCCAAAGTTTTGCAGGCTGTTGAAGAAACCTCTGATGGGTCCTCATCAGAAGAAGACGAACTTTCCCTCCTCTCCAGAAGAGTGAACCAACTATGGAAGCAGAGGCAAAGAAAGTTCAGGAATACTAGAAGATCCGATCAGAATGAGTCCTCCTCCAGATACAGAAGGTCAGACTCCTCCTCTGGATACAGAAGATCTGAAGGCTCTTCAGGAAGCAGAAATCCAAACACCAAGGACATCATCTGCTATAAATGCAACGAGCAAGGACACTACAAGAGTGACTGTCCAAAGCTTCAGAGGGAAAAGCCCAAAAAGAAGTTTGGAAGGGAAAAGAAGAAGAGTCTCATGGCTACATGGGATGACTCTGACTCGTCTGAAGCTGACTCAGAATAAGATGATGAGAGAGCAAACATAGCTCTCATGGCTAATATATCAGAAGACAGTGAAGCTTCTGAATCAGACTCTGAATCAGACACCGAAGAGGTATTCCCTGACTTTGCAATTAATTTTACTAAGGCTGAACTTGCTGAAAGCCTTAACGAAATTCTGGAAAGATATCAGCAGATCAGAGTTAAATTCAGAAACCTGAAAAGGAATCTTGATTCTGACTTTGATAAAACTGAGAGTCTCAAATTGGAAAATTCTGAGTTGAAAAATAAAATTTCAAAATTAGAAAATCTTTTACAAAACTCTCAGAGGGAAAAAATTTATGAAACTCCCAGCAGCGTCGATGAGATCATCAAGGAGTATGATCACAGCTTTCAGAAGTTCCTTGCTAAAAGAATAGATAGAAGCAAAATGGCTTCAATGATCTATGGAGTTAGCAGAAACGACAGAAAGGGAATAGGATACCAAGGTAAGGTACCTACACCAAAGAATGCCATGGATCTAATTATTAAACGCACTCCTCTGAATTCACACTTTATTAAATATACTAGTTGTAATTATTCTGTGAAACCAAAATTCAACCAGAGTTTTGGTAAAGCTAACAAATCAGGACCCAAGAAACAATGGGTACCTAAGGATAAAATAATACATGTTGCAGATATCTTTAGCAGCAAATCAGAAACACCAGTCATGGTACCTGGACTCTGGCTGCTCACGACACATGACGGGAAGAAGTCATATGTTCCAAAGCCTGGAACTTAAGCCTGGAGGCCACGTAGGCTTTGAAGGCAATCACAGGGGAAAGATCATTGGCTCTGGAACAGTAGGTAATGGAAATCTTCCCTCTATAAATAATGTTCTATTAGTAGATGGATTAATGCATAATCTGTTATCCATAAGTTAATTAAGTGATAACGGTTATGATATAATCTTTAATTAAAAATCATGTAAAGCTGTTAGTCAGAAAGATGGGACTATCCTATTTAATGGAAAGAGGAAAAACAACATTTATAAAATCAAACTTTCTGAACTGAAAAGTCAGAATGTAAAGTGTCTTTTGTCTGTTAACAACGAGCAATGGATCTGGCACAGAAGATTGGGGCATGTTAGTATGAGAAGAATATCTCAGATTAACAAACTCAATCTGGTCAGAGGACTTCCTAATCTGAAGTTCAATTCAGATGCTCTGTGTGAAGCATGTCAGAAAGGCAAGTTTGCAAAACTTGCTTTCAAATCTAAAAACGTTGTTTCCACCTCTAAGCCATTAGAACTTCTTCACATTGACTTATTTGGACCAGTTAAAACTACTTCAGTCAGTGGCAAGAAGTACGGGTTAGTAATCGTAGATGACTATAGCAGATGGACATGGGTAAAGTTCTTAAGACACAAGGACGAGTCACACTCTGTGTTTGTCACCTTCTGTAACCAAGTTCAGAATGAAAAGGATCTTAGAATCGTTAAAGTCAGAAGTGATCATGGTGGAGAATTTGAACAAAGATTTTGAGTCATTCTTTAAGGACAGAGGCATTCTGCATGATTTCTCTTGTCCTAGAAATCCCCAGCAAAATGGAGTTGTAGAACGAAAGAACAGAACATTGCAAGAAATATCCAGAACCATGATCAATGAGACAAACGTTGCTAAGATCTTCTGGGCAGAGGCAATAAACACAGCGTGCTACATTCAGAATAGAATCTCCATAAGACCTATTCTGGAAAAGACTCCATATGAATTGTGGAAGAACAGGAAGCCCAACATTTCATATTTTCATCCATTTGGATGTACTTGTTTTATGTTAAATACAAAAAATTATTTGAACAAGTTTGACTCTAAAGCACATAAGTGTATTATGTTAGGATACTCTGAACGCTCAAGAGGGTACAAAGTATACAATACAGAAACACAGATTGTGGAAGAATCAATCAGTGTTCGTTTTGATGATAAGCTTGACTCTGAAAAGTCAAAGCAGAATGAAGTCTTTGCAGGTATGGAAGTTGAATTCACAGGTTCTGAAGACAAGTCATCAGAAGCTCTCAACAAAGACACTCCTTCAACATCAGAAAGAGGCACTGCGAGCAATCCAGCAACATCTGTTGATCAACCTCAGAAAAGACTACCCAGAAGCAGCATGGATCACCCAGAAGAAACAATCTTAGGAAGAAAGGAAGATCCAATCAGAACAAGAGCCAGCTTCAGAAACTCTGAAGAATCCCTCATGGGACTTGTTTCTCTGATTGAACCTTCTTCAATTGATGAAGCACTTCTGGACAACGACTGGATTCTAGCAATGCAAGAAGAGCTGAATCAATTCACCAGAAATGACGTGTGGGATCTAGTTCCCAGACCAAAAGGATTCAACATCATTGGAACAAAATGGGTGTTTAGAAACAAACTAAACGAACAAGGTGAAGTCATCAGAAACAAAGCACGACTGGTAGCACAAGGTTATAGTCAGCAAGAGGGGATAAACTATACAGAAACCTTTGCTCCAGTCGCCAGGTTAGAATCTATCAGACATTTAATTTCTTTTGTTGTTAATAAAGGCATCACTCTATATCAGATGGATGTCAAGAGTGCATTCTTAAATGGCTATATAGAAGAAGAGGTTTATGTGCACCAACCCCCTGGATTTGAAAGTACAAAAAATCCAGAGTATGTTTTCAAACTAAAGAAGTCAATGTATGGTCTGAAACAAGCTCCCAGAGCTTGGTATGAAAGACTAAGTAACTTTCTGTTATAAAAGGAATTCACCAGAGGGAAAGTGGACACAACCTTATTCTGTAAGACAGTTAAGAATGACATCTTAGTGTGTCAGATTTATGTTGACGATATTATATTTGGATCTACTAATCCTTCTCTTGGAAGAAAATTTGCTAAGTGTATGCAGGCAGAATTTGAGATGAGCCTCATGGGGGAACTGAAATTCTTTCTGGGAATTCAGATCAATCAAACTCCAGAGGGAACTTACATTCATCAGAGCAAATATGTCAAAGAACTTATGAAGAAATTTGATCTCTCAGAATGTAAGTCATCAAAGACTCCAATGCATCCCACGTGCATTCTGGAAAGAGAAGAGGTAAGCAAAAAGGTAGAACAGAAGGTCTACAGAGGTATGATTGGTTCTCTTCTTTATCTGACGGCTTCAAGGCCTGATATTTTATTCAGTGTATGCATTTGTGCAAGATTCTAATCAGATCCTAGAGAATCTCACTTAACAGTTGTTAAGCGAAGTTTTCAAGTATCTGAAAGGTACTACTAATCTGGGTTTATTTTATAGAAAATCTAGTGATTACAGCTTAGTAGGTTACTGTGATGTTAACTTTGCTGGAGACAGAGTAGAGCGTAAAAGTACTTCTGGAAGCTACCAGTTTCTGGGAGAAAATCTGATCTCTTGGTCCAGCAAAAGGCAATCCACAATTGCGCTATCAACAGCAGAAGCTGAATACATAGCAGCAGCAGGATGCATCACACAAATGCTCTGGATGAAAAGTCAGCTTGAAGACTTCCAGATATTTGAGAGTAACATTCCTATACTCTGACAACACTTCTGCCATTTGCTTAAGTAAAAATCCAATTTTTGCATTCTAGGACTAAGCATATAGAAATAAAACATCATTTCATTAGGGACTATATTCAGAAAGGCATTTTAAACTTAAAGTTTATTGATACAGACCATTAATGGGCTGATATTTTCACAAAACCACTTTCTGAAGATAGGTTCAACTTCATTCTTAAACATCTCAGCATGAAGCTCTGCCCAGAGTAAAAATGTTTTAATTTTATATATTAACCTTCAGAATTTGTTTTATTTTACTGTGAACTTCTGATCAATCTTCTTTCAGAAATTTAGACATGCAGATTGTATCATATTCTATCCATAAAGATCTGAGCGTTTCATTTCAAGGATAAATGTGTTGTCCACTAAATCAAACAAGTGTCATCCAGTCATCAGCTAATTCCTGAGGCAGAACACGCGTGCACGCTTTTGAGAAGGCAAAGCGCTGATTGGATGCATTGAGACACATGTCATGGGTAACCGTTCCAAATATCTTTCTAAATCCCCTAAAATCAGCCAACATTAAATGCGAGTAATCATGATTTAATTCTCTCTCTTAAAACGTTTATGTTTTCAAAACATTTTTTGAAACCTATTTAAATGCCTTAACATCATTCACTCACTTTTTACCGTCACTTACAATCTTCAAAATATTTATGTGTTCTTACTGTGTGTTCATCTTTTTTTCTCAAAGAAACCCTTTTCAAGCTTTTTCTCAAAAAAAAAACCCTTGTGTGAACATGGCAACATCTAGCACTCCATCTGCAGGTTCCCAGCAAGATGCTTCTTCTGAACAGTATCAAATTCCTTTCAGAACGCTCCTCACTCCGGTCAAGAACTTGGAAGTTCTATCAGAATTAATAGTAGATTTCAACAGTTTGAAAGAAAATGGCTTTGATTTGTCTGAAGAAATTAAGGCACAAGGTTGGGAAAGGTACTTTGACAGGTTGGTGGGTCCAACCTTCCCCATTTTGGTTAAAGAATTCTGGATACATGCGTCTTCCTCAACTCATCAGGTTACTTCGTATATCATGGGAAAGAAGATTGTGATTACTAAAGATCACATTGTAAGGCTGATTGGATACAATGGTGGTGGTATTCGCTGTATTGACATGGCAGATAGATGTGCAAACTCTGCCCTAATTGCAAGAGAGATTTTCACACATGGGGTTCCCTCCAGCAAAATAAGAGATTTGAAAGATCAGCATAGAATTTGGGCAAAGATTATTCTGGGCTGCTTCAACCACAGGAAGCCTACAAGCTCTCCTGACTATATAAACATAGATCAGCAATTTCTGATTTATTTTATTGCAAAGAAGTCCAAGATAAACCTAGCTCATCTTCTGTTCAATCATCTGAAGACAGGCGTCAAGGAAATGAGAGAAGAAGAAAGGACTAAAAGGGATTGGATACCCTTTGGCAGATTGATATCAGATATTCTAACGGAGAATAGGCTGATTGAACACTTGACAGAGGCACGAGAAATAAGCTCTCTAGAACCTTCTGTTGGCAAGAAGCTGAATGCCAAGAATCTGAAGAAGATGAAGCTGATAGAGAACATAAGGAAGGAGCCCAACATCACTCCTCATGCTGAAATCACCAGCAGAAGAGTCCTTCTGGACAACTTTCCTATATTCTCTGAGATTGACTCTAAACCAGTCATTATTCTCAGATACTTGGATGCTTGTAAAGCTGATGGCACAGATCCTGATCTGAACATTAAAGATCTGCACCAGCAAACACCAGAGGTTACTCTGAAGAAGACTAAGAAGAGAAAGGTTGTATCAGAAGTATCGTCTCAGCATACCCCAAAGAAGAGAGGTAATCTGTCTTCTGTTAATGTTTTAAATTCATCTGTTGTACCAACATTTATTCCAACCCCAGCTTCATTTGAAATCCCAATTCCCATTCCAACCATTGATGATACTGAACCTGAGTTTGACCCTTCTGAGTCATTAACACTCAGAAGATCCCGCGCCAAACCTCATAATACAAAACCTACAACCTCAACAGAACCAGAACTTGAAGAAGTTCTTTCTGAAATAGATCAACACTCTTCCGCTCCCCATACAGAAAATCCAAATCCTCAACCAGAAACTCCCCACTCACCACAACCAGAAACTCCCCACTCACCACAACCAGAAACTACACTCTCACCAATACCAGAAGATCCACACTCACCAGAACCAGAAATTCCACAACCTCAATCTCCACAACCAGAACTTAATCCACCTTCACCTCAACACGAATCATCTCCACAACTTGAGTCTCAACACTATGAGGCTCAATCCCCTGAACCTCAATCATCTGAATCCTTTGAACCACGACCCTTAGCCATGCAATTTCCTGGTGGTACCACTTTTAATATCCCTCTACTACCATCCTCACCAGAAATTACTCCACCTAATACCCCATCCAGTCCAATAATCATTCCTGATTCTCCTACTCCCTCACCCAAGCAAAATCCAGATGACCACAGCAAGACCTTCATTGATCTAACAGTCCTTGAACGCCTTGCTGCCATCATCAATAAAACTCCCATTCCCAAACCCAAACAACCAGATGTTGGTTCTAGCATCTTGAATTTTGAAACAGATATGCAGAAGTGGATTTCTTCTCTAAAACAGGCTAGTCTGGAAGTGATTGATCCCGCTGTTTCAGACCACCTCTGGACACTCTTCAGAAGATGGGTATGCACTGAAACCTTTAAGCTGCAGGACCAAAGCTATGGACAGGCTCAACAGAACTTCAGCAATCTGCTGAAAGAAATTGAAGATCCAGTTTTGAGTCAGCTGCTGAAGGATGAAGTTCTTCATCTGGACAGTGAGCCTTGGTCTGAAAAGCGTCCAACTTCAACAGTTCAACCATCAGAAGAACAAACGATTCCAGCTGAAGATTTAAGTCAAGAAGAAGTTATTGCAGAAAGCTCTCAGAAGCATCCTGATTCTGACACCTCTCAAGCTGCATTGGACAGGCAGACTCTTGAAGAGCTGAAGCAAAATGATCTTCGACTGCAGGAGAGAATGGATGAGAATGATCAACGAATGAAGGAAAGGATGGATGTTCAGGATAGTAAGATTGACTCAGTAGCCAGCATGGTGCATAAGCAGAAGGAAACCACTGATCAGATTAAGAACATGCTAGAAGCTCTGTTCACACGCTTTCCACCCCCTCCTTAGATTTTGTTTCTTGATGTTTTCATTGTTTTCTTTACATGTTATCTGTAATATTTTCTGAGCTCTGAACTGAATACAATCGTTTTTCTGCACTGATCGTTTTTAACTTCAATTATTTGTACTTTTTGATTGCTGACAAAAAGGGGGAGAAAGAATGATATTTTTCAATAACGGATTACTGAGACAAAAGTCTCAAACATTCTAACACTCTGATATACTTGAATGTTTCTTTGTTCTGCATAAGCTTACAGGTACAAGAATCTGATGAACTCTAATACACTGAAGCTCTGCTCTGGTAAAGGAAAGATTTGATGCTCAAAGAAAGTTCAATAAAGATCTGATGCTAAAGGACTCATGGAATTAAAGGGAAGTAATAAACTCAGGGGGAGTTTTTCTGATCATAACTCTGATACCTTTTTATTCCCTATCTTCTTATCTTTGATACCTTTCTGTTTATCTCTGATACAATTTATTATTTGGTTATCTCTGATACTTTTTTCTTTAAATTTCAATTGAAAAAAAATCCGGTTTTTGTCATCATCAAAAAGGGGGAGATTGTTAGAACAAAGATTGAATCTACTACCCTAAGTTAAAGTTTTGATGATAACAAAATGCAATATTAAATAAATTGTATAATTCATATGAGACATATATGCTACCTAAAAATTATATTGTGCATTTATAGAAACTTTGATGGATATCAGCATAAGAATGTCAACATCCGCTTCAGAAGATGAAATATCATATGCCAGCATCAGAAGATGAAATATCATATACCAGCATCAGAAGATCAAAGCATGTGCTTACGCTGAAGATTGATGAACAGATCTGCGCTTAACATACTCTAAACTCTGATCAAGACCAAAACAATATCATCAGCACCTAGAAGCGTCAGAATAAGCCAAAGCCAATAACACGCTGAATTGACAACGGTATTGTGCATTCAAGACACTTTATTACCAACGACTTTATTCCAAGACAAAGATCTTCTCAATATGGAAAGAACGTAATGGGCATTGAAATGGAATAATTGACTACAACGTATCTTTTCCAAGGCTATATAAACAAGTCAGTGAGAAATGAATTGGCCAATGCTCTACAACTCTTTACACGCCTAAAGCAAATCATCTTCATCCTCACTCATACAACTTGCTATATCTCTCAAATTGCTTACTCTATAGTTATAGCATCCTAGTTTCACATAAGCTTAATTTGTGTATTATCACAGTTGTGATATAAAGTTTTTGTAGAAAACATTCAACACACATAGTATTCATTTATCTGTAAGAAAGAATTTCCTTGAGAAACCGGTCAGTGGTTTAGACTTAAGAAGGCTTTAGAAGTTGTTAAAGCAGTTGTAATATTCAGTTGAATATAGTGGATTAAGACCTCGTTGGAGAGAGGCAAAATCACCTTGACGGGTGGAATGGAGTAGTTTGAGATTAAACGAACCAGGATAAAAATAACGTGTTGTCTACATTTGATTTCAAGTTTTACAATTCAACCCCACTTCTTGTGTTTTTCACTTCTTCAAGGTTTTCGACTTTCTGGGTGTACAAATTTTTCATTTTTTATCCCTAATTTTTGCCCGAACCCTTTTGGTTCGTCGGGATGCCCTTATTTTTGCCTAGGCCAGTCAACCTAGTGGGTCTTTATTCATGCGCAGTACTTTTTTGACTATGTCCACGTTCTCAGGGTGTAGGGAGGTGTCATTGTCGGTAGTGTTGTGTTGCCCCACTACCAGAAGATGTTTGTTTGATCGTACATGATTCGTTGCTGGAATTTATGTCCAATGCCCCAAGTGATTCACATGGAGATCTGCCCTTGACTATTTGGCATCTTTGAGAGATTCCTTGAATCTTGACTTGACTTCCCCAGATGATGGACAATGATCATGCCGTGCCCCTTGGTCGGAAATGTTTTTCCACTTGAGGTGATCCTTTTTGAGACGGTTTTTGTTCACTAGATATTCATCGTGCGAATTTCTCTACTATTGAACAAATAGTCATATGCAAACAATGTTATTTTAAGAATGAAAAGCTTATGTCTGTCTTGAAATTTTGAAAATGCATTTTTTCAGTAAAACAGGCAAATTTTGTGATATGTGATGTCAACTCAGGATGTACAGCAAGTCCTACAGGAGTCAGGATACCTTTCGTAACAGTATGCTTTCGAACTAACCCATGCTTCAGCTAGGACTTTTAAGGGTTATAACGTGGCCTAGTTCACGGTTTAAGAAACAAAGGATAAAGGCTCAACATTTATTTGTACCCACCCGCTCTTCGGGATGTTCTTCAGTCCTATGCTCAGTTAATTGTGCATTTAGATTCTGTTTGAGTCTTTGCTCTGATATTCCAGCGATGGTTTGGATACTGACAATTTATTTTGAATAAGCAGTCATTTCTTTTTTGTTGAGGGTTTGTAGGACCTCTTTCTTTTGGATTTTATTATCCCTGTCTTTTGCCTGAACTGTTTCTTTTTGTGATTACAGTCAGCGGGATGCCCCAGTTTTCTTTTCTTAAGTCTCCTTCATAGGTTTTGACTTAATGGGCTTTTATTTTGAAAGATAATGACTGCCTGTCTTGACGATTATAGGGAACCATCACCGTCTTTTGCTTTGGAAAGACTTCTTTGATGCCATTCATTGTGCCCCCGAATTAACTGAGAAAACTACCCTGCCCCAGGTTGTGATTAAGGGTTTTAATTTGTGTGAAAAGAAAAAACTCCTACTTCTTTGGCTCAAAGGGGTTTACTAGGGATTATCTTCCTTATAACTCCACTGTTTAGGATTAGAAACAACGCCTGTACATCGTCAGCGGGGTCTGTTCAAAAGCATACTGTAGAGATTTTGATATCATTTTCGTCATCCTCCCTCTAAAGGCTTAGAGTTTTTTAATTGAGAGTTGATCACCACAAAAGGAAATAAGAATTCATTTTTTGAAATAGTGAATACGAATGGATTGATTCAAAATAGACATACGCAATGCATTAATGAAGTAACAAAGTTTGTCATGAACAAATATTCGAACAATCAAAAGAAAACTACAACTTGAAAATTTTAATAAACAAAAGCCCTCTCTTGTCAGAACTCGTCACTTCAAATGGTGAGCCTTGAAGGATTGACAGAAACATTCCAGTTAACCATCTTGTGTGAATTCCAATGCTCCTTCGTCAATCAGGTTTTAAATTTTGTATTTCAACTGCCAACAGTCGTCAGTATCATGCCCCAGGCTATTGGAGTGATATGCACACCTTGCATCAGGATTGTAGTTAGGAGAAGAAGTCTTGGGATTCGGATGAGGTCCTATTAACGTCACCAGATTCATCCTCAACAGGAGTTGTAAAGCTTGAGACAATGGCATGTTAAGCTTGGTAAACTGCCTCTTGGGTGTATCTAGATTACTCTGATTAACCCGTTGTTTTTGGCGAGGTTGTTGTTGGACCCGTGAGGTAGTAGCAACTTATAGAGGTCTATTCTTCATTAAACCAAACCCTTGACTTCTCGGAAGTTGATCAATGACTTGGTCCCCGGCCTCGACCGTTTGCTTCATACTATTGTGTCGGTCTTAATGAAGCTGGTTGATAATGGTTCTCAGCTCTTCTTATTCCCGGGCTAAGCCTTGGATAAGAGTTATCTGCCCTAGCATCTGGGTTCTTATTGTATCTACCTCAGCTTGCAGTTGTTTCAGCCACTCGTCCTTATTGTCTTCAGGATTTTTCTTGACCAAGTTCCCAACGAGGAGTGTTTTCAACTCTTCCTGCCCCTTGGATAGGTTTAGGAAGATTTCCCTGAAATGTGCTTCTTGAGTATGAAGATCTTTGTTGTCTTGTTTGAGAGCCATTGCTGAAATAAACAGCGAGAACATGAGAGACTTGTACTGGAAGACCTGTTATGCAATGATATGCATGATATATGTATACAATGTTTCCAAGGATCTCGCGGAGTAAACAAGAAACTGATAGAATTTGATTGTAGCTTGATTGAAGGAACTTCGTGTCGTTGAGATTCCTTCTTCAAGATTCAAGCTCACCATATCGAGTGGGTCATAGCCACTGACTAAAGTTATCGTGTTTTGATCTCTAGACGACATTGGCTAGAGGAAAATAAATCCCTTTTTCCCCTTGCTAGACATTTGATTTACCATAACCTGCATCACAAACCCTTGAGATCCTTGAAATGGTTAAGGAAATATTAAGGCATGATGTTATGATATGTATGCTATGTGTTTAAGCAAAAGTGCAAGGTTATGTAAGCAAGTAAATCCGGCAAGAAATCCAAGTTATTGGATAAGGACTGTAAACAAAACCTGCAAGGAACACATGTTGTCAGATAACAAAACTGTGCAAGTAGTTCAAGCTGAAAGCACACAAGTCACACAAACAACCTTATGTTTAGGCTTGCATGAGGTCTAGGTACTACCCTCTTGCAGTTTAATTGGTTCAACCTGTCCTAATAATAGTAATCGGGTTCCAGAGGTTCTCAATATCATTGACCATCCTCCATCGGTCATAGTTTCAACTTAGCAATCTTTTCTTACAGCCGGAACCATCGTGAGAGTATAGTCTCAATGAGTATAGCATTCTGCTACTTTTTATGGCCAAGTTAGTCAATTATAGGTTCTAAGGCCAGTTGATGCTTAATGACCCATATAGCAGCCCCATACTTTCCTTGTTGCTCCACAAGGGATATCGGTACCAACTAATGTGCCACATCAACGTAGCTACTACTTCAACCGTATCGGTCTACGCCGTACAGTTCCCTCACAGTCTATTGCTACTTACCTAAAGGGTGTCCCCAGATCCGGGTTAGAATCTATAGTAACTCCGATTCAAAGCCCACAAAGATAAAGCAAACAGATCAAACAATTGAAAACAATATGATGAACTAATCCTAAGGTACACCCCACTTATTAACTCCCCAGCAGAGTCGCCAGTTCTGTGATACGGTGGCCAGAACTGAAACGTGTTTCCCTTTTTAAGGAATTGCTGGTTTGCGTTTGTGTTCGCAAAATGTCGCGGTAAGAAAGAGTCACCACCGTCTTTTATTTTATCCAACAAGGAAAGGAAAAAAGCACAGAAAAATTCCTTTTTCGAGATATTTCTGAGTACGGGGGGTAGATTATAGAAAGGTAATGCATTAGCACCCTTTCTATCCGTAGTTATCTACGGGCTCTTAGGTACTTGCTCATCATTTTCAAAATTGTTTTTGTTGTGTTTGTGTGCTTTGAAAAGTTTTTGTTTTGACTTCGATTTAACTCTTGCTTCTGTCTTCAAGAGTGTAATGAAGTGTTTTTGAAAACTTTTTTTGTAAAGGAGTGTAAGTGTGAAAAAGTTTGTTTGGATTGAGCAAGTACCTACTAGCATCTACCTACTCGAAAAAAGAATTATTCTATGTTCGTTTCCTTTAGACAGCACTATCCAACTATTAGTGAGTAGGTAGCACTGTCGTTGGAGTTTTAAGGGTCAATTCGAAAGGGACGTACTGTCACTAAAGCAATGTTAGGACGCCTTAGTAGTAACCCTAATGTCTTAGATCAATTATCCGAGGCAACCTTTCCGAGGCAACTTTGATCTTTGCACAAAAGGACGACCACTAAAACATCCTATACTCAATGACCATTTACCAAAGGCAACCAAGTGGGAGTGTACCCTAGGAGTGCACATGTGCGAGTGATTCAATTTCAGATTATTCATCTTTGCACATGTTAGGGTTATCTAACTGTTTTAAAGTTTTTCACATACATTCTTGTCATGCATCCTAATATCATACATCTAACAGTTAAATATTTGCCGAATTTAAAATGTGAAAATTAAACTACGCTATTACAAGGCTTTGGGTATTTACATAGCCAGAAACAAACCCTTGAAAAGTAAAGCGGCAAATAAAAATAAAGTCCTAATTTAAACTATTACAACCTGTAGACAGTTACATCAATATGATAAATAATAAAAATAAAGCGTGCGAGAAAAATTAAGATCGGGAAGAAACTAGGGTTTTGACCCTTCTAACATAATCAAAGGAAAAATTGTTTTTTTGTTATTTTTAGGAAAAAAGAAAATGATTAAATTAGAAATAAAACCTAATTATTCTAATTAATTTTAATTATTTACAAAAAAGAATTAAAGTTTACCTAAAATTAAAATCTAATTTAATTAATTAATTTTTGACAAAAAATAAAATTAAACCTAATTTGTGAAAAATATTATTTTTATGGTTTTTTTGATAAAAGAAAATAATTGATTGGTTAGTAAAATAAAAATAAATAAATTAAGTGAAATAAAATATAAAAGAATAAAGAAAAGAATTTTGGGCCTGCAATAACAATTCTGAAAGGAGGTGTGAATAGCAAGCTTGGGCCTAAAATATGGAGGACCATTTGACTTTTTGTATCCAATGTTGCACGCTGACTGTGGCCTATGGCGCTCCTCCAGATGATGGCCATCAGACTTGGCTATCTGGCCACTTGGCATATTGGATGGTGAGAGTGCATGATGGTCCTTGGTCCTTGGTGCACGCTAGATTGTCTGAAAGGAAAAAATATGAAGAAATTGGGGGACCTGGAATTCGAACCCAGGTCCTGAAGCATTTTTCCTTCGCCTTTTAACCAACTGCACTATTTGCTTTTTTTGTCAAATAATACAAAACAATTATTATATTATAAACAACCATAATATGAAAAACTCGCGCGAAAATTTGAACAAGCCAATGGTTATTCGCCAGCTGGTCATCTTCCTCCTTGGATCTGTTGGTAAAAGTTCCAATCTTTTACCTACGGACGTTTGTCCGTAGCTACAAGTCTTACAAATCTTAAAACTCAACACAAACGTGAAAAATAAAAACGAAGGCTATGGACATCTTCGTCTTGATCTGCTGAATTCATTGGTAGCCCTTTCATGGCCCAATTTTTCCTGTAAACGCAAATCCCAATTTGAAGCAAGGAACCCTAATAATGGTGAAATCCACTACAGGCCATGAAAATGCAATTAACAATTACAGAAAGCTTATAAACGTCTCAAAGAGTAAGAATCTATAACTATTTCATGCTATAAGTACAGGAATGATGCAATTCGAATTCAAGAAAATTGCAATACCGTGACTGACTTACAGTGTATTATGGGGTTTGGGAACGCTTGATTCTGATTGCTTTTGATTACTGATGTCCTCAGGAAACAATTGGAATGGTCCAAAGGTCTTGAATTGGCCTCCAAGTATGAATTTGTGTTTTCACTTTCTTGGTCTTTTTTCAGGTTTTGTGCTCGTTCATACGCCTCTATCTCTAGCCTCTTTTGGTCTGCCTCGCTTCTATATGTATCAAGGACTGAATTAGGATTGAAATAATGCACTCAATCTTCCTCCATCAATGAGTTTGATCTTGATTTGATTCACCTTAAAAATCTTTCCAAAAATGATCCAAATTCAATCTTTTTTGTACACACATGCCTTTACACGAATTTGATTTGATTTCTTCATAAAGACTTGTTATATTTGATTCAATCAAGTGCCAATCTATTTTCATATGTTACTGCCAGCTTGTTATAAGTTATTTGAGCGTCCAACATGATGAGAATCGAAAACCTACCTGCCCTTGAAAATCCAACTCCTTTCTAATTTGCTCTCCTCGATGGCTTCAAAGTCCATTTAGAATTACTTTAGCTTCGATTTCATAGCCACTTCGATTGCCTCCCTCTGCTTCGATCTCCTGTCCTTTTGAAGAAAATTCCCTATTAGGAAACTTCTACCAGCTCTTGGCCTTGTGATGAGTCTAAGTTCCGATTCGAAGTATTCAGAACTTCCTTTATCAGAGCATCTTAGATTAAGGAAAACTCTATACTGAAATGCCACTCGAAAGTCATTTCATTCAGATGTTCCAATTGAGGGAAACTCTGAAGTTCTAGTCGAAGGACCTTTTGGAATGTTAATCAAAGGGCCTTTGTTAAAATTCCAATCGAAGGCCACTGCTACAATGCCAATCGAAAGATACTTGTTAAACTTCCAATCGAAGGACACTGTTACAATGCCAGTCGAAAGGTACTTGTTAAACTGCCAATCAAAGATCCTTGTTAACAGACCAATCGAAGGACCTTTGTCCATGCCAATCGAAGGGCGCTATGTAGATACCCATTGAAAGTTATTTTAGAGATGCCAATCGAAGTGCATTTTGTAGATGCTAATCGAAAGGAACTTTGGAGATGCCAGTCAAAAGGCACTTTGGAGATGCCAATCGAAGGGCATTTTGTAGGTGCCAATCGAAGGATACTTAACCATTAATTGAAAATTTTCCTTGTCTTTAGGTGGATATAAACCTTTTCCTAAAGACAAGGAAACTTCCAATGGCTTGGAAAATTTTCCTTGTCTTTAGGTTTATATTTTTTCAAGTTTTACTTTTTTATTGGTGAGTATCCCAAAATATACACGGATTAAATACCGAAACAAAATACTTTTTATTGAAATGATCACAATCCTTGAAAAGGGAAATACAATTTATACTGAAACAAATACTGAAAGGGAAATACTTAATGAAAATATTGAATCAAAACAAATGTGAAATACTAAAAGAAACAACAAAAGGGAGACTAAGTTATCTAAGTCATCTCCCTACAAAGCTTGAGGAAGTATTAGACGTCCTTCGGAAGAGGGAACATCACGACTTCTGCATCTATCAAGCTTCTAGGAATGTCACCAATAAGATTATTTGCTAATAAGGTGAGCTTTGCATGCTTGTCTTTATACCTCAGATACTCTTTGTAGAGCGTAGGAATTATGACCTTGTTTTCTTCTCCCGCTTGAGCTATCTTTGTATACTTCTCTTCCCAATATATCTTTTTAGCCCTCATCTTCTTATAGAGTTCCCTTTGTACGATAAAATCCTTTCGGAGGACTTCCAATTCTTGGCAGACTTGTTCATATTCCTCTACCTTTCGGAAGAGAAGTCTTCCAGCCCTCATCTTCATAAGGTGTTCCCCTACATCCGTGTCTTGACTTTCTTGGAGACTTGTGAGAATTATTTGAATATGGTCTACTTGAACTTGAGAACCTTCTTGTAGTCCTTGGATTTGGATTCTTAGAACCTCTTCTAACTCTCTTTTGCCTTGTAATGCTTTATCATACCATTTATTTAGCCTGGAAATTTCTCTCGCAGCATCATCCAAATGTTGGTTGTGGGAATATAGATTGAAAGTAGCACTCAACAACCCTTCAGTCGTATGCTTTCTCTTAAGCCTCTCCATTTCATCCAATTCATGGTTCTTTTGAATCTGTTTATCTTTCAACTCAAGCTTTTGTTTCCAATTATTCTTCTCGTAAGCAATGTCATAAAAGTTATGCTCCAAGTCCTCCTTTTCTCTTTGAGCTTTTCCGAGGGCGTGTTTTAGCTCTTCTATTTATTTTACTTACATTGGAAGGGGATCTGGCACATCT
Source organism: Vicia faba (assembly GCA_948472305.1). NCBI lineage: Eukaryota > Viridiplantae > Streptophyta > Magnoliopsida > Fabales > Fabaceae > Vicia > Vicia faba. The sequence continues at coordinate 1,164,587,197 of OX451735.1, read as the reverse complement.
GGTACGTATGTAGGATCAACATCAAATGGAAGCTTGTTGATTCGAACTCTCTCCAAGACCCACTGAGTATAAGGTTCCCTTGCTATAGCATTTTTCCTTCCAAAGTCATCTCCTTTCTTGTGAACTCTACTCCAAGCTTGGACAATCTTCACAAGTAACTCAGGGCCGTTCTTACAATAATTATAAAGAACCAATTATTGAATTTTCTCTTCAGAAGGTTTATCTTCCAAAGGGTACCCAAGTTGACGTAAAGCCAAAATGGGGTTATAGTTGATACATCATCTTGTCTCAATTAAAGGAACATTTGGAAATTCTCCACAATTAAAGATAATTTCTCCTATTTTCATCTTTCTAGCATACCACAAAATTGAATCAGCACTAAGAGCCTTCAATTGGGACCATTCATTCCTTATCATATCTTTAACCATATAGTCCTCCTTTTAGAGATGAGTAATGAGTTAAGAATATAGAAGAGGAACACAACAATGTATGACACCTCTCCCTTTTTCATAACGGGTATGGAGGAAGTAATAAACATCAGTAAGCAGAGTAGGTGTAGGATTATCATTCAATACTTTCACGACCCAAAATACATTAATGGCCACCGAATCAATATAGTCCACAGTATCTGGAAACAAAAACAAACCAAATATAAGTAGTTCTAAACAATCCACACAAGCTTCCCATTCTTTCGTATCAGCAAAAGAAAGAACCTTGGATTCTAAATACTACATCTTGATACCTTGCACTTCTCCATCTTTCTTGTAGTTGAGTAGTAGGTCAGTGAAAGGTATCCCTAACTCCTTATCCAAGTCTTGGACCTTGATAGAATTTCTAATCCCTATGTAAGCCGCATCCTTGATTCTGGAGAATCCCAAAATCCAATAAAATTCCTCGAAAGTAGCGCCAACTGAAAATTCTGGAAAGTGAAACACCTTAGTGGAGGTCATAGAACTGAGCTAGGGCAGTAACTGCTTCCACTTATACAATCTCCTTTGTGAGCTCAATGATATCTCCAAAACATCGAACAAACATCTTCATAGCTTTTTTAGGAAGTTTCCCTTTGATCAATTTTATTTTCTTCATATAAGGCATTAAGGTACTAACACGGACAATAGGTTTCTTGTCGGTATTCATCTTTAGGATACTCACGAAACCTTTTTTTTTGTTTTTTTCTTTAGGAATCATGTGAATAGACAAAATAAATGCAAAAATGATGAATATTTTTAAATGCAATGATGTATGTATGCATGGTGATGTAACATGGTGGTGGAATTATAATAGGTATCCTTAGTAGGTAGGTTCCTAGTTTCATCTTACGGACATTCTACCATCCCCATAAGGATGGCTTCCTTAAGGCTATCATGATAAGACCAAAGGGAAAAGGCACAAAGGCCTCCCTTAAGCGGATCCTCTTTGTAGAACGAGACTTTCGTCTCTTAGGTCATACAAGATCTTTCCAAGAGATTTTGTTTTAGGTTTATACAAAGAGTCATTGGACAAATCCCAAAGTCTATCTCCAAGAGAGTCTATCCCTCTAAAAAATATTCTTTAGAACTCGACCCACTCTAGGCGCATTTGTCGCAAAAACTCCAATACTACAAACGCACAAATAACAACACCTAAGTCACCACGTCAAAGTATCCACCATAGTAGAATCTATTATACTAGGCGCTTTTTGTTTTCAAAATTAAGTCACTTTTCACCACGGTTGGAAGTTCCAACTGTGGTAAAAAGTAGTGCATGGTCATGAGTTCAAATATTGATATTGTTGTTATTCTACTGATGTATTTTTTATATTTTATTAAAAGACATACAACAAAGGGTATTTAATACAACCTTTGTTATATGCAGCACACATGGTCATGATTTCGAATCTTGCTGTTGTTGTTTTTCTAGTGCTGCATTTTTTATATTTTATTAAAATACATATAACAATTGTTATTTAATACAAATGTCATTTTATGTAGCACAATTATTAAACTTCTTCACAATCCTTAAATAAATCTCAACCATCCATTCAAGTGTCTATCAACGCTCAGGACACCACCGTTAGTGATCCGCGTGAAACCTAAAACTTAGACAAACTTCAAACTTAGACAAACTTCATCTTCTACCTTCAAACATCCTCTTTCATTTACGACACTCTAATTCTCCACTAAAACAAGCTCAAAAATATCATTTCTTCCATAAGTAAAACTCGAAAGCATCTATTCTCCATCTTGAACGAGACAAGGAAAATATTGATTCAAGTTAGCAACATTAGTTGTTGTTGTTGTTATTGTTCTTTTTATAGTTATTGTTGTTGTTGTTGTCGTTCTTGTTCTTGTTCTTATTATTGTTGTTCTTGCTATTGTTCTTGTTATTGTTATTGTTGTTGTACGTTGTTGTTGTTGTTTGTTGTTATTTTTGTTGTTGTTCTTCTTTTTGTTTTTGTTGTTCTTGTTGCTCTTCTTCTTGATTTTGTTGTTCTTGTTGTTGTTGTTGTTCTTCTTCTTGTTGTTGTTCTTTTTGTTCTTGTTGTTGTTGTTCATGTTGTTCTTGTTGTTCATGCTGTTATGCTTGTTGTTCTTACTGTTATTGTTGTTCTACTGCTATTTTTTTTATTATATTAAAAGACATACAACAATAGTTAAGTTAACTAACTACGGTGAAATCATGCGAACTTTCCAGTATACTACAACGGTTCTAATACCATAATTATAAGTAACGCATTTACAACAACACTCTACACAACAACACCTGGACCCGCATGATTATATGGGTTTTCCAACCGTTGTTAAATGGGTTTTCCGTAGTAGTGCTCATAGGGATTTTAAACCTCCTTGGCCAATTGACAATCCTTCTGTCTAAGGTTTGATATTTTATTTTTGAAATTGAACCCCACCAACAACATAAATAATATGATAATGAAATCAAATAAATATATATACATATGGGTAAACAATTAAATAGATATGGAAAGAAAAACATGTAAAAAATAGAAAGAACCCCTTAGAAAACCCTAGACCTAAAAAAATAGGGTAAATGCTAACCCTAGGGCTGTATCTCCAACGGATTCGCCAGCTGTCGTAAATGAAAAAATATATATGAGTCACCACCATTAATTTTTATCCTAAGGATGGGAAAATAACGGGTGTTGTACCCTAAAATTTTCCCTCCCATTTTCATTCAAGACATTCTCCTAGGGTTCTCAAATGCTCAAGGTGACTCAAGAATTGATCGGACAAATTCTCCTCCTAAGTTGGGGGTCCATAAGGAGGGTTTTGTGTTTCTCAAGGAAGATTTGGTTCCAAGGCCTCAAGTAGTTTCCATGGTTCCTTATATGTCTCTAAGAATTCTCATACCAAATTTCAAGTCTTGCATCACAAGTTTGCTCAATCAATTGCTCAGATGACTAAAAATTAACTATATTGGGTAAAAAGTTAACTTTGGTCAACATACAGTCAAACTTCAAGATTTTTGGTCAACATAAATTTTTTTAAGTCACATTCATAATTTGATCAAGGTTGATCACGATTCCTCAAGAAAATCCGTCAAATCATCAAAAGTCAAAACTTGCCAAATTAGGGTTTCCTTAGGAGAAGTCAACTGAACTTTGACCAAGCATAACTTTCACATTATTCATCATCTTTTCCCCAACCAAAGCTAATTTTTAAGGAAATTCAATCCTCTACAACATTGTATCTCTAAGGTCAAGTCAAAAAAATGCTTCATTTGAGAGATATGAGCCAATACATTACAGGTCATTTCAAAAGTCAACAAAAAGTCTTCAAAAGAAAAAATGATAATCATAAAGATTTTAGAGGACATCTTGAGCTTTCCAAAAAGTCAAATATCACCTTCAAAATATGAAAATTGAGAGATTTATGACAAGTGTAAGTTGGGAAATTTTGAGAAAATGCATGAATTCCAAATTGAGCAAATTTGTAATTTTGGGCTATTGTGCCTAAGTTTTCAGATCCAAATGTGTTCATGATATGTTTAAGGATCCATAAGTCCATTCATGCATTATCTTTTATTTTTATTTTATTTATTTTGATTTGTATTTAATTAAATCCAAAATAAATTAAATAAAATATAAGATCAATAGGTTAAGACATGTGGGCTTTGCTATGGATCATATTTAAGGCCCAAGATTACATGTGCAAGCTGTCAAATTCGTGCAAGGTTGAGTGGTGCAAGATTGAGCCAAAAATAGCAAGTTTCCATACAAATTTTCAATCAAATCTTCACCTCTTAATGATATGATTCCTTCCATAATTTTTGACCTAATCTCATGTCCTATATATACCTAACAATACCAGATACAAAGAACACGAAAAACTTCCTCAAGCACACCCCTAAAGAATTCACAAAATTCAAAGAAAAGTGTAAGATCCGTACTTCGGTTTCCAGCCACTTTCAATCCAAACTAAGGCCAACGGTCACTTCTCGAGGATCAAAGGAGTTGATCCAAGCTCACAACTGCATCCCTCAAGCGCTAGAACATAATATCTCAACTACACCAGTTGGCAAGTTTGGTAAATTTCTAATCCTTGATTTTATGTGTTTTCGATCATTGCTAACATGTTAAATTTATTCATACGCACCATTATAATATGATTGACGCATTACATGTGAGATTCGACGCAGGAATCACGTTTCACCATTGTTAGGGCTCAAAAATCGTTAAATGTCGAATTGGATGATACAAGCATTTTCAATCCCAACTAATTGTGCCTTTAAAATCGCATCATGTTAATTAGTGGATCTAAGTCATTATATCTTTCATTTTAATGTTTTTTTTATGGTTTGATGAAAATGCAATCCGGAGAAGACAATCAGAGCTAGGGCTCTGGCGCCTCTCCAGTCAAATTATTCATTTGTATATTATATATGTTTTGATTCATTTAGGTAAATGGAAGTATAACCGCCCCACAGTAACAACGCGCGTGATAAGCTATTGTTATACCAGGGCATAGGTTCGATCCCTGCCTCTAGTATTTTGTTTTTCATATTTTTGTTCTATTGCATATTCAACGTAGCTAACCCTCATGCGTCCACCGTGCGCTCTCTCACCATTACCATCAGATCTCCACTTATTCAAGTCCAATACTCCAGATTCGTGTTCCATGTTGTACCCTCGCTGATTGATTACACTGGGTTATTCACATCCTCCCTGGATATGGGCTTGCACGTTTTGGGCCTAGCGAATTTCTATTCTTCACACCCCCTGGTTTGCTTCAATACAGGCCCAGTCTTAATTTATTTTATTTTATTTTATGTTTAATTAATTTCTTTTTTTAAAAAACATAATTAGGTTAACTTTTTTTCTTAATTAAAATTAATTTAGACTTTAGGTTTTTAATTAACTTAATTAATCATTTTTTAATTAAATTAATTTAACTTTTTTCATTTAACTAATTAACTACTTTCTTTTAATTAATTAACTTAGGTTTTTCTAACCAATTTATTTTTTAATTAAAATTAACTAGGTTTTAGATTAATCATCAAATCATTTTTTCTATCAAAATCACAAAACAATTTCCCTTTTTCCCTTTATTTTACAATCTTCGTGTATTTTATTATTTTCGCGTTATTTTTTCCGATTATGTAACTGATACGGTTTGTAATAGTTTGAATTAGGGTTTTACTTTCTATCCCCCATTTTTTACTACTTTGTACCCCCACTCCCGAAGTCTTGTAATAGCATAGAATTTCATTTCCCGCACTTTACTGCTTTATTATTTCTATTACTGTGTAGTTAAGAGGATTGTATGGCAAGATCTAAAAAAAATAGTAGAAAACCCAAATCAAAGATTAACACAACTGAATCATAATACACTCTTCACACACGCACCTCTAGGGTAACCTCACTCATTGCCTAGGAAAATGGTCATGTCCCTCGAACATAAGGATACCCTTATCAAAGACCCTCGGTCAAAGTCATCATAAAGGTCATGGTCCCGAGATGTCCCTCAAGTTGCCTACGAGAAATGATCTTGTCCCTCAATGTTGCCTACGAATATATGATGATAGTCCCTTTCGAATTTCTAAGGTATCCCTATATGTTTCCTTCTATGACCATAACGACGACCCTATGCTTGTCCCTTCACATTCAACGATATGGCTTCCTACTCACTAATGGTAGGATAGCACTATCTAAAAGAGGAGAAAAATAACACGAAAGACTTTGAGTAAGTAGGTAGTTCTTAATCGCTTTCTCGCTCACAAACATCTTTTTTTTCACAATCACACTTTTCTGAAATATTTTTAAAAGAAAATACTTTGTATGCATTCTTAACTGATACAAGAATCATTACAAAGTAGTCGTACTTAGGCATTTTCAAAATATTTTTCAAACAAACACATACGCAAAACATTTTCAATGTGAGCTAGCGATTAAGACCCCGTATATTACTACAGATGGAAAGGGTGCTAACACCTTCCCTTTTCATAACCTACCCCCCGAACTCAATATAATCTCGAAAGTCTTTCCTGTTCTTTTCACCCTTTCCTTTTTTGATAAAAGAAAAGTCGATGGCGACTCTTGCTATCAGCAACATTTGCGATAAAACACAAAAAAAAGTCAGTTCTCCCACCATATTACACAACAAGCGACTTAGATGGGGAGAACTAAAAGTTGGGTTACCTTTAGAGTTATATCATTTTTAAATTCTTTCCTTGTTCGTCTTGTGTGCTTTACATTTTGGGGCTTGCTCGGGTTTATTTTCTTGCAAAGATCCTACACCCGGATCTGGGGGAATTTTAGGTAAGTAGCAATAGATCATGGAAACTATATGGTGTATATCGATATGGTTGAAGTGATGGCTATGTTAGCGCGACACATTGGTTTGTACTGGTTTCCCTCGAGTCAGTCGGGGAGAATACTAATTGACCTTTAGAACCTTAATTGACCCAACTTAGCCATTAGAAGGTAGTGAGATAGTCGACTTTGGTGCAGTCCGAAGTTGGTTGATACTCGATACTACGGTCATTGAGATTCGACTCTCGGGTTTTGTTTGGTGGCAAGTCAGTTGCCATGCTAGACAAAACTTATGGGAAAAATCAGTGATATTGAGATCCCTAGAACCCTATTAATTCTTTAGGGAAGGTTGAGACAACTAAACTTCAAGAGGGTACTTACCTATAAACCTCATGCAAGCCTCAAACCTAAGGCCTTTGTGTGATTTGCGTGTGTTTGATTATCTATTTAAACATGACATCATAACATCATGACATCACTCCATATCATTTTCACTGACCATTTCAAGGATCTCAAGGGCCTGTGATGTAGGTTATCATGAACCAGACGTCTAGCAAGGGGCAAGAGGATTTATTTTCCTCACTGTTAAAGTATCACGAACTGACGTCTAGCAAGGGGTAAGGGGATTTATTTTCCTCTAACCAATGCTGTTGAAAACCGAAGTACGTTATCTTGAGACAAAGGCTAGGACCTATTTGACATGGTGAACTTGATGCTCATAGAAGGACGTTCAGCGACGCGAAGTTCTTCAGTCAAAGTTTCATCCAGACTCAACTTCTAACACTTCTTTTTGTTTACCCCGCAAGATCCTTCAAAATATTGCATCTACATATCATGCATCATTACATAACAGGTTTTCCCATACATGTTTTCTCATCTTCTTTATGTTTATTTCATTAAAGATGGCTCTAAAATAGACTGTCAAGGAACTCCAAGCACGGAATGCCCAATTCTAGGAGACCCGCCTGAACCTAGTCAAGGAGCAACAAGATATGATGGTGCTCATCGCCAAAAATAAGAAGACTCGGAAACCAGTCATCCTCAACATGGGGAGAAGGTTCATAAACCTCCCTAAGAAAGATCTAAAATGTGTTATTTCCTCTTATGAAGATGACAACCAAGAGGAAGATGGTAGAAGTATTAAAGCTGAAGGCAGAAGCAACTGTGGGTCTGGTAAAATTCCTGAGGATGAAGACTATTCCACTGAACAATATCCCCCTACTGACGATAGACACAAACAGTTGGAAGATCGTCTCAAGGCCATGGAAATCCAGAAAGTTCCTGAATTGGATTTTGAAGAGTTGGGTCTTATTCCGAGGGTAGTTATCCCTCATTATTTCAAGGTCCCCACTATTGCTAAATATGATGATGTTTCTTGTCCCAAACTTCATCTAAGGTCCTATGTTCGGAAGATCCAACCCCATACTGCTGACAGAAAGTTATGTGTTCACTTAATCCAATAAAGTTTATCTTGTACATAACTTGAATGGTTCTATCAACTGGAGGGAACCAACATTCATATTTGGGAAGACCTGGATGCTGCTTTTTATAAGCAGTATCAATATAATGCTGACCTTGCACCAACTCGTGTGCAATTACAAAACATTACTATGGGCTCGAATGAAGGGTTTAAAGAGTATGCTCAAAAGTGGAGAGATTTGGCTGGACGAGTTCAACCTCCCTTATCTGATAGGAAGCTGGTTGATATGTTTATGGGCACTCTGATAGGTCCACTCTTTAACCATCTGATTGGAAGCTCCTCATCTGGTTTCACTGAGCCGATTCTAACTAGAGAACGTGTCGAAAGTGGTATCAAGAGTGGAAAAATCAAGTGGTTGCATCTTCGAGTGCTGTGAACAATACTTTCAGTGGTAAGAAGGAGACCAATGTCGTTTATGTACTGAAGAGTCGTGTTAAAAATGACCACAATCATTTTGTGGGAGCAATATTACTTTCTAATCATGTCCATGTTCAACAACAATAGGGCAATCAGCGTATGACAGACGCTTCGAGAAGGCAGTTTACCTAGTATGCCATTGTCTCAGGAATTACAACATATGTTGAAAGCATAGCTGATAACATTCAGGGAGCCTCCTCAAAACCCCAACACCTCCTCTCCTCGTTATAATCTTAATGCGAAGTGTGCCTTTCATTCCAACAGTCTTGGGCACGACACCAATAATTGTTGGGCCCTAAAAAAAATTTCGGATATGATTGACAACAAAGAGATTGAGTTTGATCCTCCGGAGACCCCGAATGTGACTACTGCACCAATTCCGAAGCATGACAAAGGCATAAGTGCTATTGACGATGTTCTTTATGTTACTAATGCAAGTGAATTGGTTACTCCCCTACCAATTATCAAGAAGAATATGTTACAGGCCAGTTTATTTCCAGGTTGTATTGAAAAATGTTACTGCTGCACAGCCCAACCCAATGGCTGCAAGTTACAGAAGGGCGACGTTCAACGCCTAATGGACAATCATATAATTCTTATCGAGAAGATTTCGTCTGCTGAGAATCCGTGTCAAGACTTATCTGTAATATCCGACACTCATATCAGGATTACCTCCAAAGGTCCATGTTGTACCCCAAAATTTTCCCTCCCATTTTCACTCAAGATATACTCCTAGAGGTTCTCAATTGCTCAAGGTTGACCAAGAATTGACCCGACAATTCTCCTCCTAAGATAATGAACCCCCAACTAGGGTTTCAATTTTCATCAATATGGTTGATCTCCAATGGTCTCAAATGCTTCCCATAGTCCTAATATGCCTTAAATATTATCCATGCCAAATTCCATGCCTTGCACAATAAGTTTTCTCAATCAATTGCTCAAGTATTGGAAAATCAACTTTGCTAGATCAAAAGTCAACTGTGGCCCATGTACAGTCAAACTTCAATATTTTTGGCCAACATCAACATTTTGAAGTGATATCCATCATTTGATCAAAGGTTGATCATGATTCCTCAAGAAATGCTCCTAACTCATCAAAAGTAAAAAATGGCAAATTAAGGTTTCTATAAGAAAAGTCAACCAAACTTTGACCAAGCATAACTTTCTCATACTTTGTTAGAAATTTTCCAATCAAAGCTCATTGTGAAGAGAATCCAATGCCCTAATCTTCTATTCATCCACCAAGTTCATGAAATGCACCATTAGAAAGATACAAGTTCATACATTATAGGTCATTTTTAGAAAGTCAACAAAAGCCACTTTTTGCCAAGTTCTTTTACATCAAGATAAAATCTTAAAATGCAAAATTGATAAAAGAAGGGATTGAATTAAACATCTTGGGCTTTCCGAAAAGTACCAGATCATCATCATGAGATAAAAATTGAGCAAGTTATAGCCTTCCCAAGTTGGGAAAATTTTGGAAATTTCAAGAGTGGTGCATTGAGCAAGTTTGGATTGTTGAGTCAATGGTCTAACTTTTTAAAATTCAAATATCTTCCTAAGGTCATAGAGGACCTATAATCTTATTTTTGCATGGCCTTGTATTTTCTACCTATTTTTTTACATATTTATTTTAATTTATTTCAAGTAAATATAAAATAAATTGTATAAAATATTTGGAATTGGGCTTAGGCATTTGGGCTATTGTTTTGACTCATCTTGAAGCCCACAATCACGTGCAAATAGTGTCCAGGTTCACTAATCATCAAAAATGGCATGAAATTACAAATTATGGAATTTTTCAAATATAGATCATGGTTTAAAAACAATGTTTATGGCCATGATTCTTTCCATTTATCCTTGTTTCCTCACTCTATCCTATATATACCTCATGTTAGCAGGCCAAATGCACACACATATAGCCTGAAGGAAGCCACACGAAATTTACAAAAAATCCAGTAAAGTTATCAAAATTGAAACATGATTTGTAGGGAGTTTCAACACAAACTAGCAATCACACGTTACTCCTGAAGTTCCCAGAGACCAGTTCCAATTGTTCCCAAAGCTTGCAGCGTTCCAGATCATCAGATCTTGATCTCACAGTTTGGTAAAATTTCCTTGATCTCAAACTCCCAAAATACCTGATTTAAATCCATATTGATCATATATATATATATATATATATATATATATATATATATATATATATATATATATATATATATATATATATATATATATATATATATGTGTGTGTGTGTGTGTGTGTGTGTGTGTGTGTGTGTGTGTGTTGCTAATATTTATGTGTGTTTGAACGTATTACATGAGAAGCTAAGGCCCAGAATCAATCTATGCCATGGTTGACCATCATTAGGGTTTCAAGCTCGAACCTAATGATGCGTGAAGATTTATCAATTTTAAAGGCCATAATCGTGATTAGGAGACTTTTGTAAGGCATACTGCATTGTTTATTTTTCATTTTGTTTGATTTTTCAGGCGAGCCTACCGGAGAAGACGGTGGAAACCACCGGCTCCGGTGGTTGGACTGGCGACTCTAAGTCAAAGGGCTGGCGTGGCTTCTATCCATGATACCATTGGTTGGGTCCATACAGCAATTCCTCTCTCGGCTTGCAATTGGTCCATTTGAATAATACAGGGACCCACTGATGGGCGCGCATGACAGCTCAGCCATTCGATTGATTTTCATATTATATTGTTTATTTTTGTTTATATACATGAATGAGCAGGATGGATGGATGGTAAGAGTATAAGCGTTTGAGGAACATGACTTGGGTTCGATCCCAGGTCCCGCAATTTTCTATTTTTCTTAACATTTCTTGCAGGATCCAATGATTTGCATCTCCACACGTCTACCATGCATCTCCAAATCTCAGCCATCAGATCACCACTGGATCCAGATCTAGCGCCTCCCATGTATAGACAACCATGCACTCTCCAGGCACATCCACACTAAATCCAGATGCAAGTTGGGTTTCTCAAAATTGGGGCCATCGTTTTTCAGAATAACACCCCTCTGTTCATTACATAACCCTAGGCCCATTGTTTTGTTTTTATTTTTTATATTTTATTTTTATTTTTACTTTCTTTTATTTAATCAACCATAAAAATCAGAAAAATAACCAAAATATTATATTAGTATTTTTTATTAAACTAATTTTGTAAATAATTTAGATAAATATTTTAACTATTTTCTTTAATTAAAAATGAATTATAATTTAGGATTTAGTTAGATTTAATTATTTTGTTTTCATAATAAAAAAACAAAAACTTAGACTATTTTTCTTAATTAATTTTTATTTTTTAAATAGACTTTAGGATGTTTAATTTAATTATTTTCTTAATTAAAACAAAAAATCAAACAAATAAGTTTTTTTACTTAGACCTTTTTTTAGGTTGTTAGACACTTCTTTCCATTTTCACACGCGTTTATCTTATTCTCGCATCTTTTATAATATTGTAACTGCTTACAGTTGTAATAGTTTAGGACTTAAATTACCGCACTTTTAATTCCGCACTTTACTTTTTCGTTCATTATTATGTATCTACACCAAAGCCCAGTAACAGCATAGGAACCTTTATTTCTTGCTTTTTTTATATTTTTGTATGCTTGTATATAATTTCTAGTAAGTAGGAGTGTATGATAAGATTAATCAAATTAATCGTAGATCACTAACTTCAAGATAATATAACTGGAAAAAAACACACTTCTCACACTTGCATCCTTAGGGTATTCCTCACTCGGTTGCTTCGGAAATGGTCATGTCCCTCGAATTTAGGGATATCTTAGCAAAGACCATCGGTATAAAAGTCATTATAAAAGATAATGGTCCCTAAACGTCCCTCGAGTTGCCTTCGATAAATGATCTTGTCGCTCGGTGTTGCCTATTTGATGACAGTCCCTTCAAATGCTAAGATATCCTTACCTGTTGCCTTCAATGACCACAACATCCCTTTCGATAGTCCCTCAACATCCAACGATAGGGCTACCTACTCACTAATAGTAGGATAACACTATCTAAAGGAAAAGAGGAAAAGAACATCCTTTTTCGAGTAGGTAGATAACTCTAAAGTACTTGCTCAAACCTAAGTTTTCACATTTACACACTTTTCAAAATACTTTTCAAAAATGCTTTATCACACTCTTGAGGACCGATACAAGGGTTACCATAAAGCAAACAAAAAATTTCAAAACCACAAACACACAAACAGTTTTCAAAAAATGAGCAAGTACCTAAGAGCCCGTGGAAAACCACAGATGGAAAGGGTGCTAATACCTTCTCTTTCCATAATCTACCCCCTTACTCAGAAACTCTCGAAAAAAGGTTTTTTTCTGTTCTTTTCACTCTTTCCTTTGTTGGATAAAAGAAAAGTCGATGGCAACTCTTGATTACCGCGACATTTGCAAACAAAAAAACACAAAACCAGTATTAACAGTCAGTTCTGCCACCGTATCACAGAACTGGTAACTCTGCTGGGGAAATGTAAAAGTGGAGTTTACCTTAGGGTTTAGATCATTTCTAAATTATTTGCTTGTTTGTTTGCTTTACTTTTAAAGGATTGTTTGGGTTACTATAGATCCTACACCCGGATCTGGGGAAACCTATTAGGTAAGTAGCAATAGATTGTGGAAACTGTACGAGGTATACCAACACGGTTGAAGCGATAGCCACGTTGATGCGAAAATTTGGTTGGTACCAGTAGCCCTTGAGTTAATCAAGGAGAATACGGGGCCACTGCATGGTGTCATGAAGCGTCAACTGACCTTAGAACCTTTAAATGAACAACTTGGCCATTAGGACGTAGCAAGATGGCCGTCTTTGGTGTATTCCCAAAGTCGGCAGATACTCGATGCTACACTCATTGAGAATTGACTCTTGAGTTTTGTTTGGTTACGAGTCAGTCGCATATCGAACGATGCTTGTGGGAAAGGTCAGTGATATTGAGATCCCTTAGAACCCGACTACCATTTATAGGACAAGTTGAACCAATCGAACTTCAAGAGGGTATAACCTTAAAATACATGCAAGCCTTAAACCTAAGGTTTTGGTGTGATTTGCCTGTGCTTGTTGTATATGTTATTTCTTAGCATAATCATGACATCATAACATGGCATATCATACTAACTATTTCAAGGATTTTCTAAGGCTTATCTTTATTTTGTTTTGTAGGACATGACACCCGCTCGCAGGAAAACTATCCAAATCAACCTTGTGAAAGTACCTCCTCAACTCAAGGAGTTAGCATCAAGGATTCCTGAAAGCTCTCACTTCACTGAAAAACATGGTCGTTTTCTAAACTTGGTCACTGCAACCCCTGTTGAAGAAATGTTAAAGGTGCTCTTCCAGTTCTTTGACCCGTTACACCACTACTTCACCTTCCCTAATTACCAGTTAGTGCTTACTATGGAGAAGTTTTCTCAGTTATTAGGGGTACCTATCCTTAATCATCTACCATTCAACGGTACAGAAAGAGACCCAAAGCTTGAAGAGATTGCTCAATCTCTGTCTTTACAACGGTCTGATGTAGTGGAAAATTGGGAAACCAGAAGAAGTGTCCAAGGATTTCGAGCTAAGTTCCTATTTGAGAAAGCTCACTATTTTTGGGATAGCCTAGATTTATAAGCTTTTGAAGAAATGCTGGCCCTTCTCATCTATGGGATGGTACTATTCCCAAACATGGACCAACTCATAGATGTGAATGCAGTTAAGGTCTTTCTGTCACATAATCCGATGCCTAATTTACTTGGGGATATTCTACACTCTCTGCATACTCGCACTCTAAAGAGAAGAGGTACCCTTCTGTGTTGCACTCCTCTACTGGCTAGGTAGTTTATTTTGCACCTGCCTCAGTCTATTTTGAGGAATGAACAGGGTATGAGATGGTCTCATAGGTTGAAATCTCTTACACATTCAGATATTCATTGGTGTTCTCGGTCCTTGGAGAGTGTCACCATCATTGATCGCTATGGGGAATTCCCTAATGTCAGCATTGGGGGAGTGTGATACGGTGGCAGAACCGACTGTTATACTGGTTTGTGTTTTTTGATCGCAAAATGTTGCGATAAGCAAGAGTCACCACCGACTTTTATTTTTCCAATCAAGAAAAGGAAAAATAACAGAAAAAAACCTATTTCGAGATGTTTCTGAGTACGGGGGGTAGATTATAGAAAGGAAAGGTGTTAGCACCCTTTCTATCCATGGTTTTCCATGGGCTCTTAGGTACTTGCTCATTTTTAAATTGCTTGTGTTTGTGTGCTTGTTTTTTTGAAAAATGTTTACGTCGTGATAACCCTTGTATCAGTCCTCAAGGGTGTGATGAAGTTGTTTTGAACATTTTTTTGAAAAATGTAAGTGTGAAGAGTTTTGATTTGAGCAAGTACCTACTAGCATCTACCTACTCGAAAATAAGATCGTTTCTGTTCTTGTTTCTTTTAGACAATTCTATCCTACTATTGATAAATAGGTAGCACCGTCGTTGGAATTTGTAAGGGTCAATTCGAAAGGGATGTACGGTCACTAAAGAAATATTAGAAAACCTTAGTAGTAACCCTAGAGTCTTAAGATCTTTTCAAGGCAACATTTTCGAGGCAACATTCAAATGGGACATTTGATCTTTTAGACAAGAGGGCAACCACTAAGACACCCTATGCTTAATGATCATTTACCAAAGGCAACCGAAGTGAGAGTATACCCTAAGAGTGAATATGTGCGAGTGATTTATTTTCAATTTATTATCTTTGCACATTAGGATTTTCTAACCATTTTAATTTTGTCATGAATTCTTGCCATAGAATCCTAAACATACATCTAACAGTTAAGTATTTGCGGGAATTAAAAATGCGAGAAAATAAACCTAGCTATTACAAGGCTTCGGGGAGGGGGATTAATTACATAACCAAAAATCGGGGATTTAAACAGTAAATAAAAACCCTAAGTTAACTATTACACACCCTGAACAGTTACAAAATAATGGAAAAATAATTAACAAGCACGCGGGGAATTAAATACGAGGACGGTTGAAAAGATAACCTAAAACTCTAATTGAGATAAAAATATTTTTGTTCTTGTGGATTTTATTTGAGAAAGCAAATAATTGAAAATTAATTAAACCTAATTTCTATTTGTTTTTAAATTATGAAAGAAATTAAATTAGCCTAGTTTTCTAATTAAAAAATTTCAAGAAAAATAAAATATTTTATACAAAAAGATTTTTTGTATTTTTTGGTTTTTTATTTGAGAAAAGAAATATAAATGTAAAATCAAAACCTAGATTTTATTTGATTTTAGTTATAAAAGAAACAACCTTAACCTATATTTCTAATTAAATATGAATAAATGTTTTATTGAAAAAAATGTTTTTTTTTGGTATTTTGTGATTTGTTGATTTTTTGATTTTAAAAAAAAAGAGTAACTAATTTGGTGAAAAATAATTAAACAAAATAATTAAAATAAAATAAATAAATAAAGAAAAGAAAAAGAATGGGCCTGTATGCTAGCAAAAAGGGGGTGTGAAGCTGAATTCCCAATCCCAAAAACACTCCAAGCCTAGTCAATGCGTTGGATCAGGTGTGGGCGTTAACTTTGAGGTGTACCATGGTCCTCTCATGGAAGGCGTTGGATCTTGACTGGAGATGAATCTGATGGTCAGATCTTGAGTTGCATGGTGGACACATGGAATAGTAGTGCATGAGATCCTGCGTGTAAATGTTAGAAAATAGGAAAAATGTCTGGACCTGGGATCGAACCCAGGTCCTTCCCTTTACAAGCGTGTCTGTCTACCAACTGTGCTGGACAAGTTATTCATAATTATAATGAAACAAATGAAATATTTTCAAACAAAGTGCCACGCCCCAAAAATGCGCGAAAGTTTAAACGGGCCAGTCACATGCTGCCGCGCCATCGTCTTCTTCATGGATCCCGTCGTATTAGGAAAAGGGACTTTTACCTACAGACATCCACTGTAGGTATAACCCTGCATATTTCAAAAATTCTATACACGTAAGATAAATGAAAGGTAATGGTACTAATCAACTCGTCTCATCCTCACGAGCATCATGGTACCTGATTCAAGGCCCAATTGTTCCTACATCAAGAAACCCCAAAAATAACACAAAAACCCTAGCAATGGCAACATCGTGTACAGGCTTCAAAAATGCAATTAAATGACATGGTTAGTGTGATACGGTGGTAGAACTGACTTGAGTTTTTGCGCTTTATCGCAAATTTCGCGGTTTAGCAAGAGTCGCCACCGACTTTTCTTTTATCCAAAAGGAAAGGTGAAAAAGCACAGGAAAGACCTTAGAGATGTTTTCTTGAGTTCGGGGGGTAGATTATGAAAAGGGAAGGTATTAGCACCCTTTTCATCCATGGTTTTCTATGGGCTCTTAGTTACTTGCTAGATCAACTTGCTTTCATTTGTTTGAAAATGTTCTTGGTGCGGTTTTTGAAAGTATTTTGTAAAAGAGGCTATTTGTTTAGGCAATCTTTGCAATGATTCTCGTTCGTGAGAATGTATACAAAGATGTTTGGCTTTTTTGAAAATGTTTTCAATGTTTAGTTGTTTGGAAGTGTGTGTGTGTGTGTTTGTTTTGAAAAATAGCAAGGATATTTGCTTAAAAATAGAGCAAGTAACTAGAAGCAATCTACCTACTCAAATGTCTTTCTTATGTATTTTCTATTCCTTTTACATTGTTGTCTTATCATTGATTTGGTAAGCAACCCTATCTTTGGAGTTTTACGGGACGGGCGCGGGTCATCGTATAACCATGGTTAGCAATGTTGCAAAGTATCTTAGCATTTCGAGGGACTAAGATCATTTTATAAGGAAACTTTGAATAGCGTCATCGAGGGACTATGATCTTTTGATTTTGTTTGTTTTACCAAGATACTTCGCATGCGTAACATGGCTATTTTTGTATAAGGCAACCAAGTGGAGAAACCCTAAGGGTGTTGGTGTGCAAGTGTGTTTGATTGCATGCATGATTTTATCTTGAATTAGGATTTTCTATTTCATTGATTTTATCTTGCCATACATATCCTAATCACTAGCATTTACATTTGAAAGCGATAAAATGCGGAAATGTAATGTCCTACGCTATTACAATATTTAGGGGGTAGGGGTACACACTTATGAATGGGGAGTACCAGCAAGGAAATTAAAGGAAATAACAAGGGGAAGAAAAAAAAGAAAGAAGGAAGGGGTCAGCGTGCTGCTGAGAGGAAGTCAGAAGTTCTGACCCTGGTGCACTGCAAAACATAAACCTGTTAGTGAAAATGTATGGCGTCAGAAGTTCTGACCCTGCTTGGAGCATAGTAATTTTCAGAAGTTCTGATATTAATGATAACAAAATAGGCCTCAGAAGTGATGGCGTCAAAGTCAGAACTTGGTCTCCCTCTATGCTAGTCAGAACATCTACAATTTGGTTATTTCTCCTCAAAACAGAAGACATGACTAAGACAATTTCAGCAGGTGTCATAGCGCTTCAGAAATAAGGAGAATCAAACCAAAAAACAGAGGCAAGTATGCCTTTGCTAATTCTAACTCTGAGTTTCAGTTTCTTCAAGGAAGTTTTGTACTGATTCATTCTCTACTTAAGCATGCAAAGGCGCAAAAATCTCAGAACATGTACAACATCAGAAGCATGATATCTACATTGTGTTTTTTGAGCATGCCAATCTGATGATGCTTAAGCAGTGTGGTGAGAGTCAGTAGGTGCTTACCTTGCTATTAGTAGAAATTCTGTGAACTGGAGTTAGCCTTAACTCTGATGGTGTTCTGGACAGGTTCTTTGAATGGATGGATGGAGGGTATATGTGTGGGTCAGAAACTGTATGGGCGTTTCTTAGTCAAGAAATACTTTGGGAACAAATGGAGTTTGAAGGCAGGAGATTCAAAGTTGTGTTTAAGGTTCTTGAAACACTAGGAATTTTGGCAGAGTTTCAAGGTGTTTTCTTGCTAAAAAGTTTCTGTTTCTTTTCTAGCAATTTTTCTGGACTTAGACCGGCTTTCTCAGTGGACAATGGTGTTTTATTTATAGGTAAAGCCTTGTGGGTTTTTAAAACGTTAAGTGGCACTAATATCATGCATTAGGTGCTGACTTACTCTTGAAGAAAGTTCATATAAAGTTGTGATGATTGACAGCTTTTAGCCTAGGCTGGAATAGTAAGCAAGGATTAAGGAAAAGTGACACCCATAGGTGAAAAGTGGCGCATAGACCCATACATAAATCTGTACAAAGGTGTTGCTATGCTACACGTGGAGAGACCCTTTAGATGAATACTCAAAAGTGGTTGTGAGCATTAATGAGCATTAAAGGGTGATGAGATTTGTCAAAATCAGAAATCCTGTAATGGGGGATTTTGCATCATTACTTAAATATAAGCCAGCAGTTCTGCTTCAGCATAAAACAACGCACCCAAGTTCTGATTTTGGCATCCTGTTGCCTTAGTCAGTTCTGAGGGATCCTTTAGGCTTTCCAGCATGTTTTATAATCTTCTGTTCTTACCTTGGTAGATTCTGATTGAACTTGCGTAGCTGCTGAAGAGCCACATTCTGACTGAGTTTGTGTAGCTGCTGAAGAGCCACATTCTGACTGAGTTTGCATAGCTGCTGAAGAGCCACATTCTGACTGAAGGTTTTGTGTTGAGCTAAGCTTGCAACTTCTGACTGCTCCTGCCTGGAGGTTGGTTCAGAAGCTCTGAAGTGCCATTTTTCCCTTAAATACTTAGAAAAATCTTAAGTACTTCGAAGTTTTGGTTTTCAGCACTAATGACTAATTTTCCCTTGGGAGTGATCTTCATGAAAAATTTGTAATTCAAAGCTTGGAATTAAACCTGAGGATCCAGGGTGATTTATGGAGAAAAATGAGAGGGAAAATTTTGGGGTACAACTGCTGCCTCTGTTAAATCTTCTTAGACTTGAAAAGCGAGATTGACATGTTTGTCATTTGTGGCCTGAGAGTGGAAGATGATTGAATACTAGAGTGCCCAGAAATTTGCACTCGATGGTGCGTTGGTTGATTGTGTAGGGAATGGGCTTCAATATGCCATTTGGAGAGGTGATAGAATCTTGTTGGAGATGGGCTTGTAGATGCCATCTAAGAATGCTTGTTGAGATGTAATTTATATGTTTGAACATCAGAACGGATTCCGTGTTTGGAGCGTATCCGAACTGTATCAGGAGTATGAAATCTGAATGAGTATCAGAATGACTTCCGTGTCTGGAGCATATCTGAGCTGTATCAAGAGTGTGAAATATGAAGGAGT
The DNA here is from genome assembly GCA_948472305.1 of Vicia faba. Lineage (NCBI taxonomy): Eukaryota > Viridiplantae > Streptophyta > Magnoliopsida > Fabales > Fabaceae > Vicia > Vicia faba. The sequence continues at coordinate 1,164,567,267 of OX451735.1, read as the reverse complement.
ATCAAAATGGCTTCCGTGTCTGGAGTGTATCTGAGCTGTATCAAGAGTGTGAATTTGAATGAGTATCATAATGGCTTACGTGTCTGGAGCGTATCTGAGTTGTATCAAGAGGTTGAATCTGAATGAGCATCAGAATGGCTTCCGTGTCTGGAACGTATCTGAACTATATCAGGAGTGTAAAATCTGAATGAGTATCAGAATGGCTTTCGTGTCTGGAGCATAAATGAGTTGTATCAAGAGGTTGAATCTGAATGAGTATCATAATGGCTTCCATGTCTGGAGCGTATCTGAGCTGTATCAATAGGTTGAATATGAATGAGTATCAGAATAGCTTCCGTGTTTGGAGCGTATCTGAACTGTATCAGGTAACTTTGAACATTGTTAATGGTAGCTTTTAATCTTATCCTAAAAAGGGTAAAAGGTTAGCTAATAATGCAAGATCATGTTGTATGACATGTATGACATAATGCATTTTCATTATCAGTGTTTATGATATATGGATGCAATGTATGCGTATGTGAGCTGATTTGCTGCACTGATGTCTGCTCGGGGAAAACAAAATCCCTGACTGTTGCTGAGGATATGTAAGTCTTCATGTCTTGAAGTCGAAGTGTTGATGAGTTTCCGTTGAGAGAAATAAACTCTTGTTGTAAGGGAAATACCATGTATTGCTCGTAATATCCGTTTGGGGAAACCTGAGAATCTTGACGACTTTTACTGGGGATTAAACATTGGGAGTTTTTGTTCCGCAGATGAGCATTGAAAACTCTGGGGAAAAGTTGGCTTCTGTTTGAAGAAGTTCAGGATTTTCAGTTGTCTGCCGCTCTACTGGGAGTTACCCTTGGCTGGAGAGACTCAAAAGTTAGCTATTATCTGGTCGGATTCCAGGCTTCTCAACAACTTGCTGGGGAATTTGGAGAAATTGGGCGACTTCTACCAAGGATTGGTAAACTAGAAGCTTCGTCCTGCAAGGTAGCTGGGAGTTTTGTTCTGCTGGGGATTTATGGAAAACTCCGTGGGGAGAAAGTTTATGGAATGTCCTCGAGATATTTCCCTATCCTGTCGACCTATCAGTAATTGTCTCTTCCTCATTTTGTTTATTTGTAAATGGTAATCATGTTCAAATGCATATGTTCATTAATGAATCATTGGACATTTTTGCAAACAAAACACAAGAGTAAAGATAAATAGTTTTTGCACTTTTAAAGAAATATTTTTGTATTGACTTTGAGTAAGTATTTTGTACAAAGGAGACAAACACCCTAGTAAGAGAATGTCGTCGTAAACAAGAAAAATTTAGAGAAAGAAAGATAGTTATGTGCAATAATCCCATGGGGTTCCCATTCTGCTATAGCCTTCGCATCTTCGAGTATCTTGTCTATTTGCCTTGTCCGAAGATAATTGGATTGATCAGAAACTCCGAGTTTGTCAGTAGAAGTCAAAGGTTTTTCGTAAGTGATCCGACGGGACATAGTCATACGCTTTTATTCCCTAACTTTTTCCTGGACCGCCCTTTCGGGTAAACCCTTTTTTGCCCAAGTCGCCCTTTCGGGTTTTCAACTTGCCGGGTGTACATATATTTTTTTTTATACCTAATTTTTGCCTGAACCCTTTTGGTTCGTCGGGAGGCCCTTATTTTACATAGGTATGTCAACCTAGCGAGTCTCTTATGCGTAGTATCTTTTGACTATGTCTACGTTCGTAGGGTGTGGTAGGTCATCACCGTCCATGGTGGTTAAGATCATTGCCCCACCGAAAAATATGTTTTTGATTACAAATGGTCCTTCATATGTAGGAGTCCATTTTCCCCTGGAATTACTTTGTGGAAAGATGATACGTTTGATCACTAGATCCCCAACTTGATATGTTCGGTGTCTGACTTTCTTGTTGAAAGCCTTGATCATCCATTTTTGATACATTTGACCATGGCAAACGACAGTAAGTCTCTTCTCATCAATCAAGTTTAGTTGATCAAGTCGAGTTTGGATCCAATCGTCTTCATTCAAACCTGCATCCTTCATAATTCTCAGAGAGGGGATCTGAACCTCAATAGGTAAAACAGCTTCCATGCCATATACCAAAGAATAAGGTGTTGCCCCGGTTAATGTGAGAGTCGTGGTATGATACACGTGGAGAGCGAATGGTAACATCTCATGCCAGTCTTTGTATGTGACTGTCATCTTATGTATGATATTTTTAATTTTTTTATTTGCAGCTTCGACATCACCATTCATCTTTGGCCGGTAGTGAGAAGAATTGTGATGCTGAATCTTGAATTGTTCGCATAAGGCGGTAATCATAGTATTGTTAAGATTTGTACCATTATCGGTGATAATCCTTTCCGGGATGCTGTACCGACAAATACAGTTTTGTTTGATGAAGCGGGCAATAACATTCTTGGTAACAGAAGCGAAGGAAGCTGCTTGAACCCACTTTGTAAAATAGTCAATGGCCACTAGGATGAAGCGGTGTTCATTGGAGGTCGTCGGCTTGATCTCTCCAATCATGTCAATTCCCCACATAGCAAAGGGCCAAGGAGCCGTCAAGACATTCAGAGGAACCGGAGGCACGTGCACTTTGTCAGCATAAATTTGACACTTATGGCAGGTCCGAGAGTGTTGATAACAATCTGCTTCCATGGTAGACCAATAATAGCCTGCCCGCAGGATTTTCTTTTCCATCGTATGTCCACTGGAGTGGGTGCCAAAAGTACCTTCGTGTAATTCAGCCATAATCTTTTCAGCTTCAACCTTATCCACACACTGAAGCAAAATGGAGTCATGATTGCGCTTGTACAGGATGCCATTACTCAAGAAGAACTTAGCAGAGAATCTCCTTAAGAACTTCTAATCATTGATTGACGCTCCTTCTGGGTATTCTTGATCCTCGAGATACGTTTTGACTTCATGAAACCAAGGATGGTCCATTACTTCTTCAGTATTGATCTCGTGATAGTGTGCTGGTTCATCCATTCGTTCGATGGTGATTTGGGGAGCCTCGTTATCCCAATTAAGTTTAAACATAGATGACATTGTAGCTAGAGCATCCGCTAGCTGATTTTCTTCTCGCGGGAAATACTAGAAGGTAATCTTCTCAAAATGTGGTAGCAATGTCAAAACATGTTCTTTGTAAGGGATAAGGTTTGGGTGCTTAGTGTCCCACTCTCCTTTTATCTTACTGATGACCAAAGCTGAATCTCCAAATATATCTAAGAATTTGATTCCCAAGTCTATGGCAGCTCTAAGACCGAAGATGCATGCTCCGTACTCCGCCATGTTATTTGTACTGTTGAAGCAAAGTCTGGCCGTGAAGGGAGTATGACACCCTTTTGGAGATATGAGCACGGCGCCGATACCATTACCAAGTGCATTGGATGCTCCATAAAAGAACAGGGTCCATCAGGATCCTTGTTCAGGTCCGTCATATGGCCTGATTCCTTCACAGTTGTCTAATGTCATGATGTCTTCATCCGGGAACTCAAACTTCATGGACTGATAGTCTTCTACGGCCTGGTGAGCAAGTTGATTAGCCAATACACTGCCCTTTATAGCTTTTTAGGTAGTATATTGTATGTCGTATTCTGTTAGGATCATCTGCCATCTAGCTATCCTCCCAGACAGAGCAGGCTTGTCGAAGATATATTTTATCAGATCCATCTTAGATATCAACAAGGTAGTATGAGTCAGCATATACTGTCTTAGCCGGCAAGCAGCCCATGCCAGAGCACAACAAGTTTTCTTGAGCAGTGAATATCTGGTTTCACAGTCGGTAAATGTTTTGCTCAGGTAGTAAATAACATGCTCTTTTCGGCCAGACTCGTCATGCTGCCCCAATACACACCCCATTGAGTTTTCTAAAATAGTCAGATACATGAGCAACGGTCTTCCTTCGACTGGTGGTAGCAACACAGGAGGCTCTTGTAAATATTCTTTGATTTTGTCGAAGGCAACTAGGCATTCATCATTCCATCTGACTACCTGATCTTTCTTCAATAGTTTGAAGATTGGCTCACAAGTAGCTGTTAGGTGAGAAATGAATATGGCAATGTAGTTCAGGTGTCCCAAGAATCCTCTGACTTCCTTCTCAATACGAGGAGCAGGCATTTCTTGTATTGCTTTAACCTTGGAAGGATCAACCTCGATACCCTTTTTACTGACAATAAAACCTAAGAGTTTACCGGACCGTACTCCAAATGTGCATTTGTTTGGATTCAACCTCAGCTTATACTTCTTCAATCTCTCAAATAGATTTTGTAAGTGATCGAGGTGTTCTTCTTCAGTTTGTGATCGGGCTATCATGTCATCTACGTAGACCTCTATTTCATGGTGTATCATATCATGAAACAAGGCTACCATGGCACGCTGATAGGTGGCCCCAACATTCTTCAGTCCGAATGGCATTACTTTGTAGCAGAATGTGCCCCATTGTGTGACAAATGTAGTTTTCTCCATATCCTCAGGTGCCATTCTGATTTGATTGTAACCTGAGAATCCTTCCATGAAGGAAAACACCTTGTGCTGGGCTGTATTGTTAACCAAGATATCTATATGGGGAAGTGGAAAATCATCTTTAGGGCTGACCCTATTCAAATCTCTATAGTCCATGCACATTCGTACTTTGTCGTCCTTTTTAGGCACGGGAACAATGTTGGCAACCCATTGGGGATAGGAAGTGATAGCCAAGAATCTAGCATTGAATTGTTTCATGACTTCTGCTTTGATCTTTTCTGACATTTCATGTCTCATGCGATGAACTTTTTGTTTCACTGGTGGATAGTCTTCTCTTGTTGGCAGGCGATGTACCACGATGTCTGTATCAAGTCCCGACATGTCTTCATATGACCAGGAAAAGATCTCAACATAATCATGCAGCAGCTGAATCAGACGCTCTTTGACACTGGCCTCTAGATTGGGACCTACTTTGACCTCTTTTCTATTCCCCTCGGTACCTAAGTTGATTGTATCCACCGGTTCCTCATGAAGCTGAATAGCTCTTTCCTCTTGATGTAGTAGTCTGGCAAGTTCCCCTGGTACTTCACAATCTTCCTCACCTTCGTCTTTGGCTTGGTTGATTAGATCCTCAGAGTCATGAAAGGCCATAGCAGTATCGTTACCCATGGGATCCATATTGGATGGGTACCTGCATTTGTGAGTGTGGGTGTGTGTAAGGGTATAGCCATCTTTTTAAAGGAAAATAAATGTAAAAGAAAAACAATGAGCGCAAAAGTTTGTATGCAAAACGTCTGTGATTCATTGAATGTCATATAAAGATGAAATGACAACCCTTACAAATGGACCATTGTGCCTCGGGCAAGACACAAGGTTTAAAACAGGCGAATTGTTTGTGAATATTACAAATCCAACAGAAATGTGGAAGATAAATTACTGAGGGACGAAAGTTATCGGAACAAAGTCTCTGGCCTCCCAATTGCGAAGTCCTCCGTTGAGAGTAGGAAAGATCCAATCCTCCAAGCTGCAATCCTCTTCACCGTCTTCTACTGCATTGACCTCTCGGTTGCCAATCTTCAAAGGTAATCCTCCAATACGGGCGCGACGCACAACTTTCTGAATATTTGAAGTGAACCCTAAACCAAACCCATCAGATTTATACAGGATGTCTGGAAGTTTCCCCCAAATGGTGCATCCTCCTTGTTCAATTACAACTTTGGCGTCCTTCAGAGATGACATCTGAAGTGGAGTTTTTGTAATCTCGGGAATCTGGGACACGGTTTTGGTTATTGCTACCTCTTGGGGAACTTCTTCGAAATGTTAAAAAGGAGTCTCAATGACCTCGCCATCCAATTCCATATACCTGAAGGAATTGAGGTGGCTAATCATATACTCTTCCTCTCCGTGGACAGTGATAATCTTTCCATGGATCGGATATTTCAGCATCTGGTGTAGTGTAGAGGTGACAGTGCCGGCATTATGGATCCACGACCATCCTAGCAGGCAGGAATAAGAGGGACAAATGTCCATTACATAGAAGGTCGAGTTGAAAGTTTGAGTCCAAACCTTTATGGGGATGTCCATTTCCCCGTGGACCATCCTCTTTGAGCCATCAAATTCTCTTACGACTATGTTACTGGGTTTCAGCGCCAGTCTTTCGCAATCCAATCTGTCGAGAGCTTTCTTTGGCAAAACATTCAAAGATGAGCCAGTGTCTACCTAGACATGGGCCAGAGTTGTTCCTCTACATTCCATAGAGACATGCAATGCTTCGTTATACTTTCTTCCCCTTGGTGTCAGATTTGCATCCGAGAAGCCTAGGTCGTCATCCGTTGTCAGACTGGCCACACAATCTTGAAATTGATCAACGGACGTCTCTTAAGGTACATGGGTTGTCTTCAGAAACTTCACCAGGCCTTTCGCATGCGCCTCGGAGCACGGTAACAATGCCATCATGGAGATATTGGAGGGAGTATGCCCCAACTGTTCGACTACGTCGTAGTCACTCTTTTTTATTATTCTCAATATCTCCTCCATTTCCTTCTTAGAAGCTTCGTGAATAGTCAGTGGTTGAGCCTTCGTCCGGACATGCTCTTCTTGAATGCTTTTCCCTTGGGTTTCAGAAGTAGAAGTGTTGGTAGGGACGAAAGCAAGGATTGTGTTGTCTTTGTCATTAGGAGCACTTGCAGATGTGATTATTGGTATGAAGGTAACCTTTGGAACAACCACGGGTCCAAAAATTGCTTTTAGGGGGGCAATTTCTGGAGAAAAGATTCTACCGCTTCATATAATCTTGCTGGTTCCGGCAATATTGCTAATGTCAGAGTCTTCTTCTTCGACAACCAACCCGTCTTGTTTGATGCCATGGTAATAAATGTCCCCACCGTAATTCCATGGTACAGCCTTGTCTGATTCACATGGGACTGGCCCAGGCATGGTGATTATAAGAGGAGTTGCTTTCGGAGCCAATGTAATTCTAACGGGTTTTTTGGAAACCCTGGAAGAATTGGAGGATCTGGTAATGATTGAAACGTATTCAACATAAACAGGTGAAACAAGAGTACATTCAAACATAATCTGTTTATTGTCTATCAAGCGTTGAATGCCAGTTTTCAACAAAGAGTAATTAGTTGGTGAGGATAAGCATAGGTGGCAAACTTCATTACAGCCTGGGAACTCACTGACTTTCAACAAGTTTATCTTAATGATTGGGAGAGGAGTCACGAGTTCATCAATTATGGTAACAAACAAGTCTTCTTCAATAGCATTAGCGTTGTGACCATGCCTATGCATAGGAGCGGAAATGACATTTGGCTTTTTGGGCGCATCAAACTCGATTTCATTTGCTTCAATGAGATCTTGTATTTTGTTTTTCAGGGCCAAACAGTTGTTGGTATCGTGCCCAGGACTTTCAGAGTGATATGCCCAACGGGGATTAGGGTGATAATGAGGGGATGTCATGTTGGGATTCTTAGGAGCTTCCTTCAGAGTTACCAGATTGGTCTTCAATAACTGTGGCAAGATTTGAGACATAGTCATGTTTATCCGAGTAAACTATCTTACCGACCTTTCTGTTCTCGGTGGATTAATCCTTTATTGGGCAGGTTCAGACTTAGAGATCATGACAGCCCCTACCATTGGACGGTGTTTAGTTCTCCCTTGGTTCCTTGGTGGGCAGACAGCAGACACTTCCTTCTTCCCAGTGAAAGGCTTTCTCATAGCTGTAGAGGTAGACGAATCCTTCTGAACCTTTCCACTTTTTATGCCAGCTTCCACCCTTTCTCCGGTCAGTATTAACTCAGTGAATCCTGCAGATGAGCTTCCAATTAAATGGTTTAAGAAAGGACCTGAGAACGTGCCTAAGAACATCTCCACCAATTCCCTTTCAGACAGAGAGGGTTGGACTCTCCCAGCTAGGTCTCTCCACTTTTGCGCGTAATCTTTGAAACCCTCATTGGAAACCATAGCCACACTCTGAAGTTGAGTACAGGTAGGCGCCAAATCTGCATTATACTGGTATTTCTTATAGAAAGCTGTGGAAAGATCTTCCCAGTTGTGGGCGTCAGCCCTTTCCAGTTAGTAAAACCAATCGAGTTGTGTTCCAGATAGACTATCCTGGAAAAGTGCACCCACAAGTCTTTATCAGCGGAGTATGGTTGGATCTTTCTTACATATGATCGGAGGTGTATCTTAGGACATGACACCCCATCATATTTTGCAAATAACGGCACTTTGAACTTTGGTGGGATCACAATTCCCGACACTAGACCCAATTCTTCAAAGTCTAGACCTGGTACCCTCTGTATTTCCATAACACTTAGACGCTCTTCAAGATGTCTGTACTTATCATCAGCTGGCGGATACTGTTCTTCGGAGTAGTCTACCTCTTCTTCCTCCTCTTCATATTCGGATGGAACCGCTGTTTCCTTTCCTTTTCCTTCTCTTTCATCAGATGTTGTTGCGAAATCCAAGGTTCTTGTAGTCTGTCCTTGAAACCTTCTCCCCATAATTTTAACACCAGTTGGTTTCTTCTCTTTCTTTTTCTTCTCTTTGGCCAACAGAGTCTTTAACTCCTCTTGTCCTTTGGCCATGGTTGTGAGTAACTGTTTAAACTGCATGTTTTGAGCTTGAAGATCTTTGACTGTCTGTTCGAGATCCATCTTACTGAAATAAACAGCAGAGAGATGAGGGAACTTGTTGCAAAAGACCTGTTTATGTTATGATGAATGATATGTGCATATGCAATGTTTTCAAGGATTTCAAAGATTCAAGTTCGTTTTAGACAAAAAGAAACACAAGTTATATTAATAAGATAGAGTTTGACTACAAAATAATACACTCTCTAAGATAAAAAGTGGTGTGCATCCTCTTCGGTGCAATGTAGGCATTTAGAGTATGCTCTTCACGAAGTAGCTTATTGAGTTCCGAAACCTTCTTCTCGCTCGCGTAGAATTGGGCTTCGAAAGTATCATGCTCCCCTTTGAGCTGTATCCAATCCCTTTGTAGGTCTTCAAGAGATGTGGGCATGTCAGGATGTAGAATAGTGTATGGAACTTCTCCCTCCTTAACAGGCTCAATGATCATCGGGAGGATGGAAGGATAAGGCATCATAAGACTTTGAGCGCGAGTTCATACCCACTTGAGGTAAGGCTCAAGAGGGATGGAATTCTTGTGTCCCAAAGTCTTGCTATCCACCTCTTTTAATGTCCTCCAAGCTCGGATGAATCTCTGGCAAAGACCTTGACCGTCATTGTCGTAGTCGAATACCAAACCTTGGATCAGCATCTCGTGCGGGCCATCCCTTCGGGCATAACCAAACTGTCTTGAGGCTAAGCATGGGTTGTAGGTGAAGCCTTCCCTAATTCCGAGTAGAGTAACATTAGGAAATTCCCCATAACGGTCAATGATGATGACATTCTCTTTGGATCGGGAGCACCAATAAACGTTTGAATGTTCGAGCGTCATTAACCTTTGTGACCACCTTAAACCTTGCTCATTCCTTAAGACTGATTGGTGAAGATGAGAAATAAACCATCTTGCCAAGAGAGGAGTGCAACACGTAAGGGCACCTCTCTTCCTCATTGTACGAGTGTGAAAAGAGTGTAGGATATCCCCCAGCAATGTAGGCACCGGATTGCGTGACATGAAGATTTTGACGGTGCTCACATCTATGAGCTGGTCAGGATTTGGGAACAAGACCATCCCATAGATAAGAGCCACAATTTCCTTAAAGGCTTGCAAGTCTAAGGAATCCCAACAGATTTGGGCGTTCTCAAACAGAAACTTTGTTAAGAAGCCTTTGACACCACTCCTAGTTTCCCAATAGGTTGTGACGTCGGATGAGTGCAAGTGCAGAGCTTGAGCAATCTCTTTTGGCTTTGGGTCTCTTTCGTACCGTTGAAAGGTAGTTGATTGAGAATGGGAATCCTCAAGAGATGAGAGAATTCTTCCAAAGTAGGCACAAGCTGATAGTTGGGAAATGTGAAGCAATGGTGCAAAGGATCAAAGAATTGAAAGAGCACTTTCATCATATCCTCTTTCGTGTTGGAGGTGACCAAGTTGAGTAGATGACCATGTCTCTTGGTAAAAGGAGATCTTTCAAGGATCCTTGAAGCTAGATCCTTAAGTTGTGAAGGAATTCTCACAAGGTTGACTTGGATAGTTTTCCTGCGGAGTGAATTCATATCCTACAAAATAATAACAAAGATGAATCGCCAAAATCCTTGAAATGGTTAGTGGATGCATGTGATGTTTATGATGTCCATGATGTTATGTACAAGTATGCATATACAAGCAAAGCATACAAGTTCCTAATTTAGGCTTGCATGGGGTTTTATAGGTAAGTACCCTCTTGAAGTTTAGTTGGCTCAACCTGTCCTAGTAATAGTAATCAGGTTCTAAGGAGCTCAATATCAGTGGATTGTTTCCTTGTTCATTGTTTCAGCTCAAGCCTCTTTAATGGCGACCAAAATATTCCAAGAAACCAACCCTCAATGAGTGTACTATCGAGTATCTACCAACTTCAGACTACACCAAAGTCGGTCATCTCACTACGCCCTAAAGGCCAAGTCAGTCAAGTAAAGGTTCTAAAAGTCCGTTAGTGCTTCGCGACATCACTCAGCGGCCCCATATTCTCCTTGACTACTCAACGGCTACCGGTACCTATAAATATGTCACACTAACATAGCTATTTCTTAGACCATGTCGGTATACCCCGCACAGTTTCCACAACGTATTGCTATTTACCTATAATGTGTTCCCAAATCTGGGTAGAGGATTCAAACCCAAACAAAGAACCGTAATGTAAAGCAAATAAATCAAGCAATGTAAGCAAGTAAATGTGATCTAGCCCTAAGGTAACCCCACTTTTTAAAGAAAATTCCCCAGCAGAGTCGCCAGTTATGTGATAAGGTGAGAGAACTGACTTGAGGTTTTGCATTTTATCGCAAATGTCGCGGTTTAGCAAGAGTCGCCATCGACTTTTCTTTTATCCAAAAGGAAAGGTGAAAAAGCACAGGAAAGACCTTTGAGATGTTTTCTTGAGTTCGGGGGGTAGATTATGAAAAGGGAAGGTATTAGCACCCTTTTCATCCATGGTTTTCCATGGGCTCTTAGTTACTTGCTAGATCAACTTGCTTTCGTTTGTTTGAAAATGTGCTTGGTGTGGTTTTTGAAAGTATTTTGTAAAAGAGGCCATTTGTTTAGGCAATCTTTGCAGTGATTCTCGTTCGTGAGAATGTATACAAAGATGTTTGTCTTTTTTTAAAATGTTTTCAATGTTTAGTTGTTTGGAAGTGTGTGTGTGTTTGTTTTGAAAAATAGCAAGGATATTTGCTTGAAAATAGTGCAAGTAACTAGAAGCAATCTACCTACTCAAATGTCTTTCTTATGTATTTTCTATTCCTTTGAAATTGTTGTCTTACCATTGGTTTGGTAAACAACCCTATCTTTGGAGTTTTACGGGACGGGCGCGGGTCATCGTATAACCATGGTTATTAATGTTGCAAAGTATCTTAGCATTTCGAGGGATTAAGATCATTTTATAAGGTAACTTTGAGTAGAGTCATCGAGGGACTATGATCTTTTGATTTTGTTTGTTTTACCAAGATACTTCGCATGTGTAACATGGCTATTTTTGTATAAGGAAACCACGTGGAGAAACCCTAAGGGTGTTTGTGTGCAAGTGTGTTTTATTGCATGCATGATTTTATCTTGAATTAGGATTTTCTGTTTCATTGATTTTATCTTACCATACATATCCTAATCACTAGCATTTACATTTGAAAGCGATAAAATGCGGAAATGTAAAGTCCTACGCTATTACAATATTTAGGGGGTGGGGTACACAATTATGAATTGGGAGTACCAGCGAGAAACATAAAGAAAATAACAAGGGGAAGAAAAAAAAGAAAGAAGGAAGGGGTCAGCGTGCTGCTGAGAGGAAGTCAGAAGTTCTGACCCTGGCCTACTGCAGAATAGCAACCTGTTAGTGAAAATGTATAGGTCAGAAGTTCTGACCCTGGTGCGCTGAAAAACAGAAACCTGTTAGTGAAAATGTATGGGGTCAGAAGTTCCGACCCTGCTGAGAGCACAGTAATTTTCAGAAGTTCTGATATTACTGATAACAAAATAGGCCTCAGAAGTGCTGGCGTCAAAGTCAGAACTTGGTCTCCCTCTGTGCTAGTCAGAACATCTGCAATTTGGTTATTTCTCTTCAAAACAGAAGACATGCCTAAGACAATTTCAGCAGGTGTCATAGCGCTTCAAAAATAAGGAGAATCAGAACCAAAAATCAGAGGCAAGTATGCCTTTGCTAATTTTAACTGAGTTTCAGTTTCTTCAATGAAGTTTTGAACAGATTCGTTCTCTACTTAAGCATGCAGAGGTGCAAAAATCTCAGAACATGTACAACATCAGAAGCATGATATCTACATTGTGTTTTTTGAGCATGCCAATCTGATGATGCTTAAGCAGTGTGGTGAGAGTCAGCAGGTGCTTACCTTGCCATTGGAAGAAATTCTGTGAACTGGAGTTAGCCTTAACTCTGATGGTGTTCTGGACAGGTTCTTTGAATGGATGGATAGAGGGTATATGTGTGAGTCAAAAACTGTATGGGCGTTTCTTAGTCAAGAAATACTTTAGGAACAAATGGATTTTGAAGGCAGGAGATTCAAAGTTGTGTTTAAGGTTCTTGAAACACTAGGAATTTTGGTGGAGTTTCAAGGTGTTTTCTTGCTAAAAACTTTCTGTTTCTTTTCTAGCAATTTTTCTAGACTTAGACCGGCTTTCTCAATGGACAATGGTGTTCTATTTATAGGTAAAGCTTTGTGGGTTTTTAAAACGTTAAGTGGCGCCAATATCATGCATTAGGTGCTGACTTACTCTTGAAGAAAGTTCATAAAAAGTTGTGATGATTGACAACTTTTAGCCTAGGCTGGAATAGTAAGCGAGGATTAAGGAAAAGTGACACCCATAGGAGAAAAGTGGCGCATAGACCCATACCTAAATCTGTACAAAGTGTTGCTATGCTACACGTGGAGAGACCCTTTGGACGAATACTCAAAAGTGGTCGTGAGCATTAATGAGCATTAAATGGTTATGAGATTTGTCAAAATCATAAATTCTGTAATGGGGGATTTTGCATCATTACTTAAATATGAGCCAACAGTTCTGCTTCAGCATAAAACAACGCACCCAAGTTCTAATTTTGGCATCCTGTTGCCTTAGTCAGTTCTGAGGGATCCTTTAGGCTTTCCAGCATGTTTTATAATATTTTGTTCTTACCTTGGTAGATTCTAACTGAACTTGCGTAGCTGCTGAAGAGCCACATTCTGACTGAGTTTGCGTAGCTGCTGAAGAGCCACATTTTGACTGAGTTTGCGTAGCTGCTGAAGAGCCACATTCTGACTTAAGGTTTTGTGCTGAGCTAAGCTTGCAACATCTGACTGCTCCTTCCTGGAGGTTGGTTCAGAAGCTCTGAAGTGCCATTTTTCCCTTAAATATTTAGAAAAATCTCAAGTACTTAGAAGTTTGGTTTTTCAGCGCTAATGACTAATTTTCCCTTGGGAGTGATCTTCCTGAAAAAAATTTAATTTAAAGCTTGGAAGTAAACCTGAGGATCCAGGGTGATTTCTAGAGAAAAATGAGAGGGAAAAATTTGGGGTACAACAGCTAGCTTACAAACATGATGACAAACACGAATATAACAATCAAAAGTGCTAATGATGCAAGAATTATGATAATCGAATTGGAAAATTATGTCAAACCGTATAAGGTGTAGCGCGCGTTTCTGGGTGTTTCAGGCCTTGAAAACGATTGGGATAACTTCCTGGGACGTCCATCAATGGATTGGGATAGGTAGCATGGCTTAAGATGGCCTGTGAAGTAAAAACCAATTCACACTTTTCTTTGAATTTTGTGACTTTGCTCTACCTTTTTTCACGACTCTAACCCTTGTCTTTTGATCTGGAATTGTTCACTATATAACCTAGAGTGAATTAGGTTAACAAACTTGGACTAAATCTTTGCATTTATCCAAGATTTGATTTGATTTGCAAGCTATATGATATGTTGCTATTTTGAGCCAAATCATGCCTTTCTTGGACCAATTGACCTTGATTCGATTTGATCTTGTTAACTCAACATATCTTTATTGCCAATCTGTAAAAAACACAAACCAAATCATATCTTTGTTAATTTTCATTATTTATTTGATTTAATTCACTTTTTAATTAATGAAAAGTCAAAATAAATTGAAAATGAAGCACATAACGGGTGAGTGAACATTTGACTCGTGGAGCACATTATGATTGAGGTGCAAGCATAAAAATTTTGGCCCATTTAGCAAAAAATGCAAATTTGAGCACATTTCACTTTTGGCAATTTTGTAAAAATGGTCAATTTGGCCCATGCATAACTCTCTCAATTTTGACCCTGCAGAGGTGTTCTTGGACTTTTTAGAAACTTAGGATGTCCTCTAAACAACCCTTTTAGCCTCATCTCAATTGAGTCTTCCATGTTCATGTATGAAGCTTTGACCCAAAAGGTGTTTTTGTTGACTTTTCAAAAGGACCTATAATGTCAAAATTCATATCTTTTTGTGAGTGCATATTCTGGACTTGGGAGTTGAAGATAAATTTTAGGGAATTGAATCCTCTTAAAAATGAGCTTTGGATGGTTCATTTCTGATAAAGTGTGAGAAAGTTATGTTTGGTCAAAGTTGAGTTGACTTTTCCTATAAAACCCTAATTTAGCAACTTTTGGGTTTTGATGAATTGTGAGCATTCCTTGAGGAATCATGATCAACCATTGATCAAATGATGGATAATACTTCAAAATGAGGATGTTGACCAAAAATCTTGACGTTTTACTGTATGTGGACCACTGTTGACTTTTGACCTAGTACTGTTGATTTTCAGGCATTTGAGCAATTGACTAAGCAAACTTCTTCTGCCAGGCTTGAAACTTGACATGGATGATCTTGAGAACATATTAGTGCAATGGTGAGAATTTGATTCCTTTGTGGTTCACTCATCTTGATGAAGATGGAAACCCTAATTTGAGGTATACTGCCTTAGGAGAAAGTTTGTCTGGTCAATTCTTGAACTTCCTTGAGCAATTTGGGGACTTCACTTGCCATGTGTTGAGAAATATGGGAGGTAAAATTTTGGGGTACAACAGGGAGGAATCACTTATAATCCTTGTTTAGCATTGCGATAGTTTGGTTATGCTAGAAGGGTTGGTCCTCATGATGCACTCGTCCAAGGAATCATCTTTGACTATGAGAATGATGATCAGGGTTATCGCAAGAGGTTCATTCGAGCTTGGGGCATGATAAACTGAGTTGATAGTAAGACACTGGGACACAAGAATTCCAACCCTCTTGAGCCTTACCTCAAATGGGTGCGAGCTCGTGCTCAATGTCTTATGATGCCTTACCCCGCCATCTTACCTGTGATTATGGATCCAATTGTTGAGGGAGACATTCCTTACAATGTGCTTCATCCTGACATGCCAACTGATCTTGAGGAGCTACAGAAGTACTGGATTCAACTCAAAGAAGAACGAGACACCTTTGAAACCAAATTCTATGCCAGCGAGAAGAAGGTTCTATATCTCACCCGGTTACTTCACGAGGAGAGGAATATAAATGCCTACATTGCACCGAAGAGGATGCGCCCGTGGGAAACTTGAGTCTTCTTTTGCTTGGAGAATTTTATTGTTACTTTGATCCCTTTGTGAACCCAAGAGGCATTATTGTGATTAATAAAATATCTTAATACAATTAACGTTTATTCTCTTTCTGTTTAAGAAAATTTGAGTCTTAGAAATCCTTGAAAACATTGCATACATATATCATACATATCATTGCATAAGCAGGTTTCTCATACTCTTCGCTGTTTATTTCAGCAATGGCTCTAGAACAAACAGTGAAGGATCTACAGACTCAGAATGCCTAGTTCCAACAGATGATCATGGCTCTGACCAAGGGGCAAGAAGAACTGAAAGCCCATCGTATTAATGGAAAGAAGAAACCAAAGAAGCCAACTGTTTTAGTGAATACGGTAAGAAGGATTAGAGGACCACTGCAGCGAGCCTCTGAACTGGTAACTTCATCAAAGGAAGGAGAAAATCAAGAAAGGGAGACAAGATAGGAAGACCCCAGTCCACAGGAATCTGATAATGAATCTAACTATGATGAGGAGCAGTATCCTCCCGCTGATGAAAAATACAAACAGCTGGAGGATCGTTTGAATGCAATGGAGGTCCAGAAGGTATCAGGTCTGGACTTTGAAGAGCTGGGTTTTGTCTCTGGGGTTGTCATCCCACAAAAGTTCAAGGTGCAGTGTTTTCCAAATATGATGGGTTTTCATGTCCCAAAATGCACCTCCGATCTTATCTGAGGAAGATCCAGCCTCACACTACTGACAAGGACTTGTGGGTCCACTTATTTCAGGATAGCCTATCTGGAGCTCGGCTAGAATGGTTCTATAAGTTGGAGGGGGCCAACATCCGTAATTGGGAAGACCTGGCTGCTGCTTTCTACAAGCAGTATCAGTATAACGCAGACCTTGCTCCCACTCGTACTCAACTCCAAAGTATGTTTATGGGTTCGAGCGAGGGCTTTAAGAACTATGCTCAGAAGTGGAGGGACTTAGCAGGAAGAGTCCAGCCTCCCCTGTATGATAGGGAACTAGTGGATGAGTTTCTGAGTACCTTATCTAGTCCATTTTTCAATCACCTAATTGGAAGCTCTTCAGCTGGCTTCACTGAATTAATTCTGAAAGAAGAAAGGATGGATGATGGAATTAGGAGTGGTAAGATCCAAAAGGATACATCCTCTAGTGCCGTAAGGAAGCCATTTTCTATGAAGAAAGAGGTTAGTATTGTGTACCATCAAATAAATCAGGATAGAACTGAACACCTTCCAGCGGTAGGGACTGTCATGATCTCTAAGCCTGAATCTACCTAACAAAGGAATAATCAACCGAGAACAGAAAGGCCGGTAAGATAGTTTACCCGAACAAACATGACTCTATCTCAAGTCTTGCCACATTTATTGAAGTCCAATCTGGTAACTTTGAAGGAAGCTCCGAAGAATCCCAACACTGCCTCTCCTCACTACAACCCTAATGCACGTTGTGCTTACCATTCAGAAAGTCCAGGACATGATAACAACAACTGATGGGCTTTGAAAAACAAGGTGCAATACCTTCTCGAGGCGAAGGAAATTGAATTTGACTCCCCTGAGATCCCCAATGCAATCATTGCTCCTATGCCCAAGCACGACCATGTTGTTAACGCTGTTGAAGATGGTGTGTTTGTTACTGCTGTTGATGAACATGTTACTCCTCTCCTGACTGTCAAGAGGAACCTGTTGAAGGTCGATTTATTTCCGGGCTATGGAAAAGGGTGCCACTTTTGTTTATCTCTACCGGATGGTTGTCATTTGTTGAAGACAGGTGTTCAACGCCTGATGAATGATAGATAGATTTTGTTTGAAAAGACTCCCATTCCAACCACTTCCGCTAATCCTCCCAGGGTCTCCACCAAAAGACCCATCAGGATTACATTTTTTCCAAAGGTGACTCCGCTGATAATTACTATGCCAGGGCCAATCCCATACTCCTATGACAAAACTGTTCCCTGGAACTATGGGGGTGACCAGGTTTCTGAGAAGGTTGATCCCGATATTGCCAACATTATTGGAACCAGCAAAATAACCAGAAGTGGAAGAGTGTTCTCCCCTGAGATTTCTCCTCTGAAAGTTGTTACTGGTCCTGTGATCATTCCCACTTTTGTTCCTGCTGATACTACTACTACAATTCCTGTGAATACCCATGCTGACACCCCTATCACCGAGTCGGCCGAGACTCGGGGCAAAGACATATTGATTGAACCTGTACAGACGAAGGCACAATCTATATCTATCCTAGAGGCTTCCAACAAGGAGATGGAAGAAATTTTGAAGATTATCAAGAAAAGCGACTATAACATGGTCGAATAGCTGGGGCAGACCCCTTCAAAGATTTCTATGCTAGCCTTACTGTTGTGCTCCGAGGCTCATACGAAAGCTCTGGTGAAGTCCCTTAAGACTGCCCATGTGCCACAGGAAACTTCTACTGACCAATTCGAAGATTGTGTGGCTAGTTTAACAGCTGACAATGGTTTGGGTTTTTCTGATGCTGATCTAACACCCAGAGGGAGGAAACACAATGATGCGCTGCATCTTTCGGTCGAGTGCAGGGGCATTACTTTGGCCCATGTCCTGGTAGATACTGGTTCATCATTGAACGTGCTGCCTAAGAAGGCTCTGGATAGACTAGACTGTGAAAGTTTGACCTTGAAGCCCAGCAACATAGTGGTAATGGCTTTCAATGGTTCGAAGAGAATGGTGCACTGGGATGTGGACATCCCCATCAAAGTTGGTTCTCAGACCTTTGACTCTACCTTCTACGTGATGGATATCAGACCATCTTATTCTTGTTTATTGGGTCTCCCTTGGATCCATAAGGAGGGAGATGTCACATCTACTCTACATCAGATGATGAAGTACCCGGTAAAAGGAAAGATTGTCACGGTTCACAGTGAAGAAGAATAAATGATCAGTCACCAGAACTCCTTCAGGTACATAGAAATGGATGGCGAGTTCATCGAGACTCCGTGTCAGAATTTTGAAGACGTACCTCATACTATGGCTGCAACTAAAACTTTCATCAATCTGCTAAAGACCGCCATACCTCCCTTGAGGATGGCTTCTCTCAAGGATGCAAAAGCAGCTATTGAAGAAGGTGGGTCTACCATCTGGGGCCAGCTCCCTGATATTCTGTACAAGTATGATAAGTTTGGTTTGGGTTTCTCTTCAGAGGCTAAAAGGCCTGTTCGACGTGCTCGTGCTGGAAGACCTCCCCTACGCATCAACAATCATGGGGTCAACGCTCTAGAAGACGGCGACGGTGACAATGACATGGACAGTTGGATCTTACCTACTACCAATGGCGGACCCAATAACTGGACGGAAAGATGTTTTGTAACGATTACTTTTGTTCAGAAGTAATTGTCATTCTTGTTTTTTTGGATATGTAATAAACAATATAACTTTATGGCCATGTGTCTTACCCAGGGTACATTGGTTTATCTGTGACGGTTATCATGTTTCAATTTCATATGGAATTAATAAAGCATTGGACGTTTTGCATACAAATTTTGCTCTCTTTGTTTTTATTTTTTGCTTTTACTTTATCTAGACAACTATGCTCTTACACACCCTCATGTATCGACTGCAGATCCATATCCACTATGGATCCCATTGCTAACAGTTCTGCTATTGTCGGTTATGACTTTGAAAATCCGATCAACTAAGCCGAGGACGAAGGTGAGGAAGATTATGAGGTAGCTGGAGAACTTGCTAGACTATTACAACAGGAAGAAAGGGCCATACAGCCTCATGAAGAGCCAGTTGAGACAATAAACTTGGGTGTAGATGAGGACAGAAAAAAAGTCAAGATAGGTGCAAATTTGGAGCTTAGTGTCAAACAACGTTTGATTCAGATATTGTATGATTATGTCGAGGTCTTTTCTTGGTCATATGAGGATATTCCAGGTGTGATACGGTGGAAGAACCGACTATTATACTAGTTTGTGTTTTGTATTCACAAATGTCGTGGTAAGCAAGAGTCGCCACCGACTTTTATTTCATCCAACTAAGGAAAAGGGAAAAGAACAGAAAAAACCTTTTTTCGAGAATATTCTGAGTACGGGGGTAGATTATAGAAAGGGAAGGTGTTAGCACCCTTTCTATCTGTGGTTTTCCACGGGCTCTTAGGTACTTGCTCCTTTTTAAATTGCTTGTGTGTGCTTGTTTTGAAAAGTTTTTACTTCGTGATGACTCTCGTATCAGTCCTCAAGAGTGTGACGAAGTTTGTTTTGAAATTTGTTTTGTAAAGTGTTTGTGTAAAAAGTTTTGTTTGAGCAAGTACCTAGGAACTAATCTACCCACTCGAAAAAGGTTTGTTCACTTTCCTTTAGACAACTCTATCCTATTATTAAGGAATAGGTAGCACTGTCGTTGGATTTTTGAAGGGACGTTCGAAGGGACGAAATGGTCTCTGAAGGCAACAAGTAAGGATACCTTAGCATTTCGAAGGGACTATCATCATAAGATCAATTCATAGGAAACTCGAGGGACAATTAGGGACTATGATCTTTATGACGACTTTGAATCATGGGTCATTGCTAAGGTATCCCTATGTTCGAGGGACACGACCATTATTTCTGAGGCAACCGAGTGGAGTAAACCTAGGAGTAAACATGTGCAGCAGTGTGCTTTTTTCAGTTATATTTATCTTGCAGTTTTATGATCTACGATTGATTCATTAATCATACACGCCTAGGTTGCTAACAATTATATACAAGCATATAAAATATAAAAGCGAGAAAGTAAAAATCCTATGCTATTACAAGGCTTTGGGGTAGATACATAAAGAATTGACTGAAAGCAAAATGCCGAAATAAAATCCTAATTAAGCTATTACAAACCGGGCACAATTACATCAATAAAAATAAAATAAAATAATCGTACATCAAAATAATAACGCGCGAGAATTAAAGTTGGAAAAGAGTTCAAAACCCTAAAAAAAACTAATTTGCTCATTAACATTTTTTAGATTTTTTATGAAAAAAAGAATTTGAATTTAACCTAACTTTTCTAATTAATTTTAATTAATGAAAAGTAAATTAAAGTTGATGAAATTAATTTATTTACAAAAAAAATAATTTATTAAAAAAAAAAGGAAACTAAGTTTTATTTTTGAGGTTTTGATTTAATGATTTTATATAAAAAAATTGATTAAAAAAGATAATTAAATTGAATAATGAATTAACAAAATTAATTAAAAAAGAATGAAGAGGTTAGAAAAATGAGCCTGATGGGGGTGTGAAACCCAAACTGGGGGGTGTTTGTTGAATTTGCCAAGGCCCAGATCCGGTTGGCCCATTGCAAGTGCTGGATATGGTGTTACTGGATTGGGGTCGTCCACCATGGGACTGCATCCAGGAGCATTAGATCTGAGTGATGCATGATCTGATGATGATGGTTTGAAGTTGTATGGTGCACTTCCATAGCATGCAAGCACTAGATCCACAAGAATTCGTTTGGAAAATAGAAAAACGTTGGACCTGGGATTCGAACCCATGTCCTCTGCTTTACCAACGTGCATCAACACCAACTGAGCTGCCAAGTCATTCATATATATATAACAATAATAATATATTATATGTAAAAGAAAGCCGGTGTAAATGAAAATGCGCGCAATTTCAAATGAGCCAACCAGGTTGTGCCACGCCTTCGTCTTCCTCCACTGGCTGTCGTTATAGCCTATGGACTTTTACCTACGGTCTCATGCATGTAACTACAACCATGCGTTATTCAAAAATATAGCACAAGTAATATAAATTTCATTTAAGACCATGAATCAACTGGGTTTGAATCCTTGAACATCATAGTGTCCATGCCTGGCCCTAATTTTTCCTGTAGAAGGAAACCCTAAAATAAACTCAGAAACCCTAACAATGGCAAACCGTGATTCACGCACTTAAAACTCAATTAAATGATTCAGCAAGCATCGAGACTTTGTAATAAACAAGAATGTATTATTGAATTCCATCAAAAGAGCATGTATGCACGTAATCAAAAATAAAAAATAATTGGATAACAAGGTTGCGGATTTTACGATTCAAGGTGCTTTGGTGCGTGCAAAAGGTGCAGTTAGCTTTAGGAGATTGTCAGGAACGTGTTGCAACCCTTAAATCTCCTTGAGGATGGTTGTAGTATAGAATTTGGTCTGAGATTTTTTGACAAAAGTGCACTATGTTCTTGGCCGTTTCACACGATTTTTCTGCCTCCTTGTGCCTTGCATTTGTTATTTATATGTACTAGACTGTATTAGGTTAACAAAAAACATGAACATCTTTTCCAATTATCAAGATTTGATTTGATTCCATCTTTTCATTATTTCTTTCTATATCAAGCTAAATCATACCATTTTCATCCCAATCATACTTGGCACGATTTGATTTGGTTTGACAACATATTTGCGTTATAATTCCATTCAAAATCAGATTAAAAACAAATCTTTCATATTTTATATCATTTATTTGATTTAATTTGACTTTTAAATGATAAAAAATCAAAATAAATTAAATAAATAAAATAAATAATATGTGGTAGAGTTCTTGGGTCGTAGATCATGTTGGAAGCAGAATTCAAGCTTAAAAAGTTGGGCCCATTTGGCAAAAAATGCATTTGGGAGCACATTTGACTTTTGGCAATTTTCCAAAAATGGTCAAGTTTGACAATGCATAACTCTTTCAATTTTGACCCTAAAGAGGTGTTCTTGGACTTCTTAGAAAGCTTAAGATGTCCCCTAAACAACCCTTTTGGTCTCATCTCAATTGGGTCATCCATGTTCATGTAAGAAGCTTTGACCCAAAAGGTGTTTTCTTTGACTTTTCAAAAGGACCTATAATGTAGAAATTCATATCTTTTTATGGGTGCATTTCTTGAAGTTGGGGACTGAAGATGAGTTGTAGGATATTGGATTCTCTTAAAAATTAGCCTTGGATGAGAAATTTCTGATGAAGTATGAGAAAGTTATGCTTGGTCAAAGTTTGGTTGATTTTTCCTCAGAAACCCTAATTTAGCAACTTTTGAGTTTTGATGAGTTAGGAGCATTTCTTGAGAAATCATGATAAACCCTTGATCAAATGATGAATATCCCTTCAAAATATTTATGTTGACCAAAACTCTTGAAGTTTGACTGTATGTGGGCCACAATTGACTTTTGACCTAATACAGTCGATTCTCAAGCATCTGAGCAGTTGACTGAGAAAACTTCTTGTGCAAGGCTTGAAATTTGACATGGATGATATTGAGAACATATTAGGACCATGGAGAGCATATGAGGTCTTTGAAGTTTACCCATCTTGATGAAAATGGAAACCCTAATTGGGGGTTCATTGCTTTAGGAGGGAGTTTATCTGGTCAACTCTTGGGTATCCTTGAGCAAGTTGAGTATCTCAATGAACATATATTGAGTAAAGTGAGAGGGAAAATTTTGGGGTACAACAGCTGCCCTTGTTCAATCTTCTTAAACCTGAGGATGTAGATTGGTCGGTCTGCCTTTCGTGATCCGAAGGTAGAAGAGGATTGAACATTAAAGTGCCCAGAAATTTGCACTCGCATATAGTAATACTTGATTGGTGATATCGGAAATGGGCTTACAGATGCCATTCAGAAGTTGATAAAGAATTTTTGGAGATGGACTTAACAATGCCATCCAGAAAATATATCGGTTGCATGAAAGATTCCTTTGCGAGAATTCCTGTACCCTGTCGTTGAGGAGGACTTTGTTGGAGAATGTTGATTCATGTCTTTGGAAATAGAGGATGGGAGCTTTGGTTGTCCATTACTCTAATGGGGAATTAATTCCTGACTTGAGGAAGTGGAAGTGAACTGCATATCTGGTTAGGGTCCAGGCTGCACAGCGACTTACTGGGGAAAGGTGAAGTCGACTGTAATTGGTCGGGTCCAGGTCTTACCGTGTTGTAAACTGTTGTCTGGAGATGAATGAAAAGGAACCTGGATGGTAGGGTTACTTCGATATGAGAGCCTCGATAGTAGGGCTTATGGGAAGGAACCTGTGTCGTAGGGTTACTTCAAGATGAAAGCCTGGATAGTAGGGATATGAGAAGGAACCTGGATAGTAGAGTTACTTCGAGATGAAAGCCTGGATAGTAGGGCTGTGAGAAGGAACCTGGATAGTAGGGTTACTTCGAGATGAAATCCTGGATAGTAGGGCTGTGAGAAGGAACCTGTATAGTAGGGTTACTTCGTGATGAAAGCCTGGATAATAGGGCTATGAGAAGGAACCTGGGTAGTAGGGTTACTTCGGAATGAGAGCCTGGATAGTAGGGCTGTGAGAAGGAACCTGAATAGTAGGGTTACTTCGAGATGAAAGCATGGATAGTAGGGCTATGAGAAGGAACCTGGGTAGTAGGGTTACTTCGGGATGAGAGCCTGGATAGTAGGGCTGTGAGAAGGGACCTGGATAGTATGGTTACTTCGAGATGAAATCCTGGATAATAGGGCTTATAAGAAGGAACCTGGATAGTAGGGTTACTTCGGGATGAAAGCCTGGATAGTAGGGCTATGAGAAAGAACCTGGGTAGTAGGGTTACTTCTGGATGAGAGCCTGGATAGTAGGGCTGTGAGAGGGAACCTGGGTCGTAGGGTTACTTCGGGATGAGAGCCTGGATAGTAGGGCTATAAGAAGGAATCTGGGTATTAGGGTTACTTCAGGATGAGAGCCTAGATAATAGGTCTATGAGAAGGAACCTAGATAGTAGGGTTACTTCGGGATGAGAGCCTGGATAGTAGGGCTGTGAGAAGGAACCTGAATAGTAGGGTTACTTCAAAGCGATAGAGGAGATTAGTTGACCCATTTGGTTTAGTGAACTGAGTTTCCACTAGTCGTCTGCAGACGTGACCTGTATAACTGCAGGATTTGTTGAAGCTAATCGTCTTTCCTGAAAAGATAATAGGGTTAATTATGGGTGATGCATGAAATGCATGGTGAGATGATGTTCTCAAAATAAATAAGATAATGTTGTATATGATATATATGCGCATGTCACGATGTATATACATGAAATTTTATCGGAGTATGTCCGGGTTTAGGAAAATAAATCCTTGACTGCTGTTGGAGATTTATGAATATTCTTGTCAGGAAGAGATTCTGCTTGAGAATAAACTATGCGGGGAACAAACTTAGATAGTGAATCTTTAGCTGAAGTAATGAGATCTGTCGGGGATTGAGCCTCTACATCTAGAGAAATAAACTCTGCTTGGGGGATGAAATTTACTGACCCGCCCGCGATTATGAAATTCGGATGGGGAATATAGTTGTCAGGTTTCTAAATGACCCCGGCTGGGGAGATTACTTCCTGTTTTGGGAAAGCTGGCATCAATGATTTTGAATACTTTTACTCTGTGAGGAGTGTATGTATTGATGATTATGCTCCAAAGCTGACTCTATCCCGGTACCTGCTGGGCAGAGTGACTGTCGGGTTTGGCACTTCTTGTTTTTGTCCCAAATTTTGGAATTACGAGTAATTGTCTTTGTTTCTTATGTAAATATTTATGAGCAACAATCATTTTCAAATGCATATGTCAAAAATAAGTCATTGGACGTTCATGCAAAACAAAACAGAAAAAGAAAAACAACTCGAAGTTTATTGTGAAAATGATTTGTATTGATTTTTGAAGTTGGCCTGTAATGGGCGTTTTTGTACAAGGATGTTGACGTTCTAGTAAGAAAACTCCGTCGTAAAAATATAAGCTATACAAATTTGTGTAAAAGAAAAACAACTATGTGAAACAACCCCATTGGGTTCCAACTCTGCTATTGCCCTTATATCTTCAAGCGTCTCATCACTTTGCTGTTTGTCCGAAATTGATTAGGTTGGTTGGCACCGTCCGAGCTTGATAGCCGATGCTTAAGTCTGGTCGCAAGATGATCCAATGAGACATAGTGATACGTTTTATATCCCTAACTTTTGCCTAGACTTCCCTTTCTGGTTTTCAGTCCACCGGGATACCCTTTTTGCCCAAGCCGCCCTTTCAGGTTTTCGACTTGCCGAGTGTACAGATTTTTCCATTTTCATCCCTTATTTTTGCCCGAACCCTTTTGGTTCTCTGGGAAGCCCTTATTTTTTCCTAGGCCAGTTAACCTAGCTAGTCTTTTGATTAGGCGTAGTATCTTTTCATTATGTCTGCATTGACAGGGTGAGGAAGGTCGTCACCGTCCATGGTGGTTAGAATCATAGCTCCACCCGAGAAAATGTTCTTAACCACAAATGGCCCTTCATATGTGGCGGTCCACTTGCCCCTGGGATCACCTTGCGACAGTATGATACACTTGATCACTAGATCCCCGACTTGATATTCTTGACGTCTAACTTTCTTGTTAAAAGCCTTATCATTCGCTTTTGATATGTCTGACAAGGACAAATAGCAGTAAGTCTCTTCTCGTCGATTATATTTAGATGATCAAGTCGATTTTGGACCCAGTCGTCTTCGTTCAAACCTGCATCCTTCATAATCCTGAGAGAAGGTATCTGGACTTCGATGGGTAGGACTGCCTCCATGCCATATACCATAGAGTATGGTGTTGCCCCTGTCGACATCCGTGCTGAGGTACGATACCCATGAAGAGCAAATGGTAGCATCTCATGCCAGTCTTTGTATGTCACCATCATCTTTTGTACAATCTTCTTGATGTTCTTTTTATCCTCTTCAACGACGCCATTCATCTTCGGCCGGTATGGAGAAGAGTTATGATGTTGTATCTTGATCTGTTTACAGAGCTCGATGATCATTGTGTTGTTGAGATTCGTACTATTGTCAGTAATAATTCTCTCTGGCACACCATATCGACAAATCAGATTATGTCGGATAAACCGCACCATGATGTTCTTGGTTACTGTAGAAAAAGAAGCTACCTCAACCCACTTCGTGAAGTAATCAATGGCTACTAGGATGAAGCAATGCCCATTGGAAGCAGTAGGCCTAATTTCTCCGATCATGTCGATGCCCCACATTGCAAAGGGCTACGGAGCTGTCAAGATGATTAAGGGGACCAGAGGCACATGCACCTTATCAGCGTAGATTTGGCACTTAGGACAAGTTTGAGAGGGCTGATAACAATTGGCTTCCATAGTGGACCAGTAATATCCTGCCCGTAGGATCTTCTTAGCCATGGTATGTCCACTAGAATGGGTTCTGAAGGTGCCTTCATGTAGATCTGTCATGATCCTCTTTGCTTCTCTCTTGTCTATACACCGTAGTAGTGTGGAGTCATGGTTGTGCTTATAGAGGATTCCATTACTGAGGAAGAACTTTGCAGCGAACCTTCTATGAAACTTCTTATCGTTGACAGATGCCCCTTCGGTATGCTCTTAAGTCTCGAGATACCTCTTGACTTCGTGAAACCAAGGTTTGTCTGCCACCTCTTCGGTATCAATCTCACAACAGTGTGCTGGTTCATCCAACCTCTCAATGGTGATTTGGGGAGCTTCATTGTCCCACCTAACTTTTAACATAGAAGACATGGTAGCTAGCGCGTTCGCTAACTGGTTCTCCTCTCGTGGGAAATGTTCAAAAGTTACCTCCTCAAAGTGTGGGAGCAATGTTAACACATACTCTTTGTATGGGATGAGATTCAGATGCTTCGTATCCTGTTCGCCTTTGATCTGACATATTACCAAGGCTGAATCCCCGAATACGTTCAAGAACTTGATCCTGAGGTCAATAGCGGCTTTGAGACCCATGATGCAGGCTTCATACTCCGCCATGTTGTTAGTGCAGTTGAAACATAGTCGGGCGATGAAAGGAGTATGACAACCCTCAGGAGATATGATTACAGTGCTGATGCCATTACCCAGTGTGTTCGAAGCTCCATTAAAAAACATAGTCCATCGGGATCTCTCCTCGGGTCCTTCATCCGGTCCAGGTTCTTCGTAGTCAGTCACCAGCATAATATTCTCATTTGGGAACTCAAAATTCATGGACTGGTAGTCATCCACGGCCCGATGAGCCAAATCATCGGCCAATACACTCCCTTTGATTGCTCTTTGGGTCGTATATTGTATATCGTACTCAGTTAAGATCATCTACCATCTTGCTATTCTTCCAGAGAGAACGGGTTTCTCGAAGATGTATTTGACTGGATCCATCTTAGATATCAACAAAATAGTGTGGGTCAGCATATACTGTATTAGTCGGAGAGCAGTCCATGCCAAAGCGTAACAAGTTTTCTCGAGCAGTGAGTATCGTGTCTCACAGTCGGTAAACTTTTTTCTAAGGTAGTATATTGCATGCTCTTTTCGACCAGACTCGTCATGCTTCCCCAGCACACACCCCATTTAATTGTCTAGCACTATTAAGTACAATATCAAAGGTCTTGCTTCAACCGGAGGCATCAAGATTGGCAGTTCTCGAAGTTATTCTTTGATTCTTTTGAAAGCAGTCTGGCATTCATCATTTCACTTTACCACTTGATCTTTCTTCAAAAGCTTGAAGATGGGATCACAAGTAGCAGTCGGATGTGAAATGAACCTGGCAATATAATTCAAGTGTCCCAAAAAAAACCTAACTCCCTTCTCCGTACGGGGAGCTGGAATTTTTTGTATAGCCTTTTACCTTTGCAGGATCTACTTGGATGCCTTTGTTGTTGACAATGAAACCCAGAAGTTTACCAGACCTTACTCCGAAGGTGCACTTGTTCGGATTCAACCTCAGCTTGTATATCTTCAACCTGTTGAACAACTTTTGTAGATGATCAAGGTGCTCTTCCTTAGTTTGAGACTTGGCTATCATATCATCAACATAAACTTCGATCTCGTGATGAATCATATCATGGAACAAAGCGACCATGGCGCGCTGATAAGTTGCCCCAGCATTTTTCAACCAAAAAGGCATCACCTTGTAGCAGAAGGTGCCCCACTGTGTGACGAAGGTTGTCTTCTCCGTGTCTTCAGGATCCATCTTGATCTGGTTGTAGCCAGAGAAACTATCCATGAAGGAGAAGATTTTTTGTTGCACGGTGTTGTCAACCAGAACATCAATGTGAGGAATAAGGAAGTCATCCTTGGGGCTTTCCCTGTTCAGATCTCTATAATCCACACACATCTGCACCTTATCGTCCTTCTTAGCTACCGGAACGATGTTAGCAACCCACTATGGATAAGAAGTGACAGTTAAGACTCCTGCACCGAACTGCTTCATGACCTCAGCCTTGATCTTCTCTGACATTTCGGGGCGCATACGGCGGACCTTCTATTTAACCGGAGGACAGTCTTCTTTGGTCGCCAGACGATGAACCACAATATCAGTGTCTAAGCCTGGCATGTCTTCATATGACCAGGCGAATATCTCAACGTAGTCGTGCAACATTTGTATCAACTGCTATTTGATTTTAACTTCCAAATTTGCACCAATCTTGACTTCCTTTCTGTCTATTTTTGTGCCCAAGTTTATCGTCTCAACCGGCTCTTCATGAGGTTATATAGCCCTTTCTTCCTGCTGTAATAGTCTAGCAAGTTCTCCCGACACCTCATAATCATCCTCACCTTCATCTTCGGCTTGGTTGATCAGATTTTTGAAGTCATAACTGACAGTAGCAGAGCTGTTATCAATGGGATCCATAGTGGATATGGATCTGCAATATGATACGTGAGTGTGTGTAAGAGCATAGTTGTTTTGATAAAGTGAAAATAGAAAAGAAAAATAGAGAGCGTAAAATTTGTATGCAAGGAACGTTCAATGCTTTATTAATGATATATGAAATGACAAATAAGAGCCCTCACAAGCAAAGCCAATGTGCCTCGGGCAAGGTACAAGTTCGTAGAGTTTTAAATTGTTTATTAAAAATATCAAAACAATTAAGACAATAACTGCGGAATAAAATAAACTGGTATAAAGTCCCTAGCCGTCTAGTTACTCGGTCCACCGTTGGTAGTTGGGTAGATCCAGCTGTCAATGTCTGAGTCTTCCTAGCTATTTTCAATGGCACTAATTCCCCGATTGCTGATGCATAGGGGTGGTCCCCCAGCCCGAGCTCGTCGAACAACCCTTTGAGCTCCCGAAGTAAAGCCCAAACCAAACTTATAAGTTTTGTGTAAAATCAGGGAGCTATCCCCAGTTGGTACACCCACCTTCTTTAACCACTACTCTGGTGTCTTTGAAGGAAGCCATCTTCAAAGGAGGTTTTTGGTAGTAGTTTCAGTCGATGCCAAGATCTGGGGAACCTCTTCAAAGTTCTGGCAAGGAGTCTCTATGAATTCCCCGTCCATCTCTATGTACCTGAAGGAATTGAGGTGGCTCACCATATACTCCTCCCCACCTCGCACAGTGACAATCTTTCCTCTTACTGGATACTTTAGCATCTGGTGCAGCGTAGAAGTGACTTCCCTAGCTTCATGGATCCAAGGACGACCCAACAAACAAGAGTATGACGCCTGGATGTCCATTACATAGAAAGTGGACTCAAAGGTCTAGGAACCTACTTTGACGGGGATGTCCACTTCCCCATGCACCATTCTCTTCGACCCATTAAAGGCCCTCACCATAATGTTACTAGGCTTTAAGGTCAAGCCCTCACAGTCCAACCGATCTAACGCCTTCTTAGGCAGAACATTCAGCGAAGACCCAGTATCTACTAGCACATGAGCCATAGTGGGGCCCGTGCACTTAATCAAGACATGCAGAGCATCATTATGCTTCCTCCCTTTCGGTGTCAGGTCCGCATCTAAAAAACCCAGCCCATTGTCAGCAGTCAGGCTAGCCATACAATCTTTGAATTGATCAGCTGAGGTTTCCTGCGGCACATACGCAGTCTTGAGGAATGCAATCAAAGACTTCGCATGGGCTTCGGAACACAATAACAGAGACAACATGGATATCTTTGAGGGGGTCTGCCCCAACTGTTTGACCATGTTGTAGTCTCTCTTTTTGATTATTTTCAGTATTTCCTCTATCTCTTGCTTAAAGGCTTCCACGACAATTTTTCTAGGTACCTCTGTTCGGGTAGGCTCACCTATAACTTCTTTGCCGCAGATACCAGATGATTCATCGGCAGGGGTAATAATTGGGGTAAGAACAGAAGTAGTAGTTGAAGTACCAGTAGGAATAGCAGACGAAATAATAATAGGCCTATTGACAGTCTTTGGGGAAATCTCGAGAGAGAAAACCCTTCCACTTCGGGTAACCTTGCTGGTCCCGACAATGTTACTAATATCAGGATCAGCCTCCTAATTTTTCAAATCTTGTTTGATGCCATGATAGTACACATCGGCACCATAATGCCAAGGGACAACTTTTCTGAGGCATACGGGACAGAACCAGGAACAATGATTATTAGCGGAGTGAATCTTAGAGCAGATGTAATCCTAACAGGTCTTCTCGAGGAGACCTTGGAAGGATTGGTGGAAATGGTCATAATAGCAACGTCTTCAGATGTAACAATAGGAATCAAAGTTTTCTCGAACAAAATTTCTTTGATGTCCATCAGGCGCTGAACACCTGACTTCAGCAAATGGCAACCAGAAGGCAGAAATGAACACATGTGGCAACCTTCACCACAACCCGGAAATAAACCGGCCAACAACAAATTCTTCTTCACAGTCATGAGAGGAGTAGAAACTTCATCTATCAAGGTCACAAACATGTCGGTATCAACAACATTAACTCTGCGATCGTGATTAGGCATGGGAGCAAGTATGACATTGGGCTTTTCCGGAGCATCGAACTCAATTTCCTTGGCCTCGATCAGATCCTGTACTTTATTTTTTAGAGCCCAACAGTCGTTGGAATCGTGGCCAGGAAACTCAGAATGATAGGCACACCGAGCATTTGGATTATATCAGGGAGATGTGGTGTTCGGATTCTTGGGAGCCTCTTTCAAGGTCGCCAATTTGGATCTCAGTAGATGGGGTAGAACTTCAGCCAGTGCCATGTTGATTTGGGTAAACTGTCGTTGTGATCTTTCCACCCTTTGTTGATTATTGCATTATGGAGCAGCCGCAGGCCTATGTATCATTACGGCACATACTGTCTGACGATGTTCAACTCTGCTTTGGCCCCTCGGGCTATAAATGGCATTGGCTTCCTTCTTACCAGCAAAAGGCTTCTTTACCGAACTTAAAGAGGCATCCTTCTGTATCTTGCCGCTCTGAATCCCAACTTCTACTCTCTCCAGTCAGAATCAGCTCGGTGAAACCAGCTGACGAGCTGCCGATCAAATGATTAAAAAATGGACTAGATAGTGTCCCCAGAAATATATCAACCAACTCCCTATCAGACAACGGGGGTTGGACTCTTCCAGCCAAGTCTCTCCACTTCTATGCATAGTCCTTAAAGCCTTCACTTTCACATATGTACATACTCAGGAGTTGATTACGAGTAGGAGCAAGGTCGGTGTTGTACTGGTACTGCTTATAAAAAGCAGCAACCATATCTTCCCAATTTCGGACATTGGCTTTCTCCAGTTGGTAGAACCATTCAAGCAGAGTCCCTGACAGACTATCTTGAAAGAAGTGAACCCATAAATTTCCATCAGCGGTGTGGGGCTGGATCTTTCTGACGTAAGAGCGGAGATGGAGTTTTGGGCAGGACACCCCATCATACTTTGCAAAAATTGGAGCCTTAAACTTCTGCGGGATGACCACTCCCGACACCAATCCCAATTCTTCGAAATCCAACCCGGGTATCCTCTAGATTTCCATAGCACTCAGACGATCTTCCAACTGTTTGTATCCATCCTCAGCAGAAGGATACTGCTCATCATTGTAGTCGGTATCATTATCAGAAACTTCAGGACTGGGGTCCTTCTCCCTGGTCTCTTCTTCTTGATTCTCCCCTTCTTTGGATGAAGAGGTCAGATCGACTTGTTGCTTTAACGACCCCCTAAACCTTCTGCCCATATTCAGAATACCGGCAGCCTTCTTATTTTTCTTTTTCTCTTTCAGGATGAGGGCTTTCAGATCCTCCTGCCCTTTTTCCTGATTTATGAACATCTGCTGGAACTGGGCGTTTTGTGCCTGAAGATCCTTGATGCTTTGTTCGGAAGACATTTCTACTAAAATAAACAACGAAGAAGATGAGAAACCTGTAATGGTACCTGTTCATGCAATGCTATGAATCAGATGCGTATGTCATGATTTCAAAGACTTTGGGAAATTTAATTTTGCGAGCCAAAATGAAGCAAAGATTTTATTAGTAGAATTCAAAGTTCAATTGCCTTTTAGGCGTTACAATTAAAAACAACTCTAAAAACTAGAAAAAATAATAATTCCCATGGATGCTTCCTCTTTGTGCCGAGATAGACATTAAGTCCTCTTTCCTCATGGAGCTGCTTTGTGAGCTCTAAAACCTTCCCCTCCTGGGCATAGAACTGATCCTTGTAAGTATCCCGCTCTTTCTTCAACTGAATCCAAGACCTCTGTAATTCTCCAAGATCAGTGGGCATATCAGGATAGAGAACCGTGTAAGGAATACCCCCTTTAGTAGTGGGTTCCACAATCACTGGTAGAGCGGCCACATAGGGCATCATAAGTTTCTGGGCGCGAGCTCGTACCCATTGGAGATAAGGTTCCATAGGAATAGATGCTTTTCGCCCCAAAGCCTTGGCGCCAGATCTGTTTACCATGCTCCAAGCTCGTATAAACCTCTGGCGATACCCTTGAACATCACCCTCATATTAAAATACAATGCCCTCGATAAGTAACTCATAGGGACCATCTCTTCGAGCGTAACCAAATTGTCGTAGAGCTAAACAAGGATTGTAGGTTATACGCACTCTGATGCCAAGTAATGGGACATTAGGGTACTCCTCACAGCGGTCAATAATAGCAGTGTTTTCCATAGCTCGGGAACACCGGAGAATATCCGTGTAAGTGAGTGACATTATCCTTTGTGACCAAACCAAACCTTCTTCATTCTTCAGTACTGACTTATGGAGGTGAGAAATAAACCACCTCGACAGCAATGGCATGCAGTACATAAGAACCTCTCTTCTCTTCATGGTACGATATGGAGAGCATGCAAGATATCTCCGAGCAAGGTAGGCATAGGGTTGCGAGAGAGGAAGATCTTGATAGAATTCATATCTATGAATAAGTCTGGATTAGGGAATAGTACTAACTCATAGATTAGAAGGGCCAAGACCTCCTCAAAAGCCTAAAAATCCATATTATCCCAAAATAGATGGGCCTTGTCTATCATAAACTTTGATAGAAAACCCTTTACTCCGCTCCTTGTTTCCCAATTGGATACCACCTCGGCCCTGAAACCACCGGCAGAAAACACAGAGCCGCCACCGAACTTTATTTATCCCGAAGGAAGGGGAAATATCGATAAAACCACGAGGGAGTGGATAAGATGGTCTTACGACCAAGAGAAAGGGTAAGGGAGTCAGTTATGCGAGGGGAAGGTATTAGCACCTCTCACATTTGTTGTACTCAATGGGATCCATTTTGTTTGTTTGTCTTAAAGGGTGTGTTTATCTACAACTATGCTTGCTTAAAGGGAAATGAATGGTTTTTGATTATTGCGTTCGTGAGGGTTTCGTGACCCTTTGCCTACATATCCAATGAAGGAATCAGAACATCATAGTTCCTCTATAAAATAGTTGGTTTGTTTGTGTTTTTTAGTGGGCGATGTTAACGCACGCATTCTAGCAATAGGCACGGCCGGTATCACGGTAGAATGGAGATAACATGCCCTTGGAGGGAGTTTTTCTTGGTTGAGTGTTTTGCGAGTTTTAGAATAAATTCGAGTAATGGTTAAAACTTGTTTTTGGATTTTTGATTTGTAAATGTTAAATTTTAATTACAAAAGAAAAGGGGTTAAGAGGGAGACTAAGAAAAGCCTAATTGTTTGTTATGTACAAAGATGGACTTAAAGTTGAGTGTTTGAAAGGAGAAAAATATACCCAAAATGTTATCATGCAAATGATTGATTCTAAAGTTGCTTTCAACACAAAACAATCAAAATGAAAATAATCGCTTCGTGGAATCTCCTAAAAGAACCTGGAAAAATTACTCGAGCACTTAAACAAAACAATGAAGCTAATATTTTTGTCATTTTTAACAAATTAAAAAAAAATGTAAACAAGCAAAATAATTAAAAAAATAATGAACTAAGCTAAAACAATATGTTAAAATAAAAAATATGCTAAATTATTCTAAGGCTAAGCTAACTTATAAAAATTATCTAATAAAAACTATATTATTATTTAAGTATTAAAGTAATTAAATTAAATTGGTAAACAATAAAAAAACTAAGAAAATTAATAAAATAAAATAAAATTAAACCTAATTATAACATGGATGTAAAGCAAGAAAGTGGTGGTGCTAACAAGATTTTCAGATTGGGCTTCAGATATGAGAGTGGAGCCCAATATGCTCTTTTGTTATGTGATCTCTAAGCAAAAATAAATAAAAAAGGGTAAAACAAAATCGGGTTGGGCTTCTAAGTTTGAACTGGGTTGGGTTAAAGGCCCAAACAGATTAAACATTGATGCAAACCCTAATTACTTTGGGAGTGGTCGCGATTGTTTTTATGGGAAAAGGAAAAGAAATATTTTGTTTTTTATTCCCAACTAATTACCCATAAATATTTTATTAATCCAAGACAACAACCATCACTTTCACGATTTCTTTTCTATCCCTCTGTTCATCTTCTAAACACGGTTCTTCCCTCTCTCATCACATCTCCCCATCGCTTATTATAATTACCCTCAAACCCTCTTGCTCTAGATTCCCTCAAGCCAAAAACAACAACAACGCTTTCATCTCAATTCCCTTCCTTATGGTCGCACCAACAAAACAACAAAACTTCATCTCTCGACCTCTGTTCTGGTTCGGTGATATTCGCTCAAACTCTCCCGATCCGATTCCAACAAACATGTCCTCCTCTCTACCGATTTCACAACAGCAAAGACCCCATCTTTGTCCCACAACATCCTTCTTTCCATTCAATCAGTTTCAACGTCTTCGTCTCGATTAGATTCACAGTAGCAAGCCTCAATAAAAATCATAAGATTATCGCCACGACTATTATTATTATTAAAACGAAGTTGCAATAAAACTCACAGTATTACGGTTTCAACAACAAGATTCAAATTTCGAGCAACATCAACAACAATATCCAAATTCACAAGACAGATTATGAAGAGAAAAAGGAAAGAAATGGAACCTGGATTTGAAGTGGAGATAAATAGAAAACCAGAGATGAGGTAATGTTCACTCTGCTTTACTCATTTTCGTTCTTTTTCTCCATAACACTTTTCTTCAATTCTTCATGTTTGTTATTATTATTGTGTTACTTTGCGGTTTTGTTTACAAGTTTTCTCAATCCCCTTCTATATGTGTTTTTTGCTGTTGAGTCTGTTATCCACTGTTGTGTTGCTCTGAGAGATTATTGAGTGGTTGTGTGGTATGCAAAGTTTAGAATGTGTTAGGATGTAGGTTTCATGAGGCTGGTTTGATGAATAACAGTTTGATGAACATCCGGTGGAGAGGTTGTGTGGTAGTGGCTCGCAGATTGAGTAAGGGACTGATTCGATGTAGTTTGATTACGGTGCAAGGTTATGAGGAATTAGGGTATATGGGAAGTTCCATTGTGAAGTCAGTGATGCATCCCTTGGATGATTTTGCAAATATAAAATAAGGTGGTGAAGTAGAGAATAGAATGAATGTGATTGGTTTGAGCAATGGTTCGATGATGACGATGAATGAAGGGCAAATAATTAATGGAAGTGGATTGTGTAAAGATTAGAGAGTGAGAGATACAGGGTGTTTTGAGAGGTTTCAATGCTGCCTTCTTTGTTTCCGTGTGTGTATATTCGATCTAGTTATATGAACAGAGCATGGTTGATATAGAGGAATTAAAATGAGATTTTAGGGGGAAAGTTTGGGTCCATTTGAACACTTTTGGTATGCTGCTTAGTTCCTTTTTGGTGCAGGTGGCTTTGCCTATTTTTGTGCAATGTTACAGTAGTGTTTTTTGGACTGTTTTGGGCAGATTTAATGCACGTTATATCTTTCCTCTTTCTCTTTCTGTGATGCAAAGCTTAATGCTTGTTTTAATTAAAGTTCTGAAGGGTTTTCTTTTGTGGAAAATGATGATGCTAGGGTGTTTTGGCTGATTGCACTAATGTTTTGACTTGTTGCTATTTTATTTGTTTGGTTTAAAATGATGATGCATTGTTTGCTTGTTTTGATACCATTTGTTGTTGTTGCTTTTTGTCTTAGCTTGCCTGCCATGCTTGTTTTGCCTTGGCCTGTGCGCTATGATGCTGCTTCTGTGTGTTTTGCTTTGGCCTGCTATGCATATTGTCTTGTGTGCTGTTATGCTGTTGCTTGCTTGCTGCATGTTTTTGCAATTTTTCTTTTCTTCTTTTTGTGAACCAAAGAGAAAAACTCTTTGTGATTTGCAATTTGGGAGAAAACTAAGACATGATAAAAAAACATCTCCCTCTTTGACTGATTCCAAAAGGCAAACCCTTATGATGACATAACAATCCATTAATCCTTGTTTGAATTTTTTTTTCATGTTTTGACCGCTAACCTCTTTTTTTTTTGTTTCTTGAGCACGATTATTGGACGATCCAAAGCGAGATTGACCGATGAAAATACCAAGGCGAGGATGAATGACTTAAAGATGAAGACTTGAAGAAACACAAATTATTTCTCTTTTTTTTTTTTTTTGTAAACAAAACAAATGTAATTCGTATTCCAATAATTGTAATTCATTTTTCATATGCTTTGTAATCAGTCCAAAAAATGTAACGAATACGAAAGCTTGAACGATATATTTTTTTGAATGAATTCTCTTGTATGGAAATCAAACAACTCTCAATCTTGTTTAAATTCTGAAATTCTCTCTTGAATTATTCGAACGCACATCTCAACTTAGTAAATTGAATCTCAAGAAATCATGAATAATGGTTATAACTTGTATTCCAAATAAAACACGCGCTTTATCTTTAAACTCTCAAACAAAACAAAATGAATGCTTAAGAATTTAATTCCACTGATTAATTCGAACCCAAAACACCGGTCGCTTTGAACCTTGATCTTCAAATTATGTCTGAAACACACTTCCACTTCTTGAACAGAATTCTGACTTTGACATTCAGCCCACCATAACTTGAAACTTAAGCAACAAAAACAAGTCTTGATTATTATGAACCTTTAACCTCATTTTCTGAAGTGCTCGAACTCCACATTTGCCAATTCAACCTCCAAATTATCAACTCAATGGCTTAGAGACTTAAAGAAGAAACTTGAAATGCGAGGAGGTGGAATTCCTGACCTAACGTACTGAGCTCTGGGCCATCCTCGAGGTAGGCGAAAGAAACATCCTCCCAGAAACCAAAGACCCAAAACCCTAGCATCTTGACCAGCACATATAGGGAAATAAACCCTAAACCAGGCTACGATAGGTTGAGCGAGAACCAAACTTGTAACGTGATGACAAAATTCATTCCACGATCCACTAATCGAGAACCAGACGCGCTTCCTTTTTACCTGATAAGAAAACCTCAAAACAAGATTAGACATAAAGAGGGCGCAACCCTAAAACTTCAAACCAAAGAGCCTGATTCCCTGAGATGCGGGATATGCAAATGATTGAATAATAAAATGATGCAAATGGAATGCAAAGTTCAAAAACCAGACAAAAATAAAAGAGATAGGGAAAATTTGGGGTACGACAGCGGCCCCTATTTAATCGTCTTAAACCTGAAGGCGATATTGGCGTCAGCCTTTCGAGAGTTCAAGGTGGAAGATGATTAAATACCAGGACCCGAAATTTGCCATGGAGAGATGGTGTGAGTGTTATTCACTAGTGTGAACGTCTGCTTGGGGAAAGACAAACTGGCCTTCTGGTGGACTGGTCATGATGAATAAAACATGGTTGAAAAAGGGTAGATTGCACTGGGGGAACGGTACCAATACTAATTTCTCAAGGGAGTGAGTGGTAGGGTGACTGAAAGGATAAGGTTGACAATATCGCGATGACTGGAGGTAAGAAACTTAAGGATAAAACGAAGGTAAAGTCTGCGGAAGACTTAACACCCTAAGCATATGGCGCAACGACAAGATCTACGACCCTAAAAACATAACGCGATGGTAAGATCTACGGATGATCTACGAACTTAAGAGAGGTAAAGTTAAAGTAAGATCTACGGACGATCTACAACCCGAGGATGACGCTACGGTAAGATCTACGGACGATTTACGACTTTAAAAGAGGTAAAGAGGTGAAGGTAAAGTCTACGGGCGATCTACGACCTTAGGAAATGAAGCGAAGGTAAGATCTACGGATGATCTACAACCTTAAGAGGATGAGAGGGTGAAGTCTACGGATGACCTACGACCCTAGGAAAGATAAAGTGACGGTAAGGTCTACGGACGATCTACGACCTTAAGAGGATGAGAGGGTAAAGTCTACAGACGACCTACGACCCTAGGAAAGATAAAGCGAAGGTAAGGTCTACGGATGATCTACGACCTTAAAAGTATGAGAGGGTAAAGTCTACGGACGACCTACGACCCTAGGAAAGATAAAGCGAAGCTAAGGTCTACGGAAGATCTATGACCTTAAAAGGATGAGAGGGTAAAGTCTATAGACGACCTACGACCCTATGAAAGATAAAGCGAAGGTAAGGTCTACGGATGATCTACGACCTTAAAAGGATGTGAGGGTAAAGTCTACAGACGACCTACGACCCTAGGAAAGATAACGCAAAGATAAGGTCTACAGATGATCTACGACCTTAAAAGGATGAGAGGGTAAAGTCTACGGACGACCTACGACCCTAGAAAGATAAAGCGACGGTAAGATCTACGGACTATCTACGACCTTAGAAAGATAAAGCGACGGTAAGATCTACGGACGATCTACGACCTTAAGAGGATGAGAGGGTAAAGTCTACAGACGACCTACGACCCTAGGAAGACAAAGCGAAGGTAAGATATACAGACGATCTACGACCTTAAGAGGATGAGAGGATAAAGTCTACGGACGACCTACGACCCTGGGAAGATAAAGCGATGATAAGGTCTACTGATGATCTACGACCCTAAGAATATGAGGAAGAGAGGGTAAAGTTTAAGGACGACCTACGACCCTAAGAGAGACAAAGTGAGTATTGAGAGTTGGGGAGAATGACGTACTAAAAACCTGGTTTATTTTAGTCGGTAGTGTAATAACAGATGTTAACTGGGAATTATGAGGATGAAATTCTTTGTGAGGATGTTTTGTTGATTTGGGAATTGATCTGGCTCATGCTTCATATGCATTTGAGATGATCCATGGATATGCTATGCGTTTGAGCATGCAATGCAATATATCGTGATGATTATTGTATGTAAAGTGCCAAAACTCACGGGGATCCGTTGCTCGGCATCTTGAGACACCAATATGGATTGGTGCTTGAAAACTAAGAGAATTGAGTTATATCCTTGTCGAGCTCACTGGGGATTAAATCTTGTTGAGTAGGAGTAACTTGATTTGACTTCCTTCATGTGTTGGACTTCTTATGGATGACTGAATAGAGACATGGATCTCATCAAATGCCCTAAGTTTTCTTTATTTCCAGGGAGGAAAGGGCCCCGTCTGACTTTCCTTACTTCACGAACCACTTGGGGATTAGGAAATGGACATTAGTGTCTTCAGATGCCCCGAATTCACTTCATTGCTGGGGAGTTGTGTGTTTAAACATCTGTAGGGAATGATGATGATCCCGAGGATGTTAACTGAACCAAAGTGAACGTCATGACGCTCTTAGCTTGATTGAATTTGTACGGATGATAGGAATTTGCTTGAGTAGCTCTATAAGAGGGGAGGAGGAATGCCCCTGTCTGCAAGGATCTCTTCGAGTGGAATGCTGGAAGATTTGTGTCATAATACGGCGCAAAGTGGCATACCCCAATATCTGCCTCTGATCATGGATTTTTGTAGAGATTTGTCGAATCTCGATGTAACTGCCCCAGGTTGCACAAATTTTGAATAGGTTACTCAGCCTGATTCCCCTAGTTTGAATTTAAAGAGATTTATCGACATGATTTCTTCTGATCGACTGGAAAAATATGGAAGAGATTTATGGACGTGATAGCCTCTGATTGGCAGCTTGAGGGAATGCCCCAAAATAAGATCAATCTTTGTTTTTTGACAAGTTTCTGCAGCAATTCGTCCTCCGAGATGACCATGTTTTCAATTGATGCTCACCACGCAAGCTTACTTGATGTTCAAGCACTTATTTATATGCAACGAATGTTTGTCTAAGAATGATGATTCTAATACAAATTCTATGCTTGTCTTGAAGTTCGGAAAACTTTTATTGAAATGATGTCGAAGCATCAGTTTTTTGTTTTTATGAATAGGTGACGTGTTACCAAATCAAATTTTAGTACATCTCTGAGGAGTCAGGTTACCGTACTCTCGCTACAGTATTGCTTTCGAATTAACCCATGCTTCAGTTAGGACTTTTAAGGGTTGTAACGTGGCCTGGTTCACAGTTTTAAAAAAAGATTTAAGGTTCAAAATTATTTGGTGCCCACCCATTCTCCATGATGTTCTCCATTCCTATGTTCAGTTAACTCGATACGAGCACTCATCCCCTGAGAAGAGAGTTTGTGATGATTGAGGAACCACAAGGGTTTCCAAGACCCAACAATCACTGGCTTCTTGGGGTCTGATCACTTGATCTTGTTCTTTGCTGAGGATTATTATTATTTTTATTTCGCTTTCCCTAATTTTTCCTTGACAATTTCTTGATTTTGAAGTTGCAGTCCAGCGGGATGCCTTGACTTTTGCCTAAGTCTCCTGTTTTTTCAAGTTTTGACTTAACGGGGATTTTTGTCTCTTTCTTTTTGAACAACTTATTGATCTTTGCGCCATCTTTGATTGGTTGGAAATGGTTGTGGTTGTTTGAGTCCTAGATAGATGAAGAATAACTGTTATGGTATCGTCATCTGCTGACCTCCTGATTGTGCAAGAGATACCCATCCGGATATTGTTCTCTTCGATGCACGCCGCTGGTAGGTGACGGTTTATCATTGTGGTGTCGACTTCTCCTAGCCCTTTGATGGATAACCATTGTTGTATCGCTAGGAACTCCCTCTTGACGAGTTCTAGATGCTCGATCGGATTAACTAAAATCTACCCGCCCCGGGGTTAAAATTGAGGGTTTTTCTGTGTAAAAGAAACTCCTACTTTAAAGCTCGAAAGGGTTGACGAGGGTCTATCTTCCTTATAACTCCGGTATTTGGGGATTTAAAATAATGCATGTACATCGTCAGCAAGGTTTTATTCAAAAGCATATCGTTTAAGAATCTAAGTATCAGATCTTCATCATCCTCCCTCAAGAGTTGTTTTTTCTTTAAATTAAAAAGAGTTAAGCATCAAAATCAAGTACAATAACAAAACGTAAATGAGTGAATATGAATGTATTAGTTCAAGACAAACACAGTCAATGCATGGTGATTCAATATAAAAAGACAAACAATTTTGCATACAATGGGTACTGAACAAAACAAGAAAGGTTACAAATGATAATGAAAATGAAATTAGAAATCCCCACGCTCAGGAGACTTCTTCATCCCTGGCTTAATTGAGGAGACGCTCTTGCAGTCTTGACACCTATCTCAACAAGGGGATTCAATCCATTATCAGACCCTTTGGAGTGAACGTCATAACTTTGGCATCAAGGAAGTCTTGAACGTTGTTTTTTAATGCCCTACAATTCTCAATTGTGTGGCCTGGAGCCCCTGAATGGAATTCGCAACGAGCACTGACATCATACCCTCGTGGGAGAGGATTTGGTGTTGGACCCAGTTCACGCAGTTGAACCAACCGATTTTCCAACAACTGAGGGAGAAGTTGAGCATAAGACATGGGAATGGGATCCACCCTCCTTTCAATAACTTTATTCCTTTTTCTTCCTTGTTTCCCCTGGGGTTGATGACTCGGTTGAAAAGACCCAGATTGTGCTCGTTGAACATACAGTTGTCTCTGTGTGTACTGATGTTGATGATGGATTGACTGATGTTGAGTCACCCGCGGTTGTTGAGCTGAGATTGTAGCACATGCTCGAGGAACATTAGGATGAACAAATGATGTTTGACGATGCATAGCTTGATCTTAATGATGGACCAGGACCTTTCCTTTGTTGATAGTAGCACTAGTCTCTCCTTCTTTCTTCTTGAGGAGGCCGAAGCAAGGTTTCTTGTTACTTCCATTGATAGCGCTAGATGTACCTTGAATTTTTCCTGACTTGAGGCCATCTTCAATACCTTCCCCGATGGTAACCAAGTTCGAAAATGAGGTCGAAATACTACCGAGTATATGTTGGAGATATGGGTCTTGCAGGGTGCCCACGAACAAATAAGTCAATTCACGACCCAAGAGAGGAGGCTAGACCCTTGCAACCAGTTCACGCCACCTCTGAGTGTACTCTTTGAAGGACTCTTCAGATTTTTGTACCATCCCTTGGAGCTGAGTACTGCTAGGAGTCATGGCAGTATTGTAATGTTTAAAAAAAGCATCAGCAAGCTCTCCCCAAGTACTGACATGAGATCTTTCCAATTGCATATACCAACCCAACGGTGCCCCGGTCCAGCTGTCTTGAAAGAAATGCATAAGTAATGGTTCATTTTCAGCATAGGCCGCCATTTTGCGACAATAGGAACAGAGATGAGTCTCTGGGCAAGAAGTGCCTTTGTATTTGTCAAACTCTAGAACATTGAACTTGGGAGGAATAACTACCCCAGGCACGAGGCACATTGCAGCAGTATTGAATCTGGAAGCCTTTATACCCTCTATGGCTCTAAGTCGCTCTTCGAGAGCATGATACATTTTCGCAGTTTCGGTAACCCCGGCAGGAAGGTTCACTTGGGGTTCATAGAGATCAATAACATCATGATGATCGTCGACATCATTCCTAGGAGCACCGATAGGAGTCTCAACATTTAAATTGTCATTTCTCCCATTAGCAGAAGTGGAAGGAGCAACAGTAGTAAGCTTGGCAACACTTTGGTGTAGTTCTTCTTGACCCTTGATCACAACATGAAGGGTTTCCATGAGTTGATCCATGCGAGTACCCATAGAGTCCATATCCCGATGGAGTGCATTCTGATTCTCTTCAAAAAGATCCATTAGCCTTTGCTGGTTGCCTTTGGTACGGTAAGGATATGGATGAGTCGTCTTTGCTGTTTACTGGATTCTAATAAAAGGGACCCCAATGAGTTTTTGTTGTGAAAAAATGAATGCATGGTAATATGGATGAATGCTTTATCTTCATTTCTAATTAGACCCAAAGACTCGTCTATCCTTTTTTAAAATTTCCATTTTTTTTTGAAAAGTTATATCAACAAGACTTGTCTTTGGATTTCTCTAGATATGAGATATGTATACATGATGATATGATGTCATGGTATGCTATGGCATGAAGTCTCAGGTCCACATATTCTGGATAACCATTGCGTAGTCCGTTGCACAGGCTGAAAGTAACAGGATCAAAAGTTTGACGTCACAGGCATGGAGTCAAAGTAACCACCCACGAGGTATGTACTAAGGGTTTATCACCTGCCGAACAAGGTTCTAAAGAGTTCTCGAAGTCTACGCTCTTCCTTTGGATATTATCAACGTCCCAATTACTTGGTAATCAGTAATATTCGAAGGAAAAACTCGTCCGAGTGCAATATCGCATGACAACTACTTCCGGATTACTCCGATACAGTCTCCGCATTGTACCTAAAAGGCCAGGATGGGTTAATGGTTCTACATCCCTCAGCTTCTCGAGCTCCCAGGTCGAAAGCAACGACGTCTTCCCGATTACTCGGTAAATATCACTACTTTAAGGGGACCTCCACTGAGTGGGGGATTTTCATGCCTCCTTCTTCGGGATTACTCCCTCAAAGTTAACATGACTATACCGCCCTTCCTAATCCTATGTGTAACCCAAGTCCGGGTAGAGGACTTATCAAAAGTAATCACCAAACCCATTATCACAATGTATCCAGAATATGTGAGTAGCAACAATATATGCAATATATACAAAAGAATAAAATAAATAAAAAATAAAACAATAAAGCAAGATAAAGCAAATAAACAAACACCCAAAAATACAAATAAACAAAACTAGGAGAGACTCGCTAAAGGTCCCCAGCAGAGTCGCCAGCTGAAACCACCGGCAGAAAACACAGAGCCGCCACTGAACTTTATTTATCCCGAAGGAAGGGGAAATATCGATAAAACCATGAGGGAATGGATAAGATGGTCTTGCGACCAAGAGAAAGGGTAAGGGAGTCGGTTATACGAGGGGAAGGAAT
Organism: Vicia faba; assembly: GCA_948472305.1. Classification (NCBI taxonomy): domain Eukaryota; kingdom Viridiplantae; phylum Streptophyta; class Magnoliopsida; order Fabales; family Fabaceae; genus Vicia; species Vicia faba. Next base: position 1,164,522,364 of record OX451735.1, on the reverse strand, counting down.
TAGCACCCCTCACATCCGTTGTACTCAACGGGATCCATTTTGTTTGTTTGTCTTAAAGGGTGTGTTTATCTACAACTATGCTTGCTTAAAGGGAAATGAATGGTTTTTGATTATTGCATTCGTGAGGGTTTCTTGACCCTTTGCCTACGTTTCTAATGAAGGAATCAGAACACCGTAGTTCCTCTAGAAAATGGTTGGTTTGTTTGTGTTTTTTAGTGGGTGACGTTAACGCACGCATTCTAGCAATAGGCACGGCCCGTATCGCGGTAGAATGGAGATAATATGCCCTTGGAGGGAGTTTTGCTTGGTTAAGTGTTTTGCGAGTTTTAGAATAAATTCGAGTAATGGTTAAAAGGTGTTTTTGGATTTTTGATTTGTAAATGTTAAATTTTAATTACAAAAGAAAAGGGGTTAAGAGGGAGACTAAGAAAAGCCTAATTGTTTTTTATGTACAAAGATGGACTTAAAGTTGAGTGTTTGAAAGGAGAAAAATATACCCAAAATTTTATCATGCAAATGATTATTATAAAGTTGCTTTCAACACAAAACAATCAAAATGAAAATAATCACTTCGTGGAATCTCCTAAAAGAACCTGGAAAAAATTACTCGAGCACTTAAACAAAACAATGAAGCTAATATTTGTGTCATTTTTAACAAATTAAAAATATGTAAACAAGCAAAATGACTAAAAAAATAATGAACTAAGCTAAAACAAAATGTTAAAATAAAAAATATGCTAAATTATTCTAAGGCTAAGCTAACTTATAAAAATTATCTAATAAAAACTATATTATTATTTAAGTATTAAAGTAATTAAATTAAATTGGTAAACAATAAAAAAACTAAGAAAATTAATAAAAGAAAATAAAACTAAACCTAATTATAACATGGATGTAAAGCAAGAAAGTGGTGGTGCTAACAAGATTTTCGGATTGGGCTTCAGATATGGGAGTGGAGCTCAATATGCTCTTTTGTTATGTGATCTCTAAGCAAAAATAAATAAATAAAAGGGTAAAACAAAATTGGGTTGGGCTTCTAAGTTTGAACTGGGTTGGGTTAAAGGCCCAAACAGATTAAACATTGATGCAAACCCTAATTACTTTGGGAGTGGCCGCGATTGTTTTTATGGGGAAAAGAAAAGAAATAATTTGTTTTTTATTCCCAACTAATTACCCATAAAAAATTTATTAATCCAAGACAACAACCATCACTTTCACGGTTTCTTTTCTATCCCTCTGTTAATCTTCTAAACACTGTTCTTCCCTCTCTCATCACATCTCCCCATCGCTTAATATAATTACCCTCAAACCCTCTTGCTCTAGATTCCCTCAAGCCAAAAACAACAACAACACTTTCATCTCAATTCCCTTCCTTATGGTCGCACCAACAAAACAACAAAACTTCATCTCTCGACCTCTGTTCTGGTTCGATGATATTCCCTCAAACTCTTCCGATTTCTTTTGTTCCGATTCCAACAAATATATCCTCCTCTCTACTGATTTCACAATAGCAAAGACCCCATCTCTGTCCCACAGCATCCTTCTTTCCATTCAATCAGTTTCAACGTCTTCGTCTCGATTAGATTCACAGTAGCAAGCCTCAACAAAAATCATAAGATTATCGCCACGACTATTATTATGATTAAAAGAAGTTGCAACAAAACTCACAGTATCACTGTTTCAACAACAAGATTCAAATTTCGATCAACATCAACATCAATATTGAAATTCACAAGACAGATTATGAAGAGCAAAAGGAAAGAAATGGAACCTGGATTTGAAGTGGAGATAAATAGAAAACCAGAGATGAGGTAATGTTCACTCTGCTTTACTCATTTTCGTTCTTTTTCACCATAACACTTTTATTCAATTCTTCATGTTTGTTATTATTATTGTGTTACTTTGCCGTTTTGTTCACAAGTTTTCTCAGTCCCCTTCTATATGTGTTTTTTGTTGTTGAGTCTGTTGTCCATAATTTTGTTGCTCTGAGAGATTATTGAGTGGTTGTGTGGTATGTAAAGTTTAAAATGTGTTAGGATGTAGGTTGCATGAGGGTGGTTTGATGAAAAACAATTTGATGAACATCCGATGGAGAGGTTGTGTGGTAGTGGCTCGCAGATTGAGTAACGGACTGATTCAGTGTAGTTTGATTATGGTGCAAGGTTATGAGGAATGAGGGTAAATGGGAAGATCCATTGTGAAGTCAATGATGCATCCCTTGGATGATTTTGCAAAGATAAAATAAGGTGGTGAAGTAGAGAAGAGAATGAATGTGATTCGTTTGAGAAATGGTTCGATGACGGTGATGAATGAAGGGCAAAGACTTAATGGAAGTGGATTGTGTAAAGATTAGAGAGTGAGAGATACAGGGTGTTTTGAGAGGTTTCAATGCTGCCTTCTTTGTTTCCGTGTGTGTATATTCGATCTAGTTATATGAATAGAGCATGGTTGATATAGAGGAATTAAAATGAGATTTTAGGGGGAAAGTTTGGGTCCATTTGAACACTTCTGGTATGCTGCTTAGTTCCTTTTTGGTGCAGGTGGCTTTGCCTATTTTTGTGCAATGTTACAGCAGTTTTTTTTGGACTGTTTTGGGCAGATTTAATGCAGGTTATATCATTCCTCTTTCTCTTTCTGTGATGTAAAGCTTAATGCTTGTTTTAATTAAAGTTCCGAAGGGTTTTCTTTTATGGAAAATGATGATGCTAGGGTGTTCTGGCTGATTGCACTAATGTTTTGACTTGTTGCTATTTTATTTGTTTGGTTTAAAATGATGCTGCATTGTTTGCTTGTTTTGATACCATTTATTGTTGTTGCTTTTTGTCTTAGCTTTCCTGCCATGCTTGTTTTGCCTTGGCCTGTGCGCTATGCTGCTGCTTCTGTGTGTTTTGCTTTGGCCTGCTATGCATATTGTCTTGTGTGCTGTTATGCCGTTGCTTGCTTGCTGCATGTTTTTGCAATTTTTCTTTTCTTCTTTTTGTGAACCAAAGAGAAAAACTCTTTGTGATTTGCAATTTGGGAGAAAACTAAGACATGATAAAAAAACATCTCCCTCTTTGACTGATTCCCAAAGGCAAACCCTTATGATGACATAACAATCCATTAATCCCTGTTTGAATTTTTTTTCTTCATGTTTTGACCGCTAACCTCTTTTTTTTTGTTTCATGAGCACGATTATTGGACGATCCAAAGCGAGATTGACCGATGAAAATACCAAGGCGAGGATGAATGACTTGAAGATGAAGACTTGAAGAAACATAAATTATTTCTCTTTCTTTTTTTTGTAAACAAAACAAATGTAATTCGTATTCCAATAATTGTACTTCATTTTTCATACGCTTTGTAATCAGTCCAAAAATTGTAACGAATACGAAAGCTTGAACGATATATTTTTTTGAATGAATTCTCTTCTATGGAAATCAAACAAGTCTCGATCTTGTTTAAATTCTAAAATTCTCTCTTGAATTATTCGAACGCACATCTCAACTTAGTAACTTGAATCTCAAGAAATCATTAATAATAGTTATAACTTGTATTCCAAACAAAACATGTGCTTTATCTTCAAACTCTCAAACAAAACAAAATGAATGCTTAAGAATTTTATTCCACTGATTAATTCGAACCCAAAACACCGGTCGCTTTGAACCTTGATCTTCAAATCATGGCTGAAACACACTCGCACTTCTCGAACGGAATTCTGACTTTGACATTCAGCCCACCATAACTTGAAACTTAAGCAACAAAAACAAATATTGCTTATTATGAACCTTTAACCTCATTTTCCGAAGTGCTCGAACTCCACATTTGCCAATTCAACCTCCAAATTCTCGAATCAATGGCTTAAAGACTTAAAGAAGAAACTTGAAATGCGAGGAGGTGGAATTCTTGACCTAACGCACTGAGCTCTGGGCCATCCTCGAGGTAGGCAAAAGAAACATCCTCCCAGAAACCAAATACCCAAAACCCTAGCATCTTGACCAGCACATATAAGGAAATAAACCCTGAACTAGGCTCTGATAGGTTGAGCAAGAACCAACCTTATAACGTGATGACAAAATTCATTCCACGATCCACTAATCGAGAACCAGATGCGCTTACTTTTTACCTGATAAGAAAACCTCAAAACAAGATTAGACTTAAAGAGGGCGCAACCCTAAAACTTCAAACTAAAGCGCCTGATTCCCTGAGATGCGGGATATGCAAATGACTGAATAATAAAATGATGCAAATGGAATGCAAAGTTCAAAAACCAGACAAAAATAAAAGAGATAGGGCAAATTTGGGGTACGACAGGCCTGTTTCAGATGCAATGCTGAGGCAATGACTTCTGGCTTAGGATCTTCTTCCAGACCTGTGAAAGGCAACTGTTAAAGAATGGGTATATCCAACAGTTGAGAGAATTCTTCCATGGTAGGCACCAACTGATAATCTGGGAAGGTGAAACAGTGGTGCTTGGGATCAAAGAATTGAAAGAGTACACTCATCATCTTTTCATCAAAGTTTGCAGTAACTAGGTTGAGAAGTCGACCATGTCTCTTAGTGAACGCAAAAGTTTTAGGGACCTTGGATACTAGTTCCTTGAGTTGGGAAGGTATTTTCACAAAGCTGATTTAGATAGTATTTCTATGAGTGGAAGCCATGATCTGCAAAACAAAACAAAGATAAATTTCCTTGGTCCTTGAAATGGTTAGTGTAATAAGAATGGATGTTATGTTATGATGCATGATGACATGTTCAAACAGGATATATAAGCAAAACACACAATAAACCTTAGGTTCAAAGGCTTGCATGAGGATAAAGGTAAGTACCCTCTTGAAGTTTAGTTATTTTCAAACCTGTCTTAGAAAAGTAATTGGGTTCTAAAGATTCTCAATATCACTGATCATCCTTTATCGGGCATTGTTTCAGCTCAGGCAATATTTTCTCGCGCCCAAAATATCCCGAAAGTCTGATCTCAATGAGTGTAGCATCGAGTATCAACCAATCCTCACCTTTATACCGAGGCCGGCTATCTCACTACTTTCTAGTGGCCAAGTTTATTCAACTAAGGTTCTAAGGTCCGTTAGTGCTTCAGGACACCACGCGGCGGCTTCAAATTCTCCTCGTTTCCACACGAAGGATATCGGTACCAACCAAAGTGTCACACCAACACAGCCATCGCTTAAACCATATCGGTATACGCCGTACAATCTCCATTATCTATTGTTGTTTACCTAAAAAGTGTCCCCAGATTTGGGTGTAGGATCTTTAATAATACCCAAATAAAACCCTTGAATATAAAGCAAGAAAGACAATCAAGAGAAAGCAATTAAATATGACCTAGATCCTAAGGTTTACCCCACTTTATATTTTATTCCCCAGCAGAGTCGCCAGTTCTGTGATACGGTGGCAGAACCGACTGTTATACTGGTTTGCGTTTTGTATTCGCAAATGTCACAGTAAGCAAGAGTCTCCACCGACTTTTATTTCATCCAACTAAGGAAAAGGGAAAAGAACAGAAAAAACCTTTTTTCGAGAATATTTCTGAGTACGCGGAGTAGATTATAGAAAGGGAAGGTGTTAACACCCTTTCTATCCGTGGTTTTCCATGGGATCTTAGGTACTTGCTCATTTTTAAATTGCTTGTGAGTGCTTATTTTGAAAAGGTTTTACTCCGTGATGACTCTCGTATCAGTCCTCAAGAGTGTGACGAAGTTTGTTTTGAAAATAGTTTTGAAAAGTGTTTGTGTAAAAAGTTTTGTTTGAGCAAGTACCTAGGAACTAATCTACCTACTCGAATAAGGTATGTTCGTTTTCCTTTAGACAATGCTATCCTATTATTAAGGAATAGGTAGCACCATTGTTGGATTTTTAAAGGGACGTTCGAAGGGACGAAATGGTCTCTGAAGGCAACAAGTAAGGATACCTTAGCATTTCGAAGGGACTATTGTCATAAGATTAATTCGTAGGCAACTCGAGGGACAAGTAGGGACTATGATCTTTATGACGAATTTGAATCGTGGGTCATTGCTAAGGTATCCCTATGTTTGAGGGACACGACCATTATTTCCGAGACAACCGAGTGGAGTAAACCCTAGGAGTGAACATGTGCAGCAGTGTGCTTTTTCAGTTATATTTATCTTGCAGTTTAGTGATCTACGATTGATTCATTAATCATACACGCCTAGGTTGCTAACAATTATATACAAGCATACAAAATATAAAAGCGAGAAATTAAAAGTCCTACGCTATTACAAGGCTTTGGGGTAGATACATAAAGAATTGACTGAAAGCAAAATGCGGAAATAAAACCCTAATTAAGCTATTACGAATCAGGCACAGTTACATCAATAAAAAAAAAATCGTACATCAAAATAATAACGCGCTAGAATTAAAGCTGGAAAAGAGTTCAAAACCCTAAAAAAAACTAATTTGCTCATTAACATTTTTTGGATTTTTTATGAAATAGAGAATTTGAATTTAACCTAACTTTTCTAATTAATTTTTATTAATGAAAAGTAAAGTAAAGTTGATGAAATTAATTTATTTACAAAAAAATTAATTTATTAAAAAAAAGGAAACTAAGTTCTATTTTTGTGGTTTTGATTTTATGATTTTATAAAAAAAATTGATTAAAAAAAAGATAATTAAATTAAATAATGAATAAACAAAATTAATTAAAAAAGAATGAAGTGGTTAGAAAAATGGGCCTGAGGGGGGTGTAAAACCCAAACTGGAGGGGTGTTTGTTGAATTTGCCAAGGCCCAGATCCGGTTGGCCCATTGCAAGTGTTGGATCTGGTGTTATTGGATTGGGAACATCCACCATGGGACTGCATCCAAGAGCATTAGATCTGAGTGATGCATGATCTGATGATAATGGTGGGAAGTTGTATGGTACACTTCCATAGCCTGCAAGCACTGGATCCATAAGAATTTGTTTGGAAAATAGAAAAACGTTAGACTTGGGATTCGAACCCAGGTCCTCTCCTTTACCAACGCGCATCAACACCAACTGAGCTGCCAAGTCATTCATATATATAACAATAATAATATATTATATGTAAAAGAAAGTCGGTGTAAATGAAAACACGCTCAATTTCAAATGAGCCAACCAGATTGTGCCACGCCTTCGTCTTCCTCCGCTGGATGTCGTTTTAGCCTAGGGACTTTTGCCTACGTTCTCATGCATGTAACTACAACCCTGTGTTATTCAAAAATCTAGAACAAGCAATATAAATTTCATTGAAGACCATGAATCAACTGGGTTTGAAGCCCTGATCATCATAGTGTCCATGCCTAGCTCTAATTTTTCCTGTAGAAGGAAGCCCTAAAATGAACTCAGAAACCCTAAGAATGCCAAACCGTGATTCCTGTACTTAAAACTCAATTAAATGATTCAGCAAGCATCAAGACTTTGTAATAAACAAGAATGTATGATTGAATTCCATTAAAAGAGCATGCATGCATGTAATCAAAAATCAAAAATAATTGGATAACAGGGTTGCGGATTTTATGATTCAAGGTGCTTTGGTGCGTGCAAAAGGTGCAGTTAGGTTTAGGAGATTGCCAGGAACGTGTTGCAACCCTTAAATATCCTTGAGGATGGTTGTAGTATGGAATTTGCTCTGAGATTTTTTGACAAAAGTTCACTATGTTCTTGTCCGTTTCACACGATTTTTCTGCCTCCTTGTGCCTTGCATTTGTTGTGTATATGTACTAGACTGTATTAGGTTAACAAAAAACATGCACATCTTTGCCAATTATCAAGATTTGATTTGATTCCATCTTTGCATTATTTCTTTCTATATAATGAAAAATCATATCATTTTCATCCCAATCATCCTTGGCACGATTTGATTTGGTTTGACAACATATTTGCATTATGATTCCATTCAAAATCAGATCAAAAACAAATCTTCCATATTTTATATCATTTATTTGATTTAATTTGACTTTTAAATGATAAAAAATCAAAATAAATTAAATAAATAAAGTCAATAATATGTGGTAGAGTGTTTGGGTCGTGGATCATGTTGGAAGCATAATGCAAGCTTAAAAAGTTTGGCCCATTTGGCAAAAAATGCATTTGTGAGCACATTTGACTTTTGCCAATTTTTCAAAAATGGTCAACTTTGACAATGCATAACTCTTCCAATTTTGGCCCTAAAGAGGTGTTTTTTGACTTTTTATAAAGCTTAAGATGTCCCCTAAACAACCCTTTTTGTCTCATTTCAATTGGGTCTTCCATGTTCATGTAAGAAGCTTTGACCCAAAAGGTGTTTTTGTTGACTTTTCAAAAGGACCTATAATGTAGAAATTCATATCTTTTGATGGGTGCATTTCTTGAACTTGAGGGATGAAGATGAGTTGTAGGAGATTGGATTCTATTAAAAATGAGCCTTGGATGAGAAATTTTTGATGAAGTATGAGAAAGTTATGCTTGGTCAAAGTTTGGTTGACTTTTCCTCAAAAACCCTAATTTAGCAACTTTTGAGTTTTGATGAGTTAGGAGCATTTCTTGAGGAATCATGATCAACCCTTGATCAAATGATGAATATCCCTTCAAAAAGTTTATGTTGACCAAAAATCTTGAAGTTTGACTGTATGTGGGCCACTTTTGACTTTTGACCTAATACAGTCGATTCTCAAGCATCTGAGAAGTTGACTGAGCAAACTTCTTATGCAAGACTTGAAATTTGACATGGATGATCTTGAGAATATATTAGGACCATGGAGAGTACATGAGGTCTTTGAAATTCACCCATATTGATGAAAATGGAAACCCTAATTGGGGGTTCATTGCTTTAGAAGGGAGTTTATCTGGTCAACTCTTGGGTATCCTTGAGCAAGTTGAGTATCTCAATGAACATATATTGAGTAAAGTGAGAGGGAAAGTTTTTGGATACAACACCAGGACTAGACACGGCTATTGTGGTTTATCGTCTGCCAACTAAAGAAGATTGCCCTCCGATAAAGCAGAAGGTCCGTCGTATGCGACCTGAAATGTCAGAGAAGATCAAAGCAGATGTTATGAAACAGTTCAACACTAGGTTCGTAGCTTTCACTTCTTATCCCTAATGGGTTGCCAACGTAGTCCAGGTGTCTAAAAATTACGGTAAGGTGCGGATGTGTGTGGACTACCGAGATTTGAACAGGGCAAGCCCCAAGGATAACTTCCCGCTTCCCCACATTGACGTTTTGGTTGACAACACCGTGCTTCACAAGATCTTTTCCTTCATGGATGGTTTCTTTGGTTACAATTAGATCAAGATGGCACCCAAAGATATGGAGAAGACAACCTTTGTCACACAATGGGGCACTTTATGCTACAAAGTGATGCCGTTTGAGTTGAAGAATGTCGGGGCAACCTATCAGCGAGCCATAATAGTTTTGTTCCATGACATGATTCACCACGAGATAGAGGTTTATGTTGATGACATGATAGAAAGGTCTCAAATTGAGGAAGAGCACCTTGATCATCTACAAAAGTTGTTTGATAGGTTGAAGACGTACAAGCCTAGGTTAAATCCGAACAAGTGCACCTTCGGAGTAAGGTCTGGTAACTTCTAGATTTCATTGTCAGTGACAAGGGTATTCAGGTAGACCCGGCAAAAGTGAAAGCTATACAAGAGATGTCGGCTCCTCGCACTGAGAAGGAAGTTAGAGGTTTCTTGGGACGCCTAAATTACATTGCTAGGTTCATTTCCCATCTAACTGCTACTTGTGAGCCAATATTTAAACTCTTGAAGAAAGATCAAGTGGTAAAGTGGAATGACGAATTCCAGACTGCCTTCGAGAGAATCAAGGAATACCTTCAAGAGCCTCCAATTCTAATGCTTCCGATTGAATGAAGACCTTTGATAATATACTTAATAGTGTTAGATAATTCAATGGGGTGTGTGCTGGGGCAGCATGACGAGTCCGATCGAAAAGAGAATGCAATATACTACCTTAGCAAAAAGTTTACCAACTGTGATACAAGATACTCACTTCTCGAGAAAACTTGTTGCACTTTGGAATGGGCTGCTCGTCGACTAAGACAGTATATGTTTCCCAACACTACTTTGTTGATATCTAAGATGGATCCAATCATGTACATCTTCGAGAAGCCCGCTCTCTCTGAAAGAATAGCAAGATGAAAAATGATCTTAACCGAATATGATATCCAATACACGACCCAGAAAGAAATCAAGGGAAGTGTACTAGCTGATCATTTGGCTCATCAGGTTGTGGATGACTACCAGTCTATGAACTTTAAATTCCTAGATGAGAACATTATGTTAGTGACTGACTGTGAAGAACCTGGACCAGATGAAGGACTTGAAGAAGGATCCTGATGGACTATGGTTTTTGATGGAGCCTCCATCACACTCGGTAATGGCATCAGTGATGTAATCATATCTCCTGAGGGCTGTCATACTCCTTTCACCGCCAGATTATGTTTCAACTGTATCAACAACATGGTGGAGTATGAAGCATGCATCATGGGTCTCAAAGCTGCTATTGACCTGAGAATCAAGTTCTTGAGTGTTTTCGGTGATTCATCCTTGGTAATAATTCAAATAAAAGGAGAGAGGGATATGAAGCACCCTAATCTCATCCCTTACAAAGAACATATGCTGACATTGCTTCCACACTTTGAAGAGGTCACTTTTGAACATTTTCCACGAGAAGAGAATCAGTTAGCGGACGCGCTAGCTACTATGTCATCCATGTTCAAGGTCAGATGGGAAAATGAGGCTCCTCGGATCACTATTGAGAGGTTGGATGAACCGTCATACTTCTATGAGATTGACACTAAAGAGGTAGCAGACAAACCTTGGTTCCACGAAGTGAAAAGGTATCTTGAGGCTCAAGAATATCTTGAGGGGGCATCTTTCTATGATAAGAAGTTTCAGAGAAGATTCTCTGCAAAATTCTTCCTCAATAACGGAATCCTCTACAAGCGCAACCATGACTCTACTTTACTTCGGTGCGTAGACAAGAGCGAAGCAGAGAGGATTATGGAAGATTTACACAAAGGTACATTTGGCACCCATTCTAGTGGATATACCATGGCTAAAAAGATCCTACGGGCAGAATACTATTGGTCCACTATGGAAGTAGACTGTTATCAGGATTCCCGAACTTGTCTTAAATGCTAGATCTATGCTGATAAAATACATATACCTCTGGTTCCCTTAAATGTCTTGACGGCTCCCTGTCCATTTGCAATGTGGGGCATTAAAATGATCAGAGAGATTAGACCTACTACTTCCAATGGGCATCGCTTCATCCTGGTGGCCATTGATTACTTCACGAAGTGGGTCGAGGCTGCTTCTTTTGCTACTATTAACAAGAATGTCGTGGTGCGGTTTATCAAGCATAACCTGGTTTGTCAGTATGGTGTTCTAGAAATAATTATCACGGGCAATGGTAAAAATCTCAATAATACAGTGATCACCGAACTCTGTAAACAATTCAAGATCCAGCATCATAATTCTTCCCCTTTGTGATACGGTGGCAGAACCGACTGTTATACTGGTTTGCGTTTTTTGTTCGCAAATGTTATGGTAAGCAAGAGTCACCACCGACTTTTATTTCATCCAACAAAGGAAAAGGAAAAAGAACAGAAAAAACCTTTTTTCGAGATATTTCTGAGTACGGGGGGTAGATTATAGAAATGGAAGGTGTTAGCACCCCTTCTATCTGTGGTTTTCCATGGGCTCTTAGGTACTTGCTCATTTTTGAAATTGCTTGTGTGTGTTTGTTTTGAAAATTTTTGTTTTACTTCGTGATAACCCTTGTATCGTTCCTCAAGAGTGTGACAAAGTTGTTTTGAAAACTGTTTCGAAAAGTGTTTGTATGAAAAGTTTTTATTTTGAGCAAGTACTTAAGATTTCTACCTACTTGAAAAAATGTCTGTTCGTTTTCTTTAGACAGCGCTATCATACTATTTAGGAGTAGGTAGCTCCGTCGTTGGAATTTTAAAGGGACATTCGAAGGGACGAAATGGTCTATGAAGGAAACAAGTAAGGATACCTTAGAATTTCGAAGGGACTATCGTCATAAGATAAATTCGTAGGCAACTCGAGGGAAAAGTAGGGACTGTGATCTTTATGACGCCTTTGAATCGCGGGTCATTGCTAAGGTATCCCTACGTTCGAGGGACACGACCATTATTTTCGAGGCAACCGAGCAGGGTAAACCCTAGGAGTGAGCATGTGCAAGTGTGCTTGATTTAGTTATTTTTGTCTTTTTTATTAGGTGAGCTAACGTTTTAATTTACAGTCTTATCATACATGCCTAATTACTAACAGTTAATATATACAAAAATATAAAGTGCGGGAATTGTAAATGTACACTATTACATGGCTTTGGGACATTTACATAAAAGGTACAAAACAAAAAAAGGAATTTTAAACCTAGCCTATTACATCCCATAAAATAATGCGTGCGAGATGAGATCAAACATCTAAGAAGGAAAACCTAAAAAAGTATTCTAAGTAAACAATAAAATCTTTTTTTATTGTTTATTAATTTGTTAGAAAAAAAGAAATAATCTAAAATCTGAACTTAAGTTAAGAAAATAAATTTGAATCAAAGTTAACCTAATTCTAAATTCTTTTTATATTTTTATTAAGAAAAACAATTTAAATTAAAATGGACCTAAGTCTAATTGGTTTTAAGTTAATAAAATGAAATTAAAAATAATTAATTAATTGAATTAATTTTATATAAACCTAAATCTATTTTTTTTATTTTTTTTATTTTTTATCAGTAAAAAAAGGATTTTGGAAAATTAATAAATAATAACTAAAGAAAAAAAATAAGAAAAGAAATAACAAAAATATAGAAAATGGGCTTGGCTGTCAAGAGAAAATGGGGGGGGGGATTTGCTGAAAACGTTTGGCCCATTTAGGAGAAGCCCATCAGCTGGCTTGATTCAGTGAGGATCAACCTCAAGAGCATATGGTGTGCTTGCACGTTTGAAGTCTCTTGATTTAGATTGATCAAGATCTGATGGCTATGATCTGGAGAGCACACACTAGGCTTGCGTAACTAGGATACACTAGATTTGCAATCTACAATTGTTAGAAAAATAAAATGATGGACCTGGGACTCGAACCCAGGTCCCTTCCCTTCACAAAGAGCTTTTCTACCAACTGAGTTGGATGGTCATTCGTTGTATGAAATCATCCAATAATAATATATTAAAAAAGGGTCAATATTATAGAAACAAAAAAATGGCGCGCTGATTCATACGAGCCATTGGGAGGCCGTCATGCAGTTGTCTTCCACCTCTGTCTGTCGTTTTAGATCAAAGTTCCTATAGCGACAGTTTTTTATCCATCACTAAAAACCCTGCATTCAAAACAACAACAACACGCATAATAAATTTATGGTAAGGCCATGGATTAGTTGTCCTCAACCTCTTGAGCACCACAAGCCGCTTGGTTAGACCTAATTTTGGCTAAAACCAGAAATCCCAATTTTAGCTTGGAACCCTAACAATGGTGATATCCAATCCCTGTGCCAAACATCAAATCAAACCACACAGATAGCTTGCAAATACGAGCATGGTCAGTAATGCATGATTAGAAATTGTTTATAGTGCATGAATTAAACAAATAAAAATGAAAAAAAAAAGATGCAAACCGTGTGACTTGGTTATTGTGTTCTGATGCGTTCAAAGGCTCGAAAATGATTGGAATAGATTCAGGGAGCCTCCAGGAATAAACTAGAAATCTTGGTTTGGAGTAATGGAGGTTGGAAATTAAATTTCGAGTTGGACAACTTTTGTGATTTTTTTGCAAAGTAGAAAGGGTTCTCCAAGCTATATGGGCGTGAGTTAGGCTTGCTAGCATGCTTTATATATAGTGTGGAGTGAGGAGACACCATTAAAGGGAAAGAATCATGGTTATAACTCAATGTTTCCCAACAAAAATCAAACATATTCAAGGCCTTCCAATTTTTTCAAAACATGCCTTATCTTGCTTGAATGTATCTAGTCGCTTTAGCATGAAATTAAGGGCCTCTAAGTAAGCCATAACACTAGCCCACATGCCTAAACCCATTTCCAAATATTTTATACAATTTATTTTACATTTATTTAAAATAAATTAAAATAAATATGTAAAAAATAGGTAGAAAATAAAAGGCCATGCAAAAATAATATTAGAGGTCCTCTATAACCTTAGTAAGATGTTTGAACCTTCAAAAGCTAGGCCATTGACTCAAAAATCCAAATTTGCTCAGTGCACCATTCTTGAAATTTCCAAACTTCTCCCAACTTGGGAAATCCATAACTTGCTCAATTTTCATCTCATGGTGATGATCTTGGACTTTTTAGAAATCTTAGGATGTCCTCTAAGAAACCTTTTTGGTTTCATCTCAATTGAATCTTCCATGTTCATGTAAGAAGCTTTGACCCAAAAGGTATTTTTATTGACTTTTTGAAATGACCTATAATGTCTGAATTCATATCTTTTCATGAGTTCATTTCCTGACCTTGAGGGATGAAGATGCGTTGTAGGGAATTAGAGTCTATTCAAAATGAGCCTTAGATGAGAAATTTCTGATAAAGTATGAGAAAGTTATGATTGGTCAAAGTTTGGTTGACTTATCCCAAGAAACCCTAATTTAGCAATTATTGAGTTTTGATGAATTAGGAGAATTCCTTGGGGAATCATGATCAACCTTTGATAAAATTATGGATAATACTGCAAAATATTGATGTTGACCAAAAATCTTGAATTTTGACTGTATGAGGGTCACAGTTGACTTTTGACATAGTATAATTGATTTTCAAGCATTTGAGCAGTTGACTGAGTAAACTTGTTGTGCAAGGCTTGAAACTTGGCATGGATGATCTTGAGGCCATATTAAGACCATGGAAAAGATTTGAGACTTTTGGAGCTCACCCATCTTGATGAAAATGGAAACCTTAGTTTGAGGCTCATTACCTTAGGAGGAGGATTTGTCTGGTCAATCCTTAGGCATCCTTGGGCAAGTTGAAGACTTCAATGAGTATTTTTTGAGTAAAATGGGAGGGAAAATTTTAGGGTATAACAACTTCCCCTGTTCAATCTTCTTAAACCTGAGGATGTAGATTGGCTGGTCTACCTTTCGTGATCTGAAGGTAGAAGATGATTGAACACTAGAGTGCCCAGAAATTTGCACTCGCATGAAGTAATATTGATTGGTGATATTGGGAATGGGCTTACAGATTCCATTTGGAAGTTGACAGAGAATCGTCGGAGATGGGCTTAAAGATGCCATCCAAAAAAGATATCGGTCGCATAAGAGATTCCTTTGCGAGAATTCCTGTACCTGCCGTTGAGGAGGACTTCGCCGGGGAATTTTGATTTACGTCTTTGGAAATAGAGTATAGGAGCTTTGGTTGTCCATTACTCTACTAGGGAATTAACTCCTAATTGAGAAGGTGGTATTAAACTGCATATCTGGTCAGGGTCCAGGCTGCACAACGTCTTACTGGGGAAAGGTGAAATCGATCGTATCTGGTCGGGTCCCAGTCTTACAGTGTTGTAAACTGTTGTCTGGAGATAAGGGAGAAGGAACCTGGATAGTAGGGTTGCTTCGAAATGAAAGTCTGGATAGTAGGGCTTATGAGAAGGAACTTGGGTCGTAGGATTACTTCGAAATGAAAGCCTGGATAGTATGGCTATGAGAAGGAACATGGGTCATAGGGTTACTTCGAAATGAAAGCTTGGATAGTAGGGCTATGAGAAGGAACCTGGATAGTAGGGTTACTTAGAAATGAAATCCTGGAAATTAGGGCTATGAGAAGGAACTTGGGTCGTAAGGTTTCTTCGAAATGAAAGCTTGGATAGTAGGGTTATGAGAAGGAATCTGGGTCGTAGGGTTTCTTCGAAATGAAATCCTGGATAGTAGGGCTATGAGAAGGAGCCTGGGTCGTAGGGTTACTTCTAAATGAAAGCCTGGATAGTAGGGCTTATGGGAAGGAAACTGGATAGTAGGGTTACTTCGAGATGAAAGCCTGTATAGTAGGGCTATGAGAAGGAACCTGGATAGTAAGTGTTGTACCCCAAAATTTACCCTTTTTTCATACACGCATATTATTGGTTTTATGGTTATGGAATAAAGGTATATTTATCAAGCTTCTTCAGGTTACAAGTGACGTTTATTTCGCCAATGGATGTTCTTAGAGTATTTTCCGTGCTGAAGATCGGTTCCCCGTTTTTCAATGATTCGGGGTTCAAAGATTCACAAGTCCAACCCGGCGCGACATATTCGGGTGCTCTTTCGCCAAGATATCCCAAGTGACATATTCTCAAATTTAGGTTATGATTGGGAGTCAATTATTTAAAGAAGGTCTTCAAATGTGCGAGTTTTCTCGAAGAAATATGGTGAAAAAGTATGCTGAAAGTGCAGTTTTTACGCACTAAAAAATTCATAACTTGAAGATCATGGCTCGTTTGGAACCCGTTCCAGTGGCCAAAATTTTGTCTTGTTGTCATCTACGTTTTCATCTCTCATGGATGGAAGCCAATTTCGATTAGAAGGTCTTTAAAACTGCGGATTTATCAAGTATTTTCGTACAGAAAATTTGTGACAGAAGTTTATTTGCGTCATGTTCAGAAAATCATAACTTGGTCGATTTTCATCGTATTGAGCTGGTTCCAGCGCCAAAATTTCACAAATTGAGTTGGCTACATTTTCACATGAGGTATAGAGTTCTAACGGTAACCAAAAGGCCTTCGTTTATTTCCTAGAGTGCACGTGACGCGCCGAAAATACTGAATGCTGAATATTATTTCATCTCGGTCGAAACTTTGAAAATTCATAACTCGATCAATTTTTATCGGATCGGGCCCATCTTTTTACACAAGGTCACTGACTCAGAGATCTATAACTTTTCTTCAAATGTCGAGACCGGGTTATGCTCCGATCAATACCATTTTTTTATTGAAGAACGTGTCAGAGTTGACACTGTAGCGCAAAATAAGTTTGTCAGAGGCGAAACTTCAAAAATTCATAACTAATTCACTGTTATCTGATTGAGCTCATTTTTGGACATGAGTTAGTTCTTGATGTTGGATATATTTTGTTTTCACATTTCAACTTCAAAAATTGCACTTAAGTCTCAGCGATTTATCCTGGAATGCATCAGACTCAAGAGAACATTGGAGGCCCAATTGCACATTCAAAGCCCATATCTTTGCTCTAATTTGCATTATATAATCTCATTCTTTTCACACAAAGAACAACACGAGAAAAAAAACATTTTCCACAACCCTGTAAAAATATCAAATTCTTTCAAGAACCCTAAAAACCTTGAAATCCTTATTACAAACTCCCATCTCACTATAAACAAGTCATCCTTGTTACAAACCCACGTCTCACTACTTCTCCAGTAAGGGTAAGGTTGGTTTGATCTCCATGATCAAAAGGATATATAATTATTCATACATGTCATATCGGTTTTAATATTACAAAATTTCATATATTTACTTTATTTGTATTTCATGATATAGTAATTTATTTATTGTGTTCATGAGATTCAACACTGCAGATTTAGACAGGATCTCATGCAGGGTTATTATAAAATATTGAGGCCAAAACAGGACAACATCCAATGCATGACGAGGCAGACATCCGGAGAAGGTTAAGGACGTGGGTTCAACACTAACCCCTATTGGTTTTGGTTTCCTTCCATTCCTTTTATCTATTTTACCTATTTTCCTTCTTTCTGTTTAAAACATTTTTCATAAAACCTAATATTTTTCATAAACCTTTGATTTTCCCTCCTAAACTCGAATAATTAATTTTAGGTTTTTTAAAAATTTAATTTTCGGTTTTTTAAAAATTTAATTTTAGGTTTTACATTAATTTTGGGTCAACACCCACCCCTGACATTTGCATTATTTTTATTTTCTAACCCTATTTTTCATTTATGTTTCTTCCCCTATCTAATTTTTGGCAAACTTAATTCTTTCTTATTAATCATTACACATAAACCTTTTTTTCAAAATTAAAATTTTTTTAATTAAAATTAATTAGGTTTTAGGTTTTTTTAATTAACCTTTTTTTTCTCCAAAATTAACCTTTTTTTATTAATTCAAATTAATTAGATTTTTAGGTTTTTTTAATTAACCTTTTTTTAATTCGAATTAATTAGGTTTTTAGATTTTTTAATTAATCTTTTTTTTTTCAAAATTAACATTTTTTATTAATTAAAATTAATTAGGTTTTTTTAGGTTTATTTAATTAATTATCATAAATCTTATTTTTCATAAAAAAATCACCAAAACATTTTCTATTTTTATTTTCATCTTATTTTTATTTTCATAGATAAAGTGTATAGGGCGTGTTCAATTGTAATAGCGTAGCTTTATTTTTTTTGCTTTTATATATTTATCATTATCATGTAATTGCTTCCGGGATGTAATAGTTTTAGGATTTCTTTTCCGCTCTTTTCACTATTATGTAACTGCCCCAAAACTCTGTAATGGTTTAGGTTTACATTTCCGCATTTATCTCCTGCTACTATATTTTATGTAATGCTTAGATTAATAGGAATGTATGGAAAGATAAAAATAAACGATAGAAAACCCTAATTGCAAGATAAATATAACAGAAAAAATACACTGTTGCACACTTGCACCCCTAGGGTACTCCCAACTTGGTTGTCTCGTAAAATAATGGTCATGTCCCTCGAACGTAGGGATATCTTAGCAAAAGACCCTCAATCTAAAAGTCATCATAAAGATCATAGTCCCTTAACGTCCCTCGAGTTGCCTACGAGAAATGATCTTGTCCCTCGATGTTGCCTACGAATATATGATGACAGTCCATTCGAAATGCTAAGGTATCCTTACATGTTGCCTTAAATGACCATTATGTCCCTTTCGATAGTCCCTCAAACATCCAACGACTAGGGTTACCTACTCACTAATAGTAGGATAACACGGTCTAAAGGATAGGAGGAAAAGAACACCTTTTTTCGAGTAGGTAGATAATTGTTAGGTACTTGCTCAAAACAACAAATCTTTTACTTTCAAACGAACTTTTCAAACTAAAGTTTTCAAAACACTTCGTAACACTCTTGAGGATAGAAACAAGGGTTAAAACAAAGTAAAACAAGACTTTTCAAAGCAAGCACACACAAGCAATTTCAAAATGAGCAAGTACCTAAGAGCCCGTGGAAAACCACGAATAGAAAGGGTGCTAACACCTTCCCTTTCTATAATCTACCCGTACTCAGAAACATCTCGAAAAAGGTTTTTTCCGTTCTTTTTCCTTTTCCTTTGTTGGATGAAATAAAAGTCGGTGGAGACTCTTGCTTACCGCGACATTTTGCGAACAAAAAACGCAAATTAGTATTAACAGTCGATTCTACCACCGTATCACAGAACTGGAGACTCTGCTGGGGAGAAGTATAAAGTGGGGTTTATCTTAGGATTTAGGTAATTTTTAAATTACTTTCCTGTTTACTTTGCTCGCTTTATCTTTAAGGGGTTTTTGTTTTTGTATTATTAAAGGACTTACACCTAGATCTGGGGACACTTTTTAGGTAAACAACAATAGATCATGGAGACTGTATGGCGTAGAACGATATGGTATAAGCGATGGTTGTGTTGGTGTGACACTTTGGTTTGTACCGGTATCCTTCGTGTGCAAACGAGGAGAATACGGGGCCGCCGCGTGGTGTTGTGAAGCACTAACGGACCTTAGAACCTTAGTTGAACAAACTTTGCCATTAGAAAGTAGTGAGATAGCCGGCCTCGGTATAAAGTCGAGGATTGGTTGATACTCGATGCTACACTCATTGAGATAAGACTTTCAGGATATTTCGGCCGAAAGAAGAGATTACTTGAGCTGAAACAATGCCTGATAAAGGATGATCAGTGATATTGAGAATCTTTAGAACTCCGTTACTTTTCTAAGACAGGTTTGAAACCAACTAAACTTCAAGAGGATACTTACCTTAAACCTCATGCAAGCCTTTGAACCTAAGGTCTATTGTGTGTATGTGATTTATCCTGTTTGATCATGACATCATAAACATCATACCATATCATATCATGACTAACCATTTCAAGGATCTCGAGGGCCTGTGATGCAGGTTATGATAAATCAGACGTCTAGCAAGGGCCTGCGATGCAGGTTATGGTGAGCTTGACTGTCGTAGAAGGACTCTCAACGATACAAAGTTCTTCCATTAAAGCTGCAAAATTCAACTTCTGACATTTTCTTGTTTACCCTGTGAGATCCTTGAAAACATTGCATACATATATAATACATATAATTGCATAAGCAGGTTTCAAAGTAGGTCTCTCATGTTCTCGCTGTTAATTTCAGCAATGGCTCTCCAACAAGACAACAGAGATCTCCGAGCTCAAGATGCCAAGTTCAAGGAATTTCTCCTAAATCAATTCAAGGGGCAAGAAGATCTGAAAACACTCTCCACCGGGAATCTGACCAAGGAACGTCCCGACAACAACAAGGATGAACAATTGGAACAACTGCAAGCTGAGGTAGAAGCAATGAGAATCTAGATGCTGGGGCAGATGGCTCTTATCCAATACTTAGCTCGAGGACAAGAAGGGCTAAGAGCCTTCCTCAACAAGCTTCCCCAAGATGGATGCAGATCCATGAAACAAACAGTTAAAATTGTGGATCAAGGCATTAATCAGCCCCCAGTGAGAGAAGAGGTTGGTTTGGTTAGGAACAGACCTTTCCAGATTGCTACTACATCACAAGCCCAACCACAACCTCGCCAACGACAACGGGGAAATCGGCATAAGAAGAATACATCTCAAATACGCTTCACCGAAATTAACATGTCATTGGCTCAAGCATTGCAACGCATGTTGAAGGCCAATTTGGTTATGTTAAGGGACCCTCCTCAGAATCCCAACATAGCCTCCCCAAGGTACAATCCAAATGCAATATGCGTGTACCACTCCAACAGTCCTGGACATGACACCAATAATTGTTGGGTGTTGAGAAATAAAATTCAAGACCTGGTTGATGAGGGAGCGCTAGAATTCGCACAAGACGATCAAGTTGAGTTCTTCTGCCATCCCTCCAAGGCATACCATCTGAAGTGACAAGTTCTCACAAGAAGACTTTTCATTCATTAGAATTTTCAATGTGTAATTTTCTTTTGATTTATTTGAACATTTATTCATATCAAACCTCGTTATTTGATCAATGATTGCACATGTTTGTCTTGAATCAATTCATTCGTATTCACTATTTAAAAAATGTGTTCTTATTTCCTTTTGTGATATTCAACTCTCGATTAAAAACTCTAAGCCTTAGAGGGAGGATGACGAAAATGATACCACAATCTCTACAGTATGCTTTTGAACAGACCCTGCTGACGATGTACAGGTGTTGATTCAAATCCTAAACAGTGGAGTTATAAGGAAGATAATCCCTAGTCAACCCCTTCGAGCCAAAGAAGTAGGAGTTTTTCTTTTCACACAAATTAAAACCCTTAATCATAACTTGGGGCAGGGTAGTTTTCTCAGTTAATTCAGAGGCGCATTCAGTCACAATCTGCCGCTTCATACACAATGAATGGCACCGAAGACGTCCTTCCAAAACAAAAGGCGGTGATGGTTTCGTATAATCATCAAGACAGGCAGTCATTATTTTTCAAAAAAAAATCTCGCTAAGTCAAAACCTATGAAGGAGACTTAAGAAAAAAACGGGGGCATCCCGCTGACTGTAATCACAAAAGAAATAGTTCAAGCAAAAGAATGGATAACGAAAAAAAAAGAAAAGAGGTTACTACAAATCCTCGACAAAAAGAAGATTACAAAAATGACTGCCTTTTCAAAATAAATGTTCAATTTTTGAATCATCACCAAGTATCAGAGCAAATATTCCAGACTCAATCGGGATCTAAACGCACAATTAACTGAGCATAGGACTGAAAAACATCACGAAGAGCGGGTTGGGTACAAATAAAATTTGAGCCTTTATCCTTTGTTTCTTGAACCGTGAACCAGGCCACGTTATAACTCTTAAAAGTCCTAGCTGAAGCATGGGTTAGTTTGAGAGCACACTGTTACAAAGGTATCCTGACTCCTGTAGGCTTTGTTATGAATCTTGAGTTGATATCACATTCTTGCAAATTTTGTTTTACTACATAAAACACATTTTCAAAAAAACATTTCAAGACAAACATGAGTTTTGCATTCTTTAAATGACATTGTTTGCATATGACTAATTGTTTGACAGCAGAGAAATCCGCACAATGGATATTCAATGAACAAACATCCTCTCAATGGACAGAATCACCTCAGGGGGAAAGACACTTCCAATAACAGGTCTTCCATAATCAAGGGGCATGACATGATGTCTAAACACACCTGGGGAAGTCTCTCTAAAAGTGACAAATAACCAGGGGTAGATCTCCATCTAAATTGCTTGTGGCATTACGCACGCATTACAATAACGAATCATGTGCCATCAAGAAAACATTTTTGACAGTACTACAACACAACACTATGGACAGTGACAACTCTCTACATCCTAAAAGCGTCGACATAGTCGGAAAATACTACACATGAGAAAAAAGACCTGTTAGGTTGACACACCTAGGCAAAAATAAGGGAATCCCGACGAACTAAAAGGGTTCAGGCAAAAGTTAGGGATATACATAAAAAAAATCTGTACACCCGACAAGTCGAAAACATGAAAAGGCGGCTTGGGCAAAAAGGTATCCCAGTGGACTGAAAGCCCGAAAGGGCGGTCCAGGAAAAAGTTAGGGATTTAAAACGTAAGACTATGTCCTGTCACCTGTCTATTAGTGGAAGACTTATACCTTGATCAACATTCATCAAGAGCATAAGAATCGAGAAACGGTTCAGATACGATCCAAATACGGATGTCATTCTGCTACTTATTCAAGATTTTCATACATCGAGAAACAGTTCAGATACGCTCCAGATACGGATGCCATTCTGATACTCATTCAGATTTAGCTTTCATATACAGTTCAAATACGCTCTAGATACGGATGTCATTCTAATACTCATTCAGATTCAGCTTTCAGATACACTCCAGATATGGATGTCATTCTGATACTCATTCAGATTCAGCTTTCAGATATAGTTCAGATACGCTCCAGATACGGATTCCATTCTGATACTCATTCAGATTTAGCTTTCAGATACAATTCAGATACGCTCCAGATACGGATGCCATTTTGATACTCATTCAGATTTAGCTTTAAGATACAGTTCATATACGCTTCAGATACATATGCCATTCTAATACTCATTCAGATTTAACTTTCAGATACAGTTCAGATACGCTTCAGATATAGATGCCATTCTGATACTCATTCAGATTCATCTTTCAGATACAGTTCAGATATGCTCCAGATACGGATGTCATTCTGATACTCATTCAGATTCAGCTTTCTGAAACAATTCAAATATGATCCAGATATGGATGCCATTCTGACACTCATTCGACACATGTTTCAAGTACAATTCAGATACGATCCAGAGAAGGGTGTCATTCTGACACTCATTTGACACATGTTTCAAGTACAGTTCAAATACGATCCAGATACGAATGCCATTATGATACTCATTCAATACAACTTTTAGATACAGTTCAGATACGCTCCAGAGACGGATGCCATTCTGATACTCCTTAAGATTCAGCTTTCATATACAGTTCAGATACGCTCCAGATACAGATGTCATTCTGACACTCATTTGATACATGTTTCAAGTATAGTTTAGATACGATCCAGAGACGAATGTCATTCTGACACTCATTCAACACATGTTTTAAGTACAATTCAGATATAATCCATAGACGGATGTCATCCTGACACTCATTAAATACATGTTCAAGTACAATCACGACATAAATCCATCCACAAAATCTCTGCATGTACTTTTTCCATCATGGTACAAGGGGAAGAGACAGTTGGAAGAAAAGTCACTATCACATACAAGCTAGTGATACCTATATTCCCCACAGAGCCGAGACAACCAAGGTCCGACCTCCGTATCCCTAAGCAGGAATTCCTTCCCCAGCAGGCTCTTTCAGAAAGCTAATGTCTGTATTCCCTAGCCGAGCTTTATAATCATAAACAGTTTATAAAGTTTTCTCCCGAGCAGAGTTTATTTCTCTGTTAGCGGAAGCTCAATATCCAACAGAGCTCTTCTCTCCACCAATGGAAGTTCATCCCCAGCTGAGTTTATTTCTCCCAATCAGCAGATCTTCCAACAGAGTATTTCCCTTCCCTACAGAGTCATTCCCCCGCAGGATTATTCTCAAACAGAGTCTCTCCCGGCAGAATATTCTCAACCAGAATGGATGTAAATCTCTAGTTAATCATCTTCGGTCACTATCCCCAGCGAAAACGAAGAACTCAACTCCTTATACTTTCCAGTAGTAGCTCAGGATTTATTTTCCCCAGCTAGAGAATATCAAAATAGCATTGCATATCCATACATCATGGCATGTGCATACATATTATACAACACAATCTCATTTATTTTGAGAACATAATTACTCAATACATTTCATACATCATGATATTACATACGACTAACTCTTTACCTTTTAGGGAAAAATGCAATCAAGTTCTCACGAGTTCTCTCTGGTTCAGTCAAACCGACACCAAGGTTTCTATTCCTGTTGAAGATACTCCAACACTTTCTCTGGTTCAGTCAAACTGACACTAAGGTTTCTATTCTAGTTGAAGATGTTCTAAGACTTTCGTTTGGGTCAGCCGAATCGCCCCTAAGATTCCCATGATTTCTATGCCATTCAAAGTTAATCTGAGACCTCTCTCAGGACCAGTAAAATCGATACTAAGATTTATCTCCCAGTTGAAGTTCTCATAAATTTTCTCTGGTTCAGTCAAACCGACACTAAGGTTTCTATTCTAGTTGAAGATGTTATAAGACTTTCGTCTGGGTCAGCCGAATCACCACTAAGATTCCCCTGATTTCTATGCCAGTCAAAGTTATTCCGAGACCTCTCCCGGGATCAGTCAAATCGGTACTAAGATTTCTCTCCCAGTTGAAGTTAATCTGAGACCTTTCCTTGGTTCAGTCAAATCGATACTAAGATTTCTATTCCAGTTTAAAAGCTATGAAGCCCGGAAATCAACCGGATAACAGCTTAATTTCCCCGTCATACTTTGAAGCCTAGAGAACGACCAGATAATAGTACAAAATACTACAAAGCCTAGAATCGACCAGATAGTGGTATATCTTAAATTCAAGTTATGAAGCTCAGAAATCGACCCGATAATATCTTGATTTCTCCAAAATACTACAAAGCCTGGTATCGACCAGATAGTGGTATATCTCAAATTCAAGCTATGAAGCTCGGAAATCGACCGGATAATATCTTGATTTCTCCAAAATAATATGAAGCCTGGAATCGACCAGATAGTGGTATAAGACACCGTGAAGCCTGGCGCACGACCAGATAATAGTATAAGATGTTGTGAAGACTAAAGCACGAACAAATTGCGGTAAGAGACACTGTGAAGCCTGAAGCATGACCAGATAACAATATGAGGTACTGCGAAGTTTGGAATTTGACCAAATAACAATTTATCCATCCAATTACTATGAAGCTTGGAAATGATCGGATATTAGTATGCCTTAAATTCAAGTTGAAACCCGAATGCGACCGGATAACCACTTAATTCCTTCGGAAACCTGGAGCGGGACCAGATAACAGTTTTTGAGATTGCAAAGCCTGGAGCATGACCAAATAGCAAGTTTAATCTCATCTCCCAAGTAAGTCATTATAAAACCTAGAGCACGACCAGATAGCAGTCAATCTTATTATCCTCAGCAAATCACTGTAAGGCCTGGAGCACGACCAGATAGAAGTTCATTTTCATCTCCTCTACTAAGAGATTATTCGCCAATAGAGTAACGGACAACTGAAGTTCCTAAAATTCCATTTCTCCCAAGACATAGACCAACATTCCTCAACAGATTCCTCCTCAATGACAGGAACATGAACTCTCATTAAAGGACTATCTCGGGAAATCAACATCCTCTAGATGGCATCTTTAAGCCCATCTCCGACGATTCTCCGTCATATCTTTCGGATGGCATCTTTAAGCCCATCTCCGGTGACCTTCTGTCATCTCCTCCAAATGGCATATGTAAGCCCATTCCAGATACTACTTATATAGTCAATCATCATTATAGACGAGTGCAAATTTCTGGGCACTCTAGTGTTCAATCATCTTCCACCTTCAGATCACGAAAGGCAGACAAGCCAATCTAAATCTTCAGGTTTAAAAAGATTGAACAGGGGCAACTGTTGTACCCCAAAATTTACGCTCTTTTTATACATGCATTTTATTGGTTTTATGGTTATGGAATAAAGGTATATTTATCAAGCTTTTTTATGTTACAAGTGACGTTTATTTCGCAAATGGATATTCTCAGAGTATTTTCCGTGCTGAAGATCAGTTCGCTGTTTTGCAATGATTCAGAGTTCAAAGATTCACAAGTCCAACCCGGCGCGTTATATTCAGGTGCTCTTTCGCTAAGATATCCCAGGTGACATATTCTCAAATTTAGGTTATGCTTGAGAGCTAATTATTTAAAGAAGGTCTCATAATGTGCGAGTTTTCTCGAAGAAATATGGTGAAAAAGTATGCTGAAAGTGCAGTATTTACGCACTAAAAAATTCATAACTTGAAGATCATGGCTCGTTTTGAATCCCTTCCAGTGGCCAAAATTTCGTCTTGATGTCATCTACATTTTCATCTCTTACGGATGGAAGCCAATTTCGATCCGAAGGTCTTCAAAAATGCGGATTTATCAAATATTTTCGTACAGAAAATTTGTGACAGAAGTTTATTTACGTCATGTTCAGAAAATCATAACTTGGTCGACTTTCATTGTATTGAGATGATTCCAGCGCCAAAATTTCACAAATTGAGTTGGCTACGTTTTCGCAGGAGGTATCGAGTTCGAACGGTATCCAAAAAGTCTTTGTTTTTTTCCCAGAGTGTACGTGACGCACCGAAAATCCTGAATGTTGAATACTATTTCATCTCGATCGAAACTTCGAAAATTCATAACTCGGTCAATTTTTATCGTATTAGGCCCATCTTTTTACACAAGGTCACTGACTCATAGATCTACAACTTTTCTTCAAAATTTGAGACCGGGTTATGCTCCGATCAATACCAGATTTTATTGAAGAACGTGTCAGAGTTTACACTGTAGCCCAAAATAAGTTTATTTGAGGCGAAACTTCAAAAATTCATAACTAATTCACCATTTATCCTATTGAGCCCATTTTCGGACAGGATTTAGTTCTTGATGTCGACTACATTTTGTTTTCACATTTCAACTTCAAAAATTGCAACTAAGTCCCAGCGATTTAGCCTAGAATGCATTAGACTCAAGTGAATATTAGAGGCCCAATTGCACATTCAAAGCCGATATCTTTGCTCTAATTTCCATTATATAATCTCATTCTTTTCACACAAAGAACAACACGGAAAAAAAACATTTGCCACAACCCTATCAAAATATCAAATTCTTTAAAGAACCCTAAAATCCTTGAAATCCTTATTATAAACCCCCATCTCACTACAAACAAGTCATCATTGTTACAAACCCATGTCTCACTACTTCTCCAGTAAGGGTAAGGCTGGTTTGATCTTCATGATCAAAAGGGTATAGAAGCATTTGTACATGCCATATCGGTTTTAATATTACAAAATTTCATATATTTGCTTTATTTGTATTTCATGATATAGTAATTTATTTAATGTATTCATGAGATTCAACATTGTAGATTTAGACAGGATCCCATCCAGGGTTATTACAAAACACTGAGGCCAAAACAGAACAACCACCAATGCATGACGAGGAAGACATCCGAAGAAGGTTAAGAGCGTGGGTTCAACACCCACCCATATTGGTTTTGGTTTTCTTCCATTCCTTTTATCTATTTTACCTATTTTCCTTCTTTCTGTTTAAAACTTTTTTCATAAAACCTAATATTTTTCACAAACTTTTGATTTTTCCTCCTAAACTCGAACAATTAATTTTAGGTTTTTTTAAAATTTAATTTTAGGTTTTACATTAATTTTTGGGTCAACACTCACCACTGCTATTTGCATTATTTTTATTTTCTAACCCTATTTTTCATTGATGTTTCTTCCCCTATCTATTTTTTGGCAAACTTAATTCTTTCTTATTAATCATTACACATAAACCTTTTTTTCAAAATTAACTTTTTTTTAATTAAAATTAATTAGGTTTTAGGTTTTTTTAATTAACCTTTTTTTCTTTTCAAAATTAACCTTTTTTTATTAATTAAAATTAATTAGGATTTTAGGTTTTTTTCAATTAACCTTTTTTTCAAAATAAACTTTTTTTTTTAATTCGAATTAATTAGGTTTTTAGATTTTTTAATTAACCTTTTTTTTTCAAAATTAACATTTTTTATTAATTAAAATTAATTAGGTTTTTAAGGTTTATTTAATTAATTATCATAAATCATTTTTTCATAAAAAAATCACCAACATTTTTTCTTTTCTATTTTCATCTTATTTTTATTTTCCTAGATAAAGTGTATAGGGCGCGTTCAAATTGTAATAGCGTAGCTTTATTTTTCCCGCTTTTTATTTATTTATCATTATCATGTAATTTCTTCCGGGATGTAATAGTTTTAGGATTTCTTTTCCGCCCTCTTCACTATTATGTAACTACCCCAAAGCTCTATAATGACTTAGGTTTACATTTCCGCCTTTATCTCCTGCTACTATATTTTATGCAATGCTTAGATTAATAGGATTGTATGGAAATATAAAAATGAATGATAGAAAACCCTAATTGCAAGATAAATATAACCGAAAAAACACAATGTTGCACACTTGCACCCCTAGGGTACTCCACACTTGGTTTCCTCAGAAAACAATGGTCATGTCCCTCGAACGTAGGGATATCTTAGCAAAAGACCCTTAATCTAAAAGTCATCATAAAGATCACCGTCCCTTAACGTCTCTCGAGTTGCCTACAAAAAATGATCTTGTCCCTCGATGTTGCCTACGAATATATGATGACAGTCCCTTCGAAATGCTAAGGTATCCTTACATGTTGCCTTTAATGACCATTACGTCCCTTTTGATAGTCCCTCAAACATCCAATGAATAGGGTTACCTACTCACTAATAGTAGGATAAAAATTTCTAAAGGATAGGAAGAAAAGAACGCCTTTTTTCGAGTAGGTAGATAACTGTTAGGTACTTGCTCAAAACAACAAATATTTTACACCATACACTTTCAAACAAACTTTTCAAACTAAAGTTTTCAAAACACTTCGTAGCACTCTTGAGGACAGAAACAAGGGTAAAAACGAAGTAAAACAAAACTTTTCAAAGCAAGCACACACAAGAAATTTCAAAATGAGGAAGTACCTAAGAGCCCGTGGAAAACCACGGATAGAAAGGGTGCTAACACCTTCCCTTTCTATAATCTACCCCATGTACTTAGAAACATCTCGAAAAAGGTTTTTTCTGTTCTTTTTCCTTTTCCTGATTGGATAAAATAAAAGTGGGTGGCGACTCTTGCTTAACGCAACATTTTGCGAACACAAAACGTAAACCAGGATTAACAGTCGGTTCTTCCATCGTATCACAATAGGGTTACTTCGAGATGAAAGCCAGGATAGTAGGACTATGAGAAGGAACCTGGGTCGTAGGGTTTCTCCGAAATGAAATCCTGGATAGTAGGGCTATGAGAAGGAACCTGGGTCGTAGGGTTACCTCGAAATGAAAGCCTGGATAGTATGGCTTATGGGAAGAAACCTGGATAGTATGGTTACTTAGAGATGAAAGCCTGAATAGTAGGGCCATAAGAAGGAACCTGGATAGTAGGGTTACTTCGAGATGAAAGCCTGGATAGTAGGGCTATGAGAAGGAACCTGGATAGTAGGGTTACTTCGAGATGAAAGTCTGTATAGTAGGGCTTATGGAAAGGAACCTGGGTCATAGGGTTACTTCGAGAAAAATCCTGGATAGTAGAGCTACAGGAAGGAACCTGGATAGTAGGGTTACTTCATTTAGTTGTGTAGATTAGTTGACCCGTTTGATCTTCGGGAACTGATTATCCATTAGCTATCTGTAGATATGACATGTATAACTGCTGAAATTGTTGGTGATAATTGTCTTTCCTGAAAAGATAACAGGGTTAATTATATGTGTGATGCATGAAATACCTTGTGAGATGATGTTCTCAAAATAAATGAGGTTATGTTGTATATGATATGTATGCGTATGTCATGATGTATGTACATGAAATGCTATTAGGGACGTGTCTGAGTATGGGAAAATAAATCCCTGACTGCTGCTGGAGAGTATAGCATTCCTGACTGTTATAAAGAATTGTGGTTCTTCTACTTCCCCTGGGGATGGTGAATGGAAATGACTGTGCTGAAGATTTACCCTTTGTTATTTGTGGATATTTCGTCAGGGAGAGACTTTGTTTGAGAGTAGCTTTGTGGGGAATAATTTGGAAGGTGAATTTTCGTAGTTGAAGAAATAAGCTCTGTCGGGGATTGAGCTTCTGTATTCATAGAAATGAACTCTGCTTGGGGAGATAAAAATTATTATGATCCGCTCGCGATTATGAATTTTGGTTGGGGGATATAGCTGTCAGGTTTCTGAAAGACCCTGGCTGGGGAGACTACTCCCTGTTGTGGGAAAGCTGATATCAATGCTTTACCCTGTGGGGAGTGTAGACGTTACAAGATCGTATGTACTGATGAATATGCTTTAAATTTGTCTCTGCCCTGGTACCTGCTGGACAGAGTAACTGTCGGGTTCGACATTTCTTATTTTTGCCCCTATTTCTTAAGTTACGAGCAATTGTCTTTTCTTTTCTTATGTATATGTTTATGAGCAGCAATCATATTCAAATGCATATGTCAAGAATAAACCATTGGACGTTCTTGCAAAACACAACAGAAAAAGAAAAACAAATAGTTTTGTAAAAATGATTTGTATTAATTTTCAAAGTTGGCCTGTAATAGGCGTTTTTATACAAGGGGACTGACGCTCTAGTAAGAAAATGCTGCCGTAAAAATAGAAGCTATACAATTTTGTGTAAAAAGGAAAAAACAGCTATGTGCAACAATCCCATTGGGTTCCAACTCTGCTATTTCCCCTATGTCTTCGAACGTCTCATCATTTTGCTTCTTGCCCGAAGTTGATTAGGTTGATCGGTGTCGTTCGAGCTTGATAGTTGATTATGAGGTCTGGTCGCAAGATGATCCAATGGGACATAGTGATACGCTTTACATCCCTAACTTTTTCCTGGACCGCCCTTTCGGTTTTTCAGTCCACCGGGATACTCATTTTTGTCCCAAGTTGCCCTTTCAGGTTTTCGACTTGCCGGGTGTAAAGATTTTTTTTTAATTTTAATCCCTTATTTTTTCCCGAACCCTTTTGGTTCGTCGAGAAGCCCTTATTTTTTCCTAGGCAAGTCAACCTAGCGGGTCTTTTATCATGCATAGTATCTTTTCACTATGTCTGCATTGACAGGGTGAGGAAGGTCGTCACCGTCCATGGTGGTTAGAATCATGGCTCCACACGAGATAATGTTTTTAATCACAAATGGCCCTTCGTAGGTGGGAGTCCATTTTCCCCTGGAATCACCTTGCGGCAGTATGATGCGCTTGATTACTAGATCCCCGACTTGATATTCTTGACATCTGACTTTCTTGTTAAAATCCTTGATCATTCGCTTTTGATACGTATGACCATGATAGATAGTAGTAAGTCTCTTCTTGTCGATCAGATTTAGTTGATCAAGTCGAGTCTGGATACAGTCGTCTTCATTCAAACCCGCATCTCTCATAATCCTTAAAGAAGGAATTTGGACCTCAATAGGTAGAACTGCCTCCATGCCATGTACCAGAGAGTAGGATGTTGCCTCTATCGATGTTCGTGCTGAGGTACGGTACCCATGAAGAGCGAATAGTAACATATCATGCCAGTCTTTGTATGTCACCGTCATCTACTGTATAATCTTTTTGATGTTCTTGTTTGCCGCTTCGACAATTCCATTCATCTTCGGTCGGTAGGGAGAAGAGTTATGATGTTGTATCTTGAATTGTTTACAGAGCTCGGTGATCATCGTGTTGTTGAGATTTGTACCATTGTCAGTAATAATTCTTTCTAGCACACCATACCGACAGATCAGATTATTTTAGATAAACTGCGCCACGACGTTCTTGGTAACCGTAGCAAAGGAGGTCGCCTCAACCCACTTTGTGAAGTAATCAATGGCCACCAGGATGAAGCAATGTCCATTGGAAGCGGTAGGCCTGATTTCTCCGGTCATGTCAATTCCCCACATTGAAAGGGCCACGGAGCTGTCAAAAGATTCAAAGGAATCGGAGGCACATGCACCTTATCAGCATAAATTTGGAACTTATGACAAGTTCAAGAATGTTGATAACAATCTGCTTCTATAGTGGACCAGTAGTATCCTGCCCGTAGGATCTTCTTAGCCATGGTATGTCCATTAGAATGGGTTCCGAAGGTACCTTCATGTGTATCTGTCATAATCCTTTTTGCTTCGCTTTTGTCTACACACCGCAGTAAGGTAGAGTCATGGTTGCGCTTGTAGAGGATTCCATTACTGAGGAAGAATTTCAAAACGAACCTTCTTAGAAACTTCATATCATTTACAGATGCCCCTTCGGGATACTCCTAAGTCTCGAGGTACTTCTTCACTTCATGAAACTAGGGTTTATCTGCCACCTCTTCGGTATCAATATCACAACAGTGCGCTGGTTTATCCAACCTCTCAATGGTGATTCGGGGAGCTTCGTTGTCCCACTTGACTTTGAACATGGAAGACATGGTAGCTAGTGCGTCCGCTAACTGATTCTCCTCTCGTGGGAAATGTTCAAAGGTTACCTCCTCAAAGTGTGGGAGCAATGTCAGTACATGTTCTTTGTATGGGATGAGATTTTGATGCTTCCTATCCCATTCGCCTTTGATCTGACTTATCACTAAGGCTGAATCCCCAAAGACATTTAAGAACTTGATCCTGAGGTCAATAGCGGCTTTGAGACCCATGATGCAGGCTTCGTACTCCGCCATGTTGTTAGTGCAGTTGAAACATAGTCGAACGGTGAAAGGAGTATGACAGCCCTCAGGAAATATGATTACAGCGCTGATGCCATTACCAAGTGTGTTCGAAGCTCCGTCAAAAACCATAGTCCATCGGGATCCTTCCTTAGGTCCTTCATTCGGTCCAGGTTCTTCATAGTCAGTTACCAGCATAATATTCTCATCCGGGAACTCAAAATTCATGGACTGGTAGTCATCTACGGCCTGATGAGCCAAATGATCAGCCAATACACTCCCCTTGATTGCTTTCTGGATTGTATATTGTATATCATATTCACTTAAGATCAGCTACCATCTCGCTATTCTTCGGAGAGAGTTGGTTTCTCGAAGATGTACTTGATTGGATCCATCTTAGATATCAACAAAGTAGTGTGGGTCAGCATATACTGTCTTAGCCGGTGAGCAGCCCATGCCAAAGCGTAGCAAGTTTTCTTGAGCAGTGAGTATATTGTCTCTTAGTCAGTAAACTTTTTTCTAAGATAGTATATTGCGTGCTCTTTTCGACCAGACACATCATGCTGCCCCAGCACACACCCCATTGAATTGTCTAGCACTGTTAAGTACAATATCAAAGGTCTTCCTTCAACCGGAGGCATCAGAATCAGTGGTTCTTGAAGGTATTCTTTGATTCTTTCAAAGGTTGCCTGGCATTCGTCATTCCATTTTACCACTTGATCTTTCTTCAAAAGCTTGAAGATGGGCTCACAAGTAGCAGTTAGATGTGAAATGAACCTGGTGATACAATTCAAGCATCCTAAGAAACCTCTAACTTCTTTCTCTGTACGGGGAGTCGACATATCTTGTATGGCCTTTACCTTTGCAGGGTCTACTTGAATACCTTTGTCACTCACGATGAAACCCAAAAGCTTACCAGACCTTACCCCGAAGGTGCACTTGTTCGGATTCAACCTCAGCTTGCATGTCTTCAACCTGTCGAACAACTTGTAGATGATCAAGGCGCTCTTCCTCGGTTTGAGACCTCATGGCATCAACATAAACCTTTATCTCGTGGTGAATCATATCATGGAACAAGGCGACCATGGCTCGCTGATAAGTTTCCCCAGCATTCTTCAATCCAAAAGGCATCACCTTGTAACAGAAGGAGCCCCACTGTGTGATGAAGGTTGTCTTCTCCATGTCTTCAGGAGCCATCTTGATCTGGTTGTAGCTAGAGAAACCATCCATGAAGGAGAAGATTTTGTGTTGCACGGTGTTATCAACCAGAACATCAATGCGGGGAAGGGGAAGTCATCCATGGGGCTCGCCTTGTTCATATCTCTGTAATCCACACACATCCGTACCATGTCGTCCTTCTTAGGTACCAGAACAATGTTAGCAGCCCACTACAGACAGGCGGTGACAGCTAAGAACCCTGCGTCGAACTGCTTCATGACCTCTGCCTTAATCTTCTCTGACATTTCAGGGCGCATACAACGAACCATCTGTTTAACCGGAGGACAATCTTCCTTAGTCGGCAGACGATGTACCATAATATCAGTGTCTAAACAAGGCATGTCTTCATATGACCAGGCGAAGATCTCAACATAGTCATGCAACATCCGTATCAACTACTGTTTGACCTTAACTTCAAGATTTGGCGGATTTTGACTTCCTTTCTATCCACCTCTGTGCCCAAGTTTATCGTCTCAACAGGCTCTTCATGAGGCTGTATAGCCCTTTCTTCATGTTGTAACAGTCTAGCAAGCTCTCCAGGCACCACACAATCGTCCTCACCTTCGTCCTCGGCTTGGTTGATCAGATTTTCCAAGTCATAACCAGTAGTAGCAGAACTGTTGTCAATGGGATCCAGAGTGGATATGGATCTGCAGTATGATACGTGAATGTGTGTAAGAGTATAGTTGTTTTGATAAAGTGAAAGCAAAAAAGAAAAAATAAAGAGCGAAAAATTTGTATGCAAGGAACATCCAATGTTTTATTGATGATATATGAAATGATACATAATATCCCTCACAAACAAAACCAATGTGCCTCGAGCAAGACACAAGACTGTAGAGTTTAAATTGTTTATTACAATCTTGGGAAACAAGTAAGACAATTAATGCGGAATAAAAGAAACTGGTATAAAATCTCTAGCCGTCCAATTACTCGGTCCACCGTTGGTAGTTGGGTAGATCCAGCTGTCAATGTCAGAGTCTTCTTCACTGTTTTCAATGGCATTAATTCCCTGATTGCTGATGCGTAGGGGAGGTCCTCCAGCTCGAGCGCGACGAACAACCCTTTGAGCTCCTGAAGTAAAGCCCAAACCAAACTTGTTAGTTTTGTGAGTAAAATCAGGGAGTTGTCCCCAGTTTGTATACCCACTTTTTTCAACCACTACTCTGGCGTCTTTGAGAGAAGCCATCTTCAGAAAAGGTTTGGTGTCGGTAATAGTCTCAGTCGATGCCAAAATCTGGGGAACCTCTTCAAAGTTTTGACAAGGAGTATCTATGAATTCCCCGTCCATCTCCACATACTTGAAGGAGTTCAGGTGGCTTACCATATACTCCTCTTCGCCATGCACAATGACAATCTTCCCCTTCACCGGATACTTCAGCATTTGGTGCAGTGTAGAGGTAACAGCCCCAGCTTCATGGATCCAAGGACAACCCAACAAACAAGAATATGACGGCCTGATGTCCATCACAAAGAAGGTGGACTCAAAGGTTTGAGAGCCTACCTTGGCAGGGGTGTCTACCTCCCCATGCACCATTCTCTTCGACCCGTCAAAATCCCTTACCACAATATTACTAGGCTTTAAGGTCAAGCCTTCACAATCCAACCAATCGAGAGCCTTTTTAGGCAAAACATTCAGCGAAGACCCAGTATCCACCAGCACATGAGCCATAGTGGTGCCCCTGCATTCGATCGAGACATGTAGAGCATCATTATTCTTCCTTCCATTCAGTGTCAAGTCGGCATCTGAAAAACCCAGCCCATTGTCAGCAGTCAAACTTGCTACACAGTCTTTGAATTGATCAGCCGAGGTATCTTGTGGCACATGCATAGTCTTGAGGAGTGCGATCAAAGCCTTCGTATGAGCCTCGGAACACAACAACAGAGAAAACATGGATATCTTCGAGGGGATCTTCCCCAGCTGCTCGACCACATTGTAGTCGCTATTTTTAATTATTTTTAATATTTCCTCTATCTCTTGCTTAGAGGCTTCTACGACAATCTTTCTATGTGCCTCCGCCCGGGAAGGCTCATCTATAGCTTCTTTGCCTCGGGTCCCAGATGACTCGACGACAGGAGTGACAATTGGAGTAAGAACAAGAGTAATAGTTGAAGTACCGGTAGGAATAGCAGGTGAAATCACAACAGGCCTATTGACAGTATTTGGGGAAATATCGGGAGAGAAAACCCTTCCACTTCTGGTAATCTTACTGGTCCCGACAATGTAACTGACATCGGGATCAGCCTCTTCATTCTTAAGATTTTTTTTAATTCCATGATAGTAAACATTGGCGCCATAATGCCAAGGGACAGCTTTATCCGAGGTGTATGGGACAGGACCAGGAAAGGTGATTATTAACGGAGAAACTCTCGGAGCGGATGTAATCCTAATAGGTCTTCTCGAGGAGACCTTGGAAGGATTGGCGAAAATGGTTATAATAGCAACATCTTTGAATGGAACAAATGGAACCAAAGTTTTCTCGAACAAAATTTTTCTATTGTCGATCTGGCACTGAACACCTGTCTTTAGCAAATGGCAACCAGAAGGCAGAGATGAACACATGTGGCAACCTTCACCACAACCCGAAAATAAACCGGCCAATAACAAATTCTTCTTAACAGTCATAAGAGGAGTAGAAACTTCATCAACTTAGGTCACAAATAGATCGGTATAAACAACGTTAACTCCACGGTTGTGCTTAGGCATGGGAGAAGTTATGACATTGGGCTTCTCCGGAGAATCGAAATCAATCTCCTTGGCTTCAATCAGATCCTGTATTTTATTTCTTAGAGCCCAGCAGTCATTTATATCATGACCAGGACTCTCAGAACGGTACTGTTGTACCCCAAAATTTCCCCTCCCATTTTACTCAACAAATGTCAAGTAAGGTCCGCAAGTTGCTCAAGGAAGCCCAAGAGTTGACCAGATAAACTCTCTCCTAAGGTAGTATACCTCAAATTAGGGTTCCATCTTCATCAAGATGTGTGAACCACAAAGGACTCAAATGCTCACCATTTTCCTAATATGTTCTAAAGAACATCCATGTCAAGTTTCAAGCCTTGCAGAAGAAATTTGCTCAGTCAATTGCTCAAATGCCTGAAAATCAACTTTGCTAGGTCAAAAGTTAACTGTGGCCCACATACAGTAAAACTTCAAGATTTTTGGTCAACATCCTCAATTTGAAGTATTATCCATCATTTTATCAAGGGTTGATCATGATTCCTCAAGGATTTCTCACAATTCATCAACACCCAAAAGTTGCTAAATTAGGGTTTTATAGGAAATGTCAACTCAACTTTGACCAAACATAACTTTCTCATACTTTATCAAAAATGACCCATCCAAAGCTCATTTTGTATAGGATGAAATTCTTTACAATTCATCTTCAGCTCCCAAGTTCAGAATATGCACTCACAAAAAGATATGAATTTTGACATTATAGGTCCTTTTGAAAAGTCAACAAAAACACCTTTTGGGTCAAAGCTTCATACATTAACATGGAAGACTCAATTGAGATGAGACCAAAAGTGTTGTTTATAGGACATACTAAGATTTCTAAAAAGTCCAAGAACACCTCTCTAGGGTCAAAATTGAGAGAGTTATGCATTGTCCAAGTTGACCATTTTTGCAAAATTGCCAAAAGTCAAATGTGCTCAAATTTGCATTTTTTTGCTAAATGAGCCCAACTTTTTATGCTTGCACCTCAATTATAATGTGGTACACGACTCAAATGTTCACTCACCCATTATATGCTTCATTTTTCAATTTATTTTTATTTTTCATTAATTAAAAAGTGAATTAAATCAAATAAATGATGAAAATTAACAAAGATATGATTTGATTGGTTTTTTTGACAGATTGGCAATCAAGATATGCTGAGTCTACAAGATCAATTTGAATCAATGGCAATTGGTACAAGAAAGGCATGATTTGGATCAAAATAGGAACATATCATACAACTTGAAAATCAAATCAAATCTTGGATAAATGCAAAGATTCATTCCAAGTTTGTTAACCTAATTCACTCTAGGTTATATAATGAAGAATTCTAGATCAAAAAACAAGGGTGAGAGGTCGTGAGAAGCAGAGAAAAAAACTGAAAAATTTTGGAAAAAAGGGTGATTCGATTTTCAGGTTAGGGGATGATTCAAAGTAATCTAAGGCTAGCAATCTCTTCCTGGGCGTGCACTGAAGAAATTCCAATCATTCCCAAGTCCTCAAACCATCAGAAACGCAAGCTACACATCACGGTTTGCATCCTCTAAACTGAAACTTGTTCTTCTAGTTTTATGCGTTTTCAGTTTAATTTGTTTGCATATACATGTTTATGATCATGCTAGGAAGCTTTTTGATAGCCTGGATTTAAGCTTTGATGTAGGAATATCTATTTTCCATTACTAGGGTTCGAAAGCTCAAAATTGGGGCTTTCTCTTTTAGGGAAAATTAAGAGGAATTCTGGATACCATTAGACTCAAGGCTTAATTCTTGATTGATCCCTAGCTTTGTTTTCAATTTATATTGCCTATATCACATATTTGAATCACGCAGGTTTTTAGCTACAAACCAAATCTGTTGCTATAGCTTATAGTGACGGGAAATTACCGTTGGTAAAGGTCTGTGGCCTAAAGCCAGGGGTCAGGGAAGTAGATGAGGCGTGGCAGGCCATGAATGGTCGGTTTAAATTTAGCTTGCATTTTCTGAATCTATTGTGTATTGTGCTTATATTGTTTTGTTTTTATTATATAAACAAAAGAAAATAGTAGCGCAGTTGGCAAGCAAGCATTGGATTTGAGTATAAGGACCTGGGTTCGATCCCCATGTCCCAGTGTTTTCATTTATATTATTTTCAGTCAGTTGATCTAGCGCATTGCTCTTCTTGGTGACAACCATACATCATCAACATTCATCCATTGGATGCCCAGCTAGCCAGATCCAACGCCTCTCCAATGAAGGACCATGATATACATTCAAGTCAACGTTGCACCAGATCAGGCGTGGTCAACCAGGCTGGGAGTATTTGGGCCAAGAAAATCAGATTTGCACCCCCCAGCATGCTATTCAACATAGGCCCATCTCTTCACTTTTTTATTTCTTCTTATTTTTTTAATTCTTTTATTATTTTCCTTAATTATTTTAATTAACAAAAATAAATCACTTTCTTTAATTTTTTAAAAAATCATAAAATCAAGAATTCATAAAAATTAGAATTATATTTTTTTA
The DNA here is from genome assembly GCA_948472305.1 of Vicia faba. NCBI lineage: Eukaryota > Viridiplantae > Streptophyta > Magnoliopsida > Fabales > Fabaceae > Vicia > Vicia faba. The sequence continues at coordinate 1,164,482,848 of OX451735.1, read as the reverse complement.
ATCAAATTTAGTTTTGTTAATTAATTAGATTAATATTTAAATTAGGGTAACTTTAATTTGTTTTTTTTACAATTAAAATTAAATTAGAAAATTAGGTTAACTTTTGATTTAATTTTTCTATTTTTTCTCAAATAAAACAAAAAATACAAAAATAGGTTGTTTAGAATTAATTTATTTATTTTCAAAAATTAACATTAATTAGAACTTAGGATTTTCTTTTAATTTAATTCTCCATTATTTTCTTAAATAATAAAACATGACAAAAAACTTTTTTTTCTTTAATTAATCGCAAGTAGGATTAGTCAAAAGGTCAAAACCCTAATCGCCTCGCATTTAATTCGCCGCGCGGTTGTTAATTATTTTGCCAATATTTTGTAATTGTTCAGGGTTTGTAATAGTTAATTTAGGGTTTTTATTTACTGTTTAAATCCCCGATTTTTTGGTTATGTAATTAATCCCCCTCCCCGAAGCCTTGTAATAGCTAGGTTTATTTTCTCGCATTTTTAATTTCCGCAAATATTTAACTGTCTAGATGTATGCTAATAGGATTGTATGGCAATAATGCATGACAAAATTAAAATGGTTAGAAAACCCTAATGTGCAAAGATAATAAACTGAATATAAATCACTCGCACATATCACTCTTAGAGTATACTCTCACTTCAGTTGCCTTCGGTAAACGATCATTAAGCATAGGGTGTCTTAGTGGTGGCCCTCCAGTCTAAAAGATCAAATTGTCCCATTCGAATGTTGCCTCGGAAATGTCGCCTCGAAAATATCTTAAGACTCTAAGGTTACTACTAATATGTCCTAACATTGCTTTAATGATCGTACATCCCTTTCGAATCGACCCTTACAAATTCCAACGATGGTGCTACCTATTTCTCAATAGTAGGCTAGTGCTGCCTAAAGGAAACAAGAACAGAAACGATTTTTTTCGAGTAGGTAGATGCTAGTAAGTACTTGCTCAAATTAAAACTTTTCACACTTACACTTTCCAAACAAATTTTCAAAACAACTTCGTCACTCCCTTGAGGACTGATATAAGGGTTATCGCAAAGTAAAACATTTTTCAAAAACAAAGCACACACGAGCAATTTAAAAAAGAGAAAGTACCTAAGAGCCCATGAAAAACCATGGATAGAAAGGGTGCTAACACCTTCCCTTTCTATAATCTACCCCCCGTACTCAAAATCTCGAAAAAGGATTTTTTCTGTACTTTTTTCCTTTCCAATCGGATGAAATAAAAGTCGGCGGCGACTCTTGCTTACCGCGACATTTTGCGAACAAAAAAAGAAAAACGCAAACCAATATTAAACAGTCGGTTCTGCCAACATATCATTGAACTGGAGACTCTGCTGGGGACATAATAAGTGGGGTATACCTTAGGATCTAGGTCATTTAAATTGCTTCTCTTGATTGCTTTGTTTGCTTTATTTTTGAGGGCTTTGTTTGGGGTTACTATAGATCCTACACTCGGATCTGGGGAAAACCTTTTAGGTAAGTAGCAATAGACTGTGAGGGAACTGTACGGCATAGACCGATACGGTTGAAGTAGTAGCTACGTTGGTGTGGCACTTTGATTGGTATCGGTATCCCTTGTGGTGAAACGAGGAGAATACGGTGCAACTGCATGGTGTTGTGAAGCATCAACTTACCTTAGAACCTTTAATTGCCCAACTTAGCCATTAGAATGTAGCGGGATAGCCAGCCTTGGTGTAGAGCTGAGAACTGGTTGATACTCGATGCTACACTCATTGAGATCATACTTTCGGAATATTTCGGCCGCAAGAAAAGATTGCGTGAGCTGAAACCATGACCGATGAAGGATGGTCAGTGATATTGAGATCCTCTAGAACCCGGTTACTTTTCTAGGACAGGTTTGAAACCAACTTAACTTCAATAGGGTATTACCTTTGACCTCACGCAAGCTTTAAACCTAAGGGCTTTGTGTGATTTGACTGTGTTTGCAATACCTGTGTTTGCTATACATGTGGTTTATCATGACATCAAGCATCATAACATGGCATTCATGCTTCATTACACTAACTATTTCAAAGACCAAGGGAATTTATCTTTGTTCTGTTTTGCAGATCATGGCTTCCGTGCGTAGAAATACTATCCGAAACAGCATTGTGGAGATACCTTCCCAGCTCAAAGAGCTAGTATCAAGAGTTTCTGAAACTTCTATTTTCATTAAGAGACACGGTCAACTTCTCAGTCTGGTAACTTCGAACCCTGATGAATAGATGATGAGCGTACTTTTTCAGTTCTTCGATCCCAAGCATCACTGCTTCACCTTTCTAGATTATCAGTTGGTACTCACCTTGGAAGAATTCTCTCAGCTATTGGGCATATCCATTCTTGAGCAGGTACCCTTCACAGGTATAGAAGAAGTTCCTAAGCCAGAAGTCATTGCCTCAGCTTTGCATTTGAAACGGGCCGACGTGGTATCCAATTGGGAAACTCGAAGCGGAGTCGAGGGTTTTCTAGCCAAATTTCTAATAGACCAGGCTCAACTATTTTGGGATGATATGGATTTTCAGGATTTTGAGGATGTCTTGGCTCTTCTAATCTATGGTTTAGTTCTCTTCCCTAATCCAGACTCCTTCGTAGATGTGAATGTTATTAAGATTTTCCTTTCTCACAACCATGTGCCTACCTTGCTTGGAGATATTTTTCACGCTCTCCATACTAGTACCATGAAGAGAAGAGGGAATATTATATGTTGCATGTCGTTCTTGTCGAGGTGGTTTATTTCTCACCTCCCTAGGTCTGTACTGAAGAACGAAGAAGGTTTGGGTTGGTCGCACAGAATAATGTCACTCGCTCATACGGATATTCTTTGGTGTTCTCGAGCTTTGGAAGACATTGCTATTATTGACTGTTGTGGGGAGTACCCTAATGTCCCATTACTTGGTATCAGAGGGGGTATAACTTACAATCCTTGTCTAGCCTTGCGACAATTTGGTCATGCTCGAAGGGATGGTCCCCATGAGTTACTTATTGAGAGCATTGTATTCAACTATGAGGATGATGTTAAAGAGTATCGCCGGAGATTCATACGAGCTTGGGGCATGGTAAACAGATCTGACCCCAAAGATTTAGGACCAAAGACTTCCATTCCTATGCAGCCTTACCTCCAATGGGTACAAGCTCGTGCCCAGAATATTATGATGCCTTATGTGGCAGTATTACCAGTAATTATGGAGCCCACTACTGAAGAAGGCATTCGTTACACGGTTCTCTATTCTTACATGCCCACTGATCTTGGGGAGTTACAGAAGTCTTGGATTCAGCTGAAGAATGAGCGGGATACTTACAGGGAATAGTTCCATGATCAAGAGAGGAAGGTTTTAAAGCTCACCAGACAGCTCCAGTAAGAAAGAGTGCTCAATGATTATATCAGCACAAAGATAAAGCGTCCATGGGACTTTTGATTTTTCTTTTCTAGTTTTAGATTTGTTTTATTTACTTATTTGTAACGCCTTAAATGCATTTTGAACCTTCAAATTTAAGCTAATAAAAGTTTTTGTTTATTTTGGTTTGCAAATTTAAATTTCCCAAAGTCTTTGAAATCATTACATGTGCATCCCATTATCATACACATCATTACAGGTACCACTACAGGTTTCTCATCTTCTTCGCTGTTTATTTCACGTAGAAATGTCTTCTGATCAAGCCATCAAAGATCTTCAGGCACAGAACGCCCAGTTCCAACAGATGTTCATTAGTCTGGCAAAAGGGCAGGAGGATCTAAAATCCCTCATTCTGAAAGAGAAGAAGAAAAAGAAGAAGACTGGTATTCTGAATATGTGCAGAAGATTTGGAGAAAGGTTGAAGCATCAAACTGATCTGACCTTTTCATCCAAAGAAGGGGATAACCAAGAAGGGGAAAAGGACCCTAGTCCCACAGTCTCTAATAATGATACTGATTATGATAATGAGAAATATCCTCCTGCTGAGGATAGATACAAACAGTTAGAGGGTCGTCTGAGTGCCATGGAAGTTCAGAAGATACCTGGTTTGGATTTCAAAGAATTGGGACTAGTATCGGGAGTGGTCATCCCTCAGAAGTTCAAAGCTCCGGTTTTTGCCAAGTATGATGGAGTGTCCTGCCCAAAACTCCATATCTACTCATATGTCAGGAAAATCCAACCCCACACCGCTGATAGAAATTTGTGGGTGCATTTCTTTCAAGATAGTCTGTTAGGGACTCAGCTTGAATGGTTCTACCAATTGGAGGGAGCTAGTGTCCAAAACTGGGAAGATCTTGGTGTTTCCTTCTACAAGCAGTATCAGTACAATACCGACCTTGCTCCCTCTCGTACTTAACTACAGAGTATGTCCATGGGTGTAGGAGAAGGTTTTAAAGATTATGCTAAAAAATGTAGATACTTGGCTGGGAGAGTTTAACCCCCGTTGTCGGATAGGGAATTGGTTGATATGTTTCTAGGGACACTATCTGGTCCATTTTTTAATCACTTAATCGGAAGCTCGTCATCTGGTTTCACCGAACTAATTTTAACTAGAGAAAGAGTAGAAGCTGGAATTCGGAGTGGTAAAATACAGAAGGATGCCTCCTCGAGTTCAGTAAAGAAGCCTTTCGCTGGTAAGAAGGAAGCTAGTGTAGTCTATAGCCCGAGGGGCCAAAGCAGATCTGAACATCGTCCAACGGTAAATACTGTAGTGATACCAAGACCTGCAGTTGCTCCACAATGCAACAATCAACAAAGGGTGGAAAGACCACAACGAAAATTTACCCACATTAGCATGACTTTGGCTGAAGTTCTATCTCATTTATTAAAATCCAACTTAGCAACCTTGAGAGAGGCTCCCAAGAATCCAAACACTACCTCTCCCAGATACAATCCCCAACGTGTAGTGCGCCTACCATTCTGAGAGTCCTGGCCACGATAAAAATGATTGTTGGGCTATGAGAAACAAAGTACAAGACTTGCTTTAAGCTAAGGAGATAAAGTTCGATGCTTCAGAAAATCCGAATGTTATAACTGCTCCCATGCCCAAACATGGTCGTGGAGTTAATGCTATTGACACTAATTTGTTTGTGACTGCTGTTGAAGAAATCTCTACTCCTCTTATGACTGTTAAGAAGAAATTGTTGTTGGCCAGTTTGTTTCCGGGTTGTGGTGAAGGTTGCCACATGTGTTCGATTATACCTTCTGGTTGCCGTTTATTGAAGTCAGGTGTTCAGCGCCTGATGGATAATAAAGATTTTTTTTGAGAAGACTATGATTCCTGTTGTTCCAAATGAATACGTTTCCATTATAACCATTTCCTCCAATCCTTCCAAGGTTTCCTCGAGAAGACCTGTTAGGATTACACATGTTCAAAGAATTACTCTGCTAATAATCACTATTCCTGGTCCCATCCCGTAACCCTCATACAAGGTTGTCCCATGGCATTATGGTGCTTATGTGTACTATCATGGCATTAAGCAAGATCTGAAGAATTAAAGAGTTGATACTGATGTCAGTAATATTGTCAGGACTAGTAAGGTTACCCGAAGTGGAAGGGTCTTCTCTCCCGATATTTCCCCTGAAACTGTCAACAAGCCTATTTTCATTCCATCTACTGTTCCTGCTAGTACATCAACTACTGTTCCTGTCCTTACTCCAATTATCACTCCTGTCGGCAGATCGTCTGATTCCCGCGGCAAGGAAATTATAGGTGAGCTTGCCCGGACGGAGGCACCTAGGAAAATCGTTGTGGAAGCCTCTAAACAAGAAATAGAGGAAATACTGAAAATTATTAAGAAGAGCGACTACAATGTGGTCGAGCAGCTGGGGCAGACCCCATTAAAGATATCCATGTTGTCTCTGCTGTTGTGTTCTGAAGCCCGTGTGAAGGCTTTGATTACATTTCTCAAGACTGCACATGTGCCGTAGGAAACTTCAGCGGATCAGTTCAAAGATTGTGTGGCCAGCCTGATTGCTCACAATGGATTGGGTTTTTCAGATGCGGATCTGACACCGAAAGGAAGGAAACATAATTATGCTCTGCATGTCTCGATTGAGTGCAGGGGCACCACTATGGCTCATGTGCTAGTAGATATCGGGTCTTCACTGAATGTTATGGGGAAGAAAGCATTGGACCGTTTGGATTGTGAGGATTTGACTCTAAAGCCTAGTAACATTGTGGTAAGGGCTTTTGACGGATCGAAGAGAATGGTGCACGGGGAGGTGGACATCCCTGTCAAAGTGGGTTCTCAGACTTTTGGGTCCACCTTCTACGTAATGGATATCAGGCCGTCGTATTCTTGCTTGCTGGGTCGTCCTTGGATCCATGAGGCTGGGGCAGTTACTTCTACACTCCATCAAATGCTGAAGTATCCGGTGAGGGGAATGATTGTCACAGTGCAAGGTGAAGAAGAATATATGGTGAGTCACCTCAATTCCTTCCGCTACATAGAGATGGACGGGGAATTCATAGAAACTCCTTGTCAGAATTTCGAAGAGGTCCCTCGGGTCTTGGCATCAACTCAAGTTACTACCAACAAACATCCATTGAAGATGGCTTCTCTCAAGGAGGCCAGGGCTGTGGTTGAAGAAGGTGGGTGTACCAATTGGGGTCTGCTCCCTGATTTCACTCACGAAACTGACAAATTTGGTTTGGGCTTTACTACAGGGGCTCAAAGGGCTGTTAGGCGCGCTCGGGCTGGAAGACCTCCTCTACACATCAGCAATCGGGGAATTAATGCAATTGAAGACAGTGAAGAGGATTCAGGCATCGACAGCTAGATCTACCCAACAACCAACGGTGGACCGAATAACTGGACGGCTAGGGACTTTATACATGTTTCTTTTATTCCGCAGTAATTGACTTTTGTTTTAAGATTTGTAATAAACAATTTGAAACCTTATGGCCCGGTGCCTTGCCCGAGGCACCTTGGCTTTGCTTGTGAGGGCTATTATTTGTCATTTCATATATCATTAATAAAGCATTGGACGTTTCTTGCATACAAATTTTGTGCTCCTTATTTTCTTTTTTGTCTCTCACTTTACCAAAATAGCTATTCTCTTACACACACTCACGTATAATACTGCAAATCCATATCCACTCTGGATCCCATTGATAACAACTCTGCTACTGCCAGTTATGACTTCAAAAATCCGATCAACCAAGCCGAGGACGAAGGTGAGGATGATTGTGAGGTGCCTGGAGAACTTGCTAGACTATTACAGCAGGAAGAAAGGGCCATACAGCCTCATGAAGATCCAGTTGAGTCAGTGAATTTGGGTACAGAGGAAGACAGGAAAGAGGTTAAAATAGGTGTGAATCTGGTGCCTAGTGTCAAACAACGATTAATACAGATGCTACACGACTATGCTGAGATCTTCGCGTAGTCCCATGAAGACATATCTGGTTTGGCCACTGATATTGTGGTGCATAGCTTGCCGACTAAAGAAGACTTCCCTTCGGTAAAGCAGAAGGTCCGCCGTATGCGCCCCGAAATGTTAGAGAAAATCAAGGCAGAGGTCATGAAACAGTTCGATGCAGGATTCTTAGCTGTCACTTCTTATCCGCAGTGGGTTACCATCGTCATTCTGGTACCTAAGAAGGACGGTAAGGTACGGATGTGTGTGGACTACAGAGATCTGAATAGGGTAATCCCAAGGATGACTTCCCACTTCCTCACATTAATGTTCTAGTCGACAACACCACGCATCACAAGATCTTCTCCTTCATGGATGGTTTTTCTAGCTACAACCAGATCAAGATAGATCTTGAGGATATGGAGAAGACAACCTTCATTCTGCAGTGGGGCACCTTCTGTTACAAAGTAATGCCTTTTAGGTTGAAGAATGTTGGGGCAACTTATCAGCGCGCCATGGTCGCTTTGTTCTATGATATGATTCACCACGAGATTGAGGTTTATGTTGATGACATGATATCCAGGTCCCAGACTGAGGAAGAGCACCTTGATCATCTCCAGAAACTATTTGATTGGTTGAAGACGTACAAGCTGAGGTTGAATCCGAACAAGTGTGCCTTCGGGGTAAAGTCTGGTAAGCTTTTGGGCTTTGTTGTCAGTGACAAAGGTATTCAGGTAGACCGTGCAAAGGTAAAAGCCATACAAGAGATGCTGGCTCCCCGCACAGAAAAAGAAGTTAGAGGTTTCTTGGGACGCCTGAATTACATCGCCAGATTCATTTCACATCTGACTGCTACTTGTGAGCCAATCTTCAAGCTGTTGAAGAAGGATCAAGTGGTAAAATGGAATGATGAATTCCAGACCGCTTTTGAAAGAATCAAAGAATACCTTCAAGAACCACAGATTTTGATGCCTCCAATTGAAGGAAGACCTTTGATATTATACTTGACAGTACTAGACAATTCAATGGGGTGTGTGTTGGGGCAGCATGACGAGTCTGCTCGAAAAGAGCACGCCATTTACTACCTTAGCAAAAAGTTTACCGACTGTGAGACCTGATACTCATTGCTCGAGAAAACTTGTTGTGCTTTGGTATGGGCTGATCGCCGACTGAGACAGTATATGCTGACTTACACTACCTTGTTGATATCAAAGATGGATCCGATCAAATATATTTTCGAGAAGCCCACTTTATCCGGAAGAATAGCAAGATGGAAGATGATCTTAAACGAGTACGACATCCAATACACAACCCAAAAAGAAATCAAGGGGAGTGTATTGGCAGATCATTTGGCGCATCAGGCCGTGGATGACTACCAGTCCATGAATTTCGAGTTCCCGAATGAGAATATCATGTTATTAACTGATTACGAAGAACCTGGACCAGATGAAGGACCCGAGGAGGGATCCTGATGGTCTATGTATTTTGATGGAGCCTCGAACGCATTGGGTAATGGCATTGGCGCTGTAATTATATCTCCTGAGGGCTGTCATACTCTGTTCACCGCCCGGTTATGTTTTAACTGCGCCAACAATATGGCGCAGTATGAAGCGTGTATCATGGGTCTTCGGGCTGCTATTGACCTAAGGATTAAGTTCTTGAGTGTATTCGGAGATTCCGCTCTGGTAATAAGTCAGATCAAAGGCGAGTGGGATACGAAGCACCCGAATCTCATTCCTTACCGAGAATATGTACTGACATTGCTCCCACACTTTGAGGAGGCAACCTTTGAACATTTCCCACGAGAAGAGAACCAGTTGGCGGACGCGCTAGCTACCATGTCTTCTATGTTCAAATTTAGGTGGGACAATGAAGCTCCCCAGAGTACCATTGAGAGGTTGGACGAACCTGCACATTGATGTGACATTGAGACTGAAGAGGTAGCAGATAAACCCTGGTTTCATGAGGTAAAGAGGTATCTTGAGGCTCAAGAATACCCCAAGGGGGCATCTGTTAATGATAAGAAGTTTCTGAGAAGGTTCGCTACGAATTTCTTCATCAGTAATGGTATCCTCTATAAGCGTAACCATGATTCAACCTTACTGCAGTGTGTGGACAAGAGCGAGGCAGAAAGGATCATGGAAGAGTTACATGAAGGTACCTTTGGAACGCATTCCAGTGGACATACCATGGCGAAGAAAATCCTACGGGCAGGATATTACTGGTCCACTATGGAAGCCAATTGTTATCAGCACTCTCGAACCTGTCATAAGTGCCAAGTCTACGCTGATAAGGTGCATGTGCCTCTAGTCCCTCTGAATTTCTTGACAACTCCTTGGCCCTTTGAAATGTAGGGCATCGACATGATCGGAGAGATCAGACCTATTACATCTAACGGGTATCGCTTTATTCTGGTAGCCATTGATTACTTTACAAAGTGGGTTGAGGAAGCTTCCTTTGCTACAGTAACCAAGAACGTCGTGGCACGGTTCATCCGACATAATCTGATCTGTCGATATGGTGTACCAGATAGGATTATTACTGACAATGGTATAAATCTCAACAACACAATGATCACCGAGCTCTGTAAGAAGTTCAAGATACAACATCATAATTCTTCTCCCTACCGGCCGAAGATGAATGGCGTTGTTGAAGCAACTAACAAGAACATCAAAAAGATTGTGCAAAAGATGACAGGGACATACAAAGACTGGCACAAGATGTTACCGTTCGGTCTTCATGGGTACCGTACCTCGGCACGGACGTCGACAGGGGCAACACCCTAATCTTTGGTGTATGGCATGGAGGCAGTCCTACCCATCAAATTCCAGATACCCTCTCTCAGGATTATGAAGGATGCAGGTTTGAACAAAGAAGACTGGATCCAAACCTGACTTGATCAGCTGAATCTAATCGATGAAAAGAGACTTACTGCTATCTACCATGGTCAGACATACCAAAAGCGGATGATCAAGGCTTTTAACAAGAAAGTCAGGTGTCAAGAATATCAAGTTGGGGATCTGGTGATCAAATGCATCATACTACCGCAAGGTGATCCCAGGGGAAATTGGACCCCCACATACAAAGGGCCATTCGTGGTTAAGAACATTTTCTCGGGAGGAGCTATGATTCTAACCACCATGGATGGTGACGACCTTCCTCACCCCGTCAATGCAGACATAGTGAAAAGATACTACGCATAATCAAAGACCCGTTAGGTTGACTGGCCTAGGCAAAAATAATGGCTTCCCGGCGAACCAAAAGGGTTCGGGAAAAAGTAAGGGATGAAAATGAAAAAAATTGTACACCCGGCAAGTCGAAAACCCGAAAGGGCGACTTGGGCAAAAAAGGGTATCCCAGTGGACTAAAAACCCGAAAGGGCGGTCCAGGAAAAAATAGAGATCAAAGCGTAGCACTATGTCTCATTGGATCATCTCGCAACCAGACTTTGGTGTCGACTATCAAGCTCAGACGGCACCAATCAATCCGATCCACCTTCGATCAAGCAGCAAAGTGATGGGACGCTTGAAGATATAAAGGAAATAGCAGAATTGGAACCCAATGGGGTCGTTCCACATAGTTGTTTTTATTTCATTAACACAAATTGTAATTTCTATCTTTCGGCGGCGTTCTCTTACTAGGACGTCAGCCTCCTTGTACAAAACGCCTATTACAGACCAACTTCAAAAATCAATACAATTCATTTTCACAAGAAATTTCATGTTGTTTTTCTTTTTTCTGTTTTATTTTGCAAGAACGTCCAATGATTTATTTTTGATATATGCATTTGAAAATGATTGCTACTCATAAACATTTACATGAGAAACGAAAGACGATTACTCGTAATACCAAAAACAGGGAAAACAAGAAGTACCCAAACCTTACAGTTACTCCGCCCATCAGGTACCGAGATAGAGCCAGCTTGAGAACATGATTAGTGGTACATTCACTCCTCACAGAGTAAAAAGTATCCAAATACAGTGATGTTAACTTTCCCAAACAGGACATAATTCTCCCCAGCTGAGGTTCACAATCGCGAGCGAGTCAGTAAATTTTTCCCCAAGTAGAGTTTATTTCTCTCACAAGCAGAAATTCAATCTCCAACAGAATTCATTCTCACCAGCAACAAAAAATCATCCCCAACTGAGTTTATTTCTCCAAATCAACAGATCTATCAATAGAGTATCTCCTCTCCAACAGAGTAATTCCCCGCAGAGTTATCCTCAGACAGGGTTCTCTTCCGGCAGAATATTCACCATCCGAATGGATGTGAATCCCCAACTAGTCGTCTTTGTTCACCATCCCCAATAAAAGTAGAGGAACTATGGTTTTTACGGAAGACAAGAATACCATTTCTCATACTCTCCAAACAACAATCAGGGATTTATTTTCCCAGACTCAGATTATTACGTCAGCATTTCATGTTCATATATCATGACATGTGCATACATTACATATAACATAATCTCAGTTATTTTGAGAACCTCATCACAATGCATCTCATGCATCGCACATAACGAACCCTGTATTTCTTTCAGGAAAGACAGTTACTATCAACAATTACCAGCAGGTCCATGATCATCACTCGAAGCTAAATAGAGTAATCATCGGTGCGACAAATGCAACCTTACCCAGGTTCCTTCTGAATTTTTACACAGACTCATCACAAAGTAACCTTAGCCAGGTTCCCTCTGCAGTTTTACCCAAACTCATTTCGAAGTAGCCCTACCATCCAGGTTCCTTCTCACAGTCCTGCTATCCAGGCTTTCATATCGAAGTAACCCTACCATCCAGGTTCCTTCTCACAGCCCTGCTATCCAGGCTTTCATATCGAAGTGACCCTACTATCCAGGTTCCTTCTCACAGCCCTACTATCCAAGCTCTCATGTCGAAGTAACCCTACTATCCAGGTTCCTTCTCAAGCCCTACTATCCAGGATTTCATATCAAAGTAACCCTATTGTCCAGGTTCCTTCTCACAGTCCTACTATCTAGGCTTTCATGTCGAAGTAACCCTACTATCCAGGATCCTTCTCACAGCCCTACTATCCAGGCTTTCATGTCGAAGTTACCCTACTATCCAGGTTCCTTCTCACAGCCCTACTATCCAGGCCTTCATGTCGAAGTAACCCTACTATCCAGGTTCCTTCTCACAGCCTTACTATCCAGGATTTCATGTTGAAGTAACCCTACTATCCAGGTTCCTTCTCAAGCCCTACTATCCAGGCTTTCATATCAAAGTAACCCTATTGTCCAGGTTCCTTCTCACAGCCCTACTATCCAAGCTTTCATGTCGAAGTAACCCTACTATCTAGGTTCCTTCTCAAGCCCTAATATCCAGGCTTTCATATCGAAGTAACCCTACTGTCCAGGTTCCTTCTCATAAGCCCTACTATCCAGGCTTTCATATCGAAGTAACCCTACTATCCAGGTTCATTCTCATAGTGCTACTATCCAGTCTTTCATATCTAAGTAACCCTACTATCCAAGTTCCCTCTTATAACCTTACTATTCAGGTTCTTATCCCCAGACAGTAGTCCACAACACTATAAGATCGAAACTCGATCAAACATGTTTGGTTTCGCATCTCTCTAGTAAGTCGTGGTGCAGCATATACCCCGACCAGATACATAGTTCACTCCCGCTTCCCCTGACCGGAATTATTCCCCAGTAGAGTAACGAACAACTGAAGCTCCTAAAATTATATTTCTCCCAAGACATAGACCATCATTCCTCAGCGGAGTCCTCCTCAACAACAGGTATACGGGTTCTCGCAAAGGAATCTCTTATGCGATCTACACCTCTTCGGATGGCATCTCTAAGCCCATCCCCGACAATCTTCAATCATCGACCTCTGAATGGAATATGTAAGCCCATTCCCTATATCACAAATCAAGTATCACTTCATGCGAGTGCAAATTTCTGGGCACTCTAGTGTTCAATCATCTTCCACCTTCAGATCACGAAAGGCAGACGAGACAATCTACATCTTAAGGATTAAGAAGATTGAATAGGGTCAGCTGTTGTACCCCAAAATTTTCCCTCCTATTTTACTCAAAAAATGTCAAGTAAGGTCCCCAAGTTGCTCAAGGAAGCCAAAGAGTTGACCAGACAAACTCTCTCCTAAGGCAGTATACCTCAAATTAGGGTTCCATCTTCATCAAGATTTGTGAACCACAAAGGACTCAAATGCTCACCATTGTCCTAATATGTTCTCAAGATCATCCATGTCAAGTTTCAAGCCTTGCAGAAGAATTTTGCTCAATCAATTGCTCAAATGCCTGAAAATCAACCATGCTATGTCAAAAGTCAATTGTGGCCCACATACAGTCAAACTTCAAGATTTTTGGTCAAAATCCTCATTTTGAATTATTATCCATCATTTGATCAAGGTTTGATCATGATTCCTCAAGGATTTCTCACAATTCATCAAAACCCAAAAGTTGCTAAATTAGGGTTTTATAGGAAAAGTCAACTCAACTTTGACCAAGCATAACTTTCTCATACTTTATCAAAAATAACCCATCCAAATCTCATTTTGAAGAGGATGCAATTCCCTACAATTCATCTTCATCTCCAAAGTTCAGAATATGCACTCACAAAAAGATATGAATTTTGACATTATAGGTTGTTTTGAAAAGTCAACAAAAACACCTTTTGGGTCAAAGCTTCATACATGAACACGGAAGACTCAATTGAGATGATACAAAAATGGTTGTTTAGAGGACATCCTAAGATTTCTAAAAAGTCCAAGAACACCTCTCTAGGGTCAAAATTGAGAGAGTTATGCATTGGCCAAGTTGACCATTTTTGCAAAAATGCCAAAAGTCAAATGTGCTCAAATTTACATTTTTTGCTAAATGGGCCCAACTTTTTATGCTTGAACCTCAATTATAATGTGGTCCATGACTCAAATCTTCACTCACCCATTATATGCTTCATTTTTCAATTTATTTTTATTTTTCATTAATTAAAAAGTGAATTAAATCAAATAAATGATGAAAATTAACAAAGATATGATTTGATTGGTTTTTTTGATAGATTGGCAATCAAGATATGCTGAGTCTACAAGATCAATTCGAATCAATGGCAATTGGTACAAGAAAGGCATGATTTGGCTCAAAATAGGAACATATCATACAACTTGAAAATCAAATCAAATCTTGGATAAATGCAACGATTCATTCCAAGTTTGTTAACCTAATTCACTCTAGGTTATATAATGAATATTTCCAGATCAAAAAACAAGGGTGCGAGGTCGTGAGAAGCAGAGAAAAAAAGTGAATAAAGTTGGCAAAAAGGGTGATTCGGTTTTCAGTTTAGGGGACAATTCAAAGCAATCTAAGGCTAGCAATCTCTTCCTCGGCGCGCACTGAAGCGATCCCAATCATTCCCAAGTCCTCAAACCATCAGAAACACAAGCTATACATCACGGTTTGCATCCTCTAAACTCAAACTTATTGTTCTAGTTTTATGCGTTTTTTGTCCAATTTGTTTGCATATACATGTTTATGATCATGCTATGAAGCTTTTTGATAGCCTTTATTTAAGCTTTGATGCAGGAATAACTATTTGCCATTACTAGGGTTCGAAAGCTCAAAATTGGGGCTTTCTCTTTCAGGGAAAATTGAGAGGAATTCTGGATACCATTAGACTCAGGGCTTAATTCTTGATTGATCCCTAGCTTTGTTTTCAATTTATATTGCCTATATCACATATTTGAATCACGCAGGTTTTTAGCTACAAACCAAATCCGTCGCTATAGCTTATAGTGACGGGAAATTGCCGTTGGTAAAAGTCTGTGGCCTAAAGCCACGGGTCAGAGAAGAAGATGAGGTGTGGCATCCTATGAATGGTCGGTTTAAATTTAGCATGCATTTTCTGAATCTATTGTGTATTATGCTTATATTGTTTTGTTTTTCCTATATGAACAAAAGAACATAGTAGCGCAGCTGGCAAGCAAGCATTGGATTTGAGTATAAGGACATGGGTTCGATCCCCAGGTCCCAGCATTTTCATTTATATTATTTTCAGTCAGTTGATCCAGCATATTGCTCTTCTTAGTGACCAGCATACATCATCAACATTCATCCATTGGATGCCCAGCTAGCCAAATCCAACGCCTCTCCAATGAAGGACCATGATATACAACCAAGTCAATGTTGCACCAGATCAGGCATGGTCAACCAGGCTGGGAGTATTTGGGTCAAGAAAATCAGATTTGCACCCCTAGCATGCTATTCAACACAGGCCCATCTCTTCACTTTTTAATTTCTTCTTACTTTTTAATTCTTTTATTATGTTCCTTAATTATTTTAATTAACAAAAATAAATCATTTTCTTTATTTTTTTATAAAATCATAAAATCAAGAATTCATAAAAATTAGAATTAGGTTTTTTTATCAAATTTAATTTTGTTAATTAATTAGATTAATATTTAAATTAGGGTAACTTTAATTTATTTTTTTTACAATTAAAATTAAATTAGAAAATTAGGTTAACTTTTGATTTAATTTTTCTCTTTTTTCTCAAATAAAACAAAAAATACAAAAATAGGTTGTTTATAATTAATTAATTAATTTTCAAAAATTAACATTAATTAGAACTTAGGATTTTCTTTTAATTTAATTCTCCATTATTTTCTTAAATAACAAAACATGACAAAAAAACTTTTTTTCTTTAATTAATCGCAAGTAGGATTAGTCAAAGGATCAAAACCCTAATCGCCTCGCATTTAATTCGCCGCGCGCTTGTTAATTATTTTGCCAATATTTTGTAATTGTTCAGGGTTTGTAATAGTTAATTTAGGGTTTTTATTTACTGTTTAAATCCCTGATTTTTTGGTTATGTAATTAATCCCCCTCCCTGAAGCCTTGTAATAGCTAGGTTTATTTTCTCGCATTTTTAATTCCCGCAAATATTTAACTATCTAGATGTGTGCTAATAGGACGTATGGCAAGAATGCATGACAAAATTAAAATTGTTAGAAAACCCTAATGTGCAAAGATAATAAACTTAAAACAAATCACTCGCACATATCACTCTTAGGGTATACTCTCACTTCGATTGCCTTCGCTAAACATTCATTAAGCATATGGTGTCTTAGTAGTGGCCCTCCAGTCTAAAAGATCAAATTGTCCCATTCGAATGTTGCCTCGGAAATGTTGCCTCGGAAATGTCTCCTCGAAAAGATCTTAAAACTCTAGGGTTACTACTAAGATGTCCTAACATTGCCTTAGTGACTGTACGTCCCTTTCAAATCGACCCTTACAAATTCCAATGACGGTGCTACCTATTTCTCAATAGTAGGATAGCGCTGCCTAAAGGAAACAAGAATAGAAACGATTTTATTCGAGTAGGTAGATGTTAGTAATTACTTGCTCAAATCAAAACTTTTCACACTTACACTTTTCAAACAAATTTTCAAAACAACTTCGTCACACCCTTGAGGACTGATACAAGGGTTATCACGAAGTAAAACATTTTTCAAAAACAAAGCACACACGAGAAATTTAAAAAAGAGCAAGTACCTAAGAGCCCATGGAAAACCATGGATAGAAAGGGTTCTAACACCTTCCCTTTCTATAATCTACCCCCCGTACTCAAAATCTAGAAAAATGATTTTTTTTGTACTTTTTTCCTTTCCAGTTGGTGAAATAAAAGTCGGTGGTGACTCTTGCTTACCGCAACATTTTGCGAACAAAGAACGTAAAACGCAAACCAGTATTAAACAGTCGGTTCTACCACCGTATCACATGTAGGCACACCAAGTGTTTGGATTGTACTAAGGAGATGTGGTATTCAGATTCTTGGGAGCCTCTTTCAAGGTTGCCAAGTTGGATCTCAGCAGATGGGGTAGAACCTCTGTCAATGTCATGTTAATCTAGGTAAATTGCCTTTGTGGTCTTTCTACCCTTTATTGATTGTTGCGTTATGGAGAAGCTACATGTCTAGGTATTATTACAGCATTTAGTGTTGGATGGTGCTTAGCTCTGCTTTGACCTCTTGGGCTATAGATAGCACTGGCTTCCTTCTTACCAGTGAAGGGCTTCTTTACCGAACTCGAAGGGGTGTCTTTCTTTATTTTACCGCTCCAGATCCCAGCTTCTACCCTTTATCCAGTTAATATCAACTCAGTGAAGCCAGCTGATGAGCTACCAATCAAATGATTAAATAAAGAATCAGACAGCGTCCCCAGAAACATGTCAACCAACTCCTTGTCAGATATGGGGGTTGGACTCTTCCAGCCAAGTCTCACCACTTCTACGTGTAGTCCTTAAACCTTCACATGCACCCATGGACATACTCTGAAGTTAAGTACAAATGGGGGCAAGGTCGGTGTTGTATTGATACTGCTTATAAAAAGCAGCAGCCAAATCCTCCCAGTTTCGGACATTGGTTCTCTCCAGTTGGTAGAACCATGCAAGATGAGTCCCTGACAGACTGTCTTGAAAGAAGTGAACCCACAAGTTTCTATCAGCGGTGTGGGGTTGGATCTTCCTTACATAGGAACGGAGATAGAGCTTTGGGAAAGACACCCCATCATACTTTGCAAAAACTGTATCCTTAAATTTATGTGGGATGACCACTCCCGACACCAATCCTAGTTCTTCGAAATCCAACCCAGGTATCCTCTAGACTTCCATAGCACTCAAACGATCCTCTAACTACTTGTATTTATCCTCAGTGGAAGGATACTGCTCATCATTGTAGTTTGTATCATTGTCAGAAACTTCAGGACTAGGGTCCTTCTCCCTTGTCACCCTTTCTTGGTTCTCCCCTTCTTTGGATGAATAGGTTAGATCAACTGGTTGCTTTAACGGTCCCCTGAACCTTTTACCCATATTCAGAATACCAGATACCTTCTTCTCTTTCTTCTTCTCCTTCAGGATGAGGGCTTTCAGATCCTCATGCCCTTTTGCCAGAGTTATGAACATCTGTTGAAACTGGGCATTTTCTGCCTGAAGATCTTTGATGCTTTGTTTAGAAGACATTTTTGCTGAAATAAACAGCGAAGAAGATGAGAAGCCTGTAATGGTACATGTATATGTAGTGCTTATGGATGGGATGCGTATGCAATAATTTCAAGGACTTTGGGAAATTTAAATTTGCGAACCAAAATGAAGTAAAGATTTTATTAGTAGAATTCAAAGTACAATTGCCTTTTAGGCGTTACAATTAAAAATTCTAAAAACTAAAAAAAATCAAGTTTCCCATGGTTGCTTCCTCTTCGTGCTGAGATAGATATTGAGGATTCTTTCCTCATGGAGCTGCCTTGTGAGTTCTAAAACCTTCCTCTCCTGGGCATAGAACTGGTCCCTATAAGTATCACGCTCCTTTTTCAACTGAATCCAGGACCTCTGTAGTTCTCTAAGATTGGTGGGCATATCAGTATGAAGAACCGTGTAAGGAATATACCCTTCAGTAATGGGCTCCACAATCACTGGTAAGACGAATATGTAGGGTATCATAAGTTTTTGAGTGCGAGCTCATACCCATTGGAGATAAGGTTCCATAGGAATGGAATTCTTCAGCCCCAAAGTCTTGGCGTCAGATCTGTTTACCATGCCATAAGCTCGTATGAACCTCTGGCGATACCCTTGCACATCATCCTCATAGTTAAGCATAATGCCCTGGATAAGTAACTCATGAGGACCATCCCTTCGAGCATAACCAAATTGTCATAGAGCCAAACAAGGATTGTAAGTTATGCCTCCCCTAATTCCAAGTAGTGGGACATTAGGGAACTCTCCACAGCGGTCAATAATAGCAATATCTCCCACAAATCGGGAATACTAGAGGATATTTGTGTGACAAAGTGACATTATCCTTTGCGACCAACCCAAACCTTATTCATTCCTAAGTACTAACTTAGGGAGGTGAGAAATAAACCACCTCGACAGCAGGCATACAACACATAAGAATCCCTCTTCTCTTTATGGTACAGGTATGGAGAGCGTGCAAGATATCTTCGAGCAAGGTATGCACAGGGTTACGAGAGAGGAAGATCTTGATAGCATTCATATCTATGAGTAAGTCTGGATTAGGGAACAATACTAACCCATAGATTAGAAGGGCCATGAGCTCCTCAAAATCCTAAAAGTCCAAACCATCCCAAAACAGCTTGGCTTTATCTATTAAGAACTTGGATAGAAAACCCTTGACTCCGCTTCTTTTTTCCCAATTGGATACCACATCAGCCCGTTTTAGATGCAAAGTTGAGGCAATGACTTCTGGATTAGGAACCTCTTCTAAACCTGTGAAAGGCATCTGGTCAAGAACGGGTAGATTCAATAACTGAGAGAACTTTTCCATGGTAGGAACCAACTGATAGTCTAGAAAGGTAAAGCAGTGGTGCTTGAAATCAAAGAACTAAAAGAGTACACCCATCATCTTTTCATCAAAGTTTGAAGTAACCAGGTTGAGAAGTCCACCATGTCTCTTAGTGAATGCAGAAGTTTCAGGAACCCTAGATACTAGCTCCTTGAGTTGGAGAGGTATTCTCATAAAGCTGATTCGAATAGTGTTTCTATGAGCGGAAGCCATGATCTGCAAAACAGAACAAAGATAAATTCCCTTGGTCCTTGAAATGGTTAGTGCAATGAGAATCAAAACAATGTTATGATGCATGATGTTATGTTCAAACAGAGTAAATCACACACAAGCCAAGCAGACAATAGACCTTAGGTTCAAAGGCTTGCATGAGGTTCAATGTAGGTACCCTCTTGAAGTTTAGTTGGTTTCAAACCTATCTTAGAAAAGTAACCGGGTTCTAAAGATTCTCAATATCACTGATCATCCTTTATCGGGCGTTGTTTCAGCTCAGGCAATCTTTTCTTGCAGCCGAAATATCCCAAAATTCTGACCTCAATGAGTGTAGCATCGAGTATCAACCAATCCTTAGCTTTATATCGAGGTCGGCTATCTCATTACTTTCTAATGGCTAAGTTTATTCGACTAAGGTTCTAAGGTCCGTTAGTGCTTCACGACACCACGCGGAGGCCCCGTATTCTCCTCGTTTCCACACGAAGGATACCGGGGGTACCAACCAAAGTGTCACACCAACACGGCCATCGCTTAAACCATATCGGTCTATGTCGTACAGTCTCCACGATCTATTGTTGTTTACCTAAACAGTGTCCCCCGATCCGGGTGTAGGATCTTCAATAATACCCAAGCAAAACCCTTAAAGATAAAGCAGGAAAAGCAAACAAGAAAGCAATTAAAATGACCTAGATCCTAAGGTAAACCCCACTTTTATAAGTCCCCAACAGAGTCGCCAGTTCTGTGATACGGTGGCAGAACCGACTGTTATACTGGTTTGCGTTTTTTGTTCGTAAATGTTACGGTAAGCAAGAGTCGCCATTGACTTTTATTTCATCCAACAAAGGAAAAGGAAAAAGAACAGAAAAAAAAACCTTTTTTCGAGATATTTCTGAGTACGGGGGGGGGGGGGGGGGGGGGGGGGGGGGGGGGGGGGGGGGGGGGGGGGGGGGGGGGAGGGGGGGTAGATTATAGAAAGGGAAGGTGTTAGCACCCCTTCTATCAGTGGTTTTCCGCAGGCTCTTAGGTACTTGCTCATTTTTGAAATTTCTTGTGTGTTTTTGGTTTGAAAAGTTTTGTTTTACTTCGTGATAACCCTTGTATCGATCCTCAAGAGTGTGATAAAGTTGTTTTGAAAACTGTTTCGAAAAGTGTTTGTGTGAATAGTTTTTATTTTGAGCAAGTACTTAAGATTTCTACCTACTCGAAAAAAGTTTGTTCATTTACGTTTCCTTTAGACAGCGCTATCCTACTATTTAGGAGTAGGTAGCTCCGTCGTTGGAATTTTAAAGGGACGTTCGAAGGGACGAAATGGTCTCTAAAGGCAACAAGTGAGGATACCCTAGCATTTCGAAGGGACTATCATCATAAGATCAATTCGTAGGCAACTCGAGGGACAAGTAGGGACTATGATCTTTATGATGACTTTGAATCGCGGGTCATTGCTAAGGTATCCCTACGTTCGAGGGACACGACCATTATTTCCGAGGAAATAGAGTGGGGTAAACCCTACGAGTGAGCATGTGCAAGTGTGCTTGATTCAGTTATTTTTGTCTTTTTTATTAGGTGAACTAACGTTTTAATTTATAGTCTTATCATACATGCCTAATTACTAACAGTTAAAAGATGCAAAAATATAAAGTGCGAGAATTGTAAATCTACGCTATTACATGGCTTTGGGACATTTACATAAAAGGTACAAAACAAAAAAAAAGAATTTTAAACCTAGCCTATTACATCCCATAATCAATTACATTATATATAAAAAAAAGCGAGAAATAAAATAACGTGCGCGAGACGAGATCAAACATCTAAGAAGAAAAACTTAAAAAAGTATTCTAAGTAAACAATAAAGTCTTTTTTGATTGTTTATTAATTTGTTAGAAAAAAAGAAATAATCTAAAATCTAAACTTAAGTTAAGAAAATAAATTTGAAGCAAAGTTAACCTAATTCTAAATTTGTTTTATATTTTTATTAAGAAAAACAATTTAAATTAAAATGGACCTAAGTCTAATTGGTTAAGTTAATAAAATTAAATTAAAAATAATTAATTAATTGAATTAATTTTATAAAAACCTAAATCTATTTATTTATTTTTTTGATTTTTTATCATTAAAAAAAAGGATTTTTGAAAATTAATAAATAATAACTAAAGAAAAAATAAGAAAAGAAATAACAAAAATATAGAAAATGGGTTTGGTTGTCAAGAGCAAATGGGGGGGGGATTTGCTGAAAATGTTTGGCCCATTTAGGAGAAGCCCATCAGCTGGCTTGATTCAGTAAGGATTAACGTCAAGAGTATATGGTGTGCTTGCACGTTTGAAGCCTCTTGATCTAGATTGATCAAGATCTGATGGTTATGATCTGGAGAGCACACACTAGGCTTGCGTAACTAGCATACACTGGATATGCAATCTACAATTGTTAGAAGAAAAAAATGATGGACTTGGGACTCGAAGTCAGGTCCCTTCCCTTCACAAAGCGCTTTTCTACCAACTGAGCTGGATGGCGATTCGTTGTATGAAATCATCCAATAATAATATATTTAAAAAAAGGTCAATATTATAGAAACAAAAAAATGGTGCGCTGATTCATACGAGCCATTGGGAGGCTGCCACGTAATTGTCTTCAACCTCAGTATGTCTTTTTAGATCAAAGTGCCTATAGTAACAGTTTTTTATCCGTCACTAAAAACCTTGCATTCAAAACTACAACAACACGCATAATAAATTTATGGTAAGGCCATGGATGTGTTTTCCTCAACCTCCTGAGCACCACGAGCCCCTTGGTTAGACCTAATTTTGGCTAAATCCAGAAATCCAAATTTTAGCTTGGAACCCTAACAATGGTGATATCCAATCCCTGCACCAAACATCAAATCAAACCACACAGATAGATGAAAACCGTGTTACTTGGTTGTTGTGTTCTGATGCGTTCCAAGGCTAAAAAATGATTGGAATAAATTCAGGGAGCCTCCAGGAATAGACTAGAAATCTTGGTTTGGAGTAATGGAGGCTGGAAATTGAATTTCGAGTTGGACAACTTTTGTGATTTTTTTGCAAAGTGGAAAGGGTTCTCCAGGCTATATGGGCGTGAGTTACGCTTGCTAGCATGTTGTATATATAGTGTGGAGTGAGGAGACACCATTAAAGGGAAAGAATCATGGTCATAACTCAATGTTTCCCAACAAAAATCAAACATATTCAAGGCCTTCCATTTTTGTCAAAACATGCCTTATCTTGCTTGAATGTATCTGGTCACTTTAGCACAAAATTATGGGCCTCTAAGTAAGCCAAAACACTAGCCCACGTGGCTAAACCCATTTCCAAATATTTTATACAATTTATTTTACATTTATTTGAAATAAATTAAAATAAATATGTAAAAAATAGGTAGAAAATACAAGGCCATGCAAAAATAATATTATAGGTCCTCTATAACCTTAGTAAGATGTTTGAACCTTCAAAAGCTAGGCCATTGACTCAAAAATCCAAATTTGCTCAATGCACCATTCTTGAAATTTCCAAACTTCTCCCAACTTGGGCAAGCCATAACTTGCTAAATTTTTATCTCATGGTGATGATCTTTGACTTTTTAGAAAGTTTAGCATATCCTATAAGCAACCTATTTTGTTTTATCTCAATTGAATCTTCCATGTTCATGTAAGAAGCTTTGACCCAAAAGGTGTTTTTGTTGACTTTTTGAAATTGCCTATAATGTCTGAATTCATATCTTTTCATGAGTGCATTTTCTGACCTTGAGGGCTGAAGATGAGTTGTAGGGAATTGGATTCTCTTCAAAATGAGCCTTGGATGAGAAATTTCTGATAAAGTATGAGAAAGTTATGCTTGGTTAAAGTTCTGTTGACTTTTCCTAGGAAACCCTAATTTAGCAATTTTTGAGTTTTGATGAATTAGGAGAATTCCTTGGGGAATCATGATAAACCTTTGATAAAATGATGGATAATACTTCAAAATATTGATGTTGACCAAAAATCTTGAAGTTTGACTGTATGAGGGTCACAATTGACTTTTGACCTAGTATAGTTAATTTTCAAGCATTTGAGCAGTTGACTGAGCAAACTTCTTGTGCAAGGCTTGAAACTTGGCATGGATGATATTGAGGATAAATTAAGACCATGGAAAAGATTTGAGACTTTTGGAGCTCACCCATCTTGATGAAAATGGAAACCCTAGTTTGAGGCTCATTGCCTTAGGAGGAGGATTTGTATGGTCAATCCTTAGGCATCCTTGGGCAAGTTGAGGACTTCAATGAGAATGTTTTGAGTAAAATGGGAGGGCAAATTTTGGGGTACAACACCCTTACCGGCCGGAGATGAATGGTGTTATGGAAGCTGCTAACAAGAATATTAAGAAGATCATACAGAAAATAACGGTGACATACAAAGACTTGCATGAGATGTTACCATTTGCTCTTCATGGTTACCGCACCTCAGCACGAACGTCGATAGGGGTAACACCCTATTATCTGGTATATGGTATGGAGGCTTTCCTGCACATTGAGGTCCAGATCCCTTCTTTGAGGACCATGAAGGTTGCGGGTTTGAACGAAGATGATTTGATCCAGACTCGACTTGATCAACTGAATCTGATTGATGAGAAAATGCTTATTGATGTCTGTCATGGTCAAATGTATCAAAAAAAAATGACCAAGGCTTTCAACAAAAAGGTCAGGCGTCAAGTATATCAAGTGGGTGATCTGGTAATCAAGCACATCATAATGCCACAAGGTGATCCCAAGGGAAAATGGACCCCGACGTACGAGGGGCCATTTGTGATCAAAAGCATATTTTCTGGTGGAGCAATGATTTTGACCACCATGCATGGTAACGACCTTCCTCACCTTGTGAATGTGGACATAGTAAAAAAATACTACGCATGAATAATGACCCGCTAGGTTGACTAGCCTAGGAAAAAGTAAGGGCATCCCGGCGAACCAAAAGGGTTCGGGCAAAAATTAGGGATAAATACAAAAAAAATCTGTACACCCGGCAAGTCGAAAACCTGAAAAGGCGGCTTGAGTAAAAAAGGGTATCCCGATGGACTGAAAACCTGAAAGGGCGGTGTTGTACCCTAATTTTTTCCTCTAAGATCCCTTCATCATACCATTTTGATTCAATTACAACAAGATCACATTAGGACTTTTGGTTCTTCTCCCAATCTTTAGATTTGCTCTTTGAGGAATCACCAAGCACCTTGACGTGTTTTCTTTTGTGATCATGAATATTTTGCCTTGATTTTCCTTCAAATTAATAAAATGCAATGTTGGTTTGTCTTACTTGTTAATAATGTAGGTAAAGGCAATGTGGCTTAGCAAGTTGGTCCATGGGTTCATGAGTTTATTTCCATGCCCTAGTTAATAAAGCTTAAGAAATTCAAACCTCACCATTGAAGTTGTTTTGGAAGAAATGGCATGGCAAGGTTTATTTCGGTTCACCATATTTTAAAGTTTTCAAAATTGATTCAAAAGTACAAGGGGTTGATTGAAAAGGTTGTCATGGTTAGACAAGATCTTGTTCCCATTGGTCACAAGTGCATTTTTCTCTCAATTCTCAAGATATGGAAGTGGTTTTGGTTGCTATGAGTTATCATTATCATCCTCAACAACTTATATTTATAAATCAAGAGTGTTGGTACAAGAAGGTTGTTCAAAATTGTCAAAGTTCCTCAAAGCATTTTCTTGATCAAGGAGCTAGGATTTTGAACTTCAAAGAAGTATATCTTGCTCATATTTTGGTATTTTTGAGTGATTCCAAAGACATCCTTCTATTAAAAGATTTATTAACAAATCACTTCAAAAGTTTCAAGGATTTTTCATGTGGAAGAAACTTGATGATGAAGAAAGATTACAAGTCCTCTAGATGAACCCCCAATTTCTCATGTGTGATTTAAATGATCATAACTTGGTCAATTTTTATTTCCTTGAGCCCACTCTTTTTCCGAAATTATCTTGAGGATGTGAACTTTATTCCTTATTTTATATGCAATGTGAGAAAATGGATGGAAGATTCCCTAAGGATGCAAAAGATTATAGGTCATTTCATGATTTTTTGCCAACTTCAACAATTCATAACTCTCTCAATTTTAGGATATTTTGAATGGTTCAAGTTTCAAAATGTCATTCAAGAGGTATATTTCATGCCATCTTTTTTGTTCAAGAGCAAATTCCAAGTGGAAGGCCATGTTTGGATGCAAAACATTATTGGTCACTTTTGAAGAAAAAATTGAAAATTTTCTAAGTATGAAAAGTCAACCTTTTTCCCCAACTTTGACTCAATGCAACTTTCAGCTCAAGCATCCATTTGATTCCATTATTTTTCCATTGCAAATCTTGTAACTTTATCTTTCTAAAGCATCAAGAATCAAGCCCAAAGACCCCTTGAGTTGAAAATGCCATTGTTTTGAAATTGGTAACTTGGAACTAGATTTCTCACCAAGTCAGAATTTTGAAATCCATAATGTGGCCTCTAATCACAAGATTTATGCATTTTTTATATTTATACTTGATTAACAAACTTGCCAGAAGTGTTTATCACCTCAAAACGCAAAGATTAGATAAGTTTTGGTGAAAATGAGATCACACTTTACTCGTGCATCAGGTTCACACGAATTCCCTCCAAAATGCATTATTCACTCTTCCTTTTGATCCCATTTGCTTCTCCTATAAATACATGAGCTATCCCATTCATTTTATCAAGCTTGAATAGCCAGAATCATCCTACCAAACTTGCTCCATAACTCAATTTTGTGTAACTTTGTAATCAGTGTTCAAACATTTTTCAATCCAATTTTTCTATCAATTCACCTTCCTCGATCTTCCCTGAAGCTAACCATACAATTACCTTCAAGAATCATGCCCTATATTGCTCCATAGAAGTCCAGTTTCAGAGCTCTGCAACTCAACTTCAATAGGTAGATTTCTCCATCAATTCTTCAAAACTTTGATATCACTGTGAAGCTCTCATTGCCCTGGTTCTAGTTGCAACACTTACTTTTATCTGGAAACACGTTTTGACCATGAAATTTCAAATCCCTTTTCAAAACTTTACTTCTAATTTGCTTGAGCTACAGTTTATATAAATTTGTCGCAAAGGTGTGGTTGTATTCGTCTTGAAGAGACAAAGCGAATGGCATAGGTCTGAGCTTCTAATTTTACAGTTTGAGAGGCCTGCAAATCACGTTGGCTGGAGGTTGAAAATGACCAACGTGTCATCTTCAAACCAATGAAGGTGCGACACTTGTTCTTTTTGAAATCTGATTTCAGTGCTTTATTCACTAAAGTCCATAACATGCACAACGCGCCAGGTCCACTTGATCTGTTTACTAACGCGTTTTGACATTGATCATATGGCCCATATTTTTTTGGTTTGATATTTTATTTTCTGATTTTTATTTTAATTGTTTTAAATTTCAAAAAGTCATAGAAAATTCATTTTTAGTCCAAAAAAGCTGAAAAAATTATGAAAATATCTTTGATTTTTCTCTTTTTTTTTTTATTTTTTTTTTAATTTTATTTTGTGTTTTGATATTTTTTATAAATTTTAACTTTATTTGAATTGTTTTAAATGATTAAAAATACTTTTATGCATTTTTAAATTCTGAAAAAAAAAATATGGAATGATCCAATGATATTGTGACAAATATTGGTGACCTCATTTATTTTTCATTTCTAACTTTGTTATTTTTTATCATTTTTGTTTTATTTTACTTATTTCTTTTAATTTTAAAAATAGTTTCTAACTTTAAAAAAATGACCAAAAATTTTATAAAAATATTTGGGTCCTTTTCTGATTTTTCTATGGTCTTACTTAATATTTCTTGATTAATTTGAACATAGTTGATATTTTTCTCTTTTATTTCTATTTAAAAAAAATTTTAAACCTTTTTAATGTATATATATATATATATATATATATATATATATATATATATATATATATATATATATATATATATATATATATATATATATATATATATATTAAATGTAATATTATTTTGTGATTATTTTCTGGCTGATCTTGGGTTGAATTTTTTATCATGAACTTTGTTAACATCATTGGATCCATTGGTGTTGAGTTTAACTCCATAAAAATGGATGAATGATTTTAATAATAGTTTGATTAAATTTAATTCAAATGTGGTTTATATATTCTTCCCCACCCCTCTTCATATTATCCTTTTCTTATTGCACTAAGTGTTATTGGAACATGATCTTTATATCATGTCTCAAAACAAATGGTGCATAGATTGTTATTGACCGGCCTCAAAATTGGTGCGACTTCTATATAAGTCCACTTACGATTGCTTCACATAGCGCTAAAATTTGTCCCGATTTGAATAAATGATCATTCTTGGCCCAAACCTATGTTTGCAAGCCCAAGTATGTTAATTTGATCCCTTTGATCTAATAACTTTGAGATTCATTGTGTGGAGGCTTTGGTTCTACCAATCCTCTAATAGATCTACAACAAGTTTGGTCAACGCGGATCACTTAAACATCGTTGATCATTAAATGGTACTTGTGAGGATTCTAAATGGATGATATACTTGACAAAAAGCAAATGCAACTTGTTGTGTGGAGGCTTTGGTTCTACCAATCTTTTAATAAGTTCCAAATGTAAGTTTCAAGATGGTCATCCAACTAACCGCTAATTATTAATTTGTTTCACTTTATGCTTTTATTTTTTATGCTTTATGTACCATTTACTTTAAGCATTACATTTCATGTTATTTGTATTATGCTCACTTGAGCATTTATATCCTTGTTATCTTCACTTTGTTCACTTGAGCCTTTCTTTTATTTTTCAAGACACCTAATAATCAACATGAACCATAAAAAAGGCTTTAATGATACTTGGACTATTTGGTAATTATCCTTGGCATTATGGAGCATTGGACTTCATGGACTTAGGATTAGAAACCTTGACCTATGTTGGAGACCTTGTGGCCTTAATGAATATTTTGTCTGGAGTTCTTGAGTTTACCTCAAGACATTGGGTTGTTTGTTTGTTTTGTGTGCAGGTTATTGTGATTACATACTTTGTTTGTAATCTGGAATTCACCCGTATACAGCCGTTACTCTGCCCAATTTTTGTAAAGACTCAATACACTTAAAGTTTAGTTCTCTTAATAGGTCTAGTATATTTGCTTGCATGGTTCCAATCCAAGGAATGGGAATTATATCTTGACTCATAATGTCAAGTATTGGCTTCTTGTTGGTTATATGGTTCTTATCCTTAGCTTTTTACCTTATGCTTTAGGATAGTCTATTCTTCTCCTCCCATCTTCTTTAATTTCAAAAATCTTCTCTTCCCTTTTGAAAACTCTTCTTGTTTTTAAACTGAACTACTTTCATAATAAACTTGGACTTAGGTCAATGCATTTTGAAAACCTTTTCATAAATAAACTTCAATAAACTTAATAACACTTTAACACTTTTTGTGAGAAGACTAAAAGTAAATCAATCTCATTTCAAACCATTTTTTCCACTTTGGCTTTTATCTTTAAACTTTTATCAAAAGATTAGACTCTTGTCAATCCTTGTAGTGATGCAAACAACTATACTTCTACAACATGTAGTGAAGTGAGATATTTTCCACTTGGGTGTTGAGTGAGGCATTGTTGATTTTAAAATCCAAGCCATATCCTCCACTTTGAGATGATGCAAGTTCTCCTTTCTCATGATTGTGGGTAGTAAGTATGTTTTCCACACGGACAATGACGATGATGTCTTATCTCATAAAATTAATCAAAACACTTGTGTTTTAAAAAATTTCAAAGAGGAATTATGTGTACCCTGATCCCGTATTGGACGAAAGGTGGTACATAGGCACTAAAGGTTCGCAACCGCGGAGGGTGCAAAAATCATAAAAAATACTTCTTTTCTCACCTCCACCATCTATTTTACATATAACAATTTATAGCCAAAATATACAGATTTTACAAAGAGGTTCATGCGGAGTACCGTAGATTTTTAGGGTGCTAATACCTTCCCTTTGCATAACCAACCCCCCTTACCTTGAATCTTTCCCCCTCTTTTTGAGTTACTCACTCTTTTCCCATTCCTTTGGAAACAATAAAGCGTGGTGGCGATTTTTATTTTGATCTATATAAGTCTAGTCAATCCAATGGCTTAGTCTTAAACATTTCTACCGCTATAGAAAAAATGGCGACTTCACTAGGGAAAGATTGACCTTTTGTTGGTCCATCCCTAAGTGGGTTAAGCCTATATTTGTTTATATATGTATGTGTGCTATTGTTGTTTATGTGTTATATGTTGTATATATGTTTGTCTGGATTTTCCTGGTTTTCAGGATTCTTGGTGATTACTTATAATTCCTATACCTGAACTTGGGCCAACTTTAAGATAGGACGTGCGGTATAGTCATGTTAACTTTGAGGGAGTAATCCAAAAAAAGGAGGCATGAGATCCCTCACTTAGTGGAAGCCCCTTTGACGGTAGTGTCATTTACCGAGTAATCGGGAAGACGTACTACTTTCCACCTGGGAGCCTGCTGAAGCTGAGGACCATAGAATACTTAACCCATCTTGGCCTTTTAGGTGTAGTGCGGAAGTTATGACGGAGTAATCCGGAAATACTGTCACGCGATACTATGTCCAGACGAGTTTTTCTTGAGAGTATTACTAATTACTGAGTTAATCGGGATGTTGGTAATATCAGAAGGAAGGATGTAGACTCTGGGAACCTCTAGAACCTTGTTCGAAAGGTGATAACTTCTAGACCATACCTTATGGGTAGTACCTTTGACCTCATGCTCGTGACGTTGAACCTATGAACCCTATGTTTGTGATCTTTTATGTGATTGCTGCATCATGCACCCATAAGCATATTTTGAAGGAATTTCATTTCAAGGGACTTAAAAAGTTGACCATTTGTGAATATCTCAGGTACCCTTCGACCATGGATTCTGGAAAAAGAAAGACCGGAAATACAGTTTCAAAGATCCCAAGATGGATGAGTTGAGTAGTCTAATTCTCGAGATTAAGTGTTCTGCAGATTTTCGGAAGAAGTATGGATCCATCATTCCTCTCATGAAGCTTAGGATGAAGGAGGATATTCTCTCGACCTTGGTCCAGTTCTATGATCCGGTGTATTGTTGCTTTACTTTCCTTGATTATCAGTTGATGCCTACACTGGAGGAGTATTCTTATCTGTTGGATTTACCTATTACCGATCGTGTTCCTTTCACTGGTTTGGAGGGTGAGCCAACATCCCATGAGATTGCTGCTTTGATTCATATGGGGAAGTCTGAGGTTAAATCCCATATGACTACTAAATAAGGGATTTAAGGATTACCAACTCATTTATTATTGGATAAAGCTTGTTACTTTTCCAGGATGAAGAGTACAGTCGCTTTTGAGGCCATCTTTGCTCTACTTGCTTATGGGTTGTTCTTATTTCCTAATGTGGACAAGTTTGTTGACATTAATTCTATCAGGATTTTCATGATTGGAAAACCAGTTCCTACATTATTGGGAGATGCTTATTACTCTATTCAATTTAGGAATTCTTATCATGGGGGGATGATTATCTGTTGCACGTCTCTGTTGTATCGGTGGTTTATCTCTCATATGCCTCAGTATGATGCTTTTTGGGATGTCAGGAAGGAACCCCGTTGGACTCCTAACATCATGGCACTTACTCACTTGAATGTTGATTGGTATCATCGAGCTTACCAAGATATAGAGATTGTTGAATATTGTGGTAGTTTCCCCAATGTACCTCTTCTTGGTACAAAGGGAGGAATTAACTACAACCTTGTTCTTGCATGACGACAGCTTGATTATCCGATGAGGGATAAACTAAATAGTATTCATTTGAGTAGTTTATTTCCGAAGGAGGGAGAATACCATAGGAAGCTAGGGAGCAGATTGCGAAGGCCTGACATCACATTCATAAGAAGAGTAGGAAATATTTGGGACCGAGAGGGACTGTTTCTTTGGAGCCATATCTTCAGTGGGTCCAAACGAGAGCTATTCAGTTGAAGATGCCGTATTCCTGGGAAACACCTATGCTTGATTTTTTTGTGAAGACCACTTCGTCCCCAATAGCATGATGTGGAAGAGCTACACCTTGCTTTGGTCAGGATGCATCAGGAAAAAGGATGCTTGGAAGAATAAGTGCCAAACTTTAGAGATTTCCTATAGAGCAAGTTTGAAGGAGAAAGACGACTTGATTTAGATTCTTGAGAGTCGGGCTGTAGAGATGATGGAGAGGCAAGGGGATTTATTTTCTCCTAAGCCTCACTCGGATGCTAGTTTCTCACTTTCTGATTCAGGTGATTGGAAGCAGGTTGCCATCAGATATGCGGAAGAAAACTAGAGGTTGAAGGCTCAGATTGTCAGACTTACAGGGAAGCGCCAGCGCATAGAGTGATCTCCATCATCTTTGCTTCTTATGGTTTTAGACTTTACTTTCATCTTGTACTTGGTATCATTGAAACTTGTAATCCATTTTGAAGTTATTATAATAAAAAATTTCAGTATCTCAAATGTGTTATTATTTTGGGTATTTGCAATGTGTCTATAAATATTTAAGTCCCTTGAAATATTAAAAATAAATCATGTGCATTGCACATCATGCATCATATTGCACATATCTCTTGCATTTGTTATGCATATCCAAGTGTTTTACCAAGCTTCTTTACTTCGTTCAGCAAGTTGTCTCACCACTACAACACTCGAGCCAATTTCAGAAGGAAGATGGACAACTTAGAATAAGAGAATCGTGAGCTGCACGAGGAGGTTTCTGCTTTGAAGGCCGGCATGGCCAATCTTACTGCACTGATGGAATCTCTGGTGGCTGCTCAGAATCAGCCACCGAGTGTTCAACCTCAACTAACAAGAGTTACTACTGAAGCTCCGATTGTTCCTGTGTCTGCTACTCTAGTTGTTGTTCAGAATCGCATGCCTCAAGGTTATCCATGGGGAATGCCAGAGAACTTTGCGCCTGAAAGTTTCAATCTTGGTCCTCAACATACTCCAGTTGTTCAGACTACTGTTACTCCTGCACCTCCTATGGTGCATGTTGCTCCTGCTGCACCTCCTTCGGTGAATATGGTTCCATTTGCTAATGATGATATGTATCGTCCTTTTCCTCCACCAAGTGAAGACTTGGGTCTCTATGATAGAATGGATGATTTTCAAGAGCAGTTTGACAAGATGCAGAGGGAGATGAAGGCCATCAGGGGAACGGAATTGTTCGGGCAGAATTTGAATGATTTGTGCTTGGTTCCGAATGTTAAGATACCTGCGAATTTTAAGGTCCCGGAATTTGAGAAGTACAAGGGAAACACTTGTCCTTGTGCTCATCTTGTGATGTATGTAAGACGAATGTCTACCCATAGTAATAATCAGCGTCTGCTAATTCACTTTTTTCAGGATAGTTTGACTGGTGTTGCACTGAAGTGGTATATGAGTTTAGAAAACATCAATACCCATACTTTCAACAACTTGGGAGAAGCATTTATCAAACAATACCAATACAATGTGGACATGGCGCCTGACCGTGATCAACTCAGGGCCATGGTCGAGAAAGACATGGAATCATTAAAAGAATATGCACAGAGATGGCGTGAGGTAGCCTCCCAAGTGATTCCTCCCATGGAAGAGAAGGAGATGACTAAGATTTTCTTGAAGACTCTGGGTGCTTTGTACTATGAGAGGATGGTAGCGAGTGCGCCAAGTGATTTTACTGAAATGGTTGGCATGGGTATCCGTTTAGAAGAGGCTGTAAGAGAGGGTTGTCTCACAAAAAGTGAAAGTTACAGAAGTGCGAAGAAGCCATCCTATGGGTTTGCCAAAAAGAAGGAAGGAGATACAAATGTTGTTATGCAAGAGAGGAGGGTTAATCCTCCTAGAAGAAATTATCAACATCATCAGCAAGTCGCCTTAGTTACTCCAGTTGTAGGTGTAGCTCCAATCACCATTTCTTATCAGAGACCATCCCAACATGGGAATCAAGGGTATAATCAGAGAAGGAAGAGTTATGACCCTATCACTATGAGTTATACAGAGTTACTCCCGGTGTTAATTCAGAAGAAGTTGGTTCAGACCCGACCACCTCCCATTGTACCATCATCGTTGCCTTGGCATTACAAGGCAGACCAAACATGTTCTTTTCATCAGGGAGCACCAGGATATAATGTTGAGAACTGCTATCCTTTGAATACTGAAGTAAAAAAATTGATGAAGTCTGGTATCTTATCTTTCAAGGATTTTGGCCCTAATGTGAAAGACAATCCTCTGCCCAAGCATGGAGGAGCAAATGCTATAAATATGGTGTCCGGTTGTCCAGGCGACTTCTGAATTTTTGATATTAATCTGGTTAGAGGAGATTTGGTGATAATGCATGAAAACCTCTGTGAATTTAGCTACTATATACATGAACATGCCATTTGTTATATTTGCAGTACGAATGTACAGGGTTGTGACAAGATAAAGGCTGATTTGCAGGAGATGATGAATGAGGGCCTCATCCACATGATCAGGCCTAAGGAAGAGTATGAAGAGGAAGTAAACATGTTTTTTGGATGTCCTGGAGAGTTCAGAATCTTTGATGTGGAATATATGAATGAGGATCTTGTACAATTGCATGCTACTTTCTGCCACATGGCTGGTCAGGTGGAACATCAGTATGGATCTTGCCGAATTTGCTTTTGGGACTCCCGAGGATGTTCAATTGTAAGGAAAGGTGTTCAGTTGTTATTGGATAATGGAACTATCAAGGTTACAGGTCAAAGGGATGATTATCATAAAGTGGATATGATTGAGGTTTGTTTGTCTAAAGAAGAGTCGGATGATGAGTATTCCTCTGCAGATGAGTTCTTCTCCTCGGATGAAGATATGTTTTCCAGAGATGACATTGTAATTACTGATTGTGTTGAAGAAGGGGTAAACGTTATTGTGCCTTATTTTGGTACACCTGCCGATTTTGAAGTTGAGTATCATAGCAATCCAGCTATTACTCCATTGTTGATTAGTTTGTCGGGTCATGTCCCCTATAATTCAGATAAAGTTGTACCCTACAAATTTAATGCTACAATCTTAGAAGATGGTGTGGAAGTTCCCATTCATCCAATTCCTGATGTTGGAAATATTTTTGAGACTAGAAGAGTGACCCGCAGGGGTCGTGTATTCGCACCAGTTGTTCGTGGGGATGTTAGTACTGGAAAGAAAATTGTTGAAGATGTTGAACCCAAGAAGGCAGTGGGTGAATCTAGTGGAGCTACGCTAGAGAAGGATGTGGATGATATTTTGAAGATAATTAAGATGAGCGACTACAGAATTGTAGATCAGCTACTGCAGACTCTTTCAAAAATATCTATCTTGGCTTTATTGATGAACTCCTCTGCTCACAGAGAATATTTGATGAGGGTATTGGACCAAACTTTCATGGAGAGTGACATGCCTGTAGACCAATTCAGCAGTGTAGTGGGGAACATTACGTCATGTAATAACTTGAGTTTCTGCGATGATGAACTGCCCGAAGAAGGGAGGAATCACAATTTGACCCTCCACATCTCTATGAACTACAAGAATGATTCATTATCTAATGTGTTGATTGATAATGGATCTGCATTGAACGTTATACCAAGTAGCACTCTTATGGAGTTGAAATATCATGGAACTCCCATGCGCCCAAGTGGCATTATTGTGAAAGTGTTTGACGGATCAAGGAAGTATGTTATTGGTGAAGTGGACTTGCCTATTCATATAGGCCCACATTTGTTTCAGATTACTTTCCAGGTCATGTATATTGTACTCGCTTATAGATGCTTGCAGGGATGGCCGTGGATACATGAGGCAAGGGCTGTCACTTCGAATTTACACCAAAAGCTGAAGTTTGCACGTGAAGGAAAAGTGGTAATCATAAATGGAGAATAGGAATTATTGATATCTCATTTGTCCTCTTTCAGCATTGTGGAGGCGGATGAAGCTGCTATTGGAACTCATTTCCCAACTTTATCCATTAATAACATAAGAGGAAATGAGAATTCTATGGTGTCGCTTAAGGATGCACAACAGGATGTGCGTAATGGCCATAGTAAAGTATGGGGACAGATTGTTGATCCACCTGTGAACAAGAATAGAGTTGGCTTGGGGTTCTTTGTAAGGAATGAAAAAGGTAAGATCATGTAGCCGAAGTCTGCTGCAGGAAAGTATCAAGATATCTTCCGTAGCGGGGGTTATCTTCATCCAATTGTTTCCGGGATTAATTCCATCATGGAAGATGAAGCAGAGCCAAAAGTGTCAAATTATGTGACGCACGCACTTAGGGTTCAGAACTGGATCACCATTGATCTTCCCTCTTGCATACATGTTTCAAAGTAATTTTTTTTGTTAATCTTTTTGAAAAGCTTTCATTATGCCCAAGGTGAAAGTAATAATATTGTATGGGCTTATCTGTTTGCTATGACATTTAAAATCAATAATAAAAGTTGTCTTTGTTTCCCAAATTGTGTTTTTATTTTTTGCTTTTCCTTGGAAAATGGTAATCAGAAAAAACCTTTCAAAATAAATAATAACTGAAATTCAATCTGCATGATCACTTGTTATATGTGTCAGTTTCTGAAAGCAATCATAAATCATATGTGCAGATTAATTAAACAACCCATTGAATACAATGACCCTGCACCCTCTCCCAACATTGAATGTCCTGTGTATGGGGCCGAAGAAGAAGACTATGATGATATTCCAGAAGAGTTCTCACAGTTGCTTGAGCGCGAGGAGAATGCCATTCAGCCATATAAAGAGCCATTGGAAGTAATCAATTTGGGTTCAGAAGAAGATCCGAAGGAAGTCAAGATCGGAACATTATTGCATCCTGATGTGAAGAGTAGGTTGATTGAGTTTTTGAAAGAGTATATGGACATTTTTGCTTGGTCCTACCAAGATATTCCTGGTTTAGATACAGATATTGTAGAGCACCATTTGCCGTTGAAGCCAGAGTGTCTGCCAATCAAACATAAGTTGCAAAGAACTCAGCCTGATATGGCAGTGAAGATCAAAGAAGAAGTTCTAAAGTAGATTAATGTCGGTTTTCTTGTGACATTAGTGTACCCTCAATGGATTGCCAATATTGTCCCTGTACCGAAGAAAGACGGAAAAGTTCGCATGTGCGTAGATTACAGAGATCTAAATAAAGCTAGTCCAAAAGATGATTTTCCATTGCCACACATTGATATGTTAGTGGATAGCACAACAAAATTCAAGGTTTTCTCGTTCATGGATGGATTTTTCATATATAATCAAATAAGAATGGCTCCTAAGGACATGGAAAAAACAACGTTTATCACACCCTGGGGAACATTTTGTTACAGAGTGATGCCCTTCGGGTTGAAGAATGTTGGTGTAACGTACCAGAGAGCTATGACAACCTTATTCCATAATCTGATGCACAAGGAAATTGAGGTATATGTTGATGATATGATTGCTAAATCCCAGACTGAAGAAGGGCATGTAGAAGCTTTGTTGAAGTTGTTTCAGCGTTTGAGGAAGTATCGTCTCCGCTTGAATCCAAATAAATGTACCTTCGGTGTTTGATCAGGGAAATTGTTGGGTTTCATTGTTAGCCAGAAAGGGATTTAAGTTGACCCTGATAAAGTCAAAGCAATTCAAGAGATGCCAGCACCGAGAACTGAAAATCGAGTCAGAGGGTTCCTTGGGCGTTTGAATTATATCTCCAGATTCATTTCTCACATGACTGCAATGTGTGAGCTGATCTTTAAGTTGTTAAAGAAAGATCAAGGTTGTGTGTGGACAGATGACTGCGAAAGGGCATTTGAAATTATTAAATAATGTCTGCTGGAACCTCCTATCTTGTTCCTTCCTGTTGAAGGAAGACCATTGATTATGTATCTGACGGTGTTAGATAATTCCATGGGCTGTATTCTGGGACAACAAGATGAAACAGGGAAGAAAGAGTATGCCATTTATTATCTCAGTAAAAAGTTTACTGATTGTGAGTCGCGGTATTCCATGCTGGAAAAGTCATGTTGTGCTTTGGCCTGGGCAGCAAAATGTTTACGGTTGTATATGTTGAACCACACTACTTGGTTGATCTCCAAAATGGATCCAATGAAGTACATTTTTGAAAAGCCTGCTATTACTGGGAGAATTTCCCGCTGCCAGATGTTGTTATCTAAGTATGTCATCGAATACCACACTCAAAAAGCTATTAAAAGCAGCGTGTTAGCAGATTATCTTGCTCACCAGCCAGTTGATGATTATCAGTCTGTATAGTATGACTTCCCCGATGAGGATGTGATGTTTCTGAAAGTGAAAGATTGTGATGAACCATTGCCTGAGGAAGGTCCTGATCCTGAGTCTCGCTGGAGTATGATATTTGATGGAGCTATGAATGCTTACGGTAAAGGAATTGGTGTTGTGATCATCACTCCACATGGATCACACATTCCTTTTACTACAAGGTTGACATTTGATTGTACTAATAATATGGCAGAATATGAGGCTTGCATCATGGGTCTCGAGGAAGCTATTGATCTCAGAATTAAAATTCTAGATGTGTATGGTGATTCAGCTTTAGTAATAAATCAGATTAAAGGGGAGTGGGATACTCGTCACCCCAGCTTGATCCCTTACAAAGATTATGCTAGAAGATTATTACCCTTCTTTAATAAAATTGAATTCCATCACATCCCTAGAGACGAAAATCAAATGGCGGATGCTCTGGAAACTATGGCTTCTATGTATCAAGTGAATACTTGGAATGATATACCTCGAATTATGGTTCAGCGACTGGATAGGAGTGCTCATGTGTTTACAACAGAAGAGGTAGCAGATGATACTTTGGTATTATGATATCAAGCATTTTCTCCAGACTCAGGAATACCCGATTGGTTCTTCGAATAAAGATAGAAAGACATTGAAAAAATTGGCTGGCAGCTTCTTACTCAGTGAAAATGTGTTGTACATGAGAAATTATGATATGGTCTTGCTCAGATGCGTGGATAGACACGAAGCAGACATGTTGATGCATGAGATTCAAGAAGGTTCCTTTGGCACTCATGCCAATGGATATTAGATGGCTAAAAAGATGCTAAGGGCAGGTTACTATTGGCTGACAATGGAATTTGACTGTTACAAATTCGCATAGAAATGCCAT
This sequence comes from Vicia faba, assembly GCA_948472305.1. Classification (NCBI taxonomy): domain Eukaryota; kingdom Viridiplantae; phylum Streptophyta; class Magnoliopsida; order Fabales; family Fabaceae; genus Vicia; species Vicia faba. The sequence goes on along the minus strand of OX451735.1, from coordinate 1,164,443,798 downwards.
AATTTCCAGGTTTATACGGACAAGATTCACGTGCCTCCGACACTTCTCAATGTTATTTCTTCCCCGTGGCCTTTCTCTATGTGGGGTATTGACATGATTGGGATGATAGAACCCAAAACTTCGAATGGACACTGTTTTATCTTAGTAGCAATTGATTACTTCACCAAATGGGTGGAAGCTACTTCATATGCTAATGTTACTAAGCAAGTGGTTGTGCGCTTCATTAAGAATAATCTCATATGTCGGTATGGTGTGTCGAGCAAAATTATCACCGACAATGGCTCGAATCTAAACAACAAGATGATGACAAAACTTTGTGAAGAATTCAAGATTATCCATCATAACTCATCTCCGTACAGGCCAAAGATGAATGAGGTTGTTGAAGCTGCTAATAAGAATATCGAGAAGATCATCCAGAAGATGGTTGTTACTTATAAAGATTGGCATGAAATTCTCCCTTTTGCTTTGCATGGATATCGGACATGTCCTCACTTCAACAGGAGCAACCTCATTCTTTCTTATGTATGGAATGGAAGTGGTACTCCCAATCGAGGTTGAGATTCCCTCTTTGCGTGTGATAATGGAAACCAAGTTGTCAGAGGCTGAATGGGTCCAGAACAGGTTTGAACAATTGAATTTGATCGAAGAGAAGAGAATGACAGTTTTGTGTCATAGGCAGTTATATCAGAAGAGAATCGAGAAAGCTTTTAATAAGAAGGTCAAACCTCGTGAATTCAGAGAAGGCGACCTCGTGCTCAGGAAGATCATGTCTTTTAGCCCAGATTATAGGGGCAAGTGGACTCCAAATTTTGAAGGCCCATATGTTGTCAATAAAGCCTTCTCTTGCGGCGCATTAATTCTTGATACTATGGATGGCGAGGAGTTCCCACGTCCCATGAATGCTGATGCACTCAAGAAATGCTTCGCCTAAAGAAATAAAAGAAAAACTCACTATGTTGAAAACCCGAAAGGGCGGCTTAGGCAAAAAGGAGCGTCTTGGTAGGCCGAAAACCCGAAAGGGAGGTCTAGGCAAAAATTAGAGACATAAACAGAATAAAATTTCCCACTAAGTTGAAAACCCGCAAGGGCAGCTTAGGAAAAAGTTAGGGACTTTCTTGGCAAGTAACTACATCAGACAAGACTTGAACATTGAAGCAACAATCTTCTTGGATCCTCACCATACTTCAACGGAAGCTGCTGCTCAGGATTTCAAAAGTTGTTAGAGGGGATAGTGGTCATGGTATCTCAATGTATCTTTTCCATTATATATATTACCATTTTCTGAACATTGTAATCATCCTGGAGTCTCGCCATTCGTAGACTACCATTCTATCAATAAAATTTGAGCTTTTCTTTGTATCTCTTATTTTATTTAGCTTGCAAAGACTCCATTTATTATTGATAATAATTTTTAAAGCAAAAATATTAAATAACAAAATTGTTTTTCAAAAAGAATTTAAAACTTACTTTTACTTTAGATTTTGTGATTCAAGAGGAAAACAAAAGTGGTGATCCCAAGAATGGACAAACTCCAGTAGTTTTGAGAAGTTTTGTTTCCCCCAGCAAGGTTTTCTCATGACATTTTCGCTATATTGGGTTTGTGACTCCAGTGTCCCCAGTCTAGTCTTGGTTCATTTTTCTTCTTTTGAGTTTGCATGATATGAAGACTCAATCCAAGATTCTCCAGTGAAGGCTTCTCTCATTTGATAGAAGTCACTTTCTCCCCAGAGAAGTTGGTGCTATAATTACTCTCGAAGAACATGTATCTCTGGTTTCCCAATGAAGAACGTATATTGGTTTCCCCTCAATGATGTGGTGTTGACCTCCCTAATGAAGTCAGCACGAATTCCCCAGTAGATGTCTCGATGATGAAATATTTATTTCCCCGTTGAAATCTTAGTGTTACTCCCTGGTGAATCCTGGAGAAGGATGTTATATCCCTGTACCTGTACAGTTTTGTCACTATATTTTGTTTCTCCCCAGTAAAGGTAAGCTATGCAGTAGGACTTTGTTTCCTCAGTTGGTGCTTATTTTTCTTTTGGGATGATCGTCTTGGATGTGATTTGGCTGAGTGTTATGTGCGCTCGAGTTGGTTTTGTTTGTTTATCCCCAGTATTATATGTCTGTTTTGTCATCATATACATAATAACACTCATACATTAATAGATACATCATACATAGTTAAATTTAGCAAATCATGGCTCATTCACATTCCTTAATATTTTGTTGACATATTACCTTGTTTTGCAAAGTTGTGTTATCCTCTCCCCAATAGATTTTCAACCATAAGCAGAAAGTGTATATTCTTTGAATTTCCCCACTGAGTTATCCCTCGTGGAAGATTTTTGCTTTAGCCTTCCTACGCAACTCTTTGACTGGATGATTTGGGTTTCCCTCTTGAGTTTATTTCTCAAAGAATATATTTTGGTAGACTGTTTTAATCCATTTTATTTCTAGTTTGAATCTTTGTTTCTCAACAATATTATTACTTTGGATTTCTGTAAGCTTCGAGTTTTGGTTTGAGAATGTGCATTTATTTTGCACGAGAAGATTTTATCTCCTCAGCAGGAATATAGTGGCATTTCCCTAGGAAGTCATATCTCTTTCCCCAGGATGTCATATTGTTTTCCCCAGGGATTCATTTTACAATCCTTCCTATAATAGAAAATATCAGGTCTCTTTATTTGAGCAACTTATACTTCCCCGTATATGTCGATGTTACTTTTTTTTGCTATCTTCTCTATGAGTGGATAGTTTGTAGTTTGTTGTCAAATTACTCCAGTGGATGGCCAGTCGTTCAATATCGTAGAGACCGTTCGTTAAGAAATGTTTGTAAGTGGTAGTCTCTTTATTTTAGACAGCTTATACATTACCCTTTCCAGACATAATGCCTTGGTTAAGGAAGAAGTTGAGACCTGTTCTAGGTGAAACGCCAAAATTTTGGAGAAACTTGTTATTCTTTTTGCTACCCTCAGTGAACTTTGGTAGTTCATCATCAGTGAACGGTGATGCGATAATATATTCTCTTTCTACCTTCAGTGAAAGTTGGTAGGTCATCAGCAGTGAATGTCGATGATTGTTATCTTTTTGCTACCCTCAACGAACATTGGTAGTTCATCGTCAGTGAACGACCATGCTATGATATTTTCTCTTACTACCTTTAGTGAAATTTGGTAGGTCATCGATAGTGAACATCGATGATTGTTATATTTTTGCTACCCTCAGTGAATGTTGGTAGTTCATCGTCAGTGAACGGTGGTGCTATGATATTTTATCTTACTACCTTCAATGAAAGTTGGTGATTGTTATCTTTTTGCTACCCTCAGTGAACGTTGGTAGTTCATCGTCAGTGAACGACGATGCTATGATATTTCTTTTCCTTCTACCTTCAGTAAACGTTGGTAGGTCACCGTCAGTTAACGTCGGTGTTGTTATTTCTTTCCTCTTTTTACCTTCAGTGAACGTTGGTAGTTCTGCCTTCAGTAGAAGTTGGTGTGTCCTTTGACCTTTTACTATCCTCTATAAGTCGGGTCTTTTGATCCACCAGTGATTTATTTTCCTGGTCGGGTTTTTCTTTTATTTATTTCCTATGTTACATCCCCAGTGGTGTTCTGTGTCTCTTTGATTATGTTCATATGCATTCATAAGCATTGCATGGCATCTTAGGACCAAAAATAGGGTTTGTTTTATATTTAAGTATCTTCGATCACGTCAACACGAAGATTTTTAACCTTCGTATCTCCAGATATAAGAAACTTAAATAAGGGCAGCTGTTGTACCCCATTTTTTGCCCCTAAGATCCCTTCATCATACCATGTTGATTCAATCACAACAAGATCACATTAGGGCTTTTGGTTCTTCTCCCTATCTTTAGCTTTGCTCTTTGAGGAATCACCAAGCACCTTGACTTGTTTTATTTTGTGATCATGAATATTTTTCCTTGATTTTCCTTCTAATTAATAAAATGCAATGTTGGTTTGTCTTACTTTTTAATAATGTAGGTAAAGGCAATGTGGCTTAGCAAGTTCGTCCATGGGTTCATGAGTTTATTTCCATGCCCTAGTCAATAAAGCTTGAGAAATTAAAACCTCACCACTGAAGTTTTTTTGGAAGAAATGGCATGGCAAATTTTATTTTGGTTCCCATATTTCAAAGTTATCAAAATTGATTCAAAAGTACAAGGGGTTGATTGAAGAGGTTGTCATGGTTAGACAAGATCTTGTTCCCATTAGTCACAAGTTCATTTTTCTCTCAATTCTGAAGATATGGAAGTGGTTTTGGTGGCTATGAGTTCTCATTATCATCCTCAACAACTTCTATTTACAAAGCAAGAGTGTTGGTACAAGAAGGTTGTTCAAAATTGTCAAAGTTCCTCAAAGAATTTTCTTGATCTAGGAGCTAGGATTTTGAACTTCAAAGAAGTATATCTTGCTCATATTTTTGTATTTTTGAGTGATTCCAAATACATCCTTCTCTTAAAAGGGTTATTAAAAAATAACTTCAAAAGTTTCAAGGAGTTTTCATGTGGAAGAAACTTGATGATGAAGAAATATTACAAGTCCTCCAGATGAACCCCCAATTTCTCATGTGTGACTTCAAATGATCATAACTTGGTCAATTTTTATCACCTTGATCCCACTCATTTTCCAAAATGATCTTGCGGATGTTAAATTTATTCCTTCTTTTATATGCAAAGTGAGAAAATGGATGGAAGATGTCCTAAGGATGCAAAATATTATAGGTCCTTTCATGATTTTTTTCCAACTTAACAATTCATAACTCTCTCAATTTTTTGAGATTTTGAATGGTTCAAGTTTTAAAATGTAATTCAAGAGGTCTATTTCATGCCATATTTTTTGTTCAAGAGGAAATTCCAAGTGGAAGGCCATGTTTGGATGCAAAACATTATAGGTCACATTTGAAGAAATATTTGAAAATTTTCTAAGTATGGAAAGTCAACCTTTTTTCCCCAACTTTGACTCAATGCAACTTTCAGCTCAAGCATCCATTTGATTCCATTCATTTTCCATTGAAAAATTGTAACTTCATCTTTCTAAAGCATCAAAAATTAAGCCCAAAGACCCGTTGAGTTGAAAATGCCATTGTTTTGAAATTGCTAACTTGGAACTGAATTTCTCACCAAGTCAGAATTTTAAAATCCATAATGTGGCCTCTAATCACAAGATTTATGTGTGTTTTTGATTTAAACTTGATTAACAAACTTTCCAGTTGTGTTTAGCACCTCAAAACACAAAGATTGGATGAGTTTTTGTGAAAATGAGATCACACTTCACTCGTGCATCAGGTTCACACGAATTCCCTCCAAAATACATCATTCACTCTTCCTTTTGATCCCATTTGCTTCTCCTATAAATACATGAGCTATCCCATTAATTTTCTCAAGTTGGAATAGCCAGAATCACCCTGCCAAACTTGCTCCATAACTCAATATTTTGTAACTTCGTAATTAGTGTTCAAGCCCTTTTCAATCCAATTTTTCTATCAATTCACCCTCCTTGATCTTCCCTAAAGCTAACCATACAATTACCTTCAAGAATCATGCCCTATATTCCTCCATAGAAGTCCGGTTTCAGAGCTCTGCAACTCAACTTTAAGAAGTAGATTTCTCCATCAATTCTTCAAAACTTTGATATCATTGTGAAGCTCTCATTTCCCTGGTTCTAGTCGCAACACTTGCTTTTATCTGGAAACATGTTTTGACCATGAAATTTCAAATCCCTTTTCAAAACATTCCTTTCAATTTGCTTGAGCAACAGTTTATATAAATTTGTCGCGAAGGTGTGGTTGTCTTTGTCTTGAAGAAACGAAGCGAATGACATAGGTCTGAGCTTCTGATTTTACAGTTTCAGAGACATGCAATTCACGTTGGCTGGAGGTTAAAGATGACTGATTTATCATCTTCCATCCAATGAAGGCGCGCCACTTGTTCTTTTTGAAATCTGATTTAATTAATGAATCAGTGCTTTATTCACTAAAGACCATAACATGCACAATGCGCCAGGTCCACTTGATCTGTTTACTAACGCGTTTTGACATTGATCAGATGGCCTATATTTTTTTGGTTTGTTATTTTATTTTCTGATTTGTATTTTAATTGTTTTAAATTTCAAAAAATCATAGAAAATTCATTTTCAGTCCAAAAAATCTTTAAAAATTATGAAAAATATCTTTGATTTTTATCTTTCTGATTTTTATTTTTTCACAATTTTATTGTGTTTTGATATTTTTTATAAATTTTAACTTTATTTGAATTATTTTAAATGATTAAAAATACTTTTATGCATATTTAAATTCTGGAGAAAAAAATAAGGAATGATCCAATGATATTGTGACAAATATTGGTGACCAAGTTTATTTTTTATTTCTGACTTTGTTATTTTTTATCGTTTTTGGTTTATTTTACTCATTTCTTTTAATTTTGAAAATAGTTTCTGACTTTAAAAAAATTACCAAAAATTTTATAAAAATATTTGGGTCCTTTTCTGATTTTTCTATGGTCTTACTTAATATTTCTTGACTAATTTGAACATAGTTGATATTTTTCTCTTTTATTTCTATTTTAAAACATTTTTAAACCTTTTTTTAATTCATATATATATATATATATATATATATATATATATATATATATATATATATATATATATATATATATATATATATATATATATATATATATATATTAAATATAATATTATTTTGTGATTATTTTCTGGTTGATCTAGGGGAGAATTTTTTATCATGAACTTTGTTAACATCATTGGATCCATGGTGTTTAGTTTAACTCCATAAAAATGGATGAATGATTTTAATAATAGTTTGATTAAATTTAATTCAAATGTGGTTTATGTATTCTTTTCCACCCCTCTTCATCTTATCCCTTTCTTATTACACTAAGTGTTATTGGAGCATGATCTCTATAACATGTCTCAAAACAAATGGTGCATAAATTGCTATTGACCGGCCTCAAAATAGGTGCGACTTCTATATAAGTCCACTTACGATTGCTTAACATTGCGCTAAATTTTGTCCCGATTCGAATAAATGATCATTCGTGGCCCAAACCTATGTTTGCAAGCCCAAGTATGTTAATTTGATCCCTTTGATCCAATAGCTTTGAGATTCATTGTGTGGAGGCTTTGGTTCTACCAATCCTCTAATGGATCTACAACACTTTAGGTCAACGCGGATCACTTAAACATTGTTGATCATTAAATGGTACTTGTGATGGTTCCAAATGGATGCTATACTTTACAAAAATCCTCTAATGAGTTCCAAATGCAAGTTTCAAGATGGTCATCCAACTAACCACTAATTATTAATTTGTTTCACTTTATGCTTTTATTTTTTATATTTTATGTACCATTTGCTTTAAGCATTACATTCCATGTTATTTTTATTATGCTCACTTGAGAATTTATATCCTTGTTATCTTCACTTTGCTCACTTGAGCCTTTCTTTTCTTTTTCAAGACACCTAATAATCAACATGAACTATAAAAAAGGCTTTAATGATACTTGGACTATTTGGTTACTATCTTTGGCATTATAGAGCATTGGACTTCTTGGACTTAGGATTAGAAACCTTGACCTATGTTGGAGACCTTGTGGCCTTAATGAATATTTTGTCTGGAGTTATTGAGGTTACCTCAAGACATTGGGTTGTTTATTTGTTTTGTGTGCAGGTTATTGTGATTACATACTTTGTTTGTAATCTGGAATTCACCCGTATACAGCCGTTACTCTGCCTAATTTTTGGGAAGACCCAATACACTTAAAGTTTCGTTCTCTCAAGAGGTCTAGTATATTTGCTTGCATGGTTCCAATACAAAGAATGAGAATTCTATCTTGACTCATAATGTCAAGTATTGGCTTCTTGTTGGTTAGATGGTTCTTATCCTTAGTTTTTTATATTATGCTTCAGGATTGTCTCTTCTTCTCCTCTCATCTTCTTTAATTTCAAAAATCTTCTCTTTCCTTTTGATAACTCTTCTTGTTTTTAAACTTAAACTACTTTCATAATAAACATGGACTTAGGTCCATGCAATTTCAAAACCTTTTCATAAATAAACTTCAATAAATTTAATAATACTTTGACACTTTTTGTGAGAAGACTAAAAGTCAATCAATCTCATTTCAAACCATTTTTGCCACTTTGGCTTTTATCTTTAAACTTTTGTCAAAATATTAGACTCTTGTCAATCCTTGTAGTGATGTAAATAACTATACTTCTACAATATATAGTGAAGTGAGATATTTTCCACTTGGGTGTTGAGTGAGGCATTGTTGATTTTAAAATCCAAGCTATATCCTCCATCTCCTTTCTCATGATTGTGGGTAGTAAGTATGTTTTCCACACGGACAATGACGATGATGTCTTATCTCATAAAATTAGTCAACACACTTGTGTTTTAAAATTTTTCAAAGAGGAATTACGTGTACCCTGATCCCCTATTGCATGAAAGGTGGTACGTAGGCACTAAAGGTTCGCAATCACGGCGGATGCAAATATCATAAAAAATACTTATTTTCTCACCTCCACCATCTATTTTACATACAACATTTTATAGCCAAAATATACAGATTTTACAAAGAGGTTCATGCGGAGTACCGTAGATGTTTAGGGTGCTAATACTTTCCCTTTGCATAACCAACCCCCTTACCTAGAATCTTTCCCCCTCTTTTTGGGTTTCTCTCTCTTTACCCAGTCCTTTGGAAACAATAAAGCGCGGTGGAGATTTTTATTTTGATCTGTATAAGTCTAGTCAATCCAATGACTTAGTCTTAAACATTTCTACTGCTACAGGCGGTCCAGGCAAAAGTTAGGGATTTAAAGCGTACAACTATGTCCCATTGGATGACCTTGCGACCAGACTTCAGCATTAACTATCAAGCTCAAAACAGTATCGATCAATTCAGTCAGCTTCAGACAAGAAGCAAAGTGATGAGAAGCTCAAAGACATAGGGGAAATAGCAGAATTAAAATTCAATGGGATTATTACACATAGTTGTTTTCTCTTTGTACATTATTTTGTGTAGTTTCCATTTCTTACGATGGCGGTCTCCTACTAGAACGTCACTCTCTTTGTACAAAATGCCTGTTATAGGCGAACTTCAAAAAAATCAATACAAATCATTCTTTGAAAGTATGAAACTATTTGTTTTCTTTTTCTGTTTTGTTTTGTAAAAGCGTCCGATGAATTATTCTTGACATATGCATTTGAGTATGATCACTGTTCACAAATACCTGCATAAAAAATATAAAGACAGTTGCTAATGACCTTAAGAAACGGGGCAAAGTCTAAAAAGCAATTTGCAGTCCCGACAGTTACTCTCTCCAGCATGGTACAGGGGCAGGGAAAATTTCGAGATAAAGTCACCATTACATTCGACCCCGTGACGTCTATGTCCCCTACATAGCAGAAAAAACCAGAGTTTTGATCTCTTCTCCCCCAAGCGGGAATTACCTTCTCCAACAAAGTTCCTTCAAAGAACTGAAATTTGTTTTCCCCAGTCGAGCTTTATAATTTCGAACAATTTATAAAACCTCCTCCCGGGTAGAGTTTATTTCTCAAACTGGGAAAGTTCATTCTCCAACAGAGTTTATGTCTCTACATCGGCAGAATCTTCCAACTAGCATCTCCCTCCATAGAGTTATTCTCAAGCAGAGTTAATCCCCGACAAAATATCCTTAAACAGAAAGAGGAAATCCCCAACAAATCATCTCTATTCACCATCCCCATCGGAAATGAAGGATTCAGCTTCCTAATACGCTCCAGTAGCAGTCCCGGATTTATTTTCCTAGACTGAAATATCACAATAGAATCCTATATTCATACATCATGGCATGCGCATACACATCGCATACATCATAATCTCATTTATTTTGAGAACATCATCACAATGCATTTCATACATTATGACATTACATACAACTAACTCTTTACCTTTTTAAGGGAAAGATAAAATCAACAAACACCGTCGACTACTTATGTGACCTGGTAGTATTCTCAAAAGCTACGTATGATGAAGGGATATTTCAGCAATTTCCTAAGAAAGATGTCCTCACAAGACCTTCTTTGGTTCAGTCAGATCAACACTAAGATCTCTTCGATTCTTATTCCAGATGAAGACATTCCAAGACTTTTGTCTGGTTCAGTTTAATCGATCCTAAGATTTTTATAATTCTTGTCCGGTCAAAGTTAATTAAAGGACTTCTCTGGTTCAGTTAGATCGACACTGAGATCTCTCTGATTCTTATTCCAGTTGAAGATATTCCAAGACTTTTTTTTCTGGTTCAGTTGAATCAATCCTAAGATTTTTCTGATTCTAGTCCAGTCTAAGTTAACTAAAGACCTTCTCTGGTTCAGTTAGATCGACACTAAGATCTCTTTGATTCTTATTCCAGTTGAAGATATTCCAAGACTTTTGTCTGGTTCATTTAAATCTAACCTAAGATTTTTCTGATTCCTTTCCAGTCAAAGTTAATTAAAGACCTTCTCTGGTTCAATCAGATCGACACTAAGATCTCTCTGATTTATATTCCAGTTGAAGATATACCAAGACTTTTGTCTGGTTCAGTTAAATCGGTCCTAAGATTTTTCTGATTCTTATACAGTCAAAGTTAATTAAAGACCTTCTCTGGTTCAATAAGATCGACACTAAGATCTCTCTGATTCCTATTCCAGTTGAAGATATTCCAAGACTTTTGTCTGGTTCAGTTAAATCGACCCAAAGATTTTTCTGATTCTTATCCAGTCAAAGGTAATTAAAGACCTTCTCTGGTACAGTCAGATCGACACTAAGATCTCTCTGATTCCTATTCCAGTTGAAGATATTCCAATACTTTTGTCTGGTTCAGTTAAATCGACCCTAAGATTTTTCTTATTCTTATCCAGTCAAAGATAATTCAAGACCTTCTCTGGTTCAGTCAGATCGACACTAAGATCTCTCTGATTCCTATTCCGGTTGAAGATATTCCAAGACTTTTCCCTGGTTCAATTAAATCGGTCCTAAGATTTTTCTGATTCTTATCCAGTTAAAGTTAATTAAAGACCTTCTCTTGTTCAGTTAGATCGACACTAAGATCTCTCTGATTTCTATTCCATATGAAGATATTCCAAGACTTTTGTCTAATTCAGTTAAATCGACCCTAAGATTTTTCTGATTCTTATCCAGTCAATGTTAATTCAAGACCTTCTCTATTTCAGTCAGATTGACACTAAGATCTCTCTGATTCCTATTCCAGTTGAATATATTCCAAGACTTTTGTCTGGTTCAGTTAAATCGACACTGATTTTCCTGATTCTTATCCAGTCAAAGATAAACCAAGACCTCTGCTGGTTCAATTTGAATCGACCATTGATTTGTTACTGATTTTTTTCTGGTAGACCTTTTGTCTGGTTCAGTTAAATTGACACTAAGATTTTTCTGATTCTTATCCAGTCAAAGATAAACCAAGACCTTCTCTGGTTCAGTCAGATCGACACTAAGATCTCTCTGATTCCTATTCCAGTTGAAGATATTCCAAGACTTTTTTCTAGTTCAGTTAAATCGGTCCTAAGATTTTTCTGATTCTTATCCAGTCAAAGTTAATTAAAGACCTTCTTTGGTTCAGTCAGATCGACACTAAGATCTCTCTGATTCCTATTCCAGTTTAAGATATTCCAAGACTTTTGTCTGGTTCAGTTAAATTGACCCAAAGATTTTTTGAATCTTATCCAGTCAAAGTTAATTAAAGACCTTCTCTGGTACAGTCAGATCGACACTAAGATCTCTCTGATTCCTATTCCAGTTGAATATATTCCAAGACTATTGTCTGGTGTAGTTAAATCTACCCTAAGATTTTTCTGATTCTTATCTTGTCAAAGTTAATTCAAGACCTTCTCTGGTTCAGTCAGATCGACACTAAGATCTCTCTGATTCCTATTCCAGTTGAAGATATTCCAAGACTTTTTTCTGGTTCAGTTAAATCGGTCCTAAGATTTTTATGATTCTTATCCAGTCAAAGTTAATTAAAGACCTTCTCTGGTTCAGTCAGATCGACACTAAGATCTCTCTGATTCCTATTACAGTTGAAGATATTCCAAGACTTTTGTCTGGTTCAGTTAAATCGACGCAAAGATTTTTCTGATTCTTATCCAGTCAAAGTTAATTAAGACCTTCTCTGGTTCAGTCAGGTCGACACTAAGATCTCTCTGATTCCTATTCCAGTTGAAGATATTCCAAGACTTTTCCCTGGTTCAATTAAATAGGTCCTAAGATTTTTCTGATTCTTATCCAGTTAAAGTTAATTAAAGACCTTTTCTAGTTCAGTCAGATCGACACTAAGATCTCTCTGATTTCTATTCCAGATGAAGATATTCCAAGACTTTTGTCTGGTTTAGTTAAATCGACCCTAAGATTTTTCTGATTCTTATCCAGTCAATGTTAATTCAAGACCTTTTCTAGTTCATCCAGATTGACACTAAGATCTCTCTGATTCCTATTCCAGTTGAATATATTCCAATACATTTGTCTGGTTCAGTTAAATTGACACTAATATTTTTCTGATTCTTATCCAGTCAAAGATAAACCAAGACCTCTGCTGGTTCAATTTGAATGGACCATTGATTTGTTACTGATTCTTTTCCGATAGACCTTTTGTCTGGTTCAGTTAAATTGACACTAAGATTTTTCTGATTCTTATCCAGTCAAAGATAAACCAAGACCTCTGCTGGTTCAGTTTGAATCGACCATTAATTTGTTACTGATTCTTTTCTGGTAGACCTTTTTCTGGTTCAGTTAAGTTGACACTAAGATTTTTCTGATTCTTATCAAGTCAAAGATAAATCAAGACCTCTACTGTTAGAGAAACTGCAAAGCTTGGAGTATGACTAGATGACAGTTTAATCTTATTTCCCCAGTAAGTCGCTGTGAAGCCTGGAATATGACCAGATAGTAGTCAGCATTATCATTCTCAGCAAGTCACTGCGAAGCCTGGATCCTGACCAGATAGCAATTCACTTCTATCTCTTCAGTCAAGAGATGACTCCCTAGTAGAGTAATGGATAACCAAAGCTCCTAGACTATATTCCCCTAAAGAACATTCCCCAGCGGACTGCTCCTTGGACAGCAGGAACAGGAATCCCCATAAAGAGAATTCTTACAAAGTCAACATTTATTTTGGATGGCATCTTTAAGCCCATCTTCGACGACTCTCCGTCATACTCCTTGGATGGCATCTTTAAGCCCATCTCTGTCAGTCTTCTATCATCTTTTTCAAATGGAATTTGTAATCCCATTCTCGATATTATTCACCAGCATTCTCACTTCGGGCGAGTGCAAGTTTCTAGGCACTCTAGTATTCAATCATCTTCCACATTCAAATCACGAAAGGCAGACATGCCAATCTACATCCTCAGGTCTAAGAAGATTGAACAGGGGAAGTTGTTGTACCCCAAAATTTTCCCTCCCATTTTCACACAAGATATACTCCTAGAGGTTCTCTATTGCTCAAGGTTGACCAAGAATTGACCAGACAATTCTCCTCCTAAGGCAATGAACCCCCAACTAGGGTTTCAATTTTCATCAAGATGGTTAAGCTCAAATTGTCTCAAATGCTTCCCATGGTCCTAATATGCCTTCAAGATTATCCATGCCAAATTTCATGCCTTGCACAATAAGTTTGCTCGGTCAATTGCTCAAGTATTCGAAAATCAACGGTGCTAGGTCAAAAGTCAACTGTGGCCCATGTACAGTAAAACTTCAAGATTTTTGGTCAACATAAACATTTTGAAGTGATATCCATCATTTGATCAAAGGTTGATCATGATTCCTCAAGAAACGCTCCTAACTCATCAAAAGTCAAAAATGGCAAATTAGGTTTTCTATAGGAAAAGTCAACCAAACTTTGACCAAGCATAATATTCTCATACTTTGTCATAAATTTTCCAATCAAATCTCATTTTGAAGAGGATTCAATTCCCTACAACTTCTCTTCAGCCCTCAAGTTAAAGAAATGCACCATTTGAAAGATACAAGTTCATACATTACAGGTCATTTTTAGAAAGTCAAGAAAAGCCACTTTTTTACAAGACCTTTTACATGAATATAAAATCTTCAAATGCAAAATTGATAAAATGAGGGATTGAATTATACATCTTGGGCTTTCCAAAAAGTACAAGATCATCATCATGAGATGAAAATTGAGCAAGTTATGGTCTGCCCAAGTTGGGAAAATTTTGGAAATTTCAAGAATGGTGCATTGAGAAAATTTGACTTGTTGAGTCAATGGCCTAACTTTTTAAGATTCAAATATCTTCCTAAGGTCATAGAGGACCTCTAATCTTATTTTTTCACGGCCTTGTATTTTCTACCTATTTTTTACATATTTATTTTAATTTATTTCAAGTAAATATAAAATAAATTGTATAAAATATTTGGAATTGGGCTTAGGCATTTGGGTTATTGTTTTGACTCATCTTGAAGCCCACAATCACGTGCAAATAGTGTCCAGGTTCACTCATCATAAAAAATGGCATGAAATCACAAATTATGGCATTTTTTCAAATATGGATCATGGATTAAAAATAATGTTTATCGCCATTATTCTTTCCATTTAACCTTGTCTCCTCACTCTATCCTATATATACCTAATGTTAGCAGGCCAAATGCACACACATATAGCCCGAAGGAAGCCACACGAAATTTGCAAAAAATCCACTAAAGTTGTCGAAATTGAAACACGATTTGTAGGGACTTTCAACGCAAACTAGCAATCACAAGTTACTCCTGAAGTTACTAGAGACCAGATCCAATTGTTCCCAAAGCTTGCAGCATTCCAGATCATCAGATCTTGATCTCAAAGTTTGGGAAAATTTCCTTGATCTCAAACTCCTAAAATACTTGATTTAAATCCATACTGATCATATATATGTGTTGCTGCTAATATTTATGTGTGTTTAAACGTATTACATGAGAAGTTAAGGCCCATAATCAATCTATGCCATGGTTGACCGTTGTTAGGGTTTCAATCTCGAACCCAATGATGTGTCAATATCTAGCAATTTTAAAGGCCATAATCGTGATCAGGAGACTTTTTAAAGGCAGACTGCATTGTTTGTTTTTCATTTTGTTCGACTTTTCAGGCGAGCCCACCGGAGAAGACGGTGGAAACCACTGGCTCCGGTGGTTGGACTGGCCGGCTCTAAGTCAAAGGGATGGAGTGGCTACTATCCATGATCCCATTGGTTGGATCCATACAGCAATTCCTCTCTCCACTCATAATTGGTCCATTTGAATAATACAGGGACCCACTGAAGGGCGCGCATGACAGCTCATCCATTCGATTGGTTTTCATATTATATTGTTTCTTTTTGTTTATATGCATGAATGAGCAGGATGGTCGGATGGTAAGATTGCAAGCTTGTGAGGAACGGGACCTGGGTTCGATCCTAGGTCCAGCAATTTTCTATTTTTATTAACATTTCTTGCAGGATCCAATGATTTTCATCTCCACACGTCTACCATGCATCTCCAAATCTCAGCCATCAGATCACCACTGGATCCATATCTAGCACCTCCCGTGTACAGACCACCATGCACTCTCTAGGCACATCCACACTGAATCCATATGCAAGTTGGGTTTCCCACAACTGGACCCAACGTTTTTCAGAATAACACCCCTTGTTCATTACTTAACCCCAGGCCCATTGTTTTGTTTTAATTTTTTTTTTACTTTCATTTATTTAATCAACCATAAAAATCAGAAATATCACCAAAATATAAGATTAGTATTTTTTTTATTAAACTAATTTTGTAAATAATTTAGATAAATATTTTAACTATTTTCTTTAATTAAAAATGAAGTAGAATTTAGGATTTAATTAGATTTAATTATTTTCTTTTCATAATAAAAAAACAAAAACTTAGACTATTTTTATTAATTAATTTTTATTTTTTAAATAGACTTTAGGATGTTTAATTTAATCATTTTTCTTAATTAAAACAAATAAGTTTTTTTACTTAGACCTTTTTTTAGGTTGGTAGGCGCTTCTTTCCATTTTCACGCACGTTTATCTTATTCTCGCATCTTTTATAATATTGTAACTGCTTACAATTGTAATAGTTTAGGACTTAAATTTCCGCACTTTTAATTTCGCGCTTTACTTTTCGTCCATTATTATGTATCTACACCAAAGCCCTATAATAGCGTAGGAACCTTTATTTCTCGTTTTTTTTAATATTTTTGTATGCTTGTATATAATTGCTAGTAAGTAGGAGTGCATGATAAGATTAATCAAATTAATCGTAGATCACTAACTTCAAGATAATATAACTGGAAAAAAAACACTTCTCACACTTGCATCCTTAGGGTATTCCTCACTCGGTTGCCTCGGTAATGGTCATGTCCCTCGAATGTAGGGATATCTTAGAAAAGACCCTTCGTATAAAAGTCATTATAAAATATCATGGTCCTTAAACGTCCCTCAAGTTTCCTTCGGTAAATGATCTTGTCCCTCGATGTTTCCTATATGATGACAGTCCCTTCGAATGCTAAGATATCCTTACCTGTTTCCTTCAATAACCATAACGTCCCTTTCGATAGTCCCTCAACATCCAACGATGGGGCTACCTACTCACTAATAGTAGGATATCACTATCTAAAGGAAAGGAGGAAAAGAACATCCTTTTTCGAGTAGGTAGATAACTCTTAAGTACTTGCTCAAACCTAAGTTTTCACACTTACACACTTTTCAAAATACTTTTCAAAAATGCTTTATCACACTCTTGAGGATCGATACATGGGTTACCATAAAGAAAACAAAAAAAATCAAAACTACAAACACACAAACAGTTTTCAAAAAATGAGCAAGTACCTAAGAGCCCGTGGAAAACCACAGATGGAAAGGGTGCTAATACCTTCCCTTTCCATAATCTACCCCCCTTACTCATAAAATCTCGAAAAAGGTCTTTTTCTGTTCTTTTCACCCTTTCCTTTGTTGGATAAAAGAAAAGTCGGTGGTGACTCTTGCTTACCGCGACATTTGCAAATAAAAAATGCAAAACCAGTATTAACAGTCGGTTCTTCCACCGTATCACAGTCCCGTAAGAATTACTTCCAATTTGAAAGTTTCTCCTCTGATCATCACTACACTTGGACCTATACCATATTCTTCAGATAAAGATATTCCTTGGAACTATGGATCCGACGTCTACTACCATGGCGTCAAGCAAGAATTACTGACTGTTGAATATGAAGTTACTGAAGTTGTTGATCCCAACATTGACAATATTGCTGGGACCAGTAAGGTAACTAGAAACGGAAGAGTTTTCTCTCCAGAAATCTCTCCAAAAACTATTGTTACACCTGTAAAAGTTACCACTACCAGGGAAACTACTGAGACTCAGGGAAAAGAACAAATAATGGAGCTTACCTAGATGGATGCGCCTTAAGAAGTTACAGTTTAAGACACCTCTCGATAATAGTTGGAAGAGGTATTGAAGATAATCCATAAGAGCTATTACAAGATTGTCGAACAGCTGTGGCAGACCCCATCTAAGATCTCCATGTTATCCCTGCTATTATGTTCTGAAGCCTATGCACATGCTTTAGTATAATTCTTGAAGACTGCTCATGTGCCACAAGAGATTTCTGCCGATCAATTTGGAAGTTATGTCGCTAGCTTAACGAATGATAATGGATTAGGTTTCTCTAATGCTGATATGACTCTGTAGGGGAGAAACCATAATAAGGCCCTGTATGTCTCCATTGAATGCAGTGGAACTACTTTGGATCACATATTGGTTGATATCGGTTCCTCATTAAATATGCTACGAAAGGGCGCTCTTGATAGACTTGTTTGTGAGGGGGTTGTGCTGAAACCTAGTGATATTATAGTCCGAGCCTTTGATGGGTCAAAGAGGATGGTACACGGAGAAGTGGATCTTCCGATCAAGGTAGGTTCGCATGTATTTGAATCTAACTTCTATGTGAAGGATATTCGGCCAACTTATTCTTGCTTACTAGGATGCCCCTAGATTTTTCGGGTAGGCGTTGTTACCTCAACCCTACATCAGAAGTTAAAATATCCTGTGAACAGAATGATTGTCACTGTATGCGGTGAAGAAGAGTATATAGTTAACCACTTGAACTCATTCCGGTATGTAGAGATGGATGAAGAATTCATCGAGACTTACTATCAGAATTTTGAAGTTATCCCTACAGCCTCTAATGAAGATGTCTCTGCCATTCCCAAAGTTACCAGGGTTCCGCCCATAATGGCTTCACTAAAAGACGCTAAAGTTGTTGTAGAAGAAGGTGGTTGTACTACTTGGGGTCAGCTTCCTGACATTCCCTATAAAACTGACAAATTTGGTTTGGGTTTCACTATAGAGGGTCATAAGGTTGTTCTTCACGCTCGTGCTGGAAGACCACCATTCTGCATCAGCAACAACAGAGTCAACTCTATAGAAGATGCTGACAGTGATTATGACCTTGACAACTAGATCTTTCCTACCATTGGGAACGGGCTTAGCAACTGGAATGCAGAAGGCGTTTTCTCTATCTCCTTTAGTCAGGATTACTAGCTACATTTATATTTTTATTACATTCAAGTTTTAGCTTTGTAATATTTAAGCAATGACTTTAAGCCTTGTGCCTTACTCGGGGAACAATGTTTTGTTTGTTAAGGGTTGTCATTTCATAAACATATTTTCATTTAATAAAAGCATTGGACATTTTGCATTCAACTTATGTGCTCTCTGTCTTTCTTTTTACTTTTGTCATCTTTAAATAGATATGTTTTCTTACACACACCCATACAATACATTGCAGATCCACACCCACTCTAGATACCATTGATAACGACTATGCTATTGCCACTTATGACTTTGAAAATTTGATCTACCAAGTCGAGGAAGAAGGTGGGGAAGATTGTGAAATACCCGGAGAACTTTCTAGACTGTTAATGCAAGAGGAAAAGGCTATACAATTGCATGAAGAGTCGGTCGAGGTTGTAAACTTGGATACTGAGACAAACAAGAAAGAATTCAAGATAGGCGCCAACTTGAAGGGCAGTGTCAAGAGTAGGTTGATCCAGATGTTGCATGAATATGTTGAGATCTTCTCTTGGTCATATGAAGACATTCCAGGGCTCAATACCAATATTATGGTTCACCGCCTGCCTATGAAAGAGGGTTGTGCTCCGATAAAACAAAAGGTCCATCGCATGCATCCCGAGATGTCAGAGAAGATCAAGGTCGAAGTTATAAAGGAATTCAACACAGGTTACTTAGCAATGATATCCTATCCTCAATGGGTTGCAAATGTAGTTCCAGTACCAAAAAAGACATCAAGGTGCATATGTGTGTAGATTATAGAGATCTAAACAGGGAGAGACCCAAAGGTGACTTCCCGCTCCCACATATTGATGTTCTGGTTGACAACACCGCTCAACACAAGGTATTCTCCTTCATGGACGGCTTCTCGGGTTATAATCAAATCAAGATGGCATCTAAAGACATTGAAAAGACTACTTTTTCTACACAGTGGGGAACTTTCTTCTACAAGGTTATGCCTTTTGGGTTGAAGAACACGGGCGCAACATATCGACGTGTTATGGTAGCTTTGTTCCATGACATGATTCATCACGAGATAGAGGTCTATGTTGACGATATGATAGCCAGATCACATACTGAAGAAGAGCATCTGGACCATCTACACAACTTGTTTGAGAGGTTGAAAAAGTACAAGTTGAGGCTGAATCTGAACAAGTGCACCTTTGGGGTGAGGTTCGGTAAACTCCTGGGTTATGTTGTCAGCGATAAAGGTATTGAAGTTGACCCCACTGAAGTCAAAGCTATTAAAGAAATACCCACTCCCCATACTGAGAAAGAAGTCATAGGTTTCTTGGGATTACTGAATTATATTTCCCGATTCATTTCTCATTTGAATGCTACTTGTGAGCTGATCATCAAGTTACTAAAGAAAGACCAGGTAGTGAAGTGGAATGATGATTTCTGGATAGCCTTTGACAATATCAAGGAGTACCTACAAGAACCTCTAATTCTGATGCCACTAGTTGAGGGAAGACCTCTAATCATGTATCTAACGGTGCTAGAGAATTCAATGGGGTGTGTACTTGGCCAACATGACGAGTCTGGTCGAAAAGAGTATGCAATATACTACCTTAGCAAAAAGTTTATCGATTGTGAAACAAGATACTCACTGCTCGAGAAAACTTGTTGGGCTTTGGCATGGGAGGCTCGCCGACTAAGATAATATATGTTTACCCATACTACTTTGTTGATATCTAAAATGGACCCCATCAAATACATATTCGAGAAACCAACTCTATCGGGAAGAATATCTAGATGGAAAATGGTCAGTACACCACTCAAAAAGTAATTAAAGGAAGTACAATGGCAGATCATTTGGCTCATCAACCGGTGGACGACTACCAATCTATGAACTTCAAATTCTCAGACGATATTATTATGTTAGTTACAGATTATGAAGAACCTAGACCGTTACATATTTCCCTCCCATGACTTTTCACGAGGTCCTTATTTGCTCAAGGATTCTCATGAGTTGATCAGACAAATTCTCCTCCTAGGCAATGGGTCCATAACTAGGGTTTCATCTTGCACAATGAAGAATGAGTTTCAAGGGTCTCAAGTGGTTTCCATGGTTATCCATATGACTTAAAAAATTCTCATGTCAAGTTTCAAGCCTTGCATCACAATTTTACTCAGTCAATGGCTCAGATGATTGAAAATCAACTATATTAGGTAAAAAGTCAACTACGGATAACATACAGTCAAACTTCAAGATTTTTGGTCAACATCAACATTTTGAAGTGATATTCATCATTTTATCAAAGATTGATCATGATTCCTCAAGGAAAGCCCTCAAATCTTCAAAAGTCAAAAGTTGTCAAATTAGGGTCTCCTTTGGAGAAGTCAAATGAACTTTGACCAAGCATAAGTTTCACATGCTTCATCAACTTTTCCCCAAACAAAGCCCATTTTTAAGGAAATTTAATTCTCTACAACTTTGTATATGTATGCTCAAATCCAAAAAGTGCTTCATTTGAGAGATATGAGCCCATTCATTATAGGTCATTCCAAAAGTCAACAAAAAGACACTTTTTGTCAAGGAAACTTACATCAAGATAAAGTCTCCAAATACAAAAATGATCAAAAGAGAAATTGAAGAAGACATCTAGAGATTTTAAAAACGTCCAAGATCATCTTCAAAATATGAAAATTGTGAGAGTTATGACCGTTGCAAGTTGGGAAATTTTGGTAAAATGCATGAAATGAAAAAGTGAGCAAACTTGAAATTTTGAACTAGTGGGCCTAACTTTTGATGTTCAAACATGTTCCCAATGTGCAAAAGGACCTCTAAATCCATTCACATATTTTTATGATTTTTTTTCTTTTATTTGAATTTTTATTCATTTAAATGCAAATAAATCAAATAAAATGTAAAATCATTGGGCCAAGGTGCATGGGCTTTTGATTTCAATCACATGGAGGCCCAAGAACACATGACAAACACGCCAAAACCGTGAAAACATGTTGGGAATAAGAACCTTCATGTTTGAAATGTTTTTTTAACAATTTTGGAAGGATTTCAATGTATTTTTCGGTAATGAATTGTGACATGATGGTACAAGATTCTTATCTTCTTCTTGTTCCATTTCATTCCTCTATAAATACTCAAGCCCTCACACTACAATAGGGCGCAAAATTTTCCTCTCAAGAACACACTCCAAATTTCTCAAATTTTGTCAAAACTAGGGCAAACACAAATCCCTATTTCCGGCCACTCTCAAGCGTTTCCAAGCATTCCATCACACTCCTGAAGATCCCAAGAGCCTATTTCAATCCTTACTCATGCTCAAGCGATCCCAGGATGTGCCAACCAAGTGGCACCGGCTTGGTAATATTCTTTAATATCAAACTTTTCATCTATGTTATATAAATTAATTCTAAGCATATATATATATATATATATATATATATATATATATATATATATATATATATATATATATATATATATATATATATATATATATATATATATATATATATATATATATATATATATATATATATATATATATATATATATATATATATATATATATTAGTGTGTGTGTGTGTGTGTGTTTCTAATGATGTCTGGAACCGTTTGGAACCATCATTTTTTTTTAGATTTGATGAAGGAACAACAATCCACCATTATTAGGGCAACGGTTCGATGAAGCTTCAGATCCATAGTTGCGGTCACTTTTAGACCAAACTAACCTCGTCTTCAGATTCGCAAGGTCCAAATTAGTGGATCTGAGTGATTTGATTTTGTTGTTTGAATCTTTTTATCAATAATCAATTTTGACATCTTTTTAATTAAATTTAATTAACATATTTCTTTATTAAAATTAATTAGAAACAAGCAGGTTTTAATTATTTAATTAACATCAAACTATTTTCCATAAAAATACAAAAAAAAAACATTTATTTTCTAATATTTTCTCTTTTTTTTTTTGCTATTTAAAATTCCTAGAGAAATTATATAGGTCGCGTAGTTTAAATGTAATAACTTAGATTTACCTTCTCGCACTTTTTCCTAATTATGTAACTATACCAAAGCCCTGTAATAGTTGTAGGACTTTACTTTCTCGCGTTGTTACTAAATAGGCTTGTATGACAAGATTTAAAATCAATCAGTAGATAACTCCTAACTAGTCAAGATAATATAACTGAACTGAACACAATATGCATACGTAAACCTCTAGGGTAACCTCCCTTGTTGCCTTTGGATAAAAAATAGTCATGTCCCTCGAACATAGGGATACCATTAGCAAAGACCCTCAGTTAAAAATCATCATAAAGATCATAGTCCCTTGACGACTCATCGATGCTGCCTTCGGTAAATGATCTTGTCCCTCGATATTGCCTATAAATACATGATGATAGTCCCTTTGAATTGCTAAAGATATCCCTAAATGTTGCCTTTACGACTGTATGATGACCCGCGCTTGTCCCTCAAACATCCAACGATAGGGCTTCCTATTAACTAAATGTAGGATAATAATATCTAAAGGAAAAGGAAAATCACACGAGAGACTTTTGAGTGGGTAGATAGTTCTTAATCGCTTGCTCGCGAACATTTCAAAAACATTTTTCACACAAACACTTTTCTGAAATATTTTCAAAATAAACACTTTGTATGCATTCTCAACTGATACGAGAATCATTACAAAGTTTCCGAACTTAGGCATTTTCAAAAATATTTTCAAACTTACACAAAGCATTTTCAAAAGTGAGCTAGCGATTAAGAGCCCGTAGATAACTATGGATGAAAAGGGTGCTAACACCTTCCCTTTTCATAACCTACCCCTTGAACTCAGAAAATTCTCGAAGGTATTTCCTATTCTTTTCACTCTTTCCTTTACTGGTTAAAAGAAAAGTCAATGGTAACTCTTTCTATCAGTAGCATTTGCAATAAAATGCAAAATCAAAAAGTCAGTTCTCCCACCGTATTAAAGGGATACTAAGCATTTGAACCTCATTCCTTATAGAGAGCATATGATGATCTTAATTTCGTACTTCGAGGAAATCATTTTTGCGCACATCCCACGAGAAGATAATCAGTTGAAAGATGAATTTGCAACCATGTCATCTATGTTTAAAGTCATATGGGACAACAAGGCTCCCAGAATAAGCATTGAGAGGCTAGACGAACCAGCGAACTGCTACAAGGTTGACACTGACAGAGTAGAAGAGAAGCATTGGTTTTATCAAGTGAAGAGATATCTTGAGGCTCAAGAGTACCCTGAGGGAGCATCTATCAATCTCAATAAATTTCTACGGAGGTTCTCTTCTAAGTTCTTCCTAAGTAACAGAATTCTATACAAGCACAACCACGATTCTACTCGGGTTCGTTGTATGGACAAGAACGAGGTGGAGAAGATTATGGAAGATATGCATGAAGGTATCTTTGGTACTCATTACAGTGGCCATACTATGGCTAAAAAGATTTTGAGAGCAGGTTACTATTGGTCAACTATGGAAGCTAACTGTCATCACCACTCGAGAACTTGTCACAAATGCTAGATCTATACTGACAAAGTACATGTGTCTCTGGTACCTCTGAATGTCTTGACTTATCCTTGGCCATTCTCAATATGGGGAATTGGTATGATTGGATAAATCAAACCTACAGCTTCCAACAGACACCACTTCATCCTCTTCGCCATTGATTACTTCACGAAGTGGGTTGAAGCAGCCTTGTTTACCTCTATTACTAAGAATTTTCTCACCCGGTTCATTAAGCATAACCTTATCTGTCGGTATGGCATCCTCGAAAGGATTATCACAAACAATGGTACAAATCTCAACAACACTATGATCACAGAACTCTACATGCAGTTCAAGATCAAGCACCCTATTTTTTCTCGATATCGACCAAAGATGAACTGCACAGTGGAAGTCGCCAATAAGAACATTAAGAAGATTATACAGAAGATGACGGTGACATATAAAGATTGGAATGAGATGTTTCCATTTGCTCTTCCTGGCTATCGCACGTCAGCACGAACATCAACTAGGGAAACCCCATTCTCTCTAGTCTATGGTATGAAGGTGGTCCTACCTATCGAACTTCAGATTCCTTCTCTAAGAATTATGAAAGATGCAGATTTAGACGAAGATAAATGGATTCATACTAGGCTGGACCATTTGAATCTGATTGACGAGAAAAGATTGGTGGTTGTCTGTCATGGTCAGATGCATCAGAAACGTATGATCAAATCTTTCAACAAGAAGATCAAGCGTCGGGCATAACAGGCTGGTGACTTGGTAATAAAGCGCATCATCCTACCGCAAGGTGATCCCAGCAGAAAATGGACTCCCACCTATGAAGGGACATTTGTAATCAAGAAGATATTTTAGAGCGGAGCTATGATACTTACCACCATGGGCGGTGAAGATCTTCCACACCCTATGAATGTGGACATAGTCAAAAGATACTACGCATGAAAGTGGCCCGCTAGGTTGACCAGCCTAGGCAAAAATAAGGGTATCCTGGTGAACCAAAAGGGTTCAGGCAAAAATCAGGGATATATATAAAAGACAGTACACCCAGCAAGTCGAAAACCTGAAAAGACGACTTAGGCTAAAAAGGGTATCCCGGTGGACTGAAAATTCAAAAGGGCGGTCCAGAAAAAAGTTAGGGATTAAAGTGTACGAATATATCCCGTTGGATCACTTACAACCATATTTATTACCAAAGTCAAGTTCAAACGGTACCGAACAGTTCAATTAGCTTCTTCCGATAGCAAGGGATGAGATGCTCGAGGACATAGGGTCAATAGCAGAGTTGGAACCCGACGAGATTATTTACACATAGCTATATATTTTGTTTTCACTTTGTGCTCTCTTCATTTTTCACGATGATTTCCTCTTTTTATGACTTCTGTCTCTTTGTAAAACAATTGTCTGTTTATGGGAAAACTATCAATATAAACACAATTTCAAAATTCAAATTTTATTTTACTTTTCTGTTTTGTTTGAAAAAAATGTCCAATGACTAAATTGAATGAACATATGCATATGAATATAATTACTATTAATAAATATATGCATAAAAATAGGAATAAGCATTTACTCAAGACTCTAGGAGACGGTATAACGTTCAAGTCATCCACAAATCCCCACGAAACAACCTCCATGGAATAGTCCCCACAAAGCAGTTTCCATAAGATTATCCTTCGCAGAATTATCTTCACAAGCTCAACACATTCCCCGCAAGTCTGAAATATCCTAATCATACTCACCAGCAGATTCCCCTGGCGGACAAAGGAGTGTGATCTTTTTCCCGCCAATGTCTCCAACCTATGGAGTCCCATTCCTCGTTAGAGAGTTTATCCTCAACATATCTCACAAGAATTTTCTTCCCAGCTGATTTTATTTCTCCAACACTGTAAAATCCCCTACATAATTCTCTTCTTCAGTAGGGCTCATTTCCTCAATAGAATATATTCCTCCATCAAGGTTTATTTCCTCAACAAGGTTTATTTCCCCAACAGGGTTTATTTCCCTAACAGGATATAGTCTCCCCAGCTTAAGTCTATCACCTTGACTACTAGAAATCGCTGTAAAAATTCCTTTATCCAATAAAGGGCAGTCCACGCTGCTACCCCGAGAGAGTTGCTACTGAATCGAAAACCAGACCTGATATCAGTTAATCTTGTTCTCCATAGACGAGTCAGCATCCATATCAGAAACTAGGTCGAACAACATCCCAGAAGGTTGTCCATCTCTTTTATCCCCAGTAAGAGCGATGAACAACCAGAGTTCCTTAACTCTTCTCCCAATCATAAATCAAATTCCCCAATGGAGTTTCCTCAAACAGAAGGCCGGAATTCCGAGCAAAGATATTCTAGACAAGATTGAAGATTACACATATTATTTATCCCCAGCAATAGACAGAGATTTAATTTTCCCCAGTCAAAGATGTTATACAAATCTACCATTACGCTTCGACGACATTTCACATTGATACATCATTTACAAAATATCATAGCATATGCATACGAAATGCATATAAGCGCACTCTAATTTACTTTGAGAAATCATTAAGCAATGCATTTCATACATCAAAACATTGCATACAACTAACTCTTTATCTTTTCAGATAAAATCTACAAACTGACGAATATCATCAACAATTCTCAAACAGGTCCAAGATTAATACCCAAAACAAGATGGGGCAACTATCTATGTGACCAGGTCAGAGATTAATTACCGAAACAAGACGGGGCAACTATCTCTACGGCCAACAAAAATAAAGTCCCAGGTTAATTCTTGAAACAAGACGAGGTAACTATCTCGATGACAAAACACAAATTAATTCCTGAAATAAGACAGGGCAAATATTTGTGAAAGCAAATTGTAGATCAATTCCCAAAATAGGATGACGAGACTATCTATATGAACAGGTTGAAGATTAATTCCTGAAACAACATGGAGAAACTATCTATACAAACAAGCAAAGATTAACTCCTAAAACAGGACGGGGCAAACTATCTTTCTTTATGACCAGGTGAAGATCAATTCCTGAAATATGAATTCCCGAAACAAGACGGGTTTACCAACAAACACAGATTATAGATCGATTCCCGAAACAGGACGGGGCGACTATCTACATGAAGAACACTTTCCTTCAGAGATTTATTTTGAAAAGAATTTCCTTCATAGATATATTCTGAAAAGCATTTCCTTCAGATAGGATCGGATAGATTCTTCTAAAAAGCATTTCTCAGATACAGTCAGTCGTAGACTCATTCTGATACTTCTATCAATAGTTACTTTGAATGGAATCTATAAGCCCATCACCGACAACTCTTTGTCACCTCTCTGAATGGAATATTTAAGCCCATTTAAGCATCAATCATCATCATTACTTTCTGCACAGGTGAGTGCAAATTTCTGGGTACTTAATTGTTCAATTATCTTCTACCTTCAAGTCACGAATGGCGAACATGCAAATCTAACTCTTCAGGTTTAAGAAGATTTAACAGGGGGAACTGTTGTACCCTAAAAGTTTCCCTCCCACTTTCATTCAAGTCATTCTCCTTGGGTTCTCAAATGCTCAAGGTGGCTCAAGAATTGATCAGACAAATTCTCCTCCTAAGCAAGGAGTCCATAACTAGGGTTTTGTGTTTCTCAAGGAAGATTGGGTTTCCAAGGCCTTAAGTGGTTTCCATGGTTCCTTATATGTCTCTAAGAATGCTCATACCAAATTTCAAGTCTTGCACCACAATTTTTCTTAGTGAATTTCTCAGATGACTGAAAATCAACTGTATTAGGTGAAAAGTCAATTGTGGTCAACATACAGTCAAACTTCAAGATTTTTGGTCAACATCAACATTTTGAATTCACATTTATCATTTGATCAAGGGTTGACCATGATTCTTCAATAAAATCCCTCAATATAAGTCAATTCTTGCATTATCTTTTATTTTTATTTTATTTATTTTGATTTTTATTCAATTATATTCAAAATAAATTAAATAAAATATAAGATCAATAGGTTAAGACATGTGGGATTTCCTATGGATCATATTTAAGGCCCATGATTACATGTGCAAGCTGTCAAATTCGTGCAAGGTTGAGTGGTGCAAGATTGAGCCAAAAATAGAAAGTTCCCATACAAATTTTCAATCAAATCTTCACCTCTTATTGACATGATTCCTTCCATAATTGTTGACCTAATCTCATGTCCTATATATTACTAACAATACCATATGAAAAGGACACAAAAAAGCTGCGTCAAACACAGCCCTAAAGAATTCACAAAATTCAAAGGAAAGTGCAAGATCCGTACTTCAGTTTCCAGCCACTTTCAATCCAAACTAAGGCCAGCAATCACTTCCTGAGGATCAAAGGAGGTGATCCAAGCCCACAACTACATCCCTCAAGCGCCAGAATACAATATCTAAACTACCCTGGTTGGCAAGTTTGGTAAATTTCTAATCCTTGACTTTATGAATTTTTTATCATTGCTAACATGTTAAATCTATTCAAAAGCACCATTAGAATATGATTGGCGCATTACATGTGAGATTTGATGCAGGAATCACATTTCACCATTGTTAGGGCTCAAAAATCGTTGAACGTCAAATTGGATGATACGAGCATTTTCAATCCCAACTAATCGTGCCATTGAAATCACATCATGTTAACTAGTGGATCTAATTCATTAGATCTTTCATTTTAATGCGTTTTTTGCAGGTTTGATGAAAAGGCAGGTCGAAGAAGACGACCAGAGCTAGGGCTCCGACGCCTCTCCAGTCAAATCATTTGTTTGTATATTATATATGTTTTGATTCATTCAGGTAAATCGAAGTATAGCCGCCCTAGTGATAGCAGTGTGCATGATAAGGCATTGTTATACAATGACACGGGTTTGATCCCTGGCTCTGGTATTTTGTTTTTCATATTTTTGTTCTATTGAAGATTTAGCGTAGCTAACCCTCATGCGTCAACTGTGCGCTCTCTCACCATTACCATCAGATCTCCACTTATTCAAGTCCAACGCTCCAGATCCATGTTACACCCTCGTTGATTGATTACACTGGGTCGTTCACAGCCTCCCTGGATCTAGGCTTGCACGTTTTGGGCCTAGCAAATTCCTATTATTCACACCCCTCGGTTTGCTTCAATATAGGCCCAGTCTTAATTTTTTTATTTTATTTTATTTTTAATTATTGTTCTTTTTTTAAAGAACATAATTAGGTTAATTTTTTTTAATTAAAATTAATTTAGACTTTAGGTTTTTAATTAACTTAATTAATCATTTTTTAATTAAATTAATTTAACTCTTTTCATTTAACTAATTAACTACTTTCTTTTAATTAATTAACTTAGGTTTTTTTAACCAATTTTTTTAATTAAAATTAACTAGGTTTTAGATTAATCATCAAATCATTTTTTTTCTATCAAAATCATAACAATTTCCCCTTTTCCCTTTATTTTACAATCTTCGTGTACTTTATTATTTTCTCGTTATTTTTTTCGATTATGTAACTGCTACGGTTTGTAATAGTTTGAATTAGGGTTTTAATTTCTATCCCCCCATATTTTTACTATTTTGTACCCCCACTCTCGAAGCCTTGTAATAGCGTAAAATTTTATTTCTCGCACTTTACTGCTTTATTATTATTATTGTTTAGTTAATATTATTGTATGTCAATATCTAAAAGAAATCGTAGAAAACCCTTACCAAAGACTAGCATAACATAATCATAATAAACTTTTCACACACGCACCTCTAGGGTAACCTCACTCGTTGCCTCAGAAAATGATCATGTCCCTCAAACATAGGGATACCCTTAGCAAAGACCCTCAATTAAAGTCATCATAAAGATCATAGTCCCGTGATGTTCCTTGAGTTGCCTACGAGAAATGATCTTGTCCCTCGATGTTGCCTACGAATATATGATGACAGTCCCTTCGAATTACTAAGGTATCCCTATATGTTGCCTTCTATGACCATAACGACGACCCTACACCTCTCCCCTCACATCCAACGATAGGGCTTCCTACTAACTAATGGTAGGATAGCACTATCTAAAGGAGAAGGAAAATAAAACAAAAGACTTTGAGTAAGTAGGTAGTTCTTAATCGCTTGCTCGCTCACAAACATCTTTTTTTTTCACAATCACACTTTTCTGAAATATTTTCAAAAGCAAACACTTTTTATGCATTCTTAATTGATACAAGGATCATTACAAAGTTGTCGTATTTGGCATTTTCAAAATATTTTTCAAACAAACACATACACAAATCATTTTCAAAGTGAGCTAGAGATTAAGAGCCCGTAGATAACTACAGATGGAAATGGTGCTAACACCTTCCCTTTTCATACGCTACCCCTCGAACTCAATAAAATCTCAAAGGTCTTTCCTGTTCTTTTCATCCTTTCTTTTTGGGATAAAAGAAAAATCGGTGGCGAATCTTGCTATCCGTAACATTTGTGATAAAATGCAAAAACAAGTCAGTTCTCCCACCGTATTACAACGGGTAACCCTAATTTTTAAAGAGATTCTAAATTCGTGAGTTGGTTAGATGAAGGAAAGGTGTTATACACCTTTCATATCCATTGTTCTCAAGGGGCTCTGCTTCTATGTCTAAGGGTAGATCGAGGATTTCTATTTAGTTATGTTTCTTATTTCCATACATTTAAGAAAAGAATTTAATTTTTTAGTTATGAACTCATCTTGGTTTTAACTGTGTGCCTACATATCTCCTTGCGAAGAATCAGAGTCCAAATTCATAGTTCATGTATGTTTGGTTAATTTTTTTTATGGATTGTGCAAATGCTTTTGAATTACCCTTGAACCTTGTTTGGGTTTGAGAATAGCATAGTCGTAGTCGTAGTTCGCAGTTAATTTCATAAACAGATCCACAATCCTTTTTTTTGAAAATAATATTGAATTTGAAATTAAGTTAGTAGTAAAAATAAATTTGTTTGGTTAGCTGTTTTAGATGCATGATGAAATTTGAATATAAATTGAATGATTTTTGGAACTAGTAAGAAAAAAGTTTGATGAATTTGTAAAAAAAGGGTTAGTAATTTAGAAAAATTAAAGTTTATAATTACTATAAATATTATATTTATTTATCAAAATTGATATTTATGATAAAAATGTTATTTTAATGCAAATGGTAAAGAGAATGATGTAGGGAAATATGAATGCCCAAAATAAATATGTAAATAAATAAATTATTTAAATATCATGAGTAAATAAATTAATTGTAATTAGATTAATTAAAAATAAATAAATAATTTAATAAAAACAGGATGGTGTATTTTTAGTTAACGTAGTAATTCTAGAGGTTTCAATAGCAAGGGCTTAAGCCTAGAAATTTGTATTGGAGCCCAATAGCCAGGGGGCGTGAATTTATGTTGGAGCAGTACAAGGGGAGTGCTAATAGAACCGGCTTGTCCCAGATAATTTGTTTGAGCCCGTTAGTCAATTTGAGGGTGAACTAGGGCGTCATGGTATGCCAAAAGTACTAGTTATGTTTGATTCAGATCATGTGGCCATCAGAAGTAAATTTTGAGACAATGATCTGAAGTATGATAAACAAACAACTCAGATTGGATGTTGACCAATGGTGCATGACAGTGCAACAAAAGGATTATATAAACGTTCATCTTCATTCTTTTCCATTTTTCCCTTCTCCGATTCTCTCTCTATAACTCCTCCATACATCTCACTAAACTAAATCTTAGAGAGAGAGAGAAAGGCTCTGACCTCTCTCTATAACAAACCCCTCACCGGAAAATTCAAACCATCATCCCTAACCTCCGTCCCAACCCAGATCTTTATCCAGACCTTAGAAGCCTAGGAGGTTACCGCTGTGGGCGACCGTGAAGGTCGTTGTGAATGATGAATGATCGCCGGGATCATCACCATATTTCCAGAAATGCATCTAAACCCTTAGAACTCTAGCTTCAACACTTATAACCCTAGGAGTTAGTATGAACCCTAACCCTAATGTGTATGAACCCTAAGCATATGTGAGGAACTGTAACCTTAAACCTAAGATCCCTAACCCTAACCCTACACCCCAAATTTCCCAAAAACACAATTTAAACACCAAAATTCGCAGTGATTCAATAATCACACAACAATTATCAAAGCCCTAAGATAATTCTTTTAGCGTTTACCTCTCTTTGATGTGAAATGGTCATATAAAATTTGATTTCCTCCTTTGAATTTTGCTTTTAATCCCTTTTCTACTTTTGTTCGCTGGTACTGGACGAAGGCGTTGGGGTTAAGCTCTAAAGATCTTAGGGTTTCAGCTGTGAAACCTAATTCTTTCAATGATGAAGAGCTCTGGTGACAGGGTGGGGATTCACAACAGCAAGCAAGGGTTTTCTCCAATTATGTTCGTCCCTAATTCTGTTTAGACTTAGGTTTATACATGTTTTAGAATTATATAGATTAGGAAATTTATATTTGATTTCTATTACAAATTGGATTGGTTGGCAATTGTAATTAGATTGATTGAATCAAAGATTTGATTTAGTTAGATCTGTTTGTAAAATAGGAATTAGGGTTTCTGTACTATGATGTACTTGGACGATTTTGTGTATTGTATTCATGATTAATCAATAAAACAATTTTCTCAATCAAATATTATTTTAGATTTGATTCAAAAATTCAAAGGAATTATGGGCTTTTGCTTAACTTGATGAAGAAGAGTCTGGGTGCAGCTCGGACAATTAGGGTTCAAACCCTAATGTTGACTTATTCAATAATCAATAAATACTAATAATTAAAAAAAGTAATAATGAAAAATAAAAGAAACTGGATCTAGCGCATGAGTGCATGTTGACCTCAAGTCAACCTAAAAATATAAATAAAAATAATAATAATAAAAAGAATAAAAATAGATTAATATGGACGTTGACTTCGGTCAACAATTAGAACCAAATGAATATATTTTAATGGGCCCCTTTTTAAAATCCTTGATGGGCCATTAGATTAATGATAAACCCATTGGATTAATTGTGAAATACACCTCTCTCCTAAATTAAACTCTAATATATCTGAAACAAATTTTTAACACAGTACTTTAGAAGTCAATGTAATAATAACAATTAGTATGAAAATTAATAAAATAACCCAAGAGTTCTAACAAAGGTAGGACAGTCTGTCTACACCTATACGGGTAAATTTAGGGTATGACACCTACCATATGACGCCACACTCAGAGTGGTTCAACTCTTTTAAATCAGGTGATTTTGGTTTTGTTTATTTAGGTGATGTTAAAACATGTACCATCCCTAGAAAATGGAAAATTAAAATTTCTTTGGATGATGGTGGCGTGAGCACTTTGAGTGGGGTGCGTTAGATTCCATAATTAAGGAAGAATTTGATTTCTCTGGGTACTCTTCAAGCGAATAGGTATTCATTCCAATCATATGTAGATAGAGGCATCATGAGGGTTAGCAAGGTTGAAATGACAGTGATGATAGAAAAGAGGGTTGCATGCAACATTTATAAGTTATTTGGGGCATAATTATGGGTGATGTAGCATCTATTGAAACTGATAATGGTGCAACCAAATTGTGGCACACGCGTTTGGGTCATCTCAGTGAATATGGGATGATGGGACTACATAAGAGGAATTTGTTAAAGGGTGTTCGCATTTGCACAATTGAATTGTGCATGTATTGTGATCTTGGGAAATAGTGTAGAGTTTCTTTCAAGATCGAGTAACACAAGACCAAGGAAATCTTCGAATATGTCCATTATGATGTCTGAGGGTTTACAAAAGAGACATCTGTTGGAGGTTCCAAGTATTTTGTGACATTCACTGATGATTTTTCTTGTAAGGTTTGAGTTTATTTTATGAAATATAAATATGAGGTCTTTTCAAAGTTCAAACCGTAGAAGGCATAGGTTGAGAACAAACAGGGAGAAAAACAAAGTATTTGTGGTCTGATAATTAAACTGAATACACTAACAAGAAGTTAATTCCTTTTTGTGAGGATAATGGAATATAGAAGCACTTTTCTATGAGGAAGACACCATATAATGGTGTTGCAGAGAGGATGAACAAGACACTGATGGAGAAGGAAAGGTGCCTTCGGTTAATTGTTGGTCTTTCAAAAGGATTCTGGGTAGTAGCACTCAATATGGAATGTTATCTAGTCAACAGAACACCACAGGCTTCATTGGATGGCAAAGTTATAGGGGAGGTCTAGACAGGTAACCCCATTGATCTGTGTAATTTGAGGATTTTTTTTGTGTCCAACATATGTGCATATTTCCAACGAGGAACAATCTAAACTTGAGCCCTAGTCAAGACAATGCATCTTTATTGGCTACAATAAAGGTGTGAAGGGGTACAAGTTATGGGATTCGGTTAAGAGGAAGGTGGTTATCAGCAGAGATGTTGTATTTGATGAGCAGTCAATGTTAAAACAATAAGATGTGACAGTTGTTTCAGATACTGATGTAAAAAATTCTAGTCATGATATGATTCAGGTGGACATTAAGGAGCCATCATTAAGTCCAAGGCAGATTTTAGCCCAATAGTAGGATGAATCAGACTCATATTCAGGTGGAGTGCAAGATTCAACATGAGTAGAAGACTATACACTTGTGCGTGACAAGGAGCCTTGTCGTATTACACCTCCAGTGAGATATGAGTTATAAGACCATTCTACTTTTCAAGAGGATATGGCTAGCCAGTAGAAAGATAAGTGGATGGGTCCTATGGTGGAGGAGATGAAGTCCCTAAAAAAGAATGAGACATGGGATCTTGTTCAGCTGCCACGTGGAAAGAGAGCGATTGGTTTCAAGTGAGTGTACAAGAAAAATTCAGCAGTAACAGAAAAAGAAGGGGAAAAGTTAAAGGCTCGCCTTGTTACAAAGGGGTATTCACAGCAGAAGGGGATTGATTATGATGATATTTTTCAGTTCGGTTGTTAGACACACTTCTATCATATTAGTATTGGCCTTGGTAGCCAGCAGTGATGTGCATTTAGAGCATATGGATGTGAAAATAGCTTTCCTCCATGGTAATCTAGATTATAAAATCTACATGGAACATTCATAGGGATTCAATGATACTAGACATGTCAGGCTTGTTTACAAATTGAAGAGCTCTTTGTATGGCTTGATGTTGTCTCCAAAGCAGTGGTACAAGCACTTTGATTCATACAAGCTTCAAATTTTCTATAGAAGGTGTGATTATAATTGTTGTGTTTATGTGACGAGTCTTGATGATTACTATTTTATTTTCCCGTTACTTTATTTTAATGATATGTTGATTGTTGCCAACCATTTGCATGGTGTAAATCTGTTGAAGACCAAGGTGGGTACGGAGTTTGATATGAAGGATCTGGGTGATGCAAAGACGATTCTTGCGGTGGAAATTCACATGGACAGAGGAGCTAATAAATTATGGTTGTCTCAGAAAAGCTATGTTAAAGGTGTTTTGAGCAGATTTGACATGAACAAAGCAAAGCATGTGATTACGCCATTGATGAATCGTTTTAAGCTCTCTTTGGAACACTGTCTAAAGACAAATTCAAAGATTGAAGATATGTCTAATATTCCTTATGCGAGTGCATATCGTTGTTTGATGTATGTTATGGTTTGCACTAGACCGAATTTGGCACAAGAAGTTAGTAAGTGTGAAAGTTCATGTCCAAGCTAGGGAAGAAACATTGGGAAGAAATCAAATGGATCCAAAGGTACTTGAAAAGTACAATGGATCATGGTATCATGTTCAACATGGAGCGGGGTGTTCCATCAGTTGTGGGATATGTGGATTCTGACTATACATGTGATCTGGATCAAAGGAAGTCTAACAAGGTTAGTATTTACTCTTGCGGGGGACCTATATGCTGGAAATCATCAGATAAATCCATGGTAGTTATGTCTAAAATTGAGGCAGAATACATGGCAGTAGCTGAAGCTGCCAAGGAAGAATCGTAGCTTACAGGGTTAGTGAAAGTGTAGAGTGTTGAGAAATATGGAGTTCAGTTACATTGTGATAGTCAGAGTGCTATCTATTTGGTGAAAAATTAGGTGTATCATGCTAGGACCAAGCATATTAATGTGAGGTTCCACAAAATCAGGGGTTTGTTAGCGTCCGGACAAATATTACTTCAGAAGGTTCACACTTTAGAGAATTCAACTGATATGTTGACCAAGTCAGTCACCAGTGACAAGTTCAAACATTGTTTGGACTTTTTACATGTTTCTCAATGTTAAGAATGAGATGTACCTCTCTAATTTTCATGATGAATCGTTATGCAAGAAGTCTTTATAAAAGTTTCATATTTGCCAAGGTGGAGATTGTTGAATATGACTCATATTGTTGAGATAATTATGGTCGTTGAGATAACTATGGCTTGTTGAGATTATAACTCATATTGTTGTAATAATTATGGGTTGTTGAAATTACTATAGGTTGTTGAGAGAATATCTCATATTGTTGAGATAATTATGAGTAGAGATAATTGTTTGTTGAGGGAAACTAGGGATTAGGGTTTTAGATAAACTAAAACCTCATATTATATATATATATATATATATATATATATATATATATATTTGTGTGTGGATTATAACACTGAAATATATATGCAATTCACAAGACATAAATAAAGATAATACAGCTACTCTATAGTCACAGACGTAAGTATTTTCAACGAACCGCATGAACAAAACTTTTGTGTGTTTCTCTATACTCTTATATATATTTTTGTTACTGTTCTAACATGTTTCCTTATAACTGATGAGATATCTTACCATCATACTGAATAAAAACAGACCAAACAAATCTTACTTTCGTTGGATCTTTGTGAACAAACACATCTAAAGGTCACATGGAAAATGAATTGTAAACCAATAAGGAATAGATTAATACCATCTTAATAGCTCCAAAGTGTAAACAAACAAATCTTGCAAAGTTCAAACTCACTATAATAACAATAACAATAATAAAAGAGATCATATTAATACCATGAAGAAAGAGTTTGGTGAATGTTTACAGTTGCGGTAAGTGGCTCTCAAGCAAAACACTTGAGTAAGTATATTTTATAATCTCCACGGGGATTAGTGTGAGAGAAAAACTACCATTCGATAGTCTCAATACTTCTAAGTTTGAAAAAGGGTTTGTAGAAAAAGTGAGGGAAAAATAAATAAAGCAATAAATAAAGCAAGTACACAATCATCTGTAGCCTAAGAGAATTCATTATGAAATTGCATTTCATTCTACCCGTCAAATACTTAAACTTGCAAATCAATCGCACTACACCTACAATACGCATCAAAATCACCTAGAATTGTTTGAGACGCAGCACAACAGAGATTATGTCTAACGCAAAGTCGTGAACAACCATATCACTTGCGTGGGCGATTTCACACACGAAACAAACAACACGGAGGAATTAAGCTCTGATACCCACAAATATTATCATCTCTAAATCTATGTCTAGAGTTTAGAAACTAATAGACATCCATCCTATAATCAAGATCCGTGAGGCTTATGTCTATGACAACCTGAATCTGAACATAAAGCAAAAAGATCTAGGACTACATCAATAATGATTTATAAAGCAAGCATAATACAATCCCATGATCATGTACATACAATAAGAGTAAAATATACATATAAAATCCACCATTGGAATGATACACAGGGAAGAAGGAGAACAAGCGAAAACTTATTGTGGTGTCAACACGATCCGAGACAACCCATAACCAATCGACAAGATGCACCACCCAATGATGTTGCTTAGACCTATAAACTACAAAGAATTGGATAAAAGCTTTACCTAGTCAAGGAGGAGATGATAAAAACTAACAAAAATATGTTCTAAGTGTTGGTGTAAGCCCTAGAGGCCAATACTTTTGGTACTTGTATCGAATTATTTATTAATAATAAAAGACATTTCTTTATTATGTTTGCTTTCCAAAATAATAAAGTCCCTAGAATGGTTTATTTGTTTAATGAAATGTTAAGTGTGACTTAATCATGAGATCCCATTAAACATAAGACACTATTCTTAAAGTATCCGTAGTCAAGCTTTAATGTGAAGTGGGATAACATTAAAGCATTAAGATTATTATGAAGATAGATTGATGATCACATCTCATGGATCATAGATAAGGAGTTATCAAGTCTTGACATAGGTATGAATATTAGGAGTAATATTTATACTGGATTGACCCGCTATGAGAATACTACATAGAATGTTATGCAAAGTGTCATAAGTTATTCTCATGATGATAATGGTGTATACCACCCTTCGACCTGAAACCACTATGGACCCTAGATGTAGAGTCAAGTACTTTATTGTTGATCAAACGTCATCCGTAACTGGATGACTATAAAGACGGTTGATGGGTACTTCACAAAGCATGCTAAGGGACATGAGTGACCTAGATGGAATTTGCTCATCCTGCATAACAGGATAAATGTCTAAGGGCCCAATATTGAACTGGACAAGGGTGACACAGTGTATGCCTTGTGTTCAATATAGACATGAGGGAAAAAGGTTAATTGTACAACACAAATATTATCACGGAAAAGGTTTGGTCAGATCACATGACATTTTTGTGACTTGGGTAACAGTGATGTGTTGCTAGATACCGCTCACTGTTTATTATATTAAATGTGTGATTTAATATAATTGCCAACGTCGCGAAAACCTACAGGGTCACACACATAAGGACAGGTTGATGAGAGATAGAATAAATAAGGAACACCGTAAGGTACGGTGCACTTAAGTGTAATACGGAAAGTGGTAAGGTACCACGTGGATAAGTGATATATGGTACATCATAAGATATGATGTCCATAAGCTTAATTGGGATTTTAGCTTATAGCCTTAATTTGGCTTTTAGCTTGTAGCCCACACGAGTGATTCTATAAATAGATCCCTTGTGATGAAGCAATTTCACTTGATGCAATTTCGTTTTTAATTCTCTCTCTCACTCAAGGTTTCCGTTCGTGATCAGCTAGCACTGTGGCCGGAAGCGATCTGTTCGTGTGGACTGAGTAGAGGCGTTGTTCTTCATCAACGCTCGTGATCACAACATCAAAGGTCTGAATCGCCACAAGAGGTAAATATTTCTATCACTGACCATGTTCATTCGTAAGGATCGCTAAAGGAAAATTTTAAATTCCGCTGCGCTTTTGATCGTAATTTTCCTTCACTAAGTTATTTATACAAAACTGAAATACACAGACCGCGTTAAGCGCATTATCACTTATTCAACTAAACTGCCTTAAACGGCACTAAATTCCAAATATCGGGCTTAGCGCCAAACTCGTTGCCTCTGCTCTAGAATTCGTGTTGGGAGCGTCCTAAGCATGACCTAAAGCAACTTTATTTCTTGAATTTGTCCAAAAATGCATATTCGGAGCCGTGCCTTCGACACCTTATTCCTCGATGCTCCAAATATGTGACAATACCTACAAAAAGACATTAAAACTATCAAACGATACATAAATCAATCAAAAACACAAATGTACACAAACTAAACGTATTTACAAACAAAGTGGATAATTATTCAAAGAATATTAACAAAATAACCGATAAGTGCCACAAATTACATATACAAAATACCGATATTTTGGCACTTATCAACTCTCCCCAACTTGAACTTGTTTCTCTTCAAACAACTCAAAGAATAAAAGTAAATAATCGAAGAATCATGAATCAACAAGTTTTTAAAAATTGAAAAAAAATGTATGGTTCAAACAAAAACACACAAGCAAGGTATATACTTACCACAATCCTCCAACGACAATTTGTAAACAAAATGAATCATAAGTACGAAAATCATACTAAACATTCTAAAACAAAACAAGCTTAATCATGAATCACACCTAGTAAAAATTCATCTGTAGATGAAGAACACACAAAGGTGAGGGACAAAAACACTCATCCATAATCTTGCAAACAATAGACTAAATTATGCATTCATCCAAAAATTTACATTGAAAATATAAAGGCAGGAATCACAAGGGCTTTTCAAGGTTGTAATGTGGCTGAGTTAACAAACAAGGGATAAGTCCTAATGCTAATCAAAATAAAAGCTTTCCTAAACATAAGAGAGTGATCAACTCACAAAAGTTCAAACACAAAATTTCAATCAAAATTCTTCATAATCCCAAAATTCACAATACTTGTTAACACAACACTATTCCTTACTCTTTTTGTTTTTTTTCAAACCTTTTTCAACCTTTTTCTTTTTCTTTATCTTTTTTTTTTCTTTTCTTTTACAACCTCATAGAAATCACAACATAAGCACATAAAAATTCCTCTCACCAACTTGAATTTAACCATCATCATAATGTGAA
The DNA here is from genome assembly GCA_948472305.1 of Vicia faba. Classification (NCBI taxonomy): domain Eukaryota; kingdom Viridiplantae; phylum Streptophyta; class Magnoliopsida; order Fabales; family Fabaceae; genus Vicia; species Vicia faba. Next base: position 1,164,403,377 of record OX451735.1, on the reverse strand, counting down.
TACTCCCTACTTTCTAATACAAGGCACAAATTCGAACTATAACTCATAGTTAAGGGTTCAAGAAAACAAAGAATCAATGTCCATTCAAAAAGGAAAACTAAACACTCATAGACAAGTATTAAGTTCAAAAACAATATGGACATTGACAAAAAAGGCTCAAAGAGGATACTAATGATCATACACTCACAAGGTGAGTTGACTATATCGCTAGGTAGTTGTGCTAAAAAGGAAACAAAATTCCTTGATCACTTTCATGATTTCACACAATAAAAAAAACAAAAGATTAAACATAATAAGATATAGTTAAAACAATAATTGTGGCCTCTAGCATATATAAACAATGGAAAGCTTCCTCACATTTGGGGGTAAAAAGAGAACTAAAGTGATATAATCAAAAAGAAAGTAATGCAAAAAGAATGAATGGTATAGTGATTATACAAATTATAAGCTTCCTAAATATGTTATGCTATAGAAAGAGATAAACGAGCACCTGACGTGTACCAACTACAAAAACTATCATTACCATACATCCGCAAGTAGAATCAATCAAAATTGGAAAATCACCTCTAGATTCTTCAAGTTACCGGACCAAAATTGGAGTCCACACAACAAACGGAAAATTATTAGAAAAATAATACTAATCTTTACTACTATAAAGCCTTGGTGAAAGTGGGAAAGGAGGGCCAAGTGAAACAAAAATATATCACTAGGGCAACTCAGCAGAGCGCGCTAAGCGCCAAAACCCATGCTAAACATGCTACACCAGTAGCAGAAAAATAGGACAACAAACTTGCAGTTCTAAAGCAACCTCCAAAATCACTTACATAATCTCAACTACACAACTAAACAAAATTTACACATACACACTTCCTCAAGCTAATAAAATCAAGCTCTCGGAAGTTTAAACAAGTTGAAAAGTGAAGATTTGAGATTTTAAAATAGGTCCAACTTCAACTTGTTTAAACAACAATCAACATACTACCTAAAATAACACAATGAAAAACAATAAAACATGCTTGTTTTATGCCATAAGCTCGACGCCTGTTATTTACAAATGTATAGAACAAGTATATTTACAAATTATACAAGTACGGAGAAAATGTACAAATACACATTATAGACATATTTACGAAACTTAGAAAGTGAAACTATTGTGATGTAATTAATATCAACACCAATGCTCGACAACGACACCCTTTTACTGACAGCTGAGGTTAGCGGCTCTCAAGCAAAAAACTTGAGTAAGTATCTTTTATCGTCTCCACAGGGATTAATGCGAGGGAAAAACTATTGTTTGACAGTCTCAATCCCTCTAAGTTTGGAAAAAGGTTTGTGGAAAGAGTGCGGGAAAAGTAAATAAAGAAATAAATAAAGCAAGTAAACAATCATTTGTAGCCTAATAGAATTCATTATGGAATTGCATTTTATTCTACCCGTCAAATGCTTAAACTTGCAAATCAATCACACTACACGTACAATACGCATCAAAATCACCTAGCATCGTTAAATATGTAGCACAACATAGGTTATATCTAATGCAAAGTCGCGGACAACCATATCACTTGCATCGGCGATTTCGTGCGCGACACAAACAACACGAACACATTAAGCTCTGATACCCACAAAGATTATCAGCTCTAAATCTATGTCTAGATTTTAGAAACTAATAGACATTCATCCATAATCAAGATCCATGAGATATATGTCTATCACAACCTGAATCCAAACATAAAGTAAAAAGATCAAGGACAACATCGATAACAATTTGTAAAGCAAGCATAAATACAATACCATGATCAACAAATGTACATCCAATAAGATTAAAATATACATACAAAACCCACCATTGGAATGATACACAGGAAAAAAGGAGAACAAGCGGAAACTTCTCGCAGTGTCAACACGATCCGAGACAACCCATAACCAATCGACAAGATACATCACCCAGATGCTTTGGCCTCTAAACTAAAAATAATCGGATCAACGCCCAACCTTGTCAAGGAGGAGATGATAAAACCTAACAAAATATGTTCTAATCTATTTATTCAAAAATGAAATAACGCTAAGTGCGTTATCACTTATTTAACTAAACCACCTTAAACAGCGCTAAGCGCCAAATACTAGGCTTAGCGCCAAACTCACTGCGTCTGATCCAGAATCCGTGCTAGGAGTGCGCTAAGCGCGACGTGAAGCAACTTTATTTCTTGAATTTGTCCAAAAATGCATATTCGGAGTTGTGGCTTTGACACCTTATTCCTTGATGCTCCAAATACGCGACAATACCTACAAAAAGATATTAAAACTATCAAGCGATACATAAATGAATCAAAAACTCAATTATATACAAAGTATACATATTTATAAAGCAGGGAATTATTCAAAGAATATTAACAAAAGAACTGATAAGTGCCACAAATTACATACACAAAATACCGACATTTTGGCACTTATCAGTGAATCAACAAGTTGCTTGAGCATGTGCTTTCTCTTCTCAAACTCACTAAAAGTGTTTAACAAATCAATATCATTTTAAAGAACGTGTACAAACCACAAACAAATTTAACAAAAACGAAAATAGAAATCAAAACTCAAAGTCCCGTTTGTAAATGGTTGTTTAGATTTGAAAATGAGGTTTTTGAACATGTTGAAAGTTGTTTGAGTAATTCAGTTAGAACTTAAGGAGGAGAATAGAGAGACACAGGCGTTGTTAGAGGTTCCTACTGAGTAGAAGAGAGAGAAAAAAGAGAGGAAGAAGAGACAAAGAGTGGTGACGACTAGGGTTTTGGTGAAGAAAGGGGAAAAGAGAAAGAGAATTGATGCTTAACAAATTAAATAATAAAATATTAATAAAACAATTTCATATCAACTATACTTGAACGAGCTGGAGTGCCACATCAACCAAAATTATGGATTTTAACAAAATTTAACGGAAAATACTAATGTGACAAATGATATATAAACATTATTTTTTAAATTATTTAACTTTAATAGATATATAAACATTACTTTTTGTGATTGAATTTGCTTAAAGACTCAGGGTATAAAATTTTCAAATGATTGAGGAGAGAATATGTACTTTTTTTTAAAGATTTTTTTTAAGAAATGCTAATATGGCATGGCAAGAGCAAAAATGAATATTAGTCCTAATTTTTATTACTTATTCCACATGAAGCAAACAAATATGGAAATGGAGCGGGGAGACGACTGGTTTAAGCATTATCGACCCCGCTCTCGCTTCCTTGTATCAGCTTCGCCATGTCTCCAAACCTTGTTAAGAGTAACAATTTTCCACCCACCCCACCCTAACGGTGTACGAGTTTTCCCGCTTCGTCTTGCCCCCACCCGCATAAATTATATTTTTTGTAAATGCATATTTTTTCCATTGTAACAAAAATCAATTATTAAACTATGGGATAAATATGTTTGAGATCCTTCTGAATATCTCGAATTTCGTTTTTAGTCCCTCAAAATATTTCTTTCAAAGAATGGTCTTAAAAAATTCCATCCACACTTTTGGTCCATCTCACAACTTAGCGGCGGTTTTTACAATTTAACGACATAATTAGCAAGTGTTTATTACTTAGGAGCTTAAATAACAACCATTTTAGTGGCGATTTTAGTATTAGGAACCAAAAGTGTGGATGGAAAATTTTAAGAAGACCATTTTTTAAAGGAAATATTTTGAGAGACTAACAGCGAAATTTTATATATTTAGGAGGACCACAAATTTATCCTTAAACTAAATACTTTGTTATTTTAAGAATAACTATAATAGTTGATCATTTTTATTTAATATGTGTTTTCGAAAAATAATAATAATAACTCTAATAAATTTTATATCTTAAATTTGAAAAGAATAAATATATAGGTAATAAAGTTATTAAAAATAAGGGTAATAAATTAAATTTAATAGACGAGAGCAGGGGTGGGGTGACTACTAACATCTCATGCATCCACCCCGTAACTAAAAATTGTATTTTACCCATACCTACACTTTTTCCCAATTAAATTAATTTTTGAATTTTTTTGTCATGCCTAAAGCACATTCTCTGTCATTCTTAACATTTGTGCACAATAAGAATATACATTCCATTTATATATATATATATATATATATATATATATATATATATATATATATATATATATATATATATATATATATATATATATATATATATATATATATATATATATATATATATATATATATATATATATATATATATATATAACTTAATGCATCTTTTGATTCTTTAATTTAATTTAATGTTTCACATTGGTTCATTATATAATGAAAGTTACATTTTAGTTTGTTAATAAACAATTCTTTTAGTCAATTTAATTTATTCTATTAAATTTTAACTTTAAATATATTAGGTGAGACACTATTGTTTAATATCCACCATAGACTATTTTATTTTTTTAATTTTAACCATCTGATATTTTGGATGAATTGTACACCTTTAAATCTTGATAGTCTATTAATTATAACTGTACACCATCAATACTTAATGTTTTTTTACCTATCTTCAATTTTCCACCCTTCTTCTTCTTCATCTTCATCAATATCTTTATCAAATTCCCAAAAAAATTCAGAAAAATTAAAATTTTAAAATACTTTTCCTAGTAATCAAACAAATTAATAATTTTCTTTCCCTTTCAATTAGGCCAATCGAGAATTTTATTTCAACAATCATGTTGAGTTCATATCTACTCGATTTACTAATAATTTCAAATTTGCAATGTGTTACACAGATATTGAGTAAAAAATTTATAATCAATTTTTTCTTATAATTTATTAAATTAACATAGAATATATGTATGCCTCAACCCCATTGATGTTCTCTGTAATATCTTCTCAAAATAATGCTTCAGGCAAAAAAAGATAGTGGCTCTTAGTGTAAATTTTAACTGTAATCAATTTTTATTTTTTTTCATATTTATCTTTTCTAAACAATATTATTTTTTCTCAAATAGCATGAAGAATATGCAACATGGCTATAAGAAAAAGTAAGAAAATGGAAGGAAAAAAGAGGGAAATGATAGTGAACTCATTATAGATGTTGAGTTTCAAAACTAAAAAAGGGAGATGGGGTAAATTATTAGAATAAATGATGTGATGTTGATTCTACACGTGAACTTTTTCTTTTATAACCAACCCAATTCCACTAAACACCAACAACATGAAGGTGAACATGAGAAGATGGGATAAAATCCAACCAAGTTCTAGAACCAACAAACTTACACATCCTAACAAGAGAATCGACTTCTACATTCCTATCTCTACTAACAAAAACCACAGAAAAAACAACAAAGAATTCATGCACAATATTCCTAGGATCCACAACTTTGTTGGCAAAAACTTTCTCGTTCCTAGCATTCTAGATTTTCCACAAAGTTGTGCAAGTGATCTAGGAAACAGCGGGTTCAATATTTTCCAAACAAACCTCTAGCGAGTCAAGCATATCAATATTTCCTGGAACTCTTGTCCCTTTGGGCAACATGAACCACACCATTTTTCGTAAAATTGAAATGCAAAAAGACGTGTTGAGATGATTCGGGGAAGGAGTTGCAGAAAGGGAACGAAGACTCTTCACTGCGACCTCGTTTAATCAAATTTCCTTTGACCAGTAAAATGTTCCTGGACACTCTTCACATAAAGTTCTTGATACACACATGAATAGGAACATGCCAAAGCTTCTTCTAGAAACTGGATTGAGCCTAAAATATGAAGGGCCATTTCTGGTAGCAACTTTCTTTGTGGTGAACAATTGATACGAGGACTTAACCGAATAACTGACATCGGGTTCACTATGCTAGATCTTCTCATCATCTACCTTACTTAATGACAATGGGATACTCAAAATTTGTTTTGCCTCCCCAGGATTAAAAAGATTTTCCACCATATTCCTATTCCAAATCCCCAAGTCATGATCAATCAGCTCATACACTTTGGTTTCTAAACTCATTCCCCTTGGGTCACTAAGACTCTTAAATCCGTGATTTCCTGGTATCCAATTATCCTTCCACACTAAAACTTTCGATCCGTCACCAATTCTCCACCTTGTACCCTCCAGTACCATATTCATAGCATCAAGCACGCTCCTTCAAGCGTATCTTGGAGCATATCACACTCTTGCATCGAGGAAATTGTAATTCGGGAAATATCTTCTCTTCCAAACCTTCCCCAGGAGATAGCATTCATCCTTCTGGAACCTCCAAAAGTGCTTCCCTAGGAGGCTCAAGTTGAAATCCTCAATCCCCATAAATACTATACCACCCAAACACTTAGCTTTATCCAAGTTCTCCCTACTCATCCAATGAATCTTTCTTTCCCCATTATTTGCTCTCCACCAAAACCTGGCCAAAACTCTTTCTATTTCTTTGCACACCACCTTCAGAATTTTGTAACAGCTCATAATATATGAAGGGATTTCTTGAGCCACCGATTTTATAAGGACTTGTTTCCCAAATCTTGAGAGGAATCCTTCTTTCTAACCTTTTAAGCTTCTTCAAAATGATTCCACCACAAGCGAAAAAAACCTCTTTCTTGGATCTCCGAAGAACAATCGGAAGACTAAGGTACCTCGAGTGAGATACAACAGTCTTTACCCCCATCCTATTATGGATCATTTGTTTGACATCATCACACACATTTCGACTAAAAGAGGCTTCAAACTTGTCAAATTTAACCTTTTGGCCCGAAGCTCTTTGGTATTTTGCAAGGATCTCAAGAATTTTCTCCACTTCCATAGAACTTGTTGTTGTGAACAAAATGTTGTAATCAACAAAGAACAAGTGAGAAATACAAGGTGCTCTTCATGCAACTCGAATCCCATGAATGGTTCAATGGGCCTCAGCTTCCTTGAATAATCCTGAAAAGACATCTGCACAAAAGAATAATCAGGTAAGGGGATAAAGGGTCTCCTTGACATAGCCCTCTCTCCGGTCTAAAATTTTTGCTTGAGCATCCATTAATAAGAATATGGAAGGACACTGATGAGATGCACTTATAAATCAACTTCACTAACTTTTCTATAAATCCCATAGATTCCAAAACTCCCTCAACAAAACTCCACTATAATCTATCATATACTTTCGCCATATCCAGCTTGAGAGCCATGACACCTTTGTAAGAACAAGAAGTGTTTCTACATCTGGCCTTAAGATTTTGATGATAACTTTACATGATATCTTTAAGAACAATTGTATACTTTAATGGTTTGTTCTAGTGTGTAGTTGCTGATGTAATGTTCTGACTCTCGTATCAAGGAGTGTGATATAATCAGGTTATGGAAATACAGTACTGGAAGAAAACATGTGGTTACATGTTACAGTTGAAGTCAAGATTCTGAATACGTCTTTTGTAACGTGTCTTAGGAAAGTTAGTACAAGAGGTTCTAATAATGGATTTATGGTTAAGCTTTGGAGGCCTTTTAAAGCTTTACTTCGGTGTGTTACAAAGTTCTGAAGATTATGAAGATGAGGTTCTACTGAACAAGTTTTGATGATCTAAAGACAAGCAAGTTCTTACGACTAAGTGTTGAAGACTCTAAAGACAAGGTTCTGATAGGACAAGTTTTGAAGACTCCAAGACTTAGGTTCTAAGACTTAAAGAGTGATTCTTCTACAACAAGCTTCAACATTCAATTTATATGAAGCCTCTGAAGATAAGAAGAAGTTCAAAATGGTTAACGTGTGTTGGTGTACAAAAGGGACATAAACTGTCTGTGACCTCTACCCTCTAGGGTGGCGTAAGGACAATCCTTTCATACTGTAATGTCAACCACTCTCATTGTGACGGTTGGGAACAACCAGCTAGACTTCCAGCTATCTTTCTTTACTCACTTGGTCTATGTTTACAAGCTTCTTATAAAACATTATTCAGAGAAAAGGTGGAAATCTATCATTGAACAATGACAGGATACATAAACTATTATTTTATATTGTCTAACTCTTACACCTTATTCTATCTGTTGGAACTAACCGTTGGTGCAGGAAAAGACTTTTTTATCCTCACAAATTCTCCCTCTGAAGGCTATAAAAGAAGATCAAAGATTCAAAGCCAAGTCTCATTGGCCATCAAGCTTAAACGTTGTGGATGCTGAAGATGTCAAAGCTCCAATGCTAAACATTCTGAATACCACTATACATAAATAAGAGAAAATAAAGAAAGATAAAGAAGAAGACTACAAGATGCTATTCAACTTCTGATCAAATACATCTTGGTAGATATCAGAAGAAGCAAAGAGGTTTTGCTCGTAACTTGCTCAACAAGAAGATGAAGAAGAAGAAACCTAAAAGATGTTACTCAACTTCTGATCATATACATCTTGATAGAATATTGTAATGAACACAAGATTTGTTGCTCGTATTGTGTTTCAGTTTGAATCTCCTCATATAAATTGTTTTAATACTAGAGTTGTTGCTTGAAAATGTGTTAAACAATATGTGCTTAAAATACTTGTGTAATCTGCTTAGAAGAAGCAATCATGTAAACACAAGAAACTTATCAACTGTTGTTGATTATTTCCTTGAGAGACTGAGTGAAGGTCTGATCTCAAGAATACAATGGTTATTGGTCATTGTAGGAAATCCTAATAGATGATATTGAGGGATATGATTCTATTGGGTCAATGATTGTTATATTCGTTAAATCAGATCATCGAACATATCATTGAAGGTTCCTTGAGAGACTGAGTGAAATTCTGATCTCAAGAAGACAATGGATGTTGGTCATTGTAGGAAATCCTAATAGATGATCTTGAGGGATCTGATTCTATTGGGTCAATGATTGTTATATTCGTTAAATTGGATCACTGAACATATCATTGAAGGTTCCTTGAGTGACTGAGTGAAGGTATGATCCCAAGATGACAATGGTTGCTAGTCATTGTGAAATCCTGGTAGATAATCTTGAGGGATCTGATTCTATTGGGTCAATAAACATTATATCCAGTTGAATCCTAAACGTGTCATTATGTATTAGTCATCGACCGTTGCCCGTGCATTTGTAATCAGTTTGGTTATAGTGGATTAAGTCCTTGTTGAAGGCGAAATCATCTTTGAGGAGTGGATAGGATTAACCTTGCTTAAGGTGAACTTAGATAAATCCTTGTGTTATTTATTCTTCATTGTCTTTACTACTATTTTCATTTGAGTGCTCAGAATTTCTAAAGGGGAATATTTTTATAAGCCCAATTCAAACTTCCCCTTTTCTTGTGTTTTCTCTAACTTAAACCTTTTTCCATTGGTCTTCTTATTCATCCATTGAAAACATTCCATTTCCACTAGGGCATTGTCAGTGATCATTCTCTCCTTCACAAAGGCACTTTGTTCCACGTCAGTAATCTCTGGAAGCACAATTTTCAGTCTATTAGCAATCCCCTTCGACACAATCCTCATCACCATATTACATAAACTTAAATAGGCCTAAACTCTTTCGGAGACTTCAGATTTTTTCACTTTGGAATGAGAACTATAAATGTTTTGTTCATCTCTGTCGGAACCTGTTCACCATTAAGGATCTCCGACACCATCTTCTTCACATCCTTATCCACCACATGCCAATATTGTTGGAATAATAGGCTAGAAAGCCCATCTAACACTATGGTTTTTAGAGGGTGCATTTGAAACAACGCTTATTCTGCTTCTGCTTCCGAAAACTCTCTTTTGCACCACTCCTTATTAATCAAGCTAATTTTATCTTTGACAACCATGCACATATCTTTAATATTCACTGGCCCTGATGAGGCAAAAATATCTACAAAGTAACCGATAAGGGTTCTTCCACAATGCACTATACCTCTCCACCATCGTCCATCATTCTTCTTCAATTTGCTTATTTGGTTGGTACGTCTTATTTGATCCGATTTACCATGAAAAAACTTTGTGTTTTCATCTCTATCTTGATAGACTTGAAATTGGGGGGTCTGTTGGACATGTTTTATTTGATTGGCCTAATTGAAAGTGTAAGGAAATTATTAATTGTATGATTGTTGGGATAAATATTCGGGAATTTAATTTTTTTGTGGAATTTGATGAAGATGAAGAAGGGGAGGAAAATCAAGATAGGTAAAATAATATTAAGGGTTGGTGATGTACGGTTATAATTATTAGACCATCAAAATTCAAAAGTGTACAATTTATAAAAAAATATTAAATGGTTAAAATAAAATAATAAAATAAAGTATATGGCGAACACTCAACAATAGTGTCTCACCTAAGACATTTAAAGTAAAAATTAATGGAAGGGACTAAATTGGCTAACGAATTTTTTTATAGAGATTAAAATATAACGTTTACTAGATAAGAGACCAAACACTACTATCAATAATACATTTCACGATGAAGCTTTCACCTCAATTAGAAAAAAATGAGGTATTATGCCTAGGCGCACCATGTCTTATTTTTTATAATAATAAAAACAACATATTCCCTTGGTTTTTATGAAAAATGAGGGGGAAAACAAATCAGGACACACTTCAAATCCTAACTTTTGCAGCTTATTTTTTTATTTGTTTATAAGTGTAAACTAAGTACACTAACCTTTCGAATTTTGGAAATAACTGAGGGATCAAATAATCATATTTCACTATAAAATCAATCGTCAAACATATTTTAACTTAATCCTTACTTATATTAAGCCATTCCAAACTCACATGCAACATATTTTGGGATGGATTGCAAGACAAAAAGTGTTCAATGTTCTACTATCTAGAACAACACTTTTTTGCCATTGCAATCTATCTCGCATAATGGTGTTGATGTTGTTGTTGTATTTTTGAAATAAACTTCCTATGATGGATTGCAATTGTATAAAAGACATCTTTCAATGTTTAGAACAAGTAACTTATTAGAAGTTGGTTACATCTAAAACAATCAGCTTAAAAAGAATGTGCACGAGGGTATGCAACAAAATTTAGATTACAATCTGCTCTCTCTTGAAACAAATAGACTGCTAAAAATGGTGAATTTGAATGCAAATTTATGACATTCAAGTTACACAAAGAAGTTAGCTTAACCTTTGAAAAGATTTGTTGTAAACAATTTATCTTAATATTCTGTGTAAACAATATAATATTTAAAAAATATTCACTTGGATTTTAATCGAAAACCGAGGTGATATTTGAATAGGGATGATAATTTACCTCGGTTTTATAGTTAAACAGAGGGGTATAATAATAATAATCATATTTTACTATGAAAACACTTGTGAAACAAATTTTATCCTAATTCTTAATAATATGAACTGCCCAAAAGAGAGGAAATATTTACCACCACTTCAACATATCTCTGAGACGGATTACAAGTGCAGAAAATAAAAATTCTCATTGGCCATGGAAACATATCTATAGCATCTTGTATGGGACCTCTAGCATCTAAATCTTGATATCACCGAATAATTGTTGCATACAATGTATTTTTAATATTTTGTGAAAACAATGTAATTAAAAAAATAGAATATGCATTCAGCTTGATAATTTCTCATGACTGAGGTAATAGTTAACCGTTTTTTTCTATACTATATACATCGGCCTTGACAAATCTTTGCACTACGGCAAATAATGTTTTTCATGACGAAGCTTTCACGATGAATGAAACAAAACCGCAGGTACATGTGAATGGAGCATTTTTTTTTTTATATAAATCTTATTACCTTGACTTTTAATAAAAATTATATAAATCAATGCTCAGGGTTTGAGGTTCGATTCCCAACTCCTGCTATTTAGTGCTTTATATGGAACCAAAAAGGCGCCATTATATTTTAAAGATTTTACGTCGGATATGTTACCTCGGTTGTTTCCAAAACCGAGATAAAAACTCCCAAAAATTTTATTCTTTTGGCAAACAAAAAGGCGCGTCTTTTTTTTTAATATATTTTACGTCAACTATTCTACCTCTGTTTTTTAGTTTAGCCGAGATAAAGTTTTTATATATGTTTGATTCCCCTAATTAATTTTTCGAGCCCTAACGAAAGAACACTTCTACTCCAAAGAGCTTAGCTAACGAAAGAACACATTTTCTCCAAGGAGCTCCTCAGTATGTTCTTGTTGTTATCCATTACTATTATTCTTGTTGTTCTCCGCATATTGTTTTATTGTTGTTGTTGTTGTTGTTGTTGTTGTTGAGAAGTTTTATTTTTGTACTATTTTTTATTTTATTTTCAGAAGCTTTATGTGATTATGGATCGTAGTTGGATGAAAGCCAATAGATTAAGTAGCGAGTATGAGAATGGATTGAAACAATTTCTTGATTTCGCGGAAAAAAACCTTCCTGACAACAATGGGAATTTTTGGTGTCCTTGTATGAAATGTTATAATACGAATAAACATTCAAGGGATGTTATATTCAATCATTGTGGTTGTGGTGGAATTATTCAAAATTACACAAAATGGGTATGACATGGTGAAGGGTAAAAAATGATACCTTTGTCATAAATAGTTGAAAATGATGAATGTATGACTGATAATCTAGAAGAAATCATTTGTGATATTGTTGTAGATGCTTTCAAGAAAGTTAGTATGGTAGATACTTTGCGAAAAGACATGGAAGATTCATTGTACCTGGGATGTAAAGGTTTTACAAGATTGTCAGATGTGTTAAGACTATTTAATCTTAAGGCGAGAGGTGGGTGGACGGGTAAAAGTTTCACTGAATTGCTTGAATTGTTGAAAGAAATTATTCCTGAAGGTAACACATTGTCAAATAACACTTATGAGGCCAAGACGATATTCTGTACAATGTGTTTAGATTATGTCAAAATACATACTTGTCTTAATGATTGCATCTTATATAGGATATAGTTTGAAAACATGAAGGAGTGCCTGAGGTGTGGGGTTTTGTGCTACAAACAGAAGGACAATGGTGTTGATGATGACGATGGTGCAACTAGCAAGGGTGTTCCTGTCAAGGTGATGTTGTACCTACCAATAATTCCAAGGTTCAAGAGATTATTTTCTAATGTTAGTGACAGAAAGAATACTAAATGGCATGCAGATGAAAGAGTGTGTGATGGAAAAAATCGCTATATAGTTGATTCATTGTAATGGAAGAAAATTGATTCATTGTTTCTAGATTTTACCCTTGAACCGAGGAACCTTAGGCTTGAACTTGCCACCAATGGAATGAACCCTTTTGGTAATATGAGTACTAACCATACGTCATGGCTTGTTCTTCTCTTAATTTACAACATATCTCCATGGTTGTGCACGAAGATTTATTTATCTTCATTGATTGAAGATTTAGGACTTTTGTAGGAGGAAGGTGTTGATGTTGATGATGCATATACAAGTGATAACTTTAATTTGCATACCATGTTGTTTTGCAGAATCAATGACTTTCTTGCATAAGGTAATTTTTTCGGGTACAACATCAAGGGTCATAAAGTGTGTCCTATATGTGAAGGTAATACATTTCACCACCAATTACCAAAAGGAAAAGGATAGTTTATCTGGGGAATCGAATATTTCTAAGAGCTAATCATCTGTATCGTAGATTGCACAAGGCTTTCAATGGAGAGCAGGAGTTTCGTATCTCTCCAAAATCCTTAACCGGGAAGAAAGTTTATAGAAAACAACAACACATTAAAGTTGTCTTTGGAAAGAAACAAAAAAATCCAGTGGATAAAAATTGTTGGAAAAAGATATCGGTGTTCTTCGATCTTCCATAACGGTCCAGTCTTAACGTAAGACATTGTCTTGATGTGATGCACGTGGAGAAAAATGTATGTGATAGTTTGATTGGAACACTTCTTAACATTAAAGGCAAGGCAAAAGATACTAAGAAATCCCGCGAAGATATGGTTATGATGGGTATACATCAAGAATTAGCCCCAAAAGAAGTAGGAAATATAGCTTATTTTCTCCCAGCATGTCACACTCTGTCTAAAAAAGAAAAAAAGTTTATGCGATTGTTTGTAGGGTATCAAAGTTCCCCAATGGTACTCATCAAATGTGAAGAAACTTGTGTTAGAGAATGATCACAAATTAATTGACTTAAAATCTCATGATTGTCATTTCTTGATGCAACAACTTCTACCAGTGGCTATCCGTGGCATCTTACCAAGAAATGTAAGGGTGGCTATAATCATATTGTGCTTATTCTTTAATGATATATGTAGTAAAGTTATAGATCTTGGAAATTTAGATGAATTGGAACACGAAGCTGCAATTATCTTGTTCCAGTTAGAGATGTTTTTCCCTCTATCATTCTTGACATTATGGTTCACTTAGTTGTTCATCTAGTAAGGGAGATTAGAACTTGTGGTCTAGTTTATTTGCAGTGGATGTATCCGGTAAAGCGTTACATGAAGATTTTCAAAGGGTATACAAAGAATCATCATTGACCAGAAGCTTCGATCGTATAAAGGTACATCGCAGAAGAAGATATTGAGTTTTGTATAAACTATTTATCAGATGCAGACTTTATAGGAGTTACCGAGTCTCGTCGTGATGGATTTTATGATGGTAGAGGTATTCAAGGTTTAAATGTTAAGACAATTAATCGAGAAGTAGTTTTCAAGAACATTTGTATATATTGAATAACCTTAGTGAAGTTCATCCTTACTTGACCACACACAAAGCTCTTATGAAGGAAAAATACCCCTAGATGAATGAAAAATGGTTGTTGGCAGACCATAACAAAACTTTCATATATCGGTTTAATGAAAGTATTTCTAATGAGAGTGGTGCAACAGATAATTACAAATGGTTGTCATGTTTGCTTAAGTTTAATGTAATTACTTGGAGTGCATATGATATTAGAAAATATTCATTCTATATAAAATCAAAGGATGATCGTAGCACCACACAAAGTAGTGGTGTTATGGTTAAGGATGAATCCATGTACTTTTATAGTTCCAAAGATAACAATCCAGTACTAGCATCTAGAGCGTTCTTTAGGAACATTTAGGAGATTTGGGAGATTGATTGTGTTTCTTTTAAAGTGCCTTTGTTTAAGTGAAGATACATTGACAATAACACTAGTGTAAAGACTGATGAATTAGGATTCACAAGGGTTGATCTTTGAAAGGCAACATACAAGAACGAATCATTCATCATGGCAAACCAAGCCAAACAAGTTTTTTATGTCATTGATCCATCTAACACTAGATGCTCAATTATTCTTCAAGGAAAACATCTTCCTGATAGTACTAATGCAAATCAAGATTTTAACCATGAGACTCCTTATTTAGCAACACGTGTAAGTCAATCATCTGAAGAAAATAACTAAGATGATGTGCATGCTATTCACCGTGATCATGAAGAGGGCATATGGGAAAACTAGTAAGTGAATGGTTTATTCCTTTTGTTTCTTAATCATTTGTTTTATTTTTTATGTAAAATTATAAAGTGTGTGCCATTTTGGGTTTACATATTGTGTAATCAATGAATATTTCTGTTTTAGATTGAGGAATGGGCACGCCATTTTGGGTTTGCATTAGTTCTGTATTATGTGGTTCTATATTTTGTAATTCAGGTGCAGGCGATAGTAGAATTTTTTTTATAACCCTTCAGTTTCCCAAACAAACTGAAGTAATAATATCCACTACTACGAAAAACCCATTTAACAACGATTGGTAAATACATATAATCACGCAAGACCATATGTTATTGTGTAGAGTTTTGTTGTAAATTTGCTACTAACAATCACTGTCCTAGGATCATTGTAGTATACTGGTTATCTCGCGTGATATCATAATGATTATGTTTATTAATTGTTATTACATATAAGGTACTGGGTTCGAAACCCAGCAGTTAATAAATTACATTAGATCACGGTTAATATAAAAAAACCATTGTGGAACATACTCATAGTTTATTAAATACAAATGTATATTGCTTGTTTTACCATACACCTCATTAAAGAAATACAACCATTAAAATTGGTAAAGAATTATATAATCTGAAAATTAAACTATTCTTGAAAACAAACTTAAACACACCATTGTATTCAGAATTACACGTGTCTCATTCAACATGTTTTATGTTCCTTAACACATATATGGTTCAATGGTTAGGTTCATTCAATGCATTGATATCTTTTATTATTGTTTACCTCATCATCGTTGCTTATCACCGTGATTTTTATGATGACTTATCATCATAAAAATCATGATCTTAACAATCATGATGATAAGCGACGACGGTGAGGTAACGTAGAATAAAAGATATCGATGTATTGTAGGAAACCGACCATTTAATCATATATTATGGGTTAGGGAACATAAAATATGTTGAATGAGATACATGCAATTCGGAGTATAATGATTGATGTAGGTTGGTTTTCAAATACATCTTAATATTCACATTATAGTTTCTATGTCAGTTTAAATGGTTGCATTTTCATTAAAAGGTTAGTGAAACAAACAATATATATAGTATATAATAAACTATACTACATCTTGACATGTCAATCTATATAAGAATTTAAAGAACAAAATATTGCTAAGTCACAAGAAGCCTTTTTCTTATGAGTTAGAAATATTTTGTTCTTGTTTTGAGAATATTTGTCAATAAAAACATCATACAAAAACACAAGAAATACATGTAACACAATAAAAATAACATATAATTTAGCAACAAAATACTAACAGCATACAATATCACAAAATATATTTAGTTATTTATAGAATGCACATTTTATTGAAAATAATCGTGGACCTATGATGTTCATCTGGTTTGTGAAGAAATGAAAAATATACAAGGTGAATGAAGTTTCCACAATGACTTCATACTTCTTGTATATTTTTCCATTGCTACATAAGCCATATGTACCATTATTAACTCATGTTATACGCTTTCTACCACCATCATCATCATCATATGAGGTTCATATAGTTTGTGAAGCCATGAAAAATAAGTATAAGGTGGATGGAGTTTACACAATAGCTTCATACTTATATTTCTTCTCATAGCTTCTCAAACTAGATAAAGTTTTTTGTTTCTTGAGAACTACAAACACCATGAATATTATCAACATGTGAAACCGCATGCTTATTTGTCAACAACACAACATGAAACAACAACATACAACTAGAAAAGAACAATAAACTATCTAACAAGAAGAAAATTATAGGAAAATCATGTGAAACATAATAACAACATACACAAAAAAGAGAGAATAAGGAAAAAGAAGAATACCTTTATGTAAGAAGAACAAGATTGACGACTATAGTGTAGAATAGGAATTCTAATAATGAAGAAAAATAGAAAAATGGGTTTTAAGGTTTTTTGTGAAAGATACGATACTAATGTCAAAGATCGAGTGTAAATTCGATTATATATAAATATACTCACAACGGTTTACAACACCAACTATGATGATATATATAAACGTGTCACAACGGTGGAATATAAGAACCGTATTCATAACCATTTAATTTTTTTATTTAAAAATACTTTAAAAAAAAGAAAAGACGTGCCTTAACATTAAAGGAATCATATATATGAGGGCGCTGAAGTTCGAACCCATGAAATCTTTATGGTATGACCATGGTTGGCTTCTCAACCGTTGTTATATATAAATCATTTTTAATTAGAAAACAAAAATAATATGGTGGCGGCTTAGTTTAGATATGTTAGCACGGTGTAGGGAAGAACGTTGGTGACCATGGCGTTGTTGTTTACATGTTTTATAGTAGTGATTGATATATTACCTCTATTCATGAAAAAACTGAGTGTTAATAATGGGCGTGCTATCAAGTAATGAAAATAATAAAAATGCCGATGATGGGAACTGAAACCACGTGCAGTTAACATAACCCCTCTACATTTTAATACCCTAGGTGATAAGGGATAAACTTTAATGACGCCTTTATTTACCTCGATTTCATAGCCGGTGTGAAACACATTTCGTGTCCGATGTTAGATGTGTTTTTCATAGTAATGTTGTCGTCTCTTTAAGGATTATCAATGCTCAAGACGATGTCATTAGTGATCCGCGTGAAAGATAAGGGACATCAATTCTAAAAGCATGTTGAATATAGAAAGTGTAACCTAAATGAAACATATGAAGCGCTTGAAATCTAAGGACACTTGAAAAAATTCTCTACAATGGATTGTACGAGCAGAAAAAAATTTCGATTCAAGGTTTGCTTTCTTAAATACTTATTCGAACTGAAAATGATTTGATTTTTTATATTAATTATCTTACCCTTTTTTAATCAGAAATAGTTGCATGTAAGATCAAACAGAAGATCATCCCCAAGATTCAATAATTCAAAGATCTAAAGTCTAAATCTTCAAGAAATTTGATTTTTATCTAGATCCCTAGGGAATTTAATTTTTATCTTGAACCCTAGGGAATTTGACTTTTATTTTAATTTTAATATTTTGTATAAACAATGTAATATTGGGTAAACAATGTAATATTCTGGGTAAACAATGTAACAATATTATTAAAAAAATTTATCATACCCCTCAGTTTTTGGAATAAATTGAGATAAAAGAAACACTAGTTTTAAAAATAATAAAAGTACAGCTGTTGGGATTCTAACCCATGAGCATATAATTATACCCCTCGGGTTTGTAATTATTGAGGTGTTAAGTGGAAACTTTTCATGTCGACCTTCTTTACCTCACTACTTTATCCGAGATAAAATGCATTTCACGTATGATGTCAAAAACATTATTTCACTATAAAAAAACTCTCATTTGCAACGTGAATTTCACGTCACAATGTGAAAAATCACGTCACAACAACTAATTTGTGACGTGAACAATCACGTGGCTGGGGAGCGGGTGGAAAATTTTTGCAACGTAATTTTCATGTCACAAAGTTGTGACGTGAAAATCACGACGCAACATGCTTTTATAGGAATTCTGAATTTGCAGAAAAAGCAGGCGCAACAGGAGTCAAAGTCACTTTATTTGCCACGTGATTTTTACATCACAAATTAGTGATGTAAAAATCACGTCACTAATTAATTACAAAGTCACTTTTGTTTTTTTATATAAAAATATTAAGTTGCGACGTAATTTTTGACGTCACTAACTTGTGAAGTGAAAGTCACGTCACTATATTATTACAATACGTGTTTAATCAAGTTTTGTTTCTTTGAATAAATTAAGTTACGACGTGATTTACAGGTCACAACTTTGTGACATGTAAATCACATCACTAATGTTTTTCTTTTTTTTTTTAAATTTAATTGTTGAAATTTGTTTTTCTTTTATAATTGATTAAATTAATAAAATTAATTAATAAATTAAATATATAATGAACTAAATTAATAAATTCAATATATAGTAAATTCAATATATTAAATTTAATATAATAAAGTTAATAAACTAAAATTATAAATTTAAGAATTAATTAGTAGGTTTAATTAATTAGTATGATACATAAATTCAAATTTGAAAGCAAACTAAAAAATAATAATTTTACGGGTCATCTTGGTTTGTATAGTTGTTAATGTCAAAATTATCTTTGTTTCCGTCATCCTCCGACTCTTGACCACGAAAGTTTTGATTTCCACCAAACCCTTGCATTAATTGTCTCATTTGTTGCTCCATATCAGCTTGCCTCTTCACCATGACCTCCATCTGCCGTTATTGTTCTTGCCTCATTGTCTCCATTTAGACCTTGTGATCGATGGGAATAGAACTGACTGTTTTGGAATGCTGGTTCGCGTTTGCGTTTGTTTTTGTAAAATGTCGTGGTAAGCAAGAGTCGCCACCGTCTATTATTTTATCCAACAAGGAAAGGACAAAAGCACAGAAAAATTCCTTTTTGTCTGTCTCAGTACCCAGATTCACTGTTTCCACTGGCTCTTCATATGGCTGAATGGCCCTCTCTTCCTGGAGTAGCAGTCTTGCAAGTTCACCCGGCACCTCACAATCATCTTCACCTTCGTCTTTGGCTAAGTTGATTGGATTTTCAAAGTCATAACTGGCAGTAGTAGAGTTGTTACCAGTGAGATCCAGAGTGGATTGCGACCTGTATATGTGAGTGTGTGTAAAATAGCTGTTTTGCAATATATAATAAAGAAAGACAAGGAGCGCAAAATTTGAAATGCAAAAACGTCCAATGCTTTTATTAATGATATATGAAAATGGCACACAAAAGCCCTCATAAATGAAGCCACGGTGCCCCGGGTAAGACACCGGGCCATAAAGTTTCACAATATTGTCTGTTACAAATTCAAAACAAAGAGTTCATTACTGGGTAACAAAAGTAATAGGGATGAAGTCCTTTGCTGTCTAGTTGCTTGGTCCACCGTTGGTCGTAGGATAGATCCAGCTGTCGAATTCAAATTCCTCCACGTCATCTTTGATGGCATTTACTCCCGAGTTGCTGATGAACACAAGAGGTCTTCCAATCTTTGCACTTTGAACAACCCTTTGAGCTTCTGCAGTGAAACCCAAACCAAACTTGTTAGTCTTCTGAGTGAAATCAGGAAGTCGGCCCCAATTTTCATACTCACCCTTATCAATAACAGCCCGGACATCCTTTAACGAAGCCATCTTCATAGGAGAATCTTCAATCACAGTCTCAGCTGATGCCAGTGTCTGAGGAACCTCTTCAAAGTGTTGAAATGGGGTCTCAATCAACTCCCCATCCATCTCTACGTACGGGAACGAGTTGAGGTGGCTGACCATATACTCTTCCTCCCCTTGTACTGTCACAATCTTCCCTCTGACCGGGTACTTCAGCTTCTGATGGAGTGTTAAGGTCACAGCTCCAGCTTTATGGATCCATGGACGACCCAACAAACAAGAATAGGATGGTCGAATGTCCATCACGTAGAATGTAGAATTGACGACCTGAGAACCAACTTTAATTGGAATATCAACCTCACCATGCACCATCCTTTTAGACCCATCAAAGGCCCGGACAACAATGTTACTTGGCTTCAGCTCCAACCCTTTGCAATCCAACCTGTCTAGAGCTTTCTTGGGCAAGACGTTCAATGAGGAACCAATGTCAACCAACACATGTGCAAGAGTAGTGCCCCTGCATTCAATGGAGACATACATGGCATCATTATAGTTCTTCCCTTTAGCAGTCAGATCAGCGTCGAAAAAACCCAAACCATTATCAGCAGTTAAATTGGCCACACAATTGGTAAACTGATCAGCTGATGTCTCTTGTGGCACGTGGGCCGTCTTCAGGAAGGTAATCAGAGCCTTGGCATGGGCCTCTGAACACAACAACAGTGATAACATAGAAATCTTGGATGGGGTTTGCCCCAGTTGCTCCACTACATTATAATCACTCTTCTTAATAATCTTCAGAATCTCTTCCATCTCCTGTTTGGAAGCTTCAACAGTGATTGTCTTTGGCGCCTCCGTCTGGGCAGGCATATCAGTGGTGATCCCTTTGCCCCGAGCGTTAGATGACTCAGCGACAGGGGTAAGGATAGGAACTCGATCAGGAATGGCAGTAGGTACACTTGCAGGCGTAATGACAACAGGTCTTCGGACAGTTGGTGGAGCAATATCAGGTGAGAAAAGTCTACCACTGCGGGTGACATTAGCAGGTCCTGTAATGTTGCTGACGCTGGTATCAGCATCAAACTCTTGCTTAACTCCAAGAACATAAACATCTGCCCCATAGTGCCAAGGGACAGCTTTGTCAGAGGTGTAGGGGATGGGCCCCGGAACAATGATGATTATGGGTGCAATCTTCGGAACAGGCGTAATTCTAACAGGCTTCCTCGAGGGAGCCTTGGGAGAATTATTAAAAATGGTAATGATGGAAACTTCTTCAGTAGGAATGGATGGAACAACAGTCTTTTCAAACAGGATCTCTTTGCTATCCATCAGGTTTTGGATACCTGACTTCAAAGATGGGCAACCAGTAGGTAAAACAGAACACATATGGCAACCTTCACCACAGCCCGGAAATAAACCGACTAGCAACAGGTTCTTCTTGACAGTCATCAAAGGGGTAACAATATCATCCACAGAAACTACAAACAAGTCTTCCTCTACAGCATTCACTCCATGCTTGGGCATGGGGGCTGTTACAACATTAGGCCTCTCGGGCGCCTCAAACTCAATCTCCTTTGCATCGATTAGGTCTTGAACCTTGTTCTTCAAAGCCCAACAATCATCTGTATTATGCCCCGGGCTATCAGAGTGATAAGCGCAGCAGTCGTTAGGGTTATACTTTGGTGATGTTGTATTTAAAATCTTCGGAGCTTCTTTTAGAGTCACCAGATTGATCTTCAGCAACTGTGGCAATATTTGAGACAAAGTCATGTTGAGACGAGTGAATTGCCTGCAAGGTCTCTCGCCCCTTTGTTGGTTGTGATGCTGAGGAGCACCAGCAGGTTTTGAAATAACAACTGCGTTGACAGCTTGGCGGTGTTCAGTTCTATTCTGTCTTCTTGAACCGTAGACAACATTGGACTCTTTCTTAAACGGCTTCTTCTTGGTGCCCGATGAGGCACCCTTATGTATTTTCCCAGCCTTAATACAAGCTTCAATCCTCTCACCAGTCAAGATAAGGTCTGTAAACCCGGCTGAAGAGCTTCCAATCAAATGGTTAAAGAATGGACCAGACAGGGTCCCCAAAAACATATCAACAAGTTCACGATCAGCTAAATATGGTTGCACCCTTCCGGCAAGGTCTCTCCATTTTTGAGCATACTCTTTAAATCCTTCACCCGTCCCTATTGACATACCCTGGAGTTGGGTACGCGTAGGAGCAAGGTCGGAGTTATACTGATACTGCCTATAGAATGCAGTAGCCAAATCTTCCCAGCTACAGATACTGGCTCCATCCAGCTGATAGAACCACTCAAGCTGAGTCCCTGAGAGACTGTCTTGAAAGAAATGGATCCACAAGTTCTTATTAGCAGTGTAAGGCTGGATCTTTCTCACATATGACCGGAGGTGCAGCTTTGGACAAAAAGCTCCGTCATACTTGGCAAAGGCATGTGCCTTGAATTTATGGGGAATCACCACCCCAGAGGATAGACCTAGATCTCCGAAGTTCAGACCGGGCACCTTCTTTATTTCCATAGCGCTCAAACGGTCCTCCAGCTATTTGTACTTATCCTCAGCAGGAGGATACTGTTCTTCATCATAGTCCGTCTCGTTGTCGGAGACCATAGGGCTAGGAGATCTCCTTTCTTATGGACTATCTTTCCCCCCAGATGAGATGGTCAGATCAACTTCATTCTGCAGCCTGTTCCCAAACCTGCGTCCAGTATTGAACAGGATGGTCCTCTTTTTCTTCTTCTTCCTCTCTTTCAGAATCAGGGTCTTCAGGTCTTGCTGACCCTTAGCTAGGCTCATGACCAACTCTTGAAATTGGGCATTTTGGGCCTGGAGGGCCTTGATAGCTTGCTCAGTGGAAGGTTCAGTTGACATGATGATTGCTGAAATAAACAGCGAAGAAGATAAGAGACCTGTAAAAGGGTACCTGTTTATGAAGTGCATGAGATGAAATGCGTATGATTTATGATTTCAAAGACAATCGGGATTCAAATTTGTAAACAAGAAAGGAAACACACTTTATTAGATTTAACTTCGGAATTTAAATTGTTCAACAAATTGCCCTTAGGCGTTACAAGAATGGAAATACTGAAAAGTAAATAAAAACTTGTAAAAGAAATCATCAAAGGTCCATCAATGCTCTCATGGTCTCTTCTTCTCAGTGCGAACATAATCATTCAGGTTCTGCTCGTTCTCCATTTGCTTAGTCAGCTTCTGGATCTTCTGTTCTTGTTCATTGAACCTCTCCCGATAAGAATCTCGTTCTTCCCGCAGTTGCATCCAAGACCTCTTCAATGTGCCAATATCAGTGGGCATATAAGGGTGGAGAATAGTTGGAAGAACCCCGTCTTTATCAGCAACTTCAAGAGTAACAGGCTTGACAGCTTCATATGGCATACCTAACTTCTGGGCACGGATGCGGACCCATCTGAGGTATGGCTCCATTGGCAGAGAAGTCTTTGGTCCCAACTCATGTGGGTCAGATTGGTGAACTCTATCCCAAGCCCTGATGAATCTACGACGCAGCTTGTCGCTATCTCCCTGAAAATTAAAGATGATATGAGGCATCAACATCTCATGAGGCCCTTCTCTTCCGGCTCTTCCAAACTGACGGAGAGCTAAACATGGGTTATAAGAAATTCCTCCATGGGTTCCGATCAGTGGAACATTAGGATACTCTCCACAATGATCAATGACAGTCACCTCATCCAAGCCTTTGAGAGTCCAGATAATGTCATTATTAGTAATAGACATTACCCTATAAGTCCAGCCCATTCCTTCTTTGTTCTTCAGTACGGACTTAGGGAGGTGCGAAATAAACCACCTCGACAATAAAGGAGCACAACACATCAAAGTTCCCTGCTTTCGGGCAGTACGAGCATATAGCTGATGAAGGATGTCACCCAAGAGAGTGGGTACAAGGTTCCGAGAGATGAAGATCTTTATGGCATTAACATCAACAAAAGTGTCAGGATTTGGAAACAATACCAGACCATAGATTAAGAGAGCCAGAATGTCCTCGTACGCTTTGAAGTCTAAGCCATCGCAGAAGTAATTAGCTTTGTCAACCAGAAACTTAGCCAAAAAACCCTTAGCTCCACTTCTAGTCTCCCAGTTGGCCATTACCTCCTCTTTGGTCAAGTGAAGGGTTGCAACAATCTCTTCAGGCCTGAGAGTCTTTTCCCAACCAGTAAATGGAGTCTGCTCCAAAACAGAGATACCAAGCAACTCAGAGAACTCTTCCAGGGTAGGAACCAGCTGGAAGTCTTGAAAGGTGAAGCAATGATATAAGGGATCATAAAACTGGACCAGGACACTCATCATTTGATTGTCCAACTTTGAGGTGACTAAACTGAGAAGAGAACCATGCCTCCTGATGAAGGAAGTAGTGTCTGGAATCCTGACAACCAACTCTTTAAGCAAAGTAGGTACTTGAACAAAGTTGATCCGGATAGTATTCCTACGCATGGTCATCATGATGTCCTACAAAACAAAGCAAAGATGAAACCCTCTTGTCTTTGAAATAGGTTAGTCCTTATGCATGATGTATGCAATGTTATGATGTTATGATGTTATGGTAAAGGCACACCACAAGTATCCACAAAAGGCAAACATGGTAAAGGCACACTGTGATATGGTAGGAGAACTGACTTGAGTTTTGCGTTTATATTCGCACTTGTTCGGTTTAGCAAGAGTCGCCACCGACTTTTTATTTTATCCTAAGGAAAGGTTAAAAAGCACAGGAAAAACCTTTTGAGATGTTTCGTGGGTTCGGGGGGTAGATTATGAAAAGGGAAGGTATTAGCACCCTTTTCATCCATGGTTATCCATGGGCTCTTAGTTACTTGGTTTTAGATCACTTGCCTTGATTTTCAATTGTTTGAAATGGTGTGTGTGTGTGTGTTTTTGAAAAATGTTTTTGAAGAAGACGCCTTGTCTAGGCAACCATTGTAATGACTCGTGTTTGAGTGTTTTACAAAGGTGTATATCTTTTCGAAAAGATGTTTCAAATGTTTTTGGAAGTTTGTTTTGAAAGTGTTTGTGGAGTGTGGTTTTGAAAAGTAGGCAAGTGTTTTTGCAAGTTTGATCAAGTAACTAAGAGTTGTCTACCCTATTGTACTCAAAGGTTTTTCTCATGTTTTAACCCTTTTAACAATTTTGTTCCACCATTGTATTTGGTGGGCAATCTTGCATTAGGATGTTTAACGGGACAGGCGCGGGTCATCGTATGGACCATGAATGCAATGGTGCCAAGTATCTATGGCAATTTTGCTTGAAGGGACTATGATCATTTTGATTAGGCAACTTTCGAAAGCGTCATCGAGGGACTTATGATAATTTGAATTGTTTTGCCAAAGATACTCAACGTGCAAGCATGGCCCATTTTGGAAGGCAACAAGCGGGATTACCCTAGGGGTGCAAGTGTGATTGGTGTATTGATTTCATGCATTTGTCTTTGTATTAGGTTATCTAGCGTTTGATTTTATGTACATACAAACCCTAGGTCTAACCATGGTATATTTGAAAGCGATAAATTGCGGGAATTTAAAGTCTACGCTATTACAAATAAGTATCCGGGAGTGGGGGTACAAATATTTACAAATGGGGATGAGACCTTAATAGGAGAGTAATATCCAAATAATTACAACCAAATCGAATCAATCGCAAATGTAATATGTAGCAATGTACAAAGAATAAGCAAATGTATAATGTGTCAATGTATAAAGATAATCAAATGTGTATTGTAAATGTGTTTGTGTTGGTGTATTTGTGTAAGTGTATGTAATTATTTACAAGTGAAATAATAATAAAAGTTAATTTTTGGACATTTTCATGTTTAGGGCAAAAACCCTAATTTTGCAAATAAATAGTATTAATTATTTATTATATACAATATTTATTAATTATGTACAAAAAATAAATAAAAAGGAAGTATATTGTAAAAAAGGTTTTTTTGAGGTCAAATATTAATAAAAATAAAAATGTATTATTTTTGTATTTTTATCCTAAATATTCTAATAAATATATAAGTATTTATATTATATACTAAATATATTAAATATATACAAAAAATAAAAATATTTATTAATTACAAAAAAGTATATTTTTTAGGAAATGTTTTCAAAAGATAAAATAACATAAAGTCAGAAAATAAATGTATTTGTATTATTTTTAGTATTTTAAATAAAAAAAGTAATATGTTTACTTATATGTACAAGTTCAAAATAAAACAAATAAAATCCAAATAAAATGCAAAATGGTTAAAAAATTTTTTTTTTATATTTTTTATATTTTGACAAAAAATAATAAGTCAGGGGAAAAAACAAAAAGTCAAAAATGATTAAAAAATCACACAATGGGCCAAGGGGGTGTATGTGGGAAATGAATGGTGCAAATAGAAAAATAAGTCAGGCCCAGCCCAAAGGGGTTGTCTTCAACCTCCAGCTATTCAAACAGAACAAACACGCGCGTTTTTCCTTGTCAAGCACATATCCTGATTCTTTGATCTTTAACAAAAACTCACAACATCAATATTATAGAGCAAACTGCCACGATTCTAAACATATAAAGAAGTCGTTCTAACTCTCAGAAATGAGAGAGAATTTCTCCTCCCCCAATTCCTGACCTAGCTTTTTTCAGATTCTCATGTCCAAAATTTGTGCAGCACACACAACATAAATGAAAAGTGAGGATATAGGTAGCTTCAGGGCCATGAGTAGAACATAACTTCTTCACAAACCTAAGCCTAGATATGCCTGGATAGAGAGATAGAAGTTCAAAATCTTACCTGTTCAGCTTGAATCGTGTGCAACAATGGAGGCACTTTCAATGAATTTTGAGGACTTGTACAGCTTGCTTGAGGTCCAGGGATGCTTCCTCTATGCTTGGTGTGCCTTGAATCTTTCTGAATCGCTCCATGGAAGTCAACCTGCAAGAGAGAAAAATGAAAATGGCAATCTTGACTAGGGGTGTTACAAACTGCTTTCAAGGCTTGGGGGAGTTTGTATGAATGTTATGGAAGGTGTTTGAGGTGGTTTGGATGGAAACGCACGAGGGAAATGAATTGGCCAAGTCAAAATGCAGAATATACCCTGTTTTGCCACAAAACTATGTTTTGATGAATGAGGGAGTTTTAGGGATGGCTTGATCGTGTTTCAGGTTAGTTAGGGAGTATGAAATGTGTGGACAAAGTTTGTTTTGGCTTGTGTTTACAGGAGCTCAATGTTGGACCTCTTTTGCAAAGTTGCTTCTTTGATAAGTAAGAAAATGTGTCTTCATAATGCAGGCCTGTACTACCCTCAATCTATGCTGCACAAATCACTCTTGATCAGTGGACTTTGTTCATGAATCTTGTGCCCAAAGATATGGCCTGTACCTCTTAGATTATGAACTTGACATAAAGTGTTTCTTTTCAAAAATGGCTAAAATGTTTTTTCCATTTTAAGGTTAATCTTTTGTGTAATGGCTTAATGAACAAGATAATGCTAGGACACAAAGGTTTTGCATTAAATTATTGAGTGTGGATGAGATAAAAGGCCTGTAATCTAGTTGTGCAAGCTGAGTTCAAAAATGCATAAGTTATGAACATGAAAATGGCCATGAACAAAGTGACTTTTGCCCATATTGACAAATTCGATTCTCCCTAACCACAAGGGTGTTTGAGAAGTTCTTGGACAATTTGGAAAGCTTGGAATGTGTAATACAATCCATCTTTGTAATGCAAGTTGAAATTCCAAGTGGAAGCATGTGAAAAATGGCCATGTAGTTAGGCAAAAATCCTGCCTAGAATAGGTCAAAATTTTTCTAAGTTAAGAATGTTTTGCACCCTTGTTCCAAAAATCATAACTTGTGCTACAAGCTTCTTTTGAGGAAACTTTGTGAATCAAACTTGTAGATTTTGCAATGCACTATAACTTTCATGTTTTGAGTTTTGTTTGAATCCAAATGTATCTTGATGAAAAGATGGGACAAAGTTAGGAAAAAATTAGGAATTTTCATAACTTAGAAAAATTCTAAGTTATGAAATTTCTTCATTTCAAACCCTAATTTGTAATTTTTGATTTCTTGGTGAACAAGTTTCATACTTTGGCATGTCTTGATGAAAAATGAATCTTGGCACTTGATTTTGACCAAAAAGTCAAAGTTTGACTTTTCAGTATATAGTCAAATTTTGATCAGTTGACTGGAAAATTCATCTGTCAATCTTGTGCAATTGGGATCTTTTGAACTTGTTGAACATGTCAAGACAATTATATTGAGTCCTTGAGTCCATATATGAGCTTGGATTGCCATTGGTTAGGTCAAACAGTCAAAAATTGCCTTTGTGCAGTCAAAACCCTAAAAATGACCATTTTGCCCTTTTGGTGATCTGATCAAATTTCTTGTGGAATTGTGATCCAAACTTGACCAAATGGTTCATATGAGTTCATAATGTTGATGTGGGTCAAATTTCATGAGGTTTGACTGTCAATTGACCACAGTTGACTTTTTCCCCAATACAGCTGATTTCTAGTTCAACTGTCCGATTGACTGGGCAAAGATTGGAATCAAGGCTTGAAACTTGGTATGGATAAACTTGTGAGTCCAACATGAAGCATGAAAGTCATTTTGGGCATTTTAGGTCAAAACATCTTTGTGCAAACACAAACCCTAATTTGGGTCAACAGTGCAAGGAGGAGTCTTGAGCAGAGTAAACCCTAACTTGATCTTGAGCTCCAAGGGTCTTGTGGTGAGAAAATATTGATGAAATGGGAGGGAAAATTTTGGGGTAAAACACACACAAGTCACACAAAAGAGCCCTTAGATTTCAGGCTGGCATGAAGCTTAGGTACTACCCTCTTTCAGTTTCAGTTGGTTAAGACCTGTCCTAAAAATAGTAACCGGGTTCTAGAGGATCTCAATATCACTGACTACCCTCAATCGGTCATAATTCCAGTTTAGCAACCTTTTCTTGCGACCGAAATCATCGCGAGAGTTTAGTCTCAATGAGTGTAGCATATTGCTACTGTTCTATGGCCAAGTTGGTCAATTTAAGGTTCTAAGGTCAGTTGGTGCTTAATGACCCCTTAGAAGACCCATATTCTCCTCGTTCCAACACAAGGGATATCGGTATAGACTAAGGTGCCACACCAACGTAGCTACTGCTTCATCCGTGTCGGTCTACGCCGGACAGATCCCTCACAGTTTATTGCTACTTACCTAAAGGGTATCCCCAGATCCGGGTTAGGATCTACAGAACTCCGATACAAGCCCACAAAATTTAAAGCATACAATTGAAAACACAAGTGATCTAATCCTAAGGTACACCTCACTTATAAGAATCCCCAACAGAGTCGCCAGTTCTGTGATCGGTGGGAATAGAACTGACTGTTTTGGAATGCTGGTTCGCGTTTGCGTTTGTTTTCGCAAAATGTCGTGGTAAGCAAGAGTCGCCACCGTCTTTTATTTTATCCAACAAGGAAAGGACAAAAGCACAGAAAAATTCCTTTTTGAGATGTTTCTCGGGTTCGGGAGGTAGATTATAGAAAGGGAAGGTGTTAGCACCCTTTCTATCCGTGGTTATCCACGGGCTCTTAGGTACTTGCTCACTATGTTTTCAAAAGTTTGCTTTTCTTTGTGTTTGTGGGTTTGAAAAGAGTTTTTGTTTTAAAAGAGGTGTAAGTGCGAAAAGTTTTGTTTGGTTTTTAAAAGGAGCAAGTACTTAAGAACATCTACCTACTCAAAAAGGAATTAAATTGTGCAGATGTCCTTAATGCTATTCCACTATTGAGGAGTAGGTAGCACCGTCGTTGGAGTTTTGGGGTCAATTCGATTTAAGGGACGTGTGGCCATTAAAGCAATGTTAGGACGCCTTAGCGGTAACCCTAATGTCTTAGATCATTTTATCCGAGGCAACCGTTTTGAGGCAACTTATGATTTTTGGACAAGAGGACGACCTCTAAAACATCCTATACTTAATGACCACGTTCGAGGCAACCAAGTGATGTGTACCCTAAGAGTGGCATGTGCGAGTGTATTGTTTTTCAGTTATATTATCTTTGTACATGTTAATGGTGAGCTACGGTTGATTTTAATTTAAAGGTTAACCTTGTCATGCATAGCCTATTAGTCAAACATCTAGTAGTTAATGGTTGCGGAAAATAAATTGCGGAAAATAAAACTAAGCTATTACAAGGCGTCGGGTATTTACATCGCCAAAAACAAACCCTTAAAATTAAATGCGAAAAGTAAATAAAAGCGGTAAATAAAATCCTAAGTTAAAGTTATTACATCCTCGGAGCAATTACAATTATATGGATCAAAAATAATATGCGCGCGAGAAAATTGAATCGGAACGTCCTAGGGTTTTGACCCTTTTTTCAAATAAAACATATTTTTTTTGTTATTTTTTGAATTAGAAATTAAGTCTAAATTAGTAATGGAATTAATTAATAGAAAAAAGAAAATATTTTTGAGTTTTATTTTAATTAAGGAAATAAAATAAGAATGTCAAAAACATAAAAAAAAAAAACCTAATTCTAAATCAATTTTAATTTATTGAAAAATATATTATCATTAAACCTATTTAAACTAAATAAATTAATTAATGGTTTATTAACAAAAATAAAATAGTGAAATTAATAAATATTATTTTTTGTGTTTTCTGATTTTTTATGAGAAAAAAATTATTGGTTGGTTAATTAACAAAAATAATAAAACAAACTAAATAAAAGGAAAATGGAAAAGAATAAACCAAAGGGGGGGGAGGGGTATTGGGCTTAAACTTGGTGTTTGAATGGTAATTCCCAGGCTCAAACGTACTCCAGACTGTGTTGACTTTCAGATTGCCTGGGCGTTTGTTGACCAAGGTTCATGGTGAACCTCATCCTGGACCACTGGATCTGGATCTGGAACCACCTGGCGCATGGGTACCTGAGGCATATGGTGGACCACGTTCTTGCACGCTGCGTGGGATTACCTGAAAAAAAAATATATTAAAGTTTTGGGGGACCTGGGATTCGAACCCAGGTCCCAAGGGACAATTCAACTAGTGCGCTACCAACTGAGCCCTGATGTTAACCTGTTAGTGGAATAAGACACAAATAATGTATTCAAAACCAACAATTATTCCCTACAAAAAATAATAATGCGCTAATAATTCAAATGGGCCAATAGACGCTATCCACGTGATCGTCTTCTTCATATCACCCTGGTTCATTTACCTGCGGATTTTATTCTGCAGGAAGATTCGTAGCACCTCTCCAAAATCCTCCCTAGGCCATATAAACGCAAGCTAAGAGTGCCAATGCACTCGTCTCTCTCCCCTGAACTCATCCATGGCCATTATTTGCATTGATTTTGCCTGCAATTAAAAACCCCAAAAACGAGATACACGAACCCTAGAACTGGGCATGGCGTTACAGGCTATGAAAATAAAATTCAATGATGCCAAAAGTTTCAGAATACATCACAAAGTATGAATATGCAATTATTTCAATGAAAGGATGCAAGATTGAAGCTTTACGATTCCATGAGTATGGCGGTTCAGAGCGATACTTACAAGGCTTTTTGGGGCAGGAGAGCACATGATAGTGATTGGTACTGCTTCAGTGAGGTCCAAGGAAGCGATTGGAACCTTTGTTTGATCCTGAAAAGGTCTCTAAGTGCAATTTCAGATCCAAGGTTCTCAAGCTTTTTTCTCAAAGTTGTGTGGCCGTTTCTGCAGAGTTTTTGTGCGTTTTTTCGTGTCCTTTTTTCTTTGTGAGCATGAAGTTTATATAGACAAAGGAATTTAGGTCAACATTTGTGTATCAAATCTTGGTCCATTATGATGAAGAGATTTGATTTGATTTCTTCATAAAGACTTGCTATATTTGATTCAATCACGTGCCAATCTATTTTCATGCGTTACTGCCAGCCTGTCATGAGTTGTTTGGGCCTCGAATATGATGGAAATCGAAAGCTGACCTGCCCCTTCAGATCCACTTCCCTTTGAATTTGCTCTCTTTGATAGCTTCAAAGTCCCAAATCGAATTACTCCAGCTTCAATTGCATAGCCCCTTCGATTGAGCCTCCCTCTGCTTCGATTGCTTGATTCGAAAAGGATCACCCTGGTCGAATCAGCTCTTGGTTGGGAGCAAACAAGGCAAGAATCTGGCCTTTAATTCAAATAATTGAGTCCACAATCAGCATTTAGTTATTTCTATATTTGCAAGGGACACATGCCATTGTGAACTTTGGGTGAACCTGGACAGGTTAGGATATGTGTTTTTGCTTAGTCATGCCAGCCTACTTCATTCCTTTGAATCTGCCTTCTTTGCCAACTTCAAAGTCCAATTCGAGTCTATTTAGAACATTCCCTTTTAGACAACTTCGACCAGCCCTTCGCCTTGTGATGAGTCTAAGTTTTGATTCGAAGTGTTCAGAACTTCCTTCATCAGAGCATCTTAGATTAAGAGAAACTCTGCACTAAAATGCCATTCGAAGTTCATTTCGTTCTGATGTTCTTATTAAGGGAAACTCTGAAGTTCCAGTCGAAGGACACTCTGAAGTTCCAGTCCAAGGACCTTTTGAAATGCCAATTGAAGGGTGTTTGTCCATATACCAATCAAAGGGTACTTGTTAAAATTCCAATCGAAAGACACTGCTATAATACCAATCGAAAGATACTTGTTCAACTACCAATCGAATGCCACTGCTATAATACCAATCGAAAGATACTTGTTATCCTGCCAATCGAAGGACACTGTTACAGTGCCAATCGAAGGACACTTTTATAATGCCAATCGAAAGGTGCTTATTAAAATGCCAATCGAAGACTTGCGAACCAAAGCTTGATCGAAGGGTTCCAAACACCTAATCAAAACTTACTAATCAAAGCTCGATCGAAGAGTGCCAAATGCCCAATCGAATACTGGTGAGTCAAGCCTGTATCAAAGTATTTTGGATACCCAATCGAAGACTTTTCCCAGATGCCAATCGAAAGACACTTTGTTCATCTTCAAAAAACCTTATTTTCGTTAGGCAAATGTTTGTGACCAACCATGTAAGGGAAGACTTTTGAAAACATGAGAGGGCAAATTTTGGGGTACAACAGACCTCTATTTGGGCTTTCATTGTCGCCTCATGTTGTGTTGACTCACGTCTCGCCTTATTTAATGCTAGTTGTCTTACTTTTTCAAGTTGTTCTGGTGTCAAATTTGGTTGACGTGACCCCCTTCCCCATCTCGAACTCTTTGAAATAGAGTTCTATCCCCACTTCTCAAGGTGCCCGCCAAATTTCCACAACCAAAAAAACAATCGTTATGGCATTTTCTGCCAATGACTTGATCCCAAATATAAAAATTCATATCTGGATGAAGCGACTCTCCCTCTCACGGAGTATATTGAGGATTATGAATCATAAAATTTGCGAGCAATGTATGATAATCCTCCTATACATTCAATAAAAAAATTAAGTTAAATATATATTAAATTATATTAAATTTAATTAAATTTAATTATATTTAAAAAGTCGGCATATGATTTTCACGCCACGACTTCTCAATTGCCACATGATTTTCAGGTCATAACTTCTCAGTTGCCACGTGAAAATCACGACACAAAATTGTCATTAAATGAAAAATATATAAATAACGTAAATTAAATAACTTACGAAAGCTTTTAGAGTACGTTCGTCAACAAAATCCCCGATTTTCTTTATTCGAGTCTTTTTAACCAACTCAATCATTAATGGAGGTCTCCCCAAAGTATTAGTCTAAATAATAAAATTAACTTTAATTAATCAAATATATTATGAATCAAAACATAATTTTAAAAAGGGGTAATATTTACCATGCGTCAAACATGCTCTGCGGTACTTATACTTCCAACTGTATTAACACATCCCCCTTTTTCAAATGTCCTCATCTTCTTAAAATTTTCAGATTTAGCCCGAAATTCGGGTGACTCCTAATATTTAAGAATTTCTTAAAAAACCTCTTTCCATATCCAATTTGGACGGATACCCTAAAGTTCCCAATGCTCTCTAACACGCCGCATTATGTCAGAAAGTCGTCTTGAGGTTCTGTCATAATTTTTTTAATCAGCTTCTCGTTCAATGGGTCCCACACACATTTTTCCTACAATACTGTATGACATTAAAATAAATAGTTAGATAATTATAATGAAAAATTCATTTAAATAACAATAACTAAAAAATAAATTATGTATATCTTAAATTTGTTAAATCAAGCTTCTTTATTTTTGATCTCTTTGAAGGTCTTTCAAAATTGTTTATACATCTGCTGAATTATATATTTATAACCTTGGAAGCAGTCTGACTCGGCGAGAAACTAAACAATAATAATTTGAATTAGAAATATTAAATATAAATTTATATTAAAACTGAAAATGTATCTTAAATAAAAATTTATAAATAAGAAACTTACGAGCCTCCTTCGGGAAAAATCCAAAATCTCTCGTCAATGACATGAATCTCACTCGGATCATCATTCCCTCGAAGATCATTTCCATACAACACATCATCATCCCCATCCATATCATCATCATC
The DNA here is from genome assembly GCA_948472305.1 of Vicia faba. Taxonomy (NCBI): domain Eukaryota; kingdom Viridiplantae; phylum Streptophyta; class Magnoliopsida; order Fabales; family Fabaceae; genus Vicia; species Vicia faba. The sequence goes on along the minus strand of OX451735.1, from coordinate 1,164,368,394 downwards.
ATCATCATCCACTTGTGCATGATCATCCTCACATAAAGTTACATGTGTCGTATGTGGGGTGCGAGATTTTCCAGTCTATGTGGGATCTAGGGTGATAGATCCTTCAGTTTGCTGAAAGGATAAGGACATCTATGTGGGGCGTGGGATGCTGGATCCTCTAGTCTGCTGGAAGGATAAGGGCATCTGTGTGGGATGTGGAAAACTGGGTCCTCCAATATGCTGGAAGGATAAGGGCATCTGGGTCTGTGGGAAAAGAAAACCAGGTGGCCTAACAGAATATAGTACCCCATACGGGCTGATAAAAGAAGAACTCCCGGATGGGAATGTCATATTATGAGAGGAGAGTAATGGCACAAAAGATTGAGTACTAGTCATAGACATAGGTGTTGGTGTAAGATCTATAGGCCAATACTGTGGGTACTTGTATCGAATTATTTATTGATAATAAAAGGCATTTATTTATTATGTTTGCTTTTCCAAAATAATAGAGTCCCTAGAATAGTTCGTTTGTTTAATGAAATATTAAGTGTGACTTAATCATGAGATTCCATTAAACATAAGAACATTATTCTTAAAATATCTATAGTAGAGCTTTATTGCAAAGTGGGATAACATTAAAGCATTGAGATTATTATGGAGATAGACTGATGATCACACCTCATGGATCATGGATAAGGAGTTATCAAGTCTTGACATATGTATGAATATTAGGAGTAATATTTCTACTGGGTTGACCCGCTATGAGAATACTACATAGAATGTTATGTAAGGTGTCATAAGTTATTCTCATGGTGATAATGGTGTATACCACCCTTCGACCTGAAACCACTATGGACCTTAGATGTGGAGTTAAGTACTTTATTACTGATCAAATGTTATTTGTAACTGGATGACCATAAAGAAAGTTAATGAGTACTTCACAAAGCATGTCGAGGGACATGAGTGACCTAAATGGAATTTGTCCATCCTACATAACAGGATAAATATCTAAGGGCCCAATATTGAACTGGACAAGGGTGACTGGGTTTATGCCTTGTGTTCAATATAGACATGAGGGAAAAAGGGTAATTGTACACACAAATATTATCACATAAAGGTTTTGTTAGATCACATGACATTTTCGTGACTTGGGTAGCAGTGATGTGTTGCTAGATACCACTCACTATTTATTATGTTAAGTGTGTAATTTAATATAATTGGCAACGTCATGAAAACCTACAGGGTCACACACATAAGGACAGGTTGATGAGAGGTAGAGTAAATAAGGAACACCGTAAGGCACGGTGCACTTAAGTAAAATATGGAATATGGTAAGGTACCACACGCTTAAGTGATATACGGTATATCATAAGGTATGATACTCGTATGCTTAATTGGGCTTTTAGCTTGCAGCCCACATAAGTAGTTCTATAAATAGAACCCTTGTGCTGAAGCATTTGACTTGATGAAAAATCGGTCTTGATTTCTAGCTGTATATTTTGTCTCATTCTCTCACTCAAATTTTTCGTTCGTAAGCAGCTAGCACTGTGTCCAGAAGTGATCTGTTCATGTGGACTGAGTAAAGACGTTGTTATTCATCAATATTCGTGATCACAACATCAAAGGTCTGAATCATCACAAGAGGTAATGATTTCTATCACTGATCATGACCGTTCGTAAGGATCATTAAAGGAAAATTTTAATTTTTCCGCTTCATTTTGAATCACAATTTTCTTTCAGTGGTATCAGAGCCACTGATGAAACCATGGATTTGATAGCTATTTATTTTCTGTATGTTCTGTATTAATCAGATTAAAACACATAATGAATTGAATAATAACCGAGTAAATTAAATTTTTGGCTTTAATACTTCGATGCGTGAGCTGAAACAATTCCTGATGGGAAGGTCAATGATATTGAGATCCTTAGAACCTAGTTACTATCAATAGGACAGGTTGAGCCATCTGAACATTCAAGAGGGTACTTACCTTAAACCTCATGCAAGCCTTTGAACCTAAGGTCTATTGTGTGATTTGCTTGTGTTTATCTGTGATTTAAGCATAATCATGACATCATAAACATCATGACATTCATATATACTAACAATTTCAAGGGCCTGTTGGATTTACTTCTTTGCTGTTTTGTAGGGTATGAATTTAGGTCGCAGAAAAACCATCCGTATTAACTTCACAGAAATCCCTCCCAAGCTCAAGGAATTGGTCCTGAAAGTTCCCGAGGACTCATCATTCAACAAAATACGTGGTCATTTACTCAGCTTGGTCACCATCGGATTTGAAAAAGTTTTGATGAGTGTTCTATTCCAATTCTTTTATCCCGAGCACGATTGCTTCACATTTCTCGATTATCAACTGGTACCTACACTGGAAGAATTCTCTAAGTTACTTGGTTTACCTATATTGGAGCGAGTACCTTTCACTGGGTTAGAACAAGATCCAACTGCTGAAGATGTTACCGTAGCTTTGCACTTGAAGCCATCTGATATTAATTCCCATTAGGAAAGAAGAAGCGGAGTTAAGGGCCTTCTTACAAAATTTATAATGGAGAAAGCTCAGATTTTCCTAGATGCTATGAGTTACCATGCCTTCGAAGATGTTTTAGCTCTCTTGATCCATGGGTTGGTCATGTTTCCTAATTTAGATCAATTTATAGATATGAATGCCATCAACATCTTCCTTGCTCACAATCCGGTTCCTACACTGCTTGGGGATATCCTACATTCTCTCCATACTCGTACTCTGAAGAAGCGGGGAACTCTCATGTGTTGCACCCCTCTTCCATATAGGTGGTTTATTTCGCACCTTCCTCGGTCAATAATGCATAATGATTTAGGCTTAAGGTGGAGTCAAAGATTAATGTCTCTCTATCACTCCGACATCCATTGGTGTCCTCTCTCTCAAGAAGACATCTCTTTTATTGATCATTGCAAAGAATTTCCAAATGTGCCACTCCTGGGAATTAGGGGAGGAATCACCTATAATCCTTCTTTAGCACTACGTCAGTTTGGTTACACACTGAGAGATGGTCCACCGGATATGCTCATCTAGGGTATTGTGTTCAACTACTCAAATGATCTACAAAATCATCATCAGAGGTTCATCCGCGCTTGGGGCATTATTAAGAAGACTGATGGTAAGACTTTAGGGCACAAGAACTCCATACCTTTGGAACCTTACCTCAAATGGGTACGAGCTCGAGCCCAAAGTCTTATGTTACCATACGATGCGATCTTACCGATGATCTTGGAACCTATTGTTCAAGGGGGCAAGTCCCGCATTATTCTCCATCCTGATATGCCAACCAACTTCAAAGAGTTGTAAAAGTCTTGGATCCAACTCAAGGAAGAACGGGATACTACTCAATTCTATGCAAGTGAGAAGAAAGTTCTAGAATTAACAAGCAGCTTCACAAAGAGAAGAATCTCAATACCTAACTCAACACCAAGAGGAAGTTCCCATGGGAGATTTAGGAGTTTAGGATTTCCTTTCAATGTTTATTCTTGTGTAATATTTTGTTTCCTTAAAAACTTACTAATAAAGAGTTTTGTTTATTGTTTTGTTTAAAAGAGCTTAAATCCAATAAGGTCCTTGAAAGCATTGCATAAGCATATCATACATCTCATTGCATAAGCAGGTTTCAAATAAGGTTTCTCATCCTCTTTGCTGTTTATTTCAGCAGTAAAGAAATGGCTCTTGAACAAACTGTGAAGGATCTCGAAACTCAAAATGCTCAGTTTCAACAAATGATCATGGCTCTGGCCAAGGGGCAAGAGGAGCTGAAAGCCCTGATCGTCAAAGAAAAGACCAAGAAGCCAAAGAAACTAGTTGGTGTAGTGAATTTGGGAAGAAGGATCAGAAGACCAGTGCGGCAAACTTCAGAACTAGTAACTTCGTTAAAAGAAGGAGACAATAAGGAAGAGGAGACAAGAGAGGAAGACCTCAGCCCGAGGGGATCTGATAATGAATTTGGCTATAATGAGGAGCAGTATCGTCCTACTGATGTTAAATACAAACAGCTGGAGAATCGTCTGAATGCAATGGAAATCCAGAGGGTACCTGGGCTGGATTTTGAAGAGCTGGGTTTGGTTTCTGGAGTTGTTATCCCGCAGAAGTTTAAGGTTCCGGTGTTTTCTAAGTATGATGGAGTCTCATGTCCCAAGATGTATCTCCGATCTTATGTGAGGAAGATTCAGCCTCACACCGCTGACAGGGATTTGTGGGTCCACTTCTTCCAAGACGGTCTATCCAGAAGTCAACTAGAGTGATTCTATCAGCTGGAGGGAACCAATATTCGTAACTGGGAAGACCTGACTGCTGCTTTCTATAAGCAGTACCAATATAATGCAGACCTTGCTCTTACTCGTACGCAACTCCAAAGTATGTCAATGGGTTCTGGCGAGGGTTTTAAAGACTATGCCCAGAAGTGGAGAGACCTAGCAGGAAGAGTCCAACCCCCTCTGTCCGATAGGGAGTTGGTAGACATGATTTTGGGTACTCTATCTGGTCCATTTTTCAACCATCTGATTGGAAGTTCCTCATCTAGTTTTACTGAGCTGATCTTGTCTGGAGAAAGAGTGGAAGCTGATATTAGAAGCGGCAAGATTCAAAAGGATACCTCCTAAAGTGCAGGAAAAAGACCTTTAATGGGAAAGAAAGAGGTTAGTGTTGCTTACAGTCAAAGAAATAAGGGCAGAACCGAACGCCGTCTAGCAGTGAGGGCTGTAATGATATCCAAGCCTGCAGCTACTCAACAATGGAACAATCATCCCAGAGCAGAAAGGCCTATGAGGTAGCTTACCCCGATCAATATGACCTTGTCTCAAGTTTTACCACACTTACTGAAATCCAATCTGGTAACTTTGAGGGAAGCTCCAAAAAATCCTAACATTGCATCTCCTCACTATAATACAAAGGCTCGGTGTGCCTACCACTCTGAAAGTCCAGGCCATGATACAAATAACAGTTGGGCTTTAAAGAACAAGGTACAAGATCTGATCAAGGCGAAGGAGATTGAATTCTATGCGCCAGAGACTCCTAATGTTATAACGGCCCCCATGCCCAAGAACAGCCATGGTGTTAATGTTCTTAACGATGATATGTTGATTTCTTCCATTAGGGAACTTGTTTACTCCTCTCATGATTGTTAAAAGGAACCTGTTACAAGCCGGTTTATTTCTGGGTTGTGGTAAAGTTTACCACTTATGTTTATATCTACCAACTGGTTTCTATTTGTTGAAAGTAGGTGTTCAGTTCCTGATGGGTGATAAAGAGATTCTATTTGAGAAGACTCCAGTCACAAGTGTTCCATGTAAAGACATTTCGATTATAACCATCTCCGCCAATCCTCCCAGGGTCTCCACCAAAAGACCTGTCAGGATCACTATGCCAGGGCCAATACCATATTCCTCGGACAAAGCTATTCCTTGGAATTATGGGGCTGACGTCTATTACTATGGCGTCAAGCAAGACTTGTTGGTTCCTGAAGACAAAGTTATTGGAAGTACTGATCCTGGCATCGGCAATATGGTTGGGACCAGTAAAATAACAAGAAGTGGAAGAGTGTTCTCTCCCGAGATCTCTCCTCCTAAAACCGTTACTACTCCTGCGATCATTCATGTTGCTGCTCCTGCTAATACTACCACTACTATTCATGTGATTAGCCCTGTTGCCACCCCTGTCACTGAGTCGGCCAAGACTCGGGGCAACGAGATATTGGTTGAGCATGTCCAGACGAAGGTGCATTCAGAATCCATTCCGGAGGTTTCTAAGAAGGAAATAGAAGAAATCTTGAAAATAATTAAAAAGAGCGACTACAATGTGGTTGAACAACTGGGACAATGTTGTACCCCTAAATTTGGCCTCTCATGTTTTTCCGAGATTTTTTCTTGCATAGCTGGTTACAAACCTTTGCCTAAAGAAAAGGAAATTTTTTCAAATGATGGTTAAGTATCCTTCAATTGGCATCTGCAAAAGGTCCTTCAATTGGCATCTACAGAAGGTCCTTCGATTAGCATTTACAAAAGGTCCTTCGATTGGCATATGCAAAAGGTCCTTCGATTGGCATCTGCAAAAGATCCTTTGATTGGTATAGGGCCTTTCGATGGGCATTTTCAATAAGGCAGCTTCAACGGGCATCTTAAATGAGGTTGTTTTTCATTAGAGTGTACAAAGTGCCTTTCGACAGGCATGTTAAACAAGTGTTGTTTTGATTGGCATATCAACATGGTAATATTTTGATTGCCCAAGTTAGAGAAAATGAGATAAAAAAGGGCAAGAACTGAGAGGGTTCCAGAAGCTCCAATGATGGGCATTTGAATTCATGCAGATTGGAGAGGATAACTCTGAGCCTTTCTGCAGACTATGGTAGAAGCTCTGATGCTGAGAATATGTGTAATTCGAATCAAGATGAATAGCCATAGAAGGGAGAAAGGCTTAAGATTTAATCAAATGGGTCATGATAACAAAGTTGGTGCAATTCGAATTCAGAGCCTTCGAAGGAAAACAAATGTTCTGATGAAGGAAGTTTTGGGCAATTCGAATCAGGACTTAGAGCCATCAAGGAGTTTAGAACAACACTTCAATTAGTCAATAAGATAAAGCTTCGATTGGACCAAGTTCATAGCCATTGAAGAGAGCAAAACTTGAGACTCAATCGAAGGAACCATGATGAAATCCTTAAGCCAAATTCAAACAAAACACCTATCCTAACCTGTCCAGGTTCACCCAAGGTTCAAAATGGCATGTTTTCTTTGCAAATATGGCAATAATTCAATGTTGATCGTGGATTCGATTCCTAAGTTAATGGCCAGATTCTTGCATTGTTTTTTCCCAGCTCCACAAGAGCTAATTTGACCAGGGTGATTCTCTTCAAATCAAGCAATCGAAGCAGAGGGTAGATCAATTGAAGGAGCCATGACATCAAAGTTGGTGCAATTCGAATTATAGTTCAGATCCTTCAAAGAGAACAAATTAGAAGGGAAATGGATCTGAAGGGGCATGCCAGCTTTCAATTTCCATCATATTGGAGGCCCAAACAACTCATGGCAGGCTGGCAGTAACGCATGAAAATAGATTGGCACCTGATTGAATAAAATATAGCAAGTTCTTATGAGGAAATCAAATCAAATCTCTTCATCATAAAGGACCAAGATTTGATACACAAATGTTGACCTAAAATCCCTTGTCTATATAAACCTCATGATCTCAGAGAAAAAATGGAGACACACGGAGACTGTCTCACGGAGACACACATAGATTGCCTCGCAAAAACGCAGCCCGCCCACGAGATTCCTTAAAGTTGCACAAAATTTCCAAAGATTGTCAAACTCAAAGCTGATTTTGCAAGCAGCCTCCGTCCAGACTAACACCTGATTCGTGTTCCTGGGATTCACGCAGAAGCATCCCTCATACAATCCCTCTGTTGGTAATTTCGTGTTTGATCTCAAACTTGTTAAACATGATTTAAATACATACATGTTGCCGCCAATGTTCATGTTTGTTTGAGTGTGTTACATGTGAGCAAAGATGCAGAAATGATATCGCGCCATTGTTGGGGCACGATCTGAGCTTACCTTTGATTCTTACAGCTTTAGTTTATCTTCGATGGGTAAACACCATAGGGGCCCACTGAGCATGCAGATTTGATATTTAAGTTAATACTGTGTTTTTTGTTTCTAACGTAATATTGTTGTTTCGTTTGTACCAATGAATGGAAATATTTCTACCAGGTTGGTGAGGAAGATGCGCTGCAACGAAAAGGACCTGGGTTCGACACGTAGTCATACATTTTGTGTTTTTCTAACAAACTTCCTTGCAGATCCGGTATCCCAGATCGAAGGATGACGGATCCATATCGAATGCCCCAGACCCACAGTCTCTCAGGCACCTTCGATCAAGATTCCTCATTGGATCGAAAGGAAACCCAAACCTCTTCGATCCAGGCCTTACTTCCTAGAATTCACTCTTTACATTTACTGTTTTTGTCTTTCGATTGTATACTTCTTTTGGTTGTTTGTCCTTACTTCTTCTAAGATTTAATTAACATTAAAAAAACCACAAAAACATTAGGCTTAGTTTTTTATATTAAATTAATTTTGTCAATTAATTAACTAATTATTTTAATATTTTCTTTAAAAAAAAATTGAATAGACTTAGAATTTTTAATTCAATTTCTATTCATAACAAAAACAAACAAAAAATTCCTTTCACTTAGGATTTTAGACGTATTTACAATTCATGCGCGCGTTTATTTACTTTCATATTTTTTATTTTTGTAACTGTACCCGGTTTGTAATAGCTTAATTAGGGTTTTATTTTCCATATTTTACATTTTCAGTCAGATATAATTGTAATCGGCCCGAAGCCTTGTAATAGCTGTAGGTTTTACTTTCCGCACTTTATTATATTCCTGTATATAAACTTCTAGTAAATTAGGTGTGTATGGCAAGAACTAATCAATTAATCTTAGATCACTAACATCAAGATAAAAATACCTGAAAAAGCACACTACTGCACACTTGCACCCCTAGGGTATTTTTCCCACTTTGGTTGCCTTCAGAAATGGTAATATACCTCGAACATAGGGATACTCTTAGAAAAGACCCTCCGTTTATAGTCATCATAAAGATCATAGTCCCTAAATGTACCTCGAGTTTCCTACGAGAAATGATCTTGTCCCTCGAGTTACCTATGAATATATGATGATGACAGTCCCTTCGAAATGCTAAGGTATCCTTACATGTTGCCTTCAATGACCATAAACGACCCTTTAGATAGTCCCTCAAACATCCAACGATAAGGCTACCTACTCACTAATAATAGGATAGCACTATCTAAAGGAAAAGAGGAAAAGAACACCTTTTTTCGAGTAGGTAGATAGTTATTAAGTACTTGCTCAAAATTAATTTTTTTTACACCACACTTTCAAAACTACTTTAAAAAATGCTTTATCACACTCTTGAGGACTGATACAAGAGTTATCATAAAGCAAACAAAAACCATTTAAAAACACATAAGCACGAAACCAATTTTCAAAAAATGAGCAAGTACCTACAAGCCCGTGGAAAACCACGGATGGAAAGGGTGCCAACACCTTCCCTTTCCATAATCTACCCCCCTTACTTAGAAAATCTCGAAAAAGGTCTTTTTATGTTCTTTCCACCCTTTCCTTTGTTGGATAAAAGAAAAGTCGGTGGAGACTCTTGCTTACCGCACATTTGTGAATACAAAACGCAAATAAGTATAAACAGTCGGTTCTGCCACCGTATCATAGAACTGGCGACTCTGATGTGGAAAATTATAAAGTGGGGTTTACCTTAGGGTATAGATAATTTTAAAATTGCTTTCTTTGTTTTCTTTGACTGCTTTATCTTTGAGGGCTTGTTGAGGTATTCTTGTAAAGATCTTATACCCAAATCTAGGGCATCTTTTTAGGTAAACAACAATAGATCGTGGAGACTGTACGGCATATACCGACATGGTTGAAGCGATAGCTATTTTGGTGTGACACTTTGGTTGGTACCGGTATCCCTTGTGTTGAATTAAGGAGAATACGGGGCCGCCGCGTGGTATCCTGAAGCAATAACGAACCTTAGAACCTTAGTTGAACAAACTTGGCCATTAGAAAGTAGTGAGATAGCCGGCCTTGGTGTAAAGCTGGGAATCAGTTGATACTCGATACTACACTCAATGAGATCGGACTTTTGGTATGTTTCGGCCGCAAGAAAAGATTGCTAAGATGAAATAATGCTCGATAAAGAAAGATCAATGATATTGAGACTCCTTAGAACCCGATTACTATTTCTAAGACAGGTTGAGCCAACTAAACTTCAAGAGGGTACTTACCTATGGAATCCATGCAAGCCTAAACCTAAGGCTACTTGTGTGACTTGTTTGCTTTCTTTGCCTAATAATTTGAAATCATTGTAGGGCTTTGTTTGTATTCCTTACAGGACCTTGTTTGTATAAATCCAATAAATTGGTTTCTTACCCTGCATTTTTTCTTGATGCATAGTGTAATACAGTGGGAAAACTTACTTGGGATGTTTTGCGTTTGATCGCAATTGTTGCGGTTAGCAAGAGTCGCCGTCGACTTTTATTTTATCCAAATGAAGGAAATGGTGAAAAGAACGGGAAACACCTTTGAGATTATTTTATTTAGTTCGGGGGGTAGATTATGAAAAGGGAAGGTGTTAGCACCCTTTTCATCCATAGTTATCTATGGGCTCTTAGTTGCTTACTAGATCACTTGCTTTGTTTGAAAATGTGCTTTGTTGTGGTTTTTGAAAGTATTTTTGAAAAACGCCTTCGTTTAGGCCAACTTTGTAATGGTTCTTTTAAGAACGTATACAAGGTGTTGGAGTTTTTGAAAATATTTCATGTTTTGAAAGTGTTTGATGTATGTTTGCAAGGGTGTTTGTTTTGAAAGTGAGAAAGCAACTAAGAACTTTTCTACCTACTCAAAAGTCTTTTGTTCATTTCTCTCTTCTTTTGATATTGCTATCTTACAATTGATTGGTAAGAAGCCTTATCTTTGGATGTAAAGGGACGGGTGTGGGTCATTGTATAGTCATGATAGCAATGTTGTGAGATACCTTAGAATTTCTCTTTGAGGGACTAAGATCATTTGAAAGGCAACACTTGAAGCGTTATCGAGGGACTATGATCTTGTATTTTGATTGTTTTGCTAAGACGTCTCACATGCATAACATGACCATTTTTAGGCAACAAGTGGACTTAACCCTAGGGGTGCATGTGTGAATAATGTGTTTTATTTGTATGCATTTAGTCTTTGATTAGGGGTTGCCTACTTGTTGATTTTATCTTCCCATACAAATCCTACTTTACTAGTATTTATATGAAAGTGATAAATTACGGAAAGTAAATATTCTACGTTATTACAACCATTAGGGGGATGGGGTGTACAAATTTAAAAATGGGGATTACAAGAAATTAAAGTCCTAATTATCTATTACAACCATATTGAAATAATGTACAAGAAATATAAACTAGGCTTGTTTTGTTTTTGTTAAGAGAAGAAATAAATTTGCTTAAGAAAATATTTTTAGTCTTTTTATTTCAAAAGAAATAAAATAAGTATGTGAATATAAAAATATTTTTGGTGTTTTTGACTAATGAAAATAGAAGTGATATTAAAAATAATAAGGGAAAAGAATCAGAATCAGCGCATTGCTGAAATAAGAGAGAACAGAAGTAAGGGGCAGAAACTCTGACTCTGATACGCTGCAAGAAAGAAAATGTTAGCAGAAAAGGGGAAGGCCAAAAGTTATGGATCCGGATACACTAAACTTCCAGGGTTGCTAGGAATAAGGGGGATCCTAGAAGTTCTGATGCAAATGGAAGCCTAGAAGTCCTAATGTTACTGGAAGGTCAGAAGTTCCGGTTGTTGAGAGAGTCTGGAAGTTCTGATGTAGCTGGAAACCTAAAAGTTCTAGTAATGGGCAAGTGAAATATCAATGTTGTTGTGTGAGAGTATCTAGAAGTTCTGACCCAGGATCACTATTTTGACAAGTGAATAAAGGGGGTTGATCTAGAAGTTCTAATCTAACTAATGGGGTAAAAATGTCAGGAAATAAACATAAAAAGGTGTTTCTGGGGCTAGAACTCAGGACCCTTAACACTAACGTCTTAATTATTCACTCTCTACCACTGGGGTGGCTATACATCCGGTATTAGAAGCAAAAACATAAACATATAACACAAATTAAGTTCTAATGATGATCTTCATCCCCTTTCCCACACTAATTAGAGTATCTGCAACTTAGTTATTTCTCAATAAAAATGAAGAATGCAAACATAACAATTATGGCAGATTTCATCATGGTTTGAGAAACATAAAATATCAGGACTGTAAATCAGAAGCAAGCATGAATTTTGCTGATCCTAATTCTAAATCCTAATTTCCTTAAGATGTTCTGAACTAAAATTCTCTTTACTTAGACAAAAATACATGAAATCTATGAATATGTACAGAATCAGAGTCAGGATGTCTACATTGTATTTTTGAACATGCAAGCCTGTCAATGCGTAAGTAATGTGATGAGAGTCAGCAGAAGCTTACCTTGAAGCTGGAAAATGTTCTGTGAACTAGGGCCAGGTTCTGATTGTTGTGATGTTTTGGTCAGCTTCCCTCAATTCTCAGAAAGCTAGAACAACCCTTAACTTGAACTATGAATAGCTGGAACATTTTGGACAAGCCAAGAAACAATGTTCTGATTTTTGAGATGGAGATTGATGAAGAACGTGTTACAGTCTGAAAACAGAAGTTGGAACGACTTCTAAATGTGTATCAGAAGTTGTGTGGATGATTTGATCAAGAAACACGTGGGTAAAATTAGAGTTTGTATGAAAAAAAAAACGGGTAGGTTTTGTGTTTATGTTTGAAGTTTCAAGTTCTTGGAAATTTCAGCAAAGTTTCAAGGCTTTTTCTCAAATTTTCGACCTCTTTTATAGTTGCAAATGAAGTTTAATTTATAGGCAAGGATTTAGGAGCTTGGAAAAGTCAAGATTACATCCATCATATGATAGGGTGCTGACTTTTTCTCGAAGCAAGTTCAAACAAGTATGGTTCAAGGCACAAAGTAGGGTGGTTAGCAGATTTAGCCGCTCTTAATCTGAATTTCTAAGCATGGATTATGGAAAAGTACCCTCAGAAGCAAAAGTAAAGCATGGGCCCAGCATAAACTTGTAAAAAAAATTGCTTTTAAAAGGAAAACAATGGTACTTCTATGTCACACGTGGGGAAATCCTTTGGATAAAGACTCAAAAGTGGGTGTGAGCATTAAATAAAGATGAGATTTATCAAAACAGAAAACTTGCAATATGAGATTATGTATCATAGCTTAATCTGGATCAAAAGTTCAGCATCAACGTAACTTAGAACAAATATCCAACTTATGATCTTTGAATCTCTCTGCTCCAACATGTTCTGAAAGGGTTCTCGGACTTTTCAGAAAGCTTGTAACATGTTTTACAGACCCTCTTTGAATTATTCTTACAAATTCTGATTGAACCTTCACGAAAACTGGTCCAGAAGTTCTAACCAAATTCTGTCTTGGAAAGGCCCGGAATTTACTAAGTGTTTCAGTTTCATGGACGTGTCTTCAAAGATTTATAACTTGAAATCCCAGCACTTCTAGAAGAAGTTCTGTTCTACAATGTTCTAGATCTCATTTATATATACAACTCTTGTGTTAGAAGTTCTTCCCGAATCAACTTGCATCATGGTGAAAATCTGGGCAGAAGTTCTAAACTTATCATATTTCCTGAACACTTAGAAAAATTTCTAAGTATTTAGAATTTTGACTTTTCCAAAGTAACCTTGACTTTTTATTTTCTTGATGAAACAAACTTCATATTCCAACATGTCTTGATGAAATATGATCCTTGAAACTTGATTTTGATCCAAAAGTCAAAGTTTGACTTTTCAGCATGCAATTAACCATTTTGCCCTTGTGCCAATTCCAAATCTAAATTGATGTATCAGTGCTGCTAACTTGATGTGATGGAAGATCTTGTGAGAGAATCCTTGAGAAATGAGAGGGAAAATTTTGGGGTACAACACATAGCATACACATTATAGCATCATACCATAGCATTTCCTTAACCATTTCAAGGATCTCAAGGGCCTGTGATGCAGGTTATGATAAAGCAGACGTCTAGCAAGCGGAAAGGGGATTCATTTTCCTCTAACCAATGTTGTCAAAAGACCAAAGTGACAACTTGAGTCAGGGGCTATGACCCACTTGATATGGTGAGCTTGACTCTTGTAGAAGGACCTTCAACGATACGAAGTGCTTCAATCAAAGTTATAAAGTTCAACGCCTAACATTTTCTTGTTTACCCTGCGAGATCCTTAAAAACATTTGCATATCATACATGTCATTGCATAACATGTAGTCTCCAGTATAGGTATCTCATGTTCTCGCTGTTTATTTCAGCAATGACTCTCAAACAAGACAACAGAGATATTCAAACTCAAGAAGCTCAGTTCATGGAAATGTTCTTAAACCTATCCAAAGGGCAGGAAGAGTTGAAAGCACTTCTCACTGGGAACTTAGTGAAGAAAAATCCTGAAGACAATAAGGACGAACAGTTGGAACAACTGCAAGCTGAGGTTGAAGTTGAGAACCCATATGTTGGGGCAGATGGATCTTATCCAAGGCCTAGCATGGGGACAAGAAGAGCTGAGATCTATTATCAACAAACTTCATTAAGACGGTGGCAACCGTATGAAACAAACGGTCGAGGCTGGGGACCAAATCATTGATCAACCCCCGAGAAGACAAGAGGTTGGTTTGATGAAGAGTGGAGCTTTCCAAATTGCTACTACATCAAGAGTCCAACAACGACCTCTCCAACCACAACAGGGGTGATCAGCAAAAGCAATACAAGGCCAAGAGAAAATTCACCATAATCAACATGTCACTAGCTTAAGCGTTACAACGCATGTTGAAGGCAAAGTTGATTACGTTAAGGGCTCCTTTACGAAATCCCAATACTTCTTCTCCTAGTTACCACCCAGACGAAAGGTGTGCATACCATTTTGATAGTCCTGGACATGATACAAATGACTGCTGGACTCTGAAGAACAAAATTCAGGATATGATTGACGCCAAAGGGATTAAATTTGACCCTCCAGAGACTCACAAAGTGATCACCGCTCCTAGGCCAAATCATTGAGAACGTCCAGTTCATTTTTTATTTTTCGTTTGTAATTTCATTTGTTGTTCAAACAATTACTGTCATGCCGAACTTTGGTTTTCCCATTAATGCATCACATATGTTTGTCTTGAATGATTTCATTTTCATTATGCTTAAACTTCTTTCTTACTTCCCTTTTGTAATATTCAACTCTCGATTGAAAGTCGTAAGCTTTTAGAGGGAGGATGACGAAAACGATACAATAATCTCACACAGTATGCTTTTGAGTAGACCTTGCTGGCGATGTACAGGCGTTGTTTCAAATCCCAAATAGTGGAGTTATAAGGAAGATAATCCCTATTCAACCCCTTTGAGCCTATGAAGTAGGAGTTTTTTCTTTTCACACAAATTAAAACCCTTAATCATAACCTAGGGCAGGTTAGTTTTCTCAATTAATTCAGACACGCATTCAATCACAATCTTCTGCTACGTACACAATGAATGGTATCGAAGACGTCCTTCCAAATCAAAAGACGGTGATAGGTTTTGCGTAATCATAAAAATAGGCAGTCACTATCTCTCAAAATAAAAGCTCATTAAGTCAAAACCTGTGAAGGAGACTTAAGAAAAACTGGGGCATCCCGCTAACTGTAATCACAAAATAAATAGTCCAGGAAAAAGAATGGATAACAAAAAAAAAGAGGACCTACAAATCCTCAACAATAATAAAGATCACAAAAATTACTTCCTTCTCAAACAAACGTTCAATTTTTGAACCATCACCAGAATATCGGGGCCAACATTCAAGAACTCAACTAGGATTCGAAATGCACAATTAACTGAGCATATGACTGAAGAACATCACGAAGAACGTGTGGGCACAAATAAATTTTGAGCCTTTATCCTTTGTTTCTTAAAACGTGAACCAGGCCACGTTACAACCCTTAAAAGTCCTAGCTGAAACATGGGTTAGTTCGAGAACACACTACTGCAAAGGTATCCTGACTCCTGTAAGGTTTTCTATAAATCATGAGTTGATATCACCCTCTTGCAAAATTTGTTTTACTAAAAAAAAAATTGAATTTTCAAAAACTTCAAGACAAGCATAAACTTTGCATTATTTGAATATCGTTGTTTGCATATAGTTATCTGTTCGACAACAGAGAAATTCACATGACAAAGATCTAGTGAACAAAAAACTTTCTCAATGAAAAGGATCACCTCAAGTGGAAAAACTCCTCCAACCAAGGGGCACAACATGATCATTGTCCATCATCTAGGGCAGTCAAGTCAAGATTCAAAAGTGCCAAATATCCAGGGGGAAGATCTCCATCTAAATCACTTAGGGCATTGGACATGAATCCCAAAAACGAATCATGTACGATCAAACAAAAATCTTCTGGCAGTGTGACAATGCTTACTATTATGGACAGTGGCAATTCTCCACACCCTCTGAACATGGACATAGTAAGAAAATACTATGCATGAACAAAGACCTGCTAGGCTGGCTGGCCTAAGAAAAAGTAAGGGCATCCCAGAGAACCAAAAGGAGTTCAGGCCAAGACTTTTATCTTGTTCATTTAAATCAATACTAAGATTTTTCTAATTTCCATTCCAGTCAAAGTTAATTCAAGACCTTCTCTAGTTCAGTTAGTTCGATACTAAGATCTCTCTGATTTTTATTCCAGTTGAATATATTCAAAGACTTTTGTCTGGTTCAGTTAAATCGATACTGAGATTTTTATGATTTCCATTCCAGTCAAAGTTAATTTAAGACCTTCTCTGGTTCAGTTAAATCGATACTAAGATCTCTCTGATTTCCATTCCAGTGGAAGATAATCCAATACTTTTGTCTGGTTCAGTTAAATCGATACTAAGATTTTTTCTGATTTCCATTCCAGTCAAAGTTAATTCAAGACCTTCTCTGGTTCAGTTAGATCAATACTAAGTTCTCTAATATTTCTATTCAAGTTGAAGATAATCCAAGACTTTTCTCTGGTTCAGTTAAATCAATACTAAGATTTTCCTGACTTCTATTCCAGTTGAAGGCACCCAAAGACATTCCTCTGGTTCAGTTAAATCGATACTAAGATTTTTCTGATTTCTATTCCAGTTGAAGATACTACAAATCCTGGAGTCCGACCAGATATCAGTTAATTTCATGTTCCCCCAGTAAGTCGCTGTGAAGCCTGGAATACAACCAAATAACAGGAAACCTTATTATCCTCAACAAGTCACTGTGAAGCCTGGATCCTGACCAGATAGCAGTTCACTTCCACCTCTTCAATCAACAGATACTCCCCGGTAGAGTGATGGACAATTGAAGCTCCTAAACTCAACTTACCAAACAAAGACCTACATTCCTCAGCAGAATCCTCCTCAACAACAGGAATAGGAATCCCCACAGATGAATATCTCATGAAGTCAACTTTTTTTCTGGATGGCATCTTTAAGCCCATCTCCGACGATCTTCCATCATCTTTTACAAATGGCATCTATAATCCCATTCCCAATACTATCTACACAGTGAAGTATCATCTCAGACGAGTGAAAATTTTTGGGCACTCTAGTGTTCAATCATCTTCCACCTTCCGATCATGAAAGGAAGACAAGCCAATCTACATCCTCAGGTTTAAGAAGATTGAACAGGGGCAGTTGTTGTACCCCAAAATTTTCCCTCTCATGTTTTTTCAAGATTTCTTCTTGCATAGGTGGTTACAAACATTTTCCTAAAGAAAATGAAATTTTTTCAAATGATGGTTAAGTATGCTTCGATTGGCATCTGCAGAAGGTCCTTCAATTGGCATATGCATAAGGTCCTTCAATTGTCATCTACAAAAGGTCCTTTGATTGGCATATGCAAAAGGTCCTTCGAATGGCATCTGCAAAAGATCTTTCGATTGGTATAGGGTCTTTCGATGGGCATTTTCAACAAGGAAACTTCGATGGGCATCTTAAATGAGTTTGTTTTTTGTTAGAGCGTACAAAGTGCCTTTCAACAGGCATGTTAACCAAGTGATGTTTCGATTGGCATATCAACAAGGAAATATTCTTATTGTCTAAGTTAGAGAAAATGAGATAAAAATGGCAAGAACTAAGAGGGTTCCAGAAGCTCTGATGATGGGCATTCGAATTCATGCAGATTGGAGAGGATAACTTTGAGCCTTTCTGCAGACTATGGTAGAACCTCTGATGCTAAGAATATGTGCAATTCGAATCAAGATGCAAAGCCATCAAAGGGAGCAAGGCTTAAGATTTAATTGAAGCGGCCGTGATAATGAAGTTGGGGAAATTTGAATTCAGAGCCTTCGAAGGAAAACAAATGTTTTGATGAAGGAAGTTCTAGGCAATTAGAATCAGGACTTAGAGCCATCAAGGAGTGTATAACAACACTTCGATTAGTCAATAAGATAATGCTTCGATTGGACCAAGTTCAAAGCCATCGAAGAGAGCAAAACTTGAGACTCAATCGAAGGAACCATGATCAAAGCCTTAAGCCAAATTCGAACAAAACACCTATCCTAACCTGTCCAGGTTCACCCAAGGTTCAAAATGGCATGTTTTCTTTGCAAATATTGCAAGAATTCAATGTTGACCATGGATTTGATTCCTGAGTTAAAGGCCAGATTCTTGTCTTGTTTGTTCCCAACTCCACAAGAGCTGATTCGACCAGGGTGATTCTCTTCTAATCAAGCAATCGAAGCAGAGGGTGGCTCAATTGAAGGAGCCATGACATCAAAGCTGGTGCAATTCGAATTATAGTTCAGAGCCTTCGAAGAGAACAAATTAGAAGGGAAATGGATCTGAAGGGGCATGCCAGCTTTCAATTTCCATCATATTGGAGGCCCAAATAACTCATGACAGGCTGGCAGTAACGCATGAAAATAGATTGGCACCTGATTGAATCAAATAAAGGCAAGTTTTTATGAGGAAATCAAATCAAATCTCTTCATCGTAATGGACCAAGATTTGATACACAAATGTTGACCTAAAATCCCTTGTCTATATAAACCTCATGATCTCAGAAAAAATGGAGACACACAAAGTCTGCCTTATGGAGACACACATAGATTTCCTCACAAAAATGCAGCCTACCCACCGATATTCCATAAAGTTGCACAAAATTTCCAAAGACTGTCAAACTTGAAGCTGATTTTGCAAACAGCCTCCGTCCAGACTAACACCTGAATTGTGTTCCTGGGATTCACACATAAGCATCCCTCATACAATCCCTCTGTTGGGAATTTCGTCTTTGATCTCAAACTTGTTAAAAGTGATTTAAATTCATACATATTGGTGCTAATGTTCATGTTAGTTTGAGTGTGTTACATATGAGCAAAGATGCAGGATTGAGATCGCGCCATTGTTGGGGCACGATCTGAGCTCACCTTCGATTCTTACAGCTTTAGTTTATCTTTGATGGGTAAACACCATAGGGGCCCACTGAGCGTGCAGATTTGATATTTAAGTTAATATTGTGTTTTTTGTTTCTAACGTAATATTATTGTTTCATTTGTACCAATGAATGGAAGTCTTTCCACCAGGTTGGTGAGGAAGACGCGCTGCAACGAAAAGGACCTGGGTTCGACACCCAGGTCATACATTTTGCATTTTTCTAACAAACTTCCTTGCAGATCCGATATCCCAGATCGAAGGATTACGCATCCAGATTGAATGCCCCAGACGCGCAGTCTCTCAGGCACCTTCAATCAAGATTCCTCATTGGATCGAAAGGCGATCTAAGCCTCTTCGATCCAGACCCCACTTCCAAGAATGCACTTTTTACATTTACTTTTTTTGTCTTTCGATTTTATCCTTCTTTTGGTTGTTTGTCCTTACTTCTTCTACGCTTTAATTAACATTAAAAAAACCACAAAAACATTAGGCTTGGTTTTTTATATTAAATTAATTTTTTAAATTAATTAATTAATTATTTTAATATTTTCTTAAAAAAACTAAAATAGAATTAGGATTTTTAATTCAATTTCTGTTTGTAACAAAAACAAACAAAAAATTCCTTTCACTTAGGATTTTAGACGTATTTTCAATTCATGCGCGCGTTTATTTACTTTCATATTTTTTTATTATTGTAATTGTGCCTGCTTTGTAATAGCTTAATTAGGGTTTTATTTTCCGCATTTTACATTTTCAGTCAGATATAATTCTAATCACTCTGAAGCCTTGTAATAGTTATAGGTTTTACTTTTCGTACTATATTATATGCTTGTATATAAACTGCTAGTAAATTAGGTGTGTATGGCAAGAACTAATCAATTAATCTTAGATCACTAACATCAAGATAAAAATACCTGAAAAAGCACACTATTGCACACTTGCACCCCTAGGGTATTTCCCACTTTGGTTTCCTTCGGAAATGGTCATGTCCCTCAAACGTAGGGATACTCTTACCAAAGACCCTCATTTTAAAGTCATCATAAAGATCATAGTCCCTAAATGTCCCTCGAGTTGCCTACGAGAAATGATCTTGTCCCTCGAGTTGCCTACGAATATATGATGATGTCAGTCCCTTTGAAATGCTAAGGTATCCTTACATGTTGCCTTGAATGACCATAAACGTCCCTTTTGATAGTCTCTCAAACATCCTACGATAAGGCTACCTACTCACAAATAGTAGGATAGCACTATCTAAAGGAAAGGAGGAAAAGAACACCTTTTTTTTGAGTAGGTAGATAGTTGTTAAGTACTTGCTCAAAATTAATTCTTTTTTACACCACACTTTCAAAAATGCTTTGTCACACTCTTGAGGACTGATACAAGAGTTATCATAAAGCAAACAAAAACCTTTTCAAAACATACAAGCACAAAAGCAATTTTCAAAAAATGAGCAAGTACCTAAGAGCCCATGGAAAACCACGGATGGAAAGGGTGCTAACACCTTTCCTTTTCCATAATCTACCCCCTTACTCAGAAAATCTCGAAAAAGGTCTTTTTCTGTTCTTTTCACCCTTTCCTTTGTTGGATAAAAGAAAAGTCGGTGGCGACTCTTGCTTACCGCACATTTGCGAATACAAAACGTAAATCAGTATAAATGGTCGAGTTTACCACCGTATCACAGGCAGACTCCTTCCAAGATCTCAATGCTAGCCCTACTATTGTGCTTCGAAGCCCATGCAAAGGCTTTGGTAAAATTCCTCAAGACAGCTCACGTCCCACAAGAAACCTCCACTGATCAATTCAAAGATTGTGTGACTGGTTTGACCGCTGATAATGGAATGGGTTTTTTTATGCAAATTTGACACCCAGAGGAAGAAAATACAATGATGCATTGCATGTCTCCATCGAGTGCAGTGGTACTACTTTGGCCCATGTTCTAGTGGATATCGCTTCATCGCTGAATGTTCTGCCAAAGAAGGCTCTTGATAGATTAAATTGCAAAGGTTTGACTCTGAAGACCAACAACATTGTGGTGAGGGCTTTCGATGGTTCGAAAAGAATGGTACACGGGGAGGTGGATATCCCTATCAAAGTTGGTTCCCAAACCTTTGAATCCACCTTCTACGTGATGGATATTCGACCATCTTATTCTTGTTTGTTCGGTCGCCCTTGGATCCATGGGGATGGAGCTGTTACTTCCACTCTGCATCAGATGTTGAAATACCTAATGAGGGGAAATATTGTCACAGTACGTGATGAGGAAGAGTACATGGTAAGCCACCTGAACTTGTTCAAGTATGTCGAAATGGACGGCAAGTTCATCGAGACCCCTTGTCAGAACTTTGAAGAGGTTCCTCAGACCATTGATGCAACCGAGACTGTTACCAGTGTGCCAAAGATAACCAGACCTCCATTGAAGATGGCTTCTCTCAAAGATGCCAAAGCAGTAATTGAAGAAGGTGGGTGTACCATTTGGGGCCAGGTCCCTGACATTCCCTACAAATCTGATAAGTTTGGTTTAGGTTTCACTTTAGGGGCTCAAAGGGTTGTTCGTCGTGCTCGCCAGAAGACCTCCCCTATACATCAGCAATCATGGGGTCAACGCTTTAGAAGACAATGATGGTGACTATGACATGGACAACTGGATCTTCCCTACTACTAACGGTGGACCCAGTAATTAGACAGTTAAAGACTTTGTGCCGATTAATTTTATTTAGGAGTAATTTTCTTTTTGTTTTTATAGATATGTAATAAATGAAAAATATAAACTCTATGGCCTTGTGCCATACCCGAGGAACAATGGTTTATTTGTGAGGGTTATCATTATTTCAATCTCACATGTCATTAATAAAGGATTGGACATTTTTGCATACAAATTTTGTGCTCTCTGCCTTTCTTTTCTACTTTTTACTTTATCAATACAGCTATGCTCTTACACACACTCATGTATCAAAATGCATATCCATATCCACTATGGATCCCATTGACAACGGTTCTGCTATTGCCGGTTATGACTTTGAAAATCCGATCAACCAAGCCGAGGACGAAGGTGAGGAAGATTGTGAGGTACCAGGAGAGCTTGCTAGACTGTTATAGCAGGAAGAAAGAGCTATACAGCCTCATGAAGATCCGGTTGAGACAGTGAATCTGGGTACAAAAGAGGACATAAAAGAAGCCAAGATAGGTTCAAATTTGGAGCTTAATGTCAAACAACGATTGATTCATATGTTGCATGATCATGTCGAGATCTTTGCCTGGTCATATGAAGACATTACAGGACTTGACACTGATATTGTGGTTCACCGCCTGCCGACAAAAGAGGACTACCCTCCAGTAAAATAGAAGGTTCGTCGTATGCGCCCTAAAATGTCAGAGAAGATCAAGGAAGAAGTTATGAAACAATTCAACACTGGGTTTTTAGCTGTCACCTCCTATCCATAATGGGTTGCTAACGTAGTTCCGGTTCCTCGGAAAAGTACGGATGTGTGTGGACTACAGAGACTTGAACAGGGCAAGCCCCAAGGATGACTTCCCGCTTCCCCACATTGACGTTCTGGTTGACAACACCGCACAACATAAGGTATTCTCCTTCATGGACGGATTCTCTGGTTACAATTAGATCAAGATGGCACCTGAAGACAACCTTTGTCACACAGTGGGGCAATTTATGTTACAAAGTGATGCCATTTGGGTTGAATAATATTGGGGAAACCTATCGGCGAGCTATGGTAGCTTTGTTCCATGATATGATTCACCATGAGATAGAGGTCTGTGTTGATGACATGATAGCCAGATCTCAAACGGAAGAAGAGCACATTGATCACTTGTAAAAGCTGTTCGATAGGTTGAAGACGTACAAGTTGAGATTAAACCCGAACAAGTGCACCTTTAGAGTGAATTCTGGTAAACTCCTAGGTTTCATTGTAAATGACAAGGGTATTTAAGTAGACCCTGCAAAGGTAAAAGCTATACATGAGATGTCGGCTCCTGGAACTCAGAAGGAAGTTAGAGGTTTCTTAGGATGCCTAAATTACATTGCCAGGTTCATTTCCCATCTAACTGCTACTTGTGAGCCAATCTTCAAACTCCTGAAGAAAGATCAAGTTATAAAGTAGAATGATGAATGACAGACTACCTTTGACAGAATCAAGGAATACCTTCAAGAGCCTCCAATTCTGATGCCTCCAATTGAAGGAAGGCCTCTAATCATGTACTTAACGGTATTAGAGAACTCAATGAGGGTGTGTTCTGGGGCAACATCATGAGTCTGGTCAAAAAGAGCATGCAATATACTACCTTAGCAAAAAGTTTACCGAACAAGATTCACTACTCGAGAAAACTTGTTGTGCTTTGGCATGGGCTGCTCGCCAACTAAGACAGTATATGTTGACTCACACTACCTTGTTGGTCTCTAAAATGGATCCTATCAGGTACATCTTCGAGAAGCCCGTTCTCTCCGGAAGAATAGCAAGATGGAAAATGATCCTGACCGAATACAAAATTTAATACACAACCCAGAAAGCAATCAAGGGAAGTGTACTAGTTGATCATTTGGCTCATCAGGACGTGGACGATTACCAATCCATGAATTTTGAGTTCCCGGATGAAAACATCATGATAGTGACTAATTGTGAAGAACCTGGACCGGATAAAGGACCTGAAAAGGGATCCCAATGGACCATGGTTCTTGACGAAGCTTCCAATGCACTTGGCAATGGTATCAGTGTTGTAATCATATCTCCCGAGGGATGTCATACCCCTTTCACTGCTAGGATATGCTTCAACTGTACCAACAATATGGCTTAGTATGAAGCATGTATCATGGGTCTCAAAGTTTCAATTGATTTAAGGATCAAGTTCTTAAGTGTGTTCGGAGATTCGGCTTTGATAATCATCCAGATCAAAGGAGAATGGGACACGAAGCATCCTAATCTCATCCCATACAAAGAGCGTGTGCTGACATTGCTTCCATACTTTGAAGAAGTCACCTTTGAATATTTTCCGCGAGAAGAGAACCAGTTAGCGGGCGCGCTAGCTACTATACCTTCCATGTTAAAGGTCAGATGGGACAATGAAGCTCCTCAGATCACTATTGAGAGATTGGATGAACCAGCTTACTGCTATGAGACCAATACTGAAAGGGTAACGGACAAACCTTGGTTCCATGAAGTGAAAAGGTATCTCGAAGCTCAAGAGTACCCTGAGGGGCATCTATCAATGATAAGAAGTTTCTGAGAAGGTTCTCTGCAAAGTTCTTCCTCAGTAATGGAATCCTCTACAAGCGCAACCACGACTCTACTTTGCTTCGGTGTGTAGACAAGAATGGAGCGGAGAAGATTATGGCTAATCTACATGAAGGTACCTTTGGCACCCATTCTAGTGGACACACCAGGGCTAAAAATATCCTACAGGTAGGATACTATTGGTCCACTATGGAAGCAGACTGTTATCAACATTTGCAGACTTGTCATAAGTTCCAGATTTACACTGATAAGGTGCACATACCTACGGTTCTTCTAAATGTCTTGACTACTCCTTGGCCATTTGCAATGTGGGGCATTGACATGATCGGAGAAATCAGACCTACCGCTTCTAATGGTCATCTCTTCATCTTTGTTGCCATTGGTTACTTCATGGAGTGGGTTGAGGATACCTCTTTTTCCACTGTTACCAAGAATGTTGTGGCGTGGTTCATCAAGCATAGCCTTATCTGTCGGTATGGTATCTCCAAAAGAATCATTATAGATAATGGTACAAATCTCAATAACACTATGATCATCGAACTCTATAAGCAATTCAAGATCCAACATCATAACTCTTGTCCTTACCAGCCGAAGATGAATGGCGTTGTAGAGGCTGCTAATAAGAACATTAAAAAGATCATGCAGAAGATGACAGTGACATATAAATACTGGCATGAGATGTTACCATTTACTCTTCATGGTTACTACACCTCAGCACGTACGTCAACAAGAGAAACACCTTTCTCTCTGGTGTATGTTATGGAGGTTGTCCTACATATTGAGGTCCAGATCCCTTCTTTGAGAATCATAAAGGATGCAGGTTTGAACGAAGATGATTAGTTCCAGACCCGACATGACCAACTGAACCTGGTGGATGAAAAAAAGACTCGTGACTGTTTGTCATGGTTAGATATACCAAAAGCGTATGATCAAGGCTTTTAACAAGAAGGTCAGACATCAGGTATATCAAGATGGTGATCTGGTAATCAAGCGTATCATTCTGCCGCAAGGTGATCCCAGGGGCAAATGGACTCCTACATACGAAGGGCCATTTGTGATCAAGAACATATTTTCTGGTGGAGCCATGATCTTAACCACTATGGATGGTGACCACCTTCCTCACCCTGTGAATGCTGACATAGTTAAAAGATACTACGCATGAATAAATACCCGCTAGGTTGACTGGCCTAGGAAAAAATAAGGGCATCCCGACGAACCAAAAGGGTTCGGGCAAAAATTATGGATAAAATACAAACAATTTGTACACCCGACAAGTCGAAAACTTGAAAGGGCGGCTTGGGCAAAAAATGGTATCCCGGTTGTTATACCCTAAAATTTGCCCTCTCATTTTACTCAATACATACTCCTAGAGATTCTCAATTTGCTCAAGGTTGCCCAAGAGTTAACCAGACAAACTCTCTCCTAAGGCAGTGTACCTCAAAATTAGGGTTTCTATTTTCATCAAGATGGGTGAACCACAAAGGCCTCATATTCTCTCCATGGTCCTAATATGTTCTCAAGACCCTACATGTCAAGTTTCATGCCTTGCACAAGAAGTTTGCTCAGTCAACTGCTTAAATGCTTGAGAATCGACTATACTAGGTCAAAAGTAAACAGTGGCCCACATACAGTCAAACCTCATGATTTTTGGTCAACATCAACATTTTGAAGTGAATTTCATCATTTGATCAAGGGTTGATCATGATTCCTCAAGGAATGCTCCAAATTCATCAAAACCCAAAAGTTACTAAATTAGGGTTTCTCAATAAAAGTCAACCCAACTTTGACCAAGCATAACTTCTTCATACTTTATCAGAAATTTTCCATCCAAATCACATTTTGAAGAGCGTGCAATTCCTTACAATTCATATTCAGCTCACAAGTTCAAAATATGCACCCACTAAAAGATATGAATTTCTACATTATGGGTCATTTTGAAAAGTAAAAAAAAACACCTTTTGGGTCAAAGCTTCATACATGAACATGGAAGATCCAATTGAGATGAAACCAAAAAGTTTGGTTAGGGGACATCATAAGATTTCAAAAAGTCCAAGAACACCCTCCTAGGGTCAAAATTGAGAGAGTTTTGCA
This sequence comes from Vicia faba, assembly GCA_948472305.1. NCBI lineage: Eukaryota > Viridiplantae > Streptophyta > Magnoliopsida > Fabales > Fabaceae > Vicia > Vicia faba. The sequence continues at coordinate 1,164,342,008 of OX451735.1, read as the reverse complement.
TTGTCAAAGTTGGCAATTTTTGGAAAATTGTCAAAAGTCAATGTTGATCAAATTTGCATTTTTTCCAAAGGGGACCATGTTTTCTTGCTTGAATCAAGTTTCTAATAGGACCCACGACCCCTGAGCTTTTCCACCTATTATTTTATTACTTTTATCATTTATTTTGATTTTTTATTCATTTAAATCAAAATAAATCAAATTAAATGGTAAAATAATGAAAACAAATCAAATCTTGGGATTTCTATGCACATTTGGAGTCCATATACAGCTAGCATGATGATCAATTCGTGCAAGGCTCATTAGGGTTAGAAAAGATTGGATTGAAGCTTGTTTTAGAAAGATATCATACATGAAGCAAATCAAATCCAATTTTCATAATTCTCAAAGATATGATACAATTTTGTTGACCTAATTCAGTCTACTATAAGTGCATTACAATTTCAGATAAAAAACACAAGGATTGGAGGCGTGAAACAGCAAGAAGAAAACTCAAAAATTTGGAAAAAAGTGTGAGATCAAAATCCATCTTAGAGCCATCCTCAAGGAGTTTCAAGGCTAGCAATATGTTCCTGGACATCTTATGAAGCTTCTTTATTCATTTTCAAGCCTCAAAGCATAAAGAATCATCACATTACAGTATCACGGTTTGCACTAAGAACTCAAATTCGATTTCTGTATTTACGCATTATAAATGTATTTTACCCATATATTTGTGTTCATCATCATGTTTGAAATGTTTTTGGATAGTTTTATTTATGTTACAGTGCAGGAACAAGCTTTTGCCAGTGCTAGGGTTTCGTGCTCCAATTTGGGGTTTTGTGATTTAAGCAAAATTAGGCCTAATGATGGATACCATGGTGGTTAGGGCTTCACACCCAGTTGATCCATGGTCTGCATTGTAATTTATATTGCGTGTATGTGATTTTTGAATGTGACAGGGTTATAGCTATAAACAAATGTCTGTAAGTAAAAGTTACAGGCCTAAGGCGACGGAGAAAGGTAGAAGACAATGTGTGTCAGCCAACCATTCGTCCGTTTGAATTTCGCGTGTTTGGAATCAGCTTCTTTTATTTTCCTTATATTATGTTTTGTTTTTATTATGTTAACAATTAACAAGCATAGCTCAGTTGGCACCGTTGCATTGGATTTAGTTGTGAGGACCTGGGTTTGATCCCAGGTCCCAGCGTTTTCCATATTTTCTTATTTTCTGTTCACAGATCCAGCGTATCAATTCTCCAAGTGACTATCATGTGCCCTCAACGCCTGTCCACTGGATGCCCAGCTAGCCAGATCTAACGTCTCTCCCCTGAAGGTCCATGGTGTTCCTCAAGTCAATGCTGGCACAGGATCCAAAGGTTGACTGGGCTTGATGCTTAATTGGGCCAAAGAATTTCAATTCCACACCCCCAGAATTTCTAGTATACAGGCCCATATTCTTCTTTTCTTTATTATTTTCTTTTGTTTTAATTATTTTCACCAAAATTAATTGTTTTTTTTTTAAATCAGAAAAATCAATAAATCACAAAATACCAAAAAAAAGTATTTTTTTTTATAAAATATTTATTTTAACTTAATTAGAAATATAGGTTAAGTTAATTTCTTTTATAATTAAAATCAAATAGAAACTAGGTTTTAATTTTACAATTAAATTTCTTTTTCTCAAATACCAAAAAACCAAAAATACACAAATCTTGTTTTCTTTGTAAAATATTTTATTTTCATGAAATTATTTAATTTAGCTAGATTAGGTTAATTTCAATTTCTTTTTTCATAATTAAAAAGATTAGAGTTAGGGTTTTAGGTGTACGTAATTTAATCAATTCTTTTCTCAAAAATACAACCCAAATTATTTCTCAATTAGATTTTAGGGTTTTCAATTTTCTCTCGTAATTAATTCGCCGCGCGCTTGTTAATTATTTGTCCATTATTTTGTAACTGCTCAGGGTTTGTAATAGTTAAATTAGAGTTTTATTTCTTGCTTTAAATCCCTGATTTTGTTTATGTAATTAATCCCCCCTCCCCGAAGCCTTGTAATAGCTAGGTTTTATTTCCTCTCACTTTTAATTTCCGCAATCTTTAACTGTCTAGATGTATGGCTAATAGGATTGTATGGCAATAATGTCTAGAAAATTAAAACGGTAGATCACCTAATGTGCAAAGATTAAATAATTGAAACAAATCATATGCACATATCCACTCCTAGGGTTTACCTCACTTCGGTTGCCTTCGGTAAACAATCATTAAGCATAGAAGATTTTAGTGGTCGCCCTCCAGTCTAAAAGATTAAAATGTTGCCTCATAAATGTTGCCTCAGAAAGATCTTAAGACTCTAGGGTTACTACTAAAGTTTTCTAACTATTACTTTAGTGATTGTACTTGTCCCTTTCGAATGTCCCTTACAACTCCAACGATGGTGCTACCTACTCCTTAATAGTAGGATAGCACTGTCTAAAGGAAATAGAACGAACAATCTTTTTTCGAGTAGGTGGAATCTTAAGTACTTGCTCAATAAAAACTTTTCACACAAACACCTTTCAAAACAATTTTCAAAACAAACTTCGTCACATCCTTGAGGACTGATACAAGGATTATCACGAAGTAAAACATTTTCAAGACAAACACACGCAAGCAATTTGAAAAATGAGCAAGTACCTAAGAGCCTAGAGATAACTACGGATAGAAAGGGTGCTAACACCTTCCCTTTCTATAATCTACCCCCCGTACTCAGAAAATCTCGGAAAAAAGGTTTTTTCTGTTCTTTTTCCTTTTCCATGATTGGATGAAATAAAAGTCGGTGGCGACTCTTGCTTACGACGACATTTTGCAAACAAAAAACGTAAAACGTAAACCAGTATCAAACAGTCGGTTCTGCCACTATATCACACCGGTGGACTAAAAATCCAAAAGGGCGGTCCAGGAAAAAGGTAGGGATTTAAAAGCATATAACTATGTCACATTGGATCACCTTGAAACCAGACTTAAGTATCAACTATCAAGCTCAAATGGTACCAATCAATCCAGTCAATATCGGATAAGTAGCAAAGTGATGAGATGCTCGAGGACATAAGGGCAATAGCAGAGTTGATACTCAATGGGATTATTACACAGTTGTTTTCTCTTTGTATACTATTTTGTATAGTTTCCATCTTTCACGACGGCATTCTCCTACTAGAATGTGAGTCTCGTTGTACAAAAAATGCCTATTATAGGCAAACTTCAAAATCAATATAAATCATTTCTTTGAAAGTACAAAACTTTTCGTTTTCATTTTTTCTGTTTTGTTTTGTAAAAAAAATGTCCAGTGATTATTTTTGACATATGCATTTGAATATGATTACTGTTTACAAATACTTGCATAAAGAACAGAAAGACAATTACTAATGACTTTAAGAAACAAGACAAAGTCTAAAAATTCATTTGTAGTCCCCGCAGTTATTTTCTCCTGTAGGTACAAAGGCAGAGATGTCCTACTGCAAAGTCAATGCCGCATCCTCATCATACGTCCTGATGATGTCTATATCCCCGCCGAGTGAAAAAAACCAAAGTTTTGACCTCTTCTTCCCCAAGCAGGAATTACCTTCTCCAACAAAGTTCCCTTAGAGAGGTTAAATCAATGTTCCCCATCTAAGTTTTATAATCTCAAACAATTTATAAATCCTCATCCCCGGTAGAGTTTATTTCTCTAGCTACGGAAGTTCAGCCCCCAACAGAGTTTATTTCTCTAAGTGCGGAAGTTCAGCCTCCAACAGAGTTTATTTCTCTACATTTGTAAAATCTTCCAACAGAGCATCTTCTCCCCAGTGGAGCATTCTCAATCATAAGTACAAAGATCCCCGGCAGAGTATCCCCAAACAGAAAGAGGAAATCCCCGGTAAATCATATCCATTCATCATCCCCAACAGAAATGAAAGAATCACTTTCCTCATCTACCAAACAGCAGTCCAGGATTCAGTTTCCTAGTACTCTCCAGCAGCAGTCAGGGACTTATTTTCCCATACTAGGAAATTTCGCAACAGCATTTCATGTCCATACATTATGGCATGCACATACATATTACATACAACACAATCTCAGTTATTTTGAGAACATCATTACACGGTGCATTTCATACATCAAGACATTGCATACGACTAACTCTTTATCTTTTCAGGTAATATCAATTAACAAACTCCATTATCTGCTTATATGGCCTGACAATCTTCTCAAACTCTACATCTGACGAAGGGCTATTTCAGCATTTTCCTCAGAAAGATCATTCTCAAAAGACTTCTACTAGTTCAGTTTAAATCGACTAATGATTTATTCTGATTCTTTTCTGGTAGATACTTTCTCTGGTTCAGTCAAATCGACCCTAAGATTTTTCTGATTCTTATCCAGTTAAAGATAACTCAAGACCTCTGCTGGTTCAGTTTAAATCGACCAATGATTTATCCTGATTCTTTTCTGGTAGATACTTTCTCTGGTTCAGTCAAATCGACCCTAAGATTTTTTTTATTCTTATCCAGTTAAAGATAACTCAAGACCCCTATTGGTTCAGTTTAAATCGATCAATGATTTATTTTGATTCTTTTCCGGTAGATACTTTCTATGGTTCAGTCAAATCAACCATAAGATTTTTTTGATTCTTATCCAGTTAAAGATAACTCAAGACCCCTACTGGTTCAGTTTAAATCGATCAGTGATTTATTCTGATTCGCTTCCGGTAGATACTTTCTCTAGTTCAATTAAATCGACCCTAATATTTTTTTGATTCTTGTCCAGTCAAAGATAATTAAAGACTTCTCTGGTTCAGTTAAATCAACCCTAAGATTTCTCTAATTCTATTCCAGTTGAAGATAATTCAAGACCTCTGTTGGTTCAGTTTAAATCGACCAATGATTTATTCTGATTCTTTTCTGCTAGATACTTTCTATGGTTCAGTTAAATCGACCCTAAGATTTTTTATGATTCTTTATCCAGTTAAAGATAATTCAAGACCTTTCTCTAGTTCAGTTAAATCGACACTAAGATTTTCTGATTCTTATCCAGTTAAAGATACTGTAAAGCTTGGAGTCTGACCAGATAGCAGTTTATTAATTACTAGAAAGCCTGGACCCGACCAGATGATAGTATATCCTATGACACCGAAGCCTGACCCGACCAAATAACGGTATACTTCAGATTCAAGTTAAAGCCTAGACCTAACCAGATAACAGCTTAATTTCTTCAAATCACTAAATCCTGGATACGACCAGATAAAAGTTCAATATCTACAATTACTGCGAAGCCTATAACCGACCAGATAGCAGTTAATTTCATATTCCCCAATAGGTCATTGTGAATCCTGGAATACGACCAGATAGCAATCAGTCTTATTATCCTCAGCAAGTCGCTGTGAAGTCTGGATCCCGACCAAATAACAGTTTTCTTTTGTCTCTCCAGTCAAGAGATAACTCCCTAGTAGAGTAATGGATGCCTGAAGCTCCCAGACTCTACTTCCTGAAACAGAGACCAACCTTCCTCAGTGGAGTCCTCCTCACACAACGGGAACAGGAATCCCCACAAAGGAATCTCTTAGGAAAATCAATATCTACTCTAGATGGCATCTTTAAGCCCATCTCCGAAGATCTCCATCACTTTATCTGGATGGAATCTTTAAGCCTATCTCTGACAGTCTTATGTCACCTTTTCCAAATGGCATTTGTAAGCCCATTCCCGATTATCCACCAATAGTATCACTTCAGACGAGTGCAAATTTTTGGGCACTCTAGTGTTCAATCATCTTCCACCTTCAGATCATGAAAGGAAGACAAGCCAATCTAAATCTTCAGTTTTAAGAGGATTTAATAGGGGCAAATGTTGTTCCCTAAAATGTTCCTTCCCTTTTTACTCAACACATGCCCATTGAGGTCCTCAAACTGCTCAAGGATGACCAAGAATTGACCTGACAAATTCTGCTCCTAAGGCAATAAACCTTTAACTAGGGTTTCAATTTTCATCAATATGTCTGAGCTCCATTGGTCTCAAATGTTTTCCATGGTCCTAATATGTCTTCAAGATTGTCCATGACAAATTTCATGCCTTGCACTACAAGTTTGCTCAGTCAATTGCTCAAATGCCTGAAAATCAACTATATTAGGTAAAAAGTACATTGTGGTCTATATACAGTCAAACTTCAAGATTTTTGTTCAACATAATTTTTTTGAAGTTATATACATCATTTGATCAAGGTTTGATCATGATTCCTCAAGAAATGCTCCTAATTCTTCAAAAGTCAAGAATTGCTAATTAGGGTTTCTATTGGAAAAGTCAACCAAACTTTGAATAGGCATAAATTTCTCATACTTTATCAAAAAAAATTTCAACCAAGGCTCATTTTGAAGAGAATCCAATTCCCTACAACTTCTCTTCAGACCTCAAGTTCAAGAAATGCACCAATTGAAAGATACAAGCTCGGACATTATGAGTCCTTTCAAAAAGTCAACAAAAACACCTTTTGGGTCAAAGCTTGGTACATGAACATGAAAAATTAAATTGAGATGAAACCAAAATGATTGTTTAGAGGACATCCTAAGATCTCTTAAAAGTCAAAGAACATCCTCATGGAGTTAAAATGGAGAGAGATAGGCATTGCTAAAGTTGACCAATTTTTGGAAAAAATGCATGAAGCAAATATTGAACTAATTTGGAATTTTTCCAAATGGCCTATCTTTTTATGTTTGATACTTGTTTCTAACATGGTCCACGACCTCTAAGCCCACCCATAAATTATTCTATTATTTATGCTTTTTTTTATTCATCAAAATTTAAAATTAAATAATTAAATAATGGAAATAATAAAAGATTGGATTGAGATCATATTTCTATTAAATATTGGGAAATATATTCTGATTATGTCAAAGAGAAACGTGCAAGACCATGAAAAGGAAGAAATCTTCAAAAATGGAAAGTTTGGAAATCAAATATTTCTTTCATGAAGGTATTGATATATCTCCATATTTGTTACCCTAATGCTGTCTCATATTATGCACAACCATTCAGAAGTAAAGGGATACATGCAGCTGCCTCAAACAAGCCCTGGCAAAGTTTAAAAAATTGTTCAAAGTGGTGCAACTCGAGATCTCTCTCTCTCCAGCCAATTTCAATCACTTCCAGCCATCCATTCACGTTCCTGAGACTCTCATCAAGCCAACCCATCCATCCTTGAAGGCCAAACGATCCCAAAACTCGCTCTACAACAACTCACGGTTTGCCAAATTCTCATGCTCCAACTTTTTATTCATGGCATATAAATGATATCTCTGTAGATATTTGTGTTTAATATCATGTTTGCAAGGGTTTTGGACCATCGTTATCGAGTTTTTATGTAGGAACTGTAACATGCCATCTCTAGGGCACGAAGGTTCCCTCTCTTTGTATATGAACTTGCAGGCCGTTTCAGTCAAAAAGAACATCACCATTGTGATCGCAACCCTCGAAATAGGGGGTAGGGTACCATTTGCATCTTTATTTGACGTGTTTTGCAGGTTTAGAATTTGAAGTCGTCGGAGACGATGGTGGTCAACCACCGTGTGGGGTGGTTTGACCCTCCCTGTGCTGGCGTGGCTGGATAATGCTTTCTGATTTATCCATTTAAAATTTAGAGACTCCACAGCACGCGCGTGTATGTTGACTCAACCATTTGATTGGTGCTTATATTATATTATTTTTCTTTGTTTATATGCATGAATTAGCAGGATGGCCAGATGGTTAGGGTGCAAGCGTGTGAGGGAAGCGACTTGGGTTCGATCCCAGGTCCAACAATTTTACATTTTTCTAACATTTCTTACAGGTTCCAGTACATGACATCCCAATATATCCATCCTGCGTCCTCACTCTCAACCACTGGATCATCCATTGTTTCATATCTAGCACCCAACAAGCAATCTCCATGGTAGACCCCTAAGAGCTAGTTGCACTGAATCAAATAGGACATTGGGCTTGTTGTATTATGGGCCTAACAGAATTCAGAAACGCACCCCCCTTACTACTCACATCAGGCCCAGTCCTTTTTTTTATAAATTAATCATAAAAGCAAAAACACATAAAAAGAACTTAGATCTAGATTTGATTTCTTTTCATAAATTAAAAATAATTAAAACTAGGTTAATTTTTAATGTTTTCTTAAATAAATAAAATGCTAAAAAATACTAGGTTTTGTTAGAATTGTTATTAATTAATGATTTTATTTTTCATCTAGTTAATTCATTATTTTTAACTCAAACTTTTTCCAAATAAACAAAAACAAAAACAAAAAGTTTCTCTTTTAACTTAGAAATATTTTTAGGGTTTAGACGCTCTTTCCATTTCGCGCGCGTTTGTTTGCTTTAGCATTTATTATTTTATTTGCTTATGGTATGTAATAGGTTTATAATTAGGATTTTTACATTTTACTGCTTTTAATTTCCGCACTCCCAAGTTCTGGTTATGTATCCCCCTCCCCGAGGCCCTGTAATAGCTAGGTCTAATTTCTGCCTTTAAAAATCTTGTACTATTATTAACTGCTTAGATTAATAGGATTGCATGAAAAAGACTGAAAAGAAAACAATTAGATAACCCTAAATGTGCAAGATAAATGAAATGAATCAATACACTTGCATATGCTCACCCCTAGGGTATCTCCCACTTCGGTTGCCTTCGAAAACGGTCACAATTCTCGAAACCTAAGAATTTTTAGTGGTTGTCCTTTAGTTCAAGAGATCACAAGTCCCTCGATGACCCTTTTGATGCTGTCTCAGTTAAAAAGTGATCTTAGAACTTTAGGATAATTACTAAAAGTTCTTGCCCAGTTGACTTAGTGACCGTAAACGTCCCTTCGATAGTCCCTCAACATCCAAACGATAAGGCTACCTACTCACTAATAGTAGGATGGCACTATCTAAAGGAAAGGAGGAAAAGAACACCTTTTTCAAGTAGGTAGATAAATGTTAGGTACTTGCTCAAAATAATCTTTTTCACACTACACTCTCAAAACATTTTTCAAAAATGCTTTATCAACACTCTTGAGGAATGATACGAGAGTTAGCATAAAGCAAACAAACTTTTCAAAACACACAAACACAAAAGAAATTTTCAAAAATGGGCAAGTACCTAAGAGCCCGTGGAAAACCACAGATGGAAAGGGTGCTAACACCTTCCCTTTCCATAATCTACCCCTTACTTTGAAACTCTCGAAAAAGGTCTTTTCTGTTCTTTTCACCCTTTCCTTTGTTGGATAAAAGAAAAGTCAGTGACGACTCTTGCTTACCGTGATATTTGTGAATACAAAATGCAAAACCAGTATAACAGTCGGTTCTGCCACCGTATCACAGAGGGGACAAGGTAGGAGGGAAAGAAGCATGCTCAATAATGTTCTTTAAGAGCCATAAACAAATATTTGAAACTTTGCCAAAGGTGTGGATTTCTTGTCTCTTTTTGAATTTGAATGAATATGGACACAAATGACTTTCGAATGCTATCCTTCGAATGAATTTTTTTTAGTGTCTTTAGAAAAGTCCATATGTATGCCTTGTGCCCTCTTCGAACGGGGCCTCTTCGATTGAGTCTGTCTACTGGCCCTAACTGCTTGATTCAAACAACTAAAACGAAAACTTCAATCTGGCCAATCGAAAACCTTCTTTGTCACCACCTTCGAGTGCCATTGCACCAGAGGCCTCGGCCTGGCCACATGTAGGACCAAGACCCATCACAAAGCAAACTTGTTTTCAACAATCATGTGTCCTTTGAATGAACCAATGAATGCTTCTTCGAAGGGACCACATGTATGTGCCTTCGAAGGGACTATCATGCATGTTGAAGTGTGTACAACTATTTCAAAGGGGACCATTTCCCAGTCGAAGCTGGCACAAAGGCATCCTATGCCTTATGGATGCTAGCATGAGGTGGGTCAAAGCAAGCGTAAAATAGGCCATTGCCTAGGCGAAGCTGGAATAAAGGTAGCCAATGCCTTGTGGGTCGAAGGAAGCTCTTTGCCTGGTGGATCGAAGGCAAATCTAAAGGAGTCTTGGCCTTGTACGTTGAAGGCAAGTTGAAGAGGGGGTTTGTGCCTTATGCGTTGAAGGCAAGCACAGAGAAGGCCCTGCTGGAATGATGCTTGTGGACCAAAGCTTGATCAAATGGGTCTTTAGATGTCCAATCGAAGCTTGTCTGCAGGGGACTACTATTTTGTGAATCAAAGCAGGCATGGAGGAAGTTTTTGCCTTGTGAATCAAAGGCAAGCCTGAAGCAACTAATGCACAGTCGAAGCCTTGAAATTTGAACTTGATTGAATGGGAGCCCAACACCCAATCGAAGCTTGTGAATCAGGCTTGTGTCGAAGGAGTGCCAAAAGCCTAATCAAAGACTTTGAAACCAAGCTTGTTCGAAGGATTTAGATGCCTAATCGAAGCTTGTCAAGATGCCAATTGAAAGACACCTTGTTCATCTTCAAAAAAAATATTTTTCTTTAATCAAGTGTTTGTGACCACCCATATAAGAAAAGATCTTGGAAAACATAAGAGGGAAAATTTTGGGGTACAACAGCTGCCCCTGTCCAATCTTCTTAAACCTGAAGATTTAGATTGGCTTGTTTGCCTTTCGTGATCTGAAGGTGGAAGATGATTGAACACTAGAGTGCCCAGAAATTTGCACTCGCATGAAGTAACACTGACTGTTGATGATGGCGGGAATGGGCTTACAAATGCCATTTGGATAAGATGACAGAGAGTTGTCAGAGATGGGCTTAAATATGCCATCCATAGGTGATTGTTGATAGAAATTAGACTAAATCTAAGCTTGATTTCAACTGGAAAAGAATCAGAATAAATCTTTGGAGCGATTTATCTTAACTAGAGAAAGTGTCTACTGGAACGGAATCAGGATAAACCATTGGTTAATTTAAACTGAACCAGCAGAGGTCTTGAATAATCTTTAACTAGAAAAGAATCAGAATAAATCTTTGGAGCGATTTAACTGAACCAGAGAAAGTGTCTACTTAACGGAATCAGGATAAACCATTGATAGATTTAAACTAAACCAACAAAGGTCTTAAATAATCTTTAACTGGAAAAGAATCAGAATAAATCTTTGGATTTAACTGAACCAGAGAAAGTACCTACGGGAACGGAATCAGGATAAACCATTGGTCAGTTTAAATTGAACCAACAGAGGTATTGAATAATCTTTAACTGGAAAAGAATCAGAATAAATCTTTTGGAGCGATTTATCTGAACCATAGAAAGTGTCTACCGAAACGGAATCAGAATAAACCATTGATTGGTTTAAACTGAACCAGTAGAGGTCTTGAAAAATCTTTAACTGGAAAAGAATCAGAATAAATCTTGGAGTGATTTATCTGAACCCGAGAAATTGTCTATCGGAATGGAATCAGGATAAACCATTGATCGATTTAAACTGAACCAGCAGAGGTCTTGAATAAACTTTAACTGGAAATGAATTAGAATAAATCTTTGGAGCGATTTAACTGAACCAGAGAAAGTGTCTACTGGAATAGAATCAGGATAAACCATTGGTTGATTTAAACGGAACCACCAGAGGTCTTGAATCCAAGGCAAGCCTGAAGCAACCAATGTGCAGTCGAAGCCTTGTGATTTGAACTTGATCGAAAGGGGGCCCAACACCCAATCGAAGCTTATGAATCAGGCTTGCATCGAAGGAGTGCCAAATGCCTAATCGAAGACTTTGAAACCAAGATTGTTTGAAGGGTCTAGATGCCTAATCGAAGCTTGTTAAGATGCCAATCGAAAGACACCTTGTTCATCTTCAAAAAAAATTATTTTTCTTTAATCAAGTGTTTGTTACCACCCATACAAGAAAAGATCTTGGAAAACATGAGAGGGAAAATTTTGGGGTACAACAGATTAGAATAAGGAGTTATTCTCCCAACTGAAAATATTCGAGAATTGTATGAGATACAATTGGAAGGAGTTCCTACCTAAATAACCTAGTTTTTTGTAATCAGCCTAATGGTGACTTAAAACAAAGTGAAATATCGATCTCGACCCACTAGAAAATCTTCCAACGGGATTTTCTGAATCAAGTGATGAGGGTCATTTGTTTTGAGTAAAATAGTGGGAGCATATTTGATTAAAGTCCTAATTGAATATGTTGTTTTAATGATACTTATATTTTCATATTTTTCTTGTAGATTACCATGACAACAAACACCTCTAACAACATTTTGCGATCAATCCTTGATAAGGAAAAGTTGTTTGGGACAAATTTAATGGATTGACACCAAAGTCTAAGGATTTTCCTCAAGCATGATAAGAAGTTGTATGTCTTGGAGACACCTGTTCCTGAAGTGGAACCTCCTAGTTCTACACCTAAGGCAGAAAGAGATGCTTATAAGAAGCATGTCAATGATGTCAATGAGACTGCTTGCCTTATGCTAGCTACCATGGACTCAGAGTTACAAAAGCAGCATGAGAACATGTTAGTGTTTGATATGATCGGACATCTGAAAATGCTCTATCAAGAGCAGGCATAAAATGAGAGGTTTCAGGTTTCAAAGGTATTTTTTAATAGCAAGTTAGCTGAGGGAACCCCTGTAGGTTCCCATGTACTCAATATGATTGGGTATATGGAGAACCTTGAAAGGTTAGGGTTTCCCCTTGGAAAGGAACTTGCAACTAATTTGATCTTGAAATCATTGCCAGAGAGCTTCAATCAATTTGTCTTGAATTTCAACATGAATGACATGGACAAAAGTCTTCCAGAACTGCTAAGCATGTTAAGAACTGCCGAGCAAAATGTGAAGTCAAAAGGGAAGTCCATTCTGATGATCAATAATGGAAAGAAGCTGAACAAAAGGCCCACCAAGCAGGTTGGTAAAGGGAAAGGCAAGGAAGTTGCCAAACCTAAACCTATTGTTCCTGCTTTGAAGCCTAGTGGAGGAATAGCAAAAGAGGGTACTTGCTTCCATTGTGGTAAGACCGGACACTGGAAGAGAAACTTCCCAAAGTACCTGGAAGATAAGAAGAATGGAGTAGAGACTTCAAATTCAGGTATTTTTGTTATAGAAATTAATTTATCTACTTCTACATCATGGGTATTAGATACTGGATGCGATTCTCACATTTGTTCCAATATGCAGGGGCTAAAAAGGAGTAGAGTTTTGGCAAAAGGTGAAGTTGACCTACGAGTTGGCAATGGAGCAAAGGTTGCCGCTTTAGCCATATGAACTTATGTTTTGACTTTACCTAGTGGTTTAATAATTCAGTTAGAGAACTGTTATTATGTACCTACAATTAGCAGGAATATTATTTTTGTTTCTTGTTTGGACAAGTTTGGTTTTTCATTCATAATAAAGAACAATTGTTGCTCCATTTACTTGAAGCATATATTATATGCTTCTGCACAAATGAACAATGGATTGTATGTCCTTAATCTTGAAATTCCAATTTATAACATTAGTACTAAAAGGATTAAGCCTAATGAGATAAATCCAAGTTACCTTTGGCATTGTCGCTTACGCCACATAAATGAGAAACGCATTTCCAAACTCCATAAAGATGGACTCTTGGACTCTTTTGATTATGAATCATATGAAACATGTAGGTATTGTTTAATTGGAAAGATGACAAAGTCCCCATTCACAGGAAAATGTGAAAGGGCTAACGATCTTTTAGCCTTTATACATACTGATGTATATGGACCACTGAACATACCAGCCAGAGGAGGTTTTCAATACTTCATCACATTTACTGGTGATTTCAGTAGATATGGTTATGTGTATTTAATGAAACACAAATCTGAAACCTTTGAAAAGTTCAAGGAATTTATGAATGAAGTACAAAACCAACTAGGTAAGAATATTAAAGTTCTTCGATCAGATTGAGGGGGTGAATATTTAAGCCTAGAGTTTGATGACTATCTAAAGGAATGTGGGATTCTATCCCAACTCATTCCTCCAGGAACACCACAATGGAATGGTGTATCTGAGAGAAGAAATCGAACCTTGTTATACATGGTATGATCTATGACGAGTCACGCTGATCTTCCAAACTCCTTTTGGGGATATGCACTATTGACAGCAGCTTACGCACTTAACCGTGTTCCATCCAAAAAGTTTGAGAAGACACCATATGAGATATGGATTGGTAAGAAATCACATATGTCTTACATGAAGATATGGGGTTGTGAAGTTTATATGAAACGACAAATATCAACTAAGCTTGAGCCCAAATCTTACAAGTGCTTATTTTTGGGGTATCCAAAAGAAACAAGAGGATATTACTTCTACAATCCTTCTGATGGCAAAGTGTTTGTCGCTGGAACTGGAGTTTTCTTGGAAAAAGACTTTATTTCCAAAGGAATAAGTGGGAGGAAGGTAGAGCTTGAACAAATTCAAGAATCACAAAGCATTGATACACTTATGGAGGAATTAGAGCAGGAAATAGAAGTAGTTGTGGAAGAACAACCTGCTCAAGTAGAACATGACCAGCGTAGGTTAAATAGGATACGTCACCAACCTGATAGATATGGATATCTCATAAGTGATCAAGGTGATGTATTTCTCATGGATCAAGATGAGCATGTGACCTACCAAGAGGCCATAATTGGTCTTGAGTCTGAGAAGTGGCTATAAGTCATGAAATCTGAAATGGATTCCATGTACACAAACCAGGTTTGGACCTTGGTAGAACCTCATATAGGAGTTAACCCTATAGGACGCAAGTGGGTCTTTAAAAAGAAGACTGTCATGGATGGTGTTGTACCCTAAAATTTTCCCTCTCATTTCTCAAGAAATTTCTCATAAGATCTCCATTGATTCAAGACTACACAATGTTTGATCAGCTCAAGACACCTCCTCAAACACTGACAACTCGAACTTAGGGTTTGAGTTTGTACAAAGATAATTGAACTTCTAATGCCTCCTCAAACACTGACAACTCGAACTTAGGGTTTGAGTTTCAAGCTTTGGATCATATTTTTGCTCAGTCAGTTGATCAGTTGACCTAAAATCAATTATATAAGGGAAAAGTCAAATGTGGTTAATTTGCAGTCAAACTTCATAATTTTTTATCCATAGAAACAATATGAAATCATATATGTCAATTGATCAAGTTGGGATCACAATTCCTCAAAGAAATTTGATCAGAACACCAAAAGGGCAAAATGGTCAAAATTAGGGTTTTGATTGAGAAGGCTCAGTTCTTGGCTTTTGACCAAGAAAATGACTTATTGGTTTAAGACATGATCTCAAGGATTAAAATGCACCATCTTGACCTAATTTAATAGTTCAAATCACCTCTCAAGATCATTGGATTGACAAATGAATTTCAGTCAACTAATGAAAAGTCAACTATACACTGAAAAGTCAAACTTTGACTTTTTGATCAAAATCAAGTTTAAAAAATCATATTTCATCAAGACATGTCAAAATAAGAAATTTGTTCATCAATAAATTAAAAAGTCAAAATTATCTTTGAAAAGTCAATATTCTAGGACTTACAAATATTTCTAAGTGTTAGAAAGTTAACATATTTTTATAACTTTGTGCCAAATTTCCACCATGATACAAAATGATTCAAGGAAAACTTCCAACATGAAAGTTGTAGATATCAATGAGATCTAAAAAATTGTATAGAAGAAATTTTTATATAAATTCTTGGATTTCAAGTTATGAATTTATGAAGACATGTCCATGAAACTAAAAGACTTAGTGAAATTTTGCCCTAGTTAGGCATATTTTTGGTACTAACTTCATAGTAGCTTTTCACATGGTTCCAAGTTGATTATTCAAAAATGTCCAACATAAAGGTTGTAGAAGATGTTACAAGGTTTCCAAAATATCCAAGAACTCATTGATATCATTCTTGAGCAAGGAGAATCGAAGAGATGAAGTTAGGGTTTCATTCTTGAATTATAGGTCATTTTGTGATATGCAAGAATTAAAATTTCAAGCCCATGTTGTATAATCTTTGCTTTGAAGGCTTTAAAATTGTGTTTCACTCCATAATTAATTGTTTACACAATTGATTGAATAATTATCCAATTGATTCAAGCATTATCCAAATCAATTTGCCATTTTGGGGAAAAAGTAACATATCCATTCTTGTAAAGCAAGATTTATGCACAAAGTCAGCTTCTTGAGATCCTAACTTGTTTTCTTTGATTACACTCCATCCACAAAGTCAGAGGTATTGTGTTTAAAGTGGTTAACAACTCTATGAACCAAGTACAAGGCATGGAAACTTGTTTTGTAAAAAAATCACATGTTGAGCTTAAACATGTAAATTTGAATTCTGATCAACTAGAGCACTCCAAACCTTTTTCTTATAAATAAAGGAATTATTTATGAGCTAGTACACGAATGCTAAGGCTATGAAACTCCCTCAAATACTCACAAACCGGAAATTGCTCAAAAAACACCATTGATACACAGTCCTGCCCTTGAACTTGTATCTTTCATTTCCCTCGTGCGTTTTCCTTCAAAATCATTTGCAAAGCTTCTATACCTCAAATATAGTCCATCCATGTCCTTGTTTTGGAACTGTAACATCTCCATCACCATTCTCCATAACCAAAAACAGAGGTCTGCAACTTGACTTCTCTAGACCATTTCAGCCATCCATAGGTCAAGCTAAGCATTGCATTAGCTTCCTAGAGGTCCAAGGAAGCTAACCTGGTCATCACAACTCTTTGATAGCAGCTCAAACTCATTTCACGATTCCCAGTTCTTGAGGTATTTTTCTGAACTTTCATCTCTTCATTTAGGAATTGTTAGGATTTCATTTTCAAAGACATAATGTATATATCATTGCCCTGAAGCTGTACATATCCATAGGTTTCATTTATTTTGCCTGAGCTTAGAGAATTTTAAGTTTGAATCTCTGAAAAAAGTTAGGTCAGGATTTGGTACTTTTAGAAATACATGTTGATCTTTGATTTTTAGTCTAAATTGTTTACATTTCCGAAATCCTGGTAAATTTTTTAACATATTTGATGTTGGAAGTTTTGAGAATGGATGAGAAATGAATGAGATACAGGGACCCTGGCTCGAGGTTGAAGATGAAGTTCATTTCTATGAATGAATTTTTAATATATATTTATGGTTTTGTTTAAATTAACGAATGTATAGTCACCCTAGTGGTAAGGCAGTGCGCATTTATGGTCAAGGGCATGGGTTCAAGCCCCAACGCTGCCATTTTGCATATTTTCCAACATTTTTCATCTTTTTATTTGAACCATGCGCGCCTGGGCCCTGAATCAATTGGGCTTTGTCATTTTTTTTTGTTTTAACCCCCTGTTTAACTAACACAATCTCTAACCCATTCATATTTTATTTTTCTGACTTACAAAAGAAAAAACAAACAAACTTGGGCCAGGCCTAGTAGACCAAAACTGTTTTTTCTTAACAAATACCCTAAATTCCATTTTTACCTCCTGACTTTATTTTTTCATATTTTGTTTTATTTTATTTATTTTCTTTATTATTATTATTATTATTATTATTATTTATTAAATCAAAAAATCAAAAAATACATTTTTATTTATTATTTGCATTCTATATACTTATATTTTATTCCTTTTAAAAAAAACAAAAAGACAAAAATAAACTTCTTATATTCAATATTAATTTCTCTTCATAAATAAATATTAGACTTAGGTTTAGTTTATCTAATTTTCTCTTTTCTAATCAAATTTAATTTAGAACTTTCTTTTAATTAACTAATATTTTGTATTAGTTTAATCTAATTAAAACTTTTGCAAACAAAACCTTAAAAACAATAAAAACTTGTTTTCTTTAAAAATTAATTTCTTTTATTAACATAAGTTTAATTTCCCTTAGGTTAATTATTTTACTCTCTTTAATTAATTAGGTCAAGAACCATTTTCCTTAACAAAATCTAAACAAAAATCCATTTCTTTTCCATTTATATCCTTGTACATTATATTCCTTTCAGTTCTTGTATATTATTCAAGTTTCAATATGGTTGTAATAGATAATTAGGTTTAATTTCGTGCAATCCCCATTTGTAAATTTGTATACCCTATCCCCAAATGATGTAATAGCGTAGTAAATTTACTTTCCGCAATTTATCGCTTTCATATCAATGCTAGTAAATTAAGGTTTGTATAGAAAGATAAAATCAATGCTTAGAGAACCCTAATTCAAGATAAACCAAGCATAAAAAAATAAAAACTTACGCACTTACACCTCTAGGGTTAACTCCACTTGTTGGCTTGAGAAAATAGCCATAATATACATGTGAGACGTCTTAGCAAAAATAATCAAAAATACAAGATCATAATCCCTCGATGACGCTTCAAATGTTGCCTTACAAGTGATCTTAGTCCCTTAAGAGAAATGATAAGATATCTCACAACATTGCTATTCATGACTATACGATGACCCACGCCCGTCCCTTTTACATCCAAAGATAAGGCTTCTTACCAATCAATGGTGAGATAGCAATATCAAAGGAAGGAAGAAATGAACAAAGACTTTTGAGTAGGTAGAACGCTCTTAGTTGCTTTCTCACCATCCATCTTCAAAACAAACATCTTTTCAAACACACCAAACACTTTCAAAAACATGAAATATTTTCAAAAAAGTCTAACACTTTGTATACATTCTTATAGAGACGAGAATCATTGCAAAGTTTGCCTAAGCGAAGGCGCTTTTTAAAAATACTTTCAAAACTCATCACAAGTACATTTTCAAACAAAAGCAAATTATATAGCAAGAAACTAAGAGCCCATAGAAAACTATGGATGAAAAGGGTGCTAACACCTTCCCTTTTCATAATCTACCCCCCGAACTCAAGAAAATATCTCAAATGTGTTTCGTGTTCTTTTCACCCTTTCCTTTTTTAGATAAAAGAAAATTCGGTGGCGACTCTTTCTATCCGCAACAATTGTGATCAAAATGCAAAAAAAAAATCAAGTCAGTTCTCCCACCGTATCACAAAACTGGAGACTCTGCTGGGAAAACTTAAAAGTGGCGTTACCTTAGGGCTAGATCCCCTTTATTTGCTTTCATTGTTTGACTTGCTTGCTTTACATTTTGGTTCCTTGTTTGGGCTTTTTTTGATCCTCTACCCGGATCTGGGATACCTTATAGGTAAGTAGTAATACATTGTGGAAACTGTACGGGGTATACCGACATGGTCTAAGCAATAGCTACGTTAGTGTGACACATTTGTTGGTACTGGTAGCCCTTTAGTAGTCAAGGAGAATATGGGGCCGTTGTGTGGTGTCATGAAGCACTAACTGACTTTAGAACCTTTACTTGACCAAATTGGCCATTAGGAAGTAGTGAGATAGCCGGATTTGGTGCAGTTTGAAGTTGGTTGATACTCGATACTACGCTTATTGAGATCAGACTTCTTGGGATATTTCGATCGCCATTAAAGAGGCTTGCGCTGAAACAATGTCCGATAAGAAAGATCAGTGATATTTAGATCCCTTAGAACCCATTTACTATTACTAGGACTGGTTGAGCCAACTAAACTTCAAGAGGGTACTTACCTATGAGACTCCATGCAAGCCTAAACCTAAGGACTTGTTTGCCTTGTGTGTATATGCTTACTTGTACATAACATCATAAACATCATAACACCATAAGCATTCTCACTAACCATTTCAAGGATTATTGGGATTTATCTTTGTTCTGTTTTGTAGGACATGGCTTCCATCCGCAGGAATACTATCCAAGTCAATCTCGTAAGAATTCCTTCTCATCTTAAAGAATTAGCATCAAGGGTCCCTGAGAATTTTTCATTCACCGAAAGACATGGTCGCCTCCTGAACTTGGTTACCTTGAGCACTGATGAAGATATGATGAAGGTGCTTTTCCAGTCCTTCGACCCTTTGCACCATTACTTCATCTTTACCGATTACCAGCTCGTACCTATTATGGAAGAATTCGCTTAACTCTTGAGGATTCCCATTCTCAACCAACTACCTTCAAACGGTACAGAAATAGATCCAAGCCCTGAAGAGGTTGCCCGAGCGCTACACTTGCAACAATCTGATGTCACAACTAATTGGGAAACAAGGAGTGGTGTCAGAGGGTTCTTAGCCAAGTTCTTGTTGGAGAAGGCTCAATATTGTTGGAACACTCTAGATTTACAAGCTTTTGAATAAATCTTGGCCCTTCTCATCTATGGGATGGTTTTATTTCCAAACCCTGACCAACTTATAGATGTAAATACTGTCAAAATATTCATGTCTTGCAATCCGGTGCCTACTTTGTTAGGAGATATTCTACATTCTCTCCATTCTCGCACTATGAGGAAGAGAGGGACCCTCATGTGTTGCACTCCTCTTTTGGATAAATGGTTTATATCGCATCTCCCCTGGTCTGTGTTGAAGAACGAGCAAGGTTTTAGATGGTCCCATAGGCTGATGTCGCTCAGACATTCGGATATTCACTGGTATTCTCGATCCTTAAAGAACATTACTATCATCGACCATTGTGGGGAATTCCCTAATGTCCCTTTGCTTGGAAGTAGGGGAGGTGTCACTTACAACCCTTTCTTGGCTTTGCGACAGTTTGGGTATACCCGAAGAGATGGTCCACACGATATGCTCATCTAAGGAGTGGTATTCGACTACGAGAGCGATGGTCAAGGCTATCGTCAGAGGTTTGTACGAGCTTGGAGGATGGTAAACAAAGTGGATAGTAGGATGCTGGGACACAAGAATTCTATTCCCCTTGAGCTTTATCTTAGGTGGGTAAAATCTCGGGCTCAGAAGCTCGTGATGCCTTACCCCTCCATCCTACCAGTTATCTTGGAGCATGTGGCTGAAGAAGATGTCTCGTACACTGTCCTCCATCTTGACATGCCTACTTCTCTTGAAGACTTGCAAAAAGGTTGGATTCAGCTAAAGGAAGAACGAGATACCTTCGAAGCTCAATTCTACGCTAGCGAGGAAAGGGTTCTAGAACTTACAAAGCAACTCCATGAAGAACAAAGCTTGAACGCCTACCTTGCACCGAAGAGGATGTGTTTGACCTTTTTATCTTAAAGATTTATTTTATAAGCCCAAGAGGCACGATGTAGTCATTTTGAACTAATTAATGAAATTTGACGTTTGTTCATTATTTGTCTATACAAATTTAAATTTTATAAATCCTTGAAATCATTTGCATACACATCTTTCATGCATCATAACATAACAGGTTTTCCACGACAGGTTTCCTTATCTTTCGACTATTTATTTCAGCAAGATGGATATCGAGAAAACAGTGAAAGACCTACAAGCACAAAACTCCCAGTTTCAAGAGACTCTGTTGACCCTGGCCAAGGGGAAACAAGAGTTGATGGCATTGCTAGCAACCAAAAAGAAACCAAAGAGGAAAGACCAAGTCAATATGGGTAAGAGATTCAGAGAGTTGATCCGTCAAATACCGGTAGTGGAAGACTCGTCTGAGGAAGACGAAAATCAAATTGGAGAAGCAAGGAGTACCCAAGATGGGTGTATCAATGATCAAGCGTCTGATGATGAGGATTATTTTCGCGAGCAGTATCCTCCTGTCGATGTTAAGTACAAGCAGCTAGAGGACATACTGAAGGCCATTGAGATTCAAGCCATCCCTAGTTTGGACTTTGATGATTTGGGTTTAATATCTGGGGTTGTCATTCCCCATAAATTCAAGATACCAGTCTTCGTTAAATAAGATGGGGTTTCTTGCCCAAAACTTCACCTGAAGTCTTATGTGCGCAAAATTCAACCGCACACCACCGATAAGAAACTCTGGGTTCACTTCTTTC
The DNA here is from genome assembly GCA_948472305.1 of Vicia faba. NCBI lineage: Eukaryota > Viridiplantae > Streptophyta > Magnoliopsida > Fabales > Fabaceae > Vicia > Vicia faba. The sequence continues at coordinate 1,164,320,265 of OX451735.1, read as the reverse complement.
AAGAAAGCTTGGCTGGGACGCAACTAGAGTGGTTTTACCAATTGGAGGGTTCCCGTATCCATACATGGGAAGATTTAGCCACCACTTTCAACCACCAATACCAGTATAATGCCGACCTGGTGTCGACAAGAGTTCAACTGCAAGACATGACAATGGGTAAGAGTGAAGGGTTCAAAGAGTACGCCCAAAAGTGGAGGGATCTTTCCAGTAGGGTCCAACCGCCGTTAATCGATGGGGAGCACATTGATATGTTTATGGGAACTTTATCTGGTCCATTTTTCAACTTATTGGTTGGATGTTCTTCTTCCGGTTTCACCGAGCTGATCTTAACCGGTTAAAGAGTTGAAAGCGGTATCAAAAGTGGAAAGATTCCTATAACACCTGTTTCCACTTCCAATCCCATAAAGAAAACTTTTATCGAGAAGAAAGAAACGAATGTTGTGCATGGGGAAAGGGCCAGTACCAAGAAGGATGGTCGTCCATTTGTTAATTTTGTTCGAATTTCCAACCCACCACCTGTTCAAAGACAATCTTCAAATCATCAACGGTTTGAGGCTCCGCAAAGACAATACACAAGGATAGGCATGTCGCTATCCCAAGCCTTACAACACTTGTTAAAGGATAATTTGGTGACACTGCATGATCCTCCAGCAAATCCAGATATCTCTTCACCTAAATACAATTCGAATACCAAGTGTGCATATCACTCGAATAGTCTCGGGCATGAGACTGACCAATGTTGGGCGCTGAATAATAAAATTCAAGACTTAATAGACAACAAAACCATCGAATTTGATCCTCCTCCAATTCCCAATATGATAACGGCACCGATGCCAAACCATGGCATGGGTGTCAATATTGTTGAAGACACCATTTTTGTTTCCTCCGTCAAAGACATGACTACTCCATCAAACATTATCAAAAAGAATCTGCTGAAAGACGGGATTTTCCCTGGATGTTTGAAGGATTGTGATTGCTGCGCCACATAACTCAATGGATGCAAAGGGCTGAAGGAAGGCATTCAACGCCTGATGAATAGCCATGAGATCCTATTTGAGAAGACTCTATCTGCCAAAACTTTGACCAATAAGTTTGAAGACCTCTCCATCATAACGATCTCAAACAAGCCTCTTAGGATCTCCTCCAAGGGTCCTATAAGGATTTCAAATGAACTGATTGTTTCTCCTCTGATAATTACCGCCCCCGGCCAATTCCGTACTCTTCCAACAAAGCAGTGCCATGGAACTATGGTGCTAAGGTGTTTCACCATGGAATAAAGCAAGACGCTTGGATTGAAGAAAGCAAAGCTAATGACATTGGTAACATTATTGGCTCTAGTAAGGTGACCAGAACTGGGATAATCTTTTCACCCAACATCTCACCATCAATTGCTACAAAGGCACATGTCTGCATCACCACTGCTAAGCCTAGTGCTGACACAAGGGAAAAGGAGAAAGTAGTTGAGCCTGCTGAGACAGAAATACCTGCAAAAGGCATTGTTGTTGAGGAACCTTCCGCTCGAGGAATGGATGAGATCTTGAAAATTATAAAAAGGAGTGATTTTAAGATAGTGGAGCAGCCGGGGCAAACCCCTTCCAAGATTTCTATTTTATCTTTGCTACTCGATTCCGATGCTCATGCTCGTGCGTTAATCAAATTCTTGAAGAAGGCTCATGTCCCTCATGGGACCACGACAGACCAGTTTGAAAATTGTGTGGCAAGTTTGACGGCCGACAATGGTTTGGGGTTCTCAAATGCTGAACTGACACCTCTGGGAAAGAACCATAACAAAGCTCTACATGTTTCTGTTGAATGTAAGGGGACTACCCTAGCACATGTTCTGGTTGACACTGGCTCTCCTTTAAACGTGCTACCCAAGGGGGCTTTGGACCGTTTAGACTGTGAAAGACTAGTTTTAAAACCAAGTGATATTATTGTGAGGGCTTTCAATGGGTCCAAAAGGACAGTTCATGGAGAGGTGGATCTCCCGATCAAGGTGGGCTCACAGATTTTCAACTCTACTTTCTACATCATGGATATCCGTCCTACTTACTCCTGTTTATTGGGTCGCCCTTGGATCCACGGAGCAGGGGAAGTAACGTCAAACCTTCATCAAAAGCTCAAGTATCCAGTCAAAGGAAGGATTGTCACTGTCTGTGGTGAGGAGGAGTTCATGGTAATCCACCTCAACTCTTTCAAATATATGGATATGGATGGCGAATTTATAGAAACCTCGTATCGGGATTTTAAAGTTGTGCCACCAATGGTTGCTACTGCCAAATTTTCCTCTGATGTTTCCAGAGCTGTTAAGGTCGTGCCAAAGATGGTTTCGTTTAGAGATGCTCGTGCCGCAGTCGAATAAGGAAGTTGTGATACTTGGGGTCAACTCACCGAGATCCCATTCAAAGCACACAAATATGGTTTGGGTTTCACTATCAAGGCTCAGAAAGAAGTGAGGTGCGCTCGTGCAGGGAATCCCCCTCTCCGTATTGGAAGTCATGAAGCTAATGTTGTGGGTGATTTTGATGATGTGGTTGCATTTGGAGAATGGGTATACCCTACTACAATAGAGCTCAACAATTGGCACGCAAAGGACTTCGTTCCCATCTCCTTCATTAAGGAGTAATTACTTGTTTATTTCTTTCTATTAATTCAAGAACATTTTGTCTGTAATATTAAACAATGACTTTTAAGCCATGTTCCTAGCCTGGGGCACTATGGTCCATTTGTCAAGGGTTTTATTTATGTTCATTTTATCATATGATTATTCAATACGAACCATTGGACTTTTTTGCATTCGAACTTTTGTGCTCATTGTATTTCTTTTTCTTCAATGCATTTTTCAAAATACCAATGTGTCTTACATGCACAGACACACTCTTGCAGGTCCTCGCCCACTCCGGATCTCATTGTCAATGACTCTACTATTGCCAACTATGATTTTGAACATCCAATTAACCAAGCCGAAGACAAAGGCGAGGAAGATTGTGAAATACCGGGAGAACTCGCTAGACTTCTATTACAAGAGGAAAAAGCTATTCAACTGCACGATGAGTCAGTTGAAGTCATCAATCTAGGTACCGAAACAGACAAGAAAGAGGTCAAGATCTGTGTTAACCTGGAAAGCAGTGTCAAAAGCAGATTGGTTTGGATGTTGCTGAAGAAGTGAAAAACACAAGAAGGGGGGTTGAATTGAAACTTACAAAAACAAATGCAATAGACTCAAGATTTTTATCCTGGTTCTCTTGATCTCAAACTACTCAAGTCCACCTGCCAAGGTGATTTCGCCTCTCTCCAACGAGGACTTAATCCACTAATCAAACAGATTACAAAACTACTTTGACAACTGCCAAAGTCTTCTTGAGTATGACCACAACCTGGTTTATCTCAAGGGATAATATCTTAATCAAAGAACAATTAATTGTGTACCATATGTTTTTCGTTACAAAAACGGTATCACTACTTTGATGTATTACACAATTTGAGTATATGAAAGAATATGAATATTTGCAGCTTTTTGAGATGTATGAGCAGTCGTTGGTTGAAATCGTAAACAATTTATCCTTTGAGCTTGTTTATATAGGCTTCGAAATCTGTCCAAAATAAAACGTGATAATGGACACTCAATGCACTTTCCATACTGAGAAGATTATTGTATGAATGAAGCGGTTGCATATGATATTGTCTTAATTGAAACGTAACGCTTCAGAATTTGGGAATCTTGCATGCTGATTTACTTCAGAACTTTGATGACTCAGATATATGAGGATTTGTTGGCGTGTTAGACTTATGTTCAGAATCAGAGCATGTTTTACTTTAGCGCAGATTCTGATCATCATTCTTCAGAACATTCTGATTTGCTCAGCTTGAAAGCTTTTGTGGCATAACTTCTGATGTCATTTCAGTCAGAACTTCTGTATAAAATGCAACACAAATTTAGAGTGCATATTTGTTCTTTGTGTTTGTTATCATCAAAACTCTAATTAAGGGTTGTAGAATCAAACTATGTTCTAACAATCTCCCCCTTTTTGATGATGACAAAAACTAGGATTTTCAATAAAAAAAATGTAGAACAAAAAGCTTAAGAGAGTTTCCTCGTGAGTTGAGTACTCAGATAGAGATGAGTTACTTCCCTGAAGTACCTTCTCGTCAGATCTTTTGATGTGTCTCCTTCTGTCCTTATCAGAATATGTTCTTGTTCATGCTTTCAAAAAAATAGAAGTTAAGATATTCAGAATGTTTGAGACTTTGTCCCGGTACACTGTTATTGAAAATATCTTATGTTCTCCCCCTTTTTGTCAGGTATCAAAAAGCAATATAATCAGAGTCAAAAATATGATTTGTATTGAAAACAAAATGCAATGACATTTTTCAGAAACAAAGAGGATAAGATGAAGAATACAAAATATAAGTTAAAGAAAATCTAAGATGGAGGGGGAAGTCGTGTGAATAATGTTTCCAGCAAGCTCTTAATCTGAGTGCTTGATTCTTCCTGCTTTCCCAGAATGTCTTTGATTTCTTTTGTTGTATCTTCTTGTTTTTCCAATATATCCATGATATCTTTGTTTGTGTCTTCTTGCTTATCCAGCCTGGCATGGATTAAAGCATTCTCCTTCTTCAACTCTTCCAGAGTTTGCATGAATAGAGACGAAGCTGGTGTATCTTCAGGGGTTGCATGTCGTTCAGAACACTGCAGCCTCTTCTGATTGAACAACTTCTTCTGTTGCAATTTCCTTTTCTGGAGTAGTAGTCAGAGGGTGACTATCAGAATCTGGTTCAGTGGCTTTTGAAGTTTGGTGCTCATTCCAGGGAGAATTTTCCAGTAGAAGAATTTCTTTCTTGTCCTAGTGACTTAAAACTTTATCTTTGAAGGCTTTCAGCTGATCACTGAAGTTCTGCTGAGCCATCTCATAGCTCAATTCTTCCAGCCTCTGGGATTCAGAGTTGAACCATTTTCTGAATCTATCCCACAGAGAATCAGAAGCAGCAGGATTAGAATTCTCTTGACTTGCTTGCTTCAAAGAAGTAACCCATTCCTATATTTCTGTTTCAAAAATCAACAAGTTCTTATCAACATGTGATTTGGTTAAGGTTGGTTTGGGTTTGGGAATGGCAATTTTATTTGAGGTGGAAGCTACATGGTCCAGCGCTTCTAGATCAATGATGGTTCTGAGATGATCAGCTGGACAGTTAATTAGTGAGGGGGTGGAAGAATCAGAAATCAGGATTGGTGAGTGAGGAGTGTTTGGTGGTGTGGAATCATATGGTGAAGGTATTTCTGGAATATCATGAATGGAGAGAGGTAAGCGAACCATAAGAGGTTCTGTTATTCCAGGAATTGGGGTAGTGGTATCAGAGTCTGTAAGGGAGTCTTCTGATTGGTTTGCAGTAGCGTGTTGTTTTTCTTGTTTAGGTGTTTCAGAATTTGGATTTTCACATTGAGGAGTGAGAGGGTTTTCATTTTCTGGTTGGGGTGAGTTGAGGTTTTGATGTTCTGGTTGAGGGGAGTGTGGTTGTGGATTTTCTGGTTGTTGATACTTAATATTTGGATTTTCTGGGATTGGTGAGTGAAAGTCTTAACCAAACAGTTCAATATCAGAGAGAACTCTTGCAAGTTCTGGTTGATTTTTTTGTGGATTTGGATTGGGGGAGTGAGGTTCAATTAAGAAACTGCCAAGAGTTACAGATGGATCAAACTCAATGTCAAAATCCTCAAATGTTTGTGGTGAGGGATTTTCTGTTGGTTGAAGGGGAATGGTTTCAGATGTTGGAACAACTATAGATTCTACAACAGAAACAAAAGATGTGTTACCTTTCATTTTCGCAGCTTTGGGTGTCCTCTGAGAGGATCCTTCTCCTTCTGCCTTCCTTTTTCTGGATTTCTTTAGCACAACCTCAGGAGCTGGCTTGTGTAGGTCAAGGATGTTGATTTCTGTAATAGTCTCATCTTCCTTCCAGGCTTCAAGGTATCTGACCACAACCTCTGGATAAGCATCTATCTCAAAGAATAGTGGAAAATCCTTCAGAGGGATTCTCCTAGAAGTGATGACCTCATGAGAAGAAATTGTTGGTTCCATCTTAATGCTTTCAATAATCTTCATTTTCTTTAGATTCTTGGCATTCAGTGGTTTCCCAGCAGTTGCTTCCAGAGTGTTAATCTCTTGAGCCTCTGTCAGATGTTCTATCAGCCTATTTTCTGTCAGAATATCTGAAATCAATCTTCCCAGAGGAATCAAATCCCTCTTAGTTCTTTCTTCTTCTCTTGTCTCTTTCACACTTGTTCTCAGATGGTTGAAGAGAAAATATGGAAGATTTATTTTGGTCTTCTTTGTAATGAAGTATAACAAAAACTGCTGATCAATGTTGATGTAATCAGGGGAACTTGTAGGCTTCCTGTGATTGATACATCCCAGAATGATCCTAGCCCAGATTCTGTAATAATCTTTCAAGTCTCTGATCTTGCTGGATGGTTGTCCAGAAGTGAAAATGACCCTAGCAATGGATTTTAGGTCAGAACACTTATCAGCCATATCAATGCATCTAACTCCGCTGCCATTGTATCCAATGAGTTTCCCAATCAAATCTTTTGTAATCATTATCTTCTTCCCCATAACATATGGCGTGACTTGGTGGTTGGATGAAGTAGCATGAATCCAAAACTCTTTAACAAGAACGGCAAAAGTTGGACCCAACAGACGATCAAAGTATCTGTTTCATCCCTGTGCAGTTACATCTTCATATAGATCAAACCCGTTTTCCTGTAAACTCTCAAAGTCGATGATCAATTCATAGAGAACTTCAAGGATGTCGACCAGAGTGAGCAGTGTTCTAATGGGCATCCCCATAATGTTCTGTTGGCGAAGAACCAGGAGCATTGTTGAGATTCTTGAGTCTTGATGAGGATGCCATTGTTCACACAGATTCTTTGAAGAAAAACTGATTGAAAGGGTTTTTGAAAAACTAGAGCAAGAGAAAATATTAAAAGCAGTAAAACGTGAATGAAATAGTAAATTGAGTTTTATAAACACTTTTGAAATGTAATCAGTAAGAAAGAGAAAATAAGTAATGATTATATTGAATTAATGAAACCTGAAATTAGGGGATTTCGTGAGATATTGAACATTTACCAATGAAAAGTGTCTCAATGCATCCAATCAGAGCCTTGGACCCTTCATAATTTAAACGCGTGTTCAGCCTCAGAAGGTAGTTTGTGAGAGGGTGTCAGGTGTTTGATGGTGTGAATTGCACGCCTCTATCCTTGAAATGAAAGGTTCAGATCTTCATAGATAGATTCTGAGGCAACTATACTCCTAACTTTTGAAGACAAGTTGATCAGATGTTACAGAAAACAATAAAATTTTAAGGGTTAGAATATGCAAATAAAACATTTTATTTTGGACACAATTTCATGCTGAGATGTTTCAGAATGAAATTGAATTTATCTTCAAAAAGGGGTTTTATAAACACATCAGCCCATTGATGGTCTGTGTCGATAAATTTTAAAGTGAGAATTCCTTTCTGAATATAATCCCTAATAAAATGATGTTTTATTTCTATATGCTTAGCCCTAGAAAGCAAAATGGGATTTTTGGATAGACAGATGGCAGAAGTATTATCACAGAAGATAGAGATGTTACTCTCAAATATGTTGAAGTCTTCAAGCTGACTTTTCATCCAGAGCATTTGTGTGCTACATCTAGCAGATGCTATGTATTCAGCTTCTGATGTAGACAACACTATTATGGACTGTCTCTTATTGGTCCATGAGATCAGATTGTCTCCCAAAAAATGGCAGCTTCTAGAAATGCTTTTACGCTCTACTGTCTCCAGCAAAGTCAGCATCACAGTATCCTACTAAGCTGTATTCATTGGATTTTCTATAAAACAAACCCAGGTTAGTAGTACCTTTCAGATACTTGAAAATTCGCTTAACTGGTGTTAAGTGAGATTCTCTAGGATCTGATTGGAATCTAGCACATAAATAAATGCTAAATAAAATATCAGGCCTTGAAGCCATCAGATAAAGGAGAGAGCCAATCATACCTCTGTAAATTTTCGGTTCTACCTTTTTACTTACCTCTTCCTTTTCCAGAATGCACGTGGAATGCATTGGAGTCTTTGAGGGCTTACTTTATGAGAGGTCAAATTTCTTCAGAAGTTCTTTGACGTATTTGCTCTGGTGAATTTAAGTTCCTTCTGGAGTCTGGTTTATCTGAATGCCCAGAAAGAATTTAAGTTCCCCCATTAAGCTCATCTCAAATTCTGCCTGCATGCACTTAGCAAATTCTCTTCCCAGAAAAGGTTTAGTAGATCCAAAAATAATGTCATCTACATAAATTTGACAAACTAAAATGTCATTCTTAAATGTCTTACAGAACAAGTTTGTGTCCATTTTCCCTCTGGTGAATTCCTTTTCTAACAAAAAGTTACTTAGCCTTACATACCAAGCTCCGGGAGCTTGTTTCAGACCATAGAGTGACTTATTTAGTTTGAAAACATATTCTAGATGTTTGGAATTTTCAAACCCGGGGGGTTGGTGCACGTATACCTCTTCATCAATGTAGCCATTTAAGAATGCACTTTTGAAATCCATTTGATACAAATTGATGCCAATATTTACAGCAAAAGAGATTAGGAGTCTGATAGATTCTAACCTGGCGACTGGAGCAAAGGTTTCTGTATAGTCTATCCCCTATTGCTGACTATAACCTTGTGCCACCATTCATGCCTTGTTCTGATAACTTCTCCTTGCTCATTCAGTTTGTTTCTAAACACCCACTATGTTCCAATGACGTTGAATCCTTTTGGTTTGGGAACCAGATCCCATATGTCCTTTCTGGTGAACTGGTTTAGCTCCTCCTACATTGCCAGAATCCAGTCATTATCCAAAAGAGCTTCATCAATTGTTGTTGGTTTAATCAGAGATACCAATCCCATGAGGGATTCTTCAGAGTTTCTGAATGTTGATCTTGTTCTGATTGGATCATCCTTCTTTCCCATAATCTTATCTTTTGGGTGAGCTATGCTGCTTCTGGATAACTTTTTCTAGATTTGATCAACAGAAGGTACTGGAACACTTGTGACATTTCCTTTTGAAGTTGTTGGGGCATCTATGTTGGTAACTTCTGATGAGTTGTCTTCAGCACCTGTGAATTCAACTTCTATATCTGCAAAATATTCATTCTACTTTGACTTTTAAGGGTCAAGCTTATCATCAAATCTAAAACTGATTGACTCTTTAACAATCTATGTTTCTATATTGTATACTCTATACCCTCTTGAGCGTTCAGAGTATCCTAACATAATACACTTCTGTGATTTAGAGTCAAACTTGTTCAGATAATCTTTAGTATTCAGAATAAAGCATGTACATCCAAAAGGATGGAAATAAGAAATGTTGGGCTTTCTGTTCTTCCACAATTCATATGGAGTCTTTTCCAGAATAGGTCTTATAGAGATTCTATTCTGAATATAACACATTGTGTTAATTGCTTCTGCCTAGAAGATCTTAGCCATGTTAGTCTCATTGATCATGGTTCTGGCTATTTCTTACAATATTTTGTTCTTTTGTTCTACAACCCCATTTTGTTAGGGAGTTCTAGGACAAGAAAAGTCATGCGAAATGCCTTTTTCACTAAAAAAAATTTCATAAATTTTTATTTTCAAATTCTCCACCATGATCACTTCTGACTTTGACAATTCTAAGATCCTTTTCATTCTGGACTTGGTTACAGAAAGCAACAAACACAGAATGTGACTCGTCCTTGTGTCTTAAGAAATTTACCCATGTCCATCTGATATAGTCATCTATGATCACTAACCCATACTTCTTGCCACTAACAGACGCAGTTTTCACTGGTCCAAATAAGTCTATATGCAGAAGTTCTAATGGCCTAGAGGTGGAAACAAAATTTTTAGCTTTAAAAGCAGGTTTTGCAAATTTGCCTTTCTGACATGCTTCACACAAAGCATCTGAGCTGAACTTCAGATTAGGAAGTCCTCTGACCAGATTGAGTTTGTTAATCTGAGATATTCTTCTCATAGTAACATGCCCCAATCTTCTGTGCCAGACCCATTGCTCGCTGTTAACAGAAAGAAGGCATTTTACATTCTGACTTTTTAGTTCAGAAAGTTTTATCTTATAAATGTTATTTTCCTCTTTCCATTAAACAGGATAGATCCATCTTTCTGACTACCAGCTTTGCATGAATTTTGATTAAAGATTATATCATAACCGTTATCACTTAATTGACTTATGGATAACAGGTTATGCATCAATCCATTAACTAAAAGCACATTATTAATAGAAGGAAGATTACCATTACCTACTGTTCCAGAGCCAATGATATTCCCTCTTTGGTTTCCTCCAAAGCCCACGTAGCCTCCAGGTTTAAGTTCCAGGCTTTGGAACATATGCTTTCTTCCCGTCATGTGTCGAGAGCATCCAGAGTCCAGGTACCATGACTGGTGTTTTAGCCTTGCTACTAAAGATATCTGCTACATATATAATTTTGTCCTTAGGTACCCATATCTTTTTGTGTCCTGGTTTGTTATTTTTACCAAACTTTTGTTTGAATTTTGGTTTGGCAGAATAATCATTGCTAGTGTATTTCAGGTCATGTGTGTGCCCATATGTTAAGTGTGATTTTAGTGGTGTGCGTTTTATTACTAGGTCCATGACATTCTTAGGTGGAGATACCTTACCTCAGTATCCTATTCCTTTTCTACCATTCCTGCTAACTCCATAGATCATCGAAGCCATCTTGCTTCTATCTATGTTTTTAGCCAGAAACTTCTTAAAGCTGTGATCATATTCTTTTATGATTTTATCAGCTCTACTGGGAGCCTTTGAGATTATTTCTTTCTGAGAGTTTTGTAAATCAATTTCTAGTTTTGAAATCTTTTCTTTTAGCTCATAATTTTCTAATCTTAGACTCAAAGTTTCTTTAGAGTCAGAGACAAGATCCCTTTTTAGGTTCTTGAATTTGACTCTGATGTGCTGATATCTTTCCAGATTCTCATTCAGGCTTTCTTCTAGTTCAGCTTTAGTGAAATTAACAGTTAAATCAGGAAATACCTCTTATGTCTGATTCCGAGTCTGACTGAGATGCTTCGTTGTCTTCTGTCATATTAGCCATAATATTAATGTTGGCTCTTTCATCATCTGATTCTGAGTCTGTGTCAGAATTATCTGAATCATCCCATGTTGCCATGAGACTTTTCTTCTTCTCCTTGAAGAACTTCTTTTTGGGCTTCTCCTTCTGAAGCCTTGGACAATCACTTTTGTAGTGCCCCTGTTCATTGCACTCATAGCAGATGATGTCTCTGTTGTTTGACTTTCTGTGACCAGATGAAGCTTCAGATCTTCTATGTCCAGAGGAGGACTCAGACTTTCTGTATCCGGAGGAAGATTAATTCTGATTCCTGGACCTTCTTGAATTCTTGAATTTTCTTTGCCTCTGCTTCCATAACTGATTTACCCTTCTGGAGTGAAGAGACAGTTCGTCTTCTTCTGATGAGGATCCATCAGAGATTTCTTCCATAGCCTGCGAAACCTTAGAATCAAGTTTTTTGTTAGATTTTAATGCTAAAGGCTTACCTTGCTTCCGAGGCTCGTCATCTTCAAGCTCTATCTCATGGCTTCTGAGGGAGCTAACAAGTTCCTCCAGAGATATCTTGTTGAGATCTTTAGCCAGCTTAAGGGAAGTGACCATTGGCCTCCATTGCTTTGGTAGACTTCTGATGATCTTCTTTACGTGATCAGTAGTAGAATACCCTTTGTCAAGAACTCTCAGCCCAGCAAAAAGAATCTGGAATCTTGAGAACATCGCTTCTATGGATTCACTGTCTTCCATCTTGAAAGCTTTGTATTTCTGAATGAGCGCAAGGGCCTTGGTTTCTTTAACTTGTATGTTGCCTTCATGCGTCATTCTCAGAGAGTCAAACATGTTTTTGGCTGTCTCTCTATTTGAGATCTTCTCATATTCTGAGTATGATATGGCACTGAGAAGTATTGTTCTGGCTTTATGATGGTTTCTGAAATCACGTTTTTGCTGGTCAGAAATTCTTTTTCTATCTATCTTCTGACCACTTTCATCCACTGGATGTGTGTATCCATTAATTACCATGTCCCATAGATCAGCATCATGAGCCAGAAAGAAGCTCTCAATTTTGTCTTTCCAGTAGTCAAAATTTTCTCCATCAAAGACTGGAGGTTTGCCGCTGATTATGTCCCTGTCATAATGATATTCATTGATGATGTTTTTGCTTGGTCCCACCATAGTGTTTTTCTAAATCTTGGATCTTGTACTGACACGGTTAAGTGTATGAAATCAGAACCAGGCACTCTAATGCCAATTGAAGAAGTAAAAAACACAAGAAGGGGGGGTTGAATTGAAACTTACAAAAACAAATTCAATAGACTCAATATTTTTATCCTGGTTTGCTTGATCTCAAACTACTCCAGTCCAACTGCCAAGGTGATTTCGCCTCTCTCCAACGAGGACTTAATCCATTAATCAAACAGATTACAAAACTACTTTGACAACTGCCAAAGTCTTCTTGAGTATGACCACAACCTGGTTTATCTCAAGGGACAATATCTTAATCAAAGAACAACTAATTGTGTACTATATGTTTTTCGTTACAAAAACTATCACTATTGTGATGTATTACACAATTTGAGTATATGAAAGAATATGAATATTTGCAGCTTTTTGAGATGTATGAGCAGTCGTTGGTTGAAATCGTAAATGATTTATCCTTTGAGCTTGTTTATATAGGCGTGGAAATCTGTCCAAAATAAAACGTGATAATAGACACTCAATGCACTTTCCATACTGAGAAGATTCTTGTCTGAATGAAGTCGTTGCATATGATACTGTCTTAATTGAAACGTAACGCTTCAGAACTTGGGAATCTTGAATGCTGCTTTACTTTAGAACTTTGATGACTCTGAGATATGAGGATTTGTTGGCACGTTAGACTTATGTTCAGAATCAGAGTATCTTTTACTTTAGCGTAGATTCTGAACATTATTCTTCAAAAAATTCTGATTTTCTCAGCTTGAAAGCTTCTGTGGAATAACTTCTGATGTCGTTTCAGTCAGAACTTCTGTATAAAATGCAACACAAATTTAGAGTGCATATTTTTTCTTTGTGTTTGTTATCATCAAAACTCTAATTAAGGGTTGTTAAGTCAAACTATGTTCTAACAGTTGCATGACTATGTGGAAGTGTTTGCTTGGTTGTATGAAGATATTCCAGGGTTTGATATCGACATTGTAGTTCATCGTCTGCCGACAAAGGAATATTGTACTCCTGTCAAACAAAAAGTCCTTCGCATGAGGCCTGACATGTCTGAAAAGATAAAAACTGAGGGGATGAAACAATTTGACGCAGGATTTCTAGTTTTGAAATATTATCCCCAATGGGTTGCAAACGTGGTTCCAGTGCCGAAGAAAGACATAAAAGTTCGTATGTGCGTAGATTATAGGGGTCTGAATAGGGCAAGTACCAAGGATGATTTCCCTCTAACTTATATTGATGTCTTGGTCGATAACACTGCTCAGCATAAAGTCTTCTCTTTCATGGATGGTTTCTCCGGCTATAATAAAATTAGGATGGCTCCCGAAGACATGGAGAAGACCACTTTCGTTACGCAATGGGGCACCTTTTTCTACAAGGTCATGCCGTTCGGATTAAAGAATGTAGGGGCAACATATCAAAGGGCTATGATAGCTTTGTTTCATGACATGATCCATCATGAGATAAAGGTATATGTGGATGATATGATTTCAAGATCACAAATCAAAGAGGAAAAATCTCGATCACCTATACAAGCTATTCGAGAGGCTGAAAAAGTACAAGTTGAGGTTGAACGCTAATAAGTGCACATTCAGAGTACGATCTGGAAAGCTTCTAGGTTTTGTTGTCAGTGGTAAAGGCATCGCATTTGATCCTGCCAAGGTAAAGGCCATCTAAGAAATTCCAGTCCCCCACTCTAAAAATGAGGTTAGAGGATTCTTGGGTCGTCTTAACTACATCTCCCGCTTCATATCTCACTTAACTGCTACTTGTGAGCCAATCTTCAAACTCTTGAAGAAAGATCAAGTAGTCAGATGGAATGATGAATGCCAAGCTGCCTTCAACAAAATAAAAGAATATCTGAAAGAACCTCCTATTCTCCTGCCTCCAGTTGAAGGAAGGCCATTGATCATGTACTTGACGGTGCTAAAGATTTCTATGGGGTGTGTTTTGGGCCAACATGACGAGTCTGGCCAAAAAGAGCATGCTATTTACTACCTGAGCAAAAAGTTTACCGACTTTGAAACCAGATATTCACTGCTCGAGAAAACATGTTGCACTCTGGAATGGGGTGCTTGCCGGCTAAGACAGTATATGTTGACTCATATCACTCTATTGATTTCTAAGATGGACCCTACCAAGTACATCTTCGAGAAACTCGCTTTTCCAGACGAATAACTAGATGGAAAATGATCTTGATTGAGTACGATATTCAATACACAATGCAAAAGGCCATCAAGGGAAGTGTATTAATAGATCATTTGGCCCATCAAGCTGTTGATGATTATCAATCTATGAACTTTGACTTCCCGGATGAGAATATCATGCTAGTGACCGACTGCGCGAAACCTGGACCGTATGACGGACATGAACAAGGATCCCGATGGACTATGATCTTAGATGGGGCTTCCAACGCTTTGGGTAACAGAATTGGTGTTGTGATAATCTTCCCTGTAGGTTACCACATTTCTTTCACTGCCAGACTATGATTTGATTGTACGAACAACATGGCTGAGTACGAAGCATGCATTTTGGGTATGAAGGCTGGCATTAATTTTAGGATCAAGCATTTGAATATGTTTGGGGATTTCGCTCTAGTGATTAGTCAAGTAAAAGGAGATTGGGACAGTAAGCACCCTAATCTCATCCCTTACAAGGAGCTTGTGCTATCTCTGATTCCTTACTTCGAAGAGGTCACATTTGAACACTTCCCTAGGGAAGAAAATCAGCTGGTTGACGCCTTGGCAACAATGTATTCCATGTTCAAAGTCAAATAGGACAATGAAGCTCCTATGATTACAATCGAAAGATTTGGCGAACCTGCGTACTACTATGAGCTCGACACTGAGACAGAAAAGCCATGGTGCCATGAGGTGAAGAGATACCTTGAAGCACAAGAGTACCCTGAAGGAGCATCCATCAATGACAGAAAGTTCTTACGAAGATTTTCATCTAAATTCTTCCTAAGTAATGGAATCTTGTACAAACGCAACCATGATTCTACTCTACTCCGATGTGTGGACAAGAAGGAGTCAGAGGAAATTATGAAAGACATGCATGATGGTCTCTTTGAGACTCACTCTAGCGGACATACTATGGCCAAGAAAATCCTGAGAGTTGGTTACTATTGGTCAATAATGGAGACTGATTACCATCACCACTCAAGAACTTGCCACAAATGCCAAATCTATGCTGAGAAGGTCCATGTGCCTCATATCCCTCTGAACATCATGACCGCTCCGTGGCCATTTGCAATGTGGGGAATTGACATGATTGGAGAGATCAAACCCACTGCTTCCAATGGACATTTCTTCATTCTTGTCGCTATTGATTATTTCACCAAATGGGTCGAAGCCGCCTCATTTCCCTCAGTCACAAAGAGCATGGTAGCCAGGTTCATTAAACACAACCTCATCTGCCACTATGGTATCCCCGAAAGGATCATCACTGGTAATGGTACTAACCTCAACAATGCTATGATTACATAACTTTGCACTCAGTTAAAAATCAAGCATCACAATTCTTCTCCTTATAGACCTAAAATGAATGGCGCAGTAGAAGCAGCCAACAAAAACATTAAGAAGATTATGCAGAAGATGGTAGTAACCTACAAAGACTGGCATGAGATGTTACCGTTTTCTCTTCATGTCTATCATACTTCAGCTTGAACATCAACTGAGGTAACTCCCTTTTCTTTGTTCTATGGCATGGAAGTTGTTCTACCAGTGGAAGTTCAGATTCCCTCATTAAGGATTATGAATGAGACAGGCCTAGGCGAAGACGAATTCATTCAGACAAGATTGGATCAGTTGAACCTGATAGATGAAAAGCGACTGGTTGTCGTTTATCATGGTCAGATGTACCAAAAACGTATGATCAAGGCTTTCAACAAAAAGATCAGGCCTCGAATATATCAAGCTGGTAACTTGGTAATAAACCGCATCATTCTTCCACAAGGAGACCCCATGGGAAAATGGAGTCCCACCTACGAAGGGCCATTTGTTGTCAAGAGATTATTCTCTGGTGGTGCCATGATGCTGACTACCATGGACGGTAAAGACTTCTCACATCCTATGAACACGGACATAGTTAAAAAATACTACGCATAAGAGACCCGCTAGGTTGACACACCTAAACAAGATAAGGGCATCCCGGAAAACCAAAAGGTTTGGGAAAAAATTAGGGGTATATGCAAAAGATTGTACAGTTGGCAAGTTGAAAACCCAAAAGGGTGACTTGGGCAAAAATGGGTATCCTGGTGGGCTGAAAACACGAAAGGGCGGTCCAGGAAAAAGTTAAGGATTAAAAGCGTATGACTATGTCCCATGGGATCACCACAATCAACTTTATTACCAAGGTCCGAGTTCAAGCGGTCCAAGATCAGTCCAATCAATTTCTGTCAACGACAAGGGGCATTCAAAGACATTGGGGTAATAGTAGAGTCGAAACGCAATGATATCACTTCCACATGGCTATTATCTTTGTTTTCAATTTTGTTTTCCTTTTGACAAGTTCCTCTTACTAGGATCTCCGTCTCTTTGTACAAAAACGCCTATTCATGGGCAAAATATCAATACAAATATACTTTGAAGTGCAAACTTTCTATTTTTGTTTTGAATACAAAAATGTCCAATGACTAAAATTGAACGAACATATGCATGTGAACATGATTAAAACTATTTGGCACATGTGTCCTGCTAAGAAGAAACAAGCATCTCTTTAATGTATATGGAACATCCACACAGAGTTATTTCATTAGCATTATCCCCACAAGGACGGCTACAATAAACCAATCTCCAACAGAGTTGCCCATAAAGTCTCTTTGCATAGGTTGATCCCCAACCAGAGTCTCAATCTCTTGACAGCTCTCTCCCCATCTAAGTTAGTCCTAAAAGAAGAATCCTTATGGATCTCTTCCTAAAAGTACTCACCTCGTCAGCGGTTTGTCAAGTATTCCTCAACAGGGTTTATTTCTTCAACAAGGTTTATTTCCCCAGCAGGGTTTATTTCCCCAGCTAAATTTGTCTACCCCGGTTGAGTCTATCCTCTCCAGGTTGAGTTTGCCTCTCAGACTATTACAAATTAGAGGACCACAACCCCTAATCCCTAGTAAAGTCACCAACAAAGTCATTGTTATCTCCAAAAGTTGATGTGAAGCCTGGAATCTGACCAGATAACAGTTTTAACTTCAGTAAGTTGTTATGAAGCCTGGGTCCGACCAGATAACAGTCAACTTCATTCGTTCAAAATACTATAAAGCTTGGACCCGACCAGATAATAGTGAAACTTTTCAAATACTATGAAGCCTGGACCTGACCAGATAATAGTGTAACTTTTCAAATACTATGAAGCATGGACCCGACCAGATAATAGTACAACTTTCAGTCATTATGAAGCCTAGACCCGACCAGATAATAGTGTGACTTTTCAAATACTATGAAGCCTGGCCCTGACCAGATAATAGTATAATTTTCAGTTACTATGAAGCCTGGACCCGACTAGATAATAGTTAACTTCTCAAAACACTATGAAGCCTGGATCTGACCAGATAAAAGTTTAACTCTTCGAGATATTGAAGAACCTGGACTCAACCAGACAAGGGTTTAACTTCTTTTCCCCAGTAGAGTTTGCCTCTACCCCAGCAAGTTATTGTGAAGCCTGGACCCGACCAGATATCAGTTCATCTTTATCTTTCCAAGCGAGTTATTGTGAAGCCTGGATCCGACAAGATAGAAATTAACTTTATTCC
Organism: Vicia faba; assembly: GCA_948472305.1. Taxonomy (NCBI): domain Eukaryota; kingdom Viridiplantae; phylum Streptophyta; class Magnoliopsida; order Fabales; family Fabaceae; genus Vicia; species Vicia faba. Next base: position 1,164,302,211 of record OX451735.1, on the reverse strand, counting down.
CTCAGAAATTCATTGTGAAGCCTGGAATCTGACCAGATAACAACTAGTTTCAAGCAAGTTACTGTGAAGCCCTGATCCGACTAGATATCAGTTCAACTTCATCTTTTCAAGTAAGTTATTATGAAGCCTGTATCCGACCAGATAGAAATTAACTTTATTCCCTCATGTGATACGGTGGCAGAACCGACAGTTTAATACTAGTTTTGTGTTTTTTGTTCGCAAATGTCGCGGTAAGCAAGAGTCGCAATCGACTTTTATTTTATCCAACAAAGGAAAGGGTGAAAAGAACAGAAAAAGACCTTTTTTAGAGATTTTTGAGTAAGGGGGGTAGATTATGGAAAGGGAAGGTGTTAGCACCCTTTCCATCCATGGTTTTCCATGGGCTCTTAGGTGCTTGCTCATTTTTGAAATTGCTTTTAAAAAGCTTTGAAAAATACCTTAGTGCGGCGATTCACTTTATGGTAACTCTTGTATTAGTCCACAAGAGTGTGATAAAGCATTTTGAAAACTTTTGTTTTAAAAGTATTTGAAAGTGTGTAAAAGGATTGTTTGAGCAACTACCTAATAGTTATCTACCTACTCGAAAAAAGGACTGTTCTTTTCATCCTATCATTTAGACCGTGTTATCCTACTATTAGTGAGTATGTAACCCTAGTCGTTGGATGTTGAGGGACTATCGAAAGGGAAGTAATGGTCATTGAAGGCAACATGTAAGGATACCTTAGCATTTTGAAGGGACTATCATCATAAGATCATTTCTCGTAGGCAACTCGAGGGACATTTAGGGACCATGATCTTTATGATGATTTTAAACTGAGGGTCTTTGTTAAGTGTATCCCTATGCTCGAGGGACATGACCATTGTTTCAAAGGCAACCAAGTGAGGTAATACCCTAGGGGTTCAAGTTTACAAAAGTGTGCTTTTTTTAGATATATTTATCTTGAATTTAGTGATCTATTGATTAATTACTCATACATGCCTAGGTTGCTAGCAATTTATATACAGGCATATAAAACATAAAAGCAAGAAATAGAGGCCCTAAGCTATTACAAGACTTTGGTGTAGATATATAAGGAACTGACTGAAAATAAAATGCAGAAATAAAACCCTAATTAAGCTATTATAAACTGGGTGCAGTTACATCAATAGTAAAAATTAATCGTACGGCAAAACTAATTACGCGTAAGAATAAGAAATTGCAATAAGTTTGAAACCCTAAAAACCTAATTTGATCATTGAAAATATCTTTGGGATTTCTTTGAAAAAAGATTTGAAGTTTTACCTAATTTTCTAATTAATTTTAATTAATGAAACAAATTAAAATTGATGAAATTAATTAATTTACAAAAATTAATTTATTAAAAAACTAAATCCTATTTTTTTTGAGGTTGATTTTATGGTTTTATGAAAAATTGATTTAGACAAAATAAATAATTAATTTAAACAAAACAAAGGGAAATATAATAAGTCTGAGGGGTGTAAACCCAGGTTGGAGAGTGCACGCTGAATTTCTGCTCAAAGCCCAATCCAGTTGGCCCATAACTGCATGGGATCCAATGTGACTGTGCCAGGAGTGTCCACCATGGGGAGCTTCATTTGGATTATTGGATCTGGGAATTGATTGATCCAAAGATGAGGATCTGGGGGCCTATGATGTGCACGCTTGGAATGGAGGCATTGAATCTGCATAGAAATATTAAGAAAAATAACATGTAGGAGGCAGGGATCGAACCCCTGACCTCCTACACACACGCACTAAAAAGCCTTTCCCTTTGCCACCGAGCCAATTGTTAAATCGTTAACATAAACAAACAACATATATTATATGTGATGAAAAGTCAATGGTTGTAATAAAAACTTGCAAGAATTCAAAAGGGCCCCTCAGGTTTTGACACGTAGTCATCTTCTTCGTTGAGACTGTCATTTTAGCCTAAAGGTTTTACCTACAGGCGGCGTTCTAGATACAAACATGCACATCTCAAAAATAATAATTACGTAATATAAATTCAAATCAAATATGCAGATCGATTGGGTTTGGTATCATGAGTACAATGGTACTCATCGTTTGTCCTGATTTTGCCTGAAACGAAAGACCCTAAAAAAAACCTTGAAACCCTAACCATGGTATTCAATCAAATATGAATCAAAACATATATTTAATCATGCAGATATGTTCTAAATAATCATATAAACATGACTATATATTTAAAAATCATTGATCATGCATATATTTCAAAGACCAATTTCAAGAAAAAGTGCAAATTGTGATACCTGTGTTGATCGTTCCTGGATGTACTGATGTGTGAGAGTGATTTAGAAAGCTTCTAAATACGCCTAAGAATGGATTGCAGTCTTTGAAATTCTTTGAATCTCCCTCTAGAGCAAAACTCGATCAACATTTTTTGTCAAAATTCTGGACAGTCTTGTGTGTTCTACACGGCCCAAAAAATTCCTCTTCTTTGATCAGGGTTTGTTATGTATATATAGTAGAATGAATTAGGTTAACAAAATTGAACTGAATCTTGAAGATTGAGTAAAAAGATTTTATTTACCTTGCATATTTTATTTCTAAAATGGCCAAGTCTTTGTGTTTTTATTCCAATGTGTTTTCTTCTATTTGCTAGCCTGTTTTACTCTTCCTTTGATTGAGAAAATCTTCTTTCAATTGTGGACTTTCTGGCTTGTTTTGGAACAAATCCCAGCTTCATTCCTTCGAATGCCTTCCTTTCCAGCCTTACTTCAATTCGATCTAATCAGGACTTTCCTCATTAGTACCTTGCTCTCTTTGATGGTCCTGACTTCGAATTATGCCAGCTTCAGTACTAAAGCTCCTTCAATTGGACCATCCTTTGCTTCGATTTCCTTTTTAAAGAGAAGTCTCTAGTTGAATCAGCTCTTGTGGCATTATGACCCAACAATGTAAGACTCTGGCCTGGACATATTTTTAGAGTGCCCTCTTGATGGCCTCTTTCGAATGGCCTGGAGGGAGTTCTTCGAAGGGTCCTTGTCCAAGTACCAATTGAAGGGTATTTATTGGAACATCAAACTAAGAGTCATTTTCTACGCCAATCGAAAGGCTTTGACACAATGCCCATCGAAGGGCTTGTCATGAGGCCAATCAAAAGGCCTTTTGTAGATAACAATCGAAGGACGCTATGTAGATGGTAATCGAAGAGCGCTATATAGATGGAAATTGAAGGACATTATATAGATGGTAATCGAAGAGCATTTTGGAGATGCCAATCGAACGACATTTAGTAGGTGCCAATCGAAAGGAACTTTGGAGATGCCAATCGAAAGGCACTTAGTAGTTGCCAATCGAAGAGCCTCATTAACAGGCCAGTCGAAAGAAACTTGGAAACAGGCCAATCGAAGGAAACTTGGAAACATCATTTTAAAAATTTCCTTGTCTTTAGGCAAAGGTTTGTAACCACCTATGCAAGAAGAAAATCTTAGAAAAATATGAAAGGGAAGATTTTGGGGTACAACAGCTGCCCCTGTTCAATCTTCTTAAACCTGAGGATGTAGATTGGCTAGTCTGCCTTTCGTGATCGGAAGGTGGAAGATGATTGAACACTAAAGTTCCCAGAAATTTGAACTCGTTGGAGATGATACTTGACTGTGTAGATAGTATTGGGAATGGGCTTATAGATGCCATTTGGAAAAGATGGCGGAAGATCGTCGGAGATGGGCTTAAAGATGCCATCGAAATGTGACAGAGAGTCGTCGGAGATGGGCTTAAATATGCCATCCAGAACAATGTTGATTTCATGAGATATCCCTTTATAGGAACTCCTGCTCTTGCTGTTTAGAGAGGACTCCGTTGAGGAATGTTGGTCTCTATTTTGGAACATGGAGTTTTATGAGCTTCAATTGTCCGTTACTCTACTGGGGAGTCATCATTTGATTGGAGAGATGGAAATGAACTATTATCTAGTCAGAATCCAGGCTTTACAGTGACTTGCTGAGGATAATAAGGCTAACTGCTATTTGGTCGTGCTCCAAGCTTCACAGTGACTTACTGGGGGAGATGAGATTAAACTGTTATCTGGTCAGGATCCAGGCTTCAGTGTCTTGAATTGTTGATTGACTATTATCCGGTCAGTTTCCGAGCTTCATAGCTTCTTTAAATGGAATAGAAATCTTAGTATCGATTTGACTGGACCAGAGAAAGGTCTTGGATTATTTTCAACTGGGATAGAAATCTTAGTATCAATTTGACTAAACCGGAGAAAGGTCTCGGATTAGCTTTGACTGGCATAGTAATAAGGAGAATCTTAGTAGCGATTCAACTGACTTAGACGAGAATCTTGGAATATCTTCCATTGGCATAGTAATTAGAGAGATCTTAGTGTTGATTTGTCTGACCCAGAGAAAATCTTAGGTTAACTTTGACTGGAATAGTAATCAGGAGAATCTTAATAGCGATTCAACTGACCCAGACGAAAGACTTGGTACATCTTCCACTGGAATGGTAATCAGGGACATCTTAGTGTCGACCTGTCGGACCTAAGGAAAATCATGGGTTAACTTTGACTGGCATGGTAATCAGGAGATTCTTAGTAGCGATTCAACCGACCCAGACGAAAGTCTTGGAATATCTTCCACTGGAATGGTAATCAGAGAGATCTTAGTGTCGACCTGTCTGACCCAGGGAAAATCTTGGGTTAACTTTGACTAGCATAGTAATCAGGAGAATCTTAGTAGAGATTCAACTGACCCAGACGAAAGTCTTGGTACATCTTCCACTGGAATGGTAATCAGAGAGATCTTAGTGTCGATATGTCTGACCCAGGGAAAATCTTGTGAGGACATCCTTCTGAGGAAAATCCTAGAATAGTCCTTGGTTAGACGTAGCTTGTTGATTTAATCTTTTCCCTGAAAGGTAAAAGTTAGTCGTATGCAATGTCATGATGTATGAAATGCATTGTGATGATGTTCTCAAACTAAATGAGATTGTGTTGTATGCAATATGTATGCGCATGCCATGATGTATGAATATGGGATGCTATTAAGGTATTTCTTAATCGGGGAAAATAAATCCCGGACTGCTGCTGAAAAGTATTAGGAAGCCGAATTCTTCATTTCCGCTGGGGATGGTGAATGGAGATGACTATGCTGGGGATTTACTCCTATCTGTTTACGAATATTCTACCGGGGAGAGACTCTTCCTGAGAATAACCCTGCGGGGGAATAACTCTGTTTGAGAAAGGAGATGCTTTGCTGGAAGATTTTGTCGATTCGAAGAAATAAACTCCACTGGGGGATGAACTTTCGTATCTGGAGAAATGAACTATGTTGGGGATTGAGTTTCCGCATTCAGAGAAATAAACTCTGCTCGGGAAAAGGCATTAAAAACCGTTTGTGATTATAAAACTCAGTTGGGGAATATAGATATCGGCTTTCTGAAGAAACTTGGCTGGGGAAAATAACTCCTGTTTGGGAAAGCAAAGGTCAAAACCTTTGGTTGCATCTACTCTGTAGGGAGTGTAGACGTCATGGGGTGCATGTAGTGGTGACTTTGTCTCAAAACTGTCTCTGCCCTTGTACCTGCTGGAAGGAGTAACTGTCGGACTTACAAATTGTATTTTAGACTCTGCCCCGTTCCTTAAGTCATGAGCAATTGTCCTTCTGTTTCTTATGCAAATATTTGTGAATAGAAATCATATTCAAATGTATATGTCAAGAATAAGTCATTGGATGTTTTTGCAAAAGAAAACAGAAAAAGAAAAACAAATGGTTTTGTAAAAATGACTTGTATTAATTTCTGAAGTTTGCCTATAACAGGCGTTGTGTACAAAGAGGCTGACGTTCTAGTAGGAGAATGCTGCCGTGAGAGTAAAGACTATACAAAATAGTGTACAAAGAGAAGAAAACAGTTATGTGTAATAATCCCATTGAGTTTAGATTCTGCTATTGCCGTTATGTCTTCGAGCGTCTTATCACCTTGCTACTTGTCTGAAGCTGGCTAGATTGATCGGTGTCGTTTGAGCTTGATAGTTGATACTGAAGTCTGGTTGCAACGTGATCCAATGGGACATAGTGATATGCTTCAAATCCCTAACTTTTTCCTGGACCTCCCTTTCGGGTTTTCAGTCCACTGGGATACCCTTTTTTTTCCAAGCCGCCTTTTCAGGTTTTCGACTTGCCGGGTGTACAAATATTTTTGTTTTCATCCCTAATTTTTTCCCGATCCCTTTTGGTTCGCCGGGAAGCCCTTATTTTTGCCTAGGCCAGTCAACTTAGCGGTTCTTATTCATGCGTAGTATTTTTTCATTATGTTCGCATTAACAGGGTGAGGAAGGTCGTCATCATCCATGGTGGTCAGAATCATGGCTCCACCCGAGAATATGCTTTTGATCACAAATGGACCTTCGTGTGTGGGAGTCCATTTTCCCATGGGATCACCTTGCGGCAGTATGATGCGCTTGATCACTAGATCCTCGATTGATATACTTGACATCTGACCTTTTTGTTGAATGCCTTAATCATCTGTTTTTGATACATTTGACCATGACAGACAGTAGTAAACCTTTTCTCATCAATCAAATTCAGTTGATCAAGTCGAGTCTGTATCCAATCATCTTTGTTCAAACCCTCATATTTCATGATTCTCAGAGAAGGGATCTAGACCTCGATAGGCAGGATAGCCTCCATGCCATATACCAGAGATTAGGGTGTTTCCCCTGTCGACGTTCGTGCGGAAGTGAGATAACCACGAAGAGCAAATGGTAACATCTCATGTCAGTCCTTGTATGTCACTGTCATCTTCTGTATGATTTTCTTAATGTTTTTGTTAGCATCCTCCACAATGCCATTCATCTTCGGCCAGTAAGGGGAAGAATTATGGTGCTGGATCTTGAATTATTTATAGAGTTTGGTGATCATCGTGTTGTTGAGATTCATACCATTGTCATTGATGATTCTCTCTAGCACACTGTATCGACAAATCAGGTTGTGCTTGATAAACCGCACCACAACATTCTTGGTAATAGAGCAAAAGAGGCAGCTTCAACCCACTTCGTGAAGTAATCAATTGCCACCAGAATCAAGCGATGCCCATTGGAAACGGTAGGTTTAATCTCTTCGATCATGTCAACACCCCCACATTGCAAAGGGCCAAGGGACCATCAAGACGTTCAATGGAACCGGAGGTACATGCACCTTATCAGCATAGATCTGGAATTTGTGACAAGTTCGGGCATGCTGATAGCAGTCTGCTTCCATAGTGGACCAATAGTATCCTACTCGTAGGATCTTTTTAGCCATGGTATGTCCACTAGAATGGGTTCCAAAGGCACCTTCATGTAAATTTGTCACGATCCTCTTTGCTTCGCTCTTGTCTATGCATCGAAGTAAAGTAGAGTCATGGTTGCGCTTGTAGAGGATTCCATTATTGAGGAAGAACTTTGTGGCGAACCTTCTCAGAAACTTCTTATCATTGACAGATTCCCCTTCGGGATACTCTTGAGCCTCGAGATACCTCTTCACTTCTTGAAACCAGGGTTTGTCTGCTACTCCTTCAGTGTCGATCTCGTAGCAGTAAGCTGGTTCATCCAACCTCTCGATAGTGATCCTAGGATCCTTGTTCTCCCACTTGACCTTGAACATAGATGACATGGTAGCTAACGCGTCCGCTAATTGATTCTCTTCCCGGGGGAAATGTTCAAAGGTGACCTCTTTAAAGTGTGGAAACAGTGACAACATATGTTCTTTGTACGCGATGAGATTCGGGTGCTTCGTATCCCACTCTTCTTTGATTTGACTTATTACCAAGGCTGAATCCCCGAAAATGCTCAAGAACTTGATCCTGAGGTCAATAGAAGCTTTGAGACCCATGATGCATTCTTCATACTCCGCCATGTTGTTGGTACAATTGAAACATAATCTAGCGGTGAAAGGAGTATGACTGCCTTCAGGAGATATAATTATAGCTCCAATTCCATTGCCGAGTGCGTTCAAGGCTCCATCAAAAACCATAATCCATCAGGATCCTTCTTCAGGTCCTTCATACGGTCCAGGTTCTTCATAGTTAGTCACTAACATAATATTCTCGTCCGGGAACTCACAATTCATGGACTGGTAGTCATCCACGGCCTGATGAGCCAAATGATGAGCTAGTACAATTCCCTTAATTGCTTTCTGGGTTGTGTATTGGATATAATACTCAGTCAAGATCATTTTCCATCTTGCTATTCTTCCGGAGAGTGCGGGCTTCTCGAAGATGTACTTGATCGAATCCATCTTAGATATTAGCAAAGTAGTGTGGGTCAACATATACTGTCTCAATCGGCGAGCAACCCATGCCAAAACGCAGCAATTTTTCTCGAGCAGCGAGTATCTTGTTTCACAGTCAGTAAACTTTTTGCTAAGGTAGTATATTACGTGCTCTTTTCGACCAGACTCGTCATACTACCCCAACACACACCCCATTGAATTATCTAACATTGTTAAGTACATTATCAAAGGTCTTCTTCAATTAGAGGCATTAGAATTGGTGGTTCTTGAAGGTATTCATTAATTCTTTCGAAGGCATTCTAGAATTCGTCATTCCATTTTACCACTTGATCTTTTTTCAGGAGCTTGAAGATCGACTCACAAGTAGCAGTTAGATGGGAAATGAACATGGCTATGTAATTCAATCGTCCCAAAAATCCCCTGACCTCCTTCTCAGTGCAAGGATCCGGCATCTCTTGTATAGCCTTTACTTTTGCAGGGTCTACCTGAATGCCCTTGTCACTGACAATGAAACCTAGCAGTTTACCAGACCTTACCCCGAAGGTTCACTTGTTTGGATTCAACCTCAGCTTGTATGTCTTCAACCTATCAAACAGCTTTTGTAAATGATCAAGGTTCCCTTCCTCAGTTTGAGACCTGGCTATCATGTCATCCACATATATCTATATCTCATGGTGAATCATGTCATGAAATAAGGCGACCATGGCTCGCTGATAGGTTGCCCTGACATTCATTAATCTAAACGATATCACTTTGTAGCAGAAAGTGCCTCATTGCGTGACGAAGGTTGTTTTCTCCGTGTCTTCGGGTGCCATCTTGATCTAATTGTAAGCAGATAAACCATCCATGAAGGAAAAGATCTTGTACTGTGCGGTTTTGTCCACCATAACATCGATGTGGGGGAGCGGAAAGTCATCCTTGGGGCTCGCCCTGTTCAAATCTCTGTAGTCCACACACATCCATACCTTACCGTATTTTTTAGGCACCGGAACTACGTTGGCCACCCATTGGGGATAAGAGGTGACGGCTAAGAAACCAGCGTTGAAATGCTTCATAACCTCTGCTTTGATCTTCTCTGACATTTCAGGGCGCATGCGATGGACCTTCTGCTTTACTGGAGGGAAATCTTCTTTAGTTGGCAGACGGTGAACCACAATATCTGTATCCAGTCCCAACATGTCTTCATATGACCAGGCGAAGATCTCGACATGATCATGCAACATTTATATCAACCGTTGTTTGACATTAAGCCCCAGATTTACGTCGATCTTGACTTCTTTTCTTTCTACCTTTGTGCCCAAGTTTATTGTCTCAATTGGCTCTTCATAAGGCTATATAGCCCTTTCTTCCTTCTGTAACAGTCTAGCAAGTTATCCAGGTACCTCATAATCTTCCTCACCTTCGTCCCCGACTTGGTTGGTCAGATTTTTGAAGTTATAACTAGCAATAGAAGAACTGTTATCAATGGGATCCAGAGTAGATATGGATCTGCAGTGTGATATGTGAGTGTGTGTAAGAGCATAGTTGTATAGATAAAGTAAAAGTAGAAAAGAAAAACAGAGAGCGCAAAATTTGTATGCATAAACGTCCAATGCTTTATTAATGCCATATGAAAGTGAAACATGATAACCCTCACAAATAAACTGATGTGCCTCGTGTAATACACATGGCCATAAAGTTATATTGTTTATTACATATCCAAAAAAAAACAAGAAAGGCAATTACTTCTAAACAAAAGTAATCGGTACAAAATATTTTTTCGTCCAGTTACTGGGTTCACCATTGGTAGTAGGGAAGATCCAGTTATCCATGTCATTGTCACCGTCTCCGTCTTCTACAGCATTGACCCCGTGATTGCTGATGCGTAGGGGAGGTCTTCCAACAATAGCACGTGGAACAGCCCTTTGAGCCCCTGAAGAGAAACTCAAACCAAATTTATCAGACTTGTACGAAATATTAGGGAGCTGACCCCAAATGGTAGACCCACCTTCTTCGACAACCATTTTTGCATCCTTGAGAGAAGCCACCTTCAAGGGAGTTATGGTGATCTTCGGCACATTGGTAACAGTTTCAGTTGGAGCCAGAGTCTGAGGTACATCTTCGAATTTCTAGCAAGGAGTCTCGATGAACTCGCCATCCATTTCTACATATCATAAGGAATTCAGGTGACTGACCATGTATTCTTCTTCACCGTGTACAATGACAATTTTCGCTTTGACCGGGTATTTCATCATCTGATGTAGAATGGATGTAACAGCTCCAGCCCCATGTATCCAATGGAAGCCCAACAAACAAGAATAAGATGGCCTGATATCCATCACATAGAAGGTAGAGCCGAAAGTATGAGAACCAACCTTGATGGGGACGTCCACCTCCCCGTGCACCATTCTCTTTGAACCGTCAAAAGCCCTCACTACAATATTGTTAGGCTTCAAAGTCAAATCTTTACAGTCTAGTCTATCCAGGGCATCTTAGGCAGCATATTTAACGACGAACCAGTATCTACAAGGACATGGGCTAAAGTTGTTCCCTTGCATTCGATAGAGACGTATAACGCATCATTGTGCTTCCTCCCTCTAGGAGTCAAATCAGTATCAGAAAATTCCAAACCGTTATCAGCCGTCAAACTAGCCACACAATCTTCAAATTGGTCAGCAGAGGTTTCCCGGGGCACATGGGCAGTTTTCAGGAACTTCACCAGAGTCTTCGCATGAGCTTCAGAACACAACAACAAGGCTAGCATAGAGATATTTGAAGGGGTCTTCCCCAGCTGTTCGACCATGTTGTAGTCGCTTTTCTTGATAATTTTCAAAATTTCTTCCATTTCTTGCTTGGAAGCCTCTGGGATAGATATTGAATGTGCCTTCGACTGGACAGGATCAACCTTCTCGGAAACCTGGTCTTCATCATCCAACCAATCTTGCTTGACACCGTGGTAGTAGACTTCACCCCCATAGTTCCAAGGAACAGTTTTATCCAAGGAGTATGGGATTGGCCCTGGCCTAGTAATTATCAGTGGAGTAGTCTTCGGAACAGATGTAATCCTGATGGGTCTTTTAGTGGAGACCCTGGGAGGATTGGTGGAAATGTTTATTATTGAAACATCTTTGCAAGCAATAGTTGGGACGGGATTCTTCTCAATCAAAATCTCTCTATCATCCATCAGGCGCTGAGCACCTGCCTTCAACAAATGACAACCAGTCGGTAGAGATAAACAGAAGTGGCAACCTTCACCACATCCCGGAAATAAACTGGCTTTCAATAAGTTCCACTTAATGGTCAAGAGAGGAGTAACAAGCTCTTCAACAGTAGTAAAAAACATAACATCTTCAATAGCGTTAACACCACGCCCATGCTTGGGCATAGGAGCGGTGATAACATTTGGAATTTCGGGGGCGTCAAATTCAATTTCCTTCGCCTCGATAGGGTCTTGTACCCTGTTTTTCAAAGCCCAACAGTCATTTGTATCATGCCCTGGACTTTCTGAATGATAAGCACATGGGCATTTGGATTGTAGCGGGGAGAGGTAGTGTTGGGATTCTTTGGTGCTTCCCGCAGGGTTACCAGATTAGACTTCAATAGATGAGGCAAAACTTGACATAAAGTCATATTTATCCGGGTGAACTGTCTTACTGGCTTTTCTGTTCTCTGCTGATTATTCCTCTGTTGAGTGGGTGCAGGCTTAGGGATCATGACAGCCCCTACCGTTGGATGGTGTTCAGTTTTGTCCTCATTCTTTTGATTGTACACAGCACTAACCTCTTTCTTCCCAGCAAATGGCTTCCTTACGGCACTTGAGGATGCTTCCTTTTGGATCTTACCACTTTTAATTCCAGCTTCCACTCTTTCCCATGTCAAGATTAATTTAGTAAATCCGACTGAGTAACTCCCAATTAGGTGATTAAAGAATGGACCAGATAAGGTTCCCATAAACATATCCACTAACTCCCTATCAGATAGGGGAGGATGGACTCTTCCTGCTAAGTCCCTCCACTTCTGAGTGTAGTCTTTGAAGCCCTCGCCCAAACCCATAGCCATACTTTGGAGTTGAGTACGGGTGGGAGCAAGGTCTGCATTATACGGATACTGCTTATAGAAAGCAGCGGCCAGGTCTTCCTAATTATGGATTTTGGCCCTCTCCAGCTGATAGAACCAATCTAGCTGAGTTCCGGATAGACTATCTTGAAATAAATGGACCCATAAGTCTCTGTCAGCAGTGTGAGGCTGTATCTTCCTCACATAAGATCAGAGGTGCATCTTAGGACACGAAACCCCATCGTACTTAGAAACACTGGTGCCTTGAACTTTGGCGGAATAACAATCCCATACACTAAACCCAGCTCTTCAAAGTCCAGCCCAGGCACTTTCTGAATCTCCATTACACTCATATGCTCTTCCAATTGTTTGTACTTTTCATTAGCCGGAGGATATTGCTCTTCATTGTTATTATTATCATTATAGATTCCCCCGGACTAAGGTCTTCCTCTCTTGTCTCACCCTTTTGGTTCTCTCCTTCCTTGGATGAAGAGGTCAGATCAACCATTTGCTTCAACGATCCCTTGAATCTTCTTCCCAGATTTACCACACCAGCTGTCCTTCTTGGCTTCTTGGTCTTGTCTTTAACAATCAGGGCTTTCAGTTTCTCTTGCCCTTTGTCTAGAGCCATGATCATCTGTTGGAATTGTTCATTCTGAGTCTGTAAGTCCTTCATAGTTTGTTTGAGAGCCATGGCTGAAATAAACAGCGAAGAGGATGAGAAACCTGCTTTGACACCTGTTTATGCAATGATATGTATGATATGTATATGCAATGATTTCAAGGATTTTGGGAAATTTAAATTTGCGAACCAAAATGAAACAAAGATTTTATTAGTAGAATTCAAAATACAATTGCCTTTTAGGCGTTTCAATTGAAAATTCAAGAAGACTTAAAACAAAATCAGGTTTCCCATGGGCGCTTCCTATTCGCGTCGAGATAGACATTGAGGCTTCTTTCCTCAAGAAGTTGCTTTGTTAGCTCTAAAAATTTCTTCTCATGGGCATAGAAATGGTCTCTAAAGGCATCCCGCTCTTTCTTCAGCTGAATCCAGGATCTTTGTAATTCTTCAAGATCAGTGGGGCACAGGGTTGTGAGAAAGGAAGACCTTGATAGCATTCACATCTATGAGTAGGTCTGGATTAGGGAACAGTACTAACCCATAGATGAGAAGGTATGAGACCTCCTCAAAAGCCTTGAAGTCCAAACCATCCCAAAACAGCTGAGCCTTCTCTATTAGGAACTTGGCTAGAAAACCCTTAACTCTGTTTCTTATTTCCCAATTGGATACAACGTCGGACCGTTTCAGGTGTAAAGCTGCTGCAATGACCTCTGGCTTTGGAGCTTCTTCCAAGCCGGTGAAAGGCAACTGATCCAAAATAGGTATACCCAATATCTGAGAGAACTCTTTCAGGGTGGGTACCAACTGATAGTCTGGAAAGGTGAAGCAATGATGCTTATGGTCAAAGAACTGAAAGAGCACACTCATCATCTTCTCATCAAAACCTGAGGTAACCAGATTGAGGAGTCGATCGTAGTTCGTGGTGAATGAGGAAGTATCAGAAACCCTGGATACTAGCTCCCTGAGTTGAAGAGGTATTCTTACAAAGCTGATTTAGATGGTATTTCTATGAGTGGAAGCCATGATCTGCAAAATAGAACAAAGATAAATTCCCCTAATCCTTGAAATGGTTAGTGTAATGAAGGATGAATGCTTATGATGCATGATGTCATGTTTAAGCAAATTAATCACACACAAGCAAAGCACACAAGACCTTAGGTTTAGGCCTCCATGGGGTTTATAGGTAAATACGCTCTTGAAGTTTAGTTGGTTTCAAACCTGTCCTAGAAATAGTAGTCGGGTTCTAAGGAGTCTCAATATCACTGATCTTTCTTTATCAGTATTATTTCAGTTTAGCTATCTTTTCTTGCGGCCGAAACATCCCGAAAGTCCAATATCAATGAGTGTAGTATCGAGTATCAACCAATTCCCAGCTTTACACGGAGATTGGCTATCTCACTACTTTCTAATGGCCAAGTTTTTTCAACTAAGGTTCTAAGGTCTGTTAGTGCTTCACGACACCACGCGGCGGCCTCGTATTCTCCTCGATTCAGCACAAGGGATACCGGTACCAACCAAAGTGTCACACCAACACATTTATCGCTTCAACCATATCGGTCTACACCGTAAAGTCTCCTTGATCTATTGTTGTTTACCTAAAAAGTGTCCCCAAATCCGGGTGTAGGATCTTTACAAGAATACCCCAACAAACCTTTAAAAGTAAAGCAATCAAAGAAAACCAAGAAATCAATTTTAAAATGAAACAAGACCCTAAGGTAAACCTCACTTTTTATTATATTCCCTAGGAGAGTCGCCAGTTCTGGTGATACGGTGGCAGAACCGACAGTTTAATATTGGTTTTGCATTTTTTGTTCATAAATCTCGCGGTAAGCGAGAGTCGCCACCGACTTTTCTTTTATCCAACAAAGGAAAAGGTGAAAAGAACAGAAAAAGACCTTTTTTCGATATTTCTGAGTAAGTGGGGTAGATTATGGAAAGGGAAGGTGTTAGCACCCTTTCCATCCATGGTTTTCCATGGGCTCTTAGGTAATTGCTCATTTTTGAAATTGCTTGTGTTTGTGTGTTTTGAAAAGCTTTTAAAAATGCGTTAGTGTGGAGATTTACTTTATGGTAACTCTTTCAGTCCTTAAGAGTGTGATAAAGCGTTTTGAAAAATTTTGTTTGAAAAGTATTTGAAAGTGTGTAAAAGGATTGTTTGAGTAAGTACCTAATAGTTATCTACCTACTCGAAAAAAGGACTGTTCTTTTCCTCCTATCCTTTAGACCGTGTTATCCTACTATTAGTGAGTAGATAACCCTAGTCGTTGGATGTTGAGGGACTATCGAAAGAGACGTAATGGTCATTGAAGGCAACATGTAAGGATACCTTAGTATTTCGAAGGGACTATCATCATAAGATCATATCTCGTAGGCAACTCGAGGGACATTTAGGGACCATGATCTTTATGATGATTTTAAACTGAGGGTCTTTGCTAAGAGTATCCGTATGCTCGAGGGACATGACCATTGTTTCAAAGGAAACCAAGTGAGGTAATACCCTAGGGGTGCAAGTGTGCAAAAGTGTGCTTTTTTCAGATATATTTATCTTGAATTTAGTGATCTATTGATTAATTACTCATACATGCATAGGTTGCTAGCAATTTATATACAGGCATATAAAACATAAAAGCAAGAAATAGAGGCTCTAAGCTATTACAAGGCTTTGGTGTAGATACATAAGGAGCTAACTGAAAATAAAATTTGGAAATAAAACCCTAATTAAGCTATTACAAATCGGGCGCAGTTACATCAATAGTAAAAATTAATCGTACGGCAAAAATAATTACGCGTGAGAATAAGAAATTGCAATAAGTTTGAAACCTTAAAAACCTAATTTGATCATTGAAAATATCTTTGGGATTTCTTTGAAAAAATATTTGAAGTTTGACCTAATTTTCTAATTAATTTTAATTAATGAAACAAATTAAAGTTGATGAAATTAATTAATTTACAAAAATTAATTTATTAAAAAACTAAATCCTAATTTTTTTGTGAGGTTGATTTTATGGTTTTATGAAAAATTGATTTAGACAAAATAAATAATTAATTTAAATAAAACAATGGGAAATAGAATAATCCTGAGGTGTGTAAACCCAGGTTGGAGAGTGCACGCTGAATTTCTGCTCAAAGACCAATCACGTTGGACCAGAGCTGCATGAGATCCAGTGTGACTGTGCCAGAAGTGTCCATCATGGGGAGCTTTGTTTGGAGTATTGGATCCGGGTATTGATTGATCCAAGGATGAGGATCTGGGGGCCTATGATGTGCGCGCTTGAAAATGAGGCATTGAATCTGCATAGAAATATTAAGAAAAATAACATGTAGGAGGCAGGGATCGAGCCCCTGACCTCCTACACACGCGCGCTGAAAAGCCTTCCCCTTTTCCACTAATCCAATTGTTCAATCGTTAACATAAACAAACAACATATATTATATGTGATGAAAAGTTTGTGGCTATAATAAAAATGTGCAAGAATCCAAACGGGCCACTCAAGTTTTGACACGCAATCATCTTCTTTGTTGAGACTGTCATTTTATCCTAAAGGTTTTACCTACAGACAGTGTTGTAGCTACAAACCTGCACATCTCAAAAATCATAATTACGCAATATAAATTCAAATCAAATGTGCAGATCGATTGGATTTGGTCTCGTGAGTACAATGGTACTAATCGTTTGTCCTGATTTTGCCTGAAACGAAAGACCCTAAAAATAACCTTGAAACCCTAACCATGGTATTCAATCAAATATGCATCAAAACATATAATTAAACATGCAGATATGTTCTAAGTAATCATATAAACATGATTGTATATTTAAAAATCATTGATCATGCATATATTTCATAGACCAGTTTCAAGAAAAAATGCAAACTGTGATACCTGTGTTGATCGTTCCTGGATGTACTGATGCGTGAGAGTGGTCCAGAAAGCTTCCAAATACGCCTAGGAATGGATTGCAATATTTGAAATGCCCTGAATCTCCCTCTAGAGCAAAACTCGATCAACACTTTTTGTCAAAATTCTGGACAGTCTTGTGTGTTCTACACGGCCCAAAAAATTCCTCTTTTTGATCAGGGTTTGTTATGTTTATATAATAGAATGAATTAGGCTAACAAAATTGAACTGAATCTTAAAGATTGAGTAAAAATATTTGATTTATCTTGCATCTTATGTTTCTAAAATGGCCAAGTCTTTTTGTTTTTATTCCAATGTGTTTTCTTCTATTTTCCAACATGTTTTACTCTTCCTTTGATTGAGAAAATCTTCTTTCGATTATGGGCTTTCTGGATTGTTTTGGAATAAATCCCAGCTTCATTCCTTCAAATTCCTTCCTTTCCATCCTTACTTCAATTCAAACTAATCGGGACTTTCCTCATTAGAACCTTTCTCTCTTTGATGGTCCTGACTTTAAATTGTGCCAACTTCAGTACTAAAGCTCCTTCGATTGGACCATCCTTTACTTCGATTTCCTTTTTGAAGAGAAGTCTCTGGTCGAATCAGATCTTATGGCATTGTGACCCAACAATGTAAGACTCTGGCCTGGACATATTTTCAGAGTGCCCTCTTGATGGCCTCTTTCGAATGTCCTGGAGGGAGTTCTTTGAAGGGTCCTTGTCCAAGTACCAATCAAAGGGTATTTATTGGAATATCAAACAAAGAGTCCTTTGCTACGCCAATCGAAAGGCTTTGACACAATGCCCATCAATGGGCTTGTCATGAGGCCAATCGAAACGCCTTTTGCAGATTCTAATTGAAGGACGCTATGTAGATGGTAATCGAAGAGCGCTATATAGATGGAAATCGAAGGACACTATATAGATGGTAATTGAAGAGTATTTTGGAGATGCCAATCGAACAACACTTAGTAGGTGCCAATCGAAAGGCACTTTGGAGATTCCAATTGAAAGGCACTTAGTAGTTGCCAATCGAAGAGCCTCATTAACAGGCCAATCGAAGGAAACTTAGAAACAGGCCAATTGAAGGAAACTTGGAAACATCATTGGAAAAATTTCCTTGTCTTTAGGAAAAGGTTTGTAACCACATATGCAAGAGGAAAATCTTGGAAAAATATGAGAGGGAAAATTTTGGCGTACAACACCTCAGAAATTCGTTGTGAAGCCTGGAATCAGACCAGATAATAACTAGTTTCAAGTAAGTTACTGTGAAGCCTAGATCCGACCAGATAACAGTTCAACTTCAAGAAATTTTCTGCGAAGCCTGGAATCCGACCAGATAACAGTTAATTTATTCTTCCCCAGTAAGTTACTGTGAAGCCTAGAACTCGACCAGATGATAACTCGACTTATTCATCTACTGAAACCTGGACCCGACCAGATAACAATTTGAGTTACTAAAGCCTGGACCCGACCAGATAATAGTTCGACCTCTTCATTTGATGAAACATGGACTCGACCAGATAACAGTTCGAGTCTCTGAAACCTGGACCTGACCAGATAACAATTACTAAAACTTGGACCCAACCAGATATTTAGTTTGACTCCTTCAAAGGCTGAAGCCTGGACCCAACCAGATACCAGTTAACCTCAAGTCCAAAACTACTGAACCTTGGACCCGACCAGATAACAATTAATTCCTACATGAACATTAACAAAACTTCTCCTTCCCAATAGAATTTTCCTAATCCTCAGCAAGTTACTGTAAAACCTGGAATCCGACCAGATAACAATTGAATTCCTCATCCTCAGCAAGTTGGTGTGAAACTTAGAGTACGACTAGATAAAAGCTAACATTCAAGAGATAATCCCCGACGAAAGCATTCTTTTAACAAAATTTGAAGATATGTATATTCTTCATCCCCAACAGCAATCCGGGATTCAGCTTCCCAGAACTTCTCAGCAGTAGTCAGGTATTTATTTTCATGTACAAATATTCATCTAAATAAAATCCCATATTCATACATCATAGCATATGCATACGAAACACATTTAGCACAATCTCATTCATCTTGAGAACGCCATGCATACATCTGCATTTAACTAACCCTTTTTCCCACAGGAAAAACATCAAGTTTTAGTATAAATCGACCAAAGATTTGTGATGATACTTCTTCCAGTATTTACCATCATTCCTCCAAATGGAATCTATAAGTCCATTCCCAATACATCTCCGAGTGCAAACTTATGGGCACTTTGGTGTTCAATCATCTTTCACCTTCATGTCACGAATGGAAGATCCGCCAATCTAGCTCTTCAGGTTTAAGAAGATTGAACAGGGGCAGTTGTTGTGCCCCAAAATTTTCCCTCTCATTTCTCAAGAAATATCTCATAAGATCTCCATTGATTCAAGACTACACAAGGTTTGATCAGCTTAAGACACCTCCTCAAACACTGACAACTCAAAATTAGGGTTTGAGTTTGTACAAATATAATTGAACTTATAATGCCTTATATGACTTTCATGGATCATTTTGGATCCCCAATGTGATACGGTGGGAGAACTGACTGTCGTTTTGCGTTTGTATTCGCACTTGTGCGGTTGAGCAAGAGTCGCCACCGACTTTTTATTTTATCCTAAAGGAAAGGTTAAAAAAGCACAGCAAAAACCTTTTGAGATATTTCGTGGGTTCGGGGGGTAGATTATGAAAAGGGAAGGTATTAGCACCCTTTTCATCCATGGTTATCCATGGGCTCTTAGTTACTTGGTTTTTTAGATCACTTGCCTTGATTTTCGATTGCTTGAAAATGGTGTGTGTGTGTGCGTTTTTGAAAATGTTTTGGAAGAAGATGCCTTGTCTTAGGCTAACCTTGTAACAATTCTTTACTCGAATATTTTACGAAGGCGTGTATCTTTTCGAAAAGATGTTTCAAAATGTTTTGAGAGTTTGTTTTTGAAAGTGCTTGTGGAATGTGGTTTTTTTTAAAAGAAGGCAAGTGTTTTTGTAAGTTGATCTCAAGTAACTAAGAGTTTTATCTACCCTATTGCACTCAAAGGTTTTCTCTATGTTTTCAACCCTTTTTAACAATTTTGTTCCACCATTGAATTTGGTGGACAATCTTGCGTTTAGGAAGTTTGTTTGGGACGGGCGCGGGTCATCGTATGGACCATGAATGCAATAGTGCCAAGTGTCTTTGGCAATTTGCTTTGAAGGGACTATGATCATTCCATTTTAGGAAACATTCGAAAGCGTCATCGAGGGACTTATGATCATTTGGGTTTGTTTTGCCAAAGATACTCGACGTGCAAGCATGGCCCATTTTGGAAGGCAACATGTGGGATTACCCTAGGGGGTGCAAGTGTGATTGTGTATTGATTTCGTGTATTTGTCTTGTATTAGGTTATCTAGCGTTCGATTTTATGTACATGCAAACCCTAGGTCCAACCATGGTATAATTGAAAGCGGTAAATTGTGAAAATGTAAAGTCTACGCTATTACAAAATAAGTATCCGGGAGTGGGGGTACAATATTCACAAATGGGGATGAGACTTATAGTATCCAATAAGTTACAACCAAATCAAATTTGCGATCAAATGTAAATAAGGTATATCAATGTATGGAAATAGCAATTGTATATGTGTGAAATGTATTGTAAGTGTAATTATTTACAGGTGCGGAATGTGAAATTGAATGTATTATTAAGCATTGTTTAACTTAAAGAAAGAATTAAATGTCTATTTAATTTAAGGCAAAATACCCTTTTTAGTCCTTTAAGTTTACCCCAAGGTCCATTTTGGTCCTTTATCTAAAAAAAGTGTCAAACTGGTCCTATAATTCTTTCAAAAGGACCATAGGAGTCCTTTCCGTCCATTTTGGTCCTTTTTGGTTCATTGGAGAAGCTGCAAAATGAGCTTGATGGAGCAAAGATGGAGATACATCATCTAAAGGAAAGGAAGGATGGGCTGAAACATAAGATAATGGAGTTACAAATTGAAATAAAGAAGGATGGGCTGAACCAAAAAGGACCAAAATGGACGGAAAGGACTCCTATGGTCCTTTTGAAAGAATTATATGACCAGTTTGACACTTTTTTTAGATAAATGACCAAAATGGACCTTGGGGTAAACTTAAAGGACTAAAAAGGGTATTTTGCCTTAATTTAATTAATAATCATGTATTCTCTTAATATGCACAAAAAGAAATGTTTTAATCAAATGTTTTAAATTATGTATAACAATGCATCTTTATTTATTATGTACAAAAAGCATTTTAATTAAATGTTTAAGGATTTAAATTATGCAAAAATGTATTTATCTATTATGTACAAATAGAAAATTTTAATTAAAGGAAAATAAAAAAGTTTTCAATCTTAATTATTTTGTGTAATAAAAATATATTTTTATGTATTTGTGTTTAATATATATATTCAAAAAATGTTTTAAATTAATTAAATTAGGTATATAGAAAAGTGTATTTTAGTATTTTAGTATTTTAGTATTAATGTATTGAAGTATTTTAATTAAAAAGAGAAATGGTTGAGTTTATGTTATAAAAGAAATGGGCTTGGAGGATTATGGCCCAAGCAGAATGTCCATGGCGCTAGAAAAAAAGGGGGTGTGATCAGGGAAGCGCGTTTGGGCTTGGCATTTGGATGGGTTAGGCCCAGCTATGGAAACACACACTTTAGGGTTTGAAACAATTACTTTCAGTTGGGAAATTTCCTTAGGGTTTGTGAGCAGCGCGCCGTTCGTTCACTTGTTCGTCTTCGTTCATCCTCTTTGTCTCGTCCCTGAATCAGGCTTCCAATTCCTCTTCATCCTTAGCCACCAGACGCCAATGTTCATCCTCTTCCCTCCATGGCTGGACAACGCAAAGATGAGAGCAATAGGTAGCGATTTCAATTCACTTCGTCTTTTAGGGTTTTACGTTTTTTTATGATTCTTTTTGCATGCATAACTTTCTGATTTGGAATGTTTGTTATTTGCCTTATTGTTGAGGATTATGAAAGGGAAGGAAGGAAATTACTACCTTCGGTCTTGGAGAAGGAGGAGGATGAAACGGAGGCGTTGAGGCGGAGGCTCGGTGATGAGACGGTGAAGACGCTTGCTTGGATGACACTTGGTATTTCTGTACTACCTTTTTTAGGCTTTATGATGTCAATCTGAAAGCTTGATACACGTCTTCTTTTCTTCTTCTCTTTCTTGGCTTGCCTTTGTTGCCTCTGAGCTGCCTCTTCTTTATGCTTCTTTAATGTGATGCTTTTGATGCTTCTCTGACTTTCTTCTTCTCTTTTGCCTCGAATTTGCCTTTGAAACTTTTTCTATCTCAGTTGCCTTGAACTTGCCTTTGAAACTGTTGAGCTTGATAGTTGCCTACTTTACTCGTATGCTTATATTGCTTGCTTTTCGACTGCCCTGTGATGATATTTTTCTGAGGGCTTAGATGCTATCACTGTTAACATGCTATTGTTGAAGCTTTTGCTTTGATTAGCCTCTCTTCTTCTTCTTCTACTGTACGCTTGAATTAATGGCCCATGATGATGTTGTCTGAGGCTTGTGATATTGCTTTTTCTGAGGCTTGTGATGTTGGATCTTTTTAGTGTTGATGAGATATGTTTCGAGTTTGTTGGCTTTTGCAACTGGTAAGGTTTTCTGGTTATGGGCATATGCTGGTTTTTTGTGATATATTTGGCTTTGAATGGTTAAGGTTTTTGGAATTAGTTTGAATAGGTTTTGACTGGTTTAGCAGGTTTGATGGTTTTAGCAGGTCTGATGGTCTTGTGTTATCTGGTTGTGGGGCTATACAGGTTTTAATGCTGGTTTAGGCCTTAACAGGTTTCATGGCTTAGCAGGTTTGATGCTTTAGCTGGTATGGCTAATGCAGGTATTGGCCTTAACAGGTTTCATGGCTTAGCAGGTTTGATGCTTTAGCTGGTAAGGCTTGGCCTTGAACTTGTTTTCTTTTGACAGGGTGAGGCCTCTGACTTGCTTCAGGCAGGTTTGGCATATGCAGGTTGTATGGTTTATTAGGCCATTGCAGGTTATTGCTTGAGGTTTGATGGTTATGTGTTTGGAGGTGTTTGCTGTTTGATATCTTTCTCCTCCCTTCTCTACTGTGTTTTTTGTTCTTTTGTATATGTTTCTATCTTCTGCCTAAAGCCTAAAAAACCTGCTCTCTTATCCCTCTCCTCTTCTCTCTATCAGTACAGTTAAATATTAAACTATGTTTTTTTGCTGTACTTTTCTGAAAGGGCTACTTGTTGGGAAATGATGAAAGTGAGATTTATTGTTTGCATAATAGTTTTCCTCTGCATATTGTCTCTTCTCTTTGACAGCTTGATATCTTTCCAAGATCTTCTTTTGACAGCTTGGGTACCTTTGGCATTTTGACAGCAAGTTGTACTTTTTTTTTGGCATTTTTGACAGAAAGTGGCAATTTGATTTTTAGTTTGATTTGAACTGTGCAGTTTTGAGATTTGGAACTATGCAGTATATTGACAACCTTTGCATTTTTCAACTTTGTGCATTCATGAATAGCAAATAAAAAATCTTCCCTCTTTGTGAACCGGGAGAAATCCCGTGATTTGCAGAGAGGGTTAACTGATCCCAATCAGTGGCCCTTAATGATGAACTGTCTTTTATTTGTCTTTTCAATTCAATTTATCTGTTATTTGACTTTTCTCTTTTCTTTTGCAGATGAAAAATGGAGCACTGGAGCGAGGGATAGCAGATGAAGATTTGAAGATTTGAAAAATAATTAGGATAGTTTTTATTTAACTTTAAATAAATGTAACATTATTTTTGTAAACATTTTGTAAACAAAAACAATTATACAAATGATTTAAAGATAAAAAGTCCTTTTATTTAATTAATTCTTCTTTTCTCCAATTGTTTATTTATTATTTATAGTTCTTTAAATTAAAATAAATTGAAAATAAATTCCAACTTATTTAATCTTTAGAATAATAAATAATTAACTAAACAATATTTCAGTGTTGATCAATTAATGAACTTGACGCTTCCAATATTCAAAGCAAAACAACAGTTAATCACAACAACTGATCAGGCGCATTTCCTTTTCATCGATTTTTACCAAACACTGTAAATCCACACTGCATATATCTTTTGACTGGTTCAATCAAACAAACGTGAATTCAAACCAACTGCCTTCTTTTTACTGATTAAGTCAAATAATGCGAATTCAACCCAAATCTCGGAATGTCTTGCAAAGCACTGTAGAATTTAGATCTTTCTGAAAACGCGCGCACAAACCCTAATTCCTGATTAAATGCCAAAGAAACATTCGCCTGATCGAAATTGAGCCAAAATCAACCAAAACCCTAAGCCAACTGTTTGAAGCATTCCAAAGTCCTGAAAATCAATAAAACCCTAATTGTGTCCTGACTGACGAGAAAAGTCTGTTTGACCGATTCTTGAGCCAGTTTGAAAAAATCAGGAAATGCCTGAAGCTGAGATTTCTTGTGGTAAAATGCGAGGGCAAATTTTGGGGTACAACAGTTGCCCCTGTTCAATCTTCTTGAACCTGAAGAGTTAGATTGACAAGTTTGCCTTTCGCGACTTGAAGGTAAAAGAAGATTGGACACTAAAGTACCCAGAAAATTTGCGCTCGACGATGTGATGGTAGAGGTGAATGGGCTTAAAGATGCCATTTGGTGATGGGCTTAAAGATGCCATCTGGTGCGATAGAACCTTGTCGGGGGATGGGCTTAGAGATGCCATTTGATGACTGCTGGTAGGAGGATGGGCTTATAGATGCCATCTGGAAAATGGGCTTAAAGATGCCATTAGGAAATGTTGAATTGTATGTGACTGGACGAGTATCAGAAAGGCATCCATGTTTTGGAACATCTCTGAATTGAGGGTCCGAATAAGCAATAGATTGACATCCATGTATGGAGAATCCATAAACTATTTTCAGGAGTTGAGACTGGATAAGCAATAGAGCCACATCTGTTGTTGGGAAGCGTCCGTAAACTGTTTTCAAAGGTTGGCATCTGAACAAGTTGGTAGATTGACATCCGTTGTTGGGAAGAATCTGTAAACTGTTTTCAGAAGTCTTGAGAAGAATCTGAACAAGTGATAGGTTAGCATCCGTTACTGGAGAACCCGTGAACTGTTTTCAGAAGTCTTGAAGTTGAAGAGGAACCGGTGTAGGGTTTCTTGACGATGCGTCTGAATGGATCCGGAATAAGTATCAGAATGTCGCCGTGTCTGGGTCACATCTGAACTATTTCTGGATGAATCTCGGGAGGTGATCTTTGTGTGTCGACTGATCTTACCTGAAAAAGTAAAGGGTTAGTCGTATGCAATGTCATGATGCATGATGCAATGTATGTGACATCAATGTTTATGACATGAATGTGATGAATGCGCATGTAAGCTGATGAGCTATCTTGCTGAGGATAAATGAATCTTGGACGGCTGAATATAACAGAATCTTGACCGCTGCCGGGAAAATAATTCCTTGGCTGTTGCTGGGGAGGAGAATTCCTGATGACCTCTACTGGGGAGTTCCAAACTAGTAGACTCATGCTGGGGAGGTAAGATTGAGAATCTTCAGCTCGGTGGGAAGTAACTCTGGAGACTTCACTGGGGAACTCAAGATTTGCCCTCCTAAAACTCTGTGGGGAGAAGGTTCATTAGTCTGGCTCCACTGGGGATTGATAATTTGAAGTTTTTAGCTTCATTGGGGATAATGAGACTTGACTCTGAGGGGAGTTAGCCTCTGGAAGGTTCTCTGGCTGAGGATTGCGAGAGTCTTCTGATTGTTGCAGGTGAAGGCTTGGAATCTGAACAAGTGATAGATTGACATCCGTTACTGGAGAATCCGTAAACTGTTTTCAGAACGTTGAGAAGAGTCTGAACAAGTGATAGGTTATCATCCGTTACTGGAGAACCCGTGAACTGTTTTCAGAACGTCTTGAGATTGAATAAGCAATAGAGCAGCATCCGTTGTTGGGAAGCGTCCGTAAACTGTTTTCAAAGGTTGCATTTGAACAAGTAATAGATTAACATCTGTTGTTGGGAAGAATCCATAAACTGCTTTCAGAAGTCTTGAGAAGAATCTGAACAAGTGATAGGTTAACATCCGTTACTTGGAGAACCCGTGAACTGTTTTCAGAAATCTTGAGATTGAATAAGCAATGGAGCAGCATCCGTTGTTGGGAAGCGTCCGTAAACTGTTTTCAATGGTTGCATCTGAACAAGTAATAGATTAACATCCGTTGTTGGGAAGAATCCATAAACTGTTTTCAGAAGTCTTGAGAAGAATCTGAACAAGTGATAGGTTAACATCCGTTACTTGGAGAACCCGTGAACTATTTTCAGAAATCTTGAAGTTGAATAAGCAATAGAGCAGCATCCGTTGTTGGGAAGCGTCCGTAAACTGTTTTCAAAGGTTGCATCTGAACAAGCTGATAGATTAACATCCGTTGTTGGGAAGAATCTATAAACTATTTTCAGAAGTCTTGAAGAGGAACCGGTGTAGGGTTTCCTGAGGATGAGCTCGTGTAGAACTGCATCGGGTTTTTGAACACTTTTGACATTCGAATACCCCAAGTGGTGATGTAGATAATTTCCTGGCTTGTTACAGGTGTTGGTCTACAATCGGTCGTCCATAGATGTTTCCTGGCTTGTTCCAGGTGTTGATCTGGAATTCTTCAGACGTACCCTGGCTGGATACAAGAATCGAGTCTGGAAAGGTGATAGTTAACAGATATGCCCTGGATGGATACAGGAATTGAATCTTCAAACTCTTCAGACGTGCCCTGGCTAGATACAGGAATCGAGTCTGGAAATGTGGTCGACTGATATGCCCTGGCTGGATACAGGAGTCGAGTCTGGAATTGTAATAGTTGATTTGTTGAACACTTTTGACATTCGAATGCCCCAAGTGGTGATGAAGGAGTCTTGAATCAGATTACTCTACATATTGAGAGATTTCTTGAAATCTTGACTGGACTGCCCCAGGTTAACTGAACTTTGAAAGATCTGTTGGACCTTGACTGGACTGCCCCAGGTTAATTGGATGGTGATATGTCATGCCCCTTGTTGATAGGAGATTTGTAATGGAAGTGCTATCCTTTTGAAGTGATTTTGCTCACTGAGAGGGTTTTCGTTCCTCCGAACATTCGCTGTATGAATTTCTTCGCTGTCAAACAAAAAGCCAAATGCAGACAGTGATATTCAAGTAATGCAAAGTTTATGTTTGTCTCGAAGTTTTGAAAAATGCGTTTTTAGCAGAAAACCTTCCATAAGACAAGTCAACACAAGATTTAGAGCAAAGCCCTACAGGAGTCAGGATACCTTTTGTAACAGTATGCTTTCGAAGTAACCCATGCTTCAATTAGGACTTTTGAAGGGTTGTAACGTGGCTTGGTTCACGGTTTAAGAAACAAAGGATAAAGGCTCAAAGTATATTTGTACACACCCGTTCTTCGTGATGTTCTCCGACCTAAGCTCAGTTAACTGTGCGTCACTCTGTTTTGAGTTTGGAACGACTTTTGGGGCGATGGTTCACCAGTTTGAATTTGGGGAGACAGTCATCATCTCTTCTTTTCTTTTTCAACATTTTTCATGTTGTTGAGGATTTTGTAACGACCTCACTATTTTGATTTTGATTTGTTATCCCTAACTTTTGCCTGACTGTTACCGTTTTCCGGGATTACTGTCAGCGGGATGCCCCAGCTTTCTTAAGCCTCCTTTATAGGTTTTGGCTCAGTGGGCTTTTTCTCTTTTGAGAGATTGACTGTCTATTTGATAGGGAACCACCCTTGTCTTTTGATTCCAAAGGAATGCTTTCTTTTTTGACATCGTTCGTTGTATTACGAACTGAGAGTTTGTGACTTCAATGCGCATTTTCTTTTGAATTAACTGAGAGACTACCCTGCCCCAGGTTTATATCAAAGGTTTTGATTGTTTAGAACAGAAAACTCCTACTTCTTTGGCTCGAAGGGGTTGACTAGGGATTAACTTCCTTATAACTCCAGTGTTTGGGAATTGAAAGAAATGCCTGTACATCATCAGCAAGGTCTGTTCAAAAGCATACTGTATAAGATCATGGTATTGTTTCGTCATCCTTCCTCTAAAGGCTTACAGCTTTTTATCAAGAGTCAAATATCATAAAGAAAAGCATAAGAGTAGTGAAACGAATGGATGAATTCAAGACAAACATATGCAATGCATTAATGAAAACAGAGTTTAACATCAACAAATAATTGTTTGACAGCAAAAGAAATTACAACTTTGAAAATTCAAAAAGAAGCAAAAGTCTTTCAGCTTGAGCTTCGTCACTTCAAGTGGAGAACCCTTTAACGGAAGATTTTCATCTCGCCGTCTGGCATGAATTCCAGCACCCCGATGTCGATCAGATCTTGAATCTTGTTCTTCAAGGCCCAACAGTCGTTGGTGTCGTGTCCCGGGTTGTAGGAGTGGTAAACACAAAATGCATCGGGATGATAGTGAGGAGAGGAGGTATTGGGCTTCTGAGGAGGGTCCTTTAAGGTAAGCAAGTTAACCTCCATCAGACGCTTCAGTATAAAGAATGATGGTATTTCAGTCTTCGTGAACTGTCTTCCTGACGTTTCTTGCTTACGCCGATTACCCCTTTGACGCTGGCGAGGTTGTTGATGGGCTTGTGACCCTGAAGCAAGCAAAGGAGCTTTCCCCTTGTCTTCTTGAGTGGATGGAGGTTGAGCGGTAACTTGCTCTTCAACCTCAGATATTTTCCCTAGTTGGTTATTTGGAAGCAGTTGGCGGATAAGAACTCTGAGTTCCTCTTGTCTTTGAGATAGGTCTTGGATGAGAGCCATCTGGCCCACCAACTGTCCCATCATTTGGGTCCTCAATGTTGTCAGGTCGAACTGTAGCTCCGCAAGCTGGTCACTCTTGGCATTGTGGGAATTCTCCAAGCCCTTTGTGAGGAGAGCTTTCATTTCTTCTTGCCCCAGAGACAAGTTCAAGAACATCTCTTGCAGCTGAGCAGTCTGGTCTTGGACGTCTTTGACAGACCTTTCTAGAGCCATCTCTTACTGAAATAAACAGCAGGAGAGTAAGGAAACCTGAAAAAGGAAAGACTGTCAAAATGCAATGCATGATATGTGGATGCATGCTTTCAAGGATCTCTTGGGGTAAACACAAGAAAATGTTAGAGGTTGAACTTTGCTCTTGGATTGGAGAACTTTGCACCGGTGGATGTCTTTCCACTAGAATCAAGCTCACCATGTCGAGTGGGTCATAGCCACTGATTCAAGTTGTTGCACTTGATCATTGACTGGAGAACTTTGTTTCACGAGAATCAAGCTCACCATGTCGAGTGGGTCATAGCCACTGATTCAAGTTGTTGTACTTGATCTTTGATTGGCATTGATTAGAGGAGAAACCTCTCGCCTCTTTGGTAGACGTCTGGTTCAACGTAACCCTGCATCAAAAGAACCCTCGAGATCCTTGAAATGGTTATTAAAAATGTTATGGTATGATGTCATGATGTTATGTACATGTATGCAAAAAGCAAGTGAGTGTATATACAGGCAAACATATTCACACAAAGCAAACCAGTCTTTAGGTTTAGGCTTGCATGAGGTTCAGGTACTACCCTCTTGAAGTTAGTTGGCTCATCCTGTCCTAAAATAGAAACCGGGTTCTAAGGAGCTCAATATCCTTGGATTGTTTTCTGTGTTCATTGTTTCGGTTTAGCCACTTACTGGCGACCAAAATATTCCAAGAAAACAATCCTCAAAAGAGTGTAGTATCGAGGATCTACCAACTTCGGACTGCACCAAAGTCGGTCATCTCGCTACCCCTAAAAAGGCTAAGATGGTCAATTAAGGTTCTAAGAGTTCGTTAGTGCTTCATGACATCACACAGCGGCCCCGTACTCTCCTTGACTACTCAAGGGTTACTGGTACTCACAAATATGTCACACTAACATAGCTTACTGCTTCAACCATGTCGGTATACCCCGCACAGTTCCCTCGCAGTTTTTTTGCTATTTACCTAAGAAGGTGCCCCAAATCCGGGTGTAGGATTTACAACAAACCCCAAACAAGAACCCAAAAGATAAAGCAATCAAGTCAATCAAAGTAAGAAAGTAAAGGTGATCTAAACCCTAAGGTAACCCCACTTTTAAGTTAATTCCCCAGCAGAGTCGCCAGTTCTGTGATACGGTGGGAGAACTGACTGTCGTTTTGCGTTTGTATTCGCACTTGTGCGGTTGAGCAAGAGTCGCCACCGACTTTTTATTTTATCCTAAAGGAAAGGTTAAAAAAGCACAGCAAAAACCTTTTGAGATATTTCGTGGGTTCGGGGGGTAGATTATGAAAAGGGAAGGTATTAGCACCCTTTTCATCCATGGTTATCCATGGGCTCTTAGTTACTTGGTTTTTTAGATCACTTGCCTTGATTTTCGATTGCTTGAAAATGGTGTGTGTGTGTGTGTGTTTGAAAATGTTTTGGAAGAAGATGCCTTGTCTTAGGCTAACCTTGTAACAATTCTTTACTCGAATATTTTACGAAGGCGTGTATCTTTTCGAAAAGATGTTTCAAAATGTTTTGAGAGTTTGTTTTTGAAAGTGCTTGTGGAATGTGGTTTTTTTGAAAAGAAGGCAAGTGTTTTTGTAAGTTGATCTCAAGTAACTAAGAGTTTTATCTACCCTATTGCACTCAAAGGTTTTCTCTATGTTTTCAACCCTTTTTAACAATTTTGTTCCACCATTGAATTTGGTGGACAATCTTGCGTTTAGGAAGTTTGTTCGGGACGGGCGCGGGTCATCGTATGGACCATGAATGCAATAGTGCCAAGTGTCTTTGGCAATTTGCTTTGAAGGGACTATGATCATTCCATTTTAGGCAACATTCGAAAGCGTCATCGAGGGACTTATGATCATTTGGGTTTGTTTTGCCAAAGATACTCGACGTGCAAGCATGGCCCATTTTGGAAGGCAACATGTGGGATTACCCTAGGGGGTGCAAGTGTGATTGTGTATTGATTTCGTGTATTTGTCTTGTATTAGGTTATCTAGCGTTCGATTTTATGTACATGCAAACCCTAGGTCCAACCATGGTATAATTGAAAGCGATAAATTGCGAAAATGTAAAGACTACGCTATTACAAAATAAGTATCCGGGAGTGGGGGTACAATATTCACAAATGGGGATGAGACTTATAGTATCCAATAAGTTACAACCAAATCGAATTTGCGATCAAATGTAAATAAGGTATATCAATGTATGGAAATAGCAATTGTATATGTGTGAAATGTATTGTAAGTGTAATTATTTACAGGTGCGGAATGTGAAATTGAATGTATTATTAAGCATTGTTTAACTTAAAGAAAGAATTAAATGTCTATTTAATTTAATTAATAATCATGTATTCTCTTAATATGCACAAAAAGAAATGTTTTAATCAAATGTTTTAAATTCTAATTAAATTATGTATAACAATGCATCTTTATTTATTATGTACGAAAAGCATTTTAATTAAATGTTTAAGGATTTAAATTATGCAAAAATGTATTTATCTATTATGTACAAATAGAAAATTTTAATTAAAGGAAAATAAAAAAGTTTTCAATCTTAATTATTTTGTGTAATAAAAATATATTTTTATGTATTTGTGTTTAATATATATATTCAAAAAATGATTTAAATTAATTAAAATAGGTATATAGAAAAGTGTATTTTAGTATTTTAGTATTTTAGTATTAATGTATTGAAGTATTTTAATTAAAAAGAGTAATGGTTGAGTTTATGTTATAAAAGAAATGGGCTTGGAGGATTATGGCCCAAGCAGAATGTCCATGGCGCTAGAAAAAAAGGGGGTGTGATCAGGGAAGCGCGTTTGGGCTTGGCATTTGGATGGGTTAGGCACAGCTGTGGAAACACACACTTTAGGGTTTGAAACAATTACTTTCAGTTGGGAAATTGCCTTAGGGTTTGTGAGCGGCGCGCCGTTCGTTCACTTGTTCGTCTTCGTTCATCCTCTTTGTCTCGTCCCTGAATCAGGCTTCCAATTCCTCTTCATCCTTAGCCACCAGACGCCAATGTCCATCCTCTTCCCTCCATGGCTGGACAACGCGAAGATGAGAGCAAAAGGTAGCGATTTCAATTCACTTCGTCTTTTAGGGTTTTACGTTTTTTTATGATTCTTTTTGCATGCATAACTTTCTGATTTGGAATGTTTGTTATTTGCCTTATTGTTGAGGATTATGAAAGGGAAGGAAGGAAATTACTACCGTCGGTCTTGGAGAAGGAGGAGGATGAAACGGAGGCGTTGAGGCGGAGGCTCAGTGATGAGACGGTGAAGACGCTTGCTTGGATGACACTTGGTATTTCTGTACTACCTTTTTTAGGCTTTATGATGTCAATCTGAGAGCTTGATACATGTCTTCTTTTCTTCTTCTCTTTCTTGGCTTGCCTTTGTTGCCTCTAAGCTGCCTCTTCTGTATGCTTGTTTAATGTGATGCTTTTGATGCTTCTCTGACTTTCTTCTTCTCTTTTGCCTCGAATTTGCCTTTGAAACTTTTTATATCTCAGTTGCCTTGAACTTGCCTTTGAAACTGTTGAGCTTGATAGTTGCCTACTTTGCTCGTATGCTTATATTGCTTGCTTTTCGACCGCCCTGTGATGATATTTTTCTGAGGGCTTAGATGCTATCACTGTTAACATGCTATTATTGAAGCTTTTGCTTTGATTAGCCTCTCTTCTTCTTCTTCTATTGTACGCTTGACTTAATGGCCCATGATGATGCTGTCTGAGGCTTGTGATATTGCTTTTTCTGAGGCTTGTGATGTTGGATCTTTTTAGTGTTGATGAGATATGTTTCGAGTTTGTTGGCTTTTTCAACTGGTAAGGTTTTATGGTTATGGGCATATGCTGGTTTTTTGTGATATATTTGGCTTTGAATGGTTAAGGTTTTTGGAATTAGTTTGAATAGGTTTTGACTGGTTTAGCAGGTTTGATGGTTTTAGCAGGTCTGATGGTCTTGTGTTATATAGTTGTGAGGCTATACAGGTTTTAATGCTGGTTTAGGCCTTAACAGGTTTCATGGCTTAGCAGGTTTGATGCTTTAGCTGTTATGGCTAATGCAGGTATTGGCCTTAACAGGTTTCATGACTTAGCAGGTTTGATGCTTTAGCTGGTAAGGCTTGGCCTTGAACTTGTTTTCTTTTGACAGGGTGAGGCCTCTGACTTGCTTCAGGCAGGTTTGGCATATGCAGGTTGTATGGTTTATTAGGCCATTGCAGGTTATTGCTTGAGGTTTGATGGTTATGTGTTTGGAGGTGTTTGCTGTTTGATATCTTTCTCCTCCCTTCTCTACTGTGTTTTTTGTTCTTTTGTATATGTTTCTATCTTCTGCCTAAAGCCTAAAAAACCTGCTCTCTTATCCCTCTCCTCTTCTCTCTATCAGTACAGTTAAATATTAAACTATGTTTTTTTGCTGTACTTTTCTGAAAGGGATACTTGTTGGGAAATGATGAAAGTGAGATTTATTGTTTGCATAATAGTTTTCCTCTGCATATTGTCTCTTCTCTTTGACAGCTTGATATCTTTCCAAGATCTTCTTTTGACAGCTTGGGTACCTTTGGCATTTTGACAGCAAGTTGTACTTTTTTTTTGGCATTTTTGACAGAAAGTGGCAATTTGATTTTTAGTTTGATTTGAACTGTGCAGTTTTGAGATTTGGAACTATGCAGTATATTGACAACCTTTGCATTTTTCAACTTTGTGCATTCATGAATAGCAAATAAAAAATCTTCCCTCTTTGTGAACAGGGAGAAATCCCGTGATTTGCAGAGAGGGTTAACTGATCCCAATCAGTGGCCCTTAATGATGAACTGTCTTTTATTTGTCTTTTCAATTCAATTTATCTGTTATTTGACTTTTCTCTTTTCTTTTGCAGATGAAAAATGGAGCACTGGAGCGAGGGATAGCAGATGAAGATTTGAAGATTTGAAAAATAATTAGGATAGTTTTTATTTAACTTTAAATAAATGTAACATTATTTTTGTAAACATTTTGTAAACAAAAACAATTATACAAATGATTTAAAGATAAAAAGTCCTTTTATTTAATTAATTCTTCTTTTCTCCAATTGTTTATTTATTATTTATAGTTCTTTAAATTAAAATAAATTGAAAATAAATTCCAACTTATTTAATCTTTAGAATAATAAATAATTAACTAAACAATATTTCAGTGTTGATCAATTAATGAACTTGACGCTTCCAATATTCAAAGCAAAACAACAGTTAATCACAACAACTGATCAGGCGCATTTCCTTTTCATCGATTTTTACCAAACACTGTAAATCCACACTGCATATATCTTTTGACTGGTTCAATCAAACAAACGTGAATTCAAACCAACTGCCTTCTTTTTACTGATTAAGTCAAATAATGCGAATTCAACCCAAATCTCGGAATGTCTTGCAAAGCACTGTAGAATTTAGATCTTTCTGAAAACGCGCGCACAAACCCTAATTCCTGATTAAATGCCAAAGAAACATTCGCCTGATCGAAATTGAGCCAAAATCAACCAAAACCCTAAGCCAACTGTTTGAAGCATTCCAAAGTCCTGAAAATCAATAAAACCCTAATTGTGTCCTGACTGACGAGAAAAGTCTGTTTGACCGATTCTTGAGCCAGTTTGAAAAAATCAGGAAATGCCTGAAGCTGAGATTTCTTGTGGTAAAATGCGAGGGCAAATTTTGGGGTACAACAGTTGCCCCTGTTCAATCTTCTTGAACCTGAAGAGTTAGATTGACAAGTTTGCCTTTCGCGACTTGAAGGTAAAAGAAGATTGGACACTAAAGTACCCAGAAAATTTGCGCTCGACGATGTGATGGTAGAGGTGAATGGGCTTAAAGATGCCATTTGGTGATGGGCTTAAAGATGCCATCTGGTGCGATAGAACCTTGTCGGGGGATGGGCTTAGAGATGCCATTTGATGACTGCTGGTAGGAGGATGGGCTTATAGATGCCATCTGGAAAATGGGCTTAAAGATGCCATTAGGAAATGTTGAATTGTATGTGACTGGACGAGTATCAGAAAGGCATCCATGTTTTGGAACATCTCTGAATTGAGGGTCCGAATAAGCAATAGATTGACATCCATGTATGGAGAATCCATAAACTATTTTCAGGAGTTGAGACTGGATAAGCAATAGAGCCACATCTGTTGTTGGGAAGCGTCCGTAAACTGTTTTCAAAGGTTGGCATCTGAACAAGTTGGTAGATTGACATCCGTTGTTGGGAAGAATCTGTAAACTGTTTTCAGAAGTCTTGAGAAGAATCTGAACAAGTGATAGGTTAGCATCCGTTACTGGAGAACCCGTGAACTGTTTTCAGAAGTCTTGAAGTTGAAGAGGAACCGGTGTAGGGTTTCTTGACGATGCGTCTGAATGGATCCGGAATAAGTATCAGAATGTCGCCGTGTCTGGGTCACATCTGAACTATTTCTGGATGAATCTCGGGAGGTGATCTTTGTGTGTCGACTGATCTTACCTGAAAAAGTAAAGGGTTAGTCGTATGCAATGTCATGATGCATGATGCAATGTATGTGACATCAATGTTTATGACATGAATGTGATGAATGCGCATGTAAGCTGATGAGCTATCTTGCTGAGGATAAATGAATCTTGGACGGCTGAATATAACAGAATCTTGACCGCTGCCGGGAAAATAATTCCTTGGCTGTTGCTGGGGAGGAGAATTCCTGATGACCTCTACTGGGGAGTTCCAAACTAGTAGACTCATGCTGGGGAGGTAAGATTGAGAATCTTCAGCTCGGTGGGAAGTAACTCTGGAGACTTCACTGGGGAACTCAAGATTTGCCCTCCTAAAACTCTGTGGGGAGAAGGTTCATTAGTCTGGCTCCACTGGGGATTGATAATTTGAAGTTTTTAGCTTCATTGGGGATAATGAGACTTGACTCTGAGGGGAGTTAGCCTCTGGAAGGTTCTCTGGCTGAGGATTGCGAGAGTCTTCTGATTGTTGCAGGTGAAGGCTTGGAATCTGAACAAGTGATAGATTGACATCCGTTACTGGAGAATCCGTAAACTGTTTTCAGAACGTTGAGAAGAGTCTGAACAAGTGATAGGTTATCATCCGTTACTGGAGAACCCGTGAACTGTTTTCAGAACGTCTTGAGATTGAATAAGCAATAGAGCAGCATCCGTTGTTGGGAAGCGTCCGTAAACTGTTTTCAAAGGTTGCATTTGAACAAGTAATAGATTAACATCTGTTGTTGGGAAGAATCCATAAACTGCTTTCAGAAGTCTTGAGAAGAATCTGAACAAGTGATAGGTTAACATCCGTTACTTGGAGAACCCGTGAACTGTTTTCAGAAATCTTGAGATTGAATAAGCAATGGAGCAGCATCCGTTGTTGGGAAGCGTCCGTAAACTGTTTTCAATGGTTGCATCTGAACAAGTAATAGATTAACATCCGTTGTTGGGAAGAATCCATAAACTGTTTTCAGAAGTCTTGAGAAGAATCTGAACAAGTGATAGGTTAACATCCGTTACTTGGAGAACCCGTGAACTATTTTCAGAAATCTTGAAGTTGAATAAGCAATAGAGCAGCATCCGTTGTTGGGAAGCGTCCGTAAACTGTTTTCAAAGGTTGCATCTGAACAAGCTGATAGATTAACATCCGTTGTTGGGAAGAATCTATAAACTATTTTCAGAAGTCTTGAAGAGGAACCGGTGTAGGGTTTCCTGAGGATGAGCTCGTTTAGAACTGCATCGGGTTTTTGAACACTTTTGACATTCGAATACCCCAAGTGGTGATGTAGATAATTTCCTGGCTTGTTACAGGTGTTGGTCTACAATCGGTCGTCCATAGATGTTTCCTGGCTTGTTCCAGGTGTTGATCTGGAATTCTTCAGACGTACCCTAGCTGGATACAAGAATCGAGTCTGGAAAGGTGATAGTTAACAGATATGCCCTGGATGGATACAGGAATTGAATCTTCAAACTCTTCAGACGTGCCCTGGCTAGATACAGGAATCGAGTCTGGAAATGTGGTCGACTGATATGCCCTGGCTGGATACAGGAGTCGAGTCTGGAATTGTAATAGTTGATTTGTTGAACACTTTTGACATTCGAATGCCCCAAGTGGTGATGAAGGAGTCTTGAATCAGATTACTCTACATATTGAGAGATTTCTTGAAATCTTGACTGGACTGCCCCAGGTTAACTGAACTTTGAAAGATCTGTTGGACCTTGATTGGACTGCCCCAGGTTAATTGGATGGTGATATGTCATGCCCCTTGTTGATAGGAGATTTGTAATGGAAGTGCTATCCTTTTGAAGTGATTTTGCTCACTGAGAGGGTTTTCGTTCCTCCGAACATTCGCTGTATGAATTTCTTCGCTGTCAAACAAAAAGCCAAATGCAGACAGTGATATTCAAGTAATGCAAAGTTTATGTTTGTCTCGAAGTTTTGAAAAATGCGTTTTTAGCAGAAAACCTTCCATAAGACAAGTCAACACAAGATTTAGAGCAAAGCCCTACAGGAGTCAGGATACCTTTTGTAACAGTATGCTTTCGAAGTAACCCATGCTTCAATTAGGACTTTTGAAGGGTTGTAACGTGGCTTGGTTCACGGTTTAAGAAACAAAGGATAAAGGCTCAAAGTATATTTGTACACACCCGTTCTTCGTGATGTTCTCCGACCTAAGCTCAGTTAACTGTGCGTCACTCTGTTTTGAGTTTGGAACGACTTTTGGGGCGATGGTTCACCAGTTTGAATTTGGGGAGACAGTCATCATCTCTTCTTTTCTTTTTCAACATTTTTCATGTTGTTGAGGATTTTGTAACGACCTCACTATTTTGATTTTGATTTGTTATCCCTAACTTTTGCCTGACTGTTACCGTTTTCCGGGATTACTGTCAGCGGGATGCCCCAGCTTTCTTAAGCCTCCTTTATAGGTTTTGGCTCAGTGGGCTTTTTCTCTTTTGAGAGATTGACTGTCTATTTGATAGGGAACCACCCTTGTCTTTTGATTCCAAAGGAATGCTTTCTTTTTTGACATCGTTCGTTGTATTACGAACTGAGAGTTTGTGACTTCAATGCGCATTTTCTTTTGAATTAACTGAGAGACTACCCTGCCCCAGGTTTATATCAAAGGTTTTGATTGTTTAGAACAGAAAACTCCTACTTCTTTGGCTCGAAGGGGTTGACTAGGGATTAACTTCCTTATAACTCCAGTGTTTGGGAATTGAAAGAAATGCCTGTACATCATCAGCAAGGTCTGTTCAAAAGCATACTGTATAAGATCATGGTATTGTTTCGTCATCCTTCCTCTAAAGGCTTACAGCTTTTTATCAAGAGTCAAATATCATAAAGAAAAGCATAAGAGTAGTGAAACGAATGGATGAATTCAAGACAAACATATGCAATGCATTAATGAAAACAGAGTTTAACATCAACAAATAATTGTTTGACAGCAAAAGAAATTACAACTTTGAAAATTCAAAAAGAAGCAAAAGTCTTTCAGCTTGAGCTTCGTCACTTCAAGTGGAGAACCCTTTAACGGAAGATTTTCATCTCGCCGTCTGGCATGAATTCCAGCACCCCGATGTCGATCAGATCTTGAATCTTGTTCTTCAAGGCCCAACAGTCGTTGGTGTCGTGTCCCGGGTTGTAGGAGTGGTAAACACAAAATGCATCGGGATGATAGTGAGGAGAGGAGGTATTGGGCTTCTGAGGAGGGTCCTTTAAGGTAAGCAAGTTAACCTCCATCAGACGCTTCAGTATAAAGAATGATGGTATTTCAGTCTTCGTGAACTGTCTTCCCGACGTTTCTTGCTTACGCCGATTACCCCTTTGACGCTGGCGAGGTTGTTGATGGGCTTGTGACCCTGAAGCAAGCAAAGGAGCTTTCCCCTTGTCTTCTTGAGTGGATGGAGGTTGAGCGGTGACTTGCTCTTCAACCTCAGATATTTTCCCTAGTTGGTTATTTGGAAGCAGTTGGCGGATAAGAACTCTGAGTTCCTCTTGTCTTTGAGATAGGTCTTGGATGAGAGCCATCTGGCCCACCAACTGTCCCATCATTTGGGTCCTCAATGTTGTCAGGTCGAACTGTAGCTCCG
The DNA here is from genome assembly GCA_948472305.1 of Vicia faba. NCBI lineage: Eukaryota > Viridiplantae > Streptophyta > Magnoliopsida > Fabales > Fabaceae > Vicia > Vicia faba. The sequence goes on along the minus strand of OX451735.1, from coordinate 1,164,263,304 downwards.
CAAGCTGGTCACTCTTGGCATTATGGGAATTCTCCAAGCCCTTTGTGAGGAGAGCTTTCATTTCTTCTTGCCCCAGAGACAAGTTCAAGAACATCTCTTGCAGCTGAGCAGTCTGGTCTTGGACGTCTTTGACAGACCTTTCTAGAGCCATCTCTTACTGAAATAAACAGCAGGAGAGTAAGGAAACCTGAAAAAGGAAAGACTGTCAAAATGCAATGCATGATATGTGGATGCATGCTTTCAAGGATCTCTTGGGGTAAACACAAGAAAATGTTAGAGGTTGAACTTTGCTCTTGGATTGGAGAACTTTGCACCGGTGGATGTCTTTCCACTAGAATCAAGCTCACCATGTCGAGTGGGTCATAGCCACTGATTCAAGTTGTTGCACTTGATCATTGACTGGAGAACTTTGTTTCACGAGAATCAAGCTCACCATGTCGAGTGGGTCATAGCCACTGATTCAAGTTGTTGTACTTGATCTTTGATTGGCATTGATTAGAGGAGAAACCTCTCGCCTCTTTGGTAGACGTCTGGTTCAACGTAACCCTGCATCAAAAGAACCCTCGAGATCCTTGAAATGGTTATTAAAAATGTTATGGTATGATGTCATGATGTTATGTACATGTATGCAAAAAGCAAGTGAGTGTATATACAGGCAAACATATTCACACAAAGCAAACCAGTCTTTAGGTTTAGGCTTGCATGAGGTTCAGGTACTACCCTCTTGAAGTTAGTTGGCTCATCCTGTCCTAAAATAGAAACCGGGTTCTAAGGAGCTCAATATCCTTGGATTGTTTTCTGTGTTCATTGTTTCGGTTTAGCCACTTACTGGCGACCAAAATATTCCAAGAAAACAATCCTCAAAAGAGTGTAGTATCGAGGATCTACCAACTTCGGACTGCACCAAAGTCGGTCATCTCGCTACCCCTAAAAAGGCTAAGATGGTCAATTAAGGTTCTAAGAGTTCGTTAGTGCTTCATGACATCACACAGCGGCCCCGTACTCTCCTTGACTACTCAAGGGTTACTGGTACTCACAAATATGTCACACTAACATAGCTTACTGCTTCAACCATGTCGGTATACCCCGCACAGTTCCCTCGCAGTTTTTTTGCTATTTACCTAAGAAGGTGCCCCAAATCCGGGTGTAGGATTTACAACAAACCCCAAACAAGAACCCAAAAGATAAAGCAATCAAGTCAATCAAAGTAAGAAAGTAAAGGTGATCTAAACCCTAAGGTAACCCCACTTTTAAGTTAATTCCCCAGCAGAGTCGCCAGTTCTGTGATACGGTGGGAGAACTGACTGTCGTTTTGCGTTTGTATTCGCACTTGTGCGGTTGAGCAAGAGTCGCCACCGACTTTTTATTTTATCCTAAAGGAAAGGTTAAAAAAGCACAGCAAAAACCTTTTGAGATATTTCGTGGGTTCGGGGGGTAGATTATGAAAAGGGAAGGTATTAGCACCCTTTTCATCCATGGTTATCCATGGGCTCTTAGTTACTTGGTTTTTTAGATCACTTGCCTTGATTTTCGATTGCTTGAAAATGGTGTGTGTGTGTGTGTGTTTGAAAATGTTTTGGAAGAAGATGCCTTGTCTTAGGCTAACCTTGTAACAATTCTTTACTCGAATATTTTACGAAGGCGTGTATCTTTTCGAAAAGATGTTTCAAAATGTTTTGAGAGTTTGTTTTTGAAAGTGCTTGTGGAATGTGGTTTTTTTGAAAAGAAGGCAAGTGTTTTTGTAAGTTGATCTCAAGTAACTAAGAGTTTTATCTACCCTATTGCACTCAAAGGTTTTCTCTATGTTTTCAACCCTTTTTAACAATTTTGTTCCACCATTGAATTTGGTGGACAATCTTGCGTTTAGGAAGTTTGTTCGGGACGGGCGCGGGTCATCGTATGGACCATGAATGCAATAGTGCCAAGTGTCTTTGGCAATTTGCTTTGAAGGGACTATGATCATTCCATTTTAGGCAACATTCGAAAGCGTCATCGAGGGACTTATGATCATTTGGGTTTGTTTTGCCAAAGATACTCGACGTGCAAGCATGGCCCATTTTGGAAGGCAACATGTGGGATTACCCTAGGGGGTGCAAGTGTGATTGTGTATTGATTTCGTGTATTTGTCTTGTATTAGGTTATCTAGCGTTCGATTTTATGTACATGCAAACCCTAGGTCCAACCATGGTATAATTGAAAGCGATAAATTGCGAAAATGTAAAGACTACGCTATTACAAAATAAGTATCCGGGAGTGGGGGTACAATATTCACAAATGGGGATGAGACTTATAGTATCCAATAAGTTACAACCAAATCGAATTTGCGATCAAATGTAAATAAGGTATATCAATGTATGGAAATAGCAATTGTATATGTGTGAAATGTATTGTAAGTGTAATTATTTACAGGTGCGGAATGTGAAATTGAATGTATTATTAAGCATTGTTTAACTTAAAGAAAGAATTAAATGTCTATTTAATTTAATTAATAATCATGTATTCTCTTAATATGCACAAAAAGAAATGTTTTAATCAAATGTTTTAAATTCTAATTAAATTATGTATAACAATGCATCTTTATTTATTATGTACGAAAAGCATTTTAATTAAATGTTTAAGGATTTAAATTATGCAAAAATGTATTTATCTATTATGTACAAATAGAAAATTTTAATTAAAGGAAAATAAAAAAGTTTTCAATCTTAATTATTTTGTGTAATAAAAATATATTTTTATGTATTTGTGTTTAATATATATATTCAAAAAATGATTTAAATTAATTAAAATAGGTATATAGAAAAGTGTATTTTAGTATTTTAGTATTTTAGTATTAATGTATTGAAGTATTTTAATTAAAAAGAGTAATGGTTGAGTTTATGTTATAAAAGAAATGGGCTTGGAGGATTATGGCCCAAGCAGAATGTCCATGGCGCTAGAAAAAAAGGGGGTGTGATCAGGGAAGCGCGTTTGGGCTTGGCATTTGGATGGGTTAGGCACAGCTGTGGAAACACACACTTTAGGGTTTGAAACAATTACTTTCAGTTGGGAAATTGCCTTAGGGTTTGTGAGCGGCGCGCCGTTCGTTCACTTGTTCGTCTTCGTTCATCCTCTTTGTCTCGTCCCTGAATCAGGCTTCCAATTCCTCTTCATCCTTAGCCACCAGACGCCAATGTCCATCCTCTTCCCTCCATGGCTGGACAACGCGAAGATGAGAGCAAAAGGTAGCGATTTCAATTCACTTCGTCTTTTAGGGTTTTACGTTTTTTTATGATTCTTTTTGCATGCATAACTTTCTGATTTGGAATGTTTGTTATTTGCCTTATTGTTGAGGATTATGAAAGGGAAGGAAGGAAATTACTACCGTCGGTCTTGGAGAAGGAGGAGGATGAAACGGAGGCGTTGAGGCGGAGGCTCAGTGATGAGACGGTGAAGACGCTTGCTTGGATGACACTTGGTATTTCTGTACTACCTTTTTTAGGCTTTATGATGTCAATCTGAGAGCTTGATACATGTCTTCTTTTCTTCTTCTCTTTCTTGGCTTGCCTTTGTTGCCTCTAAGCTGCCTCTTCTGTATGCTTGTTTAATGTGATGCTTTTGATGCTTCTCTGACTTTCTTCTTCTCTTTTGCCTCGAATTTGCCTTTGAAACTTTTTATATCTCAGTTGCCTTGAACTTGCCTTTGAAACTGTTGAGCTTGATAGTTGCCTACTTTGCTCGTATGCTTATATTGCTTGCTTTTCGACCGCCCTGTGATGATATTTTTCTGAGGGCTTAGATGCTATCACTGTTAACATGCTATTGTTGAAGCTTTTGCTTTGATTAGCCTCTCTTCTTCTTCTTCTATTGTACGCTTGACTTAATGGCCCATGATGATGCTGTCTGAGGCTTGTGATATTGCTTTTTCTGAGGCTTGTGATGTTGGATCTTTTTAGTGTTGATGAGATATGTTTCAAGTTTGTTGGCTTTTTCAACTGGTAAGGTTTTATGGTTATGGGCATATGCTGGTTTTTTGTGATATATTTGGCTTTGAATGGTTAAGGTTTTTGGAATTAGTTTGAATAGGTTTTGACTGGTTTAGCAGGTTTGATGGTTTTAGCAGGTCTGATGGTCTTGTGTTATATAGTTGTGAGGCTATACAGGTTTTAATGCTGGTTTAGGCCTTAACAGGTTTCATGGCTTAGCAGGTTTGATGCTTTAGCTGTTATGGCTAATGCAGGTATTGGCCTTAACAGGTTTCATGACTTAGCAGGTTTGATGCTTTAGCTGGTAAGGCTTGGCCTTGAACTTGTTTTCTTTTGACAGGGTGAGGCCTCTGACTTGCTTCAGGCAGGTTTGGCATATGCAGGTTGTATGGTTTATTAGGCCATTGCAGGTTATTGCTTGAGGTTTGATGGTTATGTGTTTGGAGGTGTTTGCTGTTTGATATCTTTCTCCTCCCTTCTCTACTGTGTTTTTTGTTCTTTTGTATATGTTTCTATCTTCTGCCTAAAGCCTAAAAAACCTGCTCTCTTATCCCTCTCCTCTTCTCTCTATCAGTACAGTTAAATATTAAACTATGTTTTTTTGCTGTACTTTTCTGAAAGGGATACTTGTTGGGAAATGATGAAAGTGAGATTTATTGTTTGCATAATAGTTTTCCTCTGCATATTGTCTCTTCTCTTTGACAGCTTGATATCTTTCCAAGATCTTCTTTTGACAGCTTGGGTACCTTTGGCATTTTGACAGCAAGTTGTACTTTTTTTTTGGCATTTTTGACAGAAAGTGGCAATTTGATTTTTAGTTTGATTTGAACTGTGCAGTTTTGAGATTTGGAACTATGCAGTATATTGACAACCTTTGCATTTTTCAACTTTGTGCATTCATGAATAGCAAATAAAAAATCTTCCCTCTTTGTGAACAGGGAGAAATCCCGTGATTTGCAGAGAGGGTTAACTGATCCCAATCAGTGGCCCTTAATGATGAACTGTCTTTTATTTGTCTTTTCAATTCAATTTATCTGTTATTTGACTTTTCTCTTTTCTTTTGCAGATGAAAAATGGAGCACTGGAGCGAGGGATAGCAGATGAAGATTTGAAGATTTGAAAAATAATTAGGATAGTTTTTATTTAACTTTAAATAAATGTAACATTATTTTTGTAAACATTTTGTAAACAAAAACAATTATACAAATGATTTAAAGATAAAAAGTCCTTTTATTTAATTAATTCTTCTTTTCTCCAATTGTTTATTTATTATTTATAGTTCTTTAAATTAAAATAAATTGAAAATAAATTCCAACTTATTTAATCTTTAGAATAATAAATAATTAACTAAACAATATTTCAGTGTTGATCAATTAATGAACTTGACGCTTCCAATATTCAAAGCAAAACAACAGTTAATCACAACAACTGATCAGGCGCATTTCCTTTTCACCGATTTTTACCAAACACTGTAAATCCACACTGCATATATCTTTTGACTGGTTCAATCAAACAAACGTGAATTCAAACCAACTGCCTTCTTTTTACTGATTAAGTCAAATAATGCGAATTCAACCCAAATCTCGGAATGTCTTGCAAAGCACTGTAGAATTTAGATCTTTCCGAAAACGCGCGCACAAACCCTAATTCCTGATTAAATGCCAAAGAAACGTTCGCCTGATCGAAATTGAGCCAAAATCAACCAAAACCCTAAGCCAACTGTTTGAAGCATTCCAGAGTCCTGAAAATCAATAAAACCCTAATTGTGTCCTGACTGACGAGAAAAGTCTATTTGACCGATTCTTGAGCCAGTTTGAAAAAATCAGGAAATGCCTGAAGCTGAGATTTCTTGTGGTAAAATGCGACGGCAAATTTTGGGGTACAACACCCAAGATTGCTCATGTCAAGTTTCAAGCTTTATATCACATTTTTGCTCAGTCAGTTGGTCAGTTGACCTAAAATCAATTGTATTAGGGAAAAGTCAATTGTGGTCAATTTGCAGTCAAACATAATAATTTTTATCCATATCAACATTATGAACTCATATATGTCAATTGATCAATTTTGGATCATAATTCCTCAAAAAAATTTGATCAGAACACCAAAAGGGCAAAATGGTCAAAATTAGGGTTTTGATTGAGAAGGCTCAGTTCATGACTTTTGACCAAGAAAATGACTTATTGGTTTAAGGCATGATATCAATGATTCAAATGCATCATCTTGACCTAATTTCATAGTTCAAATCACCTCTCAAGATCATTGGATTGACAGATGAATTTCAGTCAACTGATGAAAAGTCAACTGTACACTGAAAAGTCAAACTTTGACTTTTTGATCAAAATCAAGTTTCAAAAATCATATTTCATCAATACATGTTAAAATATGAAATTTGTTCATCAAGAAATTCAAAATTCAAAATTATCTTTGAAAAGTTAGCATTCTAGGACTTAGAAATTTTTCTAAGTGTTAGAAAGTTAACATTTTTTCATAACTTTGTGCCAAATTTCCACCATGATGCAAAATGATTCAAGGAAAACTTCCAACACGAAAGTTGTAGATATCAATGAGTTCTAAAACATTGTAGGGAAGAACTTTTTCTAGAAATTCTTGGATTTCAAGTTATGAATTTATGAAGACATGTCCATGAAACTAAAAGACTTAGTGAAATTTTGCCCTAGTTAGGCAGATTTTTGGTACTAACTTCATAGTAACTTTTCACATGGTTCCAAGTTGATTCTTCAAAAATTTCCGACATAAAGGTTGTAGAGGAGGTTACAAGGTTTCCAAAATATCCAAGAACTCATTGAGATCATTCTTGAGCAAGGAGAATCGAAGAGATGAAGTTAGGGTTTCATTCTTGAATTATAGGTCATTTTGTGATATGCAAGAATTCATATCTCAAGCCCATGCTGCATAATATTTGCTTTGCAGGCTTTAAACTTGTGTTTCACTCCATAATTAATGGTTTACACAATTGATTGAACCATTATCCAATTGATTCAAGCATTATCTAAATCAATTTGCCATTTTGGGGAGAAAGTAACATATCCATTCTTGTAAAGCAGGCTTTATGCACAAAGTCATCTTCTTGAGCTCCTAACTTGTTTTCTTTAATTATGCTCAATCCACAAAGTCAGGGTATTGTGTTTAAAGTGGTTAACAATTCTATGAACCAAGTACAAGGCATGGAAACTTGTTTTGTCAAAAAATCACATGTTGAGCTTAAACATGTAAATTTGAATTCTGATCAACTAGAGCACTCCAAACCTTTTGCTTATAAATAGAGGCATTATTTATGAGCTAGTACACGAATGCTAAGGCCCTGAAACTCCCTCAAACACTCACATACCAGAAATTTCTCAAAAAACACCATTGATACACAATCCTGCCCTTGAACTTGTATCTTTCATTTCCCTCGTGCATTTTCCCTCAAAATCATTTGCAAAGCTTCTATACCTCAAATATAGTCCATCCCTGTCCTTATTTTGAAAATTTTAACATCTCCATCACCATCCTCCATAACCAAAAACATAGGTCTGCAACTTGACTTCTCCAGACAATTCCAACCATCCATAGCTCAAGCTAAGCATTGCATTAGCTTCCTAGAGGTCCAAGGAAGCTAACCTGATCATCACAACTCTTTGAAAGCAGCTCAAACTCATTTCATGAATTCCATTTCTTGAGGTATTTCTATGAACTTTCATATCTTCATTTAGGCATTGTTAGGCTTTCATTTTCAAAGACAAAATATAGATATCATTGCCCTGAAGTTGTACATATCCATAGTTTTCATTTATTTTATCTGAGCTTAGAGAATTTTAAGTTTAAATCTATGAAAAAAGTTAGGTCAGGATTCGGTACTTTTAGAAATACATGCTTATCTTTGATTGTTAGTCCAAATTGTTTACATTTCTGAAATCCTGGTAAAATTTCTAACAAGTTTGATGTTGGAGGTTTTGAGAATGGATGAGAAATGAATGAGATACAGGGACCCTAGCTCGAGGTTGAAGATGAAGTTCATTTCTAGGAATGGATTTGTAATATATATATTTATGGTTTTGTTTAAATTAATGGATGTATAACCACCCCAGTGGTAAGGCAGCGCACGTTTATGGTCAAGAGCATGGGTTCAAGACCCAGCGCTGCCATTTTGCATATTTTCCAACTTTTTTCATCTTTTTGTTTGAACCATGCGCGCCTGGGCCCTGAATCAATTAGGCTTTGTCATTTTTTTGGTTTTAACCCCCTATTTCACTAACACAATCTCTAACCCATTCATATTTTATTTTTTCTGACTTACAAAAGAAAAAACAAATAAACTTGGACCAGACCTAGTAGACCAACACTGTTTTTTCCTAACAAACACCCTAAATTCCATTTTTACCTCGTGACTTTATTTTTTCATATTTTGTTTTATTTTCTTTATTTTCTTTATTATTATTATTATTATTATTATTATTATTATTATTATTTATTAAATCAAAAAATTCAAAAAGATATTTTTATTTATTATTTGCATTCTATATACTTATATTTTATTTCTTTTTAAAAAAAAAAAACAAAAAGACAAAAATAAACTTCTTATCTTCAATATTAATTTCTATTCATAAATAAATATTAGACTTAGGTTTAGTTTATCTTATTTTATCTTTACTAATCAAATTTAATTTAGAACTTAGGTTTTCTTTTAATTAACTAATTTTTTGGATTAGTTTAATCTAAATAAAACTTTCGCAAACAAAACCCTAAAAAAATAAAAACTTGTTTTCTTTAAAAAAAATCAATTTCTTTTATTAACTTAAGTTTAATTTCCCTTAGGTTAATTATTTTATTCTCTTTAATTAATTAGGTCAAGAACCATTTTCCTTCACAAAATCTAAACAAAAATACATTTCTTTTCCATTTATATCCTTGTACATTATATTCCTTTCAATTCTTGTACATTATTCAAGTTTCAATATGATTGTAATAGATAATTAGGTTCAATTTCTTGCAATCCCCATTTGTAAATTTGTATACCCCATCCCCAAATGATGTAATAGCGTAGTAAATTTACTTTCCGCAATTTATCGCTTTCATATCAATGCTAGTAAATTAGGGTTTGTATGGAAAGATAAAATCAATGCTTAGAGAACCCTAATTCAAGATAAACCAAGCATGAAAAAATAAACACTTGCACATTTACACCTCTAGGGTTAACTCCATTTGTTTCCTTGAGAAAATAGCCATAATATACATGTGAGACGTCTTAGCAAAAACAATCAAATATACAAGATCATAGTCCCTCAATGACACTTTAAATGTTGCCTTACAAGTGATCTTAGTCCCGCAAGAGAAATGCTAAGATATCTCACAACATTGTTATTCATGACTATACGATGACCCACGCCCATCCCTTTTACATCCAAAGATAAGGCTTCTTACTAATCAATGGTGAGATAGCAATATCAAAGGAAGGAAGAAATGAAAAAAGACTTTTGAGTAGGTAGAACGCTCTTAGTTGCTTGCTAACCATCCATCTTCAAAACATACATCTTTTCAAACACACCAAATGCTTTCAAAAATATGAAATATTTTCAAAAAAGTCCAACACTTTGTATACATTCTTATAGAGACGAGAACCATTGCAAAGTTTTCCTAAGTGAAGGAGCTTTTTAAAAATACTTTTAAAACTCATCACAAGTACATTTTCAAACAAAAGCAAATGATCTAGCAAGCAACTAAGAGCCCATAGATAACTATGGATGAAAAGGGTGCTAACACCTTCCCTTTTCATAATCTACACCCCGAACTCAAGAAAATATCTCAAAGGTCTTTCCTGTTCTTTTCACCCTTTCCTTTTTTGGATAAAATAAAAGTCGGTGGCGACTTTTGCTATCCGTAACAATTGCGATCAAAACGCAAAAAAAAACAAGTCAGTTCTCCCACCGTATCACAGATGGTAAGGTACATACCTATAAGGTAGGACTGGTTGCAAAAGGCAATAAACAAATTCATGGGGTTGACTATGATGAAACCTTTTTACCAGTTGCAATGCTTAAATCTGTTCAAATTTTACTTGTTATTACTGCATATCATGATTACGAAATATGGCAGATGGATGTAAAAACTGCTTTCCTTTATGGGAATCTTCTTGAGGATGTGTACATGACACAACCTGAAGGATTTGACATACCACGTGAAGCCCAAAAGATATGCAAGTTACAATGATCAATCTATGGGTTGAAGCAAGCTTCCAAAAGCTGGAATCTTCATTTTGATGAGATAGTAAAACAACATGGATTCATCAAGAATGAAGATGAGCCTTGTGTTTACAAGAAGGTTAGTGGGAGCATGATTATTTTCCTGATATTATATGTAGATGACATATTACTCATTGGAAACATGTCCCTACCTTGCAACAACTAAAGAATTGGTTGGGGAAATGCTTTTCTATGAAGGACCTAGGTGAAGCAGCCTATATATTAGGAATCAGGGTCTCTAGAGATAGATCACAAAAACTGCTTGGCCTAAGTCAGAGTACATACATAGACAAAGTGTTAAGATGCTTTAATATGCATGATTCCAAGAAAAGATTCATACCTATGCAACATGGCCTATGTTTATCAAAAACATAATCCCCTTCAACCAAGGAAGAAAGGGATCACATGACTAAGATTCCATATGCATCTGCAATAGGATCTATCATGTATACCATGTTATGTACTCGACCAGATGTCTCATATGCTTTAAGTGTAACGAGTAGGTACCAATCTGATCCCGATGATGCTCATTGGGTAGCTGTCAAGAATATCCTTAAGTAATTGAGAATGACTAAGGACTCATTCTTGATATATGGAGGTCAGGAAGATCTTGTTGTAATAGGATACACTGATGCTAGCTTCCAGACAGATAAGGATGACTTTAGATCGCAATTTGGTTATGTGTTCTGCTTAAATGGTGGAGCTGTCAGCTGGAAAAGTTCAAAGCAAGATATTAATGCTTATTCTACAACTGAGGCCAAGTATATTGTTGCTTCAAATGCAGCAAAGGAAACTGTTTAGATCATGAAGTTCATTAGTGAACTTGACATAGTCCCAAGCATTGTGGATCCCATTGAGCTCTATTGTGATAACAATGGTGCTATTGCACAAGCTAAGGAGCCTAGATCTCACCAACGATCCAAACACATACTTAGGCATTATAACCTCATTCGAGATATAATTTATCGAAGAGATGTGAATATATGTGGAGTAACTAAACTTGACAATGTTGTTGACCCACTAACAAAGTCTCTTGCACAGCAGAAGCATGATGGCCATACTAGATCTATGGGTATTAGGGGTAAGCCTGATTAGCTCTAGTGCTAGTGGGAGATTGTTGGTGTAAGACCTAGAGGCCAATACTTTGGGTACTTGTATCGAATTATTTATTAATAATAAAAGGCATTTATTTATTATGTTTGCTTTTCCAAAATAATAGAGTCCCTAGAATAGTTCATTTTCTTAATGAAATATTAAGTGTGACTTAATCATGAGATTCCATTAAACATAAGAACACTATTCTTAAAATATCCATAGTTGAGCTTTATTTCAAAGTGGGATAACATTAAAGCATTAATATTATTATGAAGATAGACTGATGATCACACCTCATGGATCATGGATAAGGAGTTATGAAGTCTTGACATAGGTAAGAATATTATGAGTAATATTTATACTGGGTTGACCCGCTATGAGAATACTACATAGAATATTATGCAAGGTGTCATAAGTTATTATCATGGTGATAATGGTGTATACCACCCTTCGACCTGAAACTACCATGAACCTTAGATGTGGAGTTAAGTACTTTATTACTGATCAAACATTATTCGTAATTGGATGACCATAAAGACAGTTGATGGGTACTTCATATAGCATACTGAGGGACGTGAGTGACCTAGATGGAATTTGTCTATCTCGCATAACAGGATAAATGTCTAAGATCCCAATATTGACCTGGACAAGGGTGACAGGGTTTATGCCTTGTGTTCAATATAGATATGGGTGAAAAGGGTAATTGTACACATAAATATTATCACAGAAAGGTTTTGTTAGATCACATGACATTTTCGTGACTTGGGTAGCAGTGATGTGTTGCTAGATACCGCTTACTGGTTATTATGTTAATTGTGTAATTTAATATAATTGCCAAGGTCACGAAAACCTATAGGGTCACACACATAAGGACAGGTTGATGAGAGATAGAGTAAATAAGGAACACCTTAAGGTACGGTGCACTTAAGTGAAATATGGAATGTGGTAAGGTACCACACGCTTAAGTGATATGCGGTATATCATAAGGTTTGATACTCGTATGCTTAATTGGGCTTTTAGCTTGCAGCCTTAATTGGACTTTTAGCTTGCAGCCCACATAAGTGGTTCTATAAATAGAACCCTTGTGCTGAAGCATTTGACTTGATGAAAATTCGTTCTTGATTTCTAGCTGTATATTTTGTCTCATTCTCTCACTCAAAGTTTCCATTCGTAAGCAGCTAGCATTGTGTCCAGAAGTGATCTGTTCGTGTGGACTGAGTAGAGATGTTGTTGTTCATCAACGTTCATGATCACAACATCAAAGGTCTGAATCATCACAAGAGGTAATGATTTCTATCACTAAACATGCTCATTCCTTAGGATCACTAAAGGAAAATTTTAATTTTCCACTGCGTTTTGGATCATAATTTTCCTTCAATAGGATCGACCTGACTCTGTGGAGGAGGGCACGTGGCCGACTGAGGTGCCTCACGTGTTACTAACCTCGGACATTAGGACTTCTTACCACTATCCTTACTCTTTATCAATTCTATGTGGCATTTTACCTATTTATATAGAATACATGGTTAATATATATATATATATATATATATATATATATATATATATATATATATATATATATATATATATATATATATATATATATATATATATATATATATATATATATATATATATATATATATATATATATATATATATATATATATATATATATATATATATATATATATATATATATATATATATATATATATATATATATATATATATATATATATATATATATTCATCAACAAAAATAATAAATTTGAAAATACATTCTCTTCAATACATATTCATTAACACATTAAATAGATGATTCATTATTCTTATCAATATATATCCATCAACACATTTAATAAATAGTTCATTATTTTAAATATCCATGCTCGTCATCCATATAATTCTCATCATCTGATGTGATATTGTCCTTGTATCCAAACTCTTCATCATGCTCTTTGTCCACATTATTATCAACCAACGATATAGACGTATCAACTTGATGTCTCTCAACCACTGTATCACATAAACTTGTAATTTGTCCATTTGCAATCACATCATTAATTTGCTCAACTTCGTCAACTTGGTAAGCAACATCTTCCACTAGATCGTCATTTTCAATATGACCCAGTGGTTTTGTTTTTATTATAACACACCATCCTCATTTACATGGTACAAATGAAGGATAAGGAACATAATAAACTTGCCTAAAAATATGTGACATTATGAAAGAGCCACACTCTTTGTACCTCCGATCCATTTGAATCTCAACAGTACCATATGACTTATCTATTTTTGTGTCTCTAGTTGGATCATACCATTCACAATAAAACAAGCTAAATTTATTTTACTAGTCCAAGTAATTGTATACTAACTCGTAGATATGTTTAACAAAGCCATAGAAGACATCTTCACCGCTATCGGTAACTCCTTTTACAATTACACCATTGTTTACGGTTTTTTCCCTTTAGTCCATGTCTCAATGTGAAATTTATATCAGTTCACGCAGTATGTGTGCCATTTATTTGTGCTTAGAACAAGGCCTTTAGACAAGTTTCTCAAATGGAGTATTTCTGGATTCAATGCAACAATGCTAGACAATCTCTCCTTGAACCATGCTGGAAATTGATCATGAATGACACTGGATGTTGATTGTACACCGGCACTATGAAAATAGGCGATGTTAAATTCCCTAAAAAGAAACACACTATAAGTTTCAAGATAATAAGTTTTATATTAACACAGCAACAAATATTAAACAGTTGGGACTTACTCAAGATATGGTTTAATTTCAACGCAGTTGACCAAGACATGGACATGTGCGGATTGCATTTCTTTTTGGGTCAACCAATGCACACCCTTCTTTCACGAGGGATGACCTGGATGCCCGAAGACTGATAAGGTGAATTGACTTCTCTCATTGACATTTATAGGATTCCATATGATTCTAGGAGTTAACATCAAGTGATTGAAATAATGACTGCAAAAATGTGATGTTTCCCGATGCAAGTAATGTGTATATATAGATCCTTCAACTTTAGCTTTATTTTTCACTGATCGCTTTGAATCACCCATGAAACTTTCAAACGGATAAATCCACCTATATTGAACAGGTCCACCAAGATAAGATTCATATGCAATATGCATAGATAGATGTTCCATGGAGTCAAAAAAACCAGGCGGAAATACTTATTTCAACTTATAGAGAATGAGTAGAATGTTTCAGTCCAACTTAATGATGTCGTCCACTCTTAAAGTGAATGCACAAATATCTCTAAAAAATTGACTAATTTTAGTTAGTGGATTAAGCACACGTTTGGGTAGTGAATCAAACGCAATTGGTAGCAATTGTTCCATAAAAACGTGACAATCATGATGTTTCATACCATGCAACTTCCAAGTGTTAGCGTCGGCACACCTTGCTAAATTTGAGTAATACCCGTCTGGCATTCTCAAATCTTTTAACTATCGACAAACCGCTTTAGCTTCTTGGGAAGTCAGACTAAAACAAGCCTTGGGTTTTAATAATTTTCCATTCGGTTAAGGCTTCAACTCTAACTCTTTCCGGTTACACCAAATTTCCATGTACTGCTTAGCCTTCTCATTCTCTTTTGTTTTTTCTTTAACCTCTATCACCGTGTTAAATAAATTATAAAAAAAAATCGTCTCAATGTGCATAACATCAAGATTATGGCGCAACAAATTACCTTTCCAATACGGGAGGTCCCAAAATATACTTATTTTTGTCCAATTATGTGTGACTCCATATCCTTCAATTCTACATACTTTGCCAGTATTTGTAAATTTTGGTAGTTCACAAATTTGGTTCCATATATCAACTGGTGACAATCGAGGCGGAGGCAGATCTGATACTCGTTCGCCTTTTTTAAAATTTTTCTTGTTTCTTCTATATGGATGATTTGTTGGTAGGAATATGCGGTGACAGTCAAACCATAAGATTTTCCCCCCTTTATCCAACATAAATGCTTTGGTGTATATCATGCAATGCAGACAACCCATTTTGCCCATGCATACCCCAACCAAATAACATGCCATATGCTGGAAAGTCATTAATGGTCTACATCAAGGCAGCTTGCAAAGTAAAGTTTTGTTTACGGGTATATCATAAGTCCATTCTCCAATCCATAACCTCTTTAAATCATCAATTAAAGGTTGTAAGTACACATCGATCTGGCTTTTAGACTAGACGGCTATGGAATGACGCACGTAAAAAACATGTATGGTTTTGTCATGCACATCTCAGGAGGGAGGTTGTAAGGAGTTACAATAACTGGCTAACAAGAATACGCACTTCCCGACGCTTTCACATATGGGGAAAAACCATCATAGCATAATCCATGACTGAAATTTCTAGATTCTGTGGCAAAATCAGGATATGTCTAATCAAAGTGCTTTCATGCCTCGCCAACAAATGGATGTCGCATAGTGCCTGAACTTGTTTGGTTTGTATGATGACATGTCATATGACTTGCACTATGCATAGAAGCAAACATTCTTTTTAACCTTGGTATTATCAGAAGATAAAACATGGACTCTACTGCTACACGCTTTTGCTTGTTGTTAATGGCTCTACTGCGAACTTGATATCTTGGATTGTTACAAAACTTGCATTCCTCCAACAATCCATCTTGAGTACCAAACTCATTGTTATAAAACAACATGCAACCACTAACGCAACAATAAATCTTTCTTACTTTTAAGCCCAACTTCGACACCCGCTTCTTTGCATCATAAAAACTTGTAGGCAATGTAAGTGTTTGCTTGTTGGCATTAATTTTTGGTAAAACCAGATTTGCGAATGTCATGACTGATGTCATAACATTCTCGGATAAAGACAAATTCTGCAGAAGGAATGTTCTACAGGAACAACTCAGTATGAGTGAATATCAAGATGATTAAGCTATGATCATATGTACTGAATTCTACCAAAATCAGTGAGCATGATACATGATGTCATAACCAATGTTAAGACATCCTGTACTGATCAAGTTGTTGTGCAGATTTATTGTTCCTGAGAATTTTCAGGAATCTGGTGTGCTATTTTGAGTTGAAGTATATTGACTAGATCAGATGCTCACGTGGATATTAGGTTAACCTTGCTTAACCCTAATCTGTTATGATGAAAGCCCAAGACCAAGTCTTTAGGTTAACTTTGGTTAACCCTAGCTATTTTTATGGAAGCCCAAAATGAAGAATAGACTGCATATATATTTCTCATGAATCCTAATGGTGTGCAGCGCTTTTTAAAGAAGATCAGTAAGGCATTGTGTAGTGGTGATAGTTTTAGTAACTACTGTGAGCCAAGCAATTATCACTTGATAAGTGACTTGGAGTAGGATTTGGTTGTAAGGGTTGTTTACCACTCAAAGCTTTGAAGCACGAGTGTTGTGTCTCTTGATTAAAGCTTTGAAGCAAAATCAAGCGTGTGTATTGAAGAATGTCTTCATAATCTTATTAATCAGTAGATTAGTATCACTGCTGTGATTGAGGGGGAGTGAGTAGGAACTCGGGTTTAAGTAGGACTTAGATTGAAGTTGCATTGGGTAGGTCTTAAGTGAAGGAGATAAACTGGTTAGTTTATTCCTAAATTAATACCTCTTATAGTGAATTTCCTCCCTGGCTTGGTAGCCCCCAGATGTAGGTGTTGTTATACATTGAACTGGGTTAACAATTGATTGTGTTCTTTACTGTCTTTTAAATTACTGTTTGGTTTGTGTATAATTTGTCAGATACGGTGTCATAACATTCACTGTGACATTAAGTATCTGTTGCCAGAATTTCAATTGGCATCAGAGTAGGCACCCTGCCTGTCTTTCTGGGTGAGATCTATGGATATTATTTTCTGGCGCTATGGACAAGGAAGGAGGATTTGGGAACAGACCACCTATTCTGGATGGATCAAACTATGACTACTGGAAACCTCGTATGATTGCCTTCTTGAAGTCACTAGACAATAAAGCTTGGAGAGCTGCTGACAAAGGATGGAACCATCCCATCATAACTGGGAAAGATGGGACGACTAGTCTGAAACCTGAGGAAGAATGGAGAAAAGAAGAAGAAGAGTTAGCCCTGAGTAACTCTAAAGCATTGAATGCCTTGTTCAATGGAATTGATAGAAACATATTCAGACTATTACATCAATGTGAACTGGCCAAGGATGTTTGGGACACTCTCAAAACCACCCATGAGGGTACATCCAAAGTAAAAATGTCAAGACTTCAGATGCTCACTACCAAATTTGAGAATCTAAGGATGAAGGAAGATGAGACCATTCATGAGTTTCACATGAACATCTTGGAAACTGCCAACACCTCGGGAGCATTGGGAGAAAAGATGTCAGAAGAAAAGCTGGTGAGAAAGATTCTCAGATCCTTGCCTAAAAGGTTTGCAATGAAAGTGACTGCTATAGAGGAAGCTCAGGATATCTGCAACTTGAAGGTTGATGAACTAATTGGGTCACTTCAGACATTTGAGATGGGGATCAGTGACAATGTTGACAAGAAAAACAAGAGCATAGCCCTTGTATCCAATACTAAAGATGAAAGCAAGGAGAGTGATGAAGAGAATATATCAGAAGCTATAGCTATGCTTGGAAGGCAGTTCAACAAACTCATCAAGAGAATGGACCCAAAGTCAAGGTCAAATGTCAAGAACATTTCCTCTGACATTAGCAGATCCTATGACTCCAGCAGAAGAACTAAGTCTGAAGAAAAGGGAAATAAAAGAAGAGGAATCCAATGCCATGGATGTGAAAGATATGGGGACATTCGAGCTGAATGTCCTACCTTTCTAAAGAAACAAAAGAAAGGAATGTCTGTTACTTGGTCTGATGGTGACTCAGAAAATGACTCTGAAGAAGAATCTGCTAAACTAGTTATTGCACTATCTGGTATTTGTAACTCTGATAATGATTCTAGTGATGAGGAAGTGACATTTGAAGAACTTGCTGACTCCTACAAGAAGCTATGTATCAGAAGTGCTGAAGTCTGTCAGCAAAATGAGAAACAGAAAAAGCTCATAGTGAAGTTGGAGGCTGAGAAGAAGGCAGACACTGCTACTATAAGCCATCTCAAAGGTGAAGTTCTAATGTTGAACTCCAAACTTGATCAGATGACTAAGTTTGTCAAGATGTTAACAACTGGAACTGACAAGTTGGAAGAAATCCTTCAGGCTGGACAAAATGCAGGAAACATGTCTGGTCTAGGATTTGTGGCTGCAAAGAAATCTGTTGTTGACAAGAAGAAGACCAGGCCTGATAAAAAAATTTCAAAGCAGATGTCACAACATAGGACTCAACATCAAGAACAGAGAAATATGAAGAAAAAATATCAAAGATGGAGATGTCATTATTGTGGGAGGTTTGGTCACATAAAGCCATTCTGCTTCAAATTATATGGATATCCTAATCAGACCTCATATGTCAAACCTAAGACTAAAAAGGCACCATATACTCAATAGTGGAAGAAAAAGACTGCAGCCCTGATAGCTCACACCTCCCTCAGAGTTTCTGCCAAGGAAGACTGGTACTTTGACAGTGGATGCTCTAAACACATGACTGGAATCAAGAATCTGCTGAATGATGTCAAACCTCATACTACTAGTTATGTCACTTTTGGAGATGGTGCTAGATGAGAAATCAAAGGAGTTGGAAACTTGGACTGCCCTGGAGTTCCAAACCTAAATGAAGTGTTGCTGGTAAATGGTTTGACTGCTAATCTCATAAGTATCGGTCAATTATGTGATCTAGGATTCAAGGTCAACTTCACCAAGTCTGAATGTCTTGTAACTAATGAAAAACAAGAAGTTGTAATGAGAGGAGTCAGATCAAAAGACAACTGTTACTTATGGGAGTCTGAGAACACTAACTACTCTTTCGTGTGCTCTATAGCCAAAGAAGAAAAGGAAGTGAAACTGTGGCACCAAAAACTTGGTCATTTACATCTTAGAGGGATGAAAAAGATCATATCCATGGAGGCTGTCAGAGGGATTCCAAGGCTTCAGATTGATGAAGGGAGAGTCTGTGGTGAATGTCAGGTTGGAAAGAAAACTAGAATGTCACATCCAAAGACAAGACATCTGACCACCTCTAAGGTGCTAAAACTTCTACATATGGATCTGATGGGTCCCATGCAGGTGGAAAGTCTTGGTGGAAAGAGATATGCCTATGTTGTTGTGGATGATTTTTCCATATTCACCTGGATAAACTTCATTTAGGGAAAAGTCTGATGTATTTGATGTATTTAAGGAATTGTGCAAAAGAATTCAAAGAGAAAAAGAAGGATGCATTGTCAGAATCAGAAGTGATCATGGTAAGGAATTTGAAAATAGTAAGTTTGATGAGTTTTGTTCCTCAGAAGGAATCAATCATGAGTTCTCTTCACCTATAACTCCTCAACAAAATGGAGTTGTAGAAAGGAAAAACAGGACTATACAGGAATCTTCCAGAGCAATGATACATGCCAAGAAGCTTCCTATTCATTTTTGTGCTGAAGCTATGAATACAGCATGTTATGTCCACAACAGGGTCACCTTGAGAAAGGGAACATCATCCACCCTTTATGAACTATGGAAAGGAAGAAAGCCTACAGTGAAGTACTTCCATGTCTTTGGGAGCAAATGCTATATTCTGACAGATCGTGAACAAAGGAGAAAGATGGACCCTAAAAGTGATGAAAGAATATTCCTAGGATACTCTACCAATAGCAGAGCATATAGGGTGTTCAATTCCAGGACCAAAGTTATGATGGAGTCTATAAATGTCATAGTTGATGATCACCATGAGGAAACAAATGTCCCATATGATGTTGATACATTCTTTGAGACTTCAACACAAGTTTCTAAAAAGGATGATGTGCCTAATCCTACTCCATCAGAGTCTGAATCAAAGGAAGCTAACAAAGATCCTTCCATCAGAATTCAGAAAGATCATCCTAAGGAACTCATCATAGGAGATCCTAACAGTGGAGTCACTACAAGATCTAGAGAAATCATCACAAACTCTTGTTTTGTGTCTAAGATTGAACCAAAAAATGTTAAAGAGGCTTTGACTGATGAATATTGTATTGGAGCAATGCAAGATGAATTGAACCAGTTCAAGCAACATGAAGTATGGGAGTTAGTTCCTAGACCAGAAGGAACAAACATCATTGGCACAAAGCGGATCTACAAGAACAAGTCAGATGCTGAAGGATTTGTCACCAGGAATAAGGCAAGGCTTGTTGCTCAAGGATACACTCAAGTTGAAGGGGTTGATTTTGATGAGACTTTTGCTCCTGTAGCCAGACTGGAATCAATCAGACTTCTCTTGGGAGTTACTTGTCTCCTTAAGTTTAAGCTGTTTCAGATGGATGTGAAGAGTGCCTTCCTAAATGGGTACTTAAATGAGGAAGTGTATGTGGAACAGTCTAAAGGATTTGTGGATCCAAACTGTCCTGATCATGTCTACAAATTGAGGAAAGCATTATATGGTCTGAAACAAGCTCCTAGAACTTGGTATGAAAGGTTGACAAAGTTCCTCACTGACAAAGGATACAGGAAATGAGGTTTAGATAAAACTCTTTTTGTCAAGAATGAAGGAGGAAAGATAATGGTAGCTCAAATTTATGTTGATGACATAGTGTTTGGAGGAATGTCAGATAAAATGGTTAAACATTTTGCTAACCAGATGCAAGCTGAATTTGAAATGAGCCTCATGGGAGAATTGACCTACTTTCTTGGACTACAAGTCACACAGATGGAAGACTCAATTTTTTTGTCTCAAATAAAGTATGCAAAGAATATTGTCAAGAAGTTTGGGATGGAGAATTCCAGTCATAAAAGGACTCCTGCACCTACTCATTTTAAGTTGTCCAAAGACACAAGTGGGGAAAATATGGATCAAAGCTTGTACAGAAGCATGATAGGAAGTCTGCTATACTTAACAGCCAGCAGACCTGACATTGCCTTTGTAGTTGAAGTATGTGCAAGATACCAGGCTGAACCCAAAGTAAGTCACATCAACCAGGTGAAAAGAATTCTGAAGTATGTGAGTGGAACTTACAATTATGGCATGTTGTACTCTCATGGATGTGAACCAATTCTGTCTGGTTATTGTGTGCTGATTGGGCTGGTAGTGCTGATGATAGAAAGAGAACTTCTGGAGGATGCTTCTTTTTGGGAAATAATCTTGTTTCTTGGTTCAGCAAGAAACAAAACTGTGTGTCTCTATCTACTGCTGAAGCTGAATACATAGCAGCTGGTAGCAGCTGTTCTCAAATGATCTGGATGAAACAGATGCTGACTGGGTATAATGTCACACAAGATGTCATGACATTGTACTGTGACAATTTGAGTACTATTAACATATCCAAGAATCCTATACAGCACAACAGGACTAAGCATATTGACATTAGACATCACTTCATCAGAGATCTTGTGGAGGAGAAGGTGATTAAGCTGGAACATGTTGCCACTGAACTACAACTGGCTAATATTTTTACCAAGGCACTTGATGCTAGTCAGTTTGAGAATTTAAGGGGCAAGCTGGTTATTTGCCAATATGAAGAGATGTAGCAATTAATTTTGCTTAATACAAGGTTTGAAAGAGATATTTTAATCAATTTTATTCTGACTGGGCTAATCATTTGTTTCCCACTTTCTTTCCAAAAGTTTAAGAAGAGGAATAAACATATTTATATCTCCCTCTTCTCAGTTTGATGCATCACTCTCCATTCCCTCAAAATAAAATTTCACACTTGCTGTCACTTGTATTCTCAATCTCTCAAGATGTCTCAACAATCTGTGTCACCATCTTCATCAAAGGCAACTGCATCTCCCTCACCCACTGACACCGAATCTAGGGCAATCATAAACCCCATGGATGCTGATGTTCTTGAGGTAACTCCACTTCGTGCAATGGAAGCTGATCCTACTAAGGTCAAGAAGCTGTGAACCAGACATGCAAGAAGATCACAAGCTTCTCCTCTGGTAAATCTTCTCAATCGTCATCCTTTGTTCCTCCAGAGATAGCTAATAGGGAAGGTTCTGCTTATGTGCATCAAGCTATTGCCCGACTAGTCACTAGGATTCTTAATGAGAATGACTCTGTTCCTGGTGTATTTGTACCATTGAACCAAGAAATTGCTATCCCTAATTTAGAAAGTGATCCCAATGTCACTCAGAATGTTGAGACACCTGATGACAACATTGGGAAATCTCCAGAGAAACCTAATGATCACCAGACCCCTACTGACAAGGCTGTTGAACCTCCTGTCATTGATGTTGATGAATAATTTTCTGACAATGATTTAATTGCTAATATCAACCCTAGAATAGCAAGAAGGATGATGAGTAGAAAAGAAAAGTAGAGTGCTGCCCAAGGCCCCTCCAAAGAGAAGGCTACTGAAGTTGTTCATGAGAAAGCTAGGCTCGAGAACAAGGCTAGAGAAGAAGCTGAGAAGGATCAAAAGGCTAGAACTTCCAAGGGGAAGGGTAAGGTAAAAGCTAGGGTATCTATTGGTAGTCTCTCAAAACCCTTGAGACAACCTATAGCCAAGAAAAGAAAGGCTCTTGAACCCTATGAATCTGATGAGGAATCAGACTTTGATTTTGATGTTGAGAGCAATGTTCTAGACATTCCTCTCAGGAAGAAACCCTCTTCTAGCAAACTGCCTAAGGTTCCTGAGGTTGCCATTGACAACATCTCCTTTCACCATCCAGAAAATGCAAGCAGGTGGAAGTATGTGTTTCTGAAAAGGATTGCCTTAGAGAGGGAGCTTAACAGAAGTGCTATTGAGTGTAAGGAACTCATGGATCTCATCAAGGCTGCTGGCCTGATGAAAACAGTGGTCAAGTTTTCCATACCTTCTCTCTGTTTCTATGTATTTTGAATTTCCTTTTGATGACTGTATAACTTGAAGTACTAGATCCTTTGACCTTTTTATGGCTAAAAAGGGGGAGAAGTAATTGTGGTAATTTTGGTAGAATTGGATATTGGTAGTTAGATTAGTTGTTATTAGAAATTCTGCTGCATTCTAATCTCTGATTGTTTAGGGGTTTTAGCCAAAAATTTGCCAAAGGGGGAGTTTGTAAGTGTTTGCTTGTTGGCATTAATTTTTGGTAAAACCAGATTTGCGAATGTCATGACTGATCTCATAAAATTCTGGGATAAAGACAAATTCTACAGAAGGAATGTTCTACAGGAACAACTCAGTATGAGTGAATATCAAGATGATTAAGCTATGATCATATGTACTTAATTCTACCAAAATCAGTGAGCATGATACATGATGTCATAACCAATGTTAAGACATCATGTACTGATCAAGTTGTTGTGCAGATTTATTATTCCTGAGAATTTTCAGGAATCTGGTGTGCTATTCTGAGTTGAAGTATATTGACTAGATCAGATGCTCACGTGGATATTAGGTTAACCTTGCTTAACCCTAATCTGTTATGATGAAAGCCCAAGACCAAGTCTTTAGGTTAACTTTGGTTAACCCTAGCTATTTTTATGGAAGCCCAAAATGAAGAATAGACTGCATATATATATTTCTCATGAATCCTAATGGTGTGCAGCGCTTTTTAAAGAAGATCAATAAGGCATTGTGTAGTGGTGATAGTTTTAGTAACTACTGTGAGCCAAGCAATTATCACTTAATAAGTGACTTGGAGTAGGATTTGGTTGTAAGGGTTGTTTATCACTCAAAGCTTTGAAGCACGAGTGTTGTGTCTCTTGATTAAAGCTTTGAAGCAAAATCAAGCGTGTGTATTGAAGAATGTCTTCATAATCTTATTAATTAGTAGATTAGTATCACTGTTGTGATTGAGGGGGAGTGAGTATGAACTCAGGTTTAAGTAGGACTTAGATTGAATTGCATTGGGTAGGTCTTAAGTGAAGGAGATAAACTGGTTGGTTTATTCCTAAATTAATACCTCTTATAGTGAATTTCCTCCCTGGCTTGGTAGCCCCCAGATGTAGGTGTTGTTATACACTGAACTGGGTTAACAATTGATTGTGTTCTTTACTGTCTTTTAAATTACTGTTTGGTTTGTGTACAATTTGTCAGATACAGTGTCATAATATTCACTGTTACATTAAGTATTTGTTGCCAGAATTTCAGGCAAGTTGTCTTTCGTTGCGGTGGAGTCCAACATCATTTTTGTGAAATGTTCCAAACACTGATTAGGAATATTCCAATTTAACTTGGCAGCCAATAATCTCACACACATTGATAACTTTGAGTCTGACGGCCCCTCGAACAACGACGTATTTATCTCATTCAACAACTGATAAAATCTTTGCGCTTCTTTATTTGACAACTCTTTCCCGTCAAAATATTCATGTTGATCAAATGTCACGTTCACACCAAAAGCATCCTCAACCATCTCACCGATCAGATTAAAATTTTTCTCATATTTCATAGGTGGTCGACTACTTGAAGCATGCGTGTTGCTAGTCTCTGATACGTTACTCGACATTTCTTCACTATTATACGTCTAAACCCAATAATTTTCAATAAAACCCCTGCTATGCAAATGACATGCTACTTCCTCCAGGTCACTGATTATTGGTCTACATTCACATTTAAGACAGGGACACCTGACTCCTCCTTCGCTTCAAAAATATTCCTGAGCAAACGCCCACGTGATAAACTCATTAACTCCTTCTATAATATCGGGTTTAAGTGCACGTCTTCATGAATACAATTTATTGTACATCCAACTACGATCATACCGATAATATTTCATACTACACATTTATACAATCATTGTCTTATTATTAACTATAAATAAACATTTAAATATAGTAACTATAATTAAATTTTATAACTATTTTGAAACTATATATATATATATATATATATATATATATATATATATATATATATATATATATATATATATATATATATATATATATATATATATATATATATATATATATATATATATATATATATATATATATATATATATATATATATATATATATATATATATATATATATATATATATATATATATATATATATACATATAACTAAATGTTTAATAAATATATTGAATATATATTAACAATATTTTTTTAACAAAGATATTATTTTTTTTAGAAATATAAAATATAATTATATTCTATTTATTTTATTTTAAATACACATATATAATATATTCTACTTTTAATATATAATTTATATAAAAAAATGAATTAGTATATATATATATATATATATATATATATATATATATATATATATATATATATATATATCAAATTCGAAATATAATTAAATAACATAAATACCTATTCTTCAATCTCCTTTTAACTTCTTGTATAACTCTTTTGTTCAATCTTCCTTCTAATCTCTTCAATTTTTTGACAAAAAAATATAAGTCAACATCACAAAACAGGATTAACCTAAAACAAAAATATTAAAAATATATTCAAGAAATATTAGACAACTTACATTTGTTACAAATGAAATTTGGAATTGAATTTGGATGTTATTATGAAGAATACACACTGAATTGGAATGGAAGAAGATAGACAGAATAGAGAAAGAAGAAAAGAAAGTAGAAGAAACATAAATGGGTTTCTGGAAAGAGAGAGTGAGATATCTTTATTAACCAATCAGTGGCGTGAATTTCACATCGCAACCCCCAACATTATAATTTAAACATCAACCAATCAACAATGTGAGTTTCACGTCGCAACCTTGTCACGTGAAATTCACGTTGCAACCCCTACAACGATTATATTTTTTATTCAGTTAATATGCACGTTTCAGAAGCATTTCATGTCAAAGTCATGGGTTTTTCCCTCTTAAAAATTTGCGACGTGTTAAACACGTCACAATCAATTTTTTTGAAAAATTCAAAATTCCTCCTTCAAAACGCCTGACGCTTTAGATATTTTTATTCTACTTTTTATGGTGTGACGTGTTTCCCACGTCGCAAGTGTTTTATACAAAAAAAATCTAGCTGACACATATCAAACCTTACTTTTATTATTTAAATGTTAAAATAACGTAGTGACGTGATTATCACATTACAAGTGCTAAATTTTTGTGACATGATAATCACGTCACATAATCATGTTGCTGGAGAGCATATTTCTTGTAGTGAAAGTAAAACATTAAATTAAATTAAGAGACTTCGTCAATATATATATATATATATATATATATATATATATATATATATATATATATATATATATATATATATATATATATATATATATATATATATATATATATATATCAAATTCAAACTATAATTAAATAACATAAATATATATTCTTCAATCTCATTTTAACTTCTTGTATAACTCTTTTGTTCAATCTTCCTTCTAATCTCTTCAATTTCTTGACAAAAAAAACATAAATCAACATCACAAAACAGTATTATTCTAAAACGAAAATATTCAAAATATATTCAAGAAATATTAGACAACTTACCTTTGTTACAAATGAAATTTGGAATTGAATTTGGATGTTATTATGAAGAATATGCACTAAATTGGAATGGAAGAAGATCGACAGAAGAGAGAAAGAAGAAAAGAAAGTAGAAGAAACACATATGGGTTTCTAGAAAGAGAGAGTGAGATATCTTTATTAACCAATCAGCGACGTGAATTTCACGTCGCAATGTCGTAACCCCCAACATTATAATTTAAACATCAACCAATTAGCAACGTGAATTTCACGTCACAACCTTGCCACTGAGATTCACGTTGCAACCCCGACAACAGTTATATTTTTTATTCAGTCAACATGCACGTTTCAGAAGCACTTCATGTCAAAGTCAGGAATTTTTCCTCTTAAAAATTTGCAACGTGTTAAACACGTCACAGCCATTTTTAAAAAAAAATTCAAAATCCCCCCTTCAAAATACCTGATGCTTTATATATTTTTATTCTACTTTTTATGTTGTGACGTGTTTCCCACGTCGCAATTTTTTTATACAAAAAAATTCTGACTGGCACAGACCAAACCTTATTTTTATTATTTAAATGTTAAAATAACATAGTGACGTGATTATCATGTCACAAATGCTAAATTTTTATGACATGATAATCACGTCACAAAAATATGTCGCTGGAGAGCATATTTCTTATAGTGTTTATTGTAGTGAAAGTAAAACATTAAATTAAATTATGAAACTCCGTCTATATATATATATATATATATATATATATATATATATATATATATATATATATATATATATATATATATATATATATATATATATATATATATATATATATTATGTAAATATGGTTTATATTAATTATTTGCTTTATGTGGAATAAACAACAAATAGTATAGTACTGTATCATTTTTTTGGCTTATTTCATAGATAAATAATGATAAAAAATTTCTTTCAACTTAAATAGAGGTCTTAAGTTCGAATCTAATATTATATGTATAACATTGTTAAATTTTTTGAAGAACAACTTTATGGTTCATTGTGGTTCTCTCCTACTCAGATTATATATATATATATATATATATATATATATATATATATATATATATATATATATATATATATATATATATATATATATATATATATATATATATATATATATATATATATATATATATATATATATATATATATATATATATATATATATATATATATAATTCCACTAAAAAGATTAAAAACAATGCATCAAGTTTTCTATACTTTCAGAATAACCTTTATTAATATATAAATATGTATTAAATTATTTATTGCTTATTCCACAGAAAGCAAGTAGACTGCCCATCATCTTCTTTTCTACATGGTCCTGATTTGAATATTTTCCAAATGCATTCATCACAATCATCTTTAAGATAATCACCATCGTATACATCAAACCAATGTAATTTACCATTCCATGTAAAACCACAAAAGAATACTGTATGGCCAAAAACAACTTTAGGTTGAAATTTCCAACCAAAGGTTTCACCATAATGTAAAAGATGAGCACCAAGATTATCATCTTTAGATTTGCAATGAACAATTAAATCCAAATTTCCTTCCAAACAATTAATAATATTCTCATGAGTTCCAAGAACATTATGCCCCGATAACAATATTAACACACATAGAAGGATAACCTTTTGGTGAAATGGAGGCATTGTGCCTTTGATTAATCTTTTATTTTAAAGTGACTAGTATTTGATATATGAAAGAAGGAAAGCAATATATTTATAGGAGGTTTTAAGGAGAGAAATACATAAAATTTGAATTATGTATAAACATCTTAAATATTAAAAACATAAGTGATTAATGAATTTAAATCAAGTCAAAAAGTTGGCCATTGAGAATTTAAGGCTATGAGATTTAGAGCCTTTTGTTATGGAAAAAAAATTTAGAAAATTTTATTTATATTTTTAAAAACTATTGATTTATAAATATTAATAATGTATTTATATTAATATAACTACGTCAAACAAGACTTTAGACAACATTTTTTTCTTTAAAACGCTGTCTATTCCAGCGCTACTGTAGAAAAAAACAGCGCTTTATTAAAAGTAAAAGTGCTAGCTAAAAAGGGCCTTAAAGAAATATAAAAAAATGTTGTTTTTAGAGATTAAGTCCTAAAAGAAATTATTTGCACTTCAATTAACACATAACAATTGAGTTATTTCAGTCACCCTTAAAGAAATTTTGTTAATCATGTCATCAAATAACAAATTTGTTAAAATAACTTTTTCTTTAAATTATAAAATTACTGGGATATTCATGCATTCACACGACAATTGATATGTTATGTGTATTTGTTTCTAAAATATAATAAAAATGAAATAAAAGAAAGAAAAACTTATTTAACCAATAAAATTTATTATTTTTTAAAAACTTATTTATACTCGTTTCCGTACTCTATGAGTACTTAAATATCCGTACACGTACCTATTTATCCGCATTTCTAATAAAAAATTATCGATCAATTATAATT
Organism: Vicia faba; assembly: GCA_948472305.1. Classification (NCBI taxonomy): domain Eukaryota; kingdom Viridiplantae; phylum Streptophyta; class Magnoliopsida; order Fabales; family Fabaceae; genus Vicia; species Vicia faba. The sequence continues at coordinate 1,164,234,043 of OX451735.1, read as the reverse complement.
TATCATGACATTCTAAGTTTTTATCAATATTTAATAAACTCAAGATTGTTGTTGTTGAGTTAAAAAATAAACAAAGAATTTTTTTTAAATGCGTACAATTTTAATAGTGATGTATTACATAAAATTGATAAGCATACATGTGTATACATTAATAAAAGTAAAACTATATAAATATATGTTGTGCGGGTAAGGGGGTGGGTAGGGGTGGCTAAACAGATTGGGCCCGTTGGGTTGGTCCGTTTGAGTCGTCATTTTTGGCGGATTGGGTTGAGGTTTTTGGCTCGGTAATTTAAGTTGGTCCACCCCGCCTAAGTTTAGAAAAGCGGACCGAGGCGAGGCGGAGCGGGTTTTCCCCGCAAGCTTTTTGTTAAAACTTTTACTCTTTTTATTAAGAATTAAAACGACTTTAACTATAACAACAAGACTTATCTCTTAGGATTGTATTCTAAATTATTATACAAACAAATTATATTATAATTATAACGTTCTTTCTATAATTTTCTAATACATACATTGATTGAAAATGATTTCAAAAAAAGAACAAATGTATGACATGCATAATTATTAAGTTTTCAATATATTAGCTCACATGTTTTCTGTAGAAATAGATGTTGATTTTAAGAAAAGGAAGCATTTGATTAGTGTATACGTGTGACAAATTTAAGATTTAATTATTAAATAATCGGACAATATAAGAGTCTATATAATGTAAACAGTGAGAAAGTTCGGTGTTGATATTTTACATATTACTATTTTGCATTGTGATACTTTATGTACTGCCATTGTTATCATTGTTGGTTTTGTGTAAATTCTAAATTGAGTTCTTTTAGTAGTTAGTTTTTAAATAGGATTAGGATGATATGTATTATTTATTTATTTTGATATTTTTTTATTGTGTTTGAGTTTTTTTTGTTGTAATTGGTCTTTATTTATTAAATTTTTTGAAGCGTCTGAACCTAAGACATCATGAAGTTCTATTATGTTTTATTAAAAAAAATTTATTATTGACCTCTTTGGTAATAATTAAAATTTTTCTAAATCATGTATTAAATCAAATTATAAAATTAAAAAAATATAAAAAATTGGCGGGCTGGCACGCCAACTCGTTATTTACCTCATTGACAAATATTTATTTAATTATTATTTTAATTATATATAAATTTCTATAATTAGCAAATATTTTTGTCGTATTTGAATCAGTAATATTTTTTTCTTCGTAATTACACTAATGAGACCGATTCGTTTAACTATTTTATTAATTGCATAAAATTTTAATAAATGAGACAGATATTTAATTGTAATAGTTTCTATAAGTGACTTATATTTTTATTGTATGTTTCAATATTATTCTTAAGTATGTTTAATGTCTTATATTTGAAAATTTGGTTTTCTAATATGTTCATTCTTTCTTTTTAATGACTTTCATTCCACTTTAATATCTCAATTAATTATTTGTACATTTACCAATTTTTAAAATTGGTTTTCGTTTCTATAATTTTTTATGTCAATATTTAAATATATTGAAATAAATTTTTTAATTTGGTTTTCTTTTATAAATGAAACAGTAATTATTCTTTTATTAATAACACTCATAATTATTTGTTAAAAAGAGATAAATAAATGTAATTAAATTATAAATAGTAAATGATATTAAAATGAATATATAAATAATTTTTTAAAGAGAGATAAAATTTATTAATATTATAATAATGACATATTTGAAATTTCATAAAATATACAAATATAAAAAACTCAGATGAGTGTATTACAAAATCAATAACTAATATCACAATCTAAAATTACATTTGACTTTCATAAAAAGTTTCAAAGTCACGATCTAAAATAAACATCTTATAAAATTAGATAAACATATAATAAGATAGTTTCATTTGTAAATAAATATAAATTTAACTTTAAAAAATCAACTTAAGTAAATATTATAGAAAATCAAAGTAAATAATTTATAATCATCATTATAATAATGATTCTATAGTATAAATTATATAAAATAATACTAATATTTTATTGTAAATTTTGAAATCTCATAAAAACTTATTTTTAATATAGATGTATTTTCTCTCTCGCAAAAAAAAAAGGTTATTATGATAATTTCTTAAATCTAAAGGTGTGTTTGTTTCAAGAATTAAAATTGCATTTCTGAAAATTTCACGTTGGTAAAACAAAAAATTCACGTTTATTTCAAGTTTTTAAAAATTATTATTGGATATGATTTATTCTAAGCAACATTTTTACGCATTATTTTTGTTTAAATTCTTTTCATGCTTAATGGAGGTAATCCAACATTTTATGGAAATAAAATTTAATTAATTATATAACTTTTCACTACTATTCACAATTAATTTAATTTTTATTTTTTATAATTTTTAAATTAAATAAATATTATAAATATTTTTAAGAATTTTAATTTTTAATCAAACACTTACATTAAAATATTATTCTTAAGAATAATAATCTGGAGAATAGAATTCAAAGAAATACTATTTTATAACTTGAAGCAAACTCACACTAAATAGTACAATAAAAATTATTATTTTTAAATATCCTAACTTAAAGAGAAGAAAATGTTGTAGGTATATAAGATTTATTCTTTAAAATACTGTGACAAAATATTATAAAAATAATTTTTTTTGACTGATGTAAAATTATAGTTGAAACTTACTCTTTGTGTCTTTATACATCTTTATTAATTGACATTTACAGAAATTAATAGGAAAGACAATAAATGAAAAACATAATAATATAAAAAATGATAATTTGGTTTCTCAAGGTTCTAATAAATTCTTACTGAAAATATAATAATAAATTCTTATTAAAAATATTTATTAATATTATATATATTTTTTCCAAATATATTGATTTCACCCATAAATTTTATTATTGAATAACAAGCAATACCTTTATTTTTCTTTGTTTATTTTTCTTCTTCTCATTTTTCATCTTTCAGATTTGAATTTTGATAAGAATATTTTATTTTTTATTTTATTTAGTTAAAATACTCATTTAATATAATCTATTTAGTTAATATTTTTATTTAAAAAATCTGAAATTAAAATATATATAATTTATTAATAATTAAATTGCAATTATGTTTCTTTGTGATTTACAACATGTATAAAAGTAATAAAACAAATCAAAAATCATTAAATATAATGGATTCAATTTGATTTATTTTTGGTTTCTCAAAGTTCTAATAAATTCTTACTGAAAATATAATAATAAATTCTTATTAAAAATATTTATTAATATTATATATATTTTTTCCAAATATAATGATTTCACCCATAAATTTTATTATTGAATAACAAGCAATACATTTTTTCCTTTGTTTATTTTTCTTCTTCTCAGTTTTCATCTTTCTGATTTGAATTTTGATAAGAATATTTTATTTTTTATTTTATTTAGTTAAAATACTCATTTAATATAATTTATTTAGGTTAATATTTTTATTAAAAAAAATCTGAAATTAAAAATATATATAATTTATTAATAATTAAATTGCAATTATGTTTTTTATTTTATTTACAACATGTATAGAAATAATAAAACAAATCAAAAATCATTAAATATAATGGATTCAATTTGATTTATTTTTGTTGTATTCTTATTCTTGTTTTTTTATTATTTAAATTTTATTTAATTGTATTAAAAAATAGATAAACAAAAACATGTAATTTTCCTATTTTATCATTTCTACAATTTCAAGTATTTTTTTTAAATAAGTAGATTTTTGAAAGCAAACAAAAATGAATAAAAAATTATTAAAGTAATTAAAAACCGTATTAAATTAATAGTGTATATTACAAGAAAAAACAATTGAAAATGACAATTTAAAGTGGCAAATCTCATTTATTTTTTTGCTATTTTTCTTCTTCTGATTTTGCGATCTTCTAGGAGTGGTACAAAATGCCGCAACATGCCGAACTCTATATTCAGTACTAATACAAAATATGATGAGTGTAATATTCTTCTAAACTCCACGTATAATTTATGAATAAATTAATTAAATATTCACCAATGCAAGAGTGTCACACTTCATAAAGACATAATTATCCTATTCCGTAACACGAGTTTTTATTAAAAAAAATTACAAATTTTATACTTGTGATGTTACACGACATCCAAACACATCTGATAACTCACCTGAGATGTTACACAATATCCAAACATTCTGAATAGCATCACAATGAAATACAATTAAAATATATAATCTAACATATAAGCAAATACGTCATTGATCTCGTACCCTTTTAAAATTCAATCAACATAAATAAGAGAGTTATAAATATTCTACTCACAACAACATAAAACATAGGTTCAACAAACTATCAACAAAGTAAAAAATGCAAAAACGGTTTCCATCCCGATGTTACATGATCAGAGCAAGATCCTTCTAAAACAAAAGATACTAAATGGAAGACACTTCAAGAGTTATCCTTCCACTTACTTCAGCAACGCTACTCCTGAGAATCTGCATGTTATCTACATAGATGCAACATTCAAACAGAAGGGATGAGAAATCACATCCAACTATAAGGATATAAGATATAAGATATAAGATGAATCACGGCATGTACATAGTCCTACATCACATCATAACATGTTCTCAGGCATGCATTCATCATCAATTATCATACAAAACAACATTCCAATGAATCATTAAATAACATATCATCTACAAACGTGCAATGCAACACAACGCAATGGACTCAACAAATGACTCATCATGCATGTGGTACCAAAATATGAACACTTAGGTTCATTTCACTCCATGATCCCCACTATAGGATCGATTCTCTCTTGGAACCGGAGTACTCCAAATGACTATCATCACTATAGGTAACGCTTCACTAAATACTCGGAAAAAGGATTTATCTACTCGTACTCGAACCATCACCATAGAAAACGAGGCCACAATATAATTTAGAATATAAGTTCCACAATTTGGATGCATGATTGACGACATGTAGCAACAATAACATCACACATGTGTTCGACCTCGGCTAGTCAAGTGTGTCATCAACAACATACTCATCGTCAATATCAACACCATAGCAACATCACCAACATCATCAATATCAACATCTTAGCAACATCAACATGACAATATCATCAACATCGGTACCATACCAACATTATCATCACACGATAATATCACAACAATACAATGATTCATTAATCGAACATATAAACCAACAACTTTATCAACACATTAGGCTTATAAATAATATTAAAATAATTCACCTATATCATTCAATTTATATCTATGTTTTTTAGCTTCCTAACACTTCAAGCGGTTCATCATTTAATATACGGTTAAAAAGTTATGAGGTAAAATATCAAAGCATGTCATAGTTAAACACAACATATGTACAATCAAATACAATTATAATAAAGTAGGTACAAGGATAATATTCAAACCTCTCACTAACTACTACCATATTATAGTCTTGATTATTATGTTTTTAACGCTTCGAATGAGGCGTTATTTAGACATACGGATCAAAAGTTATGATCAAAACATTTTTCATAAAAGATTTCCAAAAATTCTAGTTTTTCCATGTTACGGGATTTCCATCCAAATACCATCTTCAACCTTTAAACCAGTCCCAATTTTGTTCAAAATCATCTATATAAGTTGTATAACAAGTACAACCCATATATCATGGTAATTAATATCAATCTATCAATTTTTCTCATGATTCAACTACTTAGATTCATGCCCTAATTCATCCAATATTCTATCAATTTTCATGAGTTCACTTGTTTTCAAGAACACAACAACAACATATCATCACACACAATTTCAATTCATATCATGGCATAAGAAAACAAAACTATCATCGTAATTGCATCAATAATTCATCATAACACAAAGAAGATTAAACCTTAATCTACCCTTCAATCCATACCTCTATTATTGAATCCAATTTGCACCATTACCTTAGATTTTTCAGTAAGGAATTCTTCTCCTCCTTAAGTTGTTCTTCACTTCTTGCCCTAACTTGTTCTTCTCTCTTTTTCTTCTCCCACTTTGTAAACACGTACTAAAGTAACTACCTCTTTATTTTCACTCTTTTTATTTTTATTAAAGATCGAATCCTAATTAGGTTTTTCCACTTCTACCCCCACTCCTCTAACTCTCTATTATATCCACATTATTGTCTCAAATGTCAACTTTATCCCTTATTTCTCTATTCTCCTATTTTAATAAAATAAGTCACAAAAATAATAATTATTCTAATTATAAAATAATTCTATAATTTTACATTACTCCATTCATCTCTAATATTTTTTATTGATATTATTTTAATCATAAACCATCCAACTACAAATTATTTAATATAAATAATTTCTAAGTTAGCATCTACATCCCACTAACAATCCAACAATATATCAACATAAAATCACATAATATTCATAATAATCATAAAAACACAAATTTTAGATTTGGGATGTTACAACTCTCCTCCACTTAGAGAATTTTCGTCCCTGAAAATTACCTGAGAAAAATAGAGTCGGGTACGACTCTCTCATCTAATCCTCACACTCCCAAGTCATGCTCTCAGCAACTGGTCCTTCCCACACTACCTTCATTAAGGCAATCTCTTTACTCCATAATTGCTTCACCTCTCGATCCTCTATCCATATAGGTGATGTCTCAACAGTAAGGTTATCTCTCACATGTACATCATTATAGAGGTAAAAAGTTAAGATTAAGCTATTGATTAACTTAACTCACAAAGTGAAAGTCACCACCGCACTTTATTGTTTCCAAAGGAATGAGAAATAGTGAATAAAATCCAAATAAGTTTTGAAACAAAACTAATAACACAAAGATCTATGTACGAGAGTTGGTTATGAAAAGGTAAGGTATTAGCATCCTAAACATCTATGGTACTCCGCAAGAACCTCTTCGAAAATATGTGTATTTTTCCTAAAAAAAGGTTGTTTGTAAAAAAGTTTATGAAGATGAGAAAAGAAATGGATTTTATAATTTTGATTCGGCAAGACTTTGAGAGCCTCGTGCCTACGTACCACCAATATGCAATGATGAAATCAGAATCATGTAGTTCTTCTAAAAAAGGAACAAAGTTGTTTGTTGATTAATTTTAAGAAAAGAGACATATTATTATATTCAAGTGGAAAACATACTTACTACCCACAATTATGAGGAAAGAGCATTTGCATCATTTTGAGGTGGAGGATTTTACTTGGATTAAAATCAACAAGACAATCACTCAACACCTAAAGGGAAAATGTCATCACTTCACTATGTATTGTAGAAGTATAATAGCTTAAATCACTGCAAGAGTCTATTCTTTGAGAAAAGATATTAAAGAGAAAAATGCAAAAAGGGCACAAAAAGATTTGAATGAGATTGTTTGATTTTTATGTCTTTTTGAAAAGGTACGAATATGGTTAGGTGAATTGAGATTTGATTAAAGAAAACAATTTTTGAAAAGCCACTTGACAAAGTCAATCTTTATTATGAAAGTGGTTCAAGTTTGAAAATAAGAATCATTTGAAAAAGATAGAAGATTTTGAAAATTGAAGAATGGGAGGAGATGAAGGGACTATCCTAAAACATAAAGTAAATGTTAAGATAGGAAAAGTCTAACCAAACAAGAGCAATCATCTTGACACAAGTCAAATAATACATCACATTCCTTTGGATTAAAGCCACACATAGAAGTAATATGCATCAGATGGATAATAGTGCCTCAAGTGTAAGCTTAACATCAAATGAACGTGATGTCTTGAATGAATTATCTTTGCATCACATGATTTTCAAAGTAACACCTGCATACATAGAAATTCCAAATACACATACAAAATAACAACAGGGTTTCAAGGTCCAAGGGTCTCCAAGTCTCAAGTTTCTATCCTAAGGTCCACAGAGTCCAAATACTCCAAGATTCAAGCGGATAGTCACCATAGTCCAAAGAGAGTCTTAAGTATTTTAATGTTCAAGTTGATTATTAATTCCTTTAAAAGAAAAAAAGAAAGCTCAAGTGAGCAAAAGAAGAATGACATAAAGATAAAATGCTCAAGTGAGCAAAAGGAAAATGACATAAAGTAAAGAGCAAAAAGATAAATGACGAGAATGATAAAGATGCAAAATTTAAATGACATAAAGTAAATGACGAAATTTAAATTGCATAAAGTAAAATTTAGTAAAATAAATATTAGAGTTAGTTTATTGATTCGGGACAAATGTAGTGTTACGTTAAACAATCACAGACAGACTTTTATAGAAGTCAATACTATATGAGGTCGGTCAATAATAATTTATATACCATACATGTTAGAGATATGATAGAAATCATACTCCTAAAACATATAGCACAAATAAAAACAAAGGTGATCAAGATCTAAGTCAAGGGAGATACATCATGACAAACTTTACACCAATCCAAAGCACCTTGAGTGATCAAATGATCACTTAGAGGTAGATTTGAAATGACCAACGTTCACCAAATATCTGTAAGCTTAAATAAACTAAAAAGTTCAAATGCTTTTCAAATTGATCAAAAGAAAAAGAAAAAAAAAAGAAGATGAAGTAGATATAAGCAAGAAAATAAACTCCAAATTGAATAAAATGATTAATCAAGTTATCATCAAAATCACTCATCCATTTTGGTGGAGTTTAAACTCAACACCTAAGATGCAATGAGTTTGATGAAATTTATGATTAAATTTCATATGATCCAAGACCAACCAGAATATATACAAATTAAAATTGCAATTAACGAGCAAATTATAATAGAAAAATAATTTTAAATTGTTTTTAAAATAAAAATAAAAGATAAAATAGAAAATTATATTCAAAACAACAAATAAAATTCAAAAGGGACCATATAAAAATCAGAAATGATCTCTAACATTTTTTAAAATTTTTTTGGTAATTTTTAAAATCAGAAAAGTAATTTTAAACTAATTAAAATAACTCAAACAAGTAAAAAATTGTTAAAAGTAGCAAACATCAAAATAAAATTTTCACAAAGTCAGAAATAATCAAAGATATTTTTGTAAATTTTTTCTTAATTTTTAGATAAAAGTGAGTTTAATACAAATTTTTAAAATTAGAAACAAATCTAATATAAATATATAAACTTCAAAGAACATGGAAATTTATTTAATGTCCTCTAATTAAAACTAACATTTAAACTAATCACTAAGAACAAATTTGATTTTTTAAACTACTCCTATCACCTTATTATTTTGGTATTTAATGGCGCTGATGTGTCAACACAATACATTTTCATAATATTTTTTAATCACTAATTAACCTTAAAAAAAGTTGCCCATAATTATTAGTTATTGAAACTTATTCATTTCATTGAACGTGCATATTCAAACATATAAACCCTTCCATGGCATCAGATTATTTCACAACAACTCTTCTTCACATCACATCAATCTCTCACTTCAATTCTAAATCCAATTTTCTCCTCCTTTCCTCCGACACTATGTCTTCCTCCACCGTCGTCGATGCAAAATGTAGTTCATCTACGTCTCTTCCTCTTTCGCCTATGTTTTCCCTCTACCTCTATTCCTCCCCCCTTCTTCTCTCTTCTGACTTTGATATCAAAGATAAACTGTCTATACAATGCATATCGAGGGTTATGGTAATACGTTAAAATTTCACTTTTATGTGATTTGTTCTATTTTGGATCTGACTTTATAAAAATACTTTGTTATGGAACTTTCAGGATATGGACAAGCACTTACAATCTAACTTGATAGTTTTCATTCGGTTTAAAATGCAAACTCTATATATGAGTTTTCCTGTTTTTGATTACACAAGTCCGATAGTAATGTTGGGGCATAATTTGGTTAAGATACGAATGTTTCTACGTTGAATCATAATTTAGATTGTGGTGATAAGGTTCAAATGGTTAGTAGCCGTTGTTAATGATTTATTCTATTCATATTCTTTTAAAGAAAACACAAAGTATGCTTAGGCTTTTGATCAATGTAAAATGTTAATCACTTATGTAAGCCACTAATGAAAGTATCCTTATCAAGAGTTTGATTACCATAAGTTTGTATGTTTATTTGTTGCTCTTTATATTCATGAATGGATTCTCAGGTCTTTAGTAATGGCATGTGATTTTAGTATTTGACTATTTCTACATTTTTGCTATGAGGAAGAACACAAATCCTTTTTGCCAAAGACAAGGTAATATTTTGCAAATATCCTTTTCACTGCAGTAATTGTTCAAGTATTTTTTTATATTGCTAACATTATGTTATGTGATATATTTTCTGTTAAATCATTTTGATGACTTGAGAGCTTTCCCTTGATCTTAGTCCTTGATATGAAATTCTATTTTCAGATCTTGGTGGATCAGCAATCACAGATTTCTCTGGGCGGATGCAGGTTTATCATATCATGTAACAATATATGCTTTGTTAGAAGTATTTGATATGCTATAATTTAATTTGGTTTTTTGAGCATGATGACTTCTGCTATAATATAGTTGTGTATTGGAACTGATATTTGTTCGTAGAGCATGAAAGAGATACTAAATAATAACTGAATCCCATGTATTTATCCTATTGCAAAAGTTATAGCAGCCCAACAAGCGGTTGCTGCTTAATATTTTATGGGATGAATTTATAATAGACTAAAGTGTTTTGTAGTTTTGTTCTACTCTTTTTGTAGTTTCTGAACTTATGAAAATTTAAAAAAATCATCATCATCAAAATGATTTAATATACTTTTTACAAAAGGCTGATATATAGTTGATTCTTGATTTTTTAGTCCTTTATATATTCTCAAAATATCTCCTAATAATGTTTTAGTCATTTTACAAAAAGCTAATATATATAATTGTTTCTTGATTTCTGGAAGAATAACAATATGTTGAAATTGTTCAGAAAAATATTGCTGAAGATGCACCTCTAAGTGACTTTTTTGTAGTTGATATATTTGTGCTTTTTAATAGTAGGTGTCTTTTGCTTTTCAAAAGATTAATTTTATTGTATCAAATCAAACAATTAAAGTTAGATTGATTATGATAAATGATAAAAAAAAAAAAAACTAAAAAGAATAGGACATAAATGATAGTAATAAATATTGGCGAGAGAGTATCAAATATTTGAATATTTATGTTCTTTGAATTAATTTTTTTTGAGTAAAAAGAACCAATAAATAATTAAGATTAATAAAATGTCAAGAATGAATTATATATTGAACGATAAAGATGTGAGACTTAAATAATATGAATTAGGTGGTATTGGACATAAATTATTATTTTTCAAATATACTTTTTAATATAAAACTATCAAATATATATTATATATTAATTTCTTAGTTATTTTCAATCTAACATGAATGAGATGTCTATCTCATTATTTTTAAATACTATTTTTTATTTGTATTTAAAATATTAATAATGGTATTATGTTAATTAAATAGATGATAATGTAAAATAGTTATTTTACTAATAAAAATTTGATGATTTTTTTCATAATAATTCAATATATAAATTTGATAGAATCAAACATATATTTATTACGTAATTATATTTGATATTATTACATAAAACACGTAATAAAACTTAAAAAACATTTGTCACTAATTATATAATTAATTTTAATTATATTTAATATTGGTGTATTTATTAATATTTAATATTCTATAAAATATATATGCTCTACAAATTTGATAAGTGTATTTTAGTTTTTATTTTAAAAGAATTAAAAAAATTAAATATACATAATCGGTTAAATATGTTTGATTTTTTTAAAATTGATAAGATCTCTAAAAGAAATAGAATGAAATTAAGGTGAATTGTTGGATTTGATTAGGATTTAAATGAGGAATCAAATCTATTTATAACTGTATTTTTTTACTCTATAATGATTATGATTTAAATTGCAATTGCATCTTTTTTATATTATAATAATATACATTAAATGTAGAAATTTTTAAGGATTTGGCGGAAGCTGTTATACATTTTAGGTTTAGAAAAATGAACTAATATCTCAAATTTCAAGGGAACTGTCAAAAAGGTAGATGTGAACGTCTCTATAAGATACATATTATTGATTATTAATTTTAATGTTCATCTTTTAAATCTTTCTTTTGTTACGGTTTAATATAATTGAAATTAGAAAATCGGTTGTATGGTTTATTATAAGTACGAATCAATGCTTAAAAAATAAATACATATTAATAGTCTATATTGGTAACTATGTAAATATTAACTAATTGAAAAATAAATTCAAATTTTACCAATGATAGTTTGATAGATGTGTAATGTGAATCCAGACCTAACACATATGGTAGTACTGATTTTACTAGTGAAAATTAAAATGGTATAGTAAAAATAAAACAAAAAAATGTAGTTATTAGATGAAGTATATCTGACCGAAATATGTAGAATCTACGATTCAGAGTGAAAGTACGGGTTTCTTGTTTTCCATTTTACTGTGTACGAAATTCTGTCTGTGGTGTTTTGTAGTAGCTTTTAACTCTCAAAAAATCCCACCGATTCAATGGTTCCGAGTTGTTTTTATAATGTGAAATTGTTGGGGTTTTAGAGGAACAAAAGATTAGGCTGTGTATGATTCTGAATCATTGAGATGTTGTTCAAATGAGATGTTATTTTCTTGCTCAGAATCCTCAACGAAAATGCTCCTCATTGGGTTTAAAAATCATGTTTTGTTTGCACTATTTTTGTTGTTTTGATGTTATTTGAATGCTAAATGGGGTTTGGAAAATATGAATTTTTGTTTTGAAATATTTGGAGTTGAGACTTTTTGTGAAATTGGTGTTTTTGTTGAACTTGTTTCTGCAATATCCTTGCAAGTTTGGTTGATATGAACTATTATGCATGTTTGTGTTGATTTGAAGCTTGGCAAATGATTATGGAGGCTTTTCTTGAAGAAATGTTTTGAAATGTGATAGTGCGCCAAGTTGAAGAATCATTCAAGACTCCTTATAATATTTTTTTATTTTTACTTGGGCAAATTGTAGGAACTTATAACTTAGGACAAACTAAAATGTAATCCAACATGAACTCCTATAAGTTTGATTTAAAATGAATGCAAATAAATTTGAACCATTATAGATCTTACCGTTCTTTGGAATTTTGAAGGATTTGACTTGTAAACTTTAAATGAGATTTGAATGCTATTGAATCTTTGAAGCAATCTCTATTAACAAATTCCTCTAATCATATAAACTTGAACAAGTGGACATTCTTTGATTTTGAACAAAGCCTTTGAATGATAAATTTTATGAAAATCTTTGAATTCCATTGTTGAATAATCTCTTATTTTGCACCTTGAAATTTAGAAAATAGCACAAATTTAACAGCTTTATTTTCTATGGTCAAATGAGTTTCAAAATTAGTTTTTTATAAATTTTTTTGATTTATTTATACTAATATTTTAATATTGAACTTGTGTTTTATCACAAATTTAACCGCTTTATTTTCTATGATCAAATGATTTTTAAAATTGGTTTTTTATAAATTTCTTTGGCTTATTTATACTAATATTTTAATATTGATGTATTTTGTTTATTTAAAAATATATAATAATTTACTTTGAATTATTTATATTTTTTAAATAACAAATATTTGTTGGACCTTCTAATGCTTTCTGGTGCTACTTTATTTAGAATAAATGAGATAACACAATTAGTAAGGAATTAAGGTTTACAAATATATGTTCATCGGTTCAAATTTTACCTGTTCTATTTTTTTAAATATATTTTCTTTCATTTATTATTAACTTTATTTTCATTTTAAAAATCACAAAATTATATTTTTTACTATTTTAATTTTAATTTTTATTTTATTTTAAGGCATTTTTAAAAATAATTATTTATTTTATATTATACATTTTTTACTAAAAAGAAGTGTAAATTATAATAAATAACAAAAATATTTTTTTTTCTAATTAATTATTTTTTATTGGTCAATTTGTGTCAACCAGTGTCATATTCAACTTTTGATTGATCAGCTTGTTGACTAAGGAATATCTGAATTATTCAATTTAATTTTATTCTCTTTTTGCCTTTTAACATGATTTTTTCAAACTATAAATAGTACTCTATTTTCATAGTTTTAGATATCCACAACATTTACAAATTACCCAATCAACATATTTTCTCACAATTTCACGCACACATACGACAACACTTTTTCTTTCAACAATTTTTTACTCTTTCACAAACACATTATCAACAATCTTTGTTTTGCCCAATAATTTCCATATGAAATTTTATTTTTATTTTCAATTTTATCTTTTTTTAATGTTAATTTGTTTATTGTTAGACCATATAATGATATTATCTTTTTATACTAATAAATCCTCGTAAACACATACTCCACTTTCACCTGTTTCAGCACCTATATTAGTTGTCAATGTATCTTTACCTGATAAAGCCCTATGGCATTTTAGATTAGGACACTTATCTCAAAATAGATTGATGTATTTGCATTCCCAATTTCCATTCATTACTTTGAATAATAAAGATGTTTGTGATGTATGTTGTTATGCTAGACAAAGAAAAGTGTCTTATACTATAAGTAAAAATAGAGCTATTCACCCTTATGATATGATTCACTTTGACATTTGGGGTCCCCTTGTTATAAAATCCCTCCATGGCCATTCATATTTTCTAATTGTTATTGATGGTTGTAGTAGATACACATGGATAACACTCATGAAATTAAAATCTGAAACAAGACAACATGTTATTAATTTTGTCAAATTTATAGAGAACCAAAAAGGCATAACTATCAAAGTTATTAGGTTTGATAATGGCCTTGAGTTTAACATGTCTGGCTTTTATGCATCTAAGGGCATCCTACATCAATCTAGTTATGTTGAATCTCCATAACAAAATGATAGAATGGAGAGGAAACAACAACACTTATTGAATGTAGGAAGAGCTCTTCTTTTCCAGTCAAGGCTTTCTAAGAAATTTTGGTCTTGTGACATTTTACATGCAACATTCATCATAAATAAACTTCCCCGCAAGTTCTAAACAATCTTTCACCTCACTTTATTTTATACAATGAAATTCCAGATATGCATAGCCTTAAAGTCTTTGGTTCATTAGCCTAACATTCATACTTCACATGCATAGAACCAAACTTGAGCCAATAGCTAGAAAATGTGTTTTTTTAGGATACATAAGTGGCATGAAGGGATATGTACTCTATGACATTAACAGTCATGAAGTCTTCATTTTTAGAACTATAATACATCATGAACACATTTTTCCTTATTCAAGTAAAAATTCTGTTACTTGGGAATATCACCCTCACATTGACTTTAAAGGCACACACTTACCAAATCCCATTAATCCATCACACGCTGACCTTGACCATGAACAAACTCCCATATCTCCATAAAACATAAATATTGAAACATTAGAAAAGAACACTCGAAGTCCTGAACAATTAGTACAACCTGATGAGGAACATACTGAGGCAAACCCTACTCATCATGTTTCTGACCAGATTGACATAGAAAATGGTGTTATCCCTTAAACTACTAAACATGAAACACAACTTAGACCTACCAAAATCAAGCATTCACCTTACAATCTCTTAGACTATGTGTGTAGTGCATCTGATGCTTCAGCAGACCAGACATCCTCAGGTAAAACTAAAGCCCTACATCCTATTTCCAATTATGATTCCTTGTCTTCTTTATCTGCATCTCATCGTGTTTTTGCCTCCAACATCACACTTATACATGAGCCAAAGAACTACAAAGAAGCATGCTTGTATGAACATTGGATCAAGGCTATGGAATCTAAATTAGAAGCATTGGACAAGAATTAAACTTGGACCATAGTAAATTTTCCATCATATGTTAAGCCTATTGGTAACAAGTTGGTGTTCAAGGTAAAACACGGAGCTGGTGGCACAATAGAGAGGTACAAAGAAAGACTCATTGCCAAGGGTTATAATCAAATTGAAGGGTTGGATTTTTTTGACACCTTCTCCCCTGTTGCAAAACTCACCCAGTAGAACTCTTCTTGTCATTGCTGCTATAAATAACTAGTTTATGCATCAGCTTTATGTAAACAACGCATTTTACATGGAGAGTTACAAGAAGATGTGTACATGAAAATTCCTGAAGGAGTTAAAGGTCACAAGCCCAACCAGGTATGCAAGCTTCATAAAAGTCTCTAGTTTAAAGTAGGCTAGCCGCAAATGGTATGAAAAGTTAACTGCTTTACTCATAGAACATGGTTACACTCAATCCACTTCAGATTGTTCCTTATTTACCTTGAACACTGATATTGATTTTACAGCTATTCTAGTTTATATGGACAACATAATACTAGCTGGAACCTCTATGCTTGAATTCTCTCAAATCAAAGCATCTCTGGACACGAATTTCAACATCAAAGACCTTGGGTTGTTGAAATATTTCCTTGGATTAGAAGTAGCATGTTCCAAGGAAGGGATCTCATTATCCCAACGAAAATAATGTCTTGATTTGTTGCAGGAATCTGGACTGCTAGGATCCAAGCCAGCCTCAACTCCTCTTGATCCCTCAGTAAAACTCCATGCTGATAATGTAAAACCATTTGAAGATGTTGGAGCTTACAGAAGACTCATAGGTTGTTTGATATACCTCAATACTACACGACCTGATATTACATATGACACATAATAGTTGATCCAATTTCTTCAGAACCCCACCATGGCACACTATCACACCACTTTCACATTCATTCGATACTTAAAGTCAAGTCCTGGTAGAGGCCTTTTGTTTCGCAGAAAACATGAGTTTCAACTCCTTGGATTTTCAGATGCTGATTGGGAAGGGTGCCTTGATTCTAGGAAGTCCATTTCAGGATATTACTTCTTCCTTGGATCTTCTCTCATCTCATGGCGCGTGAAAAAACAACAAACCATTTCCAGATCTTCATCAGAGGCAGAGTATCGAGCATTATCATTTTCCACTTGTGAACTACTTTGACTGAAGGTTTTAATGGAAGAATCGAAGATTATATGTGACAAACTCCCCGTTCTTTACTGTGACAGCCAGAGTACAATGCATATTGCCTCTAATCCGGTGTTTCGTGAACGAACCAAACATTTAGAGATTAATTTCCACTTTGTTTCTGAAAAACTTCAAAAGGGCTTACTTCATCTTCTACCTATATCCACTCATGAAAAGCTTTTGGATTTTCTCAGAAAAGTCTTGTCAGTTTCAACATTCAACAAGTTTATTTCCAAGCTTGGCATGATTAACATTCATCATGCTTAGCTTGATGGGAACTGTTAAAATATTAAGCTAGTTTATTAATTAGAATTATCTAAGTAGTACAAGTGTCAACATGTAGTTGGTTTCTACTTGAACTATTTTGATTAGTTGGCTAAGGGAAAAGTTCCATCTCTTTTTGTAGTTCAAACTGTGAGGATATAAACTCACAAGTTTTACATTGTAGAACTATGAAAGCATAACAGATTTTTTTCTTCTCTACATTCCCTTTTTTCATTTTCTTTACTCTGAAAATGTTTCATCACAATATAGATCAGTACTAGGAGGCTGAATATTCTAGATTACAATCCCCATTTGAGTTAATTAAATCAGAAACACGAGAGAATGGCTGATCTTTAATAGTGTGCTTAATCATACATACCAATTTTGTCCCCGAATGAACCCAACAATCTTCCCATATTTTTACTTTCTCATTGTTACCAATTGCCCAAAACATCATATATTTCATAATGGGCCACAAACTGGGAATGTTTTTCCACATACTCGAATCATACACTTTTCATTCTCTTCATTCCACCTACTACTATTCTTGTCATATTTCCCTTCCATCACTTTGCACCATAAGGAATTATCCCTAACTTTTAAGTTTCCATCCTAACTTGAGCAAGTAGGCCTTGTTCATGTCTTCTAGTTTCCTCATTCCTAAACCTTTTTTTTCCTTAGGCAAAGTTACAATCTCCTATCTAAAAGTGTGTGCATGTTTTCTCCCCTCTATATCTACCATAAGAAAAACTCTTTGGATTCTTTGAATCTCATTCAAACAAGCTTTTAGCAAGGAAATATTTATCATAGGATAATTAGGAATGGCTTGAATTACAAACTTCGCTAAAGTATCTCTACCTACGAAAGATAGGAGTTTTCCTTTACAAGATACTAATCTAGATTTGAAATGATGTATAATGTATTGGAAGTCATTAAACCTAGGACATTTAGCAGTCAAAGGAACACCTAGGTATTTACCCAATGTTTTTCCTTGAACACTGTCATTTGAAATTTTTTTCTTCTAATGTTCTTTGCATTGTTTTTAGAGAAAAGAATCCTAGTTTTATTTGCGCTCATTTTTTGACCTGACATAGCACAAAACTCATTTAAAACCTCCATAACACAATTCATTTGTTTCTATGTGGCTCTTCCAAACAAAAGAAGATCATTAGGAAGCATTAGATGAGAAATAATAGGTCCCACTCTTCCTACTTTCATACTCACCCATTTTTCCTTATCTAAAGCTTCACTTTTCAAATGAGAAAACTTATTCATACAAAGCACGATGAGGTATGGGGAGATTGGATCACCCTTCTTCGATATTTATTTTAGGAGAGAAAAAATAGTTCCCATCTCCATTCCACAACACATTAGTTTTGTCATAGGTAATGGAAACTATGATCACTCTAATTATCTTATCATGAATTATATACTATAATAGAACACTTCTAATGAAACTCCAACTCAACTTATCATATACTTTTGCTAAGTCAAATTTAATAACAAAGAATCCATTTTTACCTTTCAATTGTTTCATACTATGCAGCATCTCTTGAGAAAAAACTATGTTCTCATGAATACATCTATCAGGAATAAACCCAGTTTGGAATGGAGATATCAAAGTTCCATTGAAATTATAAAGTATACTAACTACCACTTTACTCAATATTTCATAAATTGTATTGTATAGGGAAATGGGACTAAATTGATGAACAAAAGGAGGATTCGTTACATTAGGGATTATACAGATATCAGTTAAATTCACTTCCTCAATTTTCTCTAGATTCTCCCACAAGCTTCTTATATAATTATAGATACTTCTTCCAATTGTATCCCAAGTATTTTGATAAAAGTCGGTAGGACACCATCTGAACCTAAAGCTTTCCAGAGCTTCATGTCAAAAGTTGCACTCATGATTTCATTGTGTTTTATGTCTTCCATCAGCAGAGCTTTAGTGAAAACTTCTAACCTGGAATAGGTAATATGTGTTTGGCACCACTTTGTAATATCAATATCCGTTGTAAACAAATTATGATAGAACTCCTAAAACTTCCACTTAATTTGTTTTTCATCACCAATCCAGCTACCATCATCATCTTTAATCATGATAATTTTATTCTTCCTTCTTCTCTGAACAACTTTGACATGATAATATTTTGTATTCCTATATCCGTCCACCAACCATTTAACACAAGATCTTTGAAATCAAGCTAATTCCTCTTGATTAAGAATTTTAGAAATCTCCTACTGAGTTTTCTCTTCCAACTTTTTTAACCCATTGTGACCTCTTCCTAGTTAGAAAGCCTTCTAAATTCCTTTAAGTCTACTCGTAACTTCTTTTTGTTGTGATATAGATTTCAAAGAGAAAAAAGTTATGGAAAAATATCCTTTTTGTCCTGTAGGTTAACGTCAATGTTCATTTTTGTCTTTTAACTTAAAAAATGTTCATATTGGTCTCTTAACTCTTCAAAACGTTTCATTTTAATCTTTTTTGTCTAATTAGCGACGAAAAATACAGAAATCGATCGCTAATTAGACAAAAAGGACTAAAATGAAGCGTTTTGAAGAGTTAAGAGACCAATATGAATCTTTTTTAAATTAAGGGACCAAAATGAACTTTGACGTTAACATACAAAACCAAAATAGATATTTTGCCAAAAATTATTTACCAAAGAAAAGAAGAAGGTCACGTGACAACTATAAATGAGCAATTAATCAGAAGCATTTCTTTAGATCCAATGGTCAAAACTAATTTCTCTTAACTTTCACAATAACTACTCCTCTCACTTTATATATATACTAGTAACAAACCCGTGCTATCGCACGGGTCTCGTCTGGATTCACATTACATTTATAGATTATTAAATTATTAAGTATGTTACCATGTTTTCAGTTGAGTATATGTCTCATGTAAACCATGCTGGCATTTAACTCCATATTTGTAGCAAGCGTCGGTCCTATCAACAAATCACGTCTGCATGAACAAATAGGAAAAATTATATACTTCTTGAAATACATGGAAAATGTACATACTATATATTTTAATTCAAAATAGATTTTTAATTTGAATCGTAAAGTATAAGATATAAAGTTTACCAACTATCAAAGTGCTTGAAAGACTTCCTTGTACACAACATTAGTAGTAGTAGAACACGGTACATTCTCCTTGTCATGAATTAGGATTTTTAGCCCACTTTTTCTCTTAACTCTTGAAATTGCAACATATAATTGACCATGACTAAACGGAAGGATTGGATTCCATATAAGGTGGCTGCGGATCTGTGCGTAAAGCAGAAGGAATTAGTACATTACCATCGAGAACTTACAATATACATTGTGAATACCTTCTTAACTCAAACAAATGCGGTGAGCCTGGCGGCGTCGCCGCGGATCTGCATGCAAAGCGCAAGGATTGGAGTTCGTGTAAGATGGTTGCGGATCTGTGCGTAAAGCAGAATGAATTAGTACAGTACCATCGAGAACTTACGATATACATTGTGAATACCTTCTTAACTCAAACAAATGCAGTGAGCATGGCGGCGTCGCCGCGGATCTGCAGGCAAAGCGGAAGGGTTGGAGTCCATATAAGGTGGCTGCGAATCTGTGTGTAAAGCAGAAGGAATTAGTACAGTACCATCGAGAACCTACGATATACATTGCGAATACCTTCTTAACTCAAACAATTGCAATGAGCGTGGCGGCGTCGCCGCGGATCTGCACGCAAAGCGGAGGATTGGAGTACGTGTAAGATGGCGGCGGGTCTGTGCACAACTCAGATGGAATAAGAGCAGTGGTTTTGTTTTCATATGTCCTTAGGCGTTTTTGTAATTTTGTTTTAAGGAGAGCGGGCTCATTCAATGGTTTTGATTTTAGATATATAACTATTAAAAAATCCGTGGTATCATATGGGTCTTGTCCGAATTACATATAATATAGAACTAACTTTGAATTGTAATAGATCATTCTTATATATTATTCAAATTTAAAATATTAAAATGATTTAATCAAAGTTCAATCAATTAGAGAAAAAAATTAGTGTATCAAATTAATTTGCTTTCCATCGATAACATTAATGATAACAATATCGTATTTGAACTTTAGATATGAAGCAACCTGCTTTCCATTGATGTTTTCAACTCATTAGTCTGCATGATAATTTGTGCAAAAATTAGACACCAAATATGCAAATAATTTATAAACAAAAACATTTGTATTGTCGTGTACTTACCCATTAACAAAGCAATTGAAAAACTTCATTGTATACAACATTTGTAGTGATAGAATATGATACATTCTCATTATCATTTATTAAGATTTTAAGACAATCTTTGCTTGTAACTCTTGAAATGGCTACACACAATTGTCCATTACTAACAATTGTCCATTACTAAAAACAGGAGTAGGCAAATACAATCCAACGATATCAAGTGATTGGCCTTGAGATTTATTAATTGTCATTGCGTTAGAGACAATAATTGGGAATTTTCTCCTAATCAACTTAAATGGTCACAGTGACTCAAAATGTGACATAGACATTCGAGGGATGTAAAAGATGTTATATATGTTCTTTACAGGCATGACTAATAAATATAGACTAATAATATGCACTTGTTTTTTAAGTATTAATATGTATTTATAATAAATCATACCGACTATTCACTAACTTCAATTATATAAGATTTAAAAGATGAATATTAAAATTAACAATCTATAATCAGTATCTCATAGATGCGTTCTCATCTACCCGTGAATTAAGATGATTTAACAAACTCAGTTGAATCCAAATGAATTAGTTCTAAAAATTTATTAAATCTATTTTAGATATCACCCCATTTTTCCAAACATAAAATATATGACAACTCCCGTCAAATTTATACTTTTATATTATATGTGCTCACATCTACGTGAGTTAACGAACTTCAGTTGAATCCAAATAAATTAATTTAAAAAATTTATTAAACATATTTTATATATTAATCCATTTTTTCAAATTAAAAATGTATGACATCTCCCGTCAAATTTCAGTTTTAAAACTTTTATATTATATCATATTTACATATTTTTTTACAACCTATAATGTATAACAGTTTCCCGTTAAATTACAATTATTTTTAAAAAGAACATAAAAAATAAATAAAATTTATAGATAAAACTATTGTATATTATTTTCTATATTTATTTAATGAATGAAATTTATTTTAGATGAATTTATTTTCTAATTTGTATTTAAAAATATAACTTAATTGTCATTTAAAACAGTACATTCAATTCTTTAACTTCAATTATCTGGTATGTCATAGATACATTTATTCTACCCGTGAATTTATTTCATGTACTCAGTTGGTTAATATTAATATAATTACAATATATAATCATTTATCAAATTTGAATTTCTCATTTATAAAAATAATTTTAAATTATTCTCGTTTATAAAAATGAACGTGTGTGTCTATTTATAAAAATATATGAAACTTATACTCTTTTATAAATATAATTGTATCAATACTTGAATTTTTCCGGTTTATAAAAATATTTATAATTTATTCATGTTTATAAAAATTATTATAATTTATTTTTGGTTTGTAAAATTAATTATATTAATATGTAGACTTTTTCTCGTTTATAAGTGTCTTTAATCCGTGTGACAATTTATAAAAACATTTTAACTTATTCATGTTAAAAACAATTACATCAATATTTGAATTTTGTTCGTTTATAAAAATATTTGTAAGTTATTTAAGTTTATAAAAATAATTATAAAAATAAATATTTACCATATCATCTTAAATTTATTTATTCAACTGTGATAAATATGTGTCTCTTAGTTAATTACATTTATAAATAAATATCGTGTATTAGTGATATATATTAAATTTATTATCTTAATGTCTAACTAATTAAAATGAATTTATTATTGTCAATAAAAAATTATAATATTAAATAATAATATAATATTATTATTATATACGGGAAAAAGAATAAATTAAATCTAAGAATATCGGAAAATTTATTATAATATTAAATAATAATTTAACATTTATTATTACAATGAATCATATATAACATTTTAAAATTATTTATTTATTTCTTATGTTTTATTATATTCGATTTATAATAAATATTTTTCAGTTTATTGCGAATTTTCAATAATTAAATATTAATGATATTATATAAAGTTAATTTCATGAAATAAATTTATTTAATAAAGTGTTATATAAATATTTAATACATTATATTATACCATTAATTTATATAAAATAATATTAACTTATTCCTGTTTATAAAATTATTGTAACTTTTTTCCGATTTATAAGCATGTTGAATTCGTGTGTCCATTATTAAAATATATGTAATTTACTATTATTGATATAAATAATTTTATAAATAGTTTAATTTATTACATTTATAAAATTATTTGTAATTTATTCACCTTTATAAAATTAATTATAAATTATTTAATTTATTAAAATGATTGTATCAATAATTTTTTATTTTATCATAAATTTTTATGATTATCATTTATCATTAAATTTTCATGATTACCATTTAATATTTTTTTATCATGATTACAACTATAAAGTTAATTTGAAAAGATTATGATATATTTTAGTTATTTCATAAACTTAAAAAAATTATCAAATCTCAATTGATTTTGTTTTGTTTTATTAACCTTTTTACAGAAATTGAAATAATTTATTTTAGGTCAAATAAGAATCTAAATAATTACAAAATAATATTTATTCTTACATTTATAGAATGATAAATTAAATATTTAAGATAAACATTAGAGTTCTTATTTACTTTATCTTTTATATATTTATAATATACTTTTTTTGTTAATTTTATTAACAATATATTTATAGTTAACAATACATCCTTTAAACTACGTTATTTTTTTCAAGAATATAAATGTAACCTTTCAAAAAATATACACAAATATATTTTGAAGTCGGTAGAAAATTTTATTGGTTAAATTATAATTCTATTCAAAATTTATTGATCATAAATTTTTGAAATCAAATCATGCATAAAAATAAAATGTATTAATGTGACCATTCAAAATATTTTCTATATATAATAAAAATAAATAATATTAATACCTCCATTCAAAAGATATATTTGTAAAGTTTTGATTTAATTTTTTTCATATCTTTATATATTTTAATGTATATAATATTCCTACCATATGAAACAGTATCAAACCTATAATATTAAAAGAGAATTCAAATTTTATTGATCATAATCTTTTATGGAATCAAATCATATATAAAAATTAATCTTTTATGGAATCAAATCATATATAAAAATTAAATATATTTATGTCACCATTCAAAATAATTTCCATATATGTATAATAAAAATAAATGATAATAACTCTCCATTCAAAAGATATATTGGTAAAGTATCGAATTAAATGGTACTCCAATATTTGATTAAAAAATTGTAATAAAAAAATTGTAATATTTGTTTTTAATATTGTAATATTTGTTGGGCATGCCATAAACTTTTCATGGGAGAAGGCCGGTGACAGCCCTGTCCATCATTGCACTGTCCATCATTGCACTGTCCATCATTGCACTGTCCATCATTGCACTGTCCATCATCATTGGACACAGTGAGTTTAGGAAGATCATTTTACGTATCAATTTTTTCATTTTACATAATTTCATTTTACGTATCAATGTATAAAAATTAAACTGTGAAACAATCCGTTATTCAATTTGTTAGATTGGTCCCCTACTGATTCAAGTGTGAAATCAATTATCAGCCTCCATATCCATACATATTCCAAAAGAAAACCGATTAAATCAAGAAAATAAATACAAGCAAAATAAACAACAAAATTGATGCCTTCTTTTATCAAAGATGTGATGGGAGAAATTGAAATTTAAATAGATCAATAATAAATTGAAAGAGGAAGCAAAAGAAATAAGCTTCTATCTATTTGGAGAATCAATCGTAAATATATATGTGTGAGCTTTGTATTCACCAAGACTAAACAAATAAAAAAAGCTAAAACTCAACCTCATATTTTAATTAAAAAAATTAAAAAAATTGAGAAATAAAATCTGAATAAAAAAAAACATACCTAACAGCAAAAAAAAATAAACAATATCATGGTTGTGTTGTTCGTCACATGCAAGCTCAAAAATCCCCTTCTGCAACTCTCAAACCTAAAGATAAAGATATCCCATTTTAGGTGTCAAGTTAAGCTTTTTTTTTTTTTGGAAAAGGAGAAATAGTAAGACAACCCTGAAAACGAAAAGAATACAACATAAAATATGATATTCCGAACTACATTTCAGTTTCAACTTTCAATCACTCACCTTCGTCACTTACATATGTATGAATCAAATTAACGTTAAAAATTGCATTTGAAGGAAATTCTTTTATAGATCTATAACGGGTGTTGTTGGTTATTGATGTTGTTGAGATTCAGAGGTCTTGGTTGCGACCACCATTCTTACGCTTGAACGTCTGAAACAAATAAATTAACAGGTTAGGATGAGAATATTAGATGGTTGAGATTACAACGAAACGAGAGAGAAGAATGAAAAGAGATGGAGCGGCGCAGGAAGAAGATGAAATTAGGTAAGAAGATGAAATTATATTTTCTGATTTGTGTTTTAATAGAGTTGGGTGAATGAGTTATTTGTTGCATCTTGGGAAAAACGATTTCTTTGGTTGTATAGATTTACCGTTTCAAGAACTCAACATTTATGATTATAACATAATTAAGTGTGATTATAACGTGTAAATATAAACAAAATGGCATAATTGTTGTTAGTTAGAAATAATTAAAAAAAATAAAAAGTGGCAGAAAAAACCATAGTGTGACACATCAGCCATATTTATTGTCAAATCAATATGGTGCAAGTATTTCAGAAAGTTACAAATATACCCTTGGAATAAGAAAAGTTATAACATCTAATCAAAATGTTAGACTTAGAATTTTCAGGTACTTTACTTTTAATAGATTGATAATAGATTATATATATATATATATATATATATATATATATATATATATATATATATATATATATATATATATATATATATATATATATATATATATATATATATATATATATATATGCTATTACACACTCATGTAAGTGTGTATATTTAAATGGCCCCCATAGATTTAAGCACTTTTTTATGTTTTTTTAGATTTTTCTTATTTAATGGAGGTTTAAAAACCCCGCTAATACACAAAATAAAATAAAAAATTACTATTCATATCACGTTTCACTTTTGTATTAATTTACTAAAGGATATTAGCGGGGTTTTAAACCCCACTTAAATGAAAAAAAATCCGAAAAAATAAATAAAAAATACATAAATTGATGGAATCCACTTAAGTATACATATGATATATGTTGCTAATACACACCTACATGTGTGTGTATTAATATAATCCATATATATATATATATATATATATATATATATATATATATATATATATATATATATATATATATATATATATATATATATATATATATATATATATATATATATATATATATATATATATATATATATATATATATATATATATATATATATATATATATATATATATATATATATATATATATATATATATATATATAATCATGTTACCACTAATATAGGTGGACTATACTTTGTAAATGGCCAGGAGAAATTGGAAAGACTTTTCTATATAGGATCATCATTGCAAAACTCTGGTAAGAAAAAAAGAAGTTCTTGATGTAACTTCTTCATGTAATCAATCATTTTTTTCTCATACTTCTACAAAATAAGGTTTCATAATTCTATATGAATAGTACAATGTATATCTCCTTTGTTTTTATCTCTGATAACAAGTTTAATATAAATAGATAAAATATATATATTTACATGCATGTAAATACTTTTTTTTTATGTATTATCAATATTTTTTAATCCCTTAATTCCTTTTAGGTATTGCATCACGATTATTTTCTTGAGGAACGACGGCTCATAGTAGATTTGAAAAGATATCTATAAAACAACACATACTCAATTACACAAAATACTCATTTAGTTGAGTTAATGGTTAAAACAAATCTAAAAATATGGGATGAGGCACTAACGGCTATAAGATTTTATTTTGAAGTTCTCGGTTGAACACTTTAAGGCATAATTAATTTCAAATTTTCAAAGATAAAAAAGTTAAAACAACCATTTGGAGGAAAGACAATTCTTCTTGGAGAACATTTTAGACAAATACTTTCAGTAATACCAAAAAGATGACAACATGATATAGTACAAGTATGTATCAGCAAGTCTTATTTTGTGAGATTAGTGCAAAATATTTATCCTATTAAAAAGGTTGGGAGTTAGAGATACTAAGCCTATATGTGAACAACAAAATTTGGAATGATATTTTAATAAATGGCTCTTTCAACTTGGGGATGGTAACATTGAAACAAAGTGTAAAAATGGAAGGGGTTGACATCATGGACAAGAATACCAAATCAATATCTTCTCAAACCAATGGATAATTTGCTCTTACAAATTATGAATAATACAATTCGGAATTAAATAAATTTTATGTAATGAAGAAAAAATAAAAAATTTACAACTAACAAGGATTGAACCAAGAATCTCTTACTTAATAAGCAAGTTGCTCTATCACTAATCAACACTACAAAAAAAAATCTATTTTTTTTTTAAGTGAGTAGTACTCCGTAAATGTAAATATTATCCTACAACGTAATTTTTGCAGGGTAGATGAGATATCCGTAAAAACGTTAGTCACAACTTTTTGCAAGGAGAAATGCACCCCATAATTTTGCAAGGAGAAAAGCGTCCCGCAACATTGCTAGGTGAAAAGCACCTCGCAATTCTTTTCCCAGAGTTCAACGCATATCAGAACGGTCACCTGCCACTCTGTGCAATCATTAATTTCTTTATTTACTTTTAACCAATTTTTAAAAAAAAACGCTTGCAACGACGTGCTTGACACCTTGCAACATTTTTTACCGTTGGCAGTTGCGGGGTGCAACTTACCTTGCAAAATCTGTGACAATACAGTTCACCTGCCACTTGATGCAAGATTAATTCTACTAGTGAATTTCACCTAAAATTTTTAAAAACGCTTGCGACGTGTCACAATATTTTTTTACCGTTTGGAGTTGCAGTGAGCAACTCACCTCGTAAATTTTGTGACAGTACAAGTCACCTGCCACCACTGACTCAGTAGTAATTGCATCAATAAAATTTTCCCCAAATTTTTTAAAAACAGCTACGGGATGTTTATCACTTCGCAACCTTCTTTTTCAAAAATTTTAAATTTCTCCACATCTATTGCGAGATGGAAAACCTTACAATTTTTATAAAAAAAACTGTGTTGCAAGGTGAATATCACCCCACAAGTGCGTTATTTTGTGAGGTGAATAATATCTGACATAGTCACTTGGCTAATTTGATATTTTCTTGTAGTGAATGTGTTTTACATGTTTTAATTCACAAATAAAACTTATATCAATATATTTTTCTTATTATTTTTTAATTATTAGCAATACTTAATACATTTTGATCCCTAACAAAAAAAATCATATTTAATTTCTTACAAAATTTAATTGAGTCACCTTAATCTCATATGTTCAATCCTATATTCTAGTACCATCACATTTAAACTAGGAAAAAAAATTCTACATTACTATCACATATATTATAGATGTACCATCAAATTCAAAATATTATTTTAGTACCATCAAATTCTAAAATATTGTACCAACAAATAAAATTTCAAAATCTAAAACATCTAATATCACCAAAATAAAACCAACCAAACAAACAAAGTGTCATAAAATTACAAAGAACGGTGTACCAACAATTACAACTTTATAACAAAATATTTGATGACGTCATCAAATCCAAAAGACAAACTAAAAAAAGTAGAAGGAAACATCAAGTTTAGGCATGACAACAAAACCTGTACCCGTAGGTACCCACCGAATCTACCTCGAAGTTGACGGGGAAAATCCACTTTGACTGAGTTTGAATTCGGATTTGGATTTTCTCTGATTAAAAAATATGGGGACGAAATGGGTAATGAGGACACTAGTACTCACCCCGTTTATTTCATTATGTAGATTATTAATTATTTTGATAATTTAGAATATGAAATATGTGGTCAATGTTTGGATATTTTGATTTTATATTTATTATTTAAAATATTTGAAATGTATATATAAAAATTTCTGAGATTGTTTTATTTTATTATTAATAATGTAATTTAATTTTTAAAAAAATAAATATTTCTATTAAAAAATTGATTTCACTAAACGGATGGTGGCCGCGCAGAGAAACCTGGACCCGTTTGGGACGGATTTGAGTTTTAATTTTCTATCCTCGTTTAGAATTGGGGCGGGAAACAGGTATTGCTTGGGAATTTGAGTTTGGGTTTGAGAGGTAAAAAATGTCCCTGATTCACCCCGTTGTTATGCCTAATCAAGTTGGTCGGTATTATATAAATTCAGGAGTAAGCATGAATATTGGACTACTCGATCTCATTTGTGGTGATTGAGACGAACATGGAGGGAGAATTAAAGGTGTTGGTGGTTGAATCGATGAAGCTCTAACCGTTGAAGAACTATCAACGAAAGGTAGTGGTTGCGGCCTAACTAGATGAGGTGATGACCTAACAGAATGAGATGGTGGTGGCTTAATAGAAGGAGGAGGTTCTAAAATCATAAAAAATAATAAGAAGGAGGAGGCCTAATAGAAGGAAGTGGAGGTGAAAAATAATAAGAAAATATATTGATATAAGTGTTATTTGTAAATTAAAACATGAAAAATACAATAGTTTAATGGTAGAGCAAGTTACCCATCAACCAACTGATCCTTAGTTTAATGATGGTTAAATTTTACAAGAAATTAAATAGAAACCTTATTTTTCTTAGAGATTAATTTAGACTCTCTAATTTTTATAAGAGACTAAATTTTTCTTAGAGATTCACCATTACAAATTTCAAAATCATCATTTTATAAATCACAAAAATAACATTCCAACTAAATCCAACTATTTCTAAAAAATATTTTAGCAAACTAAAATATAAAAATAAATAATTTATTTCTAAAAAATTAACACATTCTGATCAAATTTGTGGTTTTTTTATCTAGCATAAAGAAAAAGGCTCAGATTTCATTAAAATAATGAAAATCGAACTGTACGCTATCTTTAAATCAAAAGTGATATTATTATAGTGAAAGTGAAGATAGTGAAAGTGTTATTCACCTCCATATGTTCATTTCTTGTAATTACAAATTTTGAATTGATATCTCTTCTTATTTTAATAATTCACCATGGATGAGCTTTGTTCTACTTAAAATAATTAATGGAAGCTCAACTTCACACTCAGGTTCATTGTAAATGCTCAATCTAGTAGTATTGGTCCATACCAGCCTTTGTTTTGGCCTCTCCATAAACATCCTTGTACAGTTA
The DNA here is from genome assembly GCA_948472305.1 of Vicia faba. NCBI lineage: Eukaryota > Viridiplantae > Streptophyta > Magnoliopsida > Fabales > Fabaceae > Vicia > Vicia faba. The sequence goes on along the minus strand of OX451735.1, from coordinate 1,164,203,304 downwards.
CATCGGTGGCTTAGTTTACATGCTACATAATCCTATACCAATACATGATTTAGCACTACACATTATTATAAACTGCACCTTATTGGTTTTCATGGCTAAACTTTAATACTTCCCACAAGCTCATGAGGGCCTTCAAATCATGACATTGAGTTTGGTTCTAAGTTCTTGACAAGATTATATGGAAAGTGGTTTAATGAGTGTATTAGCAGTTGAAGATGTATTAGGTATATGTTGAATGATTAGTTTCTTTGAAATAACTCGTTGTCTCATAATGTGAATGCCAAGCTCGATATGTTTGGTGTGAGCATGAAGAATTGGATTGTGATGAGAGCACTGAACTCAAATTATCACAAAGAAGAGTAGGTGGAAAGAATAGAATACATAATTCAGTTAACAAAGAATCTAGCCACAACAATCCTGAAGTTGTGAGAGCTAAGGCATGGTATCCAGCCTCTAAACTTGACCTAGCAACAAGGTGTTACTTCTTAGAGCTCCATGATATAAGGTTTAGTCCGATAAAGATACACAAGATAGAGGTTGACTTTGGATCATATGGATCATTAGCCTAGTAAGAGTCGTTGTAGGTTGTTATTGTCAACTTGTGAGTAGAAAGAGATGGAGACAAAAGTAAGTCATGATAGTGTCCCTCTAAGGCACCTCAATAATCTTTTCACCATAGACCAGTGATAGTCAAGGGGTGAGGACAAGAACGGGCATGTGGTGTTTACATATAATGTTATGTCTGGCCTAGTTAAGGTGACATATTTGAGATCCCTTCCCATGGACTTGTACAACTGAGGATTAAAAAAAACACTTGAACTATGTTTGTTGATCTTGTAGTTGTTGAACATAGGTGTTATAACTCTATATTCATTATACATCTTTGATCTAGCTAGCAAGTCCTTGATGTATTTGGAATAAGTGGGGAGAATCGAGTCATTTACTTAAGAGTTAACTTCTATACCCAAAATATATGTTTCTTGAGAGAATATTTGGCATTTAGATTGTTGATTAACTTGTGAACCAAATTGGAATAGGAGCTAGTTATGAGTATGTCGTCAACATACACAAGTGCGTATAAAGACACATCTTAATGAGAGTAATAAAATGTTGAATATTAGCACATTATGGTTGGATATAAATTTTAATTAATATTAATTAACGATATTATTTATTTTTATCTTATTTAGGATTAGCATTTATAGGGAGAATAATTACCCCTATTTCCTAGTATAATTCATATTCTATAAATATTTCTTACGTATTGTGTTACAAAGTAAATGAAATAGAAAAACATATTTCTATATGGTATCAGTAGCAACAAAAATTATTTAGGATTTTTTATTTTTGCTTTCGCTCTGTTTGTCCTGTTTTTTATCTCTTAGTAATGTCTGACACCGAGTCCTCACTTTCACCCAAACATTACTCACCCGAACCTGAAACACCTCAATTAGTCCAGACGTACCATGAAAATCACCTTGTTCAGATCACAACAATTCGGTTGAACGGTGATAATTATCTTCGATGGTCACAATCGATTCGTATGTATCTGAGGGGGAGAGGAAAGATTGGCTACATCACTAGCGAAAAAAAACAACCACACACGGCAGGTGCAGATTATGATACATGGGATGCTGAAAACTCCATGGTTATGACATGGTTAGTCAACTCCATGGATGAAGATATATGTGCAAATTATCTCTGTTATGATACTGCAAAAGAACTTTGGGAAGGTGTCTCCCAAATGTATTCTGATTTGGAAAATCAATCCCAGATCTACGAATTAAATCTCAACTGGGAGAAATTCGGCAAGGAGAAGATTCAGTCACCAAATACTTCAATTGTCTCAAACATATTTGGCAAGATTTGGACCTTTTCAATGAGTATGAGTGGAAATCACCTGCCGACAATAAACATTACAAGAAGATGGTGGATGTTAGTCATGTTTTCAAGTTCCTTGCAGGTCTAAATGTTGATTTTGATGAGGTTCGTGGCCGTTGTTGTACCCCAAAATTTGCCCTCCCATTTCATCAATATTTTCTCACCACAAGACCCTGGGAGCTCAAGATCAAGTTAGGGTTTGCTCTGCTCAAGACTCCTCCTTGCACTGTTGACCCAAATTAGGGTTTGAGTTTGCACAAAGATGTTTTGACCTAAAAGACCCAAGATGACTTTCATGCTTCATGTTGGACTCACAAGTTTATCCATACCAAGTTTCAAGCCTTGATTCCGATCTTTGCCCAGTCAATTGGACAGTTGACCTAGAAATCGGTTGTATTGGGGAAAAAGTCAACTGTGGTCAATTGACAGTCAAACCTCATGATTTTTGACCCACATCAACATTATGAACTCATATGAACCATTTGGTCAAGTTTGGATCACAATTCCACAAGAAATTTGATCAAATCACCAAAAGGGCAAAATGGTCATTTTTAGGGTTTTGACTGCACAAAGGCAATTTTTGACTGTTTGACCTAACCAATGGCAATTCAAACTCTCATATGGACTCAAGGACTCAATGGCATGGTTTTGACATATTCAACAAGTTTAAAAGATTCCAAATGCACAAGATTGACAGATGGATTTTCCAGTCAACTGATCAATTTTTGACTGTATACTGAAAAGTCAAACTTTGACTTTTTGGTCAAAATCAAGTGCCAAGATTCATTTTTCATCAAGACATGTCAAATTATGAAACTTGTTCATCAAGAAATCAAAAATTACAAATTAGGGTTAGAAATGAAGAATTTTCATAACTTAGAAATTTTCTAAGTTATGAAAATTCCTAATTTTTTCCTAACTTTGTCCCATCTTTTCATCAAGATACATTTGGATTCAAACAAAACTCAAAACATGAAAGTTATATTCCATTGAAAAATCTACAACTTTGATTCACAAAGTTTCCTCAAAAGAAGCTTGTAGCTCAATTTATGATTTTTGGAACAAGGGTGCAAAACATTCTTAACTTAGAAATTTTTTGACCTATTTTAGGCAGGATTTTTGCCTAACTTCATGGCCACTTTTCACATGCTTCCACTTGGAATTTCAACTTGAATTACAAATATGGATTGTAGTACACATTCCAAGCTTTCCAAATTGTCCAAGAACTTCTCAAACACCCTTGTGGTTAGGGAGAATCGAATTGGCAAAGTTGGGCAAAATCCACTTTTGTTCTTGACCAAGGCATGTTCATACACTTTGCATTTTTGAAATTAGCTTGTACAAGCTAGATTACAGGTCTTTTATCTCATCCACACTCAATAATTTAATGCCAACCCTTTGTGTTCAAGCCTTATTTTGTGTGTTTAACCATTGCATACAAGATTAAGCCATAAATAGAAAAAACACTTTATCCATTCTTGTAAAGCATGGCTTTATGTCAAGTTTACAAATCAAGAGGTACAGGCAAAATCTTTTGGGCACAAGTTCATAAACATATCCCACTGATCAAGAACCAACTTTGCAGCATGTTTAGAGGGCCTGCATAAGCTTGTAACCCAACTTGGCATTTTTTGCTTAAGAAAGAAGAAACTTGCATATTGTAACACAACTCACATTCCTGTCAAGACAAGCCTAAACAAACTTCATGAGCATTTTCCAAACATCAAACCAAGTCTGAAACACGACCAAACCATCTCTCACACCTCCATATACAGAAAAACACAGTTTTGTGGCAAAACAGGGCATAGGCTGCAATTTGAATCCCAGAGTCCATTCCTATCGTGCGTTTTGGCTGAAACCTTTTCAAACACACTCCCTAACATCCATTAAAGTTATTCCAAGCATTGAACTAGAACTGTAACAGCCATAGCCAAGTGTGCCATTTTCATTTTTCATCTGTGCAGGTTGACTTCTGTAGCTTGATTCAGAAGGATTCAGAGCAAGCCAAGCATAGAGGAAGCATCCCTGGACCTCAAGAAAGCTATACAAGTCCTCACATTGCATTGAAAGTACCTCCTTTGTCATACACGAATCAAGCTGAACAGGTAAGTTTTTGAACTTCTATCTCTCTATCCAGGCATAGTTAGGCTTAAGTTTGTGAAGAAAGCATGTTCTAATCATAGCCCTGAAACCATCCATATAGTTACTTTTCATTTATGTTGTGTATGCTGAGAGAATTTTGAAACTGAATATCTGAAAAAAGCTAGGTCAGGAATTGGGGGAGAAGAAATTCTCTCTCATTTCTGAGAGTTAGATCAAGTTCTTGGTATGTATGGATTCGTGATTTGATGCTTGACATTTTTTGTGTTATAAGTTTGTGCTAAAAATCAAAGAATCAGGATGTTTGAATCAAGCAAAGAAGCACGCGTTTTTTAGAACATGGATGGTTGGAGGTTGAAGAAGCTTGTCCTTTGGGCTGGGCCTGATTCATTTTCCTTCTTTCACCACTATTACACACATACACCCCCTTGGCCCATTGTGTTTATTTTTATCATTTTTTAACTTTTTCTTTTTGTTTCTGACTTCTTATTTTTTGTTAAAATATAAAAAAACATTAAAAATATTTTTCACCTTCTTTTTGTATTTTTTAGGCATTTATTTGTTTTATTTGAACTTATACATTATAAATAACACATATATACTTTTATTAAAAATACTAAAAAATAATACAAATGCATTTTATTTTCTGATTTTATTTTATTTTATCTTTTGAAAACATTTTTCCTAAAAAATATACTTTTTTTGTAAATAATAAATATTTTATTTTTGTATATATTTAATATATTTAATATATAATATAAATACTTATATATTTATTAGAATATTTAGGATAAAAATACAAAAATAATACATTTTTATTTTTATTAATATTTGACCTCAAAAATACTTTTTTACAATATACTTCCTTTTATTTATTTTTGGTACATAATTAATAAATATTGTATTGTATATAAATAATAAATACTATTATTTGCAAAATTAGGGTTTTGCCCTAAACATGAAAATGTCCAAAAATTAACTTTTTTTCTATTTTTATCTCACTTGCAAATAAATCACATATACTTACACAAATACATTTACACATACACATTTGTTTATTCTTTGTACATTGATTACATTTATTTGCGATTGATTCGATTTGGTTGTAAATATTGGACACTATCCTCCTATTAAGTCTCATTCCCATTTGAACATTTGTACCCCCATCCCCATGATTACTTTGTAATAATTTAGGACTTTAAATTCCGCATTTTAAAGCTTTCTAAATATGCCATGATAGACCTAGGGTTTGTATGCAAATAAACAAATAGCTTGACCTAATTCAAAGATAACAAAGCATGAAAATGGACAACAGTAATCACACTTGCACCCCTTAGGGTTACTCCACTTGTTGCCTTCAATAAATGGGCCATGTTGCATGTTAGGTGTCTTTGGCAAAACAAAACAATATCAAATGATCATAGTCCCTCGATGACGCTTTCAAAAGTTGCCTAAAAATGATTAAGTCCCTTAAAGGAAAAATTGCCCAAAGATACTTGGCACTATTGCAATCATGGTCTAGACGATGACCCGCGCCCGTCCCGTTAACATCCTAACACAAGATTGTCCACCAAATACAATGGTGGAACAATACTGTTAAAAGGGTTAAAACATAGGAAAAATCTTTGAGTAAATTTAGGGGTAGACAACTCTTAGTTACTTGAATCAAACTTGCAAAAACACACTTGCCTACTTTTCAAAACCACACATCACAACACTTTCAAAACAACTTTCAAAAACATTGAAAACTTTTCAAAAGATAAGTACACCTTTGTATACATCCCAACATGGATCATTACAAAGGTTGCCACAACAAATGGCCTCTTTTCAAAACATTTTCAAACCCACACACACAAAGCACCATTTCAAACAATTGAAAAACACAAGGCAAGTGATCTAAGCAAGTAACTAAGAGCTCATGGATAACCATGGATAGAAAGGGTGCTAATACCTTCCCTTTCTATAATCTACTCCCCGAACCCAAGAAAACATCTCAAAGGTTTTTGCTGTGCTTTTTAACCTTTCTTTAGGATAAAATAAAAAGTTGGTGGCGACTCTTGCTTAACCAAAACATTTGCGAAAACAAACGCAAAATCCAAGTCAGTTCTCCCACCGTATCACAGAACTGGCGACTCTGCTGGGGATTAACTTAAAAGTGGAGTAACCTTAGGGCTTAGATCACTCTTGTTTTCAATTGCTTGCTTTGTTTGCTTTTATATTTGTGGGCTTTGCATCGGAGTTTCATAGATCTTAACCCGGATCTGGGGAATACCCTTTTTAGGTAGCATAATCTGTGAGGGACCTGTCCGGCGTAGACCGACATGGGTGAAGCAGTGGCTACGTTGGTGTGACACCTTGGTCTGTACCGATATCCCTTGTGTTGCAACGAGGAGAATATGGGTCTTCTAAGGAGTCATTAAACACCAACCGACCTTAGAACCCTAAATTGACCCAACTTGGCCATAGAATGGTAGCAATATGCTACACTCATTGAGGCTAAACTCTCGCGATGGTTCTGGCCACAAGAAAAGATTGCGATGTTGGAGTTATGATCGATTGAGGGTAGTCAATGATATTGAGATCCTCTAGAACCCGGTTACTTTTGATAGGGCAGGTCTTAACCAACGAAGCTAAAAGAGGGTAATACTTAAACTTCATGCTGGCCTAAAACCTAAGGGTTGTCTTGTGTGACTTGTGTGCCTTATCATGCTTGCCTTTGTGAATACTTGTGGTGTGATTTATCATAGCATCATACCATCATACCATTGCATGCATCCTGCATAAGGACTGACCCATTTCAAAGACAAGAGGGTTTCATCTTTGCTCTGTTTTGTAGGATCATGATGCCCGTGCGTAGGAATACTATCCGGCTTAACTTTGTTCAACCACCTATTTTGCTCAAGGAATTGGTTGATAGGATTCCAAGCACTACTTCCTTCATCAAGAGGCATGGTTCTCTTCTCGGTTTGGTCACTTCAAAGTGGGACCAACAATTGATGAGTGTCCTGGTCTAGTTTTATGATCCTCTGTACCATTGCTTCACCTTTCAAGACTTCCAGCTGGTCCCTACCCTGGAAGAATTCTCTGATTTACTTGGTATCCCTATTTTGGAACAGACTCCATTCACTGGTTGGGAGAAAACTCTTAGGCCTGAAGAGATTGCTGCAGTCCTTCCCTTGACCAAAGAAGAGGTAATGGCTAACTGGGAGACTAGAAGTGGAGTTAAGAGCTTTTTGGCTAAGTTTCTGGTTGGCGAAGCTAATAGTTTCTGGAATGACTTAGACTTCAAGGCGTACGAAGACATTCTGGCTCTCTTAATCTATGGTCTAGTATTGTTTCCAAATCCTGATAACTTTGTCAATATCAATGCCATAAGGATTTTCATGTCTCGGAACCCTGTACCCACCCTCTTGGGTGATATCCTGCAACAACTCTATGCTCGTACTTCCCGAAGACGGGGAACTCTGTGGTGTTGTGCTCCTTTGTTAGTGAGGTGGTTTACTTCGCACCTCCCTAAGTTCGTGCTGAAGAATGAAGAAGGAAAAGGCTGGGCTCATAGGTTAATGTCTCTCACTGATAAGGACATCATTTGGACTCTCAGAGGTTTGGATGAGATGGCCATTATTGATCGATGCGGAGAATATCCTAATGTTCCATTGATTGGTACCCAGGGAGGAATCTCTTATAATCCATGTTTAGCTCTCCGTCAGTTTGGAAGAGCCAGAAGAGCAGGGCCTCATGAGATGTTGGTGCCTCACATCAGTTTTGAGTTTCAGCTAGACAGTGACGAGCTGCACCGTAGATTCATTAGGGCTTGGGACAGAATTCACAAAGTTGACCCACATGAGTTGGGACCGAAGACTTCTCTACCAATGGAATCCTACTGCAGATGGGTCCGCATTCATGCTCAGAAGTTAGGTATGCCATACGAAGCTGTCAGGCCTATCATTCTTGAATCTCCTGATGAAGACGGGGTTCCTCCAACTGTCCTCCCTCCTCAGATACCCACTGATGTTGATACACTAAAGAGATCTTGGGCGCAGCTATAGGAAGAACGGGATTATTATCGGGAAAAGTTCAACGAATAGGAACAAAAGATCCAGAAGCTGACTAAGAAATTGGAGGAAGAACGGATCCTGAATGACTATATCCGCACTGAGAAGAGGAGGCCATGGGAGCACTGATGGGCTTTGGATGTTTCTTTTACAGCTTTTATTTCCTTTTCAGTATTTTCATTCTTGTAATGCCTAAGGGCCAATTGTTGAACAATTTAAAGTTTGAATCTAATGAAGTGCGTTTCCTTTTTGTCTACAAAGTTGAATCCCGATTTTCTTTGAAAACATAAATCATACGCATCTCATTGCATCATATGCATAACAGGTACCCTTCTTCCACAGGTTGCTTAATCTTCTTCGCTGTTTATTTCAGCACTCAATCATCATGTCTTCCGAGCCTACTACCGAACAAGCTATCAAGGCCCTCCAGGCCCATAACGCCCAGTTTCAGGAGCTGGTCATGAGCTTAGCCCAGGGTCAACAGGAGTTGAAGACTCTGCTCTTGAAGAAGAAGAAGAAGAAGAAGAAGAGGACCGCGCTGTTTAACACTGGACGAAGGTTTGGGAATACACTGCATAATGAGGCTGATCAGGGTACTTCCTCTGCAGAGAAAGACAGTCCCCAAGGGGGAAGGGCTCCTAGTCCTGTGGTCTCCGACAACGAGACAGATTACAATGACGAACAGTACCCTCCTGCCGAAGACAGGTACAAGCAACTAGAGGACTGTTTAAGTGCCATGGAGATTCAACATGTGTCGGGTGTTGGATTTTAGAGATCTAGGTTTATCTTCTGGGGTGGTGATCCCACACAAGTTCAAGGCACCTGCCTTTGCAAAGTACGATGGGGCTTCCTGCCCTAAGCTGCATCTCAGATCATATGTAAGGAATATCCAACCTTACACTGCAGACAAGAACCTATGGATCCATTTCTTTCAGGATAGCCTTTCGGGGTCTCAACTCGAATGGTTCTATCAGCTGGATGGAGCCAGTATCCGAAACTGGGAGGACTTGGCTACTGCATTTTATAAACAATATTAGTATAATTCCGACCTCGCTCCCACGTGTACCCAACTCCAGGGTATGTCACTGGGGACGGGCGAAGGATTCAAGGAGTATGCGCAAAAGTGGAGGGACCTGGCTGGAAGGGTGCAGCCACCTTTGACTGACCGTGAACTTGTTGACATGTTCCTAGGGACCCTGTCTGGTCCATTCTTCAACCATCTGATTGGTAATTCTTCTGCTGGGTTTACAGACCTTATTCTGACTGGTGAGAGGATAGAAGCTGGTATCAAGTCGGGGAAGATACAGAAAGGTGCCTCCGCGAGTACTGAAAAGAAGCCCTTCAAGAAGGAAGCCAGTGTTGTTTATGGTCCCAGAAGACAAATTAAGCCGGAACGCCGCCAAGCTGTCAATGCATTGTTAATCTCAAAGCCTGCTGCTGCTCCTCAGCAATACAACCAACCAATGGGTGAGAGACCCAAAAGGCAGTACACTCGGCTCAGCATGACCCTGTCTCAGATATTGCCGCAACTACTGTCAACCAATCTGGTAACTGTCAAAGAAGCTCCGAAGGTAGTGAACACAACTTCTCCAAAGTACAACCCCAACGCCCATTGCGCTTATCACTCTGATAGCCCGGGGCATACTACGGATGATTGCTGGGCTCTGAGGAATAAGGTTCAAGACCTTATTGATGCTAAAGAAATACAGTTTGAGGCGCCCGAAAGGCCCAATGTTGTGACTGCTCCCATGCCCCCAGCATGGAGTGAATGCTGTAGAAGAAGACCGGTATGTAGCCTCCGTGGAAGAGATTGTTACTCTGTTGTTGACTGTCAAAAGGAACCTGTTGCTAGCCGGTTTATTTTCGGGATGTGGTAAAGGTTGCCTTCTATGTGCTGTTTCACCTGTTGATTGTCCTTTGCTGAAATCAGGTATCCAAAGCCTGATGGATAGCAAAGAGATCTTGTTCGAGAAGATTGTTGTTCCTGCTGTCCCTACTGAAGAAGTGTCCATTGTCACTATTTTTAACAACCCTCCTAAGGCTCCCTCAAAGAAGCCTGTCAAAATCATGTCTACTCAGAAGATTGCTCCTATCATCATTACTGTTCCGGGGCCCCTCCCTTATACATCCGACAAAGCTGTCCCATGGCACTATGGGGCAGATGTTTATGTTCTTGGAGTAAAGCAAGAGTTTGATACTAGTACCGGCGTCATTAACATCACCGGGCCTGCCAAAGTCACCCGCAGTGGTAGACTATTCTCGCCTGATATTGCGCTTCCAGCTATTCAGAGACCTCTTATCATCACACCTGCAAGTGTGCCTGCTCCCCTTCCTGATCAAGTTCCTGTTTCTACCCTTGCTGCCGAGTCATCTGACGCTCGGGGCAAAGGGATCGCTACTGATTTGCCTGCCCTGACGGAGGCACCAAAAACAACCAATGTTGAAGCTTCCCAGCAAGAGATGGAAGAGATTCTCAAGATTATCAAGAAGAGTGATTTCAATGTAGTTGAGCAGTTGGGGCATACCCCATCTAAAATTTCTATGCTATCACTGTTGTTGTGTTCAGAGGCCCATGCCAAGGCCCTGATTTCCTTCCTGAAGACGGCCCATGTGCCACAAGAAACGTCTGCTGATCAATTTACCGATTGTGTGGCCAACTTGACTGCTGATAATGGTTTGGGCTTCTCTGACGCCGATCTGACTGCCAAAGGAAAGAACCATAATGACTCCCTGCATGTCTCCATTGAATGCAGGGGCACTACTCTTGCCCATGTGTTGGTAGACACCGGTTCTTCATTAAACGTTGTGATCGGTGGATCTGGAACTGACTGTTTAACATTGGTTCGTGAAATGTCGCGGAAGCAAGAGTCGCCACCGTCTTTTATTTTCTCCAAATGGAAAGGACAAAAGCACAGAAAAATTCCTTATAGAGATTGCTCTCGGTTCGGGAGGTAGGTTATAGAAAGGGAAGGTGTTAGCACCCTTTCTATCCATGGTTATCCATGGGCTCTTAGATACTTGCTCAATGTGTTTTCAAAAATGGTTTGTTTGCTTTTCAACTGTGGGTTTAAAAAGTTTCTTTGAAAATTCCAGTTCGACTCTTGTATCTGTCCTCAAGAGTGTTTGAAAAATTGCTTTCGAAAGCTTTTGAAAATGTGTTGGTGTGAAAAGTATTTTTGATTTGTTTTTGAGATTAGAGAAAGTATCTACGAGAACCTACCTACCCTAAGGAATTCATCTGTGTAAATGTCCTTTAAAGTAGTGCCATCCCACCATTGAGAGGTAGGTAGCACCACCGTTGGAGGTATTCGGGTCAATTCGAGGTTCGGGACATGGTGATCACCAGAGCAATGGGAAGACACTTTAGAAGCTACCCTCATGCCAGGTTCCCGGATCATGAGAACTTACTAAGACATCCTCTACTCGACGATCACCTTTCGAGGCAAGGCAACAGCGAGGCGTACCCTAGGGGTGGTGTGTGATTTGTGTGTCATGTTCATTTGCATTTATCTTGTTCATGTCAAAGTGATCTATGCGTTTGTTTTTTATTTTTATTCATTCATTCTTGCATGCATTTATTTACAGTTAAAAAGTGCGAGAAAGGTAAAGTTCTAAGCTATTACAAAAGGCGCGGGTCCACATCGCCAAAATTTCCAGAACCCGATTTGACAGAAAATAAAGAAAGTAAAGTGCGAAAGATTAAAATGTCCGAGTTTACAAGGCCTTGGGAGAGGTACATAAAAATTAAAAGAAAAAGAAATAAATACGCGAATTGAAATAAGATTGGAAACGAGGGCGTTGGACCCTTTTTAATGAAATTAAATTAAATGATTATTAAATTAATTAAAATTAAAATGAAAGGAAGTTATTTTTGGTATTTTTGTATTTTATGATTTTAATGAAAAAGATTAATTGAAATTAAAATACTAACCCTAATTCTAATTGTTTTTTTTAGTTTATTAAGAAAGTATTAAAGTTAAACCTAAATTAACCTAATTATTTACATGCAAATTTAATTATAAAAATAAATAATATTTAATTATTAGTGAAAAAAAAGAAAAAAGGGTAAAAATTATTACAAACCCTAATTCTACCAAATTTTAAGTTTTATTGAAAAATATTAAGGTTAACCCTAGATTAAAACTAATTAATTAATAAAGGCTTTATTTACAAAATACTAAAATATTAAATAAAAAATACTTATTTTTGTCTTTATGATTTTTATATTGTTTTTTATATTTTTTATGAAAATATTTAAATTAATTAACTAATTAAAAATAAGAAATAATTGAATCAAAATAATAAAATAAAATAGAAAAGATGTTGCAAACCTAGGGGGGTCTGTCCCCATTTGGGAGGTTTTCATTAGCACTTTAGGCCCATTAAGCTTCTGACTTTGTTGACCTTTTGACTAACATGCATGTGTGTTGACCAACGATCATGGTGCTCCTCTGATCAGAGCCAACGGATCAATCTCAGTGGGCGCGTGGCATAGCTGGATCAAAGGTTGTATGGTGTTCCCTGTATTTAAATTGCATAGGAGTATTAATTGAAAAATAATATGGAAAGGGTGAGGACCTGGGGCTCGAACCTAGGTCCTGGAGATTACCAACGTACACGCTTGCCAACCATGCTGCTTTGTTTATCTGTAGATAATATAATCAATAAACATAATAAAATAAACAAACGTTAATGCTTCTTTTTCGCGCGAGAATTTGAATGACCCAATCACTGATGGCCACCTAAGCGTCTTCTTCCTCGCTTGTTCTTTTTTCCTGAAACAAAAGATGGTTAGCGGGGGTTTTTAACCCCCCCAAAATACGCCATATCTAAGAATAGCGAATAGGCCATATGGCCTCATAAATTAGGCGCGAGGATCAATTTGTTTTCGTCTGAACACACTGAATTCGTTCATGGTATTGGCCTGTCCTAATTTTACAATAGCTAAAAACGCCCAATTTAGAACTTAGAAAACCCTAGATGATAACAATGGTGAATCCTTCCATGGTGCACGAAAACAAAATCAGACCACGCAGTTAGCTTCAGAATTGAATAATGAACATAAATCAAATGTTAAAAATTGCAAAAGATGCATGAATTGAGATGCACGAATATGAAATATTTTCTGTACAGGTTGCGATCGTGTTACCAATTCAGGGCGTTAGGATGATTGATTTTGATTGGAAAACTTTCCTTGAAGCCTCAGGAAGCTAATGGAACAAATATTTGGCCTTGAATCGTCCTAAAACTCAATTTTCAGTATTGGAGTTTTCTTGAAAAAATTCAAGTTTGCATATGGCTTTTCTGCGCAGCTTTATGGTTATCAGCATTAGGGTTAGGTTTGCCTTTGTATATAGAACGAATTTGATCAATAATCCAAGCCCATAGCCTTGCTTTTAATGGTTTTCAAGATTTGATTTTTTAGGATCTTTTTCAATATTTCTTCATGAAGAACTCTCTCAATTTACACCAATTCTTTCCACTTTTGATAGGCACGAAATCCTTAGTGAATCATGAGTAATTGTCTTGCATAAAAAGATTTGAAAACCTAGTTTTGATATTTTTCATATATTTTACTTAATTAAATGAATTATTAGTAATTAAAATTCAAATAAATAAAATAAAAATGATGAAGAACTTCCCTTTGGGCCAAATGGTCGTGTACATGCCTTGGGTAGTGAATTGTGGAAGAAAAAGAGGCCCATTAGCAATTTTAGGTCATTTGAAGCAATGTTGACTTTTCAAAATATCCAAATATTTCCCAACTTCCACAAGGCATAACTTGCTCAATGTTTAAGCTTTGCTCATGTTCTCGGACATTTTGGAAAGGTATTTGAGTCCTCTGACCAATGCCTTTTGTCCCATGTAATTTTGATTTACCAATCTCAAGTTATGGCCTTTGACTTAAAGTCCCTTTTTGTTGACTTTTGAAAATGACCTATAATGTTGAAATTGATAACTTTTTGTGAGAGCATTTCTTGGACTTGAAGTATGAAGAGGAGTTGTAGGAAATGTCTTTCTCTTCAAAATGAGCTTTGGATGGAATTTTTCTGATAATCCATGTGAAAGTTATGCCCTGGTCAATTTACAGTTGACTTTTTCAACTGTCCAAATATGGAAACTTTTGCATCTTGATGATTTTTGAGCCTAGCTTTGAGAATCATGATCAAGCATTGATAAAATGATGTTTGTGGCTTCAAAATGAGATGTTGACCAAAAATTTGAACTTTTGACTGTCAAATGACCATTTTGCCCCTACAGTTGACTGTAGTGCAATTAGGGTTTTGACTGTGCCATTTTGTGCTGTAAGTCTTGAAACTTTGTATGAGGATGCTTGACCATGTTTATAGGCATGTGGGGCTTGATTTGACCCTTGGAAACTTCATTTAATTTGTCAGAACCAAAACCCTAATTTTGACTGTTAGGAGGCCCTTGAACTGTTCAACCCTTGGGGAATTTTGAAGCATGCTTTTGACAAATCTTGAAGAATATGGGAGGGCAAATTTTGGGGTACAACAGTTGCCCATGTTCAATATTCTTAGACCTGAGGATGCAGATTGGCTGACGTGCCTTTCGTAATCCGAAGGTGGAAGATGATTGAACACTAGAGTGCCCAGAAATTTGCGCTCACATAGTAGCAGTATGATGATGGGAATGGGCTTATAGATGCCATTTGGAGATTGATGGATAGGATGATGGGCTTATATATTCCATGCTAAGAGATGATGGATGGCGGATGGGCTTATAGATGCCATCTGGATGTTGATCGCGTAAGAGCTTCTTTAGCGAGAACTTGCATACCTGCAAAAAAGAAAAATGAATACCTGACCTGTTTCGGGGGCTGGTCTTCAAATTCTTTGTATAGATGTGTCCTGACTGGTTACAGGAGCTGGATCTGGAGCTTCAAATGGTGATGAATGAACCAGGGATGGTTACTACCTCAACAGGAACGGTGAGAGAACCTTGGATGACTTTATTCTCAACAGCAATCGTTGAGAAAATCTTGGGATTACCACCTCCGCAGTATCGGGGAGAGGACCATAGGCGATCACCACCTCAACAGCAAACATTGAGAGAACCTTGGATAACTTCAACTTCAACAGCAATCGTTGAGCGAAATCTGGGATTACCACCTCCGCAGTATCGGGGAGAGAACCATAGGCGATTACCACCTCAACAACAAACATTGAGAGAACCTTGGATAACTTCAACTTCAACAGCAATCATTGAGCGAAATCTGGGATTACCACCTCTGCAGTATCGGGGAGAGAACCATAGGCGACTACAACCTCAATAGCAATCATTGAGAGAATCTTGGATAACTTCACTTCAACAGCAATCATTGAGCGAAATTTGGGATTACCACCTCCGCAGTATCGAGGAGAGAACCATAGGCGATTACCACCTCAACAGCAAACATTGAGAGAACCTTGGATAACTTCAACTTCAACAGCAATCGTTGAGCGAAATCTGGGATTACCACCTCCACAGTATCGGGGAGAGAACCATAGGCGACTACAACCTCAATAACAAACATTGAGAGAACCTTGGATAACTTCAACTTCAACAGCAATCGTTGAGCGAAATCTGGGATTACCACCTCCGCAGTATCAGGGAGAGAACCATAGGCGATTACCACCTCAACAGCAAACATTGAGAGAACCTTGGATAACTTCAACTTCAACAGCAATCATTGAGCGAAATCTGGGATTACCACCTCCGCAGTATCGGGGAGAGAACCATAGGCGACTACAACCTCAATAGCAATCATTGAGAGAATCTTGGATAACTTCACTTCAACAGCAATCATTGAGCGAAATCTGGGATTACCACCTCCGCAGTATCGGGGAGAGAACCATGGATAACTTCAACTTCAACAGCAATCATTGAGCGAAATCTGGGATTACCACCTCTGCAGTATCGGGGAGAGAACCATAGGCGATTACCACCTCAACAGCAAACATTGAGAGAACCTTGGATAACTTCACTGAGTCTTTATCAGGAAAATCTGTTTGGGGTCGATTTAGCTGGACTAGAGAAGGCCTTGGACTGGATAAGAAATCTTTGGAGTCGATTAACTGAACCGGTCTAGGTCTTGGAATGTCTTCAACTGGGTTTTTATCAGAAAAATCTGTTTGGGGTCGATTTAACTGGACTAGAGAAGGCCTTGGACTGGATAAGAAACAGAAAATCTTAGGGTCGATTAACTGAACCGGTCTAGGTCTTGAAATAGCTGAGAACTTAACCGAATATTTCCTGAAAGGTAAAGGTCAGTCATATGCAATGCATGATATGGATCAAGCAATGATGTTCTCAATATAAATGTGATTTGTAAGATATGATGCGTATATGCATGCTATAATGATGTATGTGATGTTTATGAATGTATGTTTTTGAAAGTAAACCCTTGACGGGTGCCGGGAAGTCACTCCTGGGCTGATGTTGAAAGAATAGATCTTTGCTTCCGCTGGGGATGATAGTTGCAAGAATACCGGTAGGAGAAGATAACTCCGTTGGGGAATAAACTTGGCGAATGATTACTCTGCGGGGAGAAAAGTACTCTAGTGATCTTGCTGGGGAGCAATACTCTGTGGGGAGAGAGATACTTTGCTGAAATGTTGATGGTAACTTCGCTGGGGATACCACTGTTCTTTTGGAAGTGTTAATAGACTTCGCTGGGGATAAGGAGACTTTTTCGGGGACGATCTTTTCTTGGCTTTTGGCTGAGGATAACCCAGTTATATCTTGGTAGGGAAATAACTCTTTGAATAAAGCCGGGGACACGTGTTCGTGTTCTGCGAGGGATAGGCTTCCAGAATCTACTGGGGATAAGCTTACTGCTTGGGGAGATGGATTCCAACTTTCCTGGGGGAAGCTGGATTGGACTCTCTTGGGGAAGTTATGAACTGTATTGGAAGTACCTCCACTGAATGTCTGGTATACCGTCGGGGAACAATCTTTAGGTCAAGGCTGCCGGGGATGCTTGTTAAAAATGTCTGTACATTGTTGGGGAATGTTGAGATCTGCTAGAGGATACCCAACTTCTTTAAGATTTGATTGTATGACTTCTTGAGGAGAATATACTGCTTGTTGGCTCACTCTCTGGGGAATTAAGGTATCTAGTTATGTTCTTTAGCTGAACCTACCTTGGTACCTTGGTGGACGGAACAATTAGATTGCTTAGTCAACTCTTTATTGCCCCTGTTTCTAATGTTACCTGTAATTAATCCTTTGTTTCGTATGCAAATATTTATGAGTTAGAAAATTATTGTCAATGCATATATCACAAATTGAACCTTAGACGTTCTTCGCAAAACAAAACAGAAAAAAGGAAAAACAATTGGCACTTTTAACTGAAAAGTATATTTGTATTGATTTTGAATGGCCTGTAAGTAGCCGTTTTGTGTACAAGAGGATGACGTCCTAGTAAGAGAACGCCGCCGAACAAAAGAGTTTATACAAATTTTGTACAAGAGAAAATAAAACAGCTGTGTGAAATGAACGATCCCACTGGGTTTCCACTCTGCTATTGCCTTTATAACTCCGAGCGTCTCATCACTTGATGACCTTGGTTGAAGATGAAGCTGACTGATCAATGCCGTCTGAGCTTGATGCCGATACCAGATTCTGGATGCAAAGTGATCCCATGAGACATAGTATTACGCTTTTATCCCTAACTTTTGCCTGGACCGCCCTTTCGGGTTTTCAGTCCACCGGGATACCCATTTTTGCCCAAGCCGCCTTTTCAGGTTTTCGACTTGCCGGTTGTACAGATTTTTTTCATTTCATCCCTTCATTTTGCCCGAACCCTTTTGGTTCGCCGGGAAGCCCTAATTTTTGCCTAGGCATGTCAGCCTAGCGGGTCTTTTTTCATGCGTAGTATCTTTTTACTATGTCTGCATTGGCGGGGTGAGGAAGGTCGTCACCATCCATATTGGTTAAAATCATGGCTCATCCTGAGAACACATGCTTAACCACAAATGGCCCTTCGTACGTAGGGGTCCATTTGCCCCTTGGATCACTCTGAGGAAGGATGATTCGTTTGATTACGAGATCCCCAACTTGATATTCCTGTGGTCTGACCTTTTTGTTAAATGCCCTGATCATCCGTTTCTGATACGTCTGACCATGACAGATAGCAGCAAGTCTCTTTTCATCAATGAGGTTTAGTTGATCAAGTCGTGTCTGGATCCAATCATCTTCACTCAGATCTGCATCCTTCATTATCCGGAGAGAGGGTATTTGCACTTCGATCGGTAAGACTGCTTCCATACCATAAACCAAAGAGAAAGGAGTTGCCCCGGTTGACGTCCTAGCTGAGGTACGGTACCCATGTAGAGCGAACGGTAACATCTCGTGCCAATATTTATAAGTCACTGTCATCTTCTGCACGATTTTCTTGATATTTTTATTTGCTGCTTCTACAGCCCCATTCATCTTCGGTCTGTAAGGAGAAGAATTGTGGTGCTGTATTTTGAACTGCTCGCAGAGCTCAGTGATCATCTTATTATTCAGATTGGTACCGTTGTCTGTAATGATCCTCTCTGGGACGCCGTACCGGCAGATCAGATTATGCCGGATGAACCGTGCCACAACAGTCTTGGTTACCGTAGCGTATGAAGCTGCTTCAACCCACTTTGTAAAATAATCAATCGCTACCAGGATGAAGCGATGCCCATTAGATGCCGTAGGTTTAATCTCACCGATCATGTCTATGCCCCACATTGCAAACGGCCAAGGCGCAGTCAGAACATTCAGAGGAGCTGGAGGAACATGCACTTTGTCTACATAAATCTGGCACTTATGGCATGTCCTGGAATGTTGGTAACAGTCAGCTTCCATTGTGGACCAGTAATACCCTGCCCGAAGGATCTTCTTTGCCATTATATGTCCACTGGAATGTGGACCAAAGGTCCCTTCATGTAGCTCTTCCATGATCCTTTCTGCTTCAGCCTTATCCACACAACGCAGTAAGGTTGAATCATGGTTTCGCTTGTACAAGATGCGTTGCTAAGGAAGAACTTTGCCGCGAACCTTCTCAGGAACTTCTTATCATTGACTGAGGCACCTTCAGGGTATTCCTGAGCTTCCAAATATCTCTTCACCTCATGGTACCAAGGTTTCTCAGTCACCAACTCAGTCTCGAGATCACAACAGTATGCCGGTTCGTCCAGTTTCCAGATGATGATCCGGGGAGCCTCATTATCCCATTTGACCTTGAACATAGAAGACATTGTAGCTAACGCGTCCGCCAGCTGACTCTCCTCTCTTTGAAAGTGTTCAAAGGTTATCTTCGTGAAGTGGGGGATCAAGGTCAACACACATTCTCTGTAAGGAATAAGGTTCGGATGTTTCGTATCCCACTCTCCTTTGATCTGATTGATCACGAGAGCGGAATATCCGAAGACACTCAGAAACTTGATCCTTAGGTCGATCGCAGCTTGAAGACCCATGATGCACGCCTCATACTCTGCCATGTTGTTGGTACAGTTGAAGCATAGTCGGGCAGTGAGCGGAGTATGAGTGCCTTGCGGTGATATGATTACAACGCCGATACCGTTTCCCAAAGCATTAGAGGCCCCATCAAAGTGCATAGACCATCGGGATCCTTCCTCAGGTCCTTCATCCGGTCCAGGTACTTCACAATCAGTTACTATCATTATGCTTTCATCTGGAAACTCGAAGTTCATTGACTGATAGTCATCTACGACCTGATGTGCCAAGTGGTCTGCCAATACACTTCCCTTGATGGCTTTCTGGGTCGTGTACTGAATGTCGTATTCCGTCAAGATCATTTGCCATCTTGCAATTCTCCCGGACAGAGCAGGCTTTTCGAATATGTACTTTATAGGATCCATCTTTGAGATCAACCAGGTAGTGTGAGTCAGCATATACTGTCTCAGCCGGCGAGCAACCCATACCAAAGCGCAGCAAGTTTTCTCAAGCAGTGAGTATCGGGTCTCACAGTCGGTAAACTTTTTGCTAAGGTAATAAATGGCATGCTCTTTTCGGCCAGACTCGTTATGCTGCCCCAGCACACACCCCATTGAGTTGTCAAGCACTGTCAGGTATAGTATCAGAGGTCTCCCTTCAACCGGTGGCATAAGGATGGGTGGCTCTTGGAGATACTCTTTGATTCTGTCAAAAGCAGCCTGACATTCATCATTCCAGCGTACTACCTGATCTTTCTTTAGCAGCTTGAAGATTGGCTCACAAGTAGCGGTTAGGTGTGAGATGAAGCGAGCAATGTAATTCAGGCGTCCTAAAAAGCCTCTGACTTCCTTCTCTGTCTTAGGAACTGGCATCTCTTGAATAGCCTTGACCTTGGCAGGGTCCACTTGAATACCCTTATCACTTACAACGAAGCCTAGCAACTTTCCAGATCTTACCCCGAAGGTGCACTTGTTCGGGTTTAACCTCAGCTTGTATAGTTTCAACCGGTCAAACAATTTCTGCAGATGATCTAGGTGCTCTTCCTCAGTCTGGGACCTTGCGATCATGTCGTCAACATACACCTCTATCTCATGATGGATCATGTCATGAAATAAAGCAACCATGGCACGTTGGTAGGTTGCCCTAGCGTTCTTTAGTCCAAAAGGCATGACCTTGTAGCAGAAGGTGCCCCACTGAGTAACAAATGTAGTTTTTTCCATGTCTTCAGGTGCCATCTTGATCTGATTGTAACCTGAAAAGCCATCCATGAAAGAGAACACTTTGTGCTGAGCTGTATTGTCAACAAGGACATCAATGTGAGGTAGAGGGAAGTCATCCTTGGGGCTGGCCCTGTTCAGATCCCTGTAGTCGACACACATTCTGACCTTTCCGTCTTTCTTTGGTACCGGCACCCCATTAGCAACCCACTGGGGGTAAGAAGTCACTGCAAGGAACCCAGCATCAAACTGTTTCATTACCTCGGCTTTGATCTTCTCAGACATCTCTGGACGCATACGGCGGACCTTTTGCTTAACTGGAGGGCAGTCTTCCTTAGTTGGCAAGTGATGGACCACAATATCGGTATCCAACCCGGGCATGTCTTCGTAGGACCAGGAAAAGATCTCCATATAATCATGTAGCATCTTAGTCAACCGTTGCTTCACGCTGAGCTCTAGGTTGGCACCAATCTTTACCTCTTTCCTGTCCGCCTCAGTACCCAAGTTTATTATTTCCACCGGCTCTTCATGTGGTTGAATTGCCCTCTCTTCCTGAAGTAACAGTCTTGCAAGCTCGCCAGGCACTTCGCAATCATCTTCACCTTCGTCTTCGGCTAAGTTGATCGGATTTTCGAAGTCATAATTGGCAGTAGCAGAGTCGTTACCAGTGAGATCCAGAGTGGATTGAAACCTGTATGAGTGAGTGTGTGTAAATACAGCTGTTTTGAAATATGTATAAAGGAAGGAAAGACAGAAAAGGAGCGTAAGATTTGAAATGCGAGAAAACGTCCAAGATTTTCATTTATGATATATGAAATGACAATTTATAGGCCCTCACAAATGAAACCACGGTGCCTCGGGTAAGACACCGGGCCATAGAGTTCAATTTATTGTTTATTACAAATAACGAAACAAAGAAGTTTATTACTGCGTAACAAAAGTAACAGGAGTATGGTCTTTGACAATCCAATTGGTCAATCCGCCTTCAGTCGTTGGGTAGATCCAGCTATTGAATTCTGCTTCATCCACTTCATTATCCTCCCCAACAGCATTCACTCCTGGATTTGTAATGAGCACAGGAGGTCTTCTGGTCTTCGCCTTCCGCATAGCTTTCTGTCCCTCTGCAGTAAAACCCAGTCCAAATTTGTCAGTTTTCTGTGTAAAGTCGGGAAGCCTGCCCCAGTTAGCGCATTCACCTTTTTGAACCACAGCCCGGGCATCCTTTAGGGAAGCCATCTTCAAGGGAACATCCTCTTCGACCGCTGTTTCTGCTGCTGCTGAAATTGGAAGCACCTCCTCGAAATGCTGAAAGGGAGTTTCAATAAACTCCCCGTCCATCTCAATATACCTGAAGGAATTCAAGTGGCTCACCATATACTCCTCCTCTCCTTGCACAGTGACGATCTTCCCTCTGACGGGGTACTTCAGCTTCTGGTGAAAGGTAGAGGTCACTGCCCCAGCTTTATGGATCCAAGGTCGACCCAATAGACAAGAGTAAGATGGACGGATATCCATCACGTAAAAAGTAGAGTCAAACACCTGAGAGCCCACACGAATAGGAATGTCAACCTCTCCATGAACCATCCTTTTTGAACCGTCAAAGGCCCTGGCGATGATATTGCTGGGTTTTAATTCCAGGCCTTCACAATCCAAACGGTCTAAAGCCTTCTTTGGTAGAACATTCAAGGAAGAACCAATATCCACCAATACATGTGCCAGAGTAGTGCCCCTGCATTCGATAGAGACATGCAGGGCATCATTGTGGTCTCTTCCCTTCGCAGTCAGGTCAGCATCTGAGAAACCCAAGCCATTGTCTGCTGTCAGATTTGCTACGCAGTCAGTGAACTGAACTGCAGATGTCTCCTGTGGCACATGGGCCGTCTTGAGAAATGAGATTAAGGCCTTAGCATGGGCCTCGGAGCACAGCAATAAGGAGAGCATGGAGATTTTGGAGGGCGTATGCCCCAGCTGTTCCACAACATTGAAGTCACTCTTCTTTATTATTTTCAGGATTTCCTCCATCTCTTGTTAGGAGGCCTCATCATTTATAGGTATTGGTGCCTCCATCCGGGCAGGCTCATCTTCAATTCCCTTGCCCCGGGCATTGGATGACTCGGCAGCAGGGGAAACAACTTGATCAGCAACAGGAACAGGTACACTTGTAGGTGTTATAAGGAGGGGTCTTCGAGTAGCGGGCGGTGCAATGTCAGGCGAGAAGAGCCTGCCACTGCGGGTAACCTTGGCTGGGCCAGTGATATCGCAGATACTGGCACCAGTGTTGAATTCTTGTTTGATTCCATTCACATATACGTCTGCCCCATAATGCCATGGGACAGCTTTATCAGATACGTAGGGAAGAGGCCCCAGAATAGTGATAACAACAGGTGCGACAGTCATGATTTGGACAGGCTTCTTCGGGAGAGCCTTGATTGGATTATTGAAGATGGTAACCACAGAAACTTCTTCTACCGGAACCAACTGAACAACAGACTTTTTGAACAGAATCTCCTTACTGTCCATCAGGCTTTGGATGCCTAACTTCAGCAAGGGACAACCAGATAGGGAAACAACACAGAACAGGCAACCCTCACTGCAACCCGGAAATAAACCGGCCAGCAGTAGGTTCTTCTTGACAGTTATTAAGGGAGTGGCTAGATCATCCACAGAAACAGCGTACACCTCTTCATCAACAGCATTTACCCCATGTTGAGGCATAGGGGCAGTAACCACATTCGGCCTCTCAGGCGCTTCAAACTGTATCTCTTTCGCGTCAATAAGGTCTTGCACCTTACTCCTTAATGCCCAACAGTCATCAGTGGAATGCCCCGGGCTATCAGAATGGTAAGCACAACGAGCATTTGGGTTGTACTTGGGGGAGGCAGTGTTTACAGCTTTAGGGGCCTCTCTGACAGTCACTAGATTGGTGGACAGCAACTGTGGCAAGATCTGCGATAGGGTCATGCTCAAACGGGTGAACTCTCTCCGGGGTCTTTCAGCCCTTTGAGGATTTGTTGGCCGAGGAGCGGGAGCAGGCTTGGAAATCATTACCGCACTGACAGATTGGAGGCGTTCAGATTTCTCTTGTCTCCTGGACCCGTACACAGCACTAGCATCCTTCTTGAAGGGTTTCTTCTCTGAACTAGACGATGCACCCTTCGGAATCTTTCCAGACTTCAATCCAGCCTCAATTCTCTCTCCAGTCAGAATAAGATCAGTAAAACCTGCAGACGAGTTACCGATAAGATGGTTGAAAAATGGCCCAGATAGGGTCCCCAAGAACATGTCCACCAACTCCCGATCGGTCAACGGAGGCTGCACTCTGCCAGCCAGATCTCTCCACTTCTGAGCGTACTCTTTAAAACCTTCACTTGAACCTAACGACATACCCTGAAGTTGGGTACGTGTAGGGGCAAGGTCGGCATTATATTGATACTGCTTATAGAAAGCAGTAGCCAACTCCTCCCAGTTGTGAACCTTGGTCCCATCCAGCTGATAGAACCATTCGAGATGAGTCCCTGAAAGACTCTCCTGGAAGAAGTGGATCCACAAATTCTTATCCACTGAGTACGGTTGAATCTTCCGAACATAGGACCTGAGATGTAGCTTGGGACAAGACGCCCCGTCGTACTTAGTGAAAGATGGTGCTTTGAACTTACGAGGAATAATCACACCAGTAGACAAACCCAAATCTGCAAAATCCAGCCCAGGTACCTGTTGTATCTCCATAGCATTCAACCTGTCCTCCAACTGCTTGTAACGGTCTTCTGCCGGAGGATATTGCTCTTCATCAAAATCAGTCTCGTTGTCAGAGACTACCGGACTAGGACCTTTTCCCTCTTGAGGAGTACCCTTGCCAATGGAAGAACCAGCCTCTTCATTTTGCAGAGTGTTGCCAAACCTTCGGCCCGAGCTGAAAAGAACAGTCCTCCTCTTCTTCTTCTTTTCCTTCTTCAGGAGCAGAGCCTTCAGCTCTTCTTGGCCTTGAGCCAAACCCATGATTAGTTCCTGAAATTGCACATTCTGCGCCTGAAGAGCCTTGATGGACATCTCAGTTGATGATGAGTCAGGATTCATGATGCTGAAATAAACAGCGAAGAACGGTAAGCAACCTGAAAAGGAGAAAACATGCTATGCACATGATGAATGATATGTGTTTATGCGATGCATTCAAGGGTCCGAAAGTTCAAATTTGTTGTAGACAAAAAGGAACACACGTTATCATTAAGGAAATAATTGTTCAGTACATCAAAGCCTCATGGGCAAAATAATACAAAAGCAAATCAATCCCAAAATATACTACGCATCCTCTTTGGAGCTATGTAAGTGTTGAGATTCCTCTCCTCATGCAACAGGCGGGTGAGCTCCAAGACCTTCTTTTCACTAGCATGTAGACTGGTCTCAAGAGAATTCCGTTCTTCCTTTAGCTGGATCCAGCTCTTCTGCATCTCTTCCCAGGATGTGGGCATATCAGGGTGCTGAATAGTGTAGGACACTTCTCCTTCCAAGACTGGCTCTTTGATCACAGGGAGCATATAGGGATAAGGCATCACTAACTTCTGGGAGCGGGCTCGTACCCACTTGAGATAAGGTTCCAATGGGATGGAGTTCCTATGCCCAAGTGTCTTACTGTCTATCCTACTTGGCATCCTCCAAGCTCTGATAAATCTCTGGCGAAGTCCTTGAGTATCGTTGTCGAAGTCAAAAACTATGTCAGGAATTAACATGTCATGAGGACCATCCCTCCGAGCATAACCAAACTGTCTCCAAGCCAGGCATGGGTTGTAAGTAATACCTCCTCTGATTCCAAGTAAAGGAACATTAGGGTACTCCCCGCAACGATCAATGATAGTGACATCTTCTCTGGACCTAGGGCACCAATGTATATCCGCATGTGTAAGAGTCATCAACCGTTGTGACCATCTCAAACCCCGCTCGTTCTTCAAAACTGATTGTGGAAGGTGCGAAATAAACCACCTTCCCAGGAGAGGAGTGCAACACATAAGGACACCTCTTTTTCTCATGGTTCGAGTGTAACATGAGTGAAGGATGTCCCCCAGCAACGTAGGTATAGGATTCCTGGACATAAAGATCTGGACAGCACTGATATCAATAAGCTGATCTGGGTTAGGGAACAACACCAAACCATAGACAAGGAGGGCCACAACTTCTTCAAAAGCTTGTAAGTCAAGGGAGTTCCAACATTCATGGGCCTTTTCAAACAGAAACCTGGCTAAGAACCCTTTGATACCACTTCTGACTTCCCAATGTCCCTTGAGGTCAGATGATTGTAGGTGCAAGGTTTTAGAAATCTCTTCAAGCTTAGGTTCCTTTTCTATACCGTTGTAGGGTAGTTGATCAAGGATAGGGATCTTCAGGAGCCGGGAGAACTCCTCCAATGTAGGTACCAGCTGATAGTCTAAGAAGGTGAAACAGTGATGTAGAGGGTCAAAGAACTGGAACAGGACCTTTATCATATCTTCCTCAATGTTGGTATTGACCAAGCTGATGAGACTTCCATGTCTTTCACTGAATGAAGAGCTCTCGGGAATCCTGGATATAAGTTCCTTAAGCTGAGGAGGGATTCTTACAAGACTGACTTGAATTGTCTTTCTACGAACAGTTTCCATGTCCTACAAAACAAGAACAAAGATGAAGATTCGAACCCCTGAAATGGTTAGTCAATGCATATGATGCTGGATGATGTCATGATGCTATGATTAAACACACCACAGATATTTACAAAGACAAACATGTAAGGCACACAAGGCACACAAGACAAGCCCTTAGGGTTTAAGGCCAGCATGGGGTCTGGGTAGTACCCTTTTGAAGTTGGTGGGCTCAACTTGTCCTATCAGAAGTAACCGGGTTCTAAGGGTCCCAATATCACTGGATTGCTTTCATTGTTCATCCTTTCGATTTAGCCACTGAACTGGCGACCGAAATATTCCAGGAAAGCAACCCTCAATTGAGTGTAGTATCGAGTATCAACCAACCTCGGACTGCACCAAAGTCAGTTATCTCACTACCCTAAAGAGGCCAAGATAGTTCAATTAAGGTTCCTAAGGTCTGTTGATGCTTCACGATACCACGCGGAGGCCCCGTACTCTCCTTGACTGAACTCAAGGGTTACCGGTACACACCAAAGTGCCACATCAACGTAGCAGACTGTGTCAACCATGTCGGTATACCCCGCACAGTTCCCTTACAGCCTTGTTGCTACTTTCTAAGAAGGTATCCCCCAGATCCGGGTTAGGATCTATAGAACTCCCAAGCAACCCACAATTTAAAGCAAGCAAAGAAAACAATTGAAAACACAGTTATGAACTATCCCTAAGGTACACCTCACTTTAAGTTTGTGTTCCCCAGCAGAGTCGCCAGTTCTGTGATCGGTGGATCTGGAACTGACTGTTTAACGCTGGTTCGCGAAATGTCGCGGAAGCAAGAGTCGCCACCGTCTTTTATTTTCTCCAAATGGAAAGGACAAAAACACAGAAAAATTCCTTATAGAGATTGCTCTCGGTTCGGGAGGTAGGTTATAGAAAGGGAAGGTGTTAGCACCCTTTCTATCCATGGTTATCCATGGGCTCTTAGATACTTGCTCAATGTGTTTTCAAAAATGGTTTGTTTGCTTTTCAACTGTGGGTTTAAAAATTTTCTTTGAAAATTCCAGTTCGACTCTTGTATCTGTCCTCAAGAGTGTTTGAAAAATTGCTTTCGAAAGCTTTTGAAAATGTGTTGGTGTGAAAAGTATTTTTGATTTGTTTTTGAGATTAGAGCAAGTATCTACGAGAACCTACCTACCCTAAGGAATTCGTCTGTGTAAATGTCCTTTAAAGTAGTGCCATCCCACCATTGAGAGGTAGGTAGCACCACCGTTGGAGGTATTCGGGTCAATTCGAGGTTCGGGACATGGTGATCACCAGAGCAATGGGAAGACACTTTAGAAGCTACCCTCATGCCAGGTTCCCGGATCATGATGACTTACTAAGACATCCTCTACTCGACGATCACCTTTCGAGGCAAGGCAACAGCGAGGCGTACCCTAGGGGTGGTGTGTGATTTGTGTGTCATGTTCATTTGCATTTATCTTGTTCATGTCAAAGTGATCTATGCGTTTGTTTTTTATTTTTATTCATTCATTCTTGCATGCATTTATTTACAGTTAAAAAGTGCGAGAAAGGTAAAGTTCTAAGATATTACAAAAGGCACGGGTCCACATCGCCAAAATTTCCAGAACCCGATTTGACAGAAAATAAAGAAAGTAAAGTGCGAAAGATTAAAATGTCCGAGTTTACAAGGCCTTGGGAGAGGTACATAAAAATTAAAAGAAAAAGAAATAAATACGCGAATTGAAATAAGATTGGAAACGAAGGCGTTGGACCCTTTTTAATGAAATTAAATTAAATGATTATTAAATTAATTAAAATTAAAATGAAAGGAAGTTATTTTTGGTATTTTTGTATTTTATGATTTTAATGAAAAAGATTAATTGAAATTAAAATACTAACCCTAATTCTAATTGTTTTTTTTAGTTTATTAAGAAAGTATTAAAGTTAAACCTAAATTAACCTAATTATTTACATGCAAATTTAATTATAAAAATAAATAATATTTAATTATTAGTGAAAAAAAAAGAAAAAAGGGTAA
The DNA here is from genome assembly GCA_948472305.1 of Vicia faba. Lineage (NCBI taxonomy): Eukaryota > Viridiplantae > Streptophyta > Magnoliopsida > Fabales > Fabaceae > Vicia > Vicia faba. The sequence goes on along the minus strand of OX451735.1, from coordinate 1,164,174,971 downwards.
AAATGATTACAAACCCTAATTCTACCAAATTTTAAGTTTTATTGAAAAATATTAAGGTTAACCCTAGATTAAAACTAATTAATTAATAAAGGCTTTATTTACAAAATACTAAAATATTAAATAAAAAATACTTATTTTTGTCTTTATGATTTTTATATTGTTTTTTAATTTTTTATGAAAATATTTAAATTAATTAACTAATTAAAAATAAGAAATAATTGAATCAAAATAATAAAATAAAATAGAAAAGATGTTGCAAACCTAGGGGGGTCTGTCCCCATTTGGGAGGTTTTCATTAGTACTTTAGGCCCATTAAGCTTCTGACTTTGTTGACCTTTTGACTAACATGCATGTGTGTTGAGCAACGATCATGGTGCTCCTCTGATCAGAGCCAACAGATCAATCTCAGTGGGCGCGTGGCATAGCTGGATCAAAGGTTGTATGGTGTTCCCTGTATTTAAATTGCATAGGAGTATTAATTGAAAAATAATATGGAAAGGGTGAGGACCTGGGGCTCGAACCCAGGTCCTAGAGATTACCAACGTACACGCTTGCCAACCATGCTGCTTTGTTTATCTGTAGATAATATAATCAATAAACATAATAAAATAAACAAACGTTAATGCTTCTTTTTCGCGCGAGAATTTGAATGACCCAATCACTGATGGCCACCTAAGCGTCTTCTTCCTCGCTTGTTCTTTTTTCCTGAAATAAAAGATGGTTAGCGGGGGTTTTTAACCCCCCCAAAATACGCCATATCTAAGAATAGCGAATAGGCCATATGGCCTCATAAATTAGGCGCGAGGATCAATTTGTTTTCGTCTGAACACGCTGAATACGTTCATGGTATTGGCATGTCCTAATTTTACAATAGCTAAAAACGCCCAATTTAGAACTTAGAAAACCCTAGATGATAACAATGGTGAATCCTTCCATGGTGCACGAAAACAAAATCAGACCACGCAGTTAGCTTCAGAATTGAATAATGAACATAAATCAAATGTTAAAAATTGCAAAAGATGCATGAATTGAGATGCACGATGTTGTACCCCAAAATTTGCCCTCCCATATTTCTCAAAATATTCCAAGAAAAATTCACAAGTCCAACCCGGCACGTCATATTCAGGTATTCTTTCGCCAAGATATCTCTGATAACATATTCTCAAATTCAGGTTCGGCTCAAGAGTCAATTCTTTAAAGAAGGTATCCGAATGTGTGAGTTTTCTCGAAGAAATATGGTGAAAAAAGTGTGCTGAAAGTGCAGTTTTTACGCGCTAAAAAATTCATAACTTGAAGATCGTGACTCATTTTGAACCCGTTCCGGTGGCCAAAATTCCGTCTTGACATTATCTACGTTTTCATCTCTCACGGATGGAAGCCAATTTCGATCAGAAGGTCTTCAAAAATGTGGATTTATCAAGTATTTTCGTGCAGAAAATTTGTGACAGAAGTTTATTTGCGTCATGTTCAAAAAATCATAACTTGGTCGATTTTCATCGTATCGAGCTGGTTCCGGTGCCAAAATTTCACAAATTGAGTTGGCTACATTTTCACAGAAGGTATCAAGTTCGAACGGTGTTCAAAAGGCCTTCGTTTTTTGCTTAGAGTGCGTGACACGCTGAAAATCCTGAATGCTGAATATTATTTCATCTGGGCCGAAACTTCGAAAATTCATAACTCGGTCAATTTTTATCGGATTGGACTCATATTTTTACACAAGGTCACTGACTCATAGATCTACAACTTTGCTTCAAAAGTGGAGACCAAATTATGCACGGATCAATACCAGTTTTTTATTGAAGAACGTGTCAGAGTCGACACTGAAGCCCAAAATAAGTTTGTCTGAGCTGAAACTTCAAAAATTCATAACTAATTCACCTTTTATCCGATTGAGTCGATTTTCGGACAGGAGTTAGTTCTCGATGTCGGCTACATTTTGTTTTCACGTTGCAACTTCAAAAAATGCACTTAAGTCTCTGCGATTTAGCCTGGAAAGTGACGAATTCAAGTGAATATTGGAGGCCCAATTGCACATTCAAAACCCATTTGTTTTACCCTAATTTTCATTATATAATCACCTTCTTTTCACACAAACAGGGAAAAAAGAAAAAGAGGAGAAAAGAGAGGAGAAAAAAAGAAAACCCTTGCCACAACGCTGTCAGAATATCAAATTCTCTCAAGAACCCTAAAAACCTTGAAATCCTTATTACAAATCCCTCTCTCACTACAAACAAGCCATCTCAGTTACAAACCAACATCTTATTACTTCTTCAGTAAGGGTAAGGCTGACTTGATCTCCATGATCCAAAGGGCATAAAAGCATTCATGTCACTACTTTTCCAGTAAGGGTAAGGTTGATTTGATCTCCATGATCAAAAGGGTATAATCATTCATACATGCCATATTGTGCCTAAACATTAAATTTCTTCCTATATTGGCTTTATTTGCATTTTATGATTTTATTTGATGTGTTTGTGAGATTCAACACTGCAGATTTAGACAGGATCCCAGGCAGGTTCATTAAGGAACGTTGAGGCCAAAAGTCAAATGGCCAAAAGCCAAAAGCCAAATGGCCAGACTAGAAAAACTTATGCATGACACCAATACATGGCGAGGCAGACATTAAGCCAGAGATTAAGGGAACGTTGAAGCCAGAATACAAATGGCCAAAAGCCAAAAGCCAATTGGCCAAAGTAGAACAACTTATGCATGAAACTCAATCCAATGGCCAAAGAATGCAGACCACGGTACTCAGGAGTCAATATTTCAAAAAACCTCCCCTTGGGCCAGACACCCCCTATGGTTTGCTCAATTTTTAATTTTTATTTGTTTTTCCTTTTTATTCTTTTAATTGTTTTTTAATTGTTTTCTTTTAATTCCATAAAATAATTTTCATAATAAATATAAAATACAGAAAAATCAAAAAAATGTTTATTTTATTAATATTAATTTTACTATTATTATTTTTGTAAATAAACTTTAAACAATTAATTAGATTAATTTAGGTTTCAAAACTTTAATATTTTTCTTAATAAATTAAATATGTAGAAATTAGGTTTTTTTAACTTTTTCATCATTTTTTTTATAAATAATTCTCTCATTATTATTATTATTATTAATTACTAATTTATTTTGTAAATAAACATGTACATAAATTCTTTAGTAAATTAAGTTAAACTTTAACATTTTTCTCAAATAATTAAAAATAACTTAGAATTAGGGTTTCTTTTAATTTTAATTTTAATTTTCTTATTTCATAAATACAAAAAAAACCTAAAAAACACTTCTTTTATTTCAATAAATAATTAATTAATTTTTAATTTCATTTAATTTCTTTAAAGGGTCCAACGCCCTCGAACGTTCTATTTTTATTTCTTTCGCACATTTATTTTCTTTCAAATATTATGTAATTGCTCAAGCCATGTAACTCAGACATTTTATATTTCCCGCATTTTATTTCTTTATTTTATGTCAAATCGGGTCCTGGATTTTAATTTGGCGATGTGGACCCGCGCCTTTGTAATAGTTTAGGAATTTTATCTTTCCGCACTTTTTTAACTGTTAAACAAAGCATGCAAGAATGAATGACCTTAAAATAAAATCAAGCGTAGAACACCAATGACATGACAAGACAAATATCAATGAAAACGACACACAAATCGCACACACCACCCCTAGGGTACGCCTCACTGTTGCCTTGCCTCGAAAGGTGATCGTCGAGTAGAGGATGTCTTAGTAAGTCCTCATGATCCGGGAACCTGGCATGAGGGTAGCTTCTAAGGTGTCTTCCTATTGCTCTGGTGATCACCATGTCCCGAACCTCGAATTGACCCGAACACCTCCAACGGTGGTGCTACCTACCTCTCAATGGTGGGATGGCACTACTTTAAAGGACATCTACACAGACGAATTCCTTAGGGTAGGTAGGTTCTCGTAGATACTTGCTCTAATTTCAAAACAAATTCAAAAATACTTTTCACACCGACACCTTTTCAAAAAGCTTTCGAAAGCAATTTTTCAAACACTCTTGAGGACCAATACAAGAGTCGAACTGGAATTTTCAAAGAAACTTTTTTAAAACCCACAGTTGAAAAGCAAACAAACCATTTTTGAAAACACAAATGAGCAAGTATCTAAGAGCCCATGGATAACCATGGATAGAAAGGGTGCTAACACCTTCCCTTTCTATAACCTACCTCCCGAACCGAGAGCAATCTCTTTAAGGAATTTTTCTGTGCTTTTGTCCTTTCCATTTGGAGAAAATAAAAGACGGTGGCGACTCTTGCTTCCGCGACATTTCGCGAACCAGCGTTAAACAGTCAGTTCCAGATCCACCGATCACAGAACTGGCGACTTTGCTGGGGACTATCTTATAAAGTGGGGTGTACCTTAGGGCTAGTTCATAACTGTGTTTTCAATTGTTTTCCTTGTGTGCTTTAAATTGTGGGTTGCTTGGGAGTTCTATAGATCCTAACCCGGATCTGGGGGATACCCTCTTAGAAAGTAGCAACAAGGCTGTGAGGGAACTGTGCGGGGTATACCGACATGGTTGAAACAGTCTGCTACGTTGATGTGACACTTTGGTGTGTACCGGTAACCCTTGAGTTCAGTCAAGGAGAGTACGGGGCCTCCGCGTGGTGTCATGAAGCATCAACAGACCTTAGGAACCTTAATTAAACTATCTTGGCCTCTTTAGGGTAGTGAGATAACTGACTTTGGTGCAGTCCGAGGTTGGTTGATACTCGATACTACACTCAATGGAGGGTTGCTTTCCTGGAATATTTCGGTCGCCAGTTCAGTGGCTAAATCGAAACGATGAACAATGAAAGCAATCCCATGATATTGGGACCCTTAGAACCTGGTTACTTCTAATAGGACAGGTTGAGCCCACCAACTTCAAGAGGGTAATACCCAGACCCCATGCTGGCCTAAACTCTAAGGGATCTTTTGTGTGCCTTGTGTGCCTTCAAACTTGGATTACTTGCATGCTTGTTATCTGACATCTAAACTTCTTGCAGGTTTTGTTTATAGTCCTTAACTAGGACTCATAACAAGGTTTACCGAGTTTCTTGCAGGTTTTGTTTATAGTCCTTAACTAGGACTCATAACAAGGTTTACCGAGTTTCTTGTAGGGTTTGTTTTAGTCCTTAATTGGGACTCATAACAGGGTATCCTAAGTTTCTTGCAGGTTTCTGTTTATAGTCCTTAATAAGGGCTCATAACAGGGTTTATTCATATTACCCCATGCATAGCATAACATCATACCATTGCATACATCCTAACCCATTTCAAGGATCTCAAGGGCTTGTGATGCAGGTCACGGTGAATCAGCTATCCTAGCAAGGGGCAAAGAGGATTTATTTTCCTCTAGCCAAGGTTGTCAGGGGCTATGACCCACTTGATATGGTGAGCTTTGACACTTGAAGAAGGTTCCCCTAACCAAGGTTGTTTGGAAACCAAAACCAGACATGATGACTAAAGTCAGAGGCTATGACCCACTTGATATGGTGAGCCTTTGACCCTTGGAAGAAAGACTCTCAACAAATATGAAGTTTCTTTCAATCAAGCAACCGGATCCAAATGCTAACAAATTTTCTTGTTTACCCCGCGAGGTCCTTGAAAACATTGCATGCATATCATACATTATAGGTATCCCTTTTGCAGGTCACTTACCCCTTCTCGCTGTTTATTTCAGCAATGGCCTTCCAACCAGACAACCAGGACCTCCTCGCTCAAGAGACTCGGTTTGGAGAAATTCTCCTGAATCTATCCAAAGGGCAGGAAGAGCTAAGGACACTTCTCATGGGGACCTTTGTCAGGAACAGTGCTGAGGATGAAGGGCTGAAACACCTACAAGCTGAGATGGATGCAATAAAAGCCCAAATGCTGGGGCAGAGAAATGCCATTCAAGGTTTAGCTCAAAGACAAGATGAGCTCCGGTTTCTCGTCAACCAACTGCTTCAGGGTAACCAACTGGGGCAAACATCTAAGGGTAAAGAGCCAGTCATCGTTCGACCATCTTTGAGACAAAGAGGCAAGGAGAAAGTTCCTCATATGGCTCAAATATCACCAGTTCAGTATCAACCTCACCAGCTTCAGCCAGACAAGCCCAAAAGGCAATTCACCAAGCTCAACGTGTCGCTGCCTCAAGCCTTACAACAACTGCTGAGGTTGAACTTGGTGACTCTAAAGGATCCTCTTAAGAATCCCAACAGGACACCTTCAAGATATGACCCCAACGCTCACTGCGCTTATCATTCTGACAGTCCGGGGCATGCTACAGAGGATTGTTGGACTTTGAAGAATAAGATCCAGGACCTGATTGAGGAAGGAGCTGTGGAATTCACCCAAGATGGCCAGGCTGAGTGCTTCTACCATCCCTACAGGAGGCACCATTTGAAGTAACAAGCCCTGAGATGAGAAGAATTTTTGTTCATTCGAATGTTCAAGTTGCAATTTTCTTTTGTTCAAACATTTACTCATTGTTAAACATTGTTATTCCATTAATGCATCGCATATGTCTGTTTTGAAGCAATATATTCGTATTCACTATACGCAAATTATTTTCATATTTTTTCTGATGTCAACTCTTGATCTAAAATTCTAAGCCTCTTGAGGGAGGATGACAAAAACGATACCACGATCTACAGTATGCTTTTGAACAGACCCCGCTGATGAGGTACAGGCATTGTTTCAATTCCTAAACACTGGAGTAATAAGGAAGATAATCCCTCGTCAACCCCTTTGAGCCAAAGAAGTAGGAGTTTTTCTTTTCGAAATTTAAAACCCTTAATCATAACCCGGGGCAGGGTAGTCTCTCAGTTGATCCAAGTGCATAACGAATGGCACCAAAGAGATCCTTACAAAACGAAGAAAGACAGTGATGGTTCCGAATAATCAATAAAGAAAGGCAGTCATTATCTCAAAAAATAAAAAACCCATTAAGTCCAAACCCATGAAGGAGACTTACAAAACTGGGGCATCCCGCTGACTGTAATTCCAAAAAAGGAAACAGTTCAGGCAAAAAAAAGAAAGGGATAACAAAAATCAAGAAAGAGGTCTTACAAACCCTCAACAAAAAAGGAATGACTGCCTATTCAAAATAAGTTAGCAATATCCGAACCATCATCGGAAAATCAGAGCAAAGACTCAAACAAGGTCTAACGTATGATCAACTGAGTTTAGGTTTGGAGAACATCACGAAGAGCGGGTGGGTACAAATAAAATTTGAGCCTTTATCCTTTGTTTCTTAAACCGTGAACCAGGCCACGTTATAACCCTTAAAAGTCCTAGTTGAAGCATGGGTTAGTTCGAAAGCATACTGTTACGAAAGGTATCCTTACTCCTTAAGGCTTACGGTAAATACGGAGTTGACATCACGTTTTACAAACATTCATTTGCTTTATGAAAAAGAATGCATTTTCAAAATCTTCAAGACAGACATATGCTTTGCATTTTTAACATAACTTTGTTTGCATATGACTTTTTGTTTGAACATCAGGGAAATTCACACGATGAATACCTAATGAACAAAAGTACCTCCAATCAAGGGGCAGACATGACCATGGTCCATTATCTGGGGCAATCCAATCAAGATTCGGAGAATCTCTCAAGAGCCAAATAATCTGAGGCAAATCTCCGCCTGAGTCACTTGGGGCATTCCAACGACGAATTTCGCCTTATCAAACACCTTCTGGTGGCATGACAAAACACTTCTAGCAGAGGCAACTCCCTACATTCTAAGAGCATGGACATAGTCGAAAAAATACTACGCCCAATCAAAGACCCGCTAGGTTGACATACCTAGGCAAAAAATAAGGGCTTCCCGGCGAACCAAAAGGGTTCGGGCAAAATGAGGGATGAAATGAAAAAATCTGTACACCCGGCAAGTCGAAAACCTGAAAAGGCGGCTTGGGCAAAAATGGGTATCCCGGTGGACTGAAAACCCGAAAGGGCGGTCCAGGAAAAAGTTAGGGATTAAAGCGTACGACTATGTCCTGTTATCTCGTCACCTGCCTACCAGAAGAAGGTTTGCTCATCAACAATTATCAGCGCCTCACAGGTCTTCCTCTCCCCCATAGAACAGGGGCAATAAGAGTTGTCTAAGCAATCTAATTGTTCGGTCCTCCAAAGTACCAAGGTAGGTTCAACTAAAGAACATAACCAGACATCCTAATCCCCCCAGAGAGTGAGCCAGCAAGCAATACACTTTCCCCGAGCAAAGCTACAATCAAACTTAAAGAAGTTGGGTATCCTCCAGCAGATCTCAACCTTCCCCAGCAGCATATGTATTCTTAACAAGCATCCCCGACAGTCTTGGCCTAAAGATTGTTCCCCGGCGGTATATCAACATTCAAAGGAATCACTTCCCCCGCAGTTCAAAACTTCCCAGAAGAGTCCAATCCAGTTTCCCCAGGAGAAATGGAATTCATCTCCCCCAAGCAGTAAGCTTATCCCCAGTAGATCCTAGAAGCTTATCCCTCGCAGAGCACGAACGCGTCGTCCGGCTTTATTTAAAGAGTTATTTCCTTAACAGGATATAACTGGGTTATCCTCAGCCAAAAGCCACGGAAAGAGCGTCGTCGACAAAGTCTTCCTATCCCCAGCAAATTATTATCAACACTCAGCAAGGCATCCCTCTTCCCACAGAGTATTGCTTCCCAGCATGGTCGCTAGAGTATCTTTTCTCCCCGCAGAATCCTTCATTTGCCAAGTTTATTCCGCAACGGAGTCATCTTCTCCTACCGGTATTCTTGCAGTTATCATCCCCAGCGGAAGCAAAATCTATTCTTCAACATCAGCCCAGGATACGACTTCCCGGCACCCGTCAAGGATTCACTTTCCTAGACAAAAACATACATAAAACTTCACATACATCATTATAATATGCATAGACACATCATATCATACAAGTCTCATTTATATTGAGAACATCATTGCTTGATCCATATCATGCATTGCATACGACTGACCTTTACCTTTCAGGAAAGATCCAGTTAAATTCTTAGCTATATTTCAAGACTTTGTCCGGTTCAGTTAAATCGACCCTAAGATTTTCCTGATGCTTATCCAGTCAAAGGCCTTCTCTGGTTCAGTCAGATCGACCCTAAGATCTCCCTGATGCATATCCAGTTGAAGATATTCCAAGACCTTGTCCGGTTCAGTTAAATCGACCCTAAGATTTTCCTGATGCTTATCCAGTCAAAGGCCTTCTCTGGTTCAGTCAGATCGACCCTAAGATCTCCCTGATGCTTATCCAGTTGAAGATATTCCAAGACCTTGTCCGGTTCAGTTAAATCGACCCTAAGATTTTCCTGATGCTTATCCAGTCAAAGGCCTTCTCTGGTTCAGTCAGATCGACCCTAAGATCTCCCTGATGCTTATCCAGTTGAAGATATTCCAAGACCTTGTCCGGTTCAGTTAAATCGACCCTAAGATTTTCCTGATGCTTATCCAGTCAAAGGCCTTCTCTGGTTCAGTCAGATCGACCCTAAGATCTCCCTGATGCTTATCCAGTTGAAGATATTCCAAGACCTTGTCCAGTTCAGTTAAATCGACCCTAAGATTTTCCTGATGCTTATCCAGTCAAAGGCCTTCTCTGGTTCAGTCAGATCGACCCTAAGATCTCCCTGATGCTTATCCAGTTGAAGATATTCCAAGACCTTGTCCGGTTCAGTTAAATCGACCCTAAGATTTTCCTGATGCTTATCCAGTCAAAGGCCTTCTCTCGTTCAGTCAGATCGACCCTAAGATCTCCCTGTTGCTTATCCAGTTGAAGATATTCCAAGACCTTGTCCGGTTCAGTTAAATCGACCCTAAGATTTTCCCGATGCTTATCCAGTCAAAGGCCTTCTCTGGTTCAGTCAGATCGACCCTAAGATCTCCCTGATGCTTATCCAGTTGAAGATATTCCAAGACCTTGTCCGGTTCAGTTAAATCGACCCTAAGATTTTCCTGATGCTTATCCAGTCAAAGGCCTTCTCTGGTTCAGTCAGATCGACCCTAAGATCTCCCTGATGCTTATCCAGTTGAAGATATTCCAAGACCTTGTCCGGTTCAGTTAAATCGACCCTAAGATTTTCCTGATGCTTATCCAGTCAAAGGCCTTCTCTGGTTCAGTCAGATCGACCCTAAGATCTCCCTGATGCTTATCCAGTTGAAGATATTCCAAGACCTTGTCCGGTTCAGTTAAATCGACCCTAAGATTTTCCTGATGCTTATCCAGTCAAAGGCCTTCTCTGGTTCAGTCAGATCGACCCTAAGATCTCCCTGATGCTTATCCAGTTGAAGATATTCCAAGACCTTGTCCGGTTCGGTTAAATCGACCCTAAGATTTTCCTGATGCTTATCCAGTCAAAGGCCTTCTCTGGTTCAGTCAGATCGACCCTAAGATCTCCCTGATGCTTATCCAGTTGAAGATATTCCAAGACCTTGTCCGGTTCAGTTAAATCGACCCTAAGATTTTCCCGATGCTTATCCAGTCAAAGGCCTTCTCTGGTTCAGTCAGATCGACCCTAAGATCTCCCTGATGCTTATCCAGTTGAAGATATTCCAAGACCTTGTCCGTTTCAGTTAAATCGACCCAAAGATTTTCCTGATGCTTATCCAGTCAAAGGCCTTCTCTGGTTCAGTCAGATCGACCCTAAGATCTCCCTGATTCTTATCCCAGTAGAAGACACCCAAGATTCTCTCAGCGTTCCTGTTGGGGTAGTAATCGTCCAAGATTCTTTTACCATTCATGCTAAGGCAGTAACCATCCCTGGTTCATTCATCGCCGTTTGAAGCTCCAGACTCAGCTCCTGTAACCAGTCAGGACACATCTATACCAAGCATCTGAAAACCAGCTCCTGCAACATGTCAGGTACCCATTTTTTCTTTTGCAGGTACGCAGGTTCTCGCTAAGGAATCTCTTACGAAATCAACATCCAGATGGCATCTATAAGCCCATCATCCTATCTAGCAACCTCTAAATGGCATCTATAAGCCCATTCCCACCATCACACTACTATGTGAGCGCAAATTTCTGGGCACTCTAGTGTTCAATCATCTTCCACCCTCGGATTACGAAAGGCACGTCAGCCAATCTGCATCCTCAGGTCTAAGAAGATTGAACAGGGGCAACTGTTGTACCCCAAAATTTGCCCTCCCATATTTCTCAAAATATTCCAAGAAAAATTCACAAGTCCAACCCGGCACGTCATATTCAGGTATTCTTTCGCCAAGATATCTCTGATAACATATTCTCAAATTCAGGTTCGGCTCAAGAGTCAATTCTTTAAAGAAGGTATCCGAATGTGTGAGTTTTCTCGAAGAAATATGGTGAAAAAAGTGTGCTGAAAGTGCAGTTTTTACGCGCTAAAAAATTCATAACTTGAAGATCGTGACTCATTTTGAACCCGTTCCGGTGGCCAAAATTCCGTCTTGACATTATCTACGTTTTCATCTCTCACGGATGGAAGCCAATTTCGATCAGAAGGTCTTCAAAAATGTGGATTTATCAAGTATTTCCGTGCAGAAAATTTGTGACAGAAGTTTATTTGCGTCATGTTCAAAAAATCATAACTTGGTCGATTTTCATCGTATCGAGCTGGTTCCGGTGCCAAAATTTCACAAATTGAGTTGGCTACATTTTCACAGAAGGTATCGAGTTCGAACGGTGTTCAAAAGGCCTTCGTTTTTTGCTCAGAGTGCGTGACACGCTGAAAATCCTGAATGCTGAATATTATTTCATCTGGGCCGAAACTTCGAAAATTCATAACTCGGTCAATTTTTATCGGATTGGACTCATATTTTTACACAAGGTCACTGACTCATAGATCTACAACTTTGCTTCAAAAGTCGAGACCAAATTATGCACCGATCAATACCAGTTTTTTATTGAAGAACGTGTCAGAGTCGACACTGAAGCCCAAAATAAGTTTGTCTGAGCTGAAACTTCAAAAATTCATAACTAATTCACCGTTTATCCGATTGAGTCGATTTTCGGACAGGAGTTAGTTCTCGATGTCGGCTACATTTTGTTTTCACGTTGCAACTTCAAAAAATGCACTTAAGTCTCTGCGATTTAGCCTGGAAAGTGACGAATTCAAGTGAATATTGGAGGCCCAATTGCACATTCAAAACCCATTTGTTTTACCCTAATTTTCATTATATAATCACCTTCTTTTCACACAAACAGGGAAAAAAGAAAAAGAGGAGAAAAGAGAGGAGAAAAAAAGAAAACCCTTGCCACAACGCTGTCAGAATATCAAATTCTCTCAAGAACCCTAAAAACCTTGAAATCCTTATTACAAATCCCTCTCTCACTACAAACAAGCCATCTCAGTTACAAACCAACATCTTATTACTTCTTCAGTAAGGGTAAGGCTGGCTTGATCTCCATGATCCAAAGGGCATAAAAGCATTCATGTCACTACTTTTCCAGTAAGGGTAAGGTTGATTTGATCTCCATGATCAAAAGGGTATAATCATTCATACATGCCATATTGTGCCTAAACATTAAATTTCTTCCTATATTGGCTTTATTTGCATTTTATGATTTTATTTGATGTGTTTGTGAGATTCAACACTGCAGATTTAGACAGGATCCCAGGCAGGTTCATTAAGGAACGTTGAGGCTAAAAGCCAAATGGCCAAAAGCCAAAAGCCAAATGGCCAGACTAGAAAAACTTATGCATGACACCAATACATGGCGAGGCAGACATTAAGCCAGAGATTAAGGGAACGTTGAAGCCAGAATACAAATGGCCAAAAGCCAAAAGCCAATTGGCCAAAGTAGAACAACTTATGCATGAAACTCAATCCAATGGCCAAAGAATGCAGACCACGGTACTCAGGAGTCAATACTTCAAAAAACCTCCCCTTGGGCCAGACACCCCCTATGGTTTGCTCAATTTTTAATTTTTATTTGTTTTTCCTTTTTATTCTTTTAATTGTTTTTTAATTGTTTTCTTTTAATTCCATAAAATAATTTTCATAATAAATATAAAATACAGAAAAATCAAAAAAATGTTTATTTTATTAATATTAATTTTACTATTATTATTTTTGTAAATAAACTTTAAACAATTAATTAGATTAATTTAGGTTTCAAAACTTTAATATTTTTCTTAATAAATTAAATATGTAGAAATTAGGTTTTTTTAACTTTTTCATCATTTTTTTTATAAATAATTCTCTCATTATTATTATTATTATTAATTACTAATTTATTTTGTAAATAAACATGTACATAAATTCTTTAGTAAATTAAGTTAAACTTTAACATTTTTCTCAAATAATTAAAAATAACTTAGAATTAGGGTTTCTTTTAATTTTAATTTTAATTTTCTTATTTCATAAATACAAAAAAAACCTAAAAAACACTTCTTTTATTTCAATAAATAATTAATTAATTTTTAATTTCATTTAATTTCTTTAAAGGGTCCAACGCCCTCGAACGTTCTATTTTTATTTCTTTCGCACATGTATTTTCTTTCAAATATTATGTAATTGCTCAAGCCATGTAACTCGGACATTTTATATTTCCCGCATTTTATTTCTTTATTTTATGTCAAATCGGGTCTTGGATTTTAATTTGGCGATGTGGACCCGCGCCTTTGTAATAGTTTAGGAATTTTATCTTTCCGCACTTTTTTAACTGTTAAACAAAGCATGCAAGAATGAATGACCTTAAAATAAAATCAAGCGTAGAACACCAATGACATGACAAGACAAATATCAATGAAAACGACACACAAATCGCACACACCACCCCTAGGGTACGCCTCACTGTTGCCTTGCCTCGAAAGGTGATCGTCGAGTAGAGGATGTCTTAGTAAGTCCTCATGATCCGGGAACCTGGCATGAGGGTAGCTTCTAAGGTGTCTTCCTATTGCTCTGGTGATCACCATGTCCCGAACCTCGAATTGACCCGAACACCTCCAACGGTGGTGCTACCTACCTCTCAATGGTGGGATGGCACTACTTTAAAGGACATCTACACAGACGAATTCCTTAGGGTAGGTAGGTTCTCGTAGATACTTGCTCTAATTTCAAAACAAATTCAAAAATACTTTTCACACCGACACCTTTTCAAAAAGCTTTCGAAAGCAATTTTTCAAACACTCTTGAGGACCAATACAAGAGTCAAACTGGAATTTTCAAAGAAACTTTTTTAAAACCCACAGTTGAAAAGCAAACAAACCATTTTTGAAAACACAAATGAGCAAGTATCTAAGAGCCCATGGATAACCATGGATAGAAAGGGTGCTAACACCTTCCCTTTCTATAACCTACCTCCCGAACCGAGAGCAATCTCTTTAAGGAATTTTTCTGTGCTTTTGTCCTTTCCATTTGGAGAAAATAAAAGACGGTGGCGACTCTTGCTTCCGCGACATTTCGCGAACCAGCGTTAAACAGTCAGTTCCAGATCCACCGATCACACACGAATATGAAATATTTTCTGTACAGGTTGCGATCGTGTTACCAATTCAGGGCGTTAGGATGATTGATTTTGATTGGAAAACTTTCCTTGAAGCCTCAGGAAGCTAATGGAACAAATATTTGGCCTTGAATCGTCCTAAAACTCAATTTTCAGTATTGGAGTTTTCTTGAAAAAATTCAAGTTTGCATATGGCTTTTCTACGCAGCTTTATGGTTATCAGCATTAGGGTTAGGTTTGCCTTTGTATATAGAACGAATTTGATCAATAATCCAAGCCCATAGCCTTGCTTTTAATGGTTTTCAAGATTTGATTTTTTAGGATCTTTTTCAATATTTCTTCATGAAGAACTCTCTCAATTTACACCAATTCTTTCCACTTTTGATAGGCACGAAATCCTTAGTGAATCATGAGTAATTGTCTTGCATAAAAAGATTTGAAAACCTAGTTTTGATATTTTTCATATATTTTACTTAATTAAATGAATTATTAGTAATTAAAATTCAAATAAATAAAATAAAAATGATGAAGAACTTCCCTTTGGGCCAAATGGTCGTGTACATGCCGTGGGTAGTGAATTGTGGAAGAAAAAGAGGCCCATTAGCAATTTTAGGTCATTTGAAGCAATGTTGACTTTTCAAAATATCCAAAAATTTCCCAACTTCCACAAGGCATAACTTGCTCAATTTTTAAGCTTTGCTCATGTTCTTGGACATTTTGGAAAGGTCTTTGAGTCCTCTAACCAATGCCTTTGGTCCCATGTCATTGTGATTTACCAATCTCAAGTTATGGCCTTTGACTTAAAGTCCCTTTTTGTTGACTTTTGAAAATGACCTATAATGTTGAAATTGATAACTTTTTGTGAGAGCATTTCTTGGACTTGAAGTATGAAGAGGAGTTGTAGGAAATGTCTTTCTCTTCGAAATGAGCTTTGGATGGAATTTTTCTAATAATCCATGTGAAAGTTATGCCCTGGTCAATTTACAGTTGACTTTTTCAACTGTTCAAATATGGAAACTTTTGCATCTTGATGATTTTTGAGCCAAGCTTTGAGAATCATGATCAAGCATTGATCAAATGATGTTTGTGGCTTCAAAATGAGATGTTGACCAAAAATTTGAACTTTTGACTGTCAAATGACCATTTTGCCCCTACAGTTGACTGTAGTGCAATTAGGGTTTTGACTGTGCCATTTTGTGCTGTAAGTCTTGAAACTTTGTATGAGGATGCTTGACCATGTTTATAGGCATGTGGGGCTTTATTTGACCCTTGGAAACTTCATTTACTTTGTCAGAACCAAAACCCTAATTTTGACTGTTAGGAGGCCCTTGAACTGTTCAACCCTTGGGGAATTTTGAAGCATGCTTTTGACAAATCTTGAAGAATATGGGAGGGCAAATTTTGGGGTACATCAAACGTATTACCCAAGAAGGCCCTAGACAGATTAGATTGTGAGGGTTTGGAGCTCAAGCCTAGTAACATTGTTGTCCGGGCCTTTGACGGTTCGAAAAGGATGGTACATGGGGAAGTTGACATTCCAATCAGGGTTGGTTCTCAAGTTTTTGATTCTACCTTCTATGTGATGGATATCCGACCATCCTATTCTTGTTTGCTGGGTCGTCCATGGATCCACAAGGCTGGAGCTTTGACCTCCACACTACATCAGAAGCTTAAGTACCCGGTCAGAGGGAAGATTGTTACAGTTCAAGGGGAAGAAGAATATATGGTCATCCACCTTAACTCGTTCCGGTACATAGAGATGGATGGGGAATTCATTGAGACCCCCTTTCAACACTTTGAAGAGGTGCCTCAGACACTGGCATCAGCTGAAACTGTGATTGAAGATCCTCCTTTGAAGATGGCTTCCTTAAAGGATGCCCAGACTGTGGTTGAGAAGGGTGAGTGCGCAAACTGGGGCCGACTTCCTGATTTCACTCCAAAGACTGACAAGTTTGGTTTGGGTTTCACTGCAGAGGCTCAGAGGGCTGTTCGTAAGGCGAGGATTGGAAGACCTCCTGTGTTCATCACCAACCCAGGGGTGAATGCTATTGAAGATGACGTGGAGGAATCTGAATTCGACAGCTGGATCTACCCAACAACTGACGGTGGACCAAGCAACTGGACTGCCAAAGACTTCACACCTATTACTTTTGTCACTCAGTAATGAACTCTTTTGTTTTGAATTTGTATCAGACAATATTTTGAAACTTTTATGGCTCGGTGTCTTACCCGGGGCACCGTGGCTTCATTTGTGAGGGCTTTTGTGTGTCATTTTCATATGTCATTATTAAAAACATTGGACGTTTGTTGCATTTCAAAATCTTGCGCTCTTTTTCTTTCTTTATTATATATTGCAAAACAACTATATTTACACACACTCACCTATACAGGTTCCAATCCACTCTGGATCTCACTGGTAACGACTCTGCTACTGCCAGTTATGACTTCAAAAATCCGATCAACTTAGCCGAAGACGAAGGTGAAGATGATTGCGAAGTGCCTGGTGAGGTCGCAAGACTGTTACTCCATGAAGAGAGGGCCATTCAGCCACATGAAGAGCCAGTGGAAACGGTAAATCTGGGTACTGAGACAGACAGAAAGGAAGTCAAGATTGGTGCCAATCTAGAGCTCAGTGTGAAACAACGGTTGATTCAGATGCTACATGACTATGTGGAAATCTTTGCCTGGTCTTACGAAGACATGCCTGGGTTGGATACCGACATTGTGGTTCATCACCTGCCTACCAAGGAAGATTGCCCTCCGGTAAAACAGAAGGTTCGCCGTATGCGTCCAGAAATGTCCGAGAAAATCAAAGCTGAGGTTATGAAACAATTTGATGTCGGGTTTCTAGCAGTGACTTCTTACCATCAGTGGGTTTCCAACGTGGTTCCAGTGCCGAAGAAGGATGGTAAGGTTAGAATGTGTGTTGATTACAGGGATTTGAACAGGGCGAGCCCTAAGGATGATTTCCCTCTGCCTCATATCGACATTCTGGTTGACAACACTGCTCAGCATAAAGTATTCTCCTTCATGGATGGCTTCTCCGGTTATAATCAGATCAAGATGGCTCCTGAAGACATGGAGAAGACCACCTTTGTTACTCAGTGGGGCACCTTTTGCTACAAGGTCATGCCTTTTGGGTTGAAAAATGCTGGGGCAACCTACCAACGTGCCATGGTTGCTTTATTTCATGACATGATCCATCACGAGATAGAAGTATACGTCGACGATATGATTGCAAGGTCCCAAACTGAGGAGGAACACCTTGACCATCTACGGAAACTGTTTGACCTTCTGAAGTTGTACAAGCTGAGGTTGAACCCAAATAAATGCACCTTTTGGGGTGAGATCTGGGAAATTGCTAGGCTTCGTCGTAAGCAACAAAGGCATTCAAGTGGACCCTGCCAAAGTGAAAGCCATACAAGAGATGACAACTCCCAAGACAGAGAAAGAAGTCAGACGCTTTCAAGGACAGTTGAACTACATTGCCCGATTCATCTCGCATCTAACTGCTACTTGTGAACCAATCTTCAAGCTGCTGAAGAAGGATCAAGTAGTACGTTGGAATGATGAATGTCAGGCCGCTTTCGAAAGAATCAAAGAGTATCTCCAAGAACCACCCATTCTTATGCCACCGGTTGAAGGGAGACCTTTAATACTATACTTGACTGTACTTGACAACTCAATGGGGTGTGTGCTGGGGCAGCATGACGAGTCTGGCCGAAAAGAACACGCCATTTATTACCTTAGCAAAAAGTTTACCGACTGTGAGACTCGGTACTCACTGCTCGAGAAAACTTGCTGCGCTTTGGTATGGGCTGCTCGCCGGCTGAGACAATATATGTTGACTCACACTACTCTGTTGATTTCAAAAATGGATCCCATCAAGTATATCTTCGAAAAGCCTGCTCTGTCTGGAAGAATAGCAAGATGGCAAATGATCTTGGCGGAATACGACATCCAGTACACGACTCAAAAAGCAATCAAGGGAAGTGTATTGGCAGACCATTTGGCACATCAGGCAGTGGACGATTACCAGTCGATGAACTTTGAATTTCCAGACGAGGATATCATGGTAGTGACTGATTGTGAAGTACCTGGACCGAATGAAGGACCTGAGGAAGGATCCCGATGGTCTATGCACTTTGACGGAGCCTCAAACGCTTTGGGTAATGGTATCGATGCTGTGATCATATCCCTTAAAGGCACTCATACTCCACTCACCGCCCGACTATGTTTCAACTGCACCAACAACATGGCGGAGTACGAGGCATGTATCATGGGTCTTCAAGCTGCAATTGACTTAAGGATCAAGTTTCTGAGTGTCTTCGGAGATTCCGCTCTCGTGATCAATCAGATCAAAGGCGAGTGGGATACGAAACACCCAAATCTTATTCCTTACAAGGAGTATGTGTTGACATTGCTTCCCCACTTCGAGGAGATAACTTTTGAACACTTCCCAAGAGAGGAGAATCAGTTAGCGGATGCGTTGGCTATGATGTCTTCTATATTCAAAGTCAAATGGGACAACGAGGCGCCCCGGATCATTATTTGGAAGTTGGATGAACCTGCACATTGCTGCGATCTCGAGACCGGAGAGGTAACTGAAAAACCTTGGTATCATGAAGTGAAGAGGTACTTGGAAGCTCAAGAATACCCCGAAGGCGCATCTGTTAATGACAAGAAGTTCCTGAGAAGGTTTGCGGCAAAGTTCTTCCTCAGCAACGGCATTCTCTACAAGCGAAACCATGATTCAACCTTACTGCGTTGTGTGGATAAGACTGAAGCAGAAAGGATCATGGCAGAGCTACATGAAGGTACCTTCGGAACACATTCCAGTGGACATACCATGGCAAAGAAGATCCTTCGGGAAGGATATTTCTGGTCCACAATGGAAGCCGACTGTTATCAGCATTCTCGGACTTGTCATAAATGCCAGATCTATGCTGATAAGGTGCACATTCCTCCGGTTCCTCTTAACATCTTGACAGCACCTTGGCCTTTTGCAATGTGGGGCATTGATATGATCGGCGAAATCCGACCTACGGCATCTAACAGGCATCGCTTCATCTTGGTAGCAATTTATTACTTCACAAAGTGGGTCGAGGCAGCTTCCTACGCTACGGTAACCAAGAACGTCGTGGCACGGTTCATTCGGCACAATCTGATCTGTCGATACGGTGTACCTGAGAGGATCATTACGAACAATGGTACCAATCTTAACAACAAAATGATCACTGAGCTCTGCGAACAATTCAAGATACAGCACCACAACTCTTCTCCTTACCGGCCGAAGATGAATGGGGCTGTAGAAGCAGCGAATAAGAACATCAAGAAGATTGTGCAGAAGATGACAATGACCTACAAAGATTGGCACGAAATGTTGCCATTTTTTCTTCATGGGTACCGTACCTCAGCACGGACGTCAACAGGGGCAACTCCCTTCTCCTTGGTCTATGGCATGGAGGCAGTCTTGCCTATTGAAGTCCAGATACCCTCTCTCCGGATAATGAAGGATGCAGGTTTGAGCGAAGATGACTGGATCCATACTCGGCTTGATCAATTAAACCTAATTGACGAAAAGAGACTCACCGCTATTTGTCATGGTCAGACGTACCAAAAACGGATGATCAGGGCATTTAACAAGAAGGTCAGACGACAAGAGTATCAAGTCGGAGACCTGGTAATCAAGCGCATAATTCTTCCTCAAGGTGATCCCAGGGGCAAATGGACCCCTACGTACGAAGGGCCATTTGTGGTTAAACATATCTTCTCAGGAGGAGCTATGATTCTAACCACCATGGATGGTGACGACCTTCCTCACCCCGCCAATGCAGACATAGTGAAAAGATACTACGCATGAATTAAAGACCCGCTAGGTTGACACACCTAGGCAAAAATAAGGGCTTCCCGGAGAACCAAAAGGGTTCGGGCAAAAATAAGGGATGAAATGAAAAAATATGTACACCCGGCAAGTCGAAAACCTGAAAAGGCGGCTTGGGCAAAAATGGGTATCCCGGTGGACTGAAAACCCGAAAGGGCGGTCCAGGCAAAAGTTAGGGATAAAGCGTAATATTATGTCTCATTAGATCACCTTGCATCCAGAATTCGGCATCAACTATCGGACTCATACGACTCCAATCAATCAGCTTCATCTTCAACTAAGTAGCAAAGCGATGAGACGCTTGAAGACATAAAGGCGATAACAGAGTTGGAACCCAGTGGGATTATTTTTCACATAGCTGTTTTGTTTCCTTTTCAAAATTGTATAAACTCTATTTTGCTCGGCGGCGTTCTCTTACTAGGACGTCAGCCTCCTGTACATAAAACGCCTATTTACAGGCAAAATTCAAAATCAATACAAATCCACTTTTTTCAGACAAATTGCCAATTGTTTTTCCTTTATCTGTTTTGTGTTTTGCAAAAAACGTCCAATGTTCATTTTTGATATATGCATTTGACACTAATTGCTAATCATAAATATTTGCATGCGAAACAAAATACTAATTACATATGACATCAGAAACATGGGAAATTTAGAATTGTCCAAGCGATCTAGTTGCTCTGTCCACCAAGGTACCAAGGTAGGTTCGGCTAAAAAATGTAACCAAGTTACCTCAACTCTCCATAGAGTAAGACAAGATTCAACAATACTCTCCCCAGGCAGAGTTTGGTCTCCCATCAGCCCTAAAAAGGCACAGTATTCCTCTAGCAAGTCAGCGATACTCTCCCCTGCAGAGTACGAACGCGTCTCCCCGGCTTCATTCAAAGATTATTTCCCACCAAGGTATAACTGGGTTATCCTCAGCTAATTACCACGGAAAGATCGTCCTCGGCGAAGTTCTTCCTATTCCCCAGCGGAGTTCATCAAATTCCCCAACATAACTTATCAGTGGAATCCCCAGCGGAGCTCTCATCAAAACCTCAGCGAAGTATCTCTTCCCACTGAGTAATTCCCCGCAGAGTAATCTCTCCAACAAGTTTATTCCCCAACGAAGTCATCTTCTCCTACCGGTTTATTCTTGCAACCATCATCCCCAGCGGAAACGAAGAACTCTACTCTTCAACATCAGCCCAGGATTCCACAATTCCCCGACAGTCGTCAAGGATTTATTTTCTTAGACGAAAATACATTCATAGACATTTCACATTTCATACATCCTGCTTACATACATGATAAAGTGCATACAACACTATCTCATTTTGAGCATCATGACATCATGCATCTCATACATCATGACATTGCATACAACTAATGTCTTGCCTTTTCAGGAAAAGAATAATCCAAAGATGATTACTATCAACTATCACAATTCCAGATCCGATACCTGTATCTAGCCAGGGCATATCTGTAAGTGATTTGATTCCAGATTCGATACCTGTATCCAGCCAGGGCATATCTGCACGAAGAGTTTAGAGATTCGATACCTGTATCCAGCCAGGGCATATCTGTAGACGACAAATTCCAGATTCGATACCTGTATCCAGCCAGGGCATATCTGTAGACGACAAATTCCAGATTCGATACCTGTATCCAGCCAGGGCATATCTGTAGACGACAAATTCCAGATCTGATTCCTGTATCTATCCAGGGCATATCTGTGAGTGATGGATTGTAGATTCGATACCTGTATCTAGCCAGGGCATATCTGCATGAAGAGTTTGAAGATCAACCCCTGTAACAGGCCAGGAAATTATCTTTCATTCTCAGGTCATAGGTTTACACCTGTATCCAGCCAGGAAAGCTATCTCTACCAACCTTTTGCAATTCCAGATTCGATTCCTGTATCCAGCCAGGGCATATCTGTGAGTATTTGAGTGTAGATTCGACACCTGTATCTAGCCAGGGCATATCTGCATGAATAGTTTAAAGATTCGATACCTGTATCCAGCCAGGGCACGTCTGTAAACAACCTTTTGAAGTTCCGGATTCAATTCCTGTATCTAGCCAGGGCACATCTGTGAGCAACTAATTGTAGATTCGATAGCTGTACCTAGCCAGGGCATATCTGCATGAAGAGACTGAAGATCAACACCTGTAGCAAGCCAGGAAACCATCTTTCTTTCTCAAGTACGCAAGTTCTCGCTAAGGAATCTCTTACGCGATCAACACTTTCGAATGGCATCTATAAGCCCATTCCCGACAAGGTTCTGACACACCTCCAGATGGCATCTATAAGCCCATCCCCCTATCCACCATCTCTCCAAATGGCATCTGTAAGCCCATTCCCGCCATCACATTGCTGATACTCTACCATGCGAGTGCAAATTTCAGAGCACTCTAGTGTCCAATCTCCTTTTACCTTCGGATCACGAAAGGCACGCAAGCCAATCTACATCCTCAGGTCTAAGAAGATTGAACAGGGGAAACTATTGTACCCCAAAATTTTCCCTCCCATGTCATCAATATTTTCTCACCACAAGACCCTGGGAGCTCAAGATCAAGTTAGGGTTTGCTCTGCTCAAGACTCCTCCTTGCACTGTTGACCCAAATTAGGGTTTGAGTTTGCACAAAGATGTTTTGACCTAAAAGGCCCAAGATGACTTTCATGCTTCATGTTGGACTCACAAGTTTATCCATACCAAGTTTCAAGCCTTGATTCTAATCTTTGCCCAGTCAATTGGACAGTTGACCTAGAAATCAGTTGTATTGGGGAAAAAGAACTGTGGTCAATTGACAGTCAAACCTCATGATTTTTGACCCACATCAACATTATGAACTCATATGAACCATTTGGTCAAGTTTGGATCACAATTCCACAAGAAATTTGATCAAATCACCAAAAGGGCAAAATGGTCATTTTTAGGGTTTTGACTGCACAAAGGCAATTTTTGACTGTTTGACCTAACCAATGGCAATTCAAACTCTCATATGGACTCAAGGACTCAATGGCATGGTTTTGACATATTCAACAAGTTCAAAAGATTCCAAATGCACAAGATTGACAGATGAATTTTCCAGTCAACTGATCAATTTTTGACTGTATACTGAAAAGTCAAACTTTAACTTTTTGGTCAAAATCAAGTGCCAAGATTCATTTTTCATCAAGACATGTCAAATTATGAAACTTGTTCATCAAGAAATCAAAAATTACAAATTAGGGTTAGAAATGAAGAATTTTCATAACTTAGAAATTTTCTAAGTTATGAAAATTCCTAATTTTTTCCTAACTTTGTCCCATCTTTTCATCAAGATACATTTGGATTCAAACAAAACTCAAAACATTAAAGTTATAGTCCATTTCAAAATCTATAACTTTGATTCACAAAGTTTCCTCAAAAGAAGCTTGTAGCTCAATTTATGATTTTTGGAACAAGGGTGCAAAACATTCTTAACTTAGAAATTTTTTGACCTATTTTAGGCAGGATTTTTGCCTAACTTTATGGCCACTTTTCACAAGCTTCCACTTGGAATTTCAACTTTCATTACAAAGATGGATTGTAGTACACATTCCAAGCTTTCCAAATTGTCAAAGAACTTCTCAAACACCCTTGTGGTTAGGGAGAATCGAATTGGCAAAGTTGCGCAAAATCCACTTTTGTTCTTGACCAAGGCATGTTCATACACTTTGCATTTTTGAAATCAGCTTGTACAAGCTAGATTACAGGCCTTTTATCTCATCCACACTCAATAATTTAATGCCAACCCTTTGTGTTCAAGCCTTATTTTGTGTGTTTAACCATTGCATACAAGATTAAGCCATAAATAGAAAAAACACTTTATCCATTCTTGTAAAGCATGGCTTTATGTCAAGTTTACAAATCAAGAGGTACAGGCAAAATCTTTTGGGAACAAGTTCATAAACATATCCCACTGATCAAGAACCAACTTTGCAGCATGTTTAGAGGGCCTGCATAAGCTTGTAACCCAACTTGGCATTTTTTGCTTAAGAAAGAAGAAACTTGCATATTGTAACACAACTCACATTCTTGTCAAGACAAGCCTAAACAAACTTCATGAGCATTTTCCAAACATCAAACCAAGTCTGAAACACGACCAAACCATCTCTCACACCTCCATATACAGAAAAACACAGTTTTGTGGCAAAACAGGGCATAGGCTGCAGTTTGAATCCCAGAGTCCATTCCTATCGTGCGTTTTGGCTGAAACCTTTTCAAACACACTCCCTAACATCCATTGAAGCTATTCCAAGCATTGAACTAGAACTGTAATAGCCATAGCCAAGTGTGCCATTTTCATTTTTCATCTGTGCAGGTTGACTTCTGTAGCTTGATTCAGAAGGATTCAGAGCAAGCCAAGCATAGAGGAAGCATCCCTGGACTTCAAGCAAGCTATACAAGTCCTCACATTGCATTGAAAGTACCTCCTTTGTCATACACGAATCAAGCTGAACAGGTAAGTTTGTGAACTTCTATCTCTCTATCCAGGCATAGTTAGGCTTAAGTTTGTGAAGAAAGCATGTTCTAATCATAGCCCTGAAGCCATCCATATAGTTACTTTTCATTTATGTTGTGTATGCTGAGAGAATTTTGAAACTGAATATCTGAAAAAAGCTAGGTCAGGAATTGGGGGAGAAGAAATTCTCTCTCATTTCTGAGAGTTAGATCAAGTTCTTGGTATGTATGGATTCGTGATTTGATGCTTGACATTTTTTGTGTTATAAGTTTGTGCTAAAAATCAAAGAATCAGGATGTTTGAATCAAGCAAAGAAGCACGCGTTTTTTAGAACAGGGATGGCTGGAGGTTGAAGAAGCTTGTCCTTTGGGCTGGGCCTGATTCATTTTCCTTCTTACACCACTATTTCACACATACACCCCCTTGGCCCATTGTGTTTATTTTTATCATTTTTTGACTTTTTCTTTTTGTTTCTGACTTCTTATTTTTTGTTAAAATATAAAAAAACATTAAAAATATTTTTCACCTTCTTTTTGTATTTTTTAGGCATTTATTTGTTTTATTTGAACTTATACATTATAAATAACACATATATACTTTTATTAAAAATACTAAAAAATAATACAAATGCATTTTATTTTCTGATTTTATTTTATTTTATCTTTTGAAAACATTTTCCTAAAAAATATACTTTTTTTGTAAATAATAAATATTTTATTTTTGTATATATTTAATATATTTAATATATAATATAAATACTTATATATTTATTAGAATATTTAGGATAAAAATACAAAAATAATACATTTTTATTTTTATTAATATTTGACCTCAAAAATACTTTTTTACAATATACTTCCTTTTATTTATTTTTGGTACATAATTAATAAATATTGTATTGTATATAAATAATAAATACTATTATTTGCAAAATTAGGGTTTTGCCCTAAACATGAAAATGTCCAAAAATTAACTTTTTTTCTATTTTTATCTCACTTGCAAATAAATCACATATACTTATACAAATACATTTACACATACACATTTGTTTATTCTTTGTACATTGATTACATTTATTTGCGATTGATTCGATTTGGTTGTAAATATTGGACACTATCCTCCTATTAAGTCTCATCCCCATTTGAACATTTGTACCCCCATCCCCATGATTACTTTGTAATAATTTAGGACTTTAAATTCCGCATTTTAAAGCTTTCTAAATATGGCATGATAGACCTAGGGTTTGTATGCAAATTAACAAATAGCTTGACCTAATTCAAAGATAACAAAGCATGAAAATGGACAACACTAATCACACTTGCACCCCTTAGGGTTACTCCACTTGTTGCCTTCAATAAATGGGCCATGTTGCATGTTAGGTGTCTTTGGAAAAACAAAACAATATCAAATGATCATAGTCCCTCGATGACGCTTTCGAAAGTTGCCTAAAAATGATCAAGTCCCTTAAAGGAAAAATTGCCCAAAGATACTTGGCACTATTGCAATCATGGTCTAGACGATGACCCGCGCCCGTCCCGTTAACATCCTAACACAAGATTGTCCACCAAATACAATGGTGGAACAATACTGTTAAAAGGGTTAAAACATAGGAAAAATCTTTGAGTAAATTTAGGGGTAGACAACTCTTAGTTACTTGAATCAAACTTGCAAAAATACACTTGCCTACTTTTCAAAACCACACGTCACAACACTTTCAAAACAACTTTCAAAAACATTGAAAACTTTTCAAAAGATAAGTACACCTTTGTATACATCCCAACATGGATCATTACAAAGGTTGCCACAACAAATGGCCTCTTTTCAAAACATTTTCAAACCCACACACACAAAGCACTATTTCAAACAATTGAAAAACACAAGGCAAGTGATCTAAGCAAGTAACGAAGAGCTCATGGATAACCATGGATAGAAAGGGTGCTAATACCTTCCCTTTCTATAATCTACTCCCCGAACCCAAGAAAACATCTCAAAGGTTTTTGCTGTGCTTTTTAACCTTTCCTTAGGATAAAATAAAAAGTCCGTGGCGACTCTTGCTCAACCGAAACATTTGCGAAAACAAACGCAAAACCCAAGTCAGTTCTCCCACCGTATCACAACCGTATTCTAGGAAGAAATCCTATCCCTCCAATTGGTGAAGTCTTTTCAGAAGTACGTCGCGTAGAGAGTCGTCGGCAAGTGATGCTTGGCAAAAATACATCAGTTCTCCCTCCCCCAGTTGAAGGATCTGCCTTGGCATTTCCCCATGTCAATCGTAAACCATTTCCTAATCGACAAGGTGGAGACAAGGCTCATTTATTTTTGACTACTGTGGGCGCAATCACCACACTCGGGAGACTTGCTATAAACTACATGGACGAACAAACCATGGAAAGGCTGGAAAGTTTGGTGATCATCTTATGCCTATGGCCAATGAGGTTGATTCATCTCCATGTACAAAGGAGCAAATGGATAAACTTCTTAAGTTTATAATGTTCAATTCATCTCTAAATATTCCTACTGGAACTGTGGCACAACCAGGTAAGGATTCTTGGGCACTAACTGCCCACAACCACTCTAAGCCTTTGATAATAGATTCAGGGGCATCTGAACACATGACTAATTGCTCTCATCTATTCAGTTCCTATTTTCTTAGTTCCAGTTTTGAAAAAGTTAGGATAGCTGATGGTAGTTATTCAAGTATTGCAGGCAAAGGCAACATAAAAATTTCAAAGCAAATCACTTTGCAATCTGTTTTACATGTTCCTAAATTTGCTTGTAATCTTCTATTTGTTCATAAATTGTCTAATAACACTAATTGTTCTATTCTTTTTCGACCCTCTACTTGTGTTTTTCAGGACCAGAACTCTGGGAAGACGATTGGAACTTCTGGAGAGATGAATGGATTGTACTACCTTGATGGAATTCAGTTTGGTAATACAACGCTTTTCGATTTAAATAGTAGAAGCTCGTCTCTTGTTTCAAATAAAGTTATGTTATGTCATAAAAGATTAGGTCACCCTAGTTTTTCGTATCTTAAGCATTTGTTTCCTGCTTTTTCCAAAGAAATAAATTCCTCACAATTTCATTGTGGTACTTGTCACTTAGCTAAAGATCATCGTGTGTCTTTTAAATCAAAAGCCTATTCTACTTCCAAACCTTTTTATTTAATTCCTATTGATTTTTGGGATCCTTCAAAAATCAAAACTATGTCTGGAAAAAATGGTTTGTGACATTTATTAATGATCATACACAGCTGTGTTGGGTTTATCTCATGGAGAAAAAAAATCAGAAGTTGAACAAAAATTTCAAGATTTTTTAACATGATTAACAATCAATTTCAAACCAAGATTGGCATTCTAAGGTCTGATAATGGCACTAAATATTTCAATAAATATTTAAGTATATTACTTGTAACTAAAGGGATAATTCATCAATCCACTTGTCGCGATACTCCGTAACAAAATGGTATTGCTGAAAGAAAAAATAGACATTTCCTCGAAGTTACTAGAGCTATTATGTTTTCTATGAATGTACCTAAGTATCTCTGGGAAAATGCTTTATTAACTCCTTGTCACTGTTGGTTAGAAATTTCGACTAAGGAGAAATTGAGCTGAGTCAATGGTCTGAATATACTTAGAGAATTGTTTGGCTATTTTGTTGGTTAAAATCCATGAAGATTCAAATTCAAAATTCATTAAGAGATTGGTGGATAGTTTATAATTAGAATTGCGAAATAAAGTTATTATTCGAAACATCGTTTAAGACTTTATACTTCTACCGTTATTAGATTTTGTTGGTTTTGGCGCTCAAGACGAATAGCAAAGGGTTTGAATTAGAATATTCATTCTTAACCAGAAGGACGCGTGGAATATCTTGGATTGTCGAAGACATACCAGCAGAAACGTGGCATTAGTTTGTTAGGAGACCGTTAGGGTCGAATTTCTATAAATTGTAGCTTTTGTGTTTTGATTTAGTGTGTTCACATCTTTGTACAAAATACTCAAAATACTTAAAGTACCAGTGTTCGAGAAAAGAGTTAACGAGAATGTACATATGATGCACCATATTTTATATTCAATGTCATTTACATTCAATGAAGTTTCTTTACGTTATTTACGTTCTTTACAATTCACAGTCTAGACTAACTTATATTTCATCACTTTTATAAAGAAGTTTCACTTTGACATGCGAAGTGATTCCTTTTGTTTAAAGAGATTATCATCAAAACATGCTTTCTAAATAATTGAACACAATAGTCCTGAGATCAATCTGATCGATCTCGTAAGTAACTGAATCTGTTAAAGGATTTAGAGGATCAGCGATTGTTTACCAAATTCCAGGGTAAACAAATTGGCACGCCCGGTGGGACTCTGTGTCTAGTATTTAGTTTTTTTTTCCGATAATCTATGTTTCCTAACTTGTTTTGTTGCATGAGATTAAGAAGTGTAAAATTAGCCAATACTAAAAATCCTAGACCAAAAAGGCAATACAATAGGAAAATGGCTAACCCACCCGTTAGCGATGCACAACAAGTACCTCCTCCCACAGGAGGGAATACGAGCGCTTCGAATACAACCGAAGCAATGGCAACAAGTCAAGGGACTATGATTATCCCCTCGACTATAAATGCTACAGTCATACCCCCAAATACAAATGCTTCAGCCATATTATCAAACACACAAAATGAACCTATTATAATGTTTGTGGTCAGTCAAATTCCACCTGTAATCCCCAGACCTTCAGTAGGCAATGTCTCTAGAACATATGCACCAAAGTTCACAATCCCAACATCAGATCCAATATATGGCATGCCAACTTCGTCCATGGCAGGACTTCAAAATAACACTTCAACATATACACGTCCTTTAACATCTGCCTTTTCTCCATTACAAGGATCGGGTTCAGGGGTAAACCATATGGCACGAAATAATTCACAGCCAGGATATGTTGCTCAATTGCCTCCTATTACCACAAATACGCAGGCAGTCTTGAGGAAACATATGGATGATAGTAACCATGAAATGGTGGGAGTAATCGCCCAGCAAATGAGTATAATTTTTAACCCTTTAATCCAAAGCACCACACAAACGAACTTGTAGAATGCCCAAGCAAACCAACAAATAAAAGCACAAATTGGGCGCCTTACAAATTTCTTTGGTGCACCCAGAAAACCAACTCGACAACCACAACCTACATGGACAAGGGAGAATCAAGGCATCGCGTTTCAAGAAGAACCAACCAGTGACCAGGACCAACCAGTGGTAGACCTAGAAGTCGAAATTCAACAACCAGTTCGAAGCGAAGAACCACCCAGATTTCAACGGGCTATTCCCATGGAGGAACCATGAAGAAGGGTAGTCATGGTGAATCGAAACCAAGATGCTGACGAAGTTATCCAAGGATTTTGGCAAGATGATATGGTAGGAAATAATAATCTAGCAGCCATAGTCGAAAGAATCATGGCATGAAATGGAGTAAATATTGGCATGTGAAAGCCAAATTATACATCCCCTTTGTCTGAATACATTCAACAAACTGAGTTTCCTAGGGGATGGAAAGTGCCAAAATTTACAAAGTTTTATGGTGACACCAGTGAGTCAACCATAGAACATGTTTCTAGATATCTTACAGAAGCAGGGGATATAGCAAACAATGAGAATCCAAGGATTAAGTATTTCCATAGTTCACTAACCAAAAATGATTTTACTTGGTTTACTACTCTTGCAACGAATTCCATCCATGATTGGACTCGCCTAGAGAGATTATTTCATGAACAATTTTATGTAGGTCAAACAAAAATCAGCCTGAGCGAATTGGCAAATGTTAAGCGCAAATTCAGCGAGCCTATAGACAATTATCTTAACAGGATTCGTCTGTTGAAGGCAAGATGTTTCACACAAGTGCCTGAACATGATTTGGTCGAAATGGCAACAAGAGGATTGGACTTCTCTATCAGGAAGAAGATAGATCCCCATTATCTGAGAGATATGGCACAATTGGCTGACAGGGTTCGACAGGTGGAGCGTTTGAAGATCGAAAAAGTAAGGGCTAACAAAAGCCACGGGAAAGAAAGAGTGGCTTATATCGAAGCCTGCTCAGACGAAAGAGATGTCGAATATGATTTTTCATAGGTTGAAGAACACGAGATAGATCTTGTAGAGATAAAGCAAGGACCACCATATCCTTGCAAAGTGCTAACACCTGCGAACGGGAAAAATCCCGTCGAACCAAAAAGGATTGACAAATTCCCAAAGAAAACCTATACTTTTGACATCACCAAGTGTGATGAAATCTTTGATTTGTTAGTAAAAGATGGACAAATGATAGTGCCCTCTGGTGCTAAAATTCCTCCGTTAGAATAACAAAAGTAAATTGGCTTTTGTAAATATCATAATTTCTTAGGCCATAAAACCTCACAATGCTATCTTTTCAGGGACTTAATACAGAGTGCTATCAAGGAAGGAAGGCTAAAGTTAGGAGAGAAGCCTAAGAACCTGATGAAGGTCGACACAAATCCTCTTCAGATTGCTGAGAAATTTTTTGCAGAGCCTGTAGATATCAACATGGGTGATGCTGTCGAAATTGAAGGAGGTTAACTCGATGCAGACAAGGTATTTGAAGATACTCAGAGGCTAGAGACTGCTGAGGGTCTCATGGGCCAGGAAGATGGCAATGCTACTGATGGTAATGCCAAAGTTGTTGGAAAGGCTAAGACTACTGAGGGTCTTAGAGTCATATTCGAAGAGCTTGAGATTGTTGAAGCTCCCAAGTTCAAGGTAAACATGGTGGATCTGAACTAGCTGTCGCCAGAAATGGTAGATATCGAAAGACGTTTGAAGATGGAGAATGATAGCATGTGAACTGGGCACCAAAAAGTAAGCCTGGTCGAGTGTCTTTTTCATTGTCATACGAAGAATCCTGAAGGACTAGTGTGTCCTAGGTGCAGCATAATGAATGATCGAGGCGTTGCGGCAACATACCAGAAAGTGTACTAAGAGAGGGCCGCAAACAATTGGAGGAGTGATAAAGAGTTACTGCCATACCCAAAAATGGGAGAAAGCTTGATGGATTTTCTGGTTCACTATCATAAGATAGGATCAGAAGTCTTAATGTGCCCATGGTGTAGTGTTGTTTATGATAGAAAGGCATCCGAAGCATTTGAGAGAATTTCGTATGCTCAATGATGGAACAATCGAAGGAGTAGCAGGGAGAAGTGTGTAACCAATGCAAAAGGAATTTAGAAAAGGGAAGATAGCCCATACCCCAAAGTGAATCGACAAGTCACCTTCAAGCCACCAGCCAACATCCCAACAGACAAGTGGTTGAAGTCTAGTCAAAGCAAGGGGGAAGAAAAAGGCAAAGGGAAATGGAAGAGTTTCGAGGAAGGTGGCAGATCAGCGTGGCATATCGAAGGCAGTTCCAGTCAATGAAGCAACAATCCTATGTGTCTGAGAACTATAAGGGGAAAAACCTAATGACAAGGTCCCAATGGAGAAGATGCCAGAGGACTAAGAAGGCTCAAAGAGAACTCACAAGCAACGAAGTAGGGGAATCAAGTACGAATCAGACTCCGTCTGCTGCACCTGTCAAAGATAAGTCCCGAACACAAAGGAGGCTTTTTCCCCCAAAAAGACGGAGGTGTCCGTCGAAAGGACTATAAAGGAACCAACTAACGAAGAACCAACCAATGATAAGGACATGCTTACTGACAACTTTGACTCAGATGGGGAGTCCTCTTTGAGTATCAACTGCAATGTAGTTTCTGTACTACCGCATGAATATGACCAAGTGACAGAGATAGAAGATTCTGAATAAGCAGATGAATTAGAAATAGCGAAGCACAAGCCTGTGTGCTATTATGTTATGAATAACGAAGCAGTCAAAGAACATAACGCGTTTTTTGAAAGACCATACCAAGGTACGAAGAATCACCGGAAGCCTCTATTTATTAGAGGAAAGATCGAACAAGTGGGGATCAACAAAGTGATGGTAGATGGGGGTGCTGCTGTCAACCTAATGCCTCAGTTCTTGTTGAAGAGGATAGGTATGTATGATACAAATATAAAACCCCATAATATGGTATTATCTAACTACGAAGGGAAGATTGGTCATACTCTTGGCGTAGTTCAAGTCGATCTCACTATAGGAACCATCACAAGACCAACTATGTTTATGGTCATAGAGGCCAAGACAAATTATAACATAATCTTGGGTCGTGAGTGGATTCATGCAATAGGCGCAGTTCCCTCCTCAATGCACCATGTGATACGGTGGCAGAATCGACTGTTTAATACTGGTTTTGCATTTTTGTTCACAAATATCGCGGTAAGCAAGAGTCGCCACCTACTTTTCTTTTATCCAACAAAGGAAAGGGTGAAAAGAACAAAAAAAGACCTTTTTCGAGATTTTATAAGTAAGGGGGTAGATTAAGGAAAGGGGAGGTATTAGCACCCTTTCCATCTGTGGTTTTCCACGGGCTCTTAGGTACTTGCTCATTTTTGAAAACTGTTTGTGTTTGTGTGTTTTGAAAGATTTCTGTTTGCTTTATGATAACTCTTGTATCAGTCCTCAAGAGTGTGATAAATCATTTTTGAAAAGATTTTTGAAAAGTGTGTAAGTGTGAAAAATAACAGGTTTAAGCAAGTACTTAAGAGTTATCTACCTACTCGAAAAAGGATGTTCTTTTCTTCCTACCCTTTAGATAGTGTTATCCTACTATTAGTGAGTAGGTAGCCCTATCGTTGGATGTTAAGGGACTATCGAAATGGACGTTATGGTCATTGAAGGCAACAGGTAAGGATATCTTAGCATTCGAAGGGACTGTCATCATATAGGCAACATCGAGGGACAAGATCATTTTTCTCGTAGGCAACTCGAGGGACGTTAAGGGACCATGATCTTTATGATGACCTTAGAATCGTGGATCTTTGCTAAGATATCCCTACGTTCGAGGGACATGACCATTTCCGAAGGCAACCAAGTGAGGAATACCCTAAGGGTGCAAGTGTGAGAATTGTGTTTTTTCAGTTATATTATCTTGCGATTAGTGATCTAATGGTTAATTGACTTTATCTTGTCATGCACGCCTAAGTTACTAGCAGTTATATATACAGAAAAATAAAATGCAGAAAATATAAATCTAGACTATTACATGGCTTGGGGGAGGGGGATTTACATTTCAAACCAAATAGGGAAAATAAAATAAAGCAATAAAGTACATTCCTATTGGCTATTACATCCCGTATAACAGTTACATTAATATAAAATGCGAGAAAAAATAATGCACGCGAAATGGAATATTACGTCTAAAAAATCCTAAGAAAATGCTAAGTAAAAAATCTTTTTGGTTGCTTTTGTTTATTTAAGAAAAATAATAAATTAAATTGAACCTAAATTTAATTAATTAAAACAAAAGAAAGTTATTGATCAAAATTAAATTCTAAACAAAAACCTAACATTTTTTGTATTTTTTATTTAGGAAAATATTTGAATGAAATAACCTAGGTCTAATTGATTTTAAAGTTAACAAAATAAAATTAAAATAATTAACTAAATAATTAAAATATTTTTTAGAAAAAAAACTAAATCTATTTATTTATTTTTTGATTTGTTTTTATGATTTATTAAAAAAAGACTTTTGAAAATAAATAAACAAAATAAAAATGAAATTAGAAAACAAGTAAAACAAATGGGCCTGGCATCAAAACCCAAAAGTTAAAGCCCATATTGGCTTTGGATCCTGTGTGGGCACGCCTGGAGAGTTCGTGATGGGCTTGCATATTTGTATGCATTAGATATGATCAGGAGACAACTGGTGGTTGAGAATTGCTGGAATATGGTGAGCATTAGACCCTGAAGAGTATTGAATCCTGCATGAAATAATGGGAAAATAAGAAAATGTTGGACCTGGGACTCGAACCCAGGTCCTTTCCTTTACCAACGTGTTTCCCTGCCAACTGAACTAACATGTTGTTCGTTTATTATAATGAAACTATAATATTATATTAAAAAACAAGTCACTATCCAGGAAATAAAAAAAATGCACGCCAATTTTGAATGGGCCAATCAGAGGCTGACACACTTCATCTCCTACCTCCCTCCGTCGTCTTAGGTAGAAATACTTATAGTGACAGATTTTTGTCCGTCACTATAAAACCTGCATGTGAAACAAGCACAAAACGCAAAATAAATTCACTTTGAGGCCATCGGTTGATTTCTCTCAACCTCCTAAGTAAGATGGTATCCTTAGTTTTGGATAATTTTGGCCAATACAGAAAACCCCAAATTGGAGGTTCAAACCCTAGCTATGGCAAATTGTTATACCTGCACTCAAACTTCAATCCAACTATGCAAAAAGCTTGCAAACACTTCAATAATTAGTAGTGTATAATCAAAACGCATTTATGTTACATGAATCAAGCATAATGAATTTGAAAAAAAAAATACAAACCGTGCGAATTGGTTGATACGTTTGGCAATGTTTCAGAGCTTAGTAATGGTTGCAAATGCTTCAGGGGACTTCCAAGAGTGTGTTTTGATCTTTGTTTGGGACTAAAACAGGCTGGAGATGGAAATTCGAATTTGACAATTTTAATGTTTTTTTGCAAAAATTTCAGGGGTTCCCCAGGCTATGTATATCCTTTTGATGCTTGCCAATGATTTGTTTATATAGAGAATGATGAGGAGACATGAAATGTAATGCTTGTAACAGCCATAGATAAGCATTTGAATGCCATGAATGTCCATTTGTAACCTTGGCCAAAGTTAAGGGATTTTGTCCATTTTCAAATTTGAATGTACCTAGACAAAGTTGGTCTTGTTGCACACGAAATGTGGGGCCTGCCCATGCATCAAACCAAGCCCAAATGATAATGGTCCATATATTTTGCAATAATCTTGACTTATTTGACTTTTAATTAAATAAAATTAATATAAAATGCAAATCAAATCAAGACTATGCAAAAATGGTTTTAGGGATCCCCTATGATCTTAGGAAGATATTTGAAGTTCAAGAATTTGAGCCATTGCCTTAAAAAATCAAATTTGCTCAATGCATATTTCTTGAAATTTCCCAAATTTTCCCAACTTAGGAAAGCCATAACTTGCTCAATTTTTATCTCATGATGATGATCTTATACTTTTTGGAAATCCCAATATGTC
Source organism: Vicia faba (assembly GCA_948472305.1). Lineage (NCBI taxonomy): Eukaryota > Viridiplantae > Streptophyta > Magnoliopsida > Fabales > Fabaceae > Vicia > Vicia faba. The sequence goes on along the minus strand of OX451735.1, from coordinate 1,164,139,032 downwards.
TAATTCGATCCCTATTTTGATCAATTTTTCATTTGAAGATGTTATCTTGATGTAAAATGTCTTGGCAAAAAGTGGCTTTTGTTGACTTTCTAAAAATGACCTATAATATATGAACTTGTATCTTTCAAATGGTGCATTTCTTGAACTTGAGGGCTGAAGAGAAGTTGTAGGGAATTGGATTCTCTTCAAAATATGCTTTGGTTGGAAAAAATTTGGTAAAGTATGAGAGAGTTATGCTTGGTCAAAGTTTGGTTGACTTTTCCTATAAAAACCCTAATTTTCCATTTTTGACTTTTGATGGGCTAGGAGCATTTCTTGAGGAATAATGATCAAACATTGATCAAATGATGGATATCACTTCAAAATGTTGATGTTGACCAAAAATATTGAAGTTTGACTGTACATGGGCCACAGTTGACTTTTGACCTAGCACAGTTGATTTTCCAATACTTGAGGAATTGACTGAGCAAACTTATTGAGCAAGACATGAAACTTGGCATGGATGAATTAAGGACATATTAGGACCATGGAGAATATTTGGGATCCTTGGAGCTCAACCATCATGATGAAAATGGAAACCCTAGTTGGGGGTTCATTCCTTAGGAGGAGAATTGACTGGTCAATCCTTGGTCAACCTTGAGCAATTGAGGACCTCTAGAGGCATATCTTGTGTGAAAATGGGAGGGTAAATTTTGGGGTACAACACACCAACGTGTGGAATTTTGGAGTGAAGATGGAATTGTAGAAAACATCGAAGGTGACCAAAGCTATTATATAGCAGAGGTGAATCAAGTTGATCCAAGAAATTTTGATCAAAATCTGGCCGACATAGGGCCTTGAAATGTTACAGATGGCGCATATGCGCCAAACAGCAATGTTATGTATTTTCTGACCCTACATCCAAGGCATATATTTTGCTTGGATAAGGAGACTCTTGGGCAAGAAGATGATGCACCTGGACTCCCAGAAATACGACCTACAGGCTGGGATGACGAAGACAATGATCATGTCTGAGTCCTCCTTATTCGAAAAGATTTTGGCCTATTTTGCTGAAAACAGATTAAAATCGGCTTTGCAAGCCGAAGTGAAGATTATGACTATGGAGGCCAATGAAGAAACAAATCATACAAAAGGACCTGGGGTGTTCTTCAAGCCAAAACTCCCCGATAAAGAGAAGTCTGTCGAAGAAAAAGACCAAAGGCTGGACACTATATACGATGATGGGCCTTTGGGATTCGAGAAGAATCTAGTGGCGTCGAACGTGAAGATGCTAGCACAAGACCCTCTTGAAGAAGTGGATCTAGGAGATGGGACTGTAAAAAGAACCATGTATGTCAGTTCGAAGCTTAGTCCAGGAGTAAAAGAAGAAGTGATCTAGTTGCTTAAGGAGTACAAAGATTGTTTTACCTGGGACTACGACAAAATGCCTGGTTTGAACAGGGACCTGGTCGAATTGAAGCTGCCCATAAAGGATGGCAAGAATCCCATCAAGCAGACGCCAAGAAGATTCGCACCAAAGATTCTCTCAAAGATAAAGGAAGAAGTCGAAAGACTTCTGCGCTGCAAGTTCATCCGGACCACAAGGTATGTCGAACAGATTAAAAATATAGTACCAGTAATTAAGAAAAATGGATCTCTTAGAGTATGCATAGACTTTCGTGATTTAAATTATACAACTCCTAAAGATGAATATCCAACTCCCGTGGCTGAAATGTTAGTAGATTCTGCTGCTGGTTTCAAATATCTTAGTATGCTTGATGGATATTCAAGATACATTCATATTTTTATTGCATAAGAGGATATGCCAAAGACATCATTTTGATTCCATGGGGCAATAGGCACCTATGGATGGGTGGTTATGCCATTTCGTTTAAAAAAATGCTGGGGCAACTTATCAAAGAGCAATGAACTCTATATTTCATGATTTCATTGAGACTTTCATGCAGGTCTATATTGATGATATAGTAGTAAAACCTATATCACGATCTAGTCATTTGGATCACCTTCGCCAGTCATTCGAAAGAATGAGAAAACATGGCTTGAAAATGAATCCTCTTAAATGTGCATTCTTTGTGCAGGATGGTGACTTTCTTGGTTTTGTGGTCCATAAGAAAGGCATAGAAATCAACCAAAACAAAACGAAGTCAATAATGGAAGCGAAAGCGCCATCGACGAAGAAAGAGTTGCAATCGCTATTGGGAAAGATAAACTTCTTGCGAAGATTTATATCAAACCTACGTGGTCGAACTCAAGCCTTCTATCCACTTTTGCGGCTAAAGCAAGGAGACTTCGCATGGAATGCAGAACATCAAGAGGCGTTCGAGAAAATCAAACAGTACTTGGTGCATCCACCTATTCTGTCGCCTCCTTGAAGAGACAATTGCACGAGGTTATACATATTTGCGTCAAATAAAACTATAGGAAGCATGCTGGCTCAAGAAGATGAAAATGGCGTCGAAAGGGCCGCTTACTACTTAAGTAGAGTACTGAATGACGCAGAGACTAGATATAGTACAATATAAAACTATGTCTTTTCTTGTACTTCTCATGTACCAAATTGAAATATTATATAAAACCAGTCGATGTTTATGTTTCCTCACATTTGATGTTATTAAGCATATGTTGTCTAAACCAATTTTACATAGTCGAATTGGTAAATAGGCATTGGCTCTGAAAGAGTACTCTTTGACTTTCATGCCTTTAAAAGAAATGAAGGGGCAAGTAGTCTCTGATTTCATTGTCGACCATGCATTGGTCGAAGCATCCCAGAATCTTGTGGAGTTAGAACCTTGGAAGTTATTTTTTTATGGTTTTACACATAAGGAAGAAAGTGGAATTGGAATTCTGATTATTTCTCCACATAAAATTCTAATAAAGCTTAATTACAAAATAGAAGGACCCCTTGTTCGAACAATGAGGCAGAATATGAAGCATTGATAGCAGGACTTGAAGATTTATTGGAATTAGGGGCAACTAGAGTCGAAATAATGGGTGACTCTAAATTAGTAATCAAACAAATTACTAAAGAGTACAAGTGCATAAAAGAAAACTTGATATTTTACTTCGTGATAGAAAACAGGTTTCTTCGAAAGTTTGAGTATGTAGATATCAAGCACATCCCCAGGTTGAAGAATCAAGAAGCAAATGATTTGGCTCAGATCACTTCAGGATATAAAGTATCAAAAGAAAGATTGGAAGATTTGAGCGAAGTACGTAGCAAGGTACTAACTACTAAACTTTCTTCAGCAGATTTAAAAAATTCAAGTCTAGGTTATGCAAATGAAGTACATTATGAAATATTAGCCATAGATAGCTTAGCAGATACAGATTGGAGAAGTCCAATAATAAATTATTTGAAAGATCCAACAGTAAATGTTGAAAGAAAGGTAAAATATCGTGCCTTAAGTAATGTGCAAATAGACAACGAATTGTTTAAGAAAACTCCAGAAGGAGTCTTGTTGAAATGCTTAGGAGAAAGTGAAGCTTATTTAGCACTAGCAAACGTACATAGTGGGGCATGTGGAGCACATCAAGCAGGTCACAAGATGAAGTGGCTTTTGTTTCGATATGGCATGCATTGGCCTACAATTTTAAAAGATTGTATAGATTTTTCCAAAGGATGCCAAGAGTGCTAGATTCATGCAGGAATTCAGCACGCTCCTGCAAGTGAACTACATTCAATTGTCAAGCCATGGCCCTTTAGAGGTTGGGAATTGGATTTGGTTGGCGAAATTAGACCATAATCTTCAAAGAATCAGAAATACATTTTAGTGGGAATATATTATTTCAAAAATTGGATAGAAGAAATACCTTTGGTGAATGTTAATCAAGAAAGCATCATCGAATTCATCCAGAGGCATATTGTTTATAAATTTGGAATCCCAGAAACCATTACAACATATCAAGGATAAGTATTTACTGGTCGAAAGATGCAGGAGTTTGCTAAAGATATGGGTTTCATATTACTAACATCTACGCCTTATTATGCACAAGCAAATGGAAAATTCGAAGCAACTAATAAGGTAATCATTAGGCTAATCAAGAGGCATGTGGGCAGAAAGCCAAATAATTGGCACAAAAACTTAGATCAAGTCTTATGGGCTTGCCGAACATCCCCCAAAGAGGCAAAAAACACAAAACCATTTTGTCTAACATTTGGACATGTTGCAGTTTTGCCAGTGGAGATTTACTTACAGTCAATCAGAATCCAAAGGAAAAACGAAATTCCCACAAATCTCTATTGGGAGATGATGATGAATGAATTGGTGGATTTGGATGAAGAAAGGTTACATGCTTTGGAATTTCTAAGAAGACAAAAAGAAAGAGTAGCCAGAGCATATAATAAGAGAGTTAAGGGTAAAGTCTTCTCAAATGATGATTTGGTTTGGAAGGTGATTTTGCCAATGGATCGAAAGAATAAATTATTAGTAAAATGGTCCCCACATTGGGAAGGCCCCTTTCGAATCATTCAAACATTCACTAACAATGCCTACGAAATCGAAGAATTGGCAGAAGATCGAAGAGTCTTGAAAATTAACGGTAAGTATTTAAAAAAATATAAACCTTTTCTTCAAGATTTAAAAATTAGACAGAGTAGTAAAGTAGTAAAACAACGAAGCCAACATGGTATAAAGTAAAAGGGTTCCAAAATGGCTCTGTCAAAATATTACAAAAGGGCTTTATGAAAAAGATAATGCATAATGGAGAAAAACATTCAAATACAAATTTCAAAAAGGCAAGTTATCCTTCATCTTGTCATACTTCGCCTTCAAGAATCCTATCCTACAGTCAATCGAAGCTTTGGTTGTGAGAAGAGCAGTGATCTCATCTTCTAAGCCTATAGCTTCATCAATAAATTGAATGCTTTGAGTCAACTCTTTATTAGCCTCGTTGTTGTTCATGGCTTTGAGAAATTTCTGACAGTTCTCTGCTTGAGAAATTTGTTTCTGCAACTCTTCGATTTGTTGCTTCCAGAGCATGATGGATTTAGCATTCTTATCATGTTCCTCTTGGGAAAGCTTGAGAGTTTCTTTGCATTTTTCAACTTTCTCTGATAATTCTAAGGCCTTGGACCACTTAGTCTCTTGAAGGGTTTGTTTTTCTATGATCTTCGAATCAACATCCATATCCCTGAGAAAATCTGCTTCCAGGTTGTTGATGAGATTGGTCATGTCGATCAAAAACCCAGCTGTTGTAGGGGGAATTAATCAGATAAATCCTGTTAATGAGCTTCCTCAAAGAGACGCCAGCAGTAGCATCCTCCTTCGCAAGTGCGAACAAGTCGACCCCAAATACTTTTTCCTTAATCTTTTGGAGAAGTGCTTCATTCGTTTCACCAGACGAAGTTCCACTTGAAGTAGTGGTTGGGCTGGGGAAAATACTTTGTGCAAGCGACTCTTTTCGAGCTTTGAAAAGTTTGATGTACTCCAGAGGCTTAGTCTTTTTAAGAAGCTCCATTTCTTCGAGTGAAGGAAGTGTATCTTCAGTAAGCATAGAAATGGACATTTGAGCCTGAGCCACTTCAGGATTGTCAATTTGATGTGGAATTTGTTGGGGTTGATCATTGTTATCATCATTTCCTTGCATTGTTGTATCATGTTTTGGTAGATCTTCCTTCTCAGCAAAAGTTTCGTTGGCTTCGCTCGTCAAATTCTCATCTTCATCAGAAACCCCTCTATTTGCTTTTGGGTAAGAATCAACAGAATGATTTTCTTCTGAGCTTGCATTATTAGGTTCTTGTTGGACATCAGTGTTCGCATAATCATAATCAAACTCCTTTGTCTTCGAATTTTGGGAGGAATGAGGTGAAGTTGGGACTTATTGCTGAAGATCTTGCATGTGAACGTCAGTAGTGAAACCTTTATTGGAATCCTTCGCTGAGGAAGGATGGATTGTTGGAGTGCTGCTGCTATGAAGTACTTCGTAGTGAATTGGAGATTCAGTAACTTGAAGTTATTTGATCCTTCAAAGTGAAGTGTTAGTCACCAATGAGAAGATTTAAAGGAAATTTAAGGCTTCCTTTAGGGGAAGATTATTACCTTTGCTCCCTTCGTCCCAGGGCTCGAATTGTCACTTTCGATTTGCTCCAAGATATGGGCCACATTCAAGGCCAAACTTTCTTTCTTTTTCTTTGGTCTGGGGGGAAGGTTTTCGACTGTACGAGTTCCCCGTGAAGGAGAACCTGCACTAGAATTCTTCGACTTCTTTTTCTTCTTAAGCTTATTTGCAGTGTATTTGGAAGACGCTGCATCAGCCTTTTCTGTAGCAGTGGTCGAATAACCATTGGTATGTTTTCTTTTCTTGGGAGTGAGAGGTGGCTTCCCACTATCCTGCAACAAAGTAAAATGTAAACAAGTGTTGCACCTCAAAATTTGCCCTCCCATTTTTACTCCAAACATGCTCCTAGAGATCCTCAATTGCTCAAGATTGACCAAGAATTGACCAGGCAAATTCTCCTTCTAAGCAATGAACCTCTAACTAGGGTTTCACTTCTCATCAAGATGTGTGAGCTCCAAAGGTCTCAAATGTTTCCCATTGTCCTAATATTCCTTAAAGATTGTCCATGACAAATTTCATGCCTTCCACTACAAGTTTGCTCATTCAATTGCTCAAATGCTTGAAAATCAACTTTGCTAGGTCAAAAGTCAACTATGGCCCATGTACAGTCAGACTTCAAGATTTTTGGTCAACATAAACATTTTGAAGTGTTATCCATCATTTTATCAAGGGTTTATCACGATTCTTCAAGAAATGTCCCTAATTCATCAAAAGTAAAAAATGGCTAAATTAGGATTTTTATAGGAAAAGTCAACTGAATTTTAACTAGGCATAACTTTCACACACTTCATCTATTTTCCCCCAACCAAAGATCATATTGAAGAGAATCTCATTCCCTACAACTTCTTCATCCCTCAAGTCCAAGAAATGAACCATTTGAAATATACAAGCTCAGACATTACAAGTCATTTTTAGAAAGTCAACAAAAGCCACTTTTTGTCAAGACCTTTTACATCAAGATAACATATTCAAATGGAAAATTGATCAAAAGAGGGATTGAAGTAGACATCTCGGGCTTTCCAAAAAGACAAAGATAATCATCATGAGATAAACATTGAGCGAGTTATGGCTTGCCCAAGTTGGGAAATTTTGGAGAATTTCAAGAAATGTGCATTGAGCAAATTTGAACTTTTAGGGCAATGACATAACTTTTTGGACTTCAAAAACTTTCATGACCTCATGAAGAGCCCCTAATCTCATTTTTACCATGCCTTACATTTATTTACTTATTTTGTACATATTTATTTTAATTTATTTCAGATAAATATAAAATAAAATGTATAAAATAATTAGAGGTGGGTCTTGGCATTTGGGCTGGTGTTTTGGCTTGCCTTAAAGCCCAAGAATTCATGCAAAATGTCCAGGTACATTGCGAATTTGAAAAAAGACAAGATTCCACATCTTTGGCCAACTTTCAAAATGACATTCAAGGCTTTGATAACACATGTTTAAGGCTTTCTAAACATTTGCTCTCTTGTTTCCTCCATCTCCACTATATAAGCAACACACTAGGAAGCATTAGACACACATATACAACCTAGAAAGAGCTCTCCAAAATTCAATTTTTTTTGTCAAAGTTGTCAAATTCGTATCTCCGTTCCCAGGATTTTGCAGACCAAACCAAGTGCCCTATCATCATCCCTAGACTCCCAGGGTTCGTCCTCAAGCATCCTTTGAACCAAAACATGCCCAAAATCCGTACTTCCAAGTGCACCATTTGGTAAAATTTTGGTGGAACTCAAACTCTTTGTTTATGCAGTGTAAATCGATTATGGATACGTATACATGTTCATACTAATGCTTATGATTGTTTAACACCCTTACATGCGAGGTTTGACGTGAGAATGGAGCTTTTCCATTGTTAGGGAAAAGCTCAGACGAGTCTTGTTCTTAGTGATACAGAGGTTTTCAGGAAAATCTAAGGCCAAATTTGAAATCAGCGCGTGATTTTATGAAGGATAGGGTTCTTATTTTTTCTTTAGCTTGCTTGTTTTGCAGGATTGAATTTTGAATCGGCCAGAGATGGTGACTGGAGTTTTGGCTCCGGCACCATTGACTTGTTGACTCCGGCGCAATATGTGTTTCTCTCCCATTCGTCAGTTCCAATCAGCACGCGCGTTGTTTGAATTTCAAATATTAGCGTTAGCTTTCTAATATATAATTTTTGTTTTATCTATATACACGAATGAAGAGTTAGCACATATGGCAAAGTAAAGAATGTGAAAAGGAGAAGACGTGGGTTTGAGTCCCAGGTTCAACATTTTCTTATTTTCCTAACATTTTCATGTAGATCCAGTTCTCCTCATGGCATATTAGTCATGATACACCATCAGCCTAAGCCATCGGATGTACATCTGATCTGGATCAGTGCACCCAACGTGCAGGTTCACCTTGCAATCTCCAGGCGCGTCCTCACTGGATCTGAGGACAAGCTTGGACTCTATTCAACTTGGGCCCAACGGATTCAACATTACACCCCCCCTATTTCTTTCAACACCAATGCCCATTTTGCAATTATATTTGTTTTTATTTATTTTTTGTTTTTTTTTTGTTTTCTTTGTCATTTATTTAATTCAACATAAAAATAAAAAAATCACAAAAAAACTTAGGACTAATTTCTCTTTAATTAAATAATTAATTTCTTTAATTGATTAATTAATTAAACTTTAACTTTTTCTTAATCTAAATTAAATTAGAATTTAGTATCTAATTTAGTTTTTAATTATTTTTCTTTTCATAAAAGAAACATAGATCTTTTTCTTAAATTAATTTTATTTTCTAAATAGATTTTAGGACAATGTTAATTATTCTCTTAAATAAAAAACAACAACAAAAAAAGGAATTTTTACTTACTAAGTTTTTAGACGTACTTTCAATTTTCGTGCGTTATTTATTTTCTGCATTTTTTACATTATTGTAACTGTATATTGGTATGTAATAGTTAATAAGACTTTTTACCGCTTTCTTTATTTTTCTTCCCCCAAATTTTTGTACATTGTAAATATCCCCCTCCCCGAAGCCATGTAATAGCGTAGGGTTTATTTTCGTACTTTACATTCTTCTGTACATATTAACTGTTAGTAATTAGGCATGTATGACAAGATTGAAAAACAAAGCGTTAGCAAACCCAATGATGCAAGATAAATAACTGAATTAAATACAATTTTCACATACGCACCTCTAGGGTATCCCACTTCGGTTGCCTTCGGAAGACGGTCACAATTCTCAAAACGTGAGAAGTTTTAGTGGCTGTCCTCTAGTTTGAAAGATCACAAGTCCCTCGATGACTCTCTCGACGTTGCATCGGTTAAAAGTGATCTTAGAACTTTAGGCCAATTACTAAAATTCCTTGCCAAGTTGCCTTCGTGGTCGTATCATCCCTTCGATGTCCCTCAAACATCCAACGATAGAGCTACTTACTCACCGATAGTAGGATAGCACTGTCTAAAGGATAGGAGGAAAAGAACCACCTTTTTGTATACAAGTAGATATCTATTAGATGCTTGCTCAAAACAAATTTGTACACTTACACAAATACTACTTTTCAAAAACATTCTTCAAAACACTTTGTATACTTTCTCCACTATCCCGAGAAACATTACAAAGTTCTCCATACTAAGGCATTTTCAAAACATTTTCAAATACACAAAGCACAAAGGTATTTCAAAATGAGAAAACCTCAAAGAGCCCGTAGATAACTCCAGACGGAAAGGGTGCTAACACCTTCATTTTCCGTAATCTACCCCCTTACTCCGAAAATTATCGAAAAGGTCTTTTTCTGCTCTTTTCACCCTTTCCTTAATTTGGATAAAATAAAAGTCAGTGGCAACTCTTGCTTACCGCAACATTTGCAAACACAAACGCAAAACCAGTATTAACAGTCGGTTCTACCACCGTATGACAACAAGTAAGTTACATAATTCGAAAGATAAAACAGATAAAAGAGTAACAAAATTTACCTTGTTTACTTTGAGTGTTTCTTTAGCTTCCTCAGAGGCATTGGTTGTCGAAGTTTGAGGTTGTGGGGTTACATTTGCAGAACCAATAGACGTGGTAGACTTCACCGTCTTGGTGTGTTTTCTTTCGACAGCTGTAAAATAAATGTATGGTTAGAATCATTTCGAGAAGAGAGAAATGTATTTGGAGTAGCCAAGGAGTCCTTGGTTTCCACACCTTCACTTTCTGAAGTGTCCATTATCACATGTTTTAAATCCAAGTGAAGGAAGCATTTTAAACTGTACAAAGTGTGCTTGGTCGTAACCACTCGTTTTTCGAGTTTTAGAGCATCTTGTTTCATGACTTTGAAATCCCCCATCACGCTTAACCAGTTAGGATAAGGTGGATACCAAGCCAAAGAGAAGTGAGCTGTAGGCAATCTGGGGAGTTTTGGAGGCTCTAATTGAAAATCCAAGTCATATCGATCCTCAGGTTTGACACATGAAGGTATACTCAAACGTGGGAGTTTTTTTGTAAACTTTTCCTTTAAAATCAAAGATGCATCTCGAATGGTTTGACCAAGATCAGTATGCTTGTAGACAATTTCAAAGTACTTTTGGAATGCCTGGATCTCCTTGATGTTTTGATGCGTACCTTTCTTCGTCTTGTCCTATACAGAGGCAAAAGCTTTGGTTATATGAGTATTGAAGTCAATGACACCAATCATATTGGAGACATAATATTCTTGACACCAGCTTTCAAAGTCTTGAGTATAGAAAGTCGAAGGTTTGAATGGGACAAGATTAAGATGGAGGGAGCCTGTGAATTTGCTTTTAATTTTCTTCGCTTCGACAGTTGTGAAATTAATTCCTCTATGACAGATGCCACTTTTGTGGTTGTACAATGGTTCAGGAAGGATTTGGCAGAGTCCAAATTGTCTTGCGACAAAATTGGGTTGGTAAGTAAGTAAAATATTGAGTTTTCTTAGGCATAATTCTGGTAACAAGAAGTCTAGGGATCAGGGGAAAGCTTCCCAAATCTGGAGGGATTCTATTTGTTGTTCAGTCGAAAGGCCAGTGAGAAGTCTAGTGAACCATTTTGGGCCATGGGTTCTTTGAGAAAATGGTGCCATTGAAGGGGTAAATTTGTACCTCTTCACAAACATCATCAGGTGCCTAGTGAAGCACTCTTGCAAGTTTTTCCCTCCATCATCCGGGGTTAAACGAACTAGTCTAGTCCGTTCAAAAATCTTGTTCTAGATTTTAGGGTCAGGTTCATCAATTGGGTTGTATTCGAAAGGGAAGATTCGAAGGTGGCATTGAGCCACAACTGAAGTAGCCAATACGGGCTATCCAGTAAAATGTTGGTTTTTGGTTCAAAGTTTTTTAATTTTGTGGAAGCCTCCCCAAGGCTCTCATACAGTCCAGCAAGAATTAGTTTGCTCAAGCAAACATCTCGACCAACATGGAGTTGGTTTGCGAGGGTCAAAAATCTTCTGGCGACTTGCAGAGATTTGCAGTAGAAGACACATCGAGAAAGCCATAAATCAAGAAAATCTATGTGTTCATGATTACCAACTTTGTCTGTTGATCCCAAGTAGTGATCAATGTAATTGTTGTAAGTGGGAGAAACATTGCTGAATTCGATGGAGTCATCAGCATCCAAGGTAGGGTCGAAAGTCTCTCCTGTGGGTCGAACGCCCGTGATTACAGCAACATCGAAGAGCGTTGGAGTTAACATTCTACAGGGTAGGTGAAAGGTGTTATAAGTACTATCCCAGAAGTACATGGAAGATGTTAGCATTAGCTGACAGTATTCAGGGCCAAACTTCAATAGATGAATCAAGTCAAAGATTCCCAGGTTTTTCCGTGTTTTCGATTTCACTTTCTCTATCTTTGCTAACCATCCAAGGTACTTATTGTCCTCTTTTGATGGATCTGACCTAAAAGGTCTCAGAACTTCTATGACGAAGTCTAGCTTAAAGGAAGGTTCATTTTGTTCTTTACCCTCTTGAGGAGTATTTTCCTGGGGAATTGTTTCGTCTTCTACCCTAGTGTTTCAGCAGATTTCTTACTAACCATAGGTTTAATAGCTATGGGTCTAGTCAAGTGGTAAGCAGGAAAATATATCTTGAGTTTTGATATATATGATACATTGAGTATAGGACCCATATATCCTAAGGTATCAGAAGCAAGAGTGAAGGGAATCATTACCTAGAAGCGTAGATGGCAATTTGTTCATTCCTCAGAGATGGTGTGGGAACAAATTCTTGATTTCCAATCATGATGGGTGTTTCTACTTTGATTAAAGGGTAGTAAGTAACATCGTCTTTGTTTTGTGTACTCTTTCCAAACTTTGATTTCTTCTGGGACGCCATTTATCGTGTTTTGAAGAAGAAGAAGAAGAAGTTGCAGAAAAGTTTGTTGAACTTTGGAAGAAGAAGGGAGAGCTTTTGATTTGAAAAAGTGCAGAAAAGAGAAAAATAAAATGAATGGTGTTAATTTATATGAAGGGGAATTGAACCGTTTTGATGGAAAGAGGGAAGTTGAACTTTTTGAGTAGTGGGACACGTGTAAGGTGATCCTTTGCTTGATGAACGTTTTCTGTAAGTTCCAAAGTTCAGACTATTCATCATAGCTAATGATGAGATTTATAGATACCCATACTGCGATTAAACGTTTGGGAATCAAAATTCATTATGATAATGACGCCATAATAGTTGAAATAGTTGATGAGTTGTTCAGAAGGTTGAAATTTGAGGAGATTACAAAAAATATGCATTTCTGGTTTCAAAATGAATATTTCTTGGGGGCAATTTGTTGGCTGGAAATTTTGACTAAGGAGAAATTGAGCTGGGTCAATGGTCTGAATATACTTAGAGATTTGTTTGGCTATTTTGTTTGTTAAAAACCATGAAGATTCGAATTCTAATTTCGTTAAGAGATTGATGGATAATTTATAATTCGAATTGTGAAATAAAGTTATTATTCGAAACATGGTTTAAGACTTTATACTTTGACCGTTATCAGATTTTATTGGTTTTGGCGCTCAAGACGGATAGCGAAGAGTTTGAATTCGAATATTCATTCTTATCCAGAAGGACGCATGGAATCTCTTGGATTGTCGAAGACATGCCAGCGGAAATGTGGCATTAGTTTGTTAGGAGACCGTTAGGGTCGAATTTCTATAAATTGTAGCTTTTGTGTTTCGATTTAGTGTGTTCACATCTTTGTACAAAATACTCAAAGTACCAGTGTTCAAGAAAAGAGTTAATGAGAATGTACGTATGATGCACCATATTTTATATTCAATTTCATTTACATTCAATGAAGTTTCTTTACGTTATTTACGTTCTATACAATTCTCAGTCTAGACTAGTTTATATTTCATCACTTTTATAAAGAAGTTTCACTTCGACGTGCGAAGTGATTCCTTTTATTTAAAGAGATTATCATCAAAACATGCTTTCTAAATAATTGAACACAATAGTCCTGAGATCAATCTGATCGATCTTGTAAGTAACTGAATCTGTTAAAGGATTTAGAGGATTAGCGGTTGTTTACTAATTTCCAGAGTAAATACTCACCTCATCAATCGAATTCCATCTCGGGTGTTACAATATGAAATTCATGTACAACTATTACAAAACAATTTTCCTACATCTCGTATTATTACAGATCTTCCCTTTAAAGTTTTTGGTTGTCTCTGTTATGTTTACATCCCCAATATTTTTCGTTCTAAGTTGGATCCTAAAGCCGAAAAATGTGTTTTTCTTGGCTATGCTTCCAGTAAAAAGGGATACAAATGTTTTAACCCAGCTACAAAGAATTTTTTTGAAAGCATTGATGTTCACTTTGTTGAAAATAAACCTTTTTAAAAAAAATTCTCTTCAGGGGGAAAGTCAATATAATAATAAAGAAGATAATTTTGGGAAACTTTTCCTTCTCTAGATGATATTGTGACTACAAATCACCCAAGTGCTAAGATAATAGAATCTGAAACAGGGGAAGAAACACTGATTAAGGATGATATTCTGAACTTAAAGTGTATGTTCGGAAAAAAATTCCATATTGGTGGTGCAAACCCTATTGTCTCTCTAGTAGAAATCTAATCTGATTTACCAAGTGAAGGTCCTACATATAATCTGTCCTCTAGTTCTTCATTTGGTAATCCTTCTTACTCATCCAATGATTTATCTGATTTGTCTTTTCCTGATATTAATCTTCCAATTTCTGTGAGGAAAAATATTCCTAACCTCAATGTCCCAATTACTGAGAGGAAAGGTTCTCGTATATGCACTAAACATCTTATGTCTAATTACTTGTCATATGATAAACTATAACACACCCACAAGGCATATGTGTATAGGATTTTTAATTTGTTTGTGCCCAGAACTATTCAGGAAGCATTAAGTGATCCGAATTGGAAATTAGCGGTGAAAGAAGAGATGGATGCTCTAAACAAAAATAATACTTGGAGTATCACTGATCTACCACAAGATAAAAAGGAAATAAGGTGTAAGTGGGTCTTTACAGTGAAATTCAAGGTTGATGGAAGTGTGGAAAGATACAAAGCGAGATTAGTAGCAAAAGGATTTACTCAAGCTCATGGTATTGATTACCAAGAGACTTTTGCCCCTATTGCTAAGATCAATTCTACCAGAACTCTTCTTTCTCTTACAATAAATTTCAACTGGACACTATATCAACATGGTGTTAAAAATGCCTTATTAAATGGTGAATTACATGAAGTATATATAAGTTTACCTCTAGGATTTGAAAAAATTCTTGTAAGAAACAAAGTCTGCAGATTGAAAAAATCCTTATATGGATTAAAACAATCACTAAGGGCCTGGTTTGAGAGATTTGGAAGTGTTGTTAAGAGACATGGCTTCACCCAAAGTCAAGAAGATCACACTTTGTTCTTTAAACACTCATGTGAAGGTAAAATTGATATCTTAATAGTGTATGTTGATAATATTATTATTACAAGAGATGACGTCAAAGCAATTAGTGATCTGAAGAGAAGACTTGAGGCTGAGTTTGATATCAAGGATCTTGGAAAGTTAAAATACTTTCTTAGGATGGAGTTTGCAAGATCCAAAGAAGGAATTTTTCTCAACCGGCGCAAGTATATACTCGATTTACTCGCAGAAACAGCGATGACAGGGTGTAAAGCAGTAGAAACACCAATGGATCCCAATGTTAAACTAAAATCAGTTGTTGAAGATGAAATAGTAGATAGAGAATGCTATCAATGATTGGCTGGAAGAATAATTTATTTGTCACATACAAGACCATATATAGCCTTTGCAGTGAGTGTAATAAGCCAATTTGTGCATGCACCAGGGGCAGCTCATTTTGAAGCTGTTTTCAGAATATTATGATATTTGAAAGGTACTCTAGGAAAGGCGCTGGTATTCAAAAATAGAGGGCGTATACAGATTGAAGCCTATACAAATTTTTATTGGGCAGGTAATATAAATGATAGAAGGTCTACCTTAGGATATTGTACTTTTGTAGGTGGAAACCTCATTACATGGAGGAGAAAAAACCAAAATGTTGTAGTTAGGAGCAGTGCAGAAGCTGAATTCCGATATGTGGCCCATGGTTTTTGTGAAGTATTATGGATCAAAAAATTCATGAAAAAATTGAAGTTTTTTGGCCCAACTCCAATTAAAGTTTACTGCGATAATAAGGCTGCTATTTCTATTGCCTATAATCCCGTCCTATACGACAGAACGAAGCTTGTTGAAGTGGACAAGTATTTCATCAAAGAAAAAATGACAGCGGTGATATTTGTATGTCCTAATATCCACCAAAAGTCAAATAGCAGATGTTCTCACAAAGAATCTTCCAAAGAGACTGTTCGATAACATGGTGTGCAAGCTTCCTATGAATGATATATTCATGCTAGCTTGAGGGAGAGTGTTGAATATTAACACATTATGGCTGGATATAAATTGTAATTAATAGTAATTAACGATATTATTTATTCTTACCTTATTTAGGATTGACATTTATAAGGAGAATAATTACCCTTATTTTCTAGTGTAATTCATGTTTTATAAATACCTCATATGTATTGTGTTACAAAATAAATGAAATAAAAAAGCATATTTCTATAAAAAAAATAATAATTGTGATCACATATGTTGTGAGAGCATTAAAATTGAAGGTAAGCTTGAGTAAGTTCTTCATACCATTCGCTTAGGGCTTATTTAATACCATGGAGAGACTTATTAGCTTTCACACAAGTGTTTGGTCCTTAAAAATGAAACCAGGTACTTGAGACATATACAATTCCTCTTGTAGAGTGCCATTAAGAAATGAATTATTAATGTCCACATGTTGAAGTTCCCATTTGTAAGTGAGGGACAATTTGAGGATAACTCTAATTGTAGTTGGCTTGACCACTCTAGATAAATACTCGTTGGAATCAAAGCCATATTTTTGGTGGTTAGCCTTTGGTTACTAAACTTTCTTTGTATTTGTTTACTCTCCCTTTAGGATTTTCTTTGATGTTGAACACCTACTTGCAGCTAACTGGTTTTCTGTGAGGTGGTAGGATGGTAAGTGTCCATATTTGGTTGGCTAGCAGAGCATCATATTCAGCCTGCATAGCTTGAAGCCACTCGTGTTGAGATAGATCTTATTTAACATGATAGTGTCCCGCTAACGCACCTCAATATTAATTGGTTCATTGTTTAACATATTGATTGGTTCAACATGAGAGAGATGAGATTTTGGTTTTAAGTGGCCTATTTAGGCCCTAGTAAGAATGTGATGGTCATTTTACAACAAATATCCATGTGGCACACTGTTATGAATTGAAGGATAAATGGACAAATCAGACTAACTATCTATGTTGTGTTAATTTGTGATCTTTGGAGATTGAGTATACTGCCTAGCTTTTCTAGGTGGTTCATTGTTTGAGGACAGCTAATAGAGTCAGAACTCTACAAACAAGGTGATAATGTCATTTTTAGCTTGAAAAAGAGGAGAAAATGGATAGCTTTGCTCATTGAAGACTACATGTTTTGAGATAAATAGTTTACCTTACTTACTTAGACACTTGAACCCTTTACGGCGAGAGGAAACCCCTAGGAAGACACATTATATGCTTCTAAGTTTGATTTTAGGATGATTATAGGGTCTTGTAAGAGGTAAGTAAGAAGGAGCATCCAAACACTTTAATAGATTTGTAGAAACTTATGGTGCATGGCATGAAAGGAAAATGTGATTTATGAAGTGGAAGTTGGTAGTTTATTATGATATGGATAGAGGTAGCAAAGCTACGGTCCTAAAATGTTAAAGTTATTGATGCCTAGCCTAGGATAGTAAGGTTAAGCCCATATTAACAATATGTTTGAATTTTTCTTCAATTGTGTCATTTTGGTTGGAAGTATTGGGACAAGTCAATCTAAGAAAAATGCCTAATCAGTTAGGTATTTTATGAAGGGTTTTAATTCGCCTACATAATCAGGTTGAATGGCCTTGATAATGGTGTTGAACTAAGTTTTGACAAAGGGATCGATTTGTTTAAAGGTATTAAGATCTTCTGTTTTTTTCTTCAAAAAGTATATTCATGTGTACCTAGTATAGACATCTACAAATACAATATAGCAGTAATAGCCACAAATAGATGGATAAGGTTAGAGGCCATATAGATCAGTATGAACAACATTCAAAACATTATTATAGACAGTAGAATATAAAGGAAGAGTAATTCTAGAGATAATAGTTATTTTGTCCCCTGCCATATAGGCGAGGTTTGAAAAAATCCTCTGTAAAAAAAATTTGAATTCCCTCCCTAATATATTTTGATTTTGTTGTTTTAGTCTCTTCCTACATCCAGTCAGCAGAATCTTCATTATTTTAATATTTTTTAATTTTTTTAATATTCCCTCATCATAAGTGGCTTACGTGGCATGGAAAATTATTAAGTACGTAGTAAAAAAACATATTAAGGTTTAGTGAATCCTTAATTCCAAGCATCTTCTTCCTAATCATCTAATTTCCAATCTGAAAATGAACCAAGGTTAAATAACCCTAATCCTCTTCTTCCTCTTCCACAACGACAACACTATCTTCTTCTTTCTTCAAGCATCACCGACTCAGCTTCTACCTAAACAGTCCTGTTTTTTCTTGTTGAGTTGTTGATCTTGTAGCAGTAGAAATGTTGAGACTAAGCCATTGAATTGACTTGACTCACACAGATCAAATTAAAAATCGTTACCGCGCTTTATTGTTTCCAAAGGAATGGGAAAAGAGTGAATAACCCAAAAGAGGGGAAGAGAATCTAAGTACGGGGGTTGATTATATAAAGGGAAGGTATTAGCATCCTAAACATCTACGGTACTCCGCAGGAACCACTTTGTAAATTTATGTATTTTTGCTATAAATGTTATATACAAAAATAGATTGTGGGGGTGAGAAAAGAAATATTTTTTATAATTTTTTACATCCGCCGTGGTTGCGAACCTTTAGTGCCTACGTACCACCTTCCGTGCAATAGGGGATCAGGGTACTCGTAGTTCACCTTTAAAAATTTTAAAACATAAGTGTGTTGGTTAATTTGCGTCATCTCAAAGTGGGGGATATAGCTTAGATTTTAAAATCAACAAAGTCTCGCTCAACACCCAAGTGGAAAATATCTCACTTCACTACATATTGTAACACGGTGGGAGAACTGACTTGGATGTTTTGCGTTTGATCGCAATTGTTGCGGATAACAAGAGTCGCCACCAACTTTTCTTTTATCCAATAAGGAAAGATTGAAAAGAACAGGAAAGACCTTTCGAGATTATTTCTTGAGTTCGGGGGGTAGGTTATGAAAAGGGAAGGTATTAGCACCCTTTTCATCCGTAGTTATCTACGGGCTCTTAGTTGCTTGCTAGATCACTTATTTTTGTTTGAAAATGTGCTTGTGGTGTGTTTTTTGAAAGTATTTTGAAAAACGTCTTTGTAATGGTTCTCGTTTCTATAAGAACGCGTACAAAGTGATGGTTTTGAAAATAGTTCAAAGAGGTGTTTGTGGAATGTGTTTTTAAAAATGATTTTGAAAAAACGTTTTTATAATGGTTCTCATTTCTATAAGAACGCGTACAAAGTGCTTTGTCTTTTGAAAATGTTTCAAATGAAAGTGTTGGTGTATAAAATGTTTTTGTTGTGAGCAAACGAACGACTAGGAGCATCCTACCTACTCAAAAGGTCTTAATATTCTTTTCTTTCTCCTTTTGATGTTGCTATCTTACCATTGATTTGGTAAGAAGCCCCATCATTGGATGTGAAGGGACGGGCGTGAGACGTTTGTATAGTCATAGAAGGCAACCTATGGGACGTTTTAGCAATTTTGTTTAGGGATTAGATCGTTTACCGAAGGCAGCATTGAGGGTCATCGAGGGACTACGATCTTTTATCGAGGGTCTTTGCTAAAATGCCCATATTCGAGGGACATCACTATTTTTCTGACGCAACAATTGAGATTACCCTAGAGGTGCATGTGTGTCAATAGTGTGCTTGATTGCATGCATTTTGTATTTTGAATTTTAGGTTATCTCCTTGTTATTTTTATCTTGCCATACATTCTAGTTACTAAAATTTACATAAAAGCAATAAAAAAATGCAAAAAGTAAATCCTACAGTATTACAACCATATTGAAATAGCAAGAAAATATAAAGACAAAATAAAAATAAAAATAAGAAAAATGAGCTCTTTCGATTCAGGCAGAAGCATCCTTCGATTCTGCACTTTTTGACCTCTTTCAATTTGGCCCTAGAGTCAGCAAGGTTCTGTCCTTCGACTGGGAGTTGGAAGTCGGCAAGATTCTGTCCTTCGACTGGGAGTTGGAAGTCGGCAAGATTCTGTCCTTCGACTGGGAGTTGGAAGTCAGCAAGGCCACCTTTCTGGTTACTTCCTTCGTTTGAGGCCTGGAGTCAGCGTGAGGTGCATTCTTTACCACAGGTTCCTTGCTGACTCCTTTGACTGTAAGTATGTTAGGCCCTCAGGTTGAGATTCGAAAGGCTTGAGCATTTAGCCTATCGAAAGGTACAATAAACCTGTCTTAAGTTCTTAAAATGAAACATTCAAGTGTAATTACATGCCAAGGGTTAGCAAAAAAATTATTGGGTCTCAAAGTCCAAAGCCTAACTAGTCAGAGTTGAGATTTTCAATGTATGGGTGTTTATAGTGATTTCTAGTAAACAACCGCTAGTCTTCCAATTTACTAATTTATTATTGGTTACTTGCAGGATCGACTAGATTGATCCTAGAACACATGTGTCATAACTTAGTTTTATGTTCATATCTGTTATATTGATAGACTTATATTGTATGTTAAGTTTGAAGACGAGATTCTTAGGAAAGATTTCTAAAATAGTCTATAGAAATAAACTAAATGAATGTAGGCAGGAAAGGCTTCGATTTAAACTTGGGCTTGAATGTAAAGATAATTCTAAAATGGCTTGAATGTGAAGATAAGTGTTTGACTCAAAGGATAAAGTAAAAGTAAATCGAGGGATTTAAGGGTAAAAATACTGTCTAACGAAATGACTGTGTTTAAAGGCAAGTAAAACAAAGGAAATG
Source organism: Vicia faba (assembly GCA_948472305.1). Taxonomy (NCBI): domain Eukaryota; kingdom Viridiplantae; phylum Streptophyta; class Magnoliopsida; order Fabales; family Fabaceae; genus Vicia; species Vicia faba. The sequence continues at coordinate 1,164,118,452 of OX451735.1, read as the reverse complement.
CAAGGAAATCAAAGTATTTAAAGATAGAAATGTTGTAATCCAAAAGGCAATCGAATGATTTAAAGGTGAATTAAATATAACAAGACTTGTATTGAAATTGTAAAAAAGTAATGATGTTCAAGACGTACATTGTATCTTCTGACTCGTTTTCCTTAATTCGCGGAAGTAATGAGTATTTTGAGATATTTTAGTACATAAAAGTGAACATCCTTAAATCTAACATAAGAACACATATTTATAGTGTTTCGACCCTAACGACCTTATTCTAAAATCACGCCACGTTCGAAGCATGCAGGCTTCCTATGCTTGCTGACTTCCACGCGTCTTCTAGAATGGCGCTCTTTATTTGAAATTCGAAATTTGTACCAATCAAAGCATCTTGCGAAATCTGTACCAATCAAAGCATCTTGCTTCTTCGTTGCTTTCGAAATAACCCAATTACTTGGACCGTTTCCAACTTCTGGCACCCTTACATAAAGGAGCTCTTTTGTAATTCGAACACCAAAAAAGTCCAAATCGAAATCTGCTGGAAATTGAATAATCCTTCAACAAAATGACTCCATATCTCCTACCAATATCCAATATTGATATTAAACTCCTTAGGTACTTTATTCGAAATATTATTTTGATAGTGGTTTCCTCCTTATTCGAAATAGCCAGCTAACAAATTATCCCCCAAGAACATGTATTTCGACAGATATAAAGAAATACTTGTTTTTTGACTCATCTGGGCTATTTCGAGAGTATAAAAAACTCATGCATTATCCTGCAGTGATTCTAACCTCTTGCAAGCATGGTTTATACCTTTTTAAGTATTTCCCATTTACCCTCAAGATTCTTCTATCTTCTGCTAATTCTTCGATTTCATAAGCATTATTCGAAAATGTTTTCTATACTCGAATGGGACCCTCCCAATGGGGTGACCATTTACCTAATAATCTGTTCTTTTTATCCATGGGTAATATAACCTTCCATACCAGGTCATTGGTTGAGAACAACTTACTTTTAACTCTTTTGCTGTATGCTCTGGCTACTCTTTCTTTCTGTCTTCTCATAACTTCTAAAGCATGTAGCCTATCTTCATCCACGTCCACTAATTCATTCATCATCATCTCCCAATATTGATCAGTTGGTATTTCATTTTGTCTTTGAATTCTTACTGATTGTAAGTGTATTTCGACTGGCAACACTGCGTCATGTCCAAAGGTAAGTCGAAATGGAGTAGTATTTGTTGCTTCTTTAGGAGATGTTCGACATGCCCACAAAGCTTGGTCCAAAGTTTTGTGCCAATTTCTTGGCTTTCGTCCTACATGTTTCTTTATCAACCCTATAATGAATTTATTGGCTGCTTCTACTTGTCCATTAGCTTGAGCATAGTAAGGAGTTGACGTGAGTAATTTAAATCCCATTTCTTTTGCAAACTCTTGCATTTTTCGCCCTGTGAAAACTGAACCTTGATCTGTTGTAATACTTTCTGGTATTCTGAATCTGTAAATTATTTTCCTCTGGATAAATTCTATAATGACCTCTTGATCAACTTTTACTAGAGGAATTGCTTCGACCCATTTTGTAAAATAATCTATACCCACAAGGATATATTTCTGTCCTTTGGATGATGCTGGTAGAATTTCACCAATTAGATCTAATGCCCATCCTCTAAAAGGCCAAGGCTTAACAATTGAATGCAACTCACTTGCAGGAGCATGTTGAATACCTGCATGAACTTGGCATTGTTCGCAACCTTTAGCAAATTCTATGCAGTCTTTGAGCATAGTGGGCTAATACATTCCATATCGAAACAACAACCATTTCATTTTGTGACCCGCTTGATGTGCCCTACATGCCCCACTGTGCACACTGGATACTGCTAAATATGCTTCATTTTCTCCTAAACACTTGAGTAATATACCTTCTGGGGTTTTCTTGAAAAATTCATTTCCTATTAGGACATAAGACAATGCCCTATATTTGGTCTTTTTCTCTGTACTTACTGAAGGTTCTTTCAGGTAATTTACTATGGGACTTCTCCAATCTGTATCTGCCAAAGTATCAATATTTAGAACTTCGAATTCTTTCTGATCTGCATAACCCAGTTTCGAAGTTTCCAAGTCTAATGGTGATAATTTGGTAGCCAAGATTCTGCCTCTTGTTTCTATTAGATATTGGAGTTTTTCTCTAGATATCTTATATCCTGAAGCTATTTGAGCCAAGTCATTTGCCTCCTGATTATCAATTCTGGGAATATGTTTTATATCCACATATTCAAATTTTTTGAGTAATCTATTAGCAATAACGAAATACATAATCAAATTTTCCTTGATACATTTGTATTCTTTGGTTATCTGTTTGATGACCAGCTCTGAGTCTCCCTTAATTTCGACTCTGGTTGCCCCTAATTCTAGCAAACCTTCAAGTCCAACAATTAATGCTTCATACTCAGCTTCGTTGTTCGAACAAGGAGGGCCTTCTAACTTGTACTTGAATTTCGTTGGAATTCCCTCAGGAGAAATTATAAGGACTCCAACACCACTTCCATGTTTATGTGTTGACCCATCGAAGGATAATTTCCAAGGCTGGATCTCAGCATAATCCAACGCGAAGTCCTCACTCACAAAGTGATCCACTATGAAATCTGAAACTACTTGTCCTTTCATAGCTTTTAAAGGCTTGAAGGTCAAATTGTACTCAGTGAGTGCTAAGGCCCATTTGCCAATCCTGCTGTGCATGATTGGTTTCGAAAGCATATGTTTAATAACATCAAAGTGAGATGAAACATAGACATCAACGGGCTTAATATAATATTTAAGTTTTGTACAAGAGAAATATAGACAAAGGCATAGTTTTTCAATGCTACCATACTTAGCCTCTGCTTTATTCAGGACCCTACTAAGATAATAGATGGCTCTTTCGACGCCATCATCATTTTCTTGGGCCAACATACTACCTATAGTTACATTGGAGGCAGAGATGTACAACCTCATTGGTTTATCTTTCGAAGGGGTGCAAGTATAGGAGGATGCATCAAATAAGCTTTGATTTTCTCGAATGCCTCCTGATGCCGCGCAGTCCATTCAAAATTCCCTTGGTTGAAATAGAGCAGTGGAGATAAAGCTTGAGTTCGCCCACTCAAATTAGATATGAATCTCCTTAAAAAGTTGATTTTACCCAATAGACATTGCAACTCTTTCTTAGTTGAAGGAGGCTTCGTCTCCATAATAGCCCTCGTCTTGTTCAAGTTAATTTCGATCCCCTTCTTGTGGACCACAAAGCCTAGGAAATCCCCAACCTGAACAAAGAAAGCACATTTAAGAGGATTCATTTTTAAGCCATGTTTTCTCATTCTTTCGAATGACTGGCAAAGGTGAGCCAAATGATCCTCATCAGAAACAGATTTGACCACTATGTCATCTATATAAATCTGCATAAATGACTCAATGAAATCATGAAAAATAGTGTTCATTGCCCTCTGATATGTTGTCCCAACATTTTTTAGTCCAAAGGGCATAACTACCCATTCATAAGTGCCTAAAGCGCCTGGACATCTGAATGCAGTTTTGGGAACATCATCCTCAGCAATAAAAATCTGATTATACCCAGAGTATCCATCTAACATACTCAGGTATTCGAAACCCGCAACAGAATCAATCAGCATTTCTGCTATAGGCATGGAATATTCATCTTTTAGGGTGGCAGTGTTTAAATCCCTAAAATCTATGCAAATTCGTAAAGAGCCATTTTTCTTAATAACAAGTACAATGTTAGCCAGCCATTCTACGTACCTTGTGGTCCTGATAAATTTGCATCGAATGAGTCGTTCCACCTCTGCCTTTATTTTTGAGAGAATTTCTGGAGTGAATCGTCTAGGCATCTTTTTGATGGGCTTCTTGCCATCCTTGATTGGAAGCCTATGTTCTACCAATTCCCTCTTTAAACCAGGCATTTCATCATAGTCCCAGGCGAAGAAATCTTTATTTTGTTTGAGCATTTCGACCACTTTGCCTTTTAAATTGGGACTAAGTTTCGCACTAATGTATGTAATCCTTTTTTCAACACCATCCCCAATATCAACTTCCTCCAAAGGATCTTGGGCCAGCATCTTAGCGTTTGATGATTCTGGATCCTTTTCGAACCCCAAGGGCTCTTGATCATAAATGGCATCTAGTCTTTATTCCATCAGTTCAGAAGTTTGTCCATCACATGGTGAGGATGAATGGTTTCCTTCCGGAATTACTATTTCTTTTTTGTCTATGGCTTCGACAGCCATGTTTTGTATTTCGGCTTCAAGAGTCGTTCTTCATTTGTTCTCAGCCAAATAGGCCGAAATCTTTTGGTAGTAATTCGATTCAGTCATAATAACCCTCGTTTGCCCAGCCAGTTGGCCGTATCTTCGAAGTCTCTCCATCTTTTTCAGTCACCTGCCCATTCCACATGATTTCTCTATCCCATTGGAATCCATTGGGACGCAAGGTTAGGGAATAATAAACGTTCTTATTTGCCTCGAAATATTCCTCAGGTGGGTGACATGGCCCTATGTTGGCCATATTTCTGTCGAAATTTCTCTTATCCACATTGTTGATTTCTGCCATATAGTAGCTTTGATCTGCTTCTATATTTTCAACAATCCCATCATCTCTCCACAACGCCAGCCTTTGATGCATTGAAGAAGGTACAACTCCAACTCCATGGATCCATTCCCTACCGAGCAACAAATTGTAATTTACTTTTGCAGCAATGACCATAAACATTGTTGGCCTTGTGAGGGAACCAACTATCAGGTTAACTTGTATTACTCCCAAAGTCTGGCCAACCTTCCCTTCATAATTCGAAAGCACCATGTTGTGAGGTCTGACATCTGAATCCTGCATTCCTATTCGCTTCAGCATGAATTGGGGCATCAGATTGACAGCAGCTCCACCATCTACCAGAACCTTGTTCACACCATATTGTTCCACCTTTGCCCTGATGAATAAGGGTTTGAGATGGTTTTTCATTCCTTCGTCTGGCTTTTCGAAGAAAGCATTATGCTCTTCGACCGCTCCATTGTTCATCACATAATAGCATACTGGCCTATGTCTGGCCATTTCGTCCTCATCAGTCCCCTCATCAGCATAAACCTATGTTTCCTGATTGTACTCACAAGGCAGCACCGAAACTACATTGCAGTTTGCATTGAAGAAGGATCCCCCCTTAGATTCGAAGGCATCAGTCATCAAGTCCTCTTCGTTCGCAGCTTCCTTCTGAGTCCTATTTTCTTTAGTGTCCTTCTGTGGAGAAAAAAGTCTCCTGGATACTGGGGGTTTGCCCCCAGTTTGGTTCAGTGATGTTAGGTTATTGGTGCTGGATTCTCCTACTCCCATAAGTTTCGAATCCCTTGCAGCTTTTTGGTTTCTCTGGTGTCTGCGCCATTGAGAGCGAGACATTGGGTTTCTGCCCTTATAGTTCTCCAATCTTATTTCCTCCCTCCTGTTCAAATTGAATTGCCTCCTGCACGCCATTACAGTCCTGCCTCCTCGATCGAAGCTGCACCACTTCCCTTTTCCCTTATCAGCATTCACTTGCAGCCATCTATCAGTGGGGATTTCTGCAAGTAGTTTAAAGGAAACTCTCTTTGCTCCCCTGGGATAAGGGCTATCTGGCCTCCTTGGCGTACTTCTGGCTGTGCTAACAAGATTCGAAGGCATTCCTCCTTGGTGCCCCCAGCCTGACGAAAATGGAATTCTCTCGAATGCTTCAGCCATTTCCTTATCATACACTGCTGCACATCTGGGACATATCAAGCATTATGTTCCAATCTTGTGGCAACGAACCAGGAATTCGAGCAGGCTTTCACCAGCCTTTGGATAGACTTTGTATAGTTGGTTGTCTTGCCTCCAGTTGACTCCTGTTCGTTCACGCTGGGCCCTTTCGAATTCAACAACAATTCTGGGGTTGTAGATGATACTGCACCTTGGGCATAGCAACTTCTCCTGATTTTTCTTATGACAATGGAAGAGGTATTTACGCAAACTTGCGTCCTTTCTAGGTAAGTTCTCTCTTCTCTGTTATCTTTCCCTCTCTAGACAACGTTCCACTTCTTCCATTTCAGCATTAGGCTGTTCGAAGTCCACCATATTCACTCCCAGCATTTGGTCATCAGAAATCTTGACTTCTTCGAATTTCATCCTAAGACCTTCAGTGGCCTCAACTAATTTTCTATCCCTTAATATCTTTGCTTTGAGCACCTTTGGGAGGCCATCAGTGGCTTCTGTTTCGTTTTTGATCAATGGGAGGCCATCAGTGGCTTCTTTTTTGTTTTTGATTAGGATGAAGTCCTCATCCTCTTCGAATTCCTCCTTCGACTCAACTTTCCCCTTAGCAATTTCCACCACATTGATGTCTAGTGGTTAAGCATAGTTAGTCTCCGCCATCAGCAACAGATCAGTATCAACTTTCATTGGATTCTTTCCCTTGTCTGAGAACTTCAGCCTGCCATCCTTGATTGCATTATGTATCAGATCCCTGAAAAGAAAACATTGTGAGGTTTTATGGCCTAAAAAGTTGTGATATTTACAAAAGCCCCTCTTTTTCCTTTGTTCCAACGGAGGAATCTTAAGGTTAGGAGGAACTATTAACTGGCCATCTTTAACAAGTAGATCAAATATCTCATCACATTTAGTTATATCGAAAGGATTTTCTTGGGGAATTTATCATTCCTTTCACTTTCGAGAGAATCCTTTCCATTGGAAGGAAGTAGAACTTTGCAAGCATAAGGGGGTGCTTCTTTTAGTTCTGCAAGATCTATTTCGAACTGATCGAAATCATAAGGGTCTTGAGAATCATCTATGTTTTCCTCTTCAGCCTCTATGTAGGCTATTCTCTCTTTCTTATGATTTTTACTAGCCCTGGATTTTTCAACTTTTGATCTTTCGACCTGACACACTCTGTCTGCTAGTTGGGCCATATCTCTAAGATACTGAGTATCTAATTTCTTTCGAATGGAATACTCTAGGCCCCCAGCAGCCATTTCGACCAATTCATGTTCAGGGACCACTGTGAAGCATCTGGATTTTAATAAACGGAATCCATTCAAATATTCATCTATTGGTTCCGTGAATTTTCTCTTAATGCTTGCTAGTTCCTTGAGACTGATTTTAGACTAACCCATGTAAAATTGTTCATGGAAAAGCCTTTTCTAAATAAGGCCATGTGTCTACAGATCCAGGGGGCAAGGTGGTGAACCAAGTAAAAGCGTTCTTTGTCAAAGAACTTGGGAAGTATTTTATCCTAAGATTTTCATCATTTTCTATATCTCCTGCTTCTGTTAAATATTTTGCTATATCTTCCACTGTTGATTCACTTGTATCTCCAGCAAATTTCGTGAATTTAGGAACTTTAACGCCCCTGGGTAATTCTGTTTGCAAAATATAATCCACAATAGGAGATGTGTAATTTGGCCTCCTAAATCCTGAATTTAAACCATTCTGGGCCATTATTCTTTCAATCATGGTGGTAAGGTTATTTTCTGCCACTAAATTGTCATTTCTAATTCTATGAACAATTTTGTCTACATTTTGGTCCCTATTCACCATCAGTATAGGTCTAGGCTGTTCATTCTGAACTTCCTGAATTCCCTGATCTCTTAATCTCACCCCTATATTTCTTTCTTCGACCACTTGTACAGGGGGTCGAATTTGTTCAATTATGGGTTCTTTATTTCGAATCTCCACTAGGTTTTGCCTACGCCTTGCAGGCGCATTAGGGGCACCAAAGAAATCTGCTATTCTGGCCATCTGGGCTGCATTTTCTTGGTTTGTTCTATTTATATTCTGGATTAAGGGATTGAAAATAACATTTATTTCGCGGGCTAAGATTCCCACCATGACATGATTGCTATCATCCATCTGTTGTCTAAGGGCTGCCTGACTATTGGTTGTAAGAGTAGGCAATTGGGCGAAGTTTCCTGTATTCTGGAAATTTGTACCCAAATGGTTCATTCCTGAACTAGATCCTTGGAGTGGGGACGAAGTTGTTGTATTATGTAACCCTGCCATAAACGAAGTTGGCATCCCATACTGAGGATTTCTGGGTCTCAAAGGTTCGAAACCTAGAGGCCTAGGGGGGGTCGAATACTGTTGATTCCCTATGTGTGACGCAGTTTGCACTGAAGACATGTTTGATGGCATGTCTAATGTACTTACTGGGATTGTATTCGAACTGCCAACAAGAATGGCATTGGAGGCATCAATCGAACTTGAAACGATTGTTGCAGCCCCCTGTTGAGGATTCTGTACCCCATCTTGGTTGGTTGTATTAACCATTATTTTGGTACGTTGTTTTCTGGGTATATGTGGATTGTTATTCTTTATTTTTCCGCTTCGAAGGTTCATGTACCGAAACGCGCTCCACACTCAGAAAATCCTTAAAACTTCTCTAATATGTTTGATAAAACTTTTTGTTATGACACTGTCCCACTGGGCGTGCCAATTTGTTTACAGTGATTTCTAGTAAACAACCGCTAGTCTTCCAATTTACTAATTTATTATTGGTTACTTGCAGGATCGACTAGATTGATCCTAGAACACATGTGTCATAACTTAGTTTTATGTTCATATCTATTATATTGATAGACTTATATTGTATGTTAAGTTTGAAGACGAGATTCTTAGGAAAGATTTCTAAAATGGTCTATAGGAATAAACTAAATGAATGTAGGTAGGAAATGCTTCACTTTAAACTTGGGCTTGAATGTAAAGATAATTCTAAAATGGCTTGAATGTGAAGATAAGTGTTTGACTCAAAGGATAAAGTAAAAGTAAATCGAGGGATTTAAGGGTAAAAATACTGTATAATGAAATGACTGTGTTTAAAGGCAAGTAAAACAAAGGAAATGCAAGGAAATCGAAGTATTTAAAGACAAAAATGCTGTAATCCAAAAGGCAATCGAAAGATTTAAAGGTGAATTAAATATAACAAGACTTGTATTGAAATTGTTAAAAAGTAATGATGTTCAAGACGTATATTGTATCTTCTGACTCGTTTTCCTTAATTCACAGAAGTAATGAGTATTTTGAGATATTTTAGTACATAAAAGTGAACATCCTTAAATCTAACATAAGAACACCTATTTATAGTGTTTCAACCCTAACGGCCTTATTCTAAAATCACGCCACGTTCGAAGCATGCAGGCTTCCTATGCTTGTTGACTTCCACGCGTATTCTAGAATGGCGCTCTTTATTTGAAATTCGAAATCTGTACCAATCGAAGCATCTTGTGAAATATGTACCAATCAAAGCATCTTGCTTCTTTATTGCTTTTGAAATAACCCAATTACTTGGACCGTTTCCAACTTCTGGCACCCTTACATAAAGGAGCTCTTTTGTAATTCGAACACCAAAAAAGTCCAAATCGAAATCTGCTGGAACTTGAATAATCCTTCAACATAATGACTCCATATCTCCTACCAATATCCAATATTGATATTAAACTCCTTAGGTACTTTATTCGAAATATTATTTTGATAGTGGTTTCCTCCTTATTCGAAATAACCAGCGAACAATGGGCAGTCAGAATCAAAAGCTAAAACATGGTCAAGCTCCTTATATGAAATATCTACATTTTTCTTTATTAGTATGTGCACATGATATTAAAATAGAATGGATTCAAGTTTAAAGGGAACTTACCTCTTGAAGTTCTTAAATCGAAGGAAACTGCATGTGTCTTCCTTGGTGGAGAATGGAGGTTCGTTGGGACCTTCCTGAGACTAATACAGTTATCACTTTGTGCAAGAAGTCATTGAATCGAAGGAGGGTGTGTGAGTGGATCTAAGGTTCTTTTTATAACAAGTAATGGAATGAATCAAAGGGTTACTGTATTATAGCTGGGGAAATGGGTCGAAGGGTAGTTAGATGGTCACTTAGGGGGTAAATAGAAGGACTCACTTAGTGTACCAAGGGGTTTGAATTTTTTAGAAGTGTTTTAAAAAATGTTGGGAAGTGTTTGACAGTTTTGGAAATTTTCACAAGTGTTCTCTTGCAATCCTTCAGGCTCACTTAACATGTGTGGTGCAGGCCCATATTTATAGATGGCACGGGCTGGTGTTTTAGGAGGGAAAACAAAAGATTTAAACAAAAAAGGCATGTTGTGTTTGTAGCTTTCGAGGGGCAATGTTTGTATGCCATTTTGGTGCAAGGAAAAAGGGAAGTGTTGCAGGACTACAGTGCAGCAGTTTTGGTGTTTTATGGCCAGTATATAAGGCCTGAACCTGGCAGCGCATGGGACTTGGTCAACAAGTACCTTTGGCATCTCAACCATTTGTCTTAACCCCCTAGATTTGTCTTTCGACTAGAATCTTCAACAACCATTTCTTTTTTCAAATCGAAGTCTCATTCGAATTACTCATGTGGATATCCTTTGAAGGGGTCCCAAATAAGTGTCTTTCGACCAGGCCCTTCATGGGTTCCTTCGAATGGTCCTAATATATGCTTCTGGGGTGGGTCAGCAAAACTGTCATTCGATTGGGACATTCAGACATGTCTGGTAAGTCCTTCGAATGTGCCACCATGATACTTCTTTCGCATGAGACAATGGCATAGTGTAGAATTTGTGTGTTGAAGCAAGACATTTCCAAGGGAGGTACTGTCCACTCAAACTTGCCTGCAAATAGGCCATATGGCCGAACAAAAGGGGGTATGCAGGAGGCAAGATGCATAATCGAAAGAGAGCAGAAGAGAGGATTTGGCCTCCTAAATCGAAAGACATCATCAGGAGGCTTTTTGCCTTGTGAATTGAAGCTAGCTGATGAGAAGTGTTTTCCTGTCGAAGCTTGTAACAAGTTGCTCCAAAGGGTGACTTTAGCCTTGTGCATGTTAAGATGGTAAGGAATTATGCCTTGTGAATCTTGGCAAACACATATAAAAGATGTTATGTGGCCAAACAAAATATTTGCACAAACATTCAAACAAAGTCTAGTGCCCAAATGAAGCAGGAAAGGAACTTGCCCAAATGAGTCCAATGCCCAAATCGAAGCATGAAATGAACTTGCCCAAAAGGAGTCCAGCACCCAAACTAAAGATGCAACCAAAGCCTACATCGAAGGAGCCAAAGTGCCCAATCGAAGGATGTAAAATTGAAGTGAACTTGTTTTTTCCTTTAATTGTCAAAAAGAGTATTTTCATCTGTTTTGTCTTTTTTAGCAATTTCCTCTTTAATCTTGATGCTGAAAAATCCAAATGTATTTGTGTAAGATTGAATTTTTGGGAGCCCCTTGTGAGAAATGCCTTGAGAAATGAGAGGGAAAATTTTAGGGTACAACAACTTCCCCTGTTCAATCTTCTTAAACCTGAAGAGTTAGATTGGTGAATCTGCCATTTATGACTTGAAGGTGGAAGATGATTGAACACTAGAGTGCCCAGAAATTTGCACTTGATGATATTGTGGTTGAGGTGTAAGGAATGGGCTTACAAATTCCATTTGGAGAAATGATGGAGAGTTGTCGGAGATGGTCTTATAGATGCCATCCAAAGGTGATTGTTGACAGAAATTAGACTAAGTCTAAGCTTGAGTTCAACTGGAAAAGGATCAGAATAAACCTTGGGACGATTTATACTGAACCAGCAGAAGTTTTGAATAATCTTTAACTAGAAATAATCAGGATAAATCTTTGGAGCGATTTCTCTGAACCAGGGAAAGTTCCTACTGGGAAAGAATCAGGATAAACCATTGATCGGTTTAAATTGAACCAACAGAGGTCTGGAAAAGAATATGAATAAATCTTTGAAGCAATTTATCTGAACCAGAGAAAGCGTCTATCGAAAAGGAATCAGGATAAACCATTGATCGATTTAAACTGAAACAATAGAAGTCTGGAAAAGAATCAGAATAAACCTTGAAGAAATTTATTTGAACCAGAGAAAATGTCTATGGGAAAGAATCAGTATAAACCATTGAGAGATTTAAATTGAACCGCCAGAGGTCTTGAATATTCTTTAACTGGAAAGAATCAGAATAAATCTTGGAGCGATTTATCTGAACCAGAGAAAATGTCTACAGGAAAGATTCAGGATAAATCGTTGAGATATTTAAACTGAACCAGTAGAGGTCTTGAATATATATTATTTTTTTAACTGGAAAGAATCAGAATAAATATTTGGAGCGATTTATCTGAACTAGGGAAAGTGTCTACTGAGAAGGAATCAATATAAACCATTAATCTATTTGAACTGAACCAGCAGAGGTCTTGAATTTTTTTTAACTGGAAAGAATCAGAATAAATCTTTGGAGCAATTTATCTGAACCAGGGAAACTGTATACTGGGAAGGAATCAAAATAAACCATTGATCAATTTGAGCTGAACCAGCAGAGGTCTTGAATAATCTTTAACTGGAAAGAATCTGGATTAATCTTTGGAGAAATCTATCTGAACCAGAGAAAGTGTCTACCAGAAATGAATCATAATAAACCATTGATCGATTTAAACTGAACCAGCAGAAGTATGAAGGAAGTATTTGTCATGTTGGTAGTCACCCAGTCCTGTTTTGGGAATTTATCTACAAATGATTTGTTCACAGGTAGTTGTCCTGTCTTGTCGAAAATTTGTTGATGATAATTTCTATTGATTGATTTTTCCTGAAAAGGTAAAGAGTTAGTTGTATGAAATGCCATGATGTATGGAATGCATGGAATAATGATGTTTCTCCAAATAAATTAAATTACGATATATGCATTTGTGTTTTCGATGTTATGATGTACGAATGCAATGTATGCACATATTAGTTGTTCTGATGCAGTGTTGTTTAGACTGAGGAAAATAAATCCCTGACTTCTATTGGGAATGTGGAGTGTAAGCCTTCATATTTTGTTGAAATTGAAGTATTGATAGACGGGTTTCCGCCATTAGAGAATTAAACTCTGTTGGGGAAGGGAAACACCGTGTATTGCTTGTGGACTTTATGAAATCCTGCTGGGGAATTCCTGAGGAGCTGGGCGACTTTCACTAGGGAATCTTTGGAGCGGTGATTGGAAGTTTCGCTCCGTCGGGGATATGAGAGTACCCAATACCATTAGGCTGTATATTGGAGATATGGCAGTGATCCTGTAGCAGGATGTCCTTGCTCCTGATCTTGCTGGAGAAAGTACCTGCGGGGATTTTATGGAACGACCCATAGATATTATCATGTTTCTTAAAGTCATTAGTAATTGTCTTTCTGTTCAGTTTTCCTTTTTTATGCATTCATTTGTAAATAGTAATTACGTTCAAATGCACATGTTCAAAAGTAATCACTGGACGTTTTTGCAAACAAACAAGAAAGTAAAAGAAAAACAGATAGTTTTTCCCTTTTAACAGAATAGCTTTGTATTAACTTGAGTAAGTATTTTTGTACAAAGAGACGAACATCCTAGTAATATAATGTCATCGTAAAAATGAAAACTAATACAAAGAAAGACAGCTATTTGAAATAATCCCATGGGGTACCCATTATGTTATAGCCTTCATGTCTCCGAGTGTCTCATCCATTCGCTGCTTTGTCCGAAGCTGATTGGATTGATTAGTACCGTTTGAGTTTGTCAGTTGATACCGAAGGTTGTCTGTAAGGTGATCCAACGGGACATAGTCATATGCTTTAAATCCATAACTTTTTCCTGGACCTCCCTTTCGGGTTTTCAGTCCACCGGGATACCCTTTTTTGCCCAAGCCGCCTTTTCAGGTTTTCATCTTGCCGGGTGTACCTATTTTTTGGTGTTTTATCCCCAATTTTTTCCTAGGCCAGTCAACCTAGTGGGTCTTTTCATGCGTAGTATCTTTTAACTATGTCTGCGTTTACTGGGTGCGGAAGTTCGTCACCGTCCAAAGTGGTTAAGATCATTTCCCCACCATAAAATATGTTTTTTTTATCACAAATGGTCCTTCGTATGTAGGAGTCCATTTTCCCCTGGGATCACCTTATGGCAATATGACACGCTTGATTACCAAGTCACCAACCTGATATACCTGACGACTGACCTTCTTGTTAAAAGCTTTAATCATATGTTTTTGGTACATCTGTCCATGGCAGACAGCCGTAAGCCTCTTCTCATCAATCAAGTTCAACTGGTCAAGTTGAGTTTGAATCCATTCATCTTCATTCAACCCTACATCAATCATGATTCTCAAAGAAGGTATTTAGACTTCAATTGGTAGAACAACTTCCATGCCGTTTACCAAAGAGAAAGAAGTTTCCCCTGTTGACGTGCGCGCCGTGGTACAGTAGCCGTGGAGAGCAAATGGTAACATATCATTCTAGTCCTTATAGGTCACTGTCTTTTTTTTATGGTCTTCTTGATGTTTTTATTAGCGGGTTCTACAACCCCATTCATCTTCGACCGATAAGGAGAAGAGTTATGATGCTGGATCTTAAATTACGCGCATAGTGCAGTGATCATAGTATTGTTGAGATTGGTACCATTATCTATAATGATTCTCTCTGGAATACCATACCGACAGATAAGATTCTGTTTGATGAATCGGGCCACAATGTTCTTAGTAACAGAAGCGAATGAAGCTGTCTCAACCCACTTCATGAACTAATCAATGACAACCAAGATGAAGCGATGTCCATTAGAAGTTGTAGGTTTGATCTCTCCAATCATGTCAATGCCCCACATTGTGAATGGCCAAGGAGCAGTCAGGACGTTTAGAGGAACTGGAGGCACATGTACTTTGTCAGCATAGATCTGGCACTTGTGATAGGTTCGTGAATGCTGATAACAATCTACTTCCATGGTGGACCAGTAGTATCCTGCCCGTAGGATCTTTTTAGCCATTGTGTGCCCGCTAGAATGGGTGCCAAAGGTACCTTTATGTAAATAAGTCATGATCTTTTCTGCCTCACTCTTGTCTATGCACCGAAGCAAAGTGGAGTCATGGTTGCGCTTATAGAGGATCCTGTTACTGAGGAAGAATTTAGCAGAGAACCTTCTCAAGAACTTCTTATCATTGACTGGAGCTCCCTCCGGATATTCTTGGGCCTCGAGATATCTCTTAATTTCATGGAACCAGGGCTTGTCCACTACTTCTTCAGTATCAATCTCGTGACAGTAAGATGGTCCGTCCATCCTCTCAATGGTGATCTGAGAAGCCTCATTATCCCACTTGATTTTGAACATGGATGACATAGTGGCTAGCGCGTCCGTTAGTTGACTTTCCTCTCGTGGAAAATGCTCAAAGGTAATTTCCTCCAATTGTGGGATTAATGTCAACACGTGTTCTTTGTAAGGGATGAGATTAGGATGCTTCGTGTCCTATTCTCCTTTGATCTGAATGATGACTAAGGGTGAGTATCCAAATACACTTAAGGACTTGATTCCAAAATCTATGGCAGCTTTGAGACCCATAATACATGCTTCATATTCCGCCATATTATTGGTACAGTAAAAATATAGCCTAGTAGTGAAGGGAGTATGACAACCTTCAGGGGATATGATACAACACCGATGTCGTTGCTGAGTGCGTTGGAAGCTCCGTCAAGAACCATAGTCCATCGGGATCCTTGTTCAGGTTCGTCATATGGTCTGAGTTCTTCAAAATCATTTACCAATATGATGTATTCATTAGGGAATTCGAAATTCATGGATTGATAGTCATCCACAACCTGATGAGCCAAGTGATCAGCTATCACACTTCCCTTTATTGCTTTTTGGGTAGTGTACTGAATATCGTATTCGGTCAGGATCATCCGCCTCCTTGATATTCTTCCAGAGAGGGCGGGCTTCTTGAATATTTATTTAATTGGATCCATCTTAGATATCAATAAGGTAGTGTGAGTCAGCATATACCGTCTTAGCCAGCGAGCAACCCATGCTAGAGCGCAACAAGTTTTCTCGAGCAGTGAATATCTGGTTTCACAGTCGGTAAACTTTTTGCTCAGGTAGTATATCACATGCTCTTTTCGGCCAAACTCGTCATGTTGCCCCATCACACACCCCATTGAATTTTCCAAGACTATTAGATACATGATCAGAGGTCTTCCATCAATTGGCGACATCAAAATTGGAGGCTTTTGAAGGTACTCTTTGATCCTATCAAAGGCATCCTGGTAGTCATTGTTCCATTCCACCACTTGATCTTTCTTCAGTAATTTGAAGATTGGTTCATAAGTAGCGGTTAGATAGGAAATGAACCTGACGATGTAGTTTAGCCGTCCTAAGAATCCCCTAACTTCCTTATCAGTGTGAGGAGCAGGCATTTCTTGTATTTCTTTTACCTTTGCAGGGTCCACTTCAATACCTTTACCGCTGACAACAAAGCCTAAGAGCTTACCGGACCTTACTCCAAAAGTGCATTTATTCGGGTTCAGCCTTAGTTTGTATTTCCTCAGTCTATCAAACAGTTTCTGCAGATGGTCAAGGTGTTCCTCTTCAGTTTGAGATCTGGCTATCATGTCGTCCACGTAGACCTATATCTTGTCATGGATCATATCGTGAAACAAAGCTACCATGACACGCTGATAGGTTGCCCAGGCATTCTTCAGCCCAAATGGCACAACTTTATAACAGAACGTGCCCCATTATGTGACGAAGGTCGTTTTCTCCATGTCCTCAAGTGCCATTTTGATCAGGTTGTATCCGGAGAAATCAACCATGAAGGAGAATACTTTATGTTGTGCGGTGTTGTCAACTAGAATATCTATGTGGGGAAGCAGGAAGTTATCCTTGGGGCTTGCCCTATTCAAATCTTTGTAATCCACACACATACGTACCTCACCTTCCTTCTTAGGCACTGGAACATCATTGGCGACCCATTGTGGATAGGAGGTGACAACTAAGAATTCGGCATTGAACTATTTCATAACTTCAGTCTTAATCTTTTCTGACATTTCTGGCCGTATACGACAAACCTTCTATTTTACCGGAGGGCAGTCTTCTTTTGTCGGCAGACGATGGACCATGATGTCAGTGTCGAGTCCTGGCATATCTTCATATGACCAAGCAAGGACCTCAACATAGTCATGTAGCAACAAAGTTAAGCGCTTCTTGACACTTTGCTCCAGGTTGGCACCCATCTTGACTTCTTTCCTGTCCTTTTTAGTACCTAGGTTAACTGTTTCAACTAGATCTTCGTGGGGATGTATGGTCCTTTCTTCCTATTGTAATAACCTGGATAGTTCCCCTGGTACATCACAATCTTCCTCACCTTCGTCTTCGACTTAGTAGATCGGATTTTCAAAGTCATGATAGGCCATAGAAGAATCATTACCCAGGGATCCTGAGTGGATGTAGATCTGCATTTCAATATGTGAATGTGTGTAAGAGCATATCTATCTTTGATAAAATAAAAGGTAGAAAAAGAAAAACAAATAGCGTAAAATTTGTATGCAAAAATGTCCCATGATTTATTAATGACATATGAAGATGAAGTAATAACCCTCACAGATGGACAATTGTGCCTCGGGTAAGACACAAGGTTTTAAAGTCTAAATTGTTTAAATATTACAAGCCTGAAAAAATTAAAAGACAAATACTCTTGAATAAAAGTAATAGGAATAAAATCTTTGGCCTCCCAATTGTTGAGTCCTTCGCCGATGGTTGGAAACATCCACTCGTCCATGTCACAGCTGCTATCACTGTCTTCGAATTCATTGACTCCTTGATTGCTGATACGTAAAGGTGGTCCCCAAGAGCGAGAACATCAGACATCTCTTTGGTCCTCCGTATTAAAACCCAAACCAAATTTGTTGGATTTGTAGGGAATATCCGAAATTTGACCCCAAATGGTACATCCACCTTCCTCGACTACTGCTTTAGCATCTTTCCGAGAGGCCATTTTCGATGGAGGTCTGGTAACCTTCAGAGTATTGGTAGTAGTCTTGGTTGTAGCAACGGTTTGTGGGACCTCCTCAAAATTTTGACATGGGGTCTCAATGAACTCACCGTCCATTTCAACATACCTGAAAGAATTCAGGTGGCTAACCATGTATTCCTCCTCCCTATGGATTGCAATGATCTTTCCCTTGATTGGGTACTTCAACATCTGATGTAAGGTAGAAGTGACGGCACCAGCGCCATGGATCCATGGTCGACCCAATAAAAAAGAATAGGATGGGCGGATATCCATCACATAGAAGGTTGAATCAAAAGTCTGAGTTCCAACTTTGATAGGGATGTCTACTTCTCTGTGCACTATTCTTTTGGAGCCATCAAAGGCCCTCACCATAATGTTATTGGGCTTTAATGTGAGTCGTTCACAATCTAACCGGTTAAGAGCATTCTTGGGTAAGACGTTCAGCGACGAACCCGTATCCACCATAACATGGGCTAACATAGTGCCCCTACACTCAATGGAGACATGCTGTGCATCATTATGGTTCCTTCCTTTGGGAGTTAAATCAGCGTCAGAAAAACCCAGTCCATTATAAACAGTTAGACTGGCCACACAATTCTCGAGTTGATCGATTGAGGTCTCTTGGGGCACGTGGGCGGTCTTCAGAAATTTTACTAAGGCCTTGGCATGGGCCTTAGAACATAAAATTAAAGCCAACATTGATATTTTTGAGGGGGTCTGCCCCAACTGTTCCATGATGTTGTAGTCACTTTTCTTGATTATCTTTAATATCTCTTCCATCTCCTTGCTAGAAGCTTCAAGAATGACCTCTAGATGCGCCCTCATTTGGACAGGCTCGAACAAAACCTCCTTGCCCCTTGTCTCGGTAGCAGGGATAAGAGTAGGACTATTAACGGGAGTATTACCTGGAATGCTGGTAGGAGCGATAGTGGGAATAATTAAAGGAGTAGAAATGATCTTTGGAGATATCTCGGGGGAGAAAACCCTTCCACTTCTTGTTATCTTACTGGTCCCAAAGATATTGTCGATGTCAGGATCAGTGCCTTTAGCAACTTTATCTTTGATAGCCAATAGATCTTGCTTGATGCCATGGTAATAGATGTCAGCCCCATAGTTCCAGGGAATAGCTTTATCCGAAGAATATGGTATTGGCCCCAACATGGTGATGATTAGGGGAGCAGACTATGGAACATATGTAACCCTAATGGGTCTTTTGGTGGAGACCCTGGGAGGATTGTCGGAAATGGTTATTATTGAAACATATTCACAGGATCTTCTGGTAAGAGGAACTTTCTCGAACATGATTTCTTTGTTAACCATCAGACGCTGGATGTCTATCTTTAGTAACAAATAACCATTTGGTAGAGACATACATAAGCGATAACTTTCATCACAGCCCGGAAACAGACTGACTTGCAATAGATTCCATTTAATTGTCAAAAGGGGAATAGTTAAATCATCCATGGAGGAAACAAAACAGTCATCATCAACAACATTGACACCTTGACCATGTTTGGGCATTGGTGCCGTTATTACATTAGGTGTTTATGGGGGGTCAAAATCAATCTGCTTCGCCTCGATAAGGTCTTGTACCTTATTCTTTAAGGCCCAACAATCGTTTGTATCATGCCCCGGGCTTTCAGAATGATAGGCACATCGAGCATTCAGGTTGTAGCGGGGAGAAGCAGTATTGGGGGTTCTTGGGAGCTTCCTTTAGAGTCACCAGATTGGACTTTAGTAGATGCAGCAAGACTTGGGACAAGGTCATGTTAATCTGGGTGAATCATCTCATGGGCGCCTTTGGCCTACATTGATAGTTTCGTTATTGATTTGGTACAGGATTGGAAATCATAACAGCCCCTACCATCGGGCGACGTTCAGTTTTTCTTTGATTTTTGTGGTCATATGCAACACTGACCTCCTTCTTTCCGGTAAAGGGTTTCTTCATCGTGCTCGAGGATACATCCCTTTGAATTTTTCCGCTCTTAATACCGGCTTCTAACTGTTCACCAGTCATGATTAGTTCAGTAAATCTAGCCGAACAACTTCCTATTAGATGGTTAAAGAATGGACCAGACAACGTGCCCAAGAACATATCCACCAATTCTATGTCAGATAAAGGGAGTTGGACTCTTCCCGCGAGATCCCTCCATTTTTGGGCATAAATTTTGAAACCTTCACCAACACCCATAGACATACCTTGCAGTTATGTTTGAGTTGTAGCTAGGTCAGCATTATACTGATATTGCTTGTAAAAGGCAGTAGCCAAATATTCCCAATTGCGAATATTGGTTCCTTCAAACTGATAGAACCAATCCAAATGCGTCCCTAACAAGCTTTCTTGGAAGAAATGTACCCATAGGTTCCTATCAGCAGTATGGGGTTGAATCTTCCTGACGTATGACCTTAAATGCAGCTTTGGACAAGAGACACCGTCATATTTAGCAAAAGTGAGGACCTTGAATTTCTGCGGGATGAAAACCCCTGAGCCAAGTCTTAGCTCTTCAAAATCCAACCCGGGTACCCTATGGATCTTCATAGCATTGAGGAGATCCTCCAGCTGTATGTATTTATCATCAGCAGGAGGATACTATTCTTCAGAATAGTCAACCTCTTCTTCTTCTTCTTCTTCAAACTCTGGGTGGTCGTTTCTTTCCTTGTTCTTCCCTTCTTGATTATCTCCTTCACTTGACAAGGTTGCAAAATCTAGAGTTCGCCTGGCTGGTCCTTTAAACCTTCTTCCCAAATTCAAAACACCAACTGGTTTCTTCACCTTCTTCTTCTTATCTTTGATCATAAGAGCCTTCAAGTCCTCTTGTCCTTTATCCAAAGCCAAGAACATTTGTTGGAATTGAGCATTCTATGCCTGAAGATCTTTTACTGTCTGTTCAATATACATCTCACTGAAATAAATAGTAGAAAGATAAGGAGACCTGTTTGTGAAAACCTATTTGTGGTATGATGAATGAAAGTGCATATGCAAATGATTTCAAGGAAACTAGGAGATTTAAATTTTCTTAGACAAAAAGAAACACACGTTGTATTAATAAATCAAAGTTGATTACATCATGAAAATATAGAAAATTAAAAATGAAGAAAGTAGGAAAAAAAGAAGGTCAGTCGTATCTCTTCGTCAAACCTGGTAGTAACCTAACTGAGCAAGTGACCATATCTCTTGTTGAACGATGAGCTCTCAGGAATTCTCAGGACCAATTCTTTGAGCATGGGAGGGACCTCTACAAAATTGATTCGGATGGTCTTTTTGCGGGTTGAATCCATACCCTACAAAACAAAAAGGAAAGATAAATCTCCAGCCCCTTGAAATGGTTATCATGTATGTCATGATGTTTATGATGTTATGGTTATGCTTTGAAATCACATACATATCAAGAAAGTCACACAAAAGACCCTAGGTTTAATGGCTTGCGTGAGTTTTTAAAGGTAATTACCCTCTTGAAGTTTAGTTGGCTCAACATGTCCTATTAAAAGTAACGGAGTTCGAAGGAGTCTCATATCACTGACCTTTCTTTTAGGCATTGTTCTAGCTCAAGCACCAAAGTATTGCCGCCAGAATATCCCAAAAGTCCAATCTCAATGAGTGTAGCATCGAGTATCAACCAAATTTCGGTCAGAACCGAAACCGGCTATCTCACTACTTTCTAATGGCTTAGGATGAGTCAAGTAAAGGTTCTAAAGGTTAGTTAGCGCTTAATGAAACTATAAGGAAGCCTAATGTTATCCTTGACTGACTCAAGGAACATTAGTATAAGCCAGAGTATCACGCTAACATAGCTATCACTTTGTCCATATCGGTCTATGCCGTGCAACTTCCATGATTTATTTCTACTTACCTAAAAGGTGCCCCAGATCCGGGTATAGGATCTTTAACATAAGCTCAAACGAAGACCTAAAAATGTAAAGCAAACAAGTCAAATAAAGAAAGCAAGTAAAGGTGATCTAGCCCTAAGGTAACCCCACTTTTAAGTAAATCCCCAACAGATTCGCCAGTTCTGTAACACGGTGGGAGAATTGACTTGGGTGTTTTGCATTTGATTGCAATTGTTGCGGATAGAAAGAGTCTCCACCGACTTTTCTTTATTCTAATAAGGAAAGGTTGAAAAGAACAGGAAAGACCTTTCGAGATTATTTCTTGAGTTCGGGGGGCAGGTTATGAAAAGGGAAGGTATTAACACCCTTTTGATCCTTAGTTATCTATGGGCTCTTAGTTTCTTTCTATATCACTTTCTTTTGTTTGAAAATGTGCTTGTGGTATGTTTTTTGAAAGTATTTTGAAAAACGTCTTTGTAATGGTTCTCGTTTCTAAAAGAACGCGTACAAAGTGTTGGTTTTGAAAATAGTTCAAAGAGGTGTTTTTGGAATGTGTTTTTGAAAATGATTTTGAAAAAACATTTGTAATGGTTCTCATTTCTGTAAGAACGCGTACAAAGTGCTTTGTCTTTTGAAAATGTTTCAAATTAAAGTGTTGGTGTATAAAATGTTTTTGTTGTGAGCAAGCGAGCGACTAGGAGCATCCTACCTACTCAAAAGGTCTTAATATTATTTTCTTCCTCCTTTAGATGTTGCTATCTTACCATTGATTTGGTAAGAAGACCCATCATTAGATGTGAAAGGACGGGCGCGGGACGCTTGCATAGTCATAGAAGGCAACCTATGGGACGTTTCAACAATTTTATTTAGGGACTATATCGTTTACCGAAGGCAGCATTGAGGGTAATTGAGGTACTACGATCTTTAATCGAGGGTCTTTGCTAAAACACCCATATTCGAGGGACATGACTATTTTTCCGAGGCAACAAGTGAGATTATCCTAGAGGTTCATATGTGTGAATAGTGTGCTTGATTGCATGCATTTTGTCTTTGAATTTTAGGTTATCTCCTTGTTGTTTTTATCTTACCATACATCCTAGTTAGTAACATTTACATAAAAGCAATAAAAAATGCAAAAAATAAATTCTACACTATTACAACCATATTGAAATAACAAGAAAATATAAAGACAAAATAAAAATACAAAGAATAAAAATGAGCTCTTTCGATTCAGTCAGAAGTATCCTTCAATTTTTCACTTTTTGACCTCTTTCGATTTGGACCTGGAGTCAGCAAGGTTCTGTCCTTCGACTGGGAGTTGGAAGTCAGCAAGGCCACTTTTCTGGTTACTTCCTTCATTTGAGGCCTGGAGTCAGTGTGAGGTGCATTCTTTGCCACATGCTCCTTGCTAACTCCTTCGAATGTAAGTATGCTAGGCCCTCAGGTTGGGATTCGAAAGGCTTGAGCCTTTAGCCAATTGAAAGATACAATGAACCTGTCTTAAGTTCTTAAAATGCAACATTCAAGTGTAACTACAAACCAAGGGTTAACACAAAAATCATTGGGTCTCAAAGTCCAAAGCCTAACTAGTCAGAGTTGATATTTTCAGTGTATGGGGAATGAGAATCGAAATCTAAAACATGGTCAAGCTCCTTATATGAAATATCTACATTTTTATTTATTGGTATGTGCACATGTTATTAAAATAAAATAGATTCAAGTTTAAAGGGAACTTACCTCTTGAAGTTCTTAAATCGATGGTAACTGCAAGTGTCTTCCTTGGTGGAGAATGGAAGTTCGTTGGGACCTTCCTGAGACTAATCCAGTTACCACTTTGTGTAAGCAATCACTGAATCGAAGGAGGGTGTGTGAGTGGATCAAAGGTTCTTTTTATAACAAGTAATGGAATGAATCAAAGGGTTGTTTTATTGTAGCTGGGGAAGTGGGTCGAAGGCTAGTTAGATGGTCACTTAGGGGGGTGAATTGAAGGACTCACTTAGTGTACCAAGGGGTTTGAATTTTTTAGAAGTGTTTTAAAAAAATTTGGGAAGTGTTTGAGAGTTTTAGAAAATTTCACAAGTGTTCTCTCTTAATCCTTCAGGCGTTCTTAACATCTGTGGTGGAGGCCCATATTTATAGATGGCCTGGGCTGATGTTTTAGGAGGGAAAACAAAATATTTAAACAAAAAAGGCATGTTGTGTTGTAGCTTTCGAGGGGCAGTTTTTGTATTCCATTTTGGTGCAAGGAAAAAGGGCAGTGTTGCAGGACTGTTGTGCAACAGTTTTGGAGTTTTATGGCCAGTGTATCAGGCCTGAACCTGGCAGCACATGGGACTTGGTCAACAAGTACCTTTGGCATCTCAACCTTTTGTATTGACCCCCTAGCCTTGTCTTTCGACCAGAATCTTCAACAACCATTTCTTTTTTCAAATCGAAGTCTCATTCGAATGGCTCATGTGGATATCCTTTGAAGGGGCCCCAAATAAGTGTCTTTCGACCAGGCCCTTCATGGGTTCCTTCGAATGGTCCAAATATATGCTCCTGGGGTGGGTCAGCAAAACATGTCATTCGATTGAGACATTCAGACATGTCTGGAAAGTCCTTCGAATGTGCCACCATGGTACTTCTTTCACATGAGACAATGGCATAGTGTAGAATTTGTATGTTGAAGCAAGCCATTTCCAAGGGAGATACTGTCCACTCAAACTTGCCTGCAAATGGGCCATATGGGCAAACGAAAAGGGGGTATACAGGAGGCAAGACGTGTAATCGAAAGAGAGCAGAAGAGAGGCTTTGGCCTCCTGAATCGAAGGACATCATCATGAGGCTTTTTCCCTTGTGAATTGAAGCTAGCTGATGAGAAGTGTTTCCCTGTCAAAGCTTGAAACAAGTTTCTCCAAAGGGTGACTTTGGCCTTGTGCATGTTAACATGGTAAGGAATTCTGCCTTGTAAATCTTGGCTAACACGCAGGAAAGATGCTATGTGGCCAAACGAATGATTTGCACAAACATTCAAACAAAGTCTAGTTCCCAAACGAAGTAGGAAATGCATTTGCCCAAATGAGTCCAATGCCCCAATCGAAGCATGAAATGAACTTGCCCAAAAGGAGTCCAGCGCCAAAATGAAAGATGCAACTAAAGCCTACATCGAAGGAGCCAAAGTGCTTAATCGAAGGATGTAAAATCGAAGTGAACTTGTTTTTTCCTTTAATTTTGTCAAAAAGAGTATTTTAATCTATTTTGTCTTTTTTAGCAATTTCCTCTTTAATCTTGATGCTGAAAAATCCAAATGTATTTGTGTAAGCTTGAATTTTTGGGAGCCCCTTGTGAGAAATGCCTTGAGAAATGAGAGGGAAAATTTATGGGTACAAAACATATCATAGAAGTATAGTAGTTCGCGTCACTACAAGGGTCGACAAGAGTCTAATCTTTTGAGAAAAGTTTTGAGGTGACAAGCCAAAATGGCAAAAATGGTTTAAATGAGATTGATTGACTATTAGTCTTCTCACAAAATTATCAAAGTATTATTAAGTTGGTTAAAGTTTGATTAAGAAAATATTTTTGAAAATGCATGGACCTAAGTCCAAGTTTATTATGAAAGCGGTTCAAGTTTAGACAACAAGAATAGTTTTCAAAAGGAGGGAGAATATTTTTGAAATTAAAGAAGAGGGGAGGAGATGAAGGGACTATCCTAAAGAATAAGGTAAAAGCTAGGGAAAAGAACCGTCTAATCAACAAGAAGCCAAAACTTGACACAATGAGTCAATGTAGAATTCCCATCCTATGGATTGAAACCATACAAGAAAAGATAATAAACTCCTTAAAGAAAACCAAGATTCAATTGCGTTATGTCTTCACAAAACTTGGATAGATTTAACGGCTCTATACAGATGAATTCTCGATCACAGACAAAGCATGTAATTATAATAACCTGCACACAAAGCAAACAAAAAACCCAATGTCTTGGGGTAAACCCCAAGAATTGCAGACAAAATAACAGTTGAGGTCACAAGGTTTTAAGATAGGTCAAAGTCTCTAATACTAAGTCCAAGAAGTCCATCACTCTATAATGCAAATGATAGTAATTGTAGCGGTAGAAATGTTCAAGACTAATCCATTGGATTGACTAGACTTTATACAAATCAAAATAAAAATCACCATCGCGCTTTATTGTTTCCAAAGGAATGGGAAAAGAGCGAATAACCCAAAAAAAGGGGGAAAGATTCAAGGTAAGGGGGTTTGTTATGAAAAGGGAAGGTATTAGCACCCTAACATCTACGGTACTCCGTAGGAACCTCTTTGTAAAAATCTATATAATTTGGCAATAAAAATGTGTTATATATAAAATGGATGGTTGAAGTGAGAAAAGAAATATATATTTTTAATGATTTTTGCACCCGCCGCGGTTGCGAACCTTTAGTGCCTACGTACCACCTTTCGTGCAATAAGGGATCAGGGTACACGTAGTTCCTCTTTTAAAAGTTTGAAACACAAGTGTGTTGGTTAATTTTAAGAGATAAGACATCATCGTCATTGTCCGTGTGGAAAACATACTTACTATCCACAATCATGAGGAAGGAGAATTTGCATCATCTCAAAGTGGAGGATATGGCTTGGATTTTAAAATCAACAATGCCTCACTCAACACTCAAGTGGAAAATATCTCTCTTCACTATATATTGTAGAACTATAGTTATTTGCATCACTACAAGGATTGACAAGAGTCTAACCTTTTGAGAAAAGTTTAAAGATAAAAACCAAAGTGGCAAAAATGGTTTGAATTGAGATTAATTGACTTTTAGTTCTCTCACAAAAATGTCAAGGTATTATTAAACTGATTGGAGTTTATTTATGAAAATGTTTTGAAAATGCATGGACCTAAGTCCAAGTTTATTATGAAAGGGGTTTAAGTTTCAAAACAATAAGAGTTTTCAAAAGGAGGGAGAATATTTTTTGAAATTAAATAAGATGGGAGGAGAGGAAGAGGCTATCCTAAAGCATAAGGTAAACGCTAAGGATAAGAACCATCTAACCAACAAGAAGCCAAAACATGACATTATGAGCCAAGATAGAATTCTCATTCTTTGGATTGAAACCAAGCAAGCAAAGATACTAGACCTCTTCAAATGTGTTAAGTCTTCACAAAAATTGGGCAGAGTAACGGTTGTATACGGGTGAATTCCATATTACAAACAAATGATGTAATCACAAAAACCTGCACACAAAAACAAATAAGCAACCCAATATCTTGAGGTAAACCTCAAGAGCTCCAGACAAAATAATCATATAGGATCACAAGGTCTCCAAGATAGGCCAAGGTTTCTAATCCTAAGTCCAAGAAAAAGTCTCATGCTCCATAATACCAAGGATACTAACCAAATAGTCCAAGTACCATTAAGAGTTTTTTAGGGTTTATGTTGATTATTAAGTATCTTAGGAAAAGAAAAAGAAAAGCTCAAGTGAGCAAAATAAAAATGGAAAGAAGATAAATGCTCAAATGAGCAAAGATGAAAATGGCATGAAATGAAAAAATGCTAAAAAATAAATAGTACATAAAGAATAAAAAGAATAAAAGCATAAGATAAAACAAGTCAATAATTAGTGGTTAGTTAGATGACCATCTTGAAACCTGCATTTGGAACTCATTAGAGGATTGGTAGAACCAAAGCCTCCACACAACAAGTTGCATTTGATTTTTGTCAAGTATATCATCCATTTGGAATTCTCATAAGTAAGATTTAATGATCAACGATGTTTAAGTGATCCGCGTTGACCAAAAGTGTTGTAGATCCATTAGAGGATTGGTAGAACCAAAGCCTCCACACAATGAATCTCAAGGTTATTGGATCAAAGAAATCAAATTAACATACTTGGGCTTGCAATCATAAGTTTGGGCCACGAATGATCATTTATTCGAAACGGGACAAAATTTAGGGCTATGTTAAGCAATCGTAAGTGGACTTATATAGAAGTCGCACCTATTTTGAGGCCGGTCAATAGCAATCTATGCACCATTTATTTTACATGATATAGAGATCATGGTCCAACAACATTTAGTGCAATGAGAAGGGGATTAGATGAAGTGGAATTAGGGTAAAAAGAGAAACCACATTTGAATTAATATTTAATCAAACTATTATTAAAATCATTCATCTATTTTTTTGTGGAGTTAAACTCAACACCATGGATCCAATGATGTTAATAAAGTCATGATCAAAAAATCAACCCAAGACAGCCAGAAAATAATCACAAAATAATAATATAATTAATATATAGATTAAAAGGTTCAAAAATGTTTTAAAAAAATGGAAAATAATGAGGAAAATATCAATTATATTCAAATTAATCAAGAAATGAAAAATAAGACCATAGAAATATCTGAAAAGAGGCCAAGTAATTTTATAAAATTATTGTTAATTTTTAAAAGTCAGAAACTATTTTTAAAAATTAAAATAAATGGGTAAAATAAACAAAAATAGTAAAAAATGGTAAAGTCAGAAACAAAAGTAAAATAAGGTCACCAAAATTTGTCACAATATCATTGGATCATTTCATAATTTTTTCAAAATTTATAAATGTATAAAAGTATTTTTAAACATTTTAAACATATCAAATAAGTATAAAATTTATAAAAAATACCAAAACACAAAATTAAATTGTGAAAAAATAAAAATCATAAAGAGAATAATCAAAAATATTTTTTATAATTTTTTCAGATTTTTTGGACTAAAAATGAATTTTCTATGATTTTTTTGAAATTTAAAACAACTAATATATAAAAATCAGAAAAAGAATATAAAAGTAAAAGATGTGGACCATTGAATTTTTGAAAACAACTAATAAATCAGATTTTTGAAAAAACACAAATGGCACGCCATCATTGGTTGGAAGATGACACGTAGGTCATCTTCAACCTCCAGCCAACGTGATTTGCAGATCTCTAAAACTGTAAAATCAGAAGCTCAGACCTATGCCAATCGCTTCGTCTCTTCAAGATGAAAACAACCACACCCTCGCGCCAAACATATATAAATTGTAGCTCAAGAAATTTGGAAAGAAAGTTTTGAAAAGGGATTTTAAAATTCATGGTCAAAACGTGCTTCCAGTGAAATTTAAGTGTTGTGACTAGAACCAGGGCAATGAGAGCAACACAATGATATCATAGTTTTGAAGAATTGATGAAAGAATCTACCTATTGAAGTTGAGTTGCACAGCTCTGAAACTGGACTTCTATGGAACGGTATAGGGCACGATTCTTGAATGTAATTATATGGTTAGCTTCAGGGAAGATCAATGAAGGTGAATTGAGAAAAAAATGGATTGAAAAAGGCTGGAGAATAGATTTCGAAGTTGATGAATTCTGGGTTGTGAAGCAACTTTGGCAGGGTGATTCTGGCTATCTATGCTTGGGAAATTGAATGGGGAATGAACCTCTATTTATAGGGAAGCAAATAGGATCAAAAGGAATAGCAAATGATGCGTTTTGGAGGGAATTCATGTGGGTTTGCATCATGAAGAAAGTGTGACTCAAACTTGATATAAACTCAGCCAAATCGTGTGTTTCATGATGCTAATCACTTCTGGCAAGTTGCTAAACATGATTAGAAACAAAAACGCGTGGAAATCTTGTGATTAGAAGCGAAAACAAAGATTTCAAAATCCTGACTTTGTGAAAAATTCAGTTTCAAACTACCCAATTCAAATCCATGGAATTTCCACCTCAAGGGGTCTTAGGGCATAATTCTTTATGCTTTGGAAAGATGAGGTTACAAGCTTTGCAATTGAAAAATAATGGAATCAAATGGATGCTTGAGCTGAAAGTTACATGGAGTCAAAGTTGAAGAAAAAGAGTTGACTTTCCATACTTTGAAATATTTCAAATTCTTCTTTAAAAATGACCTATAATCTTTTGCATCCAAACATGGCCTTCCACTTGGAATTTGCTCTTGACCAAAAAATATGTAATGAATTAGATCTCTTTAATGACATTTTGCAATTTGAACCACTCAAAATCTCCAAACATTGAGAAATTTATGACTTGTTGAAGTTGGCCAAAAATCATGAAATGACCTATGATCTTTTGCATTCTTAAGATAACTTCCATCCATTTTTCTCACTTGTACATAAAAGAAATCATGAAGTACACATACTTAAGATCATCATGAAAAAATAATGGGCTCAAGGTGATAAAAATTGACCAAGTTATGGTCATTTGAAGTCACATATGGAAAATTGAGTATTCATCTGAGTGACTTGTAATCTTTCTTCTTCACCGAGTTTCTTCCATATGAAAACTCCTTGTAACTTTTGAAGTGATTTGTTGGTAACTCTTTGAAGAGAAGGATGTTTTTGGAATCACTCAAAAATACCAAAAGATGAGCAATATATTCTCCTTTGAAGTTCAAAACCCTAGCTCTAAGATCAAGAAAATGCTTTGAGGAACTTTGACAAGTTTGAACAAACGTTTTGTGCCAATATTCTTCCTTTGTGAATAGAAGTTGTTTAGGATGATGATGAGAACTCATGGACACCAAAACCACTTCAATAGTGGAATTTGAATTTCTCAAGCTATTGACTAGGGCATGGAAATAAACTCATGAACCCATGGAGCAACTTGCTAAACCTCCTTTCCTTTACCTACATTATTAACAAGTAAGACAAACCAACATTTTATTTTATTAATTAGGGAGAAAATCAAAGCAAAATATCCATGATCACAAAAGAAAACAAGTCAAGGTGCTTGGTAACTCCTCAAAAGAGCAAGGCTAAAGATAGGGAGAAGAACAAAAAAAAACCCTAATATGATCTTGTTGTGATTGAAACAATATGGTATGATGCACGAATCTTAGGGGCAAAAATTGGGGTACAACAGCTGCCCTTATTTAAGTTTCTTCTATCCGGAGATACGAAGGTTAAAAATATTCGTGTCGACGTGATCTAAGACACTTAAATATAAAACAATCCTTATTTTTGGCCCTAAGATGCCATGTAAATGCTTATGCATATGAATGCATGTGAACAGTACCAAAGAGACGCAAAGTAACATTGGGGATGAAACAAAAAGGAAGAAACAAAGGAGCAACCCCACCAAAAAAATAAATCACTGGTGAACCACAAGAACAAAACCAGAGAGGAAAATAACAAGCATCGACGTTCACTGCCGATGTCCTACCAATGTTCACTGAAACTAGAAAGAGAAAATATATCATATCACCGACGTTTACTAACGATGAACTATCAACGTTCACTGAAGATAGCAAAAAGATAATAAACACTGACGTTCACTGCCAATGTCCTACCAACATTCACTGAAAGTAGAAAGAGAAAATATATCATATCACCGCCGTTTACTGATGATGAACTATCAACTTTCATTGAAGATGGCAAAAAAATAACAAATGCCGACGTTCACTGCCAATGTCCTACCAACATTCACTGAAAGTAGAAAGAGAAAATATATCATATCACCACCGTTTACTGACGATGAACTATCAACGTTCACTGAAGATAGCAAAAAGATAACAAACACCGACGTTCACTGCCAATGTCCTACCAACGTTCACTGAAAGTAGAAAGAGAAAATATATCATATAACCGCCATTTACTGACGATGAACTATAAATGTTCACCGAAGATAGAAAAAAGATAACAAACACTAACGTTCACTGCCAATGTCCTACCAACGTTCACTGAAAGTAGAAAGAGAAAATATATCAAGTTATCCCCGAAATTCTGGTGTTTCACCTAGAACGGGTCTCAGCTTCTTTTTTAACCAAGGAAACCTGCCTGGAAAAGATCAAACATAAGCTGTCTCAAATAATGAGACTTATTAATCATTGTCACGGGGAATTGCAAAAAGAAATGACTTTCTGGAGAAAGAAATATGACTTCCCGGGGAAATTCCGTGATATTCCTGCTGAGGAGATAAAGTCTTCCCGTGCAAAATAAATGCATAAACCAAAACTCAAAGTTTTCAGAAATCCACAGTAAATAATATTGTCATGCAACCACAGATCCAATTCATAAATAAAATGGAGCAAGATGGCCAATGAAGATACATCCTTTGAGAAATAAACTCAAGAGGGAAAACCAAATTCAACTAAGCAAAGAGCACTGCAGGAAGATCAGAACACAATGTCAATGAACGATGGTTTTTAGCCATGCATGATGTATGTACGAATGTATGGGCGTTATCGTGCATATGCTGGTAAAAGGATACATAATCAGTACAAACAAACAAAACCGCCTCAGGTACTAACAACATTGGGCTAAACTTCAACCAGGAATATCATTCCAAGAAAGGTAAAACAAATTGCAGAAACCAAACCTATTGTCTGCCTTAACTTCACTGAGGAGAAACAATTTTCCAAAAGCAACATGCCTACTGGAGATTGCAAGACCAGCCTCAAATAAAGCAGACTAACGCTTGAAACAACCAAACCTCACTGGGGGATTCAAGCCTACCTCCCAGGAGAAAAAATTGCAGATTGAAAATTTTACATCACGAACACTCATTCTAACAAGAGATGCCCTGGGATAACCTTCCCGGGAAATCGAGAAGTCAACACTAGTGCCAATACTTCAAAAAGAGCGACATCTCTGCACACCAAAGGAATAAAACCTTTCATCATATGAGGGAAGACTTTGCTGGTGAATCTGGGACGGAGGCTTCTGACCACACAAATCCAAAATCATAAGTGAACCAAGACCTGACTGGGGATAATGGGATCACAAACCCAATATTGTACCTTGCACCCACTGGAATCGTTTTTTAACTTATTTGAGAAACACACAAAGATTGCGCACACCAGAAAAAATGACCTGAGAAAACCTTCGTGATGGGAGTAAATCTTCTTAGAATAACCGGAGTTTGTTCATTCTTGGGATCACCATTTTTGTTGTCATTGTTTCATCACAAATCCCAAAGTAAATTGAATTGTAAAGATCCTTTCTCTTTTTTTTTTGAAAAGTCAATTTTTATTTTTAATCTTTTTGCTTTAAAAGTTATTATCAGTAATAAATGGAGTCTTTGCAAGCTAAATAAAAATAAGAACACAAAGAATTGGGCAAAAAGCTCGAATTTCATTCATAGAATGGTAGTCTGCGAATGGCGAGACTCCATGGATGATTACAAAGTTTGGGAAATGGTAATACATAACGGAAAAGATACATTGAGATATAATGACCACTATCCCCCCTAGCAACTTTTGAAATCCTGAGCAGCAGCTTTTGTTGAAGTATGGTGAAGATCTGGGAAGATTATTGCTTCAACGATCAATTCTTGTATGACGTAGTTACTTGCCAAGAAAATCCCTAACTTTTTCCTAAGCTGCCCTTGAGGGTTTTCAACTTAGCAGGAAATTTATTCTATTTATGTCTCTAATTTTTGCCTAGACCGCCCTTTCGGGTTTTCAGCCTACCGAGACGCTCCTTTTTGCCTAAGCCGCCCTTTCGGGTTTTCAACTTAGCGAGTTATTCTTTTATTTCTTTAGGTGAAGTATTTCTTGACTGCGTCAGCATTCATGGGACGTGGGAACTCCTCGCCATCCATAGTTTCAAGAATTAATGCACCACTAGAGAAGGCTTTCTTGACAACATACAGGCCTTCAAAATTGGGAGTCCACTTGCCCCTAGAATCAGTGTTGAAAGACATGATCTTCCTGAGCATGAGGTTACCTTATATGAATTCACGAGGTTTGACCTTTTTGTCAAATGCTTTCTTCATTCTTCTCTGATATAACTGCCTATGACATAAAGCTGCCATTCTCTTCTCTTCAATCAAATTCAATTGGTCAAACTTGTTCTGGACCCATTCAGCCTCTGTCAATTTGGTTTCCATTATCACACGCAGCGAGGTAATCTCTACCTCGACAGGGAGTAAAACTTCCATTCCATACACTAGAGATAACGGGGTTGCTCCTGTTGAAGTGCGAACAAATGTTCGATATCCATGCAGAGTAAAAGGGAGCATTTAATGCTAATCCTTATAAGTGACAACCATTTTCTGGATAATTCTCTTGATATTCTTATTAGCAGCTTCAATAACCCCATTCATCTTTGGCCTATATGGAGATGAATTGTGATGGACAATCTTGAATTCTTCACACAGTTCTGTCATCATCTTGTTGTTCAAATTCGAGCCATTGTCAGTGATGATTCTGCTCGGCACACCATACCGGCATATAAGATTATTTTTGATGAAACTCACAACCACCTGTTTGGTAACATTGGCATATGAAGCAGCCTCTACCCATTTGGTAAAGTAGTCAATTGCTACCAAGATGAAACGGTGTCCATTTGAAGCTTTGGGTTCTATCATCCCGATCATGTCAATACCCCACATAGAGAAAGGTCATGGGGAGGAGATCACATTGAGAAGTGTCGGAGGCACATGAACCTTGTCTGCATAAACCTGAAATTTGTGGCACTTCTTTGCAAATTTGTAACAGTCAGACTCCATTGTCAACCAATAATATCCTGCCCTTAGCATCTTTTTAGCCATCGAATATCCATTAGCATGAGTGCCAAATGAACCTTCATGAATCTCATGCATCAACATGTTTGCTTCGTGTCTATCCACGCATCTGAGTAGGACCATGTCATGATTTATCTTGTATAACACATTTTCACTGAGGAAGAAACTGCCTGCCAATCTTCTCAGTGTCTTTCTATCTTTCTTCGACGCACCAATCGGGTATTCCGGAGTCTAAAGAAAATGCTTGATATCATAATACCATGGTTTTTAATCTACTACCTCCTCTGTTGTAAACACATGAGCGGGCCTATCCAGTCGTCGAACTGTTATTCGGGGTAAATCATTCCAAGTATTTGCTTGGTACATGGAAGCCAGAGTTTCCAGAGCATCCGCCATTTGATTTTCATCTCTAGGAATGTGATGGAATTCAACTTTATTGAAGAAGGGTAATAGTCTTCTAGCATAATCTTTGTAAGGGATCAAGCCAGGGTGACGAGTATCCCATTCTTCTTTAATCTGACTTATTACCAAAGCTGAATCACCATATACATCCAGAATATTGATTCTGAGATCAATATCTTCCTCAAGACCCGTGATGCAGGCCTCATATTCCGCCATGTTATTAGTGCAATCAAATGTTAACCTTCCAGTAAAAGGAATGTGCGATCTATGAGGAGTAACAATCACAACACCAATTCCTATACCATAAGCATTCATAGCTCCGTCAAATATTATACTCCAATGATATTCAGGGTCGGGGCCTTCCTCGGGCAATGGTTCATCACAATCTTTCACTTTCAAAAACATCACATCCTCATCGGGGAATTCATACTCTGCAGGCTGATGATCTTCCACAGGCTGGTGAGCAAGGTAATCTTCCAACACACTACTTTTAATAGCCTTTTGAGCGTGGTACTCAATATCATATTCAGATAATAACATCTGCCAGCGGGAAATTCTTCCAGTAAGAGCAGGCTTTTCAAAAATATACTTGATTGGATCCATTTTGGAGATCAACCAAGTGGTATGATTCAACATATACTGCCGCAAACGCTTTGCCGCCCAGGCCAAAGCACAACATGTCTTTTCTAGCATGGAATACCGCGATTCACAATCAGTGAACTTTTTGCTGAGATAATAAATGGCGAATTCTTTCTTCCATGTTTCATCCTGTTGTCCCAGAATACAACCCATGGATTTATCTAACAATGTCAGATACATAATCAACGGTCTTCCTTCTACGGGAGGGAGCAAGATAGGAGGTTCAAGCAGATATTCTTTAATACTATCAAATTCCCTTTGACAGTCATCTGTCCACACATAACCTTGATCTTTCTTTAACAACTTAAAGATTGATTCACATGTTGCAGTCATGTGGGAAATAAATCTGGAAATATAATTGAGACGCCCGAGGAAACCTCTGACTTGCTTTTCAGTTCTTGGTGCTGGCATTTCTTGAATTGCTTTGACTTTATCAAGGTCAACTTCAATTCCTTTCTGGCTAACAATAAAACCCAACAATTTCCCCGATCTAACTCCAAAGGTTCATTTATTTGGATTCAAGCGGAGACGATACTTCCTCAAACGCTGAAACAACTTCAACAAATCTTCTATATGCCCTTCTTCAGTTTGGGATTTGGCAATCATATCATCAACATATACTTAGATTTCTTTGTGCATTAGATCATGGAATAGGATCGTCACAGCCCTCTGGTATATTGCACCAACATTCTTCAACCTGAAGGGCATCACTCTGTAACAAAATATTCCCCAGGGTGTGATAAACATTGTTTTTTCCATGTCCTCTAGAGCCATTCTTATTTTATTATACCCGGAAAATCCGTCCATGAATAAGAATACTTTGAATTTTGTTGTGCTATCCACTAACATGTCGATGCGAGGAAATGTAAAATCATCTTTTGGACTAGCTTTATTTAGATCTCTGTAATCTACGCACATGCGGACTTTTTCGTCTTTTTTCAGTACTGGTACAATATTGGAAATCCATTGAGGATACACTGACGTCACAAGAAAACTAGCATTAATCTGCTTTAGGACCTCCTCTTTGATCTTTACTACCATATCCGGGTGGGTTCTTCTCAACTTTTGTTTAACTGGTGAACACTATGGCTTCAACGGCAAACGATGCTCGACAATATCTGTATCTAGCCAAGGCATATCTTGATAAGACCAAGCAAAAATATCCACATACTCTTTCAACAGCTCAATCAACCCTCTCTTTACATCAGGATGCAACGATGCTCCAATCTTGACTTCCTCCGGATCTTCTTCTGAACCTAAATTAATCACTTCCAAAGGCTCCTTATATGGCTGAATGGTATTCTCTTTGTGCTCGAGCAACCGTGAGACCTCTTCCGGAATCTCATCATAATCTTCTTATTCATCCCCAAACACAGGACAACCAAAGTTGGGAGAGGGTGCAGGTTCATTGTATTCAACGGGTTTTTTTAATTAATCTGCACATATGATTTATGAGTGCTTTTAGAAACTGACACATATAACAAGTGATCATGCAAATTAATTTTCAATTATTATTTATTTTGAAAGGGTTTTTTTTTCTTTTATTACCATTTCCCAAGGAAAAAAACATAAAATAAAAGACATATTTTTGGAAGCAAAGACAACTTTTATTAATGATCTTAAAAGTTATAGCAAACAGATAAGCCCTACAACATTAATACTTCCACCTTGGGCAGAGTGAAAGCTTTTCAAAAGAACGAAAGAGATTAACAAAACAAATTAATTTGAAACATGTATGCAAGAAGGAACATCAATGGTGGCCCAGTTCTGAACTCGGACTCCATGTGTCACATAATTCGGTACTTCTTGCTCTGCTTTATCCTATTCAACAACATTAATTCAAGAACCAATTGGATGGAGGTAGCCTCCACTGCGGTAAACATCCTGATAATTGTTCATAGTAGACTTTGACTTCAAACCTTTTCCTTTGCCATTCCTCGAAGAGAAAACCAAACCAGCTCTATTTTTGTTCACGGGTGGATCCATAAGCCGTCCCTAAACTACATTATGACCATTGCGCACAACCTGCTGCGTGTCCTTCAGGGAAACCACATAATTCTCATTCCTCCTTATGTTGTCAATGGATAGGGCTTCGAACTAGGTTCCAACAACAGCCTCATCCGCTTCTACAATACTGAAAGTGGATAGATGGGATATCAACAACACCTGCTCCCCGTTTATGATCACTACCTTCCCTTCACGCACAAATTTTAGCTTCTGATGCAGAGTTTAAGTGACAGCCCCTGCTTCGTGTATCCATGGACTTCCAAGCAAACAACTATATACGGGAATAATTTCCATGACCTGGAAGGTTATCAAGAAAAAATGTGGTCCTATATGGATGGGTAAGTCCACTTCACCGATGACAGATTTCCTCGACCCATCAAAAGCCTTCACGATGATGCCACTCGGGCGGATAGGTGTTCCATGATTTTTTAACTTCATGAGAGTACTCCCCAATATAACATTCAATGAGGATTCATTATCAATTAGCACATTGGACAGCGAATCATTCTTGCAGTTCATAGATATGTGGAGGGCCAGGTTGTGATACCTCCCTTCATCTGGTAACTCA
Organism: Vicia faba; assembly: GCA_948472305.1. Lineage (NCBI taxonomy): Eukaryota > Viridiplantae > Streptophyta > Magnoliopsida > Fabales > Fabaceae > Vicia > Vicia faba. Next base: position 1,164,080,738 of record OX451735.1, on the reverse strand, counting down.
TCATCACAGAAACTTAAGTTGTTACATGACGTAATGTTTCCAATTACGCTGCTGAATTGATCTAACGACATATCATTCTCCACAAAAGCTTGGTCTAGTACTCTCATCAGTGATTCTCTATGAGCAGAAGAGTTCATCAATAAAGCTAGGATATATATCTTTGAAGGAGTCTGCAGTAGCTGATCTACAATTCTGTAATCGCTCATCTTAATTATCTTCAAGATATCATCCACTTATTTTTCTAATGTGGCTCCGCTAGTCTCTCCTGCAGCTTTCTTAGGCTCACCATTCTCAGCAATTTTCTTTCCAGCAACAACATCTCTTCGTACAACCGACGCAAACACACGACCACTACAGGTCATCCTGTTATTATCAGCTATATTTCTAACATCAGGCATTGGCTAGATGGAAACCTCCACCCCATCTTCTAAGATTGTAGCATTGTATTTGTAAGGCACCGCCTTATCTGATTTATAGGGAACAGGACCTGGCAGACTAATTACCAATGAGGTAACAGCTGGTTTGCTATGGTACTCCACCTCAAGATGTGCGGGTGCATCAAAACAAGGTACAATAACGTTTACCCCTTCCTCAACACAATCAGACATCAAAAGATCATTTCCGGTAAACAAATCTTCGTCTAAAGAGAAATACTCATCCGCGGAGGCATACTCTTCCTCTGACTCTTCTTCCGTCAAACAAACTTCAACCATATCAATCTCATGATAATCATCTCTCTAACCTGTGATCTTGATATTTCCATTATCTAACAGCAACTGAACACCCTCTCTCACAATAGGACATCCTAGGGGGTCTTGACAGCAAACTATGCAAGATCTATATTGGTGTTCCACCTGACCAGCAGTACGGCAGAAGGTAGCATGCAACTGTACGAGATACTCATTCAAATACTCCACATCAAAAATTCTGAATTCACCCGGACATCCAGAAACCATATTCACTTCCTCTTCATATTCTGCCATAGGCCTGGTAGTATGGATTAAACCTTCATCCATCATCTCCTGTAAATCAACCTTTATCTTCTCGCAACCCTGTATGTATGTACTGCAAACAGCACAACCGACGTGGTCATGCGTATAATAGCTGAATTCAGAGGTCTGCGTGTATTTTCACCAAATCTCCTCTAACCAGATTAATGTCAAAAATCCGGAAGTCGTCTGGACAACCGGCCACCATATTTACAGCATTCACCCCACCGTGCTTGGGTAGAGGATTGTATTTCACATTAGGTCCCATGTCTTTGAAAGATAGAATTCCAGGCTTCACTAACCTATGAACTTCATTCTTCAAAGGATAACAATTCTCAACACTATGCCCTGGTGCTCCCTGATGAAAGGCACACGTCTGGTCTGCTTTGTAATACCAAGGCAATGTTGATGGTATGGCGGGAGGTGGTCGTGTCTGGACCAACTTCTTCTGAATCAATGCTGGTAGTAGCTCTGCATATCTCATGGGAATAGGGTCATAGTTCTCATTTCTCTAATTATTCCCTTGGTTCCTCTGCTAGGACTGTCTTTGATAAGCAACGGTAGTCGGAGCAACATTCATAACAGGAGTAACTGAGGCTACTTGCTGGTGACACTGATAATTCCTTCTAGGAGCGTTCACTCTCCTCTCTTGTATGACATCATTTGTATCCCCCTCTTTCTTCTTTGTAAACCCATAAGTTGGTTTTTTCATACCTCTGAATCCTTCACCCTTCATCAAGCAGCCTTCTCTTACTGCCTCTTCTAGGCGGACACCCATTCCTACCATCTCTATAAAATCACTTGGGGCACTTGCTACCATTCTTTCGTAGTAGAATGCGCCTAGCGTCTTTAGAAATTTTTTAGTCATTTCCTTCTCCTCCATGGGAGGAATCACTTGTGCGGCCACTTCACGCCATATCGGTGCATACTCTTTGAACGATTCTCTATCTTTCTGAACCATGGCCCTAAGCTGGTCACGGTCGAGCGCCATGTTCACATTGTATTTGTATTGTTTGATGAATGCTTCTCCAAAATCATTAAAAGTATGGATGTTAGCGCTGTCTAAACTCATATACCACTTCAACGTTGTGCCGGTCAAACTATCCTGAAAAAAGTGGATCAGCAGACGCTGATCATCAGTGTGGGTAGACATTCTTCTTACGTACATCACCAAGTGAGCACGAGGACAAGTGTTGCCCTTGTACTTCTCAAATTCTGGGACCTTGAAATTAGGTGTTCAATGCCTGATGGATAGCAGAGAGATTTTGTTCGAGAAAACTATGATTTCTGTTGTTCCAATTGAAGACGTTGCCATTATAACCATTTCCGCCAATCCTTCCAAGGTTTCCTCGAGAAGACCTGTTAGGATTACATCTGCTCCAAGAATTGCTCTGCTGATCATTACTGTTCCTGGTCTTGTCCCATATGTCTCCGATAAAGCTGTCTCATGACATTATGGTGCCGATGTATATTATCATGGCATCAAACAAGATCTAAAAGATGAAGAGGTTGATCCTGATATTGATAACATTGTCGGAACCAACAAAATCACCCAAAGTGGAAGGGTCTTCTCTCCTGAGATTTCCCCTAAGACTGTTAACAAGCCTATTGTCATTACATCTACTGTTTCTGCTAGTACATCGACTATTGTTCCCGTTCTTACTCCAGTCAGCGAATCATCTGATACCCACAACAAAGAGGTTGTAGGTGAGCCTTCCCGGATGGAGGCGCCTAAGAAAATCGTTGTGGAAGCCTCTAAGCAAGAAATAGAGGAAATACTGAAAATCATTAAGAAGAGAGACTACAATGTGGTCGAGCAGCTGGGGCAGACCCCATCAAAGATATCTATGTTGTCTCTGCTATTGTGTTCTGAAGCCCATGCGAAGGCTTTGATTGAATTTCTCAAAACTACGCATGTGTTGCAGGAAACTTCAACTGATCAGTTCAAAGATTGTGTGGCCAGCCTGACTGCTGATAATGGGCTGGGTTATTCAGATGCAGACTTGACACTGAAGGGAAGGAAGCATAACGATGCTCTGTATGTCTCAATTGAATGCAGGGGCACCACTATGGCTCATGTGCTGATAGATACTGGGTCTTTATTGAATGTTCTGCCGAAGAAGACGTGGGACCGGTTGGATTGTGAGAGTTTAACTCTAAAGCCTAGTAACACTGTGGTAAGTGCTTTTGACGGATCAAAGAGAATGGTGCACGGGGAGATGGACATCCCTGTCAAAGTAGGTTCTCAGACTTTTGGGTCCACTTTCTATGTGATGGATATCAGGCCGTCGTATTCTTGTTTGCTGGGTCGTCCTTGGATCCACGAGGCTGGGGCAGTTACTTCCATACTCCACCAAATGCTGAAGTACCCGGTGAAAGGAAAGATTGTCACAGTGCAGGGTGAAGAAGAGTATATGGTGAGCCACCTCAATTCCTTCCGGTATGTAGAGATGGATGGGGAATTCATCGAAACTCCTTGTCAGAATTTTGAAGAGTTCCCTCAGATCTTGGCATCAACTGAAATTACTAGCAACAAACCTCCTTTGAAGATGGCTTCTCTCAAGGACACCAAGGCCGTGGTTGAAGAAGGTGGGTGTGCCAATTGGGGTCAGCTCCCTGATTTCACTCATAAAACTGACAAATTTGGTTTGGGCTTTACTACAGGGGCTCAAAGGACTGTTAGGCACGCTCGGGCTAGAGAACCTCCCCTACGCATCAGCAATCGTGGGATTAACGCCATTGAAGACAGCGAGGAGGACTCGGACATTGACAGTTGGATCTACCCAACTACCAATGATGGACTGAGTAACTGGAAAGCTAGGGACTTCATACCTGTTTCTTTTATTCCGCAGTAATTGACTTCTTTGTTTTAAGATTTGTAATAAACAATTTGAAACTTTACGGCCAGGTGCCTTGCCCGAGGCCCCTTGGCTTTGCTTGTGAGGGCTATTATTTGTCATTTCATAATCATTAATAAAGCATTGGACGTTTATTGCATACAAATTTTGTGCTCTCTATTTTTATTTCTTGCTTTCACTTTATCAAAACAACTATTCTCTTACACACACTCACGTATCATAATGCAGATCCATATCCACTCTGAATCCCATTGATAACAGCTCTGCTATTGCCAGTTATGACTTCAAAAATCCGATCAACCAAGCCGAGGACGAAGGTGCGGATGATTGTGAGGTGCCTGGAGAACTCGCTAGACTACTACAGCAGGAAGAGAGGGCCATACAGCCCCATGAAGAGCCGGTTGAGACCGTGATTTTGGGTACTGAGGAAGACATAAGAGAGGTTAAAATAGGTGCAAATCTAGAGCTTCGCGTCAAACAAAGGTTGATACAGATGTCGCATGACTATGTCGAGATCATAGCCTGGTCCTATGAAGACATGCCTGGTTTAGACACTGATATTATGGTATATCGCCTGCCGACTAAAGAAGACTTTCCTCCGGTTAAACAGAAGGTCTGTCGTATGCACCCTGAAATGTCAGAGAAAATCAAGGCAGAGGTCATGAAACAGTTCGACGCGGGATTCTTAGTTGTCACCTCCTATCCACAGTGGGTTTCCAATGTTGTTCCGGTACCTAAGAAGGACGGTAAGGTATGGATGTGTGTAGATTACAGAGACCTGAACAGGGCAAGCCCCAAGGATTACTTCCCGCTTCCTCACATTGACGTTCTGGTCGACAACACTGCGCAACACAACATCTTCTCCTTTATGGATGGTTTCTCTGGCTACAACTAGATCAAGATGGATCCTGAAGACATGGAGAAGAAAACCTTCGTCACACAGTGGGGCACCTTCTGCTACAAGGTGGTTCCTTTTGGGTTGAAGAATGCTGGGGCAACTTATCAGCGCGTCATGGTCGCTTTGTTCCATGATATGATTCACCACGAGATCAAAGTCTATGTTGATGACATGATAGCCAAGTCTCAGACTGAAGAAGAGAACCTTGATCATCTCCAAAAGTTGTTCGACAGGTTAAAGACATATAAGTTTAGATTGAATCCGAACAAGTGTATCTTCGGGGTAAGATCTGGTAAGCTTCTGGGTTTCATCGTCAGTGAAAAGGGTATTCAGGTAGACCCTGCAAAGGTACAAGCTATACAAGAGATGTCGGTTCCCCGCACAGAGAAGGAAGTTAGAGGTTTCTTGGGACGTCTTAATTATATCGCCAGGTTCATTTCACATCTGACTGCTACTTGTGAACCAATCTTCAAGCTTCTGAAGAAATATCAAGTGGTAAAGTGGAAGGGTGAATACCAGACCGCTTTTGAAAGAATCAAGGAATACCTTCAAGAACCACCAATTCTGATGCCTCCAGTTGAAGGAAGACCTTTGATATTATACTTGACAGTGCTGGATAATTCAATGGGGTGTGTGCTGGGGCAGCATGACGAGTCTGGTCAAAAAGAGCATGCGCTTTATTACCTTAGCAAAAATTTTACCGACTGTGAGACCCGATACTCATTGCTCGAGAAAACTTGCTGCGCTTTGGCATGGACTTCTCGCCGACTGAGACAATATATGTTGACTTACACTACCTTGTTGATATCAAAGATGGATCCGATCAAGTATATTTTCGAAAAGCCCGCTCTCTCTGGAAGGATAGCAAGGTGGCAAATGATCTTAACCGAATACGACATACAATATACAACCCAAAAAGCAATAAAGGGGAGTGTATTGGCTGATCACTTAGCTCATCAGGCCGTGGATGACTACCAGTCCATGAATTTCGAGTTCCCGGATGAGAATATCATGCTGGTGACTGACTACGAAGAACCTAGACCGGATGAAGGAACTAAGGAGGGATCTCGTTGGTCTCTATATTTTTATGGAGCCTCGAACGCACTGGGTAACGGAATTGGCGTTGTAACCATATCTCCCGAGGGTTGTCATACTCCGTTCACCGCCCGATTATGTTTCAACTACACCAACAACATGGCGGAGTATGAAGCGTGTATCATGGGTCTTCGAGCTGCTATTGACCTGAGGATTAAGTTCTTGAGTGTATTCGGGGATTTCGCTCTGGTGATAAGTCAGATCAAAGGCGAGTGGGATACGAAGCACCCGAATCTCATTCCTTACAAAGAGTATGTACTGACATTGCTCCCACACTTTGAGGAGATAACTTTTGAACATTTTCCACGAGAAGAGAACAAGTTAGCAGACGCGCTAGCTACCATGTCTTCTATGTTCAAGGTTAGGTGGGACAATGAGGCTCCCCAAATTACCATTGAGAGGTTGGATGAACCAGTATACTGCTACAAGATTAATACCGAGGAAGTGGCAGGCAAACCCTGTTTTCACGAAGTCAAAAGGTACCTCGAGGCTTTGGAGTATCCCGAAGGGGAATCTGTCAATGATAAGAAGTTTTTAAAAAGGTTCGCTGCAAAGTTCTTCCTCAGTAATGGGATCCTCTATAAACGCAACCATGCCTCCACACTACTACGGTATGTAGGCAAGAGCAAAGCAGAGAGGATCATGACAAATTTACATGAAGGCAACTTCAGAAACCATTCTAGTGGACACACCATGGCCAAGAAGATCCTACGGGCAGGATATTACTGGTCCACCATGGAAGCCAATTGTTATCAGCACTCTCGAACTTGTCATAAATGTCAAATCTATGCTGATAAGGTGCATGTACCTCTGGTTCCTCTGAATGTCTTGACAACTCCATGGCCCTTTGCGATGTGGGGCATCGACATGATCGGAGAGATCAGACCTACTACGTCTAACGGGTACTGTTTCATCTTAGTAGCCATTGATTACTTCACAAAGTGGGTTGAGGCAACCTCTTTTGCTACTGTAACCAAGAACGTCATGGCGCGGTTTATCTGACACAATCTGATCTGTCGATATGGTGTACCAGAGAGGATTATTACTGACAATGGTACGAATATCAACAACACAATGATCACCGAGCTCTATAAACAGTTCAAGATACAGAATCATAACTCTTCCCCCTACCAGCCGAAGATGAATGGCCCTGTTGAAGCAACTAACAAGAATATCAAGAAGATTGTACAGAAGATGACAGTGACATATAAAGACTGGCATGAGATGTTACCGTTCGCTCTTCATGGGTACCATACCTCAGCATGAATGTCGGCAGGGGAAACCCCCTACTCTTTGGTATATGGCATGAAGACAATCTTACCCATCGAAGTCCAGATATCCTCTCTCAAGATTATGAAGGATGCAGGTTTGAGAGAAGATGACTGGATCCAAACCCGACTTGATCAGTTAAATCTAATCGATGAAAAGAGACTTACTGCTATCTTCCATGGTCATACGTATCAAAAGAAAATGATCAAGGCCTTTAACAAGAAAGTCAGACGCCAAGAATATCAAGTCGGGGATCTGGTGATCAAACGCATCATGCTGCCGCAAGGTGATCCCAGGGGCAAATAGACCCCCACGTACAAAGGGCCATTTGTGGTCAAGAACATTTTCTCGGGAGGAGCTATGATTCTAACCAACATGGATGGTGACGACCTTCCTCACCCTGTCAATGCAAACATAGTGAAAAGATACTACGCATAATCAAAGACCCGCTAGGTCGACTGGCCTAGGAAAAAATAAGGGCTTCCCAGCGAACCAAAAATGGTTCGGGAAAAAGTAAGGGATGGAAATGAAAAAATCTGTACACCCGGCAAGTCGAAAACCCGAAAGGGAGGCTTGGGAAAAAAAGGGTATCCCGGTGGATTAAAAACCCGAAAGGACAGTCCCGACAAAAGTTAGGGATTGAAGCTTATCACTATGTCTAATTGGATCATCTTGCGACCAGACTTCGGTATCAGCTATCAAGCTCGGACGACGCAAATCAATCTGATCAACTTTCGTCCACGTAGTAAAGTGATGAGACACTTGAAGATATAAAGGCAATAACAGAGTTGGAACCCAATGGGGTCATTTCATATAGCTGTTTTTCTTTATTTTACACAAATTCTATAATTTTTGTCTTTAGGCGGCATTCTCTTACTAGGACGTCAGCCTCGTTGTACAAAACGCCTATTACAGGCCAATTTCAAAATCAATACAAGTCATTTTTACAAAACTTCAATTTGTTTCTTTTTCTTTTTCTGTTTTGTTTTGCAAGAACGTCCAATGATTTATTTTTTATATATGCATTTGAAAATGATTGCTGCTCATAAAGATTTACATAAGAAAGAAAAGACAATTACTCGTAATTCCAAAAACAGGGAAAAAACAAGAAGTACCAAACCCGATGGTTCATCTGCCCAGCAGGTATCAGGATAGAGTCATGCTTGGGAACATACTTATTGGTATATACACTCCCCACAGAGTAAAAATATCCAAAGGAATTGATGTTAGCTTTCCCAAAACAGGACATAAATACCCCCAACCGAGGTTCGTAATTGCAAGCGAGTCAATAAAACTTATTCCCCAAGCAGAGTTTATTTCTCCAACAGAGCTTGTCATCTCCAGCTACAGAGTATCATCCCTAGCTAGGTTTGTTCCTCCGGATCAACAGGTCTACCAACAGAGTATCTCGTCCCCCAAAGTCTGGTCCCCACAAAGTTATCCTCTAACATCTCTTCCCGGCATAATATTCGCAAATCTCCAGCAACCGTCAGGGATTTATTTTCCCAGACGCGAGCATACCCCAACAACATTTCATGAGCATACATCATGGCATACACATACATATCATATACAGCATAATCTCATTTACTTTGAGAACATCATCTCGCCCTACATTTCATACATCGTATACAACTAACCTTAATATCTTTTGCAGGAAAAGACGATTAGCTTCAACGAATCCAGTAGTTATACAGATCACATCTACAGACAACTAATGGAAACTCAGTTCTTGAAATCAAACAGGTCAACTAATCTACATTATCATATCGAAGTAACCTTACCCTGGTTCCTCCTGAAGTTTTACACGAACTTATCACGAAGTAACCTTACCCAAATTCATCCTGAAGTTTTACACAAACTTATAACCTTACCCAAGTTTCTTCTTACATCCCTACTATCCAGGCTTTTATATCGAAGTAACCCTACTATCCAGGTTCCTTCTCACAGCCCTACTATCCAGGATTTCATATCAAAGTAACCCTACTACCCAGGTTCCTTCTCACAGCCCTACTATCCAGGCTTTTCATATCGAAGCAAGCCTACTACCCAAGTTCCTTCTCACAGCCATACTATCCAGGCTTTCATATCGAAGTAACCCTACTACCCAGGTTCCTTCTCACAACCCTACTATCCAGGATTTTCATATCGAAGCAACCCTACTACCCAGGTTCCTTCTCACAACCCTACTATTCAGGCTTTCATATCGAAGTAACCCTACTATCCAGGTTCCTTCTCACAGCCCTACTATCCAGGCTTTCATATCGAAGTAACCCTACTATCCAGGTTCCTTCTTACAACCCTACTATTCAGGCTTTCATATCAAAGTAACCCTACGACCCAGGATCCTTCTCACAGCGCTACTATCCAGGCTTTCATATCGAAGTAACCCCACTACCTAGGTTCCTTCTCACAACCCTACTATCCAGGCTTTTCAAATCGAAGTAACCCTACTACCCAGGTTCCTTCTCACCGCCCTACTATCCAGGCTTTCATATCGAAGTAACCCTATTATCCAGGTTCCTTCTCATAACCTTACTTTCCAGGTTCCTCCTCTCTTATCTCCAAACAGCAGTCCACAACACCGTAAGACTAGAACCCGATCAAACACGATTGGTTTTGCATTTCCCCAATAAGTCGCGGTGCAACTTGTACCCTGACCAGATATGCAGTTCACTTCCGCTTCCTCAAGCAGGAGTTATTTCCCTAGTAGAGTAACAGACAACTGAAGCTCCTAAAATTCTATTACTCCCAAGACAGATATCAACATTCCTCATTAACAACAGCAACATGGACTCTCATCAAAGTAATATATCAAGAAATCCACATTCTCTAGATGACATCTTTAAGCCCATCTCCGACAATTCTCCGTCACATCTAGGATGGCATCTTTAAGCCCATCTCTAGAAATCTTCTATCATCAATCTCCAAATGGCATTTGTAAGCCCATTCCCGATGTCACAAGTCGAGTGCCACTTCGTACGAGTGCAAATTTCTGGGCACTTTAGTGTTCAATCAACTTCTACCTTCAGATCACAAAAGGCAGATAACCAATCTACATCCTCAGGTTTAATAAGATTGAACATATGCAGCTGTTGTACCCTAAAATTTACCCTCTCATTTTACTCAACACATGTCCATTAAGATCCTCAATTTTCCCAAGGTTGCCCAAGAGTTGACCAGACAAACTCTCTCCTAAGGCAGTGTACCTCAAATTAGGGTTTCTATTTTCATCAAGATTGGTGAACTACAAAGGCCTCATATGCTCTCCATGGTCTTGATATGTTCTCAAGACCCTACACGTCAAGTTTCATGCCTTGCACAAGATGTTTGCTCAGTCAACTGCTCAGATGCTTGAGAATCGACTATATTAGGTCAAAAGTCAACTGTGGCCCACATACAGTCAAACTTCAAGATTTTTGGTCAACATTAACATTTTGCAGTAGTTTCATCATTTGATCAAGGGTTGATCATGATTCCCCAAGGAATGCTCCAAATTCATAAAAACCTAAAAGTTGCTAAATTAGGGTTTCTTAGTAAAAGTCAACCCAACTTTGACCAAGCATAACTTCCACATGCTTTATCAGAAATTTTCCATCCAAATATTATTTTGAAGAGGATGCAATTCCCTACAATTCATCTTCATCTCACAAGTTCAGAATATGCACTCATCAAAAGATATGGATTTCTACATTATAGGTCCTTTTGAAAAGTCAACAAAAACACCTTTTGGGTCAAAGCTTCATACATGAACATGGAAGATCCAATTGAGATGAAACAAAAAGGGTTGTTTAGGGGACATCCTAAGATTTATAAAATGTCCAAGAACACCCTCCAATAGTCAACATTGATCAAATTTGCATTTTTTCTAAAGGGGTCCGTGTTTTCTTGCTTGAAACATGTTTCTGATAGGACCCACGACCCCTGAGCTTTTCTACCTATTATTTTATTACTTTTATCATTTATTTTGATTTTTTATTCATTTAAATCAAAATAAATCAAATAAAATGGTAAAATAATAAAAGAAAATCAAATCTTGGGATTTTTGTGCACATTTGGAGTCCATGTACAGCTAGCATGATGATCAATTCGTGCAAGACTAATTAGGGTTGGAAAATATTGGATTGAAGCTTGTTTTAGAAAGATATCATACATGAATAAAATCAAATCACATTTTCATAATTCTCAAAGATATGATACAATTTTATTGACCTAATTCAGTATACTATATGTATACAACAATTGTAGATCAATAAAAGGGGTTGAGCAATCGTGAAAACACAAAACAAAGTTCCAAAAAAGTGACAAAAAGTGCTGGATCATTTTTGCATTTGGAGATCAATTCAGGCCATTCCACCGCTGCTAATCACTTCCTGGCCATCTCCTGAAGCCAACAACATCATTTGCAGCCTTCAAAACATCAAGAATCATCGCCTAGACACATCACGGCTTGCCTCGCTAACTCAAATTCGATTTCTATGTTTTACACATGATAAGTCCATTCTATCCATATATTCTTGTTCATAATCATGTTTGCAAGCTTTCTGTGTCACTTAATTGTGCTAACAGTGCAGGAATCCATATTTACCATTGTTAGGGTTTAAGATCACGATTTGGGGATTTCTGATACAGGAAAAATTGGGCCATGAATGAGGTACTATGATACTCGTGAGACCAAGACGAGTTGATTGGTACCATCACAATTAATTTATCATGCTTGTATTGAATATTTGAATGACACAGGTTTTTAGCAACGCACAACGTCTGTAGGTATAGGTTATTTTTCTAAAATGACAGGCCAGAGGTAGAAGAAGATGACTGGTCATCACCCCATTGGTTTGTTTGAATTCAGTGCGCGCGTTTTTTTTTGTTTCAGGGATATTGAATGTGTTTAATATATTATATATTCTTGTTACCATATTAAAAACTAACAACAACAACTCAGCTGGTAGCATAACATTGGTACAAGGCGTAAGGACCTGGGTTCGATCCCAGGTCCCAGCGCTTTATTTATTTTCTTTTCTTACAACAGATCCAGTGCTCCACTCATTCACACGCCTTTCATGCAGCCTCAATGCCCATCCACTGGATGCACCTCTAGCCAGATCTAACACTTCCTACCCGAAGGTCCTTGGTGCATCTCAAGTCAACGCTTTCATAGAATCCCACATGGTTGACTGAGCTTGGAGCTTAATGGGCTTGGAAATTCAACTCCACCCCCCCCCCCCCCCCCTTTTAACTAGCATACATGCCCATTTGGTTATTTTGTTTTTTTATGATTTTCTTTAATTTATTTTCTTTAATTATTTTCCCTTTTTTAATTAATACAAAAATTATTTTTATTAAATTAAACATAAAAAGATCTCTTTTTCTGAATAAATATTTTTTGAATTAATTAGTGTAATTAATTTTGGGAAATTTAATCTTCTTTTTATAATGAAAAATAATTAGAATTAGGGTTTTGTGTTGTACATAATTTAATTAACTTTCTTTAAAAAATACATCAAAGATCTTTTTTTTCTTCATAAATATCTATTTCTTTAATTAATTAATTTAGTTAGAAAATTAGGTTAATTTAATTTCTTTAATAATTAAAAACAATTAGAAATTAGGTTTAATTAATTTGCAATTAAACATTTTCTCAAATAAAAATCCAAAAAAAAAATCTTTTCTCTCAAATAGGGTTTTAGATTATTTCAATCGTCCTCGCATTTAATTTTCCGCGCGCTTGGTAATTATTTTTCCATTATTTTGTAACTGCTAAGGGTATGTAATAGCTTTCAACTAGGGTTTTCATTTACCTCTTTTCCCCTATTTTTGGTTATGTAATTAATCCCCCACCGCGAAGCCTTGTAATAGCTAGGTTTATTTTCTCGCATTTTTAATTCCTGCAAATGCTTAACTGTCTAGATGTATGCTAATAGGATTGTATGAAAAGAATGCTTGAAATTTAAAACGGTAGATCACTTAATGTGAAAAGATTAAATAATTAAAACAAATCATATGCACATATTTCACTCCTAGGGTTCACCTCACTTCGGTTGCCTTCGGTAAATAATCATTAAGCATAGGAAATTTTAGTGGTTGCCCTCCAGTCTAAAAAGATCAAATTGTCCCATTCGAATGTTGCCTCGGAAAGATCTTAAGACTCTAGGGTTACTACTAAAGTTTTCTAACTATTGAGTTAGTGATTGTACTCGTCCCTTTTGAATGTCCCTTACAACTCCAATGACGGTGCTACCTACTCCTTAATAGTAGGATAGCGTTGTCTAAAGGAAACAAGAGCAAACAATCTTTTTTCGAGTAGGTAGAATCTTAAGTACTTGCTCAATGAAAACTTTTCACACAAACACCTTTCAAAAACCAATTTTAAAAACAAACTTCGTCACATCCTTGAGGACTGATACAAGGGTTATCACGAAGTAAAACATTTTCAAGACAAACAAGAACACACAAGCAATTTGAAAAAATGAGCAAGTACCTAAGAGCCCGTAGATAACTACCGATAAAAAGGGTGATAACACCTTCCCTTTCTATAATCTACCCCTCGTACTAAGAAACATCTCGAAAAAGGTTTTTTTTCTGTTCTTTTTCCTTTTCCTTTGTTGGATGAAATAAAAGTCGGTGGCGACTCTTGCTTACCGCGACATTTTGCGAACAATAAACGCAAAACGCAAACCCGTATTAACAGTCGGTTATGCCACCGTATCATACTGCGAGTGTATGAAAATCATGTGTTTGCTGGAATGTCTGACTTCGCACGCGTGTGACATGCCTTGTGCTGGAAAAAAATTCATTTTGCATGGTACCTTCTTCCCATGATTGTATCTCAAAATGTAGGAGTCATTTTGAGAAACTTTCTGAAGCTAAGTTGTTCCTCTCATTTAGGGCTTGAAATTTGGTGTTGGACATTCCTAAAAATAATCAAAATTTCAAAGAGAAAAATGGTGGTGAAGGCATGCCCACAAATTGCTTGATAAAATGCTCGGCTGAGCGCACGCGTGGCTGGGCAAAATGCAATCTCCAAGCCTCAAATCTTAAGCAATATATCTCTATCCACACTTGACCATTTGAAATGATCCTTGACCCAAAAATGAAGAGCACACTTCATACTCCAACTTTCATGTTGCTAACTTTTTGATTTGAGCTCAAATGTATATTCAAAATTAATCATGAAGGAATTAAATTTTTGTGCATATTTGAGAAATTTCACTAAGTGTCCAAAACTTCCAAGCTCCATAACTTTTTCTCCTTTCACTTTTTGGACTTTAGTCCTCCAATACAAAGTTGAAGAATTTGTTATCCTATTTCCAAGCATTTAAAGTTTTTACATTTTCAATAAAAATTGATAAAGTTATGACCAATCAAAATTCAGTACTATGAACACTTTAAAAAAAATTCAAAATTCCAAATAACTTCATTGATAAGTTATCTCCAATTCACACTTCCTATTGATTTTATGCCACCATTGACCATGAAATATGAAAATAGGGACATTGACTTGATAGTTGACCAAGAGTCCCATATGTCAACAGTTGACTTTGGTTGACTTTCTGACAAAATGATCTATTTACCCCTTTTGTCAATTGAGATTTTCCAAACAAAAATTGATGATCAAATTTCCAATCATAGTTGCTCATGAACATATAGAGAAACATGGGATCAAGTATTACCCAAAAATTAAGAGATTTCCTGATTAAAATCCAAACCCTAGTTTTGGTCCTCTGTGCTAGGAGATGGTAAGATACATGCAATTGTGCCATTATCTACAAGATGACATTCAAAGAGACATATACACATATTTTGATGTTAGTCAAAAGGATATATGTACAAGATACACAATTCAAGGTGCTTGATGATCCCTTATAGACAAACCTAAGGATAAGATGAAGTATGAGAAATACCCAAAACCCTAATGTGTGATCTTGTTGCATTGTGATGGTATGAGATGATAGAGGAATCTTAGGGGAAAAAATTGGGGTACAACAACTGCCCTTATTTAAGTGTCTTCTATCTGGAGATGTGAAGGTTAAAATCTTCGTGTCAACATGATTGAAGATACTTAAATATAAAACAAGCCCCTACTCTTGGCCCTAAGATGCCATGCAATGCTTATGATTATAAATGCAATTGAACAAATCCGAAAATGACACAAGACACCATTGGGGATGTAGGAAATAAAACAAGGATTCAAAGAAAAACCCGACCAGGAAAATAAATCACTGGTGAATAAAAGACTAGACTCTATTGAGGTAAAGCCCAAAGAAGAGATAAGGTGTCATCAACTAAAAGTTTAAGAAGAGGAGGTAAGGGATAAAAGTGATCGACAGATGATTGTGAACTATCCACTCACTGAGGAGATAGCAAAAAATTAGCGTCGTCCTACCGGGGAAAGAAATGGAAAGATAATACCGGTAAATACCAATATTATGGTAGGGAATAAAAAAAGGACTAGCACCAGTTTTTACGACTGGAAACAAATGAACTTCTTTAGAGTAATGTGAATCTCAACAACGAACTATCTCCCATAATGATGAGACTACCATCCATCGGAAAAAGATCTCAACAACGAACTATCTCTCATAATGATGAAACTACCATTCATTAGAGTAACAAATCTCAACAACGAACTACCTCCCATAATGATGAGACTACCATTCATTGGAGTAACAAATATCAACAAAGAACTACATACTATAATGATGAGGCTACCATTCATTGGAGTAACAAATCTCAACAATAAACTACATCCCATAATGACGAGGCTACCATTCATTGGAGTAACAAATCTCAACAATAAACTACCTCCCATAATGACGAGGCTACCATTCATTGGAGTAAAAAATCTCAAAAATGAACTACCTCCCATAATGACGAGAATACCAATAATTGGAGTAACAAATATCAATAACAAACTACCTCCCATAATGACGAGGCTACCATTCATTAGAGTAACAAAATCTCAACAACAAACTATCTCCCATAAAGACGAGGCTACCATTCATTGGAGTAACAAATCTCAACAATAAACTACCTCCCATAATGATGAGGCTATCATTCATTGGAGTAAAAAAATCTGAATCTTCCCTGGAAACTGACAGACTTACTGGAGAAATACAGCTTTCTCAAATAAAGAGACATGCCACCTGCTGTTATGAGAAGGAATTGAAATAATGATTTCTTGGGGAAAGAAATAGGACTTTTTGGGGAAATGAAATATGGCTTATTGGGGAAATGCCAATATATTCCTGTTGGGGAGCTAAAGTCTTCTCGTGCCAAAATAAATGCACTTTCTCAAACCAGGGCTCAAAGCTTGTAGAAATCAAAATAATAATGTTGCTGCGGACCACCAATTCAAACCAGAAATAAACCGAGATGAAATAGTCAACCAAAATAACACTTCATGAGAAATAAACTCAAGAGGGAACCACGTTCTACCTAGACAAAGGGCTGGACAGGATTGCTAAAGTAAAATTCTTCCCCGATGGATAACTCAGTGGGGAAATTGAAAGGATATACACTTTCTATTTAAGGTTGACACTCTATTGGAGAGAGGGTAACATAATTATGTAAAATAGGGTAATATGCCAACAAAATATTAATGAATTCATATGAGAAATGAATTGCTAAATTCAACTATGCATGATGTATGTATGAGTGTATGAACATTACCATGTATATATTGACAAAACAGACACACAACACAGGGAATAACCAGACAAAACCAACTTGGGTAACGTCAACACTTGGATAAATCACATCCAGGATGAAAGTTTCATAAGAAAGTAAGCACCAACTGAGGAAACAAATTCCCATTTCACGACTTAACTCCACTGGGAATGAACATAGTCCGAAAATAATCAAATCATAACAATAAATCAGTACAGATATAGGGATATAACATTCTCCTCCAGGATTTACCAGGGAAAGTCACACATACTTTAATGGGGAAAAATGCTTCAACGTTTGTACTTCTACTGGGGATTGAAATATTGATTTCAATAGGGTAGACAAAAACCACAATGTCGAGACATCAATTGAAGATCTCGTACTGGATTTATTGGGGAGGGACACACCATATCGTCGAGGGAAACCCAAAATACATTCTTCAATACTGAGAGTGATGATTGCACCCACTTCTCTGGGGAGAAATTATGAAACCTCATGGGGATAACAATTTTTCAGAGAGACACGTTATCTCAGCCTTACCTAGGGATTTAAGAAGTCAAATAATACAGCAAGAAATAAAACTTGTGGGGATTTTAAATCAAAACCAACACTTGGCGGGAGAAAATTCAAAAAGTTGACAACTGTTTCAACACTTCTTAGACTAGATAATGCCCTTGTATAGTTTCCCGGGAAACAAACAACAACAATAATACTAGCATTGTAAAGGGTGGTGTTTTGTAAATGATTTCATCTCAGCACACAAAGGGGAAAATATTTTCGTCATGTGAGCGAAGACCTTACTGGGGAATATGGGGTAGAGACCTCATACCATGCAGACCCGAAAAATGAACGAAGACTTGACTAGGGAAAATGGGATCACAAACCCAACATCGTGCCATAGATCAATTGACATCATTTTCAACTATCCGATGAACTCAAAAAGATCATACGCATACAAGCAAAAATGACCTAGGAGAGCCTTCCATGAGTCACAAAATCTAAAGCAAGAAGTAATTTGTAAATTCTTTTCAAAAGAATAACTTTTGTTATTTAATCTTTTTGCTTTAGAAATTACTATCAATAATAAATGAAATCTTTGTAAGCTGAATAAAATAAGAATTTCAAAGAATTGGATAAAAGCTCAAACTTTATTAATAAAATGGTAGTTTGCAAATGGAGTTACTATATAGATGACTACAAAGTTTGGAAAATGGTAATATATTGGAAAAGATACATTGAAATATAATGACCAATATTCTCCCTAACAACTTTGAATTTCTGAGCATAGACTTTGGTTGAAGAGTGCTGAGGATCCAAGAAGATTATTACTTCAATGACCAAATCTTGTCTGACGCAGTTACTTGCCAAGAAATCCCTAACTTTTGCCTAAGTTTCCCTTGCGGGTTTTCAACCTAGCGGGATAATTTATTCTTTTTATGTCTCTAATTTTTGCCTAGATCGCCCTCTCAGGTTTTTCGCCTATCGAGATGCTTCTTTTTGCATAAGCCGCCCTTTCGAGTTTTTGACTTAGCGAGCTGCTCTTTTATTTCTTTAGGAAAAGTATTTCTTGACTGCATCAGCATTCACTGTACGTGGGAACTCCTCACCATCCATAGTTTCAAGAATCAATGCACTTCCAGAGAAGGCTTTCTTGACAACATACAAACCTTCAAAATTGGGAGTCCACTTTCCCCTAGAATCAGCGTTAAAAGACATGATCTTCCTGAGCACGAGGTCACCTTCTCTGAATTCACGAGGCTTGACCTTCTTATCAAAATATTTCTTCATTCTCTTATGGTATAACTGACCATGACACAAAGTCGTCATTCTTTTCTCTTCAATCAAATTCAACTGGTCAAACCTGTTATGGATCCATTCAGCCTCTGCCAACTTGGTTTCCATTATCACGCGTAAAGAGGGAATCTTAACCTCAATGGGGAGCACTACTTCCATGCCATACACAATAGAGAATGGGATTTCCCCTTGTTGTACCCCAAAATTTTCCCTCCCACTTATCAATAATTTTCTCACAAGATCTCCTTTGGGCTCAAGACTGCATTAGGGTTTGATCAGCTCAAGCACCTCCTTAAGCACTGATGACCAAAATTAGGGTTTGAGATCGCACAACGATATTTGGACTTCCAATGCCCCATATGACTTTCATGGATCATTATGGACCCTTAAGATTAATCATGTCAAGTTTCAAGCTTTGGATCACACTTTTGCTCAATCAATTGAGCAGTTGACCTAAAAATCAACTGTATTAGGGAAAAAGTCAACTATGGCCAATTTACAGTCAAACTTCATAATTTTTGATCCACATCAATATTTTAAACTCATATGTATCATTTGATCAAGTTTGGACCATAATTCCTCAAGAAATTTGATCAAATATTCAAAAGGGCAAAATGGTCAAAATTAGGGTTTCGATTTTTGATTTTTGACCTAGAAAATGATCAATTAGTTTAAGGAATTATCTCAAGAGTCCAATTGTATCATTTTTACCTAATGACATGGCTCAAAACATTGCTCAAGTCCATTGGATTGATAAATGAATTTTCAGTCAACTGATCAAAAGTCAATTGTATGTTGAAAAGTCTAACTTTGACTTTTTGGTCAAATTCAAATGTCAAAGATCACAATTCATCAAAACATGTCAAAATATTGTCAAAATATGAAACTTTTTCATCAAGAAATCCAAAATTCAAAATTCCATTTTGAAAAGTTAAAATTTCTAAACTTATAAATTTTTCTAAGTGTTGGAAATTTCTTTTTTTTTTTCCATAACTTTGAGAAAAAATTTCACCATGATGAAAGCTGATTCAAAAGAAACTTCCAACATGAAAGTTGTAGATCTCCATGAAATATACAACTTTTCTTCACACAACTTCTTCCAAAAGTGCTTGGATCTCAAGTTAAAATTTTAAGAACATGTGGTCATGAAACAAAAGTACTTAGTGAAATTTTGCCCTAATTTGGTCAGGATTTTGACCTAACTTCATGGCACATTTTCATATAGTTCCAAGGGGAATTTTCAAAAGTGATTCAAAGATGGTTTGTATATCACATTGCAAGATTTCCAAAATGTCCAAGGACTCCTTGAGATCATTTTTGAGTAGGGAGAATCGAAGAGAAGAAGTTAGGGTTTTATTACTTGAATTACAAGTCATTTTGTGATGAACAAATTCAAAATTCAAAGTTATGCTGCATAACCTCTACTTTGCAGGCCTCAAATTTGTTAGAAACTCCATAATTAAATTCTTGCATAGCTGTTAGAGGTCTCATTTCAAGCATTCAATGCAAGGCCATGCTTTATATCTATTTTGGGAAGAAAGTGTACATTGCCATTTTGATAAAGTGCTTTTTTACACAAAACTTGTTCTTGAGCCTTGCACTTGTTCTCTTCTGATCATACATGTCTCATAACACAAGATAAATGGTTTAGACACTTACAATCACCCATCCCATGCTTGTACTTCACATTGAAACTTGTTTTCCCATTTTTCTTGAAAATCAAATAACCTAGCAATTAGCTAAAAGCTTGTACTTCTGACTTGCCAAACCACTCAAGACTCTTTGCTTATAGATACACAAGCCATTTTCCACAAAACACACGCATGTTTTACCCCTAAAAACACCAAGAGCTCAGAACTATATCACATACCTCCATTGTTGCCTAACCTGGCCAAAAGTTTGAAACTCACATCTCCCGCATGCGTTTTCAAGCCTTTTGGTTCCTAAAGTTTCTAAACATCATTTAGAACTCATCCCACACCCTGTTACAAGAATGTAACACCATTAACACCATCCTCCATTTTCAAAAACAGAGCTTTGCACTTGGACTTCTCTAGAACTCCTCAGGTACTTTCAGCTCAAGCTAAGCATCCCATTAGCTTCCTGGGAACTTGAGGAAGCTAACCCAATCATTAGAACTCATTGAAAGCTGCTCAAACTCCAAACCTGATACCCTTTTGTAAGGTAAGTTTTCTAACTTTGGAACTTTTCATACAAGCATCATCAATGACTTATTTGTGAATGAAAAATATAGATATCATTTCCCTAAAGCTAACCATGTCCATAGTTTTCATTAATTTTGCTTGACCTTAGAGAATTTTAAGATTGAAGTTTCTGAGATTTTTAGGATTCAGAATAGGGCCATTAAAATTCATGCTTATCTTTGATCTATAATTATTTCTCTCTGCATTTCTGAAATCGTGAGGAAATTTGTTACAAGTTTCATATTTACAGTTTTCATTTTTGTTGAGATTTGAACAAGTTATAGAGGTTCTGGCGGGGCGTGAGGTTGAAGATGAAGTTGGCATCAGGAACATGTTTTCCATATATATTTATGGTTTGATTTATATAAACGGATGTATAGCCACCCCAGTGGTAGAAGCGCGCGCTTGTAACCAGAGGGACTTGGGTTCGAGCCCCAGTGGTACCCTTTTGATTTTTTCAATATTTGTTTCCTATTCTGACTTTTTGGACAAGCGTTGGGCCTCCTCCTTTGGGCCTTATGTTTTTTTTCTTACCTCTAACCCCCTTGCAGCCTATTCATACCCCTGGCCCAGTTTTTATTTTCTTTTCGTATTTTCACTTTATTTATTTTCTTAATTATTTTTCTAATACTAAAAAATCATAAAAAAAACATAAAAATAGTAGATTTATATTTGGACATAGTTTTTTTATTTTTTCTCACACAAAAATTATTTTATTTTATCATACTTCATTTATTTCACTAAATATTTTGTAAATTTAATTAAAAACTAGGGTTTTAGTTATTTTCTTTTACACCATTTAAATATATTATTTTAATATTTAAAAAGACCAAAAATATTTTATAATACTATAATTTATTTTCAAGACAAAAATACCAAAAATACTTTTCTTATAAACTTAATTTCTTTTTAATCAATTAATAGATTAGGGTTTTATTTAATTTTCTTTTCCTTGTAAAATTAGGTTTACTTTTATTATTTTAATTAATTATTTTCTTTTAATTAATTAGGTTAAAACAAATTCTCTTTTCCTAAAAAATCCAAACAAAAATATCCATTTTCTTCATATTTACATCCTTGTATAATTCTTCATTTTGTACATTTATTTATTCAATTCTTTTATAAATTCAATATGGTTGTAATAGATTAATTAGGTTTATTTTCTTGCAATCCCCATTCATAATTTGTACACCCCCTCCCACAAGTATTGTAATAGCGTAGTAACTTTAAATTCCGCAATTTATCGCTTTATATACAATTGCTAGTAATTAGGGTTTGTATGGAAAGACTAAAACCCATGCTTAGAAAACCCTAATCCAAGATAAAATCAAGCATGAAAACAATACACTTGCACACAAACACCCCTAGGGTAAATCCACTTGGTTGCCTTACAAAATGGCCATATTACGCATGTGAGGCATCTTAGCAAAAACATGCAAAAATACAAGATCATAGTCCCTCGATGATGCTATCTAAGTTGCCTTTCAAATGATCTTAGTCCCTAAAAGAGAATGCTAAGATACCTTTCAACATTTTTAGTCATGGTTATACGATGACCCACGCCCGTCCCGTTTACATCCAAAGATAGGGTTACTTACCAAATCAATGGTAAGATAACAATGTCAAAGGAAAGAGGAAATAAACATGAAAGACTTTTGAGTAGGTAGAATGCCCCTAATTACTTGCTCAATTTCAAAACAAAACATCCTTGCTATTTTTAAAACAAACACTTACACTTTCAAAACATCTTACAAACTTGAAAACATTTTTTAAAAGATCAAACGCTTTGTATACATTCTTATGAACGAGAATCATTACACAGTTTTTCCTAAAAAATGGCCTCTTTACAAAATTCTTTCAAAAACCATACAAAGCACAATTTCAAACAAAAAGCAAGTGATATAGAAAGTAACTAAGAGCCCATGGAAAACCATGGATGAAAATGGTACTAATACCTTCCCTTTTCATAATCTACCTCCTGAACTCAAGAAATAATCTCAAAGGTCTTTCCTGTGCTTTTTCACCTTTCCTTTTGGATACAAGAAAAGTCGGTGGCGACTCTTGCTAACCGCAACATTTGGGATAAAACGCAAAACCTTCAAGTCAATTCTCCCACCGTATCACAGAATTGGCGACTCTGCTGGGGAAGATTCTAAAAGTGGGGTTACCTTAGGGATAGATCACATTTACTTTCTTACATTGTTTCACTTGTATGCTTTACATTATGGTTCTTTGTTTGGGTTTGAATCTCTTACCCGGATTTGGGATACCTTATAGGTAAGTAGAAATACGTTGTGGAAACTGTGTGGGGTATACCGATGTGGTCTAAGCAATAGCTACGTTAGTGCGAAATATTTATGGGTACCGGTAGCCCTTGAGTTAATCAAGGAGAATACGGGGCCGCTGAGTGGTGTCATGAAGCACTAATGAACTTTTAGAACCTTTACTTGACCAACTTGGCCTTTAGGGCGTAGTAAGATGACCGACTTTGGTGCAGTCCGAAGTTGGTAGATACTCGATACTACACTCATTAAGGTTTGTTTTTTTTTGGGATATTTTGTTCGCCATTAAAGAGGCTTGTGCTGAAACAATGACCAAGGAAACAAACCAGTGATATTGAGCTCCTTAGAACCCAATTACTATTACTAAGACTGGTTTGAGCCAACTAAACTTCAAGAGGGTACTTACCCATGAGACTCCATGCAAGCCTAAACCTAAGGAATTATTTGCTTTGTTTGTATATACATACGTGTACATAACATCATGAACATCACAACATCATACTCATTCACTAACCATTTCAAGGATTTTGGGATTTATCTTTGTTCTGTTTTATAGGACATGGACTCTATTCGCAGGAAAACTATTCAAGTCAATCTTGTAAGGATCCCTCCTCTACTTAAGGAGCTAGCTTCAAGGATTCCAGAAAATTATCCATTCACTGAGAGACTTGGTCGCCTGCTAAGCTTGGTCATCTCTAACACTGATGAGGACATGATGAAGGTGCTCTTTCAGTTCTTTGATCCCTTACACCATTGCTTCACATTTACCGATTATCAACTTGTGCCAACTTTGGAAGAATTCTCCCAACTCTTAAGGATTCCCATTCTCAATCAACTACTTTTCAACGGTATAGAAAGAGACCCAAAACCAGAAGACATTGCTCAAGCTCTACCCTTGCAACCATCTGATGTCACAACTAATTGGGAAACAAGGAGTGGTGTCAAGGGTTTCCTAGCAAAGTTCTTGTTTAAGAAAGCCCCAAATTGTTAGAACTCTTTGGATTGGTAAGCTTTTAAGGAAATTGTGGCTCTCCTCATCTATGGGATGGTTTTGTTTCTAGATCCTGACCAACTCATAGATGTGAACATCGTCAAAATCTTCATATCCCGCAACTCGGTGCCTACTTTGCTAGGGGACATCCTACATTCTTTTCACACTCGCACTATAAGGAAAAGAGGTGTCCTTATCTGTTGTACTCCGCTCTTGGCAAGATGGTTTATTTCGCATCTTCCCCAATCTTTATTGAAGAACGAGCAAGGTTCAAGGTAGTCACAAAGGTTGATGACACTCAGATATTCAGACATTCATTGGTGTTCTCGATCCATAGAGAATGTTACTATTATCGACCGTTATGGAGAATTCCCTAATGTCCCCTTACTTGGAATTTGGGGAGGTATCATCTGCAACCCCTGCTTAGCCTTAAGACAATTTGGTTACGCTCGAAGAGATGGCCCAAATGAGATGCTATTTCAAGGTTTGGTATTTGACTACGAGAACGATGATCAAGGTCTTCGCCAGAGATTTATCCGAGCTTGGAGGATGTTGAACAAGGTAGATAACAAGACATTGAGGAACAAAAATTCCATCCCTCTTGAGCCTTACCTCAAATGGGTACGAACTCGTGCTCAGAGTCTTATGATGCCTTATCCCTCCATTCTCTCGGTAATCTTGGAGCCTGTTATAGAAGGAGATGTTCCATACACTATCCTACATCCTAACATTCCCACCTCTCTTGAAGACTTACAAAGAGATTAGATACAACTAAAGGGGTAGCGAGATACTTTCGAGGCTCAATTCTACTCTAGCGAGAAGAAGGTTTTAGAACTCACTAAGCAACTTCATAAGGAGAGGACTCTGAATTCCTACATTGCACCAAAGAGGATGCGTACTACCTTTTTATCTTAGAGATTTTTGCAATTGTTTCCCCAAAAGGCATTGATGTACTCAAGCTTTAATTTATTAATATAACATGTGTTTCTTTTTTGTCTAAAACAAATTTGAATCTTTAAAATCCTTGAAATCATTGCATATGGATCTACCATTCATTATAACATAAGCAGGTTTCTTGCAACAAGTCTCCTCATCTTTCTATTGTCTATTTCAGTAAGATGGATCTCGAGCAAACGGTGAAGGACCTCCAAACACAGAATGCACAGTTTCAACAGATGTTCTTAATTTTAGCCAAAGGACAAGAAGAGTTGAAGACCTTGCTAGTTGAAGGGAAGAAAAAGAAGACGAAGAAAATAACAGGAGTTCTAAACATGGGAAGAAGATTTCAAGGTCAAGAAAGAAGGACCCTGGACTTTGCAACGTCATCTTGTGAGAAAGACAGTCAAGATGGGAAAGGCAAGGAAGCAGTCGTCCAGCCAGATTCAGAAGAGGAAAAGGAAGAAGAAGATTATTCTAAAGAACAATATCCTCCAGCCGATGACAAGTATAAGCATCTGGAAGAACAATTAAGTGCAATGGAAATCCAAAAAGTTCCTGGGTTGGACTTTGAGGAGGTAGGGTTAGTATCGGGGATTTTCATTCCTCCAAAATTCAAGGCACCAGTATTCTCCAAATATGACGGAGTTTCATGTCCCAAAATGCATCTCCGATCTTATGTAAGGAAAATCCAGCCTCATACCGCTGACAAGGATTTATGGGTACACTTCTTCCAAGACAGCCTGTCTGGAACTCAACTTGATTAGTTTTATCAGTTAGAAAGAGCCAATGTTCATAAATAGGATGATTTGGCCACCGCCTTTTATAAACAATACCAATACAACGCTGATCTTGCACCCACCCATACTCAACTCCAGAGTATGGACATGGTTTCAAGTGAAGGCTTCAAAGACTATGCACAAAAATGGAGGGACTTAACAGGAAGAGTCCAACCTCCTCTATCTGAAATAGAATTGGTAGACATGTTTTTGGGCACCTTTTCTGGTCCCTTCTTTAATCACTTAATTGGGAGTTCATCGACAGGTTTTACCGAATTGATATTGATCGGAGAAAGGGTAGAAGACGGGATAAAGAATGGGAAGATTCAAAAAGATGCATCATCTGCTGCCGTAAGGAAACCATTCATTGGAAAGAAAGAAGTTGTTGTTGTATATCCTCAGAGAAATCAAGATAGGGCTGAACTCCATCCAATGGTGGGGGCTGTCATGATTCCTAAACCCGCACCTGCTCAACAAAGAAGCAACCAGCCGAAAATCGAAAGACCAGTCAGACAGTTCATTAATATGACACTATCTCAAGTATTTCCCCATTTGTTAAGATCCAATCTAGTGACTTTGAAAGAAGCTCCAGAGAATCCTAACACAACCTCTCCTTACTATCATCCTAATGCCCGCTGTGCATACCATTCTGAGAGTCCCGGCCATGACACTAACAACTGTTGGGCTCTGAAGAACAAAGTACAAGACCTTCTTGAAGTCAAAGAGATTGAATTCGATACGCCAGAAATTCCCAATGTCATTACTGCCCCTATGCCCAAGCACGCCTGTGATGTCAACGCTGTTGAGGAGGATATGTTTGTTACTTCAGTTGATTAACTTGTGACTCCACTCCTGACTATCAAAAAGAACTTTTTAAATGTTGGTGTTTTCCCAAGCTGTGATGAAGGCTGTCATTTCTGTTTATCCTCACCGACCAGCCGTCATTTGTTAAAAGCATGCGTTCAATGCCTGATAGATGACAATGAGATTTTGTTCGAAATGACTTCTATTCCAAATATTTCTTATAATGATGTTTCCATCGTGACCATTTCCGAAAATTCTTCCAGGGTCTCCACCAAAAGACCCGTTAGAATTACATCAGTTCCTAAAGTAGCTCCTTTGATAATTACAATGCCTGGACCAATCTTGTATTCGTCAGACAAAACCGTCCCATGGAATTATGGAGGTGATGTCTACTACCCTGGTATCAAGCAAGATTGGCCAGCTGTTGAAGATTCAAGTTCTGAGAAATTTGACTCCGATATCAGTAATATTGCATGGACTAGTAAGATAACCCGAAGCGGAAGGGTTTTCTCTCCAGAAATTGCTCTTCCAAAATCTATTTCTGGACCCGTAATCATTCCTATTGTTGTTGCTCCTCTAAAGGTTATTCCCAGTCCTACAATCATCTCTATTAATACTCCTGTTGACAAAACTGTTATAATTCCTGTTATCACCCCTACTGACATTCCTGTTGCCGAGTCAACCAAGACTCGAGGTAAAGGTATTCTGGTTGAGCTTGTCCAGACGAAGGCACAATCAGTATCTATCCCTGAGACCTCTCGAAAAGAGATGGAGGAAATTCTAAAGATCATAAAAAGAAGCGACTACAAAGTAGTCGAGCAATTGGGGAAAACTCCATCAAAAATTTCCATGCTGGCTTTATTACTATGTTCAGAGGCTCATGCAAAGGCCTTGGTAAAATTCCTCAAAACTGCCCATATACCCTAAGAAACACCTGCCGATCAGTTCCAAGACTGCGTAGCCAGCTTGACGGAAGATAATGGTTTCGGTTTTTTGGATGCTGATTTAACACCAAGGGGGAGGAAGCATAACGAGGCATTGCATGTCTCAGTCGAATGCAGGGGCACGACCTTGGCACATGTCTTGGTTGACACCAGCTCGTCTCTGAATGTGTTGCCTAAAAAGGTTCTTGATAGGCTTGATTGTGAGGGATTGACATTAAAATCGAGTAACATATTAGTAAGGGCCTTTGACGACTCAAAAAGGATGGTGCATGGTGAAGTAGACATCTCCATAAAGGTTGGGACCCAAACACTTGATTCAACTTTTTATGTAATGGATATTCGCCCTTCATATTCCTTCTTATTAGGCCGGTCGTGGATTCATAATGCTGGTGCCGTTACTTCTATGTTGCATCAAATTCCAAAATACCCAATTCAGGGGAAAATCATCACCGTTCATGGAGAAGAAGAGTATATGGTCATCCATCTAAATTCCTTTAGATATGTGGAATTAGATGGTGAATTTATTGAAACTCCATTCCATCATTTTGAAGAAGTCTCGCAGACTGTGGCAGTAACCAAGGCTATGTCTCAAGTTCCCAAGATCACAAGGCCTCCGCTCATGATGTCGTCTTTGAAAGATGCCAAGCCAGTGATAGAAGAAGGTGGGTGCACTATTTGGGGCCAACTCCCAGATATCTTATACAAATATGAAAAATTTGGTTTGGGTTTCACTTCAGAAGCCCAGAAAGATGTACGCCACACTCATGCTGGAGGACCACCCTTGAAGATCAACAACCACCAAGTCAGTGCCATGGAGGATGATGAAGACAACTATAACCTGGAAGATTGGATTTTACCAACTGTCAGTGGAGGGCTCAACAACTGAGAAGCTAGAGATTTAATCCCAATCAATTTTATCCCACAGTAATTTATCTTTAAATTTTGTTGGATCTGTAATATTAAAATAATCCACACTCTTAAAACCTTGTGTCTTACCCGAGGCACAATGGTCCATTTGTAAGGGTTATTATCTCATTTCCATATGACGTCAATGCATCATGGACGTTTTTGCATACAAACTTAGTGCTCATTGTTTTCCTTTTTTACATTTTCATTTCTTTCAAAGATAGTTATACTCTTACACACACTCACGCTCACAATGCAGGTTTACATCTACTTAGGATCCCATGGGTAAAGATTCTGCTATGGCCTTTTGTGACTCTGAAAATCTAATCTACCAAGCCGAAGACGAAGGTGAGGAAGATTGTGAAGTACCAGGGGAACTCGTCAGGTTACTACAACAAGAAGAGAGGACCATTCAACCCCACGAAGAACCAGTGGACACAATCAACCTAGGTACCGAAGAAGACAAGAGAGAAGTCAAGGTGGGTACCAATCTGGAACCCAGTGTCAAAGAGCATCTGATTCAGTTGCTACACGATTATGTCGAGGTCTTTTCCTGGTCGTATGAAGACATTCCAGGACTTAATGAAAATATCGTAGTACATCGTCTACCGACAAAAGAGGATTACCCACTGATAAAGCAAAAGGTTCGTCGTATGCGACCAGAAATGTCAGAGAAGATTAAAGCTGAAGTCAAGAAGCAATTCAACACCGGATTCTTGGCTATAACCTCCTATCGGAAATGGGTTTCCAATTTTGTTCCCGTGCCCAAAAATAACGACAAGGTAAGAATGTGTGTGATGTATAGATATTTGAATAGGGCAAGCCCTAATGATGATTTCCCACTTCTCCACATTGATATTCTTGTTGACAATACGACATAGCATAAAGTGTTTTCCTTCATGGACGATTTCTCAGGCTATAAGCAAATCAAAATGGTGCCTGAGGACATGGAGAAGACAACCTTTTCCACACAGTGGTGCATGTTCTGCTACAAGGTTATGCCATTCAGACTGAAAAACGTTGGGGCAACCTATCAGCGTGCCATGGTAGCTCTATTTCACGACATGGTACATCATGAAATAGAGGTCTATGTGGACGACATGATAGCTAGATATCAAACAGAAGAAGAGCATCTTGATCATTTACAGAAACTGTTTGAAAGGCTAAAGAAATACAAGATGAGGTTGAACCCAAATAAATGCATGTTTGGAGTGAGGTCTGGTAAACTCGTAGGCTTTGTTGTCAGCAATAAAGGTATTGAAGTCAATCCTGCCAAGGTGAAAGAAATACAAGAGATGCCTACTCCTCATACTGAGAAGGAAGTCAAGGGATTCTTGGGATGTTTAAACTACATTTCCATATTCATTTCTCACCCGACAGCTACTTGTGAACCAATCTTCAAATTACTGAAGAAAGATTAAGTAGTCAAATGGAATGATGAGTGCCAAACTGCTTTCGACAAGATCAAAGAGTACCTGCAAGAGCCTCATGTTTTGATGCCACCAATCGAGGGAAGACCATTAATCATGTATCTAACTATTTTGGAAAATTCAACGGGGTGTGTGTTGGGGCAGCATGACGACTCTAGCTGAAAAGAGCATGTTATTTATTACCTGAGCAAAAATTTTACCGACTGTGAAACCAGATATTCATTGCTCGATAAAACTTGCTGCGCTCTGGCATGGGCTGCTCGCTGGCTAAGACAGTATATGCTGACCCATACTACCTTGTTGATATCTAAAATGGATCCAATAAAATACATCTTCGATAAACCTGCCCTTTCTGGGAGAATAGCGAGATGGCAGATGATCCTGACAGAATATGGCATACAGTATACTACCCAGAAAGCAATAAAGGGCAGTGTACTAGCTGATCACCTTGCTCACTAAGCTGTGGAAGACTACCAATCCATGAAGTTTGGATTCCCAGATGAAGACATCATGATGGTAAACAACTGTGAAGAATTCAAGCCATATGACGGACCTGAACAAGGATCCCGATGGACCCTGGTTTTTGATGGGGCATCCAACGTGCTCGGAAATGGTATTGGTGTTGTACTCATATATCGTGAAGGATGTCATACTCCCTTTACAACAAGACTCTGCTTCAATTGTACAAGTAACATGGCAGAATACAAAGCGTGCATTTTTGGTCTCAAAGTTGCCATAGATTTGGGGGTCAAATCCTTAAGTGTATTCGGGGT
Organism: Vicia faba; assembly: GCA_948472305.1. Classification (NCBI taxonomy): domain Eukaryota; kingdom Viridiplantae; phylum Streptophyta; class Magnoliopsida; order Fabales; family Fabaceae; genus Vicia; species Vicia faba. Next base: position 1,164,050,117 of record OX451735.1, on the reverse strand, counting down.
TCAGCTTTGGTCATCATCCAGATCAAAGGGGAATGGGACACCAAACACCCCAACCTTATCCCCTAAAAATAACATGTGTTGACATTGATCCCACATTTTGAGAATATTACCTTAGAGCATTTCCTGCAAGAAGAAAATTAGCTAGCAGACGCACTAGCCACAATGTCATCCATGTTTAAACTTAAATGGGATAACGAGGCTCCCCATATCACCATTGAAGGAATGGATGAACCAACTCACTGTCACGAGATTAATACTGAAGAAGTAGTGGAGCGGCCTTGGTTTCACGAAGTCAAGAGGTATCTCGAGGCTCAAGAATATCCGGAAGGAGCTTCAGTCAATGATAAGAAGTTCTTAAGGATATTCTCAGCTAAGTTCTTCCTTAGTAACGACATTATCTACAAACGCAACCATGACTCTATTTTGCTCTGTTGCATAGACAAGGTTGAGGCAGAAAAGATCATGGCTGATCTACATGAGGGCACTTTTAGCACCCATTCTAGTGGGCATACGATGGCAAAGAAAATCCTACGGGCAGGTTATTAACGGTCTACCATAAAAGCATATTTCTATCAACATTCTCAAACCTACCACAAGTGTCAGATCTATGCTGACAAGGTGCACGTACCTTTGGTTCCTCTGAATGTCTTGACGGCTCCTTGGCCCTTTCCTATGTGGGGCATCGATATGATTGGGGAAATCAAGCCAACAGCCTCTAATGGACACCGCTTCATCTTGGTGGCCATTGAATATTTCATATAGTGGGTTGAGGTGGCTTCTTTCGCTTCCGTTACCAAGAATGTTGTCGCCTGGTTCATCAAGAAAAATCTCATCTATCGGTACAGTATCCCGAAGAGGATCATCATAAACAATGGTATGAACCTGAAAATACTATGATCACCGCCATGTGCGAGCAATTCAAGATCCAGCATCACAATTCTTCCCCTTACCGGCCAAAGATGAATGGTGTTGTTGAAGCTGCAAATAAGAACATCAAAAAGATCATACAGAAAATGATAGTCACATTTAAAGACTGGCATGAGATTCTACCATTCTCTATCCACGAGTATCGTACAACAGCATGCACATCAACCGGGGTGACACCCTACTCTCTGGTATACGGCATGGAAGTTGTCTTGCCTATTGAGGTCCAGATCCCCTCTCTGAGAATTATGAAGTACGCAGGGTTGAACGAAGACGATTGGATCCAGACTTGACTTGATCAACTAAACTAGATTGATGAGAAAAGGCTTAATATTGTTTGTCATGGTCAAATATATCAAAAACGAATGATCAAGGCTTTCAACAAAAAAGTCAGACGCCAAGTATATCAAGTCGGGGATCTGGTGATCAAACGTATCATACTGCCGCAAGGTGATCCCAGGGGAAAATGGACTCCTACATACGAAGGATCGTTTGTAATCAAAAGCATATTCTCTGGTGGAGCAATGATCTTGACTACTATGGATGGCGGTGACCTGCCACACCCCGTGAACGTAGACATAGTCAAAAGATACTATGCGTAAGAGACCCGCTAGGTTGACACACCTAGGAAAAACAAGGGCATCCCGGCGAACCAAAAAGGTTCGGGAAAAAATAAGGGATAAAACAAAAAAAAATTTACACCCGGCAAGATGAAAACCCGAAAGGGCGGCTTGGGAAAAAAAGGGTATCCCCGTGGACTGAAAACCCGAAAGGGAGGTCCAGGAAAAAGTTAGGGAATTAAAGCGTATGACTATGTCCTTTTGGATCACCTTATGGACAACCTGCAAACTCGACGGTTATGATCAATTCAATCAGCTTCGGACAAGGCAACAAACAGATAAGTTGCTCAGAAACACGAAGGCTATAGCAGAATGGGATCCCCATGGGATTATTTCACTTAGCTATCTTTTCTTTGTATCAAATTTTCATTTTTTACGATGGCATTCTCTTACTAGGATGTTTGTCTCGTTGTACAAAAATACTTACTTAAAATCAATACAAAGATATCCCTTTAAAAGTGAAAAACTATCTATTTTTCTTTACTCTTGTGTTTTGTTTACAAAAACGTCCAATGATTTATTTTTGAACATATGCATTTGAACATGATTACTCTTTACAAATGAACAAAATAGAAAGACAATCACTAATGGCTTTAAGAGATAGGGAAATCCCTCTAAGCTATTTCTATAAAATCCCCCACAGTTTGCAATTTAATCCCCAGCGGAACAAGACTTCAGTTATCACTCCCCAGTAGAAGTCACCAAATTTCTCAGGATTTCCCAACAGGATTTTACAATCAGTACACGGCATTTCCTTTACAACAAAGTTTATTTCTCTAAGCGGAAATTCGTCAACACTTCAACTTCACAACATGAAGACTTACACTCCATATCCTCAGGAGCAGTCAGGGATTTATTTTCCCCAATCCAACAGCAGCGCAACAGATTAGCTCACATATGCATACATCACATCCATATATCATAAACATCGATAACATGAATACATACCATGCATTTCATACAACATGACATTGCATATTAGCTAACATTTTACCCTTTTCAGGATAAGTTTAATCAACAGCTACCATTAACAATGTTCAAATGTTTCTCAGATACAGTTCAGATATGCTCCAGGCACGGATGCCATTCTGATACTCATTCAGATTCAACTTTCAGATATAGTTCAGATATGCTCAAGAAACGGATGTCGCTCTGATACTCATTCAAATTCAATCTTCAAGATAAAGTTCAGATACACTCCAGACACGGATGCCATTCTGATACTCATTCAGATTCAACTTTCAGATACAGTTCATATACACTCCAGACACTGATGCCATTCTGATACTCATTCAAATTCAATCTTCAAGATACAGTTCAGATACACTCCAGACACGGATTCCATCTAATACTCATTCAGATTCAACCTTCAGATACAGTTCAGATACGCTCTAGACACGGATGCCATCCTGATACTAATTCAAATTCAATCTTCAAGATACAGTTTAGATATGCTCCAGACACGGATTCCATTTTGATACTCATTCAGATTAAACTTTCAGATACAGTTCAGATATGCTCCAGACACGGACGCCATTCTGATACTCATTCAGTTTCAAATTACAGATAGGGTTCAACAATCATTTCTGGATGGCATATACAAGCCCATCTCCAACAACTTTCCATCATCCCTCTAAATTGCATCTTTAAGCCCATTCCCTCTACCATCACATCACCGAGTGCAAATTTCTGGGCATTCTAATGTCCAATCATCTTCCACATTCGAGTCACAAATGGAAAAACTCGCCAATCTAACTCTTCAGGCTTAAGAATATTGAACAGGGGCAGCTGTTATACCCAACAATTTTCCCTCTCACTTATCAAGAATTTTCTCACAAGATCTCCTTTGGGCTCAAGACTGCATTAGGGTTTGATCAGCTCAAGACACCTCCTTAAGTACTGTTGACCAAAATTAGGGTTTGAGATTGCACAAGGATATTTGGACTTCCAATGCCCCATATGACTTTCATGGATCATTATGGACTCTCAAGATTACTCATGTCAAGTTTCAAGCTTTGGATCACACTTTTGCTCAGTCAATTGAGCAGTTGACCTAAAAATCAGTTGTATTGGGGAAAAAGTCAACTATGGCTAATTTATAGTCAAACTTCATAATTTTTGATCCACATAAACATTTTAAACTCAAATGTATCATTTGGTCAAGTTTGGACCACAATTCCAAAAGAAATTTGATCAAATCTTCAAAAGGGCAAAATGGTCAAAATTAGGGTTTTGATTAGGAAAGGGCAATTTCTGGTTTTTGACCTAGCAAATGATCAATTAGTTTAATGCATGATCTAAAGATTCCAATTGTATCATTTTTATCTAATTATATGGCTCAAAACATTGTTCAAGTCCATTGGATTGACATATGAATTTTCAGTCAACTGATCAAAAGTCAACTATATGCTGAAAAGTCAAACTTTGACTTTTTGGTCAAATTCAAATGTCAAAGATCATAATTCATCAAAACATGTCAAAATATGAAAATTTTTCATCAATAAATCCAAAATTTAAAATTCCATTTTGAAAAGTTAAAATTTTTAAACTTAGAAATTTTTCCAAGTGTTGGAAATTTCTTTTTTTTTTCATAACATTGAGCAAAATTTCCACCATGATGAAAGCTGGTTCAAAAGAAACTTCCAACATGAAAGTTGTAGATCTACATGAAATATAAAACTTTTCTTCACACATTTCTTCCAAAAGTTCTTGGATCTCAAGTTATAATTTTAAGAACATGTGGTCATGAAACAAAAACACTTAGTGAAATTTTGCCCTAATTTGATCAGGATTTTGACCTAACTTCATGGAACTTTTTCATATAGTTCCAAGGGGAATTTTCGAAAGTGATTCAAATATGGGTTTTAAATAACATTGCAAGCTTTCCAAAATGTCCAAGAACTCCTTGAGATCATTTTTTAGTAGGGTGAATCGAAGAGATGAAGTTAGGGTTTTATCACTTGAATTACAAGTCATTTTGTGATGAACAAATTCAAAATTCAAAGTTATGCTGCATAACCTCTACTTTGAACTCCTAAAACTTGTTAGGCACTCCATAATTAATTTCTTGCACATCTGTTAGAGGTCTCATATCAAGCATTCAATGCAAGTCCATGCTTTATATCCATTTTGGGAAGAAAGTGTACATTGCCATTTTGATAAAGTGTTTTTTTGCATAAAACTTGTTCTTGAGCCTTGAACTTGTTCTCTATGATCATACATGTCTCATAACACAAGAGAAATGGTTTAGACACTTACAATCATCCAGCCCATGCTTGTACTTCACATTGAAACCTGTTTTCTCATTTTTCTTGAAAATCAAGTAACCTAGCAATTAGCTAAAAGGTTGTACTTCTGACTTGCCAAACCACTCAAGACTCTTTGCTTATAGATACACAAGCCATTTTCCATAAAACACACGCATGCTTGACCCCTAAAAACACCAAGAGCTCAGAACTACATCACATACCTCTGTTGTTGCCTAACCTGACCAAAAGTTTGAAACTCACATCTCCCTCGTGCGTTTTAAAACCTTTTGGTTTCTAAAGTTTATAAACATCATTTAGAACTCATCCCACACCCTGTTACAATAATTTAACACCATTAACACCATCCTCAATTTTCAAAAATAGAGCTTTGTACTTGGACTTCTCTAGAACTCCTCAGGTACTTTCAGCTCAACCTAAGCATCCCATTAGCTTCCTGGGAACTCGAGGAAGCTAACCCAATCATTGGAACTCACTGAAAGCTGCTTAAACTCCACACTTGATACCCTCTTGCAAGGTAAGTTTTCTAACTTTGGAACTTTTCATACAGGCATCATCAATGATTTATTTGTGAATGAAAAATTTGGATATCATTACCCTAAAGCTAACCATGTCCATAGTTTTCATTAATTTTGCTTGAGGTTAGAGAATTTTAAGATTGAAGTTTCTGAGATTTTTAGGGTTCAGAATATGGCCATTAAAATTCATGCTTATCTTTGATCTATAATTATTTTGCTTTGCATTTCTGAAATCATGAGGAAATTTACTTCAAGTTTCATGTTTACAGTTTTCATTTTTGTTGATATTTGAAAAAGTTATAGAGGTTCTGGCGGGGCGTGAGGTTGAAGATGAAGTTGGCCTCAGAAACATGTTTTCCATATATATTTATGGTTTGATTTTTATAAACGGATGTATAGCCAACCCAGTGGTAGAAATGTGCACATGTAACTAGAGGGACCTGGGTTCGAGCCCCAGTGGTACCCTTTTGATTTTTTCAATATTTGTTTCCTATTCTGACTTTTTGGACAAGCGCTGGGCCTCCTCCTTTGGGCCTTATGTTTTTTTCTTACCTCTAACCCCCTTGCAGCCTATTCATACCCCTGGCCCAGTTTTTATTTTCTTTTCGTATTTTCACTTTATTTATTTTCTTAATTATTTTTCTAATACTAAAAAATCATAAAAAAAACATAAAAATAGTAGATTTATATTTGGACATAGTTTTTTTTATTTTTTCTCACACAAAAATTATTTTATTTTATCATACTTCATTTATTTCACTAAATATTTTGTAAATTTAATTAAAAACTAGGGTTTTAGTTATTTTCTTTTACACCATTTAAATATATTATTTTAATATTTAAAAAGACCAAAAATATTTTATAATACTATAATTTATTTTCAAGACAAAAATACCAAAAATACTTTTCTTATAAACTTAATTTCTTTTTAATCAATTAATAGATTTGGGTTTAATTTAATTTTCTTTTCCTTGTAAAATTAGGTTTACTTTTATTATTTTAATTAATTATTTTCTTTTAATTAATTAGGTTAAAACAAATTCTCTTTTCCTAAAAAATCCAAACAAAAATATCCATTTTCTTCATATTTACATCCTTGTATAATTCTTCATTTTGTACATTTATTTATTCAATTCTTTTATAAATTCAATATGGTTGTAATAGATTAATTAGGTTTATTTTCTTGCAATCCCCATTCATAATTTGTACACCCCCTCCCACAAGTATTGTAATAGCGTAGTAACTTTAAATTCCGCAATTTATCGCTTTATATACAAATGCTAGTAATTAGGGTTTGTATGGAAAGACTAAAACCCATGCTTAGAAAACCCTAATCCAAGATAAAATCAAGCATGAAAACAATACACTTGCACACAAACACCACTAGGGTAAATCCACTTGGTTGCCTTACAAAATGGCCATATTACGCATGTGAGGCATCTTAGCAAAAACATGCAAAAATACAAGATCATAGTCCCTCGATAACGCTATCTAAGTTGTCTTTCAAATGATCTTAGTCCATAAAAGAGAATGCTAAGATACCTTGCAACATTGTTAATCATGGTTATACGATGACCCACGCCCGTCCCGTTTACATCCAAAGATAAGGTTAGTTACAAAATCAATGGTAAGATAACAATGTCAAAGGAAAGAGGAAATAAATATGAAAGACTTTTGAGTAGGTAGAATGCCCCTAATTACTTGCTCAATTTCAAAACAAAACATCCTTGCTATTTTCAAAACAAAAAATTTCACTTTCAAAACATCTTACAAACTTGAAAACATTTTCAAAAGATCAAACACTTTGTATACATTCTTACGAACGAGAATCATTACAAAGTTTTCCTAAATAATGGCCTCTTTACAAAATACTTTCAAAAACCACACAAAGCGCAATTTCAAACAAAAAGCAAATGATCTAGCAAGTAACTAAGAGCCCATGGAAAACCATGGATGAAAATGGTGCTAATACCTTCCCTTTTCATAATATACCCCCCAAACTCAAGAAATAATCTCAAAGGTCTTTCCTGTGCTATTTAACCTTTCCTTTTGGATAAAAGAAAATTCGGTGGCGACTCTTGCTAACCGCAACATTTGCGATAAAATGCAAAACCTTCAAGTCAGTTCTCCCACCGTATCACACCCCTGTTGAAGTGCAAACAGATGTTCGATACCTATACAAAGCAAAATGGAGCATCATATGCTAATATTTATAAGTATAAACTATTTTCTCGATTATCTTCTTAATGTTCTTATTAGCAGCTTCAACAGCCCCATTCACCTTTGGCCTGTAGGGAGATGAATTATGGTGGACAATCTTGAATTCTTCACAAAGTCCCGTCATCATCTTATTATTCAGATTTGAGCCATTGTCGGTGATAATCCTGCTTGGCACACCATACCGACATATGAGATTGTTCTTGATAAATCGCACTACTATCTGCTTAGTAACATTAGCATATGAAGCTGCTTCCACCCATTTGGTGAAGTAGTCAATTGCCACAAAGATAAAACTATGTCCATTTAACTCCTTGGGTTCAATCATTCCAATTATGTCAATACCACACATAGATAAAGGCCATGGGGAAGAAATAAAATTGAGAAGCTTCGAAGGCATATGAATTTTGTCAGCATAAATTTGGCATTTATGGCACTTCTTTGCAAATTTGTAACAGTCAGATTCCATTGTCAGCCAATAGTAACCTTCCCTAAGAATCTTTTTTACCATCGAATGTCCATTGGCATGAGTACTAAAGGAACCTTCATGGACTTCATGCATCAACATGTCTGCTTCGTGTCTATCCACGCGTCTGAGCAAGACCATGTCATAATTTCTTTTGTATAGCACATCTTCATTAAGGAAAAAGTTTCCTGCCAACCTTCTCAATATCTTTCTATCTTTATTTGACGCACTAGTCGTGTATTCCTAAGTCTGGAGAAATTGATATCATAACACCAAGGTTTTTCATCTACTACTCCCTCTGGTGTGAACAAATGAGCCGGTCTATCCAAATGTCGCACTGTGATATGAGGCACATCATTCCAAGTATTCACTTGATACATAGAAGCCAGAGTCTCCAAAGCATCCGCCATCTAATTTTCATCTCTAGGAATATGATGGAATTCAACTTTGTTAAAGAAAGGTAATAATATTCTAGTGTAGTCTTTGTAAGGGATCAAGCCAGGGTGATGAGTATCCCATTCTCCTTTAATATGATTTACTACCAAAGTTGAATTGTCGTATACATCTAGAGCTTTGATTCCGAGATCAATGGCCTCCTCGAGAGCCATAATACAAGCCTCATACTCTTCCATATTATTGGTATAATCAAACATCAGCCTTGTAGTAAAAGGAATGTGTGATCCATGAGGATTGATAATCAGAGCACCAATTCCTTTCCCATAAGCATTCACAGCTCCATCAAATACCATACCCTGCCGAGATTCAGGATCAGGACCCTCCTCAGGAAAAGGTTTATCATAATCTTTTGTTTTCAATAACATCACATCCTCATCAGCGAAATCATCTTAATCGACTGATAATCATCAACCGGTTTGTGAGAAAGATAATCTGCCAACACACTGCTTTTTGTAACCTTTTGAGTATGGTATTCAATATCATATTCAGGCAACAACATCTGTCAACGGGAAATTCTCCCAGTAAGAGCAGGCTTTTCAAAAATATACTTAATTAGATCCATTTTGGAGATCAACCAAGTAGTATGGTTCAACATATATTGCCGCGACCGCTTTGCCACCCAGGCCAGAGCACAACATGTTTTTTCTAGCATAGAATACTGCGACTCACAGTCAGTAAACTTCTTGCTGAGATGATAAATGGCATATTCCTTCTTCCCTGTTTCATTTTGTTGTCCCAAAATACAGCCCATAGAATTATCTAACACTGTCAGATACATGATCAATTGTCTTCCCTCAACAGGTGGGAGCAAGATAGGAGGTTCAAGCAGATACTTTTTAATACTTTCAAATGCCCTTTGGCAGTCATCTGTCCATACACAACCTTGATCTTTCTTTAACAACTTAAAGATCGGTTCGTACGCTGCGGTCATATGAGAGATAAATCTGGAAATGTAATTCAACCGTCCAAGGAAGCCTCTAACTTGCTTTTTAGTCTTTGGCGCAGGAATTTCTTGAATTGCTTTAACTTTATCAGGATCAACTTCAATTCCTTTTTGACTAAAAATGAAACCTAACAACTTCCTTGATCGGACACCGAAGGTGCATTTATTTGGATTCAAGCGGAGACGATACTTCCTCAAACACTGAAACAATCTCAATAAATCTTCTATATGGCCTTCTTCAGTATGGGATTTGGAAATCATATCATCAACTTATACCTCAATTTCCTTGTGCATCAGATCATGGAGTAGGGTTGTCATAGCCCTCTGAAACATTGCACCAGCGTTCTTCAACCCGAAGGGAATCACTTTGTAATAGAATGTTCCCCAGTGTGTGATAAACGTTCCGGAGCCATTCTAATTTGATTATATCCGGAAAATCCGTCCATGAACGAGAATACTTTGAATTTTTTGTACCATCAACCAACGTGTCAATATGTGGTAATGGAAAATCATCTTTTGGACTGGCTCTATTTAAATCTCTATAATCTACACACATGCAAACTTTTCCATCTTTCTTTGGTACTGGGACAATATTGGCAATCCACTGAGGGTACACTGATGTCATAAGAAAAATGACATTAATCATTTTAAAACTTCTTGTTTAATTTTCACTGCCATATCAAGGTGAGTTCTTCGCAACTTCTGCTTGACTGGCAGGCACTCTGGCTTTAGTGGCAAATGATGTTCCACAATATCAGTATCCAAACCATGCATGTCTTGGTATGACCAAGAAAAGATGTTCACATACTCTTTCAACAGTTCAATCAACTTGCCCTTCATGTCGGGATGCAGCAATGCTCCAATATTGACTTCTCTTGGATCTTCCTCTGAACCCAAATTGATTGTCTCCAACGACTCTTTATATGGCTGAATGGCACTCTCCTCGCGCTCAAGCAACCGTGAAACCTCTTTTGGAATTTCACCATATTCTTCTTCCTCGGCCCCATACACAAGATATTCAAAGTTGGGAGAGGGTGTAGGGTCATTGTATTCAACAGGTTTTTTTTAATTAATCTGCACATATGATTTATGATTGCTTTTAGAAATTAACACATATAGCAAGTGATTATGCAGATTCAGTTACAGTTATTATTTGGAAGGGTTTTTTTATTACCATTTTCCAATAAAAAACATAAAATAAAAACACAATTTGGGAATCAAAGACAACTTTTATTAATGATTGTAATGATCAAAGCAAACAGATAAGCCCATACAATATCAACTTTCACCTTGGGCAGAGTGAAAGCTTTTGAAAAGATTAACAAAAAACAAATTACTTTGAGACATGAATGCAAGAGGGAACATCAATAGTGACCCAGTTCTGGATTTTGACTCCATGTGTCACGTAGTTCGGTATTTCCTGCTCTTTTTCATCCTCCATGATAACATTGATCCTAGAAGCAGTTGGATGAAGATAATCTCCACTATGGAAAATATCTTGATACCCTCCCAAAGCAGACTTCGACTTCATGTTCTCACCTTTATCATTCTTCACAGCAAACCTCAAACCAGCCTTATTCTTGTTCACCGGAGGATCAACAATCAACCCCCATACTTTACTAGGGCCATTACGCACAACCGCTGAGCATGTTTGAATGAAGCCATATAATATTCATTCTCCCTTACATTATCAACAGATAAAGCTTGGAACTGAGTTCCAACAGCAGCTTCATCTGCTTCCACAACACTGAAAGAGGATAAATGAGATATTAACAATGCTTGCTCTCCATTTATGATAACCACTCTTCCTTCATGCACGAACTTCAACTTTTGTTGCAAAGTTGAAGTGACAGCCCCTGGCTCATGTATCCATGGTCGTCCCAATAGACAGATGTAAGTGGGAACAATATCCATGACTTAGAAAGTAATCTGAAACAAATGTGGGCCTGCGTGAATAGGCAGATCTACTTCCCCAATAACAAAATTCCTTGATCCATCGAAATCTTTTACAATTATTCCACTTGGGCGCATGGGAGCTCCTTGATACTTCAGCTTCATAATCATACTCCTTGGTATGACATTTAAAGTGAACCCTTTATCAATCAACACATTTGACAATGAATCATTCTTACAGTTCATGGAGATATGGAGAGCCAAATTATGATTCCTTCCTTCATCGGGCAATTCGTCATCATAGAAACTTAGGTTATTACAGGATGTAATATTCCCTACCACACTACTGAATTGGTCCAAAGGCATGTCACTTTCCATGAATGCTTGATCCAACACTCTCATCAAAAATTCCCTGTGGGCAGAAGAGTTCATCGCCAAGGATAGAATAGATATCTTTGATGGTGTCTACAATAATTGATCTATGATCCTGTAGTCTCTCATCTTGATAATCTTTAATATATCATCCACATCTTTTTCCAAAGTAGCACCGCTGGATTCCCCTACTGCTTTCTTAGTTTTAACATTTTTAACAACCTTCTTATCGGCACTAACATTCCCTCGAATGACCGGTGCGAAAACACGGCCATTATAGGTCACTCTACTGGCCTCAATAATATTCTGACATCAGACAAAGGTTGGATAAGAACTTCTACACCATCCTCTAGAATTGTAGCATTTTATTTGTACGGCACGACTTTATCTGATTCGTAAGGAACAGGACCCGACAAGCAAATTACTACAAGAGCAATAACTGGCTTGCTACAGTATTCAATCTCTACAGGGGTGAGATCGTTAAAACAAGGCACGATAACATTCACCCCTTATTTACAATATTTGGGCATCCCAGAATCATTGCTAAAGCATATATCTTCATCTGAGGAAACGAATTCATCCGCAAAAGCATATTCATCATACGACAGTCTCAGTCAAGCAATCTTCAATTACATTAATCATATTGTAATCATCTCTATGGCCTGAAACCTTGATAGTACCATTATCCAATAACAATTGAATATCTCTGTTCACAATGGAACAACCACGAGAATCTCTATAGTAGATCCGACAAGATCCATAATGGTTTTTTACCTGACCATCAATGTGGCAGAAGGTTGCATGCAATTGCACCAAATCATCATTCATATGGTTCACGTCAAAGATCCGGAATTCTCCAGGACATCCAAAGACCATGTTCACTTCCTCCTTGTATTCTTCCCTAGGCCTGATTATATGAATGAGGCCTTCGTCCATTATTTCCTGTAGACCAGCCTTTATCTTATCACACCCTTGAAAATCCGTACTGCAAATACCACAACTAGCATGGTCATGCGTATAGTAACTAAACTCACAGATGTTAGTGTTCATATTTACCAAATCTCATCTAAACAGGTTGATATAAAAAATTCGGAAGTCCCCCGGACAACCAGCAACCATGTTTACAACATTTGCTCCTCCATGCTTTGGTAGAGGATTATCTTTCACGTTAGGGCCGGAATCTTTAAAGGATAGCAGGCCAAATCTCACCATCTTTTTTACTTCAGATTTCAAAGGATAACATTTCTCAACATTGTTCCCTGGTGCTCCCTGATGAAAAGCACATGTCTGGTCTTCCTTATAATATCAAGGCAAAGGTGATGGTATAGCGGGGGTGGCCTAGTCTGAACCAACTTTTTCTGAATGAATGTTGGGAGTAACTCTGCATAGATAATGGGGATAGAGTCAAAAGTCTATCTCCCCTGATTCTTCCCTTGATATCCCTGATAGGATGGTCTTTGATAAGCAACAGTGGTCGGATTGACAACTAGAGTTACCGAAGCAACCTGTTGGTGGTGCTGATGATTTCTTCTAGGAGGATTAACCATTCTCTCTTGAATAATAGCATTTGTATCTACTTCTTTCTTTTTAGCAAACCTGTAGGATGGTTTCTTCGTATTACCAAAATTTTCACTTCTTGTCAAACGACCCTCTCTTACAGCTTCTTCCAAACAAACACCCATGCTCACCATTTCGGTAAAATTACGTGGCGCACTCGCCACCATTCTTTCATAATAAAATGATCCAAGGGTTTTCAGGAAGACCTTGGTCATTTCTTGTTCTTCCATAGGTGGCACCACCTGGGAAGATATCTCGCGCCATCTCGGTGCATGTTCTTTAAACGACTCCTTGTCTCTCTGAGCCATTGCCCTTAACTAGTCACGCTCAGATGCCATGAACATATTATACTTGTATTGTTTAATGAAGGATTCTCCCAGATCATTGAAGGTATTGATACTGCTACTGTCCATACTCATATACCACTTAAGAGAAGCACCAGTTAAACTATCTTGGAAGAAATGAATGAGCAAGCATTGATCATCTGTATGGGTAGACACTATCCAGATATACATCACAAGGTGGTCACGAGGGAAAGAGTTGCCCTTGTACCTCTCAAATTACGGTACTTTAAACTTTGTTGGGAACTTCACATTAGGAACTAGGCAGAGTTAACTAAAGTTCTATCCAAACAATTCTTTTCCACGAAGGTCCTTCATTTCCTTCTGCATCTCATTGAAATGGTTTTGAAAATCATCCAAACGGTCACAGAAACCCATACTTTCACTCGGAGGAGGTGCAGGACGTTAAACGTCACCAGTCACAAATGGCAGAGCATTCACCGAGGGAGGTGCGGAATAATGGGTTTATTTTCTAGCCATTGGAGTAACAAGCACCACAGGAGGTGCAAAAACAATAGCAGTCTGAGAAAATGGAGCAACTTGAGTTTCATGATTATAACCTTCTGTCATGAAGTTCTCTGGAATTCCCCACGGATAACCTTGAGACATGTGGTTCTGAACAACAGTAATCAGAGTAACAGAAACAGGAACTGTCGGAGCTTCGGAAGTAACTGTTGTCTATTGAGGTTGGGTAGGTGGTGACTGATTCTGAGCAGCCACCAACAATTCCATCAAAGTAGTGATATTGGACATACCTTCCTTCAGAGCAGTAACTTCTTCGCGCAACTTGCGATTCTCTTGTTCTAGATTCTCCATCTTCCTTCTGGAATTAGCCCGAGTATTGTATTGGTGAGACAAATTGCTGAATAAAGTAAAGAAGCATAGTAAGACACATGGACATGAATATAAATACAAGAAATATGTACAATATGATGCATGATATACAATGCACATGATTTATTTTATATTAATATTTCAAGGAAATCAAAGATATATAGACAATTTGCAAATATTAAAGTACTAACATATTTGAAATACTAAAAGTCGGATTACAACTTTTTAGTACAAGTTTTAATAATCCCAAGTATAAGATAAGATAAAAGTCTAAGATCCTAAGAAATCAAAGCTGATGAAGATCAATCCACACATTGACGCTTCCCTATGAGTCTCGCAATCTGAGCCTTCATCTTCTTGTTCTCTTCTGCATTCCTGTTGGCGACTTCTTTCCAATCACCAGAGTCAGTAAGTGAGCAACTAGGTCCTGACTGAGCTCTAGAGGAAAATAAATTCTCCTGCCTCACCATCATCTCTACAACACGACTTTCAAGAATCTCGATCAGCTTATCTCTCTTCTTTAGGTATGCTTGGTAGGAAACCTCTAAAGTTTGACACTTATTCTTCCAACATGACTTATTCTTCAGTGGGTACTTAACGAGAATGCGACATCTTCACCTGGATGGCTCTTGATTGTACCCATTGAAGATAAGGCTCCAAAGAAATAGCCCCTCTAGGTACGAAGTCCTTCCTACTCTTCCTGTGAATATGACGCCAAGATTTTGCAATCTCCTCTTTAGCTTCCTTATGAACCTCTCCCTCTTTAAGGAAGAAACTGAAGGTGGAGAAAACACTTAGAAGGGGGGTTGAATAAGTTTCTCTTTTTCTTTGGATTAAAAGGACAACAATAATGGAAATACAAGTTTATTTTTATCCTGGTTCATTTGAACTCAAACTACTCCAGTCCACCCGCCAAGGTGATTTAGCCTTTCTCAACAAGGACTTAATCCATTATAATCAACTGATTAGAATCACACAACAACTGTTGTGACTAACAATGCACAAGTAACCTTACAAGTGACTAACACCACTAAGACTTAAACTAGTCCTAGTCTACTTGAGAATTCTGACCAACCTTGGTCTCACAAGGAACAATTACAAGAAATTAATCTTTACAGATAGTGAAACAAAGTTTGCTTCTAAGAAAGCTATATCACAACTGTGATTTTTCACTAAGAATATTTTAGCACAAAGTGTATGAATAATGAATTTGTGAGCCCAGAATCTTTCACGTAGCTTTTGCTTCTTTTTGAATTTGTTCAGTTCTATTCAGAACTTCAGTCTTTCAGTGTTTCAACAATTGTGCATTTTTTGCATTCTTACGTTCAGCGTTCTTGCGTTCGTTGGCTTACAATTAATGTTCTTCTATATATAGCATGAAGAAACATGACCGTTTCTGCCTTCAAATGGAGAGCATTAAATGTTTGCATGTTTCCTTGAACTATTCCATTTTCCAATGCACTAGCATAGACACTTGAGTGCATGTAGACATGTTTGCATTAAATGAGAAAGCGACACTATGTAAGAACATGTCTCCTGAAGCTTGACAAGACTTGTTAGCTTCTGCATTCTTTCAGAACATGCTTCAACATCTTGAATTCAGAACATGCTTCAACATCTTGAATTCAGAACATGCTTACTTATCTTCTAAACAATGCTTTGCTTGCTAAGTACTTCTGATCAGCGCTTGCTTTCAAATATCTTCTGAACAACACTTGCTTTGAAATATCTTCTGAACAGCACTTGCTTTCAACTATCTTCTGAACAACACTTGCTTTCAACTATCTTCTGAACAACACTTGCTTTCAAAGATCTTCTGAACAACACTTGCTTTCAAAGAACTTCTGAAACATAGCTTACACAGAAACTTGCTAAGCGTTAGAAGATGTAATTAAAAATTATATTACCAGAGTCAGCATCAGCACCAGCACTTGAGTTAAAGAAAATGGTTCTTTCATCAAAAGAACGTCTTTATCTATATTCAGCTCAGCACTTCAAGATGTTTCTGTCAGAACATTATCAGAGACAGCATCAGCATCAGCACTTGCGCTTAAAATAGTTCTTTCATCAAAGAACTTCTTCATTTATTTTTAGATCAGCACTTCAAGATGCTTCTGTCAGAACATTATCTGAAACAATTAAATACGTTCATCAGAGTATCAAATATATAAAATATAATTTATTATTATCATCAAAACTCTGAGATATGATCAGAACCAATCTTGTTCTAACAGAAACCACTCAGATGAATACTATTTGGTTTATCCCACATCGGATATCCAAGCTATCGTCGTGCAAGAATTGGATTGTAGTTAATTTCTCCCTTCGTACCAAGAAGAGGTACATTAGGGAAACTACCACAACTATCGACAATTTCCACATCATTGTAAGCCTGATGATACCAAATAATATCTGAATGAGTGAGAGCCATAATCTTTGGAGCCCAACGAGGTTCCTTCCAGACATCCCAGAAAGCATCAGACCTAGGTAAGTGAGAAATAAATCACTGATACAACAAAGGCGTGCATAAAATGATCATCTCTCCATGGTAAGAATCCCAAAGATGAGTAGAATAATAAGCATCACCCAATAATGTAGGGACTGGGTTCCCAATCATAATGATCCCGATGGCATTGATATCCACAAACTTGTTGACATTGGGAAGTAAGAACAAACCATACGCAAGTAGAGCAAAGATGGCCTTAAAAGCAACCATACTCTTCATTCTAGCAAAGTAGCAAGATTTCTCCAATAAGAATTTAGCAAGTATTCCTCTAATCCCTCCTTTTATAGTCATATGGGCTTGAACCTCAGACTTCCCCAAATGGATCGAAGAAGAAATCTCATGAGATTTTGGCTCCCCCTCTAAACCGGTAAAAGGAACACGATCAGTAATAGGTAAACCCAGTAGATAAGAATACTCTTCCAATGTAGGCATCAACTGATAATCATGGAAAGTAAATCATCGATACATCATATTATAGAATTGGACCAAAGTCGATAGAATACCCTCCTTCATCCTGAGCTTCATAAGAGAAATGATGGACCCATACTTCCTCCAAAATTCTATAGAACTCTCGATCTCAGGAATCAAACTCATCATCTCATCTATCTTGGGATCTTTGAAATTGTACTTCTTAGTCTTTCTTTTTCCATAACCCATCGTCAAAAAGTACATGAGATATTCACAAAGAGTCAACTTTAAGTACTTTCAAACATGATGTTTTAAAAAGATGCTCATGGGTGCATGAATGCATGATGCAACAAACATACACAAGATCACAAACATATGGTTCATAGGTTTGAAGTCACGAGCATGAGGTCAGAGGTACTACCCACAAGGTATGGTCTAACAATTTATCACCTGCCGAACAAGGTTCTAAGAGGTTCCCAAAGTCTACATCCTTCTTTCGGATATTACCAACGTCCCGATTGACTTAGTAATTAACAATATTCTCAAGAAAAACTCCTCCAAACATAGTAACGCGTGACAACCATTTCTCGAATTGGGACAAAATTTAGTGCTATGTTAAGCAATCGTAAGTGGACTTGTGTAGAAGTCGCACCTATTTTGAGGTCGGTCAATAATAATCTATGTACCATATGTTTTGAGAAATGGTACGTAAATTATTCTCCAATAACATTTAGCACAAGTAGGAATGGGATAAGATGAAGAAAGAGGGGGTGTATTAAATGAACATGGTTTCAAATATCAACAACATCATTCATCCCTCTTGATGGATTTGGTTTTTCAACCTATCAACACCCAAGATCCAATGATGTTGAATAATTTCTCCCAAAATTACGTCCAATTCAGTATCAAATGCCAAATCAAAAATTAAACAAGAATTATGTACAAAAGTTTTCAATTGCAAGCTTTGATCAAAAGTAAAACCCTAAGTACAAACCTAAGTAAAAAATTAGATTTAAAATAGGAAAATAACTTGTAAAATTATGAAATTAAAACCCTAAATTCCTAAAGTTCTATAAAAGTCAGAAACAAAATTTAGAGTTCTTGGATTAAGGTGGAAATTTGATTTAAAAATGTAAACTTTGAAACTAGCTAGCCAAATGCCTAAAGTAGAGTTGTTTTGGAAAACAATTTGTAAAAAATGTGAAAACACATTTTAAAATTCCATAAGAATGATCTTTGTGACCTCAACTTGTTCAAGCACTCTAAACAACTTCATCTTTGATTTTATAGGCATGGGAAGTTAGAAACTTTAATCAATTAGTGTGAATGATCAAACATAACCCTAAAAAAGGAAATTAAGTTCAAAGTTAGTCAAATTGGTCTAAAGTTCAAATAAATTTGGTGTAAGATAATCTAAATGTCAAGAAAACTCTATTTATCAATAAGTATATTTTTCTTGAATTTTATCCCAAAAGAAAGAATTAAATGAAAATTATTTACACAAACCAACAAAAAAAAGATGATATGTCCAACAAATATTTTAATTTGTAACTCACAAATTTCATAAAATTGGAAAAAAAATTATTTTTAATAAGAAAACTCAGAAGGACACTTAAAAACATTTTTTTAGGGATTTTTATATTTAGTAGAAATAAGAAAATAAAATTTCAAAACTTAAAAGAATATTAAAACCCTAATTAACTACATGAATTTATTTAATCAAGAAAAATGATTAAAAAAATGAAATAAAAATAAAAATATGAAAATATATGGAAAATATAGTTTAAAATATTTTTAGGATAAATTTTTGAAGTGAGGAAAATATTATATAAAAATTTGAGAAAACAAAAAAAAGTTTAAAAATATAAAAGCTTATTACACCTGCTTTTATCAAAATGCGCTGTAAAATGAATCAAGAACATGTCCAATCAAAACATGCCACGTTATCACCCCTGCCAAAATACCAAACCCTTTCTATTTTTCTGTTTTGAAACCAAACTTTCAGATCATGATAACTCACGCGTTTCTTGATGAAAATAAAAAATGCAAACATCAAAGTTCAAGATGGAAATTAGTAGAACACGATAGAATAAAAATTTTCATGAAATGATGCATTGGTGGTAGAGAAAAACGCGTGCGAATATTGATGCATGAACACGGTTTTGAGTTTGCCATTTTAACAAACAGATTTCAACTTTACATTTCTCCTTCAATTCTCCACCAAATTAAACGATCCAAAAATCAAATTTTATCACAAAAATGCAAGGAAAATGAATATGCTCTTGGATTTTCAAAAGACTCATGGATTAAGAAGAATCACAAGTTGCAGTTAAGAGAAAGAGACTATGGAGCATCTACCTTGTGAACTGATTTGTTGATGCTTGAGCTCAAATAGAGAACAAGCAAATCAGAGATGCTTGACTTGAAGATTCAAAGATAATGAATGGAGAGAGATGCAAATAAAGCTTCAAAAATGGAGAAAGCTTTGACAAAAATGGATGCAACTTACCTGAGATTTAAAGAGAGAAGAGCAATTCTGAATTTGCAAAGATGGAGGAGCTTCGTGTGAGAGAAAGAGATAGCTTGTGTAATTTCTTTTGTCTAACCCCTTTCAATTGAATCAAGTATTGCTTTTATAGAATGAGAAATGAATGAGAGGGTAGAAAGGAGAAAATTAAAATGAGAGTGAGGTTGTGAGGTGTGTTGCGCGTTTTATGTTCAAAAAATGATACAATGCAAGCGTTTTGGGGTGAATGAATAAAGTATGTGCATGTTGAGATGGAAACTTGATGTTATTTGAATCAAGCATCGTGCCATTCCATTCATTTTCGTGCAGGCTTACCGAAATCATGGTCAGGTCTTTACCTCCTTATATCTCTCTCCATAGTGCATGAAACATGACAAAGTTTGAATAAAAAGTTGAGAGGGCATTACATACTCCAACTTTCATGTTCAAAATATTTCAAAATAAAACTTGAATCAATGAGATAATTGGCTGTGAGAGTATGCACATCATGTGTTTTCTGGAATGCATGGCTTCACGCGCGTGTGACATGCCTTGTGTTGGGCAAAAATTCAGTTTGCATGATACCTTCTTCCTATGATTATATCTCAAAAAGTAGGAGTCATTTTGAGAAACTTTCTGAAGCGAAGTTGTTCCTATCATTTAGGGATTGATATTTGATGTTGGACATTTCTCAAAATAATCAAAATTTCAAAGAGAAAAATAGTGGTGAAGGCATGCCCACAAAATGCTTGATAAAATGCTTGGCTGAGCGCGCGCGTGACTGGGCAAAATTCCATCTCCAGGCCCCAAATCTTAAGCAATATATTTATCTCCAAACATGACAATTTGAAATGATCCTTGAACCAAAAATGAAGAGCGTACTTCATACTCCAACTTTCATGTTGCCAACTTTTTTATTTGAGCTCAAATGGACATTCTAAATTAATTATGAAGGAATTAAATTTTTGTGTATATTTGAGATATTTCACTAAGTGTCCAAAACTTCCAAGCTCCATAACTTTTTCTCCTTTCACTTTTTGTACTTGAGTCCTCTAATACAAAGTTGAATAATTTTGTATCCTCTTTCCAGGCATGTAAAGTTTGTGCATTTTCAAAAAAAATAAAAAAGTTATGACCAATCAAAATTCAGTACTATGAACACTTTGAAAAAAAATTCAAAATTCCAAATAACTTCATTGACAAGTTATCTCCAATTCACACTTCCTATTGATTTTATGCTACCATTGACCATGAAATATGAAAATATGGACATTGACTTGTTAGTTCACCAAAAGTCCCTTTGGTCAATAGTTGACTTTGGTTGAATTTCTGACAAAATGACCAATTTACCCCCCTTTTGTCAATTGAGCTTTTCCAAACCAAAATTGATGATCAAATTTCCAATCATAGTTGGTAATGAACATGTAGAGAAACATGTAATCAAGTATTTCCCAAATATTCATATATTTCTTGAATAAATTCCAAACCCTAGTTTTAGTCCTCTGTGCTAAGAGATGGTGAGATACATGCAATTATGCCATTATTTACAAGATGACATTCAAAGAGACATATACACATATTTTGATGTTAGTAAAAAGGATATATGTACAAGATACACAATTCAATGTGTTTGATGATCCCTCATAAACAAACCTAAAGATACGATGAAGTAAGAGAAGTACGAAAAACCCTAATGTATGATCTTGTTGCATTATGATGGTATGAGATGATAGAGGAATCTTAGGGGGGGAAATTGGGGTACAACAGATCCGAATCATTATTTTCATATATGTTGATCTTAAACTAATAATACTTCAACATTATAGTGAAACAACACCACAACACAAAGCAAAAACAACAAAAAGAAAGAAATCAAAATGGAGAAAAATGGAATCGGAAATCGTCGAGCACAGTCGCGTCTCTGCCTAATGCACACCACTATGATCTACTTCGAGCACCCTTAACTATCGTGAAAGCGCTAAACCGTAATCTCTAATCGCATCATCACCATGCAAACACAACCGCACCTCCTCTCATCTCGCCCTTCCGCCTTTGTCTGAAGCCCCACTGTCGCCAATAGAATCTGACTCTGCCACTCTTGTACCCACCATGCATATTCCTACAACCACTACTTTGTCCCATACAGGCGATTCCGATATAATCCTCTATGTCTACCGTCCCATATTTTTCTGTCGTCCCATATTTTCCAGCCACCACCCTTTGTTTATTGTTTTTTACCTTTTGAATTTGGTTGATATTTTTGAGAGAGAGAGAGAGAGAGGGAACTGATTTGGCAGAGAAAGAAGTGGTTATTGTTTACTTTTTGATTGAGAGAAAAGAGATAAAGTGAAATAGAGAGAGGGCGAAAGGAATACGGAAGTGGAGAAAGTTGATAAATTGAAGATATGAACACGAAGAAGGTTGAGTTAGAGGTACAAGTTAAGCCAATGATGCTTGAAGAAAGAAGAAGATAGTGTTGTTGTTGTGGATGAGGAAGAAGAGGGTTAGGATTATTTAACCTAGATTAATTTTCAGATTAGGAATTAGATGATTAGGAAGAAGTCAAGCTTTAATCTATTTTTTTACTAATTTACCATGCCACATAAGCCATTTCTGATTAGGGAATATTAAAAAATTAAAAAAATATTAAAATAATGAAGATTCTGCTAACTGGATATGGGGAGGGACCAAAAGAACTGAATCAAAATATGTTAGGGAGGGAATCCAAACTTTTTTTTCCAGGGAGATTTTTCAAACCTCGCCTACACAGTAGGGGGAAAAATAGTTATTATCCCTTAATTCTATGAGACTTTGTTAAGAAAAATTATTTACAAAAATTGGAACTTCCTTTATTGGATATATGCATATTATAATGACTCGAGACACTTTTCATAATCAGGAAATTAACATTGTCAAGTCAAAGGTTCCAAAAGGAGCTAATATTTTCTTTATTTACATCAGGCATGAAAGAGATAGAGTTAGTTATTGCTTTATTTACATCATGAAATAATGATTTAGAATTAGAAATGACATGTTTGTGAATAATAGAAGACATATCATGACTAGCTTGTATTGAACCAGGCTTTGAGGGTCCCGATTTCATCTTTGGAAAGAAATACAAGATACTTGCATTAAGGAAGCACTAAAAAAAGGTGTGCTTAGAATTTTGAGATGTCACACGCATTTGTAAAAATGAAGCTCAAACTTCACTTGATTATTGTTTGAGAACTTGAAAATGGACAATAGATTCCCAATAAATGATGGCTCGTGTAAGATATTGTCAAGGTTCATATTTTTTTTAATTAAATTTAGAGAAAAAAATTTAAAATGACTAACTTACTAAACATTTAAGATTTGGACATTACCATTACACTCTTTAATATGACCTACATATGGTTTCTTGTTATGCAAATAATAGTTAATATGGACCTATGTGCTTGCACGTATAATAATGGTAACAATTTGGTTACCAATTTGATTTTGATGGTGACAATATTGTGAGGTGAACTCTTCATATGAATTGATAATCAAGTTGTAGTGATTGGATATCAAGATGTCAAAGCACATCTCTATTAGACAACACCTAATTTCAAGCGGCATTTGATTGAGCTAATGAATGCATCTGATCAAGCAATCTCTCTGATGATGGTATCCTATCAATAACCCTTTTCAAGCCACGTCCTATAGAAAAATTCAAGTCCTAGATGAAGTATTGAATCAAGGTATATCAAGAAATGGATCTTGAATCTTCAGATTGTGAAAGAGAGGAACTGTGAAAGCTCATTTGTTCCATGTCTAGTGATACATGTATGCAAAGGTATAAGATTAGACATTGAATTACTAAAGAAAATCACACACACACACACACACACACACACACACACACACTTTATAAATGATCGAAAAGCCTCTCTAATTTTATTAAAACTAACAGAAAAATTATTTGGTGCCTAACAAATTGATTAGAGACTCAATCTAATCAATTAAGAAGATTTTTACATTGCATAATCGATTATCTCGTTAGGGTTGGTTAACTTTAATTCTTAAATGTTAATAATTGATTATTAGGTCTCTTAATCAATTAGTGATGGTGCAATTTATAAAACTTCCTTATTTGAACTGCATAATCGATTATGTGATATGCATAATCAATTATGAGCATACATTTCAAACAAATAATTATGAGCATTAAAAATCCCATAGATTATTTACATTTTAACCCACGCTTTGTCTTATAAATATAGGGCTTATTTCTCATCTCACACGCAACATAAAACTTATATTGAATAATTTCTCTCACTCACCTCTCTCTCTCTCTCTCTCTCTCTCTCTCTCTCTCTCTCTCTCTTTATTTATTCAATTTTGCCTTAGTGCTTTGAGAGTGTATCTTTACCTCTGAGGTATTGATCGTCAAAATAGAAAGTATATTATTTTGCCTCTTATAATAAAAGGGAAAATTCCCTGAATGTCGATCTCAAGGACTGCACAAAAGTGTCAAGTTTAATTCTTGGTTCAATTAAACAAAAACTTAATTTGGGGATTTGTTTGGTTATTGTTATTGTAAAATAAACAGAAATATAAATTGGCTTTTTCACAGATATGTGTAACATGCTAGGGTAAAGTGTATAATTTTCACTGTAACAACCTAGAATCATGACCTCTTCAAAAAGTTCATAATGCCTATTACCAACTCTTTAGGTTATTTTCCCCTAAGTCCTTAGTTGAAAAACCTTTGAACATTCATTATAAATCCTAAGCCCTTAGCGAATTATGGTTTCTTTTATCGTTAATTGCAATTATCTTTTCTTTTATTGCTGAGTGTTTTATTTCATTTTACCGTATTTTATGCTTTGGTTGTGTGTTTTAGTGATTTCAGAGTCAGAGGAATAAAACAGAACAATTTAAGGCGAAAAAGTACAAAAACTTAGAGTTTTGAATAAAGTCAAAATACACCTATATGAGGCCTGACACGACCACCCGTGTCGCCGGACACGGGCCATGTCAGGATGGGAGAGTGAAGAAAGATGGAAGTCAGGGGTGCAACACGGGCGACCGTGTTGCCTGACCCGAGTCGTGTTGCAACCCCTGGGACTTTAAAAGAAGATTTGGGAGTTTGGGGGCCAACACGGGTTCCTGTTTTTCCTGACACGGATCGTGTTGTCCTGTGACGTTGATGTCCTAATTTTTTCATGATTTTTCTGTATGTTAAGTTGTGAGGGCGTTTTGGGTACTTTCGGCCGATCTGGATGAATGGTGACTATTTAAATGAGTTTTCACAAGGAATAAGGGGACTTTTTTCCAGCGGAGAATTACACGGGAGAAGATTTGAGAAGACAAGGGTTTTGGTGGAAGGAGTTTTTCGTGAACGGACAGGATTGAAGATCAAATTTCTCCCTAATACTTGTAATGTTTACCTTTTATATTTTGTTTTCTTTGAATAGCATGAGTAGATAAACTCTCCAATGCTATGGGGTGTCCCTAATTTGAACCTATAACAAACTTGAATCTTGATCTCTTCAACAAGTTTATAATGCCAATTACCAGCTCTTTAGGTTATTTTCCCCTAAGTCCTTAGTTGGAAAACCTTTGAACATTCATCATAAATCCTAAGTCCTTAGCGAATTATGATGAAATCAATCCTTTTTTTATCAAGAGTTAACCGGTAACTATAGGGTATCACTAGTCCTAGGTGATATCTACTATAGTCTAATCGTAAAAAAATCTTAACAATTGCGGTCTAGTTGATTGTTAACCGTAAATTAATCATAATTGGTCCAATCAGGAAAACATAAAAACATTGCACAATTAAATTGAATAATAAAAACCATGAAATTGATAAAATCAAAAATTCAAAGTTGTTACAAATTCAAATCAGGGCCACCCCTTAACATTGGTGAGTTTAGCTACTCATACTATTCAAACAAAACAAAAGATAAATGGTAAACATTACAAGTATTGGGGAGAAATTTGATCTTCAATCATGTTCGTTCATGAAATTCTTCTTTCATTGAAACCCTTGTCTTCTCCAATCTTCTCTCATGCAATTCTATGTTGGAAAAACATCCCCTTATTCCTTGTAAAAACTCATTTAAATAGTCACCATTCATTCAGATCGGTCGGAAGTACCCAAAACGCCCTCGCAGCTTAACATATGGAAAAATTATGAAAAAAAATCAGGAAATCAGCGTCACAGGACAAGACGCCCGTGTCAGGAAACTCAGGCGCCCATGTTAGACCCTAAACTCCTAAATCTTCTTTTAAGGTCCCAGGGATTGTAACACGGTCGCCCGTATTGCACCCCTGACTTCCATCTTTCTTCACTCGCCCATCCTAACACGCTCTGTGTCAAGCCTCCTGTAGGTAGATTTTTGACTTCTCTGAAACTCTGAGTTTTTGCACTTTTTCTCCCTGAATTGTCCTGTTTTATTCCTCTGACCCTGAAAACACTAAAACACACAACCAAAGCATAACATGCGGTAAAATGAAATAAAACACTTAACAATAAAAGAAAAGATAACTGCAATTAACGACAAATAATTGTGTAAATACCACTGTTCAAATCCCCCTAAACTTAAATTGTTCCTTGACCTCAAGCGACCACTACAAGAATCCATGAAAATCACAGCAGCCCAGTACTCATACGTGAGACATTTGTTCAAATTGATGAAAAGGCATTATGTTCGATGTTGACATGACGCAAAGAGTTTGTGTATGAACCTTTAGATCTCGAGCTTCCTCTTCATATACCTCTCTAATTATGCTTTTTACTTAAGTATTTTTTTCTGATTTTTCTCCTTTTTCATTCAATAAGTCAAATTAAGGCAATGAGAATTGTTTATGATCATCATACGCACAAGACTAATCAAGAAAATTTTGTTCTAGTACCAAATAAGCAGCTTTTGCTCCTTTTTAAATTAAGATGAAATTTTCCAAACTTTTCAGTTTACATATTGTCCTTTTTGGACGAAGTTTGGGGATCAACCCCCTTTGGGTTGAATAACCTGGTGAGGGCTACGCAACTTAGTGATCCAGTTGCCTTTTACCGTCTTTTCATCATTTGGTGTCAGCTTTATTTATTTCTCAACTAATCATACATGCATGTGAATC
Organism: Vicia faba; assembly: GCA_948472305.1. Classification (NCBI taxonomy): domain Eukaryota; kingdom Viridiplantae; phylum Streptophyta; class Magnoliopsida; order Fabales; family Fabaceae; genus Vicia; species Vicia faba. The sequence continues at coordinate 1,164,023,183 of OX451735.1, read as the reverse complement.
TAGATTATGCCAGACTGTATTGATAAACTACTCAAGGAGTACTTCTCAAGATTCAAGCACTATGGTACAAATCTACACGTTAGACTCATATCCATGTCACGTTATTACGAACTTCCTACCATCAACCAATCATCACTTTGTCTTTATATACTATTACCGATCTCTATGAAATACAAGCTCTTGAACAAAACAAAAAATTTTGGTCAAAATTTGGGAAGGACTTTAACTTGTGGACTTACACATCAATTAGCTTAAAGTAAACAAAAAAAATAGTAAATCCCCCCCCCCCCCTTAAACTTGAACTAAACATTGAATCTAATGTTCAAGAACAAGATCATGAAGGGTGACTTATAGAGGGTAGTGCACACCAACTGCTGCCTCCTAGCTTTCACCAGTAAGGCCCCCTTCTTATTACCTGAAAACAAAAAAAAAACAACAAAAAGGAAATTAAGTTATTAAAAGCGTGAGTTGCCTCCCACAAAGGGCTTCATTAAACATTGCATGACTCAGTGGTTCATCCCCTTGTTAGGGTGGCATATATGACACAAAGAACATATCATCTTTTTTCTTTCTTTTGTTTGGTAGAAATCCCATGAACTTAAAGTACTGATGATGTTGCTTCCAAATCATTTTCAGCTTGATTTTATTGAACAAGGCATAAATGACATCTAATACTTTGTCAATTTCTTATCTTTCATCTGCCTTGTTGTGAAAATAGTTTTAGGGAGACCCTTTTGTTGAAGATTTTCTGGTTGGATGTCCACGTCTTCACAAATTGGAAAATTTGTAGTTTCATCCAAAACTCAGTCATCTTCAAGTTTCCTTATTTCTTCTTCCCCATCATTCTTGTTTACCTCAAATTCTTCTATTCTTACTGCATCTTTGTCATATGATGTTATGCATTCTTCTTCTGGTTTCACATCTTCTTCTTTCAATTGTAACTTTCGCCACAGTCTTACCTCCCTCATATATAATTTAAAAATCCAGTCACCTCTTCCAAAGTTAATCCCTAATCAGACGACCAACCTGTAATGTATCAAAATAATACATGACTACAACACTCAGACACTTGGTTAGTAGCAAAGTATAGAAGAATTCATGAAGCAAACATAATCTGACCCTTTTTTATATATTTTTTATAATAAAATAAAATGAAAATTAAAAAAGAAACTAAAATAAAATTTTAGTTGACGAGCAACAAAATTTCAATTGAACTAAAATTAAACTCTATAATTTGGCAGTCCCCGGCAACGACGCCAAAAACTTTATCGTCAAAATAGCAATTGTATTATTTTTCCTCTTGTAATAATAGGGAAAATTCCAGAAATGTCGATCTCAAGAACTATGCAGAAGTATTGAGTCAATTCGTGGTTCAATTAAACAAAAACTTAATTTGGGGTTTTGTTTGGTTATTGTTACTGTAAAATAAACATAAATATAAATTGACTTTTTCACAGATATGAGTAACATGCTAGAACAAAGTGTATAATTTTCCCTGTAACAACCTTGAATCCTGATCTCTTTAACAAGTTCATAATGCCAATTACAAACTCTTTAGGTTATTTTCCCCTAAGCCCTTAGTTGGAAAACCTTTGAACATTCATCATAAATCTAAAGTCCTTAGTGAATTATGATTAAATCAAGCCTTTGTTTTATCAAGAGTTAACCAGTAACTATAGTGTATCCCTAGTCCTAACTGGTATCTACTATAGTCTAATCGTACAAAAACCTTAACAAATGCGATCCAGCTGGTTGTTAACCGTAAATCAATCCTAATTGGTGTGATAAGGAAAGCATAAAAACATTGCATGATTAAATTGAATAATAAAAACCATGGAATGGATAAAATCATAAATTTAAAGTCATTACAGATTCAAATCAGGGACACCCCCTAACATTGGGGAGTTTAGCTACTCATGCTATTCAAGGAAAACAAAATATAAATGGTTAACATTATAAGTATTGGGGAGAAATTTGATCTTCAATCTTGTCCGTTCATGAAAACCTCCTTTCACTGAAACCCTTGTCTTCTTCAATCTTCTCTCGTGTAATTCTCCGTTGGAAAAAATTCCCCTTATTCCTTGTGGAAACTCATTTAAATAGTCATCATTCATCCAGATCGGTCGGAAGTACCCAAAATGCCCTCACAGCTTAACATACGGAAAAATTATGAAAAAAATCAGGAAATTAGCGTCACGGCCAACACGGCCCGTGTCAGGCAACACGGGCACTCGTGTTGGCCCCCAAACTCCCAAATCTGCTTTTAAGGTCCCAAGGATTGCAACACCGCCCGTGTTAGGAAACACAGCCTCCCGTTTTGCACCTCTAACTTCTATCTTTCTTCACTCACCCATCCTGATGTGGCTCGTGTCAGGCGACACGAGTGGCCGTGTCAGGCCTCATGTAGGTGGATTTTTTACTTTCTCTGAAACTCTGAGTTTTTTCACTTTTTGGCCCTGAATTGTCCTGTTTTATTCCCCAGACCCTGAAAACACTAAAACACACAACCAAAGCATAAAATATGGTAAAATGAAATAAAACACTCAACAATAAAAGAAAAGATAACATCAATTAACGATAAATAACTGTGTAAATACCATTAATCAGGTATCTTGGTTCTGGAGTGAGGCATTGTTTGAAATATTTCTCTAGTGTGAAGGTTGATTTGGTTATATACTAACCCAATTGAAAACCTCTTGTTTGGTTGTTCAGGTGAACCTGGTAAAAATAATATTTGGTTTCTAAGATCAGTCTATTAAAGTCTCGTGGTTGGCTTATAAGCTTAGCCTGGTGTTAAAAGCTCTTGTTTGGTTCGAGATTTTCCTGATGTTAAAATTTTGTGTTTGGTTGGGTGGTTTCTTTATTTAAAACTCTTATTTAATTTTAAGGATAGCTATTGTAAAACTCCAGTCTGCTTTGTGTAAGGAGGTTCGTGGGAAAATATTATAAAACACTAACGTCATAGTGAAAACTCTCAAGAAGAAATTATTGGAAAAAGGAGTAGGTCAAGTGGTTAGTTTGAACATCTATAAGTTTTGGGTGCATATTTCTCTTCCCTTATCTTTGACATTTCATCCATTTATTTACTTTCAGTGTATTTCTTTCTTTCTAGTATGATTTTCTTTATTCCACTACTTATTCCTTGTTTGTTTTACAAACTTGTTTTAAACTCTAATTTTATCAAATACTTTTTATTTAAATATCATTTTTAAAACCCACACAAGTTACCCCCTTCCCCCATTCCGTCTTGTGTTTGGACTCGCTCGTCCAACAAGTGGTATCATAGTCATGGTTAGGCTTAGTGGGGCAGTGGAAATGGGATCTAGTATGGATTAAGGCTAGTGATGTGGGTGACTTACACTTGTGGGGGGAATTTGAATTCAAGTGTGAGTTTTAAGTCTCACATCAACTAAAATGATGGAAATATTGGATTTATAATATAGATGTCCCATATACGTGTTGCCTTAAGGTTTTGGGTGAATATGTGGTGTCAGAGTCTCTTGGAACCTAAACTTTTAGCTCATTGACACTTCAGATATTCCCCATACTCCCGAATAAGTTATATCAGAGTCTAAATCATGTTTAAATGCTAATTGTATCTTGAACAAGATGATGGAAGCTAACACTTCTGCTTTTAATAAAGGTATTTTCATAGATACACCAACACCGTTTAATAGTGAAATGTTTGAATTATGGAAAGCAATATTTGAAACTTTTATAAAAGAAAATAATTTTGAAATGTTGGATGTTTTAATTAATGATTTGTTTATTCATGATTTCTCCTTTAATGATAAAGTAGTAACTAAACCCAATTTTCATTGGACCAAATAGGACAAGAGAAAAAACTACTCTTGGTTTTAAAGCCAAACATCTTTTTGTAAATTCTTTAAGTTCTAAGGAGTTTTCTTACGTCTTTAATTGTGATTCCTCCAAGGAAGTATGGGACACTCTTGAGATGATTCATGGAGTTTCTCCAAGGATTGAGCAAGAGAGTATGGACACACAAATCCTGGAAGTTAGAATGTCAAATGAATATGAGAGTCATTCTCATGGATGGTACTCAACTATTGGAACCCTTGGAGGTTATATTAGTCATTTGGTATCTAACAACTACCGAAGAATTAAGAATTGGAATCAGATATGTGATCCAGTCCTTAATTCAAAATATAACAGTGCCTTTGTTGAATTTCAGGAAGAATCTATAAAGGACGAGATCATCCAGAAACTCAAGGAATTGATATATCTACTCAAGAAAGAAGAAAAAAGTTCAAACATATTTGAAAGGTCTTTGTCTTCCTCATTATTTTCATCTTCATCAAGAGAAACACTCGAAGATGAAAGTGAAAATTCAACACCAGTAGAATCTTTTGAGCAAGTGATCTTGATAGATGAACGATTATCTAAAAAGTCATTGCTCGATGAAGAAGCCTCGTGCAATTGAACTTGTGAAGAAACTTCATATAGTCGAGTCTTTATTAAGAAGCTTTATCCAGCTGAATATAGAATGAGCTTTATCTAACCAAAGTAGAGAAGATGAAGAAACATCATCAAGAAGAATATTCAAGGAACCATTGTCTAAAACTTTTGGATAATCAACTCAAAGAAGAATATTCAGAGATCCTCATATCAAGTCTCCTATGAAGAATATGTAGCAATGGACAATGAATCAATGAAGAAAACGTCAAGAGATTCATGCAGAAATTCATGAAAAGATATTTTCAAGAATATAACTCAAAATACTTCTGAGGACTCTTATGAAGAATTACGAAAGAAAGAATACCATGCTTATCTTAAAGCCACATACAATAAAGGAGATTAAATTGAGGTAACTTCTTTAAATCACTAGCAACTTTTTAAACTAAACATTAATCTTGTTAAGGAAAATGAGAAATTGTAAACTAAAACTATTGGTCTTAAGGAGTATATTGAACTCTTATAAAATAGAAATAAGATTTTTAGAGAAGAAATTGCTCGTATTAAAAGTGAATCCTTAACATCAGATAAATGTGAATCTTGCAAATCTTTGAAAAATGAAGTAACATGCTTCCATGAAACCTTAGAGAAATTCACTAAGGGTAAAGATAAGTTTTATCAAATTCTTTCTAATCAAATGGATTTAATTAATAAAAATGGTGTAGGTTATAAACCTAATAGATCATTTAGAAATATTTGTCATGATAAAAAGAAATATAATTATTCGATCTTTAAATACAAATTTAGTTACAAGTTTGGTCATCTTGGATATTTTTTCTATGATAAATTAAGAGGGTATAAAGAGAATTCATATATACCTCTTAAAGTGACTAACGCACCTGGACCCAAAAATATTTGGGTACCAAAGGTGAAAATTGTAACTGTTTTGCAGGAAATGTCTTACAACTTTGAAGGTGCTTATTTGAAATTTAATAAAGTTTTGCAAAACATGTGTATATTGTGAGTATACAAGAGAAGTCTGGTGATGTGCGATGATCTTGATAGTGTTTGACCGAGTTGTTAGAATTTTTGTTGGTGCTTAGCAGTTGTGTTTGATTAAGGTGTTAGCATTGATGATGGTGCTCAACATTTGTGTTTCATCAAGTTTTTTGTTGGTATTGATGGTGGTTCTTAACAATCATGATGGTTATAGAGTATGGTGATTTTTAGTGATTGTATCACTCTTGATGATTTTTTAGCAACCTCTCATATCAAGCAATCCATATAGATGTAATTTCGATAATGGTTTGTCATTCCCTCCTGAATGGGAGTTTTCTCATGATATCTTGAGATTGTAGAGGTAAAACATTTAGTGGAATTGAATCGGAAAAGTCTGATGAAATTGTCAGGAAAGTGATCTTTTCATGCTTAGTGAATATTATTTTATCACTAACATATTTTTTGGTTTGAGTTATTTATGCCTTTAGCAAGATTTCCTTAGAAAACTTGAAATACCTAGGAAAAAGGTTGCAATGTTAGAGAATGAGGGTGCAAAAAGTAGTCAATCAAACCCAAACTCTTTCCAAGGCCCAATAGGAGCAAAAATGTTGGAAAAAGTTATCGCAATGCAAAATATACTCGAGCAAATAAACACTCAAATGATAACGAAGTCGCCATCAAAGATTATTTTTAAGGGAAAACGTCGATAAAACCCTAAAAGAACAAAAATATGGTCATCATAACCAAATTTGAGTTCGGGCATCGGTTATGCCGAGGAAAAGTATTAGCACCCCATGACATCCATTGTAAACAACAGTTACCTTTAATTAGTTTTGCAAATAAATCGTGTTATCCTAAGGTATTCATTTTCTCCTAATTCTTACTATATATTTACAATAAAAACAGGAGAAATAGGTTTTTTATTAGGGTGTTTGAAGAGACGTTGAATCTCGCTCCTAAGTATCCTCAAGTGCGACGAGGAATTCAAAGCTACGTAGTTCTTTGTAACAAAAGTTTGATTGTTGGTTGATTTAAAGGAATAATGTTTTGATTGGGCTCGAGCGAAAAACGTTGCATGTTGGTCACGTTAGAGTGTAATAAAGCGTTGTTTTTAATCCACTCATTCCCTTTTTAATCTAAGTTTTTTAAAATGTTGCATGTCTTGCATGTTGGTCGCTCGTTTATTTGAGGAGCAAGTGGATGTGCATCCACTCATTCCCTTTTTAATCTAAGTTTTTTAAAAAGTTTCTTAATGGAAGATGAACATTCGAATTGATGAGGCTTACGCCTCCCACTTATTTATTCGAGGAGCAAGTGGATGTGCATCCACTCATTCCATTTTTAATTTAATTTTTAAATTAAAATTTCTTGCTGAAAGACAAATATACAATGCGATGATGCGTATGCCTCCCACTCGATTATTCGAGGAACAAATGGATGTACATCCACCCATTTCCTTTTTAACCAAGTTTTGATTGATATATTTTTTTTTAGTGAAAGACGAATAATCGACCTTAAAAAAAAATATATCTTACGTCGGATTATCCCTTTTAAATCCGATTTGAAATCACTCTAACATCTAACCCTAAAGTTTCCTAAAGATTGCAAGTAAATGACAAGAGATGCGAGATAATTACCGATGAATCAAAATTTTAAACTGGTACGATTAAAATTAGAATCGGTGACTAAACTTAATGATACACACATAAATAAATAAACAAATAAGTGGATAAATGCTAAAATTTCTTAAATTCATTATTGTAATTAAGACTTTTTAATTTTTAATTTAGATTTATCAAAGCAAAAGAAAAAATATCAATTTTTGTTATAAATAAATATATAAGTATTTTATTTTCCTTTTTTTTTATGCAAAACACAAAAAAGTTGAAAAGATAATAGGCCTCTAATAGTAATCAATTGCACACACATGACCACTTGGCTCCACATGAGATATCCAAATGAGAATTAAGGATACACTATAAAAGTGTAAAATAATTTTATACTATCAATCGATCACAACTATATTAAGTGTCAAATCATACTATTATTTTTAAATAAGTTAAATGATAAATTTTCATTGGATGATATTAGAAAACTATTTTACAGTGTAACTGCACTATCTTTTAACTCTATCCAAATAAAAATAAAGGATACTGACACTATAAAATAACTTTACAGTAACAACCAATCACAATCATGTAAAATATTCTACACTATCAACAATTCATAACCATATTAAATTTCAAATCATACTTTTATTTTTAAATAAATTAAGCGACAAAACTCATTTCTCTATTTTTCTTCTCTCTTTCAAAACAAACTCTTTCATCTCTCTCTCAACATTAAGACACAAAAATCAATCTTTCTAGCTTTTAACAAACAACAATTAAAAGACACAATAGAGAAGCACGGAAGAACCAATGGAAGGGAAAAAGCTACCAGTGGAGGTGTGTCTTAAAAAAGAAGATGGTGGTTTCTCCGGATTCAAAAGTGTGGCGGTCGCTCTGAATATTTCGTGGTCAGAGGCGGTTAGGACAACGGTCGGATCTGTGAAAGGGGGACGCTTGACGGTACTCACACAGTTGTTATTATTGAAGATGAAAACTGAAGCAGAATCACTATTTTTTTGCAATGGTTGTTTTGATTACGTTATATGCTTTTGACCTCTTTTCTTTTAACCTTTTTGCTCTAGCTATGTTTTTGTTTTATGTGTTGAGTTTTAGACTATTATGAAAAATAAGGAATTGAGATTTTCTTCTTTTGTTTTTCTCATTCGTTTCAGTTTTTAGCCCTTCATGTCTTATGGTATTCTATGAAGCTTCAAAATAGAAGGCGTGTCCCTGTTGGCTCCTGAATTCGACACTTACTATATTTCGTCTTTTAGACCAAAACTAGAATAAATAAAGCCAAGCTGAAGAATGTTTCAACGTGTGAAATGACTTAGAAAAAGATCTAAGTTATATTTGAGTCTTCGACCAGGGCTCACTTTCAATATTTTGACTGAGAGGGTCTTATGACCTTCGACTAAGAGAGAATATCCTCGTATCGACAAAAAAGGCGAGGGACATTTGAATTTGAATTATTGGAGGGAAAGACAGTTTCACCAGCGGCTAAAGAGAAGCAACGTGGCTGGAAGATAGAGGTTGAGGGACATGCAGAGGACATTTTTCCTCATCTTAGCGCGGAACCACCCCTCTACGGTTACATAGTTTTTAGTATAAATTAGGAAATCTGTGTAGTTTTTCAGTGTGTTCAACCTATTGTGCTAGTTACTCAAATATTGTCCAAGTACCCGCTGTGTGAGAAAGGATAGACTGAGAATTGTACGTTGGAAACACCTCTTTTCATTAATAAAAGTCTTTTACATTGCTTTAATCTTATTCTGCAAAGTTACTTTTTCTGTACCTTTACGTGAATTTCTACATTTCTATTTACTTTCTTACTTTCCAAAACCACAAGTATCTTGTCTCTGGTCGAACGTGTGTTCTTCCTGATTTCTTTTCTCACTCACATCAACCCGGTATAAAAATTAGCATATGTTCTGGGATCAATCTGATCGATCCCGCGAGTAACCAAAAGAACTTTCCTTTTTGGAGGATCAACGGTTGTTTACCAAAAACAACGGTAAACAAATTGGCACACTTGATAGGACGTTGCTAATTTTTATTAAACATCTTGTTCATGTTATTGTGTTTCTTCTGTACATTTATAATGTTGCATGTTATTAAGAAGTGGTAGAGTAACCAATGAGTGTACTGTTAGGAAGATAAATAGCGAGAGTAGTATGGCTAACGAGCCAAATCACAGAGAAATACCTCCACCAACTGCTGGAACAGTGGTTACTACCGCCATCGAAGGAAATATCCCAACTTCTGTTGGATCAATACCGACGCTAACCACAAATCAAACAGGACCCTTACTTTCGTATGTGGGTCCAAGAGGTCCATTAGGAACGCCCCTACCAAGGGCAAATCCAGGATGTCGACCATTCGTGCCCCCAGGATTTTCGACAACCTGGATGGATCGAGAACAGCCATATGGCATGCCAACCACTGAAATGGCTAGCCTTATGAATGTTGCTTCCACTTTTTTAGAACCTTTGGTGAATGCATCATCTCCATTACAGGGATCTAGAGCCAGTATGGCAAATTTGGGTAGAAACCAATTCTTAGGAGGGCCATCTCATACAATACCAAGCCTCACAAATGCTTCGACAGCAATTTTGAGGCAACAGATGGACGAAAGTAATCATGATATGGTGCAAATGTTAGCACAAACTCTAAGTACAATGCTTAATCCCCTCATTCAAAATGCTACTCAATAGAACCAACAAATGACAGCGCAAATGACGCGCATGTCTGAATTCTTTGGGGTACCTCAAACTATTCGACAACCCCAGAGAATACCAATAAGAGCAAACCAAGGTGCAATCATGGAAGAGTATTTGACTGTTAATCCAAACCCTCAGATCCCTAAAGTAGAAATGGAACAATCAAGGATCAAAATACCACGAAATCCCCCACCAATCCCTAGAGAAATCGATCAAGGAGTGATTATGGTAAATAGAAACCAAAATGCTGATGAATTGATACAGCAAGTTCGACACCAAAATTATGGAACAAACAATAATCTAACTTCCATGATCGAAAGGATTATGATTCAAAACGAGATGAACATGGTTTTCAAAGACCAAACTTCACATCCCCATTGTTAGAATATATTCTACAAACAGACTTCCCCCTAGGGGAAAGGTTCCCAAGTTTACTAAATTTTCAGGGGATACGACAGAATCCACTATCGAACATGTAGCTAGATATTTGATAGAGGTCGGGGAAATAGCAAACAACAAAAACCTTAGGATCAAATATTTCCCAATTTCCCTAACAAAGAAGGATTTCACTTGGTTCACTACCCTCCCAGCCAATTCGGTCCACAATTGGAGTCAATTGGAAAGATTGTTCTATGAACAATTTCACATGGGACAGACCAAGATTAGTCTAAAAGAATTGGCTAGTGTGAAGAGAAGATTCACTGAGCCAATCGATGAGTATTTAAATAGGTTTCGATTACTTAAAGCCAAATGCTTTACCCAAGTGCCTGAGCATGAATTGGTTGAAATAGCAGTAGGGGCGTGGATTATTCAATTAGGAAAAAGTTAGATACTGAATATCTGAGAGACATGGCCCAACTGGACGATAGAGTTCAACAGGTAGAACGCCTTAAAGCTGAGAAAGCTAAAGCTACCAAAACTCATCGAAGAGAAAGGGTAGCCTATATCGAAATGGATGATGACAATCCAGAGATATCTAGTGATCCTATAGATGTCGGAGAAGGCGAAATAGATTTAGCAGAATTAAAACAAGGACCACCATATTATTATAAATTGCTAGTGCAATCAAATGGGAAAAATCCTATAGAGTCTGAGAAAAACAGTGACAAGTTGCCTAAGAAAACTTATAGTTTCGATATATCCAAATGTGACGAAATATTCAATTTATTAGTTAAAGATGGCCAGATGATAGTGCCCTAAGGGGAAAAGTTGCCTCCTTTAGAACAGAGAAAGAAAAGAGATTTTTGTAAATACCATAATTTTTTGGGCCATAAAACCTCACAATGTTTCCTTTTCCGAGATCTTATTCAACAAGCGCTAAAGGAAGGAAGGCTGAAATTTGCTGATAACCCAGCGATGAAAATCGACGCAAACCCACTGCAGATGGAGGCGCATTATTCTGAGCCAGTCGACATTCACATGATGGAAGTTTCTGAAGACTTCATTACTAAACTCATCTTTGGAAGTTTTACTGGAAACAAATCCAGGAAAACTATCGAAGGAGTGAGAAAGGCCACTGAAGGCCTAGATCTGAAAAAGGAAGTTGCCCAAGGCTCAAACAAAAAGGCCACTGAAGGCCTGAAACTGAATAAAAGGGTTACTGAAGACCCACACAAAAGCAAAGGAGTTACTGAGAGCTCCAACAAAACAACCACCACAGGTTCTTACTTGGCTGCTGTAAAGGGTTCGACGGAGAATTTAGAGGCCAAAATGCAGAAAATGAATCTCGTTGCCAAAAGCAACATACATGTCAACATGGTCGAAGTCTCTGGCGCCAAGGCCTCGGAGGGAGCTATTCGACAGGAGGAAGTGAATAAAACGGAATTTCCAAAGGAGAACGAAGATCTGGCATACTTTTTACATAGATGCCAGAAGAAAAAATCGGAAGTGATGCTATGCCCTAGATGCAGCTCTATTTTCGACAAGAAAGCCACAACACACATACAAGGTATGAGAATTGTGAAAGAGAAACAGGGCACCAATGCCCAACAAAAAATGGGTCCAGAAGTCAGATTCGATCCTAGAAGGGGGCATCAACAAGGATCCATGAGTCAGGTAAGGAGGCCACCAACTTTTTGGCCTCCAACTAATGTACCTATGGACACTTGGCTTAACACCATGGGAAGAAAGAGGCCAAATGAAGAGAGATGGCAGGCGTTCGATGTGCCAAGAGGTTCCTCTTTAGACTACAGAAAGGAGTACCATGCTTCTACGTCAAATAAAATGGCTCATATATCGAGCAATTACAAAGGAAAAAACCCTATGTCCCATTCACAATGGAGAAGATTCCAAAGACGGCGAAAAGCCGAAAAAGAGGCAGTTGGGCCTCACCCAGAGGTTAGCACCAATGTGCAAAGGAAACAAAGGAAGCCTCTAGAGAGGAATCCTATGGCATGGACGGAAGAATGTGGGTCGAATGATAAGGGTAACTCCGACTCCGATGACACTTTAGACATCATGGTGAATGTTATATCGGTGTTGCCTAAAGAATACAACCGTCAGGTCAAGGTTGAGGAAACTGACTTAATGGTTAAGAAAGAAATGGCCAGACACATGCCAGTATGTTACTATGTAATGAATAATGGCTGCGTAGAGGAACAAAACGACTTCTTCGAGCCACCAACGAAGGCTATGAAAAATCACCTAAAACTCTTATTCATCAGAGCGAAGATAGGGGAAATAACTATAAATAAAATTCTGGTCAACTGTGGGGCGACCATAAACATCATCCCACAATTCATGTTGGGAAAGCTAGGAAAAGGAGATGCTGACATCAAACCCTATAACATGGTTTTGTCCAATTATGAAGGAGGCATTGGAACCACAATAGGCATCATACAACTGGACAAAGTGGGATCAATCCTTCGACCCACCATGTTCATGGTGATCTCAGCAAAACCAAACTACAATCTGCTCTTGGGTCGAGAGTGGATACATGGCATCGGTGCAGTGCCATCCTTGATGCACCAGAGGGTCACAATATGGTGCCCCGATGGTATCGTGGAAAACATTGAGGCAGATCAGTGCTATTACTTAGGCGAAATCAACAGTTTCGAAAAGAATAGTTTCGACAGAAATTTGGCTCATATAGGGCCATGTAATCCACCTGAGTTTGATCTAACTCCAGCACCTAACACCTTTTGCTCTGTATACCTACACTCCGACTATGGTTTTCAGTGGGATAGGGAAGACTTGTCAAACATCGACTTTGGAGGAGTTGATGATATAAAACCAACAGGCTGGGGAAATGAGTTTGGTGACGATGACTGAGTCACAAGCTCTGCAAAAGATTTTGGCATATGTAGCCGAAAGTAGAATGATAGCGTCCTTGGAGGCTGAAGTCAAGTATATGGCTCTCGAAGCCAATGAGCAGGTCCCTTCTCAAAAAGGTCCTGGGAAAGATTTTGACCCAGAGCCTCCTGAATTAGAAATGAAAGACCTTCGAGATCAGAGGTTAGACGCCATCTATGATGATGAACCTCTAGGTTTCAAAAAGGACACATTGGCGAACAATGTTAAAATATTATCACAAGACCCTTTGGAGGAGGTAAACCTGGGCGGAGGTCCTGAAGAAAGGCCAACGTACATCACGCAAAAATAGATCCAGGACTCAGGGTCGAAATGATCCAATTGCTAAAAGAATTCAAGGATTGTTTTGCGTGGGATTATGACGAGATGCCTGGTCTCGACAGAAGTTTGGTAGAACTGCAACTGCCAATAAAGTCTGGAAAGAAGCCCGTCAAGCAAACTCCAAGGCGTTTTGCACCAGAGATTTTGTCAAAAATCAAAATGGAAGTCGAAAGACTGCTGAGATGCAAGTTCATCCGACCGACCAGGTATGTCGAATGGATTGCAAATATCGTGCATGTTATAAAGAAAAATGGTACCTTAAGGGTGTGCATTGATTTCAGAGATCTGAATGTTGCAACATCCAAAGACGAATATCTAATGCCGGTGGCGGAAATAATTGTTGATTCTGCCGATGGTTTCGAGTACATGAGTATGCTTGATGGCTACTCTAGATATAATCAAATCTTCATTGCTGAAAAGGATGTGTCGAAAACAGCATTCTGCTGCCCTGGAGCCTTAGGCACTTACGAATGGGTAGTGATGCCCTTTGGCCTAAAAATGAAGGGGAAACATATTGGAGAGCCATGAATCCGATCTTCCATGATTTTATTGAAACTTTCATGCAGATTTACATTGATGATATTGTTGTCAAATATATTTCTGGGAAGACTCAAATGGATCATCTTCGACAATCCTTCGAGAGGATGAGATGCTATGGTCTGAAGATGAACCCTCTAAAGTTTTCTTTTGGCGTCAAAGCAGGAGATTTCTTAGGCTTTTTGGTCCATAAAAAGGGGATCGAGATAAACCAGAATAAGACCAAAGCTATCTTGGGAGCCAAAGCGCCAACTAACAAGAAGGAATTGCAGTCCTTACTTGGGAAGATAATTTTCTTAAGGAGATTTATATCCAACCTCAATGGGAAGATGCAAGCCTTCTCGCCACTACTTCGACTCAACAAAGGAGGATTTGAATGAGGGCAAGAACATCAAGAAGCCTTCGACAAGATCAAGGAGTACCTCACCAAGCCACCTATTTTGGGACCTCCTTGTCGAAGTAGAAGCATGAGATTGTACATAGTTGCGTCTGATAAAACTTTAGGGAGCATGCTGGCTCAAGAGGATGAGCATGGTGTCGAAACGCCCATATATTACCTCAATAGAGTTTAAAATGATGCAGAAACTAGATATAACGAGGTTGAAAAACTATGTTTATGTCTTTATTTTTCATGTACAAAACTTAAGCAATATATAAAGCCAGTTGATGTTTATGTTTCGTCTCATTTTGATGTTTTCAAATATATGTTGTCGAAACCCATTTTGCACAGTAGAATTAGCAAATGGGCACTTGCATTAACTGATACTCATTAACCTTTATGCCTCTCAAGGATATGAAAGGTCAAGTGGTAGTAGACTTTATAGTCGACCACTTTATACAAGAGGAATCACTGAATTATTTGGAGATTGAACCTTGGAAGCTGTACTTTGATGGTTATAGTTATAAAGATGGAACTGGAGTCGGGGTCTTCATTATTTCTCCAAGAAAAATTCCAACAACATTTAAGTACAATATAGAAGGGGATTTCTCTAATAATGAGGCTGGATACGAAGCGTTAATCGTAGGCCTTGAAATCTTGTTAGAATTGGGGGCAACTCAAGTCGAAATAATGGGAGACTCAGAGTTAGTCCTAAAACAAATTACGAAAGAGTACAAATGCATAAAGGAAAATCTTATTATGTATTTTGTAATAGCCAAACGGTTATTGAAAAACTTTGAGGTAGTTAACATTCGACATATACCCAGATTGGAAAATCAAGTAGCTAATGACTTAGCGCAAATCGCTTCCGGGTATAAAGTTTCGAAAGAAAAACTACAACAAGCGATCGAAGTTATAGGAAGAGTAGCATCCACTAAGTTTTCTCTAATGGATTTGAGGACCACAATGTTGGGATGCACTGATCACAAAAAATTTGAAATTTCGTTCATAGACAATCTAACAGAACAAGATTGGAGAAAGCCTGTAGTAGATTATTTACAAAACCCAACGGCTTCGACAGAACAAAAAATAAAATATAGAGCACTGAGCTATGTATTAATGGGAAATGAATTATTCAAGAAAACACCTGAAAGCGTGCTTCTGAAATGCTTAAGTGAAACAGAAGCATATATAGCTCTTTCCACAACACACGTCGGGGCGTGTGGAGCACACCAAGTAGGCCAAAAGATGAAATGGTTGTTGTTTCGACAAGGACTATATTGGACCACTATGTTAAAAGATTGTGTTGAGTTTGCAAAAGGATGCCAAGAATTTCAAGTACATATAGGTATTCAGCATGTGCCGGCGAGTGAACTTCACTCGATTGTGAAACCTTGGCCTTTTAGAGGATGGGCTTTAGATCTTATTGGAGAAATTCGACCAGCATCTTCTAAAAGCCAGAAATATATATTGGTGGGCATTGATTATGTTACTAAGTGGATTGAAGCAATCCCTTTAGTCAATGTAGACCAAGAGAATGTCATTGAATTAATTCAAAATTACATTATATATAGATTTGGAATTCCTGAAACAATAACTACAGACCAAGGATCAGTCTTTACTGGTCGAAAGATGCAAGACTTTGCTGCAGAAATGGGGTTCAAATTGTTAACGTCTACACCTTATTATGCGTAATCCAATGGCCAAATCGAATCAGCAAATAAAGTAATGATCAGTTTAATAAAGAAACACGTGGGAAAGAAACCTAGAAACTAGCACAAAACGCTAGATCAAGTTCTATGGGTGTGTCGAACTTGTCTTAAAGAGGCCACAGGAACAACACCATTTTGCTTAACTTATGGTCATGATGTAGTGTTGCTAGTCAAAATCCACCTACAGGCGACGAGGATTCAGATACATCAGGATATCCCTTCTGAGGTCTATTGGAATATGATGTTAGACGAACTAGTAGACCTGGACGAAGAAAGGTTGAAAGCTCTGGATCTTTTGAGACTACAGAAGAAACGGGTTGAGAAATCCTATAATCGCAGAGTAAAACCTAAGACATTTTTGCCTGAGGATCTAGTATGGAAAGTAATTCTTCCGATGGATCGAAAAGATAGAAATTTGGGAAAATGGTCTCCTATGTGGGAAGGACCTTTCAGGATTATCCAAGCTTTCTCTGGTGGAGCCTATGTGATTGAAGAGTTAAATGAAGATCAAAGACTTTTGAGGGTGAATGGTAAATACTTGAAAGCTTATAGACCTATGCTTCAAGAGGTCAAAATAAGTAATATATAGTCACCGTCGAATAAAGAATGCCAAAATGGAAACTTAAATTTTCATTAAAATAGCCAAAATGGCTTTGAAGTCATTACAACGAGTGATTACATAGATGAAAGAAACAGAATTCAAAAAGGGAGATTTGCCTTGATCTGAAGGTATTTAATTCTTTGTAATTCCAGGCGTCGATCACATAAAGCCTTCGATTGATGGAGGGTTTCAAGCTTAACATCGAGTGATTGGGCCCGATCAACATGTCTTAACCCTTCAGCCAGTTCCTCTTGGCTCTCTGACTCAGTATTAACGGAGAGAAGTTCTTCTTTCTTTTTATCATTGGAAGCAATCTTAGCTTCCAACTCTTTAATCTGCACCCTCATTTTAGCAGTGTCCCGATCTATCTCTTCAGCCTCCTTCTGTCTAGCCTCCTGGGCCTTCGACAGTCCTTTTGCTTTAGAGGCTGATTCAGTAGCAGCATGCCAGGCAGAAGCAACATGACCGTTGGTTTCTTCAATCTCACGATTAAGAGTCCTTTGGCGGTTATAGTCCGCTGACACTTGGTTAATAATGGAGATTAAATCCAAGATAATGTTGGCCACGTCTGGAGAAGAAATGAGGAGATCGACAGCCCTCAGAGTAGTCTTCAAAAAAGAGTGAGCAGTGGGTTCCCCCTCCAGGGTTAGCATTAAATCTCTTTTGAAGATTTGTGCCTTGACTTTCTGAAGGGCCTCATCGAGAGGAGAGGTCGAAGTAGAATTTCCGGACGCGGTTGAGACACTGTGGTCAGAGGAACTCTCTCGACCTTCTAGAATTGCATTCAAATAGCCTAAAGGATTTTGCTGTTTCAGCAAGGCCAAATCCTCTTTAGTTCTAGACCCTGTCGAAGGGAAACTTTCGTTGACAGCAGCAACCACGTTTGCTACCTGTTTTAGAATTGCTTCAGTGTTTGTAGGATTCTGGGTCCCTTCAGCAGAGCCTTCTCTACCATCAGCTTCTGGAATCCTTTCATCTTGACTCCCCACCTCCAGTACACTTTCCCTCTCTATCATAGTCTCAGCATTGAGGGTCCCTTCCTCTTCATTTTCCTGTGCGTCAACCAACGGAGCCCTATTTTCTTCATGAGTTCCTATAGGGCCTTCTTCATTGACTTCCTCTATGGTTTCATGCTGAAGTTCAGAAGTTTGATTCACTTCATCAGCTGAACTCATGAAAGAGCCTTTTGCTGAAGAATGCCTATAAGTAGGCTCTCCCTCACTATTTAATAGAGTGACAGAGCCTTCGACAGGAGTAGGGACTTGTTTAGACGTGCCAGCAGTATCCTGAAGGTTAAAAGAAGTTTGTTCTTTTAGAATTCTCATAAAGAAAAAGGGTAGTTCAAGAAGTAAGTGATGGTCTGTCGAAGAAAATACCTGAATTGGGACTTTAGCACCGGGGATGGAATTATCGCTCTCGCTGGGATTGTTTAGCCTGGCAGCTACTTCATGTTCAGTAGGCTCTTTGATAACTATAGGAGGAGGCCTCGTAGCTGTAGTCTTAATTCTAGTTTTGGGACGAGGCTCAACGGCAGGAACTAGTTTCTTTAACCTTTTTCTCTTTAGAGGAACAGGAGGAGATTCCTCTTCTTCGTCACTAGAGATTTTGATCTCCTGGACCTTCCATTTTTTGGGGGAAGTTTTCTGAATACCCAGAAAGACAAGTCGAAGAAATCAGTACCCATGTCAGATGATCGTGAAGAATAAGGGTATAGAAGAAAGTAAATACCTTGGGAGAAGGGTTAACAGAAGGGTCTCCCCCTTTTGTGCTTTCAGCAGCCTTCTTTGAAGTGGTCCTCTTGACAGCTATATAAAAAACGAATATTAGTCGAGCGTTGAATGATTAAATATGAGGAAAAGAGAAATAAAAGAAGTAATACCTTTCTTGACCCTGTCAAGGACCAGTTTGAAAGCCTCGCGAAGGTGGTGGGCGAAGTCCTTCTCATCGAAGAACTCTTCATCATAATATTGTCTCCACCACCCTTCAAAATTGCCAGAACTCAAAAAATTGAGGTTAAAGTCGAACATGGTTAGTATGGTTCGACCAACGTACCTACCAATATGCTTGGAAACGGCATCTTCTGAGTAGTCTGCGTTGTAAAATAACAGTAGTTTCTCTCGAGGATAAATGGGTGAGGGAAGTGACTGGATAATGCCAAATTGTCGAGAGACAAGATTTGGTTGATAAGCAATCAAGCTTAATTGAATTTTGGAACTCTTTAATCTCAATGGCATGATTCTAGGTTGAAGAAATGACTTCTACATGCCCGTGTATTCATCGTTCAGGTCTTCCTCCTCGATCGAAGGAAATGGTCTAGTAAACCATTATGGGTCGACTTTTCGACTGGCAAAAGGAGCCATGGTCGAAACAAAACGCTTGCGCTCCGCAAACATCATCACGAAACTTGTGAAAGCCTTTTGAAACTGTTGGCCTTCATCATTAGGAGTCAGCAATGCAAGTCTGGTACCTTCGACCCTCCTGTTCAGGATATCTAGGGCCGCTTCATTGATCTTATTCTTCTGGGGAAGAAAAGATTCAAAGGTGGCATTGAGCCAAAGTTGGAGAAGCCAGAAAGGGCCAGAGAGCAGCAATCTTTCCCTATCCCCTATGTCTTTGAGTTGAGTCACACCATTGCTGATGGGCTCATATAGATTGGCCAAAATCAATTCGGCCAGACAGAGGGAATAGCCATGATGAAGTTGCGTCGCGAGCGTGAGCATTTTATTAGTCACTTGAAGTGACTTGGTGCAGAAGATGAAACGGGATAACCACATAGCCAGAAAATCTATATGTTCCACCTCTGACACAATACTGGAGGCTTTATCATGTAAGTGGTTGATAAAGGTGGTGTAGGTGGGTTTTGTAGTTGCAAACCCAATAGCATCTTCAGATAGATCCACAGGATCGAAATAATCGCCAGTCGGTCGAAGACCGGTAATTGCTGCTATGTCGAAGAGGGTCCGGGTCACCATCCCACAGGGAAGATGAAAGGTGAAGTATGTGCTATCCCAGAAATATAGCGAAGATACCAACATGAGAGGACAATAAGACAATCCTGTCTTCGACAGCATCACCAAATTGTAAATTCCCATTTCCTTCCAGACAGAGGTTTGTGCCTTCTCCACCTTATTTAACCAATCTAAATACTCTGAGGAGAGATTAGGGCATGATCGAAAGATCCTGGTCCCTTTGTTCATAAATTGAAGGTTAATGTCCTCCGTAGTCTGAATATGTTGCTGGTTGGCCGGAGTTGCATCCTCAGGATCATCCCTAGGCTTCTTCGCGTAGCCTATAGGTTTGAGTCATGGATGGGTAGGGAAGAAGGCACGGTTCTTCATAGGATTCTCGATGCATGTGGATAAAGGACCATGCATAGTGTATATGTCTTCAGAGTACCTAATGGGAATGAGGAGCTGGGAATCATATGCTTCTCGCCTTTCCCTCGTCATAGGTTCAGAAACGAACCGTAGCTCATCAGTCGAGGAAGGAGAAGGGTTGGTAGGAAAGATCTCTTGTTGGATTTGGATATCGTTAGCATTTATAGGTTTGAGATTGTTTGGTGCATTGGAAAGGAAAGCCATTTTTGCAGATTTGAAAGAAGCGAAGTTGACAATGCAAGGTGTTTTAAGCAGAAGACTTGGAAATACCTAGAGTTGTGAAAGTTCCAAATGAAAAGGCTCAAGAGTATTTATAGTCTTCAAAAAGGGATATGTCTCGTCAAAGCCATTTAATACTATGAAGATAATGGGGCACATGGCGAAGCATGAAGCGGTTACCAGGCAGATGATGGGAAACGTTTTGACATGCTTGCCTAGGTTCTAGGAATATGGTCATCATGGCAGCATGGTAACGACAGTTAGAAAACACATCTTGGAGATAGAGTAATGATGGGTTTTTGAAAGTAGCAGCTGTTGGAAGACGAAAAGCGCACGTCAAGCCTTTGTGGACATCAAGAAAGACAGGTGTCGAACAGAAAGATCAAAGAATGGCTATTTCTTTGGGCGTCGAAATAGACATTCTTGGGGGGAAATTTGTTGGCTCCTGAATTCGACACTTACTATATTTGGTATTTTAGACCAAAACTGGAATAAATAAAGCCAAGTTGAAGAATGTTTCGACGTGTGAAATGACTTAGAAAAATATCTAAGTTATATTTGAGTCTTCGACCAGGGCTCACTTTCAAGATTTCGACTGAGAAGGTCTTATGACCTTCGGCTAAGAGAGAATATCCTCGCGTCGAAACAAAAGGCGAGGGACATTTGAATTTGAATTATTGGAGAGAAAGACAGTTTCACCAGTGGCTAAAGAGAAGCAACATGGTTGGAAGCTAGAGGTCGAGGGACATGCAGAGGACACTTGTCCTCATCTTAACGCAGAACCACCCCTCGACGGTTACATAGTTTTTAGTATAAATTAGCAAATCTGTGTAGTTTTTCGGTGTGTTCAACCTATTGTGCTAGTTTCTCAAATATTGTCCAAGTACCCGCTGTGTGAGAAAGGATAGACTGAGAAATGTACGTTGAAAACACCTCTTTTCATTAATAAAAGTCTTTTACATTGCTTTAATCTTATTCTACAAAGTTACTTTTTCTGTACCTTTACTTGCATTTCTACATTTCTATTTACTTTCTTACTTTCCAAAACCACAAGTATCTTGTCTCTGGTCGAACGTGCGTTCTTCCTGATTTCTATTCTTACTCACACCAACCCGGTATAAAAATTAGCATATGTTCTGGGATCAATCTGATCGATCCCGCGAGTAACCAAAAGAACTTTCTTTTTTGGAGGATTAGCGGTTGTTTACCAAAAACCACGGTAAACAGTCCCTACATCGGACACTTATCGAACATCGACAGGCGTATGACACACTACGTATCAGACACGTTTTTGAAGTTTTCAACGAAAAATAAATTAAAACACAGCGGATTAAGATACGACACACTATTTTAAATAACGAACACTCCAACCTCTTAAATTCTCATAATTAAATTTTTATTTTACATTTCATAATTCCCCTTTCCCACTATAAAAACAACTTGTATTCCTTGTTTTTTCATCTTCTCTTTTGTTTTCATTTTCTTTGTTTAGTTTCATCTCGCACGTCGATATTCTATCGTCGCCACCCGCCGATATTCCATTTCTTCTCTTCCGATACTCATTCCTTTTATTTATTTATTTATTATTTATCTCTATTTCTATTTCATGTTGTTAATTATATACATCGGCGACATCGCTTCACTCGTGTTACTATTTGTAAATTGTCTGTTTTTTATTTATGTTTTATGTTAATTACATAAATTTAATATGTTAATTAGATATGTTACATGTTATTTGTCTTTGTTTCACTCATATTATATGTTAATTACATATAATATATAATTTATCTTTGGAAGAGCCAAGATTTAGAGACTTATTTTCTCAATATGGAGTGACTCTGATATGATTTGTATTATTTTATTTTAGATAATTTTTTTTTAATTGAATGTACTCAACTTAAGTTTTTTTTTATTGATTGAAAGTACTAAGTTTAAATAAATATAAAATTTAGTTTTTATTTTAGACTCTTTATAAATTGTGTTCATAAATTATATTATTTTATTAATATATATAATTTTGTTCGTATCGAATGTTTTTTATATTATCAGAATCCTCGTGCATGTGTCGTATTGTATTTGTGTTCGAGTTTGGGCTTCATATATATAATTTTGTTCGTAACGAATGTTTTTTATATTATCAGAATCCTCGTGCATGTGTCGTATTGTATTTGTGATTGTAATTTTGATTTTTGGTTAGTTATCAATGATGAGCAAAGATGGTGAAGGGAGTTGTAGTTTTCTGTTTTGTGAAAAATGTTCACGCTCAATTTGTGATCTTCCTTCTTTCGCATCTATTGGTCCTCTCTTTTTATATGGGACAATTAGAGTTTTTTCAAATGCTCAAATTTGTCTCTTGTGATGATACTAGTAAATTAGTGAAAATGGTGACTAGTGGTGCAAAATGTGAGAGAGGGAGGAGAGAGAGTGATGAGAGGTTATGTGTATGAGAAGATATTCTCCCTTTTGTCATTTTGTGCCTTTTTATAAACTCCAAATCCATAAACTTATACTAATACTAAAAATGGATAAAAAAGAAATGCCTCTAAAAATGCATATTTATTATTATTATTATTATTATTATTATTATTATTATTATTATTATTATTATTATTATTATTATTATTTTATTATTATTATTATTATTATTATTATTATTATTATTATTATTATTATTATTATTATTATTATTGGCTATTTGTTCTGATCAAAAAAATAAAATATATGGGAATAAATGCATCTTATTGTTATTAAAATAAACAAAATAAAACGAGAATTTCATAACCAATCTTTCATAAAAGAAATATAAAATCGAAGTAAAAATTTTAATTACGTGCAATGACAGTTAATCAAGCGCAATACTTATCAACTTCACAATCAATTAAAACTCATAAACTACTTGACTTAACTGTTTATGCAAAAAAAACTCTAAAAAAAATAGTTTACGCAAAATTACTCAGACTCGATACTCTGAACTAAAATGAAGAAACATGTTTTTATTTAAAAAAACATACTTGGACAAAATTAGGATACTATAGATGCCCCTACTTAATTATTTTTAACTTAGGGAATATGAATGACGAAAATATTCATATAATCTTTGTGAAAGATAATTAAGTATAAAATAATAAGAGAAATCCAATAATCGCATCTATATCACATACTAGTGCATGGGCTAATTGGGAAGTAAGGATCATCTTCAACCAAAATGTTGATGCTTACATCGAAAAAAGGAGGTTAAGATAATCTTCAACCGAAATGTTGAATGCTTAGATAAAAAAAGGTTGAAAGACCATCTCCAGTCGAAATGTTTAATGTTTAGGTTAAAAAGGGTTAGGAAAGCTCATATTAAGCTGAAATATTGAATGCTTAGATCGAAAAAGAGTTTAAAAGATCTCATTTAGACAAAACGTTGAAGGTTTGGATCGAAAAGACTTTGAGAGATCTCCTTCATCCAAAATGATGAAGGTTTAGATCAAAAAGACTTTGAGAGATCTCATTCATCCAAAATGCTAAAGGTTTAGATCGAAAAGACTTTGAGAGATCTCATTTAGCCAAAATGTTGGAGGTTTAGATCGAGAAGAATTTGAGATATCTCATTCATCTGAAATGATGAAGGTTTAGATCGAAAGTACTTTGAGAGATCATCTTCAACCGAAATTCTGAAGGCTTAGATCAAAAAGAGTTTAAAATATCTTATTCAGCCAAAATGTTGAAGGCTTGCATAAAAAAGACTTTGAGAGATCCTATTTAGCCAAATTTTTGAAGGCTTAAATCAAATAGAGTTTAAAAGATCCTATTCATCTGAAATGTTGAAGGCTTAAATCAAAAAGAGATTCAATGGGGAGATTTACTAGGGAGAAAAAGATTAGATGATTGGTGCTAACGGTAATTGGGCTTTGGATGCGTGTGAAAATATTAACATGGTATGTGCTATGCATTGATTGATTCATGAAGTGTTATTGATACTTTATGTATTGCACCAAATATGGAGATGTGATATGGATGAGAAATGCACGAAAAT
The DNA here is from genome assembly GCA_948472305.1 of Vicia faba. NCBI lineage: Eukaryota > Viridiplantae > Streptophyta > Magnoliopsida > Fabales > Fabaceae > Vicia > Vicia faba. The sequence goes on along the minus strand of OX451735.1, from coordinate 1,163,998,965 downwards.
TGATGACTGGTCGATGCATGTAATGTGTTGATTTTGGAGTGTGCCAATAAAGATTGGGCTTCAGGGGTTCCAATGAAGATTGAGATTTTGGTTAGTTCCAACGAAGATTGGGCTTTAAGGTGTGCCAAGCAGGATTAGGATTTGAGGTTCCAAGCATAATTGATCTATAAGGTGCCAAGCAATATTGGGCTTTGATATGTCAAGCGGTATCGGGCTTTGAGAAGCCAAGTGAGATAGGGCTTTGATGTGCCAAGCAAGGTTAGGCTTTGATGTACCAAGCAAGGTTGGGCTTTTGGTGTTTGATTTTTTTGCTTGTATTACAATGCTTTCAGGTTTTTGACATATTTGGGATGACATATGTTATTGAGATATTCCATGATGAATAATATAACATGCATGGTTTGATGCTAGAGCAATGCAAACATGGTTGATGCAAGAGTGATGTGAACATGGTCGATGCAAGATAAATGCAATTATGATTAATGTGTATAGAATGAAAACATGATGATAATTTGGATGACCCTTTTTATGAAATGATGTATGTTATGAAATGGATGGTTAAAACCAATACATTTTCTTTTGTAGCAACTTTGCATCCAGAGATAAAGTATTCAACACAATATCATGCTAGCTCCAAATTGAAACACTCGCCTTAAACTCATATAACCCAAGTGGTTGTTAAGATATTGTGGGACTTGTTTGAGCACCTTGAGGTGTGGAAAAAACTTGCCCCTTATTTATCCAACTTATCTTGCCCTAGTCGGTTGGGTCTTGAAAAGGTTTGCCTCAATACGAGTTTTGAAGTGATATGCCCTTGATCAATCGAGTCTTGAAGTGATTTTGCCCTGATCAACCGAGTCTCGGGGCGATTTGACCCTGATATAACCACTTATGGATAATCAAGTTCCACAACTGATTGTACATTGTTGGAATTTCCTTGATACTAAATTCTTACTTGCAAATAAAAATGTTCTTTCTAGGTGGTAATTCTAATGTAACATTCATGCAAGTTTTGAAATCAAAATTTGTTATAGAGACAACATTGTGACTATAATGAATGAATCCTTGGTCAAAACACATTGTTGGTCTAGACATTTAAAGTGTAAAAAATAGTAATGCGGAAGCATGATATACTTGAAGATGATTAGCAAGTATCTTTGATATTAGTTTAACATAATTTTACCACAGTATGCTTTTAATTAAACTTTGCTTCAATTAGGTCTTTTAAGGGCTATAACTTGGCTTAGTTCATGGTTTTTAAATAAAAATATTATAAGGCTCAAAATTCAATTTTAGCCCCCCCCCCCCCCCCCCCCCCCCCCAATTCCCCTTCTGATTATCTCCATTCCTATATTCAATTAACTCAACACGCACACTTAATTTCAAAGAGAATTTTGAAGTTGTAAAGGTGAAGATATAATCAATCAAGAATTAATGATATTTTTTAAGATGACTCACCTATTTTTTGTTTTCTCTTTTTATATGGTGGTAACCTAATACTGTTTTTTTTGTTAGGGACTTTAGTGACCCTTTTTTATTTCTATTTTTTTCTTTTCTTTTTTTTTTAATCTTCATATCTCGTTTTTTTTTCATTTTAATTGGAAAAACTTCTAAGAAATTTTTATTTTGGCTTGATTTTGTTGAAAGGGTCGTGACAGCCATGTTAATGTTTTTTTTTTGTGTAAGCAAGATGATATATAAGGGAGAACTAAGGTTTCTCCAAACTGTTTGCATAATGAATGGGATAACCCGACAAAAGAAAGAGATTACAAACCAATTGGAATTACGAAAGAAATAATAAAGGATCTTTGCTAAACTCGTAAAGACTACAATTGGAGTGTGTAATATCTCCTATACACGACCACCTCCAAACCAAAGTTTTGATGCTCCAAATTGTATTATTTAAGTTCCACTCGTCCTTCCGGAAACAAATCTCATTCTGCAATAGCCAAATATATCACGAAGTTGCAAGCCAAAGAACTCCTAATTTGCCCTTTTTAACCTTATTTTTTTTACAAAATGAGAACCAATATATAAAATTTGATAAGCACTCTTCCTCTATCTCAACAGTCTTGCCCACCCATAAAGCTATTTCCCTCCAAATAAAATTCACTACATTGCACTTGAAAAAAGAATGATATCTATTTTCCAACTATATACCACATATAACACACTTTAAAGAATCTATGGGAAACACAATACCTTTATACATCAAAATATCCTTTGTTGGGAGTCTATTAACAAAGAGTCTCCACCCAAAGGCCTTAATCTTGAAGGAAGCATCCATTTTCCACACCATGCCTAAAACATCATCATACCTATTAAGAGGACCAAAAGAAATGCGAAAATAATCATAATGATCATAGCAAGAGGAAACCAAAAACTCTCCATCTAGAGCCTTAGTCCAAACCGTTGTATCCTTCCCGATCGATTCCCAACCGTGAGCCATCAACCTCTCTTGGAGGGATAAAAAAAACGTATGGAGGCCTAGGTCTTGGGTCACCGCCCTTTTTAAACCAAAATCACCCCAATACCACCTCCCGTCTCACCAACCCCCCCCCCCCCCCCCCCATACAAGCAACCGACACCTTTTTCAAAAAGATGTCTAGAATAAAGCCAAAAATTCCTCCTTCAAGGTACTTTCCTCCAACCAACTAGCTTCTCAAAATGGAGTAGTAAAGCCTTTGCCAATGATAAACCTAGAATTCTCCACAATTGGGTCAAAACTAGAAACATACCCAATCTTGATAATATCCTTCCACCAAGATGAATAAAGGAAGGAAGCTTTGTTACTATCACGCCATAAAACACCTTCGTAGAAATATCTCTATAACAAGCTTTCAATAAGTTATACCAAAGAGATTCTTGAACTTGAATAATTCTCCATCTTCACTCATTAAGAAGGGTTAAGTTAAAATCCTATATGTTTTTTATGCCTAACCCACCCTTGTGAAAAGGAAGACACACATTCTTCCAACTCACCCAATGAATCTTACATTTTTCCTCCAATCCCCCCATAAGAAGTTAACTTGAATTCTCATGAATTCTTTGGCAACCTTCACCGGCATTTTGTAGAAGGATATAGTGAAAATAGTTAAAAAACAAATAATCGACTTCAAGAGAGTAATCCTATCACCAAGGTTAAGAAATCGATTTTTCCAACCCGATAAAATTTTCTTAATTTTATTCACAAGAGGTTTCCAAGTTGAACACTTCCACGGATTATAACCAATCGGAATTCAGAGAAAAGAAAAATTAATATCTTCCACCTTACAAGAGAGAACAAAAGAAGCGGCTTACATGAAATTGTTACTACAATTAATACCAATCAATTTACTTTTGTGATAATTTATTCACATTCCCAATACAAGCTCAAAGGCCCTCAAAACCACCTTTATAGCACACACATGTTTCCAAGACCCTTCCCAATTAGCAACGAGTCGTTCGCAAATTGGAGAATATCAATGAGACAATTCCCATTAATATCAAAACCTCACTAACCCCGTCAAACATTTCGCTACCATAACAAAAAGAAAAGGAGAATGAGGATCGCCTTGCCTCAATCCTTTCTCAACCTTAAACTCCTTCATCAAACTTCCATTAGCTAACATGGACATCTTACTTTGAAAAACCAAAAGCTCCATCCATCGTCTTCACGCTTTACAAAATCCCATCTTAACCAACATGGATCTTAGAAAGTTCAAATCCACTTTATCATAAGTCTTTTCAAAGTCCACTTTAAAAAAAGAAGACAATTCCTACCTTCCTTCTTAGCAAAGTCGACCACTTCGTTAGCCACCAAGACTCCATCAAGAAGTTGTCTACCCAGAACAAAAGCACTTTGGTAATGAGAAATAATGGAATACAAGACTCTTTTTAATCTCCCCGCCTAAAGTTTTGCAATAACTTTATACATAAATCCCACCAAACAAATTGGTCTATAATCATCCAAAGACACCGGATTTTGAGATTTAGGAGCCAATGTAAAGAAAGAGGAAATCACCGCATTTGACAATTCACCATCGAAATTAAAGAAATTGAAGAAACAAATGAAATAATCTTTAAGAAAAAACCAACACTTCTTGATGAACTTAAAATAATACCCATCTGGACATGGACTTTTTGAACTCCCACAACCCCAAATGGCTTCCTTAATATATTCCTCTTGAAAAGGACTTTCAAGTGACAAGCTATCCTCCCTACTAATAATTTTAAAACTTTTGGAGTTTAAACCCTAAACCACTATAAACTTTTGGATTTTCACAACTTCTTTGGCTTCGTAGTATTTGGGCGAGGCCAAAGATATGTTTGAATCTTTTATTAAAGGGTGTTTGGAGTGGATGAGTGAAATATTCTCTTGAAATTTGAACACATCACCAAACTAATTGTAAAAAAAACTACCCCGCCCCTGGTTAAGATTAAGGGTTTTTAATAAAGAAAGAAAATAAACTTTCAGGCTCAAAATGGGTGACTAGGGATTAAACATCCTTAACTACTTAGTGTTTTATAATTGAAATAATGTCTTACCTCATCAGCTAAGTTTTATTAAAAAAACACACTTTAGAAATTATGGTTGTTTTGTAGCATTATCGTCCATCTAATATTCACTAAATCAAAACTGTGATAAAGAAAAAGTGAGGTGAAGAAATATTTATTTTAGTTTTTTGTCCAAAAAAGAAAAGAATGAAAAGAGTGAACAAGAAAGGATTATTTCAAAAGATGCATGATCTTTTTATTAATCTTACCATTCAGAAGAAAAATAAATTTTAAAATAAAAATAAGTATTTAACGAACAAGGAAATTACAAGAGAAAATTTTAAAATAACCAAATGATCATTAGCTTTGAGGATAAACTCTCATGTTTGATTCATGTATGTTTGGTCAATTACCCACTCAAAGATTGAGCTCTATATGTTTTTCCAATCTAAGATATTTCTTCAGGTTTCATCATGATTGACATCATTTAAGTCTTCTTCTTCAGGTTCCTCTAACCTAAAATTCTCAACTTTTACTGCATTTGGAAGATTTTCAATGATTCGTTATGATTACCCATTTTTACTCTCTCCCCAATAGTGACTATATCAAAGAAAATTAATGAAGAAGTTGATCGTGTGTGAACCGCAAGTGCATGGTTGTGTCAAGTAGTAAAAAGAACGAACCCATGGGGAGATGTATGATTACCAAATCTTACTTCGAGTATGTTTATCTAAAGCGACCGAAAAAAGTTTTGTTTGATGCAGATTGAAAATAGATTTTAACAAATAATAGAAAGAGAACTAGGTGTTATGACCATCCATATAGACTCACCCATATGATTATCCATATTTGAATTACAAGAATTTCTAAGTTATTTTTATAGAAAATTTAGATAAATGTGTGTGACACCCACTTTCGTGGCGTGCATATTTAGACGTGTTTCAAGCACGACTAAGCATTTCAATCAAGAGATTTACACGTTGTCACGCGATGCCACATATTGATTATTTCTAAAATGACATCAAGTTGCCTTGTCAGTGGCGCCTCGAACTCAATTATTTAGTAATCTGTTATCGAGTGATGAATCATTATCTTTTGATATATGATCAACATCTATTTTGTTTTTCTTTCGCAATCGACATAGACATGGATTAGATTTTGAATTCAAAAATAAAGAAAACCTATATTTCTTGTAATTACAAATGGATGACTCAATAGCGGTTTTTCATGAGATGGACAACCTCATGTCCCTAAATATCTACTCACTCATGGTGAGATGAACAACAACATTAAACAAGTTTAAGAACATCACAAGAAAGTAAATAATTAAAAATAAATAAAGCAATAGAAAATGGAAATGAAAATAAAGACAAGATTATAATATCACAAGGGTATAAATTACAACAAAAAAAAGTAAGAACTTAAGCTAAGAACTAAAAGCAACAACAATTATTTGGAGTGATCGTAGTAAAATATGATGAAAATGATGGATCATTAGGCCTCTATTTATATTAATCCAAGCCTTAAATTTTCCATTATTTGCATTAATTTCGAGCTTAATTGTCACTTATCACTAATTATAAAAGAAATGGAGGTTACATATGCCAAAAGGTCACAAAAGCCATCCAAAGATCAAAAGTTAGTAACTTCGTAAGGACTAACACAGAACGTGTCAGGGAACATGGGTTGGTCGTGTCAGCCTCTGACTTCTTGAATGTGAGTTCTTTAAAGAGGCCAACACGGACCGTGTCATGGGACACCATCATGTCATGTTGGTCTCGGGAAATTTGTACAAGAAACATGATACATTTACCACTTATCAAATACCTCCAAACTTGAAATGTTGCTTGTCCTCAAGCAACAAGCTTGCTTAGAAAGCATTAGGATCAAGAGGTTTTCAGATCTTCAAAAGTTCAGAAAGATAAAATATATCAATACTCATATGTGGTCCATTATTCCGACCGACTAAGACTCAATTTCTCTAGTTCTTACTGACACCAAAATCATTACTGGAAAATCAAAACCATAAAACATATACAGTCAAAAGTTTCCTACTTCGATCACGGGTCAGCTCTCTAGCTATGTTTTGGACTTAAGTATCTTTCTAATTTCTTCACTTTTCATTTGAAATTAACATGAACTTATATCCCTTTTGAATTATGATAATAATCCCACACATGCAAGATCAATCGAGGAATCTATAGTTATTACACCACATAGAAAACATGTTTATTCTCTTTTTTTGTTCGATATTAGGGTTCGACCACAATTGGGTTGCATAACTGGGTGAGGGTTAACCAATTAATGAGTGCAATTATCTTTTACCGCCATATATTTTTCTTTCATTTTTCAAAAATTTTTCTTTTTTCAATTTTTAGGTGTTTTATTTTTATTCAATCGATCAAGCACGTTATATGAATCTAAATTATGCTAGACTTTCTTAATCAACTATTCAGGAATTACTTCTCAAGATTCGAGTATTATGGTACTAAACTCGTGGCCTATTTAGGAAATTAATGGTGTCCGGATAATATCGATTTTCCATAGGCCCCTAAACTTAGCCAAACTTCTTTACAAACCTATATACTTTTTCAACAAATTTTTAAAATTAAGAACTTTTTCATAAAAAAAATAAACAGCATTTTTGGGTTTCAACAATGGTATATGCAACTTTATTCAATCAAAACTATCCTAACAGTACAAAATCACACAACAAACAAATAAAAAATGTGATAAAATAATGGATATACCCCCCCTCCCCTAACTTAAAATGGACATTGGCCCCAATGTTCCAATTCAATTAGGGAGAGGTAGACATAAACTCACAAATACCTCACTGAGAGGTGGGAAGCGAAATCGATAAGAGAATTGGAAAGGTTCTTCCATTATTGCTTTCTTTTGAGTTTTATTCTTTATTTAAAATCTAACAATCCTGCAAAATTAAATGAAAATAAAAATGAAGTGTGGGTTGCCTCCCATGAAGCGCTTTGTTTAACATTGTTTTACCTTAACGTTTCATGAGTTCAAGCACTCATAGTGGTTCTTTTAGGATCAAGTGTCTTTCTTCCTCTACTACATCATTAATGACATATTGTTTTAATCTTTGTCCCTTCACAGTTAATGAACCCGTAGACTCACTTCAAATATTAATTTCTCCATATGGTGTCACCCTCTTCACCACAAAGGGTGAAAACCACTGAGGTCGGAGTTTTCCAAAAAATAGTTTAAATCTCGATTTAATTAATATGACTAGCTCTCCTTCCTAGAAATATATTTTAAGGATTCTTTTATTGTGACATCCTTAGTTCTCTCTTTAGACAGCTTCACGTTTTAATACGCATCAAGCCATAATTCTTCCAATTCACTCAATTGTAATTTCCATTTTTCTCCAACCGCTAGATAATCTAGATTAAGAGATTTGATAGACCAATATGCCTTAGGTTCTAATTCCAATGGGAGGTGGCAGGATTTCTCATATATTATCTTGAATTTGATCATACCAATGGGATTTTTTTATAAGCAGTGTGGTAAGCCCAATGTGAATCATCGAGTTTAAAAGACCAATCTTTCCTAGAAAGGAACATTGTCTTCTCTAAACTGGATTTTATTTCTCTATTAGAAACCTCTACTTGACCACTTGTTTGAGGATAGTAGGGTGTAACAACCCTATTCCTAACCCTATATTTCTTAAGAAGGCTCTCAAATTTCCTAGCAATGAAATGCGACCACCCATCGCTTATTACCAGCCTATGGACCCCAAACCTTGGGAAAATTATTTTTTTTGAACATTTTTATCATGACTCGGACATCATTTGTTGGAGAGGAGATAGCCTCAATCCATTTTGATACATATTCCACAGCCACAAGTATATACTCATTTCCCATAGATGAGGGAAAGGGTCCTATAAAATCGATCCCTCATGCATAAAAATCTCGACCTCTAAGATGGTTTTCAGTGGCATTTCATTCTTCTTTAAAATGTTCCCAGTGTGTTGGCACTGTTAACACATTTTTATAAAAGCATGGATATCTTTGAAGAGATTGGGCCAATAGAGGCCATCTTGCAGGATTTTTGACTCAGTTTTGTTGGTACTAGTATCTCCACCATTGGCAGAAGCATGACAATGAATCATAACACTTTAAATTTCCTCTTCATGGATACATCTATAGAAAATTCCTTCGGCGCCGCTCTTAAAAAGAAGAGGTTTGTCCTAATAGTAATGCCTAAGGTCAGAGAAGAATTTCTTTTTTTGTTGGTAGTTTATATCTAGAGGTATGACTCAGACGACAAGGTAGTTGACACAGTCAACATACCAAGGCGTTTCTTTTTGAACCAACGTAAACAACTTATAATCCAGGAAAGAGTCATCTAGCGGTAACTCTTCCCTTTTTCTGTCCCTTTTTCATCTCTTATCTCAATATAAAATTCTTGCAGCATTAAAATTTATCTGATAAGCCTAGGTTTTGCATCTTTTTTACTTAAGAGATACCAGATGGTCGTATGGTCTATATAGACAATTATTTTAGAGCAAACTAGGTAGGGGAAGAATTTGTCTATAACGGATACCACATCTAGCTGTTCTTTCTTTGTGGTTGCATAATTAATATGTGCCTCGTCCAGAGTCCTACTAGCATAGTAAATGGGATGCATCTTCATATCCTTTTTCTGACCCAACATTGCACCTATTATGTAGTCGTTGGCGTCACACATGATCTCAAAGGGTGCACTCCAATCGGGAGGCTGAATTATGAGGGACTATATTAGTTCTTTTTTAGGGTTTGAAAGGATTAAAGGCACTAATTATTGAAGTTAAATTCATCATCTTCCATTAACTGCCGGATTAGGGGCTTAGAAATATCAAATAAGTCTTTGATGAACCAACAGTAAAAACTAGCATGTCCAAGGAAACTCCTTACTTCCCTTGTAACACCCTAAAAACTATGCACTTATTATAATAAAACAAAGCATGCAAAGAACACATATATACACTTAGGATGTTACTTGGCATCAAACTTATCTGCTCAATAACACACAATTTAATAAACAAGACATTCAACACTGTGATCGGTGGAAATAGAACTGACTGTTTTTAAAGATGGTTCGCGAAATGTCGCGGTAAGCAAGAGTCGCCACCGTCTTTTATGTTCTCCAACATGGAAAGGACAAAAGCACAGCAAAATTCCTTCTTTGAGAATGTTTCTCGGTTCGGGAGGTAGATTTATAGAAAGGGAAGGTGTTAGCACCCTTTCTATCAGTGGTTATCCACGGGCTCTTAGATACTTGCTCTTATGTTTTCAAAAATTTGTTTGCTTTTCAAGTGTGCGTGGGTTTTGAAAAAGTTTCGTTTGAAAAATTTCTAAGTAACTCTTGTATCTGTCCTCAAGAGTGTATGAAAATTTTGTTTGAAAACCTTTTGAAAGTGTGAGTGCGAAAAGATTGTTTTGTTTGTTTTGAGAGAGCAAGTACCCATGAGAAATCTACCTACTCTAAGGAATTAGGCTGTGTAAGAGTCCTTTAGACAGTACTATCCCACTATTGAGAAGTAGGAAGCACCGTCGTTGGAGGTATTCGGGTCAATTCGATTATTAGGGACATGTGTGGTCACTGAAGCAATAGTAGGACACCTTAGAAGTAACCCTAATGTCCTAGATCCTTTTTATCCGAGGCAACTGGATCTTAGACAGGAGGGCGACCTCTAAAACACCCTATACTTGACGACCACGTTCGAGGCAACCAGTGAGGCGTACCCTAGGAGTGGCATGTGCACGTGTGTTGTTTCAGTTTATATTTATCTTTGAACATGCATTTGTGAGCTACGAGTTGTTTTTAATTTTCATCCAAGTCTTGCATGCATTTAACAGTTAAGAGTGCGGAAAATAAAGTGCGGAAAGGTAAATCTACGCTATTATAAGGCGTTGGTCTATACATCACCAAAAATAAAAACCCGTTTGGAAATAAATGCGGAAAGTAAAAGAAAGCAATAAAAGCCTAATTAATTATTACATCCTCGGAAATAGTTACATAAATGATTAAAAATAATGATAATGCGCGAAAAGAAATTTAATCGGGACGTCCTTAGGGTTTTGACCCTTTTGAGAAAATATGAGTTTTTGTCCTTTTTTGCAATTAGTTCAAATTAACCTAATCTACTAATTAATTATTTAATTAAAAGAAAAATGTTTTTTATGTTTTTTTTAAGTTTTAATAAGAATAAAAATAAAAGAAATTAAAAGTCAAGAAAACCCTAATTCTAGATTGTTTTTATTTATTGTAAAAAAAGTTAAAATTACCTAATTAAACTAATTAATTTGGTTAGTATTTATTTACAAAATAAGTTAATAAATAAGAATAATAATAATTAACAAAAATATTTACATTTTTTATTCTCTGAATTTATTATTAAAAAAAATAATTTATGGATTAATAATAATACTAATAATTAATAAAAAGAAATTATAAAAGAAAAGAAAATAAAAAGAGTAACAAAACCAGTGGGGGTGTTGACCCAAGAATGGAGGTGAAAGTTGCAAGTCTGGCCCATTAAGCACAAAGCCACGTTTGACTTCCTTGAATCGTCCAGATATGCATTGACTCATGAGCACCATGGTCTTCATTCTTTGACCATTGGATTGAGGGTTGTGGACACTTAGCGCTTGGACCATTGGAGGTTTATGGTGGAATGCAATGAATAGCCTGCATAGGATTATGTAAGAAAAAATATGAAACAAAGTTTGGGGTACCTGGGAATCGAACCCAGGTCCCAATGGTGAACGTCCACCTCACTTTCCACTACGCCATGGTGCTGCATATGTTAGTATATTGATCAATAAAAATAATGTATAAAAAACAAATATCATGCTGGAAAACAACCAAACACGCACGTTATTTGAACCATCCATTCAGGGGCTTACACGTCCTTCGTCTCCTACCTTTTTCCTGTAAAACAAAAGCAATTAGCGGGGGTTTTTAACCCCCACAAAATAACAAAAGGAAAAACAGAGATTAGGATTCTGGGTTATATAAATAGGGCGCGAGGGTTGGGTTGAGTTCGTCTGGCCTTGACGAATTCAACCATATGCGTCTCAAGGTCCAATTTTGCTTATGCTGTAAAGCCCTAATTCGAGAGCTTGAAAACCCTAGAATTCAACAATGGCGTTTTCTGTTTCAGGGCGCCATAATACAATTAACCTATATCATTAGCTTCAGAAAGGTTAGAGCAATGCAAAGCAATGATTATAACATGTTAATGATGCATAAAAAGTGGGTTTCGATTCTGAAAAAGAATAGGCAAACCGTGATTCTGTTTGGACGTTTCCTTGAGGTTAAACCGTTGGTTTTGATTGCAAATTGTTCCTGAGTATGCTAGCAACGTATTAGAATCAAGAGGAAGCTTTGAATTATGCTGGAAGGCCAAAAACAGTTTTAAGTTTTTCCTTGATTTTTCAATATTGTCTATGGTGTTTCTGCAACAATTTTTACGTTTAAGGCTTTAGGGTTGGCTTCAGTATTTGTAGTATGATGGATTTAGGTTACAATCTTGTCCAAGAATCCATGGAATAATGTTTTGCATCTTTGATTTTCAATCAAATATTTTTCAATATTTTTGATTGAAAAACCTTGCCAAATTGGGAGATTTTGTCCCCTTGATAGGTACACGAGATCTTTAGCTTGCCCTGAGCCTATTTGCTTCATAAAAAGATTTGAAAACCACATCTTTTGAATTTTCCTACAATTAAATGAATTAATATTAATAAAAATTCAATTAATTAATTAAAAATAAGAAAATAAATCAATTTAAGCTCAATGTGTCGTGCATAGGCCTTGGACAAAGTTTCAAGAAAGAATTTGAGGCCCATTAGCAAAAATGAGGTGTTTTGGGCAAAGTTGACTTTTGCAAATTCCCAAAAATTTCCCAACTTCTCCAATGCATATCTTGCTCAATTTTGATCATATGAACATGTTCTTGGACATTTTGGAAAGGTCTTGAAGTCCTCTAACCAATGCCTTTGGTCCCATGTCATTTGAAGTTACCAATCTCAAGTTATGGTCTTTGACTTAAAGTGCCTTTTTGTTGACTTTTGAAAATGACCTATAATGTAGAAATTGATAACTTTTTGTGGGAGAATTTCTTGGACTTGGAATGTGAGTATGAGTTGTAGGAAATGTCATCCCCTTCAAAATGAGCATTGGATGGGATTTTTCTGATGAACCATGAAAAAGTTATGCCTTAGTCAAGTTACAGTTGACTTTTCAACTGTCCCAAAATAGAAACTTTTGCATCTTTGATGATTTTTGAGCCATTCTTGTGGAATCATGATCAAGACTTGATCAAATGATGATTTTGGCTTCAAAATGAGATGTTGACCAATTTTTTTGACTTTTGACTGTAAAATTACCATTTTGCCCCTACAGTTGATTGTGAACCAAATAGGGCTTTTGACTGTGCAACTTGATGCTGTGAACCTTGAAACTTGGCATGGAGATGCTTGGCAATGTATAGAGGCCTATATGACTTGATTGAGCCCTTGAAAACCTCAACTTCCTTGCAAAAACCAAAACCCTAATTTTGACTGGCTTAGGAGGATGTTTGACTGTGCAACCCTTGAGAGATTTTGAACCATTTGAAGATTGATCTTGACAAATCTTGAAGAATATGGGAGGGATAATTTTGGGGTACAACAGTTGCCCCTGTTCAATCTTCTTAGACCTGAGGATGTAGATTGGCTTGCGCGCCTTTCGTGATCCGAAGGTGGAAGATGATTGAACACTTAGAGTGCCCAGAAATTTGCACTCACATAGTGGAGTATCAGCAGTGTGACAGCAGGAATGGGCTTATAGATGCCATTTGGAGAGATGGTGGATAGGAGGATGGGCTTATAGATGCCATCTGGAAGTGTGACAAAACCTTGTCGGGAATGGGCTTATAGATGCCATTTGGAGTTGTGTGTCGATCGTGTAAGAGATTCCTTAGCGAGAACTTGTGCACCTGAGAAAGAAAGATAATTTCCTGGCCTGTTACAGGTGTTGATCTTCAAACTCTTCATGCAGATATACCCTGGCTAGATACAGGTATCAAATCTACAATAACTCGCTCACAGATATGCCCTGGCTAGATACAGGAATCGAATTCGGAACTTCAAAAGGTTGCTTACAGACGTGCCCTGGCTAGATACAGGTATCGAATTTACAAACAAATCGCTCACAAATGTGCCCTGGCTAGATACAGGAATCGAATCTGGAATTGGTCGTCTATAGATATGCCCTGGCTGGATACAGGAATCGAATCTCTAAACTCTTCATGCAGATATGCCCTGGCTGGATACAGGTATCGAATCTACAATCAGTCACTCACAGATGTTCCCTGGCTAGATACAGGAATCGAATCTGGAATTAGTCGTCTACAGATGTGCCCTTGCTGGATACAGGAATCGAATCTCTAAACTCTTCATGCAGACATGCCCTGGCTGGGTACAAGTATCGAATCTACAATCAGTTACTCACAGATATGCCCTGGCTAGATACAAGTGTCGAATCCGGAATTAGTCGTCTACAGATATGCCCTGGCTGGATACAGGTATCGAATCTCTAAACTCTTCATGCAGACATGCTCTGGCTGGATACATGTATCGAATCTACAATCAGTCTCTCATAGATATGCCCTGGCTAGATACAGGAATCGAATATGGAATTAGTGACAGTTGATAGTAATCATCTTTGGATTGACCTTTTTCCTGAAAAGGCAAAACATCAGTTGTATGCAATGCCATGATGTATGAAATGCATGATGTCATGATGTTCTCAAGAATAAATGAGATTGTATGTTATGATGCGTATATGCATGCGTCATGGTGTATGATAATGTGAAATGTCTATGAATGTATTTTCGTCCAGGAAAATAAATCCTTGACGAATGTCGGGAGCTTGTTGAATCCTAGGCTGATGTTGAAGAATAGAGTCCTTCGTTTCCACTGAGGATGATGAACAAAGATGATTGCAAGAATAAGCCGGTAGGAGAAGATGACTCTGTTGGGGAATAAACCTGGTGGAGAGATTACTCTGCGGGGAAATACTCTGTGGGGAAGAGATGCTTCGCTGAGGTTTTGATGAGAACTCCACTGGGGATTCCATTGAGAAGCTATGTTGAGGAATTTGATGAACTCCGCTGGGGGGATAGGAAGAACTTCACTGAGGACGATCTTTCCGAGGTAATTAGCTGAGGATAACCCAGTTATAAGCTCTGGTGGGAAATAACCTTCTGAATAAAACCGGGGAGAAATATGTACTCTGCAGGGGACCAGCTTCCAGAATCTACTGGGGATAAGCTTCCAGAATCTACTGGGGAGATTGATTCAACTCTCCTGGGGAAACTTTTGGAAATGCACTGGGAAATGGCTCCACTGGGGTGTCTGGTATTCCGTCGGGGAACAATCTTAGATCAAGACTGTCGGGGATGCTTGCTAGGGAACATCTGTATACTCCGCTGGGGAATATTAAGATCTTCTAGGGATACCCAACTTTTCTAGGACTGATGGTAGACTAACTCTGCTTGGGGAGAGTATTGCTGATTTGCTGGGGATACTGTGCCTTTTTAGGGCTGATGGGAGACCAACTCTGCTTGGGGGAGAGTATTGCTGACTCTTGTCTTACTCTGCGGGGAGTGAGGGTATCTTGGTCATGTTCTTCAGCTGAACTTACCTTGGTACCTTGGTGGACAGAGCAACTAGATCGCTTAGACAACTCATTATTGCCCCTGTTTCTAATGTCACCTGTAATTTGTCCTTTGTTTCTCATGCAAATATTTATGATTAGCAATTAATGTCAAATGCATATATCAAAAATGAACATTGGACGTTCTTCGCAAGACAAAACAGAAAAAGGAAAAACAATTGGCAATTTGTCTGAAAAGATGGATTTGTATTGATTTTGAATTTTGCCTGTAAATAGGCGTTTTGTGTACAAGAGGCTGACGTCCTAGTAAGAGAACGCCGCCGAACGATATAGAGTTTATACAATTTTGTGAAAAGAAAGAAAAACAACTATGTGAAAAAATAATCCCACTGGGTTCCAACTCTGCTATCGCCTTTATGTCTTCAAGCGTCTCATCATTTTGCTGCTTAGTTGAAGATGAAGATGATTGATCGATGCCGTCTGAACCTGATAGTTGATACCGAATTCTAGATGCAAGGTGATCCAATGAGACATAATATTACGCTTTAATCCCTAACTTTTGCCTGGACCGCCCTTTCGGGTTTTCAGTCCACCGGGATACCCATTTTTTCCCAAGCCGCCTTTTCAGGTTTTCGACTTGCCGGGTGTACAGATTTTTTTTCATTTCATCCCTTATTTTTGCCCGAACCCTTTTGGTTCGCTGGGAAGCCCTTATTTTTTCCTAGGTGTGTCAACCTAGCGGGTCTTTTATTCATGCGTAGTATCTTTTTACTATGTCTGCATTGGCGGGGTGAGGAAGGTCGTCACCATCCATAGTGGTTCGAATCATAGCTCCTCCTGAGAAGATATGTTTAACCACAAATGGCCCTTCGTACGCGGGGATCCATTTTCCCCTGGGATCACATTGAGGAAGAATGATGCGCTTGATTACCAGGTCCCCGACTTGATACTCTTGTCGTCTGACTTTCTTGTTAAATGCCCTGATCATCCGTTTTTGGTATGTTTGACAATGACAAATAGCGGTGAGTCTCTTTTCGTCGATTAGGTTTAATTGATCAAGCCGAGTCTGGATCCAATCATCTTCGCTCAAACCTACATCCTTCATTATCCAGAGAGAGGGTATCTGGACTTCAATAGGCAAGACTGCCTCCATGCCATAGACCAAGGAAAAGGGTGTTGCCCCTGTTGACGTCTGTGCTGAGGTACGGTACCCATGAAGAGCAAATGGTAACATCCCGTGCCAGTCTTTGTAGGTCACTGTCATCTTCTGCACAATCTTCTTAATGTTCTTATTAGCTGCTTCTACAGCCTCGTTCATCTTCGGTTGGTAGGGATAAGAGTTGTGGTGCTGTATCTTGAATTGCTCGCAGAGCTCAGTGATCATCTTGTTGTTGATATTGGTACCATTATCCGTAATGATCCTCTCAGGTACACCGTATCGACAGATCAGGTTGTGCCGAATGAACCGTGCCACGACGTTCTTGGTTACCATAGCGTAGGAAGCCGCTTCGACCCACTTTGTGAAGTAATCAATTGCTACCAGGATGAAGCGATGCCCGTTGGATGCCGTAGGTCTGATCTCGCCGATCATATCAATGCCCCACATTGTAAAAGGCCAAGGTGTTGTCAAGACGTTCATAGGAACTGGGGGAACGTGCACCTTATCAGCATAGATCTGGCATTTGTGACACGTCCGAGAATGTTGGTAACAGTCAGCTTCCATTATGGACCAGAAATATCCTGCTCGAAGGATTTTCTTTTCCATGGTATGTCCACTGGAATGTGTTCCGAAGGTACCTTCATGTAGCTCTGCCATGATCCTTTCTGCTTCAGTCTTATCCACACAACGCAGTAAGGTTGAATCATGGTTTCGCTTGTATAGAATGTCGTTACTGAGAAAGAACTTTGCAGCGAATCTTCTCAAGAACTTCTTGTCGTTGACAGATGACCCCTTGGGGTATTCTTGAGCTTCAAGGTACCTCTTTACTTCATGATACCAAGGTTTTTTAGTTACCTCTTCAGCCTCAAGATCACAGCAATATGCAGGTTCATCCAATTTCCAGATAATGATCCGGGGAGCCTCGTTGTCCCATTTGACTTTGAACATAGAAGACATCGTAGTTAGCGCGTCTGCCAACTGATTCTCCTCTCTTGGGAAGTGTTCAAAAGTTATCTCCGTGAAATGGGGGATCAACGTCAACACACACTCTTTGTAAGGAATAAGATTTGGGTGTTTCGTATCCCACTCGCCTTTGATCTGACTGATCACGAGAGCGGAATCCCCGAAGACACTCAGGAACTTGATCCTTAAGTCAATTACAGCTTGAAGACCCATGATGCATGCCTCATACTCCGCCATGTTGTTGGTGCAGTTGAAACATAGTCGGGCGGTAAGGGGAGTATGAGTGCCTTTAGGGGATATGATCACAGCGCCAATACCATTACCCAAAGCGTTTAAGGCTCCGTCAAAGTGCATAGACCATCGGGATCCTTCCTCAGGTCCTTCATCCGGTCCAGGTACTTCACAATCAATCACTACCATGATATTCTCGTCTGGAAACTCAAAGTTCATAGATTGGTAGTCATCCACTGTCTGGTGTGCCAAATGGTCTGCCAATACACTTCCTTTGATTGCTTTATGAGTTGTGTACTGGATGTCATATTCCGTCAAGATCATCTGCCATCTTGCTATTCTTCCGGACAAGGCATGCTTTTCGAATATGTATTTGATTGGATCCATTTTTGAGATCAACAGAGTAGTGTGAGTCAACATATACTGTCTCAGCCGGCGAGCAGCCCATACCAAAGTGCAGCAAGTTTTCTCGAGCAGTGAGTATCGGGTCTCACAGTCGGTAAACTTTTTGCTAAGGTAATAAATGGCGTGCTGTTTTCGGCCAGACTCATCATGCTGCCCCAGCACACACCCCATTGAGTTGTCAAGTAATGTCAGGTATAAGATTAGAGGTCTCCCTTCAACCGGTGACATAAGAATGGGTGGTTCTTGGAGATACTCTTTGATTCTGTCGAAAGCGGCCTGGCATTCATTGTTCTAACGTACTACTTGATCTTTCTTCAGCAGCTTGAAGATTGGTTCACAGGTAGCAGTTAGATGTGAGATGAATCGAGCAATATAGTTCAGCCGTCCTAGAAAGCCTCTGACTTCTTTCACTGTCTTTGGGACTGGCATCTCTTGTATGGCTTTCACCTTGGCAAGGTCCACTTGAATACCTTTGTCGCTCACGACGAAACCTAGCAATTTTCCAGACCTCACCCCGAAGGTGCACTTGTTTGGGTTCAACCTCAGCTTGTACAACTTTAGATGGTCAAACAGTTTTTGCAGATGGTCAAGGTGTTCCTTCTCAGTTTGGGACCTTGCAATCATATCATCGACATATACTTCTATCTCATGATGGATCATGTCATGAAACAAAGCAACCATGGCACGTTGGTAGGTTGCCCCAGCATTTTTCAACCCAAACGGCATGACCTTGTAGCAAAAGGTGCCCCACTGAGTAACAAAAGTGGTCTTCTCCATGTCTTCAGGAGCCATCTTGATTTGGTTATAACCGGAGAATCCGTCCATGAAGGAGAATACTTTATGCTGAGTAGTGTTGTCAACCAGAACGTTGATATGAGGCAGAGGGAAATCATCCTTAGGGCTCGCCCTGTTCAAATCCCTGTAATCAACACACATTCGGACCTTACCATCTTTCTTTGGCACTGGAACCACGTTGGCAACCCACTGAGGGTAAGAAGTCACTGCTAGAAAACCGGAGTCAAATTGTTTCATAACCTCAGCTTTGATTTTCTCGGACATTTCTGGATGCATACGGCTGACCTTCTGTTTTACCAGAGGGCATTCTTCCTTGGTAGGTAGGTGATGAACCACAATGTCAGTATCCAACCCAGGCATGTCTTCGTAAGACCAAGCAAAGATTTCCAAATAATCATGCAACATCTGAATCAACCGTTGTTTCACACTAGCCTCCAGATTGGCACCAATCTTGACTTCCTTTCTGTCTGTCTCAGTACCCAGATTTACCGTTTCCACTGGCTCTTCATGTGGCTGAATGGCCCTCTCTTCCTGGAGTAGCAGTCTTGCAAGTTCACCAGGCACTTCACAATCATCTTCACCTTCGTCTTCGGCTAAGTTGATCGGATTTTCAAAGTCATAACTGGCAGTAGCAGAGTCGTTACCAGTAAGATCCATAGTGGATTGGAACCTATATAGGTGAGTGTGTGTAATTATAGTTGTTTTGCAATATATAAAGAAAGAAAAGGGAGCACAAGATTTGAAACGCGAAAAACGTCCAATGTTTTTATTCATGATATATGAAAATGACAAGTAATAAGCCCTCACAAATGAAGCCACGGTGCCCCGGGTAAGACACCGGGCCATAAAGTTTCAAATTATTGTTCGTTACAAATTTAAAACAAAGGAGTTCATTACTGGGTGAAAAAAGTAATAGGTATGTAGTCTTTGGCAGTCCAGTTGCTTAGTCCACCGTTGGTCGTTGGGTAGATCCAGCTGTCGAATTCAGATTCTTCCGCCTCGTCTTCATCCCTAATAGCATTTACTCTGTGGTTGGGCATGGGAGCTGTCACCACATTAGGCCTCTCGGGCGCCTCGAACTCAACCTCTTTAGCATCAATAAGGTCTTGAACTTTATTCCTCAGAGCCCAACAGTCATCCGTAGTATGCCCCGGGCTGTCAGAGTGATAAGCACAGCGGGCGTTGGGATTGTACTTCGGGGATATGGTGTTCACTACCTTCGGAGCTTCCTTGACAGTTACCAGATTGGTTGACAGCAGTTGCGGAAAAATCTGAGACAGGGTCATCCTGAGCCGAGTGTACTTCCTTTTGGGCCTCTCACCCCTTGGTTGGTTGTATTGCTGAGGAGCAGCAACAGGCTTTGAAATTACCACCACGTTGACAGCTTGGCGACGTTCCGGTTTGTTCTTTCTCCTTGACCCATAAACAGCACTAGCTTCCTTCTTGAAAGGCTTCTTTTCAGAGCTCGAGGAGGCACCCTTTTGTATCTTTCCGGACTTAATACCAGCTTCTATCCTCTCACCAGTTAAGATCAAATCTGTGAACCCAACAGAAGAATTACCAATCAGGTGGTTAAAGAATGGACCAGATAGGGTCCCCAAGAACATGTCCACGAGTTCACGTTCAGTCAACGGTGGCTGCACCCTGCCAGCCAGGTCTCTCCACTTTTGCGCGTACTCCTTAAAACCTTCTCCCGTCCCTAGCGACATACCCTGGAGTTGGGTACATGTAGGAGCGAGGTCGGCATTGTACTGATACTGCTTATAAAATGCAGTAGCCAAGTCCTCCCAGTTTCGAATACTGGCTCCATCCAGCTGATAGAACCACTCGAGTTGAGCCCCTGAAAGGCTATCCTGGAAGAAATGGATCCATAAGTTCTTGTCTGCAGTGTATGGTTGGATCTTCCTCACATAAGAACGGGCATGCAGCTTAGGGCAGGAAGCTTCGTCATACTTCGCAAAAGAAGGTGCCTTGAACTTGTGTGGGATCACTACCCCAGAAGATAAACCTAGATCGCCAAAATCCAACCCAGGCACCTGTTGAATCTCCATGGCACTCAGACGGTCCTCCAGTTGTTTGTACCTGTCCTCAGCAGGAGGGTACTGTTCATCATTGAAATTTGTCTCGTTATCGGAGACCACAGGACTAAGAACCCTTCCCCCTTAGGGACTGTCTTTCCCCACAGAGGAAGTAGCCTGATCAGCCTCATTTTGCAGTGTATTCCCAAACCTCCGTCCAGAGTTAAACAGCACAGTCCTCTTCTTCTTCTTTTTCAACAGCAGAGTCTTCAATTCCTCTTGACACTGGGCTAAGCTCATGACCAGCTCTTGAAACTGGGCGTTCTGTGCCTGGAGGGCCTTGATAGCTTGTTCGGTAGATGATTCAGGATTCATGATGATTGCTGAAATAAACAGCGAAGAAGATTAAGCAACCTGTAGAAAAGAGTACCTATTATGCATATGATGCATGGAATGCGTATGATTTATGTTTTCAAAGACAATTGGGGTTCAACTTTGTAAACAAAAAGGAAACACACTTTATTAGGTTAAACTTTGAACTGTTCAAGAAATTGCCCTTAGGCGTTACATAAATGAAAATACTGAAAAGGAAATAAAAGCTGTAAAAGAAACAATCCAAAGCTCATCAATGCTCCCATGGCCTCCTCTTCTCAGAGCGAATATAGTCATTCAGGGTTTGTTCGTTCTCCAATTGCTTAGTCAGCTTCTGGATTTTCTGTTCTTGTTCATTGAACTTTTCCCGATAAGAATCCCGTTCTTCCTGTAGTTGCGCCCAAGACCTCTTTAGTGTATCAACATCAATGGGTATTTGAGGAGGGAGAACAGTTGGAGGAACCCCGTCTCTATCAGGGAATTCAAGAATGATAGGCCTGACAGCTTCATATGGCATACCTAACTTTTGAGCACGGATGCGGACCCATCTGTAGTAGGATTCCATAGGTAGAGAAGTCTTCGGTCCCAACTCATGTGGGTCAGCTTTGTGAATTATGTCCCAAGCCTTGATGAATCTACGACGCAGCTCGTCACTATCTACCTGAAACTCAAAATTGATGTGAGGTACCAACATCTCATGAGGCCCTGCTCTTCTGGATCTTCCAAACTGACGGAGAGCTAAACATGGATTATAAGAGATTCCTCCCTGGGTACCGATCAATGGAACATTAGGATATTCTCCGCAACGATCAATAACAGCTACCTCATCCAAACCTCTGAGAGTCCAAATGATGTCATTATCAGTGAGAGACATTAACCTGTGAGCCCAGCCTCTTCCTTCTTTGTTCTTCAGCACGAACTTAGGGAGGTGCAAAATAAAACACCTCACTAACAAAGGAGCACAACACCACAGAGTTCCCCGTCTTCGGGCAGTACGAGCATAGAGATGTTGCAGGATATCACCCAAGAGAGTGGGAACCGGATTCCGAGACATGAAGATCCTTATGGCATTGACATTAACAAAGTTATCAGGATTGGGAAACAACACCAGGCCATAGATTAAGAAAGCCAGGATGTCTTCGTACGCCCTGAAGTCTAAGTCATTCCAGAAACTGTTAGCTTTACCAATCAGAAACTTAGCCAAAAAGCCCTTAACTCCGCTTCTAGTCACCCAGTTATCCATTACCTCTTTGTTGGTCAAAGGAAAGGCTGCAGCAATCTCCTCAAGCCTAAGAGTCTTTTCCCAACCAGTGAAGGGAGTCTGTTCCAAAACAGGGATACCAAGCAAATCAGAGAATTCTTCCAGGGTAGGGACCAGCTGGAAGTCTTGAAAGGTGAAGCAATGGTACAAGGGATCATAAAACTGGGTCAGGACACTCATCCGTTGTTGGTCCCACTTTGAAGTGACTAAACCGAGAAGAGAACCATGCCTCTGGATGAAGGAAGTAGTGTTTGGAATTCTATCAACCAACTCTTTGAGCAGATCAGGTGGGTGAACAAAATTGAGCCGAATAGTATTCCTTCGCACAGGCATCATAATGTCCTACAAAACAGAGCAAAGATGAAACCCTCTTGTCTTTGAAATGGGTCAGTCCTTATGCAGGATGCATGCAATGGTATGATGGCATGATGTTATGATAAATCACACCATAAGTATTCACAAAGGCAACCATGATAAGGCACACAAGTCACACAAGACAGCCCTTAGAGTTTAGGCCAGCATGAAGTTCAGGTACTACCCTCTTTCAGTTTCGTTGGTTAAGACCCGTCCTATCAAAAGTAACCAGGTTCTAGAGGATCCCAATATCACTGACTACCCTCAATCGGTCATAACTCCAGCGTCGCAATCTTTTCTTGCGGCCAAAACCATCGCGAGAGTTTAGCCTCAATGGGTGTAGCATACTGCTACTGTTCTATGGCCAAGTTGGGTCAAATTAGGGTTCTAAGGTTGGTTGGTGCTTAATGACTCCTCAGAAGACCCATATTCTCCTCGTTGCAACACAAGGGATATCGGTACAGACCAAGGTGTCACACCAACGTAGCCACTGCTTCACCCGTGTTGGTCTACGCCGGACAGGTCCCTCACAGCTTATGCTACCTAAAAGGGTATCCCCAGATCCGGGTTAGGATCCATGAAACTCCGATGCAATGCCCACAAATATAAAGCAATCAAAGCAAGCAATTGAAAACATAAGTATGATCTAATCCTAAGGTACACCTCACTTTAATTTATTCCCCAGCAGAGTCGCTAGTTCTATGATCGGTGGAAATAGAACTGACTGTTTTTAAAGCTGGTTCGCGAAATGTCGCGGTAAGCAAGAGTCGCCACCGTCTTTTATGTTCTCCAACATGGAAAGGACAAAAGCACAACAAAATTCCTTCTTTGAGAATGTTTCTCGGTTCGGGAGGTAGATTTATGGAAAGGGAAGGTGTTAGCACCCTTTCAATCCATGGTTATCCACGGGCTCTTAGATACTTGCTCTTATGTTTTCAAAAATTTGTTTGCTTTTCAAGTGTGCGTGGGTTTTGAAAAAGTTTCGTTTGAAATATTTCTAAGTAACTCTTGTATCTGTCCTCAAGAGTGTATGAAAAATTTGTTTGAAAACCTTTTGAAAGTGTGAGTGCGAAAAGATTATTTTGTTTGTTTTGAGAGAGCAAGTACCCATGAGAAATCTACTTACTCTAAGGAATTAGGCTGTGTAAGAGTCCTTTAGACAGTACTATCCCACTATTGAGAAGTAGGAAGCACCGTCGTTGGAGGTATTCGGGTCAATTCGATTATTAGGGACATGTGTGGTCACCGAAGCAATAGTAGGACACCTTAGAAGTAACCCTAATGTCCTAGATCGTTTTTATCCGAGGCAACCGTTTCGAGGCAACTGGATCTTAGACAGGAGGGCGACCTCTAAAACACCATATACTTGACGACCACGTTCGAGGCAACCAGTGAGGCGTACCCTAGGAGTGGCATGTGCACGTGTGCTGTTTTAGTTTATATTTATCTTTGAACATGCATTTGTGAGCTACGAGTTGTTTTTAATTTTCATCCAAGTCTTGCATGCATTTAACAGTTAAGAGTGCGGAAAATAAAGTGCGGAAAGGTAAATCTACGCTATTACAAGGCGCGGGTCTATACATCGCCAAAAACAAAAACCCGTTTGGAAATAAATGCGGAAAGTAAAAGAAAGCAATAAAAGCCTAATTAACTATTACATCCTCGGAAACAGTTACATAAATGATTAAAAATAATGATAATGCGCGAAAAGAAATTTAATCGGGACGTCCTTAGGGTTTTGACCCTTTTGAGAAAATATGAGTTTTTGTCCTTTTTTGCAATTAGTTCAAATTAACCTAATCTACTAATTAATTATTTAAGTAAAAGAAAAATGTTTTTTATGTTTTTTTTTAAGTTTTAATAAAAATAAAAATAAAAGAAATTAAAAGTCAAGAAAACCCTAATTCTAGATTGTTTTTATTTATTGTAAAAAAAGTTAAAATTACCTAATTAAACTAATTAATTTGGTTAGTATTTATTTACAAAATAAGTTAATAAATAAGAATAATAATAATTAACAAAAATATTTACATTTTTTATTCTCTGAATTTATTATAAAAAAAATAATTTATGGATTAATAATAATAATAATAATTAATAAAAAGAAATTATAAAAGAAAAGAAAAGAAAAAGAGTAACAAAACCAGTGGGGGTGTTGACCCAAGAATGGAGGTGAAAGTTGCAAGTCTGGCCCATTAAGCACAAAGCCACGTTTGACTTTCTTGAATCGTCCAGATATGCATTAACTCATGAGCACCATGGTCTTCATTCTTTGACCATTGGATTGAGGGTTGTGGACACTTGGCGCTTGGACCATTGGAGGTTTATGGTGGAATGCAATGAATAGCCTGCATAGGATTATGTAAGAAAAAATATGAAACAAAGTTTGGGGGACCTGGGAATCGAACCTAGGTCCCAATGGTGAATGTCCACCTCACTTTCCACTATGCCATGGTGCTGCATCTGTTAGTATATTGATCAATAAAAATAATGTATAGAAAACAAATATCATGCTGGAAAACAACCAAACGCGCGCGTTATTTGAACCATCCATTCAGGGGCTTACACGTCCTTCGTCTCCTACCTTTTTCCTGTAAAACAAAAGCAATTAGCGGGGGTTTTTAACCCCCACAAAATAACAAAAGGAAAAATAGCGATTAAGATTCTGGGTTATATAAATAAGGCGTGAGGGTTGGGTTGAGTTCGTCTGGCCTTGACGAATTCAACCATATGCGTCTCAAGGTCTAATTTTGCTTATGCTGTAAAGCCCTAATTCGAGAGCTTGAAAACCCTAGAATTCAACAATGGTGTTTTCTGTTTCAGGGTACCATAATACAATTAACCTATATCATTAGCTTCAGAAAGGTTAGAGCAATGCAAAGCAATGATTATAACATGTTAATGATGCATAAAACGTGGGTTTCGATTCTGAAAAAGAATAGGCAAACCGTGATTCTGTTTGGACGTTTCCTTGAGGTTAAACGCTTGGTTTCGATTGCAAATTGTTCCTGAGTATGCTGGCAACGTATTAGAATCAAGAGGAAGCTTTGAATTGTGCTGGAAGGCCAAAAACAGTTTTGAGTTTTTCCTTGATTTTTCAATATTGTCTATGGTGTTTCTGCAGCAATTTTTACGTTTAAGGCTTTAGGGTTGGCTTCGGTATTTGTAGTATGATGGATTTAGGTTACAATCTTGTCCAAGAATCCATGGAATAATGTTTTGCATCTTTGATTTTCAATCAAATATTTTTCAATCTTTTTGATTGAAAAACCTTGCCAAATTTGGAGATTTTGTCCCCTTGATAGGTACACGAGATCTTCAGCTTGCCCTGAGCCTATTTGCTTCATAAAAAGATTTCAAAACCACATCTTTTGAATTTTCCTACAATTAAATGAATTAAATGAATTAATATTAATAAAAATTCAATTAATTAATTAAAAATAAGAAAATAAATCAATTTAAGCTCAATGGGTCGTGCATAGGCCTTGGACAAAGTTTCAAGAAAGAATTTGAGGCCCATTAGCAAAAATGAGGTGTTTTGGGCAAAGTTGACTTTTGCAAATTCCCAAAAATTTCCCAACTTCTCCAATGCATATCTTGCTCAATTTTGATGATATGAACATGTTATTGGACATTTTGGAAAGGTCTTGAAGTCCTCTAACCAATGCCTTTTGTCCCATGTCATTTTAATATACCAATCTCAAGTTAAGGTCTTTGACTTAAAGTGCCTTTTTGTTGACTTTTGAAAATGACCTACAATGTAGAAATTGATAACTTTTTGTGGGAGAATTTCTTGGACTTGGAATGTGAAGATGGGTTGTAGGAAATGTCATCCCCTTAAAAATGAGAATTGGATGGGATTTTTCTGATGAACCATGAAAATGTTATGCCTTGGTCAAGTTACAATTGACTTTTCAGCTGTCCCAAAATAGAAACTTTTGCATCTTTGATGATTTTTGAGCCATTCATGTGGAATCATGATCAAGGATTGATCAAATGATGATTGTGGCTTCAAAATGAGATGTTGACCAAATTTTTTGACTTTTGACTGTAAAATGACCATTTTGCCCCTGCAGTTGATTGTGAACCAAATAGGGCTTTTGACTGTGCAACTTGATGCTGTGAACCTTGAAACTTGGCATGGAGATGCTTGGAAATCTATAGAGGCCTATATGACTTGATTGAGCCCTTTAAAACCTCAACTTCCTTGTGTTTCCAGTGATTTCTGGTAAACAACCGCTAGTCTTCCAAACTATCGAATAATCTTTGTTAACGCTATTCAATCTCTCTGGTAACTCACAGGATCGACTAGATTGATCCTAGGACTCCTTGGATATTAAGGTTACTCTCACAATCGAACAATTATTCATGGTTGCTATTGTACAAGTGTTTGGTTTATTTCGATCCTTCTCTCTAAGAGTTTAAAATGTGGTCAAAATGTATATGAAAACTAAGTTACACGAATAAATGCTAATTGTAATGCTGATTGAAGAGACATATAAAACTGTATGAAAAGTGAAGTAAATGGTTTCGATTTATAAAACATTTAACATAAAAGGTTTCTGGAATGTAGAAGTTAAAAATGTGAAGAAAGCGTTTAATGCAAGAAATCTATAAATGATTTTAAGTAAAAGTATGCGCTTGAAAAACAATGCTTGAAAGTAAAGGTATTGAAAGAGTAACAGTTCTCTGAAATATAAAATGCTCGAAGTATAAAGAAAGCAGTGAAACGTAAAAACTTTGAGGAAAAGACTTTGAAATGAAAAGACAGTAAATAAAGAAACTTGCAAATGTTATTCGACAAAAAGAAAAGAAGAAAATGCTGGAAATGGTAAAAAGGCTTTCATTAAGTTAAAAATACATGGTGCTATCATACATACATTTCTCTCGCATTCGTTTCCCTTGCCATGTGGTAGTTTGAATGTTATTGAGTATTTTGTATAACAGATATGACACACTGAAATCCTAATACTAAGACTTCTATTTATACTAATTCGACCCTAACGGTCTCGCTATAAGATCATGCCACATTTCGAACATGCAAGACAATGCTTCTTTCATCTTTCCACGTGTCCCCAAATGCTCCAACACATAACTTTCAAACTTTGAAAGTCCCGCTTCCATTTGAATTTTAAATGCTTTAGTGTTCTTCCGTTTCGAACGCTCTTCCCAAACCTAGCCCCGCTGTTGTTTCGAGACCCCTTTGGATATGTTCCCATAATCACCGTTCGAAGCTTCAAGCTTTGACACACTCATTTGAAACACTGCTTCTGCAACTTCGAAATATGGCGTTTAATTCCATTTCGATCAGAACTTTTAACTCTTTTGAATTTCTAAATAACATTATCAAAATCTTCAGCCAACAAATTGCCCCTTTAAAATATGTATTTCGATCTCTTTGAGAAATACCTATTTTAAACATTTATACAAGATTTTGATAGGATTTTCGAATCATCATAACATTTAATGCCTTTGACTCCAGTCACATCAATCATAGCACCTTTTGGGTTCCTTAACCGCCCAGAGTCACTTCACAGCATGGTGCAGTTATAAGTAATGATTGTTTTTAAATCACGCCTATTACCTATACCAACTTCTCGCCACCTCTTCATCACACCAACCCATGATCTCCACGTATCACACTTTTACTCGGTGGATGCTTAATCTTCTCATTATAAAACGGCAATTTACTCTTCCTTCTTCTTTTTTTTTACACTCTAAATCTTTCATACTCTGAATTTTCACTCTTCTTCTCTCATAAAACAATCTAAGCTCTCAAACAACAAAAATGTCTTCTTCCACCTCATCCCAACTCAAGAAAGTCTCAAAGAAGAAAGGAAAAACTACAGGAGCAACCATGGAGAGTAAAATCGTCACCATTCAAGGCCAATCTGCTCTTGCTCCTCAAATGATTTCC
Source organism: Vicia faba (assembly GCA_948472305.1). Lineage (NCBI taxonomy): Eukaryota > Viridiplantae > Streptophyta > Magnoliopsida > Fabales > Fabaceae > Vicia > Vicia faba. Next base: position 1,163,970,345 of record OX451735.1, on the reverse strand, counting down.
AAAGAAAAAGAAATGCTGTACGCATCACAGGTACTCATCCCTACCCATGTTGCTGGTAAGAGGTTAGCCTTAAATGGCCCTCTTACAGTTTTTGAAATACTAAAGGACACCAGGACAATTTTTCCCGTATGTTATAGCTTCAAACCTTTATTCAACAAAATGGATGCCCCTAGGGCAGTAGAATCTCTTAGTTCGAATACCGCAGAAACCCCAACTGTTTCTCCCAAGGACCCATTTGTTTTGGATTATGTAAAAAGCAATTTTAAGCCATTTAGATCTTGCCCTACTTCTGATATTCCCTATCAAAATTGGTTCGCGAAAGTAGAAGCCAAAAAATCCCAGCAATGGGAAGAATTAGGCATTTATAACCTCATTAAGTTATCGAAACCTGGATTCACCTATAGCCATCCTCTGCTGTTTGCGTCCCTTTACTTCTGGGATAGTACCTACAACACTTTCCATCTCCCAGGTGGAATGATTACCCCAACCTTCTTCGATATAGCGGCTATTACTGGGTTGTCGCCAGTGGGAGAAACTTATGTTCCTGACAATGAAGAGCACTCAAGCATAATTGACTTCGAAGTCAAGTTAGCCAGCTTTTCCAAATTTATCAGCCATTATCATGCTGAAGGGGATAATGTGTCTGACACAGAGCACATTGCTTTCTTGACCCTGTGGCTGTCTAGGTACGTTTTCTGCAGTAGATCCCTGCAGGTAGCTAGTAGGTTCATTCCTCTAGCTAGGGATTTACACGAAAATCGCAAAGTGTGCCTAAGTGAATTACTCTTAGTTGACCTCTATGAGAGCCTGAGGTCAGCCGTTTCGAGTCTCAAATCCCACACCTCTAAAAACATTCTATTAGCTGGCCCATTTTGGTTACTCCAACTATGGCTAAACGCCATGTTCGAACCTTCTTTACCAACCGCCAATACCATAGACGAGCAAGATTCGGAAATAAGTGATAGGATAGTCGAAGGCACTAGGCTTCGAAGACTAACTCCTAATGATGACAAGGATGACTTTAAGGTTCAATTCTCGAAGTACATCATGATACTCTCAAAAAGGCATAAGTTCGAAGAGAGCATGGCGCCTTTTGCTTCGAGGGCTCATGGGCCTTCTTGGTTCACCATGGCTCTCTCAGAAGCCATCAAGAGCAAGGAGATCCAAGATGTATGGAGAGCTTTCTTGCTTCCTAGACTTATCTCTTCAAGGATAACCCCAGCTAAGAACCAAATTCTTCTCTTTGCCTACCAACCAAACTTCGTTTCAAGGCAGTTTGGCTTATGCCAACTGATTACTGAACCTTTGTTCCAAACTGAGAGCGCCATTACATCTGGTCGAACTTTCAAGGCAAGGGAAGCCAAGATTCAACAAGAACAATATCAAGGCTTTTCCCAATTTGAGCTGATAGCCTTCGAACCTACCCATCTCGCGGCTAAAGGATTTCTGGAGTGGTGGATTAAGTTTTATCAAACTTGCATGTTCGATACACTTACAATTCGACAGAAACTAATTGATGCCTTCGATGTGCAGGTACCAGCAAAGAAAGGTATGTTTACTCATGCCAAAGAGATAAAAGCTTTTCAAAATTATTTTGAAACCACTTACGACCCCACGCGCTTGGAATCTACTGCGCATCAAGCAGCTGAGACCTTGAAGGAAAAATTTAAACAAAAAGTTTCTAAGCTAAAACTTCCTTCAGGGCTGTCACCTGAGGATAGGTATAGGTTGGCATTCGAAATGCATCCACCTAAATTTCCCAGATTACCTACCTCAGAATTGGCTCTGGCTTGGTTTCCCCCATATCCATGGTGGTTTACTTGCAAAGAGATGTTCAAATATCTTCAAAGGAAACCAAACCCATCTGAGACTGTGACATGGGCTCGATACTGGCTTCATGATTTCCCAGGACACCTTCGATACGACCTTTCTGCCATGTCAATTAAATCTGATCAAGGCACAGGTGCGAATGCTTGGGAAAAAAATCCCAAATGTCTTTTATTTTCCATATCTTTAACCTTTGCTTTAATTGTTTTGATTTTCAGCTATCAGGATAAAGACCGCTGCCTCGAAATCGAAGGAAGGGAGTGCCTCTCAAGCCTCCATCGAAACTACCGAAAAAGCTAATCCACCCGAAACAACTACTACTGCTGCAACTACAACAACAACAATAACGCCAACAACAAGTGCCCCAATTCCAACGGTAATCACTTAGTTTTTTGATGCTTCGAATTCGCTCAAACTTTTTATATCTAACTTCGTTAAAATCCGTTCAGACAAACAAGCTTCCTCCCACTACTCCCAAGAAGCGGAAACCAAGCACTACTGGGGAAGATCCCACTGCTGGAGGAAACTCAAATACTGCTTCGAAGAAGAAGCTAAAGAAAGCTACACCTAAAAGCACTGTTCCGACTAGTGTCTCTGGACTCGACTCCAGGGATGCTGCTCCCTTACCAAAATCCAAAAATCCACCTTCGACCTCCAACCCACAGTTGGAACGCATAGCTAGTAACCTCTCCTCTGAGGGTCCACAGGTAAATCGAACTTCTTCTAAAAATGTTTAACTCCTTATTATCTTGGTGAATATTTTTCTTTAACATTCTGCCATTCTTTGCAGAACATCTTGAATCCCACTTCTACCATTTCGACCTCACCGTCCAGAGCTGCTGCTCCGCTTAACTCCTCTCCTCAAGGAGATTCCAGCAATTTGGTCCAAAACAAAGGTTCTTCCAATGTGGCGGTTTTGGCTGGAACTTCTGAACAGCCAGATGACCAAGGTACCTCCATTCCTCTGAAAGAGGTGAACGAAACGATACTTCAAACGTCTGCAGATGATTCACAAAGGGTTCTTCAAAAGTCCCCTCTTGAAACTCTTCAAGAGGACCCAAAGGATACTCAGACTGAAGAAGAAAAAGCTGATTCTGGGCGAGGATTCGAAGAATCTGCAGGCGAAGAATCTGAGGAGGAAAACGCCAATGACGAGGAAAACGTCAATGACGAGGAAAACGTCAATGATGGTTCGACTGCCGGGATGGAGTCTAACGCACATAGCGGCGAAAGGGATGGTATCGAAGTGGTAGATTTGGACGAAGATGAAGAAGATCAAGAGCACGAAGCCAATGAAGGGGATGGTGATGCAATCAACGAAACCCTAGAGGTTGAAACAAACGTGGTTCCCCTACGCGTGGAATTCCCCCAATCCTCTCCGTCTCGAATGACTGACGAGGAACTGGCACTTCTGAGGCGAAATGACCCCATTGGGTATATGAAGGCAAAGTTGGCTCAGAGGGACGTTCCACTCGCTAGGGCTGGCACAAGTTCAACCAGCTATCCTCTTCCCACAGATGAAAGAGTTGTTCTTCTCAACAAAATTAGGAGAACTATTCTTAATGTGGATATATTCGAAGTGCTTAAGCAAGATATTACTGCTTGCTATACTATGAAGGAGCTACTCACAAAGGTTAATCTTTCCAACTGCTCCTTGCCAGTTAGTACTCTCTTGTTTGATCTTCAAAATCTGCTGGATAACGTAACTGGCTACCTTCTCCAAGACGAATCTGCTGCCAAGAAGGTTCACGAGAAACGCATTGCCATGGATGCCGCCTATGAACAAGCTTCGAAGCTTTCTCAAGAAGCTGAGGATCAGGCTATGCATCTGAAGCAGGCGAAAACTGAATATGAGGCTCGAGCTGAGTCCATTCTTATTTGGGAAAGGCAGATTCTGGAACTTCAGCAGAAAGTTAAGGAGGCTAAGGAACAACAACTAGCCTTCGAAACTAATCCTGCAGGTAACCAATTCGAAGAGCTTCTCAACCAGGGGCTTGCAGAAATGGAGACTGCAGAACAACTTAAAGGAGAAGTGGCAACCTTGGAAGGTGCCAGGCGGTTTGCTCAGCAGAGACTTGAAACATTTCGAAGCACCTTTAATCGATTGAAAAATAATGTTTATTTCTAAATTTTTATGTGTAATATTCGAACAACGCCATTTTGGCATTCTATCTTGCCATCTTGGCTCTTTATAATATTTTTTTTTACGTTGTTATTATTCGAATCTCCCGCAGGCTTGGCTTATATTTCTTTAAATATTTCCCATTAACCTTTAGGACACGTTTATCATCCAAGAGTTCTTCGACTTCGTATGCATTGTTTGAGAATACTTTTAATATTCGAAAAGGTCCTTCCCAATGAGGTGACCATTTACCCAATGCTTTGTTCTTCTTATCCATAGGCAATATGACTCTCCAAACCAAGTCATTAATAACGAATACTTTTTTCTTCACCCTTTTATTGTATGTTCTGGCCACTCTTTCTTTTTGCCTCATCAAAATTTCCAACGCATGTAGTCTAATTTCGTCCAACTCAACTAATTCATTCATCATCATTTCCCAATATAATGCAGCTGGAATTTCGTTTTGTTTCTGGATTCGAACCGATTGCAGATGAATTTCTACTGGTAACACTGCATCATGGCCGAATGTAAGTTGGAAAGGCGTAGTGTTAGTGGCTTCCTTAGGAGATGTTCTACAAGCCCATAACACTTGGTCCAGAGTTTTGTGCCAATTTCTTGGCTTCTTGCCAATATGCTTCTTAATTAATCCTATTATTACTTTATTTGCTGCTTCGACTTGTCCGTTTGCTTGAGCATAATATGGTGTTGATGTTAGCAATCTAAACCCCATTTCTTGGGCAAATCCTTGCATCTTTCTACCAGTAAATACAGAGCCTTGGTCTGTAGTTATACTTTCTGGCAATCCAAACCTATAGATAATGTGCTTTTGTATAAATTCGATAATTGCCTCTTGATCAGCAACTACCAAAGGTATAGCTTCGATCCATTTGGTAAAATAATCTACTCCTACCAAGATATATTTCTGACCTTTGGACGAAGCAGGATTTATCTCCCCTATCAGATCCAATGCCCATCCTCTGAATGGCCATGGTTTGATGATCGAATGCAACTCACTTGCAGGTGCGTGTTGAATTCCTGCATGTTTCTGACATTCCTCACATCCTTTAGCAAAGTCTATGCAATCTTTGAGCATGCTAGGCCAATACAAACCATATCGAAATAGCAACCATTTCATTTTATGGCCTGCTTGGTGTGCCCCACATGCCCCATTATGGACTTCAGACAATGCTAAACATGCCTCACTTTCTCCTAGGCATTTCAATAAAACACCTTCTTGGGTCTTTTTGAACAATTCGTTCCCCATAAGGAGATATGACAATGCTCTATATTTTGTTTTTCTATCTACCTTTAGGGGTGGGTCTGCTAAATAACTCTTTAATGGACTTCGCCAATCTGTATCTGACAAAGTATTTATGGCTAGAATTTCGAATCCCTGTTTCTCAGCATATCCCAACCTCATACTTTCCAGATCCGATGGTGTGAATCTAGTAGCCATAACTCTTCCCCTTATTTCGACCAAATCCTTAAGATTCTTGGTAGATACTCTATAACCTGAAGCCAACTGCGCTAAGTCATTTGCTTCTTGGTTTTCTAACCTTGGTATGTGTTGAATATCCATGTATTCAAACTTTCTTAATAGCCTATTGACTATGACGAAATATACCATTAAATTTTCCTTTATGCACTTGTATTCTTTTGTGATTTGTTTGACCACCAATTCAGAGTCTCCTTTAATTTCGACTCTGGTTGCCCCCAATTCCAACAAAGCTTCAAGTCCAACAATGAGCGCTTCATACTCAGCTTCGTTGTTCGAACAACGAGGACCATCCAATTTATACTTGAATTTTGTTGGAATTCCTTCAGGAGAAATTAGAAGGACTCCAACACCACTTCCATTCCTGTGGGTTGAACCATCAAAGTACAATTTCCATGGTTGCATTTCGACGTAACTCATGCTTGTCTGCTCAACCAACGAATGATCCACAATGAAATCAGAAATCACTTGACCTTTCATAGCTTTTAAGGGCATGAAAGTCAATGAATATTCTGTTAAGGCCATAGCCCACTTTCCAACTCTACTATGCATTATTGGCTTTGAAAGCATATGTTTAATGACATCGAAGTGAGACGAAACATAAACATCAACAGGTTTTATATAATACTTGAGTTTCATACAGGAGAAATACAAACAGAGACATAGCTTTTCTAAATTGCTATATCTGGTCTCTGCATCATTTAGCACTCTACTTAAATAGTATATGGCTCTTTCGACGCCATTGTCATCCTCTTGTGCTAACATACTACCTATGCTAACTTCGGAGGCAGATATGTATAATCTCATGGGCTTCCCCCATGATGGTGGAGACAAAATAGGAGGCTGGGAAAGATATTCTTTTATTTTGTCAAACGCCTCCTGGTGAGCTTCGTTCCATTTGAAGGCCTGACCTTGCTTCAGACGAAGTAACGGAGAGAAAGCTTGGGTCCTTCCACTCAGGTTCGAAATAAATCTTCTGAGGAAGTTAACTTTCCCTAGTAGAGATTGCAACTCCTTTTTAGACGCAGGTGCTTTCATCTCCATTATGGCTTTGGTTTTGTTCTGGTTGATTTCAATTCCTTTCTTATGGACCACAAAACCAAGAAAATCTCCAGCCTGCACAAAAAATGCACATTTAAGGGGATTCATTTTTAAGCCATGTTTTCTCATTCGTTCGAATGATTGGCTTAAATGATGCAAATGTGCTTCTGCAGATATAGATTTGATGACTATATCATCAATATACACCTGCATGAAGGTTTCGATGAAGTCATGAAAGATTGAATTCATCGCCCTTTGATAAGTTGCCCCAGCATTTTTTAAACCAAAAGGCATCACCACCCATTCGTAGGTGCCTAAGGCTCCTGGGCAACGAAATGCTGTTTTTGCAACATCTTCTTCAGCAATGAAAATCTGGTTATATCCAGAGTATCCATCTAACATGCTCAAGTATTCGAATCCTGCAGCAGAATCTACTAGCATTTCTGCCACGGGCATGGAATATTCATCCTTAGGGGTTGTAGTATTTAAATCCCTAAAATCTATGCAAATTCTTAAAGAACCATTTTTCTTAATAACAGGTACTATGTTTGCTAACCATTCAACGTACCTTGTTGTTCTGATGAATTTGCAGCGCAACAACCTTTCGATCTCAGCTTTAATTTTTGTGAGAACTGCTGGTGCGAATCTTCTGGGAGTTTGTTTGATGGGCCTCTTGCCATCTTTGATTGGCAGTCTATGTTCGACCAACTCCCTCTTTAAACCAGGCATCTCATCATAATCCCATGCGAAGCAATCTTTGTTTTTCCTAAGGACTTCGATCACTTTTTCCTTGAGGCCTGGGCTAAGTTTAGCACTTACGTAAGTTACTCTTTTAGTTTTTTCATCCCCTAAGTTGACTTCTTCGAGCGGGTCCTGTGCCAACATTTTGACACCTGAGTTTATGGGGTCCCTTTCGAAGCCTAAGGGTTCTTTGTCATAGATGGCATCCAACCTTTGATCCATCTCCAACTCTTTGATGGGTGAGCCTTTCGAACCCCCTTCACTAACTTCATTCGTCTTTACAGTTGATCCATTTATTTCAGCCTCTAAGGCCGCTTTCGATTCATTCTCAGCCATATAGGCCGAAATCCTTTTGAAGAAGGTAGACTCAGTCATGGCTAAGGTTGTCGAAGTCCCAGCCTGCTGGCCGTTTTTGTATAGCACCTTCAACTTCCTCTTCTTCGCTGATTATTGTTCTATCCCAGTAAAGACCATCATGACGAAGTGTCATGTAGTAATGGGCGTTTCTAGTTTCATTCATCTCATCGTTTGGAACGCATGGAGAAATCTTTGCCAGATTTTTATCATAATCCCTCTTGTCAACTAAATTGACAGTTGACATGAAGTAACTCTGGTCTGCTTCGATGTTTTCCACGATTCCGTCATCCCTCCACAGAACTAGTCGTTGATGCATTGACGAAGGAACTGCCCCCACGCCATGGATCCACTCTCTTCCTAGCAGTAGGTTATAGTTGGCTTTGGCTTCGATAACCATAAACATGGTGGGCCTGCAACTTGAGCCTATTGTCAATTCCAACTGGACCACCCCCAGTGTTTTGCCCACTTTTCCCTCATAATTGGATAGAACCATGTTATGGGGCTTGATATCTCCTTCACGGATCTCTAACCTTTTTAGCATAAAATGGGGGATCAGGTTGACTGTAGCACCCCCATCCACTAGAACTTTGTTCACACCATGGACACCTACTTTCGCTCGAATGAAAAGTGGCTTGAGATGATTCTTCATTGCAGGCTCTGGACGTTCGAAGAACGCATTTTGTTCCTCAACAGCCCCATTATCCATCACGTAATAGCATACGGGCCTATGTTTCATTAAATCTGTGGTGTCTTCCTCCTCATATTCATTGATTTCGGTTTCTAGCCCAAATTCGCAGGGAAGCACAGACACCACGTTACAGTTCAAGTTGAATGAAGACTCCCCCTCCGATTCGAAGTTATCTGTTATCATATCTTCGTCCTCTTACGGGCCTGGAGTGTATTCCTTTGGTTTGTCTTGTTGGTCTTCAGAAAAAAGCCTCCTATTGACTGGAAGTTTCTCTTCAGTCTGATTTTTTGGTTTGTTGGTGCTCGATTCACCTTGTATCTTCGTTGAAGTATCCCCTTTGTTTGCCACAGCTTCTCTCTCAGCCTTTCGAATCCTTTGCTGTCTGCGCCACTGGGATCTTGACATGGGGTTCCTTCCTTTATAATTCTCTAATCTCACTTCCTCCCTTTTTTGTGTGTTGAATTGCCTCCTGTATGTCACAGCATGGCGTGTATTTCTTTCAGCACCCCTCCATTTGTCTTTGCCTTTGTCATTTCTGACTTGTAGCCATCTATCGGTTGGTACTTCAGCAGGGAGTTTGAAAGTCACTCTTCGAGCAACTTTGGGGTGAGGGCTATCAGGTCTTCGCTGTTTGTATCTACTGTCGAAACGCGGGCCCATCTGGGCAGTTTCTTGATGGTTCCAGCAAGGGGCGAAAGGGATCGTTTCGAAGGCCCTGGCCATGCTTTGGTCATACAGAGCAGAACACCTTGGGCAAACCAAGCACTTAGTTGCCCCCTTGTAGCAGCGAAAAACAAACTCCAACAAACTCTCTCCAGCCTTGGGATAGCACCTAAAGAGTTGGTTATCCTGGCGCCAATTGTTGCCAGTTCGAGCCCTCTGTACCCTTTCGAAATTTGCAGCAATTCTTTGGTTGCAGAGGATACTGCACCTAGGGCACAATATCATGCCTGGATCTCCTTTGTGGCATGTCATGAGATAGTCTTTGAGAGTAGCATCTCCAGTGTGATTATCCCCCATTCTGTGCTTTTCTTTTTCTAGGTATTTTTCCACTTCCTCCATCTCAGAACGGGGTCTTTCCATATCCACCATATTTATTTCCACATCCCCCTCTTTGGTTTCGTCATCGCCCCATCCCGTGGGCTTTATGTTTTCGATCTGGACCTTCGAACTTTCTGGGGCAGAATATTTGACCAGATAGTCGAATTTTCCATTGGGTTCCCCCAGAGTGTCCCATATTTCCTTCTGAAGGGGAACTGGCTGCGTAATTTGGACTTTCTCCAATTCCAGCCTCAAGCCCTCAGTGACTTGTGTCAATCCTTCGTTTTGATTCCCTTGGCCTTCAGTAGCCTGGGTTTCTCCTGCAACAGCCACAGGTGCAGCAATCGAAGTGTCTGGCGTATTCTGGATGTCTTCAGTGACTTCCTCGCTGACTTCGACCATCACCCAGTTTTCGACTTCAGTGTCCTTCTCTCCTGTTAGGGCGTCGCTTCGATCGGTTTCCACCATGTTGACCTCTCCAATGCATGCAGGCTCGGAGTAGTTGGTGTCTGCGACGTCCAAAGGATCTTCGTCCACTTTCATCTTCACCTTGTCAGCAAACTTTAGTCTGCCATCTTTGATCGCGTTTTGGATCAAGTCCCTGAAAAGAAAACATTGTGAGGTCTTGTGGCCTAGGAAACTATGATATTTGCAAAATCCCCTTTTCTTCCTCTGATCCAAGGGAGGTATTTTGACATTTGATGGCACAATTAGTTGGCCATCCTTGACAAGAAAGTCAAAAATTTCGTCACACTTAGTGACGTCGAAGGTATAAACCTTCTTTGGAAACTTGTCACTTTTCTCATTTTCAACAATATCTTTCCCTTTCGTGGGAACTAACATTTTGCAGGAGTAAGGTGGGGCCTGTTTTAATTCAGCGAGGTCGATTTCGACCTCTTCGAATTCGAATTCAGGATATTCTTCTACTTCTTCAGTCCCAACATAGGAAACCCTTTCTTTCTTACTATTCTTAAAGACTCTGGCTTTTTCAGCTTTTAGTCTTTCGACCTGTCGAACCCTATCGGCTAATTGAGCCATATCCCTCAAATACTGAGTATCTAATTTCTTTCGAATAGAATAATCCAAACCCCCAGCGGCCATTTCGACTAACTCATGTTCAGGCACTACTGTGTAACATCTGGATTTTAACAGCCTAAATCTATTCAAATAATCATCCATGGGTTCAGTGAACTTTCTCTTAACACTGGCCAATTCCTTCAAACTTATTTTCGATTGTCCCATGTAAAATTGTTCATGGAATAATCTCTCTAAAAGGGCCCAAGTGTCAATAGACCCAGGAGGCAACATGGTAAACCAAGTGAAGGCGTTTTTTGTCAAGGAACTTGGGAAGTATTTGATCCTGAGATCTTCATTATTGGCTATATCTCCCGCTTCGGTTAGATATCTCGCTATGTGTTCGACTGTTGACTCATTGGTATCCCCAGCGAACTTTGTAAATTTAGGGACTTTGTATCCCCTTGGTAAATCAGTATGCATTATACAATCCAATATAGGAGAAGCGTAATTTGGCCTCCTCATTCCTGTATTGAGACCATTCTGGGCCATGATCCTCTCTATCATGGTGGTTAGGTTATTTTCTGCCAAGATGTTATCGTTTCGAATCCTATGAACGACAGCATCGGCATCTTGATTTTGACCAACCAAAACAACTCCCCTAGGTTGTTCTTCTCGAAATTCTGGGGCTTCTGGCATTTCGATCCTTGCCCCTGGTTCCATAACTTCCCTTTGTGGGCCCGGAATTATTGGGGCTTCTAACCTTGGTGCTCTGGCCCCTAAGTTAGCTTCTTCCCTGGGTAGTCTATGAATTGGGTCGTTAGCAATTTGTTCTATGACAGGCATGTTTGTTCGAAATCCCGCCTGGTTCTGCCTACGCCTTTCTGTGGGAGCAAAGAAGCCTGCTATTCGACTCATATTGTCAGCGTTTTCCCTGTTCGTTACAGTCACATTCTGAACTATTGGGGCAAATATTTCCTGCATGGTTTGTGCTAACACCCCTATCATATTGTGGTTGCTGTCATCCATCAATTGCCTAAAAGCCAACTGGTTATCTGTGGTTAGGATAGGCAACGTGCTATAACCCACTGACCCTTGGTTATTTGTCATAAATTGGTTCGCCCCAGACCCAGATCCTAGTTGTGGGGATGAATTCGAAGTGGAATTGTGTAAACCTGCCATAAAAGATGTCGGCATTCCGTAAGAAGAACTTCTAATTCTATTCCCATCGAAGCCGGGTGGTCTAGTTGATGGTGTGGCGAAATGGGATTGTGTTCCTGGTGGTGGAACGAATCCCCCAGGGTAGCCCATAGTTCCAGTATTTCCTAAGATCGAACTGTTAGTTGATATGCCACTTACTCCGTTGGTGGCTATGTTACTGGTTGAAGATGCAACAGACTGTGCATTCGAAGGGATTACATTAGATGTTCCGCTCGAAATAGACGCGTTAGTGCCTGTTGCATGTGGGTCACCTTGGTTTCCTTGTTGATTGTCTGAATTAGACATTTTGTCCAAACGTTTTCTTCTGGATAAAGGTTGGTTGCTGTTGGTTATCTTACCACTTCTCAGGTTCATAAAACAACAAATTTCTTATGGTTCCTACGTTTTTGGGATGGCTACGTCTCGACAATCCTTAATTCTGATATCCAACTATTGGTCCCACCGGGTGTGCCAATTTGTTTCCAGTGATTTCTGGTAAACAACCGCTAGTCTTCCAAACTATCGAATAATCTTTGTTAACGCTATTCAATCTCTCTGGTAACTCACAGGATCGACTAGATTGATCCTAGGACTCCTTGGATATTAAGGTTACTCTCACAATCGAACAATTATTCATGGTTGCTATTGTACAAGTGTTTGGTTTATTTCGATCCTTCTCTCTAAGAGTTTAAAATGTGGTCAAAATGTATATGAAAACTAAGTTACACGAATAAATGCTAATTGTAATGCTGATTGAAGAGACATATAAAACTGTATGAAAAGTGAAGTAAATGGTTTCGATTTATAAAACATTTAACATAAAAGGTTTCTGGAATGTAGAAGTTAAAAATGTGAAGAAAGCGTTTAATGCAAGAAATCTATAAATGATTTTAAGTAAAAGTATGCGCTTGAAAAACAATGCTTGAAAGTAAAGGTATTGAAAGAGTAACAGTTCTCTGAAATATAAAATGCTCGAAGTATAAAGAAAGCAGTGAAACGTAAAAACTTTGAGGAAAAGACTTTGAAATGAAAAGACAGTAAATAAAGAAACTTGCAAATGTTATTCGACAAAAAGAAAAGAAGAAAATGCTGGAAATGGTAAAAAGGCTTTCATTAAGTTAAAAATACATGGTGCTATCATACATACATTTCTCTCGCATTCGTTTCCCTTGCCATGTGGTAGTTTGAATGTTATTGAGTATTTTGTATAACAGATATGACACACTGAAATCCTAATACTAAGACTTCTATTTATACTAATTCGACCCTAACGGTCTCGCTATAAGATCATGCCACGTTTCGAACATGCAAGACAATGCTTCTTTCATCTTTCCACGTGTCCCCAAATGCTCCAACACATAACTTTCAAACTTTGAAAGTCCCGCTTCCATTTGAATTTTAAATGCTTTAGTGTTCTTCCGTTTCGAACGCTCTTCCCAAACCTAGCCCCGCTGTTGTTTCGAGACCCCTTTGGATATGTTCCCATAATCACCGTTCGAAGCTTCAAGCTTTGACACACTCATTCGAAACACTGCTTCTGCAACTTCGAAATATGGCGTTTAATTCCATTTCGATCAGAACTTTTAACTCTTTTGAATTTCTAAATAACATTATCAAAATCTTCAGCCAACACCTTGCAAGAACCAAAACCCTAATTTTGACTGGCTTAGGAGGATGTTTGACTGTGCAACCCTTGAGAGATTTTGAACCATTTGAAGATTGATCTTGACAAATCTTGAAGAATATGGGAGGGCAAATTTTGGGGTACAACAAACACCTATCATTGTATGCTCACCTTCAATTAGGGTATTGTTTTACCCTAAAATTTTCTCTCTCTTTTCTCAAGACATTTCTCACCAAAGATCTCAAATGCTCAAGAGTTCTCAAGGGCTTGATCAGACAAGCTTACCTCCTAAGCACTGAGCCTCCAAATTAGGGTTTTGGTTTTATCAAGGACAATTGGACTTTTGATGCCTCAAATTACTTTAACGGTTCATTATAGGTCTCCAAGATTTCTCATACCAAGTTTCAAGTCTTGCATCACAAATTTGCCCAGTCAATTGCTCAAATGATTGAAAACCAGCTGTATTGGGTAAAAAGTCAACTATGGTCAATATACAGTCAAACTTCATAATTTTGGTCCAACATCAATATTTTGAAGTCATATTCATCAATTGATAAAAAGCTGGTCAAAATTCCTCAAGAAAAGCAATCAAATCATCAAAGGGGCAAAATTGTTAAAATTAGGGTTTTGATTGAGAATGACTGATCATTGACTTTTGACCTAGTACATGAACTAATATCTTGAAGCATGATCTAAAGGATTCAAACACAATACCTTGACCTAATTTCATGTCTCAAATCATTTCTCAAGATCAATGGATTGATAGTTGAAATTTGATCAATTGATGAAAATTCAACTAATACACAAAAAGTCAAACTTTGACTTTTTGGTCAACATTACATTTCAAAGATCAAGATTCATAAAGACATTCAAGATCAAACTTGATCATCAAGAATCAATAAAGTAAAGAAAGTCAATGTTTTCAAGACTTAGAAAATTCTAAGTGTTTTTTGACCTTGATAATTTCACTACTTCATGACAATTTTTCACTAAGATGCAAGATGATTCAAGGAAAACTTTCAACATGAAAGTTGTAGATCTTGATGAATTCTACAACTTTGTACCTTATGGTTGATGTCCAAAAAATTCTTAGATTTGAATATATAAGCTCATAAAGTCATGACATTTTTCATAAAACACTTGGTGAAAATTTTAGCAAGTTTAGGCAGATTTTTGACCTAACTTCTTGACCAATTTTTACCTAGTTCCAATATGATTTAGCCAAAGTGGTCAAAATGAAGGTTGTATACAATGTTTCAATATTTCCAAAATGTCCAAGAACTTGAAGAGATGATTTTTTAGCTAGGATATTCGAAGAGATGAAGTCGGGCATCCATTCTTGAATTGCAAGTCATTTTCTTGATGAACACATAATCCAATCTCAATGTTATGTTGCATAATCTTTCTTTGCGTGCCTTCTAAATTGTGTATCTACCCATAACTAATGGATTACAAAAACTTTTGAGCTATGATCCAAGTGGTTTAAGCATTGTCCAAGTCAGTTTGCCATTTTAGGGAGAAAGTTAACATTGCCATTCTTAAAAAGCAAGCTTTATGCACAAAGTCAATTCTTGAGGATCTCACTTGTTCCCTAGGATCAAACTCCATCTACAAGGTCATAAGCATTGTGATTAAAGTGCTTAACCACTCTATGATCAAAAGTACAAGGCATTGAAACTTGATTTTTCAAGAAAATCACATGTTAAGCTTAACATGTGATTTTAAATTATGATCAACTTGAGCATTCCAAACCTCTTCTCTAAAAATAGAGACACTATTTGAAAGCCAATACATGAATTCAATAGCCCTTAAACTCACTCAAACTCCCTAAAACTCAGAATTGCACACTGTTGTACCCCAAAATTTGCCCTCCCATATTCTTCAAGATTTGTCAAGATCAATCTTCAAATGGTTCAAGACTTTTCAAAGATTGCATAGTCCAACTGCCTCCTAAGCCAGTCAAAATTAGGGTTTTGGTTCTTGCAATGAATCTGAGGTTTTCAATGGCCCAAACAAGTCTCATGTGCCTATATACATTGCCAAGCATCCATATGCCAAGTTTCAAGGCTCACAAGGTCAAGTTGCATAGTCAAAAGCCTCATTTGCTTCACAATCAACTGTAGGGGTAAAATGGTCATTTTACAGTCAAAAGTCAGAATTTTTGGTCAAAATCTTATTTTGAAGCCACAATCATCATTTGATCAATTCTTGATCATGATTCCACAAGTATGGCTCAAAAATCATTAAGATGCAAAAAGTTTCTATTTTTTGGCAGCTGAAAAGTCAACTGTAACTTGACCAAGGCATAACTTTTTCATGGTTCATCAGAAAAATCACATCCAATGCTAATTTTGAAGGGGATTACATTTCCTACAACTCATATTCACATTCCAAGTCCAAGAAATGCTCTCACAAAAAGTTATCAATTTCTACATTATAGGTCAATTTCAAAAGTCAACAAAAAGGCATTTTAAGTCAAAGACCATAACTTGAGATTGGTAAATCCAAATGACATGGGACCAAAGGCATTTGTTAGAGGACTTCAAGACCTTTCCAAAATGTCCAGGAACATGTTCATAGGATCAAAATTGAGCAAGATATGCATTGGAGAAGTTGGGAAATTTTTGGGAATTTGCAAAAGTCAACTTTGCCCAAAACACTTCATTTTTGCTAATGGGCCTCAAATTCTTTCTTGAAACTTTGTCCAAGGCCTATGCACGACCCATTGAACTTAAATTTATTTATTTTCTTATTTTTAATTAATTAATTGAATTTTTATTAATATTAATTCATTTAATTCATTTAATTGTAGGAAAATTCAAAAGATATGGTTTTCAAATCTTTTTGTGATGCAAAAGAGGTCAACACATGCTGAAGATTTCGTGTACACATCAAGGAGACAAAATCATCCAATTTTGGCAAGTTTTATCAATCAAAAAGGTTGAAAAATATTTGATTGAAATCAAATATTGAAATCATAAAGCCATGGATTTTTGGACAAAGTTTTACCCTAATTCCATTCCAATACAAATACTAAAGCCAACCCTAATGCCTAGAACGTGCAAGCTGCTGCAAAAACACCATTACCATATTGAAAAAAAGCCAAGAAAATTCAAAATTGAATTCAACCTTCCAGGCTAATTCAAACCCTTTTCTTGATTCCAACACCTTGTTGGGACACCCAGGAACGCGTAGCAATCACAAACAAGCCTTAACACTCCAAGAACACGCCAGAACAAGTCACACGGTTTTGTTATTTTTTCATAATCGTAAATCAATATTCATGCATCTTTAATGTGATTTTTTGTGTGTTTTGAGTTGCTTGCATCCACAGGAATCTTTTGGCATAAATTAATTGCATTGAAACGCCTTGAAACGGAATTTGCCATTGATGAAAGTTAGGGTTTCGAAGCTTTAAAAATAGGGCTTTACAGCATAAGCAAAATTAGACCTCAAGACGCACATGGTTGAAACCGTCTCAATGAGACGAAGACATTGAGACCCTCGCGATGAATTTATATGAACCATACGCCTATTCGCTATTATTTGACATTCCATATTGTGGGGGTTAAAAACCCCCGCTATTTGTTTTGTTTTCTGCAGGTTTGATGAAGAAGATGACTACGTGTTAGTAAGTGATTGGAGCATTTGAAATAAACGTGTGTTTTCTTTTGATGAAGCATATTGCCTGACTTTCTAATATAATGATTAGTTTGTATTATAATATCAAATGCGTTCAAGTGGCCTAGTGGTTGGTGATCTGTCCAAGAATCATTGGGACCTGGGTTCGATTCCCAGGTCCCCCAAAATTTCCATATTGTTTTTCTTTACCTGATCATGTGCAGGCTCTCAAGTGATACCCATCATGCGCCTCACGCTGCAGCTTGCCAAGTGTCCACAATCCTCAATCCAAGGGTCAAAGGATGAAGATCCTGGTGTTCATGAGTCAACGCAGGCGTGGACAACCAGGAAGGTCAAACAAGCCTGATTCTTAATGGGCCAAATTGCTTCCTCACACCTCCATTGGGTCCATCAAACCCCCTTGGTTTACTATTCTTTTTCTTATTTTCTTTTCCTTTTAATTCTTTTAATTATTATAATTATTATTATTAATTCATAAATTAATTATTTTTCATATTAAATTCAGAAACTTAAAATATTAAATATTTTTATTATTTATTAAATTCACTATTAATTATCTTTGTAAATAAATGTAAATTAAATAATTTAGTTAATTTAGGTTTAATTTTAATCTTTTCATAATAAATAAAATCAACTTAGAACTAGGGTTTTCTTGACTTTTAATTTCTTTTATTTTTATTTTTCATTAAAAACTTAAAAAACACAAAAAACATTTTTCTTTTAATTAATTAATTAATTAGTAAATTAGGTTTAATAGTTAATTTAATTGCAAAAAAGGACAATTTCAACTCATATTTTCTCAAAAGGGTCAAAACCTTAAGAACGTCCCGATTCTATTTCTTTTCGCGCATTATTCTTATTTCGATTATTTATGTAACTGTTTCCGGATATGTAATAGTTAATTAGGTTTTACCGCTTTATTTACTTTTCCGCACTTATTTTCCAAAACGGGTATTTGCTTTTGGCGATGTATAGACCCGCGCCTTGTAATAGCGTAGATTCATATTTCCGCAATTTATTTTCCGCACTCTTAACTGTTAATATGCATGCAAGACTTGGATGAAAATTAAAAACAACTCGTAGATCACCATGATACATGTACAAGATAATATAACATGAAAACAACACACATGCACATGCCACTCCTAGGGTACGCCTCACTTGGTTGCCTCGAAGGTGGTCGTCAAGTATAGGGTGTCTTAGAGGTCGCCCTCCTGTCTAAAGATCCTATTGCCTCGAAACGGTTGCCTCGGATAAAAAAAGGATCTAGGACATTAGGGTTACTTCTAAGGTGTCCTACTATTGCTTCGGTGACCACACATGTCCCTAATCATCGAATTGACCCGAATAACTCCAACGACGGTGCTACCTACCTCTCAATGGTGGGATAGCACTATCTAAAGGACTCTTACACAGCCTAATTCCTTAGAGTAGGTAGATTTCTCATGGGTACTTGCTCTCTCAAAACAAAGAAAACAATCTTTTCACACTGACACTTTCTAAAAGTTTTCAAAAAAAATTTTCATACACTCTTGAGGACAGATACAAGAGTTACTTAGAAATTTTTCAAACGAAACTTTTTTCAAAACCCACACACATTTGAAAAGAAAACAAATTTTGAAAACATAAGAGCAAGTACCTAAGAGCCCGTGGATAACCACGGATAGAAAGGGTGCTAAGACCTTCCCTTTCTATAAATCTACCTCCCGAACCGAGAGACATCTCAAAGAAGGAATTTTGCTGTGCTTTTGTCCTTTCCATGTTGGAGAACATAAAAGACAGTGGCGACTTTTGCTTACCGCGACATTTCGCGAACCAGCTAAAAACAGTCAGTTCTATTTCCACCGATCATACACACAAACCTCCATTGTTGGCATTTCTGACCAAAAACTTCAAACACTCAAATCTCTCGTGCGTTTTCACTTCTAATTATTTCAAAGCATATATGCATCATAAAGAACTCATCCTTACCCCTGTTTCACAACTCTAACATCATCTTACAAACTCAAAAACAGAACTTTGCACATTTACTTCTTCAGCACGATTTAGGCACTTTCATCACAAAGTAAGATTTGCATTAGCTTCCTAGGACTGCAGTGAAGCTATCCAGATCATCACAACACCTCCAGAAGTGCTTAAACTCCATACACGATTTCCAATTTTGAGGTAAGTTTTCTCAACTTTGAACTCTCTCTACAAGCATCATTAATGGTTACTTTGTGAATAAAAATGTAGACATCATAACCCTGAAGTTAACCATGCCCTTAGTTTTCATTAATGTTGCCTAAGTGATGCGAATTTTGAAGATGAACTTTCTGAAAAAATTAGGTTTTTTATTTGGTACCAGTAAAATTCTCATTCATCTTTAGTTTATAGCTCATGAAATTTATATCGTTGATTTCGTATTGAAAAATGGAGCAAGTTCATGTTTACATTTTCTGATTTGGTTGAGAAATGAAGAAGTTACAAAATTCAAAAATGGTGTTGGAGATGTTGGCGCGAGGTTAGGTATGAAGTGCCATTAGGAAGAGGTTTATTTTAAATTTATTGCAAGTTGTTTTATAAAGGGATGAAACATCCACCCTAGTGGCAGGAGAAGCGCGCATAAGGCATTTGTTACTAGGTGTGATCAGTGGGAATAGAGAACTGACTGATTTTTAATGCTGGTTCGCGTTTGCGTTTGTTTTTGCAAAGTGTCGCGGTAAGCAAGAGTCTCCACCGTCTTTTATTTTATCCAACAAGGAAAGGACAAAAGCACAGAAAAATTCCTTTTCGAGATTTTTCTCGGGTTCGGGAGGTAGATTATAGAAAGGGAAGGTGTTAGCACCCTTTTTATCCGTGGTTATCCACGAGCTATTAGGTACTTGCTCACTATGTTTTCAAAAGGTTTTCTTTTCTTTGTGATTGTGGGTTTTGAAAAGAGTTTCGTTTTTTTGAAGAAAGTGTAAGTGCGAAAAGTTTTTGTCTTGTTTTAAAAGAGAGCAAGTACTTAAGAACCTCTACCTACTCAAAGAGGAATTAAACTGTGTAAATGTCCTTTAGACAGTGCTATCCCACTATTGAAGAATAGGTAGCACCGTCGTTGGAGTTTTTCGGGTCAATTCGATTTTAGGGACGTGTGGTCACTAAAGCAACGTTAGGACGCTTTAGTGGTAATCCTAATGTCTTAGATCATTTTTATCGAGGCAACCATTTCGAGGCAACTTATGATCTTGGGACAAAAGGACGACCTCTAAAACATCCTATACTTAATGACCACGTTCGAGGCAACCAAGTGAGGTGTACCCTAAGAGTGGCATGTGCATGTGTGTCAATTTTCAATTTATATTATCTTTGTACATGTTATGGTGAGCTACTGTTAATTTTAAATTAAGAGTTAATCTTGTCATACAATCCTAGTTAGCATACATCTAAGCAGTTAATATATGTATAGGAATTTAAAGTGCGGAAATTGTAAATCCTACGCTATTACAAGGCTTCGGGGAGGGGGATTATTTACATGTCCAAAAATTAGGGAAATAAAAGCAGTAAAAAAGGTCTTAGTTTAAGCTATTACATCCCAGTAAGCAGTTACAATAAAAGTGCGTGAATCTTAAAATAAGCTCTAAAAATTCTAAGAATAAAATCTTTTTTTGTTGTTTTATTTTATTTATTGGGAAAATGCTAAATGTTCAATTAAGTCAAATTTAATTATTTAAAACAATGGACTAAAATTAAATCTAAAGCCTATCTAATATTTTTTTGCATTTTTGTTTATGAAAAAGATTGAATTTAAATAAATTCTAAGTCTACTGATTTTAAAATTGGAGAAAATAAGTTAAAATAATTAACTAAATTAAATCCTAATTCTAAGTTATTTATTTTCATGATTTTTTATGTTGATTAAAAAAAACTAAAAGAAATAAACAAAGTAAACAAAATACAAATGGGACAGCCAGCAAAACAAGAAAAAAATATAATTCTGGAGGCCTGGGTCGAAAGAGGTGCAGGCTGTCTTTCGACCCAGTGAAGAAGCTGGATCGAAGGTGCATGAGGGGCTTCACTCTGAGGGTGTTAGATCTGGATATGTCATCCTTCGACCTGGACATCCTGGATCCAGTTCGAAGCAACACTGCTGAGATTCGAAACTCTGAACATGAATCTGAGAATGTAGTTCCTGCAAAACGAAACACATGTTAAAGGTCCGGGAAGGACTTTACCCCCCTGGTTCGAATCTTCCCCTTATTCGCACCTGCTGAATCTGGGCCTGGGTTTGTTTTATTCTGGGATTCGAAGGAGAAACTTAGATTGTGCCCAAGCAATGGCACAATCTCATCTATGCATTGTAGCTTATATGTAGCACATTAAATCATTCACAAACAACAGTAATAATATGAATATGCAATCAAATGAATTTAAAAAATGAGTTTGAGATTAGATTTTTCTTTTACCAAAAAGAGGTGCTTCGATCTGTAGTTCTGAGGGTGGAGGTGTTCGTTGGGTGGCAGCTTTAGCTTGGAAAATTCTAGGCAGCGTCTCTCCAAGTTCTCTATTTTTCCTGTATATTTTTTGTGTGTCCTTTTGCAACAATTGTGATCTCTTTATATAGAGGGGGTGGAGGGGACAGGAAGACAAAGGTTTAAATGACTTTGATTATGTGTTTGACAGCCATGACGGAGGATTTGTAACGTTAATTATGTGTTTGAAAGCCATGAATGAGAGTTTGTAACGTTGTCTAAACACATGGGATCCTGTCCCTGTTTGAATTTTGAATGATATGTAGCTGGCCTTCGAATGCTCTCTTTCGAATGAGTTGATGGCCTCCTTCGAGTGCTCTCTTTCGAATGGGATGATGGCCTCTTTCGAATGCTTTCCAAAGCTTCTTCGAATGGGCCCTTTGAATGCTTCTTCGAATTGACCTTTTTGGAATTCCAATCGAAGGACACTGTTATAATGCCAATCGAAGTACTTGTCCATAATGCCAATCGAAAGGCTCCTTCAGAACACCAATAGAAGGATCTTTCAGAATGCAAATCGAAGCGCTTGTCCAGAATGCCAATCGAAAGAGCTTGACAAAATGCCAATCGAAAGGCTTGTTCATGACAATCGAAATGCTCCTTCAGAATACCAATCGAAGGGTCTTTCAGAATGTCAATCGAAGTGCTCCTTCAGAATGCCAATCGAAATGTACTTAAAGCACCACTCAAAAATTTTCTTTTTCTTTAGGCAAGGGTTTGTGATCAACCATGCAGGGGGAAGACTTTGGAAAACATGAGAGGGAAAATTTTAGGGTGCAACAGTTGCCCCTGTTCAATTTTCTTAAACCTGAGGATATAGATTGGCTTTCTAGCCTTTCGTGATCCAAAGGTGGAAGATAATTGAATACTAGAGTGCCCATAAATTTGCACTCGCATGGTGTAGTATCAGCAATGTGATGTCAGGAATGGGCTTACAGATGCCATTTGGAGATTGTTGGGAGGTGGTTCTGTCTTTGTTGACGGGTTGCGCCTCAGAAAAAATCTTTAGGAATTTAACTGATTTTGTCTCTATTGAATGGATCGTCATCAGAAAAATCTTTAGGAATCGATTTAACTGGACCGATCAAGGTCTTGGAATAACTTCAACTGGATCGGCATCAGAAAAATCTTTAGGAATCAATTTAACTGAACGAGAGGAGGTCTTGGAATAACTTCAACTGGATCGGCATCAGAAAAATCTTTAGGAATCGATTTAACTGAACCGGAGGAGGTCTTGGAATAACTTCAACTGGATCGGAATCAGAAAAATCTTTAGGAGTCGATTTAACTGAACCAGAGGAGGTCTTGGAATAACTTCAACTGGATCGGCATCAGAAAAATCTTTAGGAATCGATTTAACTGAACCAGAGGAGGTCTTGGAATAACTTCAACTGGATCGGCATCAGAAAAATCTTTAGGAATCGATTTAACTGAACCAGAGGAGGTCTTGGAATAACTTCAACTGGATCGGCATCAGAAAAATCTTTAGGAATCGATTTAACTGAACCACAGGAGGTCTTGGAATAACTTCAACTAGATCGGCATCAGAAAAATCTTTAGGAATCGATTTAACTGAACCAGAGGAGGTCTTGGAATAACTTCAAATGGATCGGCATCAGAAAAATCTTTAGGAATCGATTTAACTGAACCAGAGGAGGTCTTGGAATAACTTCAACTGGATCGGCATCAGAAAAATCTTTAGGAATCGATTTAACTGAACCAGAGGAGGTCTTGGAATAACTTCAACTGGATCAGCATCAGAAAAATCTTTAGGAATCGATTTAACTGATTTTGTCTCTATTGAATGGATCATCATCAGAAAAATCTTTAGGAATCGATTTAACTGGACCGGTCAAGGTCTTGGAATAACTTCAACTGGATCGGCATCAGAAAAATCTTTAGGAATCAATTTAACTGAACCAGAGGAGGTCTTGGAATAACTTCAACTAGATCGGCATCAGAAAAATCTTTAGGAATCAATTTAACTGAACCAGAGGAGGTCTTGGAATAACTTCAACTGGATCGGCACCAAAAAAATCTTTAGGAATCGATTTAACTGAACCAGAGGAGGTCTTGGAATAACTTCAACTGGATCGGCATCAGAAAAATCTTTAGGAGTCGATTTAACTGAACCAGAGGAGGTCTTGGAATAACTTCAACTGGATCGGAATCAGAAAAATCTTTAGGAATCGATTTAACTGAACCAGAGGAGGTATTGGAATAACTTCAACTGGATCGGCATCAAAAAAATCTTTAGGAATCGATTTAACTGAAATAGAGGAGGTCTTGGAATAACTTCAACTGGATCGGCATCAGAAAAATCTTTAGGAATCGATTTAACTGAACCAGAGGAGGTCTTGGACATAGCTGAGAACTTGATTGGATCTTTCCTGAAAGGTAAAGGTCAGTCATATGCAATGCATGATATGGACCAAGCAATGATGTTCTCAACATAAATGAGATTGTATGGTATGATGCGCATATGCATGTATCATGATGTATGGAAATGTGATGTTTTAGCTAGGGAAAATAAATCCCGGAGCTGCTGGAGAATAGAGTTGAGTTCTTAGTTTCCGCTGGGGATGATGAACGAAGATGATTGTGAGAATAAACCTGCAGGAGAAAAGAACTCCGTTGGGGAATAAACTTGATGAAGAGATTACCCTGTAGGGGAAATACTCTGTGGGGAAAAGATACTCTGCTAAAGATTTTTAATGATAAACTCCGCTGGGGATTCCGTTGATAAGCTCTGTTGGGGATTTTGATGATGAGCTCCGCTGGGGATAGATTACCGTTGCTGGTGATATTGAACCTGTTGAGGATAGAAGTCCTGCTTGGGGAAAGAAAGGACTTTGCTGGGGATGATCTTTCAGTTGCAACCTGCTGAGAATAACCCAGTTAGACTCTTGTAAGGATAATCTTCTGAATTTGGCTGGGGAGATGCATTTGTATTCTACGGGGGACAAGCTTCCAGAATCTACTGGGTAAGATGATTCAACTCTGGCGGAGAAGCTTTTTTTTTTAGACTGCGTTGGGGAAATAGCTCCACTGGGGGTATCTTGCATTCTGTCGGGGAACATTCTTATACTCTGTTGAGGAATAGTAAGACTGATGGGGATGCTCTTATACTCGCTGGAGAATATTCTTATACTCCGCTGAAGAATATTAAGACCTTCTGGGGATACCAAACCTTTCCGGGCTGATGGTAGATCCACTCTGTTTGGGAAGAGTCTTGCTGATTTGTTCATGGTTGCAAGTCCCAGTGGGGAGAGTTACCATTACTATTTTTATTCTGCGGGGAGTGAAGGTATCTTTGCCATATTCTTCAGCTGAATATATCCTGGTACCTTGGTGGACAGAGCAACTAGACAGCTCGGACAATTCTTATTGCCCCTACTTTTGATATCACCCGTAATTTGTCTTTTGTTTCGCATGTAAATATTTATGAGCAGCAATTAATGTCAAATGCATATATCAAAAATGACCATTGGATGTTCTTTGCAAAACAAAACAGATAAAGGAAAAACAATTTGAAATTTGTTCAAAAATGAATTTGTATTGACTTTGAAGTTTGGCCTGTAAATAGGCGTTTTGTACAAGAGGGTGACGTCCTGGGAAGAGAATGCCGTCGAACAAATAGAATTTATACAATTTGTGAAAAGAAAACAAGACAGTTGTGTGAATAGTCCCACTGGGTTCCAACTCTGCTATTGCCTTTATATCTTCAAGCATCTTATCACTTTGCTGCTTAGTTGAAGGTGAATCTGATTGACTGGCGTCGTCCGAGCCTGATAGTTGATACTGAAGTCCGGATGCGAGGTGATCCAATGAGACATAGTGTTACGCTTTAATCCATAACTTTTGCCTGGACCGCCCTTTCGGGTTTTCAGTCCACCGGGATACCCATTTTTGCCCAAGCCGCCTTTTCAGGTTTTCGACTTGCCGGGTGTACAGATTTTTTTATTTTCATCCCTTATTTTTGCCCGAACCCTTTTGGTTCGCCGGGAAGCCCTTATTTTTGCCTAGGCCAGTCAACCTAGCGGGTCTTTGATTATGCGTAGTATCTTTTTACTATGTCTGCATTGATGGGGTGAGGAAGGTCGTCACCATCCATGGTGGTTAGAATCATCGCTCCTCCTGAGAAGATGTTCTTAACCACAAATGGCCCTTCGTAAGTAGGGGTCCATTTGCCCCTGGGATCACCTTGAGGTAGAATGATGCGCTTGATTACCAGGTTCCAAACTTGATACTCTTGTCGTCTGACTTTCTTGTTAAATGCCTTGATCATTCGTTTTTGGTACGTCTGACCATGACATATAGCAGTAAGTCTCTTTTCTTCGATTAGATTTAATTAATCAAGTCGGGTCTGGATCCAGTCGTCTTTGCTCAAACCTGCATCCTTCATGATCCGAAGAGAGGGTATCTGAACTTCAATGGGCAAGACTGCCTCCATGCCATAAACCAAGGAATAGCGTGTTGCCCCTGTTGACGTCCGTGCTGAGGTACGGTACCCATGAAGAGAAAATGGTAACATCTCGTGCCAGTCTTTGTATGTCACTGTCATCTTCTGCACAATCTTCTTAATGTTCTTATTTGCTGCTTCAACAACCCCATTCATCTTCGGCCGGTAGGGAGAAGAGTTATGATGATGTATCTTGAATTGCTTGCAGAGCTCAGTGATTATCTTGTTGTTAAGATTGGTACCATTGTCCGTAATAATCCTCTCTGGTACACCGTATCGACAGATCAGGTTGTGTCGAATGAATCGTGCCACGACGTTCTTGGTTACGGTAGCAAAGGAAGCTGATTCAACCCACTTCGTAAAGTAATAAATTGCTACCAGGATGAAACGATGCATGTTAGATGCCGTAGGTCTGATCTCGCCGATCATATCAATTCCCCACATTGCAAAAGGCCAAGGTGTTGTCAAAACATTCAGAGGAACTGGAGGTATGTGGACCTTATCAGCATAGACCTGGCACTTGTGACATGTCTGAGAATGCTGATAACAGTCGGCTTCCATTGTGGACCAGTAATATCCTGCCGGAACGATTTTCTTTGCCATGGTACGTCCACTGGAATGAGTTCCGAAAGTACCTTCATGCAGTTCTGCCATGATCCTTTCTGCTTCAATCTTATCCACACAACGCAATAAGGTTGAATCATGGTTACGTTTGTAAAGAATGCCATTGCTGATGAAGAACTTTACCGCAAACCTTCTCAAAAACTTCTTGTCATTAACAGATGCACCCTCGGGGTATTCTTGAGTTTCAAGGTACCTTTTCACTTCATGATACCAAGGCTTTTCTGTTATCTCTTCAGTCTCAAGATCACAGAAATGTGCAGGTTCATCCAATTTCCAAATGATGATCCGGGGAGCCTCGTTGTCCCATTTGACTTTGAACATAGAAGACATCGTAGCTAACGCATCCGCCAACTGATTCTCCTCTCTTGGAAAGTGTTCAAAGGTTATCTCCTCGAAATGGGGAAGCAACGTCAATACATACTCCTTGTAAGGAATAAGATTTGGGTGTTTCGTATCCCACTCTCCTTTGATCTGACTGATCACGAGAGCGGAATCTCCGAAGACACTCAGAAACTTAATCCTTAGGTCAATTGCAACTCGAAGACCCATAATGCATGCTTCATACTCTGCCATGTTGTTGGTGCAATTGAAACATAGTCGGGCGGTAAACGGAGTATGAGAGCCTTTAGGAGATATGATCACAACGCCAATGCCGTTACCCAAAGCGTTTGAAGCTCCATCAAAGTGCATAGACCATCAGGATCCTTCCTCAGGTCCTTCATCTGGTCCAGGTGTTTCACAATCAGTTATGAACATGATATTCTCGTCTGGAAATTCGAAGTTCATAGACTGGTAATCATCCACTGCCTGATGTGCCAAATGGTCTCCCAATACACTTCCCTTGATTGCTTTTTGAGTCGTGTACTGGATGTCATATTCAGTCAAGATCATCTGCCATCTTGCTATTCTTCCGGACAAGGCAGGCTTTTCGAAGATATACTTGATTGGATCCATTTTTGAAATCAACAGAGTAGTGTGAGTCAACATATATTGTCTCAGCCGGCGAGCAGCCCATGCCAAAGTGCAACAAGTTTTCTCGAGAAGTGAGTAACGGGTCTCACAGTCGGTAAACTTTTTGCTAAGGTAATAAATAGCATGCTCTTTTCGGCCAGACTCGTTATGCTGCCCCAACATACACCCCATTGAGTTGTCAAGTACTGTCAAGTATAAGATTAGAGGTCTCCCTTCCACTGGTGGCATCAGGATGGGTGGCTCCTAGAGATACTCTTTAATTCTTTCGAAAGAGGCCTGGCATTCATCGTTCCAACGTACCACTTGATCTTTTTTCAGCAGTTTGAAGATTGGCTCACAAGTAGCAGTTAGGTGCGAGATGAATCGGGCAATGTAGTTCAGACGTCCTAGAAAGCCTCTGACCTCTTTCTCTGTCTTGGGAGCTGGAATCTCTCATATAGCCTTCACCTTGGCAGGGTCCACTTGAATACCTTTGTCTCTCACTACGAAACCTAGCAGTTTGCAAGACCTCACCCCGAAGGTGCATTTGTTTGGGTTTAATCTCAGCTTGTATAACTTCAACCTGTCAAACAGCTTCTGTAGATGGTCAAGGTGTTCCTCCTTAGTTTTGGACCTCGCAATCATATCGTCAACGTATACTTCAATCTCATGATGGATCATGTCATGAAATAAAGCAACCATGGCACGCTGATATGTTGCCCCAACATTCTTCAACCCAAAAGGCATGACCTTGTAACAAAAGGTACCCCACTGGGTAACAAAAGTGGTCTTTTCCATGTCTTCAGGAGCCATTTTAATTTGATTATAACCGGAGAAACCATCCATAAAGGAGAATACCTTGTGCTGAGCAGTATTGTCAACCAAAACGTCGATGTGAGGCAGAGGGAAGTCATCCTTAGGGCTTGCCCTGTTTAAATCCCTGAAGTCAACACACATTCGGACCTTACCATCCTTCTTCGGTACCGGAACCACATTGGCAACCCACTGAGGGTAAGAAGTTACTGCTAGAAAACCGGTGTCAAATTGTTTCATAACCTCGGCCTTGATTTTCTCAGACATCTCTGGACGCATACGATGAACCTTCTGTTTTACCGGAGGGCAGTCTTCCTTGGTGGGCAGGCGATGAACCACAATGTCGGTATCCAACCCAGGCATATCTTCGTAAGACCAGGCAAAGATTTCCACGTAGTCATACAGCATCTGAATCAACCGTTGTTTCACACTAAGCTCCAGATTTGCACCGATCTTGACTTCCTTCTTGTCTGTCTCAGTACCCAGATTCACTGTTTCTACTAGCTCTTCATGTGGTCGAATGGCCCTCTCTTCCTGGAGTAGCAATCTTGCAAGCTCACCAGGCACTTCGCAATCATCTTCACCTTCGTCTTCGGCTAAGTTGATCGGATTTTCGAAGTCATAACTGGCAGTAGCATAGTCGTTACCAGTGAGATCCAGAGTGGATTGGGACCTGTATATGTGAGTGTGTGTAAAATAGTTGTTTTGCAATATGTAATAAAGAAAGACAAGGAGCACAAAATTTGAAATGCGAAAACGTCCAATGCTTTCATTAATGATATATGAAAATGGCATACAAAAGCTCTCACAAATGAAGCCACGGTGCCCCGGGTAAGACACCGGGCCATAAAGTTTCAAAACATTGTCTATTACAAATTCGAAACAAAAAGCTCATTACTGAGTAATAAAAGTAATAGGGATGAAATCCTTTGCTGTCTAGTTGTTTGGTCCACCATTGGTCGTAGGATAGATCCAGCTGTCAAATTCAGACTCCTCCACGTCATCTTCGATGGCATTTACTCCCGAGTTGCTGATGAACACAGGAGGTCTTCCAAACCTTGCACTTCGAACAACCCTCTGAGCTTCTGCAGTGAAACCCAAACCGAACTTGTTAGACTTCTGAGTGAAATCAGGAAGTCGGCCCCAGTTTGCATACTCACCCTTCTCAATAACAGCCCGGGCATCCTTTAAGGAAGCCATCTTCATGGGAGAATCTTCCATCACAGTCTCAGCTGACGCCAGTGTTTGAGGAACCTCTTAAAAGTGTTGAAATGGGGTCTCAATGAACTCCCCATCCATCTCTACATACTGGAACGAGTTGAGGTGGCTGACCATGTACTCCTCCTCCCCTTGAACTGTCACAATCTTGCCTTTAACCGGGTACTTCAACTTCTGGTGGAGCGTTGAGGTTACGACTCCTGCTTTGTGGATCCATGGACGACCCAGCAAACAAGAATAGGATGGTCAAATGTCCATCACGTAGAATGTAGAATTGAAGACCTGAGAACCAACTTTGATTGGAATATCAACCTTACCGTGCACCATCCTCTTAGACCCATCAAAGGCCCGAACAACAATGTTACTCGGCTTTAGCTCCAAACCTTCGTAATCCAGCCTGTCCAGAGCTTTCTTGGGCAAGACGTTCAACGAGGAACCAGTGTCAACCAACACATGTGCAAGAGTAGTTCCCCTGCATTCAATGGAGACATGCAGGGCATCATTATGGTTCTTCCCTTTAGTAGTCAGATCAGCATCATAGAAACCTAATCCATTATCAGCAGTTAAGTTGGCCACACAATCGGTAAATTGATCAACTGATGTCTCTTGTGGCATGTGGGTCGTCTTTAGGAAGGTAATCAGAGCCTTGGCATGGGGTTCTGAACACAATAGTAGTGATAACATAGAAATCTTGGATGGGGTTTGCCCCAGTTGCTCAACTACATTAAAATCACTCTTCTTGATAATCTTCAGAATCTCTTCCATCTCTTGTTTGGAAGCTTCAACAGTGATTGTCTTTGGCGCCTCCGTCTGGGCAGGCATATCAGTGGTGATCCCTCTACCTCGAGCGTTAGATGACTCGGCGACAGGGGTAGGAACAGGGACTTGATCAGGAATGGCAGCAGGTACACTTACAGGCTTAATGACAAGGGGTCTTCGGATAGCTGGTGGAGCAATATCAGGTGAGAAAAGTCTACCACTGCAGGTGACTTTAGCAGGCCCAGTAACGTTGCTGACGCCGGTATCAGCACCGAACTCTTGCTTAAATCCAAGAACATAAACATCTGCCCCATAGTGCCAAGGGACAGCTTTGTCAGACGTATAGGGGATGGGCCCCGGAACAGTGATGATTATAGGTGCGGTCTTCTGAACAGATGTAATCCTAACAGGCGTCCTCGAGGGAGCCTTGGAAGAATTGTCGAAAATGGTAATGATTGAAATTTCTTCAGAATGAACGGGTGGAACAGCAGTTTTCTCAAAAAGAATCTCTTTATTATCCATCAGGTTTTGGATACCTGACTTCAAATATGGGCAACCAGTAGGTAAAGCCGAACACATAGGGCAACCTTCATCACAACCCGGAAATAAACCGGCTAGTAACAGGTTCTTCTTGACAGTCATTAGAGGGGTAACAACATCATCCACAGACATTACAAACAAGTCTTCCTCTACAGCATTTACTCCATGTTTGGGCATGGGAGCCGTCACAACATTAGGCCTCTCGGGCGCCTCAAACTCAATCTCCTTTGCATCAATTAAGTCTTGCACCTTGTTTTTCAGACTCCAACAATCATTTGTATTATGCCCCGGGCTATCGGAGTGATAAGCACAGCGGGCGTTAGGGTTATACTTCGGTGATGCAGTATTTTGATTCTTTGGAGCTTCTCTTAGAGTCACCAGATTAGTCTTCAGCAACTATGGCAATATCTGAGACAAAGTCATGCTGAGACGAGTAAATTGCCTTCGAGTATCTCGTCCCTTTGTTGGTTATGATGCTGAGGAGCACCAGCATGTTTTGAGATAACAACCGCATTGACAGCTTGGTGGTGTTCAGGTCTGCTTTATCTTCTTGAACTGTAGACCTCAATGGACTCTTTCTTAAACGGTCTTTTCTCGGTGCTCGATGAGGCACCCTTCTGTATCTTCCCGGCCTTAATGCCAGCTTCAATCCTCTCACCAGTCAAGATAAGGTCTGTGAACCCGGCTGAAGAACTTCCAATAAAATGGTTAAAGAATGGACCAGACAGGGTCCCCAGAAACATATCAACCAGTTCACGATCAGCCAAAGGTGGTTGCACCCTTCCGGCAAGGTCTCTCCATTTTTGAGCATACTATTTAAATCCTTCACCCGCCCCTATTGACATACCCTGGAGTTGGGTACGCGTAGGAGCGAGGTCGGAATTATACTGATAATGCTTAAAGAATGCAGCAGCTAAATCCTCAAAAGCTGCGGATACTGGCTCCATCCAACTGATAGAACCACTCAAGCTGAGTCCCTGAGAGACTGTCTTGAAAGAAATGGATCCATAAGTTCTTGTCAGTAGTGTATGGTTGGATCTTCCTCACATATGACTGGAGGTGCAACTTTGGACAGGAAGCTCCGTCATATTTGGCAAAGGCAGGTGCCTTGAACTTATGGGGAATCACCACCCCAGATGATAAACCCAAATCTCCGAAGTCTAGACCGGGCACTTTCTGTACTTCCATAGAGTTCAAACAGTCTTCCAGCTGTTTGTACTTATCCTCAGCAGGAGGATACTGTTCTTCATCATAGTCCGTCTCGTTGTCGGAGACTTCAGGGCTAGGAGCCCTCCTCTCTTGTGGAATGTCTTTCTCTCCAGACGGGGTGGCCAAATCAATTTCATTCTGCAGCTCGTTTCCAAGCCTGCGTCCAGTGTTGAACAAGATGGTCCTCTTCTTCTTCTTCTTCCTCTCTTTCAGGATCAGGGTCTTCAGGTCCTGCTGACCCTTAGCTAGGCTCATGACCAACTCTTGAAATTGGGCATTTTGGGCCTGGAGGGCCTTGATAGCTTGCTCAGTGGAAGTTTCAGCAGACATGATGATTGCTGAAATAAACAGCGAAGAAGATAAGAGACCTGTAAAAGGGTACCTGTTATGCATATGATGAATGGAATGGTATTTATGTAAAGCATTCAAGGGTTCAAAAATTCAAATTTGTTGCAGACAAAAAAGAACACACGTCATACTAAGAAGAAATTTGTGAGTACATAAGTGCCCCATGGGCGAAATATTACAAAATTCTTAATGTAGAAAGACATTGCGCATCCTCTTTGGAGCGATGTAAGTGTTGAGGGTCTCCTCCTCGTGAAGTCGGCGAGTAAGCACAAAAACCTTCTTTTCACTGGCATAGAAGCTGGCTTCAAAAGTATTCCGCTCTTCCTTGAGTTGGATCAAACTCTTTTGCATTTCCTTCCATGATGTTGGCATGTCAGGATGTAGGATGGCGTATGGAACCTCTCCTTCCATAACAAGCTCTTTGATCAAGGGGAGAATGTGAGGATATGGCATCATAAGATTCTGGGAGCGGGTTCGTACCCACTTGAGGTAAGGCTGAAGAGGGATGGAATTCTTGTGCCCAGTGTCTTACTATCCACTTTGTTAGGCATCCTCCAAGCTCTGATGAATCTTTGTCGAAGTCCTTGCGTATCGTTGTCGAAGTCAAAAACTAGGTCAAGAATCAGCTTGTCATGAGGGCCATCCCTCCGAGCATATCCAAATTGTCTCAAAGCTAGACAGGGGTGGTAGGTAATGCCTCCCCTAATTCCAAGTAAAGGAACATTAGGAAATTCTTCACAACGATCAATGATGGTGACATTCTCTCTGGACCAAGAACACCAATGTACATCAGAATGTGTGAGGGTCATCAATCGTTGTGACCACCTTAAACCCTGATCATTCTTCAAAACTGATTGTGGAAGGTGAGAAATAAACCACCTTGCTAGGAGAGGAGTACAACACATGAGAACACCTCTTTTCCTCATTGTTCGTGTGTAAAATAAGTGGAGGATGTCCCCAAGCAATGTAGGTATGGGATTCCTGGATATGAAAATCTTGACAGCATTCACATCTATAAGTTGATCAGGATTTGGGAACAAAACCAAACCATAGATAAGGAGTGCCACAATTTCTTCAAAGGCTTGTAGATCGAGAGAATTCCAGCATTCTCGTGCCTTCTCAAACAGAAACTTTGCCAAGAATCCTTTGATACCACTTTTGGTTTCCCAATGCTCCTTGATGTCGGATGGTTGTAAGCGTAATGCTTGAGCAACATCTTCAAGTTTTGGTTCCTTTTCCGTACCGTTGTATGGTAGTTGACTAAGAATAGGAATTCTCAGGAGTTGAGAAAATTCCTCCAAAGTAGGCACCAATTGATAATCAGGGAATGTGAAATAGTGGTGTAGGGGGTCAAAGAACTGGAAGAGAACTTTCATCATGTCTTCTTCAATGTTGGTGTTGACCAAGCTGAGGAGTCTACCATGTCTTTTCTTGAAGAGAGAATTCTCGGGAATCCTGGATGTAAGCTCCTTGAGTTGAGGAGGGACCCTTACAAGGTTAACTTGAATTGTTTTCTTGCGGAGAGACTCCATGTCCTGCAAAACAAGAACAAAGATGAAGATCTAAACCCTTGAAATGGTTAGCAGATGCATATGATGCTTTATGATGTATGCAGAAACACATGTACAAGCAAGTCACACAAAAACCCTAGTTTCAGGCTTGCAGGAGGTTTCATAGGTAAGTACCCCTCTTGAGTTTAGTTGGCTCAAAACCTGTCCTATAAATAGTAACCGGGTTCTAAGGAGCTCAATATCATTGGATTGTTTTCTATGTTCATCGTTTCGGTTTAGCCACTTAACTGGCGACCAAAATATTCCAAGAAAACAATCCTCAATGAGTGTAGTATCGAGTATCTACCAACTTCGGACTGTACCAAAGTCGGTTATCTCACTACCCCTAAAAAAGGCCAAGATGGTCAACTAAGGTTCTAGGTCATTAGTGCTTAGTGACATCACTCAGCGGCCCCGTATTCTCTTTGATTGACTCAAAGGCTACTGGTACTCACAAATATGTCGTACTAATATAGCTATTGCTTCAATCGTGTCGGTATACCCTGCACAGTTTCCACAACGTATTGCTATCTATGAATGTCCCAAAATCCGGGTGGAGGATTTATAGAACTCCGATACAAGCCCACAAGATTAAAAGCATACAAAGCAATACAAATGAAAACACAAGTGATCTAGTCCTAAGGTACACCTCACTTATTAATCGTCCCCAGCAGAGTCGCCAGTTCTGTGATCGGTGGGAATAGAGAACTGACTGTTTTTTAATGCTGGTTCGCGTTTGCGTTTGTTTTTGCAAAGTGTCGCGGTAAGCAAGAGTCGCCACCGTCTTTTATTTTATCCAACAAGGAAAGGACAAAAGCACAGAAAAATTCCTTTTCGAGATTTTTCTCGGGTTCGGGAGGTAGATTATAGAAAGGGAAGGTGTTAGCACCCTTTCTATCCGTGGTTATCCATGAGCTCTTAGGTACTTGCTCACTATGCTTTCAAAAGGTTTGCTTTTCTTTGTGATTATGGGTTTTGAAAAGAGTTTCGTTTTTTTGAAGAAAGTGTAAGTGCGAAAAGTTTTTGTCTTGTTTTAAAAGAGAGCAAGTACTTAAGAACCTCTACCTACTCAAAAAGGAATTAAACTGTGTAAATATCCTTTAGACAGTGCTATCCCACTATTGAAGAATAGGTAGCACTGTCGTTGGAGTTTTTCGGGTCAATTCGATTTTAGGGACGTGTGGTCACTAAAGCAACGTTAGGACGCTTTAGTGGTAATCCTAATGTCTTAGATCATTTTTATCGAGGCAACCATTTCGAGGCAACTTATGATCTTGGGACAAAAGGACGACCTCTAAAACATCCTATACTTAATGACCACGTTCGAGGCAACCAAGTGAGATGTACCCTAAGAGTGGCATGTGCATGTGTGTCAATTTTCAATTTATATTATCTTTGTACATGTTATGGTGAGCTACTGTTAATTTTAAATTAAGAGTTAATCTCGTCATACAATCCTAGTTAGCATACATCTAAGCAGTTAATATAGGTACAGGAATTTAAAGTGCGGAAATTGTAAATCCTACGCTATTACAAGGCTTAGGGGAGGGGGATTATTTACATGTCCAAAAATTGGGGAAATAAAAGCAGTAAAAAAGGTCTTAGTTTAAGCTATTACATCCCAGTAAGCATTTACAATAAACGCGCGTGAATCTGAAAATAAACTCTAAAAATTCTAAGAATAAAATCTTTTTTTGTTGTTTTATTTTATTTATTGGGAAAATGCTAAATGTTAAATTAAGTCAAATTTAATTATTTAAAACAATGGACTAAAATTAAATCTAAAGCCTATCTAATATTTTTTTGCATTTTTGTTTATGAAAAAGATTGAATTTAAATAAATCCTAAGTCTACTGATTTTAAAATTGGAGAAAATAAGTTAAAATAATTAACTAAATTAAATCCTAATTCTAAGTTATTTATTTTCATGATTTTTTATGTTGATTAAATAAAACTAAAAGAAATAAACAAAGTAAACAAAATACAAATGGGACAGGCAACAAAACAAGAAAAAAATATAATTCTGGAGGCCTGGGTCGAAAGAGGTGCAGGTTGTCTCTCGACCCAGTGAAGAAGCTGGATCGAAGGTGCATGAAGGGCTCCACTCTGAGGGTGTTCGATCTGGATATGTCATCCTTCGATCTGGACATCCTGGATCCAGTTCGAAGCTACACTGCTGAGCTTCGAAACTCTGAACAGGAATCTGAGAATGTAGTTCTTGCAAAAGGAAACACATGTTAAAGGTCCAGGGGGGACTTTACCCCCTGGTTCAAATCTCCCCCTTATTCGCACCTGCTGAATCTGGGCCTGGGTTTGTTTTATTCTGGGATTCAAAGGAGAAACTTAGATTGTGCCCAAGCAATGGCACAATCTCATCTCTGCACTGTAGCTTATATGTAGCACATTAAATCATTCACAAACAACAGTAATAATATGAATATGCAATCAAAATGAATTTAAAAAATGAGTTTGAGATTAGATTTTTCTTTTACCAAATAGAGGTGCTTCGATCTCTAGTTCTGAGGGTGGAGGTGTTCATTGGGTGGCAGCTTTGGCTTGGAAAATTCTGCGCAGCGTCTCTCCAAGTTCTCTATTTTTTGTGTATATTTTTTGTGTGTCCTTTTGCAACAATTGTGATCTCTTTATATAGAGGAGGTGGAGGGGACAGGAAGACCAAGGTTTAAATGACTTTGATTATGTGTTTGACAACCATGATGGAGGATTTGTAATGTTAATTATGTGTTTGAAAGCCATGAATGAGAGTTTGTAACGTTGGCTAAACACATGGGATCCTGTCCCTGTTTGAATTTTGAATGACATGTAGCTGGCCTTCGAATTCTCTCTTTCGAATGAGCTGATGGCCTCCTTCGAGTTCTCTCTTTCGAATGGGCTGATGGCCTCTTTCGAATGCTTTCCAAAGCTTCTTCGAATGGGCCCTTTGAATGCTTCTTCTAATGGACCTTTTTGGAATTCCAATCGAAGGACACTATTGTAATGCCAATCGAAGTACTTGTCCATAATGCCAATCGAAAGGCTCCTTCAGAACACCAATCGAAGGATCTTTCAGAATGCAAATCGAAGCACTTGTCCAGAATTCCAATTGAAAGAGCTTGACAAAATGCCAATCGAAAGGCTTGTTCATGCCAATCGAAATTCTCCTTTAGAATACCAATCGAAGGGTCTTTCAGAATGACAATCGAAGTGCTCCTTCAGAATGCCAATCGAAATGTACTTAAAGCACCACTCAAAAATTTTCTTTTTCTTTAGGCAAGGGTTTGTGATCAACCATGCAGGGGGAAGGCTTTGGAAAACATGAGAGGGCAAATTTTGGGGTGCAACACTAGGGACCTGGGTTCGAGCCCCAGTGGTAACCTTTTGTATTTTTTTCATATTTTCCTTTCTGATTCAATGCATCAAGTGTAGCGCGCGTCCCATACATTTTCATGGCCAGACCATCAGATCATTGTGCAAGTGCATCAAACGCTTCTCATGAGCCAGCCCAGGATGCATCATCAATGAACCAGCCACACTTGATCACCAATGGGCGCTGGACTCTCCTTTTGGCCCTTGACTGAATTTTCTTTCCCACACCCTTGACTACTTCTTTACCACAGGCACATTCATCATTTTTTTTTGTTTTCTGACTTATGCAAAAAACACATTTGGTCCTAGCGCCCCTTTTTCTATTTTTATCCCCCATATTACTTTTTAATATCAAACCCATTTATTTTATTTCTTTTCATTATTTTTATTTATCTATCTATGTTATTTAAACCAAAATACAAAAAAAATATATATATATTTTTCTTAAGTATTTAGATTAAAATATTTTTAACACTTTAGCTTATTTTTGCTAATTAAATTAAATTTTATTATTTCTCTTACATTGTAAAAAACATTTTCTTTATTAACATTAACCAAAAATCATTTTCTAAACAAATTAAATTAGACTTAGGTTTTATTTTTAATTAACTTAGATTTTAGGTTTCGATTAAATGATTAATTAATTTTTCTTGTAATAAAATTTAATTAATTTAATTAGGTTAACATTAAAAAAAATTCTATCAAAAACCCTAAAAGCAATTTCTTCTTCATCTCTACATTTTGGGCAAAATTATTATCGTAATTCATATTCAATGGTTTGTAATAGTAATTAGGGTTTTATTGCTTTCCCCCTATTCACAAATTGTATCCCCCATTCCCAAAGCATTGTAATAGCGTAGGATATTTAAATTCCGCAATTTATCATTTTCCTTATTATTGTTAGTAATTAGGGTTTGCATGATAAAACTTAAAATCAAACATTAGCAAAACCCTAATTCAAAGATAAAATATTTGAAATAAAACACTTCGCACATATGCACCTCTAAGGTAACCCACACTTGTTGTCTCGGACTAAAAAAATCATGTACCTTAAACGTGAGATGTTTTAGCAAAGACCCTCGATTAAAATATCGTATTCCCTCGATGACCCTTCAATGTTGCCTTCGGTAAATGATCTTAATCCCTTGTGACAATTGCTAAAACATCTTACATGTTGCCTTCTATAACTGTACGATGACCCACGACTGTCCCTCGTATTCAATAATATGTCTTTCCACCAATCAATTGTAGGCAAGCACTATCTAAAGGATGAGGATAAGAACATATACTTTTTGAGTAGGTAGATTTCTCGTAATTGCTTGCTGTGATCGGTGGAAATAGAACTGACTGTTTTTAAGCTGGTTTCGCGAAATGTCGTGGTAAGCAAGAGTCGCCACCGTCTTTTATGTTCTCCAACATGGAAAGGACAAAAGCACAGCAAAATTCCTTCTTTGAGATATCTCTCGGTTCGGGAGGTAGATTTATAGAAAGGGAAGGTGTTAGCACCCTTTCTATCCATGGTTATCCATGGGCTCTTAGGTACTTGCTCTTATGTTTTCAAAAATTTTGTTTGCTTTTCAAATGTGTGTGGGTTTTGAAAAAAATTTCGTTTGAAAACTTCTAGGTAACTCTTGTATCAGTCCTCAAGAGTGTATGAAGTATTGTTTGAAAACTTTTAGAAAGTGTAAGGTGTGAAAAGTATTTTATTTGTTTTGAAAAAGAGCAAGTACCCATGAGTCATCTACCTACCCTAAGGAATTAAGTTGTGTAAGAGTCCTTTAGATAGTGTTATCCCACTATTGAGAAGTAGGTAGCACCATTGTTGGAGGTATTCGGGTCAATTCGATTATTAGGGACATGTGTGGTCACCGAAGCAATAGTAGGAAACCTTAGCGGTAACCTTAATGTCCTAGATCCTTTTTTTATCCGAGGCAACCGTTTCGAGGCAACTGGATCTTAGACAGGAGTGCGACCTCTAAAACACCCTATACTTGACGACCACGTTCGAGGCAACCAGTGAGGCGTATCCTGGGAGTGGCATGTGCTTGTGTGTTGTTTTTCAGTTAATGTTTGTCTTTGCATGTTATTTGTGAGCTACGGATTGATTTTATTTACATACATTCTTTCATGCATTGTTAACAGTTAGGGGTGCGGAAAATTAAAGTACGGGAATGTAAAGCTACGCTATTACAAGGCGCGGGTCTATATATCGCCAAAAAATAAAGACCCGTTTTGATAAAGTGCGGAAAGTAAAGAAAGCAATAAACCTAATTACTATTACATTCTTGAAGCAGTTACATAATAATCAAAATAAAATAAATGCGCACGAATAAAAATTAATCGGGAATGCCTTAAGGGTTTTGACCCTTTTAAGAAAAGAAATGAATTTTTTTGTCTTTTTTGTGATTAAATGAAATTAAAACTAATGATTAACTAATTAATTAATTAAAAGAAAAATGTTTTTTTGTATTTTTATGTTTTTTAATGAAATAAAATAAAAGGAAATAAAACTAAAAGTTAATAAAAACCTAATTCTAAATTTATTTTAGTTATTAAGAAAAAGGTTAAAGTTGCCTAATTAAAAAAAAAACTAATTCAATTTATTAACATTTATTTACAAAATAATTACTTAAATGAAATTAATAAAGTATTTTTTTTGGTTTTTTGGTTTTATTGTGAAAAATATTAATTGGTTAATTTTGGTGATAATAACAATAATTAAAAAGGTTAATAATTAAATTAGAAAATATAAAAAAAGGAAAAGAAAAGAATAAACCAAGGGAAGGGGGTATGGGCCAGAATTGGGAGTGAAAATTGGAATATGAGGCCCAATAACACAAGGCCATGCTTGACTTTCTGGATTGAGTGGGGCGCTGGTTGACCAGGAGGATGGTGTGCTCCCTTTCTTGACCTTTGGATATGCTTCTATGGACACATGGCGCGCTGATCTGTGAGGGCATATGGTGCTCACCATTTGGAAACCTGCACAAGAATGTATTGAAAAAAATAACATGGAATTATGGGGGGACCTGGGAATCAAACCCAGGTCCCAAAGATTACCAAACACATTGCCAACCACTACACCACTCATGCGCATCTGTAAGTAAAGTGAGAAACAAATATTATATCAAGTAAACATGTGATATGCTGGAAAATAAAAAAGAGCGCACGTGATTTGAATAAACCACCCACGCATGGACACCTCATCATCGTCTTCATCTTATCTGCAAAATAGAAACAAGATAGCGGGGGTTTTTAACCCCCACAAAATGAAAACATTAAAAATAGCGATTAGGCCCCTGAGCTATATAAAAAGGTTGTGAGGTATGTTTTGGATTCGTCTCATCACGCCGATTTCAGCCATGTATGTTTGGAGTTCTGATTTTACAGTATGGCAAAAGCCCCAAATCACAAGCTCTGAAACCCTAGGATTCGCTAATGGTAGTTTTCATTTTAGGGCCCCATAATCAAATTAAATTACATAGAAAGCTTCGTATGAATGTCAGCAATGCAAAACAGTAATCAAAACGTATTAAGGATGCGTAAAAAATGGATTTCGATTATGAAAAAAATGGTGAACCGTGTGACTGTATGGAGGCGATTCTTGAAGGGCTAAGGCTTGTTCTTGACGGAAAAAGGTTCCTGGGACTGTTGGGAACGTGTTTGGATCAAAAAGTGTCTGAATTGCACTGGAAGATTGATTTCAGTTTGTGACTTTTCTTCCAAAATTTATAAATTGGTTCCTTTGTTTCAGAGGTTTCTAGGTCGTCAATTTGATTGGAGAAGCTTGCATATGTATCCTTGAATGAGAATCAGTCACTATTATGAGCTCTTAACCAATGCAATTATGTTTTGAGATTTCCATAACCACCATTGAAGAAACTTGCCTTTTTTGTCCAAATTTGAATTTTATGCTTAAAATGGACCTTACACAAATTTGGTAGGTGGATTATGATGTATCAAAGTCATTCAAGCCACAACATATCCCTTAATTAATTTTTTTGATTTTTATTTGAATTTTATGGATTTAAAATGAATTAAATCAATAAAATTAAATAAAAATAGAAAAAATAAATGTTTAATCTTGAATTTAATCATGGGACACATGGGTGGCCTGAAAAGGATGAATCAAGTGGAAAAAAGTGGGCCCTTTTGTCAAAAATTGAAGTTTCAAGGATAGTTAACTTTGGCCATTTCACAAAAATTTCCCAACTTCTCCAATGCATATCTTGCTCAATTTTGATCATATGGACATGTTCTTTGACATTTTGGAAAGGTCTTGAAGTCCTCTAACCAATGCCTTTGGTCCCATGTCATTTTGATTTACCAATCTCAAGTTATGGTCTTTGACTTAAAGTGCCTTTTTGTTGACTTTTGAAAATGACCTATAATGTTGAAATTGATAACTTTTTGTGAGAGCCTTTCTTGGACTTGGAATGTGAAGATGAGTTGTAGAAAATTTCATCCCCTTCAAAATGAGAATTGGATGGGATTTTTCTGATGAACTATGAAAAAGTTATGCCTTGGTCAAGTTACAGTTGACTTTTCAACTATCCAAAAATAGAAACTTTTGCATCTTGATGATTTTTGAGCCATTCTTGTGAAATCATGATCAAGACTTGATCCAATGATGATTGTGGCTTCAAAATAAGATGTTGACCAAAAAATTTGACTTTTGACTGCCAAATGACCATTTTGCCCCTACAGTTGATTGTGAAGTAATTAGGGTTTTTGACTGTGCAACTTGACCTTGTGAGCCTTGAAACTTGACATGTAGATGCTTGACAATGTATATGAGCATATGGGACTTGATTGAACCCTTGAAAACCTCAACTTCCTTGCAAGAACCAAAACCCTAATTTGACTGGCTTAAGAGGATGGTTTGACTGTGTAGCTCCTTGAGTAGACTTGAGCAAATTGAGATGATGCTTGTCAAAACTTTGAAGAATATGGGAGGGCAAATTTTGGGGTACAACAGTTGCCCCTGTTCAATCTTCTTAAACCTGAGGATGTAGATTGGCTTGTGTGCCTTTCGTGATCCGAGGGTGGAAGATGATTGAAAACTAGAGTGCCCAAAAATTTGCACTCACATAGTAGAGTATCAGCAGTGTGATGTCGGGAATGGGCTTATAGATGTCATTTGGAGAGATGATGGATAGGAGGATGGGCTTATATATGCCATCTGGAGGTGTGACAGAACCTTGTCGGGAATGGGCTTATAGATGCCATTTGGAACTGTAATGGATAGCTGCGTCCGAATAAGAAATAGAATGGCCTCCGTGTCTGGAGCATATCTAGTCTGTGTCTAATTGATGACGTCTGAATAAATAGTAGAATAATCCCCGCGTATGGGGTATA
Organism: Vicia faba; assembly: GCA_948472305.1. NCBI lineage: Eukaryota > Viridiplantae > Streptophyta > Magnoliopsida > Fabales > Fabaceae > Vicia > Vicia faba. Next base: position 1,163,927,862 of record OX451735.1, on the reverse strand, counting down.
TCCATACTGTGTTTGAATGAGTGGCAGAATGTCATCCAAATCTGGATCGTATCTGGACTGTCTTTTGAATGACTCTGGACTAAACAATAGAATAGCATCCAGGCTGGAGCATCTCTAAGTTGTCTTTAGAAGCTTGAATCTGAATAAGCAATAGAATAGCGTCCAGGTCCGGAGAATCTCTAAGCTATATCTCAAAGGAAATCTGAATAAGTATCAGTATGTCGCCATGTCTGGGTTACAACTGAACTATTTCTAGCAGGAAGTCTGAATAAGCATTAGAGCAGCATCCAGATCTGGAGCATCTCTAGGCTATCTCTGAAGAGAAATCTGGAATAAACAATAGAATAGCATCCGTGGTTGGAGAATCTCTAAGTTATCTTTAGGAGTTTGAATCTGAATAAGCAATAGAATAGCGTCCGGGTCAGGAGCATCTCTAAGCCATCTCTGAAAAGAACTAAGAATAAGCAAAAGAATAGCGTCCGGATCCGGAGCATCTCTAAGCTATATCTCAAAGGAAATCTGAATAAGTATCAAAATGTCGCCATGTCTGGGTTGCATCTAAACTATCTCTAGAAGGAAATCTAAATAAGCAATAGAATAGCATCCGGATCTGGAGCATCTCTGAGCTATTACTGGAGAGAAAATATGAATAAGCAAAAGAATAACATCCGGGTCAGGAGCATCTCTAAGCTATATCTGAAAGGAAATATGAATAAGTATCAAAATGTCGCCATGTCTGGGTCGCATCTGAACCATCTCTAGAAGGGAATCTGGAATAAGCAATAGAATAGCATCCGTGTCCGGAGCATTTCTAAGCTATCTCTAGAAGGGAGTCTGGAATAAGTATCAGAATGTAGCCATGTCTGGATCGCATCTGAACCATCTCGAGAAAGAATCTCTGAATAAACAATAGAATAGCATCTGTGGTTGGAGCATCTCTAAGTTATCTCTGAAAAGAAGCCCTAAATAAGCAACAGAATAGCGTCCGGTTCTGGAGCATATCTGAACTATCTCTGAACAAGCAACTCTGAATAAGCAACAGAATAGCGTCCATCTCTGGAGCATTTCCCAGCTATATCTGAAAGGAAACTCTTGAATAAGCAAAAGAATAACATCCATCTCTGGATCATTTCTAAGCTATCTCTGGAGAGAAAATCTGAATAAGCAAAAGAATAGCGTCCATATCTGGAGCATTTCCCAGCTATATATGAAAGGAAACTTCATGAATAAGCAAAATAATAACGTTCATCTCTGGAGCATCTCTAAGCCATCTCTGAAGAGAAAATATGAATAAGCAAAAGAACAGCATCCATCTCTGGAGCATTTCTAAGCTATCTCTGGAGATAAATCTGAATAAGCAAAAGAACAACATCCATATCTGGAGCATTTCTCGGTTATCTCTTCAATCTCTTTAATGTAGATATGCCCTGGCTGGATACAAGTGTCGAATCTACTCACATATATGCCCTGGTTGGATACAGGAATCGAATCTGGAATTGCGATAGTTGATAGTAATCATCTTTGGGATTGACCTTTTTCCTGAAAAGGCGAAACATCAGTTGTATGGAATGTCATGATGTATGAAATGCATGATGTCATGATGTCCCAAAATAAATGAGATAGTGTGTTATGATGCGTATATGCATATGTCATGATGTCCCAAAATAAATGAGATAGTGTGTTATGATGCGTATATGCATATGTCATGATGTATGTCAATGTGATGTTTATGAATGCATTTTCGTCTAGGAAAATAAATTCTTGACGAATGCCGGGAAGCTGAATCCTGGGCTGATGTTTGAAGAGTAGAGTTCTTCATTTCCGTTGGGGATGATGGTTGCAAGAATAATCCGGTAGGAGAAGATGACTCCATTGAGGAATAAACTTGTTGGAGAGATTACTCTGTGGGAAGAGATACTTCGCTGAGGTTTGATGATAACTCCGCTGGGGGATAGGAAGAACTTCGCCAAGGACGATCTTTCTGTGGCAATTAGCTGAGGATAACCCAGTTATACCCTGGTGGGAAATAACCTTTGAATAAATTCGGGGAGACGCGTTCGTGCTCTGCAGGGGATAAGCTTCCAGAATCTAGTGGTGATAAGCTTCCAGAGTCTACTGGGGAGATTGATTCAACTCTCCTGGGGAAACTTTTGAACTGTACTGGGGAATGGCTCCACTGGGATGTCTTGTATTCCACCGGGGAACAATCTTATATTAAAACTGTCGGGGATGCTTGCTTAGGAACATTTGTATACTCCGTTGGGGAATATTGAGATTTTCTGGGGATACCCAACTTCCTTAAGGCTGACAGTAGACTAACTCTGCTTGGGGAGAGTGTTGCTGGCTTGCTGGAGATACAGTGCCTTGTTAGGGCTGACGGGAGACCAACTCTGCTTGGGGAGAGTATTTATGATTCTGGTCTTACTCTCGGGGAGTGGAGGTATCTTGGTCATGTTCTTCAGCTGAACTTACCTTGGTACCTCAGTGGACAGAGCAACCAGATCGCTTAGACAATTTTTATTGCCCCAGTTTCTACGGGAGAAGGTACCTGTGGAGGTGCTTGATGACTGCCGATTTGACAAATCTTCTTCTGGTAGGCAAGTGATAAGATGTCGGGACATAGTCGTACGCTTTGATCCCTAACTTTTGCCTGGACTGCCCTTTCGGGTTTTCAATCCAACGGGATAACCATTTTTGCCCAAGCCACCTTTTCAGGTTTTCGACTTGCCGGGTGTACAGATTTTTTATTTTCATCCCTTATTTTTTTGCCCGAACCCTTTTGGTTCGTCGGGAAGCCCTTATTTTTGCCTAGGTGTGTCAACCTAGCGGGTCTTTGATTATGCATAGTATTTTTCGACTATGTCCGTGCTCTCAGGATGTAGGGAGGTGCCCTTGTCAGTAGTGTTGTGTTGCCCTACTACCAGAAGATGTTTGATCGTGCAAGATTCGTTGCTAGAATCCCTGTCCAATGCCCCAAGTGATCCAGATGGAGATTTGCCCCAAGCTGGTTGGCCTTTTGAGAGATTCTCCGAATCTTGACTTAACTGCCCCAGATGATGGACAATGATCATGCCATGCCCCTTGATTGGAGGTGCTTTTGTTCATTAGACATTCGTCGTGTGAACTTCTATGCTGTTCAAACAAAAAGTCATATGCAAACAAAGTTATGTTAAAAATGCAAAGCTTATGTCTGTCTTGAAGTTTTTGAAAAATGCATTTTTCATAAAAACAAGTGAATTTTTTTTTTGTAAACTGTGATGTCAACTCGTTATTTTACCGCAAGCCTTAAGGAGTCAGGATACCTTTCGTAACAGTATGCTTTCGAACCAACCCATGCATCAGCTAGGACTTTTAAGGGTTGTAGCGTGGCCTGGTTCACGGTTTAAGAAACAAAGGATAAAAGCTCAAATTTATCTGTACCCAACCGCTCTTCGTGATGTTCTTCAAACCTAAACTCAGTTGATCATGCATCCGACCTTGTTTGAGTTTTTGCTATGATGTTCCCGTGATGGTTCGAATGTTGACAATTTATTTTGAATAGGCAGTCATTTCTTTTTGTTGAGGGTTTGTGAGACCTCTTTTTTTTCTTTTCGTTATCCCTGTTTTTAGCCTGAACTGTTTCTTTTGTGATTACAGTCAGCGGGATGCCCCAATTTTTGTAAGTCTCCTTCATAGGTTTTGACTTGTTGGGCTTTTATTTTGAAAGATGATGACTGCCTGTTTTTATGATTATTTGGAACCATCATTGTCTCTTGTTTTGGAAGGAATCCTTTGGTGCCATTCGTTGTGCACCTGGATCAACTGAGAAGACTACCCTGCCCTGGGTTATGATTAAGGGTTTTAATTTTCGAAAAGAAAAACTCCTACTTCTTTGGCTCGAAGGGGTTGACGAGGGATTATCTTCCTTATAACTCCAGTGTTTAGGAATTGAAACAATGCCTGTACCTCATCAGCGGGGTCTGTTCAAAAGCATACTGTAAATCGTGGTATCGTTTTCATCATCCTCCCTCAAGAGGCTTAGAATTATTAACCGAGCGTTGATCATCACAAAAAATATGAAAGCAATTTGAATATAGTGAAAATAATTGGATTAATTCAAAAACAGACATATGCAGTGTATTAATGAAATAAAAGAGTTTGCTATGACATTAATTGTTTGTATAAGCAAAGAAAAATACAACTTGGAAATTCAAATAAACAAAAGCCTTCAATGATTGAGCAAAGGAGCAGTGATTATGTTTGGAGTCTCTGGTGCTTCAAACTGAATCTCTTGGGCGTCAATCATGTCTTGGACCTTATTCTTCAAAGCCCAACAGTTGTCCGTAGTATGCCCCGGGCTATCAGAATGGTATGCGCACCTATCGTTGGGATGATAGTTAGGAGCAGAAGTGTTTGGATTCCGGAGAGGAGCCCTTAAGGTAATCAGCCCTGCCTTCAACATTTGTTGTAGCGCTTGATCCAGTGACATGTTAATCTTAGGGAACTGTCTCTTGGGTGCAACCTCCTTACGTTGCTGCCCCTGTCCTTGTTGAGCAAGCCTTGGATTAGAGATCTGGGTTGCCCCCACATGTTGATCATGGCGACCCTTTTTACTATGCACAACATTGGACTCCTTCTTCCCACTGTAAGGCTTTTTATGAGCATCAGCAGGTGCAACTTCTTGAATCTTTCCAGCCTTGATACCAGCTTCGATCCTCTCACCAGTCAAGATCAGATCTGTGAACCCAGCAGAAGAGTTCCCAATCAGGTGGTTGAAGAACGGACCAGACAGGGTCCCTAAGAACATGTCAACAAGCTCAAGGTCAGTCAACGGTGGCTGCACCCTACCAGCCAGGTCTCTCCACCTTTGTGAATACTCCTTAAAACCTTCACCCGTCCCAAGTGACATACCCTGGAGTTGGGTACGTGTAGGAGCGAGGTCGGCATTATACTGATACTGCTTATAAAAAGCAGTTGCCAAGTCCTCCCAGTTACGAATGTTGGTTCCATCCAGCTGATAGAACCATTCGAGTTGAGTCCCTGAAAGACTCTCCTGGAAGAAATGGATCCATAAGTTCTTGTCTGCAGTGTAAGGCTGGATCTTCCTTACATAAGATCTGAGGTGCAGCTTAGGATAGGAAGCCCCGTCGTATTTTACAAAGGCAGGTGCCTTGAACTTGTGGGGGATCACCACCCCTGAAGATAAACCTAGTTCCCCAAAGTCCAACCCAGGCACACGTTGGATATCCATAGCATTTAACCGGTCCTCCAGCTGTTTGTACATGTCCTCAGCAGGAGGGTACTGTTCGTCGTCGTAATCTGTCTCGGTGTCAGAGACCACAGGACTAGGGACCCTTCCCTCTTGGTGACTGCCTTCCCCAACAGATGGAGTAGTCTGCTCAGCTTCAATCTGCAGTGTATTCCCAGATCTGCGTCTAGGGTTGAACAAAACAGTCCTCTTCTTCTTTTTCTTCTGAATCAGAGTCTTCAACTCCTGTTGACCTTGAGCTAAGCTCATGACCAGCTCTTGAAACTAGGCGTTCTGGGCCTGGAGGGCCTTGATAGCTTGTTCATTGGATGATTCAGGATTCATGATGATGGCTGAAATAAACAGCGAAGAAGATTAAGCAACCTGTAGAACAGAGTACCTGTAATGCAATGATATGTATGTATGCATGCGATGTTTTCAAGGATCTCGCGGGGTAAACAGAGAAACTTGTTAGAATTTGAATTTGGGTAGCTTGATTGAAGGAACTTCATGTTACTGAGAGTCCTTCTTCAAGAGTCAAGGCTCACCATATCGAGTGGGTCATAGCCCCTGACTCAAGTTATCAACCTTGGCTAGAGGAAAATAAATCCCCTTTGCCCCTTGCTAGACACTTTGATTCATCATGACCTGCATCACAAACCCTTGAGATCCTTGAAATGGATTAGTCCTTATGTAGGATGTATGCAATGGTATGATGGTATGATGTTATGCTATGCGTGGAGTAATGTAGGTAAACCCTGTTATGAGCCCAGATTAAGGACTGTAAACAAAACCTGCAAGAACTCATGTTGTAAGATAACAAGTATGCAAGTAGTTCAGTTTGAAGGCACACAAGTCACACAAGACAGCCCTTAGGGTTTAGGCTAGCATGAAGTTCAGGTACTACCCTCTTTCAGTTTCGTTGGTTAAAACCTGTCCTATCAAAAGTAACCGGGTTCTAGAGGATCCCAATATCACTGACTATCCTCAATCGGTCATAACTCCAGGGTTGCAATCTTTTCTTGCAGCCAGAACCATCGCGAGAGTTTAGCCTCAATGGGTGTAGCATACTGCTACTGTTCTATGGCCAAGTTGGGTCACATTAGGGTTCTAAGGTCGGTTGGTGCTTAATGACTCCTCAGAAGACCCATATTCCCCTCGTTGTAACACAAGGGATATCGGTACAGACCAAGGTGCCACACCAATGTAGCCACTACTTCACCCGTTTCGGTCTACGCCGGACAGGTCCCTCACAGCTTATGCTACCTAAAAGGGTATCCCCAGATCCGGGTTAGGATCAATGAAACTCCGATGCAAAGCCCACAAATATAAAGCAATCAAAGCAAAGCAATTGAAAACATAAGTATGATCTAATCCTAAGGTACACCTCACTTTTATCATCCCCAGCAGAGTCGCCAGTTCTGTGATCGGTGGAAATAGAACTGACTGTTTTTAAGCTGGTTTCGCGAAATGTCGCAGTAAGCAAGAGTCGCCACCATCTTTTATGTTCTCCAACATGGAAAGGACAAAAGCACAGCAAAATTCCTTCTTTGAGATATCTCTCGGTTCGGGAGGTAGATTTATAGAAAGGGAAGGTGTTAGCACCCTTTCTATCCATGGTTATCCATGGGCTCTTAGGTACTTGCTCTTATGTTTTCAAAAAATTTGTTTTCTTTTCAAATGTGTGTGGGTTTTGAAAAAAAGTTCGTTTGAAAACTTCTAGGTAACTCTTGTATCAGTCCTCAAGAGTGTATGAAGTATTGTTTGAAAACTTTTAGAAAGTGTAAGGTGTGAAAAATATTTTGTTTGTTTTGAAAAAGAGCAAGTACCCATGAGTCATCTACCTACCTTAAGGAATTAAGCTATGTAAGAGTCCTTTAGATAGTGCTATCCCACTATTGAGAAGTAGGTAGCACCGTCGTTGGAGGTATTCGAGTCAATTCGATTATTAGGGACATGTGTGGTCACCGAAGCAATAGTAGGACACCTTAGCGGTAACCCTAATGTCCTAGATCCTTTTTTTATCTGAGGAAACCATTTCGAGGCAACTGGATCTTAGACAGGAGGGCGACCTCTAAAACACCCTATACTTGACGACCACGTTCGAGGAAACCAGTGAGGCGTACCCTAGGAGTGGCATGTGCTTGTGTGTTGTTTTTCAGTTAATGTTTGTCTTTGCATGTTATTTGTGAGCTACGGATTGATTTTATTTACATACATTCTTTCATGCATTGTTAACAGTTAGGGGTGCGGAAAATTAAAGTGCGGGAATGTAAAGCTACGCTATTACAAGGCGCGGGTCTATACATCGCCAAAAAACAAAGACCCGTTTTGATAAAGTGCAGAAAGTAAAGAAAGCAATAAACCTAATTACTATTACATTCTTGAAGCAGTTACATAATAATCAAAATAAAATAAATGCGCGCGAATAAAAATTAATCGGGAATGCCTTAAGGGTTTTGACCCTTTTAAGAAAAGAAATGAATTTTTTGGTCTTTTTTGTGATTAAATGAAATTAAAACTAATGATTAACTAATTAATTAATTAATTAAAAGAAAAATGTTTTTTTGTATTTTTATGTATTTTTATGTTTTTTAATGAAATAAAATAAAAGGAAATAAAATTAAAAGTTAATAAAAACCTAATTCTAAATTTATTTTAGTTATTAAGAAAAAGGTTAAAGTTGCCTAATTAAAAAAAAACTAATTCAATTTATTAACATTTATTTACAAAATAATTACTTAAATGAAATTAATAAAGTATTTTTTGGTTTTTTGGTTTTATTGTGAAAAATATTAATTGGTTAATTTTGGTGATAATAACAATAATTAAAAAGGTTAATAATTAAATTAGAAAATATAAAAAAAGGAAAAGAAAAGAATAAACCAAGGGAAGGGGGTATGGGCCAGAATTGGGAGTGAAAATTGGAATCTGAGGCCCAATAACACAAGGCCATGCTTGACTTTCTGGATTGAGTGGGGCGCTGGTTGACCAGGAGGATGGTGTGCTCCCTTTCTTGAACTTTGGATCTGCTTCTACGGACACATGGCGCGCTGATCTGTGAGGGCATATGGTGCTCACCATTTGGAAACCTGCACAAGAATGTATTGAAAAAAATAACATGGAATTATGGGGGGACCTGGGAATCGAACCCAGGTCCCAAAGATTACCAAACACGTTGCCAACCACTACACCACTCATGCGCATCTGTAAGTAAAGTGAGAAAGAAATATTATATCAAGTAAACATGTCATATGCTGGAAAATAAAAAAGAGCGCGCGTGATTTGAATAAACCACCCACGCATGGACACCTCATCATCATCTTCATCTTATCTGCAAAATAGAAACAAGATAGCGGGGGTTTTTAACCCCCACAAAATGAAAACATCAAAAATAGCGATTAGGCCCCTGAGCTATATAAAAAGGGCGCGAGGTATGTTTTGGATTCGTCTCATCACGCCGGTTTCAGCCATGTATGTTTGGATTTCTGATTTTACAGTATGGCAAAAGCCCCAAATCACAAGCTCTGAAACCCTAGGATTCGCTAATGGTAGTTTTCATTGTAGGGCCCCATAATCAAATTAAATTACATAGAAAGCTTCGTATGAATGTCAGCAATGCAAAACAGTAATCAAAACGTATTAAGGATGCGTAAAAAATGGATTTCGATTATGAAAAAAATGGTGAACCGTGTGACTCTATGGAAGCGATTCTTGAAGGGCTAAGGCTTGTTCTTGATGGCAAAAGGTTCCTGGGACTGTTGGGAACGTGTTTGGATCAAAGAAAGTGTCTGAATTGCACTGGAAGATTGATTTCAATTTGTGACTTTTCTTCCAAAATTTTGAAATTGGTTCCTTTGTTTCAGAGGTTTCTAGGTCGTCAATTTGATTGGAGAGGCTTGCATATGTATCCTTGAATGAGAATCAGTAACTATTATGAGCTCTTAACCAATGCAATTATGTTTTGAGATTTCCATAACCACCATTGAAGAAACTTGCCTTTTTTGTCCAAATTTGAATTTTATGCTTAAAATGGACCTTACACGAATTTGGTAGGTGGATTATGATGTATCAAAGTAATTCAAGCCACAAGATATCCCTTAATTAATTTTTTTGATTTTTATTTGAATTTTATGGATTTAAAATGAATTAAATCAATAAAATTAAATAAAAATAGAAAAAATAAATGTTTAATCTTAAATTTAATCATGGGACACGTGGGTGGCCTGACAAGGATGAATCAAGTGGAAAAAAGTGGGCCCTTTTGTCAAAAATTGAAGTTTCAAGGATAGTTGACTTTGGCCATTTCACAAAAATTTCCCAACTTCTCCAATGCATATCTTGCTCAATTTTGATCATATGGACATGTTCTTTGACATTTTGGAAAGGTCTTGAAGTCCTCTAACCAATGACTTTGGTCCCATGTCATTTTGATTTACCAATCTCAAGTTATGGTCTTTGACTTAAAGTGCCTTTTTGTTGACTTTTGAAAATGACCTATAATGTTGAAATTGATAACTTTTTGTGAGAGCATTTCTTGGACTTGGAATGTGAAGATGAGTTGTAGGAAATGTCATCCCCTTCAAAATGAGCATTGGATGGGATTTTTCTGATGAACTATGAAAAAGTTATGCCTTGGTCAAGTTACAGTTGACTTTTCAACTATCCAAAAATAGAAACTTTTGCATCTTGATGATTTTTGAGCCATTCTTGTGAAATCATGATCAAGACTTGATCCAATGATGATTGTGGCTTCAAAATAAGATGTTGACCAAAAAATTTGATTTTGACTGCCAAATGACCATTTTGCCCCTACAGTTGATTGTGAAGGAATTAGGGTTTTTGACTGTGCAACTTGACCTTGTGAGCCTTGAAACTTGACATGTAGATGCTTGACAATGTATATGAGCATATGGGACTTGATTGAGCCCTTTAAAACCTCAACTTCCTTGCAAGAACCAAAACCCTAATTTGACTGGCTTAGGAGGATGGTTTGACTGTGTAGCTCCTTGAGTAGACTTGAGCAAATTGAGATGATGCTTGTCAAAACTTTGAAGAATATGGGAGGGCAAATTTTTGGGTACAACACTTGCTCACAAACAAAATCATTTTCACACTTCACACTTTCAAAACATCTTTCAAAACATCTTTCAAAACAAACATTTTGTATACATTCTCAACGATAAGAGAATCATTACAAAATTGCCTTACATTGGCATTTTCAAACATCTTTCCAAACATTCATTTTCAAAAATTATTTTTAAAACCAAACACTTTGTATACATTCTCAACGATACGGGAATCATTGCAAAGTTTGTCGAACTTAGGCGTTTTCAAAATATTTTCAAACTTACACAAACACAAAGCATTTTTTAGAGTGATCAAGCAATTAAGAGTCCGTAGATAACTAGGAATGAAAAGGGTGATAACACCTTCACTTTTCATAACCTACCCTTCGAACTCAAGAAAATTCTCAAAAGGTCTTTCCTGTTCTTTTCACCCTTTCCTTTATTGGATAAAAGAAAAGTCGATGGAGACTCTTGCTATCCCCAACATTTACGACAGAACGCAAAACACCCAAGTCAATTCTCCTATCGTATTACAGAACTGACGACTCTGCTGGGGAAACTAAACTAAAAGTGGGGTTACCTTAAGAGCTAGATCACCTTTGTTTTCTTTATTTATTTGCCTTGTTTTCTTTACATTTGTGGGTTATGCTTGGGTTTATTTCTTGTATAGATCCTATATCCGAATTTGGGGCATATTAGGTAAGTAGCAATAGATCAAGGGGACTATGCGGTGTAATACTGATATGGTTGAAGCGATGGCTACATTAGTGTGACACATTTTTTGGTACCGGTGTCCCTTGAGTCCAGTCAAGGAGAATACAGGGTTGTTGTGTGGTGTCATGAAGCACTAACTGACCGTAGAATCTTAGTTGAACAACTTGGCCATTAGAAAGTAGTGAGATTGCTGGATTTGGTGAAAGACTAAGGTTGGTTGATACTCGATACTACACTCATTAAGATCGTACTTTTGTGATATTTTGGCTGCAGTTTGGATGCTTGAGCTAAAACAATGCCCAATGAAGAAAGATCAGTGATATTGAGATTCCTTAGAACCCGATTACTTTTGTTAGGACAGGTTGAACCAACTAAACTTCAAGAGGGTACTTACCTATAAACCCCATGCAATCCTAAACCTAAGGCCTTGCGTGCTTTGTTTGTGTGTGATTATTTGTTCATAAACATCATGCCATAGCATTTTCACTAACCATTTTAAGGACCTAGGGATTTATCTTTGTTCTGTTTTATAGGATATGGCTTCCACGTGCAGAAATACCATCTGAATCAACTTTGTAAGGGTGTCTCCTCAACTCAAAGAGTTAGCATCAAGAGTTTCTAAAAAGTATCCATTCACCAAAAGATATGGTCGACTTCTCAATCTTGTTACCTCAAGCTTTGAAGAAGACATGATGTGTGTGCTCTTTCAATTCTTTGACCCTATACATAATTGTTTCACCTTTCCCGATTACCAATTGGTTTTCACAATGGAATAGTTCTCTCAACTGTTAGGAGTACCATTCCTTGATCAAGTTCCATTCATTGGTTTGGAGGAAACTCTAAAACCTGAAGTTATTGCCAAGGCCTTACATTTGAGCAGGTCTGACATTATAGATAATTGGGAAACAAGGAGTGGAGTCAAGGGTTTTCTAGATAAGTTTATGTTAGAGAAGGCTTGTTTATTTTGGGAGGCTATAGATTTGAAAGCTTTTGAAGAAGTCTTGGCTCTTATAATCTATGGGTTAGTACTGTTCCCTAATCCAGGCCAACTCATAGACGTGAATGCTGTCAAAATCTTCCTTTCTCGTACCTTGTGCCTACTTTGCTCGGATACATTTTGCATACTCTTCACACTCGCACCATGAGGAAGAGAGGAGCTATTATGTGTTGCATACCATTGATATCTAGGTGGTTTATTTCTCACCTTCCCCGATCAGTATTGAAGAATGAGCAAGGTTTGAGGTGGTTGTAAAGGATAATTTTTCTTTCTCATGTAGATATCCATTGGTGCTCTCGATCTCAAGAGGACATTACTATCATTGACCATTATGGGGAGTTCCCTGATGTTTCAGTCTTGGGCATTAAGGGAGGTACTACTTATAAACCTTCTCTAGCTCTACGACAATTTGGCTATGCTCGAAGAGATGGTCCCCATGATGCACTCATTCAAGGTGTTATTTTTGACTAAGATAACGATGTTCAGGGTAATCATCGAAAGTTTGTACACGCTTGGGGCATGGTAAGCAAGGTTGATAGCAAGACTTTGGGGCATAATAATTCCATCCCTCTTGAGCCTTATCTCAAATGGGTACGAGCTTGTGCTCAAAGTCTCATGATGCCATATCCAGCTATCTTACTAATAACTTGTTGTCGAGGGAGATATTCATTATACCATTCTCCATCCTAACATGCCTACCGAATTTTAGAAATTGCAGAGATCATGGATTAAACTCAAGGGGGAACGAGAAACCTTTGAAGCTCGATTCTACACAAGCGAGAAGAAAGTGTTAGATCTCACAAGGAAACTTCACGAGGAGCGAAGCATGAATGCATACGTTGCACCAAAGAGGAAGCTAAAGAAGTGAAAAACACAAGAAGGGGGTTGAATTGTAAAAACTTGAAATCAATTGCAGTCAACACGGTATTTTTATCCTGGTTCGTTTGATCTCAAACTACTCCAGTCCACCCGTCAAGGTGATTTCGCCTCTCTCCAACGAGGTCTTAATCCACTATATTCAACTGAATATTACAACTGCTTTAACAACTGCTAAAGCCTTCTTAAGTCAAACCACAAACCGGTTTCTCAAGGAAATACTTTCTTACAGATAAATGAAATCTAAGTGTGTTGAATGTTTTCTACAAAAACTGTTTATCACAACTGTGATACTACACACGTTAAGCTTATGAGAACTAGAGTGCTAAAATAATGAGTAAAGAATTTTAGAGCTTTAGCAAACTGAGAGTGAGGAAGATGATGAATAACTTTAGGCGTGTAGAGAGTTGTAGAGCATTAGCCAATTCAATCTTCACTGTCTTGTTTAAATAACATTGGAAAATGGTACGTTGGAGTCAGTTAATTCCGTTTCAATGCCAATAACATTCTTTCCAAATTGAGAATATCTTGTCTGGAATGATGCCGTTGATAATAAAGTATCTTGAATGCATAGTATTGTTGCCACTTAAGCATGTTCTGGCTTTGGCTTATTCTGACGCTGCTAGGTGCTGATGAGTTGTTGTTTTCTTGATCAGAGTTCAGATTGTTACGCGCAGATCTGTTCATCAAGCTTTAGCATAAGCACATGTTAATCTTCTGATTCTGGTATCTGATATAACATCCTCTGATGCTGATGTTGATATTTCATCTTCTGATGCTGATGATGATATTCTCTTGCTGATGTCCATCAGAGTTTCTGTAAAACAGAATGTAATTTTTAGGTAGCATATATGTCTTACATGAATCATACAATTAATATATCTTTGCATTTTGTTATCATCAAAACTTAAACTTAGGGTAGTAGATTCAAACTTTGTTCTAACAATCTCCCCCTTTTTGATGATGACAAAAACTAGATTTTTTCAATTGAAAATTAACGTGAAAAGTATCAGAGATAACCAAATAATAAATTGTATCAGAATTAAATAGGAAGTTATCAAAGATAAGAGGATAAGGGATAAAGAGATATCCGAGTTTAGATCGGAGATACTCCCCCTGAGTTTATTACTTCCCTTTTTAATTCCATGAGTCTTTCAAGATCAGATCTTTATTGACTTTCTTTGAACATCAGAACATCAAAGCTTCAGTGTATTAGAGATGATTAACTTCTTGTACCTGTAAGCTTATGCAAAACAAAAACATTCAAGTATATCAGAGTGTTAGAATGTTTGAGACTTTTCGTCTCAGTAATCCGTTACTGAAAAATATCATTCTTTTTCACCCCCTTTTTGTCAGCAATCAAAAAGTGTAAGTAATATAAGCTAAAACGATCAGAGCAGAAAAACTGTTATATTTAATTCAAAGCTTAGAAGAGAGTACAGAAAACATGGAAAGAAAACAATGAAAACATCATGAATGAAAAACTAAGGTTGGGGTAGAAAGCGTGTGAACAGAGCTTCTAGCATGTTCTAGATCTGATCAACAGTTTCCTTCTACTGATGCACCATGCTGACAACTGTATCAATCTTGCCATCTTGCACATCCATCCTTTCCTTCATCTTTTGATCATTCTCATCCATTCTTTGCTGCAGACGGATATCATTCTGCTTCAGCTCTTCAAGAGTCTGCATGTCCAAAGCAGCTTGAGAACCGTCAGAAACAGGATGCTTCTGAGAGTTTTCTGCAACATCTTCAGCTTGACTAACATCTTCAGCTTGAATTTTCTGATCTTCTGCTGGCTGAACTTTTGAAGCTGGACGCTTTTCAGACCATGGCTCACTATCCAGAAGTAGCACTTCCTCCTTCAGCAACTGACTTTCAGCTTCTTTCAGTAGCTTGCTGAAGTTCTGTTGGGCCTGTTCATAGTTGATGTCTTGCAGCTTGAGAGCTTCAGCACGTACCCACATTCTGAATTGTGTCCAGAGTTGGTCTGAAGCAGCAGGATCAATCATTCCAGGACAAACCTGCTTTAGAGAGGCAATCCAATTCTGCAAGCCTGTTTCAAAATTCAAAATGCCAGCACCAACATCTAGTTGTTTGGGTTTGGGGATGGCTATTTTATTTTTAAGGTCAGCAAGACGGTCAAGGATTGTTAAATCAATGAAGGTCCTGCTGTGGTCTTCTGTATTTTGTTTGGGAGATGGAGTGGGAGAGTCAGAAATGATTATTGGACTGTTTGGGGTATTTGGAGGGGTAGTTTCTGGTGAGGATGGCAGTTGGGGTATGTTTACAGTTGTACCACATGGCAGCTGAATTGCCAAGGGTTGTGGTTAAGAGGATTGAGGGGAGAGAGGTTCAGGGGTTTGAGGTTCAGGTGATGGAGTTTCAGAGTATTGAAACTCAGGTTGTGGAGATGATGGTTGAGGTGAAAGTGGATGAAGTTCTGGTTATGGAGAGGGAGGTGGAATTTCTGGTTGTGGAGAGGGAGGTGGAATTTTTGGTTCCTCTGGTATTGGAGATAGTGTAGTTGCTGGTTGTGGTGAATGGGGAGTTTCTGGTTGAGTGTTTGGATTTTCTGAGAGGGGAGCGGAAGAACGTTGATCAATTTCAGAAAGAACTTTGTCAAGTTTTGATTCTGTTGATGTTGTGGGTTTTGGATTTTGGTATTTGGTGCAGGATCTCCTGAGAGTTAGTGACTCAGAAGGGTCAGCCTCTGGTTCGGTGTCATCAATGGTTGGTATGGGGATTGGGAGTTCATATGAAGCTGGGGTTGGGATTGATGTTGGAATAGCAGAAGAATTTAAAACATTAACAGCAGATAGATTACCTCTCTTCTTAGGGGTCTGCTGGGATGGTCCTTCTGAAGTATCCTTTCTCTTCTTCGTCTTCTTCACAGTAACTTCTGGATTTTGCTGGTGCAGATCTTTAATGTTCAGAGTGGGATCTGTGCCATCAGCCTTGCAAGCATCCAAGTATCTGAGAACAATGACTGGTTTAGAGTCAATCTCAGAGAATATTGGAAAGTCGTCCAGAGGGACTCTTCTGCTGGTGATGTCAGCAAGAGGAGTGACGCTGGGCTCCTTTCTGATATTCTCTATCAGTTTCATTTTCTTCAGATTCTTGGCATTCAGAGGCTTGCCAACAGTAGGTTCAATAGAGCTTAATTCCTGTGCTTCTGTAAGGTGTTCTATCAGCCTATTCTCAGTTAGAATATCTGATATTAACCTGCCAAAGGGTATCCAATCCCTTTTTGTCCTTTCTTCTTCTCTTGTCTCCTTGACGCTGGTCCTGAGGTGATTAAACAGAAGATGAGCCAAGTTAATCTTTACCTTCTGATTAATAAAATAGATCAGAAACTGCTGATCTATGTTTATATAATCAGGAGAGCTTGTGGGCTTCCTGTGATTGAAGCACCCCAGAATAATCTTCGCCCATATTCTGTGATGATCCTTCAAGTCTCTTATTTTGCTGCTGGGAACCCCATGGGTGAAAATCTCCCTTGCAATGATAGCAGCATCTGAGCATCTTTCTGCCATGTCGATACAGCAGATACCACCACCCGTGTATCCAATCAATCTTGCAATGTGATCCTCAGTGATCACAATCTTCTTTCCCATGATATAGGAGGTAACTTGATGTGTTGAAGACGACGCATGAATCCAGAATTCCTTGACCAATACTGGGAACGCTGGACCCACCAACCTATCAAAGTATCTCTCCCATCCTTGTGCCCTAACTTCTTCTGTCAAATCGAATCCATTTTCTTTCAGACTGGTGAAATCAACAATTAGTTCAGACAGAACTTCCAAGTTCTTCACTGGTGTAAGGAGCATTCTGAAGGGGATTTGGTATTGTTCAGATGAAGCCTCCTTCTGAGAACCTGCAGAAACAGTGCTAGAAGTTGCCATGTTCACACTGGGGTTTTCTGAGAAAAAGTTTTTGAGAAAAGGGTTTCTTTTGAAAAGGGATGAACACACAAGAAGAATGCAGAAAATATTTTGGATGATTGTAAGAGATGGTAAAAGTTTAATGAATGATGTTAATGTGCTTAAATAGATTTCAAAAAGTGTTTTTGAAAACGTAAACGGTTTTAAGAAAGAGAATTAATTCATGATTACAGTTTAACTCATGATTACACGCATTTAATGCTTGCTGATTTTGGGGGATTTGAGAAAGATATTTGGAACGGTTACCAGACATGTGTCTCAATGCATCCAATCAGCGTTTTTCCTTCTCAGAAGCGTGCACGCGTGTTCTGCTTCAGAGATTTGCTGATGATTGGATGACACTTGTTTGATTTAGTGAGCAACACGTCTATCCTTGAGCTGAAACGCTCAGATCTTTAAGAATAGAATCTGATACAATTTGCATGTCTATCTTTCTGAAAGGAGATTGATCAGAAGTTCACAGTAAAAAGAAAACACATTCTGAAGGTTAATATATAAAATTAAAACATTTTCACTCTGGGCAGAGCTTCATGCTGAGATGTTTCAGAATGAAGTTGAACCTATCTTCAGAAAGTGGTTTAGTGAAGATATCAGCCCATTGATGGTCTGTATCAATAAATTTTAAGTTCAAAATTCCTTTCTGAATATAGTCCCTAATGAAATGGTGTTTTATTTCTATATGCTTAGCCCTAGAATTCAAAATAGGATTTTTACTTAAGAAAATGGCAGAAGTATTGTCACAGAGTATAGGGATGTTACTCTAAAAAATCTGGAAGTCTTCAAGCTGACTTTTCATCCAGAGCATTTGTGTGCTGCATCCAGCTGCTGCTATGTACTCAGCTTCTGCTGTTGATAGCGCAATTATGGATTGCCTTTTGCTGGACCAAGAGATCAGATTTTCTCCCAGAAACTGGTAGCTTCCAGAAGTACTTTTACGCTCTACTCTGTCTCCAGCAAAGTCAGCATCGCAGTAGCCTACTAAGCTGTAATCACTAGATTTTCTATAAAATAACCCCAGATTAGTAGTACCTTTCAGATACTTGAAAATTCGCTTAACAGCTGTTAAGTGAGATTCTCTAGGATCTAATTGGAATCTTTCACAAATACATACGCTGAATAAGATATCAGGCCTTGAAGCCGTCAGATAAAGGAGAGAACCAATCATACCTCTGTAGACCTTCTGTTCTACCTTTTTGCTTACCTCTTCTCTTTCCAGAATGCACGTGGGATGCATTGGAATCTTTGATGACTTACATTCTGAGAGGTCAAATTTCTTCAGAAGTTCTCTGACATATTTGCTCTGATGAATGTAAGTTCCCTCTGGATTTTGATTGATCTGAATTCCCAGAAAGAATTTCAGTTCTCCCATGAGGCTCATCTCAAATTCTGCCTGCATACACTTAGCAAATTTTCTTCCAAGAGAAGGATTAGTAGATCCAAAAATAATATCATCAACATAAATTTGGCAAACTAAGATGTCATTCTTAACTGACTTACAGAATAAGGTAGTGTCCACCTTCCCTCTGGTGAATTCTTTTTCTAACAGAAAGTTACTTAGTCTTTCATACCAAGCTCTGGGAGCTTGTTTCAGACCATATAGTGACTTCTTTAGTTTGAAAACATATTCTGGATTTTTTGTACTTTCAAAACCAGGGGGTTGGTGCACATAAACCTCTTCTTCTATATAACCTTTTAAGAATGCACTCTTGACATCCATCTGATACAGAGTGATGCCTTTATTAATAGCAAACGAAATTAAAAGTCTGATAGATTCTAACCTGGCGACTGGAGCAAAGGTTTCTGTATAGTCTATTCCCTCTTGCTGACTATAACCTTGTGCTACCAGTCGTGCTTTGTTTCTGATAACTTCACCTTGTTCGTTTAACTTATTTTCGAACACCCATCTTGTTCCAATGACGTTGAATCCTTTTGGTCTGGGAACAAGATCCCATACGTCATTTCTGGTGAATTGATTCAGCTCTTCTTGCATTTTTAGAATCCAGTCGTTGTCCAGAAGTGCTTCATCAATAGAGGAGGGTTCAATCAGAGACACAAGTCCCATGAGGGATTCTTCAGAGTTTCTGAAGCTGGCTCTTATTCTGATTGGATCTTCTTTTCTTCCTAAGATAGTTTCTTCTGGGTGATCCAAGCTGCTTCTGGGTAGTCTTTTCTGAGGTTGATCAGCAGCTGTTGTTGGATTGCTAGCAGTGCTCCTTTCAGATGTTGAAGGAGTGTCTTTGTTGAGAGCTTCTGATGACTTGTCTTCAGAACCTGTAAATTCAACTTCCATACCTGCAAAAACTTCATTCTGCTTTGACTTTTCAGAGTCAAGCTTATCATCAAAACGAACACTGATTGATTCTTCCACAATATGTGTTTCTGTATTGTATACTCTGTACCCTCTTGAGCGTTCAGAGTATCCTAACATAATACACTTCTGTGCTTTAGAGTCAAACTTGTTCAAATAATTTTTTGTATTTAACATAAAACAAGTACATCCAAATGGATGAAAATATGAAATGTTGGGCTTTCTGTTCTTCCACAATTCATATGGAGTCTTTTCCAGAATAGGTCTTATTGAGATTCTATTCTGAATGTAGCACGCTGTGTTTATTGCCTCTGCCCGAAAGATCTTAGCAACGTTTGTCTCATTGATCATGGTTCTGGCCATTTCTTGCAATGTTTTGTTCTTTCATTCTACAACTCCATTTTGTTGGGGAGTTCTAGGACAAGAGAAATCATGCAGAATGCCTCTGTCATTAAAGAATGACTCAAAATCTTTGTTTTCAAACTCTCCACCATGATCACTTCTGACTTTAACGATTCTAAGATCCTTTTCATTCTGAACTTGGTTACAGAAGGTAACAAACACAGAGTGTGACTCGTCTTTGTTTCTTAAGAACTTTACCCATGTCCATCTGCTATAGTCATCTACGATTACTAACCTATACTTCTTGCCACTGACTGAAGCAGTTTTAACTGGTCCAAATAAGTCAATGTGCAGAAGTTCTAACGGCTTAGAGGTAGAAACAACATTTTTAGATTTGAAAGAAGGTTTTGTAAACTTGCCTTTCTGACATGCTTCACACAGAGCATCTGAATTGAACTTCAGATTAGGAAGTCCTCTGACCAGATTGAGTTTGTTAATCTGAGATATTCTTCTCATACTAACATGCCCCAATCTTCTGTGCCAGATCCATTGCTCGTTGTTAACAGACAGAAGACACTTTACATTCTGACTTTTCAGTTCAGAAAGTTTGATTTTATAAATGTTGTTTTTCCTCTTTCCATTAAATAGGATAGTCCCATCTTTCTGACTAACAACTTTACATGATTTTTGATTAAAGATTATATCATAACCGTTATCACTTAATTAACTTATGGATAACAGATTATGCATTAATCCATCTACTAGCAGAACATTATTTATAGAGGGAAGATTTCCATTACCTACAGTTCCAGAGCCAATGATCTTTCCCCTCTGATTGCCTCCAAAACCAACGTGGCCTCCAGGCTTAAGTTCCAGGCTTTGGAACATATGCCTTCTTCCCGTCATGTGTCGCGAGCAGCCAGAGTCCAGGTACCATGATTGGTGTTTCTGATTTGCTGCTAAAGATATCTGCAACATGTATTATTTTATCCTTAGGTACCCATATTTTCTTGGGTCCTGATTTGTTAGATTTACCAAAACTCTGGTTGAATTTTGGTTTCACAGAATACTTACTACTAGTATATTTAATATCATGTGTGTGACCATACACAAAATGTGAGTTCAGAGGAGTGTGTTTAATAGTTAAATCCATGGCATTCTTTGGTGTAGGAACCTTACCTTGGTATCCTATTCCCTTTCTGCCGTTTCTGCTAACTCCATAGATCATTGAAGTTATTTTGCTTCTATCTATGCTTTTAGCAAGGAACTTCTGAAAGCTGTGATCGTACTCCTTGATGATCTCATCAGCGCTGCTGAGAGTTTCAGAAATTGTTTCCTTCTGAGAGTTTTGTAAAACATTTTCTAACTTTGAAACTTTATTTTTCAGCTCAGAATTTTCCAATTTAAGACTCTCAGTCTTATCAGAGTCAGATTCAAGATTCCTTTTCAGGTTTCTGAATTTAACTCTAATCTGCTGGTACCTTTCCAGAATTTCGTTAAGGCTTTCAGCAAGTTCAGCCTTAGTAAAATTAATTGCAAAGTCAGGAAATACCTCTTTAGTGTCTGATTCTGAGTCTGATTCAGAAGCTTCACTATCTTCTGAAATGTTGGCCATGAGAGCTATGTTTACTCTCTCATCATCTGATTCTGAGTCAGCTTCAGACGAGTCAGAGTCATCCCATGTAGCCATGAGACTTTTCTTCTTTTCTCTTCCAAACTTCTTTTTGGGCTTTTCCCTCTGAAGCTTTGGACAGTCACTCTTGTAGTGTCCTTGCTCATTGCATTCATAGAAGATGATGTCCTTGGTGTTTGGCTTTCTGCTTCCTGAGGAGCCTTCAGATCTTCTGTATCCAGAGGAAGAATCTGACCTTCTGTATCTGGAAGAGGACTTATTCTGATCAGATCTTCTGGGATTCCTGAACTTCCTTTGCTTCTGCTTCCATAGTTGGTTCACTCTTCTGGAGAGGAGGGAAAGTTCGTCTTCTTCTGATGAGGATCCATCAGATGTTTCTTCAACTGCCTGCAAAACTTTAGACTCAGATTTTTTGTTAGATTTTAATGCTAAAGGCTTACCTTGCTTCTGAGGTTCATCAGCTTCCATCTCTATCTCGTGACTTCTGAGGGAGCTGATAAGTTCCTCCAGAGAAATTTTGTTGAGATCTTTAGCTAGCTTCAGAGCTGTAACCATTGGCCTCCACTGTTTTGGAAAGCTTCTGATGATCTTCTTAACATGATCAGCAGTAGAGTATCCTTTGTCCAGAACCTTGAGACCAGCCACCAGAATTTGGAATCTTGAGAACATTGTTTCAATGGATTCACTTTCTTCCATTTTGAATGCCTCATACTTCTGAATGAGCGCAAGGGCTTTAGTTTCTTTGACCTGAATGTTCCCTTCATGCGTCATTCTGAGTGAGTCAAACATGTTCTTTGTTGTGTCTCTGTTAGAGATCTTTTCATATTCAGCGTAAGAGATGGCGCTGAGAAGAATGGTTCTGGCCTTGTGGTGATTTTTGAAGTCACGCTTTTGTTGATCAGACATTGCTTTCTTGTAAATCTTCTGACCGCTTGCATTCATTGGGTGCATGTATCCATCTGTCACCATGTCCCACAGATCATCATGATGTGCCAGAAAGAAGCTTTCAATTCTGTCTTTCCAGTAATCAAAATTTTCTCCATCAAAGACTGGAGGTTTGCCGCTGAATCTGTCTTTGTCTTCATTGTTGTCATTGCTGATGTGTTGATATGTTCCTGCCATTGTGTTTTTCTGATGCTGGATCTTGTACTGACACGGTTAAGTGTTTTAGCTCAGAACTAGGCGCTCTGATGCCAATTGAAGAAGTGAAAAACACAAGAAGGGGGGTTGAATTGTAAAAACTTGAAATCAATTGCAGTCAACACGGTATTTTTATCCTGGTTCGTTTGATCTCAAATTACTCCAGTCCACCCGTCAAGGTGATTTCGCCTCTCTCCAACGAGGTCTTAATCCACTATATTCAACTGAATATTACAACTTCTTTAACAACTGCTAAAGCCTTCTTAAGTCAAACCACAAACCGGTTTCTCAAGGAAATACTTTCTTACAGATAAATGAAATCTAAGTGTGTTGAATGTTTTCTACAAAAACTTTATCACAACTGTGATACTACACACGTTAAGCTTATGAGAACTAGAGTGCTAAAATAATGAGTAAAGAATTTTAGAGCTTTAGCAAACTGAGAGTGAGGAAGATGATGAATAGCTTTAGGCGTGTAGAGAGTTGTAGAGCATTAGCCAATTCAATCTTCACTATCTTGTTTAAATAACATTGGAAAATGGTACGTTGGAGTCAGTTAATTCCGTTTCAATGCCAATAACATTCTTTCCAAATTGAGAATATCTTGTCTGGAATGATGCTGTTGATAATAAAGTATCTTGAATGCATAGTATTGTTTCCACTTAAGCGTGTTCTGGCTTTGGCTTATTCTGACACTGCTAGATGCTGATGAGTTGTTGTTTTCTTGATCAGAGTTCAGATTGTTACGCGCAGATCTGTTCATCAAGCTTCAGCGTAAGCACATGTTGATCTTCTGATTCTGGTATCTGATATAACATTCTCTGATGCTGATGTTGATATTTCATCTTCTGATGCTGATGATGATATTCTCTTGCTGATGTCCATCAGAGTTTCTGTAAAACATAATGTAATTTTTAGGTAGCATATATGTCTTACATGAATCATACAATTAATATATCTTTGCATTTTGTTATCATCAAAACTTAAAATTAGGGTAGTAGATTCAAACTTTGTTCTAACATAAGCGTCTGTGGGAGATTTGGGTATTTTGTTTTAGAAGTCTATTTTGTTATCTTTTGACACCCTTTTTTCTTTTTAATTGTAAGCCCAAGGGGCAGTTGTAATATTGAATTTATTAATACAATTATTGTGTTTGTTTCCTTTTTGGCAAGCAAATTTAAATCTCTTGAGGTTCTTGAAAACATTGCATCCACATAGCATGCATCATATCATAAGCAAGTTTTCTGATACAGGTTTCCTCATCTTTTTACTATTTATTTCAGTATAAGATGGCTCTATACAAAACCGTCAAAGATCTGCAAACTCAACACATACAGTTATAAGATACCCTCCTCAACCTAGCTAAAGGTCAGCAAGAAATGATGGAAGTCCTTGCCACCAAAAAGAAGACTAAGAAACGGGTTGTTATTCTCAACATGGGAAGAAGGTTCAAGGGGCCCGCCCGACTGGCTTAAATAGAAGAGGTTTCTTCTGAGAAATAAGACAATCAATAAGAGGAAGTTAGAAGCACCATAATTGGGGGTGGAAATAATCATATTACTGAGGACGAAGACTACTCCAATGAGCAGTACCCACCGGCGGAGGAAAAATACAAACAGCTGGAAGACTAACTTAAGGCTGTAGAGATCTAAACAGTGCCTGGTTTAGAATTTGAAGACTTAGGTCTGGTCCCTGGTGTGGTCATTCCCCATAAATTCAAGGTTTCTGTCTTCGCCAAGTATGACGGAATCTCCTGTCCAAAAATGCATCTGAGGTCTTATGTCCATAAGATTCAACCACACACCACCGATAGGAAGTTATGGGTTCATTTCTTCCAAGAGAGCTTATCTGGGACACATTTGGAATGATTCTATCAACTACAGGGGACTAATATCCACACATGGGAGGATCTGGCCGCTGCCTTCTACAGACAATACCAATACAATGATGATCTTGCACCAACTCGTGTGCAATTACAAAATATCACTATGGGCTCAAACGAAGGATTTAAGGAGTATGCTAAAATGGAGGGACCTGGCTAGAAGGGTGCAACCCCCTTTTAATGAAATAGAATTAATGGACATGTTCATGGGCACCTTGACTGGTCCATTCTTTAATTTGCTGATTGGGAGTTCTTCGTCGAGGTTTACTGAGTTTATTTTGACTGGTGAACATGTTGAAAGAGGAATCAAAAGTGGGAAGATCCCAATGGCCTCGACCTCTACTGTTGTAAAGAAACCATTTGTTGGTAAGAAAGAGACTAATTTTGTTTATGGACAAAGGAACCATATCAGAAATGATCGTCATCAATCAGTTAATGTAGTGTTGACTTTTAACCCAACCTCAGTTCAAGATCACAACGACAAGACAATCAATAAAGGCCAGATGCCCCAAGGAGGGAGTTCACTAGGATCAACATGCCATTGTCTCAAGCTTTACAACGTCTATTGAAGGCAGATTTAGTAACATTGCAGGATCCTCCTCAAAATCCCGATGCATCATCTCTAAAGTATAACCCAAATGCAAGGTGTGCATACTATTCCAATAGTCCTGAGCACGACACCAATGATTGTTGGGCCCTAAAAAGAAAAATCAATGATTTGATTGATAAAAAAGTGATTGAGTTTGACCCTCCACAGACCCCAAATTTGATTACAGCACCCATGCCCAGCCATGGTAAAGGTGTTAATGCCATTGACGATGTTTATTATGTCTCCTCCATCAGTCATTTGACTACTCCCTTGATGACCGTTAAGAAGAATCTGTTAAGATCCGGTTTATTTTTGGGATCCCTTGAAATTTTTTACCATTGTGCTTCTTAAACTAATGGTTGCATGTGGCTGAAGAAAGGTATTCAACGCCTGATTGATAGCCATGAAATTTTGTTCGAAAAACTCCGTCTGTGAAGAGTTTGCCTGAAAGTACTTTCCAGGATCTGAGACTTGAAGATGTTTCGATAATCACCACTTCAAATACTCATATTAGGATCACCTCTAAAGGCTCTATAAGGATTCATGCTGAGCCAAGAGTGGATCCCCTAATTATCACTACACCGAGGCCAGTCCCATATTCCTCTGACAAAGTTGTGCCTTGGAACTATGGGGAATAAGTTTATTATCATGGTGTCAAGCAAGATCCATGGATTACTAAAAATGAAGATCTTGAAATTACAAACATTTCCAGAACTAGTAAGGTCACTAGGACATGAAGGATCTTCTCTCTGGAGATCTCTTCTCCAACAACTACTACAACACTTATTCATATTCCTACTGATGGGTCAACTGCAGATACCTGAATTAAAGAGAAAGTGAATAATCCTGCCCGGACGGAGGCTCCCTTAAAAGATATTACAATCGAAGACCCTTCAAGATAAGAGATGGGACAAATACTGAAGATCATCTGAAACAGAGACTACAAAATAGGTGAGCAATTGGAGCAGACACCCTCAAAGATACCCATGATGTCCTTGTTATTATGCTCTGAAGCACATGCCCAAGCTCTATTGAAATTTCTGAAGAATGCCCATATTCCACAAGAAACCACTGTTGATCAATTTGAGAAATGTGTTGCAAGCCTAACTGTTGATAATGGCTTGGGGTTTTCTGATGCAGATTTAACTCCGACTGGGAAGAATCATAACAAAGCTTTGCACATCTCTATTGAATGCAAAGGCACCACTCTGGTGCATGTGTTAGTAGATACTGGGTCCTCCTTAAATGTTTTTCCCAAAGGTGCTTTGGATAGATTGGATTGTGATGGGCTGGTGCTGAAACCTAGCGATATTATGGTGAGAGCCTTCGATGGTTGGAAAAGAATTATCCATGGAGAGGTTGATCTACCGATAAATGTGGGATCTCAAGGCTTCAATTCAACTTTCTATGTAATGGATATCTGCCCGAACTATTCATGCTTGCTCGGATGCCCATGCATTCGTGGGGAAGGTGCGGTTACCTCTACATTACATCAAAAGCTGAAATACCTAGTAAAAGGGAAGGTTGTTACAGTCTATAGAGAGGAAGAATATATGGTCAATCATTTTAATTCTTTCAAATATGTTGAAATGGATGGCGAATTCATTGAAACCCCCGTCAAGAAATTGAAGTAATCCATCCAACGATTATTGTTTCTAAAGTTATGCCTGCTACTCCTAAGACTGCTAAGGACACACCAAGAATGGCCTCTCTGAAGGATGCTCGGGAAGTTGTAGAAGATAGAGGTTGCACTATCTGGGGACAACTTCCTGATATCCACTACAAATCCGACAAATTTGGGTTGGGTTTTACCTCAAAGGCCCGGAAAGAGGTTCGAAGTGCTCGTGTCGGTGGACCACCTCTCTGTATTAGCAACACTGAAGTCAATAAACTTGAAGATACTAATAGTGATGGTGACTTGGACGACTTGATATTCCCAACAGCTGACGGTGGACTTAACAACTAGAAAGCAAAAGACTTCATATCAATCTCCTTCAGCCATGAGTAATTGCTATATCCTGTTTTTTATTGCTTTAAGAAGTTTGTCTGTATAATTTCTATGACTTTAAGCCTTGTGCCTTTCCCGGGGCACAATGGTCCATTTGTTAAGGGTTGTCATTTCATATATCATATGCTCATTTAATGAAAACATTGGACGATTTTGCATTAAAATTTTGCGCTCCTTGTCTTTCTTTTACTTTATTCATTTTTCAAATAGCCATGTGACCTTACATTCACACACACACACACACACATTTGCAGATCCACATCCACTTCGATCTCATTGACAATAATTCTGCTATTTCTATCTATGACTTCGAGAATCCAATCTATCAAAATGAAGACGAAGGTGAAGAAGATTGTGAGATACCTGGAAAACTTGCCAAACTCCTGATACAAGAGGAAAAGGATATCCAAAAACACGAAGAACCGGTCAAAGTGATAAATTTGGGTACTGAGGCAGATAAGAAAGAAGTCAAGATTGGCGCCAACCTGGAAGACAATGTCAAGAGCAGATTGGTTCATATGTTGCACGAATATGTTGAGGTATTTGCTTGGTCATACGAAGACATGTCGGGGCTCGATACTGATATCATGGTTCATCGTCTGCCAATGAAAGAAGGCTATTCTCTGATCAAATAAAAGGTTCTTCGCATGCATCCTGACATGTCTGAGAAAATCAAGATTGAGGTAACAAAATAGTTCAATGCAGGTTTCTTGGCGGTGACATCATATCCCCAACAGGTTGCAAATGTTGTTCCAGTTACGAAAAAAGATGGTAAGGTATGTATGTGTGTAGACTACATGGATTTAAATAGGGCGGGCCCTAAATATGACTTCCCTCTACCATATATTGATGTCTTGGTTGGCAACACTGCTCAACATAAGGTATTCTCCTTCATGGATGGCTTCTCAGGGTACAACCAAATCAAAATGGCCCTTGAAGACATGGAGAAAACTACCTTTGTTACACAGTGGGGAACCTTCTATTATAAGGCCATGCCTTTTGGGATGAAGAACACAGGCGCAACTTATCAACGAGCTATGGTGGCTTTATTTCATGACTTGATTCATCATGAGATAGAAGTCTATGTTGATGACATGATAGCCCGATCACATACTAAGGAAGAACACCTTAATAATCTGCACAAATTGTTTTAAAGGCAAAAGAAATACAAGCTGAGGTTGAATCCTAACAATGCACCTTTGGGGTAAGGTCTTGAAAGCTCCTAGGCTTCATCGTTAGTGGTAAAGGTATTGAAGTCGATCCTACAAAGGTTAAAGCTATCCAAGAAATTCTAGCTCCCCATATAGAGAAGGAGTTCATAGGTTTCTTGGAACGACTCAACTACATTGCTCGATTCATCTCTCACCTGGCTGCTACTTGTGAGCCACTCTTCAAGCTGCTGAAGAAAGATTAAGTGGTAAGATGGAATGAAGACTAACAAATAGCTTTTGACAAGATCAAGGAGTACTTGTAAGAACCTCCAACTCAGATGCCACCAGTTAAAGGAAGACCTTTAATCATGTACTTAACCGTGTTAGTGAATTCAATAAGGTGTGTGCTGGGGCAACATGATGAGTCTGGTCGAAACGTGCATGCAATATACCACTGTTGTACCCCAAAATATGCCCTCCCATATTCTTCAAGAAAATTGCCAAGTCATGCTTCAAATCTCCCCAAGGGTTGCACAGTTCAAGGGCCTCCTAACAGTCAAAATTAGGGTTTTGGTTCTGACAAAGTAAATGAAGTTTCCAAGGGTCCAATCAAGTCCCACATGCCTATAAATATGGTCAAGCATCCTCATACCAAGTTTCAAGACTTTCAGCACAAAATTGCACAATCAAAAACCCTAATTGCACTACAGTCAACTGTAGGGGCAAAATGGTCATTTTACAGTCAAAAGTCCAAATTTTTGGTCAACATCTCATTTTGAAGCCACAAACATCATTTGATCAATACTTGATCATGATTCTCAAAGCTTGGCTCAAAAATCACAAAGATGCAAAAGTTTCCTTATTTGGACAGTTGAAAAAGTCAACTGTAAATTGACCAGGGCATAACTTTCACATGGATTATCAGAAAAATTCCATCCAAAGCTCATTTTGAAGATAAAGACATTTCCTACAACTCTTCTTCATACTTCAAGTCTAAGAAATGCTCTCACAAAAGGTTATCAATTTCAACATTATAGGTCATTTTCAAAAGTCAACAAAAAGGGACTTTAAGTAAAAGGCCATAACTTGAGATTGGTAAATAAAAATGACATGGGACCAAAGGAATTGGTTAGATGACTCAAAGACCTTTCCAAAATGTCCAAGAACATGAGCAAAGCTTAAAAATTGAGCAAGTTATGCCTTGTGGAAGTTGGGAAATTTTTGGATATTTTGAAAAGTCAACATTGATTCAAATGACCTAAAAATGCTAATGGGCCTCTTTTTCTTCCACAATTCATCATCCAAGGCATGGGCACGACCATTTGGCCCAAAGGGAAGTTTTTTATCATTTTTATTTATTTATTTGGATTTTTAATCATTAATAATTCATTTAATTAATTAAAATACATGAAAAATACTAAACCTAATTTTCCAAATCTTTTTGTGCAAGGAATAAGCTTATGATTTCGTGCCTAACTAAATATAGAAAGAATCAATGGAATTAGACATGATTTGTATCAAAGATGCTTGAAAGAGATTGGAAAATCATGGCTTAAAAATCAAATATTCTTTTCATCAATTCATGGATTTTTTGATCCAATTTCTAACCCTAATCTGATGCCATACATATATTGATCAAAACCTAATGCTAAAGGGACTGAAAGCTGCGCCATATAAAAAGAACAAAACTTGAATTTTTGCTTAAAAGTCCAATACTGAAAACCAATTTCTAAGGTGATTCAAGCCACAATACTTATTCCATTGGCTTGCTGAGAGTTCAAGGAACACATACAGATCAAAATCATCGCCCCTAACACAAGGGATAGGTAGCACGACCATGGCCGGTTCAAGCTTTTTTCAGTTTTCTTGAAACATCATTCATGCATTATTTGTGAATTCTAATATTGGATTTATGCTCATTATGCCATTCTGATGCTAACTGTGTAACTTAATTGTATTTTTATCACCCATACGCGATTTCACCATTGTTTGATATTAGGGTTTCCCAAGCTGTGAATTGGGGTTTTCCATTTAAGGAAAAATTAGCACTCGAGACCTGGACCATTGAAAC
Organism: Vicia faba; assembly: GCA_948472305.1. NCBI lineage: Eukaryota > Viridiplantae > Streptophyta > Magnoliopsida > Fabales > Fabaceae > Vicia > Vicia faba. Next base: position 1,163,897,908 of record OX451735.1, on the reverse strand, counting down.
GGGCAGGCTTGGACGATTTGGAAACGACCCTCGCGCTCAATTTATGAGCTGCCCTGGGCTATTCGTTATTTTTGCAAAAGTGACTTTCTGGAACGGTTCAAAACCGTTGCCAGTTCTTTTTGTGTTTCAGGAAAAAACAAGCCAAGGAAGAAGAAGGGTGCGTGGCCATCAGTAATTGGTTGGTTCAAAATTTCGCGCGGAAACCAATACTAACTTTTGTTTTATTTTATAATATTTCTTGTTTATGTAATATACAAAAAGATAAAGTGGAGCAGTTGGCAGGCGTACACGCTGGTAACCCCTGGGACCTGGGTTCGAATCCCAGGTCCCCCACCCCTTCAATATTGTTTTTCCATTAATAATTCTATGCAGTGTCAACGCTATGGACCATCATACGCTTCTCAATCAAGCCAGCCACGCGTACGCCAAGATCAATCAGAAGGCCACAGTTTAAGGAACATCATGGACGTGAGTCAAAAGCGCTACACGCTGGCATGGAAGTCAACGAGGCCAGGGACAATTGGGCCTAAAATGCTAAGATCCAACCTCCACTTTGGGGACAGAAACCCCCCTAGGTTTGCTATCTCTTATATTATTTTTTCATTCTTTTTTATTTCAATTATTATTCTTTTTAATTAATTCTTTTAATTTAAATATTTTCACAATAATATAAAAAACACAAAAAATCAGAAAAGACAAAAAAATAAGTTTTTTTTTATTTTTATTAAAATATCATTTTTGTAAATAAATAACTTTAATTGATTTTAGTTCTAATTTAGGTTTAAATCTTAACATTTTCTTAAATAATTTAAAATTGGTAGAATTAGTTTTAATTAATTTTTATCCTTTTTCTTTTCTTTTCACTAATAATTAACTATTTATTTTTATGAATCAAATCGCATTAATTAATTAGGGTTAATTTTAGGTTAAACTTTAATATATTTTCATAATGAAATAAAAATTGTAGAATTAGGTTTTAATTGCATTAAATTCTCATAAATACAAAAAACTAAAAAATAATTTCTTTTTCTTTTTAATTTTAATTAATTTAATAATTTAATTTAGTTTCATTAAAAAGGGTCCAACGCCCTCGTTTCCAGTTTAATTCAGCTCGCGTATTTATTTCTTTGTTCTTGTAAATATTCATGTACTTCTCCCAAAGCCGTGTAATTTCATACTTTCTCGCACTTTTACTTTACTTTCTTTATTTTTCTGTGAAAGCGGGTTCTGGAAATTTTGGCGATGTGGACCCGCGCCTTTTGTAATAGCTTTAGAACTTTTATCTTTCTCGCAAATTTTTAACTGTTAACAAATGCATGCAAGAATGAATGGCCTTAAATAAAAATAAACGTGTAGATCACCAATAACATGAACAAGACAAAAATAAATGAATCTGACACACAAATCACACACCACCCCTAGGGTACGCCTCACTGTTGCCTTGCCTCGAAAGGTGATCGTCGAGTAGAGGATGTCTTAGTAAGTCCTCATGATCCGGGAACCTGGTATGAGGGTAGCTTCTAAGGTATCTTCCCATTGCTCCGGTGATCACCATGTCCCGAACCTCGAATTGACCCGAACACCTCCAACAGTGGTGCTACCTACCTCTCAATGGTGGGATGGCACTACTTTAAAGGACATTTACACAGACGAATTCCTTAGGGTAGGTAGACGACTCTAGATACTTGCTCTAAATTTCAAAACAAATCAAAAATACTTTTCACACCGACACCTTTTCAAAAAGCTTTCGAAAGCAATTTTTCAAACACTCTTGAGGACCGATACAAGAGTCGAACTGAGATTTTCAAAGAAACTTTTTAAAAACCCACATTGAAAAGCAAACAAACCATTTTTGAAAACACAAGTGAGCAAGTATCTAAGAGTCCATGGATAACCATGGATAGAAAGGGTGCTAACACCTTCCGTTTCTATAACCTACCTCCCGAACCGAGAGCAATCTCTTTAAGGAATTTTTCTGTGCTTTTGTCCTTTCCATTTGGAGAAAATAAAAGACGGTGGCGACTCTTGCTTCCGCGACATTTCGCGAACCAGCGTTAAACAGTCAGTTCCAGATCCACCGATCACAGAACTGGCGACTCTGCTGGGGAATTTTTAAAGTGAGGTGTACCTTAGGACTAAGATCACTGTGTTTTCAATTGTATTGCTTAGCTTGCTTTAAATTGTTGGTATTGTCTCGGGAGTTCTATAGATCCTAACCCGGATCTGGGGGATACCTTCTTAGAAAGTAGCAACAAGGCTGTGAGGGAGCTGTGCGGGGTATACCGACATGGTTGAAACAGTCTGCTACGTTGATGTGGCACTTTGGTGTGTACCGGTAACCCTTGAGTTCAGTCAAGGAGAGTACGGGGCCTCCACGTGGTGTCGTGAAGCATCAACAGACCTTAGGAACCTTAATTGAACTATCTTGGCCTCTTTAGGGTAGTGAGATAACTGACTTTGGTGCAGTCCGAGGTTGGTTGATACTCGATACTACACTCAATTGAGGATTGCTTTCCTGGAATATTTTGGTCGCCAGTTCAGTGGCTAAATCGAAATGATGAACAATGAAAGCAATCCCGTGATATTGGGATCCTTAGAACCCGGTTACTTCTAATAGGACAGGTTGAACCCACCAACTTCAAGAGGGTACTACCCAGACCCCATGCTGGCCTTAAACTCTAAGGGCTTCTGTTGTGTGACTTGCGTGCCTTCGTACTTGACTACTTGCATGCTTGTTATCTGACACATGAACTACTTGCAGGTTTCATTCATAGTCCTTAACCAGGACTCATAACAAAGTGTACTAAGTCTCTTGCAGGTTTTGTTTATAGTCCTTAATTGGGACTCATAGCAGGGTTTGCTAAGTTTTTTGCAGGTTTTGTCCATAGTCCTTAATTAGGACTCATGGCAGGTTACTGAGTTTGCTTGCAGGTTTTGTTTATAGTCCTTAATAAGGGCTCATAACAGGGTTTATCCATACTACCCCATGCATCATGACATCATACCATTGCATACATCCTAACCCATTTCAAGGATCTCAAAGGCTTGTGATGCAGGTCATGATAAATCAAACATCTAGCAAGGGGCAAAGAGGATTTATTTTCCTTTAGCCAAAGTTGTCAGGGGCTATGACCCACTTGATATGGTGAGCTCTGACTCTTGAAGAAGGTTCCCCTAACCAAGGTTGTTTGGGAACCAAAACCAGACATGATGACTAAAGTCAGGGGCTATGACCCACTGGATATGGTGAGCCTTTGACCCTTGAATAAGAATCCTCAACAACATGGGTTTTCCTTCAATCAAGCTATAAATTCCAATGCTAACAATTTTCTTGTTTACCCTGCGAGGTCCTTGAAAACATTGCATGCACACATACATATCATTGCATTACAGGTACCCTTGTTGCAGGTCACTTACCTTTCTCGCTGTTTATTTCAGCAATGGCTTCCCAACAAGATAACCAGGACCTTCTTACTCAAGAAACTCGGTTCGGGGAAATCCTCCTGAATCTATCCAAGGGGAAGGAGGAGCTAAGGACACTTCTCATGGGGACTTTTGTCAAGAACAGTGCTGAGGATGAAAGGCTGAAACACCTGCAAGCTGAAGTGGATGCATTGAAAGCCCAGATGCTGGGGCAGGGGACTGCCATTCAAGGGTTAGCTCAAAGACAAGAAGATCTCGGGGTTCTCATCAACCAACTGCTTCAGGGTAACCAACTGGGGCAAACGTCTAAGGGTAAAAAGCCATTCATCATTCAATCATCCTTGAGACATGGAGATAAGGGGAGAGCTCCTCAAATGGCTTCAGCGCCACAAATTCAGCATCAACCTCACCAGCTTCAGCCAGACAAGCCCAGGAGGCAATTCACCCAACTCAACATATCGTTGTTCCAAGCTTTACAACGCCTGTTAAGATTGAACCTGATCACATTAAGGGCTCATCCCCGGAACCAGAACACAACATCTCCTGTCTATGATCCCAATAAAAGGTGTGCCTACCACTCTGCCTGTCCAGGACATGATACAAACGAATGTTGGGCTTTGAAAAATAAGATCCAGGATCTGATTGATGAAGGGGCATTGGAGTTCACCCAAGGTGGTCAGGCAGAATTTTTCTACCATCTCTCCAAGGCTCACCATTTGAAGTGACAAGCCCTGAGATGAAAAGACTTTTGTTCATTTGAATGTTCAAGTTGTGTCGCTCTTTTTGTTCAAACATTTACTCATACTAAACGTTGTTAATGCATCGCATATGTCTGTTTTGAAACAATATATTCGTATTCACTAAATGCAAATTATTTTCATATTTTTTCTGATGATCAACTCTTAATTAATAATGCTAAACCTCTTGAGGGAGGATGACGAAAACGATACCATGATCTTTACAGTATGCTTTTGAACAGACCCCGCTGATGAAGTACATGCATTGTTTCAATCCCTAAATACTGGAGTTATAAGGATGATAATCCCTCGTCAACCCCTCTGAGCCAAATAAGTAGGAGTTTTTCTTTTCGAAAATTGAAACCCTTAATCATAACCTGGGGCAGGGTAGTTTTCTCAGTTGATCCAAGTGCATAACGAACGGAACCAAAAAGGTCCTTACAAAACAAAGAAAGACAGTGATGGTTCCGAATAATCAATAAAGAAAGGCAGTCATTATCTCAAAAATAAAGAACCCATTAAGTCAAAACCCATGAAGGAGACTTACAAAACTGGGGCATCCCGCTGACTGTAATTCCAAAAAAGGGAACAGTTCAGGCAAAAAAAGAAAGGGATAACAAAAATCAGACAAGAAAGAGGTCTTACAAACCCTCAACAAAAAGGGAATGACTGCCTATTCAGAATAAATCATCAATATCTGAACCATCACCGGAACATCGGAGCAAAGACTCAAATAAGGTCTAACGTACGATCAACTGAGTTTAGGTTTGGAGAACATCACGAAGAGCGGGTGGGTACAAATAATTTGAGCCTTTATCCTTTGTTTCTTAAACCGTGAACCAGGCCACGCTACAACCCTTAAAAGTCCTAGCTGAAGCATGGGTTAGTTCGAAGCATACTGTTACCAAAGGTATCCCGACTCCTTAAGGCCTACGGTAAATATGGAGTTGACACCACATTTTACAAACATTCACTTGTTTTATGAAAAAAGAATGCATTTTCAAAAAAATCTTCAAGACAGACATAAGCTTTGCATTTTCAACATAACTTTGTTTGCATATGACTTTTTGTTTGAACAGCATAGAAATTCGCACGACAAAGGCCTAATGAACAGAAGCACTTCCAATCAAGGGGCATGATATAATCATGGTCTATTATCTGGGGCAGTCCAATCAAGATTCAGAGAATCTCTCAAAGGCCAAATAGCCTGGGGCAAATCTCCGCCTGAGTCACTTGGGGCATTCCAACAACAAATATCGCCTGATCAAACACCTTCTGGTGACATGACAAAACGCTTCTAACAGGGGCAACTCCCTACATTCTGAAAGCACGGACATAGTCGAAAAAAAATACTACGCAAAATCAAAGACCCGCTAGGTTGACGTACCTAGGCAAAAATAAAGGCTTCCCGGCGAACCAAAAGGGTTCGGGAAAAATGAAGGGATGAAATAAAAAAATCTGTACACCCGGCAAGTCGAAAACCTGAAAAGGCGGCTTGGGCAAAAATGGGTATCCCGTTGGACTGAAAACCCGAAAGGGCGGTCCAGGCAAAAGTTAGGGATTATAGCGTACGACTATGTCATGTCATCTTGTCACCTGCCAACCAGAAGAAAGTTGGTCCATCAACAACTATCAGCACCTCACAGGTCTTCCTCTCCCACCACTGAAACAGGGGCAATAAAGAGTGGTCTAAGCAATCTAATTGTTCTGTCCTCCAAGGTACCAAGGTAGGTTCAGCTAAAGAACATAACCAGCACATCTTAATTCCCCAGAGAGTGAGCCAGCAAGTCAAGTGCACTCTCCCCAAGCTATATTATCAAACCTTAAGGAAGTTGGGTATCCTCCAGCAGATCTCAACATTCCCCAGCAGCATATATCCATGTATTCTTAACAAGCATCCCCGGCAGTCTTGGTCTAAAGATTGTTCCCCGGCGGTTTACCAGCATTCAGTGGAGTCGTCTTCCCGATACAGTTCAAAACTTCCCCAGGAGAGTCCAATCCAGGTTCCCCAGGAAAGTTGGAATCCATCTCCCCAAGCAGTAAGCTTATCCCCAGTAGATTCTGGAAGCTTATCCTCGCAGAACACGAACACGTCTCCCGGCTTTACTCAAAGAGTTATTTCCTTACCAGGATATAACTGGGTTATCCTCAGCCAAAAGCCACGGGAAGATCGTTCTCGGCAAAGTCTTCTTATCCCCAGCGAAGTCTATTAACACTTCCAACACAACAATGGTATCCCCAGCAAGTTATTATCAACAACTCAGCAAAGTATCTCTCTCCCCACAGAGTATTGCTTCCCAGCAAGATCGTTAGAGTACTTTCCTCCCTGCAGAGTTATTCCATTCGCCAAGTTTATTCCCCAACGGAGTCATCTTCTCCTACCGGTATTCTTGCAATTATCATCCCCAGCGGAAGCAAAATCTATTCTCCAACATCAGCCCAGGAGTGACTTCCCGGCACCCGTCAAGGATTTACCTTCCTAGACGAAAAATACATTCATAAACATCGCACTTCCATACATCATCATAGCATGCATAGACGCATCATATCTTACAAATCTCATTTATTTTGAGAACATCATTGCTTGGTCCATATCATGCATTGCATATGACTGACCTTTACCTTTCAAGAAAGATTCAGTTAAATTCTCAATCATATTTCAATACCTAGACCGGGTCAGTTAATCGACCCTAAGATTCTCTGTTTCTTATCCAGTCCAAGGCCTTCTCTAGTCCAGTTAAATCGACCCCAAACAGATTTTTCTGATGAAGACTCAGTAGAAGTTATCCAAGGTTTTCTCAATGATTGCTATTGAGATTGTAATCGCCTATGGTTCTCTCCCCAATACTGCGGAGATGATAATTCCACCCAAGGTTTTCTCAATGATTGCCATTGAGATTGTAATCGCCTATGGTTCTCTCCCCAATACTGCGGAGATGATAATTCCACCCAAGGTTTTCTCAATGATTGCCATTGAGATTGTAATCGCCTATGGTTCTCTCCCCAATACTGCGGAGATGATAATTCCACCCAAGGTTTTCTCAATGATTGCCATTGAGATTGTAATCGCCTATGGTTCTCTCCCCAATACTGCGGAGATGATAATTCCACCCAAGGTTTTCTCAATGATTGCCATTGAGATTGTAATCGCCTATGGTTCTCTCCCCAATACTGCGGAGATGATAATTCCACCCAAGGTTTTCTCAATGATTGCTATTGAGATTGTAATCGCCTATGGTTCTCTCCCCAATACTGCAGAGGTGATAATTCCACCCAAGGTTTTCTCAATGATTGCTATTGAGATTGTAATCGCCTATGGTTCTCTCCCCAATACTGCAGAGATGATAATTCCACCCAAGGTTTTCTCAATGATTGCTATTGAGATTGTAATCGCCTATGGTTCTCTCCTCGATACTGCGGAGATGATAATTCCACCCAAGGTTTTCTCAATGATTGCTATTGAGATTGTAATCGCCTATGGTTCTCTCCCCGATACTGCAGAGATGGTAATGCCCACCAAGATTCTCTCAACGATTGCTGTTGAAGTTGAAGTTATCAAAGGTTCTCTCAATGTTTGCTGTTGAGGTTGTAGTCGCCTATGGTTCTCTCCCCGATCCTGCGGAGGTGGTAATCCCAAGATTTTCTCAACGATTTCTGTTGAGGTTAAAGTCATCCAAGGTTCTCTCACCGTTCCTGTTGAGGTAGTAACCATCCCTGGTTCATTCATCACCGTTTGAAGCTCCAGATTCAGCTCCTGCAATCAGTCAGGACACATCTACACAAAGAATGTGAAGACCAGCTCCCGTAACAGGTCAGGTAATCATTTTTCTTTTTGCAGGTATGCAAGTTCTCGCTAAGGAATCTCTTATGCGATCAACATCCAGATGGCATCTATAAGCCCATCCACCTATCCATCATCTCTTAGCATGGCATCTATAAGCCCATCATCCTATCCATCATCTCCAAATGGCATCTATAAGCCCATTCCCCACATCACACTGCTACTATGTCAGCGCAAATTTCTGGGCACTCTAGTGTTCAATCATCTTCCACCCTCGGATTACGAAAGGCACGTCAGCCAATCTGCATCCTCAGGTCTAAGAAGATTGAACAGGGGCAACTGTTGTACCCCAAAATTTTCCCTCCCATATTCTTCAAGAAAATTGCCAAGTCATGCTTCAAATCTCCCCAAGGGTTGCACAGTTCAAGGGCCTCCTAACAATCAAAATTAGGGTTTTGGTTCTGACAAAGTAAATGAAGTTTCCAAGGGTCCAATCAAGTCCCACATGCCTATAAATATGGTCAAGCATCCTCATACCAAGTTTCAAGACTTTCAGCACAAAATTGCACAGTCAAAAACCCTAATTGCACTACAGTCAACTGTAGGGGCAAAATGGTCATTTTACAGTCAAAAGTCCAAATTTTTGGTCAACATCTCATTTTGAAGCCACAAACATCATTTGATCAATACTTGATCATGATTCTCAAAGCTTGGCTCAAAAATCACAAAGATGCAAAAGTTTCCTTATTTGGACAGTTGAAAAAGTCAACTGTAAATTGACCAGGGCATAACTTTCACATGGATTATCATAAAAATTCCATCCAAAGCTCATTTTGAAGATAAAGACATTTCCTACAACTCTTCTTCATACTTCAAGTCTAAGAAATGCTCTCACAAAAGGTTATCAATTTCAACATTATAGGTCATTTTCAAAAGTCAACAAAAAGGGACTTTAAGTAAAAGGCCATAACTTGAGATTGGTAAATAAAAATGACATGGGACAAAAGGCATTGGTTATAGGACTCAAAGACCTTTCCAAAATGTCCAAGAACATGAGCAAAGCTTAAAAATTGAGCAAGTTATGCCTTGTGGAAGTGCGGAAATTCTTGGATATTTTGAAAAGTCAACATTGATTCAAATGACCTAAAAATGCTAATGGGCCTCTTTTTCTTCCACAATTCATCATCCAAGGCATGGGCACGACCATTTGGCCCAAAGGGAAGTTTTTTATCATTTTTATTTATTTATTTGGATTTTTAATCATTAATAATTCATTTAATTAATTAAAATACATGAAAAATACTAAACCTAATTTTCCAAATCTTTTTGTGCAAGGAATAAGCTTATGATTTCGTGCCTAACTAAATATAGAAAGAATCAATGGAATTAGACATGATTTGTATCAAAGATGCTTGAAAAAGATTGGAAAATCATGGCTTAAAAATCAAATATTCTTTTCATCAATTCATGGATTTTTTGATCCAATTTCTAACCCTAATCTGATGCCATACATATATTGATCAAAACCTAATGCTAAAGGGACTGAAAGCTGCGCCATATCAAAAGAACAAAACTTGAATTTTTGCTTAATAGTCCAATACTGAAAACCAATTTCTAAGGTGATTCAAGCCACAATACTCATTCCATTGGCTTGCTGAGAGTTCAAGGAACACATACAGATCAAAATCATCGCCCCTAACACAAGGGATAGGTAGCACGACCATGGTCGGTTCAAGCTTTTTTCAGTTTTCTTGAAACATCATTCATGCATTATTTGTGAATTCTAATATTGGATTTATGCTCATTATGTCATTCTGATGCTAACTGTGTAACTTAATTGTATTTTTATCACCCATACGCGATTTCACCATTGTTGGATATTAGGGTTTCCCAAGCTGTGAATTGGGGTTTTCCATTTAAGGAAAAATTAGCACTCGAGACCTGGACCATTGAAACGAGCAGGCTTGGACGATTTGGAAACGACCCTCGCGCTCAATTTATGAGCTGCCCTGGGCTATTCGTTATTTTTGCAAAAGTGACATTCTGGAACGGTTCAAAACCGTTGCCAGTTCTTTTTGTGTTTCAGGAAAAAACAAGCCAGGGAAGAAGAAGGGTGCGTGGCCATCAGTAATTGGTTGGTTCAAAATTTCGCGTGGAAACCAATACTAACTTTTGTTTTATTTTATAATATTTCTTGTTTATGTAATATACAAAAAGATAAAGTGGAGTAGTTAGCAGGCGTACACGCTGGTAACCCCTGGGACCTGGGTTCGAATCCCAGGTCCCCCACCCCTTCAATATTGTTTTTCCATTAATAATTCTATGCAGTGTCAATGCTATGGACCACCATACGCTTCTCAATCAAGCCAGCCACGCGTACGCCAAGATCAATCAGAAGGCCACAGTTTAAGGAACATCATGGACGTGAGTCAAAAGCGCTACATGCTGGTATGGAAGTCAACGAGGCCAGGGACAATTGGGCCTAAAATGCTAAGATCCAACCTCCACTTTGGGGACAGAAACCCCCCTAGGTTTGCTATCTCTTATATTATTTTTTCATTCTTTTTTATTTCAATTATTATTCTTTTTAATTAATTCTTTTAATTTAAATATTTTCACAATAATATAAAAAACACAAAAAATTAGAAAAGACAAAAAAATAAGTTTTTTTTATTTATTAAAATATCATTTTTGTAAATAAATAACTTTAATTGATTTTAGTTCTAATTTAGGTTTAAATCTTAACATTTTCTTAAATAATTTAAAATTGGTAGAATTAGTTTTAATTAATTTTTATCCTTTTTCTTTTCTTTTCACTAATAATTAACTATTTATTTTTATGAATCAAATCGCATTAATTAATTAGGGTTAATTTTAGGTTAAACTTTAATATATTTTCATAATGAAATAAAAATTGTAGAATTAGGTTTTAATTGCATTAAATTCTCATAAATACAAAAAACTAAAAAATAATTTCTTTTTCTTTTTAATTTTAATTAATTTAATAATTTAATTTAGTTTCATTAAAAAGGGTCCAACGCCCTCGTTTCCAGTTTAATTCAGCTCGCGTATTTATTTCTTTGTTCTTGTAAATATTCATGTACTTCTCCCAAAGCCGTGTAATTTCATACTTTCTCGCACTTTTACTTTACTTTCTTTATTTTTCTGTCAAAGCGGGTTCTGGAAATTTTGGCGATGTGGACCCGCGCCTTTTGTAATAGCTTTAGAACTTTTATCTTTCTCGCAAATTTTTAACTGTTAACAAATGCATGCAAGAATGAATGGCCTTAAATAAAAACAAACGTGTAGATCACCAATAACATGAACAAGACAAAAATAAATGAATCTGACACACAAATCACACACCACCCCTAGGGTACGCCTCACTGTTGCATTGCCTCGAAAGGTGATCGTCGAGTAGAGGATGTCTTAGTAAGTCCTCATGATCCGGGAACCTGGCATGAGGGTAGCTTCTAAGGTATCTTCCCATTGCTCCGGTGATCACCATGTCCCGAACCTCGAATTGACCCGAACACCTCCAACGGTGGTGCTACCTACCTCTCAATGGTGGGATGGCACTACTTTAAAGGACATTTACACAGACGAATTCCTTAGGGTAGGTAGACGACTCTAGATACTTGCTCTAAATTTCAAAACAAATCAAAAATACTTTTCACACCGACACCTTTTCAAAAAGCTTTCGAAAGCAATTTTTCAAACACTCTTGAGGACCGATACAAGAGTCGAACTGAGATTTTCAAAGAAACTTTTTAAAAACCCACATTGAAAAGCAAACAAACCATTTTTGAAAACACAAGTGAGCAAGTATCTAAGAGCCCATGGATAACCATGGATAGAAAGGGTGCTAACACCTTCCCTTTCTATAACCTACCTCCCGAACCGAGAGCAATCTCTTTAAGGAATTTTTCTGTGCTTTTGTCCTTTCCATTTGGAGAAAATAAAAGACGGTGGCGACTCTTGCTTCCGCGACATTTCGCGAACCAGCGTTAAACAGTCAGTTCCAGATCCACCGATCACAACCACCTTAGAAAAAAGTTTACCGAATATGAAACAAGATATCCACTGCTCAAGAAAACTTGTTACGCTTTGGCATGGGCTGCTCGCCGACTAAGACAATATATGTTGACTCATACTACTCTATTGATCTCTAAGATGGATCCTATCAAGTACATCTTTGAGAAGCCAACACTCTCTGAAAGGATAGCCCGATATAAAATGATCTTAACTAAATACGACATTCAGTACACTACACAGAAAGCAATCAAAGATAGTGTACTGGAAGATCAATTGGCATATCAAGTTGTGGATGAATACCAATCTATAAACTTTGAATTCCTGAACAAGAATATCATGTTGATTACGGATTGTGAAAAGTCTAGACTATATGAAGAACCTGAGCAAGGATCCCGATGGACTATGGGTTTTGATGGAGCTTCCAACGCACAGGGTAATGGAATTGGTGTTGTGATCATTTCCCCCGAAGGTTTCCATACGCCTTTCACTCCTAGACTTTGTTTTAACTGTACGAAGCATGTATTTTGGGTCTTAAAGCTGCTATTGACCTAAGAATCAAATTCTTAAGCGTATTTGGAGACTCAACTTTAGTAATCAGTCAAGTTAAAGGAGAGTCGAATACAAAACATCTAAATCTTATCCCTTACAAAGAACTTGTACTAACCTTGATCCCATACTTTGAAGAGATCACCTTTGAACATATCCTAAGGGAAGAAAATCAACTGGAGGATGCTTTAGCTACCATGTCATCCATGTTCAAGGTCAAATGGGACAACAAAGCTCCCCGAATTACGGTCGAAAGATTCGACGAACTGGCGCACTGCTATGAGATTGACACTGATGGGTTAAAGAAGAAACCCTGGTTTCATGAGGTAAAAAGGTATCTCGAAGCTCAGGAATATCCTGAAGGAGCATCAATTAACAACAAGAAATTCTTGCGGAGGTTCTCAACCAAGTTCTTCCTAAGCAATAAGATCTTGTACAAGTGCAACCATGATTCAATTCTGCTTCGTTGTATGGACAAGAAGGAAGCAGAGAAGATCATGGAGGATATGCACGAAGGTATCTTTGGAACTCACTCCAGTGGACACACTATGGTCAAGAAGATTTTGAGAGCTGGCTACTTTTGGTCGACTATGGAAACTGATTGTCATAACCACTCGAAGACTTACCATAAGTGCCAAATTTATGTTGGTAAGGTTCACGTGCCTCCAATACCTTTGAATTTTATGACTTCCCCTTGGCCATTTTCAATATGGGGCATTGACATGACCGGAGAAATCAAGCCTACTTCCTCTAATGGATATTGTGATACGGTGGCAGAACCAACTGTTATACTGATTTTGCGTTTTTTGTTTGCAAATGTCGCGGTAAGCAAGAGTCTCCACCTAATTTTCTTTTATCCAATAAAGGAAAGGGTGAAAATAACAGAAAAAGACCTTTTTTTGAGATTTTCTGAGTAAGGGGGGTAGATTATGGAAAGGGAAGGTGTTAGCACCCTTTCCATCCGTAGTTTTCTACGGGCTATTAGGTACTTGCTCTTTTTTTTGGAAAATTTCTTTCGTGTTTATGTGAACAGTTTTTGTTTGAAATTGCCTTAGTGCGGCGATTCGCTTTATGATAACCCTTGTATCAGTCCTCAAGAGTGTGATAAAGCTTTTTGAAAACTTTGTTTGAAAAATGTTTGAAAGTGTGGTGTGTAAACAGAATTGTTTGAGCAAGTACCTAACAATTATCTACCTACTCGAAAAAAGTTTGTTCTTTTCCTCCTATCTTTTAGACAGTGCTATCATACTATTAGTGAGTAGGTAGATCTACACGTTGGATGTTGAGGGACTATCGAAAGGGACGTACGGTCACTAAAGGCAATTGGGCAAAAACTCTTAGTAACTGTCCTAAAGCCCTAAGATCACTTTTCTAACCGAGGAAACAGTCGAGAGGGTCATCGAGGGACTAATGATCTCTTAGACTCAAGGACAGCCACTAAGGATTCTCACGTTTCGAGAATTGTAACCGTATTTGAAGGCAACCAAAGTGGGAGATGGCCTAGGGGTGAGCATGTGCAAGTGTGCTTGATTCTGTTCATTTATCTTGCGTGATTAGGGTTATCTATGTTCAATTAATCAATATCTTTCATTCAACCCTATTAACCATTCATCTAAGCAGTTTATTGTGCGGGAAAATAAATTGCGGAAAAAAATAAAGTTCCTAACTATTACAGGGCTTTAGGGCAATTACATAATTAATGACTGAAAAGTAAAGTAAGGAAATTATAAACCCTAATTAAACTATTACAAATTGGGCGCAGTTACATCAATAATAAAATTAACCGAACGATAAAATAATAACTAGCAAGAATTAAAACTGGAGAGAAAGTTCAAAACCCTAAAAAATCTAATTGGCTCAATGAAAATATTTTTGGGATTTTTTATGAAAGAAAGATTTGAAATTTAACCTAATCTTCTAATTAATTTTAATTAATGAAAACAAGTTAATATTTAATTAAATCTATTTGCAAGAATTAAAAAAAAAATTTAAAACTTAAATCTATTTTTTTTTTATTTTTGATGATTTATTTGAAAATAAAATTAATTAAAACATATTTTTTATGTTTTTTATATGAAAGGAAATTAAATTAAGCATGTGAATGAATCCTAATTTTCAAGTTAATTAAATAATTAAATTTATTTACAAAAATGTTAATTAATTAAAAAATTGTGTTTATGAAGAAAATTAACTTGTTTGGTGAAATTTGATTGGTTTGAAAAAGGTTAATTTAAATTAGTTTTAAAAATAAATATTTTCCTTTTTTATAAAATAATAAATAACCAAAATTATGGAAAAGAAAAAGAAAATAACCAGGGGGGGTCGCTGGGACTTGAACCCAGGACCCCTGCTTCATTGACCTGCAGCTTGACCACTCAGCCATGTTATTGTTCATGTTAGAGAAAAAGAAAACAAATAATATATATGTACATTAAATTTGAATTTCAAAAAAAGCACGCAGGTGAAAGCTCATCATCGTTTTCGCTTGAAATACACAGACCCTTTAGTGACGGTCGTTGTCGTCACTAAAGGCTTTAGTGACGCTTCTCACCGTAGCTATAACACCTGCAAACATCAAACTTGTGAAATAACAACCAAAAATCTTCCCCATTCCCATGGTTCAAATCTCCTTGTTCTTCTGATCACGTTGGTGGCCCTAATTTGGCCTGATTTTGCCTGGAATTAGAAAACCCCAAATTGAAGGTTTCGAACCCTAACAATGGTGAAACACCATACCGGTACCTAAACTTCAATTGGACAATCCAGAAACCTTCTATGCATCCATACAAACACAAATATACAATTGTAATTGATTAATAATGCAAGAATGTAAGAATATGAATATGGAAAAAAGTGGGGCAAACCGTGACTTGTAGGAGTCGTATTCTGATGCTTCAGGGCTTGAGGGTGATCGTGACACCTTCAGTAATGTTCAGGGATTGTTGTTGAGTCCTCAAATGCCTTTGAATTCACCTCAAAATCCAAAACCTATTCACACTTTTCTCTTGAAAATTTGGAATTTGAACACGAGTTTTGTGCGGCCAACCTCTTCTTTTCTGATCAGTTTTTGTCATCAATATATAATGGAACGAATTAGGTTAACAAAAACAGATGCAATCTTGAAGAATTATGGAGAAAATATTTAACTTTCCATGGATATTTTTAGTTTCTAAAATAGGCCAAATCATGCTCTTTTTGTTCCAATCATCCCTTGCATGGAATATTTGATTTGCTAGCTAATTCTAAGCTCAACATGTGGTCATAAAAACAAATCTTGGATTTTATTTCATTATTTCACTATTTTATTTGGTTTATTTTGATTTTAATGAATAAAAAATAAATATAATAATAAAAATAATGAGATAATGTATGAGTGAGCTTAGGGTTCGTGGGCCATGTTAGGAATAAATTTCAAGCATGGAAACATGGGCCCCTTTGGAAAAAATTCAAGTTTGTTCATTATTTGCTTCATGCACATTTCCAAAATGAGCCTTGGTTGGAAAATTTATGATAAAGTATGAGAAAGTTATGTTTGGTCAAAGTTTGGTTGACTTTTCCTATAGAAACCCTAATTTTCCATTTTGACTTTTGATGAGTTAGGAGCATTTCTCGAGGAATCATGATCAACCCTTGATCAAATGATGGATAATACTTAAAAATATTTATGTTGACCAAAAATCTTGAAGTTTGAATGTATTTGGGCCACAGTTGACTTTTGACCTAGTATAGTTGATTTTCAAGTATTTGAGCAGTTGACTGAGCAAACTTGTTGTGCAGGGCATGAAATTTGGCATGGACAATATTGAAGACATATTAGGACCATGGAACACATTTGAGACCTTTGGAGCTCACATATCTTGGTGAATAGTGAAACCCTAATTAGAGGTTCATTGTTTAGGAGGAGAATTTGTCTGGTCAATTCTTGGTCATCCTTTATCAATTGGGAACCTTAATGAGCATGTATTGAGTAAAAATGGGAGGGAAAATTTTGGGGTACAACATCTTCCCATATTCAATCTTTATAGAACTGGGGATGTAGATTGGCTGGTCTGCCTTTCGTGATCTGAAGGTGGAAGATGATTGAACACTAGAGTGCCCAGAAATTTGCACTTGTCTGAGACGATACTTGATTGTGTAAGTAATATGGGGAATGGGCTTGCGGATTCCATTTGGAGAAGGTGATAGGAGATCGTCAGATATGGGCTTAAAGATGCCATCCAAAGCAATGTTGATTTCATGAGATACTCCTTTGTGGGAACTTCTATTCTTGTTGTCGAGGAGGACTCCGCTAAGGAATGTTCGTCTCTGTTTTGAGGAATATAGTTTAGGAGCTTCGATTTTCCACTACTCTACTGAGGAGTCAACTCTTGATTGAAAAGAAGGAAGTGAACTACTATCTGGTCACGATCCAGGCTTCACAATGACTTGTCGAGGATAATAAGGTTGACTGCTATCTGGTCGTATTCCAGGCTTCACAATGACTTACTGGGGAAATGAGATTAAATTGTTATCTAGTCGTACTCTAGGATTTGCAGTTTCCTAAATTGTTATCTGGTTGGAATCCAGGCTTCAGTGACTTGGGCTGTTATTTGGTCGTGTCCAGGCTTCACAGTTTCTTTAGCTGGAATAGAAATCAGAAAAAATATTAGTGTCAATTTAACTGAACCAGAGAAAGGTCTTGAGTTGTCTTCAACTGGAATAGAGATCAATAAAATCTTAGTATCGATTTAGTTGAACCAGAGGAAGGTCTTGAATCAACTTTGACTGGAATGGAAATCAGAAAAATCTTAGTATCGATTTAACTGAACTAGAAGAAAGTTTTGGACTATCTTCAACTGGAATAGAAATCAGAGAGATCCTAGTGTCAATCTAACTGAACCAGAGAAGGCCTTTTGTTAACTTTGGCTGGAATGGAAATCAGAAGAATCTTAGTATCGATTCAACAGAACCAGGAAAAAGTCCTGGAGTATCTTCAACTGGAATAGAAATCAGAGAGATCTTAGTGTCGATCTAACTAAACCAGAGAAGGTCTTTTGAGAAAATATTTTTGAGGAAGATGCTGAAATAGCCCTTCGTCATACTTAGCCTTTGAGAAGACTTCCAGGTCATGTAAGTAGTCAAAAGTATCCATTGACTTGATCTTTCCTGAAAAGGTGAAGAGTTAGTCGTATACAATGTCATGATGTATGAAATGCATTGTGTAATGATGTTCTCAAAATAAATGAGACTGTGTTATATGCAACGTGTATGTGCATGCCATGATGTATGCATTTGGAATGCTATTGTGATGTTTCTTATTCTGGGAAAGTAAATCCCAGACTGCTGCTGAAGAGTATTGGGAGGCTGAATCCTTCACTTTCGCTGGGGATGATGGATGGAGACGATTTGCTGGGGATTTCCTCTTTCTGTCTGAGGATATTCTATCATGGATTGACTCTGCTTGAGAATAAACTCTGTGGAGGGAGATGTGTTATTGGAAGATTCTGCCAATGTAGAGAAATAAACACTATTGGGGAATGAACTTCTGTAGTTAGAGAAATAAACTCTGCTCGGGAGGAGGTTTTATAACTGTTGGATCATACAACTCGGCTGGGGAATACAGATTTAAGCTCTCTGAAGGAAATTTGTTGGAGAAGATAATTCCTATTTGGGGAAGGAGAGATCGAAACTTTGGTTGTTTCTACTTTGCGAGGAACATAGACATCACGAGGTCATATGTAATGGTGACTTCGTCTCAAAACTGTTTCTGCCCCTATACTTGTTGGAAGGAGTAACTTGTCGGGATTGAAATGGTTTTTTAGACTTTGCCCCATTCCTTAAAGCCATGAGCAACAGTCTTTCTGTTTCTTATGAAAATATTTGTGAATAGAAATTATATTCAAATACATATGTCAAGAATAAGTCATTGGACATTTTTACAAAACAAAACAGGAAAAAAAAGAAAAACAAATAGTTTTGTACTTCCAAAGAAATGATTTATATTGATTTCTGAAATTTTCCTATGACAGACATTTTGTACAAAGAGGCTGACGTTCTAGTAGGAGAACACCTCCGTGAGAGTGAACACTATACAAAATAATGTACAAAGAGAAAAAGACAACTATGTGTCATAATCCCATTGAGTTTCAATTCTGCTATTTCCCCTATGTCTTCGAATGTCTCATCAATTTGCTACTTGTCCGAAGCTGACTGGATTGATCGGTGCCGTTTGAGCTTGGTAGTTGATACTGAAGTCTGGTTTCAAGGTGATCCAATGGGACATAGTGATACTCTTCAAATCCCTAACTTTTTCCTGGACCGCCCTTTCGGGTTTTCAGTCCACCAGGATACCCTTTTTTGCCCAAGCCGCCCTTTCAAGTTTTCGACTTGTCGGGTGTACAGATATTTTTTTTTTCATCCCTAATTTTTGCCCGAACCCTTTTGGTTCACCGGAAAGCCCTTATTTTTTCCTAGGCCAATCAACCTAGCGGGTCTTTATTCACGCGTAGTATTTTTCACTATGTCCGTATTAACAGGGTGAGGAAGGTCGTCACCATCCACGGTGGTCAGAATCATGGCTCCACCAGAAAATATGCTTTTGATCACAAATGGCCCTTCGTACGTGGGAGTCCATTTTCCCCTGGGGCCACCTTGCGGCAGTATGATGCGCTTGATCACTAGATCCCCGACTTGATATACTTGGCGTCTGACCTTTTTGTTGAAAGCCTTGATCATCCGTTTTTGATACATTTGACCATGACAGACAACAATAAGCCTTTTCTCATTAATCAGATTCAGTTGATCAAGTCGAGTCTGGATCCAATCATCTTTATTCAAACCCGCATCCTTCATGATTCTCAAAGAAGGGATCTGGACCTCAATAGGCAGGACAAACTCCATACCATATACCAGAGAGTAGGGTGTTTCCCCTGTCGATGTTTGTGCGGAGGTGCGATATCCATGAAGAGCAAATGGTAACATCTCATGCCAGTATTTGTATGTCACCATCATCTTTTGTACAATTTTATGAATATTCTTATTAGCAGCCTCCACATCGCCATTCATCTTCGACCGATAAAGGGAAGAATTATGATGCTGGATCTTGAATTGTTTACAGAGTTCAGTGATCATCATATTGTTGAGATTTATACCATTTCCAGTGATGATTATCTCTGGCACACCGTACCGACAAATCAGGTTATGCTTGATAAACCACTCCACAACGTTCTTGGTACCAGTAGAAAAAGAGGAAGCTTTAACCCACTTCGTGAAATAATCAATGGCCACCAGTATGAAGTGATGCCAATTTGAAGGGGTAGGTCTAATCTCTCCGATCATGTCAATGCCCCACAATGCAAAGGGCCAAGGAGCCGTCAGGACGTTCATAGAACCGGAGGTACATGCAACTTATCGGCATAGATCTGGCATTTGTGACAAGTTCAGGAATGCTGATATCAATCTACTTCCATAGTGGACCAATAGTATCCTTCCCGTAGGATCTTTTTAAACATGGTGTGTCTACTAGAATGGGTTCCAAAGGCACCTTCATGTAAATCTCCCATAATCCTCTCTGCTTTGCTCTTTTCTACACACTGAAGTAAAGTAGAGTCATGGTTGCACTTGTAGAGGATTCCATTACTGAGGAAGAACTTTGTGGCGAACCTTCTCAGAAACTTCTTATCATTGACAGATGCCCTATCGGGATATTCTTGAACATAGAGATACCTTTTAACATCATGAAACCAAGGTTTGTCTACTACTACTTCAGTGTCAATCTCGTAGCAGTATGCTGGTTCATCCAAACTCTTGATGGTAATTCGGGGAGCCTCATGGTCCCATTTGACCTTGAACATAGATGACATGGTAGCTAGCGCATCCGCTAACTGATTCTCTTCTCGTGGAAAATATTCAAAGGTGACTTCTTCAAAGTGTGGAAGAAATGTTAGCACATGTTCTTTGTAAGGGATAAGATTTGGGTGCTTCGTATCCCACTCGCCTTTGATTTGACTTATTACCAAGGCTAAATCCCTGAAAATGCTCAAGAACTTGATCCTCAGGTGAATAGCAGCTTTGAGACCCATGATGCATGCTTCATACTCTGCCATATTGTTGGTATAGTTGAAACATAATCTGGTGGTGAAAGGAGTATGACAGCCTTTAGGAGATATAGTTACAGCCATAATTCCATTGCCGAGTACGTTCGAGGCTCCGTCAAAAACCATAATCCATCGGGATCCTTCTTTAGGTCCTTCATCTGGTTCAGGTTCTTCATAGTCAGTCACTAGCATAATATTCTCGTCCGGGAACTCAAAATTCATGGACTGGTAGTCATCCACAGCCTGATGAGCCAAATGATCAGCTAGTACACTTCCCTTGATTGCTTTCTGGGTTGTGTATTGGATATCATATTCGACCAAGATCATTTTCCATCTTTCTATTATTCCGAAGAGGGCGGGATTCTCATAGATGTACTTGATCGAATCCATCTTAGATATAAGCAAAGTAGTGTGGGTCAACATATACTATCTCAGTCGGCAAGCAGCCCATGTCAAAGCGCAACAAGATTTCTCGAGCAGTGAATATCTTGTTTCATAGTCGGTAAACTTTTTGCTAATGTAGTTGTGATACGGTGGGAGAACTGACTTGGTAGGTTTTGCGTTTGATTGCAAATGTTGCGGTTAGCAAGAGTCGCCACCGAATTTTATTTTATCCAAAAGGAAAGGCGAAAAAGCACAGGAAAGACCTTTGAGATTGTTTCTTGAGTTCGGGGAATAGATTATGAAAAGGGAAGGTACTTGCACCCTTTTCATCCATGGTTTTCCATGGGCTCTTAGATACTTGCTAGATCACTTACTTTTGTTTGAAATTATGCTTTGTGTGGGTTTTTGAAAGTATTTTGAAAAGGCGTCATCGTTTAGGAAAACTTTGTAATGATTCTCGTTCGGAAGAATGTATACAAAGTGTTGATCTTTTGAAAATGTTTTTCAAGTTTGAAAGGTGTTTTTGAAAGTGTAGGTGATTACTTTTGAAAAATAGAAAGGATGTTTGTTTTGAAATAGAGCAAGTAATTAGGAATAATCTACCTACTCAAATGTCTTTCTTGTTAATTTTCTTTTCCTTTGACATTGTTGTCTTACCATTGATTTGGTAAGCAACCCTATCTTTGGATGTAAACGGGACGGGCGTGGGTCATCGTATAACCATGATTAGCAATGTTGCAAGGTATCTTAGCATTATTTTTTAGGGACCAAGATCATTTCACATGCAACTTAGATAGCGTCATTGAGGGACTATGATCTTGTATTTGCTTATTTTTTTGCTAAGATACCTCACATGTGTAATATGGCCATTTATAAGGCAACCAAGTGGATTTTACCCTAGGGGTGCTTGTGTGCAAATGTGTTTTTTTCATGATTTGTTTTTGTCTTGAATATGGATTGTCTATTTGTTGATTTTAGTCCTGCCATACAAACCCTAATTACTAACATTTATATTAAAGCGATAAATTGCGGAAAGTAAAATTACTACGCTATTACATAATTAGGGAAGGGGGTGTACAAATTTATAAATGGGGAGATGAAAGCAAATAAACCTAATTTACTATTACAAGGCTTTGACAATTACATAATTATAGTGCGAAATAATAAAATGTACAAAGAAATATAAAGAGAAGAGAAAGTGTTTTTATGTTTTTTTTTATGAAGAAGGTTCTAATTGATTTGAAAATAAATTAATTAAAATCCTAATGTCTAAATTAATTTAATCAAAATAAACAAATTGAAATAAAACACAAGTCTAAATATTAAATTAATTTTAAGAAAATAAATTGATTTTAATTAGAAAATATTTTTTTGTCTTTTTTAGTTCAGAAAAAAGGAATAAAACAAAAGTGTATGCGTACATATTTAAATAAAATATATATATTTGATTTTTTATATATGAAAGTAATAATAATAAAAATATAAATAAAAAATAAAAAAATATTAAAAAATATTAAAAAAACAAAGTTTTATGAGCTGACACATGAGCTTATGTATTGGCTCATGCAGATTTCGTATCGGCTCATGCAGATTTCGTGTCGGCTCATGTGTTGGTTCATGCTCCTGGAAGTCAAAACAACTCAGTATGAGTCGATGCATACTTATTTTGTATCGACTCATAATCATTTCGTATCGATGCATACGTGTTTCGTGTCAACTCATAACCTGTTTTGAAGATAGTATGTGTCGACTCATAGCATTTCGCATCGACGCATAACTGCTGTTTTTTGCTTTTATCACTGTTTTGCTACATGTAAAAGTTAGTTCTCAATACTTGGTTAGTGAAAATGAAAAGCAAGCATATGGTTAGCTTCAAGGAAAAATATATCTACATTTTATCTTCACAAATGAACCATTAATGATGCTTGTATGAAGAGTTCAAAGTCAAGAAAACTTACCTTGAAACTGAAATTTGTGCTTTGAGTTTGAGCTGTTGTATCGGTTGTTGTTGAGCTTGGGAAGTGATGATAGTGATGTTACAGAAGTTATCTTTGTGTTTGAACAACTTCTATATGATTTATGTGGAGTGTTTGGATGGTTTGTTTGGAGAAAACTTGCAAGGTATGAGATTCAAAGATTTGGACTTCAAAGCTCAAAAATGGAGGTTTTATGGGCAATTCTGGTTTTTTACCGCAAGAATGATTTTGAGTGTTAGTTTCCCCTTATTTTTTTCTGACCTTTTTTCTTACAATTGGCCTCTCTATTTATAGAGAAGATTTGAGACTTCAAACAACTCAGATTTTGAATCACATGTTATGGTTATCTTGCTTGTTTTTGAAGCAAGCATGAAGAACATGTTTCCAATGCTTGTACCAAGCTATCTAAAGTGGTTGATCACTTTAAACATGTTTGTTCTTATTTGTAGAAGTTAAGTGTGATTAGAACAACAAGTTAGAGGCTCAAGAAATTGACTTTATGATTAAAGTGAACTTTGCAAGAATGGCAATGGTGCCTTTGTTCCAAAAATGGAAAGATGCAATGGACAATACTTGAACCACTTGGATAATGGTTCAATCAATTGTGTAAAAATCTGATTATGGATAGATTTGCAAGTCAAGAGGCCTGCAAAGTGAAGATTATGCAGCATGGCTAAGATTTTTGTTCCTTGTTCATCACAAATCTGCCTTGTAAATCAAGACTGAATGTCCAACTTCAGAACCTTGTATCTCCTAACTCAAATATGATAAATTCATGCTCTTGGATGTTTTAGAAAGCTTGAACCACCCTTTATAACTTTCATGTTGGCCATTTTGACAAAATCATCTTGGAACTATGTGAAAAAATGCCATGAAGTTGGGATAAAATCCTGAACAAAATCTGTTGAAAATTTCTCTAAGTGTTAAATGAAAATGTCATGAATTCATGAATTTATAACTCAAAATCCAAGAACTTCTAGGATAAGTTGTGTAAAGCAATGTTGTAGATATCATGGAGATCTAAAACTTTCATTTTGAAAGTTTCCCTTGAACTATCTTGCATCTTGGTGAAAGAATGGCATGAAGTTATGAAATTATCATGTATAAAAACACTTAGCAAAATTTCTAAGTCTTAGAAATCTTGACTTTTCAAGTTGAATTTTGACTTTCTTGACTTCTTGATGATCAAGATTGATATTCTTGAATGTCTTAATTAAATTTGATCTTTGTGAATGTAATGTTGACCAAAAAAAATCAAAGTTTGACTTTCCAGTATGCAATTGACCCTTTTGCCCTTGTGCCAATTCCAAACCTAAATTGATGTATCAGCGCTGCAAACTTGATGTCATGAGAGATTCTGGGGAGAAAATTCTTGAAAAATGAGAGGGAAAATTTTGGGGTACAACAACTGCCCTTGTTCAATCTTCTTAAACCTGAAGGGTTAGATTGGCGAGTCCGCCATTCGTGACTTGAAGGTGGAAGATGATTGAACACTAGAGTGCCCAGAATTTTGCACTCGAAGATGTGTTAGTTGACTATGTAGGGAATGGGCTTAAAAATGCCATTTGGAGGGATGATGGGAAGTTGTTGGAAACGGGCTTGTAGATTCCATCCAAAATGATTGCTGGTAGGAATTGAAGAAGTGTCCGAATAAATCTCTGGTTGATTTATGATGGAATAGTGGATGTGTTGGATTGAGTATCATAATATTATCCATGGATTGTATCTAACTCGTATCTGAGACCTGAATTCGAATGAGTATCTGGATGGCATCCGTATCTGGATCGTATCTGAACTATATCTGAAAGCTGAATCTGAATGAGTATCAGGATGGCATCTGTGTCTAGAGCATTTCTGAACTGTATCTGAAAACTCGGCAGGATGATGAAGGAATCTTGGATGATTACTACCTCAGCAGGATGATGACGGAATCTTGGATGATTACTACCTTAGCAGGATGATGAAGGAATCTTGGACGATTACTACCTCAGGAGAATGATGAAGGAATCTTGGACGATTACTACCTCAGCAGAATGATGAAGGAATCTTGGACGATTACTACCTCAGCAGGATGATGAAGGAATCTTAGACGATTACTACCTCAACAGGGTGATGAAGGAAACTTGGATGATTACTACCTCAGCAGGATAATGGAGGAATCTTGGACGATTACTACCTCAGCAGGATGATGAAGGAATCTTGGACGATTACTACCTCATCAAGGTGATGAAGGAATCTTGGACGATTACTACCTCAGTATGGTGATGAAAGAATCTTGGACAATTACTACCTCAATAGGATGATGAAGGAATCTTGGATGATTACTACCTCAGCAGGATGATGAAGGAATCTTGGACGATTACTACCTCGGCAGGATGATGAAGGAATCTTGGACGATTACTACCTCAGCAGGATGATGAAAGAATCTTGGACGATTACTAACTCAGCAGGATGCTGAAGGAATCTTGGACGATTACTACCTCAGCAGGATGATGAAGGAATCTTGGATGATTACTACCTCAGCAGGATGATGAAGGAATCTTGGATGATTACTACCTCAGTAAGGTGATGAAGTAATCTTGGACGATTACTACCTAAGCAGGATGATAAAGGAATCTTGGACGATTACTACCTCAGCAGGATGCTGAAGGAATCTTGGATGATTACTACCTCAATAAGGTGATGAAGGAATCTTGGACGAGTACTACCTCAGCAGGATGATGAAGGAATCTTAGACGATTACTACCTCAACAGGATGCTAAAGGTTTCTTGGACGATTACTACCTCAGCAGGATGATGAGGGAATCTTGGACGATTACTACTTCAGCAAGATCATGAAAGAATCTTGGATGATTACTACCTCAGCATGATGATGAAGGAATCTTGGATGATTGCTACTCCAAAATATGATGAAGGAATCTAAGAAGATTACCACCTCAGTAGATAATGAAGGAATCTTGGACGATTGCTACTCCAAAAGATGATGAACTTTATCTGTTGATTGATCTTTCCTGAAAAGGTAAAGAGTTAGTTGTATGCAATGTCATGATGTATGCATTGTGTAATGATGTTCTCAAAATAAATGAGATTTATGTTATATATATTTTGTATGCATGTGCTATAGATGTTGTTTAAATGTTACTTTGTCTTGGAGAATAAATCATTTACAAGTGTTGGGGAGTTATTAAATCCCGGATTGTTGTTGAAGAGTAGGTATGTCTTCAAACTTTGCTTAGAATGTTACCACTGAGGATTCCTGTTTTATTGTTTGAGGAGAACCCCGTTGGGGAATGTTGAAAGCTCTGTATAGAGTGTTGATTCCTGCTCGGGGAAAAGAGTTCAGGAGTCTTAGTCATTCGTTACTCTACTGGGGAGTCGAAGTTGAATTGATATCTGGTCGGGTCCAGGTTTCACTCTAACTTGCTGGGGATTGTACAATAATCTACTGGGGAAGAGGAGTTGTGGTCCTTTGATTTGTAGTAGTTGGAGAGGCCACCTCAAGATGGGGAATCCTGGCATTTGTTGGGGAAATAAACCTTGTTGCTTACTCTGTTGGAGAGGTAGCAACTTCACTGGCAGAAATCCTCGAGGATTCTTGAAGTCGACTCAGTTGGGAAGAGGTTTTCAGAGATTGAAAATATGGCTTGGGAGTCATCCTATGAGAAGGATTTTGAGGAGATTTGTCACTTCCCATAGTAGCAAGTTTTTGTGGAACTGCCAGGAACTAATTGACTTTACGTAACCCTTTGTTGGGATTTGTGTTCAATGCCCCAAGTAATGGAGATGGAGACCTGCCCCTGGTTATTCTGTACTTCTTGAAAGATTTCTTGGAATCTTGACTTGACTGCCCCAGGTGTGCTGGATAGTGACATGTCATGCCCCCTTTTTTATAGGAGATTTATCGTTAGAAGTGTCATCCCACTTGAACTAATTTTGTTCACCTAGAGAGCTTTCGTTCCCTCGATATTCGTTGTGTGAATTTCTCTACTGTCAAACAAAATAGCCGTATGCAAACAGCGATATTCAAATAATGCAAAATTTATGCTTGTCTTGAAATTTCGAAGATGCATTTTGGCAAGTAAAGAAGTTTTGTAAGAAAATTCAAACTCGGGATTTAGAGTAAAGCCTTACAGGAGTCAAGATACCTTTTGTAACAATATGCTTTCGAACTAACCCATGCTTCAATCAGGACTTTTGAAAGGTTGTAACATGGCTTGGTTCATGGTTTAAGAAACAAAGAGTAAAGGCTCAAAGTGTATTTGTACTCACCCGTTCTTCGTGATGTTCTTCAGTCATAAATTTAGTTAATTATACGTTTGAACTCCAACTGTGTCTGGAAAGACATTTTGCTGATGGTTCAGACAAGTTAAGTTTGTCGGAAGGCAGTCATTTTTGCAACATTTTTTCATGTTGTTGAGGATTTATGGTGACCTCTTTCTTTTGATTTGTTATCCCTAATTTTTGCCTGACTGTTCTTGTTTTAAGATTACGGTCAAAGGGATGCCCTAGTTGTTTCTTAAGCCTCCTTTGTAGGTTTTGACTTAGTGGGCTTTTACTTTTGAGAGATAGTGACTGCCTATTTGGTAGGGAACCATCACCGTCTTTTGATTCCAGAGAAATGTTTTGATGTCATTCGTTGTATTTACGAGATTAGAGTTTGCGATTTGAATGCGCATTTGAATTAACTGAGAGACTACCCTGCCCCAGGTTTTGATTAAAGGTTTCAATTTTGTGAAAAAAAGGAAAACTTCTACTTCTTTGGCTCGAAGAGGTTGACTAGGGATTATCTTCCTTATAACTCCAATGTTTAGGATTTGAAAGAAATGCCTGTACATCGTCAGCAAGGTCTGTCCAAAAGCATACTGTGTGAGATTAATGGCACTGTTTTCGTCATCCTCCCTCAAAAGGATTATAACTTTTAGCAAGAGTTGAATGTCATAAAGTGAGTAAAAAGCATAGTTTAAATGAAATAAAAATGA
This sequence comes from Vicia faba, assembly GCA_948472305.1. Taxonomy (NCBI): domain Eukaryota; kingdom Viridiplantae; phylum Streptophyta; class Magnoliopsida; order Fabales; family Fabaceae; genus Vicia; species Vicia faba. The sequence continues at coordinate 1,163,869,972 of OX451735.1, read as the reverse complement.
ATGAATCAATTCAAGACAAACATATGAAATGCATTAACGAAACAAAGTTTGACATTAATAGATAACTGTTTGAATAAAAAAAGGAATTACAATTGAAAAGTCAAAATGAACAAGACGCTCTCAATGATTTGGCATAGGAGTAGTGATCACGTTTGGAGTCTCTGGAGGGTCAAGCTCAATCTCCTTGGCATCAATAAAGTCTTGAATCTTATTCTTCAAAGTCAAACTGTCGTCGGTGTCATGTCCAGGACTGTCAAAATGATAGGCACATCTTACGCTTGGATTGTACTTAGAAGAGGTGGTATCGGGATTTTGAGGAGGATCCTTTGACGTGATCAGCTTCAATTTCAGTAGATGTTGTAACGCTTGAGACAAAGGCATGTTGATGTTAGTGTACTATCTTTCTTGATATCTTACCCTACGTCTATTGCCCTGTCTTTATTGAACAGATGTAGGATTAAAGATCAGGATTTCCCCTACATGTTGATCATGATGACTCTTTTGGCCGTACACAGCATTAGACTCTTTCTTTCCATTGTATGGCTTTTTCTGAACGTCAGAGGGTGTAACTCCTTGGATCTTTCCACTTCTGATGCTAGCTTAAACCCTTTCGCCAGTCAGTATTAGCTCGGTGAACCCGGCCGATGAGCTTCTGATTAGGTGATTAAAGAAAGGTCCTGTCAAAGTTCCCATGAAGATGTCAATCAACTCCCGGTCAGTTAATGGGGGTTGCACCCTACCAGCCAGGTCTCTCCATTTTTGAGAGTATTCTTTGAAGCCCTTGTTGGAACACATGTTCATATTCTGCAACTGCACACGAGTTGGTTCAAGATCAACATTGTATTAGTACTGCTTATAGAAAGAAGTAGCTAGGTCCTCCCAGATGTGGATGCGAGAACTCTCCAATTGATATAACCATTCAAGTTGTGTCCCAACTAGGATCTCCTGGAAGAAATGGATCCAAAGCTTCCGATCAGTTGTGTATGGCTGAATCTTGCAGACATAAGACTTTAAGTGCATCTTAGGGCAAGAGATTCCATCATACATGGCGAAGGTAGGGATTTTGAACTTTAGCGGGATGACCACTCCGGAAACTAAACCCATGGCTCCTAAATCCAAACCAGGCACATCTTGGATCTCCACAACTTTTAGTCTGTCTTCAAGCTGTTTGTATTTTTCATCCGCTGGTGGATACCGCTCCTCAGAAGAGTCATCGTCATCAGTAGCTATGTTGGCTCTAATGCTTCTAGCTTCCTCTTCTTGATTGTTCTCTTCTTTAGAAGAAAAATCTTCTTTTTGAGCTAGCTGGGCATGCCCCTTGAACCTTCTTCTCACGTTGAGGATAACAAACTTTTTCTTCTTCTTGCTCTCTTTGGTGAAGAGTGTTTTCAGATCTTCCTGCCCCTTGGCCAAGTTCATGAGCACTTGTTAGAACTGAGCGTTTTGAGCTTGGAGATCTTTAATTGTTTTCTCTAGAGCCATCTCTACTGAAATAAACAGTAAGAGGATAAGGAAACCTGTATGGGAAAACCTGTTATGATGACATGCATGATATGTGGACGCAATATTTTCAAGGATCTCGCGGGGTAAACACGAGAAGATGTTAGAATTTGAGAGTTGATCCATAAATTTTATTGGAAAACTTTGTATCGGTGGATGTCCTTCCACGAGAATCAAGCTCACCATGTCAAGTGGGTCATAGCCCTTGACTCAAGTTACCGTGCTTTAGTCTTGACGGTATTTGGTTAGAGGAAAATAAATCCTCTTGCCCCTTGATAGACGTTTGGTTCAATGTGACCCTGCATCATAGGCCCTTGAGACCCTTGAAATGGTTATTGAAAATGCCATGGTATAATGTCATGATGTTATGTACAAGTAAGCAAGTTGTTATGTACACATAACAAATAAATCCTTAAGTTTAGGCTTGCATGGGGTCTCATAGGTAAGTACCCTCTTGAAGTTTAGTTGGCTTAAACCTGTCCTAGTAATAGTAACCTGGTTCTAAGGAGCTCAATATCACTGGTTTGTTTCCTTGGTCATTGTTTCAGCACAAGCCTCTTTAATGGCAACTGAAATATCCCAAGAAACCAAACCTTAATGAGTGTAGTATCGAGTATCTACCACCTTCGGACTGCACCAAATCCGGTCATCTCACTACGTCCTAAATGCCAATTTGGTCAAGTAAAGGTTCTAAAAGTTCATTAGTGCTTTATGACATCACTCAGCGGCCCAGTATTCTCCTTGAATACTCAAGGGCTACTGATACCCACAAATATGTCGCACTAATGTAGCTATTGCTTAGACTGTGTCGGTATACCTTGCACAGTTTCCACAATGTATTGCTACTTACCTATAAGGTATCCCAAATCCGGGTGGAGGATTCAAACCCAAACAAAGAACCACAATGTAAAGCATACTAGTCAAACAATAAAAGCAAGTAAATGTGATCTAACCCTAAGGTAACCCCACTTTTAGAAATATCCACAGCAGATTCGCCAATTTTGTGATACGGTGGGAGAACTGACTTGGTAGGTTTTTCGATTGATGCAAATGTTGCGGTTAGCAAGAGTCGCCATCGAATTTTCTTTTATACAAAAGGAAAGGCGAAAAATCACATGAAAGACCTTTGAGATTGTTTCTTGAGTTCGGGGGGTAGATTATGAAAAGGGAAGGTATTAGCACCCTTTTCATCCATGGTTTTCCATGGGCTCTTAGTTACTTTCTAGATCACTTGATTTTGTTTGAAATCGTGCTTTGTGTGGTTTTTTGAAATTATTTTGAAAAGGCGCCATCGTTTAGGCAAACTTTGTAATGATTCTCGTTCGTAAGAATGTATACAAAGTGTTGATCTTTTGAAAATGTTTTTCAAGTTTGAAAGGTGTTTTTGAAAGTGTAGGTGATTACTTTTGAAAAATAGCAAGGATGTTTGTTTTGAAATGGAGCAAGTAATTAGGATCAATCTACCTACTCAAATATCTTTCTTGTTCATTTTCTTTTCCTTTGACATTGTTGTCTTACCATTAATTTGGTAAGCAACCCTATCTTTGGATGAAAACGGGACGGGCGTGGGTCATCGTATAACCATGATTAGAAATATTTCAAGGTATCTTAGCATTATTTTTGAGGGACCAAGATCATTTTAAAGGCAACTTAGATAGTGTTATCGAGGGACTATGATCTTGAATTTGCTTGTTTTTTTGCTAAGATACCTCACATGCGTAATATGACCATTTATAAGGAAACCAAGTGGATTTTACCCTAGGGGTTCTTGTGTGCAAATGTGTTATTTTCATACTTTGTTTTTGTCTTGAATATGGGTTGTCTATTTGTTGATTTTAGTCTTTCCATACAAACCCTAATTACTAACATTTATATAAAGCGATAAATTGCAGAAAGTAAAATTACTACGCTATTACATCATTGGGGGAAGGGGTGTACAAATTTACAAATGGGGAGATGAAAGCAAATAAACCTAATTTACTATTACAAGGCTTTGATAATTACATAATTATAGTGCGAAATAATAAAATGTACAAAGAAATATAAAGAGAAGAGAAAGTGTTTTTATGTTTTTTTTTATGAAGAAGGTTCTAATTGATTTGAAAAGAAATTAATTAAAATCCTAATGTCTAAATTAATTTAATCAAAATAAACAAATTGAAATAAAACCTAAGTCTAAATATTAAATTAATTTTAATAAAAGAAATTGATTTTAATAAGAAAATTTTTTTTTTGTCTTTTTTAGTTTAGAAAAAAGGAATAAAACAAAAGTGTATGCGTACATATTTAAATAAAATATATATATTTGATTTTTTTTATATGAAAGTAATAATAATAAAAATATAAAGAAAAAATAAAAATAAAATAAAAAAATATTAAAAATACAATGTTTTATGAGCTGACACATGAGCTTATGTATTGGCTCATGCAGATTTCGTGTCGGCTCATGCAGATTTCGTGTCGACTCATGTGTTCGCTCACGCTCCTGGAAGTCAAAACAACTCAGTATGAGTCGACGGATACTGATTTCGTATCGACTCATAATCATTTCGTATCGACACATACGTGTTTCGTGTCGACTAATAACCTGTTTTGAACATAGTATGTGTCGACTCATAGCATTTCGTATCGACGCATAACTGCTGTTTTTTGCTTTTATCACTGTTTTGCTACATGTAAAAGTTAGTTCTCAACACATGGTTAGTGAAAATGAAAAGCAAGCATATGGTTAGCTTCAAGAAAATTATATCTACATTTTATCTTCACAAATGAACCATTAATGATGCTTGTATGAAGAGTTTAAAGTCAAGAAAACTTACCTTGAAACTGAAATTTGTGCTTCGAGTTTGAGCTATTGTATCGGTTGTTGTTGAGATTGGGAAGTGATGATAGTGATGTTGTAGAGGTTATATTTGTGTTTGAACAAATTCTATATGATGTATGTGGAGTGTTTGGATGGTTTATTTGGAGAAAACTTGCATGGTATGGCATTCAAAGATTTGGACTTCAAAGCTCAAAAATGGAGGTTTTATGGGCAATTCTGGTTTTTGACAGCAAGAATGATTTTGAATGTTAGTTTCCCCTTCTTTTTTTCTGGTCTTTTTTTTACAATTGGTCTCTCTATTTATAGAGAAGGTTTGAGACTTCAAACAACTCATATTTTGAATCACATGTTATGGTTATCTTGCTTATTTATGAAGCAAGTATGAAGAACATGTTTCCAATTCTTGTACCAAGCTATCTAAAGTGGTTGATCACTTTAAACATGTTTGTTCTTACTTGTAGAAGTTGAGTGTGATTAGAACAACAATTTAGAGGCTCAAGAAATTGGCTTTATGATTAAAGTGAACTTTGCCAGAATAGCAATGGTGCCTTTGGGCCAAAAATGGAAAGATACAATGGACAATAGTTGAACCACTTGGATATTGGTTTAATCAATTATGTAAACATCTGATTATGGATAGATTTTCATGTCAAGAGGCCTGCAAAGTGAAGATTATGCAGCATGGCTAGGATTTTTGTTCCCTATTCATCACAAATCTGCCTTGTAAATCAAGAATGAATGTCCAACTTCAAAACCTTGTATCTCCTAGCTCAAATATGATAAATTCATGCTCTTGGATGTTTTGGAAAGCTTGAAACACCCTCTATAACTTTCATGTTGGCCATTTTGACAAAATCTTCTTGGAACTATGTGAAAAAATGCCAAGAAGTTGGGATAAAATCCTGGACAAAATCTGTTGAAAATTTCTCTAAGTGTTAAATGAAAATGTCATAACTTCATGAATTTATAACTCAAAATCCAAGCACTTCTAGGAGAAGTTGTGTAAAGAAATGTTATAGATATCATAAAGATCTACAACTTTCATGTTGAAAGTTTCCCTTGAACTGTCTTGCATCTTGGTGAAAGAATGGCATGAAGTGATGAAATTATCATGTATAAAAACACTTAGAAAATTTCTAAGTCTTGGAAATCTTGACTTTTCAAGTTGACTTTTGACTTTCTTGACTTCTTAATGATCAAGCTTGATATTCTTGAATGTCTTAATGAAATTTGATCTTTGGAATGTAATGTTGACCAAAAAAATCAAAGTTTAACTTTCCAGTATACAATTGACCCTTTTTCCCTTGTTCCAATTCCAAGCCTAAATTGATGTATTAGCGTTGCAAACTTGGTGTCATGAGGATTTTGGGGAGGAAATTCTTGAAAAATGAGAGGGCAAATTTTGGGGTACAACAGTAGTATATCGCATGCTCTTTTCGACCAGACTCGTCATGCTGCCCCAGCACACACCCCATTGAATTATCTTACATTGTTAAGTACATTATCAAAGGTCTTCCTTCAATCGGAGGCATCCAAATTTGTGGTTCTTGAAGGTATTTCTTGATTCTTTCAAAGGCAATCTGGAATTCGTCATTCCACTTTACCACTTGATATTTCTTCAGGAGCTTGAAGATTGGCTAACAAGTAGCAGTTAAATGGGAAATGAACCTGGCAATGTAATTTAGTCGTCCCAAAAAGCCTCTGACCTCTTTCTTAGTTCGAGTAGCCGACATCTCTTGTGTAGCCTTTACCTTTGCAGGGTCCACCTGAATACCCTTGTCACTAACAATGAAACCTAGCAGTTTACCAGACCTTACCCCGAAGGTGCACTTGTTTGGATTCAACCTCGGTTTGTACGTCTTCAACCTATCAAACAGCTTTTGTAAATGATCAAGGTGCTCTTCCTCAGTTTGAGACCTGGCTACCATGTCATCCACATATACCTCTATCTCATGGTAAATCATGTCATGAAACAAGGTTACCATGGCTCGCTGATAGGTTGCCCCGACATTCTTTAATCCAAACGGCATCACTTTGTAGCAGAAAGTGCCCCATTGCGTGACGAAGGTTGTCTTATCCATATCTTCGGATTCCATATTGATTTTATTGTAACCAAAGAAACCATCCATGAAGGAAAAGATCTTGTGTTATATGGTGTTGTCAACCAGAACATCGATGTGGGGGAGTGGAAAGTCGTCTTTGGGGCTTTCCCTGTTCAAATCTCTGTAGTCCACACACATCCGTACCTTGCCGTCTTTTTTAGGCACCGGAACTACGTTGGCAACCCATTGGGGATAAGAGGTGACAACTAAGAAACCAACGTGAACTGCTTCATAACCTCTACTTTGATCTTCTCTGACATTTCAGGGCGTATGCGACGAACCTTCTTCTTTACCGGAGGGCAATCTTCTTTAGTTGGAAGACGGTGAACCACAATATTCATATCTAGTCCTGGCATGTCTTCATATGACCAGGAAAAGATCTCGACATAATCATGCAACATTTGTATCAACCGCTGTTTAACATTAACCCCAGATTTGCACCGATCTTGACTTCTTTTCTGTCTTCCTCTGTGCCCAAGTTTATTGTCTCAACTGGCTCTTCATGAGGCTGTATAGCCTTCTCTTCCTGCTATAACATCCTAGCAAGTTCTCCAGGTACCTCACAATCTTCCTCACCTTCATCCTCAGGTTGGTTGATCGGATTTTCAAAGTCATAACTGGCGATAGCAGAACTGTTATCAATGGGACCCAGAGTGAACATGGATCTACAATTTGATATGTGAGTGCATGTAAGAGCATAGCTGTATAGAAAAAGTAAAAGTAGACAACAAAAACAGAGAGCACAAAATTTGTATGCATAAACGTCCAATGCTTTATTAATGCCATATAAAAATAAAACATGATAGCCCTCACAAATAAACTGATGTGCCTCGGGTAAGACATATGGTCATAAAGTTATATTGTTTATTACATATCCAAAAAACAAGAAAGACAATTACTTCTGAACAAAATTAATTGATGCAAATTCTTTTTCCGTCAAGTTACTGGGTCCACTGTGGGTAGTAGGGAAAATCCAGTTGTCCATGTCATTGTCGTCGTCTCCATCTTCTAAAGCGTTGACCCCATGATTGCTGATGCGTAAGGGAGGTCTTCCAACACGAGCATGTCAAACAGCCCTTTGAGCCCCTGAAGAGGAACCTAAACCAAATTTATCAAACTTGTATGGAATATTAGGGAGTTGACCCTAGATGGTAGACCCACCTTCTTCGACAACCGCTTTTGCATCCTTGAGAGAAGCCATCTTCAAGGGAGGTCTGGTGATCTTTGGTATATTGGTGACAATTTCAGTTGCAGCCAGAGTCTGAGGTACCTCTTCGAAATTCTTGCACAGAGTCTCGATGAACTCACCATCGATTTCCACATATCTGAAGGAATTCAGGTGATTGACCATGTATTCTTCTTCGTCGTGTACAGTGACAATTCTCCCTTTGACCGGGTATTTCATCATCTAATGTAGAATGGATATAACAGCTCCTGCCCCATGAACCCAAGGGCGACCCAATAAACAAGAATAGGATGGTTTGATATCCATCAAATAGAAAGTAGAGTCGAAAGTTTGAGAACCAACCTTGATGGGGACGTCCACCTCCCCGTGCACCATTCTCTTTGAACTGTCAAAAGCCTTCACTACAATATTTTCTGGGCTTTAAGGTCAAACCTTTACAGTCTAGTCTATCTAGATCGTTCTTAGGCAGCACATTCAATGATGAACCAGTATCTACTAGGACATGGGCCAAAGTAGTGCCCTTGCATTCGACAGAGACATGTAACACATCATTGTGCTTCCTCCCTCTAGGAGTCAAATCAGCATTAGAAAAGCCCAAACCGTTATCAGCCGTCAAACTGGCCACACAATCTTCAAATTGGTCAGCAGAGGTTTCTTGGGGCACATGGGCAGTTTTCAGGAACTTCACCAAAGCCTTCGCACGAGCTTCAGAGCACAACAACAAGGCTAGCATAGAAATCTTTGAAGGGGGCTGCCCTAGCTGTTCGACCACGTTGTAGTCGCTTTTCTTGATAATTTTCAAAATTTCTTCCATTTCTTTCTTGGAAGCCTCTGGAATAGATACCGAATGCGCCTTTGTCTAGACAGGCTCAACCAATATGTCTTTTCCCCGAGTCTCGGTCGACTCGATGATAGGGGTGTCAGCAGGGGTAATCACAGGGATTGTAGTAGTAGTGTCAGCAGGAACAAAAGTAGGAATGATCACAGAACCAGTAACAACTTTCGGAGGAGAAATCTTAGGGGAGAACACTCTTCCACTTTTGGTTATTTTGTTAGTTCCGACAATGTTGCCAATGTCGGGGTCAGCCTTTTCGGAAACATGGTCTTCATCAGCCAACCAATCTTGCTTGACACCGTGGTAGTAGACGTCACCCCCATAGTTCCAAGGGACGGTTTTGTCCGAGGAGTATGGGATTGTCCTTGGCATAGTAATTATCAGTGGAGTAACCTCCAGAACAGATGTAATATTGACGGGTCTTTTGATGGAGACCCTAGGAGGATTGGCGGAAATGGTTATTATCGAAACATCTTTGCAAGAAATGGTTGGAACGAGATTCTTCTCAAAAAAAATCTCTCTATCATCCATTAGGTACTGAACACCTTCCTTCAACAAATGACAACCAAACAGTAGAGATAAATAGAAGTGGAAACCTTCGCCACAGCCCGAAAATAAACCGGCCTTCAATAAGTTCCACTTAACATTCATAAGAGGAGTAACAAGCTCTTCAACAATAGTAACAAACATATCATCTTAAATAGCGTTAACACCACGGTCGTGCTTGGGCATAGGAGCAGTGATAACATTTGGAATTTCAGGGGAGTCAAACTCAATTTCCTTCGCCTCGAGAAGGTCTTGTACCTTATTTTTCAAAGCCCAACATTCGTTTGTATCATGACCTGGACTTTCTGAATGATAAGCACAAAGGGCAGTTGGATTGTAGCGGGGAGAGGCAGTGTTGGGATTCTTTGGATCTTCCCGCAAGGTTACCATATTAGATTTCAACAAATGAGGAAAAACGTGGGATAAAGTCATATTTATCCGGGTAAACTGTCTTACCGGACTTTTTGTTCTCTGCTGATTATTCCTTTGTTGAGTGGGTGCAGGCTTAGAGATCATGACAGCCCCTACCGTTGGACGGTGTTCAGTTATGTCCTGATTCCTTTGATTGTACACAACACTAACCTCTTTCTTCCCAGCAAATGGCTTCCTTAGTGAACTGGAGGATGCATCCTTTTGGATCTTACCACTCTTAATTCCAGCTTCCAATCTTTCCTATGTCAAGATTAATTCAGTAAAGTCGGTTGAGGAACTTCCAATTAGGTGATTAAAGAATCGACCAGACAGGGTACCCAAAAACATATTCACTAGCTCCCTATCAGACAGGGGGAGGCTAGACTCTTCCTGCTAAGTCCCTCCACTTCTGAGTGTAGTCTTTAAAGCCCTCGCTCGAACCCCTAGCAATACTTTAGAGTTGAGTACGGGTGGGAGCAAGGTTTGCATTATACTGATACTTCTTATAGAAAGCAACGGCCAGGTCATCCCAATTATGAATGTTGGTCCTTTTCAGCTGGTAGAACCAATCTAATTAAGTTCCAGATAGACTATCCTAAATGAAGTGGACCCATAAGTCCCTGTCAGCAGTGTGAGGCCATATCTTTCTCACATAAGATCGAAAGTGCATCTTGGGACATGAAACACCGTCGTACTTGGCAAACACTAGCACCTTGAACTTTGTCGGAATGAAAATCCCAGACACCAAACCCAGCTCTTCAAAGTCCAGCCCAAGCACTTTCTGAATCTCCGTTGCACTCAGACGCTCTTCCAGTTGTTTGTACTTTTCGTCAGCCGGAGGATACTGCTCTTCATTGTAATTAGTCTCATTATCAGATTCACCTAAACTAGGTTCTTCCTCTCTTGTCTCACCCTCTTGGTTATCTCCTTCTTTTGATGAAGGTGTCAGCTCAACCACTTGCCTTAGCCGTCCTTTGAATCTCCTTCCCAAATTTACCACACCAGTTGTCCTCCTTGGCTTCTTGGTCTTGTCCTTAATAATCAGGGCTTTCAGTTCCTCTTGCCCTTTGGCCAGAGCCACGATCATTTGTTGAAACTGAGCATTTTGAGTTTGTAGATCCTTCATTGTCTGTTCGAGAGCCATTTCCATACTGCTGAAATAAACAGCGAAGAAGATGAGAAACCTGCTATGAAACCTGTTTATGCAATGATATGTATGATATGTGTATGCAATGATTTCAAAGATTTCCCATAGGCACTTCCTCTTCGTGCCGAAATAGACATTAAGACTTCTTTCCTCATGAAGTTGCTTTGTGAGCTCTAAAACTTTCCTCTCATGGGCATAAAAATGGTCTCTATAGGTATCCCTCTCTTTCTTCAGCTGAATCCAGGATCTCTGCAGTACTTCAAGATCAGTGGGCATATTAGGATGAAGAATCGTATAGGGAATATCCCCTTCAGTAATGGGCTCCACAATCGCTGGTAAGATGGTTATATATGGCATCGTAAGGTTCTGAGCACGAGCTCGTACCCATTGGAGATAAGGTTCAATAGGAATAGAAGTCTTCGGCCCTGAAGTCTTGATGTCAAATCTGTTTACCATGCCCCAAGTTCGTATGAACCTTTGGCGATACCCTTGAACATCATCCTCATAGTAAAACACAACGCCCTGGATAAGCATCTCGTGAGGACCATCCCTTCAAGCGTAACCAAATTGTCGCAGAGCCAAAGAAGGATTATAGGTTATGCCTCCCCTAATTCCAAGTAGTGGGACATTAGGGAATTCCCCGCAGCGGTCAATAATAAAAATATCTCTCATAGATCAGGAGTACCAGAGAATATCCGTGTGAGAAAGTGACACTATCCTTTACGACCAGCCCAAACCTTCTTCATTCTTCAATATTGTCTTAGGGAGGTAAGAAATAAACCACCTCGAAAGAAATGGCACACAACACATAAGAATCCCTCTTTTCTTTGTGGTACGTATGTGAAAGGTATGCAAGATGTCTCCGAGTAAAGTTGGCACATGGTTGCGAGAAAAGAAGACCTTGATAGCATTCACATCTATGAGTAAGTCTGGATTAGGGAATAGTACTAACCCATAAATGAGAAGGGCCAAGACCTCCTCAAAAGCCTGGAAGTCCAAATCATCCCAAAACAGCTGAGCCTTCTCTATTAGGAACTTGGTTAGAAAACCCTTAACTCCGCTTCTTATTTTCCAGTTGGATACAACGTCAGACCGTTTCAGGTGTAAAGTTGCTGCAATGATATCCGGCTTTGGAGCTTCTTCCAAAACGGTGAAAGGCAACTGATCAAAAATATGTATACCCAATATCTGAGAGAACTCTTCCATGGTGGGTACCAACTGATAGTCTAGAAAGGTGAAGCAATAGTGCTTAGGGTCAAAGAACTGAAAGAGCACACTCATCATCTTCTCATCAAAACCTAAGGTAACCAGATTGAGGAGTCGACCGTAGTTCTTGGTGAATGAAGAAGTCTCAGAAACCTAGGATACTAGCTCTTTGAGTTGAAGAGGTATTCTCACAAAGCTGATTCAGATGGTATTTCTATGAGCGTAAGCCATGATCTGCAAAACAGAACAAAGATAAATTCCCCTAATCCTTGAAATGGTTAGTGTAATGAAGAATAAATGTTTATGATGCATGATGCCATGTTTAATCAAATTAATCACACACAAGCAAAGCACACAAAACCTTAGGTTTAGGCTTGCATGGGGTTTATAGGTAAATACCCTCTTGAAGTTTAGTTGGTTTCAAACCTGTCCTAGAAATAGTAACCGAGTTCTAAGGAGACTCAATATCATTGATCTTTCTTTATCGGTATTATTTCAATTTAGTAATCTTTTCTTGCGACCGAAACATCCCGAAAGTCTGATCTCAATGAGTGTAGTATCGAGTATCAACCGATTCCCAACTTTACACTGAGGCCGGCTATCTCACTACTTTCTAATGGCCAAGTTTGTTCAACTAAGGTTCTAAGGTTCGTTAGTGCTTCACAGCACCATGCGGTGGCCCCATATTCACCTCGATTAAACACAAGGGATACTGGTACCAACCAAAGTGTCACACTAACAAGGCTATCGCTTTAACCATATCGGTCTATACGGTACAGTCTCCACGATCTATTGTTGTTTACCTAAAAGGATGCCCCAGATCCGGGTATAGGATCTATAGTAACCCAAACAATACCCTCAAAGATAAAGCAGTTAAAGAAAACAGAGAAAGAAATTTTGAAATGATCTAGACCCTAACGTAAACCCCACTTTATAATTATCCCCAGTAGAGTCGCCAGGTCTGTGATACGGTGGAAGAACTGGCTATTATACTGGTTTTGCGTTTTGTGTTCTCAAATGTCGCGGTAAGCAAGATTCGCCACCGACTTTTCTTTTATCAAACAAAGGAAAGGGTGAAAAGAACATAAAAGACATTTTTTCGAGATTTTCTGAGTAAGGGGGTAGATTATGGAAAGGGAAGGTGTTATCACCCTTTCCATTCGTAGTTTTCTACGGGCTCTTAGGTACTTGCTCATTTTTTTGGAAAATTTCTTTCGTGTTTGTGTGAAAAAATTTGTTTGAAAATGCCTTAGTACGGCGATTCTCTTTATGATAACCCTTGTATCAGTCCTCAAGAGTGTGATAAAGCGTTTTGAAAACTTTGTTTGAAAAGTCTTTGAAATTGTGGTGCGTAAAAAGAATTGTTTGAGCAAGTACCTAACATTTATCTACCTACTCGAAAAAAGTTTGTTCTTTTCCTCCTATCCTTTAGAAAGTGCTATCCTACTATTAGTGAGTAAGTAGCCCTAGTCATTGGATGTTGAGGGACTATCGAAAGGGACGTATGGTCACTAAAGGAAACTGGGCAAAACTCTTAGTACATGTCCTAAAGTCCTAAGATCACTTTTTTAACCGAGACAATAGTCGAGAGGGTCATCGAGAGACTAGTGATCTCTTAGACTCAAGGACAACCACTAAGGATTCTCACGTTTTGAGAATTGTGACCGTATTCGAAGGCAACCAAAGTGGGAGATACCCTAGGGGTGAGCATGTGGAAGTGTTCTTGATTCTGTTCATTTATCTTGCGCATTTAAGGTTATCTATGTTCAATAATCATTATCTTTCACGCAACCCTATTAACCATTCATCTAAGCAGTTTATTGTGCGGGAAAATAAATTGCGGAAAAAAATAAAGTTCCTAACTATTATAGGGCTTTGGGGCAATTACATAATTAATGACTGAAAAGTAAAGTGCGGAAATTATAAACCCTAATTAAAATATTACAAACTGGGCGCAGTTACATCAATAATAAAATTATTCGAATGGTAAAATAATAACACGAGAGAATTAAAACTGGAGAGAAAGTTCAAAACCCTAAAAAACTAATTGGCTCAATGAAAATATTTTTGGGATTTTTTATGAATGAAAGATTTGAAATTTAACCTAATCTTCTAATTAATTTTAATTAATGAAAACAAGTTAATATTTAATTAAATCAATTTGCAAGAGTTAATTTTTATTAAAAAAAAACTTAAATCTATTTTTTGATTTTTGATGATTTATTTGAAAATAAAATTAATTAAAACATATTTTTTGTGTTTTTTATATGAAAGAAAATTAAAATAAGCATGTGAATGGACCCTAATTTTCAATATAATTAAATGATTAAATTTATTTACAAAAATGTTAATTATTTAAAAATTTGTGTTTTTGAAGAAAATTAACCTGTTTGGTGAAATTTGATTGGTTTGAAAAAGGTTAATTTAAATTAGTTTTAATAAAAAATATTTTCCTTTTTTATAAAATAATAAATAACCAAAATAATGGAGAAGAAAAAGAAAATAACCAGGGGGGGGTGTCGTTGGGACTTGAACCCAGGACCCCTGCTTCATTGACCTGCAGCTTGACCACTCAGCCATGTTATTGTTCCTATTAGAGAAAAAGAAAATAAATAATATATATAAACATTAAATTTGAATTTCAAAAAATGCACGCAGGTGACAACTCATCATCATTTTCGCTTGAAATACACAGACCCTTTAGTGACGGTCGTTGTCGTCACTAAAGGCTTTAGTGACGCTTCTCACTGTAGCTATAGCACCTGCAAACATCAAACTTGTGAAATAACAACCAAAAATCTCCCCATGCCCATGGTTCAACTCGCCTTGTTCTTCTGATCACGTTGGTGGCCCTAATTTGGCTTGGAATTAGAAAACCCCAAATTGAAGGTTTCGAACCCTAACAATGGTTAAACACCAAACCGATACCTAAACTTCAATTGGACAATCCATAAACCTTCTATGCATCCATACAAACACAAATATACAATTGTAATTGATTAATAATGCAATAATGTAAGAATACGAATATGGAAAAAAGTGGGGCAAACCGTGACTTGTAGGAGTCGTATTCTGATGCTTCAGGGCTTGAGGGTGATCGTGACACCTTCAGTAATGTCCAGGGATTGTTTTTGAGTCCTCAAATGCCTTTGAATTCACCTCAAAATCCAAAACTGATTCACACTTTTCTCTTGAAAATTTGGAATTTGAACATGAGTTTTGGGAGACCAACCTCCTCTTTTCTGATCAGGTTTTGTCATCAATATATAATGGAATGAATTAGGTTAACAAAAACAGATGCAACTTGAAGAATTATGGAGAATAGATTTGATTTTCCATGGATATTTTTAGTTTCTAAAATAGGCCAAATCATGCTCTTTTTGTTCCAATTATCCCTTGCACGAAATATTTGATTTTCCAGCTGATTCTAGGCTCATCATGTGGTCATAAAAACAAATCTTGGATTTCATTTCATTATTTCACTATTTTATTTGATTTATTTTTATTTTAATGAATAAAAAATAAAAACAAATAATAAAAATAATGAAATAATGAACGAGTGAGCTTAGGGGTCGTGGGCCATGTTAGGAATATGTTTCAAGCATGGAAACATGGGCCCCTTTGGAAAAAATTCAAGTTTGGTCATTATTGGCTTCATGCACATTTCCTAAAATTGGTTAACTTTAGAAATGCATATCTCTCTCATTTTTAACCCTAAGAGGGTGTTCTGAGACTTTTTAGAGACCTTAGGATGTCCTCTAAGCAACCCTTTTGGTTTCATCTCAATTGGATCTTCCATGTTCATGTAAGGAGCTTTGACCCAAAAGGTGTTTTTGTTGACTTTTTGAAAGGACCTATAATGTATGAACTTGTATCTTTTGATTGAGGCATTTCTTGACCTTGAGAGATGAAGATAAGTTGTAGGGAATTGGATTCTCTTCAAAATGATCCTTGGTTGGAAAATTTCTGATAAAGTATGATAAAGTTATGCTTGGTCAAAGTTTGGTTAACTTTTCCTATAAAAACCCTAATTTGCCATTTTTTACTTTTGATGAGTTAGGAGCATTTCTTGAGGAATTATGATCAAACCTTGATCAAATGATGGATAATACTTCAAAATATTGATGTTGACCAAAAATATTGAAGTTTGACTGTATTTGGGCCATAGTTGACTTTTGACCTAGTATAGTTAACTTTCAAGTATTTGAGCAGTTGACTGAGTAAACTTGTTGTGCAGGGCAAGAAATTTGGCATGGACAATCTTGAAGACATATTAGGACCATGGTAAACATTTGAGACCTTTGGAGCTCACACATCTTGGTGAAAAGTGAAACTTTAATTAAAGGTTCATTGCTTAGGAGGAGAATTTGTCTGGTCAATTCTTGGTCATCCTTGAGAAATTGGGAACCTTAATGAGCATGTATTGAGTAAAAATGGGAGGGAAAATTTTGGGATACAAAAGACATCGTTTCATTCTTGTCGCCATTGACTACTTTACCAAGTGGGTTGAAGAAGCTTCATTTTCCTCAGTTACCAAGAACGCCGTGGCCTGAATCATCAAGCATAACCTCATATACCAGTATGGTATCCCTGAGAGGATCATCACTGACAATGGTACCAATCTCAACAAAGTCATGATCACTGAACTCCACATGCAATTCAAGATCAAGCATCACAACTCTTCTCCATACATACCTAAGATGAATGGCACGGTGGAAGTTGCCAATAAGAACATAAAGAAGATTGTGAAAAATATGGTTGTGACCTATAAAGACTGGCATGAGATGCTACCATTTTCTCTTCATGGCTACCGTACTTTGGCACGAACATCAATTGGGGAAACCCCTTTCTCTTTGGTCTATGGCATGGATGTTGTTCTACCTGTCGAAGTTTAAATTCCTTCTCTAAGGATTATGAAAGAAGAAGACTTAGACAAAGACGAATGGATTCATACAAAGTTGGATCAATTGAATTTGAATGATGAAAAGAGATTGGTTGCTGTCTTCCATGGTTAGATGTAACAAAAGTGTATGATCAAGGCATTCAACAAGAAGATCAAGCATCAAGTATACCAGGCTGGTGACTTGGTAATAAAGTGCATCATTCTGCCACAAGGCGATCCCAGGGGAAAATCGACTCCCACTTATGAAGGGCCATTTGTTGTTAAGAAAATATTCTCGGGCGGTGCTATGATGCTAACCACTATAGACGACAAAGATTTCCCATACCCTGTGAATGAGAACATAGTCAAAAAATACTACGCATAAGAATGACCTGCTAGGTTGACATACCTAGGCAAAATAAGGGCATCCCAACGAACAAAAAGGGTTCGGGCAAAAATAAGGGATATATACAAAAGATTGTACACCCGACAAGTCAAAAACCTGAAAGGGAGGCTTGGGGAAAAAAGGGTATCCTGGTGGACTGAAAACCCGAGAGGACGGTCTAGGAAAAATTTAGGGATTAAAACATACGACTATGTCATGTTGGATCACTTACAACCATCTTTATTACCAAGGTCAAAAGTTCAAATGGTTCAATCAACTTCTTCCGATAGCAAAGGACAAGATGTTCGAAGACATAAGGGCAATACCCGAGTGGGAATCCAATGAGATCACTTCCACGTGGCTATACATTTGGTTTACACTTTGTATTCTTTACATTTCACAACGACTTCCTCTTACTAGGATTCCTGTCTCTTTGTACAAAATCGCCTGTTTATAGGCAAATTATCAATACAAATATACTTTAAAGTCTAGACTTTTTATTTTTCTGTTTTGTTTGCAAAAACGTCCAATGACTAAAATTGAATGAACATATGCATATGAACATGATTAACTGTCAAAAAATATACATATGTAAGAACAGGAATGAACATTTACTCAAAACTCTAGGAGTTGGGATGACACTCAAGCTATCCATAAATCCCCACAGAATCCATTTCATAAGGTTATCCCCCGTGAAGTCACCAGAGCCACCTCTATAAGATTATCCCCACAGAATAGTCTTCACAAATAAGGGTACATTCCCCACAATATCCCCGGCAGATCACTCCAACAAATAAAGGATTATAATATCCTCCTCGTTAAATCTCCCCACGGAGTCCCAATCAGTATAATTCATGGAAATTATCTTCCCCAACTGAGTTTGTTCCTCCCAAACTGAAGAAAGAGACCCTGCAGAGTTTCTTCTCTTTAGCAAATTCAATTTCCCCAAGAGAGTTAGTTTCCTCAGCATATCACTTCTCAATCAACAAGGGTTTATTTCCCCAACAGACTACAAATTCCCCAGCTCAAGTCTATTCCTTAGATCACTATAAATCACTGACAAAATTCTTCTCCCCGATAAAATTTCAACTATCCCTAGAAAGTTGCTGCAAAGCTTGGAATCCGACCAGATACCAGTTAAATTTATCCCCTCAGACAAGTCGGAAGATTGTCCATCTCTATCCTCAGTCAGGGTATATAATAATTATCTTTCTCAAACGAGTCAAAAGTTTAACCATCTCTTTTATCCCCAATCAGGATATATAAGAAATAAATTCTCGAGTAGAGTAACAAACAACCGAGGTTCCTAAACTCTACACCCCAAACAGAAATCAACATCCCCTATAGAGTTTCCTCAAACAAGTAAGCATGAATCCCCAGGGGAAGCATTCTAGACAAGAGTGAAGATACACCCACTCTTCATCCCCAGAAATAGTCAGGGATTTATTTTCCCAGACAAAGATACACTTCAACAACATTTCACATTCATACATCATAGCATATGTATACAAAACACATATAGCACAGTCTCATTTATTTTGAGAACGTCATTACGCAATGCATTTCATACATCATGATATTGCATACAACTAACTCTTTACCTTTTTGGGAAAGATCAATTAACGGACCGATATCATCAAAATCCTCAAAACAGATTATAGGTCACTCCCTGAAACAAAACGAGGGCAAATATCTACATGGTGGACACTCCCTTCAAACATTTGTTGGCTCAGATTAAATCGACTAAAGATTTATTCAGATACTTCTCTCAGTAGTTCTTTTTCTGGCTCAGATTAAATCGACCAAAGATTTATTTTGATACCTCTCTCAGTTAAAGATTTAAAGACCTCTGCTGGCTCAGATTAAATTGACGAAAGATTTATTCTGATAATTCTCTCAGTAGACATTTTTCTGTCCTCTATTAAATCGACCAAAGATTTATTTTAATACTTCTCTCAGTTAAATATTTAAACACCTCTGTAGACTCAGATTAAATCGACTAAAGATTTATTCAGATACTTCTCTCAGTAGTTCTTTTTCTGGCTCAGATTAAATCGACCAAAGATTTAGTCTGATACTTATCTCAGTTAAAGATTTAAAGACCTCTGTTGGCTCAGATTAAATCAACCAAATATTTATTTTGATACTTCTCTCATTAGACCTTTTTTTGGATCAGATTAAATCGACCAAAGATTTATTCTGATACTTCTTTCAGTAGACCTTTTTCTGTCTCAGATAAAATCGACCAAATATTTAATCTGATACTTCTCTCAGTTAAAGACTTAAAGACCTCTGTTGGCTCAGATTAAATCGGCCAAAGATTTATTTTGATACTTCTCTTAGTAGACCCTTTTCTGACTCAAATTAAATCGACCAAAGATTTATTTTGATACTTCTTCAAGATACAGTCGAGCGTAGACTCATTTTGATAATTCTATCAACAATTACCTCTAGATGGAATCTATAAGCCCATCTCTGAAGATTTCCTGTCACCTCTCCAAATGGCATCTTTAAGCCCATTCCCAACATAATCAACAAACGGTTTTATTTCGTACACATGCGAGTGCAAATTTCTGGGAACTTAAGTGTTCAATCATCTTCCACCTTCAAGTCGCGAATCGCGGACAAGCCAATCTAACTCTTCAGGTTTAAGAAGATTGAACAGGGTCATATGTTGTACCCAAAAATTTTCCCTCTCTTTTCTCAAGACATTTCTCACCAAAGATCTCAAATGCTTTAGGGTTCTCAAGGGTTTGATCAGACAAGCTCACCTCCTAAGCACTGAGCATCCAAATTAGGGTTTTGGTTTTCTCAAGGACTTTTGGAATTTTGATGCCTCAAATGACTTTCATTGTTAATTATAGGTCTCCAAGATTGCTCATACCAAGTTTCAAGTCTTGCATCACAAATTTTCTCATTCAATTGCTCAGATGACTGAAAATCAGTTGTATTGGGTAAAAAGTCAATTGTGGTTAATATACAGTCAAACTTCATAATTTTGGGCCAACGTCAACATTTTTAAGTCATATTAATCAATTGATCAATTTTTTATCACAATTCTTCAAGAGAAGCACTCAAATCATCAAAGGGGCAAAGTTTTGATCAAAGTAACTAAGAGTTGTCTACCCTATTTTACTCAAAGTTATTTCCTACATATTTTTAACCCTTTTGACAGTGTTGTTTTACCATTGCATTTGGTAAATAACCTTGTATTAGGATGTTAAACGAGACAGGCGCGGGTCATCGTATTGACCGTGATAACAATTGTGCTAAGTATCTTTAGCATTTTTTGAAGGACTAGATCATTTTTGTATAGGCAACCAAGATAGCGTCATCGAGGGACTATGATCTTTTGTTTTGTTTTTGTTTTGCCAAGATACTCAACATGCATAACATGGCCATTTTAAGGCAATAAGTGGATGAAACCCTAGGGGTGCAAGTGTGCATTGTGTTGTCAATTTACATACTTTTTGTCTTGTATTAGGTCAAGCTATTTGTTTTGATTTTGGATATTGCATACAAACCCTAATCTCTATCATGGCATATTTGTAAGCATAAAGTGCGCAAAATAAATCTACACTATTACAACATTTGATATGGGAAGGGGGGATACAATTTTTGAATGGGGGATATTTGCAAAAAAATAAAACCCTAATATTTATTATTACATCCAAATTGAATAATTGGTACAAATAATAAATGAACAATATTTAAATAAATAAATTAAACAAATATGCAAAATATTATGAATATGCAAAAAAAATGTTTTTATTTTTATTTTTTATGTATGTAAAAAATATTTAAGGTATATATAAAAAAAGAAATAAAAGATTTTATATTTTTTTATTAAGGGTAAAAACCCTAATTTTAAGAAAGTATATTTTTTTAATATTATTTATTTATATACAAATAAAAAAATGTATTCAAGTGTCAAAAAATAAAATATATTAGAAAGAAAAATATTATTTTTAATGAGGATAGAAACCCTAGTTTCTTTTAAGAAAGTAAATATATATTAATTGTATTATTCATGTATGATAAAATAAAATAAAATATATACAAAATAAAAGTATATTTAG
Organism: Vicia faba; assembly: GCA_948472305.1. Classification (NCBI taxonomy): domain Eukaryota; kingdom Viridiplantae; phylum Streptophyta; class Magnoliopsida; order Fabales; family Fabaceae; genus Vicia; species Vicia faba. Next base: position 1,163,848,869 of record OX451735.1, on the reverse strand, counting down.
AAAAAATATTATTTAAGTATAAATGATAAAAAATAAAGGTACAATATTTTTATGTTTTATTTTCAAGTTTTCATTAAATAAAATTAAAGTATGTATTAATTAATAATTATTTTCATGTTAGAAAAAAAATACTAAAATAAAATGTGAAAATTTATAAAAATATTTTTGGCATTTTTTATGTTTATAAAATGTAAAATAAAATCAGAAATGAAAAATAAATAGGAAAATACAAGAAATATAAAGAAATGGGCCAGGGGGTGTAATTAGCAAAGCAGGGGGTGTCAATAGTGACCCAGAATCAAGCCCAGCCCATGAACTTCATCTTCAACCTTTGTCAAAAAACAAAAATGCGCGCTTGAATTCCAACATGGAAAACCTGCATACGTGCTCTAATGCAAAAACTCAAAACATCAAAGTTGTAGCATTTTTCAAGACGAATCCAACCATGTAAAGAACTCATTCTAACTCTCAAAGACCAGAGAGAATTTTTTTGGCCCTAAATCCTAACCTAATTTTTTCAGGAAGTTCATGGATCAAATTCTCTTAACACACTTAACTTAAATGAAAACTGAGCATATGTAAAGTTTCATGGCTATGAATACTACATTTTTTATTTACAAACCTAAGCCTAATGATTCCTAAATAGAGAGATAGGAAGTTGACAAAAACCTGTTTCAGTTGACTTCGTGTATTGTAATGTGGAGCTTTTCAGTGAGGCCTGAGATGTTTGGGAGCTTGCTTGAACTTCCTCTAACCTTCCCCAATGCCTAGTTTGCCTTGAATGTGCTTGAACAAGCCTGTAGAACTCAACATGCACAAGATGAAATAAAAAATGGTAAACCTTGCAAATGGAGTTACAGTCAGTGTTTAAGGGTTGGGATAGCTTGGATAGTTTATATGGAAGGTGTTTGAACAAGTTTGAGGCAAAACGCACGAGGGGTTTTTGCTATGGAAGTCAAACTGCAGGGAGTGTCATGTTTTGCCAATGGAAGGTGATTTTGTGTTTTGGCTGGCTTCAGAACTCAAAGGCTCATGTTTTTTGCTCAAGGGGATGTGTGAAACTTGTCTCAAATGCTTGCCCAAGTTGGTTTTTTCAGATGTTTAAGTTGTAGTGTATTTGACAAGTTTCTTGGTTATGAAGCAAAAATGAGAAGTGACAAAGAGCAGGCCCGTACAGGCTAGCTCTAACCCTGCATACATTGTGCAATCTTGGTCCCAAGTTTGTGGATTTGATTTGCTGTACAAGATCTTGTTCAAGGCTCAAGGATTCTATTTGACATAAAGCAAGATTTTGACATAAATGGTAATGTTACCTTTTACTATTTTTGGATTAATCTATTGTATAATCCTCTAATGACCAAAACAAAGCCTTAGACCAATGGATTTGCATTTAATTATTGAGTATGGAAGGTTTTTGAGACCTTTAATCAAGTACAAACAAGGCTGATTAGAGTTTGCAACTTGTATCAATATGAAAATGCCATGGATCAAAAGTGAGTTTTTGCCAACTTCAAGCCTTCGATTCTCCCTAACCACACATGATTTTGGAGAGTTCTTGGACTTTTTAGAAATCTTGTAAAATTCTCTAAAATACATATTTGAAATGAATTTTTAGATTACAAGTGGAACTAGGTGAAAAATGGTCATGAAGATAGGTCCAAATCCTGCCTAAACTAGGGCAAAATTTCACCAAGTTAAAAGTTTCATGGACCCTTGTTGCAAAAATCATAACTTGAGATCCAGGCTTCTTTTGAGAAAACTTTGTGAATCAAATTTGTAGAATTTGTGGAGGACTACAACTTTCATTTTGGAAGTTTTGTTTGAATCCAATTGCGTCATGGTGAAAATGTTGGGCAAAGTTGGGAAAAATTAAGAAAATTTCATAACTTAGAAAAATTCTAAGTTATGAAATTTTTCAATCTTAAACCCTAATTTTCAAAATTCGGTTTCTTGATGAACAACTTTCATGTTTTGACACATATTGATGAAAAATGACCCTTGGCACTTGATTTTGACCAAAAAGTCAAAGTTTGACTTTTCAGTGTACAGTCAATTTTTGCTCAGTTGACTGGAAAATTCATCTGTCAATCCAATGCATTTGAGATCTTTTGAACCTTGTGAATAGGTAAAGATGATGTCATTGATTCCTTGAGTCCATGCTTGAACCCAATTTGCCATTGGCTAGGTGAAAAATCAGAAATTGCCCTTATACAATCAAAACCCTAAAAATGACCATTCTACCCTTTTGATGATGTGATCAAATTTCTTGAGGATTTATGGTCCAAATTTGATCAAATGGTTCATATGAGTCTATAATGTTGATGTGGATCAAAAATTGTGAGGTTTGACTGTAAATTTGCCATAGTTGACTTTTTCCCCAATACAACTGATTTCTAGGTCAACTGTCCAATTGATTGGGCAAAAATTTGATTCAAGGCTTGAAACCTGGTATAGGTAATATTGTAAGTCCAACATGAAGTATGAAAGTCACTTTGAGCATTGGAAGTCCAAAAATCCCTGTGCAAACTCAAACCCTAATTTCAGGTCATTAGTGCAAGGAGATGTCTTGAACAGAGCAAAACCCTAATCCTGTCTGGAGTTCAAAGAGTCTTGTGAGGGGAAATCTTGATAAAATGAGAGGGCAAATTTTGGGGTACAACAGCTGCCCCTGTTCAATCTTCTTGAACCTGAAGAGTTAGATTGGCGAGTTTGCCTTTCGTGACTCGAAGGTAAAAGATGATTGGACACTAGAGTGCCCGTAAATTTGCACTCGTCAAAATGTAGCTGAGGGAATGGGCTTAAAGATGCCATTTGGAGATGATAGAATATTTTTGGAGATGGGCTTAAAGATGCCATCCAAGACTTTTTTGTTGAGAATCAGGAGAATGAACATCAGAATGGTATCCGTATCTGGAACGTATCTGAGTTATATCTGGAGATTGGATTCGTATGAGCGAAGGAATGATGTCCGTGTTTGGAGCGTTTCCGAGCTGTAACTGTATTTGATTCTTGAATGAATATTAGAATGACTGCCGTTTTTGGAGTGTATCTGTATTGTATTTGAATTCTGAATGGGCGACAGAAAGACATCTGTGTCTGAAGCATCTCTGGGCTGGGGAATAGGTTTGAATAAGTGACAGAATGGCTACCGTGTCTGGAGCGTATCTGGATTGTATCTAAAGTTGAGATATGTATGAGTAGCAGAATGACTTTCGTGTCTGGAGTGTATCGGTACTGTAACTGGGATCCGGACAAGCGATAGAATGACTTCCGTGTCTGGAGTATATCTGAACTTGAAGTTGATAGTTGAATCTGAATGAGAAATAGAATGGCTTCCGTGTCTGGAGCGTATCTAGTCTGTATCTGATTGCTGAAGTCTGAATGAGTAGTAGAATGACCGCCGTGTCTCGGGTATATCCATACTGTATTTTGACTTGAAATTCTGAATGAGTAATAGAATGATCGCCGTATCTGGGGTGTATCCATATTGTATATGAAATAAGAGACCTGAACGAGTAGCAGAATGACTTCCATGTCTTGGAGTGTATCCGTACTGTATCTGAAATCTTTGGACATTTGTTAAAGGTAGCTTTTAATCTTATCCTGAAAAGGGTAAAATGTTAGCTAAAACATAAGGTTATGTTGCATGACATGTATGATGCAATAAAATGTGTTCTGTCAATGTTTATGATATATGAATGTAATGGATGCGCATGTAAGCTGATTAGTTGTCCTGCTGAGGAAAACAAATTTTTGATAGCTGGAGATAATGAAATCTTTGACTGTTGCCGGGGAAAATAAATCCTTGACCGCTGTTGGGGATAGAAAATCCTTGGTGACTTGTGGGGATTAACAAGAATGTTGACAACTTCTGTGGGGATGTGAGAATCCTTCACAAATTTATGGGGAATAAGGAAAATCCTGACGATCTCTACTGGGGAATCAAAACCTGGGAGGCTTCAACTGGAGAAATGAGAATGAGAATCTTCGTTCTACTGGGAAATAACGTTGTGGGGAGAATGCTTATTCTGTGGAAGAGTTTTCAAGAGTTTGGGTTGTATGTCAATCTACTGAGGATTTATGGAGGAAATTGGATGGTACTCCACCGGGGTTTAAGGGTTGAAGTTTTGGACTCCGTTGGGGAAGAAAGTTTTATCTTTGCTGAGGGTTTACAGTTTAAGTTTTCTGGCTCCGCCGGGGATTGGGAGTTTGGAAACTTAGTTATGATGGGGATTTTTGAAACTTAACTCCGCTAGGGATATGTATTTCAAAGCTTCAACTCTGTTGAGGATCTGGATGATGTACTGCAGGGGATTTCCTCTGGAATAGCCTAAAGACATTTTCCTATACTTCCAACCTATCAGTAATTATCCTTTCTCATTTCTCTTTATTTGTAAGCAGTGATTATATTCAAATGCATATGCTCATTTAATAAATCATTGGACGTTTTCAAATAAAACACAAGTGTAAAAAGAAAGAAAAGGAAAACAAATTTCTGCACTTTGAAGTATCTTTATATTAACTTTGTGTAAGTATTTTGTACAAAGGAGACAGACATCCTAGTAAGAGAATGTTGTCATAAAAATGAGAAAAATTTCATACAAAGAAAGATGGCTATGTGTAACAATTCCATGGGGTTCCCATTCTACTATAGCCTCCGTAACTCTGAGTATCTTGTCCATTAGTTGCCCCGTTCGACGTTGATTAGGTTGAGCAGAAATCCGGAGCTTGTTTGTGAAGAGATTGTTCTTAAAGTGATCCGACGAGACATAGTCATACGCTTTAATTCCCTAACTTTTGCCTGGATCGCCCTTTCGAGTTTTCGATCCACCGGGAAACCCCTTTTTGCCCAAGTCGCCCTTTCGAGTTTTCAACTTGCCAGGTGTACAGATTTTTTTATTTATCCTTAATTTTTGCCTGAACTGCCCTTTCGGGTTTTCGATTCACCGGGATGCCCATTTTTGCCCAAGTCGCCCTTTTGGGTTTTCAACTTGTCGGGTCATTTATGCGTAGTATATTTTGACTATGTATGCGTTCGCAGGGTGCGGCAGGTCATCACCGTCCATGGTGGTCAGAATCATTTCCCCACCAGAAAATATGTTTTTGATCACAAATGGTCCTTCGTAAGTAGGAGTCCATTTTCCCCTGGGATCACTTTGCGGCAAGATGATTCGCTTGATTACAAGGTCTCCGACTTGATATACTTGTCTCTTGACTTTCTTATTGAAGGCCTTGATCATACGTTTCTGATACGCCTAACCATGGCAAACATAAGTAAGTCGCTTCTTGTCAATCAAGTTAAGTTGATCAAGCCAGGTCTGAATCCAATCGTCTTCACTCAAACCAGCATCCTTCATGATTCTCAAGGTAGGAATCTGAACTTCCATAGGTAAAACAACTTCCATACCATATACGAAAGAAAAGGGGGTTGCCCCAGTTGAAGTGTGTGTCGTGGTATGGTACCCGTGCAGAGCAAACAGTAACATCTCATGCTAGTCCTTGTAGGTGATTGTCATCTTTTGAATGATCTTTTTGATATTTTTGTTCGCAGCTTCGACAACACCGTTCATCTTAGGCCGATAGGGAGATGAATTGTGATGTTGAATCTTGAACTGCTCGCACAGAGCAGTGATCATAGTATTGTTCAAATTTGTACTGTTGCCAGTGATGATCCTGTTAGGGATACCATACCGGCATATGAGGTTCTGCTTGATGAAGCGAGCAACCACATTCTTTGTAACAGATGCAAATGAAGCTGCTTCGACCCACTTGGTAAAGTAATCAATGGCCACCAGGATGAAACGGTGTCCATTGGATGTTGTAGGCTTGATCTCTCCAATCATGTCGATTCCCCACATTACGAATGGCAAATGAGCTATTAAGACATTGAGAGGAACTGGAGGAATATGTACCTTGTCAGCATAGATTTGGGCATTTGTGACAAGTACAGGAATATTGATGACAATCAGCTTCCATGGTAGACCAGTAGTAGCCTGCCCGTAGAATCTTCTTAGCCATCGTATGACCGCTTGAGTAGGTGCCAAAGGTGCCATTATGTAGTTCAACCATGATCTGCTCAGCTTCAACTTTGTCCACACAATGGAGTAGGACACAATCCAGGTTGCGCTTGTATAAGATACCATTGCTCAGAAAGAACTTGGCCGCGAACCTCCTTAAGAACTTTTTGTCATTGACTGAAGCTCCTTCAGGGTACTTTTGTGCTTCGAGATAACTTTTGACGTCATGAAACCAAGGTCGGTCTACCACTTCTTCGATATTTATCTCGTGATAATGTGCAGGTTCGTCCATTCGTTCAATGGTGATTTGAGGTGCCTCATTATCCTAGTTAAGTTTAAACATGGATGACATTGTATCTAACGCATCTGCCAACTGATTTTCTTCTCGCGGGAAGTGCTCGAAGGTAATCTGCTCGAAGTGTGGTAACAATGTCAAGACATGTTCTTTGTAAGGGATGAGGTTAGGGGGCTTAGTATCCCACTCTCCTTTGATTTGACTGATAACCAAAGTTGAGTCCCCAAATACAATCAAAGATTTGATTCCCAAGTCAATAGCATCCTTGAGACCAAAGACACAAGCTTCATACTCGGCCATGTTGTTGGTACAGCTGAAGCAGAGTCTAGCGGTGAAAGGTGTATGGCAAACTTCTAGAGAGATAAGTACCACGCCGATTCCATTTCCAAGTGCATTGGAGGCACCATCAAAGTACAGGGTCCATCGAGATCCTTCTTCAGGTCCGTCATACGGTCTATTCTCTTCAATGTTATCCAAAGTCATGATATCCTCGTCGGGGAAGTCGAATCTCATAGATTGGTAATCTTCGACGGCTTGATAGGCCAGATGATCGGCTAGCACACTCCCCTTTATAGCTTTTTGGGTCGTGTATTGTATATCATATTCGGTGAGTATCATCTTCCATCTAGCGATTCTTCCGGATAAAGCAGGCTTCTCGAAGATGTACTTGATCAGATCCATTTTAGAAATCAGCAGAGTGGTATGTGTCAACATATACTGCCTTAGCCGGTGAGCAACCCATACCAAAGCGCAGCAAGTTTTCTCGATCAGTGAGTATCGGGTCTCACAATTGGTAAACTTTTTGCTAAGGTAATAAATGGCATGCTCTTTTCGGCCAGACTCGTCATGTTGGCCCAATACACACCCCATTGAATTATCCAAAACAGTCAGATACATGATTAACGGCCTTCCTTCGACGGGTAGCATCAAGATAGGATGTTCCAGCAAATACTCCTTGATCTTATCGAAAGCAACTTGACAGTCATCATTCCAATTAACCACCTGATCTTTCTTCAACAGCTTGAAGATTGGTTCACAGGTAGATGTTAGGTGAGAGATGAACCTTGCAATGTAGTTTAGGCGTCCCAAGAAACCTCTGACCTCCTTCTCAGTGCGAGGGGAAGGCATTTCTTGTATAGATTTGACTTTGGCAGGATCAACCTCGATGCCTTTGTTACTGACGATGAATCCCAAAAGTTTACCGGACCTGACTCCGAAAGTGCACTTGCTAGGGTTCAGTCTGAGCTTGTATTCCTTTAACCTGACAAACAGCTTTTGCAGATGGTCGAGGTGTTCTTCTTCTGTTTGTGAACGGGCTATCATGTCGTCTACGTAGACTTCGATCTCATGATGTATCATGTCATGAAACAAAGCTACCATGGCTCGCTGATAGGTTGCCCCATAATTCTTCAGTCTGAATGACATCACTTTATAGCAGAAGGTACCCCACTGTGTAACAAAGGTAGTTTTCTCCATGTCTTCGGGGGCCATTTTGATCTGGTTGTACCCTGAAAATCCATCCATGAAAGAGAATACCTTATGCTGAGTTGTATTGTCGACCAAGATGTCAATGTGCGGTAGTGGAAAGTCATCTTTAGGGCTAGCCCTGTTTAAGTCTCTGTAGTCCACGCACATTCTGACTTTGCCATCTTTATTAGGCACGGGCACAATGTTAGAAACCCATTGTGGATAGGAAGTAACAGCTAGAAATCCAGCATTGAACTGCTTCATCACTTCAGCTTTGATCTTTTCAGAGATGTCGAGCCTCATTCGGCGGACTTTCTGTTTGATTGGTTGACAGTCTTCTCTTGTAGGGAGACGGTGAACCACAATATATGTATCCAGTCCCGGCATATCTTCATAGGACCAGGCGAAGATCTCAACATATTTATTCAACAACTGAACTAAGCCCTCTTTGACACTTTGCTCCAGGTTGGCACCTACTTTAACCTCTTTTCTGTCTTCGACGGTACCCAAATTGATAGTCTCTAACAACTCTTCATGGGGTAGAATAGCCCTTTCTTCCTGTTGCAAAAGTCTAGCCAACTCTCCAGGCACTTCACAGTCTTCATCACCTTCGTATTCGGCATGATTGACCAGATCTTCAGAGTCACTGAAGGCCATAGCAGAATTGTTACCCATGGAATCCGGAGTGGATGGGTACCTGCGTTTTGTGAGTGTGGGTGTGTGTAAGGGATAACCACCTTTAAATAAATAAAATGTAAAAAGAAAGAAAATGAACACAAAAGTTTATATATGAAAACGTCCATGATTCATTAAAAATGGCATATGAAAATGAAGAATCAAAACCCTTACAAATGGACCTATATGCCCCGGGTAAGGCATAAGGCGAAAAGAGTGTACGAATTGTTTAATAATTATTACATACCAAACAGGAAATGTTCAAAAGATAAATTACTGATTGATGAAAGTAATGGGAACGAAGTATTTCGCCTCCCATTTGTCCAGTCCTCCTTCAATAGTTGGAAAGATCCAGTCTTCAAAATTTCTTCCTTCTTCATCATCCTCTAAAGCATGAACTCCATGATGAGTGATTTTCAATGGAGGTCCTCCAGCCCAGGAGCGACGCACGACCTTCTGACTAGCAGCAGTGAAACCCAATCCGAACTTATCTGTCTTGTAAGGAAAATCTGGCAGTTGACCCCATATTGTGCTTCCTCCTTCCTTGATCACAGCCTCCGCATCTTTAAGGGATGACATCCTGGAAACAGGTTTAGTAATGACGGGCACATCCGTCATTGTCTTGGCTACTGTAACTTCAGGAGAAACCTCTTCAAAGTGTTGGAAAGGTGTTTCTATGAATTCACCATCTAACTCCACGTAGCGGAAAGAGTTAAGGTGGCTTATCATATACTCCTCCTCACCATGAACTGTTATGATTTTACCCTGGACTGGGTACTTGAGCATCTGGTGTAGAGAAGAAGTGACTGCCCCAACATTGTGGATCCATGGTCTTCCCAACAAGCATGAATATGAAGGACGGATGTCCATCACATAAAAAGTAGAGTTGAAAATTTCTGTACCCACTTTAATTGGGATGTCCACCTCTCCGTGGACCATCCTCTTAGAACCGTCAAAGGCTCTAACAATGATATTACTGGCCTTCAGGGTCAAACCCTCACAATCCAATCTGTCCAATGCTTTTTTAGGCAAGACATTTAAAGACGACCCGGTATCAACCAGAACGTGAGCAAGTGTGGTCCCTCTGCACTCTACTGAAACATGCAGCACATCATTATGCTTTCTTCCCTTAGATGTTAGATCAACGTCAGAGAAGCCAAGACCATTATCGGCTGTAAGGCTAGTTACACACTCTTGAAACTGATCCGTAGAAGTCTCTTGAGGCACATTTGCCGTCTTCGGAAATTTGGTCAAGGCTTTGGCATGAGCCTCGGAACAGAGCAATAGGGCCAGCATGGAGATTTTTGAAGGGGTTTGCCCCAACTGTTCTACGACATCATAGTCGCTCTTCTTAATTATCTTTAAAATCTCCTCCATTTCCTTTTGGGTGGTCTCGGGGATAACCAAAGTCTGAGCCCTCGTCCTGACGGGCGCTTCTTGGACCCCCTTACCTTTATCAGCAGTAACAGCAGAGGGCATAGCTTCGGGAGTAACAATTTCTTCAATAACTGGACTTTGCACAGATATCTTGACTGGCATAGGAGCACTTAAGGGTCCGAATATTTCCCTTGGAGGAGAAATCTCCGGAGAGAAGATTCTTCTGCTACGAGTGATCTTACTTGTCCCTGCAATATTTCCCACATCAGGAGTCTCTTCATCAGAACTTTCTTTGACTGATTCGATCTGCTTAACACCGTGGTAGAAGATCTCTCCTCCATAATTCCACGGTATTGTCTTGTTGGACTTATATGGGATAGGCCCCAGCATAGTAATCTTCAGAGGTACACACTTTGGATCGGGTGTAATCTTAACAGGTCTTTTGGAGACCTTGGAAAGATTGTCGGAAATGGTGATTATAGCAACATCATTGATTGGAGTAACAGGAGTAACAAGAGTTTTCTTGAAGAGGATTTCTTGAGTATCCATCAGGCGTTGGATGCCTGACTTCAATAGCGGACAGTCGGATTGCAAGGTCGAACAAAGGTAACAATCTTTTTCACAGCCTGGGAAAATCCCGGCTTTCAACAGATTCATCTTGATCATTGGCAACGGAGTCATTAAGTAATCAACAACAGTAACATGAAGATCTTTTACAATAGCATGGACATTATAACCATGTTTTGGCATAGGAGCGGATATCACATTAGGTTTTTCGGGGGCATCAAACTCCACCTCCTTGGCATCTATTAAATCTTGGATCTTGTTTTTAAGGGCCCAACGGTTGTTGGTGTCGTGCCCCACACTGTCCGAATGATAGGCACACTTTTCATTTGAATGGTAATAGGGAGAAGAGGTATTTGGGTTCTTCGGCGCCTCTTTCAAATTGGTAAGGTTTAACTTTAACAGATGAGGGAGAACCTGAGCAGGTGTCATATTGATCCGGGTGAATTGCCATGTAGGCCTTTACACCCTTGTTTGGTTAGCTCTGGGTTGAATGCTTCGAGGTTGATCGGCTGAAGAGTTCTGGATCATCACAGCCCCCACCGCTGGTCGGCGCTCCATTCTTCCTTGATTTCTCTGGGTGTAAACAGCAGAAACTTCTTTCTTGGCTGGAAAGGTCTTCTTGATAGCGGCGGAAGCAGATGCATCCTTCTGAATTTTACCGCTCTTAATGCCAGCTTCGACCCTTTCACCCGTCAGAATTAGCTCGGTGAACCCTGCAGATGAGCTCCCGATCAAGTGATTAAAGAATGGACCTAACAGGTTCCCCAAAAACATATCAACAAGCTCTCTTTCCGACAATGGTGGCTGCACCCTTCCAGCCAAATCCCACCACTTCTGGGCATACTCCTTAAAGACTTCATTAGAGACCATACCCATACTCTGTAATTGAGTACGAGTAGGCGCTAAATCTGCGTTATATTGATATTATCGATAGAAAGCAGTAGCCAAATCCTCCCAGTTATGTACATCAGATCTCTCAAGCTGATAGAACCAATCCAATTACGTACCCGACAAACTATCTTGAAAAAAGTGAACCCACGGATCCTTATCAGAAGAATGAGGTTGGATCTTTCTGACGTAAGACCGCAGATGCATCTTCGGGCAGGACAAACCGTCGTATTTAGCAAATGTAGGCACTTTGAATTTAGGGGGAATGACAATCCCAGCAACCAACCCTAGTTCTTAGAAATCCAACCCAGGTACCCTTTGTACCTCCATGGTTGCCATCCAATCTTCCAGATTCTTATACTTATCATCCGCAGGAGGTTACTGCTGCTCGGAGTAATCTTCCTCCTCCTCTTCCTCTTTAGCTTCAGACTCGGAGGGCATTGCAACTCCCTTTCCTTTACCAACCCCTTCGTCAGACGTCGAGGGGAAATCTAGGACCCTTCTAGCCTGGTTCTCAAACCTTCTCCACAGAGTAGCTACACCCGCTCTTTTCTTTTTCTTCTTTTCCTTTTCCTTCTCTTTCTCTAACAGTGATTTCAGGTCCTCTTGACCCTTTGCCAAGGTCATGAGGAGTTGTTGGAATTGTGAATTTTGTGCTTGTAGGTCTTTGACCGTCTGCTCTATATCCATCTTGCTGAAATAAACAGCAGAAAGATAAGGAAACCTGGTGTGAAGACCTATTTATGCATATGATGAATGATATGTTATTCATGTAATGCATTCAAGGATTCATAAATTAAAATTTATTGTAAACAAAAAAGAACACACGTCATATTAATAAGAAGAATTTGTTAGTACATAAATGCCCCATGGGCAAAGTATTACAAAATTCTAATGTAAAAAGACGTTGCGCATCCTCTTCGGTGCGATGTAGGTGTTGAGAGTCTGCTCTTCATGGAGTCGACGAGTAAGTTCCAAAACCTTCTTCTCACTGGCGTAGAAACTAGCTTTAAAAGTATTTCGTTCTTCCTTGAGCTGTATCCAACTCTTTTGCAAATCTTCCAATGATGTTGGCATGTCTGGATGTAGGAGGGTGTATGGAACTTATCCTTCCATAACAGGCTCTTTGATCATGGGGAGAATGTAGGGGTAAGGCATCATAAGACTCTGGGCGCGGGTTCGTACCCACTTGAGGTAAGGCTCAAGGGGGATGGAATTCTTGTGTCCCAGTGTCTTACTATCCACTTTGTTGGGCATCCTCCAAGCTCGGATAAACCTATGTCGAAGTCCTTGAGCGTTATTGTCGAAGTCAAAAACCAAGTCTGGAATCAGCATGTCATGAGGGCCATCCCTTCGGGCATACCCAAATTGTCTCAGAGCTAAACAGGGGTTGTAGGTAATGCCTCCCCTAATGCCAAGTAATGGAACATTAGGGAATTCCCCATAACGATCAATGATGATGACATTTTCTCTGGACCGAGAACACCAATGAACATCAGAATGTGTAAGAGTCATCAACCGTTGCGACCACCTCAAGCCTTGTTCATTCTTTAAGACTGACTGGGGAAGGTGAGAAATAAACCACCTTGCTAGAAGAGGAGTACAGCACATGAGAACCCCTCTTTTCCTCGTTGTCGTGTGTAAAATGAGTGTAGGATATCCCCAAGCAATGTAGGTACAGGATTCCGAGATACGAAAATCTTGACAGCATTCACATCTATAAGATGATCAGGGTTTGGGAACAAAACCAAACCATAGATGAGAAGTGCTAAAATCTCCTCAAAAGCTTACAAATCTAGATAATTCCAACAGTCTTGTGCCTTCTCAAACAGAAACTTTGCCAAGAAACCCTTGACACCACTTCTGGTTTCCCAATGACCTTTGATATCAGATGGTTGCAAGTGTAAGGCTTGAGCAACATCTTCAGGCTTTGGTTCTCTTTCCGTACCGTTTTAGGGTAGTTGATGGAGAATAGGAACCCTCGGGAGTTGAGAAAATTCCTCCAAAGTAGGCACTAGTTGGTAATCAGGAAATGTAAAGCAATGGTGTAGGGGGTCAAAGAACTGGAAAAGAACTTTCACCTTGTCTTCTTTAATGTTGGAGTTGACCAAGTTGAGAAGTCTGCCATGTCTTTCACTGAAGGGAGAATTCTCTGGAATCTTGGAAGTAAGCTCCTTGAGTTGAGGAGGGATTCTCACAAGGTTGACCTGAATAGTTTTTCTGCGGATTGATTCCATGACCTACAAAACAGGAACAAAGATGAAGATCCAAACCCTTGAAATGGTTAGTGGATGCATATGATGCTTCATGATGTTCATGATGTATGCACAAGTATATGTACAAGCAAATCACACAAGATCCTAGTTTCAGGCTTGCATGGGGTTTCATAGGTAAGTACCCTCTTGAAGTTAGTTGGCTCAACTTTTCCTATAAATAGTAACCGGTTCTAAGGAGCTCAATATCACTGGATTATTTTATGTGTTCATTGTTTCAGTTTAGCCACTTAACTGGCAACCAAAATATTCCAAGAAAACAACCCTCAATGAGTGTAGTATCGAGTATCTACCAACTTCGGACTGCACCAAAGCCGGTCATCTCACTACCCCTAAAAAGGCCAAGATGGTCAAGTAAAGGTTCTAAAAGTACATTAGTGCGTCATGACATCACTCAATGGCCTCGTATTCTCTTTGATTGACTCAAAGGCTTCCGGTACCCACAAATATGTCGCACTAATATAGTTATTGCTTCAACCATGTCGGTATACCCCACACAGTTTCTACAATGTATTGCTATTTACCTATGAATATTTCCCAAAAATCCGGGTGGAGGATTCAAAACCCAAACAAGAGAACCAAATGTAAAGCAATCAAAGCAAACAAGATAAGCATGTAAAGGTGATCTAAACCCTAAGGTTACTCCACTTTTAAAGTTCTCCCCAACAGAGTCTCCAGTTCTGGGATACAGTGGGAGAACTGACTTGAGGTTTTGCGTTTATGTTCGCAAATGTTTCGGTTTAGCAAGAGTCACCACCGACTTTTTATTTTATCCAAAGGAAAGGTCAAAAAGCACAGGAAAGACCTTTGAGATGTTTTCTTGGGTTCGGGGGGTAGATTATGAAAAGGGAAGGTGCAAGCACCCTTTTCATCCATGGTTATCCATGGACTCTTAGTTACTTGTTTAGATCACTTGCTTTGCTTTTCCAATTGTTTGAAATGGTGATTTGTGTGTGGTTTTGAAAAATGTTTTGAAAAGAGGCCATCGTTGTGGCAACCTTTGTAATGATTCTTGTTTTAATGTATACAAAGATGTATTGTCTTTTGAAAAGATGTTTCAATGTTTGAAAGTTTGTTTTTGGGAAATGTTTTGAAATTATGTTGTGAGGTGTGTTTGAAAATAGCAAGGATATTTTTTTGCAAGTTTTGATCAAGTAACTAAGAGTTGTATACCTTATTTTACTCAAAGGTATTTCTTACATATTTTTAACCCTTTTGACAGTGTTGTTTTACCATTGCATTTGGTAAACAACCTTGTATTAGGATGCTAAACGGGACAGGCGCGGGTCATCGTATTGACCATGATAGCAATTGTGCTAAGTATCTTTAGCAATTTTTGAGGTACTAGATCATTTTTGTATAGGCAACCAAGATAGCGTCATCGAGGGACTATGATCTTTTGTTTTGTTTTTTTTTTGCCAAGATACTCAACATGCATAACATGGCCATTTTAAGGCAACAAGTGGATGAAACCCTATGGGTGCAAGTGTGCATTGTGTTGTCAATTTACATGCTTTTTGTCTTGTATTAGGTCAAGCTATTTGTTTTGATTTTGGATATTGCATACAAACCCTAATCTCTATCATGGCATATTTGTAAGCATAAAGTGCGCAAAATAAATCTACACTATTAAAACATTTGATATGGGAAAGGGGGATACAATTTTTGAATGGGGGATATTTACAAGAAAATAAAACCCTAATATTTGCTATTACATCCAAATTGAATAATTGGTACAAATAATAAATGAACAATATTTTAATAAATAAATTAAACAAATATGCAAAATATTATGAATATGCAAAAAAAATGTTTTTGTTTATTTTTTATGTATGTAAAAAATATTGAAGGTATATATAAAAAAAGAAATAAAATATTAAATATTTTTTTATTAAGGGTAAAAACCCTAATTTTAATAAAGTATATTTTTTTTAATATTATTTATTTATATACAAATAAAAAAATTTATTCAAGTGTCAAAAAATAAAATATATTAGAAAGAAAATTATTATTTTTAATGAGGATAGAAACCCTAGTTTCTTTTAAGAAAGTAAATATATATTAATTGTATTATTCATGTATGATAAAATAAAATAAAATATATACAAAATAAAAGTAGATTTAGAAAAAATATTATTTAAGTATAAATGATAAAAAATAAAGGTACAATGTTTTTATGTTTTATTTTCAAGTTTTCATTAAATAAAATAAAAGTATGTATTAATTAATAATTATTTTCATGTTAGAAAAAAAATACTAAAATAAAATGTGAAAATTTATAAAAATATTTTTGGCATTTTTTATGTTTAGAAAATGTAAAATAAAATTAGAAATGAAAAATAAATAGGAAAATACAAGAAATATAAAGAAATGGGCCAGGGGGTGTAATTAGCAAAGCAGGGGGTGTCAATAGTGAGCCAGAACCAAGCCCAGCCCATGAACTTCATCTTCAACCTTTGTCAAAAAACAAAAACGCGCGCCTGACTTCAAACATGGAAAACCTGCATATGTGCTCAAATGCAAAAACTCAAAACATCAAAGTTGTAGCATTTTTCAAGACAAATCCAACCATGTAAAGATCACATTCTAACTCTCAAAGACCAGAGAGAATTTCTCTGGCCCTAAAACCTAACCTAATTTTTTCAGGAAGTTCATGGATCAAATTCTCTTAACACACTTAACTTAAATGAAAACTGAGCATATGTACAGTTTCATGGTTATGAATACTACATTTTTTATTCACAAACCTAAGCCTAATGATTCCTAAATAGAGAGATAGGAAGTTGACAAAAACCTGTTTCAGTTGACTTCGTGTATGGCAATGTGGAGCTTTTCAATGATGCCTGAGATGTTTGGGAGCTTGCTTGAACTTCCTCTGACCTTCCTCAATGCCTAGTTTGCCTTGAATGTGCTTGAACAAGCCTGTAGAACTCAACCTGCACAAGCTGAAATCAAAAATGGTAAACCTTGCAAATGGAGTTACAGTCAGTTTTTAAGGGTTGGGATAGCTTGGATAGGTTATATGGAAGGTGTTTGAACAAGTTTGAGGCAAAATGCACGAGGGGTTTTTGCTATGGAAGTCAAACTGCAGGGAGTGCCCTGTTTTGCCAATGGAAGGTGATTTTGTGTTTTGGCAGGCTTCAGGACTCAAAGGCTCGTGTTTTTGGCTCAAGGGGATGTGTGAAACTTGTCTCAAGTGCTTGCCCAAGTTAGTTTTTTCAGATGTTCAAGCTGTAGTGTATTTGACAAGTTTCTTGGTTATGAAGAAAAAATGAGAAGTGACAAAGAGAAGGCTTGTACAGGCTAGCTCTAACCCTGCATACATTGTGCAAGCTTGGACCTAAGTTTGTGGATTTTAATTGCTGTACAAGATCTTGTTCAAGGCTCAAGGATTCTATTTGACATAAAGCAAGATTTTGACAAAAATGGTAATGTTACCTTTTACTATTTTTGGATTAATCTATTGTATAATCCTCTAATGACCAAAACAAAGCCTTAGACCAATGTATTTGAATTTAATTATTGAGTATGGAAGGGTTTTGAGACCTGTAATCAAGTACAAACAAGGCTGATTAGAGTTTGCAACTTGTATCAATATGAAAATGTCATGGATCAAAAGTGAGTTTTTGCCAACTTCAAGCCTTCGATTCTCCCTAACCACAAATGATTTTGGAGAGTTCTTGGACTTTTTAGAAATCTTGTAACATGCTCTATAATCCATATTTGAAATGAATTTTGAGATTCCAAGTGGAACTAGGTGAAAAATGGTCATGAAAATAGGTCAAAATCCTGCCTAAACTAGGGCAAAATTTCACCAAGTTAAAAGTTTCATGGACCCTTGTTCCAAAAATCATAACTTGAGATCCAAGCTTCTTTTGAGAAAACTTTGTGAATCAAAGTTGTAGATGTTTTGGAGGACTACGACTTTCATGTTGGAAGTTTTGTTTGAATCCAATTGCGTCATGGTGAAAATGTTGGGCAAAGTTGGGGAAAATTAAGAAAATTTCATAACTTAGAAAAATTCAAAGTTATGAAATTTTTCAATCTTAAACCCTAATTTGCAAAATTTGGTTTCTTGATGAACAAGTTTCATGTTTTGACACATCTTGATGAAAAATGACCCTTGGCACTTGATTTTGACCAAAAAGTCAAAGTTTGACTTTTTAGTGTACAGTCAAATTTTGCTCAATTGACTGGAAAATTCATCTGTCAATCCAATGCATTTGAGATCTTTTGAACCTTGTGAATAGGTCAAGATGATGTCATTGAGTCCTTGATTCCATGCTTGAACCCAATTTACCATTGGCTAGGTGAAAAATCAGAAATTGCCCTTATATAGTCAAAACCCTAAAAATGACCATTCTACCCTTTTGATGATGTGATCAAATTTCTTGAGGAGTTATGGTCCAAATTTAATCAAATGGTTCATATGAGTCTATAATATTTATGTGGATAAAAAATTGTGAGGTTTGACTGTAAATTTGCCATAGTTGACTTTTTCCCCAATACAGCTGATTTCTAGGTCAATTGTCCAATTGATTGGGCAAAAATTTGATTCAAGGCTTGAAACTTGGTAGAGGTAATCTTGTAAGTCCAACATGAAGTATGAAAGTCACTTTGAGCATTGGAAGTCCAAAAATCCATGTGCAAACTAAAACCCTAATTTCAGGTCATCAGTGCAAGGAGATGTCTTGAGCAGAGCAAAACCCTAATCCTGTCTGGAGTTCAAAGAGTCTTGTGAGGGGAAATCTTGATAAAATAAGAGGGCAAATTTTGGGGTACAACAATGACTAATCATTGACTTTTGACCTAGTACATGACCTAATGTCTTGAAGCATGATCATAGGATTCAAACACAATATCTTGACCTTATTTCATTGCTCAAATCATTTCTCAAGATCAACAGATTGATAGTTGAAATTTGATCAACTGATGAAAATTCAACTGATACACAAAAAGTCAAACTTTGACTTTTTGGTCAACATTAGATTTCAAAGATCAAGATTCATCAATACATTCAAAAATATAAAACTTGATCATCAAGAATCAATACAGTCAAGAAAGTCAATAAAAAGTCAATGTTTTAAAGACTTTGAAAATTTTAAGTATTTTTTTACCTTGATAATTTCACTACTTCATGACAATTTTTCACCAAGATGAAAGATGATTCAAGGGAAACTTCCAACATGAAAGTTGTAGATCTTGATGAATTTTACATCTTTGTCCCTTAGGGTTGATGTCCAAAAAATGCTTATATTTGAAGATATAAGCTCATAAAGTCATGACATTTTTCATAAAACACTTAGTGAAAATTTTAGCAAGTTTAGGCAAATTTTTGACCTAACTTCTTGACCAATTTTCACCTAGTTCCAAGATGATTTAGCCAAAGTGGTCAACATGAAGGTTTTATACAATGTTTCAATATTTCCATAATGTCCAAGAACTTGAAGAGATCATTTTTGATCTGGGAGATTCGAAGAGATGAAGTTGGGCATCCATTCTTGAATTACAAGTCGTTTTCTTGATGAACACATAATCCAATCTAAATTTTATGTTGCATAATCTTGCTTTGAAAGTCTTCTAACTTGTGTATCTATCCATAATTAATGGATTGCACAAACTTTTGAGCTATGATCCAAGTGGTTTAAGCATTGTCCAAGTCAATTTGCCATTTTTGGGAGAAAGTTAAAATCGCCATTCTTGAAAAGCAAGCTTTATGCACAAAGTCAATTCTTGAGCCTTTCACTTGTTCCCTCTGATCACACTCCATCTGCAAGGTCAGAAGCATTGTGATTAAAGTGTTTAACCATTATATGATCAAAAGTACAGGGCATTGAAACTTAATTTTTCAAGAAAATCACATGTTGAGCTTAACATGTGATTTTGAATTCTGATCAACTTGAGCATTCCAAACCTCTTCTCTATAAATAGAGACACTATTTGCAAGCCAAGACATGAATTCAATATCCCTCAAACTCACTCAAACTCCCTAAAACTCAGAATTGCACACAAACCTCCATTGTTGGTGTGATACGGTGGCAGAACCGACTGTTTTGGAAATGCTGGTTTACGTTTTGTGTTTTTTGTTTGAAAAATGTCGCGGTAAGCAAGAGTCGCCACCGACTTTTATTTCATCCAATCGGAAAGGAAAAAGTACAGAAAAAATCTTTTTCGAGATGTTTCTGAGTATGGGGGGTAGATTATATAAAGGGAAGGTGTTAGCACCCTTTCTATCCATGGTTTTCCATGGGCTCTTAGGTACTTGCTCATATTTTTTAAATTGCTTGTGTATGTGCTTTGTTTTTTAAAATGTTTTTACTTCGTGATAACCCTTGTATCAGTCCTCAAGGATGTGACGAAGTTGTTTTGAAAGTTCTTTTGAAAAGTGTAAGTGTGAAAAGTTTGATTTGAGCAAGTACCTACTAGCATCTATCTACTCGAAAAAGGATCGTTTCTATTCTTGTTTCCTTTAGACAATGCTATCCTACTATTGAGAAATAGGTAGCACCATCGTTGGAGTTGTAAGGGTTAATTCGTAAGGGACGTACGATCACTAAAGCAATGTTAGGATGTCTTAGTAATACCTCTAAAGTCTTAAGATCATATTCGAGGCAACATTTCCAAGGCAACATTCGAATGGGATGTTTGATCTTTTTTAGACAGGAGGGCAACCACTAAGACACCCTATGCTTAATGATCGTTTACCGAAGGCAATCAAAGTGAGGGTATACCCTAAGAGTGATATGTGCAAGTGATTAATTTTCGTTATTTATCTTTGCATATTAGGGTTTTTTCTAACTGGATTAATTCGCCATACATTCTTGTCATGCAATCCTATTATCATACATCTAAACAGTCAAATATTTGCGAGAATTAAAATGCGATAAAGTAAATCTATGCTATTACAAGGCTTCGGGGAGGGGGATTAATTACATAACCAAAAACCCGAGAAAAGCGATATATAAAAGCCCTAGATTAAATTATTACAAACCATGAACAATTACAACAATAATTGAAAAATAAATAATCAGTGTGCGGCGAATTAAATACGAAGCGACTAGGGTTTTGACCCATGACTGAACCTAATTGTAATTGATTAAAGTAAACATAGTTTTTTGTCATTTTTTGTTATTTAAGAAAGTAATGAAACAATTGAATTAAAAAAAGAAAATCCTAAATTCTAATTAATTTTAATTGTGAAAGAAATTAGAATTGCCTTAAATTAATTAAACTAATTAATTAAAAAAACGCTTATTAAGAAAATGAGTCTTCTTTTTGTGATTTTTGGTTGGTTAGTTTTGAAAAAGTAATTTTGGTGTTGATAAAAAAGAATAATAACTAAAGAAAATAAAAATTAAAGAAAAATAAGAAATAACCCAAGGGCTTGCAGTCAACGGCTCTGATCAGAGGATGATGGTCCAGAGGATGGTGGCCCTCAGAAGATGGGGTGTGTTGGATCTTTCTCTGACTAATGAATCCAGGGGATAGTGTCCCGAGGATGCTTGATCTGGTCCTGGATGATGGGTCCAGAGAATAATGCCCAAAGGATGCTTGATCTGGTCCTGGTTGATGGGTCTAGAAGATGATGCCCAGAGGATGCTTGATCTGGTCCTGGTTGATGGGTCCAGAAGATGACCAGAGAACACCTTATCTGGTTCTGGCTGATGGAACCAGAAGATGACCCTCAGAAAGTGCAGGCGCTGGATCTGGTGAAAACAAAAGGGAAAAATGCCAAAAGCTCACGCCTGGGATCGAATCTAGAATCATGAGCTTCTGACTTCCTTCTTCTGGCCAACTGCGTTGGGTGTTAGTTTATCAATATAATAGAAACAAACAAATAGATCATAACTACAGGATTCTGGCCAGAATAACGCGCCAGAATTTGAGCCATCCAGTCAGGCTGTGACACACTATCGTCTTCCTCCTTGGAACTTTCGTTTAAAATTTTGAACCTTTACCTACAGACATGGCGCTGTTGCTATAACCTGCATGCCTCAAACATCAAAAATACGCATGATAAATAGATTTAAAAACTAGGGATCGATTGGTCTGGATGCCACGATCATTCCAGTATCTAATTCTTGGCCTGATTTTGCCGGTATCAAGAAACCCTAAAACACAATCTCAAACCCTAACAATGGCAACTGTCAATATATGCCCTCAAACATCAATTGAACTAGATCAATATGTTACAAACATGATAACAAACGCATACATACCATTAAAACATGTTTATAATGCAAGAATCGTGATAATAGGATTTTGAAAGAGAAACAAACTGTGATGGTTGTGCAGCGTGTTCCTGGACTCGTGGAGGCTTAGTGATGCTTGCAATCGCTTCAGAAGATGTCCAGGAGTTGATTGGTGACTTTGAATCTTCTTGAATCGTCCCCTAAGTTGAAAAACCAATCCACAATTTTTTCCAAAAGTATGAGTTTGCTTGGTGATTTTAACGACCTCCAATCCCCCTTCTTTGGTCTGCCTTTATTCCTTATGTATACTAGAGTGCATTAGGGTTAAAGTTTGTATCAAATCTTTTCTATTTAAGAAGATTGATCAATGATTTATTCCTTGCACCAAATCTTTCCAAAACAAGCAATTTCAATCTTTTTCTGTCCATATGAAGCCTTGCACGATTTGATCTTGTCTCCAGCTGTATAGTGACTCTAATCCTGCACAAAATCTCAAGATTTAATTGATTTTTTATATTTTCATTATTTTATATTGATTTTATTTGATTTAAATGAAATAAAATCAAAATAAATAACAAAAATAAAATAATGACAAGTGGAAGGGCTCATGGGTCGTGGATCACATTACAAACTCAGTGCAAGCATAAAAAGTTGGGCCCATTTAGCAAAAAATACAATTTTGGACACATTTGACTTTTGGCAATTTTGCAACAAGGGTCAACTTGGCCAATGCATAACTCTTTCAATTTTGAACCTAGAGATGTGTTCTTGGACTTTTTATAAGGCTTAGGATGTCCTCTAAGCAACCCTTTTGGTATCATCTCAATTGAGTCTTCCATGTTCATGTATGAAGCTTTGACCCAAAAGGTGTTTTTGTTGACTTCCAAAATGACCTATAATGTCAAAATGCATATCTTCTTGTGAGTGCATATTTTGAACTTCGGAGCTAAAGATGAATTGTAGGGAATCACATCCTCTTCAAAATGAGCTTTGGATGGGTCATTTTGGATAAAGTATGAGAAAGTTATGCTTGGTCAAAGTTAAGTTGACTTTTTCTACAAAACCCTAATTTAGCAACTTTTGGATTTTGATGAATTGTGAGCAATCCTTGAGGAATCATGATCCATACTTGGTAAAATGATGAATTTTAATTCAAAATGATAATGTTGACCAAAAATCTTGAAGTTTGAGTGTATGTGGGCCACAGTTGACTTTTGCCCTAGCCTAGTCGATTTTCAGGCATTTGAGTAGTTGACTGAGTAAACTTCCTCTGCAAGGCTTAAAAGATGACCATGATGATCTTGAGAACATATTAAGACAATGGTGAGCATTTGGGTTCCTTTGGACTCAAGCATCTTGATGTAAAATGGAAACCTAATTTGGAGTAGATTGTCTTAGGAGAGAGTTTGACTGGTCAACTCTTGGACTTCCTTGAGCAATTTGAGGACCTCACTTGACATGTATTGAGAAATATGGAAGGGCGAATTTTGGGGTACAACAGTTGCCCCTGTTCAATCTTCTTAAACCTGAGGATGTAGATTGGCTTGTTTGCCTTTCGTGATCTGAAGGTAGAAGATGATTGAACACTAGAGTGTCCAGAAATTTGCACTCGCATGAAGTGATACTTGTCTTGCGATATCGGGAATGGGATTATAGATTCCATTTGGAATTTAATGACGGAAGATGGGCTTAAAGATGCCATCCGAAGAAGTGTCATTTGCGTAGGAGATTCCTTTGCGAGAACTTGTGTACCTGTTGTTAAGGAGGACTTCGCTGGGGAATGTTGGTCTCTATCTTGAGAATAATAGAGTTTTAGGAACTTCAGTTTTTCGTTACTCTACTGGGGAAGGATTCCGGTTTGGGAAGCGGAGGTGAACTGCGTATCTGGTCGAGGTATATGCTGCACCGCGACTTTCTAGGGAAATGTGAAATCAATTGTGTTTGATCGGGTCCTGGTCTTACAGTGTTATGGACTGCTGTTTGGGGATAACGGAGGCCGAACCCGAATAGTAAGGTTAGGAGAAGGAACCTGGATAGTAGGGTTACTTCGATATGAAAGTCTGGGTAGTAGGGCTGTGAGAAGGAACCTGGATAGTAGGGTTTCTTCGATATGATAGCCTGGGTAGTAGGGCTGTGAGAAGGAACCTTGATAGTAGGGTTACTTCGATATGAAAGCCTGGATAGTATGGGTGTGAGAAGGAACCTGGATAGTAGGTTTACTTCGAAATGAGAGCCTGGATAGTAGGGTTGTGAGAAGGAACCTAGATAGTAGGGTTACTTCGATATGAGAGCCTAGATAGTAGGGCTGTGAGAAGGAACCTGGATAGTAAGGTTACTTCAATATGAGAGCCTGGATAGTAGGGCTGTGAGAAGGAACCTGGATAGTAGGGTTTCTTCTATATGATAGCCTGGGTAGTAGGGCTGTGAGAAGGAACCTGGATAGTAGGGTTTCTTCGATATGATAGTCTGGGTAGTAGGGTTGTGAGAAGGAACCTGGATAGTAGGATTTCTTTGATATGATAGTCTGGGTAGTAGGGCTGTGAGAAGGAACCTTGATAGTAGGGTTTCTTCGATATGATAGTCTGGGTAGTAGGGCTGCTCTTGTTGCGCCGATGATTACTCTGTTTAGCTTCGAGTGTCGATCATGGGCTTGCTGGAAATTGTTGATAATAATGTCTTTCCCGAAATAAATACAGGGTTAGTTATATGTGATGCATGAGATGCATCGTGTGTCAACATTCTCAAAACAAATGAGACCATGTTATGTGTGGTGTATGCATATGTCATGATCTATGAACATGAAATGCTGACGCGATAATTGGAATCAGGGAAAATAAATCCCTGATTACCATGAAAACCACAGTTCCTCCACCTCTGTTGGGGATGGTGAACAAAGATGACCGTGCTGGAAATTTGCCCCTTGGCTGGTAAATATTCTGCCGGAAGAGACCCTGTTTGAGGATAACTCTGCGGGGAATAACTCTGTCGGAGATGAGACAATTTGTCGATGGATCATGCTGATTTGGAGAAATAAACTCAGCTGGGGATGAATTTCTGTTGCTGATAATAATGAAATTTGTTGGAGATTGAATTTCTGCTTGTGAGAGAAATAAACTTTGCTTGGGGAAAAATTTACTGATTCGCTCGCGATTGTGAACCTCATCTAGGGAGAGTTATGTCATGTTCAGGGAAGCTAACATCACTGTCTTTGGATACTTTTTTACTCTGTGGGGAGTGTATGTATCACCGCTCATCTTCTTAAGTTGGCTCTATCTCGATTCCTGATGGGTAGAGTAACTGTAAGGTTTGAGCACTTCTTATTTTCCTTGTTCCTGGAATTGCGAGTAATCATCTTTTATTTTTCATGTAAATATTTATGAGCAACAATTATTTTCAAATGCATATATCAAAAATGAATCATTAGACGTTCTTGTGAAACAAAACAAAAAAATAAAAACAATTTGAAATTTCTTGTAAAAATGAATTGTATTGATTTTGAAGCTGGCCCATAATAGGTGTTTTTGTACAAGAGGCTGACGTCCTAGTAAGAGAAAGCCGCCGAAAGATAGAAATTACAATTTGTAAAAAGAAAGAAAAATAGTTACGTGAAACAATCCCATTGGGTTCCAACTCTGCTATTGCCCTTATATCTTCGAGCGTCTTATCACTTTGCTGTTTGGTCGAAGGTAGATCAGATTGATTGGTGCCGTCTGAAGTTGATAGTCGATACCGAAGTCTGGTCGCAAGATGATCCAATGAGACATAGTGTTACGCTTTGATCCCTAATTTTTTCCTGGACCGCCCTTTCGGGTTTTCAGTCCACCGGGATACCCTTTTTTGCCCAAGCCGCCTTTTCAGGTTTTCGACTTGCAGGGTGTACAGGTTTTTTTTTCATTTCATCCCTTGCTTTTGCCCGAACCCTTTTGGTTCGCCGGGAAGCCCTTATTTTTGCCTAGGCCAGTCAACCTAGCAGGTCTTTGATTATGCGTAGTATTTTTTCACTATGTCTGCATTGACGGGGTGAGGAAGGTCGTCACCATCCATGGTGGTTAGAATCATAGCTCCTCCCGAGAAAATGTTCTTAACCACAAATGGCCCTTCGTATGTGGGGGTCCATTTGCCCCTGGGATCACCTTGCGGCAATATGATGTGTTTGATCACTAGATCCCCGACTTGATATTCTTGACGTCTGGCTTTCTTGTTAAAATCCTTGATCATTCACTTTTGATACGTCTAACCATGACAGATAGTAGTAAGTCTTTTTTCATCGATTAAATTCAGCTGATCAAGTCGGGTTTGGATCCAGTCGTCTTCATTCAAACCCGCATCCTTCATAATCCTGAGAGAGGGTATCTGGACCATGATGGATAGGACCGCCTCCATGCCATACACCAAAGAGTAGGGTGTTGCCCCTGTTGACGTCTTTGCCGTGGTACGGTACCCATAAATAGTGAATGGTAACATCTCGTGCCAGTCTTTGTATGTCACCGTCATATTCTGCACAATCTTCTTGATGTTCTTATTAGCCGCTTCAACAGCCCCATTCATCTTCAGCCGATAGGGAGAAGAGTTGTGATGTTGTATCTTGAACTATTTGCAGAGCTCGGTGATCATCGTATTGTTGAGATTTGTACCATTGTTCGTAATGATCCTTTCTGGTACACCATATCGATAGATCAGATTGTGTCGGATAAACCGCGCCACGACGTTCTTGGTTACTGTAGCAAAGGAAGTTGCCTCTACCCACTTCGTAAAATAATCAATAGCTACCAGAATGAAGCGATGCCTGTTAGACGCAAGAGGTCTAATCTCGCTGATCATATCGATGACCCACATTGCGAAATGCTAAGGGCTGTCAAAATATTCAGAGGAACTGGAGGTACATGCACCTTATTAGCATAGACTTGGAACTTATGATAGGTCCTAGAGTGTTGATAACAATCGGCTTTCATAGTGGACCAATAATATCCTTCCCGTAGGATTTCTTTGCCATGGTATGTCCACTGGAATGAGTTCCGAAGGTACCTTCATGTAACTCTGCCATGATCCTTTATGCCTCGCTTTTGTCCATGCACCGCAGTAAGGTCAAATTATGGTTACGCTTATAGAGGACACCATTACTGATGAAGAACTTCGCAGCGAACCTTCTCAAGAACTTCTTATCATTAACAGATGCACCCTCGGGGTACTCTTGAACCTTAAGATACCTCTTTACCTTGTGAAACCAGGGTTTATCTGCTACCTCTTCAGTCTCAATGTCACAGCAATGTGCGGGTTCGTCCAACCTCTCGATGGTAATCTGGGGAGCTTCATTGTCCCACCTGACCTTGAACATAGAAGACATGGTAGCTAGCGCGTCCGCTAACTGTTTCTCCTCTCTTCGGAAGTGTTCAAAGGTTATATCCTCAAAATGTGGGAGCAATGTCAGTACATACTCTTTGTAAGGAATAAGGTTCGGGTGCTTCGTATCCCACTCGCCTTTGATTTGACTGATCACTAGAGCAGAATCTCCGAATACACTCAAGAACTTAATCCTCAGGTCAATAGCAGCTCGAAGACCCATGATGCACGCTTCATACTTCGCCATAATGTTGGTGCAGTTAAAGCATAATCAGGCGGTGAACGGAGTATGACAGTCCTCAGGAGATATAATTACTGCGCAAATGCTATTACCCAATGTGTTTGATGCTCCATCAAAATACATAGACCATCGGGATCCTTCCTCAGGTCCTTCATCCGGTCCAGGTTCTTCACAGTCGGTTACCAACATGATGTTCTCATTTGGGAACTCGAAATTCATGGATTGGTAGTCATCCACGGTCTGATGCGCCAAATGATTCGCCAATATACTCCCCTTTATTGCTTTTTGGGTGGTCTATTGGATGTTGTACTCAGTTAGGATCATCTGCCATCTCGCTATTCTTCCGGACAGGGCAGGCTTTTCGAAGATGTACTTGATTGGATCCATTTTTGATATCAATAGGGTAGTGTAAGTCAGCATATACTGTCTCAGCCGACGAGTAGCCCATGCCAAAGCGCAACAAGTTTTATCGAGCAATGAGTATTGGGTCTCACAGTCGGTAAACGTTTTGCTAAGGTAGTAAATAGCATGCTCGTTTTGGCCAGACTCGTCATGCTACCCCAACACGCACCCCATTGAAATATCCAGTACTGCCAAGTATAAGATCAAAGGTCTTCCTTCAACTGGAGGCATCAAAATTGGTGGATCTTGGAGGTATTCCTTGATTCTTTCGAAAGCGTTCTGACATTAATCATTCCATTTTACCACTTGATTTTTCTTCAGCAGCTTGAAGATTGGCTCACAAGTAGCAGTCATATGTGAGATGAACCTGACGATGTAATTCAGACGTCCCAAAAATCCTCTAACCTCTTTTTCTATGCGGGGGACCGGCATCTCTTGTATGGCTTTCACCTTTGCAGGATCCACCTGAATACCTTTATCACTAACAACAAAACCCAGAAGCTTACCAGACCTTACCCTGAAGGTACACTTGTTCGGATTTAACCTCAGCTTATACATCTTCAACTTGTCAAATAATTTATGGAGATGATCTAGGTGGCCTTCCTCAGTCAGGGACCTGGCTATCATATCATCAACATAAACCTCGATCTCATGGTGAATCATGTCGTGGAACAAAGCGACCATGGCGCGCTGATAAGTTACCCTAGCATTCTTCAACCCAAAAGGCATTACCTTGTAACAGAAGGTGCCCCATTGTGTAACGAAGGTTGTCTTATCCATGTCCTCAGGAGCCATCTTGATCTGGTTGAAGCCAGAAAAACCATCCATGAAGGAGAAGTTCTTATGTTGCACGGTATTGTCGACCAGAACATCGATGTGAGGAAGTGGGAAATCATCCTTGGGGCGCCCTGTTCAGATCTTTATAGTCCACACACATCCATACCTTATCGTCCTTCTTAGGTACTGGAACAATGTTGGCAACCCACTGTGGATAAGAAGTGACAGCTAGGAACCCCACGTCGAACTGTTTCATGACCTCAGCTTTAATTTTCTTAGACATTTCAGGGAGCATACGGTGAACCTTTTGCTTTATCGGGGGATAGTCTTCTTTGGTTGGTAGGCGGTGTACCACAATATCAGTGTCTAAACCAGGCATATCTTCATAGGACCAAGCGAAGATATCGACATAGTCGCGTAGCATCTGTATCAACCGTTGTTTGACACTAGGCTCCAAATTCGCACCTATCTTAACCTCTTTCTTGTCTTCTTCTATACCCAAATTCACTGACTCAACTGGCTCTTCATGAGGCTGTATGGCCCTTTCTTCCTACAGTAACAGTCTAGAAAGTTCTCTAGGCACCTCACAATCATCTTCACCTTCGTCCTCGGCTTGGTTGATCGGATTTTTGAAGTCATAACTGGCAGTAGCAAAGTTGTTATCAATGGGATCCATAGTGGATATGGATCTGCATTATGATACGTGAGTGTGTGTAAGAGAATAGCTGTTTTGATAAAGCGAGAGCCAGAAAAAGAAAAACAAGGAGCGCAAAATTTGTAATGCAAGAAACATCCAATGTTTTATTAATGATATATGAAATGACAAATAATGAGCCTTCACAAGCAAAGCCAAAGTGCCTTGGGAAAAGCACTGGGCCGTAAAGTTTCAAACTGTCTATTACAACTCTTAAAACAAAAGTCAATTACTGTGGAATAAAAGAAACAGGTATGAAGTCCTTTGCCGTCTAGTTATTCAGTCCACCATTGGTTGTTGGGTAGATCCAGCTGTCGGTATCTAAATCTTCTTCACCATCTTCAATTGCATTAACTCCCTGATTGTTGATGTGCAGAGGAGGTCTTCTAATCCGTGCGCGCCTAACAACCCTTTGAGCCCCTGTAGTAAAGCCCAAACCAAATTTGTCAGTTTTGTGCGTGAAATCAGAGAGCCGACCCCAATTGGTACACCCACCTTCTTCAACTACAGCCCTGGCATCCTTGAGAGAAGCCATCTTTAGCGGAGGTTTATCGATAGCAACTTCAGTTGACACTAAAGTATGAGGGACCTCTTCAAAGTTCTGACAAGGTGTTTTGATGAATTCCCCATCCATCTCCACATAGCGGAAGGAATTGAGATGACTCACCATATACTCCTCCTCACCTTACACCGTGACGATCTTCCCCTTCACTGGATATTTCAGCATTTGATGGAGCGTGGAAGTCACTGCCCCAGCCTTATGAATCCAAGGATGACCCAGCAAGCAAGAATATGATGGTCTGATATCCATCACGTGGAAGGTGGATGCAAAAGTATGAGAGCAAACTTTAACAGGGATGTCCACCTCCCCGTGCACCATTCTCTTTGACCCGTCAAAAGCATTGACCATAATATTAATCGGCTTTAGAATCAAACCTTCACAGTTCAGCCGGTCTAATGCTTTGTTTGGCATAACATTCAATGAGGACCCAGTATCCACCAGTACATGGGCCATAGTGGTGCCCCTGCACTCGATCGAGACATGCAAAGCATCATTATGATTTCTCCCCTTAGTAGTCAGATCTATATCTTAGAAACCCAGCCCATTGTCGGCAGTCAGGCTAGCTACACAATCCTTGAATTGATCGGCTGAAGTTTCTTGCGGCACATGCGCAGTCTTGAGGAATGCAATTAGAGCCTTTGCATGGGCTTCATAACACAACAACAAGGATAACATGGAAATCTTTGACGGGGTCTGCCCCAGCTGCTCGACTACGTTATAGTCTCTCTTCTTGATGATCTTCAAAATTTCCTCTATCTCTTGTTTAGAGGTTTCTACAATGATTTTCTTAGGTGCCTCCGTCCGGGCAGGCTCACCTATGATTTCTTTTCCCCGAGTCCCATATGGCTCGAAGACATGGGTGACAAGTGGAGTAGAAACTGGGACAATAGTTGATGTACTAGCAGGTGGAAAAACAACAGGTTTGTGGACAGTCGGAGGGGAAATCTCGGGAGAAAAGAGTCTTCTACTTCTGGTGACCTTGCATGTCCTAAAAATATTACTGATGTCCAAATTGGCTTCTTCAGCCCTCAAATCTTGTTTAACACCATGGTAATATACATCGGCACCGTAATGCCATGGGATAGCCTTATCTGAGGTATATGGGATGGGATCCGGAGCGGTGATTATTAACGGGGCAATTCTTGGAATGGGTGTAACCCTAACAGGTTTTCTCGAGGAAACCTTAGAAGGGTTGGCAGAAATGGTGATAATGGCAACATCTTCAAACGGAATCATAGTCTTCTCAAATAAAATTTCCTTATTATCCATCAGGCGCTGAACACCTGACTTCAATAAACAGCAACCAGAAGGCAAAATTGAACACATGTGGCAACCTTTACCACAACCCGGAAATAAACCGGCCAACAACAAATTCTTCTTAGCCATCATCAAAGGAGTAGAGATCTCTTCCATAGAGGTTACAAACGAATCAGTGTCCACAGCATTGACGCCACAACCATGTTTGGGCATAGGAGCAGTTATAACGTTGGGCTTTTCTGGAGCATCAAACTCAATCTCTTTAGCTTCCAGCAAATCTTGCACTTTATTCCTCAGAGCCCAATAGTCGTTTGTATCATGACCTAGACTTTCGGAGTGATAGGCGCAGCGAGCATTGGGATTGTATCTGGGAGAAGCAGTGTTGGGATTCTTGGGAGCCTCTTTCAAGGTTGCCAAGTTGGATTTTAACAGGTGAGGCAGAACTTCAGTCAAAGTCATGTTGATGCGGGTAAACTGCCGTTGGGGTCTTTCCACCCTTTGCTGATTATTGCATTGTAGAGCAACTGTTGGTCTTGATATTACTACGGCATTTACCGTTTGACAGTGTTCAGGTCTGCTTTGGCCCCTTAGGCCATAGACTGCACTAGCTTCCTTCTTACCGGTGAAAGGCTTCTTGGCTGCACTTGATGAAGCATCCTTCTATATTTTACCACTTCGAAAGCAAGCTTCTACTCTCTCTCCAGTCAAAATCAACTCAGTAAACCCAGATGACAAACTGCCAATCAAATGATTGAAAAATAGACCAGATAGCGTCCCTAGAAACATGTCAACCAACTCCCTATCAGACAAAGGGGGTTGGACTCTTCCAGCCAGGTCTCTCCACTTTTGAGCATAGTCCTTAAAACCTTCACCTGCACCCATGGACATACCCTAGAGCTGAGTACGAGTAGGAGCAAGGTCAGTGTTATACTGATACTGCCTGTAAAAAGCAGCATCAAGGTCTTCCCAGTTTCGGACACTGGCTCCTTCCAACTGATAAAACCATTCAAGTTGAGTCCCTGATAGACTATCTTGAAATAAGTGTACCCACAAATTTCTATCAGCAGTGTGGGGTTGTATTTTTCTAACGTACGAGCCGAGATGGAGTTTTGGACAGGATACTCCATCGTACTTGGCAAAAACCAAAGCTTTGAACTTATGAGGGATCACCACTCCTGATACCAGTCCCAGTTCTCCAAAATCCAAACCAGGGATCTTCTGAATCTCCATAGCACTCAGACGGTCTTCTAGTTGCTTGTACCTATCCTTAGTAGGAGGATATTGTTCATCATTGTAATCCGTATGGTTATCAGAAACTGCTGGACTAGGGCCCTTTGTCCTTTCTTGTTTCTCCCAGTCCTTGAATGAGGAGGTCAGATCAGCTGATTGTCTTATCCTTTCTCCGAACCTTCTACCCATGTTCAGAATACCGACCTTCTTCTTTTTATGCTTCTCTTTCAGAATCAGGGTCTTCATATCCTCTTTCCCTTTAGCCAGACTTAAGAACATCTGTTGGAATTGGGCGTCCTGTGCCGGAAGATCTTTGATGGCTTGATCAGAAGACATTTCTGCTGAAATAAACAGCGAAGAAGATGAGAAACCTATAATGGTACCTGTAATAGTGTGCATGATAATGGGATACGCATGTAATGATTTCAAAGACTTTGGGAGATTTAAATTTTCAAACCAAAAAATAAACAAACTTTATTAGATTAACTTGTAAAAGGTTCAACAATGCCTTTAAGGCGTTACAAAAGAAGTAAATAAAACACACTCAAAAAACTAGGAAAACAAAATCAAAAGTCCCATGGACGCTTCCTCTTTGTGTCGATGTAGTCATTGATCACTCTTTCTTCTTCGAGCTGCCTGGTGGGCTTCAAAATCTTCCTTTCTTGCTCGTGGTACTTTTCCCGGTAAGTATCCCTTTCCTCTTTCAGCTGAATCCAAGACCTCTGCAACTCCCCAGGATTAGTGGGCATGTAAGGATAAAGGACCGTTTAAGGAATGCCCTCTTCATTGGTGGGCTCCACAATCACTGGCAATACGGCTTCATAGGGCATCCCAAGCTTCTGGGCATGAGCTCGGGCCCACTGGAGATAAGGCTGCATAGGAATGGAAGTCCTTGGTCCCAACTCTTGGGGATCAGATCTGTTCACCATGCCCCAAGCTCGTATAAACCTCCGGCGATGCTCCCCAACGTCTTCCTTGTAGTCAAATGCAATATCCTCAAGAAGTAGCTCATGGGAACCATCTCTCCGAGCACGACCAAATTGTCGCAAAGCTAGACAAGGATTATAAGTTATACCCCCTATGATTCCAAGCAATGGGACATTAGGGTATCCCCCATAATGATCAATAACAGCGGTGTCTTCCATAACCCGGGAGCTCCAAATAATATTTGTATGGGCAAGTGACATTATCCTGTAGGACCAACCCAAACCTTCTTCGTTCTTCAGCACAGACTTAGGGAGGTGCGAAATAAACCACCTCGACAGCAACGCCATACAACACATAAGAGTCCCTCTTCTTCGCACAGTATGAGTGTAGAGGGCATGCAAGATATCACCCAGCAGGGTAGGCACTGGATTGCGAGAAAGGAAAATATTGACGGCATTCACATCCACAAAGGAATTCAGATTCGGGAAGAGAACGAAACCATAAATAAGGAGAGCTAAGATATCTTCGAAAGCTTGAAAATCCAAACTATCCCAGAATAGTTAAGCCTGGTCTATCAGAAATTTGGCTAAGAAACCTTCGACCCCGCTTCGTGTTTCCCAATTGGATACTACATCAGTCCGTTTCAAATGTAGAGCTGAGGTAATGTCTTCTGGTCTAGGAGCTTCTTCCATTCCTATGAAGGGTACTTGTTCAAGGATGGATATGCCCAATAGGTGGGAGAACTCTTCAAAGGTGGGGACCAGCTGGTAGTCTGGAAAGGTGAAGCAATGATACACAGGATCGAAGAACTAGAAAAGTACACTCATCATCTGTTCATCAAGATTTGAGGTGACCAGGCTAAGAAGTTGACCATGTCTCTTAATGAACATAGAGGTCTCAGAAACTCTTGAGGCTAACTCTTTAGGTTGAGAAGGTATTTGCACAAAGTTAACTCGGATGGTGTTTCTGCGCACGGAAGCCATAATCTGTAAAATAGAACAAAGATAAATTCCCTTGGTCTTTGAAATGGTTAGTATAATGAAGTATTAATGCCATGTTATGATGCATGATGTCATGATACAAAAACAACAGGTATAGCAGATAACAGGCATGGCAAAGACAAACAAGTCACACAAAGCCCTTAAGTTTAAGGCTTGCATGAGGTAAAAGGTAGTACCCACTTGAAGTTTAGTTGGTTTCAACCTGTCCTAGAAAAAGTAACTGGGTTCTAGAGGATCTCAATATCACCGACCATCCTCCATCGGTCATGGTTTCAGCTCACACAATATTTTCTTGCGGTCAGAACTATCTCGAGAGTATGGTCTCAATGAGCGTAGCATCAAGTATCAACCAGTTCTCATCTTTACACCGAGGTCGGCTATCTCACTACTTTCTAATGGCCAAGTTGGTCGATTAAAGGTTCTAAGGTCAGTTGATGCTTAACGACACCATGTAGCGGCCCCGTATTCTCATCGTTTCTGCACAAGGGATACCGGTACCAACCAATGTGCCACATCAATGTAGCTACTGCTTCAACTGTATCAGTCTATGCCGTACAATTCCCTCACAGTTTATTGCTACTTACCTAAAAGGTGTTCCCCAGATTCGGGTGTAGGATCTATAGTAACCCCAAACAAAACCCTTAAAAGTAAAGCAAACAAACAATTAAGAGAAGCAATCAAGATGAACTAGATTCTAAGGTATACCCCACTTATTCATCTCCCCAGCAGAGTCGCCAGTTCTGTGATACGGTGGTAGAAGCGACTATTTTGGAAATGCTGGTTTGCGTTTTGCGTTTTTTGTTTGCAAAATGTTGCGGTAAGCAAGAGTCGTCACCGACTTTTATTTCATCCAATCGGAAAGGAAAAAAGTACAGAAAAATCCTTTTTCGAGATGTTTATGAGTACGGGGGGTAGATTACAGAAAAGGGAAGGTGTTAGCACCCTTTCTATCCATGGTTTTCCATGGGCGCTTAGGTACTTGCTCATCTTTTTTAAATTTCTTGTGTATGTGCTTTGTTTTTGAAATTTTTTTTACTTCGTGATAACCCTTGTATCAGTCCTCAAGGATGTGATGAAGTTGTTTTGAAAGTTCTTTTGAAAAGTGTAAGTGTGAAAAGTTTGATTTGAGCAAGTACCTACTAGCATCTACCTACTCGAAAAAGGATCGTTTCTATTCTTGTTTCCTTTAGACAATGCTATCCTACTATTGAGAAATAGGTAGCCCCATCGTTGGAGTTGTAAGGGTCAATTCGTAAGGGACGTACGATCACTAAAGAAATGTTAGGACGTCTTAGTAATAACCCTAAAGTCTTAAGATCATATTCGAGGAAACATTTCTGAGGCAACATTCGAATGGGACGTTTGATATTTTTTAGACAGGAGGGCAACCACTAAGATACCCTATGCTTAATGATCATTTACCGAAGGCAACCGAAGTGAGGGTATACCCTAAGAGTGATATGTGCAAGTGATTAATTTCTGTTATTTATCTTTGCACATTAGGGTTTTTCTAACTAGATTAATTCGCCATACATTCTTGTCATGCAATCCTATTATCATACATCTAAATAGTCAAATATTTGCGAGAATTAAAATGCGAGAAAGTAAATCTACGCTATTACAAGGCTTCGGGGAGGGGGATTAATTACATAACCAAAAACCCGGGAAAAGCAAAAAATAAAAGCCCTAGATTAAATTATTACAAACCATGAACAATACAACAATATTGGAAAAATAAATAATCAGCGCGCGGAGAATTAAATACGAAGCGACTAAGGTTTTGACCCATGACTGAACCTAATTGTAATTGATTCAAGTAAACATTTTTTTGTCATTTTTTGTTATTTAAGAAAGTAATGAAACAATTGAATTAAAAAAAGAAAATCCTAAATTCTAATTAATTTTAATTGTGAAAGAAATTAGAATTGCCTTAAATTAATTAAACTAATTAATTAAAAAAAAATGCTTATTAAGAAAATGAGTCTTCTTTTTGTGATTTTTGGTTGGTTATTTTTAGAAAAAGTAATTTTGGTGTTGATAAAAAAATAGAATAACTAAAGAAAAGAAAAATTAAAGAAAAATAAGAAATAACCCAAGGTCCTGCTGTCAGCGGCTCTGATCAGAGGATGATGGTCTAGAGGATGGTGGCCCTCAGAAAATGGGGTGTGCTGGATCTGGCTCTGATTGATGAATCCAGAGGATAGTGCCATGATGATGCTTGATCTGGTCCTGGCTGATGGGACCAGAGAATAATGCCCAGAGGATACTTGATTTGGTCCTGGTTGATGGGTCCAGAAGATGACCAGAGAACGCCTGATCTGGTTCTGGCTGATGGAACCAGAAGATGACCCTCAGAAAGTGCAGGCGCTGGATCTGGTGAAAACAAAAGGGAAAAATGCCAAAATCTCACGCCTGGGATCGAATCCAGAATCATGAGCTTCTGACTTCCTTCTTCTGACCAACTGCGTTGGGTGTTAGTTTATCAATATAATAGAAACAAACAAATAGATCAGAACTACAGGCTTCTGGCCAGAATAATGCGCCTGAATTTGAATCTGCCAGTCAGGCTGTGACACGCTATCGTCTTCCTCCCTGGAACCGTCGTTTAAAATTCTAAACCTTTACCTACAGACATGGCGCTGTTGCTATAACCTGCATGCCTTAAACATCAACAATACGCATCATAAATAGATTTAAAGACCAGGGATCGATTGGTCTGGATGCCACGATCATTCCAGTATCCATTCTTGGCCTGATTTTGCCTGTTTCAAGAAACCCTAAAACACAATCTCAAACCCTAACAATGGCAACTGTCAATATATGCCCTTAAAAATCAATTGAACCAGATCAATATGTTGCAAACATGATAAGAAACACATACATACCATTAAAAAATGTTTATAATGCAAGAATCGTGATAATAGGATTTTGAAAGAGAAACAAAGTGAAGGTTATGCAGCGTGTTCCTGGACTCATGGAGGCTTAGTGATGCTTGTAATCGCTTTAGAGGATGTCCAGGAGTTGATTGGTGACTTTGAATCTTCTTGAATCGTCCCCTAAGTTGAAAAACCGATCCATAATTTTTTTCCAAAAGTATGAGTTTGCTTGGTGATTTTCACGACCTCCAATCCCCCTTATTTGGTCTACCTTTATTCCCTATGTATAATAGAGTGCATTAGGGTTAAAGTTTGTATCAAATCTTTTCTATTTAAGAAGATTGATCAATGATTTATTCCTTGCACCAAATCTTTCCAAAACAAGCAATTTCAATCTTTTTCTGTCCATATGAAGCCTTGCACGATTTGATCTTGTCTCCATTTGTATAGTGACTCTAATCCTGCACAAAATCTCAAGATTTAATTGATTTTTGATATTTTCATTATTTTATATTGATTTTATTTGATTTAAATGAAATAAAATCAAAATAAATAACAAAAATAAAAGAATGACAAGTGGAAGGGCTCATGGGTCGTGGATCACATTAAAAACTCAGTGCAAGCATAAAAAGTTGGGCCCATTTAGCAAAAAATACAATTTTGGACACATTTGACTTTTGGCAATTTTGCAACAAGGGTCAACTTGGCCAATGCATAACTCTTTTAATTTTGACCCTAGAGATGTGTTCTTGGACTTTTTAGAAGTCTTAGGGTGTCCTCTAAGCAACCCTTTTGGTCTCATCTCAAATGAGTCTTCCATGTTCATGTATGAAGCTTTGACCCAAAAGGTGTTTTTGTTGACTTTCCAAAATGACCTATAATGTCCAAATTCATATCTTCTTGTGAGTGCATAATTTTAACTTGGGAGATGAATATGAATTTTAGGGTATCACATCCTCTTAAAAATGAGCTTTGGATGGGTCATTTTTTATAAAGTATGAGAAAGTTATGCTTGGTCAAATTTGAGTTGACTTTTCCTGCAAAACCCTAATTTAGCAACTTTTGGGTTTTGATGAATTGTGAGAAATCCTTGAGGAATCATGATCAATCCTTGGTCAAATGATGAATTTTACTTCAAAATGAGAATGTTGACCAAAAATCTTGAAGTTTGACTGTATGTGGTGTAATCTCAAGCCTCAACTCAACTTTAGTTTTGATGAAAGACAAACAAGCTAGTTTGATGAAAGACAAACAAGCATTATGGAAAGAAGGAAAAGAAGTGGAAATCATCTTAAAGCATCATTCACTCAAAGCTTCAAGGATCTTGGCAAGCAATCAAGTATATCAATTCTCAATTAAACTACATTGATTAGAAATGCTCAAAAATGATATACACACTTGCCACATCACTTCAATTATATTTCAAAACAATTTTTAAGTTTTTCTCTGCTGTAAATCGATTAACATCTTGTGTAAATCGATTTACACATGCTTTTTCAAAAAACTGTTTGCTCCTGCCAGCAATCGATTTACAGGTTGTGTAAATCGATTGATCACAGAACAAACTGATTTTTTAACTCTTGTAAATCGATTGACACAACATGCTAATCGATTTACACTTCAAATTTTTTGAAATTCTGAACGTTACAAACACGTGCAATCGATTTTCATCTTATGTTAATCGATTTGCACATTGAAAATTTTGAAAAATCTGAACTGGTTTCAAGATATCCTTCACACCTTTTCTCCAATAGTTGCATGATCAAACATTGCATCTTGTCAAGTTTTTCAAACAGAAAAGTGTCCTTTTGGAAAGGTATCTTGATTACTATATATTACAAAATATTTCAAATCATAAACAATTCTTCTCTTGCAATAAAATCTGAACTTTGTAAAATATTCAAACTTCATATTTCTTAACTTTTAAGAACAAAGATTTTCTGCACTTTCACACATATAAAGAACAGAAATCTTTGAGCATTATCTAACCATTGTGTTACAGTTTGAATTGCTTACAAGAGAAGAAAGAAGAAACTTCAAAGAAGTCACTCTATGTGATCAACATCTTTCAAGAAATCATACTTCATAAAAACATACAAAGTGTAACTTATTTCCAGGATTGTTGGAATTAAGTATTAGATTACTTTTGTTCCTTGTTGTCCATTATTGGAAACAAGAGGTATCTTTTGAGAGGATTGTTCTCATTAGACTTATTGGAAATCCAAGAGGGTGTTCTTGGTTATTTGTTAGGTTCTTTAGTGGATAAGACTAGGAAGAGTCTTGTAAAAGTTCTAACAATATAGTAAAATCTCTTGCGTGTTTGCAAGGGGACTGGACGTACTTCCGGGGTGTGGAAGGAACCAGGATAATTCTCCGTGTCTCTTTACTTTCTTCACTTTACAGTTTTCAAAGCACTAAATCAAAACCAGAAAGTATAAAATAAGTCAAAAATCGACCATCACCTAATTCACCCCCCCTCTTAGGCGCAATCTTAATCTTACATTTGGTATCAGAGCAGGTTATAGGTAACCTGCTCCTAGAGATCCAGAATGGCTTCCGCAAATCATCAACCAGTTTTCAGAGATGGTGGTAGTAACAACAAGCCTCCTATATTTTGTGGTGAATATTTTGACTTTTGGAAAATACGCATGAAGGCGCATTTAGAAGCACAAGGAGAGGAAGTATGGGATGCTGTTGAAAATGGTCCATTTATCCCAATAACGGTAATCAATGGCGTTGGGTCTGCAAAGCCCAAAACTGTATGGGACGACGATGATAAAAAGAAAGTTCTCTATGACAAAAAGGCAATAAACCTTCTTCAAGGTGCTCTCAGTATGGACGAATTTTTCCGTGTCTCAAACTGCAAAACAGCAAAGGAAATTTGGGATACCTTGGTTCAAACTCATGAAGGAACGGCTGAAGTAAAAAGATCAAGGCTAAATACCTTGAGTCAAGAATATGAACTATTTCGAATGCAGCCCGGAGAATCCATTCTTGACTTACAAAAGAGATTTGTGCATTTGACAAATCACTTAATTGCTCTTGGTAAAACCCTGTCAAATGATGAACTCAACTTGAAAATCCTTAGATCATTGACTAGGGAATGGCAACCAAAGGTAACGGCAATCTCGGAAAAGAAGAGTCTCTCCGCAATGACTTCCGCTACATTATTCGGCAAACTTCAAGAATACGAAACGGAACTCGGTAGACTTGAAAAACATGAGAATCTAGAAAAGAAGTCCAAAAACATTGCCTTAAAAATTGATTCAAAAGAAGTGGTAAAAGAAGACAATCCGGAAGAAGATGAAAATTTCATGCTTCTAGTGAAAAGACTTGGGAAGTTTTTTGGCAGAAATGACAAAGGCGGATCTCATGCACATAAGAGAAAGCACTTCAAGAAAAGAGAAGCCTCCACATCAACTCAAGATGTCTCATGTTATGAATGTGGAAAGCAAGGACACATCAAGCCAAACTGTCCAAATCTCCCAAAGAAAAATGGATTCAAAGGAAAGGACTCAAAACAAAAGAAAGCCTACATAGCATGGGAAGATAATGATATGAGCAGTTCATCGGAATCGGAAAGCGACGAATGTGCAAACTTAGCCTTAATGGCATCGCATCACTCCGACAATGAAGAAGAGGTTAGTAATGAATTTAATCTTTTTGATGATGATGTTCAAGGTGCAATTGATGAACTCTTGAAAGAATGCAAAAGTTTATACAAAAAGGTGTCAAAACAAGAAAAAGAACTTCTAAGTTGTCTAGAAAAAATTGACACCATGACTAAAGATTTTGATCTTCAAAAACAGAATTTTATAAAAGAAAAGGAAAACTTTGCATGCTCCAAGTGTGAATCAAATGTCTTTCAAATTGTTCAATTGAAAAGAGTCATTGAACGATATGAAAAAGGACAAATAGGATTGGAAGGATTACTAAGCCAACAACGTTATCCAAATGATAAAAGAGGTCTTGGTTATGTGAATACTAAGAAACCAAGTAACAATCCCACTGTTTTTGTAAAGGCTAGTAATAGTTCCAATCCCAAGAAAGTAGAAAAGAAGCAAGTTGTTCATAATCATCAAAAGAAAAAGGCTAATGTATCTAAAAGAAAACAAATGCCTAGATACAAGAGCAAATTTGTTCCAAACTGTTTTTACTGTGGTATTATTGGACACACACCAAATGCATGCTATATTAGAAATTTCAGTATGGCTAGTGGACATTATGCATGGGTGAAAAAGGGAACTAACTATGAAGGACCCAAGGCAACTTGGGTACCTAACAAGAAATAATTTGTTTTTGTAGGTATGCTTGAAATCCACTTCAAATGTTTGGTATCTTGACAGTGGATGTTCAAAGCATATGACAGGAGATGTACACCAATTTTCATATCTAGTACATAAAGCCAAAGGGTATGTCACCTATGGAGACAACACCAAAGGAAAGATTCTTGGCGTTGGAATAGTTGGCACACCTCCATCCATTCAAATTGAGGATGTTCTCTATGTTGAAGGATTAAAGCACAACCTTCTTAGCATAAGTCAACTTTGCGATAGAGGGTTCAAGATCAAATTCAACAAAGAAGAATGCCTTATTATGGATGAGGCAACCAATGAGGTAAAGCTCAAAGGTATAAGATCTAACAATATTTTTGTGATTACTCTAGATGATTTGTCTATGAAGGTACAATGTCTTATGGTAAACAACAATGACGCTTGGTTATGGCATAAGAGGATTGCTCACATTCACATGGAGCACTTGAACAAATTGGTTAAGCATGACTTAGTTATTGGTCTACAAAAGATGAAGTTCATCAAAGACAAATTATGTAGTGCATGCCAAAAGGGCAAACAGACCAAATCAACTTTCAAACCAAAGAATGTGGTTTCAACAACAAGACCACTTCAATTGTTGCACATGGATCTTTTTGGTCCATCTAGAACAAGAAGCTTCGGAGGTAACATTTATGCATTAGTTATTGTAGATGATTTTTCCCGTTTCACTTGGACTTTGTTTTTAGTACACAAGAATGAAGCATTCAAGGCATTCAAGAGATATGCAAAACAAGTTCAAAATGAGAAGTCATCAAAGATAACATCAATCCGAAGTGATCACGGTGGAGAGTTCCAAAACAGTCTATTTGAAGAATTTTGTGAAGAAAATGGGATCTTCCACAATTTTTCAGCACCAAGAACTCCACAACAAAATGGAGTAGTTGAAAGGAAAAATAGGTCTTTGGTGGAACTTGCTAGAACCATGCTAAGTGACTCAAGTTTGCCTAAATATTTTTGGGCGGATGCGGTAAGCACGGCATGTTATGTAAGCAATCGCGTGATCATAAGACCTATACTAAAGAAAACTCCATATGAGATCTACAAAGGAAGAAAACCAAATATCTCTCACTTTCATATTTTCGGGTGCAAATGTTTTGTCCTTAACAACGACAAAGACAATCTCGGTAAGTTCGATGAAAAATCGGATGAAGGTATCTTTCTTGGTTACTCCCTTTCTAGCAAAGCTTTTAGAATTTACAATAAAAGAACTTTAACTATAGAAGAATCAATGCATGTTTCTTTTGATGAATCTAACACCTCCAAGGAGGAAGTTGCTATTTGTGATGATGATGATTCTATAGATTTATCTCATGAGATTTCCTGCGGAGATGGCAAAATTGTCAATCCGGAACAAACACATGAACTTTCACATCAAAATGAAAATGATGATGATCTTCCTCAAGAATGGAGAACTCATCGTGATCATCCAATTGACAATATAATTGGAGATATTAGCAAAGGAGTATCTACTCGACTAAATCTTAAGGATGCATGCTTAAATATGGCGTTTGTATCTCAAGTTGAACCTACTAAAGTGGCTCAAGCACTAGAAGATAATCAATGGATCCTTGCCATGCAAGAGGAGTTAAACCAATTCGAGCGGAATGAAGTTTGGGAACTTGTTCCTAATCCAGGAAATAAACGTATCATTGGAACCAAATGGGTTTTCAAAAACAAGATGGATGAAAATGGAATAATCACTCGAAACAAGGCAAGACTAGTTGCTCAAGGATACAACCAAGAGGAAGGAATTGATTTTGAA
Organism: Vicia faba; assembly: GCA_948472305.1. Lineage (NCBI taxonomy): Eukaryota > Viridiplantae > Streptophyta > Magnoliopsida > Fabales > Fabaceae > Vicia > Vicia faba. The sequence continues at coordinate 1,163,805,715 of OX451735.1, read as the reverse complement.
GAAACTTTTGCTCCGGTAGCACGTTTGGAAGCAATAAGACTATTACTTGCATATGCATGCTCATTGGACTTTGAACTTTTTCAAATGGATGTAAAAAGCGCATTTCTCAACGGATTCATAAATGAAGAAGTCTATGTAAAGCAACCTCCCGGATTTGAAGACTTCAAACATCCTAATCATGTCTTCAAACTGAAGAAAGCTCTCTATGGGCTGAAGCAAGCACCAAGGGCTTGGTATGATAGACTAAGCGCATTCCTATGTGAAAAAGGGTTTGTAAAGGGTAAAGTTGATACCACTCTCTTCATAAAAAATGTTAATCATCATACCTTACTTGTACAAATCTATGTAGATGATATTGTTTTCGGTTCAACTAACCAAAATATGTGCAAGGAATTTTCGTCTATGATGCAAGGAGAGTTTGAGATGTCTATGATGGGAAGATTGAATTTCTTTCTTGGGCTTCAAATTAAGCAACTCAAACATGGTATTTTCGTGAACCAATCAAAATATTGCAAAGACCTTATAAAGAAGTTTGAGATGGAAAGTAGCAAAGAAAGTGCAATTCCTATGGGATCCGGCACCTATCTTGACCCAGATGAATCAGGAAATTCTATTGACATAACTAAGTATCGTGGAATGATTGGCTCACTCCTTTATTTAACAGCAAGTAGACCTGACATTATGTTCAGCGTTTGCCTATGTGCAAGATATCAAGCCAATCCTAAAGAGTCTCACCTTGCAGCAGTCAAGCGCATAATAAAATATCTCAAAGGAACAACCAACGTCGGATTATGGTATCCAAAAGGTAGTATGTGCAATCTAGTTGGTTATTCTGATGCTGACTATGCAGGTTGCAAAACTGATCGCAAAAGTACAAGTGGAACATGTCACATTCTTGGAAATGCCTTGGTTTCATGGTCATGCAAAAAGCAAGCAAGCGTAGCTCTCAGCACTGCCGAAGCAGAATACATTACGGCTGGAAGTGGATGCGCTCAAATTCTTTGGCTAAAACAACAATTACTTGACTATGGAGTAAACCTTGGATGCATTCCTCTTCGATGTGATAACACAAGCGCGATCAATATTACGAAAAATCCAGTTATGCATTCCCGGACGAAACACATTGACATCAGACATCATTTCATCCGAGACCATGTACTCAAAGGAGATGTCGAGATCACATTTGTGGACACTCAAAATCAACTCGCGGACATCTTCACAAAACCACTTGCAAAGGATGCATTTTTCAAAATTCGTCGTGAACTTGGAATCCTCGATGAACAAGATATTTAAGGTGCACTCAATCCTTAACTATACCTTAATGTACATATATATGTGGATAGACATTGTTTCAAATGTTAAAAATAATGATGTTTTAAATTTTCTCTTTAAGTAAATCGATTTACACCATATGTCAATCGATTTACTACTGAAGCAAATCATTTCTTTTAATAAAATCTTCTGTGTAAATCGATTTACACAATATGTCAATCGATTTACTACTGAAGCAAATCATTTCTTTTAATAAAATCTTCTGTGTAAATCGATTTACACAATATGTCAATCGATTTACTACTGAAGCAAATCATTTTTTTTTAATAAAATCTTGTGTGTAAATCGATTTACACAATATGTAAATCGATTTACCACTGAACGAAAATTACTTTTTATGAAAAATGTTCTGTGTAAATCGATTTAACCAAGGGGTAAATCGATTTACCACAGAATCTGAAGCATTTTCTATGTATTTTCTCTATGCAATTTATTTTGTTTTAACATGTGATACTTGTATGAGCTTTTAATATATTGGTCAAACATTCATTGTCTCTCAACCTCCCACCTTACTATTGCCCAATCAATAAAACCTTGACCAAATTACCAAATTAAAACCTCATAAAGACCTCACTTACTCTCTATATTATTTAAACTCACCAAAACTATCTCATAACACCAACACACTCTCTCACATAACAACACAAAAGAACTCTATATCTCTCTTTTCAAAACCCTAACAAGATCCATGGCTCCCAAGAGAAAAGCCTCTGCCTCAGAGAAAGGAAAGAAGCCAGCTTCGTCAACATCTGAAAACTCTGTGCTCGAGTACCTCTCGGATCCACAGCGGGACAGATTTCTCAAGCATTTTCAAAAGAAAATCATCTCTACTCCAAAGTTTGGTATGTTATCTACTTTTCCAGATGAATGCTTCTCATTTCAAAGAGATTTCATTGCTTATGGGTTAGAACCATTAATATCTTCACATGGTTTCTATTACCCGGATCTGGTTAGAATTTTCTACAGCAACATGTGCTATGACAACAACAAATGTTATACATATGTCCTTGGAAAAAGAATCCCTCTGTATTCCAAAACTATTGGCAGAATCTTGAACATTCCATATTCTGGAAGTACCCTCTATGATCCAGAAGATGCTGCTTGGGAAAACTATCAGAAGCGAGAATTTTTCTACAGCATTGGAAGGTTATCAGAATCTGAATACCGTGCCAAGCGGATTCGCAGTCTTGGCGGGGTTACTCCAGCTAGGGACACATGGAGTGCTGGAAATTTCCATATTGATGATAGGTTGTTTCACTATTTTCTGGTGTATATTTTGTTTCCTAGAGCAGGGAATCATTGTACAGTGACCGACCTAGAATTGCAAATCATCTATGCAAGGAAAAATGGAATCCCGGTTAATTGGGCAAAATTGATTGTGGTGCATATGCTAAAAGTTGCCGCAAGGGCCACCTTTTTACCATATGCATATTTCATTACAAGGATTATGGCAGCTTTTGATATAGATTTCACTGGATTTGAGCGGATTGAAATGGATCCAATCACCACTAGGATCTCCATCAAAAATGTTGATTCAAGAATGGGTGTTCATTTCAATGCTGAAGCAAAAACCATAACTTACATTGGAGAAGATGTGGTCGGCGATGAAGGTCATAATGCAGATGAAGAAGACCATGAAGTTCCTCCTCCTGCTGCTGCTTCTGGTCCCACAAATCAAGATGTTATGGATTTCATGACGCAACAGTTTGCTTCTCTCAATTCTAACATCAATGCTCGATGGACGGAGATAAATGACTCTACCTCATCTCGAATAGATGCTTTTCAGAATAATGTGAACCAACAATTTTCATATCTTTATTCACATCTTCATATCCCTCCATACGACCCAACCAATCCTGCACCTCCGCCTCCTCAATACACCGAACCACCTCTTCAACAACAATTTCCTTATCAAGGACCTTTCTAAAATGTTCTTGATCAATGTTATTAAATTCTTAGTATAAGTATCATTATGGATTTTGTCTTGTTTTATTTTGTTCATTTTATGTATTGTGTTCTTAAAACTTTGTTCGATAATTTTGAAAGTTTTGTGTTTTTCATTCATGTTCCTATACATTTCTTTCTGGTATACTTTCTTGTTGCATCTTTCCCTTCTTTTTGATAATGTCAAAGGGGGAGAAGGATGTAATAGCACTTTATGGTTGTTTGTTTTCATTGTCTTTACAGAGCAAACTTTCAAATCTTTTTCTCCATAGGGGGAGAAAACACCTTTTGCTCAAATTCTGATCAACTCATAAAGGAAAATGGTTTGTCATCATCAAAAAGGGGGAGAATGTAATCTCAAGCCTCAACTCAACTTTAGTTTTGATGAAAGACAAACAAGCTAGTTTGATGAAAGACAAACAAGCATTATGGAAAGAAGGAAAAGAAGTGGAAATCATCTTAAAGCATCATTCACTCAAAGCTTCAAGGATCTTGGCAAGCAATCAAGTATATCAATTCTCAATTAAACTACATTGATTAGAAATGCTCAAAAATGATATACACACTTGCCACATCACTTCAATTATATTTCAAAACAATTTTTAAGTTTTTCTCTGCTGTAAATCGATTAACATCTTGTGTAAATCGATTTACACATGCTTTTTCAAAAAACTGTTTGCTCCTGCCAGCAATCGATTTACAGGTTGTGTAAATCGATTGATCACAGAACAAACTGATTTTTTAACTCTTGTAAATCGATTGACACAACATGCTAATCGATTTACACTTCAAATTTTTTGAAATTCTGAACGTTACAAACACGTGCAATCGATTTTCATCTTATGTTAATCGATTTGCGCATTGAAAATTTTGAAAAATCTGAACTGGTTTCAAGATATCCTTCACACCTTTTCTCCAATAGTTGCATGATCAAACATTGCATCTTGTCAAGTTTTTCAAACAGAAAAGTGTCCTTTTGGAAAGGTATCTTGATTACTATATATTACAAAATATTTCAAATCATAAACAATTCTTCTCTTGCAATAAAATCTGAACTTTGTAAAATATTCAAACTTCATATTTCTTAACTTTTAAGAACAAAGATTTTCTGCACTTTCACACATATAAAGAACAGAAATCTTTGAGCATTATCTAACCATTGTGTTACAGTTTGAATTGCTTACAAGAGAAGAAAGAAGAAACTTCAAAGAAGTCACTCTATGTGATCAACATCTTTCAAGAAATCATACTTCATAAAAACATACAAAGTGTAACTTATTTCCAGGATTGTTGGAATTAAGTATTAGATTACTTTTGTTCCTTGTTGTCCATTATTGGAAACAAGAGGTATCTTTTGAGAGGATTGTTCTCATTAGACTTATTGGAAATCCAAGAGGGTGTTCTTGGTTATTTGTTAGGTTCTTTAGTGGATAAGACTAGGAAGAGTCTTGTAAAAGTTCTAACAATATAGTAAAATCTCTTGCGTGTTTGCAAGGGGACTGGACGTACTTCCGGGGTATGGAAGGAACCAGGATAATTCTCCGTGTCTCTTTACTTTCTGCACTTTACAGTTTTCAAAGCACTAAATCAAAACCAGAAAGTATAAAATAAGTCAAAAATCGACCATCACCTAATTCACCCCCCCCTCTTAGGCGCAATCTTAATCTTACATGTGGGCCACAATTGACTTTTGCCCTAGCCTAGTCGATTTTCAGGCATTTGAGTAGTTGACTGAGAAAACTTCCTCTGCAAGGCTTGAAGCCTGACCTGGATGATCTTGAGAACATATTAGGACAATGGTGGGCATCTGGGATCCTTTGGACTCAAGCATCTTGATGTAAAATGGAACCCTAATTTGGAGTAGATTGTCTTAGGAGAGAGTTTGTCTGGTCAACTCTTGGACTTCCTTGAGCAATTTGAGGACCTCACTTGACATGTATTAAGAAATATGGGAGGGCGAATTTTGGGGTACAACAGTTGGCATTTCTGACCAAAAATTTTAAACACTCAAATCCCTCGCGTGTTTTCACTTCTAATCATTTACAAAGCATCTATGCATCATAAACAACTCATCCACACCCCTGTTTCACAACTATAACATCATATTCCTCATCTTCCAAACACAAAAATAAAAATCTTCACATTGACTTCTCCAGCATGATTCAGGCACTTTCAGAACCAAGTAAGATTTACATTAGCTTCCTAGGATTGCAGTGAAGCTATCCATATCATCACAACACCTCCAGAAGTGCTCAAACTCCATACACGTTTTCCAATTTTAAGGTAAGTTTTCTCAACTTTGAACTCTCTCTACAAGCATCATTAATGGTTACTTTGTGAATAAAAAATGTAGACATCATAGCCTCAATGCTAACCATTCCTTTAGTTTTCATTTATGTTGCCTGAGTGATGCGAATTTTAAAGATGAACTTTCTGAAAAAATTAGGTTTTTATTTGGTACCAGTAAAATTCTCATTCATATTTGATTTATAGCTCATGAAATTTATATGGTTGAATTCGTATTGAAAAATGGAGCAAGTTTCATGTTTACATTTTCTGATTTGGTTGAGAAATGAGGAAGTTACAAAATTCAAAAATGGTGTTTGAGATGCTGGCGCAAGGTTAGGGATGAAGTGCCATTACGAAGAGGTTTATTTTAAATTTATTGCAAGTTTTTTTATGCACGGATGAAACAACCATCCCAGTGGCAGGAGAAGCGTGTGTAAGGAATTTGTTACTACGGACCTGAGTTTGAGCCCCAGTGGTACCCTTTTGTATTTTTTTTATATATTTTCTATGCAGATTCAATGCATCAAGTGTAGCACGCGTCCCATACATCTTCATGGCCAGACCATCAGATCATTGTGCAAGTGGATACAATGCATCCCATGAGCCAGCCCAGGATGCATCATCAATGAACCAACCACACTTGATCACCAATGGGCGTTGGACTCTCCTTTTGGGCCTTGACTGAATTTTCTTTCCCACCCCCTGACTACTTCTTTACCATAGGCCCATTCATCATTTTTTGTTTGTTTTTATTTTCTGACTCATGCGAAAAACACATTTGGGCTTAGCGCCCCTTTTTCTATTTTTAAACCCCATCTTACTTTTTAACATCCAACCCATTTATTTTATTTCTTTTCATTATTTTTATTTATCTATCTATTTTATTTAAACCAAAATACAAAAAAAAATATATTTTTCTTAAGTAATTAGATTAAAATATTTTTAACACTTTATCTTATTTTTTCTAATTAAATTAAATTTTATTATTTCTCTTGCATTGTAAAAAACATTTTCTTTATTAACATTAACCAAAAATCATTTTCTAAACAAATTAAATTAGACTTAGGTTTTATTTTTAATTAACTTAGATTTTAGGTTTTGATTAAATAATCAATTAATTTTTCTCCTAATAAAATTTAATTAATTTAATTAGGTTAACATTAAATTTTTTTCTATCAAAAACTCTAAAAGCAATTTCTTCTTCATCCCTACATTTTGTGCATAATTATTGTCGTAATTCATATTCAATGGTTTGTAATAGTAATTAGGGTTTTATTGCTTTTCTCCCATATTCACATATTGTATCTCCCATTCTCAAAGCGTTGTAATAGCGTAGGACATTTAAATTCTACAATTTATCGTTTTCCTTATTATTTTTAGTAATTAGGGTTTGCATGACAAGACTTAAAATCAAACATTAGCAAAACCCTAATTCAAAGATAAAATATTTGAAATCAAACACTTCGCACATATGCATCTCTAGGGTAACCCACACTTGTTGCCTCGGATTAAAACAATCATTGTTGTACCCTACAATTTTCCCTCTCTTTTCTCAAGATATTTATCACAAAGATTTTCAAAAGCTCAAGTTTGCACAAGTACAAAGCAGACAAAAAGGGTGTGCAGATGCAGGTAAATATGTTGAATTCAAAATCTTGTTTAGGCTACATGACTGATCGAAAGGAGTGGTAAGCCGATTTGGACAAATCGAAGAAGAAGCTTAGGTATACAAGTTTTGACTGAGTAGTGGCTTCCTTCATGTTTGCTTCGATCCACAAAGAAGTGGCTTCCTTCATTCAAGCTTCGAATGAGCAGTGGCTTCCTTCATGCTTGCTTCGACCCACAAGGCAATGGCTTCCTTCATTCTTGCTTCGATCCATAAAGCAAGGGCTTCCTTCATGCTTGCTTCGATCCACAAAGCAGTGGCTTCCTTCATGCAAGCTTCGACTGAGCAGTGGCTTCCTTCATGCTTGCTTCGATCCACAAGGCAATGGCTTCCTTCATGCTTGCTTCGATCCATAAAATAGGGGCTTCCTTCATGCTTGCTTTGATCCACAAGGCAATGGCTTCCTTCATGCTTACTTTAATCCATAAAGTAGTGGCTTCCTTCATGCTTGCTTCGATCCATAAAGCAGTGGCTTATTTCATGCTTGCTTTGATCCACAAGGCAATGGCTTCCTTCATGTTTGCTTCAATCCACAAGGCAATGGCTTCCTTCGAAACAACCTGCTTCGATTCCACCTCTAAAACCCTTTAACACACATAGTTTCTACACTATGAATTATAATTTGAGCTTTGGACATTTGAACTTTAGACCACTTCATTAATTGATGGTTACTGGTAGGAAAGCAATCCAGAAATTCTTTCATTTTGACTATGCCAATGAGATCATCTTGCATGCTCAATATTTGAGACCATTCAAAGAACAAACATTTGTTGGAAATAAATATTGTTTCATCTGGTCGAAGGTTGTGTGGTCCATTCGAAGGACACACATTTGGTGGAAACAAATATTGCTTCGTCTGTTGTTGAGTCTGGTCGAAGGTTGTGTGGTCCATTCGAAGAACACACATTTGATGGAAACAAATATTATTTCGTTTGTTGTTGAGTCTATTCGAAGGTTGTGTGCTCCTTTCGAAGGACACACATTTGTTGGAAACAAATATTGTTTCACATGTTGATGAGTTTGGTTGAAGGTTGTGGATCTATGTGATCAAAATGAAAGGGTGAAGTATTCAAGATGCTTGCTGAACAAAGTCCTATATGCTTCCAAGCACAAGCTTGTTGTACTGTCCACATAACAGCCTAAAACCATATCAAAAACAATATGTTGCATTGCTATGAAACAGCCCTGCATCAAGCTGCCACAACACTCCAAAATTACTGCAAAGTTGTCCTGCTATGCTTCTCCTAATTTCCACAAAACTAGAACATAAGAGCTGCACCTCGAAAGCTATGAAAAGAACACATCTAAACTGTTCAAATTTCATTTGTTTTCCTCCCAAAACCTCAGCAAAACTATTCTATAAATAAGTTTTTTCATAACACATCTAGGGGGGCTTTTGGACAAGGAAAAAGGAGAAGAAGAAAAAGAGAGAGAGGAGAGAACCCAAGGCTAAAGCCTTAGAACACTCTTAAACCCAGAACAAAAAAACACATCACCTTTGTTTCTTTTCTTTCGAACCCAGAACCAACAAAGACAACACGTCTTTTCTTTTCTTTCGAACCCAAGAGCATTTGAAGGAAGCAACTCAAGTCCAAAACACACATTCCAGCTTCAAGGTAAGTCTTCTTGACTCTAAACCCTTTGTTTCAAACATCATTAATCATTGCCTTTGAAGCTACTCTTTTTGTTTGTTTTCCTTTCTTGTCAAGAACTAACCTGTACAGACCATAAAACAATGTGGGAGTGAGAAATTACACCATGCTTCAACACAAAGACTTAGGCTTCGACACACACTGTTTTACAGGCCCAAACAGAAGAAAAAAGGGTGTGTGAATCGAAGGGTGCATGCTTCGAACATACTGCATGAATCAAAAGATTTTTTTTTTTGTGAATCGAAGGGTGCATACTGTGTGAATCGAAAGATTGGTTATTTCTCTCTTTTGCGCTGTTTTTATTTTATTTTTATTTTCTATATATTTTCTTTCATTTATATTCAATATGGTTGTAATAATTAGGACTTTTATTGCTTTCCATCCCCATTTGTAAATTTGTATCCCTCATCCCCTAATGATGTAATAGCTTAGGATTTTAATTTCCACAATTTACCGCTTTAATATAAATTGTTAGTAATTAGGGTATGTACATAAGATAAAATCAAGTGTTAGAAAACCCTAATTTCAAAGACAAAAAATGCATGCAATCAAACACACTATTCACACACGTGCACCTCTAGGGTAACCTCACTTGTTACTTCAGAAAATAGTCATATCCCTCAAATATGGGCATTTTAGCAAAGACCCTTGACAAAAAAGATCGTAGTCCCTCGATGTCCCTCGATGTTGCCTCTGGTAAACAATCTAGTCCCTTACGAAAATTGCTAAAATTTCTCATAAGTTGCATTCTATGACTATAGGATTGACCCACACTCGTCCCTTCACATCCAACGATGTGGCTTCTTACCAAATCAATGGCAAGATAGCAACATCTAAATGAGGAGGAAAATAACATAGACCTTTTGAGTAAGTAGGATGCTCGTAGTTGCTTGCTCACAAACTAAAACCATTTTCACACTTACAATTTCAAAACATCTTCAAAAAATAAGCATCTCTTTGAACTATTTTCAAAACCAACACTTTGTAATACATTCTTATAGAGACGAGAATCATTACAAATTTTGTCGAAATAAATAAGTTTTCAAAATATTTTCAAACTTACACCACAAAGCACATTTTCAAACAAAGAAAAAGTGATATCGCAAGCAACTAAGAGCCCGTAGATAACTACAGATGAAAAGGGTGCTAATACCTTTCCTTTTCATAACCTACCCCCCGAACTCAAGAAAAAATCTCTAAAGGTCTTTCCTGTTCTTTTAACCCTTTCCTTTATTGGATAAATGAAAGGTCGGTGGCGACTCTTGCTATCTACAACAATTGCGATTAAACGCAAAACACCCAAGTCAGTTCTCCCACCGTATTACAAAATTGGCGACTCTACTAGGGATAAACTTAAAATTGGGGTTACCTTAGAGCTAGATCACCTTTAAAATGCTTTCCTTGTTTGACTTGCTTGCTTTACATTTTGGGTCCTTGTTTGGGTTTTTGATCCTACACCTGGATCTAGGTCACCTTTTTAGGCAAGTAACAATAAATCATGGAGGTTGTACGGCGTATACCAATATGGACAAAGTGATAGCTACGTTAGCGTGATACTCTGGCTTGTACTAATGTTCCTTGAGTCAGTCAAGGATAACATTAGGCTTCCTTATAGTGTCATTAAGCTCTAACTAACCTTTAGAACCTTTAATTGACTTATCCTAAGCCATTAGAAAGTAGTGAGATAGCCGGCTTTGGTTCTGACCGAAGATTGGTTGATACTCGATACTACACTCATTGATATTGGACTTTTGGGATATTTTGGCTGCAATACTTCGGTGCTTAAGCCAAAAAAATGCCTAAAATAAAGGTCAGTGATATGAGACTCCTTAGAACCCGGTTACTATTAATAGGACAGGTTGAGCCAACTAAACTTCAAGAGGGTACTTACCTTTAAAACTCATGCAAGCCTAAACCTAAGGACTTGTCTGCTTTGTGTGTATATGATTATTTGTACATAACGACTTATTTTCTTTGTTTATTTGTACATAACATCATGACATCATACCATAGCACTGTCAATAACCATTTCAAGGATCTCAAGGGCCTGTGATGCAGGGTCGTGATGAACCAGACGTCTATCAAGGGGCAAGAGGATTTATTTCTGCTCTAACCAAACTTCGTCAAAGACCAAAACACGATAACTTGAGTCAAGGGTTATGACCCACTTGACATGGTGAGCTTGATTCTCATGGAAGGACATCCAACGATACGAAGTTCTCCAATCAAAGTTGTACTTCTAACATTTTCTTGTGTTTACCTTGTGAAATCCTTGAAAATATTGCATCCACATACCATGCATCATATCATGATAGGTTTTCCCCACACAAGTTTCTCATTTGTTTACTGTTTATTTCAATAGAGATGGCTCTAGAACAGACTGTCATAGATCTTCAGACCCAAAATGCTCAATTCCAGCAGATGTTCCTGGCTCTTCCTAAAGGACAAGAGGACCTGAAGGCTCTCATCCTCAAAGAAAAGAAGAAAAAGACAAAGAAACCAATGGTTGTCCTGAATATGGGAAGGAGACTCAGAGGACCAGCAAAGCAAGCTCTAGAATTCGCAAATCCATCAAGAGAGGGGGACAATCAAGAACAGAAGACAAAAGAAAAGGACCACGGTCCAGAGTCTGATGAAGAAGAGGTTGATTATGCTGAAGAGTAATATCCTCCTGTTGATGACAAATATAAACACTTGGAGGATCAACTCAACGCCATGGAAATTCAGAGAGTACCTGATCTGGATTTTGAAGAATTAGGTTTGATTTCTGGAGTGGTCATTCCACCAAAGTTTAAGGTTCCCTCATTTTCTAAATATGACGGAGTTTCATGTCCTAAACTGCCTCTGAGGTCTTATGTTAGGAAGATCAAACCTCACACCATTGATAGGAATTTGTGGGTGCACTTCTTCCATGAAATTTTATTAAGAACTCAATTGGAATGGTTCTATCAGTTGGAAGGAACCAACATTCACAATTGGGAGGATCTGATTGCTTCTTTCTACAGGCGGTACCAATATAACACTGACCTTGCTACAACCCGTACACAACTCCAAAGCATGTTTATGGCTTCTAGTGAGGGCTTCAATGATTATGCCTAGAAATGGAGAGATCTTGCAGGAAGAGTCCAACCTCCTCTGTCTGATAGAGAGCTGATAGATATGTTCTTGGGCACTTTGTCAAGCCCATTTTTCAACCATCTGATCGGAAGCTCTTCAGTTGGGTTCACCGAGCTGATATTGACAGGCGAAAGAGTAGAAGCTAGCATCAAGAGAGGTAAAATTCAAAGGAGTGCATCTTCAAGTGCAGGGAAGCAAGCTTTTAATGGAAATAAAGAGTCAAATGTTGTGTACAGCCAGAAGGATCGTAACAAGAGTAACCACGACCAATCTGTGGGGACAGTCCTGATCTCTAGTCCTACATCAGTGCGACCTCAACAATGGGGAAATCAGCGAAGGTAAGATGAGCCCAAGAGACAGTTTACCAAAATCAACATGTCATTATCTCAAGCATTGCAACACATGTTGAGCATGAATCTGATTACGTTGATAGGACCTCATCAAAACCCCAAAACTTCTTCTCCTAACTACAATCCCGATGCAATATGTGCCTATCAATTCGACAGTGTTGGGCATTATACAAACAATTGTTGGACTCTGAAGTACAAGATTCAAAATATGATTAACGCCAAGGAGATTTAGTTCGGTCCTCCTGAGACTCCCAATGTTATCACTGCTCCAATGCCAAATCATTGAGAGCGTTCAGTTCATTTTTGAATTTTAATTGTAATTTCTTTGTTTGTTCGAACACTTATCTGTTATGTCAAACTTTGTTTTCATTAATGCATTGCATATTTTTGCCTTGAATTAATTCATTCAGTGTCACTATATTTAAACTGTGCTTTCTACTCTTTTTGTGATAATTCAACTCTCAACTACAAGTCTAAAGCCTTTAGAGAGAGGATGACGAAACTAATACCATAATCTCATACATTATGCTTTTGTACAGACTTTGCTGACGATGTACAGAAGTTGTTTCAAATTCCTAAACACTGGAGTTATAAGGAAGATAATTCCTAGTCAACCCCGTTGAGCCTAAGAAGTACGAGCTTTCTTTTTCACACAAATTGAAACCTTTAAACAAAAATTGGGGCAGGGTAGTTTCTCAGTTAATTTAAATGCGTGTTCAGCCGCAAGCTTTCACTTCATACATAAACATCCTTCCGAATCAAAAGACAGTGATGATTCCCCGTGAAATAGGCAGACATTGTCTCTCAAAAGAAAAGCCCACTGAGCCAAAACCTATGAAGAAGACTCATGAAAAATCGAGGCATCTCGCTGACTATAATCTCAAAACAGTCAGTCAAAAAAAATAGGGACAGTAAATCAAAAAGAGGGCGCTACAAATCCTCGACAAATATGAAAAATGTTACAAAAATGACAGCCTTCACGAATAAACTTTCAGTATTCGAACCGTCACCAAAACGTCATTCCAGATTCAATAGGAGTTCAAACGCATAATTAACTGAGCTTAAGACTGGAGAATAACATGAAGAACGGGTGGGTACAAACACACTTTGAGCCTTATCCTTTGTTTCTTAAACCGTGAACCAGGCCACACTACAACCCATCAAAAGTCCTAATTGAAGCATGGGTTGGTTCGAAAGCATGCTGGTACAAAAGGTATCCTGAATCCTGTAAGGCTTACTGTAAATCCTGAGTTGAATTCATATTCTTACAAAATCTTTTACTTGTTAAAACTGCATTTTCAAAAAATTTAAGACAAATATAAACTTTGCATTGTTTGAATATTGTTGTTTACATATAGCTATTTGTTTGACAATGGAGAACTTCGCACCGCGAATATCTAATGAACAAAAATTCTTAATGAACAGAACCATTTCAAATGGAAATACAGTTCCAATGACAAACCTTCCATAGTCAAGGGGCATAACATGATTATTATCCAACACATTTGTGGCAGTCAAGTCAAGAATCCAAGAAATCTCATAAAGTCCTGAATAGTTAGGGGCAGGTATGCATCTGAATCACTTGGGGCATTGAACATGAATTCCAGTAAAGGGTCACGTACGACCAAGCACACATTTCCTGGCAGCGCTACAACACTTACTACTATGGACAGTGACAAATCCCCACAAAGTCCCTTTCATAAGGTGATCCCTAGTGAAGTCTCTAGAGCCACCTCTATAAGGTTATCCCCACGGAATAATCTTCACGGATAAGGGTCCAAACCCCACAAGGCCAAATTCATGGATATCCTCACAAATTTATCCCCACAGAGTTGGATCCATGCAATCCCCAACCAGAGTTTCAATCTCTGGAAAACCTCTCCCCAGCTGAATTGGTCTTAAGAAGAATCCTCGAGGAGTTCTGCCATAAGAAAACACCTCCCCAGTAGTTCGTCAAATATTCTCTTCAACATGGTTTATATCCCCAACAAACTACAAATCTTCCAGACCAATACAAATCAACAGACAAAACCCTTTAATCCCGGTAGAGTCATTGATATCCCCAAAAGTTACTAAAACCTGGACTCAACCAGATAATAGTTTAACTTCTTCAAAACACTAACAAAACTCCTCTTCCCTAGTAAAGTTTGCCACTATCCCCAGTGAGTTGCTGCAAAGCCTGGAAGTCGACCAGATAACAGTTAACTTCTTTATCCCCAACAAATTTTTAACTTCCATTCTCTCCAATCAAAAGTATAACTCCCCAGTAGAGCAACGGACAACTAAAACTCCTGAACTCTTTTCCCCAAGTAGAAATTAACACTCTCCACAAATATTTCTCAAGCCAAAGCCAATCTTCCTCGGTCGATTTCTCCTCAAAACAACAAAACGGTAATCCCCAGTTGAAACATTCCAAACAAGGTTTAAAGATGTGCATACTCTTCATCTCCAACAACATTCCGGGATTTAACTTCCCAAAGCTCCCTAGCACTTGTCAAGGATTTATTTTCCGAAGAAAATATACATTTCAACAAATATTTCACATTCATACATCATATTACATACATGCATACAACATAATTTGATTTATTTTGAGAACATCATCAAGCCATGCATACATCTGCATGTAACTAACTCTCTTCCTTGAAGGAAAAGTCAATCAACAAAAATCCTCTTTTGGTAAATATCACAACCATTTCTCAAAAGGTCAGAGATTAGTTCCTGAAATAAGCCAGGGTAACTATCTCTACGGCCAACAAAAAACAAGTTCCAGATTAATACTTGAAACAAGACAGGACAACTATCTGTGAACAACCGATTATCGATTAATACCTGAAATAAGCTAGGACAACTATCTACGTAAGTAGATTGAAGATTAAGTCCTGAAACAAGCCGGGGAAACTATCTTTCTTTCAAATAGGTCAGAGTTTAATTCCTGAAGCAAGCCAGGGCAACTATCTCTACGGCCAACAAAAAACAAGTTCCAAATTAATAACTGAAACAAGACATGACAATTATCTGTGAACGACTTATTATAGATTAATACCTGAAACAAGTCAGTGCAACTATCTACACGACCAGCTAAAGAAATCTTACACGGATTCCTTCTCAAAATTTCCAAATGCAGTTTTACACGGGCTCATCATAAAGCAATCTTACACGGATTCCTTCTCAAAATTTCCAGATGTAGCTTCACATGGGCTCATCATAAAGCAATCTTACACGGGTTCCTTCTAATTTCCAGATGCAGCTTTACACGGGCTCATCATAAAGCAATCTCACACGAATTCCTTCTCAAAATTTCCAAATGCAATTTCACATGGGTTCATCATAAAGAAATCTCACACGGATTCCTTCTCAATATTTCAAGAGGAAGTTTTGAACAGACTCATCCTGGAGCAACCCTGCCCAAGCTCCTTCTCATATATTTTCAGATGCAGTTTTACATGAACTCATCCTGAAGCAACCCTACCTAGGTTTCCTTCTCATATATTTTCAGATGCAGTTTCACACAGACTCATCCTGAAGCAACCCTACCCAGGCTCCTTCTCATATATTTCCAGATGCAGTTTCACACAGACTTATCCTGAAGCAGCCCTACCCAGGTTCCTTCTCATACATTTCCAAATGAAGTTTCACACTGACTCATCATGAAGTAGCCCTACCCAGGTTCCTTCTCATACATTTCCAGATGAAGTTTCACACAGACTCATCATGAAGCAGCCCTACCTAGGTTCCGTATCATAATTTCCAAATGCAGTTTCATACGGACTCATCCCGAAGCAATCCTACCCAGATTCCTTCTCATATATTCCAGATGCAGTTTCACACGGACTCATCTTGAAGCAACCCTACCCAGGTTCCTTCTCATACATTTCCAGATGAAGTTTCACACTGACTCATCATGAAGCAGCTCTACCCAGGTTCATTCTCATACATTTATAGATGAAGTTTCACACGGACTAATCATGAAGCAGTTCTACCCAGATTCCTTCTCATACATTTCCAGATAAACTTTCGCATGAACTCATCCCGAAGCTGCCCTACACAGGTTCCTTCTCATGAATTTCCAAATATCGTACCACATGGATTCATCCTGAAGCAGTCTTACACATATTCCTTCTAATACATTTCCAAACACGGCTTAACGCGGGTCCATTCTAACATGTCATTCAGAATTAAATCGACCAAAGATTTATTCTGATATTTCTCCCAGTTACAGTCAAGCTTAGACTTAGTCTAATTTCTATCAACAATCACCTTTGATGGCATCTATAAGCCCATCTTTGACAACTCTCCATCAACTCTTCAAATGGCGTCTTTAAGCCCATTCCCTACACAATCAACTAACACATGGTTGAGTGCAAATTTCGGGGCACTCTAGTGTTCAATCATCTTCCACCTTCATGTCACGAATGGTGGACTCGACAATCAAACTCATCAGGTTTAAGAAGATTGAACAGGGGAAGTTGTTGTACCCCAAAATTTGCCCTCTCTTTTCTCAAGACATTTCTCACAAAGATTTTAATAAGCTCAAGTTTACACAAGTACAGAGCAGACAAAAAGGGTTTGCAGATGCAGGTAACTATGTTAAATTCAAAATCTGGTTCAGGCTACATGACTGATCGAAAGGAGTGGTTGGCAGATTTGGACAAATCGAAGAAGAAGCTTCAATCCACAAGCTTTGACTGAGCAGTGGCTTCTTTCATGCTTGCTTCGATCCACAAAGCAGTGGCTTCCTTCATGCAAGCTTCAACTGAGCAGTGGCTTCCTTCATGCTTGCTTCGATCCATAAGGCAATGGCTTCCTTCATGCTTGCTTTGATCCATAAAGTAGGGGCTTCCTTCATGCTTGCTTTGATCCAAAAAGTAGTGGCTTCCTTCATAAAAGATTCGACTGAGTAGTGGCTTCCTTCATGCTTGCTTTGATCCATAAGGCAATGTCTTCCTTCATGCTTGCTTCGATCTACAAAGCAGGGGCTTCCTTCATGCTTGCTTCGATCCACAATGCAATGTCTTCCTTCATGCTTGCTTTGATCCACAAAGCAGTGGCTTCCTTCATGCTTGCTTCGATCCACAAAGCAGTGGCATCTATCATGCTTGCTTCGATCCACAAGGCAATGGATTTCTTCATGCTTGCTTTGATCCATAAGGAAATGGCTCCCTTCGAAACAACCTGCTTCGGTTCCACTTTTAAAACCCTTCGACACACATAGTTTCTACACTATGAATTACAATTTAAGTTTTGGACATTTGAACTTTAGACCACTTAATCAACTGATGGTTACTGGTAGGAAAGTAATCCAGAAATTCTTTCGTTTTAACTATGCCAATGAGATCATCTTGCATGCTCAATATATGAGACCATTCGAAGAACACACATTTGTTGGAAACAAATATTGTTTGGTCTGGTCGAAGGTTGTGTGGTCCATTTGAAAGACACGCATTTGGTGTAAACAAATTGTTTCTTTGTCTGTTGTTGAGTCTGGTCGAAGTTTTTGTGGTCCATTCGAAGGACACATATTTGTTGGAAACAAATATTGTTTCGTCTATTGTTGAGTCTAGTTGAAGATTGTGTGGTCCATTCGAAGGACACACATTTGTTGGAAAGAAATATTGTTTCACCTGTTGATGAGTTTGGTCGAACGTTGTGGATATATATGATCAAAACGAAAGGGTGAAGTATTCAAGATGCTTGTTGAACAAAGTCATATATGCTACCAAGCCCAAGCTTGTTGTACTGTCCACATAACAGCCTAAAACCATGTCAAAAGCAGTATGTTGCACTGCTATGAAACAACCCTTCACCAAGCTGCCACAACACTCCAAAATTGCTGCAAAACAGTCTTGTTATGCTGCTCCTAATTTGCACCAAACTAGCATATAAGAGCTGCACCTCGAAAGCTATGAAAAGAACATACCCAAACTGTTCAAATTTCATTTGTTTTCACCCCAAAACCTCAACAAAACTCTTATATAAATAAGTTATTTCACAACACATCTAAGGGGGGGGGGGGGGGGGGGGCTTTTGGACAAGGAAAAAGGAGAAGAAGAAAAAAAGAGAGAGGAGAGAACCCAAGGATGAAGCCTTAGAACACTCTTAAAACTAGAACAAAAAAACACAACACCTCTGTTTCTTTTCTTTCGAACTCAGAACCAACAAAGACAATACCTCTTTTCTTTTCTTTCAAACCCAAGAGCATTCGAAGGAAATAACTCAAGTCCAAAACACACATTCCAGCTTCAAGGTAAGTCTTCTTGACTCTAAACCCTTCATTTCAAACATCATTAATCATTTCCTTCGAAGCTACTCTTTTTGTTTGTTCTCCTTTCTTATCAAGAACTAACGTGTACAGACCATAAAACAATGTGGGAGTGAGAAATTACAACATGCTTCGACACAAAGCCTTAGGCTTCGACACACACTACTTTACAGGCCCAAACAGAATAAAAAAAGGGTGTTTGAATCGAAGGGTGCATGCTTCGAACATACTGCATGAATCGAAATATTTGTTTTTTCTCTGTAAATCGAAGGGTGCATACTGTATGAATCGAAAGATTGGTTTTTTCTCTCTTTTGCGCTGTTTTTTTATTTATTTTTTATTTTCTATATATTTTCTTTCATTGATATTCAATATGGTTGTAATAATTAGGACTTTTATTGCTTTCCATCCCCATTTGTAAATTTGTATCCCTCATCCCCTAATGATGTAATAGCTTAGGATTTTAATTTCCATAATTACCGCTTTAATATAAATCGTTAGTAATTAGGGTGTGTATATAAGATAAAATCAATCGTTAGAAAACCCTAATTTCAAAGACAAAAAATGCATGCAATTAAACACACTATTCACACACGTGCACCTTTAGGGTAACCTCACTTGTTGCTTCAGAAAATAGTCATATCCCTCAAATATGGGCGTTTTAGCAAAGACCCTCGACAAAAAAGATCGTAGTCCCTCGATGTTGCCTCCGGTAAACAATCTAGTCCCTTACGAAAATTGCTAAAACGTCTCATAAGTTGCATTCTATGACTATACGATTGAACCACACCCGTCCCTTCACATCCAACGATGTGGCTTCTTACCAAATCAATGGAAAGATAGCAACATATAAAGGAGGAGGAAAAGAACACAAACCTTTTGAGTAAGTAGGACGCTCGTAGTTGCTTGCTCACAAACTAAAACCATTTTCACACTTACACTTTCAAAACATCTTCAAAAAACAAACATCTCTTTGAACTATTTCCAAAACCAACACTTTGTAATACATTCTTAGTGAGACAAAAATGATTACAAAGTTTACTAAAACAAAGGCGTTTTCAAAATATTTTCAAACTTACACCACAAAGCACATTTTCATACAAAGCAAAAGTGATCTAGCAAGCAACTAAGAGCCGGTAGATAACTATAGATGAAAAGGGTGCTAATACCTTCCATTTTCATAACCTACCCCTAAACTCAAGAAAACATCTCTAAAGGTCTTTCCTGTTCTATTCACCCTTTTCTTTATTGGATAAAAGAAAAGTCAGTGGCGACTCTTGCTATCCGCGCGATCAAACGCAAAACACCCAAGTCAGTTCTCCCACTGTATTACAGTCATGTCCCTCGAACGTGAGATGTTTTAGCAAAGACCCTCGATTAAAAGATCGTAGTCCCTCGATGAGCCTTCAATGTTTCCTTTGGTAAATGATCTTATTCCCTTACAATAATTATTAAAACATCTTACAAGTTGCCTTCTATTACTGTACGATGACCCACGCCTGTCCCTCACATCCAATGATATGGCTCTCTACCAATCAATGGTAGGCAAGCACTATCTAAAGAAGGAGGAAAATAATAAATACTTTTTGAGTAGGTAGATCGCTCGTAATTGCTTGCTCACAAACAAAATCATTTCCACACTTCACATTTTCAAAACATCTTTTAAAATAAACATTTTGTATACATTCTCAACGATACGAGAATCATTACAAAATTGCCCTACATTGGAATTTTCTAACATCTTTCCAAACATTCCTTTTCAACAAATATTTTCAAAACCAAACACTTCGTAAACATTCTCAACGATACGAGAATTATTGCAAAGTTTGCTGAACATAGGCGTTTTCAAAATATTTTCAAACTTACACAAACACAAAACATTTTTTAAAGTGATCAAGCAATTAAGAGCCCGTAGATAACTACAGGTGAAAAGGGTGCTAACACCTTCCATTTTCATAACCTACCCCCTGAACTTAAGAAAATTATAAAAAGGTCTTTCCTTTTCTTTTCACCCTTTCCTTTATTAGATAAAAGAAAAGTCGGTGGCGACTCTTGCTATCCGCAACATTTGTGACAAAATGCAAAACACCCAAGTCAGTTCTCCCACCATATTAGAGGTATCATGGCAGCAGAATCATATAGATAAACTTCATTTGAAAACTCATATAAGTCTTATAAAATACTTTATTAAAACTCAACAAATATGGTAAAAAAATCTCCTCAAAGCAGCATAATAAGCATCAAACACGATAGCATAACATTTCACTCTCTAATTAATATAAATAGGATAAAAATATCATTGTTCACCCTGCCAAAAGTGTTACAGAACACGACAATGTAATTATAATAATGAAAAATAAAATTAAATAAGAAAATCCTCTCACCATCCTTCCTCTCTAAGCAGTTACTCAGTTACCTACTTATGTGTACTCAAAAGAGGAACACATACCACAACAACAACAACAACAACAAAGGGGTGAGAAATCAAATTAATAAAGTAAGCAGTACATACTGAAAGTTAGAGTATTAATACATACATGTCGTATAAATAATTGCATATAACATGTCACAATACATTCTCACACCCAACTTAACAATCACACACAAATAGATGTTATACATACAACTCATTTATGTAAGGCAACTCAATTATGCAACTCGATTAATATGCCTATGGTGTCAACTTAACATTTGGTCCTCTCAGAAACCAGGTTCCCTCCCTGAACCCTTGAGTCCCCTCTCTAAGCTCCAAGCCCCCTATATGAGCTTGGGATAAGCCACTAGTCCCCTCTCTGAACTAGCGAACATGCCTCTTGACACAAATTAGATGATGCATGAATCATACATATCAAGTTTAATGCATTAATACACCTCTCTGGTCCTAACATAATGCACTGAAGACTCTTGTAATCCACTCTCCAGATTACCATGCAAACACAGTCACAAATTCACAACGCAATTGAAATCAGCATAAAACAATTATTAAATAATTTTAAAATTATTAATACTCATCATCTCCAACATAACATCAATAACCCATGTAATCAAAAATAATTACTCAAGTTATCACAACATATTTATCCTCTGAAAACAATTGCACTTGATATTAATTCGCGCTAGCTTTCCAACGCTTCAAGTCGCAACTCATTTAGACTTATAAATTAAAAGTTATGGCCAAAAGGATACAACAATATAAATTTCAGGTCTGTGACACCCTAGGCGTCATCCAATTGACGCTCGTCACTGGCTCAAAGTGCACGATGGCCTACCCGTCACATTGGTGTCATCCGTCACCCTGAACCAAAAGCGGAAACTGCATTTTCTGCTATGGAGCACCTGCAAGCTCCAATTTTTGGATCCCTAACCCTCAAAGTTTGATCGTAAACATGGTATATGTACCCAAACAATCAACCACACACACACACACACACACACACACACACACACACACACACACACACACACACACATATATATATATATATATATATATATATATATATATATATATATATATATATATATATATATATATATATATATATATATATATATATATATATATACATTTATAACATTAATCTAATCAATTTTACATGGATTAAATCATACAATTTCATATTTAACAAACCAAATCAACAACACACATCTATATCATATTTCCATGGTAAATGGTACACGAAATTCATTATACAATACAAATCACAACACCAATTGACTACGGATTTTCAGATTCATATAACAACACAACAAATCACACACATTCATATCAATTCCTATTGGAGGTTAAAGACTTCTCTACCCTGCCTCTCATACATATATCCTTTATTAAAGTTATTCTTCCCCTTACCTTAATTCCTAGCTAGCAATTTGATTCTCTAACTTAGTTGATGTTTTCTTCCTTCAAGCTTTAGCCTCCATCTTGTCTCCTTTAGCCTCTAGCCTATTTATCTCTTCTTTCTACGTACTAACAGAGTTTTCCCAAATCTGGGTTTTTCTCCTAATTTTATACTTAGGGTAAATTTCCTTATAATTATAATTATGGCCTAACAAAACATAAGTCTCTCTCTACTAACCCCCTAATTCTCAATTATTAACTTTTTAACCCAATTTCTCTACTCTTCTTATTTTAATTTAATAAATCAAAATATAATATTATTATTTAATTACTAATAATTCTACTAACCTATATTTACTCTCCATACTCCCACCATGAGGCCACACACCCCTATCACTCAAATTTAATTAAATTACCACTACATAATAATTAAATAAATATTCCAAATTCATAAATAATCTAAATAAATAAAATAATCTAAGTTAGGGTGTTACAACTCTCCCCCACTTATAGAATTTTCTCTCTCGAAAATTACCTTAAATAAACAGATTCGGATATGAATCCCTCATCTGGATCCCAAGCTCCCAAGTCATGTTCCCATTAACTGGTCCTCCCCAAGCAACATTCACCAAGGTAATCTCTTTACAACATAACTGCTTCATTTCCTGATCCTCTATCTGCATGGGTGATACCTCAACTGCCTGATTATCTCTCACCTGTACATCATCCACTTGGATCACGTGAGATGGATTCATAATGTATCTCCTCAACTAAGACACATGAAACATATCATGAAGATTAGTAGGCGACGGTGGAAAAGCAATATGATAATCCATCTCTTATATCCTCTCCAAAATCTGGTACTGACCAATGAAATATAGTGTGAGCTTTCGAGACTTAAAAGCTCTACCAACACCAGTTATCATATGGTATGTCCTAACCAGGAGTATAGGACACCAGGTCTGCTACAACTGACAGTTTGGATTCAGTTGTTGTTAATACTTAATATTCTGGGAATATTTAGTAATCCGATGTAGCGTCCAAGATTAATAAATCAAAGATATTATGTTGGTTTTTCAAAATATTCAAACTTTCTAAATATGGATACATTTTAGGAAAGTTATGATTGAAGACCTATTTTCTTGGAGAAGATTTTGCAGACTTTGTGCAACCTCTCTGCTGTGTTTTTGAAGCCCAAACCCAGTTGGGAAAAGGTTTATAAACATAAGGTTATAAACCTAAAGTTGGTACGAGTCCAGGATATAGAATCATTAGGGCTTTGTCATTGTGCCACTCTCTAGGAGAGTTAGTTTGTATGATTCACTCAAGTTGTGAGTTGGATTATGTTACAGAATTGTAATCTCTGTCATTGATCTCATCGAAGCTTTAAGCAAGAGGTAGTATTGTTCTTAGAGGACGCAATTAAGAAACTCTAAGTATTGTTCTTGATCAAAGCTGTGAAGCAAGATCAAGTATGTTGTTCTTAATCAAGGGCTGTCTTGATTAAGGTGTTTGTTTTGCATTTCAAGTGTGATCTTCATTTAGGTAAAAATCCATTGATACAGTAACTGGGACTGTTAGACATCATTGTGGTGATTATAGATGAGATGTGATTTCTCATATCTAGGGAGGACCTAGGTAGAAGTTGAACATGGTAGTGATTAAGTGATAAGTTGTAAACTTGGTATTAGTTTAGCTTTTAATTAATATTGTCTAGTGGATTTCCTTCCTGGCTTGGTAGCCCTCAGAGTAGGTTTGCACCAAACTGGGTTAACAATTATATGTGTTGTTTATGCTTTTCAGTACTGTTTTGTATGTTTATACCTTTCCATGTTGTTTCTGTCAAATCAGATGTCTCAACATCTTATAGGACATATGTGATATGATATACCAAAATTTCAATTGGTATCAAAGCAGGCATCTTATTATGTTTCTGGGTGAGATCATGGGATGATAATTTCTGGTCATGGGCAAGGAATAAGGTGATTACTAAAAAGTTTTTTGAACTTGGATGGTTCATATTGTTGTTTGAATGGTCTCTTGAAGTGGAGGATAGACTATTATTGATAGGGTGTGTATTGGTCATGTATGTTGTTATTAGGCTTGTAGCTTTGGTGGTAAGTTGCTTTGTGGTTTGATTTATTTTCAAACCTATGTTGCTTTGTTGCACCTGGAATGTGTTGTGTTTGTGAAAAGGTTATCAGTTTTGCCTGAAGGTTATTGAGGAGTTTTCTTGGTTGTGTTCCGCTGCATATGTATCCGATGAGAAACTCCTAGAGGTTTGTGTGTCTCTGGTGTTGAGGTTATAGAAAGGTTTGTTCCTTTCTGAAGATGCATTTTATGATGTTGTGATTCGTATAAAACAGTTTCAATATGTGTTGCTGCGGTATATAGTGGAAAGCAAAAAGTAAGTTATTAATTTACCAGGTTATATAGATTATATCGTATCATGTCCACAGAGATTGGTTATTGAATTATCGTTCGAAAAATCTCTCGTTAATGAGTTTGGGGATAAATGGTATAGAAAAGAAAAGCATCAACAGAAAATAAATGTAAACAAAAGAAAAAACTAAGGAAGAACTTATCAAGCCTGCATATAATCTACTCATCACAGAATTAAATCTATCAACCAGTTATATTCAACCTAACAATACTCATCAATGTCACTACGTATCACTCACAACTTAAGTCATTTCTAACCCAAATCGAGAGATCAAATGTATCACCAAGGAAATGATCTCTTTCTACCTCCTCAACAACACAGAAGACAACTATGCAATTGCACCGACGATCTCTCAGCACAACACAACCACACAGAGGCATTAAGCTATGATACCCATGTAGATGTCAGCTCTAAATCTATCTCTAGAGTTCAAAAACTAATAGATAATCATCCTAGATAAGAATCTAAGCATTATATATCTATAATAACTCAAATCGCTAGCACAGAGCAAAAATCTAAGACAACAATCCATAAAGATTTGTAAAACAAGTTTAATACAATGCCATGGGCGACAAATATACATAAGTTCAAAGTAAAATACATATAAAACCTAACAAAATAGAAATACATAGAGAGAGGAGAAGAGATAAACCTCAAATCTTCCGGTTTGTCAGAGTCAGCCAATGATAAATCCACCTCCAATCATCCATAAGCAAAGCCCTAGTGTTGTTACCTAAGCTAATCCACTATAAAAATGAGTTGGATGGAGTTGGGAGAACAAAAATCACCCCAAAACCATCACTAACAAATGAAACAAAATGAAAGATATAACAAAATTTTGATCCGCACGCGTTGCCCGACAATATAACTCACGTCACCCAGCGACGGCTTCTATACACTTGGCCTAGGTTCGCCATGCATAGAACTGGGGAAAATATATTTCTCTCTTCCGGCGAAAGATACACATCACCGGGCGACACATGGTAGAAGAAAAATGGAAATTTGTCTTCAAATTTTGCCCGGCGACAGGAATTTTCACCCGGCGATCCATGATAGTCCAATAACTTATGTTGCTTTCCTGCATAACTTCCAATGGCTCCAATATTTCACCTTATTCCTTTATTGATCCAAAAATTCATCTTGGAGCTTTATTCCTCTTGCTCCAATAATTCTCAAATACCAACAAAATGAGTACAAAACTATCAAACAATACACTTTATACACAAAAAATCATTATACACAAACTAAACATATTTATACACAAAGTTGGGTTATTCAACTGATTTTAACAACCAAGAGTCGATAAGTGCAATAAAAAGTATACAAAAATAAGTACATTTTTTCACTTATCAATATGTTTATTGAAGTTGCCAAAGATACTTGAGATCTCTCTCAAGTCCACTCATAAAGGCGATTATCAATAGGTTTGGTGAGAATCTGTAAAGATATTGATCATGATTAGAGAGAATCTCTTATCATTCACATCTGCATGGTTATTCCTAATTAATGGCTAAATTAGGAAAGTGGTCATGACGCTGTTGTTTGTTGATGGTATGGAAGATGAAAGCCTATTGAAGACCTCAAATTTGATAAAGGTATATTCTGATTTTCTGGGAGAAGTAAGGTCTTCAGAACTAATCTAAACAATGTGTTGATTGGATTTAGGAAAGATGTTCTACCAGATGTTGGAACATCTCATCACCAATTTGAGCAGAATCCTATTGGACAAAGAATTGGCTTAGCAGATGCTTTGGGTGCTGAACAAATGTGTATTGATCACATATGTTTGGAACCTACTCCTGATCTAGAAGAGGAGGCATCTAGGTTGTGTGTCTAAGAAGTTTAAGGCCTAAAAACTATTCTTAGATGATTAAGTTGATCAATGTGTGATCAACATGTTATTTACTCCTAAGGTCAGTTTATTTTTGATCTATGCAAGCAGGGGTACAGAGGTTATGCTGTTATTTAGGGGGGGAATGTATAATTCTATAAGTGGTTCCTAGAATCTGTGGAAGGGAATTCCAAATCTGGAGTTGGAAGACCTTGAAAAATGTCAGATATAATGTCTTGACATCTTTCTGTTGAGAATTTATTTTTCTCAACATGTTTGGCTGATATTTCTCACAAACACGATAGAGGTTGTTTATTCTAACTTGATATCACTTATAAATTCTATGAGAGAATGGAACTCTTATTTTTTTGTAAGTAGAAGATAACTCCAAGGCATTATGAGCATTGGATATGTATCAACCTGAGCTAAGCGGTTGATTCTTGTCTGCACTTTTGGAGTGTCATCCAAACCACCTAGGATGAACATTTCAGATTTGTGTCTAGAGCAAAGGGGAGGTGTTAGTTCTGGGGCCAAAGGATTATGGTTCCCTATTGTCTGTATGAGAAGTCTTTCCTCAAGCATGGGTTCAGTTATGTGGTGTCCTCACATGATGGAACAATTGGTTTTGTGCAAGGATTGAAGAGCATCCTTGTATCCTGAAGAATTAGGAGAAGCATGCTTAATTTGCAGTCTGATTGTGACTTAAAATAATCATTCAATGTCATATTTATTAAAGTCTGCTCCAGATCCTATTAGAGGGAATCTCCTCTTGTGATGCAGAAGGATGGCATACATCTCCTCAAAGTCAGACATGCGGTATGGACATTGTGCTTATAAGGAGAAGTTCCTTAAGTTGTGTTATATGCAAATTACTGCGTGTATTTATGATATGGTCTTGAAGGGTGATCAGCTACTGATGGTTGATTCCCTTGTGGTTACTTCAAGAGTGATGTGTGGATTACTATGGTGTTGTCTCCAGAACTACAGTAAGTGGTGAAATCCATGTGACTGAGATTGATGTCTAAAAAGATGTTGAAACATCATATCAAGTGTTTGACTCTTAGGAGAAGGAAGCTTGTTTTTAAGATCATGGTGTGATTATTATTTATCACCATTGGATTCCAAAAATGAAATGCATGGCCATGATAAAGTGTGAAGTCCAGTCTCTGACCAAGTCTGGAGATATCAGTGGTGTAGATATTCTTCATGTCCGCCTGATATGATGAAGGATTCACATGTACTTTTGTTGCTCAACCATTTGTGAGAAGGGAGTTCTATCTGCAGTGTGTACCTCTAAAGGAGGTTATGAAGGAAGGAATATGAGGAAATTTTTCTATGATGACAAATACCTTGTCGGGAGTTAAGTATAAGTTTTATCTAATAAAGATGTGCATGTGACAGATCGTAAAGACCTTGTCGGGAGGTGGGTACTTATCTGATGTATGGATGCAAATATGCTTTATGAACTCCTTGCTTCAGAAAATGTATGAGAGTTCATTTCTCTCCATGGTGTTCATGTGTTTATGAGAACCTGATTAAGCTGTAGTGGTTGTGTTTTTTTTTCTTGAAGGACGTTTTTGCATAATGAGTCCTCTATATTTTTTTAAGAACCAAAGTGAATGGGTTCTGTGATGAGAAGCTAATATCCCAAATGATGTTGTAACATCATGTTTGGTGGTTTTGTGGTTATTTTTCCTGAAGGATGCTTAGGATTATGGATGTGGAGTTTGGGGCTCATCATTAGTGTTAGAAGAAGTAAATCTGACTATGTGAATCGGAATATGAAGATTTTGATCTTGTCTACAGTAGTATGCTTGGTGAATGTATGACTACCATGTTAAAGAAATCACTAGTGTCAGCAATTGCTAGTGAATGTACGAGCAGAGGACTAGGATCAGATAGTGTGATCTTATCAGGAAGATTGTGGAGAAGTGTTTTCCTCTACTACAATTGTGTCATCCTGGAGCTTGTGAAGCAAGCAAACTGATTGTATTTGCTAAAGTGATGTCAAACAAGGGTGCATGACATCTTGGTCATCCGAATAGGTATGATGAAGTGTGTGGTTCTGTAAGACCATGTATCAGACATGTCCTTGAAGAAGAATGAAGTCCTGGAGCTGGAGTATCTGGTTCAGATTGTTCTCACCAAGGTGTGATTATGCTTCAGAGCACATGAAGAAGTCTGTGAAACGTTCTTTACTGATAGCTAAAGATGTAATTTTTTGAGTGGTAAATACCCAGGATTCGTTTAGCACTTGCGTACACCCCTTGCTACTGTGTTTTATTTTGGTTAGTTTCTTACATTTTTCATATTATGGCTAAAAATAGGGAGAAATGTGTGTGTGTATGTGTGCGTATGCACTAACCATTGATTGCTGGATGCTACTGAGGGGGAGAATTTCTGATTCTCTGAAGTGTGTAGCAGGTGTTGAGGGGGAGTCCCTGCTGTTCTAGACTAAAGGGATCTGAAGAGATGTCAGACATGATGTCTTGATATCATGGTGTTGAAAATTTAGTTTCTCTATTTGCTGCAGCTGTGTTTAGTAGACTGACTAACTATTATCTGTTTCTCTGTTTTTGTTGTTGCTCATAACTATGTTGTTATGTTTTTTGTTATTGTGCCTATGTTGTTTGTATTTGATTTATTTTCAAATATGATTATGGTGTTTTCCTGCGCAAGGATTATTTGGTTGTTTTATCCAAAATTTGCCAAAGAGGGAGATTGTTATTTCTCTGAAATTATGATTGGCATAAATTTTGGTAAAACTAACTTTGCAGCATCATGTTGAACAAGGTGTTTCAACTTGCAGATTCAACATGTCGAATGTGATGTCCTAACAAGAAGTATAGGACATCTGGTCTGTTAAAGATTTTCAGTTTGGAAAATATTTCAACTTGCAATTTCAATATGTCGAATATGATGTCCTAACTAGAAGAGCTGGACATCTGGACTATTACAGTTTTGCAGTTTAAAAGATGTTTCAACTTGTTGTTTGAACATGTCTAATGGGATATCCTAACCAGAAGTATAGGACATCAGGTCTGCTACAACTGACAGTTTGGATTCAGTTATTGTTATTTAATTATTGACTATTTTGGGAATATTTAGTAATCATGTGTGGCGTCTAAGATTGATAAATCAGAGATAGTATGTTGGTTTTTCAAGATATTCAAACTTTCTAAATATGGAGACATTTTATGAAAGTTATGATTGAAGACCTATTTTCTTGGAGAATATTTTGCAGACTTTGTGCAACCTCTCTGCTATGTTTTTAAAGCCCAAATCCAGTTGGGAAAAGGTTTATAAATAGAAGGTTATAAACCTAAAGTTGATACGAGTACATGATGTAGATTTGTTATGGTTTTGTCATTGTGCCACTCTCTAGGAGAGTTGGTTTGTATGATCCACTCGGGTTATCAGTTGGACTGTGTTACAGAGTTCTAATCTATGTCATTGATCTCGTCGAAGCTTTTAAGCAAGAGGTAGTATTATTCATGGAGGACGCTGTTAAGCAAGATCCAGTATGTTATTCTTAATCAATGGTTGTCTTGATTAAGGTGTTTGTTTTGTATTTGAAGTGTGATCTTAATCAATGGTTGTCTTGATTAAGGTGTTTGTTTTGTATTTGAAGTGTGATCTTCATTTAGGTAAGAATCCATCGATACAGTAATTGGGACTGGGATTGTTAGACATCATTGCAGTGATTAGAGGTGAGATGGGATTTCTCATATCTAGGGAGGACCTAGGTAGAAGTTGCACAGGGTAGTGATTAAGTGATAAGTTGTAAACTTTGGATTAATTTAGCTTTGAATTGATATTGTCTAGTGGATTTTCTTCTTGGCTTGGTAGCCCCTGGAGTAGGTGTTAGTTTGCACCTAACTGGGTTAACAATTATGTGTGTTGTTTATACTTTTCAGTACTGTTTTATATGTTTATACCTTGCCAAGTTGTTTCTGTCAGATCAGATGTCTCGACATCTTATAGGACATCTGTGATTTGATATACCAGAATTTCACCATGCAAAGTGACAATCTTCTCAACATACAACTTTTCTAGCCTCTACAATGGATAGTTAAGTCGAATCGGAAAGAAATGAGCCAATTTAGTTAACTTATCTGTAATAACCCAAATAGAATCAAAACTCTTCATTGTTCGCGAAAACCCAGACACAAAGACCATCTAAATGTTGTCCCACTTCCACTCAGGAATAGACAATGGTTGTATCAAACCCAAAAGCTTAAAATGCTCAACTTTTTACTTCAGGCTAGTGAAACACACATAATGAAATTAGAAACCTTCTTTTTCATTTCAGGCCACCAAAATATCTCCCTCAAGTCTTGATACATCTTCGTAGCATCAGGATGAATACTAAAACCACTAATGAGACATTCTTCAATAATAATATTTTTAAGTTCTGGCACATCTAGAATGAAAACCATGTCTTAGAATATGATCACACTTTTCTCGTCGATTCTGAATTCACCATTTTTACTCTGATTGATCAACATTAGTCGGTCCATCAATCCCAAGTTAATTTCCCGGCCTTCTTTGATCTCTTCCAGAATACCACTAGTTCACTTCAACATACCCAACTTAACACTGTTCAGAATTCCTTCACACACCAAGCTCATATATCTGAATTGCTCGTTCAACACTAACTCTTGAACCATGAGCATTGACATGTATAAGGACTTCCTGCTCAACACATCAACTGCCACATTCTCTTTACCCAGATGGTAATTTAAACCAGAATCACAATCTTTCAAGAATTCAAGCCATCTTCTCTTACTAAAATTTAGTTCTTTCTCATCGAACAAGTACTTCAAACTCTTGTGATCACCGAACACATCAAATTTGGAACCAAAAGATAATGCCTCCAAATTTTAAGCACAAACACAATAGTTTTTAACTATAAGTAATACGTAGGATAATTTCTTTCATTAACTTTCAACTATCTATAAGTGTAAGCAACAACCTGACCATTATGCATCAACACACCTCCTAGACCCATATTCTAAGCATCATAATATACCACAAAGATTCACTCGGACTCGACAAAATCAAAACTGGAACAATCTTCAACTTTTTCTTGAGCTCTACAAAACTATCTTCACAAGAAGTATCCCACACATAAGCT
This sequence comes from Vicia faba, assembly GCA_948472305.1. NCBI lineage: Eukaryota > Viridiplantae > Streptophyta > Magnoliopsida > Fabales > Fabaceae > Vicia > Vicia faba. The sequence goes on along the minus strand of OX451735.1, from coordinate 1,163,773,854 downwards.
TGACCCATTTGAGTCAGAGGAACTGCCAACTTCGAGAAGCTTTCTATAAACCTGTGATAATAACCAGCTAAACTAAGAAAACTTCTAATCTCAGTAACAAACTTCGGAGCCTCCCACTGCAATACAACATCATTCTTCGGCAGATTAACAGCAATACCACCATTAAAAATCACATGCCCAATGAAACTCACTTCTTTCAGCCTGGATTCACACTTAGATAACTTGGAATACAACTTTTTATCTTTCAACGTCTACAACGCAACCTTCAGATTTTATTTATGATCTTCATCGGACTTCGAATATGTAAGGATATCATCAATAAACATCACAACAAACTGATCTAAGTGCGGATGGAATATTTTATTCATATACTCCATGAACACTTCATATGCATTAAACACTCCAAACGAAATTACGGAATACTATGGCGACCATACATCACTCTGAATGCAGTCTTCAAAATATCTTCTGGTTTAACTCGAATCTGATGATAACCCGCTCGCAAGTCAATCTTAATGAACACACGAGCATTTAATAATTGATCCATCAAATCACTGATTCTCAGAAGAGGATACTTATTTTTTATCATTACCTTGTTCATTTGTTTATAGTCAACGCACAACTTCATGTTACCATCTTTCTTATTCACTAATAATATCAATGCACCCCAAGGAGAAACACTTGGTCGAACAACCTTCTTCTCAAGTAACTCTTCCAATTGTTTCTTCAGCTCACTCAACTCTGAAGCATACATTCTATATGGAGCCATTGACACCGAACTCATACCTGGTACTAGTTCTATGGCAAACTCCACCTCTCACTTTGGCGGTAAATCACTGATGTCATCTAGGAAAATTGGAAAATGACACACAACCGGCAGCTCCATCATCATAGCTATACTGTTAATTTCCAAAGCAGCAAACATAGTGAACACATGTGTCTTATATTTCACAGACTTTTCCACTTGTTTAGTTGAACAAACTACTCTTCACCTTCATCAAACTCAGATTCATGCTCTAGAGGCAAGTCGATGATATCTTCAGGAAAAGCATCAGGAAATTACACACAATTGGCATATCACTAGTCGTCCCATTTTTATCCACTCTCCAAGAAGCAAACAACAACAATAACTGATTGTTATCCCTCAAAGATCTCCTAACTAGATTGTCAGACAGGAATCTTGAATCCACATCCTCTTCGATGTCTAGAAACAACACAACATCGATATCACCTGAACTTTTGAAATCAGTGCCTTGTTGAACTGAATCTTCACACGTGCAGCAACACAGAGAAGCAGAATCTTCTCCCTTACTTTTTTCAGTATCACTCCTGCTAGAAAGAAGTTAGAAAAATAAACAAGCATCGGAAGTGTTTCACACACATGACGTGTTCTTAGAAACAACAAAATTAGACAGTCTGGCAGGATAGACCGACCTGCTCTGATACCGCTATTGTAACACCCTAAAAACCCCGTGCTTATTATATTAAAATAAAGCATGCAAAGAACAAATATATACACTTAGGATGTTACCCGACATCAAACACATTTTCTCTGTAACATATAATTTTATAAACAAGACATTCAAAACCTACCATCATATTCTAACCTTCACTTAGGGTATCACGCAGCAGAATCATAAAGATAAACATGCTTTACAAACTCATATTCAAAATTTTGTCACAATAATGGGCTACCCATTTCATGTCTTCAAGGATTGTGAGTTCTTCAAAATGATTGAAGGATCGAGTATGAGAAACTTCATATTGCAATGCACCAGTGAAGATTTATCAAACTTTAGTGAATATGTTCTACACTAACCTCAAATATGAAAATGATGTTATTAACTCTGAAGTCAAGAAGCATGAGATTTCTTTGTCTCTTGATGAGTTTGCTGAAATATGCAACTTTCCATGCACCGGTCCTTACTACTTGGAGATTGATCAAAGTGATATCCTTTCCATCTCTTTCTCCTTCCTACAAGATTCAAACTTTGACATTCCTCATCTTTTCATGTGGGTAGTGTGCACCCAGATATTCGGTTGATTCACTATGTGGTAAACCATATTCTCATCCCTAGAAAATAGAATTTGGGATAGTTATCAAAATTTGATATGGTCATGACCTGCTCATTGGCCAATAGAGTTGAGATAAACTAGGCCAATGCAGTTATCCATCACATGATTAGGATCAAAAGAAATGGAGTGATATGGGTACCATGGTCACTTGTATCAAAAGTATTAGAGCACATTGACTTCAATGTTGAGTATGAGGAATCTAGAGATAACTTTGTAGGGATAAGAAATGTTTTCGTAGGGCTAATGAGAATCGATATAAATAATGGAGTACCATATCAAAAGCCTTATAGATCCAGAAGATCCCCTTAGAGATAGAAAAGTAAGCAACAAGCACATTATCAAATTGGCCTTTTAGATTAGGAGGATTTCAATTACAATATCCCTCAGACTCCTTCAACCCAAGCTCTCCTTAAAACAGTCATCAAAGAGAGAGAGAGAAATGACCAACCATGAGATTATCTAGCTAGCACATAAGTTTTCTCAGATTTTGCTGCCATCAGAGCTATTCACTGATGATAATGAGGACGATAATGAAGACATGGAGGAGTCGTCACCTATTTGTGTGCTAGTTTCTTATTGTTTTATGTTATTTTACTTTGTAATTACTTTTGTTTTTAATTAATTAAGTATTTATATTTTTAACTGCTTGTATCTTCTTTATCAAGTGATCTATGTGCTTGAATATCTTTCATATCTATTTATCACTTTTCCACCTTTTTTATAATGACAAAAGTGGGTGAAGTATACTCTCAAGGGGAGTAATGTATACTCTCCATATGTGTCAGGGGGAGTTTAACCACTCCAATCTATTATATGTGTTTTCTTATTTGCTCATCTCCTTGAGAGATATGTTATCATCATACAAAAGGGGGGGAATATGAATCTATGTAATTACAAGTATAATAATTGCAGCTGTCTAGTAACCCATTTGGTTTTGATGATGACAACATTGTGAGGTGAAGTCTTCACCTGAAGTGATGATCAAGTTATGGTGCTTAGAGATCAAGATGTCAAATTCCATCTCCAAATACAACACCTAATGTCAAGCGATGTTTGGTGGAGTCAGTGAAGACATTTGATCAAGTAATATCTCTGATGATGGTATCCTGTAAAGAAGCATTTTGAAGCCTTATCATATAGAAGAGTTCAAGTCCCAAATGAAGTGACGAATCATGGTGGATCAAGCAAGGGATCTTGAATCTTAAAAGTTATGAAAGAGAGAAAGTGTGAAAGATTTTCTTGTTCGAGTCGAGTGGTATGTGTTTGTAAAGGTATGATATTAATTATTGAATACTAAGGCAAATTACACACACTTTCGAATGAGCAAAAAACCTCTTTGATTTTATGTAAACTATCAAAAAACAATTTTATGACTAACTAATGGATTAGATACTCATTCTAATCAATTAAGAGGATTTTACATGGAATAATTGATTAACCTATTATATTTAGTTAATTATCACTTTTGTAATCCTAATAATCGATTATTCGTTGCATAATTTTAATATCTATATTTTTGTGTTTATTTTATTTTTAAAATTTTAACTTTTTTTCATTTTGTGAAAATGGCAATACATTTCCTTTTATTACATATTTTACATTATTCATTACATATTTTACCAAAACTATACTTCCTCCATCCCAAAATATAAGAGGAAAAAAATAAAATAATACGTATTGTCCCAAAATATAAGAGAGAAAAATAAAATAACATTTATTAAGAAAAGTACAAATATAATGATTTGATTTGTAGTTTTTGTTGAAAAAAATGCATAGAAAGATGTAAAAACTGTTAGAACAAGATTTGGTTCTGCAATATTATTTCTGAGTTTTGATGATAACAAATGACTATGTTTGTATGAACAATTTTGATACTCTAATGTTTGATACTTTTGAGTATTTAACAAACAGATTTTGTTTGTAATGTATGGCATGACCAAGACATTAGAAGAGAATTAGTTTCGCTTCTGCACTACACACGTTCTGATGAACAGTAGAAAGATACTCTAGAAGCTTTTGAAGTGTAGGCTCTGATGTTTGTCTAAAGAAAAAAGTCAGAAGATCTGAATAAAAAAGTTCTACTTAAATCCAGATGCTGAAGACTCATGCTTCTAAAGACAACGTGTTCTAAAGAAACAAGTCAGAAGACCTGAAGACAGAAGTTCTACTTAAGTCCAGATGTTGAAGACTCATATTTCTGAAGACAATGAGTTCTAAAGATCAAGTGCTGAAGATTCTGAAGACTCAGTTCTGAAGACTCTGAAGACTTGAAGTTCTAAAGACTCATGGTTCTAAGAAAAAGGTTCTAAAGACCAAGTGCTGAAGACTCTGATGACAGAAGTTCTAAAGACTCTGAAGACTTGAAGTTCTAAAGACTCGAGGTTCTAAGAAAAGGTTCTCACGGTCAAGTGCTGAAGACTCTGAAGACGCAGTTCTGAAGACTTGAAGTTCTGATGACCTTGTGTTATGTTCTCGTTTCTAAACGCATGCTCGCAGAAGTCTCTGAAGTGCAAAAGGAAAGAAGATAACATTAACGTGGTACAATAGTACATGGTACAATAAAAAATATTTCATTTCACTACCATGAAAGGAAGGACGCGTCACACGATCTTGTCCCTCACGTGATTGCTCAAGCCGCCAATGTTTCTGGAAATCCCAAGAGTACCCCCTCAACGGATATATTATTTTATTAGCTATATAAAGGTTAGAAGACTAAGAGAGAAAGCTGGAAGCTAATTCACTGAATATTCACGCAAAAGCGTTGTTCATAGCTTTCATATTTTTAGTCTATTGTTCTTAAAATAGTTTACTTATTCAGCTTTAGTAGAAGTAATATTCTTGTAAATAAAACTTGTATTCAAACAGTTGTTTGATTTTTCTTAAGGGACTGGTTAGGTCTGTATCCTTAAGAAGTCTAGGAATAATGTGTCTTAGAGATTTGATTTTCCTCAAGGGACCGGTTAGATCTGTATCCTTAAGAATTCTAGGACTTGTGTGTCTTAGAGATTATTGTTAGTCACTTGCGGGTAGCTTGTGCATTGTAATAATCAGTTGGATTATTGGATTAAATCCTCGTTTGAGAGAGGCGAAATCACCTTGGCAGGTGGACTAGACTAGCTTGATAGTTTTCAAGTGAACTGGTATAAACATAATTTTATCTTTACTTCCTCTTCTTAATTATTGTTATTATCAAGAGTGGAGAAAAAGTATTTTAATTAAAGAGAAATATTTTTAAAGAAAAGTTTTGATTTAAAACTCAATTCAAACCCTTCATTTTTTGTGTTTTTCACAACTTCAAAAACAATTCTAATTACTTGATGGTTATAGAAAAAATGAGAGAGAAAGTAAATTAAATATAATTTGTATTTAATTTTACTTTGAAAGAAATGAAAGTTGATATTTTCTCTTATATTTTGAGACAATAAAAATATATATTTTTCTCTTATATTTTAAGACGGTGGAGTATATCCTTATATTTTTCTCTTACATTCTCATATATTTACGTAGTTAGCATTTAATCGTTTCGATTATTCTTTTTAACTTTAGCAATGACTTATTGCATGAATATGTGAAATTATTGATGACATAAAATCCAAGTCCGGTGTTCTATATCTTACAACAAATAGACATATTAAGATAAGTCTTTTGAAGCTGCACCAATAATGTTATTCTCTTCGTCTGAATCAAGCAATGGCCTTGTTATCAATGGTTCAATCGTCTTTCTTTCGTTGGCTTTGCCCCATAGAACCAAGTATAGACCCAGAACAATGAAAATAGCACCAATAATCCTGTAATAAAATTGAAAGAATAAGTTTTTTAATATATATTTTTAATTATGGAATATAGAGTTGTGAGAATGAAAATAATCCATTAATGGAGATTCAATTTTGTGCATTGCATACCCTCCAGAGTATAATTGATCTCCAAGAATAAGTGCAGCCATGAGAACAACAAGGAAAGTTTGTAATGGTTGGAACACAGCAACAAAGACAGGACCACCCTTTTGAATACACCATGTTTGGAGAGATAACATAACCCCTGATGCTACAATTCCCTGTAATCATCACACACAATTTAATACAATTTACTTTATAGTCTTATAAGAACTTGTTTAGTTTCACTTATTTGAGTTTATCTATTATTTGCATGCGCACTCGTGAGACTGTTCATTATAGCACTAACACCTCTGGAAAAAATGACGCATTCATGCTCCTGCAAGTGTTGGACATTAATATCACACTTGTGATTTTATTTTTTAAAATCATTATTAACGTCAGTGTCGTCTCTGGTGTATTATGTCCGTACTTCATATCATTTAAACAGCTTAGGAAACAACTTTGAAGTTATAACAGCTTGGCTTTATTTTTTCTTTTCAAATAGAGTCTAAATCAAATATTTGAGAATTAAAGTGATGATTATTACAGCATATAGGATGGTAGAAAGCTCTTCTAGTGATTTTATCTTCCACTTTTCAAAATCATTTTCTGTAAAGATTGCAATGATCAAGAATTGGATCAATCCAAAAAAACATGAAAATGAAGTCATTGTGAGTTTAGCTGGATACTTCTTCACAACAGGATCCTGCACAAAAATTTACAACTGTTGTTATGAAATTGATAATTTTCAACAGGTCAAGTGCAAACTTCACAGACATATATCTAGCCATCAACTATGTGCATGGTCGTCTTTGAATGCGTCGTGCAAGACGGACAATCGCATAGAGTCCAAAATCACATTTAAGCCGTGGTTAAAAAATGTCTCATAAAATATTAATCATGATTAAATCATGACAAAATATGATTTGTATTTGATTTGTCACACTTAAATTATGATTAACCTATATAACTATTCTGAAAATTTAAGACGACTCTCATTCTACGTAAGATTTGGGTTAAATTTGAAACAAAATTATTCGTCTGGTATTGATTATAAGCAAATGTAACTAACCTTATATTTATTAAGAATTGAATAATTAAAAATTAAGCATTGTGGATTTTTTTTTTTATATAATCAAGATTAGATAGACTAATACCATATGAAGCACTGACACTTTAAATCGTAAACCATAAACCCTAATTAAAAGTGTATAGGATTAAGGTTATTAGTCTGTATATGTGATCATATTTAGTCGTTTTATTTTTTCAAATTATTATCAGTGTCACGTGATTGGTGTTTGTGACACTATGTGTTAGCATTTTAACTAATTTGTAGTTTGTGGTTTAAATAATATGCATAAATTATCATATGATTATTGATAATTATACCTGAAAAACTATCCAACCAGCCCATGATAAACAATGTCCAAGCAAGAATATGCAGCCCCATGTCCAATTTTGGTTATTGGTTGAAGACTCATCTATTTGTAAGGTGATGTTTTCTTGTATTTGGTTCATTTGCAAGTGAAGAAGAGGAGGACCTTTGTAAAGAGTAATTACAATAGCACCTCCTATACTTGCAATGGTTCCTACAACTTTTGCTATTCCTTCTCTTCTTGCAATGTTGGTTTCCTCAAGTCTAGTAAAGAAACAAATTAATTCACCAAAATTATAATGAGATTAAACTCAAATAATCAGCTTTATAAGTATTTATGTAAACAAATAAACTCAAATAACCTTAAAGTTGAGGCAAAGATAAAAGTGATGGCAGGAACTAAATTTTGCATTGCAGAAGCTAAACTTGGAGAAGCATAATACATTCCCAACAAGTAACATCCTTCGTTTGCAGTAATTCTACATTATAAAAATCCAAAAAAAAAAAAATGATGTTATCAGATATTCAACCATAGATCAACATACAATTTAAAACCATAATCAATTTAGAGTACTTTTTACCCTAATAATGCCAATAGGAAGAACTGAACCAACAAAGATAATGTAAGAGGTGGTCTTTGATTTCTGAAGACCATAATATTAACAACAATTCATGTTAAATTGTGTATTATTATTATTATTATTATTATTGTAGTAAGAAAAACAATACAACAAAATGAAAAATGGTAGAAAATAAGTGATTATGCAAACTCACTTTTCTAAAAAGTAAGCAAATGGAGTCAACAAAATCAAGGCAATGAAATTTCTATAAATAGCATAAACAACTTTGCTAACACCAATGTTTAGTGCAAGTCTAGAGACAATGTGAAATCCTGCAAAACAAAATTGTAGAACAATTAATCCCACAATAAGCTTCAATTTTTCTCTTATAATACTTGGCATTTTTTTAATAAATTGTTTATGAGAGGTAATAACAATGACAGGTGCTTATATAGAGAATGAAAGAAAGAATAATCTTAAAGGAATATTTAAATTGTTAGCTTTTTTTAATGTTAATATAAGTAAGTAGATATATTATTTTGATCCTTGGAAGCAAAAATATAAATTGTAAAAATGCATTTTTTTTATTTTAATTTTTGCATATCTAAGCTAATTTCATTATTTCATTCACTTTTTGTTTTGACTGGATTAATGCATTATCTTAAAAAGTGATTTTGTTGAATGTATCTCAATGGGTAAGAAGAACAAGAATACTAATCAAATATGCATGTTCTACTGTTTATAATATTTTGTAAACTTTATAAATGATCTTAAAATTGGTAAATTAAAAAAAGTTTGATGAAATTAGAAAGTGAGAAATCATCACTTTCTTTGTCAATATTTAAAGTCTCACTTTTTTTTAGTTATAATATTTGTTTGTTTTTTGAATGGCAAATTTAGATTAAAGATTAGCTTCGGCCTCTTTTCTTAGAATTGACTGGACCTTTTTCCATATAAGCATAGAATTGACTTGTTCCTTTTTCAATAATACTCTGATTTCTTCTTTAACTGAACTTTTTTTTTTTTTAAGTATTAAAAAATTGATGCACAATATGCCTGATTTTAACATCACCTGAAATTTCTGCTTACTTATATAATAAGAAAGCATCTTAAGTTTTTTCCTATTACCAAACTTTTAGGGTGTTCATTTTTTCTAAGTCAGGAAATTGAAGTGGAAACGGTAAAGGGTTTAGAAAGAAGAGATAAGTTACAGAGGTGTGCTAAGAGCAAGAGTGGTATGTAAGAAAAGATTTGATTATGTATTTGGTTTTGAGTTTTGATGATAACATTACATGGGTGATTATATAATAATTTAATATTCTAATGTTTTGTTTAGTGTGTAGCTTCTGCTAATAACTATGAAGATTTGACGCATGACGTCATTAGATTTTAGACTCAGCACACTAAGAGATACAAGTGTATGTGATATTACTTAGAATGCTCCTTAAAACAACGGTTCTTATGAACATTAGTTTTATTGCTTCTAACTATGACTATGATAGTAGAGCTTCTGAAGGGTTCTCAAACTCTAGAGATTCCAAGCTCTCTTGCACCAAGATTCAGAACACAAAGTTCCGTTGAACAAGTTCTGAAGATTCTAAAGACAAGACTCTGAAGACCAACATGTAGAAGACTCTGAAGGCAAGGTTATACTAAACAAATTCTAAAGATTCTGAAGACATATTTCTGAAGACATGGTGTTTGATCCTTCTAAACATGCTTCAACTCTTACGTACTTTAAAGCCTCTCAAGAATTAGAAGAGAAGATCAAAGGTTTTTAGTGAGAAATAATACAAAGTCACCTTCACCCACTACCCTGTTTTTAGGGCGCAAGGATTTTACTATTGGTACGATGTTATCTACCACCCACACTGTCAGTTGCAAGAAGACACCTAAAATTTTAGTATTTCTATTCTACCCTCCAACATATTTTTTTCCTATAAAAAGAAGACTTAGAAGAATTGAAAAACAACGATTTTGTGTTGATTTAAATTGCTAAAATGCTACAAAAATAACTTTGTAAAATTTTGTAAAGCAAGAAACTTTTGTTCGTTAACTTGCTAGCAAGGAACTGTTGTTTGCTAACTTGCTTAACACTATTGTGTTATTACTTATTCTTCATTTATGTGTAATATGCTTTCAAGAAGCAATATTGTAAACACACAAACTTGTATTCAATAGTCAGTTGATTGTTCCTTGAGTGACTAAGTGTTAGTCTGATTACTCAAGAAGTCATTGACAATTTGTCTTTTAGTTGTTGTTCCTTGAGAGACTATGGATTAGTCAGGATTCTCAAGAAGACATTGACAGATTATCTTTATGGATTGTAATCAGTTAGGTTATAGTGGATTAAGTCCTTGATTGAGAAAGGAAAATCACCTTGGTGGGTGGACTGGATTAACTTCATTAACAGTGACCCATGATAAAAATAATTGTATTCATTTATTTTTGTTATTGTGTTAAGTTCAAGTTCTTGGTTTCAAAAAGATTTAATTTCTAGAAACTCAATTCAAACCCCCATTTCTTGTGTTTCTTTCACCTTTAGTTGGCATCAGAGCTCTGGTTCTGGCATTAATAGTTATCAAACACTTAACCATGTTAGATAAAGATCCAGACATTTTAGAAACATTGTGGCTATTCGATCACATGTTGTTATTATGCTAAACCTCTCATCTTTGATGCTGAAAGATTTGATTATTGGAAGGATATACTAGAAATTTTCTTTCTATGTCATAATGTTGATCTTTGGAATATGGTAGTTGATGGCTAAGAACATCCTACAAATGAAAGAGGAAATAAGATTGACAGAAGATCTATGAACAATCAACAAAAAAATTTATAAATATCATCATAAAGCAAGAACTATCTTGTTTAATGCGATTTCTTATACTGAGTATGAAAAGATAATAAATAGAGACTCGACTAAGTCTATATTTGGTTCTTTAAGAATTACTCATGAAGGCAATGCTAAAGTTAAGGAGACCAAAGCTTTGACTTTGATTTAGAAATATGAAGCCTTTAAAATGGAATAATATGAAACGATTGAGACTATGTTCTGAAGGTTTCAAAATTTGGTTGTAGGATTTAGGGTTCTGAACAAAGGATACCTACTTCAGATCATGTGAAGAAGATTATCATAAGCTTGCCATCTAAATGGAGGCCTATGATAACTGCTCTTAAATTGGCTAAAGATTTGAACAACATTTCTCTAGAAGAACTGGTGAGTTCTTTAAGAAGCCATGATATAGAGCTGGAATAAGATGAACCTCAGAAGAGAGACAAATTTATTGCTCTTAAATCTATTAAAATATCTGAGAAGACGAGAGCTCTTCAAGAAGAAGAGATCGAGGATTCTGATGAAGATGAAGATGAGTTGCCATTGTTGTCTAGAAGGGTTAACCAACTCTGGAAAAGGATACATTACAACAAATTTAGAGGAGCCAGAAGGACTGGTGGTCGCTTCGAGTCTACTTCTGGACAAAGAAAGTATGGTGGAAGCAAAGAGGTTACTTGCATGAATGCAAAGAACCAGGCCATTATAAAAATGATTGTATTAAGCTCAAGAAGGACAAACCCCAGAAGAAAGCTTTTGGAGGAAAGAATAAAGAGATAATGGAAACACGAGATGGTTCTGATTCATCAAAAGATGATTCCGAAGAAGAATAAGCTAACGTAGCATTGATGGCTAGCATTAAAGCTTCAGATGAAATGCCCTACCTAGAAGTTATTGCAGACTCTGATTCAGACACATAATAGGTGTTTTCTGACCTTTCTCCCTTTAAAATAACTTGTTCTTTTACTTGAAATTCTGGAAAAGCATGAGTTGTTTAAGAACGAATTCAAGGAACTTAAAAAGGTCCATGAATCTGTTTATAAAGAATACAGTAGACTTAAGGAAGAATTTTCATCTTTAAGAGAAGAAAATTATATTCTTAAGATTGATTACTCTGTTCTCAAAATAAAGAGTTCAAGTCTTGAGAAGGAAATTCTTTCAGAAGCTTTTGTGAGCACTGATGATGTCATAAACAAATATGATAAATCATTATAGAAATTTCTTGCTAGAAGCCTGGGTAGAAGCGTTATGGCTTCAATTATCTATATTGTAAGCAGAAACGGTACAAAAAATATTGGTTATGATTCTTATGAAGAATCTGATTCTAAAATAGAAGACACACCAAATATTCTTCATTCTTATTTTTTCTCCGTTGGTTCTGAGCATAAAGTAGAAGTAAAAGGTAAAACTATTTTTGTTCCTAAGGCTAAACTTAAATCAAAGTCATTTTTCAAGAATGCAATTAAATATGTTTATCATGTTCCTAACCCCAAGATTATGAACAACTCTAGGGAGACTAACAATGAAGGGCCCAAGAAGTTGTGGGTACCTAAGAAGCAAATTGTCTAAGTTGCATATGTAACGCCCCGGTATTTAACTATTTATTTAATTAAATATTTTCGAACATTTTATATTAATTCAAATTTTTACCGTCGAAGTCGGAATTATTTTATTTAGTGGCATGATAAATAATCAGATTTAATTTGGTAAAATTAAGTTGAAGTATTATTTTATTATTAAGCTTAAATATGAGATTGGGCTTAATTTGTGGTGTTGTGAAGTAATAGGGGGGTATGTCACTTAGGCCCATGTATATTTATTAAGAGATATAATATATTATAATAGAGATAGAGTTAGAGAAGAAAAAGAGTTGGTGTTATCAGAAGAAAAAAAAAACAAAGAAGGAAAAGAGAAGAGAAAGAGGAATAGGGTTTTGAGAGGATAAGAAGAACAAGAGGAGGTTGCTACTAGTGCCAAATTCTCAGAAATCCCATTGAAATTTCTTAGAGCTGCACTCAATCCAAGGTAAGGGTGGGGTTCTTGCTAAATAAATGGGAGTATGATGAATTTCAATTTGGGTTTAGGGTGTTAAATTCACTAATATGATGTGCTAAGATTTGTTCGTGTTGCTATTGAAATTAACAATTGATTTGAGATGTGTTGTTATTTGTTGTATTTGAGTTGTGATGGGTTAATGCTAAACTAGGATAAATGGGTGAATTGAAACAAGAATGAACAAGAACAAGGCATATGTGTAAAGGGAGGCAAAACTGGTTTTTTTAGCTGACACCGACACCCGTGTCAGCCCATGCACTCCACACTATTTCCCTTTTCTTCTCCTGACATGGTTGTATCAGGCAACACGACCAGCCGTGTCAGCTGCTGTAGCAAATTTTTCTGAACTTAGATTTATGCACTTTTCCTTCCCGATTCGTCCTGTTTGATTCTTCTGCAAACCAAAATATAAAATAGGGTGATATGGAATAAAACCTCAATTAGTTGAGCGAAGAAATGATTAAGTAACTATTAAATTCCTATGTAGAACCATTGATCAGTAGCCGAATTAGGCGGTATAATTAGTTTAACGAAATTTGACTGTGTAACTAAGTTAATTAGTAGGTAATTGTGGATATGTCTTTTGTTGAAATTATGTCGATTACTCTGAATTTCCGGTACAATTGGTTAAGTCATTCTGTCTGGTTTATAGACATTGTGGATTATAGGTCTTATGACCAATGTTGTGTTATTTTGTGTTGATCCATGAATGTGCTGTTGTTGCGAAATAACATTGTGTATATGTGGAATTCGCTATTGATAATGTGATTAGGAAGTATTCCTGTGGGTAGCCTTATGGTGTGAATCCTAGTAAATATATAATGAATATGTTGTTGTCATAAAAAAAATTTGATTTCGTTGGTATGTTATATTGCAGGCCTTTGGCCAATGTTGAACGGTGTGATTTGTTGTTATATCGACCGTTGTTGTGTTGTTGTTGTTGTTGCGTTGTCAAGTTGTGGTTGCTTATATCGTCGTGTAGCATAGCATAGCATTAAAGTTGGCTTGGATTGGCATGTTCTAAGTAGGAGCGAATGCTCACCTATGTTGGCCTGGATTATCATGTTCTAAGTTGAAGGCTTTGCCTTATGCCTCAGAATTACTGGCAAATATTTATGTTGGGAGTTTTACTCCGATGGTACCACATGCATTCGCATAGTTTCGAGTTGCATATTCAAGTCGTACATGTTGAATTGTGGTGTTGATGATTTGTGAAGTGTTGAATTATTGTTGTATGAAGTGGTGATTCTTTTTATTCTTTACCTAATATATTATTTATCATAACCCAATTTATGTAGTTTTATATCTCACCCCTTCTATTTGAATGTTTCCCTTTGTTGGTAACGCGCAGGTAACCAAAATGAGTAGCCGATATAATTGTTAGTTCGAGTTCAGTGTCATTTTCTCTGATACGTAGCACTCGGGGGGAAACGAATGCTTGTCTATTTTGTTGTTTATTTATTGAACTTTATGTTGTTATTTGAGGAGTTTATTGTATTGATGTTGTTTCATGATTTAAAAGATGTTATAGCTTGTTTAGATAATTATTATGAATTTGCTGCGTGATTAATCAAAGTTTAGTTTATGTTATGAAGACTATATTCATGAGTCGTGTTCATTCCACTTCTTTAAGCGTTATGTATCTATTCTAAAAGCATGACAAGTTTATGTGTTTTTGTTGAATACGTGACATCCTGATTATATTGGAAATTTTTATACTCTGCTTTTTCGATAATTGCTTGGGATAGAATTAGAGTGTTACATTAGTGGTATCAGAGTAGGTCGGTCAGTCCGGCCAAGTTTTCTAATGTTGTTTATTCCTTAGTGCGCGACAAGTGTATGGAACATTGTCGGTGCTTGTTGTTTTTCCAAATCGAGTTGTATGCAGGACTTGGGTTGAAGATAAGTGGGGGAGAAGCTTTGCTTCTCGGATGTGTTTCGGTTGTAAGAGGTTGGTTCAGTATGCTGCTGTTGGCGGCAGTGCAAGTATTGTTGAAGTTTTGTTGTTTCCCGAATCTGAAGATGACATGGATTCAAGATTTTGTTTGTTAATCAAGTTAGAACGTCTTGAGGGAGGATGATCAGACATTTTTAATGTTTACTTCTCGAAGGATGAGGAGAAATGTAACGACTGTTGATATACAAGTAAAGTGTAAATCCCTGATATTTCTGAAGGTGATTGTTAAGTAACAAGGATAATTTTAGAAGATGGAATTTAGAAAGTTACGATGTTTCAGCACTACTGGTGGACTGTGAAGTTGTCGATTTGAAAGCCCTTGTGTAAGATGTCGATGGTTGAACGGTGATAGAGTGATATATTTATATAGACCTTGGTGTGTGATCCTTGTGAGTGATTATAAAAGGTTTTGAAGTTGTTGGAATGTTTAGAGTCGCGAGTCAGAGTCGGAAATGCGAGGAGATGAGTAAGATTTCAAGAATGGTAAGTGTTGGTACTGGTGCAAAGAAATTTTGTTCTGGTGTTATCGTAAGGTGTGTGATAGTATGTCGCTGCATGACGTTGGTGTTCGCATTTTTGGATAACTTTGGGAATTCATATCTTGTGTTCCGAGTATCAGATTAATGTTTTGTCTAAACCTATAAGGAGATAGAAATATATTCTATCATTTGAGAGTGTTTTCAAATATGGTTGATGCATTCCCATATGGAGGAACCCTGAAGTCATTTACAGAACTAGAGGCTTTTTGGGCAAGATTGGTTATTATCGCTGTTTTTCGAGACCAGGTCAAGCATAATATGTTGTTGGTGAATAAGTTGAGAAATGAGATGTCCGACATTAAAAAGGATAGTAGTTCATCATTTCAAGTATGGGATGTTGCATGTGAAGGAAGTTTTGTAGAACTAAAGAAAAGATTGACGACTGCTTTGGTATTGGTTTTGCCTAATCCGAATGAGTCATTTGTAGTGTATTATGAACGCGTCTAAGATGGGACTTAGTGGTGTTTATGTTGAAGATTTGAAGGCATTATCTTTAAGGTTCTATATTTGAAGTATTTAGCGACCATAAGAGTTTAAAGTATTTATTTGATCAGAAGGAATTGAATAGGAGACAATGAAGATGGTTGGAGTTATTGGAAGATTATGATTTCGGTTTGAATTATCATCTAAGGTAAATCTAATGTGATGGTTGATGCGTTAAGTCAACGGACTTTACATATGTTGGCATTGATGGTTAAAGAATTGGAATTAATTGAACAGTTCAGAGATGTGAGCTTAGTTTACAAAGTGACACCGAAGAGTGTTATGTTAGGGATGTTGAAGATTAAAAATGATTTTATGGACAGTATCAAAGAAGCTCAGAAGCTATATGTGAAACTGGTAGATTTGATGGTTAAACTCGGTCAGTATGAGAATGATGATTTCGAGTTAGATGTGCAGGGTGTGTTGAGATTTCTTAATCGAATTTGTATTATTGATGATGTGGAGATGAAGAAAGTAATTCTTAAGTTGGAGGATACTTAACCTTCGTGTGAGGCTAAGTGAGTGTAATATCGACCGTGTAATTTGTTGAGCATTGGTGCCTCATCGACAATATCGAATGAGAAGGTGATTGTGAGAATATTTTTAAACCTCATTGGAAATTATTGGATTATGGTGCATTAGGTGACTTGAGTGAAAGTTCTAAAGGAACACTATTATAGTTCGATAACGATGGTTTATACTCCATTATGATTGTCGGCTATCTATTGACAAATTGAAGAACTGATCACCCTTAATCTCTTAGTGATAGCAGATGAGATCGTGTTGGATGGTATAGACTTGTCTTGCTATCTTAATGGTGAGTGAAGTGGTTAATGTTATATCATGAGGTAGTCGCTCACCAGTTTGTTTGATGTAATAGAGGAATTTCTAGGGAAGAGTTGTGACGTATTGAACAATTTGGAGTAGCGGGTTTATATGCGATCTAACGTCGCAAAGTTAAAGGTTGAGAATATCAACTGAACAATGGTTTTATGGTGGATGTTGAGGAAAGTCTGAAACTGGAATGAGAATGGTAAATTGTATTGTTGGGAGAAACTTTAATGAGGACGGTGACTTAAAATGGATTATCAGAGTTGCGCAGCTGAAGCGTATGTGGCGCAGTTTCTATGAGTATGAAACTCTACATGCTTGATTTGGTAGATTGTTGGTGTAAGATTGATGTGCCAAGGTGTTGTGATATCTCAGAGATATTTTTTGATCCTATAAGAAATTTGTTGTGGTTGTTAGTTGATGGTGAGTTGTGTGTATATTTGTTGAGTTATATTGTTAAGTTGATGTTATAATAATTTTTCCCCGTTGTTGTGATGATGTTGTTAGTAACCGTAAATGATGGATAGTACTCTATAATATGACGAAGTTGACTATGTTGGATATGTTGATGTCACTATAAGGGTTATACAACGATATGAATGGAGTTGTTGATATTGTGTTGATAATTGACATACATATGTATATATGGGAATGAAATTGTGTAAGTGTTTTTGGTGTTGAAAATGTTGTTAAGATGATAATGTGATGTTGTATATCCAATTATAAGTGTGTTACCAATTTAAATGTTGATATGTTAAAATATTGTTGAAGTGGTTGATAAGTTATTAACGATTATGTCGCGAAGATATTGAATGACTATCACGTGTGGATTTGAATTATATCATGTTGAGCGTTGTTAGGTCGAGAAAGTAGTGGTCGAAGCGTTGCCAAACGCGAATTGAAGATTAGAGAGTTGGTTGCGAAATCTGCATTAAGAGTGACCGTATCAAGTAGATTTTCGAGGACAAAAATATTCTAAGTGGGGGAGAGTTGTAATGCCCCGATATTTAACTATTTATTTAATAAAATATATTTGAATATTTTATATTAATTCTAATTTTTATCGTCGAAGTCTAAATTATTTTATTTAGTGGCATGATAAATAATAGGATTTAATTTGGTGGAATTAAGTTGAATTATTATTTTATTATTAAGCTTAAATATGAGATTGGGCTTAATTTGTGGTGTTGTGAAGTAATAGGGTTGGGTATGTCACTTAGGCCCATTTAGATTTATTAAGAGATATAATATATTATAATAGAGATAGAGTTAGATAAGAAAGAGAGTTCGTGTTATCAGAAGAAAAAAACAAAGAAGGAAAAAGATAAGAGAAAGAGGAATAGGGTTTTGAGAGGAAAAGAAGAATAATAGGAGGTTGCTACTAGTGTCAAATTCTCAGAAATCCCATTGAAATTTCTTAGAGCTGCACTCAATCCAAGTTAAGGGTGAGGTTCTTGTAAATAAATAAGAGTGTGATGAATTTTAATTTGGGTTTAGAGTATTAGTTTCACTACTATGATGTGCTAAGATTTGTTTGTGTTGCTATTGAAATTAACAATTGATTTGAGTTGTGTTGTTATTTGTTGTATTGGAACTGTGTTAGGTTAATGCTAAACTAGGATAAATGGGTGAACTGAAACAAGAATGAACAAGAACAAGGCATATGTGTAAAGGGAGGAAAAACTGTTTTTTTAGCTTCAGGCCTCCTGACACGGGCCCCCGTGTCAGCCCCTGCATTCCACGCCATTTCCCTTTTCTTCTTCTGACACGGCCACCCGTATCAGCTGCTATAGCAAATTTTTATGAACTTACATTTATGCACTTTTTCCGTCCTGATTCCTCCTGTTTGATTCTTCTGCAAACCAAAATATAAAATAGGGTGATAGGGAATAAAACCTCATTTTGTTGAGCGAAGCAATGATTAAGTAACTACAAAATTCCTGTGTAGAACCATTGATCAGTAGCTGAATTAGGCGGTATAATTAGTTGTCTTGAATTTAACAAAATTTGACCGGGTAACTAAGTTTAAATAGTAGGTAATTATGGATATGTCTTTTGTTAAAATTATGTCGATTACAGTGAATTACCGGTACAATTGGTTAAGTCATTATGTCCTGTTTCTGGACATTGTTGATTATAGGTCTTATGACCAATATTGGGTTTTTTGTGCTGATCGATGAATGTGCTGTTGTTGCGAGATATCATTGTGTATATGTGGAATTCGCTATTGATAATGTGATTATGAATTATTTATGTGGGTAGCCTTATGGTGAGAATCCTAGTGAATATATAATGAATATGTTCTTGCCATAAAAAGTTATTGATTTCGTTGATATGTTGTGTTGTAGGCCTTTTTCCAATGTTGAACAGTGTGATTTGTTGTTATGTCGACCGTTGTTATGTTGTTGTTGTTGTTGTGTTGTCAAGTTGTGGTTGCTTATATCGTCGCATAGCATAGCATTAAAGTTGGCCTGGATTGGCATGTTCTAAGTTGGAGTGAATGCTCACCTATGTTGGCCTAGATTGGCATGTTCTAAGTTGAAGACTTTGCCTTATGCCTCGTGTGATACGGTGGGAGAACTGACTAGTGTTTTGCGTTCGTATTCGCACTTGTGCGGTTGAGCAAGAGTCGCCACCGACTTTTTATTTTATCCTAAAGGAAAGGTTAAAAAAGCACAGCAAAAACCTTTTGAGATATTTCGTGGGTTCGGGGGGTAGATTATGAAAAGGGAAGGTATTAGCACCCTTTTCATCCATGGTTATCCATGGGCTCTTAGTTACTTGGTTTTTTAGATCACTTGCCTTGTTTTTCGATTGCTTTAAAAATGGTGTGTGTGTGGGTGCTTTTTGAAAATGTTTTGGAAAAAGATGCCTTGTCTTAGGCAACTAATGTATTTGACTCGTGATTGAGTGTTTTACAAAAGTGTGGATCTTTTCGAAAAGATGTTTTCAAATGTTTTTGAGAGTTTGTTTGAAAGTGTTGTGGATTGTGTTTTTTTGAAAAGAAGACAAGTGTTTTTGCAAATTGATCTCAAGTAACTAAGAGTTTGTCTACCCTATTGTACTCAAAGGTTTTTTGTTATGTTTTAACCCCTTTTTAACAATTTTGCTCTACCATTGAAATTGGTAGACAATCTTGCATTTAGGAAGTTTGTTCGGGACGGGCGCGGGTCATCGTATGGACCATGAATGCAATGATGCCAAGTGTCTTTGGCAATTTGCTTTGAAGGGACTATGATCATTCCGTTTTAGGCAACTTTCGAAAGCGTCATCGGGGGACTTATGATCATTTGAATTTGTTTTGCCAAAGATACTCGACGTGCAAGCATGGCCCATTTTGGAAGGCAACGTGTGGGATTACCCTAGGGGGTGCAAGTGTGACTGTGTATTGATTACATGTATTTATCTTGTATTAGGTTATCTGGCGTTTGATTTTATGTACATACAAACCCTAGGTCTAACCATGGTATAATTAGAAAACTGTAAATTGCGGAATGTAAAATCTACGCTATTACAAAATAGTGTCCGGGAGTGGGGATATAAATGTACAAAAGGGGATGAGACTTATAGTATCCAATAAGTTACAACCAAATCGAATGTGCGATCAAATGTAAATATCGAATATGCAAATATAAGATAAACAAATGTGTATAGGGCAATGTGAATGTATTGGTGTAAGTGTAAGTGTGAGATGTATATGAGTATGTGTAATTATTTACAAGCGCGATAATGTGAAATTGAAGCGTATTAGGGCTTTTGACCTAGATATGCGTTTTAATGAATCTTTGATTTTTTGTATTTAGATTATGTATAATGAGAAAATGTTTTAATTGAAAGTTCAAGTTTTAATTAGATTATGAAATGATGTATCATTGTTTATTATATTAAAAAAAAATGTTTTAATTAAGTGTTTTAAGAATTTTAATATTAGAAAAAGTATGAATTTTGTCTATTATGTACAAAGATGTGTTTTAATTAAAAATGTTTTCAAGTTAATTATGTATGAAAAAAGTATTTTATTATTGTTATGCAAATATATACTTAAGAAGATATTTTAACTATATGATAAAAAATGTATAATATGTACAAAATATATTTTAAATAAAAGAGTAAATAAATAAAAGGAAACAAGTATTTTCAGTTTTAATATATGATAAAAAATGTTAAGTTAGAAAAATATATATGGTTTAGTAAAAAAGAGAAAAAAAAGATTAATGTTTGTATAAAATGTTTTATTAGAAAAAAATAAAAGGCATTTTAATGGGCTTAGGCGGATTAGAGGCAAGGTGGGGGGTGAGAATTAAGATGCTTGGGCTTGGATGCATCAGAAACGCGCTGGCCCATATTTGATTCAACAATTTTAGGGTTTGAGATTTTGTCATTCAGTTGGGAAAAAATTAGGCTTTGAGCGCGCCGTTCGTATGTTCGTCTTCTCCGTTCTTCTTCATCTCCCTGAATGCTTCCTCCATCCGGCCACCAATGTCACCTCCAGACCTCTTTTCCCTCCAAGGCAAGAGCTCCATATCCTCTTGATACAAGGTTAGCTTTCAGTTGTTATGCTCTTATCTCTTTTCTTTTACGAATTGCATGTTTTAATTTGAGTTCTGATTCCTAAATTCGTACTATTATGAGGTGGTGAAGAGGAAAGGGGGAGAAGATTGGCTACCTGACTTTGGAGATGGAGGAGAGGCGGAGTGGAGACGCTTAGGAGGCCGGGACGGCGTGAATGTGATGCTTGCTTTGCTTCTGATGACCCTGGTATCTTTTATCTTTTCGCAATTTTTTTAGGGATTTGATGATGATTTGTGCTGAGAAGCCCTATCCTGAAATATGTTCACTTCTTTACCTCTTCTACTTTTGTTGCCTGAGTTTGAACTGTGATGCCTTCTGAGATGCCTCTTCTTCTGGAATGCTGTATACTTGTTTGTGTTGCCCTTGATGCTTTTGAATTGTTGCCCAGTGATGTATATTTACTGAGGGCCTAGGTTGCCTTGAACTTGAGTTTGCCTTCTTGAACGATTTGCCTATGGATTATTGAGCTTGCCCCGTGATGTGTATACTGAGGGCTTAGGAGTTGGTTTCATGCTCGACAGTAGGTTTTGACAAGTTATGCTGTATAGCTTTGTTTCTTACTGATGCAGGTTTGAAGCTTTAGCATGTTTATGAGGTTTTTGGTTTGTGAGGTTATGTGAGGTTTGGCCTTGACAGAGTTTTGGTTAGGCTAATGCTTTTGAGGTTATGACAGCAGGTTATGTGAGGTTTTGTGGCTTGAAGTTCTGTTTCTTTTTCTTGACAGTAGGCAGGTTGTTATGCTTTTGAGTTTGATAGGCTTATTGCAGGATGAGGCCTTGAATGGTTTTTGTGGGAACTGGAAAGGTTTGTGGTTATTTGGTTCAGTCGCTCTTGTATGTTTTATGAGGGTTGTGTTTGATGGTTTTTAGGATGGGTTGTAGTATTTTCAGGTTGTGTATTTGCTTCTGTTTGTGTTTGATGGCCTTCTTGATGTAGGTAAGTGTGTTGGGAAGTTATATTGTTGGACAGTATGGTGGTTCTGTTCTGAGTTATGCAGGTTATATATTTGTGATGTTGGTACTTGGCTCAATCAGGTTTTTTTTAACTCAGTATATTTTCTTTTGTTCTTTTGTCCTCTTTCTCTTGGTCTTTGGCGCCTAATCTTTATTCAAACCTTGGTATTTTCTTTGATCCAAGTTTGCTGGGTAGTTTTACAAAGTTTCTTGGCACTTTTCTATTTTTGGTAATTGTCTATGCTGTGTACTTCTGCCCAGTTTTGAATAATGCTGAATTGATGCTTCTCTTGGATTATATCTTTTCTTGTTATTTCTGCACTGTCTGAACCTAAAGCCTACAAAACCTGCCTCTATTTCTCTCTTCTTCTCACTCTATAGTACAGTTGAATATTATATGATTTTACTTGTACTATCTTTTCTGAAGGGGCCCCTGTATGCTGGGAAATGATGATTAAGTCTTGCATAACACATTATTCTGCATCTTTTCTTTCTTTGACAGCTTTCTACACTTTATCTTTTCCTTGATATCTTGGCCGAAACCTCTCTTTGGCAGCCTTGAGTAGACTTGTACTTTTGACAGTGAATTGCTCTTTTTGCTTTTGATGGAAAGTGGAATTGGATTTTTCAGTTTGACTTGGATTTGAACTATGCAGTTTGAACCTTTTTTAAAAATTATGCATTTTGACATTCATGAATAAAAAATGGAATTCTTCCCTCTTTGTGAACCGGGAGAAATCCCGTGATTTGCAGAGAGGGTCAACTGATCCCAGTCAGTGGCCCCTAATGATGAGCAAATTTTATCAGTCTTCTTTAATTCAAATGTTTTCTGACTTTCTTCTTCTTTTTGCAGATAAAAAAAAATGGAGCACCGGAGCGAAGTGAAGAATGAAGAATATTAGAAATAGGATAGAATTTTATTTTCAATTTAATTTTTGTACACTATTGTTATTTTAAATACTTTGTAATAAATACTCGTATCCAAATAATAACAATTGTAACAACTATTAAATATGAAATAAAGATTCCATTTAATTCTTTTCAATTCCTTTTATTTACTTGTTATTTATAATTCCTTAAATTAAATAAAATGAAAGTTTAAATTTCAAATATTTAATTCTTAGAACCATAAATAATCAACTAAACAATTGTTGGTCAAAAAATAAATGAATTCGACGTTTCCAACATTCAAAGCAACGCGCAGTCGAACACAAAAAACTGATCAGATGCAATCCTCTTTTTCACTGATTCTTTTGCCAAGCACTGTAATTCCACATTGCACACATCCTTTTTGACTGGTGAGTTCAAACCAACTGCCTCCTTTACTGATTAAATCAAGATAACGCGAATTTTAACCCGAATCTCGGAATAAACTGCAAAGCGCGGTAGAATTTAAATTCTTCTGAGAATATGCCCATAAAACCTTAATTCCTGATTAAATGCTAAATAACGCTCGCCTGATCAAAATTGAACCAAAAATCATCCAAACCCTAAGCCAACTGTATGAAACAAATCAGAGCTCTGAAAATCAGTAAAAACCCTAATTTTGCTTGACTGTCAAGAAAAGTCCGTTTGTCCGATTCTTGTGCCAGTTTGAAAAGTCAGGAAATGTCTGAAGCTGAGATTGCTTGTAGAAAAATGCGAGGGCAAATTTTGGGGTACAACAGTTGCCCCTGTTCAATCTTCTTAGACCTGAAGAGTTAGATTGGCAAGTTTGCCTTTCGCGACTTGAAGGTAAAAGAAGATTGGACACTAGAGTGCCCGGAAATTTGCACTCGCATGTTGAAGTATCAGCAATGTGATGTCGGGAATGGGCTTATAGATGCCATTTGGAGAGATAGTGGATAGGTGGATGGGCTTATAGATGCCATTTGGAGAGATAGTGGATAGGTGGATGGGCTTATAGATGCCATCTGAAGATGTGACAGAATCTTGTCGGGAATGGGCTTATAGATGCCATTTGGAAGTGTTGATCGCGTAAGAGATTCCTTAGCGAGAACTTGTGTATTTTGAGAAAGGAAGATGTTTTCCTGGCTCATTACAGGTATTTGATCTCCAATCTCTTGAGGTAGATATTCCCTGGCTGGATACAGGAATCGAATCTGGAAATGTGATAGTTGATAGATATGCCCTGGCTGGATACAGGAGTCGACTCTTCAAACTCTTCAGACGTGCCCTGGCTAGATACAGGAATCGAGTCTAGAAATGTGGTCAACAGATATGCCCTGGCTGGATACAGGAGTCGAATCTGGAAATGTGATAGTTGATAGATATGCCCTGGCTAGATACAGGAGTCGACTCTTCAAACTCTTCAGACGTGCCCTGGCTAGATACAGGAATCGAGTCTAGAAATGTGGTCAACAGATATGCCCTGGCTGGATACAGGAATCGAATCTGGAAATGTGATAGTTGATAGATATGCCCTGGCTAGATACAGGAGTCGAATCTTCAAACTCTTCAGACATGCCCTGGCTAGATACAGGAATCGAATCTGGAAATGATAGTTGATAGATATGCCCTGGCTGGATACAGGAGTCGAATCTTCAAACTCTTCAGACATGCCCTGGCTAGATACAGGAATCGAATCTGGAAATGATAGTTGATAGATATGCCCTGGCTGGATACAGGAGTCGAATCTTCAAACTCTTCAGACATGCCCTGGCTAGATACAGGAATCAAATCTGGAAATGATAGTTGATAGATATGCCCTGGCTGGATACAGGAGTCGAATCTTCAAACTCTTCAGACATGCCCTGGCTAGATACAGGAATCGAATCTGGAATTGTGACTGTTGAAGGTAATTGTCTTTTGGATTGCCTTTTACCTGAAAAGGCAAAAACATAAGTTGTATGCGATGTCATGATGTATGATATGCACGATGTCATGATGTTCAGCATGAGATGGTGTTGTATGCGCTTTATCATGTATGTAAACAAGATGTATGAGAATGTGAAATGTTTATGAATGTAATTTTCGTCTTAGGAAAGTAAATCCTTGACGACCGGCCGGGGAGTTGCTCTGTGGAAGAGATACTTAGCCGAGGTTTGACGAGAGGCCTGTTGAGGACTTTGATGATGGATTCCGCTGGGGATAGCGATGATAAACTCCTGCTGGGGATCGAAGGAACTTTGTGGGGGCGATCTTCTGTGGTTTTTTAGCTGAGGATAACCCAGTTATAAGTCCTTGAGAGGAAATAACTCTGAATAAAGACTCAGGAGAGACGTCCGTACTTTGCAGGGGATAAGCTTTCTGCCGGGGAAATGGATTCCACTTTCCTGAGGAACCCTTTGGATTGGACTCTCCTGGGGAAATAGGGCATCCATTGTAAGGCTGATGTAATGCTGAAACTTTATCTTACTCCGTGGGGAATTGAGATAACCTGGTCACATTCTTCAGTTGAACCTATCTTGGTACCTTGGCGGACTAGGCGACCAGACTGCATTAGACAACTCCACATTGCCCCTGTTTCTGACGTCACCTGTAATTAATCTTTCGTTTCATATGTAAACATTTATGAATCAGCAATTTAATGTCAAACGCATATATCAAAAATGAACATTGGACGTTCTTCGCAAGACAAAACAGAAAAAGGAAAACAATGGTAATTTGCATGGACAAGTGAATTTGCATTGATTTGAATTTTTCCTGTGAATAGGCGTTTTTGTACAAGAGGCTAACATCCTAGTAAGAGAATGCCGCCGAATAACATAGAGTTATCAATTTGAAAAGAAAAAGGAAATCAAAACAGCTATGTGAACGATCCCACTGGGTTCCAACTCGGCTATCGCCTTTATGTCTTCGAATGTCTCATCGCTTTGCTACCTAGTTGAAGATGAAGCTGATTGGTTGATGCCGAAATCTGAGCCAGATAGTTGATGCCGAATTCCGGATGCGAAGCGATCCAATGAGACATAGTGTTACGCTTTTATCCCTAACTTTTGCCTGGACCGCCCTTTCGGGTTTTCAGTCCACCGGGATACCCATTTTTGCCCAAGCCGCCTTTTCAGGTTTTCGACTTGCCGGGTGTACAGGTTTTTATTCATTTCATCCCTTATTTTTGCTCGAACCCTTTTGGTTCGCCGGGAAGCCCTAATTTTTGCCTAGGTATGTCAACCTAGCGGGTCTTTTATTTATGCGTAGTATCTTTTCACTATGTCTGCATTGGCGGGGTGAGGAAGGTCGTCACCATCCATGGTGGTTAGGATCATGGCTCCTCCTGAGAATACACGTTTAACCACAAACGGCCCTTCGTATGTAGGGGTCCATTTGCCCCGGGGATCACTTTGAGGAAGGATGATGCGTTTGATTACCAGGTCCCCAACTTGATACTCTTGCGGTCTGACTTTCTTGTTAAATGCCCTGATCATCCGTTTTTGATACGTTTGACCATGACAGATAGCAGTGAGCCTCTTTTCGTCAATCAGATTTAACTGATCAAGTCGGGTCTGGATCCAGTCATCTTCACTCAAGTCTGCATCCTTCATTATCCGGAGAGAGGGTATCTGGACTTCAATTGACAAGACTGCCTCCATGCCATAGACCAAGGAGAAGGGAGTTGCCCCGGTTGACGTCCTTGCTGAGGTACGGTACCCATGAAGAGCGAACGGTAACATCTTGTGCCAATCTTTATAGGTCACTGTCATCTTCTGCACAATTTTCTTGATATTTTTATTGGCTGCCTCTATAGCCCCATTCATCTTCGGCCGGTAGGGAGAAGAATTATGGTGCTGTATCTTGAATTGTTCACAGAGTTCAGTGATCATTTTGTTATTGAGATTGGTACCATTGTCCGTAATGATTCTTTCCGGGACACCGTAACGACAGATCAGATTATGCCGGATGAAACGTGCCACGACGCTCTTGGTTACCGTGGCGTAGGAAGCTGCCTCAACCCACTTCGTGAAGTAATCGATCGCCACCAAGATGAAGCGATGCCCATTGGATGCCGTCGGTCGGATCTCACCGATCATATCGATGCCCCACATTGCAAAAGGCCAAGGTGCCGTCAGGACGTTCAAAGGAACCGGAGGGATATGCACCTTGTCAGCATAGATCTGGCATTTATGACAAGTTCGGGAGTGTTGGTAACAATCGGCTTCCATTGTGGACCAGAAATATCCTGCCCGAAGGATTTTCTTAGCCATTGTGTGTCCACTAGAATGTGTTCCAAATGTGCCTTCATGTAATTCTATCATAATTTTCTCTGCTTCAGCCTTATCCACACAACGTAGCAGAGTTGAATCATAATTCCGTTTGTAGAGAATGCCGTTGCTGAGGAAGAATTTTGCAGCAAACCTCCTCATGAACTTCTTATCATTGACAGACGCACCTTCAGGGTATTCCTGAGCTTCAAAGTACCTCTTCACCTCATGATACCAGGGTTTTTCAATCGCCTTCTCAGCCTCGAGCTCGCAGCAGTATGCCGGTTCATCCAACTTCCAGATAATGATTCGGGGAGCCTCATTGTCCCATTTAACTTTGAACATTGAAGACATCATAGCTAGGGCATCCGCTAGCTGATTCTCCTCTCTGGGGAAGTGTTCGAAAGTTATCTCTTCAAAGTGAGGAAGCAAGGTCGACACATACTCCTTGTAAGGAATAAGATTCGGGTGTTTCGTATCCCACTCGCCTTTGATCTGATTGATCACGAGAGCGGAATCTCCGAAGACACTTAGAAATTTGATCCTTAAGTCGATTGCAGCTTGTAGACCCATGATACATGCCTCATATTCCGCCATATTGTTGGTGCAGCTGAAACATAACCGGGCAGTGAGGGGAGTATGAGTTCCTTTGGGAGATATGATTACAGCGCCGACGCCGTTACCCAAAGCATTGGAGGCTCCATCAAAATGCATAGACCATCGGGATCCTTCTTCAGGTCCTTCATCCGGTCCAGGTACTTCACAGTCAGTTACCACCATGATGTCTTCGTCCGGAAAATCAAAGTTCAATGATTGGTAATCGTCCACAGGTTGGTGTGCCAAATGATCTGCCAGTACACTTCCCTTAATTGCTTTCTGAGTTGTATACTGGATGTCATATTCTGTCAAGATCATTTGCCATCTCGCTATTCTCCCAGACAGAGCGGGCTTTTCAAATATGTACTTGATGGGATCCATCCTTGAAATCAATAAAGTAGTGTGAGTCAGCATATACTGTCTCAGCCGGCGAGCAGCCCATACAAGAGCGCAGCAAGTTTTCTCAAGCAGTGAGTAACGAGACTCACAGTCGGTAAACTTTTTACTCAAGTAATAAATAGCGTGCTCTTTTCGGCCAGACTCGTCATGCTGCCCCAGCACACACCCCATTGAATTGTCAAGCACTGTCAAGTATAGTATCAGAGGTCTTCCTTCCACCGGTGGCATAAGAATGGGTGGCTCTTGGAGATATTCCTTTATCCTTTCAAAGGCGGCCTGACATTCATCGTTCCAGCGTACTACTTGATCTTTCTTCAGTAATTTGAAGATCGGCTCACAAGTAGCAGTCAGATGCGAGATGAATCGGGCAATGTAATTCAGTCGTCCTAGGAAACCTCTGACTTCTTTCTCTGTTTTTGGAGTCGGCATCTCTTGTATGGCTTTCACCTTGGCAGGGTCCACCTGAATACCTTTATCACTTACAATGAAACCTAGCAATTTTCCGGATCTTACCCCAAAGGTGCATTTGTTGGGATTCAATCTCAGCTTGTACAGCTTGAGTCAGTCAAATAACTTCCTCAGATGGTCAAGGTGCTCCTCCTCAGTTTGAGACCTTGCAATCATGTCATCAACGTATACCTCAATCTCATGATGGATCATATCATGAAATAAAGCAACCATGGCACGTTGATAGGTTGCCCCAGCATTTTTCAATCCGAACGGCATGAC
The DNA here is from genome assembly GCA_948472305.1 of Vicia faba. Taxonomy (NCBI): domain Eukaryota; kingdom Viridiplantae; phylum Streptophyta; class Magnoliopsida; order Fabales; family Fabaceae; genus Vicia; species Vicia faba. The sequence continues at coordinate 1,163,744,879 of OX451735.1, read as the reverse complement.
CTTATAACAGAAGGTTCCCCACTGAGTCACAAAGGTAGTCTTTTCCATATCTTCTGGAGCCATCTTGATCTGATTATACCCTGATAAACCATCCATGAAGGAGAACACCTTGTGTTGAGCAGTATTGTCAACAAGAACGTCGATGTGGGGTAAGGGGAAGTCATCCTTGGGGCTGGCCCTGTTCAAGTCCCTATAGTCGACGCACATTCTGACTTTGCCGTCCTTCTTTAGTACTGGCACCACATTGGCAACCCACTGAGGGTAAGAAGTCACTGCAAGGAAACCGGCATCAAACTGTTTCATAACCTCGGCTTTGATCTTTTCAGACATCTCTGGACGCATCCGTCGGACTTTTTGCTTTACCGGAGGGCAATCTTCCTTGGTTGGCAGGTGATGAACTACAATATCAGCGTCCAAACCAGGCATATCTTCATAGGACCAAGCAAAAATCTCCAGGTAATCCTGTAGCATCTGGATCAACTGTTGCTTCACGCTGAGCTCTAGATTGGCACCAATCTTGACCTCTTTCCTATCTGTCTCGGTACCCAGGTTAATCGTCTCCACCGGCTCTTCATGTGGTTGAATAGCTCTCTCCTCCTGGAGTAGCAGTCTTGCGAGTTCACCAGGCACTTCGCAATCATCTTCACCTTCGTCTTCGGCCAAGTTGATCGGATTTTCGAAGTCATAACTGGCGGTAGCAGAGCTGTTACCAGTGAGATCCAGGGTGGATTGAAACCTGTATAAGTGAGTGTGTGTAAATATAGCTGTTTTGCAATATGTATAACACAGAAAGAAAAAGAGCGCAAGATTTGAAATGCAACAAACGTCCAATGTTTTGATTGATGATATATGAAAATGTCATACAAAAAGCCCTCACAAATGGAGCTACGATGCCCCGGGTAGGACACCGAGCCAACAAAGTTTTAACATATTGTTTGTTACAAATTTGGAAATCAAAAGAAATCAATTACTGCGTGACAAATGTGATAGGTGTAAAATCCTTTGCCGTCCAGTTGCTTGGTCCGTCGCTGGTAGTCGGGTAGATCCAACTGTCAAACTCTGCTTCCTCTACATCTTCCTCAATAGCATTCACCCTTGAACTGGAGATAAACACCGAAGCCTTTCTGATCTTCTCCTTGCGCACATCCCTCTGAGCCTCTGCAGTAAAGCCCAGCCCAAACTTGTCGTTCTTCTGAGTGAAGTCAGGAAGCTGACCCCAGTTTGCACAATCGCCTTTCTGAACCACAGCCCGGGCATCCCTTAGGGAAGCCATCTTCAAGGAAACATTCTTCTCGACTGTTGTTTCTGCTGCTGCTGAAATTGGATGTACCTCCTCGAAATGCTGAAAGGGGGTTTCAATAAACTCCCCGTCCATCTCAATGTATCTGAAGGAATTCAAATGGCTCACCATATACTCCTCTTCTCCTTGCACAGTGACGATCTTCCCTCTGACAGGGTACTTCAGCTTCTGGTGCAAGGTAGAGGTTACTGCCCCAGCTTTATGGATCCAAGGTCGACCCAATAGACAAGAGTACGATGGACGTATATCCATCACATAAAAAGTAGAGTCGAATACTTGAGAGCCCACACGAATAGGGATGTCAACCTCTCCATGAACCATCCTTTTTGAACCATCAAAGGCCCTGACGATGATATTGCTGGGCTTCAGTTCCAGGCCTTCATAATCCAAACGGTCTAAAGCCTTTTTCGGTAGAACATTCAAGGAAGAACCAGTATCCACCAATACATGCGCCAGAGTAGTGCCCCTGCATTCGATAGAGACATGCAGGGCATCATTGTGGTCTCTTCCCTTCGCGGTCAGGTCAGCATCTGAAAAACCCAAGCCATTGTCTGCTGTCAGATTTGCTACGCAATCAGTGAACTGGACTGCAGATGTCTCCTGTGGCACATGGGCCGTCTTGAGAAATGAGATCAAGGCCTTAGCATGGGCCTCGGAGCATAGCAATAAGGAGAGCATGGAGATCTTGGAGGGCGTATGCCCCAGCTGTTCGACAACATTGAAATCACTCTTCTTTATTATTTTCAGGATCTCCTCCATTTCTTGTTGGGAGGCCTCAGCATTTATAGGTATTGGTGCCTCCATCCGGGCAGGCTCTTCTTCAATCCCTTTGCCCCGAGCATTTGATGACTCGGCAGCAGGGGAAACAACTTGATCAGCAGTAGGAACAGGTAAACTTGTAGGTGTTATAAGGAGGGGTTTTCGAATAGCGGGCGGTGCAATGTCAGGCGAGAAGAGCCTGCCACTGCGGGTGACCTTGGCTGGACCAGTGATATCGCAGATACTGGCGCCAGCGTCGAGTTCTTGTTTGATTCCATTTACATATACGTCTGCCCCATAATGCCAGGGGACAGCTTTATCAGATACGTAGGGGAGAGGCCCCGGAACAGTAATAACCACAGGTGCAACAGTCATGATTTGAACAGGCTTCTTCGGGAGAGCCTTGATTGGATTTTTGAAGATGGTAACCACAGAAACTTCTTTTACCGGAACCAACTGAACAGCAGACTTCTTAAACAGAATCTCCTTGCTATCCATTAGGTTTTGAATGCCTAACTTCAGCAAGGGACAACCAGATAGGGAAACAGCACAGAACAGGCAACCTTCACTGCAACCCGGAAATAAACCGGCCAGCAGTAGGTTCTTCTTGACAGTCAAAAGAGGGGTAACAACTTCATTTACCGAAACAGCATACAACTCTTCCTCAATGGCATTTACTCTATGCTGGGGCATAGGAGCAGTTACAACATTTGGTCTCTCTGGCGCTTCAAACTGAATTTCCTTTGTATCGATCAGATCTTGCACTTTGTTTCTCAAGGCCCAGCAATCATCAGTAGTGTGCCCGGGACTATCAGAATGATAAGCGCACCGGGCATTTGGGTTATACTTAGGAGACATAGTGTTGACGACCTTAGGAGCTTCTTTGAGGGTCACCAGGTTGGCGGATAAAAGTTGGGGTAAAATTTGAGATAAGGTCATACTCAGTCGAGTATACTGCCTCTTGGGCCTTTCGCTTCTTTGTTGATTGTACTGCTGAGGAGCAGCAACAGGTTTCGAGATGACCAAAGCATTGACGGCTTGGCGACTTTCGGGCTTGATCTGTCTTCTAGGACCATAGACGGCACTTGCTTCTTTCTTAAACGGCCTCTTCTCAGCGCTTGTGGAGGCAGCCTTTTGTATCTTGCCTGATCTGATGCCAGCTTCAATCCTTTCTCCCGTCAATATCAAATCTGTAAACCCAGCGGAGGAGTTACCAACCAAATGATTGAAAAACGGACCAGACAACGTCCCTAGAAACATATCAACCAGCTCCCGATCAGTCAATGGAGGCTGCACCCTGCCAGCCAAATCTCTCCATTTTTGAGCGTACTCTTTGAACCCTTCACCCGTTCCTAGAGACATACCCTGAAGTTGGGTACGCGTAGGAGCGAGATCAAAATTGTATTGGTATTGTCTGTAGAATGCGCTTGCCAAATCTTCCCAGTGTCGGATGCCAGTTCCATCCAATTGGTAGAACCATTCAAGCTGTGACCCCGAGAGGCTATCTTGGAAGAAGTGAATCCAGAGGTTCTTATCTGCCGTGTAAGGTTGGATTTTCCTTACGTACGACCTCAGATGCAGCTTTGGGCAGGAGACCCCATCATACTTGGCGAAGGCAGGCGCCTTAAACTTGTGTGGAATTACTACCCCAGAAGATAACCCCAAATCTCCGAAATCCAGCCCCGGCACATTCTGAATTTCCATGGCGCTCAAGCGGTCCTCCAATTGCTTGTATCTGTCAGCAGCAGGTGGGTATTGTTCGTCGTTGTAGTCCGTCTCGTTGTCGGAGACTGCGGGACTAGGAGCTCCTCCCCCTTGGGGACTGTTTTTCTCAGCAGAAGAAGTAGTTGGATCAGCTTCATTATGGAGTGTGTTCCTAAATCTGCGTCCGATGTTGAACAACACAGTCCTCTTTTTCTTCTTCTTCTTCAGGAGTAGAGTCTTCAACTCTTGCTGACCTTGGGCTAGGCTTAGGACCATCTCTTGAAATTGTGCATTTTGGGCCTGAAGGGCCTTGATTGCTTGCTCACTGGAGGAGTCTGGATTCATGATGACTGTGCACACAAACAGCGAAGAAAATTAAGCAACCTGTGAAATAGGGTACCTGCTATGCATATGGTGCGATGGAATGCGTATGTATGCAATGCATTCAAGGATTTAGAATATTCAAAATTTGTTGTAGACAAAAAGAACGCACATCATATTAATAAGGAGAAATTCGTTAGTACATAAATGCCCCATGGGCCAAATATTACAAAATGACTCCTTAAGGCAAAAAAACATTGCGCATCCTCTTTGGTGCGATGTAGGTATTGAGATTCCTCTCCTCGTGCAGTAGGCGGGTGAGTTCCAGGACTTTCTTTTCACTAGCATGTAGACTGGTCTCAAGAGAATTCCGTTCTTCCTTAAGATGGATCCAGCTCTTCTGCATCTCTTCCCAGGACGTGGGCATGTCAGGATGTTGAATGGTGTAGGACACCTCTCCTTCCAAGACTGGTTCTTTGATCACAGGGAGCATATGAGGATAAGGCATCACTAACTTCTGGGAGCGGGCTCGTACCCACTTGAGATAAGGTTCCAACGGGATGGAGTTCCTGTGCCCTAGTGTCTTGCTGTCTATCCTACTTGGCATCCTCCAAGCTCTGATAAATCTCTGACGAAGTCCTTGAGTATCGTTGTCGAACTCAAAAACTATGTTAGGAATTAACATGTCATGAGGGCCATCCCTCCGAGCATAACCAAACTGTCTCCAAGCCAGGCATGGGTTGTAAGTAATACCTCCTTTGATTCCAAATAAAGGAACATTAGGGTACTCCCCGCAACGATCAATGATAGTGACGTCTTCCCTGGACCTAGGGCACCAATGTATATCTGCATGCGTGAGAGTCATTAACCGTTGTGACCATCTCAAACCCTGCTCGTTCTTCAAAAATGATTGTGGAAGGTGCGAAATAAACCACCTTCCCAGGAGAGGAGTGCAACACATGAGGACACCCCTTCTTCTCATGGTTCGAGTGTAACATGAGTGAAGGATATCCCCCAGCAACGTAGGTATAGGATTCCTGGTCATGAAGATCTGGATAGCACTGACATCAATAAGCTGATCTGGGTTAGGGAATAACACCAAACCATAGACAAGGAGGGCCATAACTTCTTCAAAAGCTTGTAGGTCAAGGGAGTTCCAACATTCTTGGGCCTTCTCGAACAGAAACCTGGCTAAGAACCCCTTGATACCACTTCTAACTTCCCAATGTCCCTTGAGGTCAGACGGTTGTAGGTGTAAGGCTTTAGCAATCTCTTCAAGCCTGGGTTCCTCTTCCGTACCGTTGTAGGGTAGTTGATCAAGGATAGGGACCTTCAGAAGTCGGGAGAACTCTTCCAATGTAGGCACCAATTGATAATCTGGGAAGGTGAAGCAGTGATGCAGAGGGTCAAAGAACTGGAACAAGACTTTTATCATATCTTCCTCAATGTTGGTGTTAACCAAGCTGATGAGTCTTCCATGTCTCTCACTGAATGAAGAACCCTCGGGAATCCTGGACATAAGTTCCTTAAGCTGAGGAGGGATCTTTACAAGGCTAATCTGAATTGTCTTTCTGCGAGCAGTTTCCATGTCCTATAAAATAAGAACAAAGATGAAGATTCGAAACCCTTGAAATGGTTAGTCAATGCACATGATGTTGTATGATGTTATGATTAAATACACCACAAATATTCACAAAGGAAAACATGGTAAGGCACACAAGTCACACAAGACAAACCCTTAGAGTTTAGGCCTGCGTGGGGTCTGGGTATTACCCTCTTGAAGTTTGGTGGGCTCAACCTGTCCTATTAGAAGTAACCGGGTTCTAAGGGTCCCAATATCACTGGATTGCTTTCATTGTTCATCGTTTCGATTTAGCCACTGAACTGGCGACCGAAATATCCCAGGAAAGCAACCCTCAATTGAGTGTAGTATCGAGTATCAACCAACCTCGGACTGCACCAAAGTCAGTTATCTCACTACCCTAAAAAGGCCAAGATGGTTCAATTAAGATTCCTAAGGTCAGTTGATGCTTCACGACACCACGCGGCGGCCCCGTACTCTCCTTGACTGAACTCAAGGGTTACCGGTACGCACCAAAGTGCCACATCAACGTAGCAGACTGCTTCAACCATGTCGGTATACCCCGCACAGTTCCCTCACAGCCTTGTTGCTACTTTCTAAGAAGGTATCCCCAGATCCGGGTTAGGATCTATAAAACTCCGATACAAATCCCACAAATGTAAAGCAAACAAAGCAATCAATTGAAAACAAAGGTGATCTAAGCCCTAAGGTAACCCCACTTAAGAATTCTCCCCAGCAGAGTCGCCAGTTCTGTGATACGGTGGGAGAACTGACTAGTGTTTTGCGTTCGTATTCGCACTTGTGCGGTTGAGCAAGAGTCGCCACCGACTTTTTATTTTATCCTAAAGGAAAGGTTAAAAAAGCACAGCAAAAACCTTTTGAGATATTTCGTGGGTTCGGGGGGTAGATTATGAAAAGGGAAGGTATTAGCACCCTTTTCATCCATGGTTATCCATGGGCTCTTAGTTACTTGGTTTTTTAGATCACTTGCCTTGTTTTTCGATTGCTTTAAAAATGGTGTGTGTGTGGGTGATTTTTGAAAATGTTTTGGAAAAAGATGCCTTGTCTTAGGCAACTAATGTATTTGACTCGTGATTGAGTGTTTTACAAAAGTGTGGATCTTTTCGAAAAGATGTTTTCAAATGTTTTTGAGAGTTTGTTTGAAAGTGTTATGGATTGTGTTTTTTTGAAAAGAAGACAAGTGTTTTTGCAAATTGATCTCAAGTAACTAAGAGTTTGTCTACCCTATTATACTCAAAGGTTTTTTGTTATGTTTTAACCCCTTTTTAACAATTTTGCTCTACCATTGAAATTGGTAGACAATCTTGCGTTTAGGAAATTTGTTCGGGACGGGCGCGGGTCATCGTATGGACCATGAATGCAATGATGCCAAGTGTCTTTGGAAATTTGATTTGAAGGGACTATGATCATTCCGTTTTAGGAAACTTTCGAAAGCGTCATCGGGGGACTTATGATCATTTGAATTTGTTTTGCCAAAGATACTCGACGTGCAAGCATGGCCCATTTTGGAAGGCAACGTGTGGGATTACCCTAGGGGGTGCAAGTGTGACTGTGTATTGATTACATGTATTTATCTTGTATTAAGTTATCTGGCGTTTGATTTTATGTACATACAAACCCTAGGTCTAACCATGGTATAATTAGAAAACTGTAAATTGCGGAATGTAAAATCTACGCTATTACAAAATAGTGTCCGGGAGTGGGGATATAAATGTACAAAAGGGGATGAGACTTATAGTATCCAATAAGTTACAACCAAATCGAATGTGCGATCAAATGTAAATATCGAATATGCAAATATAAGATAAACAAATGTGTATAGGGCAATGTGAATGTATTGGTGTAAGTGTAAGTGTGAGATGTATATGAGTATGTGTAATTATTTACAAGCGCGATAATGTGAAATTGAAGCGTATTAGGGCTTTTGACCTAGATATGCGTTTTAATGAATCTTTGATTTTTTGTATTTAGATTATGTATAATGAGAAAATGTTTTAATTGAAAGTTCAAGTTTTAATTAGATTATGAAATGATGTATCATTGTTTATTATATTAAAAAAAAATGTTTTAATTAAGTGTTTTAAGAATTTTAATATTAGAAAAAGTATGAATTTTGTCTATTATGTACAAAGATGTGTTTTAATTAAAAATGTTTTCAAGTTAATTATGTATGAAAAAAGTATTTTATTATTGTTATGCAAATATATACTTAAGAATATATTTTAACTATATGATAAAAAATGTATAATATGTACAAAATATATTTTAAATAAAAGAGTAAATAAATAAAAGGAAACAAGTATTTTCAGTTTTAATATATGATAAAAAATGTTAAGTTAGAAAAATATATATGGTTTAGTAAAAAAGAGAAAAAAAAGATTAATGTTTGTATAAAATGTTTTATTAGAAAAAAATAAAAGGCATTTTAATGGGCTTAGGAGGATTAGAGGCAAGGTGGGGGGTGAGAATTAAGATGCTTGGGCTTGGATGCATCAGAAACGCGCTGGCCCATATTTGATTCAACAATTTTAGGGTTTGGGATTTTATCATTCAGTTGGGAAAAAATTAGGCTTTGAGCGCGCCGTTCGTATGTTCGTCTTCTCCGTTCTTCTTCATCTCCCTGAATGCTTCCTCCATCCGGCCACCAATGTCACCTCCAGACCTCTTTTCCCTCCAAGGCAAGAGCTCCATATCCTCTTGATACAAGGTTAGCTTTCAGTTGTTATGCTCTTATCTCTTTTCTTTTACGAATTGCATGTTTTAATTTGAGTTCTGATTCCTAAATTCGTACTATTATGAGGTGGTGAAGAGGAAAGGGTGAGAAGATTGGCTACCTGACTTTGGAGATGGAGGAGAGGCGGAGTGGAGACGCTTAGGAGGCCGGGACGGCGTGAACGTGATGCTTGCTTTGCTTCTGATGACCCTGGTATCTTTTATCTTTTCGCCATTTTTTTAGGGATTTGATGATGATTTGTGCTGAGAAGCCCTATCCTGAAATATGTTCACTTCTTTACCTCTTCTACTTTTGTTGCCTGAGTTTGAACTGTGATGCCTTCTGAGATGCCTCTTCTTCTGGAATGCTGTATACTTGTTTGTGTTGCCCTTGATGCTTTTGAATTGTTGCCCAGTGATGTATATTTACTGAGGGCCTAGGTTGCCTTGAACTTGAGTTTGCCTTCTTGAACGATTTGCCTATGGATTATTGAGCTTGCCCCGTGATGTGTATACTGAGGGCTTAGGAGTTGGTTTCATGCTCGACAGTAGGTTTTGACAAGTTATGCTGTATAGCTTTGTATTTTACTGATGCAGGTTTGAAGCTTTAGCATGTTTATGAGGTTTTTGGTTTGTGAGGTTATATGAGGTTTGGCCTTGACAGAGTTTTGGTTAGGCTAATGCTTTTGAGGTTATGACAGCAGTTTATGTGAGGTTTTGTGGCTTGAAGTTCTGTTTCTTTTTCTTGACAGTAGGCAGGTTGTTATGCTTTTGAGTTTGATAGGCTTATTGCAGGATGAGGCCTTGAATGGTTTTTGTGGGAACTGGACAGGTTTGTGGTTATTTGGTTCAGTCGCTCTTGTATGTTTTATGAGGGTTGTGTTTGATGGTTTTTAGGATGGGTTGTAGTATTTTCAGGTTGTGTATTTGCTTCTGTTTGTGTTTGATGGCCTTCTTGATGTAGGTAAGTGTGTTGGGAAGTTATATTGTTGGACAGTATGGTGGTTCTGTTCTGAGTTATGCAGGTTATATATTTGTGATGTTGGTACTTGGCTCAATCAGGTTTTTTTTAACTCAGTATATTTTCTTTTGTTCTTTTGTCCTCTTTCTCTTGGTCTTTGGCGCCTAATCTTTATTCAAACCTTGGTATTTTCTTTGATCCAAGTTTGCTGGGTAGTTTTACAAAGTTTCTTGGCACTTTTCTATTTTTGGTAATTGTCTATGCTGTGTACTTCTGCCCAGTTTTGAATAATGCTGAATTGATGCTTCTCTTGGATTATATCTTTTCTTGTTATTTCTGCACTGTCTGAACCTAAAGCCTACAAAACCTGCCTCTATTTCTCTCTTCTTCTCACTCTATAGTACAGTTGAATATTATATGATTTTACTTGTACTATCTTTTCTGAAGGGGCCCCTGTATGCTGGGAAATGATGATTAAGTCTTGCATAACACATTATTCTGCATCTTTTCTTTCTTTGACAGCTTTCTACACTTTATCTTTTCCTTGATATCTTGGCCGAAACCTCTCTTTGGTAGCCTTGAGTAGACTTGTACTTTTGACAGTGAATTGCTCTTTTTGCTTTCGATGGAAAGTGGAATTGGATTTTTCAGTTTGACTTAGATTTGAACTATACAGTTTGAACCTTTTTTAAAAATTATGCATTTTGACATTCATGAATTAAAAATGGAATTCTTCCCTCTTTGTGAACCGGGAGAAATCCCGTGATTTGCAGAGAGGGTCAACTGATCCTAGTCAGTGGCCCCTAATGATGAGCAAATTTTACCAGTCTTCTTTAATTCAAATGCTTTCTGACTTTCTTCTTCTTTTTGCAGATAAAAAAAATGGAGCACCGGAGCGAAGTGAAGAATATTAGAAATAGGATAGAATTTTATTTTCAATTTAATTTTTGTACACTATTGTTATTTTAAATACTTTGTAATAAATACTCGTATCCAAATAATAACAATTGTAACAACTATTAAATATGAAATAAAGATTCCATTTAATTCTTTTCAATTCCTTTTATTTACTTGTTATTTATAATTCCTTAAATTAAATAAAATGAAAGTTTAAATTTCAAATATTTAATTCTTAGAACCATAAATAATCAACTAAACAATTGTTGGTCAAAAAATAAATGAATTCGACGTTTCCAACATTCAAAGCAACGCGCAGTCGAACACAAAAAACTGATCAGATGCAATCCTCTTTTTCACTGATTCTTTTGCCAAGCACTGTAATTCCACATTGCACACATCCTTTTTGACTGGTGAGTTCAAACCAACTGCCTCCTTTACTGATTAAATCAAGATAACGCGAATTTTAACCCGAATCTCGGAATAAACTGCAAAGCGCGGTAGAATTTAAATTCTTCTGAGAATATGCCCATAAAACCTTAATTCCTGATTAAATGCTAAATAACGCTCGCCTGATCAAAATTGAACCAAAAATCATCCAAACCCTAAGCCAACTGTATGAAACAAATCAGAGCTCTGAAAATCAGTAAAACCCTAATTTTGCTTGACTGTCAAGAAAAGTCCGTTTGTCCGATTCTTGTGCCAGTTTGAAAAGTCAGGAAATGTCTGAAGCTGAGATTGCTTGTAGAAAAATGCGAGGGCAAATTTTGAGATACAACACCTCGGAATTACAGGCAAATATTCATGTTGGGAGTTTTACTCCGATGGTACCACAGGCATTCGCATAGTTTCGAGTTGCATATTCGAGTCGTGCATGTTCAATTGTGGTGTTGATGATTTGTAAAGTGTTGAATTATTGTTGTATGAAGTGGTGATTATTTTTATTCTTTGCCTAATATATTATTTATGATAACCCTATTTATGTAGTTTGATATCTCACCCCTTCTGTTTGAATGTTGCCCTTTGTTTGTAACGTGCAGGCAACCAAGATGAGTAGCCGATAACATTAGTAGTTCGAGTTCAGTGTCACTTGCTCTGATACGTAGCACTCGGGGGGAAATGAATGCTTGTCTGTTTTCTTTTTTAATTATTGAACTTTATTTTGTTATTTGAGGAGTTTATTGTATTGATGTTGTTTCATGATTCAAAAGATGCTATACCTTATTTAGAGAATTATTATGAATCTGCTGCGTGATTAATCAAAGTTTTGTTTATGTTATGAAGACTATATTCATGAGTCGTGTTCATTCCACTTCTTTAAGCGTTATGTATCTATTCTAAAAGCATGACATATTTATGTGTTTTTGTTGAATATGTGACATCCTGATTATATTGGAAATTTTTATACTCTGATTTTTTGATAATTTCTTGGGGTAGAATTAGGGTGTTACATTAGTGGTATCAGAGCAGGTCGGTCCGTCCGCCAAGTTTTCTAATGTTGTTTATTCCTTAGTGCGCGACAAGTGTATGAAACACTGCCGGTGCTTGTTGCTTTCCCTAATCGAGTTGTATGCAAGAGTTATGTTGAAGATATGTGGGGGAGAAGCTTTGATTCTCGGATGTGTTTAGGTTGTAAGAGGTTGGTTCAGTATGCTATTATTGGCGACGGTGCAAGTATTGCTGAAGTTTTATTGTTTCCCGAATCCGAAGATGACATGGATTCAAGATTTTATTTGTTAATCAAGTTAGAGAGTCTTGAGGGAGGATGATCAGAAATTGTTAATGTTTACTTCTCTAAGGATGAGGAGCAATGTAACAATTGTTGATATACGAGTAGAGTGTAAATCCCTGATATTTCTGAAGGTTATTGTTAAGTAAGAAGGATAATTTTTGAAGATGGAATTTAGAAAGTTACGACGTTTCAGCGCTACTGGTGGACTGTAATGTTGTCAGTTTGAAAGCCCTTGTGTAAGGTGTCGATGGTTTAACGGTGATAGAGAGACATATTTATATAGACCTTGGCGTGGGATCCTTATGAGTGATTATAAAAGTTGTTTAAGTTGTTGGAATGTTTTGAATCGCGAGTCAGAGTCAGAAATGCGAGGAGATGAGTAATATTTCAAGAATGGTAAGTGTTGGTACTGGTGCAAAGAAATTTTGTCCTGATGTTATCGTAAGGTGTGTGATAGTATGTCGCTGCATGACATTGGTGTTCGCATTTTCGGATAACTTTGGGAATTCATATCTTTTGTTCCGAGTATCGGATTAATGTTCTGTTTGAACCTATAAGGAGATAGAAATATATTCTATCATTTGAGAGTGTTTTCAAATATGGTTTATGCATTCCCATATGGAGGAACTCTGAAGTCGTTTACCGAACTAGAGGCTTTTTGGGCAAGATTGGTTATTATCGCGGTTGTTCGAGATGAGGTCAAGAATAATATGTTGTTGGCGAATAAGTTGAGAAATGAGATGTCCGACATTAAAAAGGATAGTCGTTCATCATTTTAAGTATGGGTTGTTGCATGTGAAGGAAGTTTTATAGAACTAAAGAAAAGATTGACGACTTCTTCGGTATTGGTTTTGCCTAATCTGAATGAGTCATTTGTAGTGTATTATGAACGCGTCTAAGATGCGACTTAGTGGTGTTTATGTTCAAGATTTAAAGGCATTATCTTTATGGTTATATATTTGAAGTATTTAGCGACCATAAGAGTTTAAATTATTTATTTGATCATAAGGAATTGAATAGGAAACAACGAAGATGGTTGGAGTTATTGGAAGATTATAATTTCGGTTTGAATTATCATCCAAGGTAAAGCTAATGTGGTGGCTGATGTGTTAAGTCAAAGGACTTTACATATGTCGGCATTGATGGTTAAAGAATTGGAATTAATTGAACAGTTCAAAGATATGAGCTTAGTTTGCGAAGTGACACCGAAGAGTGTTATGTTGGGGATGTTGAAGATTAACAATGATTTTATGGACAATATCAAAGAAGCTCATAAGCTAGATTTGAAATTGGTAGATTCGATGGTTGGACACGGTCAGTCTGAGAATGATTATTTCAAGTTAGATGCGAAGGGTGTGTTGATATTTCGTAATCGAATTTGTATTCCTGATGATGTGGAGATGAAGGAAGTAATTCTTGAGTTGGAGGATGCTTAACCTTCGTGTGAGGCTAAGTGAGTGTAATATGGACCGTGTAATATGTTGAGCGTTGGTGCCTCATCGATAAAATCGAATGAGAAGGGGATTATGGGAGTATTTGTAAACCTCATTGGAAATTATTGGATTATGGTGTATTAGGTGACTTGAGTGCATGTTCTAAAGGAACACTATTATAGTTCGATAACGATGGTTTATACTCCATTATGATTATCGACTATCTATTGACAAATTGAGGAACTGATCACCCTTAATCTCTTGTTGATAGTAGACAAGATCGTGTTGGATGGTATAGACTTGTTTTGCTATCTTAATGGTGAGTGAAGTGGTTAATGTTATATCATGAGGTAGTCGCTCACCATTTTATGTGATGTAATAGAGGAATTGCTAGGAAAGAGTTGTGACGTATTGAACAATTTAGAGTAGCGGGTTTATATGCGATCTAACATCACAAAGTGAAAGATTGAGAATATCAAGTGAACAATGGTTTTATGGTGGATGTTGAGTATGAAACTGGAATGAGAATGGTAAACTGTATAGTTGGCAGAAACTTTAACGAGGACGGTGACTTAAAATGGATTATCAGAGTTGCGCAGCTGAAGCGTATGTCACACAGTTGCTATGAGTTAACAACTCTACATGCTTGATTTGGTAGATTGTTGATGTATGGATGATGTGCCAAGGTGTTGTGATATCTAAGAGATATTTGTTGATTCTATAAGTAATTTGTTATGGTTGTTAGTTGATGGGGGGTTGTGTGTATATTTTTTGAGTTATATTGTTAAGTTGATGTTATAATAATTTTGTCCCCGTTGTTATGATGTTGTTGTTATTTACCATAAATGATGGATTGTACTCCATAATATGAAGAAGTTGACTATGTTGGATATGTTGATGTCACTATAAGGGTGATACGACGATATGAATGGAGTTGTTGATATTGTGTTGATAATTGACATACATATGTATATATGAGAATGAAATTGTGTATGTGTTTTTGGTTTTGAATATATTGTTAAGATGATAATGTGATATTGTATATCCAAGTATAAGTGTGTTACCAATTTAAATGTTGATATGTCAAAATTTTGTTGAAGTGGTTGATAAGTTATTAACGATTATGTCGTGAAGATGTTGAATGATTAGCACGTGTGGATTTGAATTATATCATGTTGAGCATTGTTATTTCGATAAAGTAGTGGTTGAAGCGTTTCCAAACGCGAATTGAAGATTAGAGAGTTGGTTGTGAAATTCGCATTAAGAGTGACCGTATCAAGTAGATTTTCGAGGACGAAAATATTCTAAGTGGGGGAGAGTTGTAACGCCCTGATATTTAACTATTTATTTAATTAATTTTTTGAATATTTTATATTAATTCTAATTTTCATCTTGAAGTCAAAATTATTTTATTTAGTGGCATGATAAATAATCAAATTTAATTTGGTGGAATTAAGTTGAAGTATTATTTTATTATTAAGCTTAAATATGAGATTGGGCTTAATTTGCGGTGTTGTGAAGTAATAGGGGGGTATGTCACTTAGGCCAATTTAGATTTATTAAGAGATATAATATATTATAATAGAGATAGAGTTAGAGAAGAAAGAGAGTTGGTGTTATCAGGAAAAAAAAACAAAGAAGGAAAAAGATAAGAGAAAGAGGAATGGGGTTTTGAGAGGAGAAGAAGAATAAGAGGAGGTTGCTACTAGTGTCAAATTCCCAGAAATCCCATTGAAATTTCTTAGAGCTGCACTCAATCCAAGGTAGGTGGGGCTCTTGCTAAATAAATGGGAGTATGATGAATTTTAATTTGAGTTTAGGGTATTAGTTTCACTACTATGATGTGCTAAGATTTGTGTGTGTTGCTATTCAAATTAACAATTGTTTGATTTGTGTTGTTATTTGTTGTATTTGAACTGTGTTGGGTTAATTCTAAACTAGGATAAATGGGTGAATTGAAACAAGAATGAACAAGAACAAAGCATATGTGTAAAGGGAGGCAAAACTGGTTTTTTTAGCTTCAGGCCTCCTGACACGGGTCGTGTCAGCTGACACGGGCACCCGTGTCATCCTCTGCACTCCACGCCATTTCCCTTTTCTTCTTCGGAAACGGCCACCCGTTTTAGCTGCTGTAGCAAATTCTTCTAAACTTAGATTTATGCCTTTTTCCGTCCCAGTTCGTCCTGTTTGATTCTTCTGCAAACCAAAACATAAAATAGGGTGATAGGGAATAAAACCTCAATTAGTTGAGCGAAGTAATGATTAATTAACTACTAAATTCCTGTGTAGAACCATTGATCAATAGCCGAATTAGGCGGTATAATTATTTGTCTAAAATTTAACGAAATTTGAGCGGGTAACTAAGTTTAATTAGTAGGTAATTTTGGATATGTCTTTTGTTGAAATTATGTCGATTACGACGAATTTCAGGTACAGTTGGTTAAGTTATTCTGTCTGGTTTATGGACATTGTTGATTATAGGTCTTATGACCAATATTGTGTTATTTTGTGATGATCGATGAATGTGTTGTTGTTGCGAGATATCAATGTGTATATGTGGAATTCACTATTGATATTGTGATTATGAATTATTTATGTGGGTAGCCTTATGGTGTGAATCCTAGTGAATATATAATGAATATGTTGTTGCCATAAAAAGTTGTTGATTTCGTTGATATGTTGTGTTCTAGGCCTTTGGACAATGTTGAACGATGTGATTTATTGTTATGTCGACCGTTGTTATGTTGTTGTTGTTGTTGCGTTGTCAAGTTGTGGTTGCATATATCGTCGCATAGCATAGCATAACATAGCATTAAAGTTGGCCTGGATTGGCATGTTCTAAGTTTGAGCGAATGCTCACCTATGTTGGCCTGGATTGGCATGTTCTAAGTTGAAGGCTTTTCCTTATGCCTCGGAATTACTGACAAATATTTATGTTGGGAGTTTTACTCCGATGGTACCACATGCATTTACATAGTTTTGAGTTGCATATTTGAGTCGTACATGTTGAATTGTAGTGTTGGTGATTTTTGAAGTGTTGAATTATTGTTGTATGAAGTGATAATTCTTTTTATTCTTCACCTAATATATTATTTATCATAACCCTATTTATGTAGTTTGATATCTCACCCCTTCTGTTTGAATGTTGCTCTTTGTTGGTAAGGTGCAGGTAACCAAGACGGGTAGCCGATATCATTGTTAGTTCGAGTTCAGTCTCATTTGCTCTGATACGTAGCACTCGGGGGGAAATGAACGCTTGTCTATTTTGTTGTTTAATTATTGAACTTTATGTTATTATTTAAGGAGTTTATTGTATTGATATTGTTTCATTACTCAAAAGATGTTATACCTTATTTAGAGAATTATTATGAATTTGTTGTGTGATTAATCAAAGTTTGGTTTATGTTATGAAGACTATATTTATGAGTCGTGTTCATTCCCCTTCTTTAAGCGTTATGTATCTATTCTAAAAGCATGACAGGTTTATGTGTTTTTGTTGAATATGTGACATCCTGATTATATTGGAAATTTTTATACTCTGTTTTTCTGATAATTGCTTGGGGTAGAATTAGGGTGTTACATTAGTGGTATCAGAGCAGGTCGGTTCGTCCGGCCAAGTTGTCCAATGTTGTTTATTCCTTAGTGCGTGACGAGTGTATAAAACACTGTCGGTGCTTGTTTTTTTCCTAATTGAGTTGTATGCAGGAGTTGAGTTGAAGATTAGTGGGGGAGAAGCTTTTCTTCTCGGATGTGTATCAGTTGTAAGAGGTTGGTTCAGTATGCTGCTGTTGGCGGCGGTGCAAGTATTGCTGAAGTTTTGTTGTTTCCCGAATCCGAAGATGACATGGATTCAAGATTTTGTTTGTTAATCAAGTTAGAACATCTTGAGGGAGGATGATCAGACATTGTTAATGTTTACTTCTCGAAGGATGAAGAGCAATGTAACGATTGTTGATATACGATTAGAGTGTAAATGCCTGATATTTCTGAAGGTGATTGTTAAGTAACCAGGATAATTTTAGAAGATGGAATTTAGAAAGTTATGATGTTTCACCGGTACGGGTGGACTGTGAAGTTTTCAGTTTGAATAGCCCTTGTGTAAGATGTCGATGGTTGAACAGTGATATAGTGACAGATTTATAAAGACCTTGTCGTGGGATCCTTGTGAGTGATTATAAAAGTTGTTGAAGTTGTTGGAATGTTTTGAATCGCGAGTCAGAGTCAGAAATGCAAGGAGATAAGTAAGATTTCAAGAATGGTAAGTGTTGGTACTGGTGCAAAGAAATTTTGTTCTGATGTTACCGTAAGGTGTGTGATAGTATGTCGTTGCATGACGTCAGTGTTCGAATTTTCGAATAACTTTGGGAATTCATATCTTGTGTTCCGAGTATCGGATTAATGTTCTGTTTGAACCTATAAGGAGATAGAAATATATTCTATCATTTGAGAGTGTTTTCAAATATGGTTGATACATTCCCATATGGAGGAACTCTAAAGTCGTTTACGGAACTAGAGGCTTTTTGGGCAAGATTAGTTATTATCGCGGTTGTTCGAGATGAGGTCAAGCAAAATATGTTGTTGGAGAATAAGTTGAGAAATGAGATGTTCGGCATTAAAAAGGATATTCGTTCATCATTTCAAGCATGGGATGTTGCATGTGAAGTAAGTTTTGTTGAACTAAAGAAAAGATTAACGACTGCTCTGGTATTGGTTTTTCCTAATCCGAATGAGTCACATGTAGTGTATTATGAACGCGTCTAAGATGGGACTTAGTGGTGTTTATGTTGAATATTTGAAGGCATTATCTTTATGGTTCTAGATTTGAAGTATTTAGAGACCATAAGAGTTTAAATATTTATTTGATCAGAAGGAATTGGATAGGAGACAACAATGATGGTTGGAGTTATTGGAAGATTATGATTTCAGTTTGACTTATCATCCAAGGTAAAGCTAATGTGGTGGCTGATGCGTTAAGTCAAAGAACTATACATATGTTGGCATTGATGGTTAAAGAATTGAAATTAATTGAACAGTTCAGAGATGTGAGCTTAGTTTGTGAAGTTACACCGAAGTGTGTTATGTTGGGAATGTTGAGGATTAACAATGATTTTATGGAAAATATCAAAGAAGCTCAAAAGCTAGATGTGAAATTGGTAGATTCAATGGTTGGACTCGGTCAGTCTGAGAATGATGATTTTGAGTTAGATACGTAGGGTGTGTTGAGATTTCCTAATCGAATTTGTATTCCTGATGATGCGGAGATGAAAAAAGTAATTCTTGAGTTGGAGGATACTTAACCTTCGTGTGAGGCTAAGTGATTGTAATATGGACCATGTAATATGTTGAGCGTCGGTGCCTCATCGAAAAAATCGAATGAGAAGGGGACTGTGGGAGTATTTGTAAACGTCATTAGAAATTATTGGATTATGGTGCGTTAGGTGACTTGAGTGCAAGTTCTAAGGGAACACTATTATAGTTCGGTGATGATGGTTTATACTCCATTATGATTGTCGGCTATCTATTGACAAATTGAGGAATTGATCACCCTTAATCTCTTGTTGAAAGTAGACAAGATCGTGTTGGATGGTATAGACTTGTCTTGCTATCTTAATGGTGAGTGAAGTGATTAATGTTATATCATGAGGTAGTCGCTCACTAGTTTGTGTGACGTAATAGAGGAATTACTAGGAAAGAGTTGTGACGTATTGAACAATTCGGAGTAGCGGGTTTATATGTGATCTAACGTCGCAAAGTGAAAGATTGAGAATATCAAGTGAACAATGGTTTTATAGTGGATGTTGAGGAAAGTCTGAAACTGGAATGAGAATGGAAAACTGTATAGTTGGTAGAAACTTTAAGGAGGACGGTGACTTAAGATAGATTATCAGTGTTGTGCAGTTGCTATGAGTATAAGACTCTACATGCTTGATTTGGTAGATTGTTGATGTAGGGATGATGTGCCAAGGTGTTGTGATATCTCAGAGATATTTGTTGATCCTATAAGGAATTTGTTGTGGTTGTTAGTTCATGGTGAGTTGTGTGTATATTTGTTGAGTTATATTGTTAAGTTGATGTTATAATAATTTTGTACTCATTGTTTTGATGTTGTTTTTAGTTACCATAAATGATAGATAGTACTCCATAATATGATGAAGTTGACTATGTTGGATATATTTATGTCACTATAAGGGTGATACGATGATATGAATGGAGTTGTTGATATTGTGTTGATAATTGACATACATATGTATATATGGGAATGAAATTGTGTGTGTGTTTTTGGTGGTGAAAATATTGTTAAGATGATAATGTGATGTTGTATATCCAAGTATAAGTGTGTTACCAATTTAAATGTGGATATGTCAAAATTTTGTTGAAGTGGTTGGTAAGTTATTAACGATTATGTTGTGAAGATGTTGAATGATTAGCATGTGTGGATTTGAATTATATCATGTTGAGCATTGTTATGTCGAGAAAGTAGTGGTTGAATCGTTGCCAAACGTGAATCTATGATTAGAGAGTTGGTTGCGAAATTCACATTAAGAGTCACCGTATCAAGTAGATTTTCGAGGACGAAAATATTCTAAGTGGGGGAGAGTTGTACCGCCCCGATATTTAACTATTTATTTAATTAAATATATTTGAATATTTTATATTAATTCTAATTTTTATCGTCGAAGTCAGAATTATTTTATTTAGTGGCATGATAAATAATCAGATTTAATTTGGTGGAATTAAGTTGAAGTATTATTTTATTATTAAGCTTAAATATGATATTGGGCTTAATTTGTGGTGTTGTGGAGTAATAGGGGGGGGGGGGATATGTCACTTAGGCCCATTTATATTTATTAAGAAATATAATATATTATAATAGAGATAGAGTTAGAGAAGAAAGAGAGTTGGTGTTATCAGAAGAAAAAAACAAAGAAGGAAAAAGAGAAGAGAAAGAGGAATAGGATTTTGAGAGGAGAAGAAGAATAAGAGGAGGTTGCTACTAGTGTCAAATTACCAGAAATCCCATTGAAATTTCTTAGAACTGCACTCAATCCAAGGTAAGGGTGGAGTTCTTGCTAAATAAATGGGAGTATGATGAATTTTAATTTGGGTTTAGGGTATTAGTTTCACTACTATGATGTGCTAAGATTTGTTTGTGTTGCTATTGAAATTAAAAATTGATTTGAGTTGTGTTGTTATTTTTTGTATTTGAATTGTGTTGGGTTAATGCTAAACTAGGATAAATGGGTGAATTGAAACAAGAATGAACAAGAACAAGACATATGTGTAAAGGGAGACAAAACTGATTTTTTGAGCTTCAGACCTCCTGACACGGGTCGTGTCAGCTGACACGGGCACCCGTGTCAGCCCCTGCACTCCATGCCATTTCCCTTTTCTTCTGCTGACGCGACCGTGTCAGGCAACACGACCACCCGTGTCAGCAGTTGTAGCAAATTTTTCTAAACTTAGATTTATGCACTTTCTGTCCCGATTCGTCATGTTTTATGCTTCTGCAAACAAAAACATAAAATAGGTTGATAAAGAATAAAACCTCAATTAGTTGAGCGAAGCAATGATTAAGTAACTACTAAATTACTATGTAGAACCATTGATCAGTAGCCGAATTAGGCGGTATAATTAGTTGTCAGAAATTTAACGAAATTTTACAGGGTAATAAGTTTAATTAGTAGGTAATTGTGGATATGTCTTTTGTTGAAATTATGTCGATTACACCGAATTTCCGGTACAGTTGGTTAAGTCATTGCGTCAGGTTTATGGACATTCTTGATTATAGGTCTTATGACCAATGTTGTGTTATTTTGTGTTGATCGATGAATGTGTTGTTGTTGCAAGATATTATTGTGTATATGTGGAATTCACTATGGATAATGTGATTATGAATCATTTCTGTGGGTAGCCTTATGGTGTGAATCCTAATGAATATATAGTGAATATGTTGTTTCCATAAAAAGTTGTTGATTTCGTTGATATGTTGTGTTGTAGGCCTTTGGCCAATGTTGAACGGTGTGATTTGTTGTTATGTCGATCGTTGTTATGTTGTTGTTGTTGCGTTGTCAAGTTTTGGTTGCTTATATCGTCTCATAGCATAGAATAACATTAAAGTTGGCATGGATTGGCATGTTCTAAGTTGGAGCGAATGCTCACCTATGTTGGCCTAGATTGGCATGTTCTAAGTTGAAGGCTTTTCCTTATGCCCCAGAATTACTGGAAAATATTTATGTTGGGAGTTTTACTCCAATGGTACCACATGCATTCTCATAGTTTCGAGTTTCATATTTGAGTCATACATGTTGAATTGTGGTGTTGATAATTTGTGAAGTGTTATATTATTGTTGTATGAAGTGGTGATTCTTTTTATTCTTCACCTAATATATTATTTATCATAACCCTATTTATGTAGTTTGATATCTCACCCCTTCTGTTTGAATGTTGCTATTTGTTGGTAAGGTGCGGGTAACCAAGATGAGTAGCCGATAGCATTGTTAGTTCGAGTTCAGTGTCATTTGCTCTGATACGTAGCACTCGGGGGGAAATGAACGCTTGTCTGTTTTGTTGTTTAATTATTGAACTTTATGTTGTTATTTGAGTAGTTTATTGTATTAATATTGTTTCATGATTTAAAAGATGTTATACCTTATTTAGAGAATTATTATGAATACGTCGCATGATTAATCAAGGTTTGGTTTATGTTATGAAGACTATATTCATGAGTCGTGTTCATTCCACTTCTTTAAGAGTTATGTATCTATTCTAAAAGCATGACAAGTTTATGTGTTTTTTCTGAATATGTGACATCCTGATTATATTGGAATTTTTTATACTCTGATTTTCCGATAATTGTTTGGGGTATAATTGGGGTGTTACAGAAGATATCCTTAGCAGCAAAGTCAAGACACCAATGATGGTACCTGGACTCTGGCTGCTCGCGACACATGATGGGAAGAATGCATATGTTCCAAATCCTAGAACTTATGCCTGGAGGTGCCATGGGTTTCATAGGTGATCAAAAATGGAAAATCACAGGTTCCATAATAATTGGTAATGGTTATTTCCCTTCTATTAATATTGTTTTGCTTGTTGATGGATTAATGCATAACTTATTATCCTTAAGTCAATTAAGTTACAATGTTTATGATATAATCTTTAATCAAAAATCTTGTACGGTTGTTAGTCATAAGGATGGCTCAATCCTTTTCAATGACAAGAGGAAGAACAACATTTATAAGATTTGACTTTCTAAGCTTAGAGAGAAAAAATTTAAATGCCTTATGTCTGCTATTGAAGAGCAATGGATTTTGCATAGACATTTGGGCCATGTTAGAATGGGAAGAATTTCTAAACTTAATAAGATCGATCTTGTCACAGGCCTTTCAAAACTAAAGTTCTCTTAAGAAGCTCTTTGTGAAGCATGTCATTAGGGCAAGTTTTCAAAAACTTCTTTTAAACCAAAGTATGTTGTTTCTACTTCTAGGCCATTGGAGCTTCTGCATATTGACTTGTTTGGATCAGTGAAAACTACTTCTGTCAATGGTAAAAAGTATGGATTAGTCATTATTTATGACTACAATCGATGGACATGGGTTAAGTTTCTTAAACACAAGGATGAGTCATATTCTGTGTTTACTACCTTATGCTCTCAAGTGCAAAATGAGATGGATCTTAGAATTGTCAAAGTCAGAAGTGATCATGGTGGCAAGATTGAAAATAAAAACTTTGAAAATAATTTTGATGAAAATGGCATTTCCCATGATTTCTCCTTCTCTAGAACTCCACGGAAAAATGGAGTTGTAGAGGGGAAGAATAAGACTTTGCAAGAAATGGATAGAACCATGATCCACGAGACTAACATGACAAAGCACTTTTGGGAAGAGGCAGTCAACATAACATGTTACATCCAGAACAGAGTCTCCATAAGACTTATTCTAGATAAGACCCCTTATGGATTATGGAGGAACAGGAAACCCAACACTTCATATTTTCATCCCTTTGGATGTGACTGCTTTATATTGAACAGTAAAGGAGAATCTTAACAAGTTTGATTCTAAAGCACAAAAGTGTATCATGTTAGGATACACTGAACGCTCAAAGGGATACATAATGTATAACACTAAAACTCTTATTGTTGAGGAATCAATTCATGTTATATTTGATGATAGTGTTGGATATAAAGCAGTCACATCTGGAGATTACCTTTTCAGACTCAGAAGGTAATGATGTTGCTAACAAAGATCTTAAGAAGAGAGACTCATAAGAAGTTCAACCTGAAGTTGTTGAAGCTTAGACTCCTTTGAGGAAGCACAAAACTAGATCCTCATATTCTCAAGAATTGATTTTGGGTGATAGATCTGAACCAGTCAGAACCAAATCCTCTTTCAAACCTTCTAAAGAGACGCTTCTAGGTTTGGTGTCCCTCATTGAGCCTACATCTCTTGATGAAGCACTTCTTGACACAAATGGATTCTAGGCTATACAAGAAGAGGTAAATTAATTCTCCATCAATGATGAGTGGGATCTTGTGCCAAGACCCAAAGGAACTCATGTGATTGGAACCAAATGGGTCTTCAGAAACAAGCTCAACAAAAAAGGAGATATGGTAAGAAACAAGGCTCGACTGGTCAGCAAGAAGGAGATGACTATACAAAAAACTTTGCACCAGTTTCCAGGTTAGAGTTTATTCATCTCTTAATTCCGTTTGTTGTTAATCACAACATCATCTTGTATCAGATAGATGTTAAGAGTACATTTCTGAATGCCTACATAACAGAGGAAGTGTAAGTACACCAACCTCCTGGTTTTGAGAATCATAAAAATCTAGATTTTGTTTTCAAACTTAAGAAATCATTGTATAGTTTAAAATAAGCTCCTAGAGCTTGGTATGAAAGATTAAGCAATTTTCTTTCAAAAAATGATTTCACCAGTGGAAAGGTTGACACCACCTTGTTTTGTAAGTCCTTAAAAAATGACATTCTGGTAGGTCAAATATATGTTGATGATATTATATTTGATTATGATAATGACACTTTGTGCAAGGAATTTTCTAAGTCTATGCAGGCTGAGTTTGAGATGAGCTTAATTGGAGAACTCAAGTTCTTTATGGGAATCCAAATCAATCAAGGACCAAAAGAGACGTTCATCCATCAGACTAAGTACACGAAAGGACTTTTAAAGAAGTTTGACTTTTCTGAACACAAGACAACAAAGACGCTTATGCGTCCTACTTGCATTTTGGAGAAGGAAGAGGCAAGCGTTAAGGTTGACCAGAAGTTTTACAAAGGTATGATAAGTTCTCTATTATATTTGATTTCTTCTGGGCATGATATTTTATTCAGTGGCTGCTTGTGCGCTCGCTTCCAATTAGATCCTAGAGAATCTCACTTAACTGTTGTTAAGAGGATTTTTAGGTATCTGAAAGGTAATACTAACCTTGGTTTGTGTTATAGAAATTAAAGTGAATACAAGTTAGTAGGTTATTGTGATGCTGACTATGCTGGAGACATACTAGAGAGGAAGGGCACTTCTGAAGCTGTCAGTTTTTAGGAGACAACTTAATCTCATGATCCAATAAAAGGAAATCAACAATAACACTCTCAACCGTAGAAACTGAATATACTTATGCTTCTGGATGCAACAACCAAATCCTCTGGATGAAAATTTAACTATAAGATTATCAAATATTTGAGAGTAACATTTATATCTTCTGTGACAACACTTATGCCATTTGTTTGTCCAAGAACCCAATTTTGCATTCTAGGGATAAACATATTGAGATTAAGCATCATTTTATAAGAGACTATGTTCATAAGGGAATTTTATCTTTAAAATTTATAGATACAGACCATCAATGGGTTGATATATTTACAAAACCCCTTGTTGAAGATTGGTTCATTTTCATTCTAAAACATTTAAAAATGGTTTCGTGTCCAGAATGAAAAAAAATGCAACCTCAGAATGTTGGCTTTCCATAATGGAAAATTAGACTTTGGGGCATGAATTTTTTTTGTTGCTTCTGGAATGTGAGACTTTTGATGAGTGAAGTCCTCATGTATCATAAGTGTCCAAGGTAAGAATCTTCTTGCTAGAATGCTTATGTCCTTTGGAAACTGAAGAGTTTACTTCATTAATGAGTTGTCAGGATAGTAAAAGGTTGTTGATTCAAAATAAGATAGATGTCTTCTCTAAAGCACACCTAGCGCTTGATGTGACTCATTGGGAGAAGATATCGTATTGGGATTATGTAAACAAATCACACTTTACCCCTTTTCAGAATTTTTTCACTTTTCAAAACTTTTTTTTAATCATTACAAAAACTCTATTAAAACCCATTCACTCCCACTTCACACACTTTCAGTACCACTATCCCACACTTTTTCTCTTTTTAGCCTAAGTTCTTTGAAACCCTAAAACCCTTTCAGTTCTTGTTCCTGGTTCATCAATGGCGTCTCAATAACAATCATCTTCTCAATAAGATGTTGAAGGTTCTTCTCTTTTACAACAACAACAACAACAACAAGTGAAAGATGGACTTCCTGATCTTCAATGTTCCATTCTTGTGTCTCAATTGCCAGTTCTTGCTAAGTCAATCGTGAACTTTGATAATCTTAAAGTCAATGGGTTTGATCTTACTAAAACCGTGGAATTTCATGGATGAAGAACCTTCTTCGATATTCTTAATGGACCAGTTCTTCTTGAATTGGTAAAGAAGTTTTGGATTATGGTTAAGGAATCCATAAAATAAATTTCAACAAATATGGTTGGTGTGGATGTTTATATTACTGAAAGATCCACTGCAGAGTTACTTAATCACGATGGAAGTGGTCAAAAATGTTGTAATCTTGATGATAAGAATATCATCAAAAAATATGGAGATTAGTTACTTCTAGGATTTTTCTGAACAAGAAATATTATGAGTATGTCAAAAATCTCCAACCTTCTCTTAGATTATGGGCTAAGATCATTTTGGGATGCATTTTTCAAAAGCTAACGACCAATGGTCTGGACAGTATTAACGCTGATAAGAAGACTATGTTGTTATATCTAGCTTATGATAACAAGATTAATCTTCCTTTTATACTTTTTAAGCATTTGAGGGATAAGATCAGAAGTTCTAGATCTAATGTCTCAAATGCTATCAAGTGGATACCTATGAGAAGACTCATCAAAATCTTTCTAGCTAACTATCACTTGGTGGATATTCTCTTTTATCAGAATATGCAAGATCTTTTGGTTCCACATTTTGGAAGACTACTTAATGGACGTTGTTTGATGTCTCTGAATCTTGTATGTTCTGTTATCAACCCTCCAGAATATCTTGTTATGGGTTCTACATTTTTTCTATACCTAATATAGAGGATGGATACATGTTTACGACTAATGATCCTCCAGATTCTATTCTAAATTATTTGGAAGAATGTCTTTTAAAGATTGAACCACCCAGTGTCTCTCCTAAAGCTATTGTGAAGCTCATTCTTGATCCTCCAGGATTAATTCCTTATCCTATTCTTAGATGCATCTATGATAATGTTGTGAATGATGGTTACGTTTATAAACTTCCTGATATTTCTGAAGTACCTCTCATCATTAAAAGGAAAAGAGCATCTTTTCTTCAAGATTCTGATGATAGTTCTTCAAGCACGAACTGTACCAGTGCATCATGTCAAGACGATATAAATTCATCTTTTCCCCCGCCCTGTTTTTATCTTTATAAAACTACCCCTCTTCAAATATTCATTCCCTCCACTTCCTAATCCACTCTTTCTTAAACCAAACTGCTGAGTTTCTGAAACAACTTGAAGTCGATGCCACTTCTAGTTCAGATGAAGTTATTATGATCTCATTTGATTTTAAAGAAGGCTGTATCTCAACCCTTCACTCTGAGTTATATGACTCAGATGTTTCCTTGCAAGATTCTGATCTTGATACTTCCATAGACTCTTCTTGCACCCCTCATATCCATAACTCCTTTTATTCAACTGAATTATTAATCATACTAGATAAACCCTCTAAACCATACTATGCATCTTTTAACCCTTTCCTTCATAGAACATGATTTAATCTAAACTTCTTGATGAATTATTATATCTTTTTGAGTAAAATACTCTGGATACTCTTCATTATGCTCTGGAAAGTTCTTCTACCAATATGGATCCTGATAGGATAAATTCCATCTGGAATGGCTTCAAAAAGTGGATGAGTGATAACTTTCACATCATTCAAGCCTACTGTCTGATGTAATCAAGGAAGAAGCACAAGGATTGGCTTGCTTCTCAAGCACCTCCTCCTATTCCCCTCTACTTGCATGCTCCGAAAGTAGAGATTCCATCAGAAGATGCTATAGAAGTTCAACCTTCAAATGTTGATGCTTCTGTGTTGGTTATTTCTGGGAAGTCTATTGGTGAAGATGGTTTGTCTTTTGGGGTGTCGAAGACTGCTTCTACTGAAGAGACCCTTTCTGAGCTGAAGGAGTATATCGTTGAGCTAATGAAGTTCAATGCTCTCATTCAAGCTCGTTTGGATAAGAAAGATTGTTATTTCTCTATTTATTGTGATTGGCATTATGTTTGTTAAAACTAACTAAGCTTAGACATGTTGAATGAATATGTTCTATCAACTGGAGCAACATGTCGAATGCAATGTCCTATGCTGGTTCTTTCGACATCATGAATTTGTACAACTGGAATGTTGGATTTTATAGTTTATTACAAGTGCAAAATATTCAGTAATATATTATCTATCCTATGTGGTGCTTTGCTTGAAGATTTAAAAAGATTCAAGTTGATTTCAAGGAAATTTGTTAGTTTCTAATTATGGAGATAATTTAGGAAACTAATTATTGATGTCCTACCTTTAAGAAGATAATTATGATGCGCCTCTATCATATCTAGCTGCATATGTGAAGCACAAATATAGTTCATTTAAGATTATAAATAGAAGGCTTTAACCCTAGTGCATGTTGTCGAACTTACTTTGTATTATGTTAGGGTTTGTATGTTTATTGTGAGCCTCTCGGTTATCATATTGATGAACGAGTAGAATTGTTTTTAAGTTGTAAGTTCTATTAGTCATTCCAAATATTTTAAGAAGTGAATGATTGTGTGTCTTTGAAGTGTGACTTCTGTGTTGTTTTTCTAAGTGTTTAGAATTGGTCAATCATTGTGTTGTGATTGTAAGGGATTTGAGAAAGGTCTCATACCTAGAGGAATCTTAGGTAGAAGTTAAGCAAGGGTGATGATTAAGTGAGAAGTTGTAAATGGGGGATTTTAGCTTCGAATCGATACTACTAGTAGTTAACTTGGTCTCTGGCTTGGTAGCCCCCAAAGTAGGTGTTAGTGTACACTGAATTGGGTTAACAATCCTGTGTATTCTTTACTTTTATGTAGTTTGTTTATCATATATCTTGTCATTGTGTGTTTGTTCAGAGAAAGGTGTGTCGACATCTTTTTGAACATCTGAGATCTGAATACAAGAATTTTAATTGGTATCAGAGCAGGCATCCTGCAGTGCCTTTGGGTGAGGTTTAGGGAAGATACTTTCTGGTACAATGGACAAGGAAGGAGGATTTATGAACAGACCACCCATTCTTGATGGAACCAACTGATGTACCTCAAAATTTTCCCTCCCATTTTCTTCAAGGGTTCTCAATTGCTCAAGACTACTCAAAGATTGATCAGACAAACCATCCTCTTAAGCAGTTGACCAACAAACTAGGGTTTCACTTTCCTCAAAGGAAATTGGACTTCTAATCCCTCAAGTGGTCTTCATGGTTCCTCATATTTCTCAAGGAGTGCTCATGCCAAATTTCAAGCCTTGCATCACAAGTTTGCTCAGTCAATTGCTCAAGTGACTGAAAATCAACTGTATTGGACAAAAAGTCAAATGTGGTCAACATAAACTCAAACTTCAATATTTTTGGTAAACATCAATATTTTTAAGTCATATTCATCATTTGATCAAGGGTTGATCATGATTCATCAAGAAAACTCAAGATTCATCAAAAGTCAAAAGTTACTAAATTAGGGTTTTCTTAAGGAGAAGTCAACTGAACTTTGACCAAGAACAACTTCCATATGCTTCATCATATTTTTCTCAACCAAAGATCATTTTGAAGGAAATTCATTTCTCTACAACTATGCCTCTCTAAGCTCAAGTCTAAAAAATGCTTCATTTAAGAGATATGGGCCAAAATATTATAGGTCATTTCAAAAGTCAACAAAAAGACACTTTTTGTCAAGGCAACTTACATCAAGATAATTTCTTCAAATGCAAAAATTACCAACATAGATATTTTAGGGGACATATTGATCTTTCTAAAAAGTCAAATATCACCTTAATATGATAAAAATTGAGAGAGTTATGATTGGTGAAAGTTGGGCAAATTTGAGAAAATGCATGAAACCTAAATTGATCAAACTTGAATTTTTGGGCTAGTGGGTTGATCTTTCAAGATCCAAACGTGTATTAGACCTCATTGTGAACCTCTAGGTCTATTAATACACCCCTTGGATTTTTATTCTATTTATTTTTTATTTTATTTATTTAAATTCAAAATTCAAAAAGATAAAACCAAGGCTTTCATGATAAGGTTCAAGCCCAATTTTGTTTGACCTAATTCTCCTTTATTTATTCTTCATTCATACAACAAAGCTACACGAAAAACTTTGCACAAGATCACCTTTCCAAAATTCTAAAAAATATCAAAACTAGGGAAAAGTGAAACCCTATTGTTGTACCCCAAAATTTTCCCTCCCATATTTCTCAAACATGGCAAGAAAAATCTCCAAGTGGCTCAAGATTGCTCAAGAGTTGGACAGTCAAGCTATCTCCTAAGGCAGTCAACCTCAAATTAGGGTTTTGTGTTGCATCAAGGTCCTTGCATCCAAATGACCTAAAGTTCTCCCCAATGTCCTAATATGTTCTCAAGTTCATCCATGCCAAATTTCAAGCCTTGCAGAGGAAGTTTGCTCAGTCAAATGCTCAAAGGGTCCAAAAATCGACTGTGCTAGGGCAAAAGTCAACTGTGACCCAAATACAGTCAAACTTCAAGATTTTTTGTCAACATTCTCATTTTGAAGTATATTTCATCATTTTATCAAGGGTTGATCATGATTCATCAAGGATTTCTCAAAATTCATCAAGACTCAAAAGTTGCTAAATTAGGGTTTTGTAGGAAAAGTCAACTTAACTTTGACCAAGCATAACTTTATCATACTTTATGAGAAATGACCCTTACAAATATCATTTTGAATAGGATTCAATTTCCTATAATCCATCTTCACACTCCAAGATCAAGAAATGCACTCACAAAAAGTTACAAATTTGGACATTATAGGTCATTTTTGAAAGTCAACAAAAACACCTTTTTTTCCAAAGATTATAACTTGAGAATGGAATATAAAAATAGGATGAGACCAAAAGGGTTGGTTATAGGACATCTCAAGCTTTCTAAAAAGTCCAAGAACACCTCCAAAAGCTCAAAATTGAAGAAGTTATGCATTGTTAAAGTTAGGCATTTTTGCAAAAATTGCCAAAAGTCAACTATCCCCAAAACTTCAAATTTTGTCAAATGAGCCCATTCTTTTCCACTTGATTTGATCTTTTCACATTGCACACGTGTCCTAGCTCCAGCCTTGTGTCCATTTATCAATTTTTCTATTTTATTTGGTTTTTTATTGAATTATTCTATTTTAAATCAATTTAAATCAAATAAAATCACAAAACTTGATTACATGAGATATTTTTCTATTTTCAGGACCCAAGCATCATCAATGACATGATCAAATTCGTATCTCACCGTATCATGAACGAAAAGATGGATTTTGGGAAAAATAATCAAGTTTTCAATGGAGGATCAAATCAAATCTCCAAGCATTGATGTGCAAGGATTCAGTCCACAAAAGTTGACCTAATGCATTGCACATTACATATACAAGCCAAAGGGCACGGATTCAGGGGTTGGAGGCTGCAGAATCATCAAAAGCAAAACTTGAAAAAAGGTGGAAAAGTGTGAAACTGAAATCGTGCTTAGAGGCAAATTCAAAGGCAAATCTCAACGCTAATCCATTGCTGGGTGTCCACTGAACCTCCTGCAATCAAAAGCAATCTCTCACACCTCTCAATCGCGCTGTAAGTCTCTCAAAAAACCACCCTATATTCGAAATTGTAACCTCATATTCTTGCACTTTTTGACAAATCTTTGGTATATTCATGATGCTCATTCAATTTCTGAACTTTTGACATTATTTGATTGCGTTTATATGAACCATAGCCCTGTAACCGAACCTAGGGTTTCGTAGATTGCTTTTTGGGTATTTTATTTACAGGCAAAATTGGAGCCATTGATGGACATGAATGTAATCAGGGGAGAGAGACGAGCATGACCATGGTCTTGGAATCAATTTCCATGGCCTAGAATTGATTTTAGGAGACACATACGAATTTAGCTGCGGATGTAAATCCATAGGTAAATATCCAGGGTCAAACAAATAAGATGAAGATGTGCCCCCCTCTTATTGGTGGATTCAAACTTGGCGCGTTTTCTTTTTATTTCTGGCATATTATTTTTTCCCCATATTATTATTATTGCCTAATACTATAACAAATGAAGCGCGTTGGTTGAGTGGTGGAAGCGTTGTGCAATGACTCACAGGACCTGGGTTTGAATCTCAGGTCCCCCATATTGCTTTGTATTATTTTTTCACAGGTTATCCAGTACAACCCAAGGCTTAAGACCTATCATATGCCTTCAGATCTCAAAGCGCCAGATGGCCCCAGGCCAGATCTGGTGGCCCAGATGTGATGTCCATCATACGCCCAAGTCAAAGTGCCACGCTGGAGTCCAGAAGTCAACCAGGCCTGTGCCTGTTGGGCCACAAAATTGCCATTCCAACCTCCAAATTGGGCCTAAACCCCCCACTGAGTTTTTCTATCTCATTCCTTTTTTATTTTATTCAATTATTTTGTTTTATTATTTATTTACTAACTAACCAATCACCTTTTTTTTCTTCATAAAATTAAAAACCAAAATATTTTCTTTATTAAAAATTAATTTTCAGCACTTTATTTTTATTAACCAAATCAATTAATTAATTTAGCTTTAATTAGGAATAACTTCTAATATATTTTGCAATAATTAAAATTAATTTAGACAATTAGGTTTTTATTAACTTTGATTAATTTATTTTTATTTCTTTAAATATCAAAAACCCAAAAATATCATTCATTTTAATTAATTAATTAATTTATTAATTTAATGCTTAATTCAATTTAATTTCTTCCATAAATTCAAAATAACAAAAAAATGCTTTCTCTCAAAAAAGGGTCAAAACCCTAAAAAACTTGAGCCCGATTTAATTTCTCGCACGCGATCCATTTTATTTCAATATTGTATCTGTTTCCGGGAATGTAATAGTTTAATAGGACTTTAATTATTTTATCGCTTTATTTATTTTCCGCCTTTTAATTTCAAGGGTTATTTTTGGCGATGTAAATACCTGACGCCTTGTAATAGTTAGTTTAATTTTCGTAATTTAATTTCCGTAACTTATAAATTGTTAGATGTTTGATAATAGGGAATGCATGACAAGATTGAATGTTTAAACTTAAAATCAACATATATAACCACTAACATGTACAAAGATAAAATAAACTGAAAATAACACACTCGCACATACGCACTCTTAGGGTACACCTCACTTGGTTGCCTTCGTATGTGGTCATTGAGTATAGGAAGTTTTAGAGGTCTCCCTCTTGTCCAAAGATCACAGTTGCCTCGAAACGGTTGCCTCGGAAAAATGATCTAAGACATTAGGGTTACCGCTAAGGCGTCCTAACATTGCTTTAGTGACCACACGTCCCTTAATCGAATTGACCCTTAAACTCCAACGATGATCCTACCTACTCATTAATAGTGGGATAGCATTGTCTAAAGGATATTAGCACAGATTGATTCCTTTTTCGAGTAGGTAGATGGTTCTTAAGTACTTGCTCTTTCAAAACAAAACAAATTTTCGCACTTACACTCCTTTTCAAAACAAAAACTCTTTTCAAACCCACAAACACAAAGAAAATAAAATTTTGAAAACACTTTGATCAAGTACCTAAGAGCCAGTGGATAACCACAGATAGAAAGGGTGCTAACACCTTCCCTTTCTATAATCTACCCCCAGACCCGAGAAACATCTCGAAAAAGGAATTTTTCTGTGCTTTTTTCCTTTCCTTGTTGGATAAATAAAAAGTCGGTGGCGACTCTTGCTTACCGCGACATTTTGCGAAAACAAACGCAAAACGCGAACCAGCATTCCAAAAAATAGTCAGTTCTTTCCCATCGTATCACAGAACTGGCAACTCTGCTGGGGAACTTATAAGTGGGGTGTATCTTAGGAATAGTTCATATTGTTTTCAATTGCTTGACTTGTATGCTTTATATTTGTGGGTTTGAATCGGAGTTACTAAAGATCCTAACTCGGATCTGGGGGACACCCTTTAGGTAAGTAGCAATAAACTGTGAGGGAACTATACGGCGTAGA
Source organism: Vicia faba (assembly GCA_948472305.1). NCBI lineage: Eukaryota > Viridiplantae > Streptophyta > Magnoliopsida > Fabales > Fabaceae > Vicia > Vicia faba. The sequence continues at coordinate 1,163,710,920 of OX451735.1, read as the reverse complement.
CCGATACGGTTGAAGCAGTAGCTACGTTGGTGTGGCACTTTAGTCTGTACCGATATCCCTTGTGTTAGAACGAGGAGAATATGGGTCTTCTAAGGGGTCATTAAGCACCAACTGAGCTTAGAACCTTTAAATTGCCCAACTTGGCCATAGAACAGTAGCAGTATGCTACACTCATTGAGACTAAACTCTCGCGATGATTCCAGCCGTAAGAAAAGGTTGCTAAACTAGAATTATGACCGATCGAGGGTAGTCAGTGATATTGAGATCCTCTAGAACCCGGTTACTATTTTTAGGACAGGTTTAAACCCACTGAACTGAAAGACGGTAGTACCTAAGCTCCTTGCCAGCCTGAAATCTAAGGGATCTCTGTGTGACTTGTGTGCCTTTACCATGTTTGCTATTTGTGGATACTTGTGATGTGCTTTCTATCATGACATCATGACATCATAATATTTCATACATCTTGCATTGGACTAACCTATTTCAAAGACAGGAGGGATTCATCTTTGTTCGGTTTTGTAGGTCATGATGCCCATGTGTAGGAATACCATCCGGATCAACTTTGTCCAGGTTCCCACCATGCTTAAAGAGTTGGTTGCGAAGATGCCTGATACTACCTCCTTCATCAAAAGACATGGGTATCTTCTCAGTTTGGTCACCTCCAAATTGGAAGAGCAGATGATGAGTGTCCTAGTCCAGTTCTATGATCCACTGTACCATTGCTTTAATTTCTAGGACTACTAGTTGGTCCCTACCTTAGAAGAGTTCTCTGAGCTGCTCGGTATCTCTATTCTGGAGCAGACCCCGTTTACTGGTTGGGAGAAGATCCTTAGGCCAGAAGAGATTGTTGCAGCCCTTCATATGACAAAGGATGAGGTAATGGATAACTGGGAGACTAGAAGTGGAGCAAAGGGCTTTCTAACTAAGTTCTTGGTTGGTAAGGATAATTATTTCTGGGATAGTCTAGACTTCAAGGCATTCGAAGATATTCTGGCTCTTCTGATATATGGCTTGGTATTGTTTCCGAATCCCAACTCCTTTGTTGATATGAATGCGGTGAAAATCTTCATCTCTCATAATCTTGTACCCACTCTCTTGGGTGACATTCTTCATCAGCTTTATGCCCGTACTGCCTAAAAGCGGGGAACCTTGATGTGTTGTGCTCCATTATTGGCAAGGTGGTTTATTTCGCACCTTCCCAAGTCAGTGCTGAAGAACAAAGAAGGAATGGGCTGGGCTTATAGGGTTATGTCTCTATCTCATAATGACATTATCTGGACTATCAAGGGTATGGACGAGGTGGCTATTATTGATCGATGTGGGGAGTACCCCAATGTTCCCCTGATAGGAACCAATGGAGGAATTTCTTACAATCCATGCTTGGCTTTACGTCAGTTTGGGAGAGCCAGAAGAGAAGGACCTCATGAGCTACTAATGCCTAGTATCATCTTTGATTTTCAAGGGGATAACGACGATCAACTCCGTAGATTCATAAGGGCTTAGGATAGAGTTCACAGATCTGATCCACATGAGCTGGGCCCAAAGACTTCACTTTCGATGGAGCCATATCTCAGATGGGTTCGTATCCGTGCCCAAAAGATGGGTATGCCTTATGAAGCCGTCCTGCCTATCATTGTTGAAGTTGCTAATGAAGAAGGGGTTCTTCCGACCATCCTCCATCCTCATATGCCCACTGAAATTGGGGAACTGAAAAGGTCTTGGATGCAGCTGAGAGAAGAGCGGGATTCTTACCGAGAAAAGTTTAACGAGCTAGAGCAGAAGATCCAGAAGTTGACTAGGCAACTGGAGAACAAGCGGATTCTCAATGACTATGTCCGCACCGACAAGAAGCGACCATGGGAGCATTGATTGCCTTTTGATTATTTCCTTTCCAGTTTTTATTTACTTTTCAGTATTTCCTTTCTTGTAACGCCTTAAGGGCATCAGTTGAACAATTTGAATTTCAAAGTTTATCTAATAAAGTGTGTTTCCTTTCTGGTTTACAAATTTGAATCTCTCGATTGTCTTTGAAATCATGTCATACGCATTTCATCCCATGCACTTCATAACAGGTACCCATTACAGGTCTCTTATCTTCTTCGCTGTTTATTTCAGCACTCATCATGTCTGCTGAACCTTCAACTGAGCAAGCAATCAAGGCCCTACAGGCCCAAAATGCCCAATTCCAAGAGATGTTCATGAATCTAGCTAAGGGTCAGCAAGATTTGAAGACCCTGATTCTGAAAGAGAAGAAGAAGAAGAAGAAGAAGAAGAAGAGGACAGTCCTGTTCAACACAGGTCACAGGTTTGGAAACAGACTACGGGATGAAGTTGATTTGACCACCTCATCTGGAGGGAAATATAGTCAAGAAGAAAGGAGGGCTCCTAGCCCTGTGGTCTCAGACAATGAGACGGACTTCAATGAAGACCAGTATCCTCCTGCTGAGGATATACAAACAACTGGAAGACCGGTTGAGTGCGATGGAAGTTCAGAAGGTGCCTGGTCTGGACTTTGGTGATCTGGGTCTATCATCTGGGGTGGTGATTCCCCACAAATTCAAGGCACCAACCTTCGCTAAGTATGACGGAGTTTCTTGTCCGAAGTTGCACCTCCGATCATATGTAAGGAAGATTCAGCCGTACACCGTTGATAAGAACCTATGGATCCATTTCTTTCAAGATAGTCTCTCAGGGACTCAGCTTGAATGGTTTTACTAGTTGGATGGAGCCAGTATCTGCAGTTGGGAAGATTTGGCTACTACTTTCTACAGGCAGTACCAATACAATTCCGACCTTGCTCCCACGCATACCCAACTCCAGGGTATGTCAATGGGAATGGGTGAAGGTTTCAAAGATTATGCTCAGAAGTAGAGGGACCTCGCCGGAAGAATGTAACCACCCTTGGCTGATCGGGAGCTTGTGGATATGTTTCTGGGGACCTTGTCTGGTCCATTTTTCAACCATTTTATTGGGAGCTCTTCGTCTGGATTTACAGAGCTAATTATGACTGGTGAAAGGATTGAGGCTGGTATTAAGGCTGGTAAGATACAAAAGGGTGCTTCATCAAGCACCAAGAAGAAGCCTTTTAAGAAAGAGTCCAGTGTTGTCTACAGTTCGAAAAGACAGAATAGACCTGAACACTGCTAAGCTGTTAATGCGGTTGTTATTTCAAGACCTGCTGGTGCTCCTCAGCACAATAATCAACAAAAGGACGAGAAGCCTTGAAGGAAATTCACCCGTCTCAGCATGACTTTGTCTCAGATTCTTCCACAATTATTTAAGACTAATCTGGTGATTCCAAGGGAAGCCCCGAAGAATCCAAATATAACATCACCAAAGTACAACCCTAACGCCCGCTGTGCTTTTCACTCTGATAGCCCGGGGCATAATACAGATGATTGTTGGGCTTTGAAGAAGAACCTTTTTCTAGCCGGTTTATTTCTGGGCTGTAATGAAGGTTGCCGTATGTGTTCAGTTCTACCTACCAGTTGCCATCTTTTGAAATCAGGTGTCCAATTCCTGATGGATAGTAAAGAAATTATGTTCAAGAAGATTGTTGTTCCTTTAGTTCCTACTGAAGAATTTGCCATTATTACCATTTTCGACAATTCTTCCAAGGCTCCCTCGAGGAAGCCTGTTAGAATTACATCTGCTCCAAGAACCGCACCATTGATCATCACTGTTCCGGGTCCCATCCCCTACACCTCTGATAAAGCTGTCCCTTGGCACTACGGGGATGATGTTTATTTTCATGGAGTTAAACAAGAGTTAGATGTTGATACTGACGTCAGCAATATTGTTGGACCTGCTAAAGTCACCCGCAGCGGAAGACTTTTCTCACCTGATATCTCTACACCAACTACCCAAAACCTGTTGTTATTACACCTGCCAGTGTACCTGCTACTATTCCTGTTCAAGTTCCTATTCTTACCCATGTCTCCGAGTCATCTGACACTCGGGGCAAGGGGACCACCAATGAGCCTGCCCAGACGGAGGCACCGAAGACGATTACTGTTGAAGCTTCTAGACAAGAGATGGAAGAGATTATGAAAATCATCAAAAAGAGCGACTACAATATAGTCGAGCAGCTGGGGCAAACCCCGTCCAAGATCTCTATGTTATCACTGTTGCTATGTTCAGAGGCCCATGCCAAGGCTCTGATTGCATTCTTGAAAACCGCACACATACCGCCAGAAACATCAGCTGATTAGTTTAAAGATTGTGTGGCTAGTCTGACTGCTGATAATGGATTGAGCTTCTCTGACGCTGACCTGAATGCTAAAGGGAAGAATCACAATGATGCCCTGCATGTCTCCATTGAATGCAGGGGCACTACTCTTGCTCATGTATTGGTGGATACTGGTTCCTCATTGAATGTTTTGCCTAAGAAAGCTCTAGACCGGTTGGACTGCAAAGGGTTGGAGTTGAAACCAAGCAACATTGTCGTCAGGGCCTTTGATGGGTCTAAAAGGATGGTGCACGGAGAAGTTGATATCCCGATTAAGGTTGGTTCTCAGGTTTTCAACTCTACATTCTATGTGATGGACATTCGGCCATCTTATTCTTGTTTTCTGGGTCGCCCATGGATCCACAAAGCTGGGGCCATAACCTCAACACTCCCCAGAAGCTGAAGTACCCGATCAAAGGGAAGATTGTGACAGTGCAAGGAGAGGAGGAGTACATGGTGATCCACCTCAACTCTTTCCGATATATAGAGATGGATGGGGAGTTCATTGAGACCCCATTTCAGCATTTTGAAAAGGTTCCCCAGACACTGGCGTCAGCTGAGACTGTTGTTGAAGATTCTCCTATGAGGATGGCTTCCTTTAAGGATGCCCGGGCTATTGTTGAGAAAGATGGGTGTGCAAATTGGGGACAACTCCCTGATTTTACACAGAAGACTAACAAGTTTGGTTTGGGTTTCACTGCAAAAGCTCAAAGGGTTGTTCGAAATGCACGGATCGGAAGACCTCCCGTTTTCATCAGCAATTCGGGAGTGAATGCCATTGAAGACGATGCTGAAGAGTCTGAGTTCGACAGTTGGATCTATCCTACTACTAACGGTGGACCAAGCAACTGGACAGCAAAGGACTTCATCCCTATTACTTTTGTTACCCAATAATGAAACTTTTTGTTTTGAATTTGTAACAGACAACGTTTTAAACTTTATGGCCCGGTGTATTACCCGGGGCGCCGTGGCTTCATTTGTGAGGGCTTTATGTTTGTCATTTTCATATATCATTAATAAAAGCATTGGACGTTTCTTGCATTAAAAATTTTGCGCTCCTTGTTTTTCTTTATCATATATTGCAAAAAAGCTATTTTACACACTCACATATACAGGTCTACATCCACTCTGGATCTCACTGGTAACGACTCTGCTACTGCCAGTTATGACTTCGAAAATCCGATCAACTTAGCCGAAGACGAAGGTGAAGATGATTGCGAAGTGCCTGGTGAACTTGCAAGACTGTTACTTCAGGAAGAGAGGGCTATTCAGCCGCACGAAGAGCCGGTGGAATCAGTGAATCTGGGTACAGACGAGGACAAAAAAGAGGTCAAGATCGGTGCAAATATGGAGCTTAATGTGAAGCAACGGTTGATTCAGATGCTGCATAACTATGTTGAGATCTTTGTCTGGTCTTACGAAGACATGCCTGGGTTGGATACCGATATTGTGGTTCACTGCCTGCCTACTAAGGAAGACTATCCTCCAGTGAAATAGAAGGTTCACCAAATGCGCCCGGAGATGTCTGAGAAAATCAAGGCTGAAGTTATGAAACAGTTTGACGCTGGTTTTCTAGCAGTTACTTCTTACCCACAGTGGGTGGCCAATGTGGTTCCTGTACCGAAGAAATATGGTAAGGTTCGAATGTGTGTTGACTACAAGGATATGAACAGTGCAAGCCCCAAGGATGATTTCCCTCTACCTCATATCGATGTTCTGGTTGACAACACCGCTCAGCACAAGGTATTCTACTTTATGGATGGTTTCTCCGGTTATAATCAAATTAAAATGTCTCCCGAAGACATGGAGAATACGACCTTTGTTACTCAGTGGGGTACCTTTTGCTACAAGGTCATGCCCTTTGGACTGAAGAATGCTGGGGCAACGTACCAGCGTGCCATGGTTGCTTTGTTTCATGACATGATCCATCATGAGATTGAGGTATACGTCGACGACATGATTGCAAGATCCCAAACTGAGGAGGAACACCTTGACCACCTTCAGAAGCTGTTTGACAGGTTGAAGTTGTACAAGCTGAGGTTAAACCCGAACAAGTGCACCTTCAGGGTGAGATCTGGTAAACTGTTGGGTTTCTTCATAAGCGACAAAGGTATTCAAGTGGATCCTGCAAAGGTGAAAGCTATACAGGAGATGCCAACTCCTAGAGCAGAGAAAGAAGTCAGAGGATTTCTGGGGCAACTGAACTACATTGTCCGATTCATCTCGCACCTAACTGCTACTTGTGAACCAATCTTCAAGTTACTGAAGAAAGATCAAGTGGTACATTAGAACGATGAATGCCAAGCCGCTTTCGAAAGAATCAAAGAGTATCTCCAAGAGCCACCCATTCTAATGCCTCCAGTTGAAGGGAGACCTTTGATCTTATACTTGATAGTACTCGACAACTCAATGGGGTGTGTGCTGGGTCAGCGTGACGAGTCTGGCCGAAAAGAGCATGCTATTTATTAACTTACCAAAAAGTTTACCGACTGTGAGACCCGATACTCACTGCTCGAGAAAACTTGATGTGCTTTGGCATGGGCTGCTCGCCGGCTGAGACAGTATATGCTGACTCACAATACTCTGTTGATATCAAAGATGGATCCAATCAAGTATATCTTCGAAAAGCCGGCCTTGTCCGGAAGAATAGCAAGATGGAAGATGATCTTGACTGAGTATGAAATCCAGTATACGACCCAAAAGGCAATCAAGGGAAGTGTGTTGGCATACCATTTGGCACATCAGGCAGTGGATGATTACCAGTCTATGAACTTCGAATTCCCGGACGAGAATATCATGTTAGTGACTGATTGTGAGACACCTGGACCAGATGAAGGACCTGAGGAAGGATCCTGATGGTCTATGTACTTTGATGGAGCTTCAAACGCTTTGGGTAATTGCATTGGCTCCGTGATCATATCTCCTAAAGGCTCTCATACTCCATTCACCGCCCGACTATGTTTCAACTGCATCAACAATATGGCGGAGTATGAAGCATTCATCATGGGTCTTCGAGCAGCAATTGACCTAAGGATTAAGTTTCTGAGTGTCTTCGGAGATTCCGCTCTCGTGATCAGTCAGATCAAAGGCGAGTGGGATACGAAACACCCAAATCTTATTCTTTACAAGGAGTATGTATTGACGTTTCTTCCCCATTTCGAGGAGATAACCTTTGAACACTTCCCTAGAGAGGAGAATCAGTTGGCGGACGCGCTAGCTACGATGTCTTCTATGTTCAAGGACAATTGGGACAACGAAGCTCCCTGGATTATCATTGAAAGATTAGACGAACCTGCACATTGCTGTGACATTGAGACTGAAGAGGTAGCGGATAAAACCTGGTTTCATGAGGTGAATACGTATCTTGAAGCTCAGGAATACCCCGAGGGTGCATCTGTTAATGACAAGAATTTTCTGAGGAGGTTCGCGGAAAAATTCTTCATCAGTAATGGTATCCTTTACAAGCGTAACCATGATTCGACCTTACTGCGTTGTGTGGATAAGAATGAAGCAGAAAGGATCATGACGGAGTTACATGAGAGTACTTTTGGAACTCATTCCAGTGGACACACCATGGCAAAGAAAATCCTTCGGGCAGGATATTCCTGGTCCACTATGGAAGCCGACTGTTATCAGCATTCTCGGACATGTCACAAGTGCCAAGTTTATGATGATAAGGTGCACATACCTCCAGTTCCTCTGAACGTCTTGACAGCTCTGTGGCCTTTTGTAATGCGGGGCATTAATATGATCGGCGAGATTAGACCTACGGCATCCAACGGGCATCGCTTCATCCTGGTAGAGATTGATTACTTTATGAAGTGGGTTGAAGCAGCTTCTTTTGCTACAGTAACCAAGAACGTCGTGGCACGGTTCATTCAGAACAATTTGATCTGTCGATACGGGGTACCCGAGAGGATCATTACGGACAATGGTACCAATCTCAACAACAAGAGGATCACTGAGCTCTGCAAGCAGTTCAAGATACAACATCATAACTCTTCTCCCTATCGACCGAAGATGAATGGGGCTGTAGAAGCGGCAAATAAGAACATTAAGAAGATTGTGCAGAAGATGACAGTGACATACAAAGACTGGCACGAGATGTTACCATTTTCTCTTCATGGGTACCGTACCTCAGCTCGGACGTCAACAGGGGCAACACCCTATTCCTTGGTATATGGTATGGAGGTTGTCTTGCCCATTGAAGTTCAGATACCCTCTCTTCGGATTATGAAGGATGCAGGTTTGAGCGAAGATGCTGGATTCAGACCCGGCTTGATCAGCTGAATTTAATCGACAAAAAGAGACTTACTGCTATTTATCATGGTCAGACGTACCAAAAACGGATGATCAAGGCATTTAACAAGAAAGTTAGACGACAAGAGTATCAAGTTGGGGATCTGGTTATCAAGCGCATCATTCTACCTCAAGGTGATCCCAGGGGCAAATGGACCCCTACTTACGAAGGGCCATTTATGGTTAAGAACATTTTCTCAGGAGGAGCTATGATTCTAACCACCATGGATGGTGATGACCTTCCTCACCCCGTCAATGCAGACATAGTGAAAAGATACTACGCATAATCAAAGACGCGCTAGGTTGACTGGCCTAGGAAAAAATAAGGGCTTCCTGGCGAACCAAAAGGGTTCGGGCAAAAATCAGGGATGAAAATGGAAAAAATATGTACACCCGGCAAGTCGAAAACCTGAAAAGGCGGCTTGGGCAAAAAAGGGCATCCCGGTGGACTGAAAACCCAAAAGGGCGGTCCAGGCAAAAATTAGGGATCAAAGCGTAACACTATGTCTCATTGGATCACCTTGCATCCAGACTTCGGTATCAACTATCAAGCTCGGACGACATTAATCAATCTGATCTACCTTCGACCAAGTAGCAAAGTGATGAGATGCTAGAGGACATAAGAGAAATAGCAGAGTTGGAACCCAAGGGGATTATTCACATAGCTGTTTTATTTTCTTTTCACAAATTGTATAAATTCTATTTGTTCGGCGGCGTTCTCTTACTAGGACGTCAACCTCTCTTACAAAAACGCATATTTACAGGCCAAACTTCAAAATCAATACAATTCATTTTCAGACAAATTTCAAACTGTTTTTCCTTTTTATGTTTTGTTTTGCAAAGAACGTCCAATGTTCATTTTTGATATATGCATTTGACATTAATTGCTGCTCATAAATATTTACATGCAAAACAAAAGATGAATTACTGGTAATAGCAGAAACAGGGGCAACAAGAAGTGTCCAAGCTGTATAGTTGCCTTGTCCACCAGGTACAAGGTAAATTCAGCTGAAGAATATGGCTAAGATACTTTCACTCCCTGTAAAGTAAGACAGTAATGGTAGCTCTCCCCCAGCCGAGACTTGCAACCGTGAACGAATCAGCAATGCTCTCCCCAAGAAGAGTTTGTCTACCATCGGCACTAAAAAGGCTTGATATCCCCGGCAGTCTTAATATTCCCCAATGGAGTATAAGAATGTTCCCCGACAGAATACAAGATACCCCCGGTGGAGTTAATATTTCCCCAGCACGGTCTGAAAAAGCTTCCCCAACGGAGTTGAAGCATCATCCCCAGTAGACTTTGGAAGTTTATCCCCAGCGGAGTACAAAATAAATCTCCCCAGCCAAGTTCAAAGGATCATTCCCAGCAGAATTCAGAGGATTATCCCCACAAGAGTCTAAAGGATTATCCCCAGCAAGTCGCAACTGAAAGATCGTCCCCAACGAAGTTCTTTCCTTTCACAAATAGGAATTCAATCCTCAACAGATTCAGTATCACCAGCAACATTAATCCATCCCCAGCGGAGCTTATCAGTGGAATCCTCAGCAGAGCATCTCTTCCCCACAGAGTAATCTCCTCATCAGTTTATTCCCTAACGGAGTTATTTTCTCCTGTATGTCTATTCTCACAATCACCTTCGTTCACTATCCCCAGCGGAAACGAAGAATCCAACTCTATTCTCCAGCAGCTATCCGGGATTTATTTTCCCCATCTAAAAGATTACATTTCCATACATCATGATACATGCATATACGCATCATACCACACAATCTCATTTATTTTGAGAGCATCATTGCTTGGTATATATCATGCATCATGACATTGCATATGACTAACTCTTTACCTTTTCAGGGAAAGACGAATCAATAAGCACCATTGACTATTCATATGACCTAGTAGTCCCCTAAGAAGAAACCACATCTATAGAAGACTTTTGTCTGATCCAGTTTAATCGATCCTAAGATTTTTTGATGCCGATCTAGTCAAAGTTAATCCAAGGCCTTCTCTGGTTCAGCCAGATCGACCCTAAGATCTCCCTGATTCGTATTCCAGTTGAAGATATGCCAAGACCTTGGCTGGTCCAGTTAAATCGCTCCTAAGATTTTTCTGATGCCGATCCAGTCAAAGTTAATCCAAGATTTTTGTCTAGTCTAACTAAATCGATCCTAAGATTTTTCTGACGCCGATCTAGTCAAATTTAATCCAAGACCTTCTCTGGTTCAGTCAGATAGACCCTAAGATCTCCCTGATTCGTATTCCAGTTGAAGATATTCTAAGACTTTTGTCTGGTCCAGTTAAATCGCTCCTAAGATTTTTCTGATGCCGATCCAGTCAAAGTTAATCCAAGACCTTGCCTGGTCCAGTTAAATCGCTCCTAAGATTTTTCTGATGTCGATCCAGTCAAAGTTGATCCAAGACCTTTCCTAGTCCAGTTAAATCGATCATAAGATTTTTCTGATGCTGATCCAGTCAAAGTTAATCCAAGACCTTCTCTGGTTCAGTCAGATCGACCCTAAGATCTCCCTGATTCGTATTCTAGTTGAAGATATTCCAAGACCTTTGTCTGGTCCAGTTAAATGGCTCCTAATATTTTTCTGATGCCGATCCAGTCAAAGTTAATCCAAGACCTTGCCTGGTCCAGTTAAATCGCTCCTAAGATTTTTCTGATGTCGATCCAGTCAAAGTTGATCCAAGACCTTGCCTGGTCCAGTTAAATCGATCCTAAGATTTTTATGATGCCGATCTAGTCAAAGTTAATCCAAGACCTTCTCTGGTTCAGTCAAATCGACCCTAAGATCTCCCTGATTTGTATTCCAGTCGAAGATATTCCAAGACCTTGTCTGGCCTAGTTAAACCGCTCCTAAGATTTTTCTGATGCCGATCCAGTCAAAGTTGATCCAAGACCTTCTCTGGTTCAGTCAGATCGACCCTAAGATCTCCCTGATTTGTATTCCAGTTGAAGATATTCCAATACTTTTGTCTGGTCCAGTTAAATCGATCCTAAGATTTTTCTGATGCCGATCCAGCCAAAGTTAATCCAAGACTTTCTCTGGTTCAGTTAGATCGACCCTAAGATCTCCCTGATTCCTATTCCAGTCAAAGTTCAGACCACTTATCAACAGTCTCCAAATGGCATCTATAAGTCCATTCCCGACATCACCGGGCTGATACCACTTCATGCGAGTGCAAATTTCTGGGCACTCTAGTGTTCAATCATCTTCCATCTTCGGATCACAAAAGGCCCGAAAGCCAATCTATATCCTCATGTTTAAGAAGATTGAACAGGGGCAGCTGTTGTACCCCAAAATTTTCCCTCCCATATTTCTCAAACATGGCAAGAAAAATCTCCAAGTGGCTCAACATTGCTCAAGAGTTGGACAGTCAAGCTATCTCCTAAGGCAGTCAACCTCAAATTAGGGTTTTGTGTTGCATCAAGGTCATTGCATCCAAATGACCTCAAGTGCTCCCCAATGTACTAATATGTTCTCAAGTTCATCCATGCCAAATTTCAAGCCTTGCAGAGGAAGTTTGCTCAATCAAATGCTCAAAGGGTCCAAAAATCGACTGTGCTAGGGCAAAAGTCAACTGTGACCCAAATACAGTCAAACTTCAAGATTTTTTGTCAACATTCTCATTTTGGAGGATATTTCATCATTTGATCAAGGGTTGATCATGATTCATCAAGGATTGCTCAAAATTCATCAAGACTCAAAAGTTGCTAAATTAGGGTTTTGTAGGAAAAGTCAACTCAACTTTGACCAAGCATAACTTTCTCATACTTTATTAGAAATGACCCATACAAAGATCATTTTTAATAGGATTAAATTTCCTACAATCCATCTTCACACTCCAAGATCAAGAAATGCACTCACAAAAAGTTACAAATTTGGACTTTATAGGTCATTTTTGAAAGTCAACAAAAACACCTTTTTGGAAAAAGCTTATAACTTGAGCATGGAATATCAAAATGAGATGAGACCAAAAGGGTTGGTTAGAGGACATCTCAAGCTTTCTAAAAAGTCCAAGAAAACCTCTAAAATCTCAAAATTGAAGAAGTTGTGAATTGTTGAAGTTGGGCATTTTTGCAAAAATTGCCAAAAGTCAACTATCCCCAAAACTTCAAATTTTGTCAAATGGGCCCATTCTTTTCCACTTGATTTGATCTTGACACATTGCACACGTGTCCTAGCTTCAGCCTTGTGTTCATTTATCAATTTTTCTATTTTAGTTGGTTTTTTATTGAATTATTCTATTTTAAATCAATTTAAATCAAATAAAATCACAAAACTTGATTACATGAGATCTTTTTCTATTTTCAGGACCTAAACATCATCAATGACATGATCAAATTTTTATCTCACCATATCATGAACAAAAAGATGGATTTTGGGCAAAATAAGCAAGTTTTCAATGGAGGATCAAATCAAATCTCCAAGCATTGATGTACAAGGATTCAGTCCACAAAAGTTGACCTAATGCATTGCACATTACATATACAAGCCAAAGGGCACGAATTCAGGGGTTGGAGGTTGCAGAATCATAAAAAAGCAAAACTTGAAAAAAGGTGGAAAAGTGTGAAACTGAAATCGTGCTTAGAGGCAAATTCAAAGGCAAATCTCAATGCTAATCCATTGTTGGGTGTCCACTGAACCTCCTGCAATCAAAATCAAGCTCTCACACCCTCTCAATCGCGCTGTAAGTCTCTCAAAAAACTGCCCTGTATTCGAAATCGTAACCTCATATTCTTGCACTTTTTTGACAAATCTTTGGTATATTCATGATGCTCATTCAACTTCTGAACTTTTGGCATTATTTGATTATGTTTATATGAACCATAGCCATGTAACCGAACCTAGGGTTTCATAGATTGCTTTTTGGGTATTTTATTTACAGGCAAAATTGAAGCCATTGATGGACATGGATGTAATCATGGGAGAGAGACGAGCATGACCATGGTCTTGCAATCAATTTCCATGGCCTAGAATTGATTTTAGGAGACACATACGAATTTAGCTGCGGATGTAAATCCGTAGGTAAATATCCAGGGTCAAGCGAAGAAGATGAAGACGTGCCCCCCTCTTATTGGTGGATTCAAACTTGGCGCGTTTTCTTTTTATTTCTGGCATATTATTGTTTTTTCCCATATTATTATTATTGCCTAATACTAAAACAAATGAAGCGCGTTGGTTGAGAGGTGGAAGCATTGTGCAATGACTCACAGGACCTGGGTTCGAATCCCAGGTCCCCCATATTGCTTTGTATTATTTTTCACAAGTTATCCAGTACAACCCAAGGCTTAAGACCTATCATATGCCTTCAGATCTCAAAGCGCCAGATGGCCCCAGGCCAGATCTGGTGGCCCAGATGTGATGTCCACCATACGCCCTAGTCAAAGTGCCACGCTGGAGTCCAGAAGTCAACCAGGCCTGCGCCTGTTGGGCCACAAAATTGCCATTCCAACCTCCAAATTGGGCCTAAACCCCCCACTGAGTTTTTCTATCTCATTCCTTTTTTATTTTATTTAATTATTTTGTTTTATTATTTATTTACTAACTAACCAATCACCTTTTTTTCTTCATAAAATTAAAAACCAAAATATTTTCTTTATTAAAAATTAATTTTCAGCACTTTATTTTTATTAACCAAATCAATTAATTAATTTAGCTTTAATTAGGAATAACTTCTAATATATTTTGCAATAATTAAAATTAATTTAGACAATTAGGTTTTTATTAACTTTGATTAATTCATTTTTATTTCTTTAAATATCAAAAACCCAAAAATATCATTCATTTTAATTAATTAATTAATTTATTACTTTAATGCTTAATTCAATTTAATTTCTTCCATAAATTCAAAATAACAAAAAAACGCTTTCTCTCAAAAAAGGGTCAAAACCGTAAAAAACATGAGCCTGATTTAATTTCTCGCACGCGATCCATTTTATTTCAATATTGTATCTGTTTCCGGGAATGTAATAGTTTAATAGGACTTTAATTATTTTATCGCTTTATTTATTTTCCGCCTTTTAATTTCAAGGGTTGTTTTTGGAGATGTAAATACCCGACGCCTTGTAATAGTTAGTTTAATTTCCACAATTTAATTTCCGCAACTTATAAACTGTTAGATGTTTGATAATAGGGAATGCATGACAAGATCAAATGTTTAAACTTAAAATCAACATAGATAACCACTAACATGTACAAAGATAAAATAAACTGAAAACAACACACTCGCACATGCGCACTCTTAGGGTACACCTCACTTGGTTGCCTTCGTACGTGGTCATTGAGTATAGGATGTTTTAGAGGTCGCCTTCTTGTCCAAAGATCATAGTTGCCTCGAAACGGTTGCCTCGGAAAAATGATCTAAGACATTAGGGTTACCGCTAAGGCGTCCTAACATTGCTTTAGTGACCGCACGTCCCTTAATCGAATTGACCCTTAAACTCCAACGACGATGCTACCTACTCATTAATAGTGGGATAGCATTGTCTAAAGGACATTAGCACAGATTGATTCCTTTTTCGAGTAGGTAGATGGTTCTTAAGTACTTGCTCTTTCAAAATAAAACAAATTTTCGCACTTACACTCCTTTTCAAAACAAAAGCTCTTTTCAAACCCACAAACACAAAGAAAAGCAAATTTTGAAAACACTTTGAGCAAGTACCTAAGAGCCCGTGGATAACCACAGATAGAAAGGGTGCTAACACCTTCCCTTTCTATAATCTACCCCCGGACCCGAGAAATATCTCGAAAAAGGAATTTTTTTGTGCTTTTTTCCTTTCCTTGTTGGATAAAATAAAAGCCGGTGGCGACTCTTTCTTACCGCGACATTTTGCAAAAACAAACGCAAAACGCGAACCAGCATTCCAAAAAACAGTCAGTTCTTTCCCACCATATCACACCTATCTTATAACCTCTTTCCAAGCAAGCCAACCCTTCCAAACGATCCCTGAAGTATTGTAGGGTAAGAATGGATCAATCTTGAAGATCCAATGGGCCTCAAACGCATGAACATGCATCGCCATTTTTCCATTCTTGCATGAACTTGTATTTTTATTTTCTTTATGTTTTAATGCATACTAACGATACTAACTTGTTTCAGAGGTATAAAAACACAGGATAAACCCCTCACGTGGCCCCCATAACGGCTAAATTGAAGTTTTTCATGTTTGCACCGTTATGGGTTATTTACGCTATATCTCTTTCTACAGCGTGATTTGGCCAAAGCTAATGCTTCCATTGAAATCCCAAGGCCTGAATTAGGGGGGTAAGGTCCTTTGGAACCTTTAACGCTTGTTATTTTCCAGGGACTAAAAACGTACTCACTAGAGAAGATGACCAGAGCTAGGGCTTTGGCGCTTCTCCGGTCCAGTTATTTGAGTTTATTATATTTTTAATTGTTTTCACTTAGGTACCAGATGAAACAGTCATCCTAGTGGCAAGCAGGCGCATGTTAAGGCTTTACTCTACCAGGGCGTGGGTTCAATCTCTGCCTTTTGTGTTTTTTTCATGTTTTTATAATTTTCATAGTTTTCTTACATTTTGTGTAGTATGCAGTAGATAGACACCAAAGCACGCTTGGCCTGGTGGCAAGTTGCACTACTGAGGAAGCAAAGGGCGTGGGTTCAACACCCACCCTTGGAATTTTTCCATGTTTTCTATTTCTAACCTTGTTTTGTCATTCTTTTTAACCCTAGTTTTGGATAACATTAACTCTTTTCCCCTTAACCTTATTTACACTTAACCATAAAAACAAAACCCTTTTTTATAAACCCTAATTAAATTAGGTTTTAGGTTTTTTGTAATTAAATTAATTAACTCTTTTATTAATTAAAATTAATTAGCTTTTTTAGGTTTTATTTTAATCATCATCAAAAACCTTTTTTTCATAAAAAATCGCAAAAAAAAAAAACATTTTGTTTCCCTCTTCCCTTTTTCTTATTGAAATTTCATAGATCAAGTTGTATAGGTTGCACGAATGTAATCTTTATCTCCCACATTTTCCATTATTATATAACTGCTCCTGAATGTAATAGTTATAGGTTTTTATTTTCCATACTTTACTATTATGTAATTTCCTTAAAGCCATGTAATAGCGTAGGAGCTTTACTTTCCGCATTTTACTTTTTTTATATTTATTATACTACTGCTTAGTAATTAGGATTGTATGGCAAGATAAAAACCTGATCGATAGAAAACCCTAACTTCAAAGATAAATAAATGAAATAAACACACTAGCACACTTGCACCTCTAGGGTAGCCTCTCTCGTTGCCTTCGGAATAAACGGTCATGCCCCTCGAAAGTAGGGACGCTTTAGCAAAGTCTCTCGAATCAAAGATCATAGTCCCTTGATGACCCTTTTGATGTTGGCTTTCAATAAATGATCTAGTCCCTTACAGAAATTGCTAAAGCATCCTTACTAGTTGCCTCAGATGACTGTACGATGAACCTACGCTTTTCCCTTCACATCCAACGATAGGGCTTCCTACTAACTAATGGTACGAATAGCACTATCTAGAGGAGAAGGAAAAGTACAAGAACGACCTTGAGTGGGTAGAACTGTTAATCGCTTGCTCACAAACCTTTCAAAACAAAAACATTTCACACAAACAATTTCAAATATATTTTCAAAACACTTTGTACGCATTCTTGAGGATCAATACAAGATTCATTACAAAGTTTCGCCTTACATTGGAAAATTTTAAAAATATTTTCAAACACACACATAGAAAATTTTCAAAGTGAGCTAAGCGATTAAGAGCCTGTAGATAACTACGGATGAAAAGGGTACTAACACCTCCCCTTTTCATAACTTACCCCCCGAACTCAAAATCTATCAAGGTTTTTCCTGTTCTTTTCACCCTTTCCTTATTGGATAAAAGAAAAGTTGATGACGAATCTTGCTATCCGCAACATTTGCGATAAAATGCAAAAACAAGTTAGTTCTCGTATTGCATAATAGAACTGACGACTTTGCTGGGGATTCTTAAAAAGAGGGGTTACCTTAGAGTCTTAGATCACTTTTACTTGATTTTACTTGTCTGCTTCATTTTCTTTAAAATTGAGGTCTGTTTGGGTTTAATTTCTTGCAAAGATCTTACACCCGGATCTTGGGTACCCTAGGTAAGTAGCAATAGATCATGGGAACTGTATGACATAGACCGATATGGTTGAAGTGATGGTTATGTTAGTGTGACACTTTGGTTTGTACCAATGTTCCTTGAGTCAGTCGAGGAAAAAATTGGGTTGATGCGTGGTGTCATAAGCAGTAACTGACTTTTAGAACCTTAATTGACCCATCTTGGCCATTAGAAGGTAGTGAGATAGCCAGATTTAGTGCAGTCTAAAGTTAGTTGATACTAAATGCTACACTCATTGAGGTTTGACTCATGAGATGTTTTGGTGGCAAGTCAATTATTGTACTAAAATAAAACCTTCAAGAAAGATCTGTGATATGAAATTCCTAGAACCCGGTTAATATTTTAGAATAGTCTGAGCTAACTGAACTTCAATAGAAAAGGGTACTTACCTCCAGACCTTATGCAAGCCTTTAAACCTAAGGCTTTTGTGTGATTTGTTCGTGTTTTCTATCTTGTTTAAACATGACATCATAACATCATACCATGGCATTTTCACTAACCCTTTTTAAGGATCTTAGGGACCTGTGGTGCAGGTTTATCATGAACCATACTTCTAGCAAGGGGCAGGACGATTTATTTTCCTCTATCCATATGCCATCAAGATCAAAGTACGTCCTCGTGAGTCAAAGTCTAGGACCTACTTGACATGGTGAGCTTGATTCTTATAGAGGAACATTCAAAGATGAAGACCTGAAGCTCTTCAAACCAAGCTGCAGACTCAACTTCTACTATTTCATCTCTTTTTTGTTTATCCCACGAGATCCTTGAAAATATTACATATTCATCCACATACAATACATATCATCACGTAACAGGTTTTCCCAAGACATGTTTTCTCATCTTCTTGCTATTTATTTAAGTAAAATATGGCTCTCGAACAAACTGTCAAAGATCTTCAAGCTCAGAACACTCAATTTCAACAAATGTTCCTAGACTTAGCCAAAGGGAAAGAAGAGCTAAATACCCTCATAACCAAAGAGAGGAAGAAAAATACTAGGAAACCATCTGACATCCTTAATATGGGTAGAAGATTCAAAGGTTCGGTTAAGAGGGCTCTAGATTTTGAGGTCCCATCAAATGAAGATGATAACCAAGAGGAAGATGATAAGAGTGTGAAAGCTGAGGAGAATAACAACCAGGGTTCTGATGAAGAAGAAGCAGACTATTCAGATGAACACTATCCTCTTTCTGATGACAAATACAAATGGCTGGAAGATCGTCTTAATGCTATATAGATCTAGAGAGTGACAAGGTTGGATTTTGAAGAGCTAAGCTTAGTCTCAGGAGTTGTTATTCCTCATAAATTCAAGGTCTATATTTTTACAAAGTATGACAGTGTTTCTTGTCCTAAGCTTCATTTAAGGTCTTATGTTCGAAAGATTCAACCCCACACTGCTGATAGGAAGTTATTAGTGCATTTCTTTCAAGAAAGCTTGTCGAGAACACAATTGGAATGGTTATATCAACTGGAAGGGACTAATATTCATACTTGGGAATATTTGGCTACTTCTTTTTACAATTAATATCAGTACAATGTTGATCTTGCACCAACTCGCATGCAATTATAGAGTATGACTATGGGCTCGAACGAAGGCTTCAAAGAGTATGCCTAGAAATGGAGGGATCTAGCTAGAAGAGTTCAACCTCCTTTATCTGATAGGGATATGGTTGATATGTTTATGGGAACTTTAATAGGTTCTTTCTTCAGTCATCTGATCAGAAGCTCTTCAGCTGGATTCACCGAGCTGATATTAACAAGGGAAGGGGTTGAAGGTGTAATCAAAAGTGGAAAAATTCAGGTGGTTTCATCTTCAAGTACTGTAAAGAAGACGTTTAATGGTAAAAAATAAACTAATGATGTGTATGGCCAGAAGGGTCGTGCTAGAAAAGACCGCAACCAGTCTGTGGAAGCTATGCTAATTTCCAATCCTGCGCTAGGGAAAAAACATCAACAAGGCAACCAACGTAGGTCAGATGCACCCAGGAGACAATTTACTAAGATCAACATTCCATTGTCTCAGGCATTAAAACATCTATTGAAGGCAGTTGATGACATTAAGAGATCTGCCTTAGAATCCCAACACTTCCTCCCCCAAGTACAATCTTAATGTAAGATGCGCCTATCATTCCAATAGTCTCGGACATAACACAAATAGATGTTGGGCTTTGAAAAATAAAAATCAAGATATGATTGATAATAAAGAGATTGAACTTGATCCTTCAGATACCCCCAATGTGATTACCGCTCCTATGCCTAAGCACGCCAAAGGCATTAATGTTATTTGTAGCGGTAGAAATGTTGAGACTAAGCCATTGGATTTACTTGACTTGCACATATCAAAATAAAAATCGCCACCGCGCTTTATTGTTTCTAAAGGAATGGGAAAGGAGCGAATAACCCAGAAATAAGGGGAGAGAATCTAAGTTCGGGTGTTGGTTATGCAAAGGGAAAGTATTAGCATCCTAAACATCACGGTACTCCGTAGGAACCTATTTGTAAACCTGTGTATTTTGGCTATAAATGTTGTATAAAATAATAGATGGTTGAGATGAGAAAAGAAGTATTTTTTTAATAATCTTTGCACCTGCCGCGGTTGCGAACCTTTAGTGCCTATGTACCACCA
Source organism: Vicia faba (assembly GCA_948472305.1). Classification (NCBI taxonomy): domain Eukaryota; kingdom Viridiplantae; phylum Streptophyta; class Magnoliopsida; order Fabales; family Fabaceae; genus Vicia; species Vicia faba. The sequence goes on along the minus strand of OX451735.1, from coordinate 1,163,690,622 downwards.
TCAGTGCAATAGGGGATTATGGTACTCGTAGTTCATCTTTTAAAAATTTTAAAACACAAGTGTGTTGGTTAAATTTTAAGAGACGAGACGTCATCATCATTATCCGAGTGGAAAACATACTTACTACCCACAATTATGAGAAAGGAGAATTTGCATCATCTCAAAGTGGAGGATATGGCTTAGATTTTAACATAAACAAAGCCTCACTCAAGATCCAAATGGAAAATATCTCTCTTTACTACATATTGTAGAAGTATAGTTGTTTGCATCACTACAAGGATTGACAAGAATCTAATCTTTTGAGAAAATTTAATGGTAAAAAGCCAAAATGGAAAAATGGTTTGAATGAGATTGATTGTATTTTAATCTTCTCAAGAAAATATCCACATATTATTACATTGATTAAATTTTGATTAAGAAAATGTTTTGAAAATACATGGAAATAAGTCCAAATTTATTATGAAAGTGGTTCAAGTTTTGAAACAAAAAAAGTTTTCAAAAGGAGGGAGAAGATTTTTGAAATTAAAGAAGATATGAGGAGATGAAGGGACTATGCTAAAGCATAAGGTAAAAGTTAGGGAAAAGAACCATCTAACCAATAAGAAGCCAACACTTGACACAATGAGTCTATGTAAAATCCCATCCTTTGGATTTGAAACCAAACAAGCAAAGATAATAAACCTCTTAAGAAAACCAAGCTTCAATTGCATTAAGTCTTCACAAAAATAGGGCAGAGTAACAGATGTATACAGATGAATTCCCGATCACAGACAAAGTATGTAATCACAATAACCTGCACACAAAACAAACAAACAAACAACCCAATGTCTTGGGGTAAATCCCAAGAACTCCAGACAAAATAACAGTTGAGGTTAAAAGGTCTCAAAGTAGGTCACAACTTCTAATCCTAAGTCCAAGAAGTCCACAATCTCCATAATGCCAAGGATAGTAACCAAGTAGTCCAAGTAACATTAAATTTTTTTATGGTTCAAGTTGATTATTAGGTATCTTCAAAAAGAAAATGAAAGCTCAAATGAGAAAAATAAAAATGACATAAAAGTAAATGCTCAAATGAGCAAAGATGAAAATAGCATGAAATTTTAATGCCAAAATAAATGTACTTAAAGTAAAAGCATAAAATAAAAGCATAAAATAAAGTCAATTGTTAATGAGTTAGAAATTAGAGGTTAGTTTAATGACCATCTTGAAACTTGCATTTGAAAACTCATTAGAAGATTGATAAATGATAACACATAAATATATTGCATATTTTGCTTGACTTAACTAAATTATTTTCCATTTTTTCTAAATTAAATCACCTTGTAGTTGGTATTATGCCGGTATTTTGCTATTTAGCAGGTATCAAATTAATTATAAGAAAAAAAGAAGAAAAAGAAGAAAAAGAAGAAAAAGGAAGAAAAAGAAAGCTAGAATAAAACAAGCCCAAGCCCAAAGCGCGCAAGTCAACAAACATGACAAATGGCATGGCTAGCTTGATGAACGACATGCATTGACCAAGTAAGTGACGAAAGTCACTTACCCTTTTGAAGGACTTCACATCCCCTATACTTTTTCCACGTCCCTAAAAGCCTGCAACGAATGTGTGTTAACTGCTTCCACCAAGTCAGACGCGCGGAGATTCAGCAGCCCTATAATCTATCCAACAAATCCTCATGAACAATTACTTGAGATGAATATAAATAGAAGACCTCATGCACTGAAATACGGGACACCATTACTTCCCTTTTGTTCTTCGTATATTTCACAGAGATACTATCCAGAATTTTTGTTCCTAGCTATTATTTTCCTTAGCAGATTTATTTTCCCACCCCATTTTAAGCAATAGATTTCTACACCGGAGATCTATTGCCCAGTAGTTTATTTCAAGACCTCCTGAATTGTTATTTAAGTTTATTGTTTTATTTTCGCAATTGTTCCTGTTCCGTATCGAAGCAAAACCTACCAACCTGTGGAGGAGTGCTTCCTTTAGGGCCGGACGGATTTTTATCAGTCTCCAGTCAATTTATTTCCAGGTTTTTATTTTAATAAATTATTATTTTCTCTTTAATCCGAGAACCATGTTTACTTCGTTGTCTGGCTTTTACTATTAAGTGATTGAGTTTTATAATATGTTAAGCTAGATTTCTATACCGGTATGTAAGATAATAAAACTGAGGGGACTTGGTAATACTATTGGGCAATTATTTGTTGAACTATTTTCTGGACTAGATTACTTTGTTTTAGTGATGAACCATTTTGTTATGAGAGTAAAAATCGAATAGAAGTTAGGTTCAATAAAGCGAGAGCTTGAGGATCTTTAACTGGACCTAGTAACTAGGCATTGGCTTTAAAAACAGCTAGAGCGCTTTAAAGAAAATTAGAGTTTATTTGTTTTCAAAAGAATGTTTCTAACTCCGACGGGATAGTGAGAGCATACGTTAGGACTTAAATTGCATAACCTAAATCAACAACCACGACAGTGTGAGACGAGGGTTTTTAAACTGATAAATTTCTACTGAGAATTGTTAAAAACTGCAATTTACCAAATAAGGTACTAATCCCCGAAGCCCGATCATTACATACTGGTTGTTTACCCCCTCTGATTATTTAACTAGATTCAAACTTACTTTTAGTTCCCCAAATCTAAACCAAATATTTTTAGCCTTGGATTTACACCACAACGATAGATAACGATACGTTTGACATTTGGTCCTTTGGGTTCGATAATCTTTAAAACTACACGATAAGATTGTGCACTTGCAGTCCATATCATCTAGACCACCATATCTAGTAGTGATCAAGTTTTTGGTGTCGTTGTCAGGGACCAATTTAGTCAATATTGTAATTCCATTGTTGCACCGTATAGACTAGGGCAACATATTTCCTTTCTTGGAACGATTGTATGCCAAATACTCGTTTACAAGGAGGGGAATTAGTACAACTAATCAACGAAATGGAACATTTTGTTAACATAAGACGTCGAATCCTCGATCCTCGATCCAATTCCAATTCCCATTTCTGAAAAACCAACCCTGAAACTAGACATGGCTGAACTAGGTAATCGGCCTCTTAAGGAGTACACTGCTCCTTCTCGAGCTGAACCGCACTCGAGTATTTCTCCTCCTGCCATCGAGGCGAATAAATTCGAGCTTAAACCTTCATTGTTGCAAGCCGTGCAACAAAATCAATTTTCCGGAGGCCCTACGGATGATCCAAATCTCCATTTATCTGTGTTCATACAATATGTCGACACAGTAAAAGCTAATGGTGTTAATCCCGAAGCAATTTGATTATGTATTTTTCCCTTTTCTTTAAGAGATAGAGCCAGAGTGTGGCTACATTCCTTAACTTCAAACTCCACAACTACATGGAACGAATTGAAGAAAGTCTTCTTAGCAAGATATTTTCCACCAAGCAAAACTGCAATGTTGAGAGGCCAAATCAACGGATTTACGCAAAAAAACGACGAATCACTTTTCGAAGCTTGGGAGAGATACAAGGACATGCTGAGACTTTGCCCAAATCATGGACTTAAACCATGGCTAATCATCCACACCTTCTATAGTGGTCTCCTATATAACACCAAATTGTCTCTAGACGCTGCCGCTGGCGGTGCACTAATGAACAAACCCTATAATGAAGCTTATCAACTAATTGAAAACATGGCACAAAACCATTATCAATGGGGAGGAGAACGAGCCCCCACTCGAGGATTGCATGAAGTTAGTGGCATAGACCATATCAATGCTAAAGTTGACGCCCTGACTCAAAAGATTGAGAGTTTAGCAATAACCCAAACCCCTGCGGCCAACGTGGCTGCCGTAGCTCGAAACTGTGACTTGTGTGGAATACTTGGACATATCATTTCCGAGTGCCAATTGCTAGTTGAGATACCCCCTGACCAGATGAACTACGCCCAAGGAAACCCGTATTCTAACACCTATAACCCAGGTTGGAAGAATCATCCTAACTTTTCCTACAAGAATAACAATGCGGTATACACCCCTCAAGCACCTCCTGGTTTCCAAAAGGCACCTCAAGCTGCACCTCAAGCACCCCGTAAGTCCAACCTTGAGATAATGATGGAAAACTTTGTTGCTTCTCAAACATAACAAAATAAGGAATTTATAAACCAAAACATACACACCTCTGAATTAGTAAAACAATTAGCAACCAAAGTAGATACCTTGGCTACACATAACAAAATGTTAGAAACCCAGATTTCTCAAGTAGCCCAACAACAAGCAACAAATGTCGCTCCAGCTAGGGTATTTCCTGGTCAACCACAACCTAACCCTAAAGGTCATGCTAATGCCATTACATTAAGAAGTGGGACTGAATTAGACAGACTGGTAGATCCGAGAATCTCGACTAAGTCAATGTCTCAATAAAATGAAAATGAAACCGAAAAGGCAAAAAGCAAGGACGAGCTGAATAAAAATATAGAGTCAGAAATCATAGCCAGAGACGAAGCTGAGAAGGCAAAACCATACGTACCCCCACCACCATATAAGCCACCTATCCCATTTCCTCAGAGATTGGCCAAATCTAAAACCGAAGGACAATTTAAGAAATTTGTGGAACTTCTGAAACAATTAAACATAACAATACCATTTACATAAGCCATAACACAAATGCCATCTTATGCCAAATTTCTTAAAGAAATATTGTATAATAAAAAGAAACTCGAGGATAATGAGACAGTGATGCTTACTGCGGAATGTAGCGCTATTATCCAGAACAATATGCCACCTAAGATGAAAGACCCTGGTAGTTTCTCCATACCTTGTGTGATAGGGAAATTCGTAATAGACAAAGCACTATGTGATCTAGGAGCTAGTGTGAGCTTGATGCCCCTTTCAATCTGTGAAAAGCTGCAACTAGGAGAACTGCGACCAACTAGGATGTCCCTACAACTAGCTGATTGATTTGTGAAATACCCAGTGGGTATGCTAGAAAACATCCCCGTTAGAATAGGTTAATTCTATATTCCCACATATTTCATTATAATGGACATTCAAGAAGACTAAAACATTCCCATCATATTAGGAAGACCGTTCTTAGCCACCGCTGGCGCCATCATTTATGTGAAACGAGGGGAATTGACTTTTGAAGTCGGAGAAGAGAAAATTGAATTCATTCTTTCTCAATTCCTTAAAGCCCCTGCAATAAGCGACACATGCTATTTTCTTGACATCATCGATTAATGTGTGAAGGAAATAAAGTCAAAATCAACAAAGGATACTGAAATCCTAAGAATTCCAATACCGCCTATTTTTGAAGACGACAATTAGCGTGAGGAACTCCAGGACGACCACTTAAGTGAATGCCTAGCACTGACTCCCGATCCTATGCCTGACCCCAAGAAACATGTTGTAGAACTTAAAACATTACCAAATGATCTAAGGTACGAATTCCTGGACGAAGAATGTAAACGACCCATCATAGTCAATGTTGACTTAGGACGAACCGAAACCGAAAAATTACTTAATGTCCTTGGAAATATCCAACCTCTCTAGGCTATAACATCTCGGACCTAAAAGGAATAAGTCCTTCTTGTTAGAACAAAGTTTGAATCTACTACCCTAAGTTTAAGTTTTGATGATAACAAAATTAAATGATATATTAATTATGTGATTCATGTAAGAACTATTTGCTACCTAAAATATTACTTTCTGTTTTGCAGAAACTCTGATAGGTATCAGCAAGAGTACATCATAATCAGCATCAGAATATTGGTTATCAACATCAGCATCAGAAGATGCTATATCAGATACCAGAATCAGAAGAACAACTCACGCTTATGCTGAAGCTTGATGAACAAAACTGCGCTAAACACTCTGATCTCTGATAAAAGACAACAACAGTTCATCAGCACTTAAGCAGCGTCAGAATGAGCCAAAGCCAGAACATGCTCTAGTAGCAACGGCACTGTGCATTCAAGACGAGTTATTACCAACGGCATCATTCCAGACAAGATCTGCTTAATAAGGAAAGATTGTTATTGGCATTTAATCAAGATTATTGCTCCAACGTTCACCAATTTCAATGCTATATAAACAAGACAATGAAGATTGAATTGGCTAATGCGCTACAACAATTTCCACGCCTAAAAGCTATTCATCATCTTCTTATTCTCAGTTTGCTAAAATCTCCAAAATTCCTTACTTAATTATTTTAGCAATCTAGTTTCAATAAGCTTAAGTTGTGTAATATCACAATTGTGATAAACAGTTTTGTAGAAAACATTCACACACCTAGATTTCTATTCTTTGTAAGAAAGTGATTCCTTGAGAAACCAGTTTGTGGTTTGCTTCAAGAAGGCTTTAGCAGTTGTTAAAGAAGATTGTAATATTCAGTTGAATATAGTGGATTAAGACCTCGTTGGAGAGAGGCGAAATCACCTTGACGGGTGGACTGGAGTAGTTTGAGATCAAACGAACCAGGATAAAAATACCGTGTTCATTGCAATTGATTTCAAGTTTTAACAATTCAACCCCCCTTCTTGTGTTTTTCACTTCTTCAATTGGAATCAGAGCGCCTGGTTCTGAGCTAAAACACTTAACCGTGTCAGTACAAGATCCAGCGTCAGAAAAACACAATGGCAGGAACTTATTCTCACACCAGCAATGACAACCATGAGGACAGAGACAGATTCAGCGACAAACCTCCAGTCTTTGATGGAGAAAATTTTGATTACTGGAAAGACAGAATTGAAAGCTTCTTTCTGGCACATGATGCTGATATGTGGGACATGGTGATAGATGGATACACGCACCCTGTGAATGCAAGCGGTCAGAAGATTGATAGGAAAACAATGTCTGACCAACAAAAGCGTGACTTCAAAAATCACCACAAGGCCAGAACCATCCTTCTCAGCGCCATCTCGTATACTGAATATGAAAAGATCTCTAACAGAGACACAACTAAGAACATGTTTGACTCACTCAGAATGACGCATGAGGGCAACGTTCAGGTCAAAGAAACTAAAGCTCTGGCGCTCATTCAGAAGTATGAGGCATTCAAAATGGAAGAAAGTGAATCCATTGAAACAATGTTCTCAAGATTCCAGATTCTGGTAGCTGGTCTCAAGGTTCTGGAAAAAGGTTACTCTACTGCTGATCACATCAAGAAAATCATCAGAAGCTTACCCAAGCAGTGGAGGCCAATGGTTACAGCTCTGAAGCTAGCAAAAGATCTCAACAATATTTCTCTGGAGGAACTTATCAGCTCCCTCAGAAGTCATGAGATAGAGCTAGAAGCTGATGAAACCCAGAAGCAAGTTAAGCCTTTAGCATTTAAATCTAACAAAAAATATGAGTCTAAAGTTTTGCAGGCAGTTGAAGAAACATCTGATGGATCCTCATCAGAAGAAGACGAACTCTCCCTCCTCTCCAGAAGAGTGAATCAACTGTGGAAGCAGAGGCAAAGGAAGTTCAGGAATCCCAGAAGATCTGATCAGAACGAGTCTTCTTCCAGATACAGAAGGACAGATTCTTCCTCTGGATACAGAAGATCTGAAGGCTCCTCAGGAAGCAGAAAGCCAAACACCAAGGACATCATCTGCTATGAGTGCAATGAGCAAGGACACTACAAGAGTGACTGCCCAAAGCTTCAGAGGGAAAAGCCCAAAAAGAAGTTTGGAAGAGAAAAGAAGAAAAGTCTCATGGCTACATGGGATGACTCTGACTCGTCTGAAGCTGACTCAGAATCAGATGATGAGAGAGCCAACATAGCTCTCATGGCCAACATTTCAGAAGATAGTGAAGCTTCTGAATCAGAATCAGAATCAGATACTGAAGAGGTATTTCCTGACTTTGCAGTTAATTTTACCAAGGCTGAACTTGCTGAAAGCCTTAATGAAATTCTGGAAAGGTACCAGCAGATTAGAGTTAAATTCAGAAACCTGAAAAGGAATCTTGAATCTGACTCTGATAAGACTGAGAGTCTTAAATTGGAAAATTCTGAGCTGAGAAATAAAATTTCAAAATTAGAAAATGTTTTACAAAACTCTCAGAAGGAACCAATTTCTAAAACTCCCAGCAGTGCTGATGAGATCATCAAGGAGTATGATCACAGTTTCCAGAAGTTCCTTTCTAAAAGCATAGATAGAAGCAAAATGGCTTCAATGATCTATGGAGTTAGCAGAAACGGCAGGAAGGGAATAGGATACCAAGGTAAGGTTCCTACACTAAAGAATGTCATGGATTTAACCATTAAAGACACTCCTCTGAACTCACATTTTGTGCATGGTCACACACATGATATTAAATACACTAGCAGTAAGTATTCTGTGAAACCAAAATTCAACCAGAGTTTTGGTAAATCTAACAAATCAGGACCCAAGAAAATCTGGGTACCTAAGGATAAAATAATACATGTTGCAGATATCTTTAGCAGCAAATCAGAAACACCAGTCATGGTACCTGGACTCTGGCTGCTCGTGACACATGACGGGAAGAAGGCATATGTTTCAAAGCCTGGAACTTAAGCCTGGAGGCCACGATTGGCTTTGGAGGCAATCAGAGGGGAAAGATAATTGGCTCTGGAACTGTAGGTAATGGAAATCTTCCCTCTATTAATAATGTTCTGCTAGTAGATGGATTAATGCATAATATGTTATCCATAAGTCAATTAAGTGATAACGGTTATGATATAATCCTTAATCAAAAATCATGTAAATCTGTTAGTCAGAAAGATGGGACTATCCTGTTTAATGGAAAGAGGAAAAACAACATTTACAAAATCAAACTTTCTGAACTGAAAAGTCAGAATGTAAAGTGTCTTCTGTCTGTTAACAACGAGCAGTGAATCTGGCACAGAAGATTGGGGCATGTTAGTATGAGAAGAATATCTCAGATTAACAAACTCAATCTGGTCAGAGGACTTCCTAATTTGAAGTTCAATTCAGATGCTCTGTGTGAAGCATGTCAGAAAGGCAAGTTTGCAAAACCTTCTTTTAAATCTAAAAATGTTGTTTCTACCTCTCAGCCATTAGAACTTCTGCACATTGACTTATTTGGACCAGTTAAAACTGCTTCAGTCAGTGGCAAGAAGTATGGGTTAGTAATCATAGATGACTATAGCAGATGGACATGGGTAAAGTTCTTAAGACACAAGGACGAGTCACACTCTGTGTTTGTTACCTTCTGTAACCAAGTTCAGAATGAAAAGGATCTTAGAATCGTTAAAGTCAGAAGTGATCATGGTGGAGAGTTTGAAAACAAAGATTTTGAGTCATTCTTTAATGACAGAGGCATTCTGCATGATTTCTCTTGTCCTAGAACTCCCCAACAAAATGGAGTTGTAGAACGAAAGAACAGAACATTGCAAGAAATGGCCAGAACCATGATCAATGTGACAAACGTTGCTAAGATCTTCTGGGCAGAGGCAATAAACACAGCGTGCTACATTCAGAATAGAATCTCAATAAGACCTATTATGGAAAAGACTCCATATGAATTGTGGAAGAACAGAAAGCCCAAAATTTCATATTTTCATCCATTTGGATGTACCTATTTTATGTTAAATACAAAGAATTATTTGAACAAGTTTGACTCTAAAGCACAAAAGTGTATTATGTTAGGATACTCTGAACGCTCAAGAGGGTACAGAGTATACAATACAGAAACACAGATTGTGGAAGAATCAATCAGTGTTCGTTTTGATGATAAGCTTGACTCTGAAAAGTCAAAGCAGAATGAAGTTTTTGCAGGTATGGAAATTGAATTTACAGGTTCTGAAGACAAGTCATCAGAAGCTCTCAACACAGTCACTCCTTCAACATCTGAAAGGAGTACTGCTAGCAATCCTACAACAGCTGCTGATCAACCTCAGAAGAGATTACCCAGAAGCAGTTTGGATCACCCAGAAGAAACTATCTTAGGAAGAAAGGAAAATCCAATCAGAACAAGAGCAAGCTTCAGAAACTCTGAAGAAACCCTCATGGGACTTGTGTCTCTGATTGAACCTTCTTCTATTGATGAAGCACTTCTGGATAATGACTGGATTCTAGCAGTGCAAGAAGAGCTGAATCAACTCACCATAAATGACGTATGGGATATTGTTCCCAGACCAAAAGGATTCAACGTCATTGGAACAAGATGGGTGTTCAGAAACAAGCTAAATGAACAAGGTGAAGTCATCAGAAACAAAGCACGACTGGTAGCACAAGGTTATAGTCAGCAAGAGGGGATAGACTATACAGAAACCTTTCTTCTAGTCGCCAGGTTAGAATCTATCAGACTTTTAATTTCATTTGCTGTTAATAGAGGCATCACTCTATATCAGATGGATGTCAAGAGTGCATTCTTAAATGGTTATATAGAAGAAGAGGTTTATGTGCACCAACCCCCTGGTTTTGAAAATACAAAACATCCAGAACATGTTTTCAAACTAAAGAAGTCACTATATGGTCTGAAACAAGCTCCCAGAGCTTGGTATGAAAGACTAAGTAACTTTCTGTTAGAAAACGAATTCACCAGAGGGAAGGTGGACACTACCTTATTCTGTAAGTCAGTTAAGAATGACATCTTAGTCTTTCAAATTTATGTTGATGATATTATTTTTAGATCTACTAATCCTTCTCTTGAAAGAAAATTTGCTAAGTGTATGCAGGCAGAATTTGAGATGAGCCTCATGGGGGAACTGAAATTCTTTCTAGGAATTCAGATCAATCAAACTCCAGAGGGAACTTACATTCATCAGAGCAAATATATCAGAGATCTTCTGAAGAAATTTGATCTCTCAGAATGTAAGCCATCAAAGATTCCAATGCATCCCACGTGCATTCTGGAAAGAGAAGAGGTAAGCAAAAAGGTAGAACAGAAGGTCTACAGAGGTATGATTGGTTCTCTCCTTTATCTGACAGCTTCAAGACCTGATATCTTATTCAGCGTATGTATTTGTGCTAGATTCCAATCAGATCCTAGAGAATCTCACTTAACAGTTGTTAAGCGAATTTTCAAGTATCTGAAAGGTACTACTAATCTGGGTTTATTTTATAGAAAATCTAGTGATTACAGCTTAGTAGGCTACTGCGATGCTGACTTTGCTGGAGACAGAGTAGAGCGTAAAAGTACTTCTGGAAGCTGCCAGTTTCTGGGAGAAAATCTGATCTCTTGGTCCAGCAAAAGGCAATCCACAATTGTGCTATCAACAGCAGAAGCTGAGTACATAGCAGCAGCAGGATGTAGCACACAAATGCTCTGGATGAAAAGTCAGCTTGAAGACTTCCAGATTTTTTAGAGTAACATCCCTATACTCTGTGACAATACTTCTGCTATTTGCTTAAGTAAGAATCCCATTTTACATTCTAGAGCTAAGCATATAGAAATAAAACATCATTTCATTAGGGACTATATTCAGAAAGGAATTTTGAACTTAAAATTTATTGATACAGACCATCAATGGGCTGATATCTTCACTAAACCCCTTTCTGAAGATAGATTCAATTTCATTCTGAAACATCTCAGCATGAAAATCTGTCCAGAGTGAAAATGTTTTAATTCCATATATTATCTTTCAGAATGTATCTATTTTACTGTGAACTTCTGATCAATCTCTTTTCAGAAAGATAGAACATGTAAATTGTATCAGATGCTAGTCTTAAAGATCTGAGCGTTTCGGCTCAAGGATAGACGTGCTGATCACTAAATCAAACAAGTGTCATCCAATCATCAGCAAATCTCTGAAGCAGAACACGCGTGCACGCTTCTGAGAAGGAAAAACGCTGATTGGGTGCATTGAGACACATGTCTGGTAACCGTTTCAAGTATCTTTCTCAAATCCCCCAAAATCAGCAAGCATTAAATGAAAGTAATCATGTTTTAAAAATGTAATCATGATTTTATTTTCTCTGTCTTGAAACCGTTTACACTTTCAAAATTTTTCTTAAATCTATTTAAGCACTTTAACTTCTCACATTAATCCTTTACCGTTTCTCATAATCTCTCAAATATTTTCTGCATTTTCTCTGTGTTCATCTCTTTCAAACTTAAACCCATTTTCTCAGTTTTCTCAGAAAAACCCTAAGTGTGAACATGGCAACCTCCAACAATGCTTCTGTAGGTTCTCAGAAGAAGGATTCCTCTGAACAGTACCAAGTTCCATTCAGAACACTCCTTACACCAGTGAAGAATCTAGAAGTGTTGTCTGAACTGATTATTGACTTTGGCAGTCTGAAAGAGAATGGTTTTGACTTGACAGAAGAAGTTAGGGCACAGAAATGGGAGAGATATTTTGACAGGTTGGTTGGACATAACATAAGAAAGAACAAAGAGGGATTGGATACCCTTTGGAAGGTTAATATTAGATATTCTGACTGAGAATAGGCTGATAGAGCACCTTATAGAAGCTCAGGAGTTAAGCATTACTGAACCAACTGTTGGCAAGCCTCTAAACGCGAAGAATCTGAAGAAAATGAAATTAATAGAGAATATCAGAAAGGAACCCAGTGTTACTCCTATTGCTGACATCACCAGCAGAAGAGTCCCACTGAGCGACTTTCCATTATTTTCTGAGATAGAATCTAAACCAGTGGTGGTTCTCAGATACTTGGACGCGTGCAAGGCTGATGGTACAGATCCCAAGCTGAATATCAAAGATCTGCACCAACCTCAACCAGAAGTTACACTGAAGAAGACGAAGAAAAGGAAGGCCACTTCAGAAGGATCATCCCAGCAGACACCCAAGAAAAGAGGTAATTTATCTGCTGCTTCTGTTTTAAATTCTTCTGCTATTCCAACATCAATCCCAACTCCAGCTTCACATGAAATTACAATCCCCATACCTACAATAGATGAAACCGGACCAGAAGATGACCCTTCTGAGGCACTAACACTCAGAAGACCCCGCACCAAACATCCCAAACCAACAACTTCAACAACATCAGAACTTGACAAAGTTCTGTCTGACATTGATCAACGTGTTTCTGATCACCTCTCAAATAATCCAAACACTGAACCAGATATTGCCCACTCTCCTCAACCAGAACATCCTCTCTCACCCATACCAGAAGAACCTCAAATTCTTGAACAACCAGAAATTCCTCCTCCCTCTCCATAACCAGCAATTCCTTCTCCCTCTCCTCAACCAGAAATTCATCAACCATCACCTCCTCCATCACCTCCTCAACCTGAGTTTCATCATTCTGAAACTCCATCTCCTGAACCTCATTCTCCTCAATCCTCTGAGCCACAACCTCTGGAAATTCAGCTGCCATGTGGAACAACCGTAACCATGGCCCAGCTGCCATCCTCGCCAGAAACTACCCCTCCAAATACTCCAAAAACCCCACACAGTCCAATTATTATTTCTGATTCTCCCACTCCATCTCCCAAACAAACATCTCCCAAACAAACTACAGAAGACCCCAGCAGGACCTTCATCGATTTAACAATTCTTGACCGTCTTGCTGATCTCAAACATAGAATAGCCATTCCAAAACCAAAACAGCCAGATGTTGGCTCTAGCATTGTGAATTTTGAAACAGGTTTGCAGCAATGGATTGCTTCACTGAAGCAAGTCTGTCCTAGAATGATTGATCCTGCTGCCTCAGACCATCTCTGGTCACGTTTCAGAATTTGGGTACGTGCTGAAGCCCTCAAGTTGTAGGATATCAACTATGAGCATGCACAACAGAACTTCAGCAAGCTGCTGAAGGAAGTTGAAAGTCAGCTGCCACAGGAAGACGTGCTCCTTCTGGATAGTGAGCCATGGTCTGAGAAGCGCCCAGTTTCAAAAGTGCAGCCAGAAGATGATCAGAAAATTCAAGCTGAAGTCAGTCAAGCTGAATATGTTGCAGAAAGCTCTCAGAAGCTCCCTGCTTCTGATGTTTCTCAAGCTGCCTTGGACAGGCAGACCCTGGAAGAGCTGAAGCTGAATGATATTCGTCTGCAGCAAAGAATGGATGAAAATGATCAGAAGATGAAGGAAAGGATGGATGTGCAGGACAGCAAGATAGATACAGTAGTCAACATGGTGCACAAGCAGAATGAGACTGCTGATCAGATTAAAGCAATGTTGGAGACTCTGTTCACACGCCTTCCACCCCAACCTTAGTTTTTCATTCATGATATTTTCAATGTTTTTATTTGCATATCTATTGTACTGTTTTGTCTGGCTCTGAATACTTTAATATAACAAGTTTTTCTGCTCTGATCGTTTTAGCACATCACTTACACTTTTTGATTGCTGACAAAAAGGGGGAGAACAAGAATGATATTTTTCATAACGGATTACTAAGACAAAAAAAGTCTCAAACATTCTAACTCTGATATACTTGAATGTTTTCTGTTTTTGCATAAGTCTACAGGTACAAGAATTCTCTCTGATACACTGAAGCCCAAAGCCCTGATACTCTGATCCAAAGCAAAGCTCTGATAAAGCTCTGATATTCTGATCTGAAGTTCTGATAGTCAAAGCTCTAACATTCTGATGTTCAAGAATTCAATAAAGATCTGATCCTGAAGAACTCTTGGAATTAAAAAGGGAAGTAATAAATTCAGGGGGAGTATCTCCGATCCTATCTCTGATATCTCCTTATCCCTTATCTTTGATAACTCCTTATTTAATTCTGATGCAACTCATCATTTAGTTATCTCTGATACTTTTTTACGCTATTTTCAATTAAAAAATATCTAGTTTTTGTCATCATCAAAAAGGGGGAGATTGTTAGAACAAAGTTTGAATCTACTACCCTAAGTTTAAGTTTTGATGATAACAAAATTAAATGATATATTAATTATGTGATTCATGTAAGAACTATTTGCTACCTAAAATATTACTTTCTGTTTTGCAGAAACTCTGATAGGTATCAGCAAGAGTACATCATAATCAGCATCAGAATATTGGTTATCAACATCAGCATCAGAAGATGCTATATCAGATACCAGAATCAGAAGAACAACTCACGCTTATGCTGAAGCTTGATGAACAGAACTGCGCTCAACACTCTGATCTCTGATAAAAGACAACAACAGTTCATCAGCACTTAAGCAGCGTCAGAATGAGCCAAAGCCAGAAATGCTCTAGTAGCAACGGCAATGTGCATTCAAGATGAGTTATTACCAACGACATCATTCCAGACAAGATCTTCTTAATAAGGAAAGATTGTTATTGGCATTTAATCAAGATTATTGCTCCAACGTTCACCAATTTCAATGCTATACAAACAAGACAATGAAGATTGAATTGGCTAATGATCTACAACAATTTCCACGCCTAAAAGCTATTCATCATCTTCTTATTCTCAGTTTTCTAAAAGCTCCAAAATTCCTTACTCAATTATTTTAGCAATCTAGTTTCAATAAGCTTAAGTTGTGTAATATCACAGTTGTGATAAACAGTTTTGTAGAAAACATTCACACACCTAGATTTCTATTCTTTGTAAGAAAGTGATTCCTTGAGAAACCGGTTTGTGCTTTGCTTCAAGAAGGCTTTAGCAGTTGTTAAAGCAGATTGTAATATTCAGTTGAATATAGTGGATTAAGACCTCGTTGGAGAGAGGCGAAATCACCTTGACGGGTGGACTGGAGTAGTTTGAGATCAAACGAACCAGGATAAAAATACTGTGTTCATTGCAATTGATTTCAAGTTTTAACAATTCAACCCCCCTTCTTGTGTTTTTCACTTCTTCACTTCTATCTGTACACATCGCATTATACTCGAGAAAGATTGCAAAACCTCTAGAGAGCATCAAAGACGAATCAACCCCATTCTAAGAGATGTAGTTAAGAAGGAAATTTGTAAGTTGTTGGAATCCGAAATCATATATCCTATATCCGACAGTAAATGGGTCAGTCTTGTACATGTCGTACCCAAGAAAGGAGGAGTCACTGTAGTCACCAACGAGAAAGGCGAATCTGTAGCCCAACGCACTCAAACTGGATGGAGAATGTGCATCGACTATAGGAAGCTAAATAAAGCCACTCGCAAGGATCATTTTCCTCTACCTTTCATAGATCAAATGCTCGAGCATTTGGCCAGACATTCCCATTTATGTTACTTAGATGGTTATTCTGGATTTTTCCAAATCCCTATCCACCTCGATGACCAAGAAAAAACCACATTTACATGCCCTTATGGTACATTTGCTTATAGACGAATGCCTTTCGGACTTTGCAATGCACCCGCAACCTTCTAGAGATGCATGATGGCGATCTTTGCCGATTTCCTGGATGGAATGATGGAAGTCTTTATGGGAGACTTCTTCGTCTGTGGAGAAAGTTTCGAAGGATGCTTAGCAAACCTTGAAATGGTACTCAAATGATGCGTGAGCGTCAATCTTGTTCTCAACTGGGAAAAATGCTATTTCATGGTCCGGTAAAGGATTTTACTTGGACACATCGTGTCCGACAGAGGAATCGAGGTAGATAAGGCAAAAATAGAAGTGATAAAAAACCTTCAACCTCCTAAAACTGCTCGAGAAATAAGAAGTTTTCTAGGACACGCCGGTTTTTACCGATGTTTCATCAAAGATTTCTCTAAAATAACCAAGCCACTAACTGAGTTGCTAATGAAAGACCCTGAATTCATCTTTGATGATAAATGTTCTAAATCGTTTCAAACGTTTAAGCAAGCACTAATCTCTGCGCCAATTATGCAGTCTCCAGATTGGAGCGAACCGTTCGAGATAATGTGCGATGCAAGTGATTATGTTGTAGGTGTCGTTCTAGGACAGCAAAAAGAAAAAAAACTCCATGTAATATACTATGCGAGTATAAACCTTGACGAAGCACAAATGAATTATGCTACGACGGAAAAGGAACTGTTAGCAGTTGTGTTTGTATTAGATAAATTTCGTTCATACTTTGTGGGAGCCAAAATTATCATCTACACCGATCACGCCGCTATTAGATACCTCCTAACTAAGAAAGATGCCAAACCTAGACTATTGAGATGGATCCTATTACTACAGGAATTTGATTTGGAAATCAAAGACAAAAAAGGAACCGAAAACGTCGTAGCAGATCATCTTTCTAGGCTTGAAAATCTGAAGACCGAACAAATACCAATTAACAACGATTCCCCATACGAGAGACTTATAGCTCAGTTGGAAAAAATGAGGTGGAACATTATCGAGCCAACTATCCTTTAGAAATAGAGGCCTCAAGTCTTGAAACCAACAATTTGGTAAAAGTGGCATTAGCTCACTCTGTTGCACCATGGTATGACGATTTTGTAAAATACCTAGCCGTCGGTGTCCTTCCACCTGAGCTAACGTACCAACAAAAGAAGAAGTTCTTCCCCGACCTTAAACAATACTACTGGGATGACCCCCTCCTCTTTAAAAGAGGTTCCGATGGGATCTTTCGTCGTTGCGTGCCCAAGGAAGAAATCGAAAGTATTATAGACCATTGTCATGCTGCACCTTATGGAGGGCATTCAAGTACATCAAAAACCTGTGCGAAAATCCTACAATATGGTTTCTTTTGGCCTAATCTATGGAAAGATGTGAACATCGCTATTTTAAACTGTGACCGTTGCCAACGCACTGGCAACATCTCCATACGCGATGAAATGCCTCAGAAAGGTATTCTAGAAGTCGAACTCTTCGATGTGTGGGGAATTGACTTCATGGGACCCTTCCCATCTTCTTTTGGTAACAAATACATACTCGTAGCTGTTGATTACGTATCCAAATGGATAGAGGCTATAGCCTCTCCAACAAATGACACACAAGTAGTAATCAAGCTTTTCAAGAACATAATCTTTCCAAGGTTCGGTGTGCCGAGACTCGTCATCAGTGATGGAGGCTCCCACTTCATCTCCAAAATCTTCAAAAAACTCTTAGTGAAATATGAAGTTAAACACTGTGTAGAAACACCATACCACCCACAAACGAGTTGCCAAGTAGAGGTCTCAAACATAGAAATTAAGCAAATACTTGAGAAAGCTGTTGCCACATCCAGAAAAGATTGGTCCTCAAAGTTACACGAAGCATTATGGGCATATAGGACAGCTTTTAAAACACCCATAGGGACCACACCTTTCAAGTTAGTCTATGGAAAAGCATGTCATATTCTGGTGGAACTCGAGCATAAAACTTATTGGGATATTAAAACCCTAAATTTAAATTACTCTGCCGCCGTAGGAAACAAAATCCTAGATATTAACGAACTGGAAGAGCTTCGACTAGACGCTTACGAAAATGCCAAGATCTACAAAGAAAGAGCCAAAAATGGCACGATAAGCACATTTCTAGGAGGGAATTCAACGAGGGAGATATAGTACTCCTATTTAACTCCTAACTTAAACTTTTTCCCAGAAAACTACGCTCTAGGTGGTCTGGCCCTTTCGAAGTCACCAAGGTTTACCCAAGTGGCGCCGTAGAAATTAAGAGTAATTCTAGTGACCCATTTAATGTAAACGGCCAATGTTTGAAGCATTACCATCATATCAAAAACAAAGATTACTCAGCTACCCTAAAGCTTCTATAGCCACCGGCTGAACCAAACGACTAATTTATAATTAAAAATGTGTCGAGCTTGCGACATAAAACAAAGCGCTTTGTGGGAGACAACCCACAATTTTATCTTTATATTTTTCTTTAACTTTTCAATTTTTTTTTATGTTTTATTTATTCTCATCTTTCTTTCCTTATTATCATTTTATTATTTTTCTACTCTAAAAGGCATTTGGCTGATGCTAACTAGATGTTTCTATAATCTACTTACTTTTCAGGCTAATTTACTTTTTTTAGCTAGTGCCTAACTCTCGAAATAACAAGAGTAGATTATATGAGTATTACTTTCAGGGGAAAAGATCAAATGAGGAGGTTTAAGGACTTGGTCGATAGAGAGATGACCCCCACCATCTATGCTGATGATCGTGCCATTACCGCCCTAGGCATTAGAGAAAGTGTCTTATACCTGCTGAACCAGATAGGTTGGGATACATCCCCTATTCGGAGGAGATTTAGTTTATATCGTAGTCTTACCCTAGAGTTCCTGAGTTCCTTGAATTATGTGCCTAACCATGGATTAGGGTTTAACTGTGGCTTGATCCGGTTTAGACCGTTTAGCATTGATTTCCATTATAACAATAGTGAGTTTTCTAACCTTTTAGGTTTCCCTAGTGGCCCTGCTGTCTTTACTGTCGCCCAAGAGGATATCCTCTCCAACCATGAGCTCAATTACTTCTGGGGTAGCGTAACTGGTAACAACCATCCTGTGCCTGATGATATGCATTCTGACATCATCCATAACCCTGCTATAAGATATTTCCACAAAATCCTGGCTCACACCATGTTTGGAAAAGAGAAAAACATTTCTTTTGTGTCCCGTGATGAGCTTTTCATTTTGTTTTGTGCTTCACAAAAATGTCCTATCAATGCGGCTACCTTTATGTTAGCCAATTTTGTTCGCATTATAGAGACCGCTCATACACCTATCCTTATATGAGGCCTAGTTAAAATGATTGCAAATGCTATCGGAATGAGACAACCACTCCTAGGATGAAACCCCTATGGAGGAATTCGACCCATGAACATCCGTTTTTGTTTCAACACTCACCTTATAGGAAACCTTGGACCATTTCATTTTGACTAGCTCATTAACCATAACATTTTCCACCAATTTGTTTTACCCAATCCTATAACGAGTGTTCATAATAAAGATAACTGGCTTTTTAACTTGGATCCCTCATCTTCCCCTACATCACCCGAAACACCTCAACCGTATGAGATCTTTGATGATTTTTACCCTGAGACTCCTCCTCATTATTATGATCTTCCTTCCACTGTTCGTCATGAAGTTACACCTGATGCCTCTCCCGTGTCTACTGTTGTTACTATTACGGCTAATGTTGGACCTCCACCTCCTGATTTTACTACCGCTATTGCTAATTTGGAGACACAAATTGAAAGTTTACGCGGAGAATTCACCACTTTGCGTTCGGACTTTCATGGTTTCATGGACATCATAACAGAACATTTTGATCATATGTATCAGCACCTTTATTCTGTTACTGCACCTCCTGGAGGCCTATGTCATGGCTAGATATACCATGCTATTTTTATTTTGTTCCCTTTTCTTAAGGCAGTGAGGACACTGTCTGTTTCTGTTTGGGGCAGGAAACATTATTGTTTTCCATTACTGTTTTGTTTTCTCGTTTTCGGATATTTTGTTATTTCATTTTTTTTCCATTTGTACCAGTCCTTACCCAATAACATTGTTTCTTATTATTCGTATTTTTAGTGTTCTTGGTTATTCAATGTTATTGAGTTTTTATTTAATTATACCTACTATTATTATCATATGTATGCCTTTATAGTACAAATTAATATTATATGTATAAGTATTATTAGCGGGCCAATGAAATCGCATGCATTCATTGTCGGTCGTCTAGCCAGATGTGACGTTCGCCACATTTTTCCCAGCAAACTGCCGACCGTCAAGCTAACGTGACGAACGTCAGTCCTGCCATGCATGTGATGCATAGCATGTGACAACTACCAGCCTTGCCTCCCATGCTCTTAGACCTAGTGACCATATAAGTTTGACTACAAGACCACACCCTTTCATTTTTTTTATTATTTCTATAACTTCCATCTTCCATTATTTAAACCCCATAATTCCTATTATCTACCACCATTACCACTCATTCCTTCCTTATAATTCCTATAACCTCATACTTTCAAAACCGTAAAACAAAAAGAAAAAAAAAACCATTCATTACCCACTCATAATCTCCACCTATTTAAATCACTTCTTCTACCATCCTATTATCACCACCATTCACTACCTTCTTTGCATTACACAAAAACCTTCCCTTCTCGTCTTTGTCAAATATACCATGGCCGCCCATAGAAATCAACTCAATCGAGGAAAACCCGACATGACTCATCTTGTGTTTCGACAAGGCGAAGCTGGTGAACTCCAACAGGAAAGATACCAGAAGTTTTATCAGCGAGGATTGACACCCACACGATATGTCGACAACAACTGGTTACACAATTTAGGGTTGTATGACAGTATACAAGGTTTGCTAAACAAAGCAGGCCAGGGATTTGTAAGCACGATGGGCTTACCCACCTATGAGGCTCTAACTTTGGAGTTCTTAAGCTCCTACTTCTACATCACTCCCACTGACGCCGATGCAAATCTTTTTGGAGCAGCCACATTTCGTATGTTCAACCAGGAATACACGGTGAACCAGGATGCTTTGAGCGACATGTTTTGTTTCCCTCGTGGAGACAATGTGCAATACTGAATTCCCCCTGAATTGGATTGGAATAGAACGTCATATGAATTATGGGAGAGAATATCCGGTGAGCATAATGTCTCTCCCGAATCGCGTTACTCCTCTCACATCCATAATCTGAACATTCGCTACCTTCATCGCACCCTGGCCAGCACCATTTTTGGAAGAACCAACAACAACAAGGTCAACACCAAGGAGTTGTATGGTCTCCATTGCGCCTTCGCGCTAAACCTCCATCTGAACCCAAGTACCTTTCTGATGGATCACATTCAAAATCTTATAACAAGAGACGGGGTTGTACCTTTCTGTATTGGAGGTATCGTCACTGCAATAGCAGTTCACCTGAACCTGGGAGGGAGAGTCCTAAATCTACCTTCTCTGCCAGCAGTGTTCTTGGACATTAACAACTTTCGAGCCGGTCACCTTATTAAGGTAAGAGAAGCAGGAGGGTATTATCTTATGGTGAGGAATAATGAAGTTCGTAGTATCATTTTGCCAAATCCAAATACTACAAACTTAAGCATTGCAAACAACTAGTTATACAACCTCAACACCCCCGAGCCTGGTGTCAATGCACAAGGAAACCAAGGAGAAGCCAATAATGATGTTGTCGACGAAATGGAACAGGAATTAGAACATCAAGCACCTCAACCGGACATTCAACCTCCCGAAGCCCAAGAGCCACAAAATGCCAACCTACCTGCCACACTGGATGCCATCTACACCGCAATACTACAGCAGAATCAATTGACTAACCAGCGCTACCAGAGCATTGAGACGCGTCAAGAGGAAATGATGCATCTCATGCAACATATGCAAAGAGATCAACTTGATTATGCTCACTGGCAAGACCAAAGTATGCTAGAATTCACCGCAGGGATGACAGAAGACATGCGGGCTTTGACACTCTGTGTTGAAGGTTTGCATGAAGTTGTTTCCCGTGTGGAGGTTCAAAGATATGAAGCAGAATCTTCCAGAAGGGATGAGCAAGCGCGTAGAATATCTAGACCAAGGATGCATGGTAGATTTCGTGGCCTAGGTGAGGAAGAATGATTATTTAGTTTTTCACTCTCCTTTTCCAATACATTGAGGATATTTATTGATTTAAGTATGGGGGAGGAAATATTTCCATTTTTTTCCAGTAAATTTTTATTTTTATATTCTCCCTTCTTTTTATGCAATATTTTGTGTTGTTTTTCCGATTCCCTCATTTTATTGAGCCCCAAAAAACGTTTTTTTCTTTGATTTAATACATAACTTGATTCACCCGACGAGTATGTAGGTTGCTACCTTTTAATTTTTTTTGAAACTTTCGCAAGATTTGACGAAATCACTACCGTCTTGACACTCTACAACCCCAAGATTTAATAGACTAGTTAAATTACCTATTATTCCGAAACCCAGAGCTTTAGTTTTAAAGTAATCCTGAGTAGTTTATCTAGCAGTCAGCACCATCTTAAACACAAACTACGCAGAAAGTCGATGAATATAAGTGGATGATCTCGGGTACTTAGTTAGAAAATGTTACAGGAAATGCACCTATTAAATTTGGCGATCCTCATCCGATCGTTTAATCCAACGGATGTAAGCCCTACGAAGTAACAAAAAATCCATTGTAGGTGGTTCAGAGGCGTCTGGTACTGAACTTGGTAAGGCAGACTACGGTTTGATCCCCCGTATCATGCAAATGGGTAAAAAAAAGGGAAGGTTGCCACATTATTGTGCCAGAAACCACTATGCTAAAAAAGGATCATAACCACTAACCGGCTATTCTTCTATGTACGTGTTAGGATAAAGGTCTTAATGTGATTGCGTTCGAATGAAAATGGGTAAAACAAGACGATTACTTGGGGTGAGCTATAATAGCATCTGCAACAAGTTTATGTAAGATGGGGTTGTCTAGTGTTGTTACCGTAGTGCTAGAGTACAAATTAAGCTTTATATTCTCTAACAAAAAACAAACACCATGCAACCGCGTACAAGTTGATTTGGATCATACGTTTGCACTTGGCCAATATTCATCAAACATCGTACTGGGCACTTGCTTGAGGTCAAGAAAAGATTCAAGTATGGGGGAGTTTGATAACACATAAATATATTGCATTTTGGCTTGATTTAACTAAATTATTTCCCCTTTTTTCTAAATTAAATCACCTTGTAGTTGGTATTATGCCGATATTTTTCAATTTTGCAGGTATCAAATTAATTATAAGAAAAAAAGAAGAAAAAGAAGAAAAAGAAGAAAAGGGAAGAAAAAGAAGGCTAGAATAAAATAAGCCCAAGCCCAAAGCACGCATGTCAACAAGCATGACGAATAGCATGGCTAGCTTGACGAACGGCATGCGTTGAACAAGTAAGTGACAAACGTCACTTACCCTTTTGACGGACGTCACATCCCCTATACTTTCGCCACGTCCCTAAAAGCTTGCAACGAATGTGTGTTAACTGCTTCCACCAAGTCAGACGCGCGGAGATTCAGCAGCCTATAATCTCTCCAAAAAATCCTCATAAACAGTTACTTGAGATGGATATAAATAGCAGACCTCTTGCACTGTAATACGGGACGCCATTACAGTCCTTTTGTTCTTCGTATATTTCACAGAGCTACTACTTTCCAGAATTTTTGTTCCCAGGTATTATTTTCCTTAGCAGATTTATTTTCCCACCCCATTTTAAGCAATAGATTTCTACACCGGAGATCTATTGCCCAATAGTTTATTTCAAGACCTCTTGAATTGTTATTTAAGTTTATTGTTTTATTTTCACAATTTTTCCTGTTCCATATCGAAGCAAAACCTACCAACCTGTGGAGGAGTGCTTCCTTTAGGGACGGACATATTTTTATCAGTCTCCAGTCAATTTATTTCCAGGTTTTTATTTTAATAAATTATTATTTACTCTTTAATCCGATTACCATGTTTACTCTGTTGTCTGGGTTTTACTATTCAGCGATTGAGTTTTATAATATGTTAAGCTAGATTTCTATACTGGTATGTAAGATCATAAAACTGAGGGGATTAGGTAATACTATTGGGCAATTATTTGATGAACTATTTTATGGACTATATTACTTTGTTTTTAGTGATGAACCATTTTGTTACGAGATTAAACATCGAATAGAAGTTAGGTTCAATAAAGTGAGAGCTTGAGAATCTTTAACTGGACCTAGTAACTAGGCATTAGCTTTAAAAACAGCGAGAGTGCTTTAAAGAAAATTAGAGTTTATTTGTTTTCAAAAGAATGTTTCTAACTCCGACGGGATAGCGAGAGCATACGTTAGGACTTAAATTGCATAACCTAAATCAAAAACCACGTCAGTGTGAGACGAGGGTTTTTAAACTGATAAATTTCTACTGAGAATTGTTAGAAACTGCAAGTTACCAAATAAGGTACTAATCCCTGAAGCCTGGTCATTACATACTGGTTGTTTACCCCCTCTGATTATTTAACTAGATTCAAACTTACTTTTAGTTCCCCTAATCTAAACCAAATATTTTTAGCCTTAGATTTACACCGCAACGATAGATAACGATACGTTTGACTTTTGGTCCTTTGGGTTCGATAATCTTTAAAACTACGTGATAAGATTATGCACTTGCAGTCCATATCATATAGACCACCATATCTAGTAGAGATTAATAAAATCAAAGTCTCTCAACAACAAGTTTCATTTGCTTTTTGTCAAGTATATCGTTCATTTTAAAATCTCAAGGCAATAATAAATGATCAATGATGTTTAAGTGATCCAATTTGACCAAAGTTGATGAAAATTCATTAGAGGATTGGTAGGACCAAAGCCTCCTAACAATGAATCTCAAGGTTATTGGATCAAAGGGTTCAAATTAACAACAAACATGGGTTTGGGCCACGAATGATTATTTTCTCAAATCGAGACAAATTTTAGCGCTATGTTAAGCAACCGTAAGTGGACTTATATAGAAGTCGCACCTATTTTGAGGTCGGACAATAGCAATCTATGTACCATATGTTTTGAGAAATGATATGGAAATCATTCTCCAATAACATTTAGTACAATAAGAAGGGGATAAGATGAAAAGGGATGGGGTAAGAATTAAACCACATTTGAACCAAAAATTTAATCAAACTATTATTAAAATCATTCATCCATTTTTTGTGGAGTTAAACTCAACACCATGGATCCAATGATATTAATAAAGCTCATGATCAAAATCTCATAGTCCAAGATCAGTCAGAATATATACAAGATAAAATATATTTAAAAAATAAAGAAAAATATTTTTAAAAAAAGGTTTAAAATGGGAATAAAAGTAGAAAATAGCAACTATATTCAAAACATCCAAGAAAAATCAAACAAGGCCAAAGAAAAATAAAAAAATGAGCTCAAATAGTTATATAAAATTTTTGGTAATTTTCTAAAGTCAGAAACTATTTTTAAAATTAAAATAAATAGGAAAAACAAACCAAAAATTGTGAAAAATAGTAAAGTCAGAAATAAAAATAAAATGAGGTCACCAATATTTGTCAAAAGGTCATTGGATCCTTCCATATTTTTTTCAGAATTTGAAAATTAAGAAAATTATTTTTTAAACATTTAAAACAATTCAAATAAAGTGAAAAATTATTTAAAAAATACCAGAACACAAAATAAAATTGTGAAAAAACAATAATCAGAAAGAGAAAAATCAGACACGAGAAAAATCAGCAACTATATTTCATAATTTTTTCATACTTTTTGAAGTTAAAATGAATTTTCTATGATTTTTTGAAGTTTAAAACGATTTAAATATAAAAATCAGAAATAAAAATAAAGTAAAAAAATGTAGAACTATGGATGAGAGTCAAAACGCGTTAGTAGGCTAATCCAATGGATCAGATACGATGTGCATATCATGGTCTTTAGTGAATAAAGCATGGAATAAATTTTTTAAATAAGGTTTGAGAAAATGTGTGGCACGCCTTCATTAGTTGATAGATGACACATTGTTCATCTTCAACCTCCAGCCAACGAATCTGCAGGTTCCAGAAACTGTAAAATTAGGACACGAGACTGGTACCATTCGCTTCATCTCTTCAAGACGAGATCAATGGTACCTTCGTAATTTGTTTTAATAAATTGTAGCTCATTCGTTTTTGAAAAGAAATTCTGAAAAGGGATTTGAATTTTAATGGCCAAAACATACTTCCAGTTAAGAACAAGTGTTGCGACTAGAATCAGGATGATGGGAGCTTCATAACAGTATCAAAGTTTGAGAGACTTGGTGAAAGAATCTACCTATTGAAGTTAAGTTGCAAAGCTTTGAAACTTGACTTGGCTAGAACGATTTAGGAAGTCTTAGAGTTTAATTCTTCTTCCGTTAGCTTCAGTGAGGTTCAAGGAAGGTGAATTGACAAAGAAAAATGATTGAGAAAGGCTGTAAGAGAAAATTCAAAGTTGCAGAAAATTGAGTTCAAGAGGAAGTTTGGCAGGGTGATTCCGGCTCTCTAAGCTTGAGAAAATGAATAAGGTATGATCCTCTATTTATAGGGAAGTCGATTGAATGCTCAAGCGTGTGAAATAATGAAGTTTTAAGGGAAATCGTGTGAAGTTGCGAACAAGAAAAGTGTGACTTTTAATTTGATCAAAACTCATCCAAACCTTGAGTTTTAATATGCTAATCACTTCTCAAGGTTCACTAAACATGTTTAGAAGCAAAAGCGCGCAGAAAAATGTATTTAGAAGCTAAATCAAGGATTTCAAATTTTGACTTTTGAAGAAACTTTAGTTTCAAGTAACCAAGTTCAAATCAATGGCATTCTTAGCTCAAGGAGTCTTAGGACATGATTCTTGAAGCTTTAGAAAGATGAGATCACAAGCTTTACAATATGGAAATAATGGAATCAAATGGATGATTGAGCAAAAAATTATGATGAGTCAAAGTTGAGAAAAAGAGGTTGACTTTTGTACTTAGAAAAATTCTAAGTTTTTTCTTCAAAAATGACTTATAATGTCTTGCGTCCAAACATGGCCTTCCACTTGAAATTTTCACTTGGCAAAAAATTATGACATGAAGTAGATATCTTGAATGAAATTTTGAGACTTGAACCATTTAAAATCTCCAAAAAATGAGAAAGTATTGACTTGTTGAAATTGGCAAAAATTCATAAAATGACCTATAATATTTTGCATCCTTAGGGTATCTTCCATTCATTTTCACACTTTTCCATTAAAAGAAGGGTTGAACTTCACATATTTAAGATAAATATGGAAAAATAATGGGCTCAAGGTGATAAAAAATGACCAAGTTTTGATCCTTTGAAGTCACATATGGGAATTTGATGGTTTGTTTAGAGGACTTGTAATCTTTCTTCATCATTAGGTATCTTCCTCACAAATTTTCCTTGGAACTTTTGAAGTGATTTGTTGATACCCCTTTGAAGAGAAAGATTTATTTGGAATAACCAAAAAGTTCCAAAATATTAGCAAGCTATACCCCTTTGAAGTTCAAAACCCTAGCTCCTAGAGCTATAAAATGCCTTGGGAAACCTTTGCAATTTGGACAAACTTCCTTGTAGAAATACTTTTGTCATGTAAATAGAGTTTGTTGAGGATGATAAAGAGACACCATAGCAACCAAAACTACTTCCAAATATTGATAATTGAGGGAGATATGCACTTGTGATCAATGAAACCAAAGACTTGTCTAACTAGGTCAAACTTCTTCAATCAACCCTTGTACCTTTGAACTATTTTTTACAACTTGAGGCATGATGAATCATAATAGACTTTGTAATGATATTATTTCAAAATATATTCAATAATGAAGCATGAATCTCAATGAAGCTTTGTTGAAGAAGGCATGGAAGTAAACTCATGAATCTATGGATCAACTTGATGGACTGTATTGTGTTTTCACTTATGATACCAACAATTAGAGAAAATATTCATTTTATCTATTAGTTAAAAGTTAATAAATACAAAACATAGATGATCACAAAATACAAGTCAAGGTTATTGGTGATTCCACATGAGAAAAGCTAAAGATAAGGAGAAGAACCAAACCCTAGTATGTGATTTGGTTGCATTGTGATGGTATGAGATGATAGATGAATCTTAGGGGCAAAAATTGGTGTACAACAGCTGCCCTTATTTAAGTGTCTTCTATCCGGAGGTGTGAAGGTTTAAAAATCTTCGTGTCGATGCTATTGAAGATACTTAAATATAAAACAAGCCCTATTTTTGGCCCTAAGATGCCATGCAGTGCTTATGATTATGAATGCACGTGAACATATACAAAAATGACGTAAGACCTCACTGGGGATATAGTAAGATAAAAAATATCAAATAGAAAACCCGACCATGAAAATAAATCACTGGTGAACAAGAGACCTGACTCTATTGCGGTAAATCTCAAAGAGGAGATAGAGGATAACTGTGATTGACAGATGACTGTGAATTGTCTACTCACTGAGGAGATAGAAAAAAGAAACTTCGACCACCGGGGAAAGAAGAGGTAAGATAATACCGGTAAATACCAATATTAGGGTAAGAGGCAATTGATTAGCATCAGTGCTCCCGACTGGGAATAAATCAACTTATTCATAGCAATATAATCTCAACTATGAACTACCTTCCATAATGACAAGGCTACCATTCATCGGAAAAAGATCTCAACAACGAACTACCTTCCATAATGACAAGGCTACCATTCATCGGAAAAAGATATCAACAATGAACTACCTTCCATAATGACAAGGCTACCATTAATTAGAGTAACAAATCCCAACAACAAACTACCTTCCATAATGACAAGGCTACCATTCATTGAAGTAACAAATCTCAAGCAACGAACTACCTTCCATAATGACAAGTCTACCATTCATTGGAGTAACAAATCTCAACAAAAAACTACCTTCCATAATGACAAGGCTACCATTCATTGGAGTAACAAATATCAACAATGAACTACCTTTCATAATGACAAGGCTACCATTCATTGGAGTAACAAATCACAGCAACAAACTACCTTCCATAATGACAAGGCTATCATTCATTGGAGTAACAAATATCAGCAACGAACTACCTTCCATAATGACAAGGCTACCATTTATTGGAGTAATAAATCTCAGCAACAAACTACCTTCCATAATGACAATGCTACCATTCATTGGAGTAACAAATATGAATCTTCTCTGGGAGTTGTCAGACTTATTGGGGAAGTACAGGTTGCTCAAATAAAGAGACCTACCACTTGGTATTACAAGAAAGAATTGCAATAATGATTTCCTGGGGAAAGTAATAGGACTTCCTGGGGAAATGCCAATGTATTCCTGTTTGAGGAGATAAAATCTTCACGTGCAAAATAAATGCACATTCTCAAACTAGGGCTTGAAGCTTGCAGAAATAATAATTCTGCTGAGGAATACACATTCGAACCAAAAATAAATCATAATGAAACAGTCAATCAAAATAACATCTCATGAGAAATAAACTCAATAGGGAACCATATTCCATCCAGACAATAAGTTGAATAGGAAGGCTAAAGAAAATTTTTTTCCACGAGGGATAACTCAGTGGAGAAAATAAAAGGATATACTTTCTGCTTAAGGTTGACACTCTATTGGAGAGAGGATAACACAATTCTACAAAATAGAGTAATATGTCAACAAAATATTAATGAATGCAAATGAGCAATGATTTGCTAAATTCAACTATGTATGATGTATATATGAATGTATGAATGTTATCATGTATATGCTGACAAAACAAACATATAACACTGAGGATAACAAGACAAAACCAACTTGGGTACAATCAATATTCAGCTAAAACACATCCAAGATGAAAATTTCATGAGAAAGTAAGCACCGACTGAGGAAAAAAGTTCCTACTTCATGTCTTAACTCCACTGGGAAGGAACATAATCTGAAAATAATCAAATCATAGCAATAAATCAGTACAGATACAGGGGTATAACATCCTTCTCCAGGATTCCACGGGGAATATCACACAGACTTCAATGGGAAAAAGCAAATGTTTCAAGGTCTGTACTTCTACCAGGGATTGTAATACTGAATTTACTAGGGAAAATAATACCACATTGCCGACACATCAGTTGGGGGATGTCATATTGTCTTTAATGAGGAGGACAACAACACATCGTCAAGGGGGCACCAAAATACAATCTTCAATACTGAGAGTGATGATTGCACCAACTTCTCTGGGGAGAAATTACGAAACTTCACGTGGATAACAATTTTCAGCGAAATATGTTATCTCCATTTTACTCTAGGATTTAAGAAGTCAAACATTACAGCAAGAAATTAAAATTATGGGGATTTTAAATCAAAACCAGCACTTGGCGGGAGAAAACCCAAAAAGTTGACAATTGTTTCAACACTTCTTAGAAAAGATATTTCCCTTGTCTAGTTTCTTGGGAAACAAACAACAACAATGATGCTAGCACTACAAAAGGACGAAGTTTTGCAAATGATTCCATCTCAGCATACAAAGGGAAAAGGGGCTTTCATCATAGGAGCGAAGACCTCACTGGGGAATCTGGGATAGAGAATTCATACCATGCAAACCCGAAATCAAAATGAACCAAGACCTGACTAGGGAAAATGGTATCACAAAACCAGCACCGCACCATACATCAATTGGTATCGTGTTCAACTATCTGAGAAAAATATGAAGAACGTACTCAATCCAACAAAAGTGCCTTGGGAGAACCTTCTTGGGGAAACCAGACCTTGAAAATTTATGAGTTCGTCCGTCCCTAGAGTCACTATTTTTGTTCTTCTTGAGTCACAAAATCTAAAGCAATAAGTAATTTGTAAACTCTTTTCAAAAAATAATTTTGTTATTTAATTTGTTTGCTTTGAAAATTACTATCAATAACAAATGAAGTCTTTGTAAGTTGAATAAAATAAGAATTGAAAATAATTGGACAAGAGCTCAAACTTTATTAATAGAATGGTAGTTTGTGAATGGCGAGACTCCATAGATGATTACAAAGTTTGGAAAATGGTAACATATATTGGAAAAGATACATTGAAATATAATAACCACTATTCTCCCTAACAACTTGGAATTCATGAGCAGCGACTTTGGTTGAAGAGTGGTGAGGATTCAAGAAGATTTTTGCTTCAAACAATCGAGTCTTGTCTGATGTAGTTACTTGCCCAGAAATCCCAAACTTTTGCCTAGGTTTCCCTTACGGGTTTTCGACCTAGCAGGAAAATTTATTCTGTTTATGTCTCTAATTTTTGCTTAGACCGCCCTTTCGGGTTTTTGGCCTACCGAGACGCTCCTTTTTTCCTAAGCCGCCATTTTGGGTTTTCGTCTTAGCGAGCTGTTCTTTTTATTTTTCTAGGCGAAGTATTTCTTGATTGCATCAACATTCACAAGACGTCGGAACTCCTCGCCATCCATTGTTTCAAGAATCAACTGCCAGAGAAGGCTTTCTTAACAACATAAGGGCCTTCAAAATTGGGAGTCCAATTGCCCCTAGAATCAATGTTGAAAGACACGATCTTTCTAAACACGAGGTCACCTTCTCTGAATTCACGAGGCTTGACTTTCTTATCAAAAGATTTCTTCGTTATCTTCTGATATAGCTGGCCATGACACAAGGCCGTCATTCTTTTCTCTTCAATCAAATTCAACTGGTCAAACCTATTTTGGACCCATTCAACCTCTGATAACTTGGTTTCCATTATCACGCGTAAAGAGGGAATCTCAACTTCAATGGGGAGCACTGCTTCCATTCCATACACAAGAGAGAAAGGGGTATCCCCTGTTGAAGTTCGGGCAGATGTTTGATACCCATACAAAGCAAATGGGAGCATCTCATGCCAATATTTATAAGTGACAACCATTTTCTGGATGATCTTCTTGATGTTCTTATTAGCAACTTCAACAGCCTCATTCATCTTTGGCATGTAGGGAGATGAACTGTGATGGACAATCTTGAATTCTTCACAAAGTTTTGTCATCATCTTATTATTCAGATTTGAGTCGTTGTTGGTGATAATCCTGCTTGGCACACCATACTGACATATAAGATTATTTTTTTATGAAGCGCTCCACCACCTGCTTAGTGACATTAGCATATGAAGTTGCTTCCACCCATTTGGTGAAGTAGTCAATTTCCATCAAGATAAAATGATGTCCATTTGACGCCTTGGGTTCAATCATTCTAATCATGTCAATACCCCCACATAGAGAAGGGCCATGGGGAAGAAATAACATTGAGAAGTGTCGGAGGCACGTGGATTTTGTCAGCATAAATCTGGCATTTATGGCACTTCTTTGCAAATTTGAAACAGTCAGATTCCATTGTCAGCCAATAGTAACCTTCCCTAAGCATCTTTTTCGCCACTGAATGTCCATTGGCACCAAAGGAACCTTCATGGACTTCATGCATCAACATGTCTGCTTCGTATCTATCCACGCATCTGAGCAAGACCATGTCATAATTTCTTTTATACACCACATCTTCATTGAGGAAAAAGCTACCTGCCAACCTTCTCAATGTCTTTCTATCTTTATTCGATGCACCAGTCAGGTATTCCAGAGTCTGAAGAAAATGCCTGATCTCATAATACCAAGGATTTTCATCTTATGTTTCCTCCGCCGCACTGTGATACGAGGAACATCATTCCAAGTATTCACTTGATACATAGAAACCAGAGTTTCCAAAGCATCCACCATCTCATTTTCATCTATGGGAATATGATGGAATTCAACTTTGTTAAAGAAGGGTAATAATCTTCTAGCATAATCTTTGTAAGGGACCAAGCTAGGGTGACGAGTATCCCATTCTCCTTTAATCTGGTTAACTACCAAAGTTGAATCACCATATACATCTATAACTTTGATTATGAGATCAATGGCTTCCTCGAGACCCATGATACAAGCCTCATACTCCGCCATATTATTGGTACAATCAAATGTCAGCCTTGCAATAAAAGGAATGTGTGATCCACGTGGAGTGATAATCACATCACCAATTCCCTTTCCATAAGCGTCCACAGCTCTATCAAATACCATACCCCACTAGGATTCAGGACCAGGACCTTCCCCAGACAAAGGTTCATCACAATCTTTCATTTTCGGAAACATAACATCCTCATCAGGGAAATCATATTTAATAGATTGGTAGTCATCTACCAGTTGGTGAGCAAGATAATCTGCCAGTACACTGCTTTTTATAGCCTTCTGAGTACGGTATTCAATATCATATTCAAACAACAACATCTACCAACAGGCAATTCTTCCAGTAAGAGCAGGCTTTTCAAAAATATACTTAATTGGATCCATTTTGGAAATCAACCAAGTAGTATGATTCAACATATATTGCTGCAACCGCTTTGCCGCCCAGGCCAGAGCACAACATGTCTTTTCCAGCATAGAATACCGTGAATCATAGTCAATAAACTTCTTGCTGAGATGATAAATGGCATATTCCTTCTTCCCTATTTTATCTTGTTTTCCCAAAATACAACCCATAGAATTATATAACACTGTCAGATACATGATCAATGGTCTTTCTTCAACGGGAGGGAGAAATATAGAAGGTTCAAGTAGATACTCTTGAATACTTTTAAATGCCCTTTTCTAATCATCTATCCACAAACAACCCTGATCTTTCTTTAACAACTTAAAGATCGGTTCACACGTTGTAGTCATGTGGGAAATGAATCTGGAAATGTAATCCAACCGCCCAAGGAAGCGTCTAACTTGCTTTTCAGTTCTTGACGCATGCATTTCTTGAATTGATTTGAATTTATCAGGGTCAACTTCAATTCCTTTTTGGCTGACAATGAAACCTGGAAATTTCCCAGATCGGACACCGAAGGTGCATTTGTTTGGATTTGAGCGAAGACGATACTTCCTCAAATGCTGAAACAATTTCAACAAATCTTCTACATGCCCTTCTTCGGTCTGTAATTTGGAAATCATGTCATCAATATATACCTTAATTTCTTTGTGCATCAAATCATGGAATAGGGTTGTCACATCCCTCTAGTACGTTGCACCAGCGTTCTTCAACCCGAAGGGCATCACTCTGTAACTGAATGTTCCCCAGGGTGTGATAAATGTTGTTTTTTCCATGTCCTCAGGAGCCATTCTTATTTGATTATATCTGGAGAATCCGTCCATGAACGAGAATACTTTGAATTTTGTTGTACTATCAACTAACATATCAATATGTGGTAATGGAAAATCATCTTTTGGACTAGCTTTATTTAAATTTCTATAATCAACGCACATGCGGAAATTTTCGTCTTCCTTTGGTACTGGGACAATATTTGCAATCCACTGAGGGTACACTGATGTCACAAAAAACCCGGCATTAATCTATTTTAAAACTTCTTATTTAATTTTCACTGCCATATTAGGGTGAGTTCTTCGCAATTTCTGCTTGATTGGCGGGCACTCTAGCTTCAACGGCAAATGATGCTCCACAATATCAGTATCTAGACCAGGCATGTCTTGGTAAGACCAAGAAAATATGTCCACATACTCTTTCAACAATTCAGTCAACTTAGTCTTCACGTCGGGGTGCAGTAATGCTCCAATCTTGACCTCCTTTGGCTCTTCCTCTGAACCCAAATTGATGGTCTCCAATGGCTCTTTATACGATTGAATGGCACTTTACCCACGCTCGAGCAACCACGAAACCTCTTCTGGAATCTCATCATATTCTTCTTCCTCGGCCACATACACAGGATATTCAAAGTTGGGAGAGGATGCACGTTCATTGTATTCAACAGGTTTTTTAATTAATCTATACATATGATTTATGATTGCTTTTAGAAACTGACACATATATCTAGTGATCATGCATATTTATTTACAATTATCATTTATTACGAAAGGTTTTTTTTTCTTCTGATTACCATTTTCCAAGAAAAAGCAGAAAGTAAAAACACAATTTGAGAATCAAAGACAACTTTTATTTATGATTTTAATGATCAAAGCAAACAGATAAGCCCATACAATATTAACTTTCACCTTGGGCAGAGTAAAAGCTTTTTTGAAAAGATAGACAAAACAAATTACTTTGACACATGGATGCAAGAGGAAACATCAATAGTGACCCAGTTCTGGACTCTGACTTCAGGCGTCACATAATTCAGCATCTCCTATTCTTCTTCGTCCCCCATAATAGCATTGATCCCAGAAACAGTTGGGTGAAGGTAACCTCCATTGTGGAAAATATTATGATAGCTGCTCAAAGTAGTCTTCAGCTTCATGTTTTCAACTTTACCACTCTTTGCAGAAAATTACAAACCAGCCTTGTTCTTGTTCACCGATGGGTCAACAATCTGCCCCCATACTTTACTTGGGCCATTGTGGACAACCTGCTGAGCCTCTTTGAATGAAGCCATATGATTCTCATTCTCTCTCACGTTATCAATGGGCAAATCTTGGAACTGTGTCCCAATAGCATCTTCATCTGCTTCTACAACACTGAAAGATGATAGATGAGAAATCAACAATGCTTGCTCTCCATTTATAATAACCACTTTGCCTTCACGCACTAACTTCAGCTTTTGGTGTAGAGTTAAAGTGACAGCCCCTGCCTCATGTATCCATGGTCGTCCTAGTAAACAGTTGTATGCGGGCATAACATCCATGACTTGGAAAGTGATCTGGAAAAGGTGTGGGCCTATGTGGATAGGAAGACCCACTTCCCCAATAACTGACTTCCTTGATCCATCGAAAGCTTTTACAATAATACCACTTGGGCGCATGGGAGCCCCTTGATATTTCAACTTCATCAGCGTGCTCTTCGGTATAACATTTAAGGCGGACCCATTATCAATCAACACATTCGACAATGAATCATTCTTACAGTTCAAGGATATGTGGAGAGCCAAATTGTGATTCCTCCCTTTGTCAGGCAATTCATCCATCGAAAGCTTTTACAATAATACCACTTGGGCGCATGGGAGCCCCTTGATATTTCAACTTCATCAGTGTGCTCTTCGGTATAACATTTAAGGCGGACCCATTATCAATAAACACATTCGACAATGAATCATTCTTACAGTTCAAGGATATGTGGAGAGCCAAATTGTGATTCCTCCATTCGTCAGGCAATTCATCATCGCAAAAGATTAGGTTATTACAAGATATAATATTACCTATCACACTACTGAATTTATCTAACGACATATCACACTCCACGAAGGCTTGGTCCAACACCCGCATTAAAGATTCTTTATGGGCAACATAATTCATCAACAATGCTAGGATACATATCTTTGAAGGAGTCTGCAATATATGATCTACAATTATGTAGTCGCTTATTTTGATAATATTCAAAATATCATCCACATTATCTCCAGGGTAGCACCACTGGATTCCCCTACAACTTTCTTATTCTCAGCACTTTCCATAACTTTCTTACCAACATTATCATTTCCCCGAACAACCGGTGTAAATATACAACCACTGCGGGTCACCCTACCATTCTCAGCAATATTCTTAATGCTAGACAATGGCTGGATGGGAACTTTCACACCATCCTCTAAAATAGTAGCATTGTACTTGTACGGTGCAACTTTGTCTGATTTATAAGGAACAAGCCCTGGCAAGAAAATCACCACTAGGGCAACAACTGACTTGCTACAGTATTCAATCTCGACCGGGGTAGAATCATTAAAATAAGGCATAATTACGTTCACACCTTCTTCAGAAAATTTGGGTATCAAAGAATCATTGCTGGAGAATATATCCTCATTTGAGGAAAAGAATTCATCCGCCGAAGCATATTCATCATCTGATTCATCCTCAGCCAAGCAAACCTCAATCTTGTTAACCTCATGGTAATCATATATTTGGATTGAAACTTTAATAGTTCCATTATCCAATAACAATTGAATACCTCTTCTTACAATGGAACATCCTTGGGAATCCCTGCAGCAAACCCGACAAGATCCATATTGGCGCTCTACCTGAACAACCATGTGGCAAAAGGTAGAATGCAATTATACGAGATCATAATTCATATGGTCCACATAAAAGATCAAGAACTCTCCAGGAAATCCAAATACCATGTTCACTTCCTCCTCATATTCTTCCCTAGGTATGATTATATGGATGAGGCCCTCATCCATCATCTCCTGCAAATTAGCCTTTATCTTATCGCAACTCTGTATATCTGTACTACAGATATCACAACCAGCATGGTCATGAGTATAGTAACTAAACTCGTAAAGGTCTTCATGCATCTTTACCAAGTCTCCTCTAACCAAGTTAATATCATAAATGCGGAAGTCCTCTGGACAACCAACAACCATGTTAACAGCATTCTTTCCTCCATGCTTTGGCAGAGGATTATCTTTTACATTCGGGTTGACATCTTTGAAGGATAAAAGGCCAGATCTCACCACTTTCTGTACCTCGGACTTTAGAGGATAATAATTTTCCTCATTATGCCCTGGTGCACCCTGATGGAAAGTGCACGTCTGATCTGCCTTGTAGTACCAAGGCAATGGTGATGGTATAGTCGGGGGTGGCCTAGTCTGGACTAACTTTTTCTAGATCAATGCTAGGAGTAACTCTTCATAGATCATGGGGATAGAGTCAAAAAGGCTCTCTCCTTTGATTCTTCCCTTTATTTCCTTGGGGGGCAGGTCTTTGATAATCGACTATAGTCGGAGCTGTATTAACAACTAGAGTTATTGAGGCAACCTGTTGATGGCGCTGATGATTCCTTCTAGGAGGATTAACCCTTCTTTATTGAATAACGTCATTTATCTCTCCTTCTTTCTTTTTATAAAACTCGTATGATGGTTTCTTCATACTACTAAAATTTTCACCTCTTGTCAGACAACCTTCTCTTACAGCTTCTTCCAAACGAACGCCCATTCCCACCATCTCGGTAAAATCACTGGGTGCATTCGCTACCGTTATTTCATAATAGAAAGAACCTAGAGTCTTCATAAAAATCTTCGTCATCTCTTTTTCTTCCATTAGAGGAATCACCTGGGCGGCTACTTCACGCCGTCTCTGTGCATATTCTTTAATGACTCCTTGTCCTTCTGGACCATGGTCCTTAGTTTATCACGGTCAGGAGCCATGTCCATATTGTATTTGTACTATCTGATAAATTATTTCCCCAAGTCATTGAAATTATGAATGTTGGCATTGTCCAGGCTCTTGTACCATTTCAATGTTGCACCGGTCAAACTATCTTGAAAGAAATGGATTAACAGACGTTGATCATCTGTATGAGTAGACATTCTCCTCACATACATCACTAAGTGAGAACGAGGGCAAGTGTTTCCCTTGTACTTTTCAAACTCTAGTACTTTAAACTTTGCAGGTATTTTCACATTTGGAACCAAACACATATCATTCACATTCTGCCCAAACAGTTCTTTTCCTCTGAGGGACTTTAACTCTTTCTGCATCCTATCAAACTGATCCTGAAGATCGTCCATTCAATTATAGAAACCCAAGCTTTCACTTGGTGGAGGAATAGGGCGATACACTTCATCATTAGCAAATGGTACCATATTCACCGAGGGAGGTGCCACATAGTGAATCTCATTTCTAGCAGTAGGAGTAATATGTACCACGTGAGGTGCAGAAGCAGCAGCAGTCAGAGCAAGTGGAGCAGCTTGAGCATCCTGATTATAACCTTCGGGTATAAAGTTATCTGGAATTCTCCAAGGATAGCCTTGAGGAAAATGATTCTGAACAACAGCAGTTGGAGTAGAAGAAACAGGAACAATCAGAGCTTCGATAGTAACTATTGTCTCTTGACGCTGAGCAAGTGGTGGCTGATTCTAAGAAGCCACCAAAGATTCCATTAGAGTAGTGAGATTGGCCATACCGGCCTTCAGAGCATAAACTTCTTCGTGCAACTCGCGATTCTCTTGTTCTAGATTGTCCATCTTTCTTCTGAAATTAGCTCGAGTATTGTACTGATGAGACACTTGCTGAACAAAGTAAAGAAGCTCAGTAAGACACCTGGTTATGCTCAAAAAAATGCAAGAAGTATGTACAATATGATGCATGATATGCAATGCATATAATTTATTTTGTTATTGATATTTCAAGGAACTCAAAGATTTATAGACAATTTTGCAAATATCAAAGTACTAACACATTTGAAATATTGAAAATCTCATTATAATAACCTCAAAACGGATTACACTTTTTAGTACAAATTCCAATAATCCCAAGTACAAGATGAAGATAAGTCTAAAAACCCTAAGAAAGCAAATCTGATGGAAATCACTCTACACGCTGACGCTTCCCTGTGAGTCTTGCAATCCAAGCCTTCAACCTGTGGTTCTCTTCTGCATATCTGTTGGCGACCTCTTTCAAATCATTAGAGTCAGGAAGTGAGCAACTAAGGTCTGACTGAGGCTTAGAGGAAAATAAATCCTCTTGCCTCTCCATGTCTCTATAGCATGACTCTAAAGAATCTTGATCAAATCGTCTTTCTCCATTAGGTTTGCTCAGCAGGACACCTCTAGAGTCTGTCACTTATTCTTTCAGGCTTCCTTTTTCTGTTGCATCCTGACTATGGCAAGCTGAAGTTCTTCCACATCGTCTAACAAAGGAGGAGTGGTTTTCACAAAGATGTCAAGAATGGGTGCTTCTTAGGAATAACGCATCTTCAATTGGATGGCTCTTGTTTGTACCCACTACAGATAAGGCTCTAAAGAAACAGCCCCTCTCGATCCCAGGTCCTTCTTACTTTTCCTGTGAATATGATGCCAAGCCTTTGCAATCTCCTCTTAAGCTTCCTTATG
This sequence comes from Vicia faba, assembly GCA_948472305.1. Taxonomy (NCBI): domain Eukaryota; kingdom Viridiplantae; phylum Streptophyta; class Magnoliopsida; order Fabales; family Fabaceae; genus Vicia; species Vicia faba. The sequence continues at coordinate 1,163,650,674 of OX451735.1, read as the reverse complement.
AACCTCTCCTTCTTTAAGAAAGAAACCACTCAAATGAATACTATTTGGCTTATCCCTCATCGGATATCCAAGATGTCTCCGTGCAAGAACAGGGTTGTAGTTAATTCCTCCCTTTGTACCAAGAAGAGGTACATTGGGAAAACTACCACAACTATCAACAATCTCTATATCATGGTAAGCCTGATGATACCAAACAATATCTGAATGAGTAATGGCCATAATCTTTGGAGCCCAACAAGGTTTCTTCCTAACATCCCAAAAAGCATCAGATCGAGGTAAGTGAGAAATAAACCAATGATACATCAAAGGTGTGCAATGTAACGCCCCGTTTTATTTAATATTATATTATATTAATATTTTCGAATTACCGTTTGACGTTTATTTTTGCGACGAGAATATTTAAATTAACCGTTATATCTGTTAATATATTCGGCGACGTTTTATTCGGACTGGTAATTATTTTATTCGGTCTGGTATTTATTTTGAGGGACCGGTAATTATTTTATTCGGTCCGGTATTTATTTTGAGGGACCAGTAATTATTTTATTCGGTCCGGTATTTATTTTGAGGGACCGGTAATTATTTTATTCAGCCCAGTATTTATTTTGGGGGACCGGTAAATATTTTGTTCGGTCTGGTTTTTATTTCGTTCGGTTTGGTAAAATATTATTCGAACCGATATTTAATTTTTCTGAGTTATTTTAATTATTTGGAGTTATTTTGATTAAGTGGCCTTTTGAATTATATTTTGGGTTAGTAAGACTAGTGGAGGGTAGTATGGTATTATCAAGGTGTCTTAAGACCAAAATCCAAACAAAGGCATTAATTATTGTTTTATGAGAGATAGAAGTATCATAATATAAAAACACACTTAGAGGTATAGAGAGAGCTAGAGAGAGTCTTGGAGGAAGAGAAGAACAAGAAAACAAAGCTTGGGTTTTGGGTTTCTTGGAACATCAAGAATCATTTCAAGTATCTAAGGTAAGGGAATTGATTTTCCAATGCTTATAGTTAGGGTTTGATTTGGTATATTTTGTTTTGGGATAAAATTGATGTTAGGGTTCTTGAGATTTGTTGAGATAAATTAGGAGAATTAACTTAGGTGTTAGTGTTGTGGGATTATTGTTATGTTAATAGAAATTAAATTAGGAAAACTAAATTATATTAATTAAATTTAGTTTATAACTACTAGAACTAGCAGTATGTCCATTTTGTGAAGTTTAAGAAACTAGAACTAACAGTATAATTAAATGGAGCTTATAACTATGCTAGCAGTATGTCTTAAAATGGAGCTTATAACTATGCAAGTAGTATGTCTTAAAATGAAGCTTATAACTAACACTAAACTAGCGGTATTACGTTATGCAGTATAGAAGTTTAGCTGCTAAAAAACTAAACTTACAGTATGGAAAATTAAGTTTAGAAATTAATTAATTTATGTTTTGTTTTTCATTTTCTTAATTAATATATTAAATATTTATATTAATTAAATACAAATATGACATAAGTTATCCGATTTAATTTGGAACCCGATTATGTTCCGATTTCCTGATTTCGGCAAATTTCAGCGACGGAGCAAGTTGCTCTGAATTTAACGAAAATTGGCGTGCTAGCTAATTTCGACGTGTAGAACGTCGTGGTGAGGTTAGTTTTTCTAGATTTCAAGTTTTTATGAAGCGACCCGAAATAGGCCAATTTACGGTTAAGTTGAACTGGGTTACATTTTAGTCGGTTTAAGTCGCGTATGGACAATCCGATTGCGACGTTAATGATTATGATTGGTGCCGATTATTATGAATGACTTTCGTGACGATTATTGATGTTTGACTATTTTTCCGTGTTTGAAATTTAGTGAATTATTTGATAATGATGTGGTGTGATTAAATATGATGATTGCGACAGTTTATTTATAATGAATACTTAATGATATGCGATGCGATGATATGTTTATCTTGATGTGGATGAATATGGAGACGTGGTTTTTATACCAATTTTGACGTGCGATGATGATGTTTTGTTGTGTCGTGTTTGTGATGTCGTGTTGTCGAGTCACATACATTGCATTGGTGACGAGGGCTTTTATGCTAAGCGACGAGGGCTTTTATGCCAAAGCGATGATGGGCTATTATGCCGAATGTCCCTAATTATGGACAAAGAGACGGGTACCACATGCATAACATAGTCGTGTCTCATGGAGTCGGTTATGTTTATTTTTAAGTCTTTTGGCGTTGAGTTTTATTTGATGGCTTATAATGAATTGCGATGTTATATGATACCTTGTTTTGTGACGATTTTTATGTTGAACATAAAGTGATTATGATGTGATAATTTCATGAAAATCATGCGATGGATATAACACGACGGTAAAGCGACGATATGAGTTTATGGCAATGGAGTTTATGTCTTGTTTTGACATGACTATGGTGATTATGTTATGATATTAAAGTGTTGATATTATACACTAAGTGATGATTTTAAAGTATGTGAGATTTGATATTTGTTGACATATTCTTATTAACCTATATCATTTATGATTTCAAAACTATTTATATTTTTTATCATGACTTTAATTATATGTTTTGGAGTATCTCACCCTTTACTTGTTTTCGCCGTTGCCTTTATATTGGTAACGTGCAGGTGATCCGCGAGGATGATGAGGATTAGCTCGAGTCTCTTTATTTTGAGTCGCTCTGCTCTGATAGTAGTAACACTCGGGATTTGGGCGACGTTATTAATTTGATAGGATAGTTTATGTATACTATATTATGACCTTATGTATTGATGATACATACATTTTGTGAACACATCCGTTGTGCTGTGATCAGTCATATGTTTATATGATGATTTATGTTATGAATCGGTATATCCGACTTTTGATTTTGTGATGTGCATTATAATGCAAAGTGATGGAATGTGATACCTCAATTTATGTTTGGATGAAATTTTGAAACTCTGATTTTATTATTTAATTACAAGGGGTGGAATTGGGGTGTTACATTAGTGGTATCAGAGCAGGTCGGTCTGTCCGGCCAAGTTGTTGAATTTGTTGTTATCTAACAATCAAGTATTGTTATTTGTTGATTCTAATCCTTGTTTTGTTGTGAGCAGAAGCTCTTATAGCCGGAAGGAACGCTGGTAGGAATGATGAGGCTCTTGCTGCTGCTATGCAGGAAATGGCTCAGGCTTTCTAAAACCCGCTGAATGCTGACGAGAACTTTGGGTCTCGTAGTTTGGCAACCTTCCAAAGAGAGAATCCTCCTACTTTCCAAGGAAAGTATGATTCTGAAGGTGCTTTGGCGTGGCTGAAGGAGATTGAAAGAATCTTCCGTGTGATGGATTACACTCTTGTGCAAAGGATCCGTTATGGTACTCATAAACTAAGTGCTTAAGCGGATGACTGGTGGGTTGAAACTCGTCAGAGGCTTGAGATTGCTGGTGAGGAAGTGACATGGGAAGTTTTCCTAAGGGAATTCATGAGTAAATATTACCCGGAAGATGTTCGGGGAAAGAAGGAGATAGAGTTCCTTGAGCTGAAGCAAGGAAGCATGTTTATCACTGATTATGCTGCAAGGTTCACTATATTGGCCAAGTTCTATCCGCATTATGATGGGCCGAATGGCGAGTTCTCTAAATGCATCAAGTTTGTAAATGGTTTACGTCCTGAGATTAAGAAAGTTGTTGGTTATCAGAAAATCCGTGTCTTTTCGGATTTGATTGATAGTTGTAGGATCTTTGAGGAGGATAGTAATGCTCATTATAAGATTATGTCCGATAAGAGAAACAAAGGTCAGAAAAGCCGTGGAAAATCGTGTGATGCTCCAGCTGGTAAAGGGAAACAAAAAGCGTTTCAAGGGCGAAGAACTAGTGGGGGAGATGCTCCTGCTAGTATTGTTTGTTACAAGTGTGGGAAACCTGGCCACAAAAGTAATGTTTGTCGAAGCGATGTTAGATCTAAGGAGAATGAGGTGAGATGTTTCCGATGTGGAGAAGTGGGCCATATGACTCGCGATTGTAGACATAAGGATGAGGTCTGTTTTAATTGTGGCGAGGGAGGTCACATTAGTGCTTAATGTAAGAAGCCTAAGAGGACTCAAGGAGCAGGAAAGGTGTTTGCTTTGTCGGGTGCTCCGACGGGAAACGAGGATGGTCTTGTTCGAGGTACTAGTTTCATTAATAGATTTCCTCTTATTACTATTATTGATAATGGTTCTACTCATTGTTTTATTACGGTTGGTTATGTAAAGAGATTGGGTCTCACTTTGTCGTCTCTGGATAGAGATATGGTGGTAGTAGTTCCGGCTAAGGGAACGATTACTACTTCTTTTGTCTGTGCAAGTTGCCCTTTATCAATCTTTTATAGAGACTTTATGGTGGATCTTGTTTGTTTACCGCTTGTCGGGTTGGACGTGGTTTTAGGTATGAACTGGTTAAAAGCTAATTATGTCCATATCAATTGCTATGACAACACTGTGAGGTTTTCTTCCTTAGTAGAAGAAGAACAATCTATGTTGGTGTCAACGAAGTAGTTGAATGAGTTCATGAAGGATGAGGCATTGGTTTTCTTATTGATGGCGACCCTTTCTATGGAGAGTCAAGTTATGATAGAAAACTTTTCGGTGGTGTGCGATTTTCCCGAAGTATTCCCTGATGAGATTCCTAGTGCACCTCCAAAAAGAGAAGTTGAATTTTCTGTGGATCTTGTCCCTGGTACCAGACCTATCTCTATGGCACCATACAGGTGTAATTGCAAGCTTCTCAAGTCATATTTAAAGCATTTGTTTTAATGAAGACAACATGGATATCAACATTCAAAGGATGTGCAAAAAGCTTATCAACATCATATAAAAGTCTTGAAGATTAGAAGAAGAATTATTGAAGAATCCACAAATGTCAAATGGTATAAATAATTCTTAATCTTGAATATAGATGTTCACAAATATGCATTCATAATCATATACATATCCCACATGTTTACATTAAAGAAAAACTTTGTTTGAAATCTTTTTCAAAAAGAATTTTGGAAAATAATCTTTTAGGAACCGGTTCCTCCCTAACAGGGAACCGGGTTCCAAAACTTGTTCAAAAACACCGTCCCTGGAATTTGTACCAGGAACCGGGTTGTACCAATAGGGGAACCGGTTCCTGCGCGTTATTTTTGAAATCCTGTTTATAACGTTCACTAAGAACTGGGTTCTGTCTGTGTCGGAACCGGTTCCTAGCGAACCAGTGCAGCTTTTCTTTTGGTTTTTGAACATTTTTTAAGTAGTACTCTTTCATGAATGCATTGCATCTTTTCATATCAAATGGCATGAATGAAGAGGAACTTGTGACTTTATAAAATGTGCAGATTTTTCAGATTTCAATATAACTTTCAAAATAGCACAATAACAATAAACCTTCTTCATATTAACAATTTTCATTCATTCAAAATTTGCACTCAAACTTTCATGTGTTCATAAATTTTGTGAAACTTGCCATATACATTTTCATTAAGAAATCATTACAAGTTTCATACATACATTGTGAACATTTATAATCATTGCTTGAGAATTGTTTATATCTTGAAGAAGAAGATCAATTTAAGATTGATAGTGCTATTCATATATTTCAAATAAACTCATTGTATTACTTAAAGAAATTATTCCCTTACTATCCAGGATTGTTAGAAGTAAGTGTTGTGATTTGAAGAGGCTTGTTTTTCATTCACATTAGTGTTTTGTTTGATCTTAAAGGTGTTAAGAACCTTTGGTCACCCTATAGGTTAGATAGTAAGCATAGGCTGTACAATCATTCTAACTATAGTGAAATCTCTTTCGTGTTGGAAAGGGGACTGGAGTACTCTCGGATTGTGAGGGGAACCGGGATATATCACCGTGTTCTTTACTTTTCCGCTTTTATCGCTTTCATCACCATAATCAAGAAAAGATAAGATACAATCAAAACCTTCAAACACTTAACCAAAAACTCACTACAAGCATTCTCATAAAACTGAATAAATTTTTATATACCTAATTCACCCCCCCCCCCCTCTTGGGCACTCTTAGACTTACAATTGGTATCAGAGCTAGTTATAGGTAACTTGTTCCTAAAGATCTAGAATGGATTCCGCAAATCCAAATTCGGTTTTCAAAGATGGTGGTAGTAACAACAAGCCTCCATTGTTTTGTGGTGAATATTTTGACTTTTGGAAAATTCGCATGAAGGCTCATCTTGAAGGGCAAGGAGAAGAAATATGGAATGCTGTTGAGAATGGTCCATTTACTCCGGTGTGTGTTGTCAATGGTGTTGGGTCATCAAAGCCTAAAGCATCATGGGATGACGATGACAAGAAAAAAGTTCTCTTTGACAAAAAGGCAATCAATATTCTCCAAAGTGCTCTTAGTATGGATGAATTTTTCCGAGTATCGGCATGTATAACGGCAAAAGAAATTTGGGATACTCTTGTAGAAACTCATGAAGGAACCGTCGAAGTCAAAAGGTCTAGATTGAACACTTTGAGTCAAGAATATGAATTATTCAGAATGTTTCCCGGAGAATCCATCCTTGACTTGCAAAAGAGATTCGTTCACTTGACAAACCATTTTAAGGCACTTGGTAAGACTTTAACTAACGATGAATTAAATCTTAAAGTGCTTAGGTCTTTAACAAGGGAATGGCAACCAAAAGTGACGGTAATATCCGAAAAGAAAAGCCTAGCAACTATGACTTCCGCAACACTTTTCGGAAAGCTTCAAGAATATGAGACGGAACTTGGAAGACTTGAAAAACATGAGAATAATAAGAAGAAATCCAAAGGCATTACTTTGAAAGTTGATTCAAAAGAAAGTCAAGATAAAGATGCATCGGAATAAGATGAAAATCTCTTGCTTCTTGTAAAAAGGTTAGGAAAATATTTTGGTCATAAAAATAATCTTCATAATGCTAACTTTGTCAAAAGAAAGAAATTCTATAAGCATAAAGATAAAGAAGCCTCCACATCAACACAAGAATTCAAGGAGATAAGGAGGCTATTACAGATGCAACCGCTCTTAAGAACATCGGAATCATTCTTGATGCAAGAGGTCACTTTCACTACAAAGAGGATTTCGAACCAATTGTCCACTATGTTGCTCAACCTCCCGAAGGCGGCTACACCATAGACATGTTGTTTAATCAACTGACCATCTTCCAAAGACATGTGGATGATCGCTTTGATGTGCTCCAACAAGAAAATGCTTTCGCACGGCGACAACTACGAAATTTCCAAAGAACTCAAAAGCTTATTCTTGATCACTTTGATAGAAAAGAAGTTCTAGAGGAAGAGGAATCCGGAAGTGGTAGTGGAAGTGAAGATGATGGTGATGAGATGAATGAGGATGAAGACTAAAGACTTACATTTTCATGTCATTTCTTTTATTTTCGTGTTTTCCTTTGTAATGTCTAGACAATGTTCCATCTTATGTTTCATTGTTATATGTTGTAATCGTACAATTCGTTGTTCGTGTTTTAGTATGTTTAAAATCGTACAATTCGTTGTTCGTGTTTTAGTGTGTTTAAAATCGTACAATTCGTTGTTTGTGTTTAAAATCGTCTTAATTTTTAAATAAATTTGTTTCACTCTTTTTCCCCATCCTTTTTTATGTTAACTAAGGGGGAGAAGAATATGCATATGTGTTGTTTTGTTTCAAAGAAATTGCAGGCCCAAATAACTATCAAACTCACTCCAAAATTCAAGGAATCATGGACTTAGGGGGAGCATACAATTTAGGTGGAGCCTTGCATTTGCTCAACATTTGTGCTACACAAAACAACAATAAAACATTTCAAGAATCGTTTTCAAGACTTGGTTGTCATCATCAAAAAGGGGGAGAATGTAATTGCAAGCTTCTCAAGTCATATTTAAACATTTGTTTTGATGAAGACAACATGGATATCAACATTCAAAGGATGTGCAAAAAGCTTATCAACATCATATAAAAGTCTTGAAGATTAGAAGAAGAATTATTGAAGAATCCACAAATGTAAAATGGTATAAATAATTCTTAATCTTGAATATAGATGTTCACAAATATGCATTCATAATCATATACATATCCCACATGTTTACATTTAAGAAAAACTTTGTTTGAAATCTTTTTCAAAAAGAATTTTTGAAAAAAATCTTTTAAGAACCGGTTCCTCCCTAACAGGGAACCGGGTTCCAAAACTTGTTCAAAAACACTGTCCCTGGAATTTGTACCAGGAACCGGATTGTACCAATAGGGGAACCGGTTCCTGCGTGTTATTTTTGAAATCCTGTTTATAACATTCACTAAGAACCGGGCTATGTCTGTGTCGGAACCGGTTCCTAGCGAACCAGTGCAGCTTTTCTTTTGGTTTTTGAACATTTTTCAAGTAGTACTCTTTCATGAATGCATTGCATCTTTTCATATCAAATGGCATGAATGAAGAGGTACTTGTGACTTTATAAAATGTGCAGATTTTTCAGATTTCAATATGACTTTCAAAATAGTACAATAACAATAAACCTTCTTCATATTAACAATTTTCATTCATTCAAAATTTGCACTCAAACTTTCATGTGTTCATAAATTTTGTGAAACTTGCCATATACATTTTCATTAAGAAATCATTACAAGTTTCATACATACATTGTGACCATTTATAATCATTGCTTGAGAATTGTTTCTATCTTGAAGAAGAAGATCAATTGAAGAATGATAGTGCTATTCATATATTTCAAATAAATCATTGTATTACTTAAAGAAATTATTCCCTTACTATCCAGGATTGTTGGAAGTAAGTGTTGTGATTTGAAGAGGATTGTTCTTCATTCACATTAGTGTTTTGTTTGATCTTAAAGGTGTTAAGAACCTTTGGTCACCCTATAGGTTAGATAGTAAGCATAGGCTGTACAATCATTCTAACTATAGTGAAATCTCTTTCGTGTTGGAAACGGGATTGGAGTACTCTCGGATTGTGAGGGGAACCAGGATATATCACTGTTCTTTACTTTTCCGTTTTTATCACTTTCATCACCATAATCAAGAAAAGATAAGATACAATCAAAACCTTCAAACACTTAACCAAAAATTCACCACAAGCATTCTCATAAAACAGAATAAATTTTTATATACCTAATTCACCCCCCCCCCCCCCCCTCTTAGGCAGTCTTAGACTTACAACAGGATGTCCGCGTCTAAGTTAGCAGAATTGAAGAGCCAATTATAAGATTTTCTAGAGAAGAAGTTTGTTAGACCTAGTGTGTCACCGTGGGGAGCTCCTGTGTTATTGGTGAAGAAGAAAGATGGTAGCCTGAGACTTTGTATTGATTATCGTCAGTTGAATAAAGTGACTATCAAGAATAGGTATCCACTTCCTAGAATTGATGATTTGATGGACCGATTGGTTGACGCTCGCATGTTTAGTAAGATTGATTTTAGATCGGGTTACCATCAAATAAGGGTGAAAGAAGAAGATGTTCAGAAAACTGCTTTCAGGATGAGGTATGGACATTACGAATATTCGGCGATGCCTTTCGGTGTCACTAATGCACCAGGAGTATTCATGGAGTAAATGAATCGTATTTTCCATCCTTACTTAGATCGTTTCTCAGTTGTTTTCATTGATGATATTCTGGTTTATTCTAAATCGGAAGAAGAGCACGCAGAACATTTGTGCATCGTGTTGGAAGTTATGAAAGAGAAGAAGCTTTATGCTAAGTTGTCAAAGTGCGACTTCTAGTTAAATGAAGTGAGCTTTTTGGGGTATGTCATTTCTGGTGATGGCATTGCAGTTGATCCTTCTAAAGTTGATGTTGTGTTGAGATGGGAAACTCCTAAGTCTGTTACTGAGATTAGAAGTTTCTTAGGATTGGCTGGTTACTATAGAAGGTTCATTGAAGGTTTTTCTAAGTTGGCGCTCCCTTTGACAAAGTTGACTTGTAAAGGAGCTGCATTTGTGTGGGATGTCAAGTGTGAAGAAAGTTTTGTTGAATTGAAGAAAAGGTTGACAACGGCTCCGATCTTGATTCTACCTAATCCTGGAGAACTGTTTGTTGTTTATTGTGATGCTTCTAAGATGGGTTTAGGTGGTGTACTTATGCAAAATGGCAAAGTGGTTGCTTATGCTTCTAGGCAATTGAAGATTCATGAGAAGAATTATCCTACGCACGATTTGGAGCTTGCAGCGGTTGTTTTTGTGCTTAAGATTTGGAGGCATTATCTTTATGGTTCTATATTTGAAGTATTTAGTGACCATAAAAGTTTGAAGTACTTGTTCGATCAGAAAGAGCTTAATATGAGGCAAATACGGTGGCTTGAATTGTTGAAAGATTATGATTTTGGATTGAATTACCATCCTGGTAAAGCTAATGTGGTGGCCGATGCTTTAAGTCGGAAGACTTTGCATATGTCACTTTTGATGGTGAAAGAGTTGGAATTGATTGAGCAATTTAGAGATATGAGTCTTGTAGTAGAAGTGACGCTGAAGAGTGTCATCTTGGGAATGTTAAAGATCAATAATGATTTCCTTGATAGTGTTAGAGAAGCTCAGAAGCTTGATGTGAAACTTGTTGATTTGTTGGTTGGTATTGGACAAACTGAAAATGAAGATTTCAAGTTGGATGCTCAGGGTGTATTGAGGTTCCGAGATAGGATTTGTATTCCCTATGATATGGATTTGAAGAGCATGATTTTGGAAGAAAGTCATAGAAGAAATTTGAGTATTCATCCTGGAGCGACCAAAATGTATCAAGATTTAAAGAAACTATTTTGGTGGTCGGGCATGAAGAGAGAGGTGGCTCAGTTTGTTTATGCTTGTTTGACTTGTCAGAAGTCTAAAGTGGATCATCAGAAACCTGCAGGGTTGATGCAACCGTTAGAGATTCCAGAATGGAAATGGGATAACATTTCTATGGATTTCATAACGGGATTACCGATTACACCAAGAGGACACAATGCAACTTGGGTGATTGTTGATAGGCTTAAGAAGTCGACTCACTTTATTCATATTAACATCACTTATCCCGTATCGAAGTTGGTATAAATTTATACGCATGTGATATACTATGCGAGTATAAACCTTGACGAAGCCCAAATGAATTATGCTACGACGGAAAAGGAACTGTTAGCAGTTGTGTTTGTATTAGATAAATTCCGTTCATACTTGGTGGGAGATAAAATTATCATCTACACCGATCACGCCGCTATTAGATACCTCATAACTAAGAAAGATGCCAAACCTAGACTATTGATATGGATCCTATTACTACAGGAATTTGATTTGGAAATCAAAGACAAAAAGGGAACGGAAAACGTCGTAGCAGATCATCTTTCTAGGCTTGAAAATCTGAAGACCAAACAAATACCAATTAACAATGATTCCCCATACGAGAGACTTATAGCTCAGTTGGAAAAAAATGAGGTGGAACATTATCGAGCCAACTATCCTTTAGAAATAGAGGCCTCAAGTCTTGAAACCAACAATTTGGTAAAAGTGGCATTAGCTTACTCTGTTGCACCATGGTATGACGATTTCGTAAATTACCTAGCCGCTAGTGTCCTTCCACCTGAGCTAACGTACCAACAAAAGAAGAAGTTCTTTCACGACCTTAAACAATACTACTGGGATGACCCCCTCCTCTTTAAAAGAGGTTTCGATGGGATCTTTTGTCATTGTGTGCCCAAGGAAGAAATCGAAATTATTATAGACCATTGTCATGCTGCACCTTATGGAGGGCATTCAAGTACATCAAAAACCTGTGCGAAAATCCTACAATCTGGTTTCTTTTGGCCTAATCTATGGAAAGATGTGAACATCGCTATTTTAAACTGTGACCGTTGCCAACGCACTGGCAACATCTCCAGACGCGATGAAATGCCTCAGAAAGGTATTCTAGAAGTCGAACTCTTTGATGTGTGGGGAATTGACTTCATGGGACCCTTCCCATCTTCTTTTGGTAACAAATACATACTCGTAGCTGTTGATTACGTATCCAAATGGATCGAGGCTATAGCCTCTCCAACAAATGACACACGAGTAGTAATCAAGCTTTTCAAGAACATAATCTTTCCAAGGTTCGGTGTGCCGAGACTCATCATCAGGGATGGAGACTCCCACTTCATCTCCAAAATCTTCAAAAAAATCTTAGTGAAATATGAAGTTAAACACCGTGTAGCAACACCATACCACCCACAAACGAGTTTCCAAGTAGAGGTCACAAACATAGAAATTAAGCAAATACTTGAGAAAGCTGTTGCCACATCCAGAAAAGATTGGTCCTCAAAGTTACACGAAGCATTATGGGCATATAGGACAACTTTTAAAACACCCATAGGGACCACACCTTTCAAGTTAGTCTATGGAAAAGCATATCATATTCCGGTGGAACTCGAGCATAAAACTTATTGGGCTATTAAAACCCTAAATTTAAATTACTCTACCGCCGTAGGAAACAAAATCCTAGATATTAATGAACTGGAAGAGCTTCAACTAGACGCTTACGAAAATGCCAAGATCTATAAAGAAAGAGCAAAAAAATGGCACGATAAGCACATTTCTAGGAGGGAATTAAACGAGGGAGATATAGTACTCCTATTTAACTCCCAACTTAAACTTTTTCCCGGAAAACTACGCTCTAGGTGGTCTGGCCCTTTCGAAGTCACCAAGGTTTACCCAAGTGGCGCCGTAGAAATTAAGAGTAATTCTAGTGACCCATTTAATGTAAACGGCCAATGTTTGAAGCATTACCATCGTATCAAAAACAAAGATTACTCAGCTACCCTAAAGCTTCTATAGCCACCGGCTGAACCAAACGACTAATTTATAATTAAAAACGTGTCGTGCTTGCGACATAAAAAAAAGCGCTTTGTGGGAGACAACCCACAATTTTATCTTTATATTTTTCTTTAACTTTTCAATTTTTTTTTATGTTTTATTTATTCTCATCTTTCTTTCCTTATTATCATTTTATTATTTTTCTACTCTAAAAGGCATTTGGCCGATGCTAACTAGATGTTTCTATAATCTACTTACTTTTCAGGCTAATTTACTTTTTTTAGCTAGTGCCTAACTCTCGAAATGACAAGAGTAGATTATATGAGTATTACTTTCAGGAGAAAAGATCAAATGAGGAGGTTTGAGGACTTGGTCGATAGAGAGATGACCCCCACCATCTATGCTGATGATCGTGCCATTACCGCCCTAGGCATTAGAGAAAGTGTCTTATACTTGCTGAACCAGATAGGTTAGGATACATCCCCTATTCGGAGGAGATTTAGTTCATATCGTAGGCTTACCCTAGAGTTCCTGAGTTCTTTGAATTATGTGCCTAACCATGGATTAGGGTTTAACTGTGGCCTGATCCGGTTTAGACTGTTTAGCATTGATTTCCATTATAACAATAGTGAGTTTTCTAACCTTTTAGTTTTCCCTAGTGGCCCTGCTGTCTTTACTGTCGCCCAAGAGGATATCCTCTCCAACCATGAGCACAATTACTTCTGGGGTAGCATAACTGGTAACAACCATCCTGAGCCTGATGATATGCATTCTGACATCATCCATAACCCTGCTATAAGATATTTCCACAAAATCCTGGCTCACACCCTGTTTGGAAAAGAGCAAAACATTTCTTTGGTGTCCCGTGATGAGCTTTTCATTTTGTTTTGTGCTTCACAAAAATGTCCTGTCAATGAGGCTACCTTTATGTTAGCCAATTTTGTTCGCATTATAGAGACCGCTCATACACCTATCCTTATATGAGGCCTAGTTACAATGATTGCAAATGCTATCGGAATGAGACAACCACTCCTAGGATGAAACCCCTATGGAGGAATTCGACCCATGAACATCTGTTTCTGTTTCAACACTCACCTTATAGGAAACCTTGGACCATTTCAATTTGACTTGCTCATTAACCATAACATTTTCCACCAATTTGTTTTACCCAATCCTATAACGAGTGTTCATAACAGAGATAACTGGATTTTTAACTTGGATTCCTCATCTGCCCCTACATCACCCGAAACACCTCAACCGTATGAGATCTCTGATGATTTTGACCCTGAGACTCCTCCTCATTATTACGATCTTCCTTCCCATGTTCGTCATGAAGTTACACCCGATGCCTCTCCCGTGTCTACTGCTGTTACTATTACGGCTAATGCTGGACCTCCGCCTCCTGATTTTACTACCGCTATTGCTAATTTGGAGACACAAATTGAAAGTTTACGCGGAGAATTCACCACTTTGCGTTCGGACTTTCATGGTTTCATGGACATCATAACAGAACATTTTGATCATATGTATCAGCACCTCTATTCTGTTACTGCACCTCCTGGAGGCCCACGTCATGGCTAGATATACCCTGCTATTTTTATTTTGTTCCCTTTTCTTAAGGAAGTGAGGACACTATCTGTTTCTGTTTGGGGGCAGGAAACATTATTGTTTGCCATTACTGTTTTGTTTTCTCATTTTCGGATATTTAGTTATTTCATTTTTTTTCATTTGTACCAGTCCTTACCCAATAACATTGTTTCTTATTATTCGTATTTTTAATGTTCTTGGTTATTCAATGTTATTGAGTTTTTATTTCATTATACCTACTGTTATTATCATATGTATGCCTTTATAGTACAAATTAATAGTATATGTATAAGTATTAGTAGCGGTCCAATGAAATCGCATGCATTCATTGCCGGTCGTCTAGCCAGATGTGACGTTCGCCACATTTTTCCCAGCAAACTGCCGACCGTCAAGCTAACATGACGATCGTCAGTCTTGCCATGCATGTGATGCATAACATGTGACAACTACCAGCCTTGCCTCCCATGCTCTTAGACCCAGTGACCATATAAGTTTGACTACAAGATCACACCCTTTCATTTTTTTATTATTTCTATAACTTCCATCTTCCATTATTTAAACCCCATAATTCCTATTATCTACCACCATTACCACTCATTCATTCCTTATAATTCCTATAACCTCCTACTTTCAAAACCGTAAAACAAAAAGAAAAAAAAACCATTCATTACCCACTCATAATCTCCACCTATTTAAACCACTTCTTCTACCATCCTATTATCACCACCATTCACTACCTTCTTTGCATTACACAAACACCTTCCCTTCTCGTCTTTGTCAAATATACCATGGCCGCCCGTAGAAATCAACTCAATCAAGGAGAACCCGACATGACTCATCTTATGTTCCGACAAGGCGAAGCTGGTGAACTCCAACAGGAAAGATACCTGAAGTTTTATCAGCGGGGATTGACACCCTCACGATATGTCGACAACGACTGGTTACGCAATTTAGGGTTGTATGACAATATACAAGGTTTGCTAAACAAAGCAGGCCTGGGATTTGTAAGCACGATGGGCTTACCCACCTATGAGGCTCTAACTTTGGAGTTCTTAAGCTCCTACTTCTACATCACTCCCACTGACGCCGATGCAAATCTTTTTAGAGCAGCCACATTTCGTATGTTCAACCAGGAATACATGGTGAACCAGGATGCTTTGAGCGACATGTTTCATTTCCCTCGTGGAGACAATGTGCAATACCGAATTCCCCATGAATTGGATTAGAATATAACGTCATATGAATTATGGGAGAGAATATCCGGTGAGCATAATGTCTCTCCCGAAGCGCGTTACTCCTCTCACATCCATAATCCGAACATTTGCTACCTTCATCGCACCCTGGCCAGCACCATTTTTGGAAGAACCAACAACAACAAGGTCAACACCAAGGAGTTGTATGGTCTCCATTGCGCCTTCGTGCTAAACCTCCGTCTGAACCCAAGTACCTTCCTGATGGATCACATTCAAAATCTTATAACAAGAGACGGGGCTGTTCCTTTCTGTATTGGAGGTATCGTCACTGCAATAGCAGTTCACCTGAACCTGGGAGGGAGAGTCTTAAATCTACCTTCTCTGCCAGCAGTGTTCTTGGACATTAACAACTTTCGAGCCGGTCACCTTATTAAGGTAAGAGAAGCAGGAAGGTATTATCTTATGGTGAGGAATAATGAAGTTCGTAGTATCATTTTGCCAAATCCAAATACTACGAACTTAAGCATTGCAAACAACTGGTTATACAACCTCAACACCCCCGAGCCTGGTGTCAATGCACAAGGAAACCAAGGAGAAGCCAATAATGATGTTATCGATGAAATGGAACAGGAATTAGAACATCAAGCACCTCAACCAGTCATTAAACCTCCCGAAGCCCAAGAGCCACAAAATGCCAACCTACCTGCCACACTGGATGCCATCTACACCGCAATACTGCAGCAGAATCAATTGACTAACCAGCGCTACCAGAGCGTTGAGACGCGTCAAGAGGAAATGATGCATCTCGTGCAACAGATGCAAAGAGATCAACACGATTATGCTCACTGGCAAGACCAAAGTATGCTAGAATTCACCATAGGGATGACAGAAGACATGCGGGCTTTGACACTCTGTGTTGAAGGTTTGCATGAAGTTGTTTCCCGTGTGGAGGGTCAAAGATATGAAGCAGAATCTTCCAGAAGGGGTGAGCAAGCGCGTAGAAGATCTAGACCAAGGATGCATGGTAGATTCCATGGCTTAGGTGAGGAAGAATGATTATTTAGTTTTTCACTATCCTTTTCCAATACATTGAGGATATTGTATGATTTAAGTATGGGGGAGGAAATATTTCCATTTTTTTCCAGTAAATTTTTATTTTTGTCTTCTCCCTTCTTTTTATGCAATATTTTGTGTTGTTTTTACTATTCCCTCATTTTATTGAGCCCCAAAAAACTTTTTTTTCTTTAATTTAATACATAACTTGATTCACCCGACGAGTATGTAGGTTGCTACCTTTTAATTTTTTTTGAAACTTTCGCAAGATTTGACGAAATCACTACCGTCCTGACACTCTACAACCCCAAGATTTAATAGACTAGTTAAATTACCTATTATTCTGAAACCCAGAGCTTTAGTTTTAAAGTAATCATGAGTAGTTTATCTAGCAGTCAGCACCATCTTAAACACAAACTACGCAGAAAGTCGATGAATATAAGTGGATGAACTCGGGTACTTAGTTAGAAAATGTTACAGGAAATGCACCTATTAAATTTGGCGATCCTCATCCGATCGTTTAATCCAACAGATGTAATCCCTACGAAGTAACATAAAATCCATTGTAGGTGGTTCAGAGGCGTCTGGTACTGAACTTGATAGGGCAGACTACGGTTTGATCCCCCACATCATGCAAATGGGTAAAAAAAGGGAAGGTTGCCACATTATTGTGCCAGAAACCACTGTGCTAAAAAAGGATCATAACCACTAACCGGCTATTCTTCTATGTACGTGTTAGGATAAAGGGCTTAATGTGATTGCGTTCGAATAAAAATGGGTAAAACAAGACGATTACTTGGGGTGAGCTATAATAGCATCTGCAACCAGTTTACGTAAGATGGGGTTGTCTAGTGTTGTTACCGTAGTGCTAGAGTACAAATTAAGCTTTCTATTCTCTAACAAAAAACAAACACCATGCAACCGCGTACAAGTTGATTTGGATCATACGTTTGCACTTGGCCAATATTCATCAAACATCGTACTGAGCACTTGCTTGAAGTCAAGAAAAGATTCAAGTATGGGGGAGTTTGATAACACATAAATATATTGCATTTTGGCTTGATTTAACTAAATTATTTTCCATTTTTTCTAAATTAAATCACCTTGTAGTTGGTATTATGCCGGTATTTTTCTATTTTGCAGGTATCAAATTAATTATAAGAAAAAAAGAAGAAAAAGAAGAAAAAGAAGAAAAAGAAGAAAAGGGAAGAAAAAGAAGGCTAGAATAAAACAAGCCCAAGCCCAAAGCACGCAAGTCAACAAGCATGACGAACGGCATGGCTAGATTGACGAACGGCATGCATTGAACAAGTAAGTGACGAACGTCACTTACCCTTTTGACGGACGTCACATCCCCTATACTTTTGCCACGTCCCTAAAAGCTTGCAACGAATGTGTGTTAACTGCTTCCACCAAGTCAGACACGCGGATATTCAGCAGCCCTATAATCTCTCCAAAAAATCCTCATAAACAGTTACTTGAGATGGATATAAATAGCAGACCTCGTGCACTGTAATACGGGACGCCATTACTGCCTTTTGTTCTTCGTATATTTCACAGAGCTACTACTTTCCAGAATTTTTGTTCCCAGGTATTATTTTCCTTAGCAGATTTATTTTCCCACCCCATTTTAAGCAATAGATTTCTACACCGGAGATCTATTGCCCAGTAGTTTATTTCAAGACCTCTTGAATTGTTATTTAAGTTTATTGTTTTATTTTCACAATTTTTCCTGTTCCATATCGAAGCAAAACCTACCAACCTGTGGAGGAGTTCTTCCTTTAGGGCCGGACGGATTTTTATCAGTCTCCAGTCAATTTATTTCCAGGTTTTTATTTTAATAAATTATTATTTACTCTTTAATCTGATTACCATGTTTACTTTGTTGTCTGGGTTTTACTATTCAGTGATTGAGTTTTATAATATGTTAAGCTAGATTTCTATACCGATATGTAAGATCATAAAACTGAGGGGATTTGGTAATACTATTGGGCAATTATTTGATGAACTATTTTCTAGACTATATTACTTTGTTTTTAGTGATGAACCGTTTTGTTACGAGAGTAAAAATCAAATAGAAGTTAGGTTCAATAAAATGAGAGCTTGAGGATCTTTAACTGGACCTAGTAACTAGGCATTAACTTTAAAAACAGCGAGAGCGCTTTAAAGAAAATTAGAGTTTATTTGTTTTCAAAAGAATGTATCTAACTCCGACGGGATAGCGAGAGCATACGTTAGGACTTAAATTGCATAACCTAAATCAAAAACCACGACAGTGTGAGACGAGGGTTTTTAAACTGATAAATTTCTACTAAGAATTGTTAGAAACTGCAAGTTACCAAATAAGGTACTAATCCCTGAAGCCCGGTCATTACATACTGGTTGTTTACCCCCTCTTATTATTTAACTAGATTCAAACTTACTTTTAGTTCCCCTAATCTGAACCAAATATTTTTAGCCTTAGATTTACACCGCAACGATAGATAACGATACATTTGACTTTTGGTCCTTTGGGTCCGATAATCTTTAAAACTACGCGATAAGATTATGCACTTGCAGTCCATATCATCTAGACCACCATATCTAGTAGAGATCAATAAAATCAAAGCCTCTCAACAACAAGTTTCATTTGCTTTTTGTCAAGTATATCGTTCATTTTAAAATCTCAAGGCAATAATAAATGATCAATGATGTTTAAGTGATCCAATTTGACCAAAGTTGATGAAAATTCATTAGAGGATTGGTAGGACCAAAGCCTCCTAACAATGAATCTCAAGGTTATTGGATCAAAGGGTTCAAATTAACAACAAACATGGGTTTGGGCCACAAATGATTATTTTCTCAAATCGGGACAAATTTTAGCGCTATGTTAAGCAACCGTAAGTGGACTTATATAGAAGTCGCACCTATTTTGAGGCCGGTCAATAGCAATCTTTGTACCATATGTTTTGAGAAATGATATGGAAATCATTCTCCAATAACATTTAGTACAATAAGAAGGGGATAAGATGAAAAGGGATGGGGTAAGAATTAAACCACATTTGAACCAAAAATTTAATCAAACTATTATTAAAATCATTCATCCATTTTTTGTGGAGTTAAACTCAACACCATGGATCCAATGATGTTAATAAAGCTCATGATCAAAATCTCATAGTCCAAGATCAGTCAGAATATATACAAGATAAAATATATTTAAAAAATAAAGAAAAATATTTTTAAAAAAAGGTTTAAAATGGGAATAAAAGTAGAAAATAGCAACTATATTCAAAACATCCAAGAAAAATCAAACAAGGCCAAAGAAAAATAAAAAAATGAGCTCAAATAGTTATATAAAATTTTTAGTAATTTTCTAAAGTCAGAAACTATTTTTAAAATTAAAAGAAATAGGAAAAACAAACCAAAAATTATGAAAAATAGTAAAGTCAGACATAAAAATAAAATGAGGTCACCAATATTTGTCAAAAGGTCATTGGATCCTTCCATATTTTTTTCAGAATTTGAAAATTAAGAAAATTATTTTTTAAACATTTAAAACAATTCAAATAAAGTGAAAAATTATTTAAAAAATACCAGAACACAAAATAAAATTGTGAAAAAACAATAATCAGAAAGAGAAAAATCAGACACGAGAAAAATCAGCAACTATATTTCATAATTTTTTCATACTTTTTGAAGTTAAAATGAATTTTCTATGATTTTTTGAAGTTTAAAACGATTTAAATATAAAAATCAGAAATAAAAATAAAGTAAAAAAATGTAGAACTATGGATGAGAGTCAAAACGCATTAGTAGGTTAATCCAATGGATCAGACACGATGTGCATATCATGGTCTTTAGTGAATAAAGCATGGAATAAATTTTTTAAATCAGGTTTGAGAAAATGTGTGGCACGCCTTCATTAGTTGATAGATGACACACTGTTCATCTTCAACCTCCAGCCAACGAATCTGCAGGTTCCAGAAACTGTAAAATTAGGACACGAGACAGGTACCATTCGCTTCGTCTCTTCAAGACGAGATCAATGGTACCTTCGCAATTTGTTTTAATAAATTGTAGCTCATTCGTTTTTGAAAAGAAATTCTGAAAAGGGATTTAAATTTTAATGGCCAAAACATACTTCCAGTTAAAAACAAGTGTTGCAACTAGAATCAGGATGATGGGAGCTTCATAACAGTATCAAAGTTTGAGAGACTAGGTGAAAGAATCTACCTATTGAAGTTAAGTTGCAAAGCTTTGAAACTTGACTTGGCTAGAATGATTTAGGAAGTCTTAGAGTTTAATTCTTCTTCTGTTAGCTTCAGTGAGGTTCAAGGAAGGTGAATTGACAAAGAAAAATGATTGAGAAAGGCTGTAAGAGAAAATTCGAAGTTGTAGAAAATTGAGTTCAAGAGGAAGTTTGGCAGGGTGATTCTGGCTCTCTAAGCTTGAGAAAATGAATAAGGTATGATCCTCTATTTATAGGGAAGTCGATTGAATGCTCAAGCGTGTGAAATAATGAAGTTTTGAGGGAAATCGTGTGAAGTTGCAAACAAGAAAAGTGTGACTTTTAATTTGATCAAAACTCATCCAAACCTTGCGTTTTAATATGCTAATCACTTCTCGAGGTTCACTAAACATGTTTAGAAGAAAAAGCGCGCAGAAAAATGTGTTTAGAAGCTAAATCAAGGATTTCAAATTTTGACTTTTGAAGAAACTTTAGTTTTAAGTTACCAAGTTCAAATCAATGGCATTCTTAGCTCAAGGAGTCTTAGGACATGATTCTTGAAGCTTTAGAAAGATGAGATCACAAGATTTACAATATGAAAAGAATGGAATCAAATGGATGCTTGAGCAGAAAATTATGATGAGTCAAAGTTGAGAAAAAGAGGTTGACTTTTGTACTTAGAAAAATTCTAAGTTTTTTCTTCAAAAATGACTTATAATGTCTTGCGTCCAAACATGGCCTTCCACTTGAAATTTTCACTTGGCCAAAAATTATGACATGAAGTAGATCTCTTGAATGAAATTTTGAGACTTGAACCATTTAAAATCTCCAAAAAATGAGAAAGTATTGACTTGTTGAAATTGGCAAAAATTCATAAAATGACCTATAATCTTTTGCATCCTTAGGGTATCTTCCATTCATTTTCACACTTTTCCATTAAAAGAAGGGTTGAACTTCACATATTTAAGATAAATATGGAAAAATAATGGGCTCAAGGTGATAAAAAATGACCAAGTTTTGATCCTTTGAAGTCACATATGGGAATTTGATGGTTTGTTTAGAGGACTTGTAATCTTTCTTCATCATTAGGTATCTTCCTCACAAATTTTCCTTGGAACTTTTGAAGTGATTTGTTGATATCCCTTTGAAGAGAAAGATTTATTTGTAATAACCAAAAAGTTCCAAAATATTAGCAAGCTATACCCCTTTGAGGTTCAAAACCCTAGCTCCTAGAGCAACAAAATGCCTTGGGAAACCTTTGCAATTTGGACAAACTTCCTTGTAGAAATACTTTTGTCATGTAAATAGAGTTTGTTGAGGATGATAAAGAGACACCATAGCAACCAAAACTACTTCCAAATATTGATAATTGAGGGAGATATGCACTTGTGATCAATGAAACCAAAGACTTGTCTAACTAGGTCAAACTTCTTCAATCAACCCTTGTACCTTTGAACTATTTTTGACAACTTGAGGCATGATAAATCATAATAGACTTTGTCATGATATTATTTCAAAATATATTCAAAATGAAGCTTGAATCTCAATGAAGCTTTGTTGAAGAAGGCATGGAAGTAAACTCATGAACCTATGGATCAACTTGATGGATTGTATTGTGTTTTCACTTATGATACCAACAATTAGAGAAAATACTCATTGAAGTAACAAATCTCAAGCAACAAACTACAAACTACCTTCCATAATGACAAGGCTACCATTCATTGAAGTAACAAATCTCAAGCAACGAACTACCTTCCATAATGACAAGGCTACCATTCATTGGAGTAACAAATCTCAAAAACAAACTACCTTCCATAATGACAAGGCTACCATTCATTAGAGTAACAAATATCAACAACGAATACCTTTAATAATGACAAGGCTACCATTCATTGGAGTAACAAATCACAGCAACAAACTACCTTCCATAATGACAAGGCTATCATTCATTGGAGTAACAAATCTCAGCAACGAACTACCTTCCATAATGACAAGGCTACCATTTATTGGCGTAATAAATCTCAGCAACAAACTACCTTCCATAATGACAATGCTACCATTCATTGGAGTAACAAATATGAATCTTCTCTGGGAGCTGTCAGACTTATTGGGGAAGTACAGGTTGCTCAAATAAAGAGACCTACCACTTGGTATTACAAGAAAGAATTGCAATAATGATTTCCTGGGGAAAGTAATAGGACTTCCTGGGGAAATGCCAATGTATTCCTGTTTGAGGAGATAAAATCTTCACGTGCAAAATAAATGCACATTCTCAAACTAGGGCTTGAAGCTTGCAGAAATAATAATACTGTTGGGGAATACACATTCGAACTAAAAATAAATCATAATGAAACAGTCAATCAAAATAACATCTCATGAGAAATAAACTCAATAGGGAACCATATTCCATCCAGACAATGAGTTGAATAGGAAGGCTAAAGAAATTTTTTTCCACGAGGGATAACTCAGTGGAGAAAATAAAAGGATATACTTTCTGCTTAAGGTTGACACTCTATTGGAGAGAGGATAACACAACTCTACAAAATAGAGTAATATGTCAACAAAATATTAATGAATGCAAATGAGAAATGATTTGCTAAATTCAACTATGTATGATGTATATATGAATGTATGAATGTTATCATGTATATGCTGACAAAACAAACATATAACACTGAGGATAACAAGACAAAACCAACTTGGGTACAATCAATATTCAGCTAAAGCACATCCAAGATGAAAATTTCATGAGAAAGTAAGCACCGACTGAGGAAACAAATTCCTACTTCATGGCTTAACTCCACTGGGAAGGAACATAATCTGAAAATAATCAAATCGTAGCAATAAATCAGTACAGATACAGGGGTATAACATCCTTCTCCGGGATTCCACGGGGAATATCACACAGACTTCAATGGGAAAAAGCAAATGTTTCAAGGTCTGTACTTCTACCAGGGATTGTAATACTGAATTTACTAGGGAAAATAATACCACATTGCCGACACATCAGTTGGGGGATGTCATATTTTCTTTAATGAGGAGGACAACAACACATCATCAAGGGGGCACCAAAATACAATCTTCAATACTGAGAGTGATGATTGCACCAACTTCTCTGGGGAGAAATTACGAAACTTCACGTGGATAACAATTTTCAGCGAAATATGTTATCTCCATTTTACTCTAGGATTTAAGAAGTCAAACATTACAGCAAGAAATCAAAATTATGGGGATTTTAAATCAAAACCAGCACTTGGCGGGAGAAAACCCAAAAAGTTGACAACTGTTTCAACACTTCTTAGAAAAGATATTTCCCTTGTCTAGTTTCCTGGGAAACAAACAACAACAATGATGCTAGCACTACAAAAGGACGATGTTTTGCAAATGATTCCATCTCAGCATACAAAGGGAAAAGGGGCTTTCGTCATAGGAGCGAAGACCTCACTGGGGAATCTAGGATAGAGAATTCATACCATGCAAACCCGAAATCAAAATGAACCAAGACCTGACTAGGGAAAATGGTATCACAAAACCAGCACCGCACCATACATCAATTGGTATCGTCTTCAACTATCTGAGAAAAATATGAAGAACGTACTCAATCCAACAAAAGTGCCTTGGGAGAACCTTCCTGGGGAAACCAGACCTTGAAAATTTATGAGTTCGTCCGTCCCTAGAGTCACTATTTTTGTTCTTCTTGAGTCACAAAATCTAAAGAAATAAGTAATTTGTAAACTCTTTTCAAAAAATAATTTTGTTATTTAATTTGTTTGCTTTGAAAATTACTATCAATAACAAATGAAGTCTCTGTAAGTTGAATAAAATAAGAATTGAAAATAATTGGACAAGAGCTCAAACTTTATTAATAGAATGGTAGTTTGTGAATGGCGAGACTCCATAGATGATTACAAAGTTTGGAAAATGGTAACATATATTGGAAAAGATACATTGAAATACAATAACCACTATTCTCCCTAACAACTTGGAATTCATGAGCATCGACTTTGGTTGAAGAGTGGTGAGGATTCAAGAAGATTGTTGCTTCAAACAATCGAGTCTTGTCTGATGTAGTTACTTGCCAAGAAATCCCAAACTTTTGCCTAGGTTTCCCTTACGGGTTTTCGACCTAGCAGGAAAATTTATTCTGTTTATGTCTCTAATTTTTGCTTAGACCGCCCTTTCGGGTTTTTGGCCTACCGAGACGCTCCTTTTTTCCTAAGCCTCGATTTTGGGTTTTCTTCTTAGCGAGCTGTTCTTTTTATTTTTCTAGGCGAAGTATTTCTTGATTGCATCAACATTCACAAGACGTCAGAACTCCTCGCCATCCATTGTTTCAAGAATCAACCGCCAGAGAAGGCTTTCTTAACAACATAAGGGCCTTCAAAATTGGGAGTCCACTTGCCCCTAGAATCAACGTTGAAAGACACGATCTTTCTAAACATGAGGTCACCTTCTCTGAATTCACGAGGCTTAACTTTCTTATCAAAAGATTTCTTCATTCTCTTCTGATATAGCTGGCAATGACACAAGGCCGTCATTCTTTTCTCTTCAATTAAATTCAACTGGTCAAACCTATTCTGGACCCATTCAGCCTCTGATAACTTGGTTTCCATTATCACGCGTAAAGAGGGAATCTCAACTTCAATGGGGAGCACTGCTTCCATTTCACACACAAGAGAGAAAGGGGTATCCCCTGTTGAAGTTCGGGCAGATGTTCGATACCCATACAAAGCAAATGGGAGCATCTCATGCCAATCTTTATAAGTGACAACCATTTTCTGGATGATCTTCTTGATGTTCTTATTAGCAACTTCAACATCCCCATTCATCTTTGGCCTGTAGGGAGATGAACTGTGATGGACAATCTTGAATTCTTCACAAAGTTCTGTCATCATCTTATTATTCAGATTTGAGTCGTTGTTGGTGATAATCCTGCTTGGCACACCATACTGACATATAAGATTATTTTTTTATGAAGCGCTCCACCACCTGCTTAGTGACATTAGCATATGAAGTTGCTTCCACCCATTTGGTGAAGTAGTCAATTTCCATCAAGATAAAATGATGTCCATTTGACGCCTTGGGTTCAATCATTCTAATCATGTCAATACCCCCACATAGAGAAGGGCCATGGGGAAGAAATAACATTGAGAAGTGTCGGAGGCACGTGGATTTTGTTAGCATAAATCTGGCATTTATGGCACTTCTTTGCAAATTTGAAACCGTCAGATTCCATTGTCAGCCAATAGTAACCTGCCCTAAGCATCTTTTTCGCCACCGAATGTCCATTGGCACCAAAGGAACCTTCATGGACTTTAAGCATCAACATGTCTGCTTCGTATCTATCCACGCATCTGAGCAAGACCATGTCATAATTTCTTTTATACACCACATCTTCATTGAGGAAAAAGCTACCTGCCAACCTTCTCAATGTCTTTCTATCTTTATTCGATGCACCAGTCGGGTATTCTAGAGTCTGAAGAAAATGCCTGATATCATAATACCAAGGATTTTCATCTTATGTTTCCTCCGCCGCAAACACATGATCCAGTCTATCCAAATGCCGCACTGTGATACGAGGCACATCATTCCAAGTATTCACTTGATACATAGAAACCAGAGTTTCCAAAGCATCCACCATCTGATTTTCATCTCTGGGAATATGATGGAATTCAACTTTGTTAAAGAAGGGTAATAATCTTCTAGCATAATCTTTGTAAGGGACCAAGCTAGGGTGACGAGTATCCCATTCTCCTTTAATCTGGTTAACTACCAAAGTTGAATCACCATATACATCTATAACTTTGATTATGAGATCAATGGCTTCCTCGAGACCCATGATACAAGTCTCATACTCCGCCATATTATTGGTACAATCAAATGTCAGCCTTGCAGTAAAAGGAATGTGTGATCCACGTGGAGTGATAATCACATCACCAATTCCCTTTCCATAAGCGTTCACAGCTCTATCAAATACCATACCCCACTAGGATTCAGGACCAGGACCTCCCCCAGACAAAGGTTCATCACAATCTTTCATTTTCAGAAACATAACATCCTCATCAGGGAAATCATATTTAATAGATTGATAGTCATCTACCGGTTGGTGAGCAAGATAATCCGCCAGTACATTGCTTTTTATAGCCTTCTGAGTACGGTATTCAATATCATATTCAAACAACAACATCTACCAACAATAAATTCTTCCAGTAAGAGCAGGCTTTTCAAAAATATACTTAATTGGATCCATTTTGGAAATCAACCAAGTAGTATGATTCAACATATATTGCTGCAACCGCTTTGCCGCCCAGGCCAGAGCACAACATGTCTTTTCCAGCATAGAATACCGTGAATCATAGTCAATAAACTTCTTGCTGAGATGATAAATGGCATATTCCTTCTTCCCTATTTTATCTTGTTTTCCCAAAATACAACCCATAGAATTATCTAACACTGTCAGATACATGATCAATGGTCTTCCTTCAACGGGAGGGAGAAAGATAGAAGGTTCAAGTAGATACTCTTGAATACTTTCAAATGCCCTTTTCTAATCATCTATCCACACACAACCCTGTTCTTTCTTTAACAACTTAAAGATCGGTTCACACGTTGTAGTCATGTGGGAAATGAATCTGGAAATGTAATTCAACCGCCCAAGGAAGCGTCTAACTTGCTTTTCAGTTCTTGACGCATGCATTTCTTGAATTGATTTGAATTTATCAGGGTCAACTTCAATTCCTTTTTGGCTGACAATGAAACCTGGAAATTTCCCTGATCGGACACCGAAGGTGCATTTGTTTGGATTCAAGCAAAGACGATACTTCCTCAAACGCTGAAACAATTTCAACAAATCTTCTACATGCCCTTCTTCGGTCTGTAATTTGGAAATCATGTCATCAATATATACCTTAATTTCTTTGTGCATCAAATCATGGAATAGGGTTGTCACAGCCCTCTAGTACGTTGCACCAGCGTTCTTCAACCCGAAGGGCATCACTCTGTAACCGAATGTTCCCCAGGGTGTGATAAATGTTGTTTTTTCCATGTCCTCAGGAGCCATTCTTATTTGATTATATATGGAGAATCCGTCCATGAACGAGAATACTTTGAATTTTGTTGTACTATCAACTAACATATCAATATGTGGTAATGGAAAATCATCTTTTGGACTAGCTTTATTTAAATTTCTATAATCAACGCACATGCGAAAATTTTCGTCTTCCTCTGGTACTGGGACAATATTTGCAATCCACTGAGGGTACACTGATGTCACAAAAAACCCGGCATTAATCTATTTTAAAACTTCTTATTTAATTTTCACTGCCATATTAGGGTGAGTTCTTCGCAATTTCTGCTTGACTGGCGGGCACTCTGGCTTCAACGGCAAATGATGCTCCACAATATCAGTATCTAGACCAGGCATGTCTTGGTAAGACCAAGCAAATATGTCCACATACTCTTTCAACAATTCAGTCAACTTAGTCTTCACGTTGGGGTGCAGTAATGCTCCAATCTTGACCTCCTTTGGCTCTTCCTCTGAACCCAAATTGATGGTCTCCAATGGCTCTTTATACGATTGAATGGCACTTTACCCATGCTCGAGCAACCATGAAACCTCTTCTGGAATCTCATCATATTCTTCTTCCTCGGCCACATACACAGGATATTAAAAGTTGGGAGAGGATGCACGGTCATTGTATTCAACAGGTTTTTTAATTAATCTATACATATGATTTATGATTGCTTTTAGAAACTAACACATATATCTAGTGATCATGCATATTTATTTACAATTATCATTTATTACGGAAGGTTTTTTTTTCTGATTACCATTTTCCAAGAAAAAGCAGAAAGTAAAAACACAATTTGAGAATCAAAGACAACTTTTATTTATGATTTAATGATCAAAGCAAACAGATAAGCCCATACAATATTAACTTTCACCTTGGGCAAAGTGAAAGCTTTTTTGAAAAGATAGACAAAACAAATTACTTTGACACATGGATGCAAGAGGAAACATCAATAGTGACCCAGTTCTGGACTCTGACTCCAGGCGTCACATAATTCAGCATCTCCTATTCTTCTTCGTCCCCCATAATAGCATTGATCCCAGAAACAGTTGGGTGAAGGTAACCTCCATTATGGAAAATATTATGATAGTTGCTCAAAGTAGTCTTCAGCTTCATGTTTTCAACTTTACCAATCTTTGCAGAAAATTTCAAACCAGCCTTGTTCTTGTTCACCGATGGGTCAACAATCTGACCCCATACTTTACTTGGGCCATTGTGCACAACCTACTGAGCATCTTTGAATGAAGCCATATGATTCTCATTCTCTCTCACGTTATCAACGGGAAAATCTTGGAACTGTGTCCCAATAGCAGCTTCATCTGCTTCTACAACACTGAAAGATGATAGATGAGAAATCAACAATGCTTGCTCTCCGTTTATAATAACCACTTTGCCTTCACGCACTAACTTCAGCTTTTGGTGTAGAGTTAAAGTGACAACCCCTGTCTCATGTATCCATGGTCGTACTAGTAAACAGTTGTATGCGGGCATAACATCCATGACTTGGAAAGTGATCTGGAAAAGGTGTGGGCCTATGTGGATAGGAAGACCCACTTCCCCAATAACTGACTTCCCTGATCCATCAAAAGCTTTTACAATAATACCACTTGGACGCATGGGAGCCCCTTGATATATCAACTTCATCAGCATGCTCTTCGGTATAACATTTAAGGCGGACCCATTATCAATCAACACATTTGACAATGAATCATTCTTACAGTTCAAGGATATGTGGAGAGCCAAATTGTGATTCCTCCCTTCGTCAGGCAATTCATCCATCAAAAGCTTTTACAATAATACCACTTGGGCGCATGGGAGCCCCTTGATATTTCAACTTCATCAGCGTGCTCTTCGGTATAACATTTAAGGCGGACCCATTATCAATAAACACATTCGACAATGAATCATTCTTACAGTTCAAGGATATGTGGAGAGCCAAATTGTGATTCCTCCCTTCGTCAGGCAATTCATCATCGCAAAAGCTTAGGTTATTACAAGATGTAATATTACCTATCACACTACTGAATTTATCTAACGACATATCACACTCCACGAAGGCTTGGTCCAACACCCGCATTAAATATTCTTTATGGGCAACATAATTCATCAACAATGCTAGGATACATATCTTTGAAGGAGTCTGCAATAGATGATCTACAATTATGTAGTCGCTTATTTTGATAATCTTCAAAATATCATCCACATTATCTCCAGGGTAGCACCACTGGATTCCCCTACAACTTTCTTATTCTCAGCACTTTCCATAACTTTCTTACCAACATTATCATTTCCCCGAACAACCGGTGTAAATATACGACCACTGCGGGTCACCCTACCATTCTCAGCAATATTCTTGGTGCTAGACAATGGCTGGATGGGAACTTCCACACCATTCTCTAAAATAGTAGCATTGTACTTGTACGGCGTAACTTTGTCTGATTTGTAAGGAACAAGCCCTGGCAAGAAAATCACCACTGGGGAACAACTGACTTGCTACAGTATTCAATCTCGACCGGGGTAGAATCATTAAAATAAGGCATAATTACGTTCACACCTTCTTCAGAAAATTTGGGTATCAAAGAATCATTGTTGGAGAATATATCCTCATTTGAGGAAAAGAATTCATCCGCCGAAGCATATTCATCATCTGATTCATCCTCAGCCAAGCAAACCTCAATCTTGTTAACCTCATGGTAATCATCTATTTGGCTTGAAACTTTAATAGTTCCATTATCCAATAACAACTGAATACCTCTTCTTACAATGGAACATCCTTGGGAATCCCTGCAGCAAACCCGACAAGATCCATAGTGGCGCTCTACCTGAACAGCCATGTGGCAAAAGGTAGAATGCAATTATATGAGATCATCATTCATATGGTCCACATCAAAGATCAAGAACTCTCCAGGACATCCAAAGACCTTGTTCACTTCCTCCTCATATTCTTCCCTAGGTATGATTATATGGATGAGGCCCTCATCCATCATCTCCTGCAAATTAGCCTTTATCTTATCGCAACTCTGTATATTTGCACTACAGATACCACAACCAGCATGGTCATGAGTATAGTAACTAAACTCGTAAAGGTCTTCATGCATCTTTACCAATTCTCCTCTAACCAAGTTAATATCATAAATGCGGAAGTCCCCTGGACAACCAACAACCATGTTAACAGCATTCTTTCCTCCATGCTTTCGCAAAGGATTATCTTTTACATTCGGGTTGACATCTTTGAAGGATAAAAGGCCAAATCTCACCACTTTATGTACCTCGGACTTTAGAGGATAATAATTTTCCTCATTATGCCCTGGTGCACCCTGATGGAAAGCGCACGTCAGATCTGCCTTGCAGTACCAAGGCAATGGTGATGGTATAGTCGGGGGTGGCCTAGTTTGGACTAAATTTTTCTAGATCAATGCTAGGAGTAACTCTGCATAGATCATGGGGATAGAGTCAAAAGGCTCTCTCCTTTGATTCTTCCCTTTATTTCCTTGAGGGGCAGGTCTTTGATAATCGACTGTAGTCGGAGCTGTATTAATAACTGGAGTTATTGAGGCAACCTGTTGATGGCGCTGATGATTTCTTCTAGGAGGATTAACCCTTCTTTATTGAATAACATCATTTGTCTCTCCTTCTTTCTTTTTAGAAAACTCGTATGATGGTTTCTTCATACTACCAAAATTTTCACCTCTTGTCAGACAACCTTCTCTTACAGCTTCTTCCAAACGAATGCCCATTCCCACCATCTCGGTAAAATCATTGGGTGCACTCGCTACCATTATTTCATAATAGAAAGCACCTAGAGTCTTCATAAAAATCTTCTTCATCTCTTTTTCTTCCATTAGAGGAATCACCTGGGCGGCTACTTCACGCCAACTCTGTGCATATTCTTTAAATGACTCCTTGTCCTTCTGGACCATGGTCTTGAGTTTATCACGGTCAGGCGCCATGTCCATATTGTATTTGTACTATCTGATAAATGATTTCCCCAAGTCATTGAAATTATGAATGTTGGCATTGTCCAGGCTCTTGTACCATTTCAATGTTGCACCGGTCAAACTATCTTGAAAGAAATGGATTAACAGACGTTGATCATCTGTATGAGTAGACATTCTCCTCACATACATCACTAAGTGAGAACGAGGGCAAGTGTTTCCCTTGTACTTTTCAAACTCTAGTCCTTTAAACTTTGCAGGTATTTTCACATTTGGAACCAAACACATATCATTCACATTCTGCCCAAACAGTTCTTTTCCTCTGAGGGACTTTAACTCTTTCTGCATCCTATCAAATTGATCCTGAAGATCGTCCATTCGATTGTAGAAACCCAAGCTTTCACTTGGTGGAGGAATAGGGCAATACACTTCATCATTAGCAAATGGTACCATATTCACTGAGGGAGGTGCCACATAGTGAATCTCATTTCTAGCAGTAGGAGTAATATGTACCACGGGAGGTGCAGAAGCAGCAGCAGCCAGATCAAGTGGAGCAGCTTGAGCATCCTGATTATAACCTTCGGGTATAAAGTTCTCTGGAATTCTCCAAGGATAGCCTTGAGGAAAATGATTCTGAACAACAGCAGTTGGAGTAGAAGAAACAGGAACAATCAGAGCTTCGATAGTAACTATTATCTCTTGACACTGAGCAAGTGGTAGCTGATTCTAAGCAGCCACCAAAGATTCCATTAGAGTAGTGATATTGGCCATACCGGCCTTCAGAGCATAAACTTCTTCGTCCAACTCGCGATTCTCTTGTTCTAGATTGTCCATCTTTCTTCTGAAATTAGCTCGAGTATTGTACTGATGAGACACTTGCTGAACAAAGTAAAGAAGCTCAGTAAGACACCTGGTTATGCTCAAAAAAATGCAAGAAGTATGTACAATATGATGCATGATATGCAATGCATATAATTTATTTTATTATTGATATTTCAAGGAACTCAAAGATTTATAGACAATTTTGTAAATATCAAAGTACTAACACATTTGAAATATTGAAAATCTCATTATAATAACCTCAAAATAGATTACACTTTTTAGTACAAATTTCAATAATCCCAAGTACAAGATGAAGATAAGTCTAAAAACCCTAAGAAAGCAAATCTGATGGAAATCACTCTACACGCTGACGCTTCCCTATGAGTCTTGTAATCCAAGCCTTCAACCTGTGGTTCTCTTCTGCATATCTGTTGGCGACCTCTTTCAAATCATTAGAGTCAAGAAGTGAGCAACTAAGGTGTGACTGAGGCTTAGAGGAAAATAAATCCTCTTGCCTCTCCATGTCTCTATAGCATGACTCTAAAGAATCTTGATCAAATCGTCTTTCTCCATTAGGTTTGCTCAGCAGGACACCTCTAGAGTCTGTCACTTATTCTTTCAGGCTTCCTTTTTCTGTTGCATCCTGACTATGGCAAGCTGAAGTTCTTCCACATCGTCTAACAAAGGAGGAGTGGTTTTCACAAAGATGTCAAGAATGGGTGCTTCTTAGGAATAACACATCTTCAATTGGATGGCTCTTGTTTGTACCCACTGCAGATAAGGCTCTAAAGAAACATTCCCTCTCGATCCCAGGTCCTTCTTACTTTTCTTGTGAATATGATGCCAAGCCTTCGCAATCTCCTCTTAAGCTTCCTTATGAACCTCTCCATCTTTAAGAAAGAAACCACTCAAATGAATACTATTTGGCTTATCCCTCATCGGATATCCAAGATGTCTCCGTGCAAGAACAGGATTGTAGTTAATTCCTCCGTTTGTACCAAGAAGAGGTACATTAGGAAAACTACCACAACTATCAACAATCTCTATATCATGGTAAGCCTGATGATACCAAACAATATCTGAATGAGTAATGGCCATTATCTTTGGAGCCCAACAAGGTTTCTTCCTAACATCCCAAAAAGCATCAGATCGAGGTAAGTGAGAAATAAACCAATGATACATCAAAGGCGTGCAATGTAACGCCCCGTTTTATTTAATATTATATTATATTAATATTTTCGAATTACCGTTTGACGTTTATTTTTGCGACGAGAATATTTAAATTAACCGTTATATCTGTTAATATATTCGGCGACGTTTTATTCGGACCGGTAATTATTTTATTCGGTCCGGTATTTATTTTGAGGGACCGGTAATTATTTTATTTGGTCCGGTATTTATTTTGAGGGACCGGTAATTATTTTATTCGGTCCGGTATTTATTTTGAGGGACCGATAATTATTTTATTCAGTCCGGTATTTATTTTGGGGGACCGGTAATTATTTTGTTCGGTCTGGTTTTTATTCTGTTCGGTTTGGTAAAATATTATTCGAACCGATATTTAATTTTTCTGAGTTATTTTAATTATTTTGAGTTATTTTGATTAAGTTGCCTTTTGAATTATATTTTGGGTTAGTAAGACTAGTGGAGGGTAGTATGGTATTATCAAGGTGTCTTAAGACTAAAATCCAAACAAAGGCATTAGTTGTTGTTTTATGAGAGATAGAAGTATCATAACATAAAAACACACTTAGAGGCATAGAGAGAGCTAGATAGAGTCTTGGAGGAAGAGAAGAACAAGAACACAAAGTTTGGGTTTTGGGTTGGTTGGAACATCAAGAATCATTTCAAGTATCTAAGGTAAGGGGATTGATTTTCCAATGCTTATAGTTAGGGTTTGATTTGGTATATTTTGTTTTGGGATAAAATTGATGTTAGGGTTCTTGAGATTTGTTGAGATAAATTAGGATAATTAACTTAGGTGTTAGTGTTGTGGGATTATTGTTATGTTAATAGAAATTAAATTAGGAAAACTAAATTATATTAATTAAATTTAGTTTATAACTACTAGAACTAGCAGTATGTCCATTTTGTGAAGTTTAAGAAACTAGATCTAATAGTATAATTAAATGGAGCTTATAACTATGCTAGCAGTATGTCTTAAAATGGAGCTTATACTATGCTAGCAGTATGTCTCAAAATGAAGCTTATAACTAACACTAAACTAGCAGTATTACGTTATGCAGTATAGAAGTTTAGTTGCTAAAAAACTAAACTTACAGTATGGAAAATTAAGTTTAGAAATTTATTAATTTATGCTTTGTTTTTCATTTTCTTAATTAATATATTAAATATTTATAATAATTAAATACAAATATGACATAAGTTAGCCGATTTAATTTGGAACCCGATTATGTTCCGATTTCCTTATTTTGGCAAATTTCGGCGACAGAGCAAGTTGCTCTGAATTTAACGAAAATTGACGTGCTAGATAATTTCGACGTGTAGAACGTCGTGGTGAGGTTAGTTTTTCTAGATTTCAAGTTTTTATGAAGTGACCCAAAATAGGCCAATTTACGGTTAAGTTGAACCGGGTTACATTTTAGTCGGTTTAAGTCGCATATGGACAATCCGATTGCGACGTTAATGATTATGATTGGTGCCGATTATTATGAATGACTTTCGCGACGATTATTGATGTTTGACTATTTTTCCGTGTTTGAAATTTAGTGAATTATTTGATAATGATGTGGTGTGATTAAATATTATGATTGCGACGGTTTATTTATAATGAATACTTAATGATATGCGATGTGATGATATGTTTATCTTGATGTGGATGAATATGGAGACGTGGGTTTTATACCAATTTTGACGTGCGATGATGATGTTTTGGTGTGTCGTGTTTGTGATGTCGTGTTATCGAGTCACATACATTGCATTGGTGACGAGGGCTTTTATGCTAAGCGACGAGGGCTTTTATGCCAAAGCGACGATGGGCTTTTATGCCGAATGTCCCTAATTATGGACAAAGCGACGGGTACCACATTGTTGTACCCCAAAATTTGCCTTCCCTTTCTTCAGGAAACCATCTTGGATTTTCAAGGTCCCTCTGAAACAAATCCAAGTCCTGAGTTATCCTTTTGCCCAAGCAAGCCACTTACAAGAGCAAGATGATCTCACGAACTCCAAAAACAACGCTTTTATCTTGAGAAAAATAAAATTCTAAGTACTTGGAACGCTTCTCTAAAATGAGTGTTTTAAGAAAAATCAGCGCTTCAGAACTTCTGGGCCCATTCCAGATAAAAAACGGTCAGAAGTTGCAAGCTTGGCTCAGCATGGTCAGAAGTTGGCTTTTCAGCAGCTACATCAGTTCAATCAGAAGTTGTAAACATGGTTCAGTATGTAAGCCTCAAACAGAACATGCCCCTTCAGCGGTTACACAAGCTCAGTCAGAATTTGCTAAAGGAATGCAAGAGAAGCAGGGAAGTCTGAAGGATCCTTCAGAACAGGTTGAAATCAGAAGATGAAAGATCAGAAGAGCGGGTGTTACACTGATACAGAATCTCTAAGCCCAGGAGGTCCAGAAGTAAATCCAAGGAACGTACCAGAAAACTAGGAGAATCTCCAGATCTTACTAAGACAACAGGAAGCCAAGGCCAGAGCATGGTTTACGCTGCTGATTCAACGTTGGTTTCTATTACCAGAATATTGATGTTGATAGGTCTTGTCACCATTTAATGCCCATTAATGCTTCCAACCACTCCTGAACATTCACGTGTGGCTTGGAAAACGCTTTTGTGCAGATTCTGGCATGGGTCTACGCGCCACCGCCCACTTCAGAGGTCACTTCTCCCCAATCTACGCCTGCTGCTGCAGCCTAGGCTGAAAGCTATCTGTTATCACAACTTCCCAGGAATTTCTGTCAAAGAACAAATTCAAACTCTGTTGGCGCTTTAAATGTTCAAGGCATCCACAAGAACTTTGCCTATAAATAGAGAGTCTTCACCACTGCAAAAGGCGTTCAAGAAAAGAAACAGAAATTGCTAAGTGAGAAACAGAACTCTTAGCAACATAGCGTTCTGAAACTCTGCCAAAATCTCCAGTTTTGTTTCATAACTTTGAGTTTCTCACCTTAAAACTTCATCAAATATCCAGTTTTCTCTGTGAACCAAAAACACCCTTTCCAAACTTCTGACCCTACATACGTATACGCCTTTACCAGCCCTTTCAAAGAAAATCTGTCCAGAACACCACCAGAGCCAAAAGCTAACATTCACCCACCAACTTTTCCAACAGTCAGGTAAGCACCTGCTGACCCTCATCACGCTGTTAAGCATCATCAGTTGTGCATACTCAAATGAACATAATGTAAATATCATGTTGTTGTTGTTTATGTTCTGAGGATTTTCATACCTCAGAACGTTTTGAGCCAGTATAGGACTTGCCTGTGACCTTGGTGGTTCTGACCTCTGAAACATTTTTGTATTTGCTAGATCTGTTCCAAATATGTTTCCTGTTTTGTGGAGTAATAACAGAATTGCAGATGTTCTGATTAGTACAGGGAAAAGCCAAGTGTTGACTTTGACGTTAGCACATCTGAAGCCTGTTTTGCTGTCAATGATATCAGAACCTCTGAGAGTTATTGCCTTTTCAGCAGAATCAGAACTTCTGGTTTCTCCACTAACAAACTTCTGTCTTGCAGCGTAGGGGAATCAGAACTTCTGATTTCCCCACTAACAAGGTTCTGTTTTGCAGGTGCCAGAGTCAGAAGTTCTGACTCATACAGTTTAACCAAGAGGTTGATCATCTGGCAGCGGATCTAATTCAGAACTTCTGATGACCTCCCAGCAGCGCGCGGGCTCCCTCTCTCTCTATATATATCTTGTTTTTTGCTATTTTCTTTTTTGTCTATTTTTCTCGTTGAACTCCCCATGTACAAATGTGTATCCCCCTCCCCTAATTGTTGTAATAGCGTAGGATTTTATATTTCCGCTTCTTATTACTAGTAATTAGGACATGTATGGCAAGATAAAATAAATGAAATAGAAAAACCTAATTCAAAGAAAAAACTCTTGTATGCAATAAAACACACTCGCACACTAACACCCCTAGGGTTACATCCACTTGTTGCCTTTCAAAATTAGGCCATATTGCATGTTAGGTCTCTTTGGGCAAAGCAAACAATCAAATGATCATAGTCCCTCGATGACGCTTTCGAAAGTTGCCTAAAATGATCAAAGTCCCTTTCAAAGAAAATTGCCCAAGGATACTTAGCACTATTGCAATTATGGTCTAACCGATGACCCGCGCCCGTCCCTTTCACATCCTAATACAAGATTGTCCACCAAATTTAATGGTGGAACAAAATTGTCAAAAGGTTTAAAACATAACAAAAATCTTTGAGAACTTTAGGGTAGATAACTCTTAGGTACTTGTCAATTTGTAAAAGAAAACACTTGCCTATTTTCAAACCACACTTCACAAACACTTTCAAGACAAACTTCGAAAAAACCTTGATACATCTTTTCAAAAAGACAAAAACCTTTTGTAAAACATTCGAGTAAAGAATTGTTACAAGGGTAGCCCATACAAGGCATCTTTTTCAAAACCTTTTCAAAACCACACACCGAGCACCATTTCAAACAATTGAAAACCAAGGCAAGTTGATCTAAGCAAGTACCTAAGAGCCCATGGATAACCATGGATAGAAAGGGTGCTAATACCTTCCCTTTCTATAATCTACTCCCCGAACCCAAGAAAAATCTCAAAGGTTTTTGCTGTGCTTTTTAAACCTTTCCTTAGGATAAAATAAAAAGTCGGTGGCGACTCTTGCTCAACCGAAACATTTGCGAAAAAAACCGAAAACCATAGTCAGTTCTCCCACCGTATCACAGAACTGGCGACTCTGCTGGGGACTATTTCAAAAGTGGAGTAACCTTAGGGTTTAGATCACCCCCTTGCATGATTAATTGTTTGATTTGATTGCTTTATATTTTTGCTCTCTTGTTTGGGTTTGCAATCCTACACCCAGATTTTGGGAAACATTCATAGATAGCAATACATTGTGGAAACTGTGCGGGGTATACCGACACGGTCGAAGCAATAGCTATATTAGTGCGACATATTTGTGAGTACCAGTAACCCTTGAGTTCAATCAAGGAGAGTACGGGGCCGCTGAGTGATGTCACTAAGCACTAATGACCTAGAACCTTACTTGACCATCTTGGCCTTTTATTAGGGGTAGTGAGATGACCGGCTTTGGTGCAGTCCGAAGTTGGTAGATACTCGATACTACACTCATTGAGGGTTGTTTTCTTGGAATATTTTGGTCGCTAAACCAAAACAATGAACAATGAAAACAATCCAATGATATTGAGCTCCTTAGAACCCGGTTACTATTTATAGGACAGGTTTTTAAGCCAACTACACTCAAGAGGGTACTTACCTATGAAACCCCATGCAAGCCTGAAACTAGGGTTTGGTGTGAATTGCTTGTACATATGTTTTGTGCATACATCATAAACATCATAAAGCATCATATGCATTCACTAACCATTTCAAGGGTTTGGATCTTCATCTTTGTTCTTGTTTTGTAGGTCATGGAAATTCCTCGCAGAAAAACCATCCAAGTCAACCTTGTGAGAATCTCTCCTCAACTCAAGGAGCTCACCTCAAGAATTCCGGAAAACTCATCCTTCAGTGAAAGACATGGTAGACTGCTCAGTTTAGTCAACACCAACATTGAAGAAGACATGATGAAAGTGCTATTTCAGTTCTTTGACCCTCTTCACCACTGTTTTACTTTCCCTGATTACCAGTTAGTGCCCACTTTGGAGGAGTTTTCTCAACTCCTGAGAATTCCTATCCTTAATCAACTACCCTTCAACGGTACGGAAAAGGAATCA
The DNA here is from genome assembly GCA_948472305.1 of Vicia faba. Taxonomy (NCBI): domain Eukaryota; kingdom Viridiplantae; phylum Streptophyta; class Magnoliopsida; order Fabales; family Fabaceae; genus Vicia; species Vicia faba. Next base: position 1,163,611,143 of record OX451735.1, on the reverse strand, counting down.
AAGCTGGAAGATGTTGCTCGAGCATTACATCTACAACCATCCGACATCAAGGGGCATTGGGAAACCAGAAGCGACGTCAAAGGATTCTTAGCAAAATTCTTGTTTGAGAAAGCACAAGAATGTTGGAACTCATTGGACCTACAAGCCTTTGAAGAGATTGTGGCACTCCTCATCTATGGATTGGTCTTGTTCCCAAATTCTGACCAATTGATAGATGTCAACGCCGTCAAAATCTTCTTGTCCAGAAACCCAATACCAACATTGCTTGGGGACATTCTTCACTCATTTTACACACGAACAATGAGAAAGAGGGGTGTTCTCATGTGTTGTACTCCTCTCCTTGCAAGGTGGTTTATTTCGCACCTTCCACAATCTGTCCTGAAGAATGACCAAGGCCCAAGGTGGTCCCAACGGTTGATGACTCTTACCCACTCTGATGTACATTGGTGTTCTCGATCCAGAGAAAATGTCATCATCATCGATCGTTGTGGAGAGTTTCCCAATGTTCCTTTACTTGGAATCAGAGGAGGTATCACCTACAACCCTTTCCTAGCTTTGAGGCAATTTGGATATGCACGGAGGGATGGCCCTCATGATATGTTGATTCCTGACCTAGTTTTTGACTTCGACAACGATGCGCAAGGACTTCGCCAAAGATTCATCAGAGCTTGGGGAAGACCCAACAAGGTTGGTAGCAAGACTCTGTGACACAAGAACTCCATCCCTCTTGAGCCTTATCTCAAGTGGGTACGAGCCCGAGCCCAAAGTCTAATGATGCCTTATCCTCATGTACTCCCAGTGATTAAAGAGCCCGTCAATGAAGGAGAGGTTCCCTACACCATCCTACATCCTGACATGCCTACATCGTGGGAGGAAATGCAGAAAAGTTGGATTCAGCTCAAGGAGGAACGGAACACTTTCGAAGCCAGCTTCTATGCCAGTGAGAAGAAGGCTCTAGAGCTTACCCCGCCGACTCCATGAGCAAGAGGCCCTCAACACCTACATTGCGCCAAAGAGGATGCGCAATGTCTTTTTACCTTAAGAAGTTTTTGTGATATTTGGCCCATGGGGCATTTATGTACTAACAAATTTCTTCTTATTAATATAATGTGCATTCTTCTTTGTCTGAAACAATTTTGAATGTCCTAAATCCTTGAATGCATTGCATACATAAGCATACCATTCATCATGTGCATAAGCAGGTCTCACTCCAGGTTTCCTTATCTGTCTGCTGTTTATGTCAGTAGGATGGATCTCGAGCAAACAGTCAAAGACCTACAAGCTCAAAATGCACAGTTTCAGCAACTCCTGATGACCTTGGCTAAGGGTCAGGAGGATATCTAGACTCAATTGGGGAACAAAGACCCAGTGAAAAAGAAGAAAAAGAGACTCGGGGTGGCTACTTTGGGGAGAAGATTTGACGGAGAAGCTCGGAGAGTGCTGGAATTTCCTCCTATCTCTGATGAAGGAACCAGCAAAGGAGGTGGAGCTGCGGTACCTTCCGAGTCTGATGCGGAAGAAGAGGAGGTCGAAGAGGATGAAGATTACTCTGATCAGCAATATCCTCCAGCTGATGACAAATACAAAGGGCTAGGAGACAGATTGGCCGCCATGGAATTACAAAGAGTACCGGGTTTGGATTTTGAAGACTTGGGTTTGGTTGCCGGGATTGTGATTCCCCCAAAATTCAAAGTGCCAGTGTTTGTGAGGTATGATGGGCTGTCTTGTCCAAAAATGCATCTCAGATCCTACGTGAGAAAGATTCAACCCTATACGGCAGATAAAAATCTTTGGATTCATTTCTTTCAAGACAGCCTTTCTGGAGCTCAATTGGAGTGGTTTTATCAGCTAGAGGGAACCAGCGTCCGCAATTGGGAAGACTTGGCCACCGATTTTTACAAACAATATCAGTACAATTCTGACCTTGCCCCTACTCGTACCCAACTTCAGGGTATGTCACTAGGAACAGGCGAAGGATTCAAAGAATATGCACAAAAATGGAGGGATTTGGCTGGCAGGGTGCAGCCTCCTTTAACCGACCGCGAACTTGTTGATATGTTTCTAGGGACCCTATCTGGGCCATTTTTCAATCATCTGATTGGTAACTCTTCCGCAGGGTTTACCGATTTGATCTTAACAGGCGAAAGAATAGAAGCTGGCATCAAGTCAAGAAAGATTCAGAAGGGTATTGCTGCAAATGTTGAGAAGAAACCTTTTAAGAAGGAGACAGCTGTGGTATATTCTTAGAGAAGAGCAGGGAAGATGGAGCGTCGGCCAACTGTGGGGGCCGTAATGATTCAAAACACTCCGAGTGAGCAGCCTCGTTATAACCAGTCCAGACCAAATCAACAACGAATGGAACGGCCACAATGATAGTTCACCCGTATTAATATGACTCCAGCGCAAGTGCTTCCCCATCTATTGAAGTTGAATCTCGCCACCATCAAGGAGGGACCAAAGAATGTGAATACATCCTCTCCGCATTATCATCCTCATGCTAAATGCGCCTACCATTCTGACAGTGTCGGGAACGACACCAATGATTGTTGGGCACTCAAGCATAAGATCCAAGACCTGATAGAGGCGAAGGAGGTAGAGTTTGACGCTCCGGAGAAGCCTAATGTGATATCTGCTCCCATGCCGAAGCACGGCCGAAATGTCAATGTCATTGAAGAAGATTTCTATGTTGCTGATGTTAATGATCTGATAACTCCTTTGTTAACCATCAAGTTGAATTTGTTAAGGGCCGGGATCTTCCCGGGATGTAAAGAAGACTGCTATTGTTGTTACTCTCTGCCGTTTGATTGTCCGTTACTGAAGAAAGGCATCCAAGGCCTTGTGGATAATCGACAAATTTTGTTTGAAAAAGTTTCTGCTACTCCAACCCATATTGAAGATGTCTCAATCATAACCATTCACGCCAATCTTTCCAAGGCCGTCAAAAAGCCTGTTAAGATTACACCAGCTACGAAATCTGTTCCTTTGAAGATAACAATGTCAGGGCCTGTTCCCTATGTTTCTGAGAAATCGATACCTTGGAACTATGGCGGTGACGTCTACTACCATGGTATCAAACAAATCGAAATAACTGAAGAAAGTTCGGATGATGAAGAAGCCAGCATTAGTAACATTGCGGGCACTAGCAAAATCACCAGGAGGGGGAGAATATTTTCTCCAGAGATTGCCCCTCCAAGAGAAATCTTTGGACCCTCGTCAGCTGATAAGGTCATCCCTGCACCAATAAAACTTTCTGCTAGAACTCCTTTGATTGAAGACATTGTTGTTCCTAGTATTGTCCCTCCTACCACTACTGACAAAGGTAAGGGAATCCAAGATGAGTTCGTCAGGACGAGGGCTCAACCCTTGGTCATCCCGGAAACCTCCAAGAAGGAAATGGATGAGATTTTGAGGATAATCAAAAGGAGTGATTACGATGTGGTAGAACAACTGGGGCAAACCCCCTCAAAGATCTCCATGCTGGCACTACTACTTTGCTCGGAAGCGCATGCTGAAGCTCTGATAAAATTCCTGAAGGCAGCCCATGTGCCCCAGGAAACCTCTGCAGATCAATTCCAAAATTGTGTGGCTAGCCTTACTGCGGACAATGGATTAGGTTTCTCTTATGCCGACCTAACTCCTAAAGGCAGAAACCACAATGATGCTTTGCACATTTCAGTTGAGTGCCGAGGAACTACTCTCGCACATGTCTTGGTCGACATTGGTTCGTCGCTGAATGTACTGCCTAAGAAGGCCTTGGACCGACTAGATTGTGAAGGGTTGGAGTTGAAACCAAGTGATATTGTTGTCAGAGCTTTCGATGGTTCGAAGAGAATGGTCCATGGAGAGGTTGAAATTCCCATCAAGATAGGCACCGAGGTGTTCAAATCTACTTTCTATGTGAAGGACATCCGTCCGTCATACTCTTGCCTGTTGGGTAGGCCTTGGATACACCATGCTGGGGCAGTCACCTCCTCCTTACATCAGATGTTGAAGTATCCTGTCAAGGGAAAGATCATTATTGTCCATGGTGAAGAGGAGTACATGATTAGCCACTTGAATTCCTTCCGGTATGTGGAGGTAGAAGGGGAGTTCATTGAAACACCTTTTCAGCATTTCGAAGGAGTCCTTCCTGAAATAGCAGTAGCAAAGTTGGCAGCTGAGACACCGAGGCAGATGGCCAGGATGGCATCTCTGGAAGACGCAAGGGCCGCAATAAAGGAAGGGAAGAATTCAGCATGGGGGCAGTTGCCTGATATTCCATATAAGACAGACAAATTTGGATTAGGGTTCACTACCGTGGGCCAGAAAGCTATGCGCCGTTCGAAGATTGAAAGAGCGCCAGTCAAAATTTCTCCCTACGGAATCAACGCTTTGGAGGATGAAGACAAAGAGAGCAACATCGAGGAGTGGATTTATCCAACTGTCAAAGGAGGATTGTGCAACTGGGAGGCAAAAGACTTTGTCCCCATCACTTTTATTCATCAGTAATTTATCTGTTAAACATTTCCTATTTGCTCTGTAATATTTACTTTCAAACAATCCGTACACTATCTTTTCACCTCATGCCTTGCCCAGGGCATGTAGGTCCATTTGTAAGGGTTTTGATTATTTTTCATATCCATATGCCATGTTTAATGATTCATTGGACGTTTTTCATTTGATAAACTGCTTGTGTTCATTTTCTTTCCTTTTGCATTTTTGTTTAAGGATGGTTATCCCTTACACACACCCACACTCACCAATGCAGGTACCCATCCACTCCGGATTCCATGGGTGACTATTCTGCTGTATCTTTCAATAACTCAGAAGATCTGGTCAATCAAGCCGAGTATGGAGATGATGAAGGTTGTGAAGTACCAGGGGAACTAGCCAGACTTCTACAACAAGAGGAAAGAGCCATCTTACCTCACGAAGAGTCATTGGAAACTGTCAATTTGGGAACCGAGGAAGACCGGAAGGAGGTGCAAGTGAGTGCCAATCTGGAATCAAGAGTCAAGGAGCGCCTGGTACAGTTGTTGAATGAGTATGTTGAAATCTTCGCTTGGTCTTATGAAGACATGCCGGGTTTAGACACAGACATCGTGGTTCACCGTCTCCCCACAAGAGAGGATTGTCCACCGATCAAGCAAAAAGTCCGCCGAATGAGGCCTGACATGTCTGAAAAGATCAAGGCAGAAGTAATGAAGCAATTCGACGCTGGCTTTCTGGCTGTTACGTCCTATCCTCAATGGGTCGCTAACATCGTGCCAGTACCTAAGAAAGATGGTAAAGTCAGGATGTGTGTGGACTATCGGGATTTGAATAGGGCCAGCCCCAAAGATGATTTTCCGCTGCCACACATCGACATTTTGATCGACAATACAGCTCAGCACAAAGTGTTTTCCTTCATGGATGGATTCTCGGGCTACAATCAAATCAAAATGGCCCCCGAGGACATGGAGAAAACAACTTTTGTCACACAATGGGGTACTTTCTGTTACAAGGTGATGCTGTTCGGGCTGAAGAATGCTGGGGCAACTTATCAACGCGCCATGGTAGCTTTATTTCACGATATGATACATCATGAGATTGAAGTTTACATAGACGATATGATAGCTCGGTCACAAACAGAGGAAGAGCACCTTGAACATCTAGAAAAGCTGTTTGCCAGGTTGAAAGAATACAAACTCATGCTAAATCCAAGCAAGTGCACTTTTGGAATTAGGTCTGGTAAACTTCTGGGATTCATTGTAAGCAACAAAGGCATTGAAGTCGATCCAGAAAAAGTAAAAGCAATACAAGAGATGCCTGTTCCCCGTACCGAAAAGGAGGTTAGAGGATTCTTGGGGCGCTTGAATTATATTGCCAGATTCATCTCTCATCTGACTTCTACCTGCGAGCCTATTTTCAAACTCTTGAAGAAAGATCAAGTAGTCAAATGGAACGACGATTGCCAAGCTGCTTTTGATAAAATCAAGGAGTATTTGCTAGAACCTCCTATTCTGATACCACCCGTTGAAGGAAGACCACTAATCATGTATTTGACCGTTTTGAATAACTCAATGGGGTGTGTTTTGGGCCAGCATGACGAGTCTGGTCGAAAAGAGCATGCCATTTATTACCTTAGCAAAAAGTTTACCGACTGTGAGACTCGCTACTCACTGCTCGAGAAAACTTGCTGCGCTTTGGTATGGGCTGCTCGCCGACTAAGACAGTATATGTTGACTCATACTACCTTGTTGATTTCCAAAATGGATCATATCAAGTATATCTTCGAAAAGCCCGCTTTATCTGGAAGGATAGCCAGATGGAAAATGATCCTAACTGAGTATGACATTCAGTACACCACCCAAAAAGCTATAAAAGGGAGTGTACTAGCTGACCATCTGGCTCATCAAGCTATCGAAGACTATCAACCCATGAGATTTGACTTCCCAGACGAGGACATCATGAATTTGGACAACATTGAAGGTGACGAATCGTATGACGGACCTGGAAAGGGATCCCGATGGACCCTGTACTTCGATGGTGCTTCAAATTCACTTGAAAACGGTATCGGTGCGGTACTCATTTCTCCGGAAGGTTGTCACACACCTTTTACGACCCGACTTTGCTTTAGCTACACAAACAACATGGCTGAATACGAGGCTTGCATCTTTGGTCTCAAGGTTGCTATAGACTTGGGGATCAAATCTTTGATTGTATTTGGGGACTCAGCTTTGGTTATCAGTCAAATCAAAGGAGAGTGGGATACCAAGCATCCTAATCTTATCCCATACAAAGAACATGTCTTGACATTGTTGCCTCATTTCGAGCAAATTACCTTCGAGCATTTCCCGCGAGAAGAGAATCAGCTAGCAGATGCTCTAGCCACAATGTCCTCCATGTTTAAACTCAACTGGGATAACGAGGCCCCCCAAATCACCATCAAGCGAATGGATGAACCTGCGCATTGTCATGAGATTAATACCGAGGAAGTAGTGGAACAACCCTGGTTCCATGAAATCAAAAGGTATCTCGAGACTAGAGATTATCCCGAAGGAGCTTCCGTAAACGACAAGAAGTTCTTAAGGAAATTCGCTGCTAAATTCTTCCTGAGAAACGGCATCCTTTACAAACGAAGCCATGATTGTGTATTACTCTGATGCGTAGACAAAGCTGAAGCAGAGTTGATCATGACTGATATACACAACGGCACATTTGGCACTCACTTAAGCGGGCATACAATGGCTAAGAAGATCCTAAGGGCAGGCTATTACTGGTCTACCATGGAAGCTGACTGCCATCAACATTCCCGTACTTGCCACAAATGCCAAGTTTATGCTGATAAAGTTCATATCCCTCCGGTTCCCCTCAACGTTCTGACTGCTCCGTGTCCCTTTGCAATGTGGGGCATTGATATGATTGGAGAGATCAAGCCCACGGCTTCCAACGGACATCGCTTTATCCTGGTTGCCATTGACTATTTCACCAAATGGGTCGAAGCAGCTTCCTTCGCCTCTGTTACTAAAAACGTGGTTGCCCGCTTTATCAAGCAAAATCTCATATGTCGGTATGGTGTTCCGGACAGGATCATCACAGACAACGGTACAAATCTAAATAACACGATGATCACCGCATTGTGCGAACAGTTCAAGATTTATCATCATAATTCATCTCCCTATCGGCCGAAGATGAACGGTGCTGTTGAAGCTGCGAACAAAAACATTAAGAAGATCATTCAGAAAATGACGGTCACTTACAAAGACTGGCATGAGATGTTACCATTTGCTCTGCATGGATACCGTACGACGACACGTACTTCAACTGGGGCAACCCCATTTTCTTTGGTTTATGGCACGGAAGCTGTTTTGCCTATGGAAGTCCAGATTCCTTCTCTAAGGATTATGAAGGATGCAGGTTTGAATGAAGATGATTGGATGCAGACCCGACTTGATCAACTCAATCTGATCGACGAAAAGCGACTCGCTGCTATATGTCATGGTCAAGCGTATCAAAAACGAATGATCAAGGCCTTCAATAAGAAATTCAGACGTCAAGTGTATCAAGTTGGAGATCTCGTAATCAAGCGGATTATCTTACCGCAAAGTGATCCCAGGGGCAAATGGACTCCTACATATGAAGGACCATTTGTGATCAAGAGCATATTTTCTGGTGGTGCAATGATTCTGACCACCATGGACGGCGACGATTTGCCGCACCCTGCGAACACAGACATAGTCAAAAGCTACTACGCATAAAATAACCCGACAAGTCGAAAACCCGAAAGGGCGGCTTGGGCAAAAATGGGCATCCCGGTGAACCGAAAACCCGAAAGGGCGGTTCAGGCAAAAATTAGGGATAAAAACAAAAAAAATTGTACACCCGGCAAGTCGAAAACTCGAAAGGGCGGCTTGGGCAAAAAGGGGTTTCCCGGTGAACCGAAAACCCGAAAGGGCAATTCAGGCAAAAGTTAGGGAATTAAAGCGTATGACTATGTGTCTTCGGATCACTTCAAAGACAATCTCTTCATCAACCAGTTCCAGGCTTCTGATCAATCCAGTCATCGGCAAACGAAGCATTGAATGGACAGATATTCAGAGTTGTGAAAGCTATAGCGGAATGGAATCCCATGGAATTATTTCACATAGCCATCCTTTATTTTGTATAAAATCTTTCAATATTTACGACAAAATCCTCTTACTAGGATGATTGTCTCCTTTATACAAATATACTCATAGAAAGTCAATACAAATACTTTTCCCAAAAATTTGTGTCTTTTCCTTTCACTTTTTCTCTTGCACTATCTGTTTTATTTTGAGAAACGTCCAATGTTTTGTTAAATAGGCATATGCATTTGAACATGATCATTTCCTTATGAATCAAGAAAGAGGATTACTGATAGGTTGAAGATACAGTTGGATATCCTGATACCCTTTCAAAGGAAGCCCCCAGGAGATTTGGAATCCATATCCCCAGCAAGGCTTGAAGCTTATCCCCAGTAGATTCTGGAGGCTTATCCCCTGCAGAGTACGGACGTCTCTCCCGAGTTTTATTCAAAATTGTTCCTCACAAGGGCTTATAACTGGGTTATCCTCAGCTTAGTGCCACGGAAGATCGCACTCGCCAAATTCTTCCTATCCCCAGCGGAGTTCATCAAAGTTCCCCAGCATAACTTACAAATACAATCCCCAGTCAGAGGACCCTCCAGAACTCATTTCCCCTCAGAGTTTAAGTTTCAGTATCCCCAGCCGAGCTAAAACTTCAAATTGTCAATCCCCAGCAGAGCCAGACTAATGAACCTTCTCCCCACGGAGTTTTGGGAGGGCAAATTTTGAGTTCCCCAGTGAAGTCGCCAGAAATGCTTCCCGCCAAACTAAAGATTCTCAGTCTTGCATCCATAACATGAGTCTATTGGATCAAAGCTCCCCAGTAGAAGTCATCAGGAACTCTCTTCCTCAGCGACAGCCAAGGAATTATTCTTCCCGGAAGCATTCAAGATACTTTTATCTCCAGCCATCTCGGATTCATCTATCCTTTTCAGGTAAGATCAGTCGACAAACCAAAAAAATCATTATCTCCCAAAATTCTTTCCAGGAATATTTCAGATCTGACCCAGACATGGCAACATTCTAATGCTTATCCCAGATTTATCCAGATGCAGTTCTACGTGAGCTCATCATCAGGGAACCCTACACCGGTTCTTCTTCCAAATTCAAGACTTTTGAAAACAGTTTACGGACGCTTCCCAACAACGGATGTTGCTCTATTGCTTATTCAACCTCAAGACTTCTGAAAACAATTTATGGATTCTTCCCAACAACGGATGCTAATCTACCAACTTGTTCAGATGCAACCTTTGAAAACAGTTTACGGACGCTTCCCAACAACGGATGCTGCTCTATTGCTTATTCAACCTCAAGACTTTTGAAAACAGTTTATGGATTCTTCCCAACAACGGATGCTAATCCACCAACTTGTTCAGATGCAACCTTTGAAAACAGTTTACGGACGCTTCCCAACAACGGATGCTGCTCTATTGCTTATTCAACCTCAAGACTTCTGAAAACAGTTTATGGATTCTTCCCGACAACGGATGCTAATCCACCAACTTGTTCAGATGCAACCTTTGAAAACAGTTTACGGACGCTTCCCAACAACGGATGCTGCTCTATTGCTTATTCAACCTCAAGACTTCTGAAAACAGTTTATGGATTCTTCCCAACAACGGATGCTAATCTACCAACTTGTTCAGATGCAACCTTTGAAAACAGTTTACGGACGCTTCCCAACAACGGATGCTGCTCTATTGCTTATTCAACCTCAAGACTTCTGAAAATAGTTTATGGATTCTTCCTAACAACGGATGCTAATCTACCAACTTGTTCAGATGCAACCTTTGAAAACAGTTTACGGACGCTTCCCAACAACGGATGCTGCTCTATTGCTTATTCAACCTCAAGACTTCTGAAAACAGTTTATGGATTCTTCCCAACAACGGATGCTAATCTACCAACTTGTTCAGATGCAACCTCTGAAAACAGTTTATGGATTCTTCCCAACAACGGATGATAATCCACCAACTTGTTCAGATGCAACCTTTGAAAACAGTTTACGGACGCTTCCCAACAACGGATGCTGCTCTATTGCTTATTCAACCTCAAGACTTCTGAAAACAGTTTATGGATTCTTCCCAACAACGGATGCTAATCCACCAACTTGTTCAGATGCAACCTTTGAAAACAGTTTACGGAAGCTTCCCAACAACGGATGCTGCTCTATTGCTTATTCAACCTCAAGACTTCTGAAAACAGTTTATGGATTCTTCCCAACAACGGATGTTAATCTATCGCTTGTTCAGATGCAACTTTTGAGAACAGTTTACGGATTCTTCCCAACAACGGATGTCAATCTATTGCTTATTCAAAGCCCCAGTCCAGAGATGGTTCAAAACATGGACACCTTTCTGATCTTCATTCCAGATGGCATCTTTAAGCCCATCCCCGACGAGACTCTGTCACCCTTCCAGATGGCATTTTTAAGCCCATCTCCAAATGGCATCTTTAAGCTCATTTCTGCATCCATTGCTTTGACGAGTGCAAATTTAAGGGCACTCTAGTGTCCAACCTCCTTTTACCTTCGAGTCACGAAAGGCAAAATTGCCAATCTAACTCTTCAGGTTCAAGAAGATTGAACAGGGGCAACTGTTGTACCCCAAAATTTGCCCTCCCTTTCTTCAGGAAACCATCTTGGATTTTCAAGGTCCCTCTGAAACAAATCCAAGTCCTGACTTATCCTTTTGCCCAAGCAAGCCACTTACAAGAGCAAGATGATCTCACGAACTCCAAAAACAACGCTTTTATCTTGAGAAAAATCAAATTCTAAGTACTTGGAACGCTTCTCTAAAATGAGTTCTTTAAGAAAAATCAGCGCTTCAGAACTTCTGGGCCCATTCCAGATAAAAAACGGTCAGAAGTTGCAAGCTTGGCTCAACATGGTCAGAAGTTGGCTTTTCAGCAGCTACATCAGTTCAATCAGAAGTTGTAAACATGGTTCAGTATGTAAGCCTCAAACAGAACATGCCCCTTCAGCGGTTACACAAGCTCAGTCAGAATTTGCTAAAGGAATGCAAGAGAAGCAGGGAAGTCTGAAGGCTCCTTCAGAACAGGTTGAAATCAGAAGATGAAAGATCAGAAGAGCGGGTGTTACACTGATACAGAATCTCTAAGCCCAGGAGGTCCAGAAGTAAATCCAAGGAACGTACCAGAAAACCAGGAGAATCTCCAGAGCTTACTAAGACAACAGGAAGCCAAGGCCAGAGCATGGTTTACGCTGCTGATTCAACGTTGGTTTCTATTACCAAAATATTGATGTTGATAGGTCTTGTCACCATTTAATGCCCATTAATGCTTCCAACCACTCCTGAACATTCACGTGTGGCTTGGAAAACGCTTTTGTGTAGATTCTGGCATGGGTCTACGCGCCACCACCCACTTCAGAGGTCACTTCTCCCCAATCTACGCCTGCTGCTGCAGCCTAGGCTGAAAGCTATCTGTTATCACAACTTCCCAGGAATTTTTGTCAAAGAACAAATTCAAACTCTGTTGGCGCTTTAAATGTTCAAGGCATCCACAAGAACTTTGCCTATAAATAGAGAGTCTTCACCACTGCAAAAGGCGTTCAAGAAAAGAAACAGAAATTGCTAAGTGAGAAACAGAACTCTTAGCAACATAGCGTTCTGAAACTCTGCCAAAATCTCCAGTTTTGTTTCATAACTTTGAGTTTCTCACCTTCAAACTTCATCAAATATCCAGTTTTCTCTGTGAACCAAAAACACCCTTTCCAAAGTTCTGACCCTACATACGTATACGCCTTTACCAGCGCTTTCAAAGAAAATCTGTCCAGAACACCACCAGAGCCAAAAGCTAACTTTCACCCACCAACTTTTCCAACAGTCAGGTAAGCACCTGCTGACCCTCATCACGCTGTTAAGCATCATCAGTTGTGCATACTCAAATGAACATAATGTAAATATCATGTTGTTGTTGTTTATGTTCTGAGGATTTTCATACCTCAGAATGTTCTGAGCCAGTATAGGACTTGCCTGTGACCTTGGTGGTTCTGACCTCTGAAACATTTTTGTATTTGTTGGATCTGTTCCAAATATGTTTCCTGTTTTGTGGAGTAACAACAGAATTGCTGATGTTCTGATTAGTACAGGGAAAAGCCAAGTGCTGACTTTGACGTTAGCACATCTGAAGCCTGTTTTGCTGTCAATGATATCAGAACCTCTGAGAGTTATTGCCTTTTCAGCAGAATCAGAACTTCTGGTTTCTCCACTAACAAACTTCTGTCTTGCAGCACAGGGGAATCAGAACTTCTGATTTCCCCACTAACAAGGTTCTGTTTTGCAGGTGCCAGAGTCAGAAGTTCTGACTCATACAGTTTAACCAAGAGGTTGATCATCTGGCAGCGGATCTGAGTCAGAACTTCTGATGACCTCTCAGCAGCGCGCGGGCTCCCTCTCTCTCTCTCTATATCTTGTTTTTTGCTATTTTCTTTTTTGTCTATTTTTCTCGTTGAACCCCCCATGTACAAATGTGTATCCCCCTTCCCTAATTGTTGTAATAGCGTAGGATTTTATATTTCCGCTTCTTATTACTAGTAATTAGGACATGTATGGCAAGATAAAATCAATGAAATAGAAAAACTTAATTCAAAGAACAAACTCTTGTATGCAATAAAACACACTCGCACACTAACACCCCTAGGGTAACATCCACTTGTTGCCTTTCAAAATTAGGCCATATTGCATGTTAGGTCTCTTTGGGCAAAGCAAACAATCAAATGATCATAGTCCCTCGATGACGCTTTCGAAAGTTGCCTAAAATGATCAAAGTCCCTTTCAAAGAAAATTGCCCAAGGATACTTAGCACTATTGCAATTATGGTCTAAACGATGACCCGCGCCCGTCCCTTTCACATCCTAATACAAGATTGTCAACCAAATTCAATGGTGGAACAAAATTGTCAAAAGGTTTAAAACATAACAAAAATCTTTGAGAACTTTAGGGTAGATAACTCTTAGGTACTTGTCAATTTGTAAAAGAAAACACTTGCCTATTTTCAAACCACACTTCACAAACACTTTCAAGACAAACTTTCAAAAAAACCTTGAAACATCTTTTCAAAACGACAAAAACCTTTTGTAAAACATTCGAGTAAAGAATTGTTACAAGGGTAGCCCATACAAGGCATCTTTTTCAAAACCTTTTCAAAACCACACACCGAGCACCATTTCAAACAATTGAAAACCAAGGCAAGTTGATCTAAGCAAGTACCTAAGAGCCCATGGATAACCATGGATAGAAAGGGTGCTAATACCTTCCCTTTCTATAATCTACTCCCTGAACCCAAGAAAAATCTCAAAGGTTTTTTCTGTGCTTTTTAAACCTTTCCTTAGGATAAAATAAAAAGTCGGTGGCGACTCTTGCTCAACCGAAACATTTGCGAAAACAAACGCAAAACCATAGTCAGTTCTCCCACCGTATCACACACATGCATAACATAGTCGTGTCTCATGGAGTCGGTTATGTTTATTTTTGAGTCTTTTGGCATTGAGTTTTATTTGATGGCTTATAATGAATTGCGATGTTATATGATACCTTGTTTTGTGACGATATTTATGTTGAACATAAAGTGATTATGATGTGATAATTTCATGAAAATCATGCGATGGATATAACATGACGGTAAAGCGACGATATGAGTTTATGGCAATAGAGTTTATGTCTTGTTTTGACATGACTATGGTGATTATGTGATGATATTAAAGTGTTGATATTATACACTAAATGATGATTTTAAAGTATGTGAGATTTGATATTTGTTGACATATTCTTATTAACCTATATCATTTATGATTCCAAAACTATTTATATTTTTTATCATGACTTTAATTATATGTTTTGGAGTATCTCACCCTTTACTTGTTTTCGTCGTTGCCTTTATATTGGTAACGTGCAGGTGATCCACGAGGATGATGAGGATTAGCTCGAGTCTCTTTATTTTGAGTCGCTCTGCTCTGATAGTAGTAACACTCGGGATTTGGGCGACGTTATTATTTTGATAGGATAGTTTATGTATACTATATTATGACCTTATGTATTGATGATAACATGATGATACATACATTTTTTGAACACATCCGCTGTGTTGTGATTAGTCATATGTTTATATGATGATTTATGTTATGAATCGGTATATCCGACTTTTGATTTTGTGATGTGCATTATAATGCAAAGTGATGGAATGTGATACCTCAATTTATGTTTGGATGAAATTTTGAAACTCTGATTTTATTATTTAATTACGAGGGGTAGAATTGGGGTGTTACATTAGTGGTATCAGAGCAGGTCGGTCTGTCCGGCCAAGTTGTTGAATTTGTTGTTGTCTAACAATCAAGTATTGTTATTTATTGATTTTAATCCTTGTTTTGTTGTGAGCAGAAGCTCTTATAGCTGGAAGGAACGCTGGTAGGAATGATGAGACTCTTGCTGCTGCTATGTAGGAAATGGCTCAGGCTTTCCAAAACCCGCCGAATGCTGACGAGAACGTTGGGTCTCGTAGTTTGGCAACCTTCCAAAGAGAGAATCCTCCTACTTTCCAAGGAAAGTATGATTCTGAAGGTGCTTTGGCGTGGCTGAAGGAGATTGAAAGAATCTTCTGTGTGATGGATTGCACTCCTGTGCAAAGGATCCGTTATAATACTCATAAACTAAGTGCTTAAGCGGATGACTGGTGGGTTTAAACCCGTCAGAGGCTTGAGATTGTTGTTGAGGAAGTGACATGGGAAGTTTTCCTAAGGGAATTCATGAGGAAGTATTACCCGGAAGATGTTCGGGGAAAGAAGGAGATAGAGTGTAACACCCTCTAAAACCCCGCATATAATTTTCGCAAATATTAAAAATTATAAACTCAGAGTACATGTAATAATCGAGGAATGCTACAATTCTCTTTTAATAAAATAAATTCCTGTCATGCATAATTTTAGTGGTAACTCGTACATGTCTACACAGCGGAATAATTTATTTAATAAAATCGAATGTTATAATAATTTCCAAGTCATCAGGGATTAACACCTGGGAAGTCAACATTATATCATAACAAATAAAAAGGAATAAACGAGTCTGACTAAAGCAGCTCGGCAACCAAACGTTCCCGGAGTTACAACTATCAGAGCATGACCCGGACATACTAAAACGAAACTAAACTAGACACGATAAGCCTTCGCCAAGCACCTGAGCGAAGCTCCTCAATCTGAAATATTCAACAGTAAGGGTGAGCTTCTCAAATATACATTTGGTTATACATTCATAACAATCAATTCACGAAATCATAAGCATCACCCAATCAATAGCATATTTCCTAGTTTACAAAACCTTTACAATTCATATATCCATGACATATTGCCTTTCATATTTGCAAATATTCATCAAACATCATCAACCATTTATCAAATCATACGTGCATACAAACAATCAAATATAACATTGGAAAAATCATCCATTCATGTTATATTCGAGTAATGCAACACACCCATGCATGTGGTACCACTACACCGCCCCATTAAATCGCGGGTCACGGATAACTCACCGTTCCATTATATCGCGGACACGGCTACCACCTCAACGTTCCATTAAATCGCGGACACGTATATTGGCCACCATGTTAATTCCACACAATGGGAATTAACAAATGCAACATGATATGTAAGTATGTAACACTCAGCATACTATGAACATCGATCAACATATCATGCACACCAACAATATCAAACATAACATGATATGAATAGCATGTAATCACTCAGCATACTATTTAAATATCAATCATATCAAGTTACGAATAGCATGTAATCACTCAGCATACTATTCAAACATCAACCAATCACATCAATTATATCATAATTCATGCTCGATACATATCTAAAAGCATGGCAATAAAAATCCGACATCAAAACACTGAAATCAAAAATTCAGAAAATCAACACAGCAGAGCAACACGGGCACCCGTGTTGTGCAACACGGCCCGTGTTGTGCAGAACGTCCAGAAAAATGCACATTTAATTTTTTATCAGTACAGGGGCTCTGACACGGGTACCCGTGTTGTGCAACACGGCCCGTGTCGTGCAACCAGGAGCACACCCCTTCTAACTCAGAGGAGCAACACGGGCACCCGTGTTGTGCAACACGGCCCGTGTTGCTGAGCGCGCACAGGATTTTCCTGTCATGCAGCAGCTCAGAAACAGCAGTCCAAAACGCGGGAAAACGCCCGCCAAACGCGTAATTCGGTACCTAACGACATCAGGTTTGTACAATTTACGACAACACCACCATATCCAAAAATACCAACAATCAATATAGTAACCTTAACCGGGGATTAACCGTCCCTTTGGGGAATTCTACTGACACTGAGGTTATCCCTACAACTTCCAAGGTAAATTCACGATCATATCCCAATTCCTCATTTGGGACCTAAAACTCTTAATCGATTCATAAAAATTGGGAACCTAACCCTTTTCTAACAAGGTTCAGTCCTACAGTTATCGATCCCTAGAAACATCTAACAAATGGGATTTCCTACGATTACCCGGATCAACCGTACATAAACCCATAAACAAATATAAATCGAGTATAAACCCCCCTTACCTTATCAATTAGCAGCTTTGAGTTCTTGGGCGATGTTCTTCGTTCTTCGTTCTTCAGAGCTCTATTTTCCCAATTCCAACTTCTGTTCTTACGTGAAAAACCAAAATGAGAAAATGGTCTAAGTCCCAAACATAACTTTATTTCTCTGCACCCCCACTCTTTACTAACAACATCTAAGCCCAATAACATAAAAATTCTAATATTCCTTATTTCTTTTATTTTCCTCAAATATTCCAAAATAATAATTCTTTTTATTTTATTAATTCTAATAAAATAAATTCCCAAATTTAAATAAATCAATTAATTGAAAACGGGGTGTTACAACTCTCCCCCACTAAAAGAGTTTTCGTCCTCGAAAACATACCTTAGACGAACAGCTCCGGATAAGCCTCTTTCATCTGGCTCTCCAGCTCCCAAGTGATATTTCCATCTGCTGGACCTCCCCAAGCAACCTTCACCAATGCTATCTCTTTACCTCTTAACTGTTTCACTTCCCGATCTTCTATCCTCATAGGCAATGCTTCTACTGTCAGGTTATCTCTTACCTGTACATCATCTATTTGGATTACATGAGATGGGTCTGGAATGTATCTCCTCAACTGAGAAACATGAAAAACATCGTGCAAATTCGCAAGTCTCGGAGGTAAAGCAATACGATAAGCAACTTCTCCAACTCTTTCCGTAATCTGAAACGGACCAATAAAACGCGGAGTTAACTTCTTAGATTTCAACGCTCGACCAATACCCGTCATCGGAGTAACTCTCATAAACACATGATCTCCAGCACTGAATTCCAAATTCTTTCTCCTCTTATCATGATAACTTTTCTGACGACTCTGAGAAGCTCTCATCTTCTCTTGAATCAATTTGATCTTTTCAGTAGTCTGCTGAACAATCTCTGGCCCAACTACCGAACTCTCTCCAGATTCATACCAACACAAAGGTGTTCTACACCGTCTACCATACAATGCCTCAAACGGAGCCATACCAATACTCGAATGGTAACTATTGTTATAAGTAAATTCAATCAATGGCAAATAGCTATCCCAAGCTCCACCTTGCTCTAAAACACAAGCACGCAATAAATCTTCCAACGATTGAATCGTCCTCTCCGTCTGTCCATCAGTCTGAGGATGGTAAGCTGAACTCAACCTCAATTTAGTACCCAAAGCCTTCTGCAATCCTCCCCAAAATTTCGAAGTGAACCTCGGATCTCTATCTGACACAATACTAGAAGGAACTCCATGCAAACTCACTATTTTCTCAATATATAACTGTGCCAATCTCTCCATCGAGTAATCCATTCGCACCGGTATAAAATGAGCAGACTTAGTCAACCTATCCACAACGACCCATATCGCTTCACAATTCATAGGAGTCCTCGGCAACCCAGATACAAAATCCATAGAAATACTATCCCACTTCCATTCTGGAATAAACATTGGTTGCATAAATCCAGACGGCTTCTGATGCTCAATCTTCGATTTCTGACAGATTAAACATGCATACACAAATTCAGCTATTTCCTTTTTCATTCCCGGCCACCAAAACAATTTCTTCAAATCATGATACATTTTCGTGGCACCCGGATGAATACTCATCCCACTGCGATGTCCTTCCTCTAATATACTTTTCTTGATTTCTGCGACATCAGGAACACAAACTCTATTGCCAAATCTCATAACATCATTTTCATCAATCCTAAACTCACCACCTTGACCTTGGTTGATCAATGTCAATTTATCAACTAAATTAACATCGGATTTCTGCCCGATCCTGATCTCTTCTAGAATACCACTAGTAAGTTTCAACATACCCAAACGAACACACTTCGGAGTACTTTCACAAACCAAACTCAAATCTCTGAATTGTTCAATTAAATCCAATTCACGAACCATCATCATAGACATATGCAAGGATTTCCTGCTCAAAGCATCTGCAACCACATTTGCCTTACCAGGATGGTAATTCAAACCAAAATCATAATCTTTGAGAAATTCCAACCACCTTCTTTGCCTCATATTGAGCTCTTTCTGATCGAAAAGATACTTCAAACTCTTATGATCACTATACACTTCAAATCTCGAACCATACAGATAATGTCTCCACAATTTCAAGACAAACACAACTGCTGCCAACTCTAAGTCATGAGTAGGATAGTTCCTTTCATGAACCTTCAACTGTCTCGAAGCATACGCAACTACCTGTTGATTCTGCATTAAAACACCACCTAAACCCAACAGAGATGCATCACAATAGACCACAAAAGATTCCACCGGATTCGGCAAAATCAGAATAGGAGCACTAGTCAATCTCCGCTTCAATTCTTGGAAACCTTTCTCACAATCAGAATCCCAAATAAACGCTTGTCCTTTACGAGTCAATTTCGTCAACGGCAAAGCTAACTTTGAGAATCCTTCGATAAACTTTCTGTAATAACCTGCAAGACCAAGAAAACTTCTGATTTCAGAAACAGTCTTCGGCGCTTCCCACTGAGATACTGCTTCTACTTTTGTAGGATCCACTGCAATACCATTCTTAGAAATCACATGTCCCAGAAAACTAACTTCATTCAGCCAGAACTCACATTTGGACAACTTTGCATACAACTTCCTATCTTTCAACAACTCTAACACAATTCTGAGATGTTCCGCATGTTCTTCGTCATTCTTGGAATAAATCAGAATGTCATCAATAACAACTACAACAAACTTATCCAGATACGGATGAAAAATCCTGTTCATATATTCCATGAAAACACCAGGCGCATTAGTAACTCCGAACGGCATAACAGAATATTCATAATGCCCATACCTCGTTCGAAAAGCAGTCTTTTGAATATCTTCCGCCTTCACACGAATCTGATGATATCCAGATCTCAAATCAATCTTACTGAATACACTGGCTCCAATTAACTGATCCATTAAATCATCAATCCTCGGTAACGGGTACCGATTCTTAATGGTTACCTTGTTCAATTGCCTGTAATCAACACACAGTCTCATAGAACCTTCTTTCTTCTTAACCAACAATACCGGAGCACCCCAAGGCGAAACACTTGGACGAATAAACTTCTTCTCCAGTAAATCTTCCAACTGACTCTTCAATTCAGCCAATTCAGACGCAGACATACGATATGGCGCCATCGACACCGGTCTCGTACCAGGAATTAAATCTATAGAAAATTCCACTTCTCTCTCAGGAGGTAACTCGCCAACATCATCAGGAAAGACTTCTGGGAAATCACACACCACTGGCAATTCACTACTCCTGACCCTTCCTGTTGCATCTAACGAAGCAAGTAACATAAACACATTAGCACCATCTTCCATTGCTTCTTGCACCTGCCTAGCAGTCATAGTCAAATTCTCGACACCAACTGCTTCTGGGAAAATCACCGTCTTAGCAAAGCAGTTCAGATGAACCCGGTTGAATTCCAACCAGTTCATCCCAAGGATAATATCAATTTGTTCAAGCGGTAGGCACACTAAATCCATACCGAAACTTCTACCAAAAATCTCAATAGGACAATTCCTACATACAAGTGAAGTTGTCACTGAACCCGATGCAGGAGTATCAACAACCATGCTACCTCGCATACCAGATATGTCCAGTTTCAACCTCTCAGCACAATCCAAAGAAATGAAAGAATGAGTTGCACCAGTATCAATAATTGCAACTAAAGGTGTGCCATGAATAAAACACGTACCTTTAATCAATCGATCCTCTGGAGTAGTCTCAGATCCAGACAAAGCGAACACTCTTCCACTTGACTGATCCTTCCTAGGCTTAGGACATTGCGGACGAATGTGACCTTCTTCGCCACAATTGTAACAAGTAACAGACTTCCCTTTGCAATCAATAGACAGATGACCAGCCTTTCCACATTTATAGCACTTCTTCTCATCACTCTTGCAATCTCGAATGTGATGACCAGACTCACCACACCTGTAGCATCTGATAGGAGCCTTAGAATCTCCCCCACTAGGCCTTTTCCAACCGCCTGATCTCTGGTTATCTCTACCATATGGCTTGCCACGGTCCATATGTTGCTTTCCTCTTTTGTCAACAGCCCCACGAGAGTGAGACGACCTATTCTTGGTAATATCTTCTTCCAAGATTCTGCTACAATCCACCAGATCAGAAAATCTACGAATACGCTGGTACCTGATTCCCTGCTTAATCTCATCTCGGAGACCATTCTCAAATTTGATACATTTAGAGAATTCTCCAGCCTCATCATTGTTGTAGTGTGCATAATACTTTGCCAGCTCAGTGAACTTAGTAGCATACTCGCTAACAGTCAGATTGCCCTGCTTAAGCTCCAAAAACTCAATTTCCTTTCTTCCCCGAACATCTTCAGGAAAGTACCTCCTCAGAAAAGCCCTTCTGAAGTTAGCCCAAGTCAGTGTCTCCCCATTCTGAACCATTTCAGTCCTTGTGGCAACCCACCAGTCGTCGGCCTCTTCTGCCAACATATGCGTACCATATCTGACTTTCAAATCTTCAGCACAATCAATCACACGGAAAATCCTTTCGATTTCCTTCAGCCACTTCTGAGCACCTTCAGGGTCATGTGTACCTTTGAACAACGGAGGATTGTTCCTCTGGAAATTTCCCAATTGCCTATCAGCACCAATCACGCCTCCAGTTGGGTTTCCAGCAAGTACACCAGCTAACATCCCCAAAGCCTCAGCTAGTGCAGCATCATTTCGTCCATTACCTCTTCCAGCCATATTCCTGAGAATTAAAACATACTCCACATCAGAATACAGTATCGACAGTGTTACCTTGCACTAGTCGCATACGAAAAGGAATGACTGACTCAAAACTCTGGTCACAACGACCGACTATGCTCTGATACCACTATTGTAACACCCTCTAAAACCCCGCATATAATTTTCGCAAATATTAAAAATTATAAACTCAGAGTACATGTAATAATCGAGGAATGCTACAATTCTCTTTTAATAAAATAAATTCCTGTCATGCATAATTTTAGTGGTAACTCGTACATGTCTACACAGCGGAATAATTTATTTAATAAAATCGAATGTTATAATAATTTCCAAGTCATCAGGGATTAACACCTGGGAAGTCAACATTATATCATAACAAATAAAAAGGAATAAACGAGTCTGACTAAAGCAGCTCGGCAACCAAACGTTCCCGGAGTTACAACTATCAGAGCATGACCCGGACATACTAAAACGAAACTAAACTAGACACGATAAGCCTTCGCCAAGCACCTGAGCGAAGCTCCTCAATCTGAAATATTCAACAGTAAGGGTGAGCTTCTCAAATATACATTTGGTTATACATTCATAACAATCAATTCACGAAATCATAAGCATCACCCAATCAATAGCATATTTCCTAGTTTACAAAACCTTTACAATTCATATATCCATGACATATTGCCTTTCATATTTGCAAATATTCATCAAACATCATCAACCATTTATCAAATCATACGTGCATACAAACAATCAAATATAACATTGGAAAAATCATCCATTCATGTTATATTCGAGTAATGCAACACACCCATGCATGTGGTACCACTACACCGCCCCATTAAATCGCGGGTCACGGATAACTCACCGTTCCATTATATCGCGGACACGGCTACCACCTCAACGTTCCATTAAATCGCGGACACGTATATTGGCCACCATGTTAATTCCACACAATGGGAATTAACAAATGCAACATGATATGTAAGTATGTAACACTCAGCATACTATGAACATCGATCAACATATCATGCACACCAACAATATCAAACATAACATGATATGAATAGCATGTAATCACTCAGCATACTATTTAAATATCAATCATATCAAGTTACGAATAGCATGTAATCACTCAGCATACTATTCAAACATCAACCAATCACATCAATTATATCATAATTCATGCTCGATACATATCTAAAAGCATGGCAATAAAAATCCGACATCAAAACACTGAAATCAAAAATTCAGAAAATCAACACAGCAGAGCAACACGGGCACCCGTGTTGTGCAACACGGCCCGTGTTGTGCAGAACGTCCAGAAAAATGCACATTTAATTTTTTATCAGTACAGGGGCTCTGACACGGGTACCTGTGTTGTGCAACACGGCCCGTGTCGTGCAACCAGGAGCACACCCCTTCCAACTCAGAGGAGCAACACGGGCACCCGTGTTGTGCAACACGGCCCGTGTTGCTGAGCGCGCACAGGATTTTCCTGTCATGCAGCAGCTCAGAAACAGCAGTCCAAAACGCGGGAAAACGCCCGCCAAACGCGTAATTCGGTACCTAACGACATCAGGTTTGTACAATTTACGACAACACCACCATATCCAAAAATACCAACAATCAATATAGTAACCTTAACCGGGGATTAACCGTCCCTTTGGGGAATTCTACTGACACTGAGGTTATCCCTACAACTTCCAAGGTAAATTCACGATCATATCCCAATTCCTCATTTGGGACCTAAAACTCTTAATCGATTCATAAAAATTGGGAACCTAACCCTTTTCTAACAAGGTTCAGTCCTACAGTTATCGATCCCTAGAAACATCTAACAATTGGGATTTCCTACGATTACCCGGATCAACCGTACATAAACCCATAAACAAATATAAATCGAGTATAAACCCCCCTTACCTTATCAATTAGCAGCTTTGAGTTCTTGGGCGATGTTCTTCGTTCTTCGTTCTTCAGAGCTCTATTTTCCCAATTCCAACTTCTGTTCTTACGTGAAAAACCAAAATGAGAAAATGGTCTAAGTCCCAAACATAACTTTATTTCTCTGCACCCCCACTCTTTACTAACAACATCTAAGCCCAATAACATAAAAATTCTAATATTCCTTATTTCTTTTATTTTCCTCAAATATTCCAAAATAATAATTCTTTTTATTTTATTAATTCTAATAAAATAAATTCCCAAATTTAAATAAATCAATTAATTGAAAACGGGGTGTTACATAGAGTTCCTTGAGCTGAAGCAAGGAAGCATGTCTATCACTGATTATGCTGCAAGGTTCACTATGTTGGCCAAGTTCTATCCGCATTATGATGGGCCGAATGGCGAGTTCTCTAAATGCATCAAGTTTGAAAATGGTTTACGTCCTGAGATTAAGAAAGTTGTTGGTTATCAGAAAATCCGTGTCTTTTCGGATTTGATTGATAGTTGTAGGATCTTTGAGGAGGACAGTAATGCTCATTATAAGATTATGTTCGATAAGAGAAACAAAGGTCAGAAAAGCCGCGGAAAATCGTATGATGCTCCAGCTGGTAAAGGGAAACAAAAAGTGTTTCAAGGGCGAAGAACTAGTGGGGGAGATGCTCCTGCTAGTATTGTTTGTTACAAGTGTGGGAAACTTGGCCACAAAAGTAATGTTTGTCGAAGCGATGTTAGAGCTAAGGAGAATGAGGTGAGATGTTTCCGATGTGGAGAAGTGGGCCATATGACTTGCGATTGTAGACATAAGGATGTGGTCTGTTTTAATTATGGCGAGGGAGGTCACATTAGTGCTTAATGTAAGAAGCCTAAGAGAACTCAAGGTGCAGGAAAGGTGTTTGCTTTGTCGGGTCCTCCGACGGCAAACGAGGATGGTCTTGTTCGAGGTACTAGTTTCATTAATAGCTTTCCTCTTATTACTATTATTGATAATAGTGCTACTCATTATTTTATTGCAGTTGATTGGGTAAAGAGATTGGGTCTCACTTTATCGTCTCTGGATAGAGATATGGTGGTAGAAGTTCTGGCTAAGGGAACGATTACTACTTCTTTTTTCTGTGCAATTTGCCCTTTATCAATCTTTTATAGAGACTTTGTGGTGGATCTTGTTTGTTTACCGCTTGTCGGGTTGGACGTGGTTTTAGGTATGGACTGGTTAAAAGCTAATTATGTCCATATCAATTGCTATGACAACACTGTGAGGTTTTCTTCCTTAGTAGAAGAAGAACAATCTATGTTGGTGTCAATGAAGTAGTTGAATGAGTTCATGAAGGATGAGGCGTTGGTTTTCTTATTGATGGCGACCCTTTCTGTGGAGAGTCAAGTTGTGATAGAAAACTTTCCGGTGGTGTGCGATTTTCCCGAAGTATTCCCTGATGAGATTCCTAGTGCACCTCCAGAAAGAGAAGTTGAATTTTGTGTGTATCTTGTCCCTGGTACCAGACCTATCTCTATGGCACCATACAGGATGTCCGCATCTAAGTTAGCAGAATTGAAGAGCCAATTATAAGATTTTCTCGAGAAGAAGTTTGTTAGACCTAGTGTGTCACCGTGGGGAGCTCCTGTGTTATTGGTGAAGAAGAAAGACGGTAGCCTGAGACTTTGTATTGATTATCGTCAGTTGAATAAAGTGACTATCAAGAATAGGTATCCACTTCCTAGAATTTATGATTTGATGGACCGATTGGTTGACGCTCGCATGTTTAGTAAGATTGATTTTAGATCAGGTTACCATCAAATAAGGGTGAAAGAAGAAGATGTTCAGAAAACTGCTTTCAGGACGAGGTATGGACATTACGAATATTCAGTGATGCCTTTCGGTGTCACTAATGCAATGGGAGTATTCGTGGAGTACATGAATTGTATTTTCCATCCTTACTTGGATCGTTTCGTAGTTGTTTTCATTGATGATATTCTGGTTTATTCTAAATCGGAAGAAGAGCACGCAGAACATTTGCGCATCGTGTTGGAAGTTCTGAAAGAGAAGAAGCTTTATGCTAAGTTGTCAAAGTGCGAGTTCTAGTTAAATGATGTGAGCTTTTTGGGGTATGTAATTTCTGGTGATGGCATTGCAGTTGATCCTTCTAAAATTGATGTTGTGTTGAGATGGGAAACTCCTAAGTCTGTTACTGAGATTAGAAGTTTCTTAGGATTGGCTGGTTACTATAGAAGGTTCATTGAAGGTTTTTCTAAGTTGGCGCTCCCTTTTACAAAGTTGACTTGTAAAGGAGCTGCATTTGTGTGGGATGTCAAGTGTGAAGAAAGTTTTGTTGAATTGAAGAAAAGGTTGACAACGGCTCCGATCTTGATTCTACCTAATCCTGAAGAACAGTTTGTTGTTTATTGTGATGCTTCTAAGATGGGTTTAGGTGGTCTACTTATGCAAAATGGCAAAGTGGTTGCTTATGCTTCTAGGCAATTGAAGATTCATGAGAAGAATTATCCTACGCATGATTTGGAGCTTGCAGCGGTTGTTTTTGTGCTTAAGATTTGGAGGCATTATCTTGATGGTTTTATATTTGAAGTATTTAGTGACCATAAAAGTTTGAAGTACTTGTTCGATCAGAAAGAGCTTAATATGAGGCAAAGACGGTGGCTTGAATTGTTAAAAGATTATGATTTTGGATTGAATTACCATCCTGGTAAAGCTAATGTGGTGGCCGATGCTTTAAGTCGAAAGACTTTGCATATGTCACTTTTGATGGTGAAAGAGTTGGAATTGATTGAGCAATTTAGAGATATGAGTCTTGTAGTAGAAGTGACGCTGAAGAGTGTTATCTTGGGAATGTTAAAGATCAATAATGATTTCCTTGATAGTGTTAGAGAAGCTCAGAAGCTTGATGTGAAACTTGTTGATTTGTTGGTTGGTATTGGACAAACTGAAAATGAAGATTTCAAGTTGGATGCTCAGGGTGTATTGAGGTTCCGAGATAGGATTTGTATTCTCGATGATATGGATTTGAAGAGAATTATTTTGGAAGAAAGTCATAGAATAAATTTGAGTATTCATCCCGGAGCGACCAAAATGTATCAAGATTTAAAGAAACTATTTTGGTGGTCAGGCATGAAGAGAGAGGTGGCTCAGTTTGTTTATGCTTGTTTGACTTGTCAGAAGTCTAAAGTGGATCATCAGAAACCTGCAGGGTTGATGCAACCGTTAGAGATTCCAGAATGGAAATGGGATAACATTTCTATGGATTTCGTAACTGGATTACCGATTACACCAAGAGGACACAATGCGATTTGGGTGATTGTTGATAGGCTTACAAAGTCGACTCACTTTATTCATATTAACATCACTTATCCCGTATCGAAGTTGGTAGAAATTTATACGCATGTGATATACTATGCGAGTATAAACCTTGACGAAGCCTAAACGAATTATGCTACGACGGAAAAGGAACTGTTAGCAGTTGTGTTTGTATTAGATAAAATCCGTTCATACTTGGTGGGAGCCAAAATTATCATCTACACCGATCACGCCGCTATTAGATACCTCCTAACTAAGAAAGATGCCAAACCTAGACTATTGAGATGGATCCTATTACTACAGGAATTTGATTTGGAAATCAAAGACAAAAAGGGAACCGAAAACGTCGTAGCAGATCATCTTTCTAGGCTTGAAATCTGAAGACCGAACAAATACCAATTAACAACGATTCCCCATACGAGAGACTTATAGCTCAATTGGAAAAAAATGAGGTGGAACATTATCGAGCCAACTATCCTTTAGAAATAGAGGCCTCAAGTCTTGAAACCAACAATTTGGTAAAAGTGGCATTAGCTCACTCTGTTGCACCATGGTATGACGATTTCGTAAATTACCTAGCCGTCAGTGTCCTTCCACCTGAGCTAACGTACCAACAAAAGAAGAAGTTCTTCCACGACCTTAAACAATACTACTGGGATGACCCCCTCCTCTTTAAAAGAGGTTCCGATGGGATCTTTCGTCGTTGCGTGCCCAAGGAAGAAATCGAAAGTATTATATACCATTGTCATGCTGCACCTTATGGAGGGCATTCAAGTACATCAAAAACCTGTGCGAAAATCCTACAATATGGTTTCTTTTGTCCTAATCTATGGAAAGATGTGAACATCGCTATTTTAAACTGTGACTGTTGCCAACGCACTGGCAACATCTCCAGACGCGATGAAATGCCTCAGAAAGGTATTCTAGAAGTCGAACTCTTCGATGTGTGGGGAATTGACTTCATGGGACCCTTCCCATCTTCTTTTGGTAACAAATACATACTCGTAGCTGTTGATTACGTATCCAAATGGATCGAGGCTATAGCCTCTCCAACAAATGACACACGAGTAGTAATCAAGCTTTTCAAGAACATAATCTTTCCAAGGTTCGGTGTGCCGAGACTCGTCATCAGTGATGGAGACTCCCACTTTATCTCCAAAATCTTCAAAAAAACTCTTAGTGAAATATGAAGTTAAACACCGTGTAGCAACACCATACCACCCACAAACGAGTTGCCAAGTAGAGGTCTCAAACATAGAAATTAAGCAAATACTTGAGAAAGCTGTTGCCACATCCAGAAAAGATTGGTCCTCAAAGTTACACGAAGCATTATGGGCATATAGGACAGCTTTTAAAACACCCATAGGGACCACACCTTTCAAGTTAGTCTATGGAAAAGCATGTCATATTCCGGTGGAACTCGAGCATAAAACTTATTGGGCTATTAAAACCCTAAATTTAAATTACTCTGCCGCCGTAGGAAACAAAATCCTAGATATTAACGAATTGGAAGAGCTTCGACTAGACGCTTACGAAAATGCCAAGATCTACAAAGAAAGAGCAAAAAAATGACACGATAAGCACATTTCTAGGAGGGAATTCAACGAGGGAGATATAGTACTCCTATTTAACTCCCAACTTAAACTTTTTCCCGGAAAACTACGCTCTAGGTGGTCTGTCCCTTTCGAAGTCACCAAGGTTTACCCAAGTGGCACCGTAGAAATTAAGATTAATTCTAGTGACCCATTTAATGTAAACGGCCAATGTTTGAAGCATTACCATCGTATCAAAAACAAAGATTACTCAGCTACCCTAAAGCTTCTATAGCCACCGGCTGAACCAAACGACTAATTTATAATTAAAAACGTGTCGAGCTTGCGACATAAAACAAAGCGCTTTGTGGGAGACAACCCACAATTTTATCTTTATATTTTTCTTTAACTTTTCAATTTTTTTTATGTTTTATTTATTCTCATCTTTCTTTCCTTATTATCATTTTATTATTTTTCTACTCTAAAAGGCATTTGGCCGATGCTAACTAGATGTTTCTATAATCTACTTACTTTTCAGGCTAATTTACTTTTTTTAGCTAGTGCCTAACTCTCGAAATGACAAGAGTAGATTATATGAGTATTACTTTCAGGGGAAAAGATCAAATGAGGAGGTTTGAGGACTTGGTCGATAGAGAGATGACCCCCACCATCTATGCTGATGGTCGTGCCATTACCGCCCTAGGCATTAGAGAAAGTGTCTTATACCTGCTGAACCAGATAGGTTGGGATACATCCCCTATTCGGAGGAGATTTAGTTCATATCGTAGGCTTACCCTAGAGTTCCTGAGTTCTTTGAATTATGTGCCTAACCATGGATTAGGGTTTAACTGTGGCCTGATCCGGTTTAGACTGTTTAGCATTGATTTCCATTATAACAATAATGAGTTTTCTAACCTTTTAGGTTTCCCTAGTGGCCTTGCTGTCTTTACTGTCGCCCAAGAGGATATCCTCTCCAACCATGAGCTCAATTACTTCTGGGGTAGCATAACTGGTAACAACCATCCTAAGCCTGATGATATGCATTCTGACATCATCCATAACCCTGCTGTTATACCCCAAAATTTGCCCTCCCATATTCCTCAAGAAATTGCCAAGCCAAGCTACAAAATTTCCCAAGGGTTGCACAGTCCAACTGTCTCCTATACAGTCAAAACTAGGGTTTGTGTTCTGACCAAGAAAAGGAAGTGTTCAGAGGTCCAATCAAGTCTCATATGCTTACAAACATGGTCAAGCATCCTCATATCAAGTTTCAAGGCATTCAGCTCAAGATTGCACAGTCAAAACCCTAAATTGCACTACAGTCAACTGTAGGGGCAAAATGGTCATTTGACAGTCAAAAGTTCAAATTTTTGGTCAACATATCATTTTGAAGCCACAAACATCATTTGATCAATGCTTGATCATGATTCTCAAAATTTGGCTCAGAAATCATCAAAGATGCAAAGGTTGCTATATTTGGACAGCTGAAAAAGTCAACTGAGATTGACCAGGGCATAACTTTCACATGGATTATCAGAAAAATTCCATCCAAAGCTCATTTTGAAGAGAAAGACATTTCCTACAACTCATCTTCATACTTCAAGTCCAAGAAATGCTCTCACAAAAAGTTATCAATCTCAACATTACAGGTCATTTTCAAAAGTCAACAAAAAGGGACTTTAAGTCAAAGGCCATAACTTGAGATTGGTAAATCAAAATGACATGGGACCAAAGACATTGGTTAAAGGACTCAAAGACCTTTCCAAAATGTCCAAGAACATGTGAAAAGCTTAAAAATTGAGCAAGTTATGCCTTGTAGAAGTTGGGAAAATTTTGTGAAATGGCAAAAGTCAATTATCTTTGAAAATCCAATTTTGACAAAAGGGCCCCATTTTTCTCACTTTGTCCATCCTTGTCATGCCACACACGTGGCCCATGGTTGATTTCAAGACCAAATGTTGACTTTTTCATTTTTATTTAATTTTTGATGATTTAATTCATTTTAATTCATTAAAAATTCAAATAAAATTTAAAAGTCAATGTAATGGTGTCAAATGAATTTGGACAAGTTCTATACATCATGAATCAACTCAAAAATCAGGCCAAGGTTCATTTTCATGCTAAGTCTAGGTTTTGGCTAGAAATTAGGAAAAAATGGTTAATGGACAAACCCTAATGCCAATTCTTTCTCAAGCATGGATTAAGGGGAGTTAGCATGCCTATTCAATTGCAGAAGGATCATTGAGTCAAACCCTACCAAGAACATAGCACAAAACTCGTTCAAAGTCCATTTGGCAATTTGAAAATTTGGCTATAAAGTGCAAATCTGAAATCATAGCTAGGGATCTTCTCAAGCCAAAATTTTGATACCATTAGCATTCTGAGATCATTCTGAACGCGTGCCAATCATTGACATCCACTAAAACCTCAAGAACTGGTAGTTAGAATAAAAACTGAACCTTGAAACTTTTGAAATCGTACAGCATGTTTCCATCATCCATTTGCGTTTTTCTTTGTTGATTCATGTTCATATTGCTATTTCTAAGCTAACCAGCCTCTTTAATTGTGTTTTTATTGGCTATATTCGATTATACCATGCGCCGTTTCTAGGGTTTTGCAGGCCTGTGAATTAGGGGTTCTCATTAGAGGAAAAATTGGACGTCCTCAGTGCCACCATTGAACTCAGCGCCTCAAGACGAAGAGACCTGTACCCTCGCGAACAATTTATGAAGGCCAGGGTTCTAATCGCTATTAATGGAATGAGCATATTCTGAGGGGGTTCAAAACCCCCGTTAAGTGTTTGATAAATTTGTTTCAGGAAAACATGAGGAAGAAGATGGCATCGTGGCGTACCCTGGTTGGATGAATTTGAATTTTCGCGCTTTTAAACCATTGGCGCATTGTTTTACGTTATATTATTCCTTGTATATTTAATTAACAAATATGACAACTAGCTCAGCTGGCAGGGACGCGCACTAAGGACCACAATGACCTGGGTTCAAACCCCAGGTCTCACACATTTCCAATATTTTTTTCCCTTTCCAGGTTCAATGCAACGCCCACATGAGGACTCACCATGCACATTCAAGAAGCGTTATCCACGTGTCCCAGGGGACCTGATCAAGGGTCCAGCTTGAAGGTATACCATGAGGGCAAGTCAGCAGGCGCACACTTGAATGGAAAAAGTCAACAAATGGCCATCAACTGGGCCAGGCCTTTCAGATTTGTACTCCCAAATTCAAATCCATACCCTCCTGGTTCTATTTTTCTTTCTTTTTTTTTCCTTCTTCATATTCTATTATTTACTTTTTTTTACTTTCTGATTTAATTAATTTTTCACAAAAATACAAAAAAACATTAAAAAGGCAAAAAACAATATAATTAATTTTGATTCTTTTTTTAATAAATTAAAATATGACTCATTTAGTTTAATTAGGATTTTAACATTAACTCTTTTTTCATAATAAAAATCAAAAAATATAGAATTAGGTTCATTTAATTTTCAATTTCCTTTTTTAATTCTTTAACCTTTTTCTCACAATGTTAATATTTATTATTTATTGTCTATAAATCAAAATTGTACATAATTGGTTTAGAATTTAATTAGGTTAGAAATTAAATCTTTTTCATAATAAACTTAAAAAATGATAGAACTAGGATTTTAATTTTAATTAACTTTTCTCTTTTTTTCTTTTAAACCTAAAAAACACAAAAACATTATTTTTAATTTTTAATTTCCTTGATTATTTTAATTATCTGTTAAAGGGTCCAACGCCCTAATTTGTTTAGTCTTTATTTCGCGCATTTGTTTTATATTGTGTAAATACCTCTGTATATGCCCCAAAGCCATGTAATTAAAAACTCTCGGACTTTTATTTATTCGCTTTAGTTACTTTCAGTCAAATCGGGTTCGGTTTTTTTGGCGATGTGGACCCGCGCCAGTTGTAATAGTTAGATTTATTTTCTCGCAAATATAACTGTTAATAAATATGCATGAAAGAATGAATGCCCGAAAAATAAAATTGAATCGTTAGATCACCAATGCATGACAAGACAAATAATGAACTGAAAATGACACACAATTCGCACACACCACCCCTAGGGTACGCCTCACTGTTGCCTTTCGAAAGGTGGTCATCGAGTAGAAAACGTCTTAGTAAGTCCTCATGGTCCGGGAACCTGGCATGAGGGTAGCTTCTAAGGTGTCTTCCTATTGCTCCGGTGACCACCACGTCCCTAAAACTCGAATTGACCCGAATACCTCCAACGGTGGTGCTACCTACCTCTCAATGGTGGGATGGCACTACTTTAAAGGACATTTACACAGACGAATTCCTTAGGGTAGGTAGGTTCTCGTAGATACTTGCTCTAATTTCAAACAAAACAAAAACTCTTTTCACACCAACACACTTTCAAAAACTTTCAAACAAACTTTTCAAACACTCTGACGTACGAGTTGAATTGAAACTTTTCAAAGAATATTTTTGAAACCCACATTGAAAAGCAAGCAAACAATTTTGAAAACACATTGAGCAAGTACCTAAGAGCCCATGGATAACCATGGATAGAAAGGGTGCTAACACCTTCCCTTTCTATAACCTACCTCCCGAACCGAGAGCAATCTCTTAAAAGGAATTTTTCTGTGCTTTTGTCCTTTCCTATTGGAGAAAATAAAAGACGGTGGCGACTCTTGCTTCCGCGACATTTCGCGAACCAGCTTTAAAACAGTCAGTTCCAGATCCACCGATCACAGAACTGGCGACTCTGCTGGGGAATAACTTAAAGTGAGGTGTACCTTAGGGCTAGTTCATAACTGTGTTTTCAATTGTTTTCCTTGGGTGCTTTAAAATTGTGGGTTGCTTGGGAGTTCTATAGATCCTAACCCGGATCTGGGGAATACCTTTTTAGAAAGTAGCAACAAGGCTGTGAGGGAACTGTGCGGGGTATACCGACATGGTTGAAGCAGTCTGCTACGTTGATGTGGCATTTTGGTGTGTACCGGTAACCCTTGAGTCAGTCAAGGAGAGTACGGGGCCTCCATGTGGTGTCATGAAGCATCAACAGACCTTAGGAACCTTAATTGAACCATCTTGGCCTCTTTAGGGTAGTGAGATAACTGACTTTGGTGCAGTCCGAGGTTGGTTGATACTCGATACTACACTCAATTGAGGGTTGCTTTCCTGGAATATTTCGGTCGCCAGTTCAGTGGCTAAATCGAAACGATGAACAATGAAAGCAATCCCGTGATATTGGGAACCTTAGAACCCGGTTACTTTGATTAGGACAGGTTGAACCCACCAACTTCAAGAGGGTACTACCCAGACCCCATGCTGGCCTAAACCTAAGGGCTCTCTCTTGTGTGACTTGTGTGCCTTAGTACTTGACTATCTGCATGCTTGTGATCTAACACTTGTTTCTTGCAGGTTTGTTTCAGTCCTTAAGTAGGACTCATAATAGGGTTACTGACATCACCCCATGCATACCATGACATCATACCATTGCATACATCCTAACCCATTTCAAGGATCTCAAGGGCTTGTGATACAGGTCATATATCTAGCAAGGGGCAAAGAGGATTTATTTTCTTCTAGCCAATGTTGTCAGGGGCTATGACCCACTTGATATGGTGAGCTTTGACACTTGAAGAAGGTTCCCCTAACCAAGGTTGTTTGGAAATCAAAACCAGACATGATGACTAAAGTCAGAGGCTATGACCCACTGGATATGGTGAGCCTTTGACCCTTTGAAGAGGGACTCTCCATAATATGCAGTTCCTTCAATCAAGTTACCGGACCCAAATTCTAACAAATTTTCTTGTTTATCCCGTGAGATCCTTGAAAACATTGCATGCATGTCATACATATCATTGCATAACAGGTATCCTTGTTGCAGGTCACTTACCTTTCCCGCTGTTTATTTCAGCAATGGCTTCCCAACCAGACAACCAGGACCTTCTTGCTCAGGAGACTCGGTTCGGGGAAATCCTCCTGAATCTATCCAAGGGGCAGGAAGAGCTAAGGACACTTATCATGGAGACTTTTGTCAGGAACAGTGCTGAGGATGAAAGGCTAGAACACCTACAGGCTGAGGTGGATGCATTGAAAGCCCAAATGCTGGGGCAGAGGAATGCCATTCAAGGTTTAGCTCAAAGACAAGATGAGCTCCGGTTTCTCGTCAACCAACTGCTTCAGGGTAACCAACTGGGGCAAACATCTAAGGGTAAAAAGCCAATCATCGTTCAACCACCTTTGAGACAAAGCGGCAAGGAGAAAGCTCCTCATATGGCTCCAGTATTACCAATTCAGCAGCAACTTCACCAACTTCAGACAGACAAGCCCAAAAGGCAATTCACCAAGCTCAGCGTGTCGCTGCCTCAAGCCTTACAACAACTGCTGAGGTTGAACTTGGTAACTCTAAAGGATCCTCCTAAGAATCCCAACAGGACACTCTCAAGATATGACCCCAACGCTCACTGCGCTTATCATTCTGACAGTCCGGGGCATGCCACAGAGGACTGTTGGACTCTAAAAAATAAAATCCAGGACCTGATTGAAGAAGGAGCTGTGGAATTCACCCAGGATGGCCGGGCTGAGTTCTTCTACTACCCCTGCAAGACTCACCATTTGAAGTGACAAGCCCTGAGACTAGAAATTTTTGTTCATTCGAATGTTCAAGTTGCAATTTTCTTTTGTTCAAACGTTTACTCATTGTTAAAACATTGTTATTTCATTAATGCATCGCTTATGTCCATTTTGAATCAATATATTCGTATTCACTATACGCAAATTATTTTCATATTTGTTCTGATGTAAACTCTTTCAATCAATAATTCTAAGCCTCTTGAGGGAGGATGACGAAAACGATACCACGATCTACAGTATGCTTTTGAACAGACCCCGCTGATGAGGTACAGGCATTGTTTCAATCCCTAAACACTGGAGTTATAAGGATGATAATCCCTCGTCAACCCCTCTGAGCCAAAGAAGTAGGAGTTTTTTTTTTCTTTTCGAAATTTAAAACCCTTTATCATAACCTGGGGCAGGGTAGTTCTCCCAGTTGATCCAAGTGCATGACGAATAGCACCGAAGAGATCTTTACAAAACGAACAAAGATAGTGATAATTCCAAACCATCATACAGATAGGCAGTCATTATATCTCAAAAAATAAAAACCCATTAAGTCAAAACTTATGAAGGAGACTTACGAAACTGGGGCATCCCGCTGACTGTAATCACAAAAGAAACAGTTCAGGCAAAAAAAATAGGGATCACAAAATCAAAAAAGGAGGTCACACAAACCCTCGACAAAAAAAGGAATGACTGCCTATTCAAAATAAGTTATCCATCACCAGAAAATTAGAGCAAAGACTCAAACAAGGTCTAATGTATGATCAACTGAGTTTAGGTTTGGAGAACATCGCGAAGAGAGGGTGGGTACAAATAAAATTTGAACCTTCATACTTTGTTTCTTAAACCGTGAACCAGGCCATGTTATAACCCTCAAAAGTCCTAGCTGAAGCACGGTTTAGTTCGAAAGCATACTGTTATGAAAGGTATCCTGACTCCTGAAGGCCTACGGTAAATACGGAATTGACATCACGTTTTACAAACATTCACTTGTTTTATGAAAAAGAATGCATTTTCAAAATCTTCAAGACAGACATAAGCTTTGCATTTTTAACATAACTTTGTTTGCATATGACTTTTGTTTGAACAACATAGAAATTCGCATGACGAATGTCTAATGAACAGAAGTACCTCTAATCAAGGGGCATGGCATGACTATTATCCATCATCTGGGGCAGTTAAGTCAAGATTCGGAGAATCTCTCAAAAAGGCCAACCAGCCTGGGGCAAATCTCCGTCTAAGTCACTTGGGGCATTGGACGATCAAACGAAGATCTTCTGGTGGCATGACAACCAACCAGCCTGGGGCAAATCTCCGTCTAAGTCACTTGGGGCATTCCAGCAACGAATCTTGCACGATCAGACACCTTCTGACAATATGGCGACACCACCAGCCTGGGGCAAATCTCCGTCTAGGTCACCTGGGGGCATTGGACAATCAAACGAAGATTTTCTGGTGGCATGACAAAACAATTCTAACAGGGGCAACTCTCTACATTCTGAAAGCACGGACATGGTCGAAAAATACTACGCAAAATCAAAGACCCGCAAGGTTGACACACCTAGGCAAAAATAAGGGCTTCCCGGCGAACCAAAAGGGTTCGGGCAAAAACAAGGGATGAATATGAAAAAATATATACACCCGGCAAGTCGAAAACCTGAAAAGGCGGCTTGGGAAAAATGGGTATCCCGGTGGACTGAAAACCCGAAAGGGCGGTCCAGGCAAAAGTTAGGGATCAAAGCGTACGACTATGTCACTTTCCTACCAAGAAGAAGATTTGTCAATCGGCAGTCATCAAGCACCGCCACAGGTATCTTCTCCACAAGAAACAGGGGCAATAAAGGTTGGTCTGAGCAGTCTGGTTGTTCTATCCTCCAAAGTACCAAGGTAGGTTCAGCTAAAGAATCCAACCAGATATCTTAAGTTCCCCAGAGAGTGGGACAGCAAGTCAGTGCATTCTTCCCCAGCATATCAAAGCATATCTTAAATTCCCCAGGAGAGTCCCATCCAAGTTCCCTAGGAAAGATGGAATTCATCTCCCCAAGCAGTAAGCTTATCCCCAGTAAATTCTGGAAGCTTATCCTTCACAGAACACGAACGCGTCGTCCGGCTTTATTCAAAGAGTTATTTCCTTAACAGGATATAACTGGGTTATCCTCAGCCAAAAAACCAAGGGAGAGTCGTCGTCAACGTAGTTCTTTCCTATCCCCAGCGAAGTCTATTCACACTTCCAATACAACAACGGTATCTCCAACAGAGTTACTATCAACAGTCAGCAAGGCATCACTCTCCCCACAGAGTATTGCTTCCCAGCATGATCACTAAAGTATCTTTTCTCCCCGCAGAATCTCTCATTCGCCAAGTTTATTCCACAACGGAGTCATCTTCTCATACCGGTATCCTTGCAGTTATCATCCCCAGCGGAAGCAAAGGCTTATTCTTCAACATCAGCCCAGAATATAACTTCCCGGCACCCGTCAAGGATTCATTTTCCTAGACGAAAACATACATAAAACATCACATACGGCATTATAGCATGCATAACGCACTGCATCATACAAATCTCATTTATGTTGAGAACATCATTGCTTGATTCATATCATGCATTGCACATGACTGACTTTTATCTTTCAGGAAAAACTCAGTTAAGTTCTCAAGCTACATTTCAAGACCTAGACTGGTTCAGTCAAAGGCCTTCTCTGGTTCAGTTAAATCATCCCAAGATTTTCCTGATTGCTTATCCCATTGAAGACATTTCAAGACCTAGACTGGTTCAGTCAAAGGCCTCCTCTGGTTCAGTTAAATCGTCCCAAGATTTTCCTGATTGCTTATCCAGTGGAAGACATTTCAAGACCTAGACTGGTTCAGTCAAAGGCCTTCTCTGGTTCAGTTAAATCATCCCAAGATTTTCCTGATTGCTTATCCCATTGAAGACATTTCAAGACCTAGACTGGTTCAGTCAAAGGCCTCCTCTGGTTCAGTTAAATCGTCCCAAGATTTTCCTGATTGCTTATCCAGTGGAAGACATTTCAAGACCTAGACTGGTTCAGTCAAAGGCCTTCTCTGGTTCAGTTAAATCATCCCAAGATTTTCCTGATTGCTTATCCCATTGAAGACATTTCAAGACCTAGACTGGTTCAGTCAAAGGCCTCCTCTGGTTCAGTTAAATCGTCCTAAGATTTTCCTGATTACTTATCCAGTGGAAGACATTTCAAGACCTAGACTGGTTCAGTCAAAGGCCTTCTCTGGTTCAGTTAAATCGTCCCAAGATTTTCCTGATTGCTTATCCAGTGGAAGACATTTCAAGACCTAGACTGGTTCAGTCAAAGGCCTCCTCTGGTTCAGTGAAATCGTCCCAAGATTTTCCTGATTGCTTATCCAGTGGAAGACATTTCAAGACCTAGACTTATTCAGTCAAAGGCCTCCTCTGGTTCAGTGAAATCGTCCCAAGATTTTCCTGATT
This sequence comes from Vicia faba, assembly GCA_948472305.1. Lineage (NCBI taxonomy): Eukaryota > Viridiplantae > Streptophyta > Magnoliopsida > Fabales > Fabaceae > Vicia > Vicia faba. Next base: position 1,163,572,368 of record OX451735.1, on the reverse strand, counting down.
GCTTATCCAGTAGAAGACATTTCAAGACCTAGACTTATCCAGTCAAAGGCCTCTCTGGTTCAGTCAGATCGACATTAAGATCTCCCTGATTCTTATCCCAGCAGAAGACACCCCAGATTTTTCTCAACGAGCGTTGTTGAAGTTAAAGTCGCCCAAGGCTCTCTTACCATTCATGCTAAGGAAGTAATCATCCCTGGTTCTTTCATTGCTGTTTGAAGCTCCAGACTCAGCTCCTGCAACGTGTCAGGTACTCATTTTCTGTTTTGCAGGTATGCAGGTTCTCGCTAAGGAATCTCTTACGCAATCAAACACCCAGATGGCATCTATAAGCCCATCATCCCATCCAGCAATCTCCAAATGGCATCTATAAGCCCATTCCCCCATCATTGCCAACATGTGAGCGCAAATTTCCGGGCACTCTAGTGTCCAATCATCTTTTACCCTCGGATTACAAAAGGCACGTCAGCCAATCTACATCCTCAGGTCTAAGAAGATTGAACAGGGGCAACTGTTATACCCCAAAATTTGCCCTCCCATATTCCTCAAGAAATTGCCAAGCCAAGCTACAAAATTTCCCAAGGGTTGCACAGTCCAACTGTCTCCTATACAGTCAAAACTAGGGTTTGTGTTCTGACCAAGAAAAGGAAGTGTTCAGAGGTCCAATCAAGTCTCATATGCTTACAAACATGGTCAAGCATCCTCATATCAAGTTTCAAGGCATTCAGCTCAAGATTGCACAGTCAAAACCCTAAATTGCACTACAGTCAACTGTAGGGGCAAAATGGTCATTTGACAGTCAAAAGTTCAAATTTTTGGTCAACATATCATTTTGAAGCCACAAACATCATTTGATCAATGCTTGATCATGATTCTCAAAATTTGGCTCAGAAATCATCAAAGATGCAAAGGTTGCTATATTTGGACAGCTGAAAAAGTCAACTGAGATTGACCAGGGCATAACTTTCACATGGATTATCAGAAAAATTCCATCCAAAGCTCATTTTGAAGAGAAAGACATTTCCTACAACTCATCTTCATACTTCAAGTCCAAGAAATGCTCTCACAAAAAGTTATCAATCTCAACATTACAGGTCATTTTCAAAAGTCAACAAAAAGGGACTTTAAGTCAAAGGCCATAACTTGAGATTGGTAAATCAAAATGACATGGGACCAAAGACATTGGTTAAAGGACTCAAAGACCTTTCCAAAATGTCCAAGAACATGTGAAAAGCTTAAAAATTGAGCAAGTTATGCCTTGTAGAAGTTGGGAAAATTTTGTGAAATGGCAAAAGTCAATTATCTTTGAAAATCCAATTTTGACAAAAGGGCCCCATTTTTCTCACTTTGTCCATCCTTGTCATGCCACACACGTGGCCCATGGTTGATTTCAAGACCAAATGTTGACTTTTTCATTTTTATTTAATTTTTGATGATTTAATTCATTTTAATTCATTAAAAATTCAAATAAAATTTAAAAGTCAATGTAATGGTGTCAAATGAATTTGGACAAGTTCTATACATCATGAATCAACTCAAAAATCAGGCCAAGGTTCATTTTCATGCTAAGTCTAGGTTTTGGCTAGAAATTAGGAAAAAATGGTTAATGGACAAACCCTAATGCCAATTCTTTCTCAAGCATGGATTAAGGGGAGTTAGCATGCCTATTCAATTGCAGAAGGATCATTGAGTCAAACCCTACCAAGAACATAGCACAAAACTCGTTCAAAGTCCATTTGGCAATTTGAAAATTTGGCTATAAAGTGCAAATCTGAAATCATAGCTAGGGATCTTCTCAAGCCAAAATTTTGATACCATTAGCATTCTGAGATCATTCTGAACGCGTGCCAATCATTGACATCCACTAAAACCTCAAGAACTGGTAGTTAGAATAAAAACTGAACCTTGAAACTTTTGAAATCGTACAGCATGTTTCCATCATCCATTTGCGTTTTTCTTTGTTGATTCATGTTCATATTGCTATTTCTAAGCTAACCAGCCTCTTTAATTGTGTTTTTATTGGCTATATTCGATTATACCATGTGCCGTTTCTAGGGTTTTGCAGGCCTGTGAATTAGGGGTTCTCATTAGAGGAAAAATTGGACGTCCTCAGTGCCACCATTGAACTCAGCGCCTCAAGACGAAGAGACCTGTACCCTCGCGAACAATTTATGAAGGCCAGGGTTCTAATCGCTATTAATGGAATGAGCATATTCTGAGGGGGTTCAAAACCCCCGTTAAGTGTTTGATAAATTTGTTTCAGGAAAACATGAGGAAGAAGATGGCATCGTGGCGTACCCTGGTTGGATGAATTTGAATTTTCGCGCTTTTAAACCATTGGCGCATTGTTTTACGTTATATTATTCCTTGTATATTTAATTAACAAATATGACAACTAGCTCAGCTGGCAGGGACGCGCACTAAGGACCACAATGACCTGGGTTCAAACCCCAGGTCTCACACATTTCCAATATTTTTTTCCCTTTCCAGGTTCAATGCAACGCCCACATGAGGACTCACCATGCACATTCAAGAAGCGTTATCCACGTGTCCCAGGGGACCTGATCAAGGGTCCAGCTTGAAGGTATACCATGAGGGCAAGTCAGCAGGCGCACACTTGAATGGAAAAAGTCAACAAATGGCCATCAACTGGGCCAGGCCTTTCAGATTTGTACTCCCAAATTCAAATCCATACCCTCCTGGTTCTATTTTTCTTTCTTTTTTTTTCCTTCTTCATATTCTATTATTTACTTTTTTTTACTTTCTGATTTAATTAATTTTTCACAAAAATACAAAAAAACATTAAAAAGGCAAAAAACAATATAATTAATTTTGATTCTTTTTTTAATAAATTAAAATATGACTCATTTAGTTTAATTAGGATTTTAACATTAACTCTTTTTTCATAATAAAAATCAAAAAATATAGAATTAGGTTCATTTAATTTTCAATTTCCTTTTTTAATTCTTTAACCTTTTTCTCACAATGTTAATATTTATTATTTATTGTCTATAAATCAAAATTGTACATAATTGGTTTAGAATTTAATTAGGTTAGAAATTAAATCTTTTTCATAATAAACTTAAAAAATGATAGAACTAGGATTTTAATTTTAATTAACTTTTCTCTTTTTTTCTTTTAAACCTAAAAAACACAAAAACATTATTTTTAATTTTTAATTTCCTTGATTATTTTAATTATCTGTTAAAGGGTCCAACGCCCTAATTTGTTTAGTCTTTATTTCGCGCATTTGTTTTATATTGTGTAAATACCTCTGTATATGCCCCAAAGCCATGTAATTAAAAACTCTCGGACTTTTATTTATTCGCTTTAGTTACTTTCAGTCAAATCGGGTTCGGTTTTTTTGGCGATGTGGACCCGCGCCAGTTGTAATAGTTAGATTTATTTTCTCGCAAATATAACTGTTAATAAATATGCATGAAAGAATGAATGCCCGAAAAATAAAATTGAATCGTTAGATCACCAATGCATGACAAGACAAATAATGAACTGAAAATGACACACAATTCGCACACACCACCCCTAGGGTACGCCTCACTGTTGCCTTTCGAAAGGTGGTCATCGAGTAGAAAACGTCTTAGTAAGTCCTCATGGTCCGGGAACCTGGCATGAGGGTAGCTTCTAAGGTGTCTTCCTATTGCTCCGGTGACCACCACGTCCCTAAAACTCGAATTGACCCGAATACCTCCAACGGTGGTGCTACCTACCTCTCAATGGTGGGATGGCACTACTTTAAAGGACATTTACACAGACGAATTCCTTAGGGTAGGTAGGTTCTCGTAGATACTTGCTCTAATTTCAAACAAAACAAAAACTCTTTTCACACCAACACACTTTCAAAAACTTTCAAACAAACTTTTCAAACACTCTGACGTACGAGTTGAATTGAAACTTTTCAAAGAATATTTTTGAAACCCACATTGAAAAGCAAGCAAACAATTTTGAAAACACATTGAGCAAGTACCTAAGAGCCCATGGATAACCATGGATAGAAAGGGTGCTAACACCTTCCCTTTCTATAACCTACCTCCCGAACCGAGAGCAATCTCTTAAAAGGAATTTTTCTGTGCTTTTGTCCTTTCCTATTGGAGAAAATAAAAGACGGTGGCGACTCTTGCTTCCGCGACATTTCGCGAACCAGCTTTAAAACAGTCAGTTCCAGATCCACCGATCACACCTGCTATAAGATATTTCCACAAAATCCTGGCTCACACCCTGTTTGGAAAAGAGCAAAACATTTATTTGGTGTCCTGTGATGAGCTTTTCATTTTGTTTTGTGCTTCACAAAAATTTCCTGTCAATGCGGCTACCTTTATGTTAGCCAATTTTGTTCGCATTATATAGACCGCTCATACACCTATCCTTATATGAGGCCTAGTTACAATGATTTCAAATGCTATCGGAATGAGACAACCACTCCTAGGATGAAACCCCTATGGAGGAATTCGACCCATGAACATTCATTTCTGTTTCAACACTCACCTTATAGGAAACCTTGGACCACTTCAGTTTGACTTGCTCATTAACCATAACATTTTCCACCAATTTGTTTTACCCAATCCTATAACGAGTGTTCATAACAGAGATAACTGGCTTTTTAACTTGGATCCCTCATCTTCCCCTACACCACCCGAAACACCTCAACCGTATGAGATCTCTGATGATTTTGACCCTGAGACTCCTCCTCATTATTATGATCTTCCTTCCCATGTTGGTCATGAAGTTACACCTGATGCCTCTCCCGTGTCTACTGCTGTTACTATTACGGCTAATGCTGGACCTCCGCCTCCTGATTTTACTACCGCTATTGCTAATTTGGAGACATAAATTGAAAGTTTACGCGGAGAATTCACCACTTTGCGTTCGGACTTTCATGGTTTTATGGACATCATAACAGAACATTTTGATCATATGTATCAGCACCTCTATTCTGTTACTGCACCTCCTGGAGGCCCACGTCATGGCTAGATATACCCTGCTATTTTTATTTTGTTCCCTTTTCTTAAGGCAGTGAGGACACTGTCTGTTTCTGTTTGGGGGCAGGAAACATTATTGTTTGCCATTACTGTTTTGTTTTCTCGTTTTCGGATATTTTGTTATTTCATTTTTTTTCATTTGTACCAGTCCTTACCCAATAACATTGTTTCTTATTATTTGTATTTTTAATGTTCTTGGTTATTAAATGTTATTGACTTTTTATTTCATTATACCTACTGTTATTATCATATGTATGCCTTTATAGTACAAATTAATATTATATGTATAAGTATTAGTAGCGGTCCAATGAAATCGCATGCATTCATTGCCGGTCGTCTAGCCAGATGTGACGTTCATTTTTCCCAGCAAACTGCCGACCGTCAAGCTAACGTGACGATCGTCAGTCTTGCCATGCATGTGATGCATAACATGTGACAACTACAAGCCTTGCCTCCCATGCTCTTAGACCTAGTGACCATATAAGTTTGACTACAAGACCACACCCTTTCATTTTTTTATTATTTCTATAACTTCCATCTTCCATTATTTAAACCCCATAATTCCTATTATCTACCACCATTACCACTCATTCATTCCTTATAATTCCTATAACCTCCTACTTTCAAAACCGTAAAACAAAAAGAAAAAAAAATTCATTACCCACTCATAATCTCCACCTATTTAAACCACTTCTTCTACCATCCTATTATCACCACCATTCACTACCTTCTTTGCATTACACAAACACCTTCCCTTCTTGTCTTTGTCAAATATACCATGGCCGCGCGTAGAAATCAACTCAATCGAGGAGAACCCGACATGACTCATATTGTGTTCCGATAAGGCGAAGCTGGTGAACTCCAACAGGAAAGATACCGGAAGTTTTATCAGCAAGGATTGACACCCACACGATATGTCGACAATGAATGGTTACGCAATTTAGGGTTGTATGACAGTATACAAGGTTTGCTAAACAAAGCAGGCCTGGGATTTGTAAGCACGATGGGCTTACCCACCTATGAGGCTCTAACTTTGGAGTTCTTAAGCTCCTACTTCTACATCACTGCCACCGACGCCGATGCAAATCGTTTTGGAGCAGCCACATTTCGTATGTTCAACCAGGAATACACGGTGAACCAGGATGCTTTGAGCGACATGTTTCGTTTCCCTCGTGGAGACAATGTGCAATACCGAATTCCCCCTGAATTGGATTGGAATAGAACATCATATGAATTATGGGAGAGAATATCCGGTGAGCATAATGTCTCTCCCGAAGCGCGTTACTCCTCTCACATCCATAATCTGAACATTTCCTACCTTCATCGCACCCTGGCCAGCACCATTTTTGGAAGAACCAACAACAACAAGGTCAACACCAAGGAGTTATATGGTCTCCATTGTGCCTTCGCGCTAAACCTCCGTCTGAACCCAAGTACCCTCCTGATGGATCACATTCAAAATCTTATAACAAGAGACGGGGTTGTACCTTTCTGTATTGGAGGTATCGTCACTGCAATAGCAGTTCACCTGAACCTAGGAGGGAGAGTCCTAAATCTACCTTCTCTGCTAGCAGTGTTCTTGGACATTAACAACTTTCGAGCCGGTCACCTTATTAAGGTAAGAGAAGCAGGAGGGTATTATCTTATGGTGAGGAATAATGAATTTCGTAGTATCATTTTGCCAAATCCAAATACTACGAACTTAAGCATTGCAAACAACTGGTTATACAACCTCAACACCCCCGAGCCTCGTGTCAATGCACAAGGAAACCAAGGAGAAGCCAATAATGATGTTGTCGATGAAATGGAACAGGAATTAGAACATCAAGCACCTCAATCAGACATTCAACCTCCCGAAGCCCAAGAGCCACAAAATGCCAACCTACCTGCCACACTGGATGCCATCTACACCGCAATACTGCAGCAGAATCAATTGACTAACCAGCGCTACCAGAGCATTGAGACGCGTCAAGAGGAAATGATGCATCTCGTGCAACAGATTCAATGAGATCAACATGATTATGCTCACTGGAAAGACCAAAGTATGCTAGAATTCACCGCAGGAATGACAGAAGACATGCGAGCTTTGACACTCTGTGTTGAAGGTTTGCATGAAGTTGTTTCCCGTGTGGAGGGTCAAAGATATGAAGCAGAATCTTCCAGAAGGGGTGAGAAAGCGCGTAGAAGATCTAGACCAAGGATGCGTGGTAGATTCCATGGCCTAGGTGAGGAAGAATGATTATTTAGTTTTTCACTCCCCTTTTCCAATACATTGAGGATATTGTATGATTTAAGTATGGGGGAGGAAATATTTCCATTTTTTTCCAGTAAATTTTTATTTTTATCTTCTCCCTTCTTTTTATGCAATATTTTGTGTTGTTTTTCCGATTCCCTCATTTTATTGAGCCCCAAAAAACGTTTTTTTCTTTGATTTAATACATAACTTGATTCACCCGACGAGTATGTAGGTTGCTACCTTTTAATTTTTTTTTAAACTTTCGCAAGATTTGACGAAATCACTACCGTCTTGACACTCTACAACCCCAAGATTTAATAGACTAGTTAAATTACCTATTATTCCGAAACCCAGAGCTTTAGTTTTAAAGTAATCCTGAGTAGTTTATCTAGGAGTCAGCACCATCTTAAACACAAACTACGCAGAAAGTCGATGAATATAAGTGGATGATCTCGGGTACTTAGTTAGAAAATGTTACAGGAAATGCACCTATTAAATTTGGCGATCCTCATCCGATCATTTAATCCAACGGATGTAAGCCCTACGAAGTAACATAAAATCCATTGTAGAGGGTTCAGAGGCGTATCGTGAACTTGGTAGGGCAGACTACGGTTTAATCCCCAGCATCATGCAAATGGGTAAAAAAAAGGGAAGGTTGCCACATTATTGTTCCAGAAACCACTGTGCTAAAAAAGGATCATAACCACTAACCGGCTATTCTTCTATGTACGTGTTAGGATAAAGGGCTTAATGTGATTGCGTTTGAATGAAAATGGGTAAAACAAGACGATTACTTGGGGTGAGCTATAATAGCATCTGCAACCAGTTTACGTAAGATGGGGCTGTCTAGTGTTGTTACCGTAGTGCTAGAGTACAAATTAAGCTTTCTATTCTCTAACAAAAAACAAACACCATGCAACCGCGTACAAGTTGATTTGGATCATACGTTTGCACTTGGCCAATATTCATCAAACATCATATTGAGCACTTGCTTGAGGTCAAGAAAAGATTCAAGTATGGGGGAGTTTGATAACACATAAATATATTGCATTTTGGCTTGATTTAACTAAATTACTTTCCCTTTTTTCTAAATTAAATCACCTTGTAGTTGGTATTATGCCTGTATTTTTCTATTTTGCAGGTATCAAATTAATTATAAGAAAAAAAGAAAAAAAAGAAAAAAAAGAAGAAAAAGAAGAAAAAGAAGAAAAGGGAAGAAAAAGAAGGCTAGAATAAAACAAGCCCAAGCCCAAAGCACGCAAGTCAACAAGCATGACGAACGGCATGGCTAGCTTGACGAACGGCATGCGTTGAACAAGTAAGTGACGAATGTCACTTACCCTTTTGACGGACGTCACATCCCCTATACTTTCGCCACGTCCCTAAAAGCTTGCAACGAATGTATGTTAACTGCTTCCACCAAGTCAGACGCGCGGAGATTCAGCAGCCCTATAATCTATCCAAAAAATCCTCATAAACAGATACTTGAGATGGATATAAATAGCAGACCTCGTGCACTGTAATACGGGACGCCATTACTGCCCTTTTGTTCTTCGTATATTTCACAGAGATACTACTTTCCAGAATTTTTGTTCCCAGGTATTATTTTCCTTAGCAGATTTATTTTCCCACCCCATTTTAAGCAATAGATTTCTACACCAAAGATCTATTGCCCAGTAGTTTATTTCAAGACCTCTTGAATTGTTATTTAAGTTTATTGTTTTATTTTCCCAATTTTTCATGTTCCATATCGAAGCAAAACCTACCAACCTGTGGAGGAGTGCCTCCTTTAGGGCCGGACGGATTTTTATCAGTCTCCAGTCAATTTATTTCCAGGTTTTTATTTTAATAAATTATTATTTACTCTTTAATCCGATTACCATGTTTACTTCGTTGTCTGGGTTTTACTATTCAGTGATTGAGTTTTATAATATGTTAAGCTAGATTTCTATACCGGTATGTAAGATCATAAAACTGAGGGAATTTGGTAATACTATTGGGCAATTATTTGATGAACTATTTTCTGGACTATACTACTTTGTTTTTAGTGATGAACCGTTTTGTTACGAGAGTAAAAATAGAATAGAAGTTAGGTTCAATAAAGTGCGAGCTTGAGGATCTTTAACTGGACCTAGTAACTAGGCATTAGCTTTAAAAACAGCGAGAGCGCTTTAAAGAAAATTAGAGTTTATTTGTTTTCAAAAGAATGTTTCTAACTCCGACGGGATAGCGAGAGCATACGTAAGGACTTAAGTTGCATAACCTAAATCAAAAACCACGACAGTGTGAGACGAGGGTTTTTAAACTGATAAATTTCTGTTGAGAATTGTTAGAAACTGCAAGTTACCAAATAAGGTACTAATCCCTGAAGCCCGGTCATTACATACTAGTTGTTTACCCCCTCTGATTATTTAACTAGATTCAAACTTACTTTTAGTTCCCCTAATCTAAACCAAATATTTTTAGCCTTAGATTTACACCGCAATGATAGATAACAATATGTTTGACTTTTTGTCCTTTGGGTTTGATAATCTTTAAAACTACGCGATAAGATTATGCACTTGCAGTCCATATCATCTAGACCATCATATCTAGTAGAGATCAATAAAATAAAAGCCTCTCAACAACAAGTTTCATTTTCTTTTTGTCAAGTATATCATTCATTTTAAAATCTCAAGGCAATAATAAATTATCAATGATGTTTAAGTGATCCAATTTGACCAAAGTTGATGAAAATTCATTAGAGGATTGGTAGGACCAAAGCCTCCTAACAATGAATCTCAAGGTTATTGGATCAAACGGTTCAAATTAACAACAAACATGGGTTTAGGCCACGAATGATTATTTTCTCAAATCGGGACAAATTTTAGCGCTATGTTAAGCAACCGTAAGTGGACTTATATAGAAGTCGCACCTATTTTGAAGTCGATCAATAGAAATCTATGTACCATATGTTTTGAGAAATGATATGGAAATCATTCTCCAATAACATTTAGTACAATAAGAAGGGGATAAGATGAAAAGGGATGGGGTAAGAATTAAACCACATTTGAACCAAAAATTTAATCAAACTATTATTAAAATCATTCATCCATTTTTTGTGGAGTTAAACTCAACATCATGGATCCAATGATGTTAATAAAGCTCGTGATCAAAATCTCACAGTCCAAGATCAGTCAGAATATATACAAGATAAAATATATTTAAAAAATAAAGAAAAATATTTTTAAAAAAAGGTTTAAAATGGGAATAAAAGTAGAAAATAGCAACTATATTCAAAACATCCAAGAAAAATCAAACAAGGCCAAAGAAAAATAAAAAAATGAGCTCAAATAGTTATATAAAATTTTTGGTAATTTTCTGAAGTCAGAAACTATTTTTAAAATTAAAAGAAATAGGAAAAACAAACCAAAAATTGTGACTAATAGTAAAGTCAGAAATAAAAATAAAATGAGGTCACCAATATTTGTCAAAAGGTCATTGGATCCTTCCATATTTTTTTCAGAATTTGAAAATTAAGAAAATTATTTTTTAAACATTTAAAACAATTCAAATAAAGTGAAAAATTATTTATAAAATACCAGAACACAAAATAAAATTGTGAAAAAACAATAATCAGAAAGAGAAAAATCAGACACGAGAAAAATCAGCAACTATATTTCATAATTTTTTCATACTTTTTGAAGTTAAAATGAATTTTCTATGATTTTTTGAAGTTTAAAACGATTTAAATATAAAAATCAGAAATAAAAATAAAGTCAAAAAATGTAGAACTATGGATGAGAGTCAAAACGCGTTAGTAGGCTAATTCAATGGATCAGACACGATGTGCATATCATGGTCTTTAGTGAATAAAGCATGGAATAAATTTTTTAAATCAGGTTTAAGAAAATGTGTGGCACTCCTTCATTAGTTGATAGATGACACACTGTTCATCTTAAACCTCCAGCCAACGAATCTGCAGGTTCCAGAAACTTTAAAATTAGGACACGAGACCGGTACCATTCGCTTCGTCTCTTCAAGACGAGATCAATGGTACCTTCGCAATTTGTTTTAATAAATTGTAGCTCATTCGTTTTTGAAAAGAAATTCTGAAAAGGGATTTGAATTTTAATGGCCAAAACATACTTCCAGTTAAAAACAAGTGTTGCGACTAGAATCAGGATGATGGGAGCTTCATAACAATATCAAAGTTTAAGAGACTTGGTGAAAGAATCTACCTATTGAAGTTAAGTTGAAAAGCTTTGAAACTTGACTTGGCTAGAACGATTTAGGAAGTCTTAGAGTTTAATTCTTCTTCTGTTAGCTTCAGTGAGGTTCAAGGAAGGTGAATGACAAAGAAAAATGATTGAGAAAGGCTGTAAGAAAAAATTCGAAGTTGCAGAAAATTGAGTTCAAGAGGATGTTTGGCAGGGTGATTCTGGATCTCTAAGCTTGAGAAAATGAATAAGGTATGATCCTCTATTTATAGGGAAGTCGATTGAATGCTCAAGCGTGTGAAATAATGAAGTTTTGAGGGAAATCGTGTGAAGTTGAAAACAAGAAAAGTGTGACTTTTAATTTGATCAAAACTCATCCAAACCTTGCGTTTTAATATGCTAATCACTTCTCGAGGTTCACTAAACATGTTTAGAAGAAAAAGCGCGCATAAAAATGTGTTTAGAAGCTAAATCAAGGATTTCAAATTTTGACTTTTGAAGAAACTTTAGTTTTAAGTTACCAAGTTCAAATCAATGGCATTCTTAGCTCAAGGAGTCTTAGGACATGATTCTTGAAGCTTTAGAAAGATGAGATCACAAGCTTAACAATATGGAAAGAATGGAATCAAATGGATGCTTGAGCAGAAAATTATGATGAGTCAAAGTTGAGAAAAAGAGGTTGACTTTTGTACTTAGAAAAATTCTAAGTTTTTTCTTCAAAAATGACTTATAATGTCTTGCGTCCAAACATGGCCTTCCACTTGAAATTTTCACTTGGCCAAAAATTGTGACATGAAGTAGATCTCTTGAATGAAATTTTGAGACTTGAACCATTTAAAATCTCCAAAAAATGAGAAAGTATTGACTTGTTGAAATTGGCAAAAATTCATAAAATGACCTATAATCTTTTGCATCCTTAGGGTATCTTCCATTCATTTTCACACTTTTCCATTAAAAGAAGGGTTGAACTTCACATATTTAAGATAAATATGGAAAAATAATGGGCTCAAGGTGATAAAAAATGACCAAGTTTTGATCCTTTGAAGTCACATATGGGAATTTGATGGTTTGTTTAGAGGACTTGTAATCTTTCTTCATCATTAGGTATCTTCCTCACAAATTTTCCTTGGAACTTTTGAAGTGATTTGTTGATATCCCTTTGAAGAGAAAGATTTATTTGGAATAACCAAAAAGTTCCAAAATATTAGCAAGCTATACCCCTTTGAAGTTCAAAACCCTAGCTCCTAGAGCAACAAAATGCATTGGGAAACCTTTGCAATTTGAACAAACTTCCTTGTAGAAATACTTTTGTCATGTAAATAGAGTTTGTTGAGGATGATAAAGAGACACCATAGCAACCAAAACTACTTCCAAATATTGATAATTGAGGTAGATATGCACTTGTGATCAATGAAACCAAAGACTTGTCTAACTAGGTCAAACTTCTTCAATCAACCCTTGTACCTTTGAACTATTTTTGACAACTTGAGGCATGATGAATCATAATAGACTTTGTCATGATATTATTTCAAAATATATTCAATAATGAAGCTTGAATCTCAATGAAGCTTTGTTGAAGAAGGCATGGAAGTAAACTCATGAACCTATGGATCAACTTGATGGATTGTATTGTGTTTTCACTTATGATACCAACAATTAGAGAAAATATTCATTTTATCTATTAGTTAAAAGTTAATCAATACAAAACATAGATAATCACAAAATACAAGTCAAGGTTATTGGTGATTCCACATGAGAAAAGCTAAAGATAAGGAGAAGAACCAAACCCTAGTATATGATTTGGTTGCATTGTGATGGTATGAGATGATAGATGAATCTTAGGGGCAAAAATTGGTGTATAACAACTGCCCTTATTTAAGTGTATTCTATCCAGAGGTGTGAAGGTTTAAAAATCTTCGTGTCGATGCTATTGAAGATACTTAAATATAAAACAAGCCCTATTTTTGGCCCTAAGATGCCATGCAGTGCTTATGATTATGAATGCACGTGAACATATACAAAAATGACGTAAGACCTCACTGGGGATATAGTAAGATAAAAAATATCAAATAGAAAACCCGAACATGAAAATAAATCACTGGTGAACAAGAGACCTGACTCTATTGCGGTAAAGCTCAAAGAGGAGATAGAGGATAACTGTGATTGACAGATGACTGTGAATTGTCCACTCACTGAGGAGATAGAAAAAAGAAACTTCGACCACCGGGGAAAGAAGAGGTAAGATAATACCGGTAAATACCAATATTAGGGTAAGAGGCAAATGATTAGCATCAGTGCTCCCAACTGGGAATAAATCAACTTATTCATAGCAATATAATATCAACTATGAACTACCTTCCATAATGACAAGGCTACCATTCATCAGAAAAAGATCTCAACAACGAACTACCTTCCATAATGACAAGGCTACCATTCATCGGAAAAAGATATCAACAATGAACTACCTTCCATAATGACAAGGCTACCATTCATTGGAGTAACAAATCCCAACAACAAACTACCTTCCATAATGACAAGGCTACCATTCATTGAAGTAACAAATCTCAAGCAACGAACTACCTTCCATAATGACAAGGCTACCATTCATTGGAGTAACAAATCTCAACAACAAACTACCTTCCATAATGTCAAGGCTACCATTCATTAGAGTAACAAATATCAACAACGAACTACCTTTCATAATGACAAGGCTACCATTCATTGGAGTAACAAATCACAGCAATAAACTACCTTCCATAATGACAAGGCTATCATTCATTGGAGTAACAAATCTCAGCAACGAACTACCTTCCATAGTGACAAAGCTACCATTTATTGGAGTAATCAATCTCAGCAACGAACTACCTTCCATAATGACAATGATACCATTCACTGGAGTAACAAATATGAATCTTCTCTGGGAGCTGTCAGACTTATTGGGGAAGTACAGGTTGCTCAAATAAAGAGACCTACCACTTGGTATTACAAGAAAGAATTGCAATAATGATTTCATGGGGAAAGTAATAGGACTTCCTGGGGAAATGCCAGTGTATTCCTGTTTGAGGAGATAAAATCTTCACGTGCAAAATAAATGCACATTCTCAAACTAGGGCTTGAAGCTTGCAGAAATAATAATACTGCTGGGGAATACACATTCGAACCAAAAATAAATCATAATGAAACAGTCAATCAAAATAACATCTCATGAGAAATAAACTCAATAGGGAACCATATTCCATCCAGACAATGAGTTTAATAGGAAGGCTAAAGAAATTTTTTTCCACGAGGGATAACTCAGTGGAGAAAATAAAAGGATATACTTTATGCTTAAGGTTGACACTCTAATGGAGAGAGGATAACACAACTCTACAAAATAGAGTAATATGTCAACAAAATATTAATGAATGCAAATGAGAAATGATTTGCTAAATTCAACTATGTATGATGTATGTATGAATGTATGAATGTTATCATGTATATGCTGACAAAACAAACATATAACACTGAGGATAACAAGACAAAACCAACTTGGGTACAATCAATATTCAGCTAAAAGACATCCAAGATGAAAATTTCATGAGAAAGTAAGCACCGACTGAGGAAACAAATTCCTACTTCATGGCTTAACTCCACTGGGAAGGAACATAATCTGAAAATAATCAAATTGTAGCAATAAATCAGTACAGATACAGGGGTATAACATCCTTCTCCAGGATTCCACGGGGAATATCACACAGACTTCAATGAGAAAAATCAAATGTTTCAAGGTCTGTACTTCTACCAGGGATTGTAATACTTAATTTACTAGGGAAAATAATACCACATTGCCGACACATCAGTCGGGGGATGTCATATTGTCTTTAATGAGGAGGACAACAACACATCGTCAAGGGGGCACCAAAATACACACTTCAATACTGAGAGTGATGATTGCCCCAACTTCTCTGGGGAGAAATTACGAAACTTCACGTGGATAACAATTTTCAGCGAAATATGTTATCTCCATTTTACTCTAGGATTTAAGAAGTCAAACATTACAGCAAGAAATCAAAATTATGGGGATTTTAAATCAAAACCAGCACTTGGCGGGAGAAAACCCAAAAAGTTGACAACTGTTTCAACACTTCTTAGAAAAGATATTTCCCTTGTCTAGTTTCCTGGGAAACAAACAACAACAATGATGCTAGCACTACAAAAGGACGATGTTTTGCAAATGATTCCATCTCAGCATACAAAGGGAAAAGGGCCTTTCGTCATAGGAGCGAAGACCTCACTGGGGAATCTGGGATAGAGAATTTATACCATGCAAACCCGAAATCAAAATGAACCAAGACTTGACTAGGGAAAATGGTATCACAAAACCAGCACCGCACCATACATCAATTGGTATCATCTTCAACTATCTGAGAAAAATATGAAGAACGTACTCAATCCAACAAAAGTGCCTTGGGAGAACCTTCCTGGGGAAACCAGACCTTGAAAATTTATGAGTTCGTCCGTCCCTAGAGTCACTATTTTTGTTCTTCTTGAGTCACAAAATCTAAAGCAATAAGTAATTTGTAAACTCTTTTCAAAAAATAATTTTGTTATTTAATTTGTTTGCTTTGAAAATTACTATCAATAACAAATGAAGTCTTTGTAAGTTGAATAAAATAAGAATTGAAAATAATTGGACAAGAGCTCAAACTTTATTAATAGAATGGTAGTTTGTGAATGGCGAGACTCCATAGATGATTACAAAGTTTGGAAAATGGTAACATATATTGGAAAAGATAC
Source organism: Vicia faba (assembly GCA_948472305.1). Lineage (NCBI taxonomy): Eukaryota > Viridiplantae > Streptophyta > Magnoliopsida > Fabales > Fabaceae > Vicia > Vicia faba. Next base: position 1,163,556,163 of record OX451735.1, on the reverse strand, counting down.
ATTGAAATACAATAACCACTATTCTCCCTAACAACTTGGAATTCATGAGCAGCGACTTTGGTTGAAGAGTGGTGAGGATTCAAGAAGATTGTTGCTTCAAACAATCGAGTCTTGTTTGATGTAGTTACTTACCAAGAAATCCCAAACTTTTGCCTAGGTTTCCCTTACGGGTTTTCGACCTAGCAGGAAAATTTATTCTGTTTATGTCTCTAATTTTTGCTTAGACCGTCCTTTCGGGTTTTTGGCCTACCGAGACGCTCCTTTTTTCCTAAGCCGCCATTTTGGGTTTTCGTCTTAGCGAGCTGTTCTTTTTATTTTTCTAGGCGAAGTATTTCTTGATTGCATCAACATTCACAAGACGTCGGAACTCCTCGCCATCCATTGTTTCAAGAATCAACCTCCAGAGAAGGCTTTCTTAACAACATAAGGGCCTTCAAAATTGGGAGTCCACTTGCCCCTAGAATCAACGTTAAAAGATATGATATTTCTAAACACGAGGTCACCTTCTCTAAATTCACGAGGCTTGACTTTCTTATCAAAAGATTTCTTCATTCTCTTGTGATATAGCTGGCCATGACACAAGGCCGTCATTCTTTTCTCTTCAATCAAATTCAACTGGTCAAACCTATTCTGGACCCATTCAGCCTCTGATAACTTGGTTTCCATTATCACGCGCAAAGAGGGAATATCAACTTCAATGGGGAGCATTGCTTCCATTCCATACACAAGAGAGAAAGGGGTATCCCCTGTTGAAGTTCGGGCAGATGTTCGATACCCATACAAAACAAATGGGAGCATCTCATGCCAATCTTTATAAGTGACAACCATTTTCTGGATGATCTTCTTGATGTTCTTATTAGCAACTTCAACATCCCCATTCATCTTTAGCCTGTAGGGAGATGAACTGTGATGGACAATCTTGAATTCTTCACAAAGTTCTGTCATCATCTTATTATTCAGATTTGAGTCGTTGTTGGTGATAATCCTGCTTGGCACACCATACTGACATATAAGATTATTTTTTTATGAAGCGCTCCACCACCTGCTTAGTGACATTAGCATATGAAGTTGCTTCCACCCATTTGGTGAAGTAGTCAATTTCCATCAAGATAAAATGATGTCCATTTGACGCCTTGGGTTCAATCATTTTAATCATGTCAATACCCCCACATAGAGAAGGGCCATGGGGAAGAAATAACATTGAGAAGTGTCGGAGGCACGTGGATTTTGTCAGCATAAATCTGGAATATATGGCACTTCTTTGCAAATTTGAAACAGTCAGATTCCATTGTCAGCCAATAGTAACCTGCCCTAAGCATCTTTTTCTCCACCGAATGTCCATTGGCACCAAAGGAACCTTCATGGACTTCATGCATCAACATGTCTACTTCGTATCTATCCATGCATCTGAGCAAGACCATGTCGTAATTTCTTTTATACACCACATCTTCATTGAGGAAAAAGCTACCTTCCAACCTTCTCAATGTCTTTCTATCTTTATTCGATGCACCAGTCGGGTATTCCAGAGTCTGAAGAAAATGCCTGATATCATAATACCAAGGATTTTCATCTTATGTTTCCTCCGCCGCAAACACATGATCCAGTCTATCCAAACGCCACACTGTGATATAAGGCACATCATTCCAATTATTCACTTGATACATAGAAACCAGAGTTTCCAAAGCATCCACCATCCGATTTTCATCTCTGGGAATATGATGGAATTCAACTTTGTTAAAGAAGGGTAATAATCTTCTAGCATAATCTTTGTAAGGGACCAAGCTAGGGTGACGAGTATCCCATTCTCCTTTAATCTGGTTAACTACCAAAGTTGAATCACCATATACATCTATAACTTTGATTATGAGATCAATGGCTTCCTCGAGACCCATGATACAAGCCTCATACTCCGCCATATTATTGGTACAATTAAATGTCAGCCTTGCAGTAAAAGGAATGTGTGATCCACGTGGAGTGATAATCACATCACCAATTCCCTTTCCATAAGCGTTCACAGCTCTATCAAATACCATACCCCACTAGGATTCAGGACCAGGACCTTCCCCAGACAAAGGTTCATCATAATCTTTCATTTTTAGAAACATAACATCCTTATCAGGGAAATCATATTAAATAGATTGATAGTCATCTACCGGTTGGTGAGCAAGATAATCCGCTAGTACACTGCTTTTTATAGCCTTCTGAGTACGATATTCAATATCATATTCAAACAACAACATCTACCAACAGGCAATTCTTCCAGTAAGAGCAGGATTTTCAAAAGTATACTTAATTCGATCCATTTTGGAAATCAACCAAGTAGTATGATTCAACATATATTGCTGCAACCGCTTTGCCGCCCAGGCCAGAGCACAACATGTCTTTTCCAGCATAGAATGCCGTGAATCATAATCAATAAACTTCTTGCTGAGATGATAAATGGCATATTCCTTCTTCCCTATTTTATCTTGTTTTCCCAAAATACAACCCATAGAATTATCTAACACTGTCAGATACATGATCAATGGTCTTCCTTCAACGGGAGGGATAAAGATAGAAGGTTCAAGTAGATACTCTTGAATAATTTCAAATGCCCTTTTCTAATCATCTATCCACACACAACCCTGATATTTCTTTAACAACTTAAAGATCGGTTCACACGTTGTAGTCATGTGGGAAATGAATCTGGAAATGTAATTCAACCGCCGAAGGAAGCGTCTAACTTGCTTTTCAGTTCTTGACGCATGCATTTCTTGAATTGATTTGAATTTATCAGGGTCAACTTTAATTCCTTTTTGGCTGACAATGAAACCTGGAAATTTCCCTGATCGGACACCGAAGGTGCATTTATTTGGATTCAAGCGAAGACGATACTTCCTCAAACGCTGAAACAATTTCAACAAATATTCTACATGCCCTTCTTCGGTCTGTAATTTGGAAATCATGTCATCAATATATACCTTAATTTCTTTGTGCATCAAATCATGGAATAGGGTTGTCACAGCCCTCTAGTACGCTGCACCAGCGTTCTTCAACCCGAAGGGAATCACTCTAACCGAATGTTCCCCAGGGTGTGATAAATGTTGTTTTTTCCATGTTCTCAAGAGCCATTCTTATTTGATTATATCTGGAGAATCCGTCCATGAACGAGAATACTTTGAATTTTGTTGTACTATCAACCAACATATCAATATGTGGTAATGGAAAATCATCTTTTGGACTAGCTTTATTTAAATTTCTATAATCAACGCACATGCGAAATTATTCGTCTTCCTTTGGTACTGGGACAATATTTGCAATCCACTGAGGGTACACTGATGTCACAAAAAAGCTGGCATTAATCTATTTTAAAACTTCTTATTTAATTTTCACTGCCATATTAGGGTGAGTTCTTCGCAATTTCTGCTTGACTGGCGGGCACTCTAGCTTCAACGGAAAATGATGCTCCACAATATCAGTATCTAGACCAGGCATGTCTTGGTAAGACCAAGCAAATATGTCCACATACTCTTTCAACAATTCAGTCAACTTAGTCTTCACGTTGGGGTGCAGTAATGCTCCAATCTTGACCTCCTTTGGCTCTTCCTCTGAACCCAAATTGATGGTCTCCAATGGCTCTTTATACGATTTAATGGCACTTTACCCACGCTCGAGAAACCATGAAACCTCTTCTGGAATCTCATCATATTCTTCTTCCTCGGCCACATACACAGGATATTCAAAGTTAGGAGAGGATGCACGGTCATTGTATTCAACATGTTTTTTAATTAATCTATACATATGATTTATGATTGCTTTTAGAAACTGACACATATATCTAGTGATCATGCATATTTATTTACAATTATCATTTATTACGAAAGGTTTTTTTTTCTGATTACCATTTTCCAAGAAAAAGCAGAAAGTAAAAACACAATTTGAGAATCAAAGACAACTTTTACTTATGATTTTAATGATCAAAGCAAACAGATAAGCCCATACAATATTAACTTTCACCTTGGGCAGAGTAAAAGCTTTTTTGAAAAGATAGACAAAACAAATTACTTTGACACATGGATGCAAGAGGAAACATCAATAGTGACCCAGTTCTGGACTCTGACTCCAAGCGTCACATAATTCAGCATCTCCTATTCTTCTTCGTCCCCCATAATAGCATTGATCCCCGAAACAGTTGGGTGAAGGTAACCTCCATTATGGAAAATATTATGATAGCTGCTCAAAGTAGTCTTCAGCTTCATGTTTTCAACTTTACCACTCTTTGCAGAAAATTCCAAACCAGCCTTGTTCTTGTTCACCGATGGGTCAACAATCTGCCCCCATACTTTACTTGGGCCATTGTGCACAACCTCCTGAGCATCTTTGAATGAAGCCATATGATTCTCATTCTCTCTCACGTTATCAACGGGCAAATCTTGGAACTGTGTCCCAATAGCAGCTTCATCTGCTTCTACAACACTGAAAGATGATATATGAGAAATAAACAATGCTTGCTCTCCATTTATAATAACCACTTTGCCTTCACGCACTAACTTCAGCTTTTGGTGTAGAGTTAAAGTGACAGCCTCTGCCTCATGTATCCATGGTCATCCTAGTAAACAGTTGTATGCAGGCATAACATCCATGACTTGGAAAGTGATCTGGAAAAGGTGTGGGCCTATGTGGATAGGAAGACCCACTTCCCCAATAACTGACTTCCTTTATCCATCGAAAGCTTTTACAATAATACCACTTGGGCGCATGGGAGCCCCTTGATATTTCAACTTCGTCGGCGTGCTCCTCGGTATAACATTTAAGGCGGACCCATTATCAATCAACACATTCGACAATGAATCATTCTTACAGTTCAAGGATATGTGGAGAGCCAAATTGTGATTCCTCCCTTCGTCAGGCAATTCATCCATCGAAAGCTTTTACAATAATACCACTTGGGCGCATGGGAGCCCCTTGATATTTCAACTTCATCAGCGTGCTCTTCGGTATAACATTTAAGGCGGACCCATTATCAATAAACACATTCGACAATGAATCATTCTTACAGTTCAAGGATATGTAGAGAGCCAAATTGTGATTCCTCCCTTCGTCAGGCAATTCATCATCGCAAAAGCTTAGGTTATTACAAGATTTAATATTACCTATCACACTACTGAATTTATCTAACGAAATATCACACTCCACAAAGGCTTGGTCCAACACCCGCATTAAAGATTCTTTATGGGCAACATAATTCATCAACAATGCTAGGATACATATCTTTGAAGGAGTCTGCAATAGATGATCTACAATTATGTAGTCGCTTATTTTGATAATCTTCAAAATATCATCCACATTATCTCCAGGGTAGCACCATTGGATTCCCCAACAACTTTCTTATTCTCAGCACTTTCCATAACTTTCTTACCAACATTATCATTTCCCCGAACAACCGGTGTAAATATACGACCACTGCGGGTCACCCTACCATTCTCAGCAATATTCTCGGTGCTAGACAATGGCTGGATGGAAACTTCCACACCATCCTCTAAAATAGTAGCATTGTACTTGTACGGTACAACATTGTCTGATTTGTAAGGAACAGGCCCTGGCAAGAAAATCACCACTGGGGCAACAACTGACTTGCTACAGTATTCAATATCGACCGGGCTAGAATCATTAAAATAAGGCATAATTACATTCACACCTTCTTCAGAAAATTTGGGTATCAAAGAATCATTGATGGAGAATATATCCTCATTTGAGGAAAAGAATTCATCCGCCGAAGCATATTCATCATCTGATTCATCCTCAGCCAAGCAAACCTCAATCTTGTTAACCTCATGGTAATCATCTATTTGTCTTGAAACTTTAATAGTTCAATTATCCAATAACAACTGAATACCTCTTCTTACAATGGAACATCCTTGGGAATCCCTGCAGCAAACCCGACAAGATCCATAGTGGCGCTCTACCTGAACAGCCATGTGGCAAAAGGTAGAATGCAATTATACGAGATCATCATTCATATGGTCCACATCAAAGATCAAGAACTCTCCAGGACATCCAAAGACCATGTTCACTTCCTCCTCATATTCTTCCCTAGGTATGATTATATGGATGAGGCCCTCATCCATCATCTCCTGCAAATTAGCCTTTATCTTATCGCAACTCTGTATATCTGTACTACAGATACCACAACCAGCATGGTCATGAGTATAGTAACTAAACTCGTAAAGGTCTTCATGCATCTTTACCAAGTCTCCTCTAACCAAGTTAATATCATAAATGCGGAAGTCCCCTGGACAACCAACAACCATGTTAACAACATTCTTTCCTCCATGCTTTGGCAGAGGGTTATCTTTTACATTCGGGTTGACATCTTTGAAGGATAAAAGGCCAGATCTCAAAACTTTCTGTACCTCGGACTTTAGAGACTAATAATTTTCCTCATTATGCCCTGGTGCACCCTGATGGAAAGCGCACGTCTGATCTGCCTTGTAGTACCAAGGCAATAGTGATGGTATAGTCGGAGGTGGCCTAGTCTGGACTAACTTTTTCTAGATCAATGCTAGGAGTAACTCTGCATAGATCATGGGCATAGAGTCAAAAGGCTCTCTCCTTTTATTCTTCCTTTTATTTCCTTGAGGGGCAGGTCTTTGATAATCGACTGTAGTCGGAGTTGTATTAACAACTAGAGTTATTCAGGCAACCTGTTGATGGCGCTGATGATTTCTTCTAGGAGGATTAACCCTTCTTTATTGAATAACATCATTTGTCTCTCCTTCTTTATTTTTAGAAAACTCGTATGATGGTTTCTTCATACTACCAAAATTTTCACCTCTTGTCAGACAACCTTCTCTTACAGCTTCTTCCAAACGAACGCCCATTCCCACCATCTCCGTAAAATCACTGGGTGCACTCGCTACCATTATTTCATAATAGAAAGCACCTAGAGTCTTCATAAAAATCTTCATCATCTCTTTTTCTTCCATTAGAGGAATCACCTGGGCGGCTACTTCACGCCATCTCTGTGCATATTCTTTAAATGACTCCTTGTCCTTCTGGACCATGGTCCTGAGTTTATCATGGTCAGGAGCCATATCCATATTGTATTTGTACTATCTGATAAATGATTTCCGCAAGTCATTGAAATTATGAATGTTAGCATTGTCCAGGCTCTTGTACCATTTCAATGTTGCACCGGTCAAACTGTCTTGAAAGAAATGGATTAACAGACGTTGATCATCTGTATGAGTAGACATTCTCCTCACATACATCACTAAGTGAGCACGAGGGAAAGTGTTTCCCTTGTACTTTTCAAACTCTAGTACTTTAAACTTTGCAGGTATTTTCACATTTGGAACCAAACACATATCATTCACATTCTGCCCAAACAGTTCTTTTCCTCTGAGGGACTTTAACTCTTTCTGCATCCTATCAAACTGATCCTGAAGATCGTCCATTCGATTGTAGAAACCCAAGCTTTCACTTGGTGGAGGAATAGGGTGATACACTTCATCATTAGCAAATGTTACCATATTCACTAAGGGAGGTGCCACATAGTGAATCTCATTTCTAGCAGTAGGAGTAATATGTACCACGGGAGGTGCAGAAGCAGCAGCAGTCAGAGCAAGTGGAGCAGCTTGAGCATCCTGATTATAACCTTCGGGTATAAAGTTCTCTGGAATTCTCCAAGGATAGCCTTGAGGAAAATGATTATGAACAACAGCAGTTGGAGTAGAAGAAACAGGAACAATCAGAGCTTCGATAGTAACTATTGTCTCTTGACGCTGAGCAAGTGGTGGCTGATTCTAAGCAGCCACCAAAGATTCCATTAGAGTAGTGAGATTGGCCATACCGACCTTCAGAGCATAAACTTCTTCGTGCAACTTGCGATTCTCTTGTTCTAGATTGTCCATCTTTCTTCTGAAATTAGCTCGAGTATTGTACTGATGAGACACTTGCTGAACAAAGTAAAGAAGCTCAGTAAGACACCTGGTTATGCTCAAAAAAATGCAAGAAGTATGTACAATATGATGCATGATATGCAATGCATATAATTTATTTTATTATTGATATTTCAAGGAACTCAAAGATTTATAGACAATTTTGCAAATATCAAAGTACTAACACATTTGAAATATTGAAAATCTCATTATAATAACCTCAAAACGGATTACACTTTTTAGTACAAATTTCAATAATCCCAAGTACAAGATGAAGATAAGTCTAAAAACCCTAAGAAAGCAAATCTGATGGAAATCACTCTACACGGAGACGCTTCCCTGTGAGTCTTGCAATCCAAGCCTTCAACCTGTGGTTCTCTTCTGCATATCTGTTGGCGACCTCTTTCAAATCATTAGAGTCAGGAAGTGAGCAACTAAGGTCTGACTGAGGCTTAGAGGAAAATAAATCCTCTTGCCTCTCCATGTCTGTATAGCATGACTCTAAAGAATCTTGATCAAATCGTCTTTCTCCATTAGGTTTGCTCAGCAGGACACCTCTAGAGTCTGTCACTTATTCTTCCAGGCTTCCTTTTTCTGTTGCATCCTGACTATGGCAAGCTGAAGTTCTTCCATATCGTCTAACAAAGGAGGAGTGGTTTTCACAAAGATGTCAAGAATGGGTGCTTCTTAGGAATAACGCATCTTCAATTGGATGGCTCTTGTTTGTACCCACTGCAGATAAGGCTCTAAAGAAACAGCCCCTCTCGGTCCCAGGTCCTTCTTACTTTTCCTGTGAATATGATGCCAAGCCTTCGCAATCTCCTCTTAAGCTTCCTTATGAACCTCTCCATCTTTAAGAAAGAAACCACTCAAATGAATACTATTTGGCTTATCGCTCATCGGATATCCAAGATGTCTCCGTGCAAGAACAGGGTTGTAGTTAATTCCTCCCTTTGTGCCAAGAAGAGGTACATTGGGAAAACTACCACAACTATCAACAATCTCTATATCATGGTAAGCCTGATGATACCAAACAATATCTGAATGAGTAATGGCCATAATCTTTGGAGCCCAACAAGGTTTCTTCCTAACATCCCAAAAAGCATCAGATCGAGGTAAGTGAGAAATAAACCAATGATACATCAAAGGCGTGCAATGTAACGCCCCGTTTTATTTAATATTATATTATATTAATATTTTCGAATTACCGTTTGACGTTTATTTTTGCGACGAGAATATTTAAATTAACCGTTATATCTGTTAATATATTCGGAGAAGTTTTATTCGGACCGGTAATTATTTTATACGGTCCGGTATTTATTTTGAGGGACCGGTAATTATTTTATTCGGTCCGGTATTTATTTTGAGGGACCGGTAATTATTTTATTCGGTCTGGTATTTATTTTGAGGGACCGATAATTATTTTATTCAGTCCTGTATTTATTTTGGGGGGCCGGTAATTATTTTGTTCAGTCTGGTTTTTATTCCGTTCGGTTTGGTAAAATATTATTCGAACCGATATTTAATTTTTCTGAGTTATTTTAATTATTTGGAGTTATTTTGATTAAGTGGCCTTTTGAATTATATTTTGGGTTAGTAAGACTAGTGGAGGGTAGTATGGTATTATCAAGGTGTCTTAAGACCAAAACCCAAACAAAGGCATTAGTTGTTGTTTTATGAGAGATAGAAGTATCATAATATAAAAACACACTTAGCGGCATAGAGAGAGCTAGAGAGAGTCTTGGAGGAAGAGAAGAACAAGAACACAAATCTTGGGTTTTGGGTTGGTTGGAACATCAAGAATCATTTCAAGTATCTAAGGTAAGGGGATTGATTTTCCAGTGCTTATAGTTAGGGTTTGATTTGGTATATTTTGTTTTGGGATAAAATTGATGTTAGGGTTCTTGATATTTGTTGAGATAAATTAGGAGAATTAACTTAGGTATTAGTGTTGTGGGATTATTGTTATGTTAATAGAAATTAAATTAGGAAAACTAAATTATATTAATTAAATTTAGTTTATAACTACTAGAACTAGTAGTATGTCCATTTTGTGAAGTTTAAGAAACTAGAACTAACAGGATAATTAAATGGAGCTTATAACTATGCTAGCAGTATGTCTTAAAATGGAGCTTATAACTATGCTAGCAGTATTTCTTAAAATGAAGCTTATAACTAACACTAAACTAGCAGTATTACGTTATGCAGTATAGAAGTTTAGCTGCTAAAAAACTAAACTTACAGTATGGAAAATTAAGTTTAGAAATTAATTAATTTATGTTTTGTTTTTCATTTTCTTAATTAATATATTAAATATTTATATTAATTAAATACAAATATGACATAAGTTAGCCGATTTAATTTGGAACCCGATTATGTTCCGATTTCCTGATTTCGGCAAATTTCGGCGACGGAGCAAGTTGCTCTGAATTTAACGAAAATTGACGTGCTAGCTAATTTCGACGTGTAGAACATCGTGGTGAGGTTAGTTTTTCTAGATTTCAAGTTTTTATGAAGCGACCCGAAATAGGCCAATTTACGGTTAAGTTGAACCGGGTTACATTTTAGTCGGTTTAAGTCGCGTATGGACAATCTGATTGCGACGTTAATGATTATGATTGGTGCCGATTATTATGAATGACTTTCGCGATGATTATTGATGTTTGACTATTTTTCCGTGTTTGAAATTTAGTTAATTATTTGATAATGATGTCGTGTGATTAAATATGATGATTGCGACAGTTTATTTATAATGAATACTTAATGATATGCGATGCGATGATATGTTTATCTTGATGTGGATGAATATGGTGACGTGGGTTTTATACCAATTTTGACGTGAGATGATGATGTTTTGTTGTTTCGTGTTTTTAATATCGTGTTGTCGAGTCACATACATTGCATTGGTGACGAGGGCTTTTATGCCAAGCGACGAGGGCTTTTATACCAAAGCAACGATGGGCTTTTATGTCGAATGTCCCTAATTATGGACAAAGAAACGGGTACCACATGCATAACATAGTCGTGTCTCATGGAGTCGGTTATGTTTATTTTTGAGTCTTTTGGCGTTGAGTTTTATTTGATGGCTTATAATGAATTGCGATGTTATATGATACCTTGTTTTGTGACGATTTTTATGTTGAACATAAAGTGATTATGATGTGATAATTTCATGAAAATCATGCGATGGATATAACATGACGGTAAAGAGACGATATGAGTTTATGGAAATGGAGTTTATGTCTTGTTTTGACATGACTATGGTGATTATGTGATGATATTAAAGTGTTGATATTATACACTAAATGATGATTTTAAAGTATGTGAGATTTGATATTTGTTGACATATTCTTATTAACCTATATCATTTATGATTCCAAAACTATTTATATTTTTTATCATGACTTTAATTATATGTTTTGGAGTATCTCACCCTTTACTTGTTTTCGCCGTTGCCTTTATATTGGTAACGTGCAGGTGATCCGCGAGGATGATGAGGATTAGCTCGAGTCTCTTTATTTTGAGTCGCTCTGCTCTGATAGTAGTAACACTCGGGATTTGGGCGATGTTATTATTTTGATAGGATAGTTTATGTATACTATATTATGACCTTATGTATTGATGATAACATGATGATACATACATTTTGTGAACACATCCGTTGTGCTGTGATTAGTCATATGTTTATATGATGATTTATGTTATGAATCGGTATATCCGACTTTTGATTTTGTGATGTGCATTATAATGCAAAGTGATGGAATGTGATACCTCAATTTATGTTTGGATGAAATTTTGAAACTCTGATTTTATTATTTAATTACGAGGGGTAGAATTGGGGTGTTACATTAGTGGTATCAGAGCAGGTCGGTCTTTTCGGCCAAGTTGTTGAATTTGTTGTTGTCTAACAATCAAGTATTGTTATTTGTTGATTCTAATCCTTGTTTTGTTGTAAGCAGAAGCTCTTATAGCTGGTAGAAATGATGAGGCTCTTGTTGCTGCTATGCAGGAAATGGCTCAGGCTTTCTAAAACCCGCCGAATACTGACGAGAACGTTGGGTCTCATAGTTTGGCAACCTTCCAAAGATAGAATCCTCCTACTTTCCAAGGAAAGTATGATTCCGAAGGTGCTTTGGCGTGGCTGAAGGAGATTGAAAGAATCTTCCGTGTGATGGATTGCACTCCTGTGCAAAGGATCCGTTATGGTACTCATAAACTAAGTGCTTAAGCGGATGACTGGTGGGTTGAAACCCATCAGAGGCTTGAGATTGCTGGTGAGGAAGTGACATGGGAAGTTTTCCTAAGGGAATTCATGAGGAAGTATTACCCGGAAGATGTTCGGGGAAAGAAGGAGATAGAGTTCCTTGAGCTGAAGCAAGGAAGCATGTCTATCACTGATTATGCTGCAAGGTTCACTATGTTGGCCAAGTTCTATCTGCATTATGATGGGCCGAATGGCGAGTTCTCTAAATGCATCAAGTTTGAAAATGGTTTACGTCCTGAGATTAAGAAAGTTGTTGGTTATCAGAAAATCCGTGTCTTTTCGGATTTGATTGATAGTTGTAGGATCTTTGAGGAGGACAGTAATGCTCATTATAAGATTATGTCCGATAAGAGAAACAAAGGTCAGAAAAGCCGTGGAAAATTGTATGATGCTCCAGCTGGTAAAGGGAAATAGAAAGCGTTTCAAGGGTGAAGAACTAGTGGGGGAGATGCTCCTGCTAGTATTGTTTGTTACAAGTGTGGGAAACCTGGCCATAAAAGTAATGTTTGTCGAAGCGATGTTAGAACTAAGGAGAATGAGGTGAGATGTTTTCGATGTGGAGAAGTGGGCCATATGACTCGCGATTGTAGACATAAGGATGTGGTCTGTTTTAATTGTGGTGAGGGAGGTCACATTAGTGCTTAATGTAAGAAGCCTAAGAGGACTCAAGGAGCAGGAAAGGTGTTTGCTTTGTCGGGTCCTCCGACGGAAAACGAGGATGGTCTTGTTCGAGGTACTAGTTTCATTAATAGATTTCCTATTATTATTATTATTTATAATAGTGCTACTCATTGTTTTATTGCGGTTGATTGTGTAAAGAGATTGGGTCTCACTTTATCGTCTCTGGATAGAGATATGGTGGTAGAAGTTCCGGCTAAGGGAACGATTACTACTTCTTTTGTCTGTACAAGTTGCCCTTTATCAATCTTTTATAGAGACTTTATGGTGGATCTTGTTTGTTTACCTCTTGTCGGGTTGGACGTGGTTTTAGGTATGGACTGGTTAAAAGCTAATTATGTCCATATCAATTGCTATGACAACACTGTGAGGTTTTCTTCCTTAGTAGAAGAAGAACAATCTATGTTGGTGTCAACGAAGTAGTTGAATGAGTTCATGAAGGATGAGGCGTTGGTTTTCTTATTGATGGAGACCCTTTCTGTGGAGAGTCAAGTTGTGATAGAAAACTTTCCGGTGGTGTGCGATTTTCCCGAAGTATTCCCTGATGAGATTCCTAGTGCACCTCCAGAAAGAGAAGTTGAATTTTCTGTGTATCTTGTTCCTGGTACCAGACCTATCTCTATGGCACCATACAGGATGTCTGCATCTAAGTTAGCAGAATTGAAGAGCCAATTATAAGATTTTCTCGAGAAGAAATTTGTTAGACCTAGTGTGTCACCGTGGGGAGCTCCTGTGTTATTGGTGAAGAAGAAAGACGGTAGCCTGAGACTTTGTATTGATTATCGTCGGTTGAATAAAGTGACTATCAAGAATAGGTATCCACTTCCTAGAATTGATGATTTGATGGACCGATTGGTTGACACTCGCATGTTTAGTAAGATTGATTTTAGATCGGTTTACCATCAAATAAGGGTGAAAGAAGAAGATGTTCAGAAAACTGCTTTCAGGATGAGGTATGGACATTACGAATATTCGGTGATGCCTTTCGGTGTCACTAATGCACCGGGAGTATTCATGGAGTACATGAATCGTATTTTCCATCCTTACTTGGATCGTTTCATAGTTGTTTTCATTGATGATATTCTGGTTTATTCTAAATTGGAAGAAGAGCACGCAGAACATTTGCGCATCGTGTTAGAAGTTCTGAAAGAGAAGAAGCTTTATGCTAAGTTGTCAAAGTGCGAGTTCTAGTTAAATGAAGTGAGCTTTTTGGGGTATGTCATTTCTGGTGATGGCATTGCAGTTGATCCTTCTAAAGCTGATGTTGTGTTGAGATGGGAAACTCCTAAGTCTGTTACTGAGATTAGAAGTTTCTTAGGATTGGCTGGTTACTATAGAAGTTTCATTGAAGGTTTTTCTAAGTTGGCGCTCCCTTTGACAAAGTTGACTTGTAAAGGAGCTGCATTTGTGTGGGATGTCAAGTGTGAATAAAGTTTTGTTGAATTGAAGAAAAGGTTGACAACGGCTCTGATCTTGATTCTACCTAATCCTGAAGAATTGTTTGTTGTTTATTGTGATGCTTTTAAGATGGGTTTAGGTGGTGTACTTATGCAAAATGGCAAAGTGGTTACTTATGCTTCTAGGAAATTGAAGATTCATGAGAAGAATTATCCTACGCACGATTTGGAGCTTGCAGCGGTTGTTTTTGTGCTTAAGATTTGGAGGCATTATCTTGATGGTTTTATATTTGAAGTATTTAGTGACCATAAAAGTTTGAAGTACTTGTTCGATCAGAAAGAGCTTAATATGAGGCAAAGACGGTGGCTTGAATTGTTGAAAGATTATGATTTTGGATTGAATTACCATCCTGGTAAAGCTAATGTGGTGGCCGATGCTTTAAGTCGAAAGACTTTGCATATGTCACTTTTGATGGTGAAAGAGTTGGAATTGATTGAGCAATTTAGAGATATGAGTCTTGTAGTAGAAGTGACGCCGAAGAGTGTTATCTTGGGAATGTTAAAGATCAATAATGATTTCCTTGATAGTGTTAGAGAAGCTCAGAAGCTTGATGTGAAACTTGTTGATTTGTTGGTTGGTATTGGACAAACTGAAAATGAAGATTTCAAGTTGGATGCTCAGGGTGTATTGAGGTTCCGAGATAGGATTTGTATTCCCAATGATATGGATTTGAAGAGAATGATTTTGGAAGAAAGTCATAGAAGAAATTTGAGTATTCATCCCGGAGCGACCAAAATGTATCAAGATTTAAAGAAACTATTTTGGTGGTCGGGCATGAAGAGAGAGGTGGCTCAATTTGTTTATGCTTGTTTGACTTGTCAGAAGTCTAAAGTGGATCATCAGAAACCTGCAGGGTTGATGCAACCGTTAGAGATTCCAGAATGGAAATGGGATAACATTTCTATGGATTTCGTAACGGGATTACCGATTACACCAAGAGGACACAATGCGATTTGGGTGATTGTTGATAGGCTTACGAAGTCGACTCACTTTATTCATATTAACATCACTTATCCCGTATCGAAGTTGGTAGAAATTTATACGCATGTGATTGTGAGATTACATGGTATTCCTTTGTGTATTGTTTCGGATAGAGATCCGAGGTTTACTTCTGAATTTTGGAAGAGCTTGCAAGAGGCTTTGGGTTCAAAGTTGAGGTTGAGTTCGGCCTATCATCCTCAAATTGATGGTCAGACGGAAAGGACGATTCAATCGTTGGAAGACTTGTTACATGCTTGTATTCTTGAACATGGTGGTTCATGGGATACATATCTTCCTTTGATTGAGTTTACTTATAACAATAGTTTTCATGCAAGTATTGGAATGGCACCGTTCGAGGCTTTGTGTGGTCGGATGTGTAGAACTCCTTTGTGTTGGCATGAGTCGGGTGAAAGTGTGGTGCTTGGACCAGAATTGGTTAGAGAGACTACTGAGACGGTGAAGATGATTAGAGAAAAGATGAGAATTTCTCAAAGTCGACAAACGAGTTATCATGATAAAAGGAGAAAAGACTTGGAATTTCAAGATGGTGATCATGTATTTTTGTGAGTTACTCCTACAACCGGCGTTGGGCGAGCATTGAAGTCGAAGAAGCTAACTCCTCGCTTTATTGGTCCTTACCAAATTACTAGTAAAGTGGGAAAAGTGGCTTATAGAGTGGCATTACCGCCAAATCTTTCAAACTTGCATGATGTGTTCCATGTGTCACAACTTCGGAAGTATGTTCCGGATCCTTCACATGTGATTGAGATGGATGATATCCAAGTGCGAGACAATCTTACGGTGGAGACGATGTCGTTAAGGATCGAAGATCGTGAGATGAAGTCTCTTCGTGGCAAAGAGATCTCCTTGGTTAAAGTTGTTTGGATAGGAGCAGCTGGTGAAAGTGCGACGTGGGAGTTAGAAAGCAAGATGCGGGATTCCTATCCCGAGCTTTTCGAGTCAGGTAATTTCGAGGACGAAACTTTTTTTAAGTGGGGGAGAGTTGTAACGCCCTATTTTATTTAATATTTTCGAATTACCGTTTGACGTTTATTTTTGCGACGAGAATATTTAAATTAACCGTTATATCTATTAATATATTCGGCGACATTTTATTCGAACCGGTAATTATTTTATTCGGTCAGGTATTTATTTTGAGGGACCGGTAATTATTTTATTCGGTCCGGTATTTATTTTGAGGGACCGATAATTATTTTATTCGGTCCGATATTTATTTTGAGGGACCGGTAATTATTTTATTCGGTCCGGTATTTATTTTAGGGGACCGGTAATTATTTTGTTCAGTCCGGTTTTTATTCTGTTAGGTTCGGTAAAATATTATTCGGACCAATATTTAATTTTTCTGAGTTATTTTAATTATTTAGAGTTATTTTGATTAAGTGACCTTTTGAATTATATTTTGGGTTAGTAAGACTAGTGGAGGGTAGTATGGTATTTTCATGTTGTCTTAAGACCAAAATCCAAACAAAGGCATTAGTTGTTGTTTTATGAGAGATAGAAGTATCATAACATAAAAACACACTTAGAGGCATAGAGAGAGCTAGAGAGAGTCTTGGAGGAAGAGAAGAACAAGAACACAAAGCTTGGGTTTTGGGTTGGCTGAAACATCAAGAATCATTTCAAGTATCTAAGGTAAGGGGTTTGATTTTCCAATGCTTATAGTTAGGGTTTGATTTAGTATATTTTGATTTGGGATAAAATTGATGTTAGGGTTCTTAAGATTTGTTGAGATAAATTAGGAGAATTAACTTAGGTGTTAGTGTTGTGGGATTATTGTTATGTTAATAGAAATTAAATTAGGAAAACTAAATTATATTAACTAAATTTAGTTTATAACTACTAGAACTAGCAGTATGTCCATTTTGTGAAGTTTAAGAAACTAGAACTAACAGTATAATTAAATGGAGCTTATAAATATGCTAGCAGTATGTATTAAAATGGAGCTTATAACTATACTAGCAGTATGTCTTAAAATGAAGCTTATAACTAACACTAAACTAGCAGTATTACGTTATGCAGTATAGAAGTTTAGTTGCTAAAAAACTAAACTTACAGTATGGAAAATTAAGTTTAGAAATTAATTAATTTATGTTTTGTTTTTCATTTTCTTAATTAATATATTAAATCTTTATATTAATTAAATACAAATATGACATAAGTTAGCCGATTTAATTTGGAACCCGATTATGTTTCGATTTCCTGATTTCGGCAAATTTCAGTGACGGAACAAGTTGCTCCGAATTTAACGAAAATTGACGTGCTAGCTAATTTCGACGTGTAGAATGTCGTGGTGAGGTTAGTTTTTCTAGATTTCGAGTTTTTATGAAGCGACCCGAAATAGGCCAATTTATGGTTAAGTTGAACCGGGTTGCATTTTAGTCGGTTTAAGTCGCGTATGGACAATCCGATTGCGATGTTAATGATTATGATTGGTGTCGATAATTATGAATGACTTTCACGACGATTATTGATGTTTGAATATTTTTCCGTGTTTGAAATTTAGTGAATTATTTGATAATGATGTCGTGTGATTAAATATGATGATTGCGACAGTTTATTTATTATGAATACTTGATAATATACGATGCGATGATATGTTTATCTTGATGTGGATGAATATGGTGACGTGGGTTTTATACCAATTTTGACGTGCGATGATGATGTTTTGTTGTGTCGTGTTTGTGATGTTGTGTTGTCGAGTCACATACATTGCATTGGCGACGAGGGCTTTTATGCCAAGCGACGAGGGCTTTTATGCCAAAGCGACGATGGGCTTTTATGCCGAATGTCCCTAATTATGGACAAAGCGACGGGTACCACATGCATAACATAGTTGTGTCTCATGGAGTCGGTTATGTTTATTTTTGAGTCTTTTGGCATTGAGTTTTATTTGATGGCTTATAATGAATTGCGATGTTATATGATACCTTGTTTTGTGAAGATTTTTGTGTTGAACATAAAGTGATTATGATGTGATAATTTCATGAAAATTATGCGATGGATATAACATGACGGTAAAGCGAAGATATGAGTTTATGGAAATGGAGTTTATGTCTTGTTTTGACATGACTATGGTGATTATGTGATGATATTAAAGTTTTGATCTTATACACTAAATGATGACTTTAAAGTATGTGAGATTTGATATTTGTTGACATATTCTTATTAACCTATATCATTTATGATTCCAAAACTTTTTATATATTTTATCATGCCTTTAATTATATGTTTTTGGAGTATCTCACCCTTTACTTGTTTTCGCCGTTGCCTTTATATTGGTAACGTGCAGGTGATCCGCGAGGATGATGATGATTAGCTCGAGTCTATTTATTTTGAGGCTCTTTGCTCTGATAGTAGTAACACTCGGGATTTGGGCGACGTTATTATTTTGATAGGATAGTTTATCTATACTATCTTATGACCTTATGTATTGATGATAACATGATGATACATACATTTTATGAACACATCCGTTGTGTTGTGATTAGTCATATGTTTATATGATGATTTATGTTATGAATCGGTATATCTGACTTTTGATTTTGTGATGTGCATTATAATGCAAAGTGATGGAAACATGAATATGTGATACCTCAATTTATGTTTGGATGAAATTTTGAAACTCTGATTTTATTATTTAATTACGAGGGGTAGAATTGGGGTGTTACATGCAACAAATGATCATCCCTCCATGATAAGAATCCTGAAGATGAATAGAGTAATAAGCATAACCCAATAATGATCCTGATGGCATTAATATCCACAAATTTTTCGACACTGGGAAATAAGAATAACCCATAAACAAGTAGAGCAAAAATGGCCTCAAAAGCAACCATACTCTTCATCCTAGCAAAGTAACGAGCTTTCTTAAATAAGAACTGAGTTGGTAATCATCTAATCCCTCCTTTGTTAGTCATGTGTTCTTCAACCTCAGACTTCCCCAAATGGATCAAAGCAACAATCTCATGGGATTTTGGCTCCCCCTCCAAACTAGTAAAAGGAACACGATCGGTGATAGGTAAACCCAGCAGATAAGAATACTCCTCTAATGTAGGCATCAACTAATAGTCAGGGAAAGTAAATCATCGATACATCAGATCATAGAACTAAACCAAAGTCGAGATAACGCCCTCCTTCATCCTGAGCTTCATAAGAGAAATGATGGACCCATACTTCCTCTGAAAATCTGTAGAACTCTCGATCTCGGGTATCAGACTCATCAACTCATCTATCTTGGGATCTTTGAAGTTGTACTTCTTAGTCTTTCTTTTTCCAAAGTCCATAGTCAAAAAGTACATGAGATATTCACAAAGAGTCAACTTTAAGTCCCTTGAAACAAAATGTTTTAAAGGATTCTCATGGATGAATGAATGCATGATGCAACAATCACACACAAGATCACAAACATAAGGTTCATAGGTTCAATGTCACAAGCATGAGGTCGAAGGTACTACCCACAAGGTATGGTCTAAAGGTTTATCACCTATCGAACAAGGTTCTAAGAGGTTCCCAGAGTCTGCATCCTTCCTTCGGATATTACCAGCGTCTCGATTGACTCGATAATTAGTAATATTCTCAAGAAAAACTTGTCTGAGCATAGTATCACATGACAACTATTTCCAGATTACTCTGTCATAGCTTCCGCACTACACCTAAAAGGCCAAGATGGGTTAAAGGTTTTATGTTCCTCAGTTTCAGCAGGCTCCCAGGTCGAAAGCAACATGTCTTCCCGATTACTCGGTAAATGATACTACAGTCAAAGGGGCCTCCCCTGAGTGGGGGATCTCATGCCTCCTTTTTTGGGATTACTCCCTTAAAGTTAACATGACTATACCGCCCGTACTATCTTAAGTTTTCCCAAGTCCGGGTATAGGACTTATGAGAAATCACCAAGCACCCTGAAAACCAGTAAAATCTAGACAAACATATATACAGCATATAAGATACCACACATAATAGCACATATTTAGATAAACAAAGATAGGCTCAACCCACTTAAGGATGGACCAGCAAGAGGTCAATCTTTCCCCAGTGAAGTCACTATTTTTTCTATAGCGGTAGAAATGTTGAGACTAAGCCATTAGATTGACTTGACTTGCACATATCAAAATAAAAATCACATCTGTGCTTTATTGTTTCCAAAGGAATGGGAAAAGAGCGAATAACCCAAAAAGATGGGGAGATAATATAAGTCTGAGGGTTGGTTATGAAAAGGGAAGGTATTATCACCCTAAACATCTACGGTACTCCATAGGAACCTCTTTGTAAATCTGTGTATTTTAGCTATAAATGTTGTATAAAATAATAGATGGTGGAGATGAGAAAAGAAGTATTTTTTTATAATTTTTGCATCCGCCGCGGTTGCGAACCTTTAGTGCCTATGTACCACCTTCCGTGCAATAGGGGATCAGGGTACTCGTAGTTCATCTTTTAAAAAATTTAAAACACAAGTCTGTTGGTTAAATTTTAAGAGACGAGGCGTCATCGTCATTATCCGAGTGGAAAACATACTTATTATCCACAATTATGAGAAAGGAGAATTTGCACCATCTCAAAGTGGAGGATATGGCTTGGATTTTAAAATCAATAAAGCATCACTCAACACCCAAATGGAAAATATCTCTCTTTACTACATATTGTAGGAGTATAGTTATTTGCATCACTACAAGGATTGACAAGAGTCTAATCTTTTGAGAAAATTTTAAGGTAAAAAGCCAAAATGGAAAAATGGTTTGAATGAGATTGATTGTCTTTTAATCTTCTCAAAAAAATGTCCATGTATTATTAAATTAATTAAAGTTTGATTAAGAAAATGTTTGGAAATGCATGGAAATAAACCAAATTTATTATAAAAAGGGTTCAAGTTTTGAAACAAGAAGAGTTTTCAAAAGGAGGGAGAAGATTTTTGAAATTAAAGAAGATAGGAGGAGATGAAGGGACTATCCTAAAGCATAAGGTAAAATCTAGGGAAAAGAACCATCTAACCAACAAGAAGCCAACACTTGACACAATGAGTCAATGTAGAATCACCATCCTTTGGATTTGAAACCAAACAAGCAAAGATAATAAACCTCTTAAAAAAACCAAGCTTCAATTGCATTAAGTCTTCACAAAAATTGGGCAAAGTAACAAATGTATACAGATGAATTCCCGATCACAAACAAAGTATGTAATCACAATAACCTGTAGACAAAGAAAACAAACAAACAACCCAGTGTCTTGGGATAACCCCCAGAACTCCAGACAAAATAACAGTTGAGGTTAAAAGGTCTCAAAGTAGGTCACAACTTCTAATCCTAAGTCCAAGAAGTCCACAATCTCCATAATGCCAAGGACAGTAACCAAGTAGTTTAAGTAACATTAACGTTTTTTATGGTTCAAGTTGATTATTAGGTATCTTCAAAAATAAAATGAAATCTCAAATGAGCAAAATAAAAATGAAATAAAAGTAAATGCTCAAATGAGCAAAGATGAAAATAGCATGAAATGTAAATGCCAAAATAAATGTGCTTAAAGTAAAAGCATAAAATAAAAGCATAAAACAAAGTTAATTGTTAATGAGTTAGAAATTAGAGGTTAGTTGAATGACCATCTTGAAACTTGCATTTGAAAACTCATTAGAAGATTGATAAAATCAAAGCCTCTCAACATCAAGTTTCATTTGTTTTTTGTCAAGTAAATCATTCATTTCAAAATCTCAAGGCAACAATAAATGATCAATGATGTTTAAGTGATCCAATTTGACCAAAGTTGATGAAAATTCATTTGAGGATTGGTAAGACCAAAGCCTCATAACAATGAATCTCAAGGTTATTGGATCAAAGGGTTCAAATTAACATACTTGGGCTTACAAACATGGGTTTGGGCCACGAATGATTAATTTCTCAAATCGGGACAAAATGTAGCGCTATGTTAAGCAATCGTAAGTGGACTTATATAGAAGTCACACCTATTTTGAGACCGGTCAATAGCAATCTATATACCATGTTTTTTGAGAAATGATACGGAAACCATTCTCCAATAACATTTAGTATAATAAGAAAAGGATAAGATGAAGAGGAATGGGGTAAGAATTAAACCACATTTGAACCAAAAATTTAATCAAACTATTATTAAAATCATTCATCCATTTTTTGTGGAGTTAAACTCAACACCATGGATCCAATGATGTTAATAAATCTCATGATCAAAATCTCATAGTCAAAGATCAGCCAGAATATATGCAAGATAAAAATATATTTAAAAAATAAAGAAAAATATATTTTTTTAAAATTTAAAATGGGAATAAAATTAGAAAATGGCAACTATATTTAAAACATCCAAGAAAAATCAAACATGGCCATAGAAAAATCAGAAATGAGCTTAAATATTTATATGAAATGTTTGGTAATTTTTTAAAGTCAGAAACTATTATTAAAATTAAAAGAAATAGGTAAAACAAACTAAAAATTGTGAAAAATAGTAAAGTTAGAAATAAAAATAAAATGAGGTTATCAATATTTGTCAAAAGGTCATTGGATCCTTCCATATTTTTTTTCATAATTTAAAAATTAAGAAAAGTATTTTTAAACATTTAAAACAATTCAAATAAAGTGAAAAATTATAAAAAATATCAGAACACAAAATAAAATTATGAAAAAATAATAATCAAAAAGAGAAAAATCAAAAGTATTCTTCATAATTTTTTCAGATTTTTTGAAGTTAAAATGAATTTTCTATGATTTTTTGAAGTTTAAAATGATTTAAATATAAAAATCAGAAATAAAAATAAAGTCAAAAAAATGTGGACCAATGAATGAGAGTCAAAATGCGTTAGTAAGATAATCTAATGGATCAGATGCGATGTGCATATCATGGTCTTTAGTGAATAAAGCATGGAATCAATTATTTAAATCAGATTTGAAAAAATGCGTGGCACCCCTTCATTGATTGATAGATGACACGTTGGTCATCTTCAACCTCCAGCCAACAAATTTGCAGGTTCTAGAAACTATAAAATTAGGATACAAGACCGGTATCATTCGCTTCGTCTCTTCAAGACGATCCCAATGGTACCTTCACGAAAGATTTATATAAATTGTAGCTCAGTCGTTTTTAAAAGAAATTCTGAAAAGGGATTTGAATTTTCATGGCCAAGACGCACTTCCTATTGAAAACAAGTGTTGCGACTAGAATCAGGATGATGAGAGCTTCATAACAGTACCAAAGTTTGAGAATTGGTGAAGGAATCTACCCATTGAAGTTAAGTTGTAAAGCTCTGAAACTGGACTTGACTAGCACGATTTAGGAAGTCTTAGAGCTTAATTCTTCTTCTGTTAGCTTCAGTGAGGTTCAAGGAAGGTGAATTGACAGAGAAAAATGATTGAGAAAGGTTGTAAGAGCAAATTTGAAGTTGCAAAAGATTGAGTTCAAGAGGAAGTTTGGTAGGGTGATTCTGGCTCTTTAAGCTTGAGAAAGTGAATGAGGTATGATCCTCTATATATAGGGAAGCTGATTGAATGCCCAAGCGTGTGGAACAATGAAGTTTGGAGGGAAATTGTGTGAAGTTGCAAACAAGAAAAGTGTGACTTCTAATTTAATCAAAACTCATCCAAACCTTGCGTTTTAATATGCTAATCACTTATGGAGGTTCACTAAACATATTTAGAAGCAAAAGCATGCAGAAAAAAATGTGTTTAGAAGATAAGTCAAGGATTTCAAATTCAGACTTTTGAAGAAACTTCAGTTTCAAGTTACCAAGTTCAAATCAATGGCATTTTCAGCTCAAGGAGTCTCAGGACATGATTCTTGAAGCTTTAGAAAGATGAGATCACAAGCTTTACAATGTGCAAATAATGGAATCAAATGGATGCTTGAGCTGAAAATTATGATGAGTCAAATTTGAGAAAAAGAGGTTGACTTTTATACTTAGAAAAATTCTAAGTTTTTTTTTCAAAAATGACTTTTAATGTCTTGCATCCAAACATGGCCTTCCACTTGAAATTTTCTCTTGACCAAAAAATATGGAATGAAATATATCTCTTGAATGGCCTTTTGAGACTTGAAACATTTAAAATATCCAAAAAATGAGAAAGTTATGAGTTGTTGAAATTGGAAAAAATTCATAAAGTGACCTAAAATATTTTGCATCCTTAGGGTATCTTCCATTCATTTTCACACTTTGCACTTAAAAGAAGGGTTAAGTTTCACATCTTTAAGGTCAATATGGAAAAATAATAGGCTCGAGGTGATAAAAATTGACCAAGTTATGATCCTTTGAAGTCACATATGGGAATTTGATGGGTTGTTTAGAGGATTCGTAATCTTTCTTCATCATTAGGTATCTTCCTTACAAAATTTATTTGGAAATTTTGAAGTTATTTGTTGATATATCTTTAAAGAGAAAGATGTCTTTGGAATCACCCAAAAATACCAAAAGATGATCAAGCTATACCACTTTGAAGTTCAAAACCCTAGCTCATAGAGCAACAAAATGCCTTGGGAAACCTTTGCAATTTGGACAAACTTCCTTGTACAAATACTTTTTTCATGTAAATAGAGGTTGTTGAGGATGATAAGGAGACACCATAGCAATAAAAACCACTTCCAAATATTAAGCATTGAGGGAGATATGCACTTGTGATCAATGAAACCAAAGACTTGTCAAACTAGGTCAAACATCTTCAATCAACCCTTGTACCTTTGAACTATTTTTTACAACTTGAGGCATGATGAATCATAATAGACTTTGTCATGATATTATTTAAAAATATCTTCAATAATGATGCTTGAATCTCAATGAAGCTTTTTTGAAGAAGGCATGGAAATAAACTCATGAACCTATGGATCCACTTGATAGAATGTATTGTGCTTTCACCTATGATACCAACAAATTAGAGCAAATATTCATTGTATTTATTAGTTAAAAGTTAATCAATACAAAACATGGATGATCACAAAGTACAAGTCAAGGTGCTTCGTGATTCCCCATGAGCAAAGCTAAATATAAGGAGAAGAACCAAACCATAGTATGTGATTTTGTTGCATTGTGATGGTATGAGATGATAGATGAATCTTAGGGGCAAAAATTGGGGTATAACACTATTGATGATGTTTTGTATGTTTCAACTGTAAATGAATTGACTACTCCACTCCTGATTATTAAGAAGAATGCAAGCCGGTTTATTTCTGGGTTGCATTGAAAGATGCTATTGTTGTGTAGCCCAACACAATGGCTGCAAACGTCTGAAAGAAAGTATTCAGCGTCTGATGGACAACCACATAATTATGGATGAGAAGACTCCTTCTATTGAGAATCTGTTTCAAGACTTGGATCTCGAAGAGGTATCTATAATTTATGGTGCTCCTATAAGGATCACTGCCAAAGGCCCTATGAAGATTACAGCTGAACCTAGTGTTGCTCCTCTGATAATCACCACACCCGGACCAATCCCACACTCTTATGACAAGGCTGTCCCTTAGAATTATGGGGTCGACGTCTACTACCATGGCGTCAAGCAAGAACCATTGACTCTTGAAAGTGAAGGTATTGAAGTTACTGATTCCAACATTTACAATATTTATGGGATCAGTAAAGTTACTAGAAGCGAAAGGGTTTTCTGTCCAAAAATCTATCTGAAGACTGTCGCCGCACCAGTTCTGTTACTGCTACTGAGTCAATTACCGAGACTTGAGGCATAGAACAAATGATTGAGCCCGCCCAGACGGAGGCACCTAAAGAAGTTACCGCATAAGATACTTCCCGGCAGAAAATGAGGGATGTACCGAAAATCATCCGAAAAAGGACTACAAGATTGTTGAACAACTGGGGAAGGCTCCCTCCAAAATATCCATGTTATCCATATTGCTGTGCTCAGAAGGCCATACTCAGGCTTTGGTGAAGTTCTTAAAATCTACATATGTACCGCAAGAAATCTCTGCTAATCAATTTGAAAATTATGTTGCTAGCCTGACCACTGATAATGGGCTAGGCTTTTCTGATGCTGACTTGACTCCCGAAGGAAGGAACCATAACAAGGTAATGTATGTCTCTATTGAATGCAGGGGCACTACCTTAGCTCATGTGTTGGCTGATACGGGTTCCTCATTAAATGTTTTACCGAAGGGTGCTTTAGATAGGCTTGACTGTGAAGGGGTTGTGCTGAAACCCAGTGACATTATGGTCAGAGTATTTGATGGTTCGAAGAGGATGGTGCATGGAGACGTGGATCTCTAAATCAAAGTAGGTTCGCAGGTCTTCGACTCTACCTTCTATTTGATGGACATTCGTATGGCATATTCTTGTTTACTTGGACGCCCCTGGATTCATGGGGCAGGCGCTGTCACTTCCACTCTACATCAAAAGCTGAAATATCCCGTGAAAGGAAAGGTTGTCACAGTTTAAGGTGAAGAAGAGTACATGGTAAGTCACTTGAACTCATTCAAGTAAGTTGAGATGGACGACGAATTCATCGAGACTCCCTGCCAGACTTTTGAAGTTATTCCTCGGACAACTACCACTATCGAAGAAGTTTCTGTTATTCCTAAGGTTACCAGGCTTCTTCCCAGAATGGCTTCTCTGAAGGATGTAAGAGCTCTGTAGAAGAAGGTGGTTGTACTACTTGGAGTCAGCGTCTTGACATTCCTTACAAGTCTGACAAATTTGGTTTGGGCTTCACTGTAGAGGCTTAGAGGGCTGTTCGTCGTGCTCGTGCCGGAAGACCACCATTCTACATCCACAATAATGGAGTCAATGCGGTAGAAGATGTTGATAGTGACTACGACCTAGACATCTAGATTTTTCACACCACCGGCAATGGGCTTAGCAATTGGAAGACGGAAGATGTTATACCAATCTCCTTTAGTCAGGAGTAAATGTTATTTTCTGTTTCTTTTTGCTTTCAAGTTTTGGCTATGTAATTTTAAACAATAACTTTAAGCCTTGTACCTTACTCGGGTCACAATGGTCCATTTTTTAGGGTTTTCATTTCTTTCATATATTTTCATTCAATAAACATTGGACGTTTGCATTCAAATTTTGCGCTCTATGTCTTTATTTTACTTTATTACTTTCAAAATATATGTGTTATTACACACACCCACACAATAAATTGCAGATCCATATCCATTTTGGATCCCATTGATAATAATTCTGCTATTGCCAATTATGACTTCGAAAATCCAATCTATCAAGCCGAGGACGAAGGTGAGGAAGATTGTGAAGTACCTGGAGAGCTGGCTATGATGTTAATACAAGAGGAAAGAACTCATACAACCTGTAATATGGTGGGAGAACTGACTTGGTTGTTTTTCATTTGATTGCAATTGTTGCGGATAACAAGAGTCATCGTCGACTTTTCTTTTATCCAATAAGGAAAGGGTGAAAAGAACAGGAAAGACCTTTGAGATATTTTCTTGAGTTCGGGGGGTAGATTATGAAAAGGGAAGGTGTTAGCACCCTTTTCATCCATAGTTATCTATGGGCTCTTAGTTGCTTGCTATATCACTTCAAAATGCTTTGTTTGAAAATGTCCTTGTGGTGGTTTTTTGAAAGAATTTTTGAAAAGCGCATTCGTTTAGGCAAACTTTGTAATGATTCTTGTCTCTATAAGAATGCATACAAAGTGTTGGACTTTTTGAAAATATTTCATGTTTTGGAAAGTGTTTTTGAAAAGATGTTTGTTTTTTTGAAGATGGATTGTGAGCAAGCAACTAAGAACTTTCTACCTACTCAAAAGTCTTTTGTTCATTTCTTCCTTCCTTTGATGTTTCTATATTACCATTGATTGTTAAGAAGCCTTATCTTTGGATGTAAAGGGACGGGCGTGGGTTATCGTATAGTCATGAAAGTCAACTTATGAGACGTTTTATCCATTTTCATAAGGGACTAGATCGTTTATCGAAGGCAACATCGAGGGACATCGAGGGACTACGATCTTTATTTCATTGAGGATCTTTGCTAAAACGCTCATATTCGAGGGACATGACTATTTTCCGAGGAAACAAGTGAGATTACCCTAGAGGTGCACGTCTGAATACTGTGTTTGATTGCATGCATTTTTGTCTTTGAAATTAGGATTTTCTAAGAATTGATTTTATCTTTCCATACAAACCCTAATTACTAGCATTTATATGAAAGCGATAAATTGCGGAAAGTAAATTTACTATGCTATTATATCATTTAGGGATGGGGTGTAAAAATTTACAAATGAGGATTGCAAGAAATCAAATCCTAATTATCTATTACAACCATATTGAACTTGAATAATATACAAGAATAAAAAATGTATATGATGTACAAGGATAGAAATGGAAAGGGAATGAATTTTGTTTTTTTTTTGGATTTTTGTTAACAAAAGATTTTGACCTAAATAATTAAATAAGGATAATTAATTAAAATAGGAAAATTGAATTAAATTAAAGAAAATAAAATAAATAGGAAAATGTTTTGGGTCTTTTTCATTGTAAGAAGTTAAATAAAATAAACTAAATAATTTAAATATATTTTTGGTGTTTTTGTATAGAAAAACAGTTTTTGGGTTTAAAACAGTTTTTGTGTAGAAAATAGTTTTGTGTTTGGGCCCAGGGCATCTTTGTTAGTTAGTAAGCAAGGGGTCAGAAACATAAAAATGTCGAAGCCCAACTGTGGAGGCTCAGGTGTGCTTCCTGCAAACAAGACAAAGTGAGAAAAATATGAAAAATAACAAAAGGTATCGCTAGGGTTTGAACCCATGACCTTCTACATGGCAAGGCTTTAGCGCGCGCAATTTGTACAACTGGAGTGGTTGTTTCATCCGTTGGTTATACAACTTGCACTAAATATAAAATAAACTCATTTCTAAATGTTTAAACATGGTTTCACCTTCTTCCTTCGAGCACAGGGATGCATAACTCCAATGTTAAGCTTCGAAAAACTTCATTTCTCAGCCAAATCGAAAGATGTAAACATCGAATCTGCCTAAGATTTAAATATGAATCTAACCACATAATTTTCAACAGCTATAGATCTAAGGCTAGCATGAATTTTATTCAATACCAAAACTAAGACCTAACTGTTCAGAGATGAAATTTTTAATGTACAACCAATGATAATCAAAACTATGGACATGGTTGGCTTCCTAGACATGATATCTGCATTTTTCCTTCACAAAGTATATACAAATGATGTTTGAATGAAGAGTTCCAAGTTTAAGAAAACTTACCTCTTGGAGTGAAACTTGAGGGACTTCGACAGAACCTCCGGGAACGGTTTGATGATGGATTAATCCTGCCTCGACCTCCCTAAAGCTAGTGGGATCACTACCTTTCTTTAAAAGTTGCTAAATTGAAAGGCCGATATATGGAAGTTAGGAGTGAATCGAAAGGCTGGTATATGGAAGCTAGGGAGTGAATCTAATGGTTGGTATATGGGAGCTAGGGAGTGAATCTAAAGGCTCACTAACGCATGAATGAATTTGAGATTTTTGTGTGTAAAGTCAAGATGTGCCAAGTTTTGTGCTTGTTATGCAGATTTTGAGTTTTTAAGAGGTCGGGAGTGTTTGAAGATTTTTTAACACAATAAGAATATGGCCCCTTTAGCTTCCAAATTGCCTCTTTATTTATATAGAAAAGGTTTTGGAAGTTGGAGTAACCAGATTTGTAAGATGACAAAAAATGGTTTGGTTGGAAACGAAAAAATCAAGTTGAATGGATTTTTATGGTTTCCAAGTTCAAGTACAAGCATGACCTGATGTTTGTTGGGTGCAGGAGATTTGAATCATACTTTTGATGTTGCTTGCAATCAGAGATAAAGGTCACAAGGATCAATGCATTGACAATTTGAATAAAGCCTGCTTTCCTGAAATGGCAATGGTAACTTTGTGCCATACATGGAAAGATCTTTTGGACAATGGCTCAAACACTTGGGTAATAGCTTAATTAATTGTGTAAACAATTAATTATGGAGTGAAACACAAGCAATGAGGCTTGCAAAGCAAGATCCTGTGGCATGGCCTATGGATTTGATCTTTTTCTTTACTTTGGTCAAATACTCCGCCCCTTCGTTTTGATCACATAGATCCACCACTTTCGACCAGACTCATCAACAGACAAAGCAATATTCGTTTCCACCTATTATGTGTCCTTCTAATGGACCAAGAGTTGTATGTTCTTCGAATCTATCAATTGTATGTTCTTCGAATGGACCACCAATTGTAAGTTCTTAGAATCCACCAATTATATTTTTTTTGAATGGACCACCAATTGTAAGTTCTTCGAATCCACCAATTATATGTTTTTCGAATCTAACAATTGTATGTTCTTCGAATGGACCATCAAATGCATGTTCTTTGAATGGACCACATTCATCCGAATGTACCACTTTGAGCATGAAGGATGATCTCATTGGCATAGTCAAAATGAAAGAAATTATGGATTGCTTTCCTACTTCACAAAGTTTTTTCAGGCATCTCAAGACTTGGAAAACCATATCTTGAGTAATCAGTTGAAAGTTCAAATGTCCAAACTTCAAATTCCACAACCAACTATCCTTGTGGTTCAAAGCAAGTATGAAGATAGACTTACTTTGTAGATCGAAGAAAGCATGAAGGAAGTCATTGCTTTGTGGATCGAAGCAAGTTGAGAGGTGGATCAAAGCATGTTTAGAGGTGGATCGAAGCAGGTTTAGAGGTGGATCGAAGCATGTTTAGAGGTGGATCGAAGCAGGTTTAGAGGTGGATCGAAGCATGTTTAGAGGTGGATCGAAGCAGGTTGCTTCAAATGGAAACATGGCCTAATCAAAGCTTATGGATCGAAGCAAGCTTGCTCTTCATCGATTTATCAAAATTTGTCCACCACTCCTTTTTGATTAGGCATGTGGTTCGAACAGCCTGAACCAGATTTTGAATTCGAATTGTTATCTACAACCACTCCTTCCGATCTGCTTTGCTCTTTGGACAGTTTCCTCTTCCTCTTTTCTTTGACCTGATGCTTGAGAGCCCAATATGATCCATGGAAACTATATGGGGCATTAAAAGTCCAATTGTACTTGTCCAAACCCAAACCTTAATTTGAGCCCAATGTTGAGGAAGTGTCTTGAGCTAATCAAACCTTATGCAATTTTGAACAATGGAGATTTTGTGAGAAAATTCTTTGAGAAATTGGAGAGGGCAAATTTTAGGGTATAACACAATTGCATGAAGAGCCATTCGAGGTTCTGAACTTGGGTACTGAAAAAGACAAGAAAGAAGTCAAGATAGGTGCCAACCTAGAAGACAGTGTCAAGAACAGATTAATCCAGATGTTGTGTGTCTATGTTGAGATCTTTGCTTGGTCATACAAAGACATGCCATGGCTTGATACTCATATTGTGGTTCACCGTCTACCGATGAAAGAAGGTTGTTCTCCAATAAATCAGAAAGTGCATCGTATGCGTCCTGAGATGTCTGAAAAGATCAAAGCTGAGGCTATGAAGCAGTTCAATGGAGATTTCTTGGCTATTACGTCTTATCCTCAGTGGGTTGCGAATGTGGTTCCAATACCGAAGAAAGATGGCAAGGTGCGTATGTGTGTAGACTATAGGGATCTGAATAGGGAAATCCCCAAAGATGACTTTCTGCTTCCACATATTGATATTCTGGTTGACAACACCGCTCAGCACAAAGTGTTTTCCTTCATGGATGGTTTCTCCGGTTATAATCAAATCTAGATGGCACCTGAAGACATGGAGAAGACTACTTTTGTTACACAGTGGGGAACTTTCTATTACAAGGTTATGCCTTTCAGTTTAAAGAACACCGGTGCAACATATTAGCGTGCTATGGTAGCTTTGTTCCATGACATGATCCATCATGAGATAGAGGTTTATTTCGATGACATGATAGCTAGGTCTCAGACTGACGAGGAACATCTCGACCACCTACATAAACTGTTTGATAGATTGGAGAAGTACAAGCTGAGATTGAATCCAAACAAGTGTACCTTTGGGGTAAGATCCAGTAAACTCCTAGGTTTCATTATTAGTGGTAAAGGTATTGAGGTTTATCCCGCCCAGGTCAAAGCCATTCAAGAAATTCCAGCTCCCCATACTGAGAATGAAGTCAGAGGTTTCCTAGGACGATTAAACTATATTTCCATATTTATTTCTCATTTGACTGCTACTTGTGAGCCAATCTTCAAGTTTCTAAAGAAAGATCAAGTAGTAAAGTGGAATGACGATTGTCTGATAGCTTTCAAAAAAATCAAGGAGTACCTCCAGGGACCTCCAATTCTGATACCACCAGTTGAACGAAGATATCTTATCATGTACCTAACAGTGTTAGAGAACTCAATGGGGTGTGTACTGGAGCAACATGATGAGTCTGGTCGAAAAGGGCATGCAATATACTACCTTAGCAAAAAGTTTACTGACTGTGAAACAAGATACTCAATGCTCGAGAAAACTTGATGCACTTTGGCATGGGATTCTCGACAACTAAGACAGTATATGTTGACTCATACTTCCTTGTTGATATCTAAGATGGATCCCATAAAATACATATTCGAGAAACTCGCTTTCTCCGGAAGGATAGCCAGATGGAAAATGGTCTTAATAGGATACGACATTCAGTACACTACTCATAAAGAAATCAAAGGAAGTGTTTTGGCAGATCATTTGGCTCATCAGGTTGTACATGACTATCAGACTGTGAAATTTGAGTTCCCGAATGAGAATATTATGCTAGTTACTAATCAAAAAGAACCTGGATCGTATGAAGGACCTAAACCAGGATCTCGATGGACTATGATTTTTAACGGAGCTTCCAACTCACTTGGTAATCGAATTTGTGTTGTGATTGTCTCTCCCACGGGTTTCCATACACCCTTCACTGCCAGATTATTTTTTTACTGCACCAACAATATGATTGAATACGAAGCGTGCATCATGGGTATCAAAGTTGCCATTGATATGAGAATCAAGTGGATATATATGGGGATTCATCCCTGGTGATCAGTCAGATTAAGGGAGAATGGGATATGAAACACCCGAATATCATTCCTTACCGAGAGCATGTATTGACATTAATTCCATACTTTGAGGAAATCACTTTTGAACACATCCCAGGAGAAGAGAATCAATTGGCAGATGCATTGGCTACCATGTCGTCTATGTTCAAAGTCAGATGGGACAATGAGGCTCCACGAATAACTATTGAGAGACTAGACGAACCGGCATATTGCTACAAAGTTAACACCGATGGAGTAGAGGAAAATCCTTGGTTTCATGAAGTAAAAAGATACCTCGAGGCTCAAGAGTACCCCGAGGGGCATCTATCAATGACAAGAAATTTCTATGGAGGTTCCCTACCAAGTTCTTTTTGTGTAACGGAATTTTTTACAAGTGCAATCATGATTCGACTTTGCTTCATTATGTAGACAAGAAGGAAGTTGAGAAGATTATGGAATATATGCGTGAAGGGGTCTTCGGTACTCATTCTAGCGGGCATGTGATGGCTAAGAAAATTCTGAGAGCAGGTTATTACTGGTCGACCATGGAAACTGATTGCCATCATCATTCTAGAACCTGTCATAAATGCCAGATTTATGTTAACAAAGTACATATGCCTCAGGTTCCTCTGAATTTCTTGACTGCTCTTTGATCATTTGCAATGTGGGGCATTGATATGATTGGAGAGATTAATCCTAAGGCTTCTAATGGGCATCGTTTCATCTTGTTCGTTATTGATTACTTCACTAAGTGGGTTGAAGCAGCATCATTTGCCTCTGTTACCAATAATGTTGTAGCTCAGTTCATTAAGCATAATCTTATATGTCGGTATGTCATCCCCAAAAGGATCATCACTAATAAAGGTACCAATATCAACAACACTATAATCACGGAACTCTACATGCAGTTCAAGATTAAACACCACAATTCTTCTCTGTATCGACTGAAGATGAATGGCACAGTGGAAGCCGCCAACAAGAACATCAAGAAGATTTTGCAGAAGATGGCAGTGATGTACAAAGATTGGCATGAGATGCTACCATTTTCTCTTCATGGTTATCACACCTCAGTGTGTACATCAACTAGGGAAACCTCATTCTCTCTAGTCTACAGTATGAAGGTTGTCTTACATGTCGAAGTCCATATTCCTTCTCTAAGGATTATGAAAGACGCGGGTTTAGACGAAGATGAGTGGATTCAGACTAGGCTGGACCAGATAAACTTGATCGAAGAGGAAAGGCTTGTGGTTGTTAGCCTTGGTCAGATATACCAGAAGCGTATGACCAAAGCCTTCAAAAAGAAAGTCAAACATCGGGTATACCAGGATGGCGACTTGGTAATAAAGCTCATCATCTTACCACAAGGTGAACCCAGGGGCAAGTTGACTCCCACATATGAAGGGCCATTTGTGATTAAGAGGATTTTTTTGGCGGTGTTATGATACTGACCACCATGGACGGTGAAGATTTCCCGCACCCCGTGAACGCAGACATAGTCAAAAAATACTATGCATGAAAGAGACTCGCTAGGTTAACTGGCCTAGGCAAAAATAAGTGCATCTCAGCAAACCAAAAGGGTTCGGGAAAAATTAGGGATATATATAAAAATTTATACACCCGGAAAGTCGAAAACCTGAAAAGGCGGCTTGGGCAAAAAAGGGTATCTCAGTGGACTGAAAACCTGAAAGGGCCGTCCAGGAAAAAGTTAGGGATTAAGGCGTACGACTATGTCCCGTTGAATCACCCATCTACTTACAACCAGCTTAATTACTAGCATCAAGTTCAAATGGTACAGATCAATCCAGTCAACTTCTTTCGATAGTAAGGGATGAGATGCTTGAAGACATATGGGCAATAGTAGAGTTGAAACTCGACAGGATCTTTTCCACATAGCTGTTTTTCTTTATACTTTCTTCATTTTTACGATGATTTCCTCTTACTAGGATCTCTGTCTCCTTGTACAAAACTTCTTGTTTATAAGCAAACTATCAATACAAATACAATTCAAAATTCAAATTAACTTTCTCTGTTTTGTTTGCAAAAACGTCCAATAACTAAATTGAGTGAACATATGCATATGAATATAATTATTGTTAACAAATATGTGAATAAAAACAGGGTTAGATTTTACTAAAGAATCTAGGAGTTAGGATAACATTCAAGTAGTCCACCAAATCCCCACAGAGCTACCATTACAAGCTCATCCTCGACAGATATATATTCCCCATCAAGTCTAATGTGCCTTCAGACATAAGTCGAGGCATCTTCCAGTAGTTCACTTGATCATCTTCCCCAGTAGGTCCCCTAGTGTACAAGGAATTCTGATTGTTTCCCCAGCATACAATGGAAACTTCCTTCGCATAGTCTATGAAATTCCAATTCCCATCAGAAATTATTTCCTCAGCACAGCTTACAAGAATTTAATTCTCCAATGGATTTTATTTTTACAACAACGTCAAAACCATGCATAATTCTCTTCTCCATCAAGGTTTATTTCCCCAACAGAGTTTATTTCCCCAGCAGGGTTTATCTCCCCAGCAGGGTTTATTTCTCCAACAGGGCTTATTTCCTAAATAGAGGTTACTTCTGTGATCATCGTAATTCCCCAACAGGATTCTCTTCCCAGGCCAGATGTCATTCAAATTTATCCTCCCCAGAAGATTTGACATCCATGCATCAGAGGATTATTCATCTCTTTTATCCCCTAGTAAGGGTACATAAGAATACAACGATGAATGATCAATGTTCCTGGAATTCTTCTATCCCCAAGCTGAAGTCGAACGTCCCCAGCGGAGTATCCTCAAACGGAAGGCAGGAATCCCCCGCAAATACATTCTAAACAAGATGGAAGATTCATATCCTTCATCCCTAACAACAGTCAGTGATTTATTTTCCCAGCCAAAGATGTTATGAAAGGCTACCGTTACCGTCAGCGACATCTTACATCCATACATCTTTTACAAAAAATCATAGCATATACATACAAAACGTATACAACATTCTCATTTATTTTGAGAGCATCATTATGCAATGCATGCATCATGACATTGCATAAAACTAACTTTCATCTTTTCAGGTAAAGTCCTCAAATAGACAAATATCACCAGTAAATTTCAAACAGGTCAAAGATTGATTCCCGAAACAAGATAGGGAAACTATGTATGCAACCAGGTGGTATGAATTCCTGAAACAGAATAGGTTTACCAACATAAAAGCAGGTCAGAGATTAATTCCCAAAACAAGACGGGGCAACTATCTATACGACCAGGAGGTATGAATTCCTGAAACAGGATGGGTTTACCAACATAAAAGTGGGTCAGAGATTAATTCCCTAAATAAGATGGGACAACTATCTATACGACCAAGCGGTATGAATTCCCGAAACAGGATGGGTTTACCAACACAAAAGCAGGTTCAAGATTAATTTCTGAAATAGGACAAGGCAACTATCTATATGACCAGGCGATATGAATTCTCGAAACAGGATGCGTTTACCAATGAAGAACAGATTGCAGATCAATGCCCGAAATAGGACGAGGCGATTATTTGCATGACCAAATGATTTCCCTCGGAGACTAAATTCTGAAAAGCATCTTCCCTCAGAGACTGAATTCTGAAAAGCATATCCCTTCAGAGACTGAATTCTGAAAAGCATCTCCTTCAGGGCCTTCGTTCAGAAAAGCATGTTTTCTTCGGAAATTTTCATTCCATCTGATCAAGTCGGGCGTGGACTCATTCTAATACTCTTATCAACAGTTACTTCGGATGGCGTCTTTAAGCCCATCCATGGAAACATTCTATCATCTCTCTGAATGGCATCTTTAAGCCCATTCAAGTAATACTATCAACCAACAGCGTTACTTCAGGCACCGGTGAGTGCAAATTTCTGGGCACTTACGTGTTCAATCCTCTTCCACCTTCGGATCACGAATGGCGGA
Source organism: Vicia faba (assembly GCA_948472305.1). Lineage (NCBI taxonomy): Eukaryota > Viridiplantae > Streptophyta > Magnoliopsida > Fabales > Fabaceae > Vicia > Vicia faba. Next base: position 1,163,518,964 of record OX451735.1, on the reverse strand, counting down.
CATGCAAAAGTAATTCTTCAGGTTTAAGAAGATTGAACAGGGGCAGCTGTTGTACCCCAAAATTTTCCCTCCCATTTTCTTCAAGGGTTTTCAATTGCTCAAGACTTCTCAAAGATTGATCAGAAAAACCCTCCTCTTAAGCAATTGACCTAAAAACTAGGGTTTCACTTTCCTCAAATGAAATTGGACTTCTAATTCCTCAAGTGGACTTCACGGATCCTCATATGTCTCGAGGAATGCTCATGCCAAATTTCAAGCCTTGCATCACAAGTTTGCTCAGTCAATTGCTCAGATGATTGAAAAGCAACTATATTGGACAAAAAGTCAATTGTGGTCAACATACATTCAAACTTCAATATTTTTGGTCAACGTCAATATTTTGAAGTCATATTCATCATTTGATCAAGGGTTGATTATGATTCATCAAGAAAACTCAAGATTCATCAAAAGTCAAAAGTTACTAAATTAGGGTTTTCTTAAGGAGAAGTCAACTAAACTTTTACCAAGCACAACTTTCACATGCTTCATAAATTTTTTCTCAACCAAAGCTCATTTTGAAGGAAATCCAATTCTCTACAACTTTGACTCTTTAATCTCAAGTCCAAAAAATGCTTCATTTGAGAGATATGGGCCAAAACATTATATGTCATTTCAAAAGTTAACAAAAAGACACTTTTTGTCGAGGCAACTTACATCAAGATAAATCTTCAAATGCAAAAATGACCATCATAAAGACTGTAGGGGACATCTTGAGCTTTCTAAAAACTCCAATATCACCTTAATATGATATAAATTGAGAGAGTTATGATTGGTGCAAGTTTGGAAAATTTAAGAAAAATTCATGAAACCTAAATTGATCAAACTTGAATTTTTGGGCTAGTGGGCTGATCTTTCAAGATCCAAATGTGTATTAGACCTCATTGTGAACATCTAAGTCTAATCATACACCCCTTGGATTTTTATTCTATTTATTTTTTATTTTATTTTTTTAAATTAAAAATTAAAAAGATAAAACCAAGGCTTTCGTGACAAGGTCCAAGTCCAATTTTGTTTGACCTAATTCTCCTCTATTTATTCTTCATTCATACAAGAGAGCTACATGACAAACTTTGCACAATATCACCTTTCCAAGATTTCAAAAAATATCAAAACTAGGGCAAAGTGAAACCCTATCTTACAGCCTCTTTCGAAGCAAGCCAACCCTTACAAACGATCTCTGGAGTATTGTAGGGTAAGAATATATCAATCTTAAAGATCCAAAGGGCCTCATATGCATGAACATACATCACCTCCATTCTTGCATGAATTTGTATTTTTATATTCTTTACGTTTTAATGCATACTAACGATACTAACTTGTTTCTGAGGTATAACAATGCAGGATAAACCCCTCACGTGGCCCCCATAATGGCTAAATCGAAGGTTGCCATGTTTGCACCATTTTGGGTTATTTATGTTATATCTCTTTCTACAACGTAATTTGGCCCAAGCTAATGCTTCCATTAAAATCGCAAGGTCTGAATTAGGGGGGTAGGGTCCTTTGGAACCTCTAACGCTTGCTATTTTGCAGGGACTAAAAACGTACTCACCGAAGAAGATGACCGAAGCTAGGGCTACGGCGCTTCTCCGATCTAGTTATTTAAGTTTATTATATTTTTAATTATTTTCACTTAGGTACCGGATGAAACATCCATCCCATTGGCAAGCACGCACATGTTAAGGCTTTACTCTACCAGGGCGTGGGTTCGATCTCTGCCTTTTGTGTTTTTTTCATGTTTGGGGAATTCTAGGAGATCTATGTCTCTACCCAACCATCCACAAGCCATCTAGGATGTAGGGAAAATCATATCAATCTATTCCTCCCTAGCAAGACTACAATTCAATCCCCAACATAACTCAATTCTCGAGTTTTCAAGCACTAATTTGTATTGGTATCTCAAAGACAATGGGCAATGAACCCCGATGAGCTAAATATTTGGCATTCTGCATATAGTAAACATCACTGAATATTACATTGCATCCTGGAACGCATAGAATATACGTTGAAATGGATCATTACGCCATACACTTCAAAATGCGTACGAAGCATAAGCCAGATTCGGTACCTTGCACGAAAGCACAAATCAATCCTTAAAACAATAAAACATCACCATAGAGAATGCCATCCTCACAATTCCTAGTTAGCATCCATCATTACACTATACAACTCAAAAATGCATGTGAAGCGTAGGTAATAATTAATCCCCAATCAAAACAATGGTATGTCTCCATAGAGGATGTTATCCCCACAAATCTCCATCTGATATCTACAACTGATTTCCCAAGTTACTTCACTTAAAATACTTGCTCGTCAGAGTCATACAAGATAGCAAATTAACCCTCAAACACTCGTTTGTGCCTCTCTTTCAAACACTCGTCCATGTTAATGCTTTGTGATACTCGTCTGTATCTCATTTCAATACTCATCTGTATTGATTTGAAACACTCGTCCATGTTAATTCTTTTTGATACTCATCTGTATCTCATTTCAATACTCGTCTGTATTTATTTCAAACCCTCGTCTCTATTATTACTTTTTTAATACTCATTTGTATCTCATTTCAATACTCATCCATATTTATCTTCAAACACTCATCTGTGTTATCAATTTTTTAATACTCTTCCATATCTATTTTCAATACTCATCCATATTAATTTCAAACACTCGTCTGTGTTATTACTTTTTTGATACCTGTTTGTATTTGATTTCAATACTCGTCCGTATTGATTTCAAACAATCGTCTGTGTTATTACCTTTGTTATACTCGTTTGTATCTCATTCCAATACTCTTATATATTGATATTCAAACACTCGTTCGTGTTATTACTTTTTGATACTCGTTCGTATCTCATTTCAATACTCATTCGTATTGATTTTGAAAACACTCGTCTGTGTTATCACTCTTTTTGATACTCGTTCGTATCTCATTTCAATACTCGTATGTATCTCATTTAAATACTCATCCATATTGATTTCAAACACTCGTCCATGTTATTACCTTTTTTATACTCGTTCGTATCTCATACTCGTTTGTAATGATATTCAAACACTCGTCTGTGTTATTACTTTTTTGATACTCGTTCGTATCTCGTTTCAATACTCGTCCGTATTGATTTTCAAAATACTCATTCGTGTTATTACCTTTTTGATACTCGTCCATATCTCTTTTCAATACTCGTTCGTATTGATTTTCAAAACACTCATCTGTGTTATCACTCTTTTTGATAGTCGTTTGTATCTCTTTTTAATACTCGTCTGTATGGATCTTCAAACACTCGTTTGTGTTAACCTTTTATTAATGTTCATCTGTATCTTCTTTCGATATTCATCTGTGTCGATCCTTTCTTTGAACCCCCGACGTATATCACAAATATTAACACTTACACCATCTATCCAGGACAAATTTCAGGTCTTGGTATTTAATCTTCTTCTACCTTAAATGGTCGAAAGGTTGACGCCAATCTCACTTTCAGGTTTAAGACGATTAAATAAGGGAAGATGTCATACCCCAAATTTGTCCTACCTTTTCACTTATTTCTTGACTTAGGTTTTCTTATTCATTTGCATCATCCTCATTAGGTCATTTGTATATCGTGCATTTTCATTTAATAAATTAGTAATTCAAGGCATCAGTGGTTGTGCCAATCAGGGTTTCATATTGGTTTGAGGCTTCTTTATCCAATAAAGTTGATTTTTGTGGTTCTTCCTTGAGCAGTGGATTATGGGATTAGGTTTGAAGTATGGTTATCAGGGGACCTCTTATTCATATGATTGCACGACTTTTCTCCATCATAATTCATCAAGGCCAAGGGTTAGGGTTTATTTCCCTACCCAAAGTCAATGAATTAGGGATTTAGAAAACCAGGGTTGTGTGTGGAATTCTTTTCTCATATCTTTCTTCACCAATGTGCATCATCATATCTGAGCTTGTTAATCAATTAAATACTATGGTTAGGATTTTATCTCAAGGATACCTTTTTTATTTCAAGCGTCATTTCCACTCAAGGTTCTTCTCAAGGTAATTGTCTTCAAATTAAGATCATTGATCATTATTTCAAGGATTGTTGGTGTGAACTAAAATTAACAAACCATGGCCCGAAAGATGAAGTGGTGATCGATGGTTTTGCTTGTTGCTTTCAATACCCCATAATAAGTAGTTAAGAGTTTGAATTGTTAGAAGTTGGAGCCATGATACAAGTGATATGAGGATTTTCATTTAGTTGATTTGAAATTGCATCCAAAATATGTCATTGAATTCAAATTGAGTTCAAATTGGTTCAAATTTATCAAGGTTCTAAGCATGCAAATTTGAAGGGGGGTTTCTTGATATTCAAGTTATAATAATTAAGCATTCACCGTGATTAAAGGTCGTTTATCATTCAAATATCCACAAGATTACAAGACTTATTCAAGTACACTTAATTAGTCATTATACATCATTCAAAATTCATCCAAGTATTCATCAAATCCCATCATTTCTCTTATTCAAGACCATTTTCAAGGCATGATGTGTCAAAGTTGTCAAAATTATTCAAGACATGTTAATAAGCCATTAATTCATCCAAGCTTTCAATACATTCAAGTTCCATTAAATTTAGAAAACACACAAATTCCATCAAATGATCATCAAGGTTCATTCAAAGCAAGGCACCATTCACGCCCAAATATTAACCAAGGTTCAAGAAAGTTTGTAAATATATTTAATTTGTCATCATTCATCAAAGTTTTCAAATTCATTCAAAGTCACGTGCAAGTTTAAAACACAAATCCATTTCGAAATTACAAGTTCATCCAAGATATACAACATCGTCGGAATTCAAGAAGAATACAAAGAGACAAATTACATGGAAATTTGTAATGTTCTAAGTTTATGACTAAACTATGTTCAAAATTTTAACTATAAGCTTCCTCCAATTATCTAATTATGCCAATTCACCTTTATCAATCATCATAACCAAAGTGCATTCAAAGTTGCACCATATGGCTAGAATCTTTAAATCTCATGCCAAAGTCCATACTTCACCATCTTGATCTCTAGTCCTTATCCCAAATAAAATCAGCCTTGTATCATATTGTCAAACTTGCACAAAACCAGTCCAAGAATGTAGCCCTGCTACAAACATGTTACTGTCCTGCTACAAACCTGCATAACCTATCCAAAACCTTGTTGAAACCTGTCTCAAATTATTCCCAAAACCGGCTGCTACTAGCCTGCAAAGACATGCCTAAACCTGCACAAAAATTGTCCAAAACATGTTGTAACAAACCAGTCAAACCTGTTGTAACATTGCACAAAATAGGAAAAATAAAACTGCATCAAAAAGCTACAATAAAGTTAACTACTTTTGTTCAAATACTATTTAATTTCCCCCAAAAAAACGCCCATAATCTTCCTATATAACAAGCCTTATACACACAACAACAACAAAAGAAAAGGTGTAACAAAACTGTGCAGAATACTTGATAGAAAAGCTTCCTCCAAACACCAATACATCACCAAAATATCCCCCTGCTCAATTCCTCTTCTTCATACAACCTCGCAGATCTTCTTGACTAACCTCACCCTACAACTTCAACAATTCTCACAATCAAAACCTTCACCTCCGTCAACTCTCCTTCACTATAAAAACCTAAACACAACTTTAGCAGCTCAGACCATTCTTCAAGCCTTAACCCTCACGCTGCAGCCATACACCTCACTCATCTCTGCACCACAACAAAACACCTCACACACATACTAGACCCAAATTCCATAAAAAAATAACTTTCAATCTCCTTCATCAATATGTAACCTCACTTACCCTATAAAACATAACCTCATATGCCTTCCATATTCATCAATAACCCAACCACTCCTTCAACATCTTCAACTTCACACACCAACAACCACAAAAGCTACCTTAAATTCTGCCAAATCCTCTATGCTCAACCCTAAAACCTTTACATCTACTTTACACCATCAATTTTCACCATCATTCCTCAAAAACCATGTAAATTTATATTATTCATAAAATCTACCATCATTTATACAACCTTTCCAGACCTATAAATCATAAACACCATCAAAACATCACACAAAAACCAAAACCTCTAAACTAAACCAAACCACTAACAATTTCAAACAACCTTTTTTGTTACCAAATTTTGTAGAAAAAAAATCTATTCACAACCTTGGTTCAAACACAAACATAAGAATTACATAACAAATCAACCTCACAGTAGTCAGAAAAGAAGGAACATAATCAATGTAGAAGAAGGAGTATGAAATCAAAGACTGAAACGTGAAGCACTTCAGAGCAGACTTCATGCTCACTCACAACAACACACGCACTCAATCTAGAAAGGAAGAGGAAATCGAAAACATGAAGTAAATTCCAGATACCATAATTGATCTCTTTCCGGATGAATTCTCATATCTGCATGTAAGATTATTCGACTCTATTTTCAAACATGTCAAGTTGTTATGACTGTATTTAGTTTTCTCATCATTAATATTGTCATTGTTTAAATCGATCATGATGTTTTATATTTTTTGTTACTACTGGATTTCAGTAGAAATCATGAGAATTGTATTGAGTATATCATTGTCATGGTTGTTCAGTTGAGTTTGAGAGGAACATAACTGAGATGAGAGATCGAGGAAACGAGAATTGAGGGGAATTTTTAATGAAGATGAAGGTTTGTTGTTGTTTCGAATTGAGAAAGAGAGAAGGTAGCATGAGAGAGATTTGAGGTAGAGAGAGAGAGAGAGAGAGAGAGAGAGAGAGAGAGAGAGAGAGAGAGAGAGAGTAGAGCGTGAGATACGAAAATAGAGGAAAGAAAGAAAAAGGCGTGGAAGAGAATTTAGGATGGTGAGCGGTCAATTTTGTCTGACATTTAGATCTAGGGTTTTTTATCTCAATTACCATTTAGGCCTAACCCGGACCGGATTCCCCAACTGAGCCCAATTCATTCTTTTGTTTTACTTTTTATTATTTTTGAATTGTGATGATAATGAATGAGGAAGCATGAAGAAGTGGTAAGTACTTTGAGTTTGATAACCAATGTTATCGGGTTCATTACCCGTAGGGACCATTTTTTAACCTTCTTTTCTATTCTCTTTGTTTTATCTTCTAAATTTAATTTATGTTTGTTTATTTTAATTTCTTATTTAAATAAATAACTAGAATTTAATCTAATTTTGATTTCATTTTCTATACACAAAAAGAATTAAAAGTATTAGAATATTTTAGATTTAGGTTCTAATTTCCTTTTGAATTTAATATTTCTTTAACTTGAAAAACCCAAAAAAAAAATTGTATTGTATTTTCTTTTATCATAGTTTGACTGATTGATTCTTGATAACACGCCCCTTGAGAATTCCATTATACGATTAAACTTTATTTGGATCGTTTTAATGTTAAATTAGATATTAGGTTTTAAAACATGGCATGATAATTTTATGATAGAATTTCTCTTTCAATCTCAACTTTAAGTCCATACCTTGTATGACAATAATTAGGGATTTTTTAGTCTCCCTCTAGACTTTTTTTCTTCTTTTTGCATAATCTAAAACAAAAACTTATTTTCTTAATCAAAAATCCAAAAACACTTAATCATTATTCAAACTCATTCCACACTTAACAAAAACACACAGAAAATTCAAAATCAAAAAGGGCATTGTAATACGGTGAGAGAAATGACTTAGGTGTTTTGCGTTTTATCGCAAATGTCACGGATAGCAAGAGTCTCCACCGACTTTTATTTTATCCAATAAAGGAAAGGGTGAAAAGAACAAGAAAGACCTTTTGAAGTATTTTCTTGAGTTCGGGGGGTAGGTTATGAAAAGGGAAGGTATTAGCACCATTTTCATCCGTAGTTATCTATGGGCTCTTAGTTGCTTGCTAGATCACTTTGAAAAATGCTTTGTTTGAAATGTGTTTGTGGTGGATTTTGAAAGTATTTTGAAAACGCCTTTGTTTCGGAAAACTTTTTAATGATTCTCGCTCTATAAGAATTTATATAAAGTGTTGGTTTTGAAAATAGTTCAAAGAGATGTTTGTTTTTTGAAGGTATTTTGAAAGTGTAAGTGTGAAAATGATTTTAGTTTGATGAGAAAGCAACTACGAGCGTCCTACCTACTCAAAAGGTCTTTTGTTCTTTTCCTCCTCCTTTAAATGTTTCTATCTTACCATTGATTGGTAAGAAGCCCCATCATTGGATGTGAAGGGACAAGCGCGGGTCAATCGCATAGTCATAGAAGGAAACTTATGAGACATTTTAGCAACTTTCGTAAGGGACTAGATTGTTTACCGGAGGCAACATCGAGGGACTATGATCTTTTTTATCGAGGGTCTTTGCTAAAACGCCCATATTCGAGGGACATGACTATTTTCCGAGGCAACAAGAGAGGTTACCCTAGAGGTGTACGTGTGCGTTGTGTGTTTGATTGCATGCATTTTTGTCTTTGAGATTAGGGTTTTCTAGCAACTGATTTTATCTTGCCATACACACCCTAATTACTAACAATTTATATTAAAGCGGTAAATTATGGAAATTAAAAATCCTAAGCTATTACATTATTAGAGGAGTGGGAGTACAATTTACAAATGGGGATGAGGTGGAAACTTAAATATTATAACCATATCGAATAACAGTGAAGACAATGTAAAAATAGTGTAAAAAGAAGGAAAATTTCATTCTGAACTGTTATGTGTCGACACATGCTACTATGCATCGACACATAACTTTCCTTGCCCCTGCCAAACCAAATCAACTCAGTATGAGTCGACGCATAGTGGGATGTGTCGACCCATTTCCTACTTGTGTCGACACATACGCATTTTGTGTCGACTCGTGCGCCTTTCATCCTTCTGTTTTAGGGCCTGGATAACAATATGAGTCGATGCATAAGGCCATGTGTCGACTCATACCTTGTTTTTTAACTAGAATGAGTCGACCCGTATGGGTATGTGTCGACTCATGCTGCATTTTTTTGCCTTAAACATCGTTTTATTGTCTGTGCAGGTCAGTTTACAGCATATGATTGATAAACATAAATAGCAAGCAAATGGTTAGAATCAAAGCGGAAATGATTACTACATTTTATCTTCGAAAATGAATCATGTATGAAAAATGAAAAGCTCAAAGTTTTGAAGACTTACCTTGGGACTGCACTTGGTTTTTAAGGTCTGAATACTTTTCAGATGTTGTGATTGCTCCAATGAATCTCCCGGAAGTTATCCCAAACTGTTGAATCACACTAACTCAGTCAAGTTGTACAGTACAGTTTTTGTGTTTAGAAGGGGGAATATAATGGAACCACATAAACTGTTTTTATGTTTGAACAATCTCTGTGTGATGTGAAGTGTTTGGCTAGTTGATTTATGAGAGAGTTTGTAAGATGGAATAATGGATTGAGGTTCTGTTTTGAATGAAAGTAGAGTTGTTTTTTTGAATGATCCAAGGTTACAAAGAATGCTGTTTTTTCTGCTCAAAACTCTTTATTCTCTCTCTAAAAGCCAGCCCTTTGTGTGTTGTGAAAACAATCTATTTATAGAGGAAGTTTGATGGGATTTTGGGAGGGAAATAAATAACTATTTGAACTATTTGGGTATGCTGTCTTCATAGCTTTTTTTATGCAGCTCTTATGTGCTAATTTGGTGCAAATATGGGGCTGAGATAATGCAGGCTTGGACTGGGTTAGGAGCAACATAGCAGGGCTGTTTTGCAGCAGTTTTGGAGTGTTGGGGCAGTTTTTAGAGATAGCATAGCAGGGTTGTTTTGCTCGGGACAACAAATTGTCTTCTAAACATGAAAGTCATTTAAAACATTAGAAATCCAACTGCTTTTGTACAAACTCAAACCCTAATTTGAGGCATCAGTGTTGAGGAGATTATTTGACCTAGTCGATGCTTGTGCAAACTTGAGTCATTGAGGATCTTTGTAGGAACTATCTTGAGAAATGAGAGGGAAAATTTTGGGGTACAACAGCTTCCCCTGTTCAATCTTCTTAAACCTGAAGAGTTAGAGTGGCGAGTCCGTCATTCGTGACTTGAAGGTGGAAGATGATTGAACACTAGGGTGCCTAGAAATTTACACTCGATGATGTGGTGGTTGATTGTGTCAGAAACGGGCTTAAAGATTCCGTTTGGAGAGGTGATGGAGGGTTTGTCAGAGATGGGCTTACAGATGCCATCCAACGTGACTGTTGGTAGAAATTGGAAGAAGTGTCAGAATAAATCTTTGGTCGATTTATACTGAAACAGTATATGTCTTGAAGGAAGTGTTTGTCATGTAGATAGTCGCCCCGTCTTGTTTCAGGAATTAATCTACAATCAACTTGTTGGTAAACTTATCTTGTTTCGAGAGTTCATGCCATTGGTGATAAAGATAGTCGCCCCGTCCTGTTTCGGGAATTAATCTTTATCTAACCAAAGAGAAAGAACGATAGTTTCCCCGTCCTGTTTCGGGAGTTAATCTTCAATTTGTTCATGTAGATAGTTATCCTATCTTGTTTCAGGTGTTAATCTACAAATCAGTTGTTCACAGATAGTTGTCATGTCTTGTTTCAGGTATTAATCTGGAACCTGCTTTTTGTTGGTCGTAACGATGGTTTCCCTGGCTTGTTTCAGGAATTAATCTCTGACTTTAGAGAAAGAAAGATAGTTTCCCCATCTTGTTTCGGGAGTTAATCTTTAATTTTCTCATGTAGATAGTTGTCCTGTCCTATTTCAGGTATTAATCTATAATCAGTTGTTCACAGATAGTTGTCATGTCTTGTTTCAGGTATTAATCTGGAACTTTGTTGAAAATCGATGATGATATTTTTTTGTTGATCTTTCCTGAAAAGGTAAAGAATTAGTTGTATACAATGTCATGATGCATGACATAAATTGTGCAATGATGTTCTCAAAATAAATGAGATTGTGCTATATGTATTTTGTATGCATATGCTATAATGTTTGTAAAATAATGTATGAATGCAATATATGAATTGATCAATTGTTCTTTGTAGCATTGTTGAATTGAGGGAAATACATCCCTGACTGCTGTTGGGGATGAAGAACGTGATTCTTCATTATTTGTTGAATCTAGATTGTTGGGAGATGGATTTTCGTGGCTAGAGAAATAAACTCTACTGGGGAAAGAAACTTCAGAAACTGCTTGAGGATTTTTATGAAGCCCTGTTGGGGAACCCAAGAAGTTTATGAACCATGTTATGGAATTCTTCAAGATGTTGGGGAGATGATTGGATACTCTTGCTCTGCAGAGGATGTTGGAACCTCTGACATTAATAGGCTGTATGCTGAAGATATGGCAATGACTTCACGGGAGGACGTCTCTGTCTCTGTATCTATTATGGGGTGTATCTGTGGGGATTTGCATATGGCTTTTAGACATTGCCCTGTTTCTTAAAGCCATTCATAACTGTCTTTCTGTTTTTATGCGTGTATTTATAAACGGTGATTATCTTCAAATGCATATGTTAAAAATAATCACTGGACGTATTTGCAAAACAAAACAGAAAAATAAAAACAAATAGTTTATGCACTTTCAAGGAGATAGCTTTTGTATTAATATGAAGAAGTCTACCTATAACAGGCATTTGTACAAGGAGACAGACATCCTAATAAGAGAATTTCGTCGTAAGAATGAAAACTATACAAAGTAGTATATAAAGAAAAACAGTTATGTGAAATGATCCTATTGGGTTCCTATTCTGCTATTGCCTTTATATCTTTGGCATCTCATCACTTTGCTGCTTGACCGAAGCTGACTGGATTGATTAGCAACATTTGAATTTGACACTTGATACTGAAGTCTGTCTGTGAGGTGATCCAACGGGACATAGTTGTACGCCTTTAATCCCTAACTTTTTCCTGGACCTCCCTTTCAGGTTTTCAGTCCACCAGGATACCCTTTTTTCCCAAGCCGCCTTTTTAGGTTTTCGACTTGCCAGGTGTACAGATTTTTTTCATATATATATCCCTAACTTTTTCCTGAACACTTTTGGTTCGCCGGGATGCCCTTATTTTTGCCTAAGCCTGTCAATCTAGCGAGTCTTTATTTATGCGTAGTATCTTTTAACTATGTTTGCGTTTACAGGATATGGAAGGTCGTCACCATCCATAGTGGTTAATATCATGGTTCCACCAGAAAATATGTTCTTGATCACAAATGGTACTTCGTACGTGGGAGTCCATTTTCCCCTGGGATCACCTTGTGGCAGAATAATGCGCTTGATTACTAGGTCTCCAACTTTATATTCCTGACGTCTGACCTTCTTGTTAAAAGCTTTGGTCATACGTTTCTGGTACATCTGACCATGAAAAACAGCCGTGAGCCTTTTCTCGTCGATCAGGTTCAATTGGTCAAGTCGAGTCTGAACCCATTTGTATTCATTCAAACCTGCATCCTTCATGATTCTCAAGGAAGGGATTTGGACTTCGATGGGTAGGACAACTTCCATACCTTATACCAGAGATAAAGGAGTTGCCCTATTGACGTGTGTACTGTGGTACGGTAACCATGAAGAGCGATTGGTAAAATCTCGTGCCAGTCTTTATATGTCGTCGTCATCTTCTGTATGATTTTCTTGATGTTTTTATTGGCGGCCTCTACTGCGCCATTCATCTTAGGCCAGTAAGGAGAAGAGTTATGATGCTGAATCTTGAATTGTGTGCAGAGCTCGGTGATCATAGTATTATTGAGATTGATACCATTATCTGTGATGATTTTTCTAGAATACCATACCGACAGATAAGGTTATGTCTGATGAACCGGGCCACGATGTTCTTGGTAACATAAGCAAATGAAGCTGCCTCGACCCACTTTGTGAAGTAATCAATGGCAACCAAGATGAAGTGGTGCCCATTAGAAGTGGTAGGTCTAATCTCTCTGATCATATCAATGCCCCACATTTTAAAAGGATAGGGAGCAGTCAAGACGTTCAAGGGGACCGGAGGCATGTGTACTTTATCAGCACAAATATGGCACTTATGACAAGTTTGAGAATGCTGATAACAGTCTGCTTTCATAGTGGACCAGTAGTACCCTGCCCTCAGAATCTTCTTAGCCATTGTGTGCCCACTAGAATGGGTGTTGAAGGTACCTTCGTGCATATCTGTCATAATCTTTTGTGCTTCACTTTTGTCTACACACTGAAGCAAAGTAGAACCGTGGTTGCGCTTGTAGAGGATTCTGTTACTAGGGAAAAACTTAGCAGAGAACCTTCTTAGGAACTTCTTATCATTGACGGAAGCTCCCTCAGGATACTCTTGGGCTTCGAGGTATCTTTTCACTTCATGGAACCAAGGTTTGTCCACTATTTCTTCAATATCAACCTCATAATAGTATGTTGGTTCATCCAGTCTCTCAATAGTGATCTGAGGAGCTTCATTATCCCATCTGACTTTATACATGCATGACATGGTAGCTAGCGCGTCTGCTAACTGATTTTCCTCTCGTGGGAAATGCTCAAAGGTGACTTCTTCAAAGTGTGGAATTAGTGTTAACACATGCTCTCGATAAGGGACGAGATTAGGATGCTTCATGTCCGAATCTCCTTTGATTTGATTGATTACCAAGGTCGAGTCTCCAAATACACTCAAGAATTTAATTCTCAAGTCGATAGCAGCTTTGAGAGCCATAATGCATGCTTCATATTCAGCCATGTTGTTGGTATAGTTGAAACATAGCCTGGCTGTAAAAGGAGTATGATAGCCTTCGGGAGATATTATCATAGCACCAATTCCATTTCCCATAGTGTTGGAAGCTCCATCAAAAACCATAGTCCACCGGGATCCTTGTTCAGGCCTGTCATACGGTCTAGGTTTTGCACAGTCAGTTGCTAACATGATATTCCAATCCGGGAAGTCAAAGTTCATAGATTGATAATCATCAACAACTTGATGGGACAAATGATCTGCCAATACACTTCCTTTGATGGCTTTTTGGGTTGTATATTAAATATCGTATCCGGTTAGAATCATTTTCCATCTAGCTATCCGTCCGAAGAAAGCGGGCTTCTCGAAGATGTACTTGATAGGGTCCATCTTAGAAATCAATAAAGTGGTGTGAGTCAACATATACTGTCTTAGCCGGCGAGCAGCCCATGCCAGAGCACAACAAGTTTTCTCGAGCAGTGAATATCTGGTTCACAGTTGGTAAACTTTTTGCTCAGGTAGTATATTGCATACTCTTTTCGGCCAGACTCATCATGTTGCCCCAGCACACACCCCATTAAATTCTCTAATACTGTTAAGTACATGATCAGAGGTCTTTCTTCAACCGGCGGCATCAAAATTAGAGGTTATTGAAGATACTCCTTGATTCTGCCAAAGGCTGGCTGGCAGTCGTTATTCCACTTCAATACTTTATCTTTCTTTAGTAATTTGAAGATTGGGTCACAAGTAGCGGTTAGGTGGGAAATGAATCTGGAAATATAGTTTAGACGTACTAAGAATCCCCTAACCTTCCTCTCGGTGCGGGGAGTTGGCATCTCTTGAATAGCTTTAACCTCCACAGGATCTACTTCGATACCTTTGCCACTGACAATGAAACCTAGAAGCTTACCAGATCTTACTCCAAAGGTGCACTTGTTCGGATTCAGTCTTAACTTGTACTTCCTCAGTCTTTCAAACAGTTTCTGCAAGTGATCCAAGTGCTCTTCTTAAGTCTGAGACCTGGCTATCATATCATCGATGTAGACCTCTATGTCGTGATGGATCATATCATGAAACAAAGCTACCATATCACGCTGATAGGTTGCCCCAGTGTTCTTCAACTAAAATGGCATAACTTTGTAGCAGAAGGTGCCCCAGTGCGTGACAAAAGTTGTTTTCTCCATATCTTCAGGTGCCATTTTAATCTAATTATACCTGGAGAAACCGTCCATGAAGGAGAAAATCTTATGTTGTGCATTGTTGTCAACCAAAACATCAAGATGGGGAAGCGGAAAGTCATCCTTGAGGCTCGCCCTATTCAAATCACTGTAATGCTCATACATACGCACTTTTCCGTCCTTTTTAGGTATTGGTATCACGTTTGCAATCCATTGCGGATAAGAAGTAACAGCTAAGAATCCGGTGTTAAATTGTTTCATAACTTCAGCCTCTATCTTTTCTGACATCTCAGGACGCATATGACGAACCTTTTGTTTCACTAGAGGACAGTCTTCTTTCGTTGGTAGACGATGAACCACAATATAAGTGTCCATCCCCGGCATGTCTTGGTATGACCAGGCAAAGATCTCAACATAGTCACGTAACATCTGGATTAACCGCTCTTTGACACTATGCTTCAAGTTGGCACTTATCTTGACTTCCTTTTTATCCTCTTCAGTACCCAAGTTTATTGTCTCGACTGGCTCTTCATGAGGTTGTATTTCTCTTTCCTTCTGTTGTAACAGTCTAGCAAGTTCTCCTGGTACTTCACAATCTTCCTCACCTTCGTCTTTGGCTTGGTAAACCGGATTTTTCAAAGTCATAAATGGAAGTAGCAGAACCGTTATCAATGGGATCCAGAGTGGATGTGGATCTGCAGTTTGATATGTGGGTGTGTGTAAGAGAGCATAGCTATTTTGATAAAGTAAAAGCATAAAAGAAAGACAAAGAGCGCAAAATTTGTATGCAAAACATCCAATGATTTTATTTATGACATATGAAAGTGAAATGATAACCCTCACAAATAAACCATTGTGCCTCGGGTAAAACACAAGGCTTTAGAGTTTAAATTGTTCAAATATTACATATGCCAAAAAAAACAAAAAGACAATTACTCTTGGATGAAAGTAATGGGAACAAAGTCTCTAGCTGTCCAATTTCTGAGTCCACCGTTGGTAGAAGGGAAGATCCAATTGTCCAGGTCATAGTCACTGTCAGCGTCTTCTACAGCATTGACTCTATGGTTGCTGATGCACAGTGGTGGTCCTTCGGCGCGAGCACGACAAACGAATTTTTGAGCTCCTAAAGTGAAACACAAACCAAATATGTCAGACTTATAGGGGATGTTTGGTAGTTGGCTCCATATAGTGCACCGACCTTCTTCGGTTACAGCCCTAGCATCTTTTAGAGAAGCCATCTTTAGTAGAGGTCTGGTAATCTTTGGAATAGCAGTAGCAACTTTGATAACAACAATTGTCTGAGGAACCTCTTCAAAATTCTAGCAATGGGTCTCGATGAACTCACCATCTATCTCAACCTATCGGAAAGAGTTCAAATGGCTCACCATATACTCTTCTTCTCCATGGACTGTAATAATATTTCCATTAACCGGATATTTTAACATGATGCAAAGTGGAAGTGACAGCACCGGCCCCATGAATCCAAGGGTTTCTCAACAAACAAGATTAAGACGGGCGAATGTCCATCACATAGAAAATGGAGCCAAAAGCTTGGGAACCAACTTTGATAGGAATGTCCACCTCCATGTGTACCATTCTCTTGGAACCATCCAAAGCTCTCACCACAATATTAAAGTCAGTCATTCACAGTCCAATCTGTCTAGAGCACCTTTGGGTAGAATGTTTAGCGACGAACCCGTATCAACTAGAACATGAGCCAGGTTAGTGCCCCTACACTCAATAGAGACATGCAATGCATCATTATGCTTTCTTCCTTTAGACGTCAAATCAGTATCGGAGAAACCAAGTCCATTGTCAGCAGTCAGACTAGCAACACAGTTCACGAACTGGTCGGCAGAAGTCTCTTGCACCACATGAGTCGACTTCAGGAACTTCACCAAAGCCTTAGCATGGGCTTCGAAGCATAATAGCAAGGCCAAGACTGAAATTTTTTAGGGTGTCTGCCCCAATTATTCCACAATATTATAGTCACTCTTCTGTATGATTTTCAACATTTCCTTCATTTCTCGTTTGGAGGCTTTAGGAATGGCTTGTGTGCTTTAATATTCTTTGAAGACGGCAAGTGGCAGCTCTTCATGAGCAGCTTGTGGGTTATAAGCAACAAGTGGTGGACTCTTCATGAGTAGCTTGTGTGCTTTAATATTCTTTGAAGAAGGCAAGTGGCAGCTCTTCATGAGCAGCTTGTGGGTTATAAGCAACAAGTGGCGGACTCTTCATGAGTAGCTTGTGTGCTTTAATATTCTTTGAAGACGGCAAGTGGCAGCTCTTCACGAGCAGCTTGTGGGTTATAAGCAACAAGTGGCGGACTCTTCATGAGTAGCTTGTGTGCTTTAATATTCTTTGAAGACGGAAAGTGGCAGCTCTTCATGAGCAGCTTGTGGGTTATAAGCAACAAGTGGCGGACTCTTCATGAGTAGCTTGTGTGCTTTAATATTCTTTGAAGACAGCAAGTGGCAGCTTCTTTATTTGAGCAGCTTGTATGTCATGGTATTTTTGGAAGACAGCAAGTGGCGGCCTCCTTATTTGAGCAGCTTGTGTATCCCCAACAATAATGTCTACTCAAAAAATGGCATCCCTTCGGAAAAGTCCCATGGGGAAGTTTGCATTTTATCATTCCTTTTCCAGTCACAGTACTGATGTCAATCATTCCCTTTTCCAGTCACAGCACTGATGTAAATCATTTCTTTTTCCAGTCTCAGTACTGATGTCAATCACTTTGTTTTCCAGCCACAGTGCTGATGTAAATCATTTTGTTTTCCAGCCATAGTGCTGATGTAAATCATTTATTTTTCCAGTCTTTGTACTGATGTCATTTTGTTTTCCAGCCACAGTGCTGATGTAAATCATTATGTTTTCCAGCCATAGTGTTGATGTCAATCATCTTCCAGTCTCAGTACTGATGTCAATCACTTTGTTTTCCAGCCACAGTGCTGATGTAAATCACTTCTTTTCCAGTCTCAACACTGATGTAAATCATTCAAGAGTCTCTCCTTTGAAGTCCCTGACTTTGTTTTCCCAGTGGAGTTATCACCTCTCCCCCTGTGGGATTACTGTTTAATGTGCTTGGTTTCTCCAGCATAGTTTGTCTCATATGGCGTCATTCCCCATAAAATTCAGAGCATTGCATTCATATCATATCATAAACATAATTGCGGTATCTTAAGTACAAAAATTGTGTATTCTATATTTAAGTCCCTTTAATCTCGTTGAAATGAAGATTCGAATCTTCATATCTCCGGATAGAAGAAACTTAAATAGGGGCAGCTGTTGTACCCCAATTTTTGACCTAAGATCCCATTTGCATTTTTTGCATTTTTTATACAAAGGTCAAGGTCACTAAATACAGTTGGTCTTAACCTCTCACCTTCTAGCATTGATTATGTAGAAATTGTCAAGTGTTTTGAACATTTTTTTCCTATGTATCACTAACTTCTAATCAAGCATGAAATGTGTGTTTTTTTTGTTTCTTTGATTTCATGTGCTGACAGGTCTCCTTCGAATGCAACTTGAGCATGTCCTTCATTTTGAACTTAAAGCCTCCTTCGAATGCAAGTTTACGCCTATTTCGATTTGGACAAGTAGCTGCCTGCTTCGATTTGGACAAATTTGCTGCCTGCAAGCCTACTTCGATCTGGACAAGTTTACTGCCTGCAAATATGTTTCGATTGGGCAACATTGCTTCTTTCGATCCACATGCTTCGATTCAGCAACATTGCTTCCTTCGAACACAAGCTTCGATTGGGCAATACAGTCCCTTCAGTCACAAGCTTCGAGCTGGACATGTGATTTCCTTCAAGGCAGCCTCCTTCGATTCAAAAGTTGGACCACTGTACTGCCATGCAACAAACACTACTGAGCCTGCTACAACAGTCTTGCGCCAACCTGCCACTAAACTCCAAAATACTGAAAAGCCTGCTACAACAGTCCTGTACTTGCCCAAAAAGGAGTGCACAAGAGCTGCGTAGAAGAAAGGATCGAAACAGTATTCCCAAACTGTTCAAATAATTTTGTTTTCCCTCCAAAACTTCAGCAAATCTGCCTATAAATAAAGAGGTTACAACACATTTTTAAAGGAAGGAAAAAAGGACTTTTGGGCCAGACGAACCTCTCTCAAATTTTCTCCAAACAGTAGAAGTCTCAAAAATTCATAAACACTTCAGAAAATTCTCAAAAACAACAAACTTTCTCAAACACAAAAATCTCTCAAGTCCCTTCAATACTTGTGAGAACAAACCCAGAATCCACACACTTCAGTATCCTTCGATTTTGAAGAACAACCATACTGCAGTCCCCTTAGAATCAAAGAAGCACCATACTTACTTCTCTTTTCCTTCAAATCCAGCGCTCCCAGCACAGCCTGTAACCTCTCTTTCGAATCCAGCACCCAGGGCCACCACTCCAGGCCCAACACACGTTCCAGCCTGAAGCCAGGCCATGTTGCCATTTAATGTTTGAAATGAAAGATACAGGAAACAGGAAATAGAAATGAAGCTTCTGGCTTCAATCCTCTCTCTCCAGGTCGAATGAAAGAGACAACCAGGAGGCAAACCACGTCCAATCGAAAGACATTCCCTCCCTGCTCTCAATCTCCAATCAAAGAAGGCAACAAGGCAGAATCAAAAGACTTCGCTACACACTGACTGCCAGGCCAATTGAAGGACAGAACCTGACTGGTGCCAGCCCCAGTCGAAGGATACCACTCACTGCTGCCTTTGCCCAGTCGAAGGATACAACTTATTGTTGCCTTTGCCCAATCGAAGGACAGGACTTCGCCCCTGCCAAAGCCCAATCGAAAGACGTGACTTCACTGTTGCCATCCCCAATCGAAGGAGGCCAATAAAATGCCAGTCGAAGTGTGCTCCTGCCTGGGTCGAAATACACTCAGTTTTCTTACTTTTTTTCTTTTCCTTCATATTTTTATGCTTTTGATATGTTTGTAATAGCGTAGGTTTTTATCTTTCTGCATTTTTTACTTTGTATAAATGCTAGTAATTAGGCAAGATAAAATCAACAAGTGAACAAACCACAAAAATCAAAAACACTCTTTAGTCATACTTGAACATACTTTAAAACATGCAAGAACACTCAACAAATCAAAACTCCCCCAAGGGCATGTTAACTCCATTCTACCGTGATACCGGCCGTGCCTATTTCTAGAATGCGTGTGTTAATGTCGCCCACTAAAAAACACAAAACAAATCAACCTTTTTCTAGAGGAACTAAGGTGTTTTGATTCCTTCATTAGATACGTAGGCAAAGGGTCACGAAACCCTCACGAACGCAATAATAAAAACTCTTTTTTTTCCTTGTATATAACAAACAATTTTTAACCAAAAAACAGATATTTCAAAAGGTTCCTGCAAAGTACCGCGGATGCATTGGGTGCTAATACCTCCCCATTGCATAACCAACCCCTAAACTCTTGATCTCTTTTCAAAAACGCATTGTATTACTTTTATCTTACATTGCATGTTTTTTAGGGTTTTATTTCACTCTTTTCCCTTTTCCCTTGGAAACAATAAAGCGCGGTGGCGACTCTTGCTTTTGTGAGTCAAGTTAATTAATAGCTTGATCTCCGATTTTCACCGCTACAGAATTGGAGACTCTGCTGGGGAAACAGATTGACCTCTTGCTGGCCCATCCCTAAGTGGGTTAAGCCTAATTTGTTTTATCTGTTTTATCATTATTTGATTGTTTGATTATATGTAAATATTGTGATCATTTGGGTGTTGATACTTACAAAGGACAAGTCCTATACCCGGACTAAGTTACACTTAGGAATAGGACGGGCGGTATAGTCATGTTAACTTTGAGGGAGTAATCCCGAAGAAGGAGGCATGAGATCCCCCACTCAGTGGAAGGCCCTTTTGAACGTAATATTTGTTTACCGAGTAATCGGGAAGACATTATTATTTTCAACCTGGGAGCCAGAGAAGCTGAGAACCGTAGAACCTTAACCCATCTTGGCCTTTTAGGTGTAGCGCGGAGATTATAACGGAGTAATCCGGAAGTAATTGTTATGCGATGCTACGCTCGGATGAGTTTCTCTTGAGAATATTGCTAATTATTGAGTAATCAAGACGTTGGTAATATCCGAAGGAGGAATGTAGACTCTGGGAACTCTTAGAACCTTGTCTTGCAGGTGTGATTAAACCGTTAGTACATACCTTGGGGATGTTTTTTACCCTTGACTCCATGCTCATGACGTTGAACCTTTCAACTTTATTTGTGACCTTGCTTGTGGTTGTTGCATAGCCATGCATTCATGCATCCATGAAACCCTTTTCACTTGATTTTCAAGGAATTTGGAGGTCTTTCTTGTAAACATCACAAGTTTCATCAAGCTCAATGGATCTTGGGTGTTGATGGGGTAAAAACTCTAATCCACCAAAATGGATGATTGATCTTGATGATAACTTGATCAACGCTTTGATCCAATATAGAATTCATCTTCTATCTTCATACTTTGATGTTTACAACTTGATATCTTGAGCTCCTTGAAAGTCAAATAAAAACTCTCTTTTGCATATCATGCATCATTCTACATTCTTTGTTTCACTTTCAAAGGTCTTTTTCCAAGTCTTATTTTTCCTTTGGTCTCACCAGTACAACACTCGCGCTAAGGGAACAATGGAGAATATCAAACAAGCGGTTTCTGAACTCTGCGGAGAGATGACTATTTTGAAAGCTAGTATGGAGCACTTGACTGGTTTGGTCTGAATTTTGGTTGTCGCCTGTTGTACCCCAAAATTTTCCCTCCCATATTCTTCAAAGTTTTGACAAGCATCATCTCAATTTGCTCAAGTCTACTCAAGGGTTGCACAGTCAAACCATCCTCCTAAGCCAGTCAAAATTAGGGTTTTAGTTCTTGCAAGGAAGTTGAGGTTTTCAAGGGCTCAATCAAGTCCCATATGCTCATATACATTGTCAAGCATCTACATGTCAAGTTTCAAGGCTCACAAGGTCAAGTTGCACAGTCAAAAACCTTAATTGCTTCACAGTCAACTACAGGGGCAAAATGGTCATTTGGAAGTCAAAAGTCAAAAATTTTGGTCAACATCTTATTTTGAAGCCACAATCATCATTTGATCAAGTCTTGATCATGATTTCACAAGCATGGCTCAAAAATCATCAAGGTGTCAAAAGTTTCTATTTTTGGACAGCTGAAAAGTCAACTGTAACTTGACCAAGGCATAACTTTTTCATGGTTCATCATAAAAATCCCATCCAATGCTCATATTGAAGGGGAAGACATTTCCTACAACTCATCTTCACATTCCAAATCCAATAAATGCTCTCATAAAAAGTTATCAATTTCAACATTATAGGTCATTTTCAAAAGTAAACAAAAAGGCACTTTAAGTCAAAGACCATAACTTGAGATTGGTAAATCAAAATGACATGGATCCAAAGGCATTGGTTAGGACTTCAAGACCTTTCCAAAATGTCCAAGAACATGTTCATAGCTTCAAAATTGAGCAAGATATGCATTGGAGAAGTTGGGAAATTTTTGTGAAATGACCAAAGTCAATTATCCTTGAAACTTCATTATTTGACAAAAAGGGCCCACTTTTTCCACTTGAGTCAGCTTTTCCATGCCTCCCACGTGTCCCATGATTTATTTCAAGATTAAAAATTAATTTTTCTATTTTTATTTAATTTTATTTGATTTAATTCATTTTAAATCTTTAAAATTCAAATAAAAATCAAAGAAATTAATTGAGGGATATCTTTGAGTTTGAATAGCCTTGATACATCATAATTCACATGCCAATTTCGTGTACAGCCTATTTCAAGCATAAAATTCAAATTTGGAGCAAATATGGCAAGTTGTTTCAATGGTGATTATGGAGAAAATCAAAACTTCATTGCAAGGCTTAAAAGCTCCTTAATGTGACTGATTCTCATCCAAGCCTATATATACAAGCCTTGCAAGCCTCATTCACAACCTAAAAAAAGGCATCCCTAAAACGGTAGAGCAAAAACTCAGAATTTGTCAAAAAAGTGTGAGATCTAAAGCAAGGTTGCAGGCAGTTTCAGACAAAACAAAGCACGTGAGATCCTTCATTGCCATACCCTGAACTAAAGAGACCTTTACCACGCCCTGAGACTCCATATCAAGCACTGTAAGTCATCACAAACTCACCCCTGTACACAAAATCGTGTTTCTCTATTCTTGCATTATTTCTGGAAAATAATGGCATAATCATACTCCTTGTTTGATTTCTAACATAACCATATTGTTCAATTTCATTTTGGGGCTTTGTATGATGATACCCGCATCTAGGGTTTGCATTGTTTGTTTTTAGTCATTCTTTCTCCAGGCACAATCAAGATAAATCATAAGCATGAAGGGATTCAGGAGGTGGAAACGAGATCAGTTATGGTCTTGAAATGGATTTTCATGGTCTGAGGAGCATTTTCAGAGCAAGCCTGCGAAACCACTTGCGGATAAAAATCTGCAGGTAAAAAAATCAGTATCAAAGGAAGAAGACGCTGACGCGTCCCCTCCTCATTCGTTGTTTCAAAAAGCGCGCGTTTTTATATTTTTTTCAGGCATATGCTTTTGTTTTCTAATTTAATAATTGCGTGTTATTTTGATAATGAATGGAACGTGCAGCTCAGTTGGTCAAAGCCTTGGAACGTGAACAATGGGACTTGGGTTTGATTCCCAGGTCCCACCATAATTCCAATGTCATTTTTTCTAATACGTTCTTGTGCAGATTCCCAAGCGTTGAGCACCATACACCTCACAGATCCAAGCGCCAAGTGGCCTCTCTCATAGATCTAAAGGCCAGGAGTTGGTCCTCACCATGCGCCCAGTCAACCAACAAGCACTGGATTCCAGAAAGTCAAACAAAGCTGGATTCAAATGGGCCATAATTCCAATCAAAACACCCCCCCCCCCATTCTGGCCCATACCCCCTTGGGTTTGCTCCCTTTTTTATTATTTTGTCATTTTCATTTTTTTATTTTTCATATTCCCTTTTTATTAACAATTAACATAATTTATATTTTCATAAAAAATCAAAAAAAAAGAACTAACATTATTATTATTATTAAATTCATTTTATTTTTGTAAAATAAATATTAACAAATAAAATAGTTTAATTAGGCAACTTTAACTTTTTTAATAATTAAAATAAGTTTAGAATTAGGTTTTATTAACTTTCAATTTTAATTCCTTTATTTTATTTTCATTAAAAAACATAAAAAATATAAAAACATTTTTCTTTTAATAAATTAATTAATTAGATTAGGCTTTATTTAATTAATTGCATTTAATTCAAAAAAAGACAAAAATTCAATTCTTTTCTTAAAAGGGTCAAAACCCTTAGGACGTTCCCGATTAATTTTTACTCGCGCGCATTTATTTTATTTTGATTATTTATGTAACTGTCTCCAGATATGTAATAGTTAACTAGGAATTTTACCGCTTTATTTAAATTTCTCGCATTTATTTACCAAAACGGGTCTTTGTATTTTTGGCGATGTATAGACCCGCGCCTTGTAATAGCGTAGAATTTATCTTTCCGCAATTTATTTTCCGCACTCCTAACTGTTAACAATGCATGAAAGAATGTATGTAAATAAAAACAACTTGTAGCTCACAAAATAACAAGACAAACATTAACTGAAAAACAACACACAAAGCACATGCCACTCCTAGGGTACGCTTCACTCGTTGCCTCGAAACGTGGTCATCAAGTATAGGACGTCTTAGAGGTCACCCTTTGTCTTAAGATTCAGTTGCCTCGAAACGGTTGCCTCGGATAAAAGGATCTAGGACATTAGGGTTACTTCTAAGGTGTCCTACCGTTGCTTCGGTGACCACATTGTCCCTACAATCGAATTGACCCAAACACCTCCAACGATGGTGCTACCTATCTCTCAATGGTGGGATAGCACTATCTAAAGGACTCTTACACAGCTTAATTCCTTAGGGTAGGTAGATTCTCTTAAGTACTTGCTCTTTTCAAAACAAACAAAAACAACTTTTCGCACCTACACTTTCAAAAGGTTTTCAAAACAAATTTTTCATACACTATTGAGGACAGTTACAAGAGTTACTTAGAAACTTTTTAAACGAAACTTTTTCAAAACCCACACACACTTGAAAAGCAAACAATTTTTGAAAACATAAGAGCAAGTACCTAAGAGCCCGTGGATAACTACGGATAGAAAGGGTGCTAACACCTTCCCTTTCTATAAATCTACCTCCCGAACCGAGAAACATTCTCGAATAAGGAATTTTGCTGTGCTTTTGTCCTTTCCATGTTGGAGAACATAAAAGACGGTGGCGACTCTTGCTTACCGCGACATTTTGCGAAACCAGCTAAAAAAACAGTCAGTTCTATTTTCACCGATCACAGAACTGGCGACTCTGCTGGGGACTCAAATAAGTGAGGTGTACCTTAGGAATTAGACCACTCTTATGTTTTCAATTGCTTGCTTTGTCCGATTTAACATTGTGGGCCTGTTTTGGGAGTTTCATAGATCCTAACCCGGATCTGGGGAATACCCTTTTAGGTAGCATAAGCTGTGAGGGACCTGTCCGGCGTAGACCGACACGGGTGAAGCAGTGGCTATGTTGGTGTGGCACCTTGGTCTGTACCGATATCCCTTGTGTTGCAACGAGGAGAATATGGGTCTTTTGAGGAGTCATTAAGCACCAACCGACCTTAGAACCCTAATGTGACCCAACTTGGCCATAGAACAGTAGCAGTATGCTACACCCATTGAGGCTAAACTCTCGCGATGGTTCTGGCCGCAAGAAAAGATTGCGACGCTGGAGTTATGACCGATTGAGGGTAGTCAGTGATATTGGGATCCTCTAGAACCCGGTTACTTTTGATAGGACAAGTTTTGATCCCACCAACTTCAAAAGGGTAGTACCCCAAACTTCATGCTAGCCTAAACTCTAAGGGTTGTCTTGTGTGACTTGTGTGCCTTCAAACTTGACTACTTGCATGCTTGTTATCTGACACTTGAGTTTCTTGCAGGTTTTGTTTACAGTCCTTAATCTGGACTCATAACAGGGTTTACCTACATTACTCCATGCATAGCATAACATCATGCCATCATACCATTGCATACCTCCTGCATAAGGACTAATCCATTTCAAGGATCTCAAGGGTTTGTGATGCAGGTCATGATGAACCAACTGTCTAGCAAGGGGCAAAGGGGATTTATCTTCCTCTAGCCAAGGTTGTGACTTGAGTCAGGGGCTATGACCCACTTGATATGGTGAGCCTTGACTCTTGAAGAAGGACTCTCAACAATATGCAGTTCCTTCAATCAAGCCACCGGATTCAAATTCTAACAAGCTTCTCTGTTTACCCCGCGAGACCCTTGAAAACATTGCATGCATACATACACGTCATTGCATAACAGGTACCCTTGTTACAGGACACTTACCTTCTCCGCTATTTATTTCAGCAATGGCTTCCCAACAAGACAATCAGGATCTTTATGCTCAAGAGACTCGGTTTAAGGCAATCCTCCTAAACCTATCCAAGGGGCAGGAAGAGCTGAGAACACTCCTCATGGGGACTTTGGTTAGAAACAGTCCTGAAGACGATAGAGACGAACGGCTGAAACGTCTACAAGCTAAGGTGGATACAATGAGAACCCAGATGTTGGGGTAAATGGCTCTTGTCCAAGACTTATCTCAAAAACAAGGAGAGCTCAGGGTTCTCGTCAACCAACTGCTTCGGGATAACCAACTGGGGCAAACATCTAAGGTTGAAGAGAAAGCCATCATTCAACCACCTGTGGGGCAAGAAGACAAGGGAAAAGCTCCTCAGTTTGCTTCGGGGTCACAAGCCCAGCATCAACCTCACCAGCGTCAACAGGGTAATTGACGTAAGCAAAATACGTCTGGAAGACATTTCTCGGAGACTGGTGTGCCATCCTCACTAATACTGAAACGCTTGTTGGAGGTCAAGCTAATTGCTTTAAAGGATCCTCCCAAGAAGCTCAACATAACCTCCCTAAAGTACAATCCTGATGAAAGGTGTGCCTACCATTCTGACAGTCCTGGACATGACACTAACGACTGTTGGAGCCTGAGGAACAAGATCCAAGACTTGATCGACGGAAGGGTGTTGGAGTTCATGCCGGGAGGGAAAATGAAAATCTTCTGCTGAGAATCTTCCATCTGAAATGACTGGTGCAAACTAAGAAGCTTTTGTTCATTTGAATGTTCAAGTTGTATTTTTCTCTGATGGTTCAAACATTTGTTCATGTCAAACTCTTTTACTTTATCAATGCATCGCATATGTCTGTTTTGAATCAATATATTCTCATTCGCTATATTCAAACTGCTTTCATTTTTTGATGTCAACTCTCAATTAATAATTCTAAGCCTCTTGAGGGAGGATGACGAAAACGATACCATAATCTACAATATGCTTTTGAACAGACCCCGCTGATAAGGTACAGGCATTGTTTCAATTCCTAAACACTGGATTTATAAGGAAGATAATCCCTCGTCAACCCCTTCGAGCCAAAGAAGTAGGAGTTTTTCTTTTCAAAAATTAAAACCCTTAATCATAACCTGGGGCAGGGTAGTTCTTTCAGTTGATCCAAGTGCACAACGAATAGCACCAAAGAGGTCCTCACAAAACAAAAGACAGTGATGGTTCCGAATAATCATAAAGACAGGCAGTCATTATCCCTCAAAATAAACGCCCATTAAGTCAAAACCTATGAAAGAGACTTACAAAACTGGGGCATCCCGCTGACTGTAATCACAAAAGAAACAGTTCAGGCAAAAAACAGGGATAACGAAATCAAAAAGAAAAGAGGACCTGCAAACCCTCAACAAGGAAATGACTGCCTATTCAAAATAAAATGTCAACATCCGAACCATCATGGGAATATTAGGACAAAGACTCGAACAAGGTCTAACGCACGATCAACTGAGTTTAGGTTTGAAGAACATCACGAAGAGCCGGTGGGTACAAATATAATTTGAGCTTTTATCCTTTGTTTCTTAAACCGTGAACTAGGCCACGTTATAACCCTTAAAAAGTCCTAGCTGAAGCATGGGTTAGTTCGAAGGCATACTGTTACGAAAGGTATCCTGGCTCCTTAAGGCTTGCTGTAAAATACTGAGTTGACATCACATTTTACAAAATTTGCTTGTTTTACTGAAAATGCATTTTCAAAAATTTCAAGACAGACATAAGCTTTGCATTTTTAATATAACATTTCTTGCATGTGACTATTTGTTTGAACAGCATAGAAGTTCGCACGACGAATGTCTAATGAACAAAAGCACCTCCAATCAAGGGGCAGGGCATGATCATTGTCCATCATCTGGGGCAGTCCAGTCAAGATTCAGAGAATCTCTCAAATGCCTAATAGCCTGGGGCAAATCTCCGCCTGAGTCACCTAGGGCATTGGACATGAGTTCCAGCTACGAATCTTGCCTGATCAAACATCTTCTGGTTGCATGGAAACACAACAACAGGGGCATCTCCCTACATTCTGAGAGCGTGGACATAGTCGAAAAAATACTACGCATAATCAAAGACCCGCTAGGTTGACACACCTAGGCAAAAATAAGGGCTTCCCGGCGAACCAAAAGGGTTCGGGCAAAAACAAGGGATGAAATGAAAAAATCTGTACACCCGGCAAGTCGAAAACCTGAAAAGGCGGCTTGGCCAAAAAAGGGTATCCCGATGGACTGAAAACCCGAAAGGGCGGTCCAGGCAAAAGTTATGGATCAAAAGCGTACGACTATGTCCCGTCATCTCGTCACTTGCCTACCAGAAGAAGATTTGTCAATCAGCAGTCATCAAGCACCTCCACAGGTATCTTCTCCCACAGAAACAGGGGCAATAAGAATTGTATGAACGATCTAGTTGCTCTGTCCACCAAGGTACCAGGGTAGGTTCGGCTGAAGAACGCAACCAAGATACCTTCACTCCCCACCGAGTAAGACAAGATTCAGCCATACTCTCCCCAAGCAGAGTTGGTCTCCCATCAGCCCCGATAAGGCACAGTATCTCCAGCCAGTCAGCAACACTCTCCCCAAGCAGAGTTAGTCTACTGTCAGCCTTAAGGAAGTTGGGTATCCCTAGAAAATCTCAATATTCTCCAGCAGTATGCAGATGTTCCTAAGCAAGCATCCCCGGCCGTCTTAATATAAGATTATTCCCCGGCGGAATACAGACATCCAGTGGAGCCACTTCCCAGTGCAGTCCAAAGTCTCCCCAGGAGAGTTGAATCAATCTCCCCAGTAGGAAGCTTATCCCCAGTAGATTCTGGAAGCTTATCCCCTACAGAGTACGGACGCGTCTCCCCGGATTTATTCAAAGGTTATTCCCCACCAGAGCTTATAACTGGGTTATCCTCAGCTATTTACCACGGAAAGATCGTCCTCGGCGAAATTCTTCCTACCCCCAGCGGAGTTCATCAATTCCCTCAACATAACTTATCAACGGAATCCCCAACGGAGTTATCATCAAAACCTCAGCAAAGTATCTCTTCCCACAGAGTAATTCCCCATAGAGTAATCTCTTCAACAAGTTTATTACCCCAACGGAGTCATCTTCTCCTACCGGTATTCTTGCCGTCATTCGCCCCAGCGGAAACGAAGAATTCTACTCTTCAACGTCAGCCCAGGATTCAAACTCCCGGCATCCGTCAAGGATTTATTTTCCTAGACGAGAATACATTCATAAACATTGCATCGTCATGATACATGCATATACACATCATACAATCTCATTTTATGTTGAGAACATCATCGCTTGATCCATGTCATGCATTACATGCGACTGACCTTACCTTTCAGGAAGGATACAGTTAAATGATCAGCTATGTCAAAGAAGACAGATACAGTCAAAGAAGACAAATCCAGTCAAAGAAGACAAATCCAGTTAAATCCCAAAGGTTTTTCTGATGCTAATCCAGTCAAAAAAGACAAATCCAGTCAAAGAAGACAAATCCAGTCAAATAAGACAAATCCAGTTAAATCCCAAAGGTTTTTCTGATGTTAATCCAGTCAAAGAAGACAAATCCAGTCAAAGAAGACAAATCCAGTTAAATCCCAAAGGTTTTTTCTGATGCTAATCCAGTCAAAGAAGACAAATCCAGTCAAAGAAGACAAATCCAGTTAAATCCCAAAGGTTTTTTCTGATGCTCATCCATTCAAAGAAGACAGGTCCAGTTAAATTACTTCCTAAAGTCAAAGAAGACAGCCCGTCATTATAGACACTCGTTGTCATAGACACCCGTCATTATAGACACCCGTCGTCATAGACACCTGTCGTTATAGACACTCGTCATTGAAGACAACTCGTCATTGAAGACATCTCGTCATTGAAGACAACTCGTCATTGAAGACAACCCGTCAGTATAGACACCCGTCATTGAAGACAACTCGTCATTGAAGACAACCCGTCCATGAAGACAACCCATCCAAAGAGACAACTCGTCAAGAAAGACAAAACCTCCTCTAGTTCAGTTAAATCCTAAAGATTTTTCTGAGATAACCTGTCAGTAGAGACAACCCATCCACCTTTTGAAGTTCTAGATTCGATACCTGTATCTAGCCAGGGCATGTCTGTGAGCGACTGAGTGAAGATCAACCCCTGTAACAGGCCAGGTAATTATCTTTCTTTCTCAGGTACGCAAGTTCTCGCTAAGGAATCTCTTACGCGATCGACACCTAGATGGCATCTATAAGCCTATCCACCTATCAACAATCTCCAAATGGCATTTATAAGCCCATTCCCGACAAGGTTCTGTCACATCTCCAGATGGAATCTATAAGCCCATCCTCCCATACCATCCTTCCAAATGGCATCTATAAGCCCATTCCCAACAAGGTTCTGTCACACTTCCAGATGGAATCTATAAGCCCATCCTCCTATCCACCATATCTCCAAATGGCATCTGTAAGCTCATTCCCGCTATCACACTGCTGATATTCTACTTTGTGAGTGCAAATTTCTGGGCACTCTAGTGTTCAATCATCTTCCACCTTCGGATCACGAAAGGCACGCAGGCCAATCTACATCCTCAGGTCTAAGAAGATTGAACAAGGACAACTATTGTACCCCAAAATTTGCCCTCCCATATTCTTCAAAGTTTTGACAAGCATCATCTCAATTTGCTCAAGTCTACTCAAGGGTTGCACAGTCAAACCATCCTCCTAAGCCAGTCAAAATTAGGGTTTTAGTTCTTGCAAGGAAGTTGAGGTTTTAAAGGGCTCAATCAAGTCCCATATGCTCATATACATTGTCAAGCATCTACATGTCAAGTTTCAAGGCTCACAAGGTCAAGTTGCACAGTCAAAAACCCTAATTGCTCCACAGTCAACTGCAGGGGCAAAATGGTCATTTGGCAATCAAAAGTCAAAAATTTTGGTCAACATCTTATTTTGAAGCCACAATCATCATTTGATCAAGTCTTGATCATGATTTCACAAGCATGGCTCAAAAATCATCAAGGTGTCAAAAGTTTCTATTTTTGGACAGTTGAAAAGTCAACTGTAACTTGACCAAGGCATAACTTTTTCATGGTTCATCCTAAAAATCCCATCCAATGCTCATCTTGAAGGGGAAGACATTTCCTACAACTCATCTTCACATTCCAAATCCAATAAATTCTCTCACAAAAAGTTATCAATTTCAACATTATAGGTCATTTTCAAAAGTCAACAAAAAGGCACTTTAAGTCAAAGACCATAAATTGAGATTGGTAGATCAAAATGACATGGGTCCAAAGGAATTGGTTAGAGGACTTCAAGACCTTTCCAAAATGTCCAAGAACATGTTCATAGCTTCAAAATTGAGCAAGATATACATTGGAGAAGTTGGGAAATTTTTGTAAAATGGCCAAAGTCAATTATCCTTCAAACTTCATTTTTTGACAAAAAGGGCCCACTTTTTCCACTTGAGTCAGCTTTGCCATGCCTCCCACGTGTCCCATGATTTATTTCAAGATTAAAAATTAATTTTTCTATTTTTATTTAATTTTATTTGATTTAATTCATTTTAAATCTTTAAAATTCAAATAAAAATCAAAGAAATTAATTGAGGGATATCTTTGAGTTTGAATAGCCTTGATACATCATAATTCACATGCCAATTTTGTGTACAGCCTATTTCAAGCATAAAATTCAAATTTGGAGCAAATATGGTAAGTTGTTTCAATGGTGATTATGGAGAAAATCAAAACTTTATTGCAAGGCTTAAAAGCTCC
This sequence comes from Vicia faba, assembly GCA_948472305.1. Lineage (NCBI taxonomy): Eukaryota > Viridiplantae > Streptophyta > Magnoliopsida > Fabales > Fabaceae > Vicia > Vicia faba. The sequence goes on along the minus strand of OX451735.1, from coordinate 1,163,486,860 downwards.
TTAATGTGACTGATTCTCATCCAAGCCTATATATACAAGCCTTGCAAGCCTCATTCACAACCTAAAAGAAGGCATCCCTGAAACGGCAGAGCAAAAACTCAGAATTTGTCAAAAAAGTGTGAGATCTAAAGCAAGGTTGCAGGCAGTTTCAGACAAAACAAAGCACGTGAGATCCTTCATTGCCATACCCTGAAACTAAAGAGACCTTTACCACGCCCTGAGACTCCATATCAAGCACTGTAATTCATCACAAACTCACCCCTGTACACGAAATCGTGTTTCTCTATTCTTGCATTTTTTTCTGGAAAATAATGGCATAATCATACTCCTTGTTTGATTTCTAACATAACCATATTGTTCAATTTCATTTTGGGGCTTTGTATGATGATACCCGCATCTAGGGTTTGCATTGTTTGTTTTTAGGCATTCTTTCTCCAGGCACAATCAAGACAAATCATAAGCATGAAGGGATTCAGGAGGTGGAAACGAGATCAGCTATGGTCTTGAAATGGATTTTCATAGCCTGAGGAGCATTTTCAGAGCAAGCCTGCGAAACCACCTGCGGATAAAAATCCGCAGGTAAAAAAACCAGTATCAAAGGAAGAAGACGCTGACGCGTCCCCTCCTCATTCGTTGTTTCAAAAAGCGCGCATTTTTATATTTTTTTCAGGCATATGCTTTTGTTTTCTAATTTAATAATTGCGTGTTATTTTGATAATGAATGGAACGTGCAGCTCAGTTGGTCAAAGCCTTGGAACGTGAACAATGGGACCTGGGTTTGATTCCCAGGTCCCACCATAATTCCAATGTCATTTTTTCTAATACGTTCTTGTGCAGATTTCCAAGCGTTGAGCACCATACACCTCACAGATCCAAGCGCCAAGTGGCCTCTCTCATAGATCTAAAGGCCAGGAGTTGGTCCTCACCATGCGCCCAGTCAACCAACAAGCACTGGATTCCAGAAAGTCAAACAAAGCTGGATTCAAATGGGCCATAATTCCAATCAAAACACCCCCCCATTCTGGCCCATACCCCCTTGGGTTTGCTCCCTTTTTTATTATTTTGTCATTTTCATTTTTTTATTTTTCATATTCCCTTTTTATTAACAATTAACATAATTTATATTTTCATAAAAAATCAAAAAAAAAGAACTAACATTATTATTATTATTAAATTCATTTTATTTTTGTAAAATAAATATTAACAAATAAAATAGTTTAATTAGGCAACTTTAACTTTTTTAATAATTAAAATAAGTTTAGAATTAGGTTTTATTAACTTTCAATTTTAATTCCTTTATTTTATTTTCATTAAAAAACATAAAAAATATAAAAACATTTTTCTTTTAATAAATTAATTAATTAGATTAGGCTTTATTTAATTAATTGCATTTAATTCAAAAAAAGACAAAAATTCAATTCTTTTCTTAAAAGGGTCAAAACCCTTAGGACGTTCCCGATTAATTTTTACTCGCGCGCATTTATTTTATTTTGATTATTTATGTAACTGTCTCCAGATATGTAATAGTTAACTAGGAATTTTACCGCTTTATTTAAATTTCTCGCATTTATTTACCAAAACGGGTCTTTGTATTTTTGGCGATGTATAGACCCGCGCCTTGTAATAGCGTAGAATTTATCTTTCCGCAATTTGTTTTCCGCACTCCTAACTGTTAACAATGCATGAAAGAATGTATGTAAATAAAAACAACTCGTAGCTCACAAAATCACAAGACAAACATTAACTGAAAAATAACACACAAAGCACATGCCACTCCTAGGATACGCTTCACTCGTTGCCTCGAAACGTGGTCATCAAGTATAGGACGTCTTAGAGGTCACCCTTTGTCTCAAGATCCAGTTGCCTCGAAACGGTTGCCTCGGATAAAAGGATCTAGGACATTAGGGTTACTTCTAAGGTGTCCTACCGTTGCTTCGGTGACCACACTGTCCCTACAATCGAATTGACCCGAACACCTCCAACGATGGTGCTACCTATCTCTTAATGGTGGGATAGCACTATCTAAAGGACTCTTACACAGCTTAATTCCTTAGGGTAGGTAGATTCTCTTAAGTACTTGCTCTTTTCAAAACAAACAAAAACAACTTTTCGCACCTACACTTTCAAAAGGTTTTCAAAACAAATTTTTCATACACTCTTGAGGACAGATATAAGAGTTACTTAGAAACTTTTTAAACGAAACTTTTTCAAAACCCACACACACTTGAAAAGCAAACAATTTTTGAAAACATAAGAGCAAGTACCTAAGAGCCCGTGGATAACCACGGATAGAAAGGGTGCTAACACCTTCCCTTTCTATAAATCTACCTCCCGAACCGAGAAACATTCTCGAATAAGGAATTTTGCTGTGCTTTTGTCCTTTCCATGTTGGAAAACATAAAAGACGGTGGCGACTCTTGCTTACCGCGACATTTCGCGAAACCAGCTAAAAAACAGTCAGTTCTATTTCCACCGATCACATCGCCCAAGTCAACCCCTTTGCTAAAGCATAAGTGAATCTCTGTTGATTTTGGCCCTGAAGTTTAGGACAGGTTTCCTTCAGCACAAGACCAGATGGAAAGCCTTCCAGATTATTAACTTATTCATGCTTTTTGCAATTTTTCTTGTTTATCAAAACATTGTTTACGTGTAAGAACTTGTTTGCATCTGAATGATTATCTTAATACAATGAGTATGTTTGTCTTGAAGAAATTCACTCGTTTCACTCATATTTGTTTTCAAATTTTAAATTGCTTTTTGCATTATGATACCAACTTGTTTCCCATTCTCTTGCCTATGCAGAGATTGGAGGAAGGATGATGATCTAAAAAAACAAAATCTCTGGTTGCATGCTTTTTTGAATAAAATCTTGCTGATGATGTACAGGCGTTGTTTTAAATCCCTAAACACCGGAGATATAAGGAAGATAGTCCCTTGCTAACCCTTTTTGAGCCTTGAAGTAGGAGTTTCTTTTCTATACGAAAAAACCCTCAAATTTTAACCCGGGGCAGGGTAGTTTTCAGTTAATCTGATTGAGTGTTCAAAATTCATAAGGAAGATATTTCTGAAGAGAAACTACGAGGGCTATCCTTCATGTATAATGAAGCCAGAAGATGTGGAACCACAATGTTATCCCTCATTCATCAAGAAGCGAGGCAGTCATAATCTTCTCAACAAGCAAATACAAGCTAATGTAACTTGTTTTGTTCAAAAAATCAAAATCAAGAAAAAAAGGAAAAGCCTGCTAAGTCAAAAAACTTGAAAATAAGTGACTTAGGCAAAAATTAGGGCATCCCGCTGGACTATCAATTCAAAGGAATTAGTTCAGGCAAAAGTTAGGGAAAACAAAATTTTGCAAAGAAAGGAATACAAATAAAAATTCCTCGGCAAAGAACAAATTGGTGACTACACACACAAAGACATGAGGGTGGTTTCTACACCGAAAGCCTCGTCGTTTCCTTAACCGTCACAAAATCCTTTTGAGAGATGAACACTCATGTTGGATTAACTGAACATAGGATTGGATAACATCATGAAGGGGGTGGGCACCTATAAATTTTGAGCCTTAAAAATCTTTTTTTCTTAAACCGTGAACCAAGCCACGTTACAACCTTCAAAAGTCCTAATTGAAGCAAGGTTATTTTGAAAGCATACTTCAATGAGATAGTGTTCCTGACTCCCATGAATGTTCTAAATGGTTGTGTTGGTATCATATTGTTTTTCCTATACAAAAATAAATGGTGCTCTAACTCGCAAAATTTGTGCGATATCTTTTCAAAATCTTCAAGACTTACATAACTGTTGCATTAGAATTTCCATTCTCATAATAAACTTTTTCTAACTGCAAAACATTTGTTTGATGTCAAGGAAGCTCACATAAGCACTAGTGATGAGTTTATTCTTTTAAGGCCTGAAACTATGATTGAGTAATTGGCGAATCATTTCAAGAAAAAATCATATCCAGGGGCATGCCACATGAAGACCTTAAGCACGGACATGTTGCCTCTCCCAGCTAATGCTTTCCCAACTTGTATACTCTTTTGGGGCAAAATTTGAAGACTTTGTTGTGCCAACTACAGTCAATCCGGGGCGATCACATCGAGATTTGATGAATCTCTCTAAGAGTTTGAAGACACCAGAGCATGGTGAATGTCAGGTCTTTTGTAAAATCCTCTTGAGACGATTTCTCCTCATCAACCATATAGCTTGGGGCATTTCAGAAGTGAAGTTATCAGCAATAAACTTGGGGAATCCAAAATTAGTCCCAGGGGCAATCCAGATTTGTCAAGATATGTTTTGCACATGTTATCAGAGGGTGGTGTTCCCAGTATCTCCAGCTAAGCATGACTTTTTCCAGCTGAAACCTTGTTTGTGTTATTATCCTTTCAATGGATTGTTTGCAATAGAAGACTGGACTTTGGGTTTTCCACCTGAAAATATATTCCTCTTCAGAGAAATTTAAGCCTTGTGAAAGGACTTTGCTTCAATGATGGCTTTTGATCTATCTCCAGTAATGTTCCCATCTTGTTGAGATTAGCCGAGTGTCGATTTGTACTGTGATGTCTTATCATCTCCAGTTTATCTTGTCTATTTGTTTTGTCAGCATATACATGACATTCATTTATTCATTCACACTTGCATCATGCACACACATTTGTATTTGTTCATGTCTTTGAGTTCGTATACCTTGGTTATGTCTATTCAAATAGCGTATTTGATCTTTCCAAATAGAGTGTCAACTTAAGCAGAAAGTGCGCCTCCTTTCTAATTCCCCACTGAGTTAACTCTCGTGGAAGAATCTTGCTTCAGCTTTCCTTTTCCATCTCTGGATAGGATAAATCCCCATTTGAGTTGTTTCCTCATTGGGTGGAATCTTGTTTGACTGTTTTTCTCTCCAGCTCATTCCTGGATTGAGCTTTGTCTCTTGTGAACGATACCCTGTGGATATCTCTAGGCTGTGAGTCCTAGATGGAGATCGCATTTATTTTGCAATGTAAATACTTGGTCTCCTCAGGAAGGATTTATTCATGGTTCCCTATTAAAGATGAACTCTATTCCCTAGTAGTGTTATCATAACATTCTTCTGGAATATCGACATGACAATAAGCGACTGACTCTTTATTTGAGCAGTTTCATTACTTCTGAATTTCTTTATGACAAATGGCGGTCTCTTCATGAGCAGTTTGTCCATCCCCGATGAAATTATTGGTTCTCACCTCCAGCAATATCTTCACGATATTTTATGGGTATCTTTTTGGAAAACAGCAAGCGGCAATCTCTTCATGAGGCAACTTGTGTGTTATGGATACTCTTGACAAACAGCAAGCGACAGTCTCTTCACGAGACAACTTGTATGTTATTGACACCTTTGAAAACATCAAGCGGCAGTCTCTTCATGAGGCAACTTGTATGTTATTGACATCTTTGAAAACATCAAGCGGCAGTCTCTTCATGAGGCAACTTGTATGTTATTGACATCTTTGAAAACGGAAAGTGGCAGTCTCTTCATGGGCAGCTTGTACGTTCTTATTCTTCGGAAAACGACAAGTGGCAGTCTCTTCATGGGCAGCTTGTACGTTATTTTTCTTCGAAGACAGCAAGTGGCAGCTCTTCATGAGCAGCTTCTGGGTTATAAGCAACAAGTGGCAGACTCTTCATGAGTAGCTTGTGTGCTTTAATATTCTTTGAAGACAGCAAGTGGCAGCTCTTCATGAGCAGCTTGTGGGTTATTAGCAACAAGTGGCAGACTCTTCATGAGTAGCTTGTGTGCTTTAATATTCTTTGAAGACGGCAAGTGGCAGCTCTTCATGAGCAGCTTGTGGGTTATAAGCAACAAGTGGCGGACTCTTCATGAGTAGCTTGTGTGCTTTAATATTCTTTAAAGACGGCAAGTGGCAGCTCTTCACGAGCAGCTTGTGGGTTATAAGCAACAAGTGGTGGACTCTTCATGAGTAGCTTGTGTGCTTTAATATTCTTTGAAGACAGCAAGTGGCAGCTCTTCATGAGCAGCTTGTGGGTTATTAGCAACAAGTGGCGGACTCTTCATGAGTAGCTTGTGTGCTTTAATATTCTTTGAAGACGGCAAGTGGCAGCTCTTCATGAGCAGCTTGTAGGTTATTAGTAACAAGTGGCGGACTCTTCATGAGTAGCTTGTGTGCTTTAATATTCTTTGAAGAAGGCAAGTGGCAACTCTTCATGAGCAGCTTGTGGGTTATAAGCAACAATTGGCGGACTCTTCATGAGTAGCTTGTGTGCTTTAATATTCTTTGAAGACGGCAAGTAGCAGCTCTTCATGAGCAGCTTGTGGGTTATAAGCAACAAGTGGAGGACTCTTCATGAGTAGCTTGTGTGCTTTAATATTCTTTAAAGACGGCAAGTGGCAGCTCTTCACAAGCAGCTTGTGGGTTATAAGCAACAAGTGGCGGACTCTTCATGAGTAGCTTGTGTGCTTTAATATTCTTTGAAGACAGCAAGTGGCAGCTCTTCATGAGCAGCTTGTGGGTTATTAGCAACAAGTGGCGGACTCGTCATGAGTAGCTTGTGTGCTTTAATATTCTTTGAAGACGGCAAGTGGCAGCTCTTCATGAGCAGCTTGTGGGTTATTAGCAACAAGTGGCGGACTCTTCATGAGTAGCTTGTGTGCTTTAATATTCTTTGAAGAAGGCAAGTGACAACTCTTCATGAGCAACTTGTGGGTTATAAGCAACAAGTGGCGGACTCTTCATGAGTAGCTTGTGTGCTTTAATATTCTTTGAAGATGGTAAGTGGCGGCTCTTCATGAGCAGCTTGTGGGTTATAAGCAACAAGTGGCGGACTCTTCATGAGTAGCTTGTGTGCTTTAATATTCTTTGAAGAAGGCAAGTGGCAGCTCTTCATGAGCAGCTTGTGGGTTATAAACAACAAGTGGCGGACTCTTCATGAGTAGCTTGTGTGCTTTAATATTCTTTGAAGACGGCAAGTGGCAGCTCTTCACGAGCAGCTTGTGGGTTATAAGCAACAAGTGGCGGACTCTTCAAGAGTAGCTTGTGTGCTTTAATATTCTTTGAAGATGGCAAGTGGCAGCTCTTCATGAGCAGCTTGTAGGTTATAAGCAACAAGTGGCGGACTCTTCATGAGTAGCTTGTATGCTTTAATATTCTTTGAAGACAGCAAGTGGCAGCTTCTTTATTTGAGCAGCTTGTATGTCATGGTATTTTTGGAAGACAGCAAGTGGCGGCCTCTTTATTTGAGCAGCTTGTGTATCCCCAACAATAATGTCTACTCAGCAAATGGCATCCCTTCAGAAAAGTCCCGTGGGGAAGTTTGCATTTTATCATTCCTTTTCCAGTCACAGTACTGATGTCAATCATTCCCTTTTCCAGTCATAGCACTGATGTAAATCATTTCTTTTTCTAGTCTCAGTACTGATGTCAATCACTTTGTTTTCCAGCCATAGTGCTGATGTAAATCATTTTGTTTTCAAGCCATAGTGCTGATGTAAATCATTTCTTTTTCCAGTCTCCGTACTGATGTCATTTTGTTTTCCAGCCACAGTGCTGATGTAAATCATTTTGTTTTCCAGCCATAGTGCTGATGTCAATCATCTTCCAGTCTCAGTACTGATGTCAATCACTTTGTTTTCCAGCCAGTGCTGATGTAAATCACTTCTTTTCCAGTCTCAACACTGATGTAAATCATTCAAGAGTCTCTCGTTTGAAGTCCCTGACTTTGTTTTCCCAGTGGAGTTATCACCTCTCCCCCTGTGGGATTACTGTTTAATGTGCTTGGTTTCTCCAGCATAGTTTGTCTCATATGGCGTCATTCCCCATAAAATTCAGAGCATTGCATTCATATCATATCATAAACATAATTGTGGTATCTTAAGGCCAAAAATTGTGTATTCTATATTTAAGTCCCTTCAATCTCGTCGAAATGAAGATTCGAATCTTCATATCTCCGGATAGAAGAAACTTAAATAGGGGCAGTTGTTGTACCCCAATTTTTGACCTAAGATCCCATTTGTATTTTTTGCATTTTTTATACAAAGGTCAAGGTCACTAAATACAATTGGTTTTAACCTCTCACCTTATAGCATTGATTATGCAGAAATTGTCAAGTGTTTTGAACATTTTTTGCCTATATATCACTAACTTCTAATCAAGCACGAAATGTGTGTTTTTTTTGTTTCTTTGATTTCATGTGCTGACAGGTCTCCTTCGAATGCAACTTGAGCATGTCCTTCATTTTGAACTTAAAGCCTCCTTCGAATGCAAGTTTACGCCTATTTCGATTTGGACAAGTAGTTGCCTGCAAGCCTGCTTCGATTTGGACAAATTTGCTGCCTGCAAGCCTACTTCGATCTGGACAAGTTTACTGCCTGCAAATATGTTTCGATTGGGCAACATTGCTTCTTTCGATCCACATGCTTTGATTCAGCAACATTGTTTCCTTCAAACACAAGCTTCGATTGGGCAATACAGTCCCTTCAGTCACAAGCTTCGAGCTGGACATGTGATTTCCTTCAAGGCAGCCTCCTTCGATTCAAAAGTTGGACCACTGTACTGCCATGCAACAAACACTATTGAGCCTGCTACAATAGTCCTGCGCCAACCTGCCACTAAACTCCAAAATACTGAAAAGCCTGCTACAATAACCCTGTACTTGCCCAAAAAGGAGTGCACAAGAGCTGCGTAGAAGAAAGGATCGAAACAGCATTCCCAAACTTTTCAAATCATTTTGTTTTCCCTCCAAAACTTCAGCAAATCTGCCTATAAATAAAGAGGTTACAACACATTTTTAAAGGAAGGAAAAAAGGACTTTTGGGCCAGACGAACCTCTCTCAAATTTTCTCCAAACAGTAGAACTCTCAAAAATTCATAAACACTTCAGAAAATTCTCAAAAACAACAAACTTTCTCAAACACAAAAATCTCTCAAGTCCCTTCAATACTTGTGAGAACAAACCCAGAATCCACACACTTCAGTATCCTTCGATTTTGAAGAACAACCATACTGCAGTCCCCTTCGAATCAAAGAAGCACCATACTTGCTTCTCTTTTCCTTCAAATCCAGCACTCCCAGCACAGCCTGTGACCTCTCTTTCGAATCCAGCACCCAGGGCCACCACTCCAGGCCCAACACACGTTCCAGCCTGAAGCCAAGCCATGTTGCCATTTAATGTTTGAAATGAAAGATACAGGAAACAGGAAATAGAAATGAAGCTTCTGCCTTCGATCCTCTCTCTCCAGGTCGAATGAAAGAGACAACCAAGAGGCAAACCACGTCCAATCGAAAAACATTCCCTCCCTGCTCTCAATCTCTAGTCGAAGAAGGCAACAAGGCAGAATCAAAATACTTCGCCACGCACTGACTGCCAGGCCAATCGAAGGACAGAACCTCACTGGTGCCAGCCCCAGTCGAAGGATACCACTCACTGCTTCCTTTGCCCAGTCGAAGGATACAACATGTTGCTGCCTTTTCCCAATCGAAGGACAGGACTTCGCCCCTGCCAAAGCCCAATCAAAATACGTGACTTCACTGTTGCCAGCCCCAATCGAAGGAGGCCAACAAAATGCCAATCGAAGTGTGCTCCTGCCTGGGTCGAAATACACTCAGTTTTCTTACTTTTTTTCTTTTCCTTCATATTTCTATGCTTTTGATATGTTTGTAATAGCGTAGGTTTTTATCTTTCTGCATTTTTTACTTTGTACAAATGCTAGTAATTAGGCAAGATAAAATCAACAAGTGAACAAACCACAAAAATCAAAAACACTCTTTAATCATACTTGAACATACTTTATAACATGCAAGAACACTCAACAAATCAAAACTCCCCCAAGGGCATGTTAACTCCGTTCTACCGCGATATCGGCCGTGCCTATTGCTAGAATGCGCGCGTTAATGTCGCCCACTAAAAAACACAAAACAAATCAACATTTTTCTAGAGGAACTACGGTGTTTTGATTCCTTCATTGGATACGTAGGCAAAGGGTCGTGAAACCCTCACGAACGCAATAATAAAAACTCATTTTTCCCTTGTATATAACAACCAATTTTTAACCAAAAAACAGATATTTCAAAAGGTTCCTGCAGAGTATCGCAGATGCATTGGGTGCTAATACCTTCCCATTGCATAACCAACCCCCGAACTCTTGATCTCTTTTCAAAAACGCATTGTATTACTTTTATCTTACATTGCATGTTTTTTAGGGTTTTATTTCGCTCTTTTCCCTTTTCCCTTGAAAACAATAAAGCGCGGTGGCGACTCTTGCTTTTGCGAGTCAAGTTAATTAATAGCTTGATCTCCGATTTTCACCGCTACAGTGTGGGTTTTGGAAGTATTTTGAAAAATGTCTTTGCAATGGTTCTCGTCTCTATAAGAACGTATACAAAGTGTTGTTTCGAAAAATAGTTCAAAGAGGTGTTTTTGTATTGTGTTTTTTTTTAAGATGATTTTGAAAAGATATTTTTGTAATGGCTCTTGTCTCTATAAGAACGTATACAAAAAGTTTTGTCTTTCGAAAATGTTTCAAGATGAAAGTGTTGGTGTAAAAATGTTTTTGTCGTGAGCAAGCGAGCAACTAGGAGCGAATCTACTTACTCAAAAGGTCTTAAATGTTCTTTTCTTCCTCCTTTAGATGTTGCTATCTTACCATTGATTTGGTAAGAAGCCCCATCATTAAATGTGAAGGGACAGGCGCGGGACGTTTGTACAGTCATAGAAGGCAACTTATGATACACTTTAGCAATTTTCGTAAGGGACTAGATCGTCTTATCGAAGGCAACATCGAGGGACATCGAGGGACTACGATCTTTTTTATCGAAGGGGTCTTTGCTAAAGTGTTCCATATTCGAGGGACATGGCTGTGTTTCTGAAGCAACGAGTGAGGTTACACTAGAGGTGCGCGTGTGAAAAAGTGTGTTTGTTTCAAGTTATTTTGTTCTTTGATTAGGTTATCTAGCGATTGATTTTTGAATCTTGCCATACACGCCTAATTACTATACCGTATAAGGAAAATAAATTGCGGAAATTAAAATTTTGCGCTATTATAGAGTTTTCGGGAATGGGGGTACAACTTTACAAATGGGGATGGAATAATGCGATTAAGGGTCTAAAATAAGAAATCAATACAACCAAATCAAATCGAACAAATAATTAAAATTATAACAGTCTATGGAATAAAATTAATTGACAAAGTATAGAAACTCTTGATATTTTTGTTTGAAAAAAGAGTTTTTAAAAGAAAAAATAAAAATAAAATTCTATTCTATTAAAGAAGATAAATAACTAAAGAAATTAAATCAAATGTATATTTTTTCATCTTTTTAATATTTTTTCATTACGAAGAAAATAAAACAAACAAATTAAGACTAAAGAAAAAGTTAATTTAGTAAAAGTATTTACCAAGTCTAAACTAACAAAATAGTTGAAGTTATATATTTTCATTTAAAAGCTAGACCTAAACTAATATTTATTGTCAAATTAAGGAAAATGAGAAATAAAATAAATGAACTAAAAAAAACAAAATAAAGTAACCCAGCAGGGATTGAACCCGGGTTCTCCTAATTATGAACAATGGTGCCTTGCCAACTGAGTTGTATTTTCTATCTGTTATATCTATGACTTAATTAAAATAAAAGGGGAAATGATAGTGCGATTGGGCCAACAAAGCCCAATGGGGCTGACCCGGTTTGGGAAAGAAACAAGGAAGATTTTTAGAACCCTAAAGGGAAGAGTGCGCCGCTAGTGTGTTGTTAGGAAGAATAAAGATTTGTTATCTCCAACAAAACAATTAAAAAAAAAGAAATTGAAACTAAAATCAAATACAATCCCCTCTCTCTCAGTACCAGTACCATTCTCAACACTCCCTTCATTTTCTCACTCGTTTTTACTCTCATTCTCTCTCTCACAAATTTATAACATCATCTTCTACTAATTTTTTCTAACCGTGATCTCCTTCAACAGTTCCATTCCCAAATCCGAACAAACGATTTTTCATCATCACCACTTTACTAATTATTCAACCCCATCCCAGAGCCCTAAGCAAACCTCCAACTAAACTTAATGGGACAGGCCGCCTTCCCCAACCATTTCTCTCTTCATCACTGCTTCTCTTACTGTTGTGCTTGCCTCGTAAAATGGATCACAAACCCATACCTATGGCTTGATTTGGCGCAAGAGAGTTATGTAATTTCTTATTCAAAGATGTTAGGGTTTCGGTTATTTCTTTTTTAGTATGGGTACTGTATAATTATTTTCTTTGTTTTATTTGATTATAATCAAAATAAAATGCATGCAGATAACAAGCTTCATGATGAATGCAAAGGAGTGGTGGAAATTTTTACCAGTATAGATCTGTTTCTTCTGAAAATGTTGGGCTCGATCTTGCTGTTGATGATTTATTTGACAGGGAGGTTCACTTCTTGACCCCTTTGTTATACTTTCTATATTCCTGAGTAGAAATTTCTTCTGAAGGGTGTAGTTTTAAGAAAATGATGAACAAAAACAAGGGTTTTTTGATGTCTTCTTAGTCTTTGGAACATAAATGTTTCGGATTTTTACTTGGTTGCCTCACCCTCTATTTCTACTTATGTTGGTTGTGTATACTATAATCTCTCTTCTTTCGGTTTGCTGGCTATTGTATGTATATTGGTTTTGTTTTTTTGTTTGGTTTCTTGGTATACTGGCTTTTGTATATTTTCTTGCTCTTTGATCTTGGTTTGGAATTGTTTTCCTCTCTGTTTTATGAAACAGTGAATGTTATTATATTGAAAACGGGGTGAAGAAGTGGGGGAAAATTTGAGGGTTTGAACATTTTGGTATGTTGTTTCCTTGGGACTTTTGAGCGCAGGTTTCATATTTTTCATTTGTGTGCAAACCTTGGCCTGCTTTGGACAAGTTTTAATGCAGGTTGTAGCAGGGCTTTTTTTGTTATTTTATGGACTGGTTTGGACAGTTTTGTGCAGGTGATATCCTTCTGACTTTTCTCTTTCCTCTTTCCTCTTTCAATGAAATAGAGCATTTGCTTTTTATTCAAAATACCTGAAGGGTTTGTATGACTTAGGAAAGTGATGACACATTTGGTTTGATGAGAAAATTAGTTTGCTGTTTTTGAATTGCTGCCATTTTCTTTTGTTCTCTTGTTGCTGATGTGCTATGTATTTTGCTGCAAGTTGGGCATCTTGCTTGCCCTGCTGCATTACAGCTTGCCTTGTTAACTTGCTTGTTGTTTTATGCTGCATTTTATTGCAGTTGTTGCTATCTTTGCAGTCTTGGCAGTTTTGCTTGTTTATATTCGCTTTTTCTTTCGCCCTGCTGCTACTGCTATATTTTGTTGCTATGTTGCAGATTTACCCTGTTTGTTATGCTGGTTTTTTGCTGCTCTGGGCAGCTTGCTTGCTTGCTTTTGTTTGCAGTTTGACTGCTATTTGTTGCAGGTTTTGGACATTGCAGCATGCTTGCTTCTATATGGCTGTTGTTTTTTGCAGGTGGCCTTTGCTTGTTTTGCTTGCTGGTTTTGCAATGCAGCCTAATTCCATGATTGCTATGTTTGCTTTTAGGCCTGCCTTGTGTATACTTCTTTTTCCCTTTTTTTTTGTGAACCAAAATTCAGGTTTTGAGATTTGCAAAATAGGGAGAAGTGGATTGTGATGAAAACAATAAACATTCTGATTCCAAGACACAAACCCTAATGGTGAGTTTTTCTCTTCTTTACACATTATTTTTGATTGAATGCTTGCTAACTTTTCTTCTTCTTGTTTCATGAATGGCAAGTGAGGCTTGGGATGAGTTGCTTGAAGACGAAGCAAGGAAGACTTGAAGAAGAAACAAAACTTCTCTTTGTAAACAAGAAACTTGTGATTCTTTGTAAAGAAGACAAAAAAGTTTGTAATTTTATTTGCAATGTAATAATACAAAGCATTGAATAACTTTTGATATGATGGGATTCTATACAAATCTTTGTACTTTAATTGAATTTTGAAATTCCCATTTGGAATAGTTTTAAATGAAATACTTCAGTCTGGTAACTTGAATTCCAAGCAATCACAAATGAATTTGTAACTTGTATTTCAAACAAACATGCACCTTGTACTCTAATCCAATTCCTAAACAAAATAAATGTTTAAGAATTTTAATTCCACTTGGTCAACTTGAATCCAAAATCATGGTTGTTTTAAATGAAAGTCTAAATCTTTAAATCGTATCCAATTCGAACTTGCATTCAAAATGGACTCGCACGCCACGCTCGATTAAAAATGTAACTTCATTGCCAAACAAACATGCTCTGAGAAAATTCGTCAATCTTTCAACAAATTATGGTTAAGAACATTTAAAAATCAACAAATGACTTGCGACGACTCGATAATTTTTTTAAAGTCTTCCAGACACAATTTTCTTTCGATCTTTGAAGATAAACTCGTGAGCGACATCACTTATGACCATATACAGAAATAATCGTCTCAAGGTATTGTGACTTGAAGAAATCACAATTCTTGGAAATCGGACAATTTTTATTTAAAATTAGGTAAAATTCCATGATGCGACTTCTAATGCATTCGAATTTTGGTGATCTTCTACACGTAATCAGTTCTTGATTTGTGAAGAGAAATTGGAGATGGCATCAAGGAGAATCATACGCAAGAAAAAAACACTCAAAAATATCAAATAATGAAGAAATTACAAGCATTTGAACTCGTTCTCGCAAAAGGTTGATTTTTGGGTCATTTTCAGTTATCTAAACCATTGATTGAGCAAAATTTCAATGCGAGGTCTGAAAATTGGCATAAACAACCTTGAGGAGACATGAAGATCTATGAAGACCATGTGAAACCTTGAAGAATCAGTTTTCCTTGAGAAACGCCAAACCCTAATTGTTGACTTACTGCCTAGGAAGAGAATCTGTCTGACTAACTTCCGAGCTAAATTGAATATTTGAGAAGACCTAGGATAGTATCCTAAATAAAAATGAGAGGGAAAATTTTGGGGTACAACAATTTTCATATGGATGCAATTGATTGCATTAACTACAAAATCATTTTCTTCATGTTTTTCTAAGTGTACAATCGATTGACGAAAAGGTGCAATTGATTTCACTAGATCAAAAATTTTAAAAATATTATTTTAAAAATATAGCACTTTAATTTTTCTCATTTTTTCACCAGAATCTTTATATGCATGATTAAAAATATTTTTGAGCACTAAGATTATAAAAGTTTAGATTTTCATATACCTATGTAAAAGTTGAAATTATGAGCTTGGCATAGATCTTTTGCTTTGACATATCTTTGTCTTCAAGTTATTGATAATTTTGTCGTCATCAAAATATATGTAGATCATTTGAAGAGCTTGACTTTACATTCTCCCATTTTTTGATGATGACAAAACATTCTTCATTGGATGCTTTCTAATTTCCAAAAGAATTCTCCCCCTAAGTTGCATAACTCTCTTATAATGTGAGAAGTTCATGACTTGATTATTTGAAACTTGATTTCTTGAAGGAGTATTTGTTTGTAACTTAAAATTTGAAAACAAGGAAATATACACAAGAATACAAGCATTTTCTCCCCCTTTTGACATTATCAAAAAGAATAAAAGATGGGAAAGAAAATAAAAGTAGACGCATAATATCTTGAAACATAATACATAGAAACATTAAACTTAGAAACATAAAGCTTAGAAACATGAAACGAGGAACATAAAGACTAGAAACATGAAACTAGAAACATAAAGACTAGAAAGGCATAGTAAAAACAAACTGAATTTGCGAAATGCCTAGTCATCGTTCATGTCATCTACAAGAACATTATCAGCTTGACCTTCATCATTGGCAAAATCATTTCCAGCTTGACCTTCATCTTGAAGTTGGATAAAAGGGTAATGGTAAGGTTTGACTTCATAAGGAGGGACATTGGTATGAGAATAAAGGTGAGCAAATTGGTTGTTCATGTTGTGATTCATATACCGAAGGTATTCAAAAACTTGATTGTAGGAACCTTCTTGAGGTTGACGAACTTGTTCTGGAGTAGGGTTGATGTAGGTAATAGTCCTTTTGATAGGATCATATTTGAAACCAGTTTTGACATTCTTTTTTTTATAGCATACAAAATCTTGAATGATGAAACTTTATATTAGATGATTTAAACATCGTTCTCATCTAAAATTCTGAGTTCTCTTCGAATTTTGAAAAATTGTTCTCTTTCCAAAGGTTTTGTAAATGTATCTGCAAGTTGATTATGAGTATCTACAAATGTTACTTCGGCATCGCCTTGAAGTACATGATCACGTAAAAAATGATTTCGTATGTCAATGTGTTTGGTTCTTGAGTGCATGACCGGATTTTTTGTAATGTTTATTGCACTTGTGTTGTCGCATCAAAGAGAAATGCATCTGAGATCAAGTCCGTAGTTACGGAGTTGTTGCTTAAGCCAAATAATTTGTGCACAATAACTACCCGCTGCTATGTACTCCACTTTGGTTGTGCTAAGAGCAACACATGTTTATTTTTTACAAGCCCGTGATACTAATGCATTTCCAAGAATGTAACAAGTACCATTGGTGCTTTTCCTATCAGTTTTACAGCCTACATAATCCGCGTCAGAATAACCAAATAAATTGCAAACACTACCTTTTAGATACCATAAGTCGACATTTGTTGTCCCTTTGAGATACTTCATGATTCTCTTAACAGCCATTAGATGAGATTCCTTTGGGTTTGCTCTATACTTTGTAATATCAATTGGAATATCGGATTCATCTTGATCAACATATGTACTAGAGCCCATTGGAGTATTCATCACTTTGCAACTATCCATATCGAACCTTTTCAATAATTCTTTGCAATACTTGGATTGGTTTATGAAGGTTCCATCTTTTAGTTGCTTAATTTGAAGTCTAAGAAAATAATTCATCTTACCCATCATGGACATATCGAATTCTCCTTGCATCATCAATGAAAATTCTTCACACGTTTCTTTGTTAGTTGAACCAAAAATGATATCATCAACATAGACTTGAACCAATAAAGTGTTACCTTTGAGTTTCTTAATGAACAAAGTTTTATCAACTTTACCCTTTTCAAAACCTTTTTCACACAAAAAATTGCTAAGTCTATTATACCATGCTCTTAGTGCTTGCTTCAAGCCATAAAGAGCCTTTCTCAACTTACAACTTAAAGACATGTGAAGGATTTTTGAAGTCTTCAAATCCTGGGGGTTGTTTGACATAGACTTCTTCATTGATGTAGCCATTCAAGAATGTGCTTTTGATATCCATTTGATAAAGCTGAGAATTTAATGAACAAGCATAAGCAAGTAAAAGACGAATAGCTTCTAACCTTGCAACTGGAGTAAATGTTTCTTCAAAGTCGATTCCTTCTTCCTGATTATAACCTTGGGCCACCAATCTTGTTTATTTCAAACAATTATACCGTTTTCATCAAGTTTGTTCTTAAACACCCATGTGGTGCCAATGATGTGTTTATTTCTTGGCCTAGGAACAAGTTCCCAAACTTGATTTCTTTCAAATTGGTTTAATTCTTCTTGCATAACAATAATCCATTAATCGTCACCTAAGGCCTCATCCACTTTAAAAGGTTCAATTTGTGAGACAGATGCCATATTTAAGCATGCATCTTTCAGATTTAGTCTAGTTGCAACTCCTTGACTAATGTCACCAATGAATTTATCAATTGGGTGATCTCTATGAGTTCTCCATTCCTTGGGTAGATCATTGATATTTGAGATTTGTTGATAAGTATCTTGTTGTTGATATGGTTGATCCTCATTTGTATGTGTTGTACCCCAAAATTTGCCCTCCCATATTCATCAAGAATTGCCAAGTCAAGGTCACAAAAGTCCCCCAGGGTTGTGCAGCTCAACTGTCTCCTAGACAGTCAAAACTAGGGTTTGAGTTCTGGTCAAAGAAATGAACTTTTCAAAGGCCCAATCAAGGCTCATATGCCTACAAAGATGGTCAAGTATCTTCATATCAAGTTTCAAGGCATTCAGCTCAAAATTGCACAGTCAAAACCCTAGATTGCACTACAGTCAACTGTAGGGGCAAAATGGTCATTTGACAGTCAAAAGTTCAAATTTTTGGTCAACATATCATTTTGAAGCCACAAACATCATTTGATCAATGCTTGATCATGATTTTCAAGATTTGGCTCAGAAATCATCAAAGATGCAAAAGTTGCTATATTTGGACAGCTGAAAAAGTCAACTGAAATTGACCAAGGCATAACTTTCACATGGATTATCAGAAAAATTCCATCCAAAGCTCATTTTGAAGAGAAAGACATTTCCTACAATTCATCTTCATGTTCCAAGTCCAAGAAATGCTCTCACAAAAAGTTATCAATTTCAACATTATAGGTCATTTTCAAAAGTCAACAAAAAGTGACTTTAAGTCAAAGGCCATAACTTGAGATTGGTGAATCAAAATGACATGGGACCAAAGGCATTGGTTAAAGGACTCAAAGACCTTTCCAAAATGTCCAAGAACATGTGAAAAGCTTAAAAATTGACCAAGTTATGCCTTGTGGAAGTTGGGAAATTTTTAGGAATTTTGAAAAGTCAACAATGGTTCAAATGACCTAAAAATGCAAATGGGCCCAATCTTCTTCCAAGTTTCTTCATGCCAAGCCTATGCACGACCATTAGGCCCAAAGGGAAGTATTTTCATATTTTTTAATTATTTATTTGAATCAATATTAATTTATATTCATTTAAATCATTTTAATTCATGAAAAATATAATCTTAACCTAAACAAATCTTTTTATGCATACTTTGGACTCTATAACTCGTGCACATGCTAATAGGGAAGGATTTGATGCTAATTGATCAGATTTGGTACAAGAAACATGAGAAAAAGATTGGAAAAGATTCTTAACAAATCAAAGATTGAAAACAATTATGGACATGGATTTTATTGAATCTTTTTAACCTAAACCATTCCATACAAGTATGAGAACACAACCCTAATGCTACTAGACTGGAAGCTGCGCCCAAGAACCCTTTTGCATATTGAAAATTTTCATAAAAAACTCAAAACTGAAATCTAGCTTCTAAGTCGATTCAAGCTTTGATTTTTGTTTCATTAGCATCCTCAGACACTCCTGATCAAATTCCAATCAAGAACATCCATTGAAACACCCTGAAACGGTATCACAAACTCAAACTGTACCAAGAACATCTTGAAATCGCATAGCATGATTTAGACATCTTTTTGCATTTTTGTTTGTATATTCATGCTTCTTATGAAGTTTGTGAACTAACCATCATAATTAATTGGATTTTTGTGGCATAAGCATGATTTCACCATGAGCGCCCTCTAGGGTTTGCAGGTTTCAGATTTGGGGGTTTTTGACCAAGGAAAAATCATGCTTCCAGACCCATGCCAATAGCTTAAGCAGGTTGAGACGAAGAAGTTGACACCCTCGCGCTCAATTTATGAGCGACGAGGGGCTAGTCGCTATTTTCCCGTTGCTTGCCTAAGACCACGCCCAGAAACCGTTGCAATAGGATTTTGTTTTCAGGAAAAAGAGAAAGGCGTGAGGAAGATGATGAGTTGTCAGCTGGTGGTTCGTTAGTTCAAATTTGCGCGCGTTTTAGTTAGTGGGCGTTGGTTTTGCTTTTTTGTTATTTGTTTATTATAATATCTCAATTGACTCACGTAGCTCAGCTGGCAGGGATTAACACATGTGACCTTCAAGACCTGGGTTCAAGTCCCAGGTCTGGCAAAATTTCCCTATTATTTTTCAACGCATATTCTCATGCAGGCATCATCCTAAGGCTCACCATACACATTCAATATCCATCGCCCACGTGTCCCATACAACCAAATCAAGGGCATGGATTCCAGGAGTGCAATGAATATCAGTCAAGCATGTCACATAGGATTCAGAAAAGTCAACAAATTCTGAATGCTTATTGGGCCAGATTACCAGGCCTTACCTCCTTATTTGGGGCAACACCCCACCCTGGTTTGCATTTTATTTTTTTCTCTCACTTTTATTTTTATTGTCTTAATTCAATTAATTAATTTTTTCTATAAAATATAAAAACATTATAAAAATCAGAAAAAGACCAAAAAAATAATATCTATTTTATTATAATTATTTTATTAGCATGTAAATAAATTAATTTCAAATTAGGTTTAATTTATATTTTTCCATAACAAAAAATCCAACAAAATAGAATTAGGTTAATTAATATTTTTTTTTATTCCTTTTAATATTTTTCCCTTTTTAAAAATAATAATATTGTTTATCTATTTTCATAAATTAAAAATTGTGTATACATAAATTAGGTTTTAATTTAGATCATATTCTTTCATAATAAATAAAAAAATATTAGAATTAGGGTTTGCCGTTTAATTTAATTGAATTAATTCCTTTTTCTCATCAAATCTAAAAAACACAAAAATATCATTCTCATTTAATTTTAATTTTCAAGTCCTTATTAATTTTAATTATTTGTAAAAGGGTCCAACGCCCTAGTTTCGTTTTAATTATTTAATTTGCGCATTTATCTTATGTCGTTTAATTATAATTTTGTATCTCTCCCAAAGCATTGTAATTTTACTTTTCGCACTTTATTTCTTCGCATTATTTATTTTTCGCTAAATCGGGTCCGGTTTAATTTTGGCGATGTGGACCCGCGCCTTTGTAATAGTCGTAGATTTCTGTTTTCCGCAATTTTATAACTGTTAAATATGCATGCAAGAATGAATGGACAAATTAAAATCAAGCGTAGAACACAAATAAACATGACAAGACAAATAACTGAAACATGACACACAATTCGCACACACCACCCCTAGGGTACGCCTCACTGTTGCCTTGCCTCGAAAGGTGATCGTCGAGTAGAGGATGTCTTAGTAAGTCCTCATGATCCGGGAACCTGGCATGAGGGTAGCTTCTAAGGTGTCTTCCTATTGCTCTGGTGATCACCATGTCCCGAACCTCGAATTGACCCGAACACCTCCAACGGTGGTGCTACCTACCTCTCAATGGTGGGATGGCATTACTTTAAAGAACATCTACACAGACGAATTCCTTAGGGTAGGTAGGTTCTCAAGGATACTTGCTCTAATCTCAAAACAAACTCAAAAGACTTTTCGCACTGACACATTTTCAAAAGCTTTCAAAGCAAACTTTTCAAACACTCTGACGTACGAGTCGATCTGAAATTTTTCAAAAGAAACTTTTTAAACCCACATTGAAAAGCAAGCAAACATTTTTGAAAACACATTGAGCAAGTATCTAAGAGCCCATGGATAACCATGGATAGAAAGGGTGCTAATACCTTCCCTTTCTATAACCTACCTCCCGAACCGAGAGCAATCTCTTAAAAGGAATTTTTCTGTGCTTTTGTCCTTTCCATTTGGAGAAAATAAAAGACGGTGGCGACTCTTGCTTCCGCGACATTTCGCGAACCAGCGTTAAACAGTCAGTTCCAGATCCACCGATCACAGAACTGGCGACTCTGCTGGGGACCCTTTTAAAGTGAGGTGTACCTTAGGATTAAGATCACTGTGTTTTCAATTGTCTTCTTTGCTTGCTTTACTATTTGTGGGTTGCATGGGAGTTACATAGATCCTAACCCGGATCTGGGGATACCCTGTTTAGGTAGCATAAGCTGTGAGGGACCTGTCCGGCGTAGACCGACACAGGTGAAGCAGTGGCTACGTTGGTGTGGCACCTTAGTCTGTACCGATATCCCTTGTGTTGCAACGAGGAGAATATGGGTCTTCTAAGGAGTCATTAAGCACCAACAACCTTAGAACCTTAATTGACACAACTTGGCCTTTAGAACAGTAGCAGTATGCTACGCCCATTGAGGCTAAACTCTCGTGATGGTTCTGGCCGCAAGAAAAGATTGCGATGCTGGAGTTATGACCGATTGAGGGTAGTCAATGATATTGGGATCCTCTAAGAACCCGATTACTTTTGATTAGGACAGGTATGAACCAACAAACTGAAAGAGGGTAGCACCTAGACCTCATGCTGGCCTAAACTCTAAGGGTTTCTTTTGTGTGACTTGTGTGCCTTTGTACTTGCCTACTTGCGTACTTGTTACCTGACACTTGTTTCTTGCAGGTCCTGTTTATAGTCCTTAACTAGGACTCATGACAGGGTTTACCAAATTTCTTACAGGTCTTGTTTATAGTCCTTAACTAGGACTCATGACAGGGTTTACCAAATTTCTTGCAGGTGTTGTTTATAGTCTTTAACTGGGACTCATAACAGGGCTTACTAAGTCTCTTGCAGGTTTTGTTTATAGTCCTTAATTGGGACTCATAACAAAGTATACGGAATTTCTTGCAGGGTTTTTTTATAGTCCTTAATTGGGACTCATAACAGAGTTACTCACATTACCCCATGCATAGCATAACATCACACCATTGCATGCACCCTGCATACATCCTAACCCATTTCAAGGATCTCAAGGGCTTGTGATGCAGGTCATGATGAACAATTATCCCAGCAAGGGGCAAAGAGGATTTATTTTCCTCTAGCCAAGGTTGTCAGGGGCTATGACCCACTGGATATGGTGAGCCTTTGACCCTTGAAGAAGGGCTCTCTACAATAGGCAGTTCCTTCAATCAAGTTGCCGGTTCCAAGTGCTAACGAAGTTTCTCTGTTTACCCCGCGAGGTCCTTGAAATCATTGCATGCACATCATACATCTCATTGCATTGCAGGTATCCCTTTGACAGGTTGCTTACCCTTCTCCGCTGCTTATTTCAGCCGATCGTCATGAATCCCGAATCATCAGCCGAGCAGACCATCAAGGATCTTCAGGCTCAGAACGCCCAGTTCCAAGAGCTGATCATGAATCTGACTCAGGGGCAACAAGACCTGAAGGCTCTCCTTTTGAAGAAGGACAAGAAAAAGAAGAGGACTGTTCTGTTCAGCCCTAGGCGCAGATCTGGGAATACACCGCAAGTTGAAACTGAGAGGACAACCCCATCTGTGGGAAAAAGCAGTCATCATGAGAGAGAGGTTCCCAGTCCAGTGGTCTCCGACAACGAGACAGATTTTGATGAAGAGCAGTACCCTCCTGCTGATGACAGATATAAGCAACTGGAGGACAGAATGAAGGCTATGGAGGTTCAACAGGTACCTGGGTTGGATTTCGGAGATCTGGGTTTGTCAACTGGTGTGGTTATTCCTCGGAAGTTCAAAGTACCACCCTTTTCTAAGTATGACGGGGCGTCTTGCCCCAAGTTGCATCTAAGGTCCTATGTTCGGAAGATCCAACCATATACGGTGGACAAAAACTTGTGGATCCACTTCTTCCAGGAAAGTCTTTCAGGGACTCACCTCGAATGGTTCTATCAACTAGATGGGACCAAAGTTCGTAACTGGGAGGAGTTGGCAACTGCTTTCTATAAGCAGTACCAGTACAATGCCGACCTTGCCCCCACGCGTACTCAACTCCAGGGTATGTCGTTAGGCGCAAGCGAAGGTTTTAAGGAGTACGCTCAGAAATGGAGGGATCTTGCTGGAAGGGTACAACCACCTCTGACTGATCGGGAGCTTGTGGATATGTTCTTGGGGACCTTGTCTGGTCCATTTTATAACCACCTGATTGGGAATTCATCTGCTGGATTCACAGATCTTATCTTGACTGGGGAGAGAATTGAAGCCGGCATCCGGTCTGGGAAAATTCAAGAGGCTGCACCTTCTGACAGAAAGCCTCATCATGGAAAGAAAGAATCCAATGCTGTGCACGGTAAAAAGAGCCGTCATGAGGCAGGGGCAATCCAGATCTCCAATCCCGGACCTGCTCAACAAGGACAGGGGCAGCAACGCAAAGAGAAACGGCAATACACCAAACTCAACATGTCGTTGGATCAAGCACTGCAACAAATGTTGAAGGCAGGGCTGATCACTTTAAGGGCTCCTCCCCGGAATCCGAACACTTCTGCACCCAACTATCATCCCAACGATAGGTGCGCATATCATTCAGATAGCCCGGGGCATACTACAGAAAACTGTTGGCCTCTCAAGAACAAGATCCAAGGTATGATCGACGCTGGAGAGATTCAGTTTGAAGTGCCAGATACTCCGAACATAATCACTGCTCCGTTGCCCAACCATTGAAGTCTTTTGTTTATTTGACTTTTTGAGCTGTAGTTTTCTTTGCTTATACAAACAATTAATGTCATAGCAAACTCTTTTATTCTATCAATGCATCGCATATGTCTGTTTTGGAAATCAATACAATTATTTTCATTATGTTCAAATATCTTTTCATATTTTTTCTGATGTCAACTCTCGGTTAATAATTCTAAGCCTCTTGAGGGAGGATGACGAAAACGATACCGCGATCATTACAGTATGCTTTTGAACAAACCCCGCTGATGAGGTACAGGCATTGTTTCAACCCCTAAACACTGGAGTTATAAGGATGATAATCCCTCGTCAACCCATCAGAGCCAAAGAAGTAGGAGTTTTATTTTCGAAAATCTAAACCCTTAATCATAACCTGGGGCAGGGTAGTCTTTCAGTTGATCCAAGTGCATAACGAATGGCATCAAAAGAGGTCCTTACAAAACAAAAGACAGTAATGGTTCAGAACAATCAAAAGGACAGGCAGTCATCATCAAAATTCATAAATGAAAAGCCCAAAAAGTCTAAACCTATGAAAAGAGACTTATGAAACTGGGGCATCCCGCTGACTGTAATTCCAAAAAGGAAACAGTTCAGGCAAAAAAAGTAAGGGATAACAAAATCAAGAAAGAGGTCTCACAAACCCTCAATAACAAAAAGGAATGGCTGCCTATTCAAAATAAGCCATCAACATCTGAACCATTACTGGAACATCAAAGCAAAGACTCAAGCAAGGTCTAATGCATGATCAACTGAGTTTAGGTTTGGAGAACATCACGAAGAGCGGGTGGGTACAAATAAAATTTGAGCCTTTATCCTTTGTTTCTTAAACCGTGAACCAAGCCACGTTATAACCCTCAAAAGTCCTAGCTGAAGCATGGGTTAGTTCGAAAGCATACTGTTACGAAAGGTATCCTGACTCCTGAAGGCTTATGGTAAAATAACGAGTTGACATCATGTTTTTACAAACATGCACTTGTTTTATGAAAAAGAATGCACTTTCAAAATTCTCAAGACAGACATGCGCTTTGCATTTTTAACATAACCTTGTTTGCATATGACTTTTTGTTTGAACAGCATAGAAGTTCGCACGACGAAAGTCTAATAAACAGAGTACTTCCAATCAAGGGGCATGGCATAACTATTGTCCATCATCTGGGGCAGTTAAGTCAAGATTCGGAGAATCTCTCAAAAAAGGCCAACCAGCATGGGGCAAATCTCCACCTGAGTCACTTGGGGCACTCCAGCAACGAATCTTGCACGATCAGACATCTTCTGGTAAGCATGGCAACACAAACAGCCAGGGGCCACTCCCTACATTCTAAGAGCACGGACATAGTCGAAAAAATACTACGCATAATCAAAGACCCGCTAGGTTGACACACCTAGGCAAAAGCAAGGGCTTCCCGGCGAACCAAAAGGGTTCGGGCAAAAATAAGGGATGAAATGAAAAAAATTGTACACCCGACAAGTCGAAAACCTGAAAAGGCGGCTTGGGCAAAAATGGGTATCCCGGTGGACTGAAAACCCGAAAGGGCGGTCCAGGCAAAAGTTAGGGATCAAAAGCGTACGACTATGTCCCGACGCCTCGTCACTTGCCTATCAGAAGAAGGTTTGTCAAAAGGCAGTTATCAAGACTCCACCAGTATCTTCTTCCACAAAAAACAGGGGCAATAAAGTTGGTCTGAGCAGTCTGATTGTTCTATCCTCCAAGGCATCAGGGTAGGTTCCGCTGAAGAACATCCCAACATATCAAAACTTCCCCAGAGAATCCAATCCAGTTCCCCAGGAAAGTTGGAATTCATATCTCCCCAAGCAGCAAGCTTATCCCCAGTAGATTCTGGAAGCTTATCCCCTAGCAGGGCACGAACGCGTCGTCCGGCTTGATTTAAAGAGTTATTTCCTTAACAGGATATAACTGGGTTATCCTCAGCCAAAAGTCACGGAAAGAGCGTCGTCGACAGGATCTTCTTATCCCCAGCGAAGTCCATTCATACTTCCAATACAGCAAGGTATCCTCAGCGAGTCATCCTCAACAATTCAGCAAAATCATCCCCCCACAGAGTATTTCTTCCCAGCATGGTCGCTAGAATATCTTTTTCTCCCCACAGGATCCTCCAGTCGCCAAGTTTATTCCCCAACGGAATTATCTTCTCCTACCGGTATACTTGCAACTATCATCCCCAGCGGAAGCAAAAGCTATCCTTCCACATCAGCCCAGGATGCGATTTCCCGACACCCGTCAAGGATTTATTTTCCTACGACGAAAACATACATGAATCATCACATACATCATTATAGCATGCATATGCATCATATTACACGAATCTCATTGATCTTGAAAACATACAGTTCATGCATCATGATTTTGCATACAATTATGTTCTACCTTTTCAGGAAAAAGATCAATACAAAAATGACTACTATCAACTATCGCAATTCATTCTAGATATAGTTTCAGATATGATCCAGATATGGTGACGTTCTGATATTGCTTCCAGAATTCCTTCTCGATATAGTTTCGGATATGATCCAGATATGGTGACGTTCTGATACTGCTTCCAGAATTCCTTCTCGATATAGTTTCAGATATGACCCAGATATGGTGACGTTCTGATACTGCTTCCAGATATCCTTCCAGATATAGTTTCAGATATGACCCAGATATGGTGACGTTCTGATACTGCTTCCAGATTTCCTTCCAGATATAGTTTCAGATATGACCCAGCGATGGTGACGTTCTGATGCTGCTTCCAGGTATCCTTCAGATATAGTTTCGGATATGATCCAGAGATGGTGACGTTCTGATACTGCTTCCAGGTATCCTTCAGATATAGTTTCAGATATGATCCAGATATGGTGACGTTCTGATACTGCTTCCAGATCTCCTTCCAGATATAGTCCAGATGTAAACCAGATATGGCAACACTCTGTCACTTATTCCAGTTGAAGATATTTCAAGACCTCCTCTAGTCCAGCTAAATCGATGCCCAACAGATTTTTTCTGATAAAGACTCAGCAGTCCCCTATGGTTCCCTCTCCAGCGGTGTGTGAGGTAGTAATTCCTTCTTCAGATGTTCCCCTCTCCGGCATGAGCGTGAGGTGATATTCTCCTATGGTCCCCTCTCCAACAGCGTGTGAGGTGGTAATTCCTTCTTCAGATGTTTCCCTCTCCGGCATGAGCGTGAGGTGATATTCTCTTATGGTCCCCTCTCCAACGGCGTGTGAGGTGGTAATTCCTTCTTCAGATGTTTCCCTCTCCGGCATGAGCGTGAGGTGATATTCTCTTATGGTCCCCTCTCCAACGGCGTGTGAGGTGGTAATTCCTTCTTCAAGATGTTTCCCTCTCCGGCATGAGCGTGAGGTGATATTCTCTTATGGTCCCCTCTCCAACGGCAAGTGAGGTGGTAATTCCCTTTCAAGATGTTTCCCTCTCCAGCGGCGAGTGAGGTGATATTTCCTTTCAGATTATAATTTCCTATAGTTCCCTCTCCAACGGCGAGTGAGGTGACTCCCTTTGAGATTATAATGTCCTTCGGTTCTCTTCCTGACACTACGAAGACGGTAATTCTCACCAAGATTTTCTCAACGAGCGTTGTTGAGGTTGAAATCATTCAGGATTCTCTTACCATTCATGCTAAGGCAGTAACCATCCCTGGTTCATTCATCAACGTTTGAAGCTCCAGACCCAGCTCCTGTAACTAGTCAGGACATATCTATATCAAGCATCTAAAATCAGCTCCTGCGACGTGTCAGGTACTCCTTTTTCTGTTTTGCAGGTATGCAGGTTCTCGCTAAGGAATCTCTTACGCGATCAACATCCAGATGGCATCTATAAGCCCATCGTCCTATCCAAGCAACATCCAAATGGCATTTATAAGCCCATTCCCTCATCATCACTGCTACTATGTGAGCGCAAATTTCTGGGCACTCTAGTGTTCAATCATCTTTTACCCTCGGATTACGAAAGGCACGTCAGCCAATCTGCATCCTCAGGTCTAAGAAGATTGAACAGGGGCAACTGTTGTACCCCAAAATTTGCCCTCCCATATTCATCAAGAATTGCCAAGTCAAGGTCACAAAAGTCCCCCAGGGTTGTGCAGCTCAACTGTCTCCTAGACAGTCAAAACTAGGGTTTGAGTTCTGGTCAAAGAAATGAACTTTTCAAAGGCCCAATCAAGGCTCATATGCCTACAAAGATGGTCAAGTATCTTCATATCAAGTTTCAAGGCATTCAGCTCAAAATTGCACAGTCAAAACCCTAGATTGCACTACAGTCAACTGTAGGGGCAAAATGGTCATTTGACAGTCAAAAGTTCAAATTTTTGGTCAACATATCATTTTGAAGCCACAAACATCATTTGATCAATGCTTGATCATGATTTTCAAGATTTGGCTCAGAAATCATCAAAGATGCAAAAGTTGCTATATTTGGACAGCTGAAAAAGTCAACTGAAATTGACCAAGGCATAACTTTCACATGGATTATCAGAAAAATTCCATCCAAAGCTCATTTTGAAGAGAAAGACATTTCCTACAATTCATCTTCATGTTCCAAGTCCAAGAAATGCTCTCACAAAAAGTTATCAATTTCAACATTATAGGTCATTTTCAAAAGTCAACAAAAAGTGACTTTAAGTCAAAGGCCATAACTTGAGATTGGTGAATCAAAATGACATGGGACCAAAGGCATTGGTTAAAGGACTCAAAGACCTTTCCAAAATGTCCAAGAACATGTGAAAAGCTTAAAAATTGACCAAGTTATGCCTTGTGGAAGTTGGGAAATTTTTAGGAATTTTGAAAAGTCAACAATGGTTCAAATGACCTAAAAATGCAAATGGGCCCAATCTTCTTCCAAGTTTCTTCATGCCAAGCCTATGCACGACCATTAGGCCCAAAGGGAAGTATTTTCATATTTTTTAATTATTTATTTGAATCAATATTAATTTATATTCATTTAAATCATTTTAATTCATGAAAAATATAATCTTAACCTAAACAAATCTTTTTATGCATACTTTGGACTCTATAACTCGTGCACATGCTAATAGGGAAGGATTTGATGCTAATTGATCAGATTTGGTACAAGAAACATGAGAAAAAGATTGGAAAAGATTCTTAACAAATCAAAGATTGAAAACAATTATGGACATGGATTTTATTGAATCTTTTTAACCTAAACCATTCCATACAAGTATGAGAACACAACCCTAATGCTACTAGACTGGAAGCTGCGCCCAAGAACCCTTTTGCATATTGAAAATTTTCATAAAAAACTCAAAACTGAAATCTAGCTTCTAAGTCGATTCAAGCTTTGATTTTTGTTTCATTAGCATCCTCAGACACTCCTGATCAAATTCCAATCAAGAACATCCATTGAAACACCCTGAAACGGTATCACAAACTCAAACTGTACCAAGAACATCTTGAAATCGCATAGCATGATTTAGACATCTTTTTGCATTTTTGTTTGTATATTCATGCTTCTTATGAAGTTTGTGAACTAACCATCATAATTAATTGGATTTTTGTGGCATAAGCATGATTTCACCATGAGCGCCCTCTAGGGTTTGCAGGTTTCAGATTTGGGGGTTTTTGACCAAGGAAAAATCATGCTTCCAGACCCATGCCAATAGCTTAAGCAGGTTGAGACGAAGAAGTTGACACCCTCGCGCTCAATTTATGAGCGACGAGGGGCTAGTCGCTATTTTCCCGTTGCTTGCCTAAGACCACGCCCAGAAACCGTTGCAATAGGATTTTGTTTTCAGGAAAAAGAGAAAGGCGTGAGGAAGATGATGAGTTGTCAGCTGGTGGTTCGTTAGTTCAAATTTGCGCGCGTTTTAGTTAGTGGGCGTTGGTTTTGCTTTTTTGTTATTTGTTTATTATAATATCTCAATTGACTCACGTAGCTCAGCTGGCAGGGATTAACACATGTGACCTTCAAGACCTGGGTTCAAGTCCCAGGTCTGGCAAAATTTCCCTATTATTTTTCAACGCATATTCTCATGCAGGCATCATCCTAAGGCTCACCATACACATTCAATATCCATCGCCCACGTGTCCCATACAACCAAATCAAGGGCATGGATTCCAGGAGTGCAATGAATATCAGTCAAGCATGTCACATAGGATTCAGAAAAGTCAACAAATTCTGAATGCTTATTGGGCCAGATTACCAGGCCTTACCTCCTTATTTGGGGCAACACCCCACCCTGGTTTGCATTTTATTTTTTTCTCTCACTTTTATTTTTATTGTCTTAATTCAATTAATTAATTTTTTCTATAAAATATAAAAACATTATAAAAATCAGAAAAAGACCAAAAAAATAATATCTATTTTATTATAATTATTTTATTAGCATGTAAATAAATTAATTTCAAATTAGGTTTAATTTATATTTTTCCATAACAAAAAATCCAACAAAATAGAATTAGGTTAATTAATATTTTTTTTTATTCCTTTTAATATTTTTCCCTTTTTAAAAATAATAATATTGTTTATCTATTTTCATAAATTAAAAATTGTGTATACATAAATTAGGTTTTAATTTAGATCATATTCTTTCATAATAAATAAAAAAATATTAGAATTAGGGTTTGCCGTTTAATTTAATTGAATTAATTCCTTTTTCTCATCAAATCTAAAAAACACAAAAATATCATTCTCATTTAATTTTAATTTTCAAGTCCTTATTAATTTTAATTATTTGTAAAAGGGTCCAACGCCCTAGTTTCGTTTTAATTATTTAATTTGCGCATTTATCTTATGTCGTTTAATTATAATTTTGTATCTCTCCCAAAGCATTGTAATTTTACTTTTCGCACTTTATTTCTTCGCATTATTTATTTTTTCGCTAAATCGGGTCCGGTTTAATTTTGGCGATGTGGACCCGCGCCTTTGTAATAGTCGTAGATTTCTGTTTTCCGCAATTTTATAACTGTTAAATATGCATGCAAGAATGAATGGACAAATTAAAATCAAGCGTAGAACACAAATAAACATGACAAGACAAATAACTGAAACATGACACACAATTCGCACACACCACCCCTAGGGTACGCCTCACTGTTGCCTTGCCTCGAAAGGTGATCGTCGAGTAGAGGATGTCTTAGTAAGTCCTCATGATCCGGGAACCTGGCATGAGGGTAGCTTCTAAGGTGTCTTCCTATTGCTCTGGTGATCACCATGTCCCGAACCTCGAATTGACCCGAACACCTCCAACGGTGGTGCTACCTACCTCTCAATGGTGGGATGGCATTACTTTAAAGAACATCTACACAGACGAATTCCTTAGGGTAGGTAGGTTCTCAAGGATACTTGCTCTAATCTCAAAACAAACTCAAAAGACTTTTCGCACTGACACATTTTCAAAAGCTTTCAAAGCAAACTTTTCAAACACTCTGACGTACGAGTCGATCTGAAATTTTTCAAAAGAAACTTTTTAAACCCACATTGAAAAGCAAGCAAACATTTTTGAAAACACATTGAGCAAGTATCTAAGAGCCCATGGATAACCATGGATAGAAAGGGTGCTAATACCTTCCCTTTCTATAACCTACCTCCCGAACCGAGAGCAATCTCTTAAAAGGAATTTTTCTGTGCTTTTGTCCTTTCCATTTGGAGAAAATAAAAGACGGTGGCGACTCTTGCTTCCGCGACATTTCGCGAACCAGCGTTAAACAGTCAGTTCCAGATCCACCGATCACAGTATGTTTAGATGAGTCTTCTTGAGGAAACTCTATTATATCATCATCATCATCATTACAAACAATAATATCCTCCTTAGAGGGGTTAGATTCATCAAATGATACATGCATTGATTCCTCAATTTTTAAAGTTCTTTTATTATATACTCTATAAGCTTTACTTGAAAGAGATGTTAGAAAAAAGTTTGGTTCTAATCATATCTTAGAGTTTTGATGATAACAATGAAATAAATTTTGTATAATATATTTTATACTCTGATGTGCATCTTTTCTAATTCAGATGATGTTCTTACTCAAGCATTCTCAAAAGTGAAACATCATTCTACGCAAGTCTGAAGCAAACTCTGAAGGAAGCACTCCAAGGCAAACGCTGATGAAAAGTAATCTTAAGCAACCTCTGATAAAGCTAGCTGAAGCAAAGATTTGAAAGAAGCACGCTGAAAGCAATATATGATAATGCAAGCTGAAGCAAACTCTGATGAACATAACATGAAGAAAACTCTGACAGAAGAAGTGATATAGCAAACTCTGATTGAAGAAAAGTTAAAGCAAACTCTGAAGTTGCAACGCTGCAAGTAAACTCTTAAACTTCCAGAGACAAGATATGACAGTATCGTTGATCATTTAATGATAAGACGGCTAACGCACTCAAGTCGTACTACGCACGAGAATATTGGAAACATAAAGGCTAAGCTAACACGCATCTTTAATGCATGCTCTTTCTTCAACGCAGTAACGATCAATATTTGAAGCGATATATAGAATACCATTTGTTTCAAAGCAAGTTTACTGATCCACGCAAAATATATTGAAGCTCACTATTTTCATTCTTGTAAACTCATTGTATATAGTGGTTAATTCTTAAGTACTGGGCTAAAATCTTAGTGATAAATCACAGTTTGTGATATAGCTTATTAGAAGCATTCTGATTCACTACTGTTAAGAGATAATCTTTGTAATTGTTCCTTGAGAGACCAGTTGGATCAGATTTCTCAAGAGGGCTAGGACTAGTTGAGTCTTAGAGGTGTTAGTCACGTGCAGTTGGCTTGTGCATTGTATTGTTAGTCACAACAGTTTGGTTGTGCATTTGTAATCAGTTTGATTATAGTGGATTAAGGTCTCGTTGAGAGAGGCGAAATCACCTTGGCGGGTGGACTGGAGTAGTTTGAGTTTCAAATGAACCAGGATAAAAATACCTGTGTCCTTCCATTATTATTATGCGAGAAAAAGGAAAAACTTATTCAACCCCCCCCCCCCTCTTCTAAGTGTTTTCTCACCCTTCAATTGGCATCAAAGTTCTAGTTCTAGGTGCAAACACCTAACAGTGTCAGAAAAAGATCCAGAAGGAAAACATTATGGCAACTGAATAAAACAACAACAACTGCACCAAACCTTATGTGTTTGATGGAGAAGACTTTGAATACTGGAAGGATATACTAGAAAGTTTCTTTCTAGGTCATGATGCTGATCTATGGGATATGGTCCTAGATGGTTACACACATCCAGAAGACAAAGACAGAAACAAGATTGACAGAAAGAACATGGGTAAATAACATAAATTAGATTTCAAAAATCACCACAGAGCCAGAAATATCTTTCTGAACGTTATCTCTAAAACGGAATATGAGAAAATCACCAACAGAGATACAGCACATGACATGTTTGAGTCTCTCAAAATGACTCATGAAGGCAATGCTCAAGTTAAAGAGACAAAAGCTCTGGCTCTCATCCATAAGTATGAAGCCTTCAAAATGGAAGAAAATGAGTCAATTGAAGTTATGCTCTCAAGATTCCAAACTCTGACCGCTGGCCTGAGAGTTTTGAACAAAGGATACACCAAGGCAGACCATGTTAAGAAAATTATCAGAAGTTTACCCAGAAGATGGGCACATGTGGTTAGTGCATTCAAAGTGTCAAAAGATTTGAATGATGTATCTCTTGAATAACTTATCAGTGCATTAAGAAGTCATGAGATAGAACTTGATGAACATGAGCCTCAGAAGAAAGGTAAGTCTGTCGCCCTTAAATCTATTAAAAAATGTGAAACTAAGGCTTTTCAGGAAGAAGAAGGAAACTCTGAAGACTCTGCATCAGAAGAAGATGAGTTATCTCTGATCTCCAGAAGGATCAACCAGATGTGGAAGCACAGACAAAAGAAGTTCAGAAACTACAAGAGGTCAGAAGATAAACCAGAATCTTCTGGACATAAGAAGTCAAGCAGAAGAGATATAGTATGCTATGAATGTAAAGAACCAGGACATTACAAAAGTGATTGTCCTAAGCTACAAAGAGAAAAACCAAAGAAAAAGTTTGGAAGAAAGAAAGGCATGATGGCCACCTGGGATGATTCAAAATCTTCTGAAGCTGAATCTGACTCAGAAGATGAGCACGCTAACCTAGCGTTTATGGATACCACAGTAGATGACGATGACTCAGACTCTAATTCAGAATGGAAATAGGTATTCTCTGAATTCTCTAGAGTCAACTCAAAATAAAATACAAGAAACTCAAAAAGAATCTTGCATCTGATTTTGAGAAACTTGAAACAGAAAACTCTGAACTTAAAGAAAACATTTTTAAACTCAAAGAGGAAGTTCAAAAAGTTCAAAAGATTTCTATTTCAGATTCTGGTTCAAGTTCAAGAGATATTCTTAAAGAATATGACTCTAGTTTTCAAACATAGATAGAAGCAAAATGGCTTCAATGATCTATGGTGTTAGTGGAAATAACAGAAGATGTATTGGATATGAAACTCCCAAAGGGAAAGAAACATATAAACCTAAACATGTTGAGGAAATGGTTATCACATATAAACCACTGCACAAACAATTTAGTTTTGGGCACACACATGATATCAAATACACATCTCACTCTGAAAATTTTTATGCTAAATCAAAGTTTAAACAGAACTTTAGAAACTCTAACAAAAAGGACCCAAAAAGATATGGGTACCTAAAGAGAAAATAATATATGTTGCAGATGTCCTTAACAGCTCAGTTGAAACACCAATCATGGTACCTGGACTTTAGATGCTCACAACATATAACGGGAAGAAAGTCTATGTTCCAAATTTTGGAACTTAAATCTGGAGGAGATGTCGAATTTGGAGGAAATCAGAAAGGAAAGATTATAGTGGATTAAATCCTCGTTGAGAGAGGCGAAATCACCTTGACGGATGGACTGAAGTAGTTTGAGTTTCAAACGAACCAGGATAAAAATACTTGTGTCCTTCCATTATTATTGCGCGAGAAAAAGGAAAAACTTATTCACCCCCCCCCCCCTCTTCTAAGTGTATTCTCACCCTTTAAGAGAGTAACCGATAAATATACCTTCATCTGATTTTTAGTCAAACTTACCAAGGTTATCTTTGTCATTGTTTAGGACAAAGCATTTGCATCCAAAAATGTGAAAATAAGCAATGTTTGGTTTTCTTCCTTTGAAAAGTTCAGATGGTGTCTTTTTCAAGATAGGTCTAATATTAACTCTATTACTTACAAAGCATGTCGTGCTTACCGCATCCGCCCAAAAGTATTTTGGAAGATGTGAGTCGCTAAGCATCGTTCTTGCGAGTTCCACAAGAGACCTATTCTTTCTCTCCACCACTCCATTTTTTTAAGGAGTCCTTGGTGCTGAAAACTTGTGAGAGATACCTTGTTCACCGCAAAAATATTTAAAGAATACATTTTGAAACTCTCCTCCATGATCGCTTCTTATGGAGGCAATGGATAATGACTTCTCATTTTGAATTTGTTTGGAAAATTTATTGAACGCTTTAAATGCATCATTTTTCTGCACTAAGAAGAAAATCCAAATGTATCTAGAGAAATCATCAACAATAACTAAAGTATAAAAATTACCTCTGAAGCTTTTTGTTCTTGATGGACCAAATAAGTCCATATGCAACAGTTGTAATGGCCTTGTAGTTGACACTACGTTTTTAGATTTGAAAGTTAATTTGGTTTGCTTCCCCTTTTTGACAAGCATCACAGAGTCTATCTTTGACAAACTTTATCTTAGGCAAGCCAGTGACAAGATCATGCTTGATTAATTTAGTTAAATGCTTCATATGAATATGATCAATTCTCTTGTTCCAAAGCCATGAATCATTTTTGATCGCCATGAGTATTTTACCTTCATAGATGTATTATTAAGGGAAGCATAAAAATGTTATTAATTCTAGAACCTTTAAGTTTAACCTCATGTGTGACTTCATCTTATATTAAGCATTCATCTTTGGTTAACTTGATCTTGAAGCCTTTATCACAAAGTTGGATAATACTAAGAAGATTGTGCTTTAGTCCTTCAACATAAAGAACATCTTCAATGGATGTGAAAGGTGGAGCACCAACTTTGCCATTGCCAAGAATTATTCCCTTATTGTTGTCTCCATAAGTTACAAAACCCTTGGGCTTTATAACTATGTTTGAAAATTGGTTTAAGTCTCCCGTCATATGCTTGGAACAACCACTATCGAGATACCATAGATTTGAAATGGTTTTCAAGCATACCTACAAAATAAAATAGGTTTTGTTAGGTACCCAAGTTGCTTTGGGTCCTTCATAATTAGTTCATATCTTTATCCACACATAATGTCCACTTGCCACACTAATGTTTCTAACATAGCAAGCATTAGGTGTGTGGCCTTTAATACCACAATAAAAACAAGTAGGTTCCAAGTTACTTCTATATCTAGGAGGATAAGATTTATTCTTAACAAATCTTTTCTTTTTAGGATAATGATGAACCATTTTAGACTTTTTTTTATTTCTCTTGAATTGGTTGGTTACTAGCCTTGACAAATATATTTTTGTTATGACTTGGTTTAGAAAGCTTTGAATAACCAAGTCCACTTTTATCATTTGGATATCTTTGTTGACTAAGAACACCTTCCAAACCAATTTGTCCTTTTTCATATTTTTCAAGAACTCTTTTTAATTGGACAATTTTGAAAGAGAGAGATTCACAATTATTGCATACAAAATTCTGTTTTAGTTCATCAATAGTTTTTTGTTTTTCATCCTTGAAATCATTTTCCATTTTCTCAACTTTTTCGTTAAGGGATGAAATTGTTTTCTTTTGAGATGAAATTGTTCTATACAGAATTTTGCATTCATTTAAAAGTTCATCTATTGCTCTTTGTGCACCATTATTATAAAGATAAGTATCATAACTAACCTTGTCGTCTTCTTCATCCGAATGGTGTGAAGCCATCAATGCTAGATTTTCACTTTAGTCACTATCTGAATCGGATGAGGAACTTATCTCATTGTCTTCCCAAGCAACATAAGTTTTGTTCTTATTTTTGAAATCTTTCTTGCATTTGAATCCATTTTTCTTGGAGAGCATCTGACAATCTGGCTTTATATGGCCTTGCTTGCCACATTCATAACATGTGACATCTTATGTTGATGTGGATGCTTCTTTATCTTTGCTTTTTGAAAATCTCTTCCTTTTGACAAAGTTAGTATTACCAAAATTATTTTTAGGACCAAAGAATTTTCCTAACCTTTTCACAAGAAGCATGAAGTTCTCATCTTCTTCCGGTGCATCCTTATCTTCTCTTTCTTTTGAATCTACTTTTAAATTGATTCCTTTGAACTTCTTTTCTTTACTTTCATGTTTTTCAAGTATACCAAGTTATGTCTCATATTCTTGAAGTTTTCCAAATAATGTTGTGGAGGACATTATGGATAGACTTTTCTTTTCCGAGATTGCCATCACTTTTGGTTGCCATTCCCTGGTTAAATATCTAAGCACTTTAAGATTTAATTCATCGTTAGTTAATATCTTACCAAGTGCCTTTAAGTGATTTGTCAAGTGCACAAATTGTTTATGTAAGTTAAGAATAGATTCTCCGGACTGCATTCTGAATAGTTCGTATTCTTGACTAAGAGTGTTCAATCTTGACCTTTTAACTTCAACCGTTCCTTCATGAGTTTCTACAAGAGTGTCCCACATTTCCCTCGCGGTTTTGCATGTCGAAACACGAAAGAATTCATCTATGCTAAGTGCACTTTTAAGAAGGTTAATAGTGTCCTTGTCATAAAGGACCTTTTTCTTATCATCTTCATCCCATGTTGTTTTTGGTTTTGATAAACCAACACCATTGACAACACATGTTGGAGTGAATGGACCATTTTGTGCTTCTAGATGTGCCTTCATGCGTATTTTCCAGAAGTCAAAATATTCACCACATAATAGAGGAGGCTTGTTATTACTACCACCATATTTAAATGTAGGTTGTGCGGAAGCCATTTCTTGGATCGAAAAGGAACAAGTTACCTTAACCTGCTCTGATGCCAATTGTAAGTTCAGAGAATGCCTAAGAGGGGGGTGAATTAGGTTCTTTAAAAGTTTTACCGGTTTTTGTTAAACATATAAAGTATTTTTCTGGTTATGGTGGTGTTAGGAAATGGTAAAGTGCAGAAAGTAAAAACACACAATGATATATACTAGTTCCCCTTACAGACCGAGAGTACTCCAGACCCCTTACACAAGTAAGAGATTTCACTATAGTTAGAATGATTGTACATCCTATTCACACCAATGGTGATGCTTACTATCTAACCTATATGGAGATCAAAGGCTCTTAAAACCTTTAAGATCTAAACCACTAAGTGCAAGAAGAACAATCCTCTTCAATGCACAACTTGCTTCCAACAATCATGGATAGCAAATATATGATAAGCGTATTTGATTTTTACAAGAGTTTTGATGAAGTTAAATAATGAATCAATCACTTGATTGATCTTCTCTATCAAATATGAAAATCTGAAACAATTACTCTCTTTTGTGCTCAAGAAAATTTTCAATATGCAATGAAAATTATGTTCACAAATCTGAATATAGAAAGATTCTTGTTAAAGTTTTGTAGAGAGTTTTTCTTAATTTGAAAGAGGTTATATGATTTTGAAAAATCATAAACAAATTATAGTGAAGTAATACCTTTTCAAAAATCATGGCAAAGGTTGGAGAGATTCTAAATAATTGAAAGTGAAAAGATACAAGTATTGCCATGAAGAGATGTTTCTCAAAAGGTGCAGGAAAATACTGGTTTTTCAAAATCTGGGAGCATACAATCGATTGCAGTAATGATACAATCAATTGTATAATTTTAACATTGTACAAATTTGAAAATTTTAACTATGACAATCGATTGTCATATGGATGCAATCGATTGCATTAACTACAGAATCATTTTCTTCATGTTTTTCTAAGTGTACAATCGATTGAGGAAAAGGTGCAATCGATTGCACTAGATCAAAAATTTAAAAAATATTATTTTAAAAATATAGAATTTTAATTTTTCTCATTTTTTCACCAGAATCTTTATATGCATGATTAAAAATATTTTTGAGCACTAAGATTATAAAAGTTTGGACTTTCATATACTTATGTAAAATTTGAAATCCTGAGCTTGACTTAGATCTTTTGCTTTGAAATATCTTTGTCTTCAAGATATTGAGAATTTTGTCGTCATCAAAACATATGTAGATCATTTGAAGAGCTTGACTTCACACATTCTACCACAAGGCGATCCCAGGGGCAAATGGACTCCCACCTACGAAGGGCCATTTGTTGTCAAGAAAGTATTCTCGGGCGGTGCTATGACGCTAACCACTATAGAAGGCGAAGATTTCCCGCACCCTGTAAATGTGGACATAGTTAAAAAATACTATGCATAAGAATGACCCGCTAGGTTGACATACCTAGGCAAAAATAAGGGCATCCCGGTGAACCAAAAAGTTTCGGGCAAAAATTAGGGATATATATAAAAGATTGTACACCCGGCAAGTCAAAAACCTGAAAGGGCGGCTTGGGAAAAAAAAGGTATCCTGGTGGACTGAAAAATCGAAAGGGCTGTCCAGGAAAAAGTTAGGGATTGAAAGTGTACGACTATGTCCCGTGGGTCATTTACAACCAGCTTTATTACCAAGGTCAAAAGTTCAAATAGTACAAGATCAGTTCAATCAACTTCTTCTGACAGTAAGGGATGAGATATTCAAATACATAGAGGAAGTAGTGGAGTTGGAACCCAATGAGATCACTTCCACATGGCTATATATTTGTTTTCACTTTTTACTCTTTTCATTTCACGATGACTTCCTCTCACAAGGATTTTCGTCTCTTTGTACAAACTCACCTGTTTATAGGCAAATTATCAATACAAATATACCTTAAAGTTCAAACTTTTTGTTTTTTCTGTT
This sequence comes from Vicia faba, assembly GCA_948472305.1. Lineage (NCBI taxonomy): Eukaryota > Viridiplantae > Streptophyta > Magnoliopsida > Fabales > Fabaceae > Vicia > Vicia faba. The sequence goes on along the minus strand of OX451735.1, from coordinate 1,163,446,849 downwards.
TTGCTTGCAAAAACGTCCAATGACTAAATATAATGAACATATGCATATGAACATGATTAACTATTAACAAATATATACATAAGAACAGAAATAAGTATTTACTCAAGATTCTAGGAGCTGGGATGTCACTCAAAGTTTTCCATAAACCCCCATAGAGCCACTTCTATGAGCTTATCCCCATAACATAGTCTTCACAAATTCATCCCCAACAAAGGATACATTCCCCGCAATTTCCCTACGGAGTTCCAATCAGTACACTTCATGGAAATTCTCTTCCCCAGTAGAGTCGCCAGTTCTGTGATACGGTAGGAGAATTGACTTGATGTGATCTATTATGCAAGTCATGTTTTGAATCCAGCCCAGATGAATTATGCTTTGATTGAAAAAGAATTGTTAGCGGTGGTATACGCTTTTGACATGTTCAGATCATACTTGTTAGGTTCAAAGGTAATTGTTTATACTAAACATGCAGCTTTGAAGTATCTTTTGTCTAAACAGGATTCAAAACCAAGGCTGCTGAGGTGGATCTTACTCTTGCAAGAGTTTGATCTGGAAATCTAGGACAAAAAGGGATGTGAGAACATTATTGCTGACCACTTATCTCGGATGGCCCCGATAGAAGAAACTAAGGAGAACCACCCAATCAAGGATGAGTTTGTTGACGAATGAATCCTAGATGTGATTGGTGTATCGTGGTTTATAGGCTAGGAGAACTACTTGGTAGGTGGAGTAATACCTGATTATTTTGATTCTAACAAGAGGAAAAAAAATTTACATGATTGCAGGTTTTACTTGTGGGACGAACCATTCCTGTATAAGAAAGTAATCGACGGACTGATTCAAAGATGTGTCCCAGAAGAAGAACAGAGAGATATCTTAAAAGCCTGGCATGACTCAGAATATGAAGGACATTTTAGTGGAGATATAACAGCGGCAAAAGTCCTTCAATCTGGGCTATACTGGCCCTCACTTTTCAAGGATTCCCAAGGCTTAATGCAAGAATATGACAGGTGTCAGAGGACAGGAAACATCTCAAAGAGGAACCAAATGCCTCAGAATGCTATGTTAGAGGTAGAATTATTTGATGTGTTGGGAATAGACTTCATGGGACCATTCCTACCCTCATTTGGGAAAAATTACATCTTAGTGGCGGTGTAATATGTCTCAAAGTGGGTTGAAGCGGTAGCATTACCCACTAACAATGCCAACGTTGTAGTCAATTTCCTAAAAAAAAAACAATATTTTCTCTAGGTTTGGGGTTCCTAGAGCTCTAATTAGTGATGAAGGTATCCATTTCTTGAAAAAGTTGATGGAGAATCTGCTGAAGAAATACAATGTGAAACACAAAGTCGCCACTTTGTATCATCCTCAGATGAGTGGTTAGGTTGAAGTATTAAACAGGAAGATAAAGCATATTCTTGAGAAGACTGCCAGTGCATCACGAAAAGATTGTTCAGTGAAACTGGAGGATGCACTATGGGCATACAGAACAGCATTCAAAACTCCAATAGGTATGTCTCCTTATTAGTTAGTCTATGGTAAAGCTTGTCATCTGTCGCTCGAACTCGAGCATAAGGCATTTTGGGCTTCCAAATTCCTTAACTATGATCTAATGAAAGCTAGTGAATCCAGAATTCTTCAACTTCATGAGTTAGAAGAGTTTAGGAATTAAGATTACGAGAATGCCAAAATCTATAAAGAAAAAACAAAGAAATGGCACGATCAGAAGATCCAGAAAAAGGAATTTTGGGAAGGTCGGTTAGTTCTCCTGTTCAATTCCAGGTTGAGATTGTTCCCTAGAAAGCTGAAGTCGAGATGGTCAGGACCATTTGTTATTCATAGAGTATTTCCCCATGGAGCGATCTAATTAAAAAATAAAGCCAATGGGGATATATTTAAGGTGAATGGACAAAGGTTGAAGTCTTATTACATTAGGCAGGAGATAGGTCTGATTGATAATGTTCATCTTACAGGGTAAGATGGAAGACCGTCAAGCCATTTGACGTTAAATGAAGCGCTTCGTGGGAGGCAACCCACGGGTCTTATTTCTAATGATTTCTTGTGTTTTGTTTTCATGTTGTACTTCAGGTTTTCTTTTCCGGAAAACACTGATTTCTTTGAGTGTCGGTTGGCATAAACAGATGACAAAGACAAAGGAAGAAATGGATAAATCAGGGTCTGACACGGACATGTCACGGGACATGATCCGTATCATCTCATCTAGCATAAGTAAGGTGAAAGTAGCAGAGCCTAACACGGTCGTCCGTGTCACGGGACACGGCCCGTGTTTGGAAAGCTGAGAATTATGAATGAGGAATACAATAAGGCAGAGCCTGAAACGGTCGGTCGTGTCACGGGACATGGCCCGTGTTAGGAAAGATAGGATTTATAGATAAAGGATGCAATGGGACAAAGCCTGACACGGCCGGTCGTTTCACTGGACACGAACCGTATCGGGCCATCTAGGTAGAACCAAAACATTTAAATATATGGGCCCCGCATGGAATTTTGTTTTTAAATAACCCTATTTCACTATTTCTTTTTCTTTGTCTCTCATTTGTAACATAATCTCCTATCTTCTACCTCCTTTCTCTACAAAACTCCATAGCCACCACCTCTATAAGCTTCACTTATCCACCACCACACTACATCTATCACCATACCATCTTCACAAAAAGTGTGCCAAATTCCATCCTCTACCACTCCACGGTAGCATTTTCCTCTAATTCTTGTATTCAATTTCTATGATTTTCTAGGTACCCAAAATGCCCTCCAAGCGTAGTACAAGAGGAAATCAACTTGCTGATGAACCATCAAGGGCTCTATCAAGGAGAAATCTCATTCCTATGGGATAACCTAATGCTCATGGCATCATCTTTGAAAACCCGACACATAAGGTGCACTACTCACGCCATATTCAGCGTAATATGACGCCAACTGGTACATGTGTTCTAACACTCTATCGACATTGGGTTTATCTGATGAGATCAATCTCATGTTTCATATCTTAGGAGTATTAGAATTTATGCATTGTGAAGCGCCAACTTTTGAGTGCATAACCCTTTAATTCTTAAGTTCTGTAGATTTTAAGTTGCAGCAAATTTGGGAAGGTACCAACAGATGCCATTTAGGTATGATAACTTTCAGGTTATACAATGCTGACCATCAATTGACGGTGGAGGAAATGGGAGGAATCCTCCGACTCCCCATTTATGGACCCGGAGTCATTCCGGAAACATTTAGTGCAAGCCGGTTCTGGTTGAATATCACGAGCTTGAGTGGTTATGTTGCTAAAGGTGCTAAGGCATCCCGTATCCAAAAACCCTGTTTTTGGTATGCTCAGAAATTTTTAGCCTATTCTTTTTTGGGCCGAGGGGATAGTACGGGGGTGGAAATGAAGCCAGAGCTCTATTTGTTGTATGCCATAGCCAACGCAATTTCAATTAATGTATCCGCTTTTGTAGTGAATAATTTAGGTAAGGCGGGTCGTGTAGTAGCTGGTGGTATTTCAGCGGGAGGAATGATTACCCAGATAGCCAGGTATTTTGGTTATGATTCAGCAGCGCTGAATGAGGCACTCATTGCATGTATGACTAAGCTAGATATGAGCGCCCTTATCAACCAAGGCATGATGCAGATACAGGGAAGTCGTTTTGGTGTAATCAGTCAGAAGAGAGTTATTCTTACACTTCCTGACCCTTCCAGAATTGTTATCTCAGTGCGAGAGGAATGGTGGTATGTGAGTGATGTCCAGGAAGATCATGACGAATATGATGAGGATAATAGGGTTGATGAGGATCAAATGGAGGAAGAATATCGGGATCATAAACCGACATGTAATCCCTTAAAGATGCCTACCCAAGAAGGTGGAAGGTCGTCATATTTCACCCAAGAAGAGTGGGTCTGGATACAAATTGAGCTTGGTGACCTCTGTGCAAAACAGGCACGGCAGGGTGTCGAACAGGTCTGTCAAGGAAATGAGCTGACCCGTCAGGGAGAAATGTTGAATGACATGCACCGGATGATTCAAGATTTGATGTTGCAATTCCCTCCTCCTCAACAGTAAAGCATTATGAGTTCACCCTCGCTATCTTGAATTCAAACATTAAGGTCAATGTTCGGTTCAAGTGTGTGTGTGGGGGGGGGGGGGTATTATTTTTTTTAATTATTATTTTTGGTCTTGCATTTTTGTTTTATTTTTATTTTGTGTTATCTTGTATGGTTGTGTTTTGTTTATTGATGTGTTACAGATTGATTGGATTTTGTCAGATGAAGGACAGACGAGTAGCTAAGTGGATGGAAGATGCAACCCAGACTTGCTCCTCCGGCACCCCGGGAAGTTGATACAGTTGAAGAAAAAAAGAGTAATAGTTGGACGCAACTTGGTGACACTGGACTGAGATGGTATTATGGTATACCCGAACCAAAAAAGAGGCTACATTACACGAGGAGTGCTTTGGAACCTGTAAGCTTACCCAACATGGTGAGCGTACATAAGGCCAAACAAAAGAAGATCATAATGAGAGTTAATTCAGGTATGTATCTATCACTCTGATTTTGCATATGTTCTACCAGAACAGCACAACATGATAACAAACACTGAGGCACATTGTTTGTTTTACCTCTAAGCCTTTCTAGCTATCCTGTATTGTTATGTTTATCCTTTTTTAACCATATTTGATTTGTATCCATTTGTTTGTAATAACCACATATGTTAACCCAGGACCAAACACTTCTTACCCTTGCTCGGCATAAGTGTGTAAATTATGAAACGGTGCAAAGTTCTAAGTTTGGGGTTGTTTTCTATATAGAAGAAAAAAACGAAAAAGAAAAACTAAAAACAAAGAAGAAAGAGAAAAGAGAAAAAGAATGGAGACACTTGAATGTCCCGAGAGAAAAAAGATAGAATTTATAAAGCAAAAGACTCAGGTAACAGTGAAACACTCAAAGCAAAAAAAAATTGAGTAAAGCAAAAGAATTGAGAGAGTAAAATCCCATTGAAATAAATTGAGCATGGAGACAAGAAAGACAACACGAATGCCGAGGGAAAAACCCTTTGTGTATCCATTTTCTTTATTTATCCCATTGTACCCAAGCTCTGTTACAGCCTGTAATATGGTGGGAGAACTAACTTGGGTGTTTTGTGTTTTATCACAATTGTTGCGGATAGCAAGAGTCGCCACCAACTTTTATTTTATCCAATAAAGGAAAGGGTGAAAAGAACAGGAAAGACCTTTTGAGAATTTTCTTGAGTTCGGGGGGTAGGTTATGAAAAGGGGAGGTGTTAGCACCCTTTTCATCCGTAGTTATCTATGGGCTCTTAGTTGCTAGCTCACTTTTGAAAATGATTTGTAAATGTGTTTGTGTTTTTTTGAAAGTATTTTTGAAAAGTGAGCTAGCAACTAAGAGCCCGTAGATAACTACGGATGAAAAGGGTGCTAACACCTTCCCTTTTCATAACCTACCCCCCGAACTCAAGGAAATTCTCAAAAGGTCTTTCCTGTTATTTTCACCCTTTCCTTTATTGGATAAAAGAAAAGTTGGTGGCGACTCTTACTATCCATAACAATTGCGATAAAATGCAAAACACCCAAGTCAATTATCCCACTGTATTACAGAACCGGTGACTAGGGTGGGGAGATGGCAATATGTTTGGGAAATAAACCTTGTTGAGGAAGAAATTTTGGAGATTTTACTGGGGAAATAAATTATTATAGGGAAGAGCTATGCAAGGTTTCTCTTTCAGTTTTGGAAGGCCAAACTCGGCTAGGGAAGAGAATTTCCAGGAGATATGCTAATTGGAACTTCCGAAAGGAAATTGTATGAATTTACTCTGTGGGGATTTATGAACAGCATGAGTGTTATCTTGGCTCCTAGAGTAACTATTTATTCCTACTCTCATGCGTATATTTGTTAACAGCTAATCATGTTCATATGCATATGTTCATTCAATTTTAATCATTGGATGTTTTTGCAATCAAAACAAAAAAAAAAAGTTTTCACTTCAAAGTATATTTGTATTGATAATTTGCCTATAAACAGGCGTTTTTGTACAAAGAGACGAAAATCCTAGTAAGAGGAAGTCGTCGTGAAATGAAAATAATACAAAGTGAAAACAAATATATATATATATATAGCCATGTGCAAGTGATCTCATTGGGTTCCAACTCTTCTATTTCCCATATGTCTTCGAACATCATCCTTTGTCGTTATAAGAAGTTGATTGAACTGGTCTTGTACCATTTGAACTTTTGACCTTGGTAATAAAGCTGGCTTGTAGTGATCCAATGGGATACAATTGTACACTTTTAATCCTTAACGTTTTCCTGGACTGTCCTTTCGGGTTTTCAGTCCACTAGGATACCCCTTTTTTACCTAAGTCGCCCTTGCGGGTTTTCGACTTGTCGAGTGTACAACCTTTTGTATATATCCCTAATTTTTGCCCGAACCCTTTTGGTTCGCTGGAATGCCCTTATTTTTTCCTAGGTATGTCAACCTAGCGGGTCGTTCTTATGCATAGTATTTTTTTACTATGTTCGCGTTCACATGGTGCGGGAAATCTTCGTCGTCCATAGTGGTTAACATCATGGCACCGCCCGAGAATACTTTCTTGACAACAAATGGAACTTCGTAGGTGGGAGTCCATTTTCCCATGGGATCGCCTTGTTGTAGAATGATGTGTTTTATTACCAAGTCACCAGCCTGGTATACTCGATATTTGATCTTCTTGTTGAATGCCTTAATCATACGCTTTTGATACATTTGACCATGACAAACAGTAGCCGTTCTCTTTTCATTGTTCAAGTTCAACTGATCCAACCTAGTTTTAATCCATTCGTCTTCACCTAAGTCCGCTTCTTTCATAATCCTTAGAGAAGTAATATGAACTTCGACAGGCAGGACAGCTTCCATGCCATAGACTAAAGAGGATAGGGTTGCCCCAGTTGATGCTCGCGCCGAGGTACGGTAGCCATGAAAAGCAAATGGTAGCATCTTGTGCCATTATTTATAGATCACCACCATCTTTTGCATAATATTCTTTATATTTTTGTTGGCATCTTCCACTGCGCCATTCATCTTAGGTCAGTATGGAGAATAATTATGATGCTTGATCTTGAAATGTGTACATAGTTCGGTTATCATGGCATTGTTTAGGTTGGTACCATTGTTAGTGATGATCCTCTCAGGGATTCCTTACCGACAGATGAGGTTATGCTTGATGCACCGGGCTACAACATTCTTGGTAGCTGAGGCAAATGAATCCGCTTCGACCCATTTGGTGAAGTAGTCAATGGAGACAAGGATGAAATGATGTCCATTAGATGCAGTGGGCTTTATTTCTACGATCATGTCAATGCCCCACATTGCAAATGGCCACGGAGAAATCATGACATTTAAAGGTATTGGAGGTACATGAACCTTGTCAGCATAAATCTGGCACTTATGGCAAGTCCTCGAATGGTGGTGACAATCAGTTTCCATAGTCGACCAATAGTAACCAGCTCTCAGAACTTTCTTGGTCATAGTGTGTCCACTGGAATGAGTTATGAAGATACCTTCATGCATATCTTCCATGATCTTCTTTGTTTCCTTCTTGTCCATACAACGGAGCAGAGCTGAATCATGATTATGCTTGTACAAAATCCCATTGCTTAGGAAGAACTTAGCTGAGAATCTCCGCAGGAATTTCTTGTTGTTGATTGAAGCTCCCCAAAGATATTCTTGAGCTTCAAAATACCTTTTCACCTCATGGAACCAAGGCTTCTCCTGATCAGTGTAAATCTCACAATAGTGTGCCGGTTCGTCAAATATTTTGATAGTAATTCTGGGAGCTTCGTTGTTCCAATTGACCTTGGACATAGATGACATAGTCGCTAAGGCATTTGCCAACTAATTTTCTTCCCTCAGGATATGTTTAAAGGTGGCCTCTTCAAAGTGCAGGATCAAGGTTAGCACAAGCTCTTTGTAAGGGATCAGATTTGGATGTTTGGTATCCTATTCTCCTTTAACTTGACTGATCACCAGGGCTGAATCTCCGTATACACTTAGGAACTTTATTCTTAGGTCAATAGCAGCCTTAAGACCCAAGATGCATGCTTCATACTCGGCCATGTTGTTTGTACAGTCAAAGTAGAGTCTAGAAGTGAAAGGTGTATGGAAACCTTCAGGAGAAATGTTCGCAGCACCAGTTTCGTTACCCAATGCATTGGAAGCTCCATCAAAAACCATAGTCCATCAGGATCCTTGTCCAGGTCCTTCATACAGTCCAGGCTTTTTATAATCGGTTATCAACATGATATTCTCGTCCGGGAATTCAAAGTTCATGGATTGGTAGTCATCCACAGCTTGATGTGCCAAATAATCCGCTAGCACACTTCCTTTGATTACTTTTTGTGTAGTGTACTGGATGTCATATTCAGTCAAAATCATTTGCCATCGGGCTATTCGTCTGGAGAGAGCTGGTTTCTCGAATATGTACTTGATGGGATCCATCTTAGAAATCAAGAGAGTAGTATGGGTCAATAATATTATCTTAGTCGACGAGCATCCCATGCCAAAGCACGGCAAGTTTTCTCGAGTAGTGAATATCTTGTTTAACATTCGGTAAACTTTTTGCTAAGGTAGTATATTGCATATTCTTTTCGACCAGACTCGTCATGTTGACCCAGCACACACCCCATTGACTTCTCTAATACAGTCAAGTACATGATCAGAGGTCTTCCTTCAACTGGAGGCATTAGGATTGGAGGTTCTTGTAAGTACTCCTTGGTCTTGTCAAAAGCTGTTTGGCAGTCGCCATTCCATCTGACTACTTGGTCTTTCTTCAGTAGTTTGAAGATTGGCTCACAAGTAGCAGTTAAGTGAGAGATGAATCGGGAAATGTAATTGAGTCGACCTAAGAAACATATGACCTTCTTCTCAGTACAAGGAGCTGGCATTTCTTGTATGGCTTTGACTTTTGCAGGATCGACTTCAATACCTTTTCCATTGACGATGAAGCCTAAGAGCTTTCCAAACCTCACTCCGAAGGTGCATTTATTGGGATTCGGCCTCAGCTTTTATTTCTTCAACCTTTCGAATATCTTGTGTAAATGATCAATGTGTTCTTCCTCGGTTTGCAGTCTTGCAATCATGTCACCAACATAGACTTCTATCTCATGATGAATTATATCATGAAATAGAGCTACCATAGCCCGTTGATAATTTATGCCCGCATTATTCAAACCAAAAGGCATGACCTTATAACAGAAGGTGCCCCACTGTGTGATAAAAGTGGTTTTCTCCATGTCTTCAGGCGCCATTTTGATATGGTTGTACCCGGAGAAACCATCCATGAAGGAAAACACCTTATGTTGAGCAGTATTGTCAACAAATACATCAATGTGTGGTAGTAGGAAATTATATTTCGGGCTTTTCCTATTTAAATCCATGTAGTCTACATATATACGGACCTTACCGTCTTTCTTCGGCACTGGGACCACATTTGCAACCCATTGGGTATACGACATCACTTCCAAGAAACCTGCATTGAACTATTTCATTACCTCAACCTTGATCTTCTTAGACATATCTGGCCACATGTGACAAACCTTTTATTTGATCAAAGGAAAACCTTCCCTCATTGGCAGACGATGAACCACAATATCAGTATCAAGCCCCAGAATATCTTCATATGACCAAGCGAACACCTCAACATAGTCGTGCAACATCTGGACCAATCTTCTCTTGGCACTGTCTTCCAGGTTGGCACCAATCTTGACTTATTCCTTATCTGTCTCAGTACCCAAATTTATCACTTCAATTGGTTCTTCATGCGGTTGAATGGCCTTTTCCTCTTGTATCAGGAGTCTGGCAAGTTCCCCAGGTATCTCACAATCTTCTTCACCTTTCTCTTCGACTTGATAGATTGGTTTTCAAAGTCATAGATGGCAATAGAAGAATTGTTGTCAATGAGATCTAGAGTAGATGTGGATCTGCAAATGTGTGTGTGTGTGTGTGTGTGCATGTAAGGTCATATGGCTAATTGAAAATGCAGTAAAGTAAAGAAAGACAAGGAGCGCAAAATTTGAATGCAAAATAATCCAATGTTTTCATTAAAATGAGCATGTGATATATGAAAATGACAAACCCTTAACAAATGGACCATTGTGCCCCGGACAAGGCACATGGTTTAAAGTCATTGTTTTAAAGGAAATTACAGACAAATTTCTCAAAGCAATAAAAAACAGGAAATGGTAATTACTCCTAGCTGAAGGAGATTGAGATGGAGTCTTTGGTCTGCCATTTGTTGAGTCATCCTTCAGCAGTTGGGTAGATCCAGTCATCCCAATCACTGTCACTATCAGAGTCTCTTAGAGCATTAACTTCAATAGAGAGGTGGTTTCCCAGCACAAGCACGTCGAACCTCTTTTTGAGCCTTTGAAGTGAAGCCTAAACCAAATTTGTTCGAGTTGTAGGGGATATCAGGAAGTTGTCACCAGATGGTGAAACCTCCGTCTTCAACAACAGCACGAGCATCCTTGAGAGAGGTTATTATTGGTGTATCTTTAGCATCTTTGGGAGTGGCAGGAGTGGCTTTAGCAACAACAATCATTGTAGGGACCATTTCAAATGCTTAACAGGGGGTTTCAATGAATTCGCCATCCATTTCAACATATTTGAAAGAATTTAAATTACTGATCATGAACTCCTCCTCTCTGCAGACTGTGACAATATTTCCTTTTACCGGGTATTTCAGCTTTTGATGTAATGTGGAGGTAACCGCGCCTGTCCCATGAATCCACGGGCGTCTGAGCAAGCAAGAATAGGTCGGGCGGATATCTATTACATAGAATGTTGAGTTGAAAAATTGAGATCCAACCTTGATAGGAAAATCAACCTCTCCAGGGACCATCCTTTTAGACCCATCAAAGGCTATCACCACAATATCACTTGGTTTCAGCACCAACCCTTCACCGTCAAATCTGTCTAAAGCACCCTTTGGTAAAACATTGAGGGAGGACCCATTATCCACTAACACGTGTGCTAAAGTGGTACCTTTACACTCAATGGAAACATGTATAGCTTTGTTTTGATTCTTCCCCTCCGGAGTCAAATCTGTATCTGAAAATCCCAAACCATTGTCAGTGGTCAGGCTTGCAACATAGTTCTCAAATTGTTCAGCAGTAGTTTCTTGTGGGACATGTGCATTTTTCAGGAATTTTATCAAGGCTTAGGCATGTGCTTCGGAGCATAGCAACAAAGATAGAATGGATATCTTTGAGGGTGTCTGCCCCAATTGTTCCATTATCCTGTAGTCACTTTTTTGGATAATTTTTAGAATCTCCCCCATCTCTTGGCTTGATGGGTCTTTAATATTTTTTGTGGGTGCCTCCGTCCGGGCAGGCTCTGTCATTTTTTCCTTTCCTCGAGTATCAGAAATAGGTTTAGCAGCAGAAATGCGAATGGGTATTGTAGTAGTGGTTGCTAGAGGAGAGATCTCCAGAGAGAAGATCCTTCCCGTTCTAGTGACTTTACTTAATCCAGCAATGTTTGTAATGTTGGAATCTTCGTTTTCAACAATCCATGGCTCTTGTTTGATACCATGATAATACACTTCCTCTCCATAGTTCTAGGGTATATCCTTGTCAGAAGAATAGGGGACTGGCTCCGGTGTAGTGATAATCAAGGGAGCTATTCTTGGTTCAGCGGGGATCCTTATAGGGCCTTTGGAGGTGATCCTAATAGGAGTGTTTGAAATGGTAATTATGGACATGTCTTCAAACTCTTGAGATGCACTTTTGGTCAAACTTTTTACATATAGAGTTTTCTCAAATAGAATTTCATGGCTATCAATCAGGCATTGGACACCTTTTCTCAGCCATATAGAACCATTAATTTATGCAGCACAATGGTAACAGTCTTCAAGGCAGCCTGGAAATACTCCGGCTTTCAATAAATTATTTTTAACAGTCTTCAAAGGAGTGGTTAAATCATTGATGGAGGAAACAAAAGAAGCATCTTCAATGGCATTGACACCCTTACCATGACTGGGCATGGGTGCGATGTTCACATTGGGAATCTATGGAGGGTAGGATTCAATTGTTTTGTTGTCGATCAAGTCTTGGATCTTGCTTTTTAACACCCAACAATGATCAGTGTCATGTCCAGGACTATTGGAGTGGTAGGCACATTTTACATTCGGGTTATACTTTGAAGATGAAATATTTGGATTTGGAGGAGGATCCTGCAATGTTACCAAATTTTCCTTCAACATATGTTGTAGCGCTTGAGACAATGGCATGTTGATTCTGGTAAACTACCTCTTCGGGATGTCTGGCCTTTATTGATTGTTTTGTTGATGCGGTCGTTGAGTTGGAGTTGGATTGGAAATCAATACTGCCCCCTCTAAATGATGGCAGTCATTCTTAGCATGGCTTCTTAATTAATACACGGCATTAGTCTCTTTTTTACCAATAAATGGTTTTTTCACAGCATTAGAGGTGGAGGACATGGGTATCTTTCCTCTTTTGATTCCACTTTCTACCCTCTCGCCAGTTAAGATCAATTCAGTAAATCCGGATGATGAACTCCCAATCAGCAAGTTGAAAAATGGACTAGTCAATGTTCCCATAAACATGTCTACCAATTCTCTATCAGTTAAAGTTGGTTGCGCCATGCCAGCCAGGTCTCATCACTTTTAGGCGTACTCTTTGAAGCCCTCATTTGAACCCATGGTCATGCCTTGCAATTGAACTCGAGTCGGTGCCAAATAAGAATTATATTGGTATTGGCGGTAAAAGGCAGCATCTAGATCCTCCCATGTATGGATGTTTGTCCCTTCCAATTGGTAAAACCACTCCAACTGTGTTCCAGAGAGACTCTCTTGGAAAAAGTGCACCCATAGTTTCCTATCAACGGCGTGCGGTTGAATCTTACGGACATATGATCTTAGATGAAGCTTAGGACATGAGACACCATCATACTTGGCAAAGATATGGATCTTGAACTTATGGGGAATAACCACCCCAGGAACCAAACCCAAGTCTCCAAAGTCCAAGCCATGCACTGCTTGGATCTCTATAGCTTTTAGTTTATCTTCTAGTTACATGTATTTGACGTCGGCCAGTGGGTATTGCTCATCAGAATAATCCTCGTCCTCGGAAATCTGGTTATTCCCAACTCCAACACGGGTGCTTCTAGCATCTTTATCTTGATTGTCATCCTCGGAGGAGGAGTCTTCTTTAATTTGAACTTGTCGGGCGGGACCTTTGAACCTCTTCCCCATGTTGACAACAACTTTTTCTTGGTCTTCTTCTTCGTGACGAGAAGCACCATCATTTCTTGTTGACCCTTTGCTAAGTTGAGCAGAGTCTCTTGGAATTGAGAGTGTTGAGTCTGCAAGTCCTTAACGATTTGCTCGAGATCCATATTATACTGAAATAAACAGTAGAAAGATGAGGAAACATGTGTCGGAAAACTTGCTTATGATATGATGCATGTTATGCGGATGTAATGTTTTCAAGGACATTTAAGAGATTTAAATTTGCTTAACCAAAGAGGAAATAAAACAACAATTGTATTAATAAGCTCAAAGGTTACAAATTGCCTCTTGGGCTTACAATGAAAGAAAGACACCAAAATAAACTTATAAAATAAAGGTCTCCCATGTACGCTTCCTCTTTGGGCTGATGTATACATTTAGGCTTTGCTCCTCGTGAAGTTGCCTTGTGAGCTCCAACATTTTCTTCTCGTTTGCATAGAATTGGGCTTCAAAGGTGTCTTGTTCTCCCTTGATTTGAATCCACAGCCTTTGCAATTCCTCGAGATTAGTAGCCATATCAGGATAAAGAATGGTATAAGGAACATCTCCTTCGGAAATAGGCTCCATAATTATTGGTAAGATGGTTGGATACGGCATCATGAGATTTTGAGCGCGAGCTTTCACCCACTTGAGATAAGGCTCTAAAGGAATAGGTTATTATGCCCCCAAAGTCTTGCTATCAACCTTGTTTACCATGCCCTAAGCTCGTACAAATCTTTGACGATAACCTTGGACATTATTCTCGTAGTCAAACACAATAACTCGAATAAGTGCATCATGAGGATCGTCCCTACGAGCATAACCAAATTGGTGTAGATCCAAAGAAGGGGTATAAGTAATACCTCCCCTAATTCCAAGGAGTGTAATATTATGGAATTCCCCACACTGGTCAATGATAATAACATCCTCTAAAGATTGGGAACACCAATGGACATCTGAATGTGAGAGCAACATCAACCTTTGAGACCGCCCCAAGCCTTGTTTGTTCTTCAAAACAGATAGAGGAAGGTGTGAAATAAACCACCTATAAAGCAATGGTATGCAACGCATAAGAATCCCTCTTCTCTTCGTGTTACGAGTGTGAAGAGAGTGCAAAACATCTCCGAGAAAAGTAGGCACGGGGTTACTAGAGAGGAAAATTTTGACCGTGTTCACATCTATAAGTTGGTATGGATTAGGGAACAGTACCAAAACATAGATTAGAATAGCCAAGACTTCTTTAAAAGCTTGCAAATCTAGAGCATCCCAAAACAGTTGAGCCTTTTCTATCAGAAACTTAGCTAGGAAACCCTTGACTCTGGTCCTTATTTCCCAATTGGCTACAATGTCAGACCGTTGTAAATGTAAAGCTGATGCAATCTCCTCAGGTCGTGGATCTTTCTCTAGACCGGTGAAAGGCATTTGATCAAGAATAGGCACTCCCAATAGTTGAGATAATTATTCCATTGTGGGCACCAAATAATCAGAAAATATGAAAAAGTGATGTTTAGGGTAAAAGAATTGAAAGAGCACACCCATGATTTTCTCTTTAAAGCTTGAGGTAGCCAAATTGAGAAGTCGGCCATATCTTTTGGTGAATGGAGAATTCTCAGGAACCCTTTATGCTAACTCTTTGAGTTGAGGAGGCACCTTTACAAAGCTGGTTCGAATGAAATTTCTGCAAGTGGAAGCCATATCCTATAAAACAGAACAAAGATAAATCCCTAGGTCCTTGAAATGGTTAGTGAAAATTCTATGGCATGATGTCATGATGCTATGAACAAATAATCAAACACAAGCAAAGAAAATAAGTCCTTAGGTTTAGACTTGCATGGGGTTTGTAGGTAAGTACCCTCTTGAAGTTTTAGTTGGTTCGACCTGTCCTAAAAAATCATCGAGTTCTAGGGAATCTCAATATCATTGATCTTTCTTCATCAGGCATTGTCTCAGCATAATCAATCTTTTCTTGTGGTCAAAATATCCCGAAAGTCCGATCTCAATGAGTGTAGTATCGAGTATCAATCAATATTCTATTTTCCACCGAAGTCGGATATCTCACTACTTCCTAATGGCCAAGTTGCTCAACTAAAGGTTCTATGGTCAGTTAGTGCTTCATGACACCACACAGCGGCCTCGTATTCTCCTTGATTCAACACAAAGGATACTGGTATCAATAAATGTGTCACACTAACGTAGATATCACTTCAACCATATTGGTCTACGCCATACAGTCTCCATGATATATTGTTACTTACCTAACAATGCCCTCAGATACAGGTAGAGGATCTATTCAAAACCCAAACAACCCTTTTAAGAGTAAAGCAAACAAGTCAAACAATGAAAGCATTTAAATGTTAACTAATCCCTAAGGTAACCCCACTTTTAAGTAACATTCCACAGCTCGCCAGTTCTGTAATACGGTAGGAGAACTGACTTGGGTGTTGTGTTTTATCGTAATTGTTGCGGATAGCAAGAGTCGCCACCGACTTTTCTTTTATCCAATAAAGGAAAGGGTGAAAAGAACAGGAAAGACCTTTTGAGATTTTTCTTGAGTTCGGGGGGTAGGTTATGAAAAGGGAAGGTGTTAGCACCCTGTTCATCTGTAGTTATCTACGGGTTCTTAGTTGCTAGCTCACTTTTGAAAATTCTTCATAAATGTGTTTATGTTTGTTTGAAAGTATTTTTGAAAAGTTCCTTCATTTAGACGAACTTTATAATGATCTCGTCTCTATAAGAATGTATACAAAGTGTTAACTTTTGAAAATATTTCATGAAAGTGTTGGTGTGTTTGAAAGATGTTTTATTTTTAAATGTTTGTGAGAAAGCAACTACGAGCATTCTACCTACTCAAAAGAAAGTCTTTTTTCTTTTCCTCCTCCTTTAGATAGTGTTATCTTACCATTAGTTAGTAAGAAACCATATCATTAGATGTGAAGGGACAAGTGTGAGTCATCGTACAGTCATAGAAGGAAACATTGTAGGATACTTTATTAATTTGTCGTAAGGGACTAAGGTCGTTTACCGAAGGCAACATTAAGGGGTCATCGAGGGACTACGATCTTGTAATCGAGGATCTTTGCTAAAGTATCCCACGTTCGAGGGACATCATTGTTTTATCCGAGGCAACAAGTGTGGGTTACCTTCGAGGTGCATGTGTGCAAAGTATATTGTTTTCATTTAATTTATCTTGAATTAGGATTGTCTATTATTTGATTTTAAGTCTTACCATACAAATCCTAATTACTAGCAATAATAAGGAAAGCGATAAATTGCGGAATTTAAATGTCCTACACTATTACAATACTTGAGGGGATGGGGATACAAATTTACAAATGGGAATAACAAGTAATATAAACCCTATTATTATTACAAGGCTTTGACAGTTACATAAATTGTAATGCAAAATAATAGAATGTACAAAAAATATAAAGATAATGAAAAGAGAAAAGAAAATTGTTTTTATATCTTTTTTATGGAAGGGGTTTTAATTGACCTAATTAAATTAATTAATTACAAGGAGTTTAAATAAAACCTAAAGTCTAGATTAATTTAAATAAAAGAGAAAATTAAAATAAAAACCTAAGTCTAAATTAGTTTAATTAAGAAAAGAAATTAAATGGTTTAAGAAAATATTTTCATTATTTTTTTTTTTGCCTATATGATAAAAATAAAATAAAAATGGGAAAATATAATTATTTAAGAAAAAAATGTATTTTTGGGATTTTGATTAAAAATAAATAATTAAAGAAAATAAAGAAAATAAAATAAAATATAAAAAATTGGGTCTTGGAGTTTGAAAAGAAAACAGGGAAGTTTGAAAGAAAAACGTTTTTGGTTTAAGCCCAAGGTTTGTTTGTTTGAAATCAGAAAATAAAATAAAATAAAATAAAGATGTTTGGGCATGCACTGCTATTAAGAAACAGGGGGTGATGTTCAGAAAAAACAAACAAAGGCCCAAACCATGAGAGGCCCAGGCGCGCTGGCAGAAAAATGAAACAAGGAAAATGTTAGAAAAAATAACAAAATATGACGTTGGGGCTCGAACCCAGGTCACAAAGGTCATAGGCACGCGCTTTAATCATTGGGGTGGTGATACATCCGTTGATTTATACAAAACCATCATATTATATTATAAACACGCTCCTGACTGTGCACTTCATCTTCTTCCTTGGGCCATGACCAGAACAACAAATTGGAATTTTGTATCTTGCTCATTTCTCAACCATTTCAGAAATTGTAAACATCAAGCTTGTTAGAAATTTCACCATGATTTCAAATATGTAAGTAACTTAAACTATGGATTAAAGATGAACACGAATTTTGCTTGGTACCAAATCTGACCTAGTTTTGTCAGAAAGTTCAAACTTAAAATTCTCCATGCTCAGGCAATATAAATGAATTCTAAGGACATGGTTAGTTTCAGGGCTATAATGTCTACATTTTATCTTTTGAAATCAAATCCAAATGATGCTTGTATGAAGAGATGGAAGTTTAGAAAACTCACCTTGAAAATAGAGATTGTGTTTTGAGTTTGAGCACTCTTCAAGGTGTTGTAATGATCTGGTTAGCTTTATTGAACCTCCGGGAAGCTATTGCAAAGCTTACTTTGGATTGAGAGTGGTTGTATTGTTCTAGAGAAATCAAGATGCAAGTTACTGTTTTTGAATATGGAGGATGGTGATGGAGGTGTTACAGTTGGGTAACAGGTGTTTGGTTAGGTTCTAAATGATATATGGATGCTTTGTGATTGATTTTCAGGAAGAATGCACGAGTGGAATGTAAGTTTGGGGTGCAAGGTTAAAATTTGCACAAAAATGGTGTTTTGAAGCAATTTCTGGTTTGAGGGAGTTTGGGAGAGTTTCTGAGCTTCTAGATTCGTGTCCTATCTTGTAAAATAGTGCTTCTACTTATAGGAAAAGGTTTGGAAGCTTTGAGTGTTCATAATCACAAGATCACAAGTTATGGATTTTTGACTTGTTTTTGAAGCAAGCTTGATAAACATCTTTCCAAGGTATGGTAAAAGGCTATCTAGAGTGTTAGAAGCTTTAAACATGTTCATCTGACTTTGTATGTTGAGTGTGTGCATAGGGAGCAAATTAGAGGCTCAATACAAGTTGACTTTGTGATTAAAGCAACTTTACAAGAATAGCAATGTTACTTTGTGCCCAAAATGGATGAATCTCTTGGATAATGGCTCTAATGATTGGATCATAGCTCTAACAATTGTGTAAACCATTAATTATGGATTTAATTGCAAGTTAGAAGCCTGCAAAGTAATATTATGCAGCATAGCTATAAGATTTGGCCAAGGGTTCATCATCAAAGTGACTTGTAATTCAAGAATGGATGTCCAACTTCTTTCCTTCGATTCTCTTAGCTCAAAAATGATATCTTCAAGTTCTTGGACATTTTGGAAATCTTTAAACATTTTCTACAACTTTCATGTTTTCCACTTTGGCTAAATCAAATTGGAACTATGTGAAAATTTGCCAAGAAGTTGGGACAAAAATCTGCCTAAACTAGGTGAAAATTTCGTTGTGTTTTAGAAAAAAGTCATGACTTCATGAGCTTATAATTCAAAATCAAAGCATTTTTAGGACTTTATCAGCAAATAAAAGTTGTATATTTCATCAATATCTACAACTTTTATGTTGAAAATTTTCTTTGAATCATCTTGCATCTTGGTGAAAATTTGCCATGAAGTAGTGAAATTATCAAGGTTTAAAACACTTATTTTTCTAAGTCTTGAAAAGTTTGATTTTTGATTTTCTTGATTCTTGATGATCAAAATTAATATTTTTTAATTTCTTGATGAATCTTGATCTTTGAAACTCAATATTGACCAAAAAATCAAAGTTTGACTTTTGGTGTAATAGTTGACTTTTTCATGAGTTGATCAAATTTCAACTATAAATTGTTTGATCTTGAGAAATGATTTGAGCCATGAAATTAGGTCAAAATATTGTGTTTAAATTCTTAAGATTATGCTTCAAACCATTAATTCATATTAGGTCAAAAGTCAATGATTGGTCAATCCCAATCAAAACCCTAATTTTGACCATTTTGCCCCTTTGATGATTTGAATGCTTTTCTTGAATAATTGTGATCAAACCATGATCAATTGATGAATATGACTTCAAAATATTAATATGGGCCAAAAATCTTGAAGTTTGACTGTAGGTTGACCATAGTTGACTTTTTACCCAATACAACTAATTTTCAGTCATCTGATCAATTGACTGAGCAAAATTGTGATCTAAGACTTTAAACTTGGCATGAGTATTCTTGGAGGCCCGTAATGAACCATGAAATTATTTTGAGGCATTATAAATCCAATTTCCCTTGTGAAAACCAAAATCCTAATTTGTGGCCTTAGTGCTTAGGAGATGAGTTTGTCTGATCAATTCTTGAGAATCCTTGAGCATTGGAGATCCTTTGTGAGATATGTATTGAGAAAAGAGAGGGGAAATTTTGGGGTACAACATATCCCAAAGACCTCCAAAAGTGTGTGGAATATGCACCTGTAGTGAATCTAGAATTTATTCAAAGTTAAGAGTCGATATTGCATACATTGAATACAGAATGCAAAACACTTTAACCCCGAGAGATTTGGTGAGAAGTGTGAAAAAGCTTGCAGGTAAAGAAGTATTCTGAGGTGGAAGTGTAGCGGATAGTTTGGATTGGGTAACCAAAATCTTGATCGGGAAGGTGGAAAGCAAGTTGTGAATAACATCGGTTGTATTATGGTAAGAAGGAATTTCGGGGTGACGTTGCTTTTGTCTAGTACATCACTTGAGGACAAGCAATGAGCTAAGTTTTGGGTTGTGATCGCTCACCATTTCTACTTTGTTTTTGTTACTCATTCGGTGCAAATTCGTCAAATCTGTAACACTTTGGTTTATCTTTTTATCGTTTTGTTTAAGTTATTTTATATTTTAAAAATTTATATTTGTATAGTTTTTATTTGAATTTTATGCCTTCTGGATGCTTTTGATGGTTTAGTTTGGTAGTTGTTGGTAATCTCAGGTGTAGGTAAAGATCTCCGGAAAATTTGAGCAAAGGCGAAGAAATATGGAAGACACAAGGGCCCTGACACGGGCACCCATGTCACCTGACATGGGCCGTGTCAGGAGAAGAGGAAAACACATGCGTTGACACCAGGCAGAAGGGGACACATGCTCCTGTGTCGTACGACATAGCCTGTGTCATTCAGCTGAACATTAAAGGGTGCAAAGGACTTCACAAGCGTTGACATGGGTGCTCGTGTCCGATGACACAACCTCTGTCATCTATATATTCCAAATCTTGGGATTTTTAAGTGTTTAGAGCATTAGGGGTATTCTGGACCTTTGGCACTATTGAGAGATGACCTAATATTATAAAAACCTGATTGAGAGAAGGGAAGAAGCATTTTTTGATTGATTGAAGAATTAATATGATAGAAGTGTGGAGATTCAAGAGCTTGGGGAACAGAGAATCCTTCATGCGCGATAGCGATTGGAGATCGACGATTCCAGAATTCTTGTAATGTCTAAATTTATTATGTGTATTATTTTTATGTTGAACACTATGAGAAGATAAACCCCTCAATGCTAAGGGGTGTCCCTGATTTGTCATGATAAGAATACTGATATCTTTGTTTTATTCAACATAATAGTTCGTCTGCATTAATTTTATTGTTCAGAATAAATTTATCGTTTTCCCTATCGGACCAATAGGGTTTCACTTTCTTGACACAATAGAACTGGACATTCGTGTTAAGTATTTTTGACCAATAATATTATAGCAGGTTTCACCTAGGACTAGGGAAATCCTATAATAACCAGTAATTCTTGGTAATCACATGCTTGGATTTTTCACTAATTTGAATGGACATTGAAATTGGGGTAGAAGATCAAAGGTTTTTTCACTAAGGACTTAGGGAAAGACACACTTAAGAACTGGTAATTGATTTGATGAACTTGTTGAAAATATCAAAGAGTAGAAGTTGTATTATGGAAAATCATACATTCACCCCTAGCATATTTTAATTAAACAGACAAATGTCATATTTTAATTTCTGTTCTTTTTACACATGTGCAAGGATTTATCCAACCAAACCAAAACGATAGTTTTTGTTCAACTTAATTAATAATAAGAATAAGTATTTGCTATGCAGTCCTCGTGATTGATACTTGGGGTAAAATTCATTATTACTACATCGGTAAAAATAGTACACTTGTTATTTTCTGATCACTTATAAATAAAGATTCATTGAGTAAAGAAAGATAGCTGGAAATCTAGTTGTTTATTCTTAACGGTCACAATGAGGGTGGTTGACAATACAATACGAAAGGACTGTCTTTACGCCACCCTAAAGGGTAGAGGTCACAGACATTTTATGTACCTTTTGTACACCATCGCACGTTAACCATTTTGAACTTCTTCTTATCTTCAGAGGCTTCAGATAATTCAAATGTTGAAGCTTGTTATAGAAGAATCACTCTTAAGTCTTAGAACCTAAGTCTTTGAGTCTTCGGAACTTGTCCTATCAGAACCTTGTCTTCAGAGTCTTCAGCACTTGGTTGTAAGAACTTGCTTGTCTTCAGATCATCAGAACTTGTTCAGCAGAACCTCATCTTCATAATCTTCATAACTTGTAACACACAAAGTAAATCTTTAGAAGGCCTCCAAAGTTTAACCACAAAGTCACAATCAGAACCTCTTATACTAACATTCCTAAGACATGTTACAGAAGACGTATTCAGAATCTTGACTTCAACTGTAATACATAACCACATATTTTCTTCTAGTAGTGTATGTTCATAACCTAATGACGTCACACGCCTTGATACTAGAGTTAGAATATTACAGCAACAGCTACACACTAGAACAAACCATTAGCATATACAATTGTTCATGAAGATAACATGTAAAATTATCATCAAAATTTTAAGGCCAGATGTAGAAACACTTCTTATTCTTACAGGTTTGGGCACTTAAAATCCTTCGGCTACAGATTGTATGGGTATCTAAATTTTGTTACATAGCATAGTAGAATTCAGGATAATGTTAAAGCCAAGTCTAAAAGGGTTCCCAAGAATGACACTCGTGGACTCATAGTTCACACTGCGCTTAGAGCTTCTACAAGAGAGGATTGGTTTTTTGATAATGATTATTCCAGACATATGACTGGTGTCAAGAAATTTCTAATGGATATTAAACCACTTTTCTCTAATTATGTCACCTTTGGAGATGGATCAAAAGGTGAAATTAGAGGTGCTGGAAGAATGAGTTGCATTGGTCTGCCAGATCTGGAAAAGGTATTGTTTGTTAAGGGGTTGACTTCAAATTTGATAAGTATTAGTCAACTGTGCGACCAAGGTTTCAAAGTCAACTTTATTGCGTCTGAATGTCCCGTAACTAATGAGAGGAATGAAGTTATCATGAAGGGAGACCGATCAAAATACAATTGCTACTTGTGGATTCCTCAAGAAACAAACTGCTCCTCCACATGTTTGATGCCAAAAGAGGTTGAGATGAAGTTACTTTAGAAGAAACTTGACCGATTACTGTTAAAAGGCATGGATAAAGTCCAACCAAAGTAATCAATCATAGGTACTTCTAACCTGAACATGGAGAAAAGAAAAATTTGCAGAGAATATGAAGTAAGGAAGCAAACCAAGATGTCACTCGTAAAGATGCATCATCAATTTACTTCCAAGAGGTCATAAATTCTTCATATAGAGATAATGGGATCTAAGCAGGTTAACAGTACTGGTAGAGAGAAATATGTTGGTTTAATTGCTGATAAAATTTCAAAGTCTACCTGGATGAACACTATCAAAGGAAAACATAAAGATGTTGAGGAATTATAGCAATTACTAATGTGGAGGAATGTTACAAAGTCTATATCCTTCCTTCATATTGTTGTGGTTACAACAGTCAAAGAATGGGACAAAGACTCCTTTCAAAGGATTGACCTGAAGAAGAACTTAATGGCAGGAAAGGTTAGTAGTGACACTGCTAAAACTGGTGATAGATTCAAGGAGTGCAAGAGGCTCCTTGATAGAGGCAAGAGGTGGATGATCACTTGAATATGATCAAAACTTTCTTGTTCCCTGAGCTATAGTATGCCCTTACTACTATTATTGAAGGTGGTGTGTGTGAATGATGTCCTATCAAATGTTACGACATTTGTTCTGATGTGTGATCATGAAAGGTTCCTATTAGTGTTTTGCTGTTAAATTCTCTCTTGAGGGGGAGAAATAATCATCTAGAAGAACATGGGTAATGGTAGATCACTAGTGTGAAGAATACATCTGCTATATGTGGATTCATCTTTAATCTCCTTGGTAATCCATGAGTATATGGTGGTTCATAGATGGAACTCTCTGAAGTGATTACAGTGGTGTGATCATACCATTGTTCAAGCTGGTGTTAGGACATCATCTCAAGCTTAGTATGTCTCCAGGAATCAGGGGGATATTTATCTAAAAACTATCTAGTCCTCTTTCCTATGTTCAGATAGTTATTGCCTTGGTGGTTATTTCTTTGGTAAAATTCTAAGAGTAACACTCCTGGCTAAGCCTGATGAAGTCAGTGAGTTTGAGTAATTATTCTACATGGATTCTAGTTCATGCTTAGTGGATAGTATGACAATGGGTGTGAAGGGCAGGTATGCAGGCTGTTGTGAATAACGCGTTCACATTGTTCCTTAATCTAGAGACATGTGAGATGACAATGTTGGAATTGCTCATTAGTCAAAGAGAGAGGTAGATCAGTCATGTGTCTCTCTCCTGAATTGAGTGGTGTACTATTAACAAGAAGTATCTTATCTTTCTTAGAAGTTGCTTGCACTAACCGATTGTTGCTTTACATCAAGGCATCGATACAATCTCTAATAAATTTTTAGTGTTTAAATGCCTATTACTAAAAAAAATTGGTTGTGTAGTACTTTTTGTGGTTCCTCTCAGCTTTGTTCATTGTGTGTTCTTTCATAATCAAGCTCAGTTTGTGTCAATTTTGGCTTAAAATGGGGGAGTACTTATTTTTATTATTGAGTCTTGTTTTTATTACTGATGGTTGTTGCTTCTGGTGTGCAACAACTAAGGGGAAGTATGACTTTCTGGGATAAGGGCTTTATGTTCCTTCATCTGATGAGTCTCAAGTTTTAGATATATACAGGATGTTATTAAAGATGTTTTAACATCTTGTCTGGTCTGGCATTTTTCTGTCACATGTTCTTCTAATTTATGATGTGTTTGTCACATGATCTTCTAACTTGGGTCATTCAGCTTAGAATCCTTTTTGGTGTCTTGAGGCTACATGGAAATTCTATTGGGTGTTTGTGACAAGAATTGGTTCAGAGTTTAGGGGGAGTAAGTAGGTTGTTCTTGAATATGTAGTTTATCTTCTTCCTTGTGTGCATTAAATGTCTTCATCATGGGTGTACTATGCAGAAATGGAAGCAGTAATGAAAATACTATTTTGTGAAGTAGTACTTAGCAGGTTTTGTGTTTTGGATTGGACTGCTTTGAAGACTTATCAGACATGATGTTCTGATATGTTGAGAATTTGGTATTCTCTTGTTGTGTAGCTTCCACTGGCTATTGCTCTAATATTTTTGTTATGACTTATGTTGTTGTTGTGTCTCTGATCGTGTGCGTGTGTGCGTGAGAGGTGCTTCTCAAACCTGAGCTATTGTTGTCTAGGTGGAAGATGTGCTAAGTTGTTTCAGCCAAAATAGGCCAAATGAGGAGATTGTTATTTCTCGGTTTATTGTGATTAGCATTATGTTTGGTAAAACTAATTTAGCTAAGACATGTTGATGAAGATGTTCTATCAACTGGAGTAACATGTCAAATGTGATGTTCTACGCTGGTTCTTTGACATCGTGAATTTGTGCAGCTGGAATGTTAGATTTTTTAGTTTGTTACAGGTGTGGAATATTCAGTAATATATTATCTATCCTTTGTAGCGCTTTTCTTAAAGATTTAAAACGATTCAAGCTGATTTCAAGGAGATTTGTTAGTTTCTAATTATGGAGATAATTGAGGAAACTAATGATTGATGTCCTATCTTTGAGGAGGTAATTTCATAGCACCTTTGTCATATCCAACTGCATATGTAAAACTCAAATCCAGTTGATTGAAGATTATAAATAGAAGGCTTCAACCCTAATGCATGTTGTCGAACTTACTTTGGATTATGTTAGGGTTTGTGTGTTTATTGTAAGCCTCTCGGTTATCATATTGATGAACGAGTAGGACTATTTTTGAGTTGTAAGTTATGTTAGTCATTATAAAGCTTTTAAGCAGTGAATGATTGTGTGTCTTTGAAGTGTGACTTCTGTGATGTTTTTCTAAGTGTTTAGAATTGGTCAATCAATGTGTTGTGATTGTAAGGGATTTGAGAAGGGTCTTAAACCTATGGGAGTCTTAGGTAGAAGTTAAGCAAGGGGTAGCGATTAAGTGAGAAGTTGTAAACATGGAAGTTTAGCTTTTAATTGATACTATTAGTAGTTAACTTGATCCCTGGCTTGGTAGCTCTAGAGTAGGTGTTGGTGTACACTGAATTGGGTTAAATATCTTGTGTGTTCTTTACTTTTCTGCACTTTTTTTATCATATATCTTATCATTGTGTGTTTGTTCAGAGAAAGGTGTCTCAACATCTTTTAGGACATCTGAGATCTGAATACCAGAATTTCAAAGATGAAAGATCTGCGAAGAAGGATGCTTATATGACGTCGCTTGCCAACATGATGAAGGATTTCATGGCCAGGATTCTTCCTCCTCCTCCACGAAACCCTAGACCCTTGTTTTACCTTTGTTTTTAGAACTCTAGTTTTTCTTTGTGTTTCTAAAACTTTTATATTATGGTCTTTGGTTAATGAAATTTTTTTCTTTTTGTCTCTTTAAATCTTTTTTATTTCTGACAAAGGGGGAGAAAGTGATATGGTTTTGATTATATTTATTCTCATAATCTTGTTCCCAAATATGTTTTAATGTTTTTTCCACTAACGTTGTTTGACTTAGGAACTTTGTGAAGTTTTATTAAATTTTTCTTAATAGGCAAACTCGAAAGCTCTAAAGTATTTTCATAATCTAGAGAGCCAGAAGTCATGGGTTATCTATCCTTTGGCAAAAGGAATTTCAACCAGATTCTGAAGGTTTGAGAAGTTCAACCAGACTTTCATACATCATCATCTTCTGATAGCAAGCTAGAATCTAAGATGGAGATTTTTGCATGCTAGTCAGACTCTTGATAGTTTTTCAATCAAGTATTCCTTCACTCTGACCGATTCATGTTATTTCTCAAGACTTCTTTAAGTTTTGAACTAAGAGGCAGACTCTAAACAAGATTAAACAATCTATGGGAATATAGAACTCAGAGGGGTTGTTTAGCTAGCTCTGAATTATGTTTATGTGATTAAACCAGTATAAAGTGTTTATCAAAATACATGGTTTTGAAATCATCAAAAGAGGGGAGATTGTAAGAACAAGATTTGGTTCGGCATCTGGCCTTCAGTTTTGATGATAACATTACATGGATGATTAGATGACAATTTAGTACCCTAATGGTTTATTTAGTGTGTAGCTTCTGCTAACAAGTTCTGACTCTGAAGATTTGACATGTGACGTCATCAGATTATGGAGTCAACACACTAAGAGATACAAGTATGTGTGTGTCACTTAGAACACTTCTTAAAACAACAGTTCTTATAAACGTTATATTTATTGCTTCTAACTGTGACTTTGATAGTAGAGCTTCTTAAGGATTCTCAAGCTCTGAAGATTCCAAGCTCTCTTGTAAAAATATTCTGAAGACAATATTCTGTTGAACAAGTTCTAAATATTCTAAAGACAAGGCTTTGAAGACCAACATGGTGAAGACTCTGAAGAGAAGGTTCTGCTGAACAAGTTCTGAAGACTCTGAAGACATGGTTCTGGAGACATGGTGTTTGATTCTTCTAAGTATGCTTCAACTCTTGCATACTCTAAAGACTCTGAAGAATTAGAAGAAAAGATCAAAGGTTTTTAGTGAGAAATAGTACAAGGTCTCCTTCAACCGTTACCTTATTTTGTGGCACAAGAACTGTACTATTGGTATGATGTTGTCGACCACTCACACTGACCATTTCAAGAACACATTTGGAATTTTAGTATTCATATTCTACCTTCCAACATATTTTTTTCCTATAAAATGAGGACTTGGAGAATTAGAAAACAACGATTTTGAACTGATTCAAATTGCTATATCAAATATCAACCTCCTTATCGCTTTTTAACTTACTCAAATCTTATAATCACCAAAGCTTCTTTGTAGTTAGGGATGGAAATAGGTCAGACTAATAACAGAGGCCTACGGCCTAGTCTACATAGGTCCAGGCCAAGCCATATTTTTGTAAAATAAAAAAGATTTAGGATTTTCTATAAGCATATTTAGTTAAGGGAATTTCTTAATGCACATCATGATTTTCTAGTGCACCGTGCAAAAATATAGTTATGCCCTCGGGTTCCGGAGATGCATCTTCGGACGCACCAAAATTATACACATTGCTGAACAAGACCTTAAATCAGTGGAAATAACTATTTGGAGATGTATTTACGTAAAGCTTTTGTGGTTGCATCTCCGGAAGCACCCCAACTTCAGTGTAATTGTTTCTATAAAACCAAATGTTATACAAAATTATTTTGGAGATACATCTCCGACATCCTTACGTAGATGTATCTCTGAACGGTATTGTCTCAAATACGCGCCATCGTCCCTTCCCCTTCCTCACTTTCAGGTACTCATTTCAAAACCCATTTTCTTAAAACACTCCCAAACCCCATTATGTGAAGCTTCATCAATCTTCATCAAACAACAATCAAGTTTCATCAAACATCAGTATTCAAGCTTCATCAAGCATCAAGAATCGAGTTTTTGGAGAGAATTTGTAAGTTTTTTTTTAACTTTCTTGAGTTAATGTAAAATAATTTAGAATTTGAGTTTTAGTTTAGAGAATTGAAAGACTTTAAGTGTCTCCTAGCTTAGAACTACGATAGAACGTTTTAGTCAAGTTATTTTGACGATCAATGACATTTTTTGAGGTCCTCGGACCTTGCAATTCGCCATTGATGGTGAGTGAGGTTGCAGGAATTTTTGGAGATGCATCTCTAAAATTTTCAACGTTTACATAAAAACTAAAGATGCATCTCCAGAATAATTTTGTCTGCATTTTTCCTTTATTTTAGCAGGAGTCATTGTGTAACTTTTGTTTGGTCCTTTTACAGGAGTTATGACTGACTACCAATCCAGATTGAAACACAGTAGAGTTGCAGAATATGCTTCAGTTCGGAGGGAAAAGAGTTAATCATCGCAGGCTCCTTCTACCTCTGAACAGGTTGTTGTAGAGGCGACATCAGGTTTCGGGGTTCATGTCTCTCCCCATTCTTCTTCATCCTCCTATGGCGTGAAGTTCTCCTGCTCATGCCTCTTTGTCTATATCTTCACGTAGACGCATGAGTTCACCTATGCAGGTATCTGAGGCAGGAGAGTCATCACAGTCCTAGGCCACACATGAGGTACCCTAGTCCTAGTCCTAGACGACACCTAAGGCAGGAGAGGCATCCCAGTCCCAAGCCCATATAGATGAGGCCACACCTGCGACACCTCAGAGTGTTGGAGGAGGTTCCTCTGATTTATCATTGTTGCCTTTTTACTTGGACCATGTTGTCAGACATATTTGGGACGATGAGGTAAAAATTGGTTGGAACTATTCATTTAAAAATATGTTTGTGTTTGTTCGACTTCTTGTTAAACCATGTATGCAGGAATCTGATTGCTATAAATCATCAATCATATGAGAAAGATCAGTTGATTGAAGGAGCTCAATGAGCGATGGTTTTTGGATGTGTTGTAGCTATTAGGGTTGAAAGATTTGAGCCAGACTAATTATACTACAGTTAATTATGGTATGATTAATGCTTTGCAGGTCGCGCCTGACAGCTCTTCATCTGCCTGAGTGTGTCATGCGTCAGTTCAGCTACATGCAGTATATTCATAGAGATCATGTTGTGTATGTATCTCCCCTGGTGAAATGCAGAGATATGGATGTCATGTTTGATGAATATGTTAATCATCTGGTATCAGATGAGGCACAGAGTGCCATAGACCGGACGATTGGAGCTACGTGGATGGTTATATTTGATGGTTCTTCCAGGTGTCACATTCATATTTGGTACAGGATACTCCAGGAAACCCACCTAGGTCAGCTCATCAGGAGATTCTATATGAGGAGCAGGCTAGGGCTAATCATGCTCATGATGTGTTGCTTAGGTGTCATCGTATCGTGGAGATTGGACAGACAGATATTGATGGAGGACTCTTTCCTGACGGCTCTTAGGCGAGAGGTGTTATAGATGCCAATTTGGTGGAGGCTATGGAGGCTCTATAATACAGGAGACAGTGCAGGAATGCTGAGAGAGTGTGGGACCGACTCATAGTCTAACATACTTAGTAGTCTTTGACATTTGTATGTTTGATATATTTTGAATTGTATTTTATTTATTGGTTTCGTTGTAACTCTTGATACTCTTGTAGTGTGTGTATATATATATATATATATATATATATATATATATATATATATATATATATATATATATATATATATATATATATATATATATATATATATATATATATATATATATATATATATATATATATATATATATATATATATATATATATATATATATATATATATATCGAATCTTAGAAAATGTTCTAATGTTTTACATTTTGTAATCTTGATATGAGAATCATTAAAAAATAAGTTGTAATGTCAACATAAATTTCGGAAATGCACCTCTGATACATTTATGAAGATGTATCTCCGGAATAAACTGACGTTCACCAAAAAAGAGTTCGTCCGGAGATGCATCTTCAAAAAATGAGATTTTTTGGAAATTGCATAGGGTATTTTTTTATATATAGGGTGTTTTAAGAAATTCCCTTAGTTAAAAAGGCTAAACCAAAGACCATAAAAAAGTCTTTTAGACCTATCAGACCGACATATTTAAATAAATACCAATAACTTCATTGTTATTATTATATTATATTTGTATTTTAAATTAAAATACAAATATAAATCTTAGTTATCTTGAAAATCTTATGAAAATATGCTAAAAAACTTTATAAAAAATGAAATAAATTATTTTCATAAGTTCTCTCAAATAAATAGTATCACAAGACGTGTGTTAATAGGTAAATTTAAATAAGTCAATGCAAATAAGAATTTACACTTATTAATCTATGAATTTGTTAGTCTATTTAAAATTTATTTAAATTTCTTATTTACAAATGTTTAAATAAAATAGAATTTTATGTAGGCTAATAGGTCAACCAGACCTTTGAAAAAATCAGACTCAGACCTAAAAATAAGTCTATGATAGACAATATGACAGACTTAAACTTTAAAATTTGAAAATTTCTTATCCCAACCTAGATAGGGAAAAAGAACCCTATGTAATTTCAAAAATGTCCTCTAGAAAACCGGAAATGCATTTCCGATGCGACTCTATATACATAATTCACTCGTTTTTTATATTCATCATATACACATATAAATTTTATACCAGAAATATACTTCCGAAATATTTCCGGAAGTGTATTTCCGATTCTTAATTTTATGAAATCAGAAAATTATATATACTCTCCACTCTTAGTGCTATTTTCCACACACCTTTACAATACATTCCCACTATATATACTTACAAGCTCATCTCACTTTTCAATCATCTCACAACACCTCTCTTCTACTTCTACATCTAATTACTTTCTTTTTTTTCTCCCAATACAAAACTCAAATGGCATCTCTGAACATAACTATTGTCTTCACCATTTTGCTCACAATTTCACTACTTCATTTGATTTCAGCAAGAAAACTTACTGAATCAGACCAACAACTTATTTCAATACCACAAAGGCCCTCTCCTAACTGATTTATGGTCCACAAAGTTCACCATTGGTTGAACCAAACAATGATGTTGGTCTTGATGGAATGACTATAAATGTCGCTAGTCTTTTAGCTGGAACAGTAACAAACCCTTTTGGAAATGGATATTATCAAGGACCAAAGAAGCTCCTTTGGAAGCATCGTCAGCATGTACCAGTGTTTATGCAAAAGGGGTTTGTCCTGGTTATGCTGGGGATCTTTTGATGGAGAAAACAAGTGGTGCCAGTACAATGCAAATGGTGTTAATGGAAGGAAATATTTGTTGCCCGATTTCATAAAATTAGGAACCGGAAATACACTTCCGAGTATATTCCAAAAATATATTTTCAATAACATGCTACAAATAAGAGTGAAAATAAGTTGAGTCAAGTTAGATTTTGTCAAGTTTAAATTTTCAATAAGATGCTACAAATAAGAGTGAAAATAAGTTGAATCAAGTTAGACTTTGTCAAGTTTAAGTCTGAATTGATAAGATCTTTAGAGGATTTCTTAATGTATCCTATATACAGATAAATTTCAAAAATACCCCCTAAAACCCGGAAATGTATTTCCAATGCGCATCTTATACACATATAATTCCCTTGTTTTTTATATTCACGAAATCGGGCAATTAGAAGAGCCGCAGTTAAATTTAATCGTTTATTTACGGCTCTTCGTAAAATTATTTGTACAGTGCCACAATTTGGAATATAAGTAAAAATAAGTGCCTGCAGACAATTTAAATCTGCTTTTGAAGGTCGGAAAGCAAGATACCTTGTATAGCAATTGACAACTACTGCATCTCATTGGATAGTGAAAAAACTATTCATTTTAAATGGTAAAATGAACATAACCATTAGAAATGATATTGCAGCATATACTTGCATAACATATCATGGTTCATGGATCACACAAACAACAATCCTCTGACTAATCTAATCATAGATATTACAAAAATTTACTACATTTTCAACACCAACATGTATTACAACTGCAACAATCATGCAACCACTTGTACCATAACAAAATAACATTGATATTGGTTCGGTGTTACGACTTGTATGCAGTAATAGGAAACAGAAATTCATGAATGGGTTACAGAAAGCAATTTGTAAGTAAATGTCATTTTGATTGCTAAGCCAGCTAGTATAACACGAGGATGTGATTTAATTTCGCTTGAATACAATGACAACTGCAGTGCAGTTATCTTTGCATCGACGCTCTCGAACAGCTTCCCTTATAAGACGGCGGCTTACAACTGTTACAGATAGTCCCTCCTAAAAAAAACAATTATTCAAGCTTTAGTCATGCAAGAAAGCAACATCCTCGAGAAAAATGAAATAAACAAGTATGCATTGATTGACACTATAAGCTCTATAAATTGTCCAATCACATTTTACTATTTTTTCATGTAAAATTATTTCTTAAAATAAGTTATGTGACAATGATTTAAGAAATAATAGAAATCATAGTAGAAAGAACTTATTTAATTTGATAACATGCAACCCTAACAGGTATGATGCAATTCACAGATGTAGCAATTGTCAAGTCACAAATAAAAAACACCGGTAACTCTAACTAGTCATTCAAAGAAACAAAAAAGACGGAAACAAGCTCTTACATTCAACAACTTCTGAACAAAATCAACAGCATCACTGGGACCAAATACCTGACACAAACTCAACATGTTATTTTCATCCTAGAACGGAAATTCAAACCAGCAAAATGAGTTATGGTCCAAGCTATGGATAAGAAAAGGACATACCCCCCACAATCCATCACAACCAAGTATGATGAAATGATCTCTATCTGTAAGGTCAAATGAATGGATATCTGGGGTTGCAACAAGACCCACCTGCACGATGTATTATTGTTCAGAGTTACAGAAAAAAACTTGTAGGACTGAAAATGCTCTTTTAGACATAGCCAGTGTTGTCAACGGTGGATCGCAGAAAATATTGATTTGTTCAAAGTCTGCTACCCAGCAGTGCTATATCCATGATTTGACAACATTGTGTATTAAATAGCACAATGTGGAAAAGTAGCAGTTTGTTCAAACTCGCTACATTATAGAGCTATAGCACCGCTATAGCCACTATTTAATAACATTGGGGCTAGCTCATGCTTAGAGACATTTTCTTTTGCTGACTGAAAAAACCAACAAATGAGCATTTTCAAAAGTTGAGAGGCAAACCTTTTTGAATTGCCGATCTCCAAAAGCCCTAGATACTTCAAGACGCCCTTGTAATCGTCCATTTGAGCTCACAATACCACCAGCCTATAATATATCAGGCTAGAAAACTAATTGAGGCGACAACTCCAACAGCACATACACATATATAGATAGTAATAATTTCACTCTAAAGTCACCAATTTTAAAATGAAACGCAAAACAAAAGTATGAATACTTCAATTACTTTCTGGTCCCGCTGGGACCTGAGTGGGTCAAGCTGTTGGCAACACAGTGATGGATGTCGCAAAAAGTCATAACATGTATACATAGCTTAACCGCAAGGCGCAAACTGTTTCATTTAGCTCAATAATGAGAATTGAAAACACGTTTACAGAGAAAGCAGTTATGTTCTCTATATATAGTAGTAGAAAATGGAAATTTTAATGGATAGCAGGAAATCAGAGTCTTATTTGTTAACTGACTACATAAAGAAATGTCAAGTAAAAGACATCTGTAAAAGAAATTGGCGATATTGATATAATGAACCAACATTGATGCATTTTAAACCTTCTGAATGCGTGAACGCTCCTGTGGGAATATAGGTTTGTGTTCTCTTGTCAAAACAATGGCCTTGAGAGTGTGGACTTCGTCTGAGTTATCTTCGGATCCAACAGTTACAACTGACCGAGCTAAAACTGCTTTTGCATCTCCAACATTTGCGACAAAAGCCTAACAGGAATTCGGCAAACACAAAAGGCCAAAATGTCATCACTGTTAACTGTTTAGGGAGAACACTGAAACAAACCAAAAGCAAAGGAAAAAATCATCAAGAAAGTGAAGAGCTCATAATCTAGCCCAGTTGTTGCAAGATTTACCGACAAAATATCTAATACTCCCTCCGTCTCATTATAAGTACCGCCTAGGCAATGTATATTTGTCTCAAACTAATGGTCACTTTACAATACCGGTGAAACATTAATCTTTTTTCCCACTAATATACACCTTTATTTATTGTATCTCAACACACCTAACTACTCAACTAACTATAATTAACAAAAGTGTTTGGGTAAAAAAAACTCATTTTATCATTGAAATCAACGCAGTTAATCAATTTCTTAAGAACCACACTCAGCTGAAATGACACTTAAAATGAGATGTATTTATATATTTGGCCTAACTAAGAAGTTATTCCTGAAGGGTCTAAAGCAAGCAGCGCGGACTACTTAATAGTTCAAGGTAATTAAAATAAATAACCACAAAACTTACTTTTTGTCCTAACACCCAAACACATACAGCTGTAGCACCATCCTGCCATCCGCCTGGAAAAAGTACTTAGACTTCAGCAAGAAAGAAATAACATCAAAACTAAAAAATATAGGCGATCAACTTGTATTCAATCCGAATGCTAAATCAGTACGAAGAAATGTGAAAAATCCTGGAACATGTGTTTCTACATTGTTACCAAGGCAGGGGAAACGAGAAAGAAACCAGATAGCAACAAAATTAAACTCAATTTAGCCGTGTGTTCAGAAGATCAACAAATCCAAAGCATTTGAATTGTACCTTCAGCACTTGCTTGAAGAATAGACTCATCAGTTTTACGAAAACCTAAATCAGAAAACATGAAATGAAAATTCTATATTAAAAAAATAAAGAATAGGACATAAGACTCCATTAGCCAGCTAACAAAAAGGAGGAGACAATAAATAAATGGTCCACATAATGCTTACCATCAAGTATAGATCGTTTAGCGGTCTTTACATCCAACTGGAACACAGCACAGTCAAGAGAAAACATGAGAGGGAAAATATAGGAAAAAGAGTGCAAGAGACAAATGAGATAAGTAAAATAAGTTCACTTCAAATCTTTAGAGAAGGCCATAAAAGTTCATTTCAAACATTCCATTTTTCATATGATAGGTCGTTTTTTATCTATAATAAAATGGGATTTTGGGTTTCTTTTATTTAACATACAACATTCAGAACAGTGGTGTCAATCGCAGGCCGCAAAAATCAGTTGTTTGTTCAAATTCTGTTATGCTACAGTACTATAGCTCTTCTATAGTTCTACAGCGCCGCAATTTGACAGTACTAACTTAGAGTTTAAAGATCTCCGACCCAAACATTTTTTCAAAGAAAAATACCAATTGAGTAGACCATGGAATGCATAGGCTCTAACATTCAATAGCTCGTGTGAACAAAACCTGGCAGCATTATAACATTACCAAGCATATATATATACCTATTATAATTAGTCATTCACTTAATTGGTTTATGTCTTATTTCTTGATGAATATGCATTGGCCAGTTAAAAGATAAATAAGTTTAAGTTCCCATAAATAAGCATAATACTCTCTAGAATGGTTGCACAGTTCTCTTTAACTGATTTTAAAAAAGGACCTAACAAGAAAATTGATAACAAACCAACAATTAAACATAAAATGACATAATATGAAAGCAAAAGACTTTACAGTACACCATAGCCTTAAGAGTTTAACTGATAAAAATTAAAATATACATGAAATTAGACCAAGCAAACACACCAACTCACGTGGTAATCCTGCTGCAAGAACATTTCCATGCAAATGCTTTTGAGCATATTCTGCAGCTAACCGGCCCCCATGTCCATCATAAATTGCAAAGTGAGCACATCTGAAAATCATGAACACATATTTAGTATTGCCAATCAATGCACTGTAAAATAACTCCAGAAGCATACACAGTTATTAGACAAATGTTACATATCCTTTCACTTTCATCAATTTTGTAGAGTTGTTAGGAGTTGTCAGGATAAACAGCTTAATTAAGAGTTTGTTCAATAAACACTTATCATACAAGAGGTTATGTTATAAGTGCTTGAACTCGACATGTTATTTGCGATGTTGAAAAGCTATTTATATTCAGTTCTCAGTACTTGTTTTGGCAGTAAAAATTAGTATTTAAGAGTGGATAGATAGGATTCAAAGGGAGGATGTGTGACTTCATCATAAATAATTCCATAAGCTAACTTGGAGAGGTTATTAAATAAGCTGAAAACAGCTTGTAAGGCTTTTCTACAAGCTCTTCAAAATACTTAAAGTAAGTTCTTATGTCATGGGAATCTAAATAAACTCCTAATATAAGTTAGCTCTAAAGCACTGACACGGACACGGTATGCACATGACTCAAACACCTAAAATAATTTGACACAAACACCTAATATAATTTGACACAAGCACCCCACATGACATCGAACTATATTGTTAATCCCACATAAATAGCAGTATAGCTGATCAATATGCAAAGCAAACATAAATACTCAAATAAAAATTACACACAATTAAAGAGACCTTTTTACTTAATTAAATAACCTAAAGTACACAACAATAAAACTTAAACAGAGAAAAAAAAACACATAACAAGACTGAAGCAAAAGTAGGAAGAACAAAACAATTAATTGTGCTCGAAAACATAACAGAAAAAAGAATACAATTTTACTCATAAAAGGGTCTGGTTTATACTGTTACAAAATACGGGGTTTGAAAAAAGGATGAGGAATTTGTTTGGGACATCAATAGCGGCTGCTGCACCTGCTATTGATGACAGTGGCTCGCGAGCCAAAAGCATCGCACCGAACCCTACCACTGCTATGATATTCCACTACTATTCCACTATAGCACGGTACTGGCAACATAGCATGACATATACACCTAAAAAAATTTGAGGAAATGGAATGATTTTATGTGAACACATGTGTCAGTATCATTTATATGAAATAATTTGTGTTGGATACTGAGACACACGTATCTGAAGTGTCAGTGCCATATACTAGCTACAACTTTCAAACACCGAGGTAAACATTAATTAAGTGTGCGTTTAGTTTCACGGTTGGTGCACTTAGAATTGATTCCGGATGTGTATAATTGATTGACATATTTAATTGCTCTCAGTATAATTTTGCTTTCTAGAATAGATTCTACTTAAGTTAGGATTTGTATTTTTTGAATCTAAACATGATTTTTATTATTCAACTCACTTTTGCAATAATTTATCCAAACATAAATCATTTTCCCTCCAACTCACTTTTAACCAGAATCAATTCTACATAATCAATTCACTTGAAATCAATTATTTTCACCGCATAACGAAACACACGCTAAGTTGTTCAGCTAAATAACATGCATTCTATCATTTAACAAATTCTATAACATTGCAAAAATTCAATAAAGAATTATCAAAAAATTGAAAACCTCAAATTCCCAGGGTAATCTCGAGCTGCATCGAGAAGAACAACCCATTCATCTTCCATTGTTTGTCTCAATCCTTTATCCTCAGCCGCGTCTGCTTCAATGCGGAAAGATACTTCCTTTGAAGCATTATCTTCCGAAGATTCAACCCTTGACTTCTTCGATGCAGAAACTTCCTCCTTGATTTCGGAATCAGCTTCGCGCTTGTGGGTCTCTGCAAATTCGCTCATTTTCTTCTCTCTCGTTTGAAAACCCTAGAAATCGAGGACTGTATTTTCTTCTCAAAGAAGTAGAAGATTGACCCGAGCAATCTATTGCAATTTACAAAATACTCCCTCCTTCTCATAATAAAATAAGTTAAGTGTGTTACTTGTATTTTGTATTTGCTTGGTTCTTAACAAAATATTAAATGTATTGATTTTAATGATAAAATTAATATTATTTATTAAAATATTATTATTTATTATAATTAATAAGTTAATTGAAAAGCGTGAAAACTAATAAATAGGATTATAATAGTGAAAAAAATAATAAATATTGTACTGATATTTTAAAAAGACATTTATTTTGATACATAAAAAAATATAAATAAAACACTTATTATGAGATAAGATCGTACAAAACAACTTTTAAGTTTTTAGTGATAGAATATTGATTTTTTTTTACATTAAAAAAAATAAAGGTAAAATACTATTTTT
The DNA here is from genome assembly GCA_948472305.1 of Vicia faba. Lineage (NCBI taxonomy): Eukaryota > Viridiplantae > Streptophyta > Magnoliopsida > Fabales > Fabaceae > Vicia > Vicia faba. Next base: position 1,163,408,506 of record OX451735.1, on the reverse strand, counting down.
CATCTCTTATTTTTACTACGGGAAAATATTATTTTTCATCTCTTATTTTTACTACGGACTCTATTTTGGTCTCTTAATTTTTTAAAAGACCGATGTAGTTTTTTATGTCTCCAAAAAAACTCCAATTAAATCTTTTTCATTAAACGGCGTTAATTTTTTCATGCATGACATATGTTCATACGTGCCTCCAACATGGCATATATCTATTATAAATATATAAAAAGTAAAGTATTTGGTAATTACAAGTTAACCTCTCTATTATTAAGTTTAAACTTTTCAGATGGGTATAAGTGACTAACTAGTAAGAAATTTGTGATGTCGCATGGGTACCGTCTTAATTCACATTTACACGTATCAATGACTAAATTGTTAAGTATGACACCATATTTTTAGTTGGATAACATTAATATAATCATAATTTATAATCATTTATCAAATTTTAATTCATGTGTTTAAATATATAAAAAGTAAAGTATCGGGTAATTACAAGTTAACCCATCTAATATTAAGCTTAAACTTTTCTGATTCCATGGGTATAAGTGATTAACTAGTAAGAAATCTGTGTTGTCGCACACGTCCCGTCTGAATTCATATTTACACGTATCAATCAATGATTAAATTGTTAAGTATGACACCATGTTATCAAATTTTAATTCATGTGTTTATAGTATCAAACATAATATAACTTATTTTGCAATTCATAAATATTCACGTAGTTTCAATCACATACTAATAATATGTATCAACTTTTAAGCATTGATTCGTATTTATAATAAATCTACAACCATTTTTATAACTTCAATTATATAAAACAACAATAAAAGAAATAGTTAAAAGATAGACATTAAAATAATGAGTCAATAGTTGACATCTCTCGTCAATTCAGATGAGTTAAGAAACTCAGTTGAATCTAAATGAATTAATTCTAGAAATTTATTAAACCTGTTTTAGATATTAGCTAATTTTTTCAAACCTAATGTATGACAGTTACGGTTAACTGCTTAAAAATTTATATGTTTAATTTATATTATTATAATAATTATAATTAATGTATATTATTTTCTATGTTTTTATAAAAAATAAAACTTACTATTGATGCGGTGATAAAACTTTATGTTATGTGTACTAATTAAATAAAATGATAATACATAATTATAGAAATGTAAAAAGAATTAAAAATTTATCTTTTTCATAATAAATTTATGTATTTTTCTATCATAATTGTCTCACATTCTTTTATCATACACAAATATTTATAATATTTTTTATTATAGATGATAATGTTTTATCATAAAAAGCACTTAATATTTTTTGATAAATTAAAATTTAATATAATTTATTATATTTTAATAGTAATTTTAATTATAATTAATATATTACTAAAATTGAAAAGAAAAACTTAAATAAATTTAATAACAACAACTACGTAAATTTTGAATATTAAAAGTAAAATCATATTTAAAAAATAAATTTTTAAACATTAAAGGTAAATCAGATTTAATATTAAATAATATTTACTTTTATTTATTAGATTTGAAAAAAAAAATCATATTAAATTAGAAGGAGTTAAATTTTTTTTTCTTATATCATGTTATAATATTATATGGTTTTTCTTGTTTATGATACTTTTTAAATAAATTCATAAAAATCATTTTTAATTATTATTTTTTAATTATTATTTTTATATCAATAAAATTTTTTTCATTATCATTATTATTTTTCTTGAATATCATTTAACATATTTTTTTTATAAATATCATTTATCATTTTTGTTTATTTTGATTACCATTATAAAGTTATTTTGAAAAGATTTTATTTTGTTTTAGTAATTTTATAAGTTTAAAAAAATATAATTTTAATTAAGAAATTAAACATAATTAGATAATAAAATAATAGTGAGATATTTATCTTCTTTATTTAAATAAATCATATTTATTTTAGTTGTTCCATATTCTTATTAATCTTTTCTAAAAATTTAAATAATTACAAAATATCATTAATTTTAATTGGAATAGAATTAATGAGAATTACCGTATTAGTAGATAATAATAATATTGCAGGATGATTATTAACTTTGTAAGATTTCTCATCTAATTAACGTGTGAAATTTAATTTATTATAGAATCATTAATCATAATATGATTTAGTTTCCAATTCAATAATAATTTAATACATGCTAACAAATTGAATTTTTTTCCCTTTCATCTGTAATGTCTATTTTTAAATTGTCCTAATTTAAAAAGATATATTAAAGAAATGTATAGAATTAATTCATATTTTAAATTTAATTTTCAATCAAAAAAATATAATATCATTTAATTAATATTATACTTTAAGGAAGACATCTATTTGCACTCATAATGCATAATTATATAGAATTTTACCATGACTGCATAAGCCATAACATAGCATCAAAGAGAGGATCTTTGTCAAGCAAATGATTTAAAAATATATTTATTTATATATGCATAATTTTATATACACAGCCCAAAAATAATTATATATAAAGGAAATAAGTTACAAATCATAACTAAAACGTTCGGACCGGATTCATAAATTCATAACAAAAAAATTAATTCCAAATAAAAACAATATATTAGTAAAAAATAATCTTAAAATACATCTTCAAAATATCATCCAATTTTATATTTGAAAGAGACTGATAATATTTATAGAGAGTAATAAATAATTATTTATTTTAATAATAATTATAGAAAGAAGTTAGTCATGAAACTGATAGAAAAAATGAATATTTTACGTGAAATAAAAGAATTATAATTGATTAGAATTGGAACACTTTCTTGCGTGAGAAAATAATGATAACTGAAATTGTTTCTTTTTTGAGAAGTCATCGTATCTCTTTAAATTATAATTGATTTTTTTTATAATTAAACTATTTAATGCTAAGAAACCATTAAACTACCACTACGCCAAAAACTGCTTTTTGCAGCGCCTCTACTAAAGCGCTTATTGAAAAAGCGCTGTCATAGCCTTCACAAAAAACAAAATTAAAAAAAAGGGAAACCTACGAAGGCGCTTTTTTAAAAGCGCTGGCATAGGTGGGGGATACGAAAGCGCTTTTTACATTAAAAGCGCTGTGGTAGGTCAAATAAAAATATTAATAAAAACGAAATAATAGGGTTATGAAGGCGCTTTTTAAAAAGCGCTGTGGAAGATTGGCCTTTGAAAGCGCTTTCAAAAGCGCTGGCATAGCTGGACCTATGAAAGCGCTTTTACCCTAAAAAGCGTTGGTAAAAGCCCCCCTATGAAAGCGCTTTCAAAAGCGCTGTTATAGCTTATATTATTTTTAATTTAATAAATTAAAACATCAAAATAACATTATTCATTCTTTTCTCTTCTTCAAACGCACAGTACAATAGCTCTTCTTCTCTTCCACAAACACGATTTCGTAGAAAATCCTAACCCCAACCTTCTTCCTCCGTCTTCGTCCGTCCTCCGGCCGTCGTCGCAAGTCTTCGTCTTCATCATCATTTGGAAGAAGGGCAATGATCAAGTGTATAAGTCATCATCATTTTCTTCATCTCTCAAACACCCAACTCAAAATATTCTCTTCAAGGTAAGTTCTTAGTTAGAACTTGGGGTTAGAAGCTTAGGGTTGTATGTTCATGTGTGGTCTTGTGCTAATGCCTGAAATTCATGACAATGGTATGATTATTGAGTATGCATGTACCGATTTTATGTTTTTTTGTTCCCCAAGCATGTTAGTATAGGTTAGGGATGGATGGGTGGTGGATTGGGGTGATAAATGTGATGTTAGAACACTAACTTTCATGAAAAGTTATAGTCATTCTCGCCTAGTGAAATTTTGCTTGCTTAGCGAGAGCTGTTGATACGAACAAAATTGTATTGCCACTGAAATCAATGTATTTTTAGTTCCGTAACTCCAAATGAGATGCACTCGAATGTGTTAGAAAGCTAGTCCAATTCTCTATGTTATGATGATTAAATATCATGCTTATATGACAGTTTGTGATATGTGATAAGTTTATGTTTGGTTGCTAAGTTTGAATTTCTCTGTTGATATGTAAATGAGATCCTATCCATTGTAATAATTTCATTCATTGAGATTAGAATAATGCCATGATGGTATGACCTTGGTGTATATATGATTATTTCCTTCTTTGACATGTTTAATGTATTCATGATTGTGACTTCTGTGTTATGAATCCTGAAAGTTCTAGTATACTCGCTTAGTGAGAAAATATTATGCCCAATAAGATCTCACTTAGAGATAGTTGTTTTTCGCTAAATGAAGGACCTATTTTGGGAAAAGTTTTAGTTCTATAAGGTCTCGCTTGAGTGTCACCAAGCGAGCCGACTTGTTTAGAATTGTAGGGGTAGTGATCTTAACGTAGTTTGAGATCTATAACTCGAGGCGAGATGTTGTTGGATATGTTAGAGAGCTATTGAGAAGGTATATCTTATAGTAAAGCAAGAATGTGCAAGTGTGAATGTTTCTACTTTATGCATCCCCCTAGATTTCCAACTTAAGTAAAATCAGACATGTACATAGTATCTAAAGATATCTATATTCTCGGCTTAAGGGAGATTATATTGATACATTGTATGTTGATAACATCTCTATATTTTTGGATTGGGGGAAATAATATGGATGTGTTATGTTGAGAGTATCCATATTTCTGGATTGAGGGAAATTGTGTCGATACATTATATGCAATGAATACCTAGACTTCCGGCTTGAGGGGAATCGTACAAGTACATTGCAATTGAGGAATCTATGTTTTGGCTTGAGGGAAGCTATACAGATTCATTTTTTGATAAGGGTCTCTAGATTTTTGGCTTAAGGGAAATCGTATGGATTCATTTTGTATATGAGAGTGCCTAGGCTTTCGACTTGAGGGAAATCCTATAGGAACACGAGGGTGATTAGATTTCTGGCTTAAGGGAAATTATATCGACCTTAGAATTTAATGAGTAGCTTTATTATAAGAAAGGGAATAGCTCGATTAATATCCTAATTAATTGAGAATATTGTTATGTGACTAATTAACTAATTAAGGGAACCACATATAGATGGTGTAATCCGAATACTAGTATTTTATTTTTAAATATTAGTAGTTCTATAAATTCATTTGGTAAGAAGGTGCAGAATTTTACAAAGCATTTGCTATGAGATGGAGGGGTTATAATAAGAGGAGTTGTTTGATCCTATGCTTTGGCCTTTAGCAACTGTGTCCCCTATTACTTGTTTTTGCCTCTCTTTTTCAAGAAATGAGTGTTTCTTTTCATCATGGCACTTGATCACATGTGAAGGATATTCTTAGTTGGCGCAAAAAAGCAAGAGTCTGAGTACTTTTGAATTGAAAAATATCATTTAATCTCAAAAAGAATAATGTATATAGAAATTCAATACCCTTGCGTCCGCAATACTTTTTTTTTCTACTGAAACTAATTGATTGTGTTATGTGCAACTTAGTAAAGTGTACCAATAGCATTTTTAATATTAGAGACAACCACAAATGAGTGATAGTTCAACGATTTAATATCGATTTTTAGATAAAAATTACATCAGTTATTGTAATTTAAATTTGTGTGTGACTCCTTTGTGGGAGATTGATTTTAAGTGTTATTGTGGTAGGAAAAAGCTGTGAAACTTTCTCCGATTGAAGAAATTCGAACTGTCCTTGATCGTAGTGTACGCGGGACGCTCTCAACATTTTCAAAGGTTTCTATCCTATTCTTGAACTGACTTGAATAACTGATTGTTTTTACTTTTATTTTCCGGCTCAGTGTGAATTTCTAATGATTATAGTTGAGTGGAATTCATGAGCTGCGGTTGTGTTTTTGTTTATATTTAGACTGTTATGGCAGTATAGGGCTGTATATGGCAGTATGGCAGTATTGATAGCATTGAAACGAGCACGTTTCAGGGATTCATCAAACATCAATGAAAATCTTAAACACAATGAACCATGCAACACATTAGTTAGCGTGTAGATGTTAGAATTTAGGACTATAGGACTATACCAAAAATATCTGACGGGATTTTTCCGTTGCTAAATCTTCCGGTTGCTTCTCCTCCGATGAAATCTTTACCGTAAGGTTTGAAATCCGACTTCACTATTGTTTGAATATAATTGTTATTACCTATATCCAAGACTGAATCACTAGTATCCGACTTCACTAGTTAGTAATTAGTTATGAGTTGTTTAGCACATGCTTAAGGTGAGGCAAGAATAACTATGAATTTGATTACCTGATATGTTGAATTTCTTTACAGGTAATTAATTATTATTTTGCTATAGTTGCGTGACTAATTAGTTGCTATAGTCAAACCATGGATAAAAAATGGATGACTGCCAATCGATTGTCGAAAGAGTATGAGGATGGGGTATCAGAATTCGTTAAGTTTGTCGTTGCGCACGCCAGAGAACCCAATGGAATGATATGTCCTTGCTTGAGATGCTGTTATGGGAGACGGGTTGACGCGGTTCAGTTGGAATCGCATTTACTGATGCATGGAATTGATAGAAGTTATGCATGTTGGAATTTGCATGGTGAGAAAAGTAGCGGGAATGTTGAATCGAGTTATAATACGACGTATGCTTCAAATGAGGATTTCGCAGACGCATACGATTATGATCGAGTCGAAGAGATTGCAGAAGCGCTTGAAGAAGATCTTGAGGATTGTCCCAAAATGTTCGAGAGGTTGGTAAGCGATGCAGAGAAACCGTTGTATGATGGTTGTACAAAATTCACAAGATTGTCTGCGGTGTTAAAGTTGTACAACTTAAAGGCGGACAACGGATGGTCGGATAAAAGTTTCACACAGTTATTAGCCCTCGTGAAAGAAATGCTACCAGAGGATAATGTTCTTCCCAATCGAACGTATGAGGCCAAAAAGATGTTGTCCTCTATTGGCATGAGCTATGAAAAGATACATGCATGTCCAAAAGATTGCGTTTTATTTCGAAACGAGTACGCAGTGTTAAATGAGTGTCCTAAATGCGGTGCCCCTCGATATAAGGAAAAGTTGTCTCCGGAAAAGGTGTTATGGTATTTTCCTATAATTCCGAGATTTAGGCGTATGTATCGTAGTGAGACCGATTCAAGACACTTGACTTGGCATGCAGATGAAAGAATTATTGATGGGAAGTTGCGACATCCGGCAGACTCACCACAGTGGACGAAAGTTGATATTGATTATCCTGAATTTGGAAAAGAAGCAAGAAATCTTCGCTTGTCGTTGTCTACTGATGGAATGAACCCGCATGGTATTCAAAGTATCTCGCATAGCACCTGGCCTGTGATTCTTATGATATATAACCTACCTCCGTGGCTATGTATGAAGCGTAAGTACATGATGCTATCTATGTTAATTTCTGGGCCCAAACAACCAGGGAATGACATAGACGTGTACTTGGCACCCTTAGTCGAAGATTTGAAGTTTTTGTGGGAGACTGGTGTGGAGGTTTACGATGGGTATAGGAAAGAAAGTTTCAACTTGAGGGCGATGTTGTTTGGAACAATTAATGATTTTCCGGCGTACGGAAATCTATCAGGGTACAGCATTAAGGGTCAAAAAGCGTGTCCTGTTTGTGAAGATGAAACCGATACGATGCGATTGAACTTTTGTCAGAAGAATGTTTTTCTCGGTCATCGTAGATTCTTAAATTCTAATCATCACTATCGTGGGTGGAGAAAGGCATTCAATGGAGAGGCAGAACACGGTAGAGCTCCACATATGTTGACAGGTGATCAGATTTTTGAAAAGGTGAAAGATGTGAGTACTGAGTTTGGCAAGCCTTTTGCACATAGACTTGTCACGAGTGGGTGGAAGAAGAGGTCGATTTTTTTTGAACTTCCATATTGGAAGTCGTTGTACGTAAGACATTTCCTCGATGTTATGCATATTGAAAAAAATGTATTTGATAGTGTTATTGGTACGTTACTCAATATACAAGGAAAGTCTAAGGATGGCATTAACATAAGGAAGGACATGTTAAACATGGGAATTAGAACTGAATTGGCACCCGTGACGAAAGGAAGATGCACATATCTACCACCTGCTGTTTACACTCTATCTAGAAATGAGAAGAAAATATTGTGTAAGTTCCTCAGTGAAGTTAAAGTTCCAGAAGGCTACTCATCAGATATTAGAAGACTTGTGTCAATGAAAGACCTAAAGTTAAAGAGTTTAAAGACTCATGATTGCCATGTTATAATGGAACATTTTCTACCAATAGGTATACGTTCTATTCTGCCAGAAAAAGTAAGGAGCGCAATAACTAAGTTGTGTTTTTTCTTCAAGTCAATTTGCAGCAAGGTGATCGATCCTGCGATCTTACCAACATTGCAAAAAGAGGTGGTTGTTACTTTATGTGAGCTTGAAATGTATTTTCCTCCCTCGTTTTTTGACATAATGGTTCATCTAGTCGTTCATCTTGTCAAAGAGACACAGTTGTGCGGACCAGCTTATATGAGATGGATGTACCCTGCTGAACGTTATATGAAAATTTTAAAAGGGTACGTGAAAAACCGAAGTCGACCGGAGGGTTGTATTGCGGAACGATACATTGTTGAAGAAGCGGTTGAGTTTTGCACTGAATATCTGTCAAATGTTCAATCAATTGGACTCCCCAAATCTCATATTGTCGAGAAAAAAGAAGGAAAAAGACTAATTGGAAATAAAGTTGTGACAGTGTCAATGGTCGAACGGGATCAGGTGCATTTGTATGTTCTGCACAATGAGATTGAGGTTGAGCCGTATGCTGAAATGCACAAGGGTGTTCTTCGAGGTTTAAATCTGAATAGAAATGAGAATTGGATAGTACGAGAGCACAATCGAAGTTTCATACCGTGGTTTAAGGAACAAATTTATTCAAAGTATCGTTCGGATCCTGCTTCAGTAACAGAAAGGTTGAGATGTTTAGCATATGGTCCAAGTATGACTATGTTTTCTTATAGCGCATACGCAATTAATGGATACACATTTTATACCAAAGAACAGGATGATAAAAGTACTATGCAGAATAGTGGTGTTACCTTGGTAGCTGAAGCGATGCACATATCAAGTGCGAATGACTTAAACCCGAAATTTGCAAATCTGTCATATTTTGGGGTTATCGAGCGCATTTTGTTGTTTGATTACGGGAAGTTTCAGATTCCTGTATTTGATTGCAAGTGGGTTGAAAATAATAATGGCGTACGAATGGATAAGTCAGGATTTTTGCAAGTGGATCTCAATAGGGTGGGGTACAAAGATGAACCTTTTATTCTAGCCTCTCAGGCTAAACAAGTGTTCTATGTCAATGATCCGACAAGTACGAAATGGTCTATAGTGCTTTTGTCTAACAAAGTAATTGATGAAAACATTGGAGATCAAGGTGATATTGGCGTTGGCATTGAATCTTGTACAAGAAACGATCAAAATGAGAATGAACCTTGTACTAGAGATGATCATAATGAGGGTATTTGGATCAATCCAACCATCCGAGTTGTTAACAGAAGCGTAAAATATATTGCTACCAAGAAAAGAAAGAGACGTTAGTGAAAAAGGTATTATTATAATTATAGCCTAATATTGTAAGTAATATGTGAATAATGTTTTGAATTTTTGGCATATCTTTTGAACCGTTTTGAATTTTTGCGAATGTGACTAGTGTTTATTTAGTAGAAAATGTTTCCGGAGCTGATGGTGAGGTTTATTTCTTGCAAGTTTGGTTTTTTAGCATTTTATTCAATTTTGAGTTCCTTTAGTGCTATTCATATCTTTTTCGACTATCCATTTTCATGTAGTGTACTAATGTGCTTGTTTGACTTTTGTTACAGGTCTAATGGCTAGCAATGAAGAAAACCCGCAAGGAAACCAACAAGAAAACCCACCAGGAAACCAACAAGATCATGAAAACTCACGAGAATCAAATCATGCAGCGGATGATACTTCAGCAAATGATGTTGCACGAGGCATCACCATAATGCGCGAAATCATTCGTGCTAGAGATAAGGGAGTGATATATAATGTAGATTGGAATCATTCAAATCAAGTAGTTGGGGTTAATGCTTCAAAATTCACAAGCTACGTTGGTACACTTGTTCGTATGCATGTGCCAATCTCCATATCTAGATGGAATGAGAAACAATGTGAAGCATTGAAGCAAGGAAAAGAAATGTTTTGGGAAGATGTTAAGGTATGTATGTTATATGGTTTATATGGTTATATGTTTATAAGTTTATAAGTTTATATGGTGTATATGGTTTTTAAACTACTTATATGTTTATATGGTTTATATGGTTTTTAAATTACTTATATGTTTATATGGTTTATACGCAGCGGTCTTTTAACGTTCCAGATGAGCGTAAAGGCTTCGTACTTGGGTTGGCCGGGAAAAGATTTAGAGGGTGGAAAAATCTGTTGACGAACACCTATCTTAAGGATGACAAAGGAAAGTGGCTGGAAGAGTTCCCGGCCGGAAGGCCAGAAAAGTATAATCTTTTCATTAAACAAGAAGATTGGACTGAGTTTATTAGACAAAGAGATGACGAATTCCGGCAAAAGAGTGCCAAAAATAGTGAGAGAGCATCAAAGCCCGCGTATCCATACAAAAAAGGGCGTTTGGGATATGCACGCTTAGAGGAAAAAATTGTAAGTAATAAATAGAAATGATATGTTCTTATTAATTGTCTAAATGTGTTGTATTTGACGATCTAACCGTTTGTTTCTATGCATAGTTAGAGGAGACGAAAAGTGATGAAACCTCACTTCCAGCACATTTGCTATGGAAGGAAGCTCGTGTGGGCAAGAATCAAGCTGTTGATCCAAGTGTTCTAAGAATTTATGATGAATGCGTAAGTATAACATTGTGTCTTTAATTAAATCAAATTTTTATGACTATTTAATTGATTTTTTTATCTCCATTATTTTCAGGAGACATTGTCACAAACGGAGTCCACCGGTGACGACCAGGATACGAGGAGCGTACTTAGTAAAGCACTGAATGTTCCTGAGTATTCCGGTCGGGTGATGGGTAAAGGTCATGGTGTGACTCCAACCTCTTTCTACCAGCATTCTCGGAAAAGAAATCCTACCAATGCAGAAGTGATGAATGTACTTATGGAATTACAAGCAAAAGTCAATGCATTGGAAAGAGATAAAGAGGTATTAATGAGGGAAAAGGGCAATGCGGCAATGGCGAAAGAAACTAGTGACAACGCTAGTATCAACCGTCAGAATAAATTTCCTGAGGTAATTATAAATATATTGATAAATCTCTATTGTTCAAGTTTCTCATTTTTATTCCACCTCTTTCTATTATTGAATTAAAAGTAATATGTATGCATATTGGTTTAGGGCATTTCATCTTGCCAACTATACGTAATGGCATCAGATTATCACCTTGTTGGCAAGGGAAAAGTGTACAACACTTTGGGAGATTTAATTCATAATACACCGATCCCGGCTGGACACCTGAGAGTATCAGTAGATTATCCTATTGATCCCGATGCGTTGGTACCGGTACCTGACGTGGCCTTGGATATAAGATCGGTGCGAGACGCAGTAGGGTCGTTTGTTGCATGGCCCTTGGACCTCATTTTCATTGATGATGAGGTATGTTTAAAACCGTTAATATGAATCATTTAGATTTCAAATGTCAATTCTGAACCGTTAAGTTAATTATTTTTTAATATTAGCCTCCTACAAAACCCGCTAATAAGGGTAAGGAGATTTTGCAGCAAGGCGGCGAGTCTATGGCATCAATTCCAGAGGTACACTTAAATTGTTTATTATATGATATGAATTTAAAACTGAACGATTTTATAATTTACCTAAGTTATATGATTGTTAGGTATCTACGAAAGTGTCACAACAAGTGACCCAGCCTGTTCGTAGCAGACCACCCCCGAAAAAGTCAATGCATAAGGGGGGAAGAGGCGGGGGAAGAGGCGTTTTTGTACCTCGATATCGGAATACACTTGGAGTACTTTTGGAAACCTCAGATTTGAAGTCAGGTGGTATTCGTCTAATCCTTATGGATGCAGATATCTTTGGTCTTGACTGCCAAGAAACGATAGGAATGGACGAAATGACTGAGATTATGACGCATGGTGAATTAGGCATCGGCAATGTTCACGCATACATCCGGTATTCCGATAAATATATCATTTAATTAGTTGAACAATTTATTTACACATTTCAATGAAAATAGTCTAATGTTTATATGTTTTTATTTAAGGTTGTTGTACGATAAAAAAATGCGCGAGACTGTATTGGCAAGACGCTTCCATTTCTTGTCTGCCCATATTGTCAGCGGAGCGACAATTGTCAGGGAACCGGGTTCAGTTAGGGAGTACTTAGTGAATCGATACACGGCCTACGTCGGCAACCCAGATAGCTTGTTTATTTTGTCGTATAACACTGTTCCAGTGGGGTGAGTTTTTCATTTATTCTAATATATCTTTGTTTATTTTGCGTAGAAACTTTTCTTCTAAATTGTTGCTTAAATTTTTAGAAAACACTGGTTGTTGTTGGCTATCGATCCGATTAAAGAAGTTGTGTACTTTCTGAATTCGGTAGACGGGGAATGGACTAACTATCCCGCTATGAAGGAAACTGTTGATCAGTAAGTGAGATCGTTCTAACTATTCGTGTATATTTATATATTTAATTATTTCTGTGAGATTGATCTAAATATATGTTTTTATTTTCTTAGATCAATACAAATATTTCGTAGTCAAAGGGACGCACAGGTACCCCGGAGTAAATCATCAAATATTACTTGGATCAAAGTGCAGGTACAAAATTAGTTGCTTATAATAATAGTTATGTTACTTGATAAAATTACACGACAACTATAAAATATATTCTGTTTTTCTATGCAGTGTCCGTTACAGAATAACGATGTAGATTGCGGATACTTTTGCTTGAGGTTTATGAAAGAAATCCTTCATAAAAATCAAGTAGAGATTCCAAGCACGGTATGGATTTATAACTTAGAATAATTTTGTATGATTTCTACATTTAATAACATCATGCATATACTGAAGTAATAATTTCTTATGTAGTACTTTGATGACCTCTATACTATGTCGTACACGAAAGTTCAAGTGGAAGAAGTCAAAGAGGAAATATGTCAATTTTATGTTGAAAACAGATTATTCTGATGGGTATGAATAAAATATTATTGTACGTGTTAGTTTGATTGTGTTGGAGCCTTTAATATTGTTTGTTTAATTTACCGTGTTGTTCATATTCATACTTTGCAGGATGACGACCGTGTCGGTGGAGCATTATTTTCGATGTAATTATATATGATTTAGTTACATATGTATATATATATGGTTACAAATTAACACGATACTTTGTATGTGATTTAGTTATGGTTACAAATGTATATATGGTTACAAATTTAGTTATATATGATTTAGTTACATATATATAGATAAGGATTGAATATTATATGGTATACCGGTTTCTGTTAATATAATACCGATTTCTTAAAATATATGTATAGATAAGGATTGAATTACAGGTTAAATTATTGGACCAAAAAAAAATTACAGGCCGCACAGGGAACCTCAAATTATAGGTTTCACTTTAAAAAATTTGTATGAGCTACGAAAGCGCTTTTGGCTAAAAAGCGCTTTCGTAGGCAGGATAAATAAAAAAAAAAATTAAATAGAAACCCCCTATCAAAGCGCTTTTTATGGAAAAAGCGCTGTAAAAGCCATGATAAATAAAAAAACAAAAATTAAATAGAACCCCTATCAAAGCGCTTTTTATGGAAAAAGCGCTGGGAAAGACCCCCCTATCAAAGCGCTTTTTCCATAAAAAGCGCTGTAAAAGGCCTGATAAATAAAAAAAAAATTTAAATAGCACACCTATCAAAGCGCTTTTCATAAAGCGCTGGGAAAGACCCCCCTATCAAAGCGCTTTTTAAGGAAAAAGCGCTGGGATAGGTCCACCTACGACAGCGCTTTTGGCCAGAAAAAAGCGCTTTCGTAGCCTACGCCAGCGCTGGCTACGGCAGCGCTTTTAAGCGCTTTTAAAGGGCAAAAAAAAGCGCTGTGAAAGCCCATTTTCGTAGTAGTGTACAATTTTTCAATCTATATGTAACCAAACAAAAATTGGAAAATTGTCCTATTTTAGAAGAAGAGGTATTTCAGTGTCTAATATATTATGTTCCATCAAGAGCAATTTTCTTTGAAGGTGAACTCCGCAACGAAAATCCTTTAGTACCGTAGATGTTACCTGAAATCCGCTACACCATCCTAAGAGTTGCAACACAACAACAACAATAACAACAAAATAAGCCATAAATCTATAATACAGAAAATAGTAGTAAAAATGTCTAACATACTTAATGTGTTTTGAATACCTGCATATATTATGGCTTCGCATACTGCTCAATTCTAACCCAAAACTGAAGAAGAACATACAGATTACAAAAGAAAGGATTTGGCTTCTTCTTACGCATACTACTCAAGTATCTCCGAGCTTTCTCATTTTGTAACTGTTAATTAATATTTTCCAGTAAGTAACAAAATAAAATAAACAAATTAGTACGAAGAAGAAAGCTGAACAACAAAACCTTACAATGGCATCAGGAGATGGTGTTCCAACAAAATCACTCATGATATTCAATAGATGGATGTTGTACCCCAAAATTTTCCCTCTCACTTATCAAGAATTTTCTCACAAGATCTCCTTGGGCTCAAGACTGCACTAGAGTTTAATCAGCTAAAGACACCTCCTTATACATTGATGACCAAAATTAGGGTTTGAGATTGCACAAAGATTTTTGAACTTCCAATGCTTCATATTACTTTCATGGATCATTATGGACCCCCAAGATTACTCATGTAAAGTTTTAAGCCTTGGATCACACTTTTGATCAGTCAATTGAGCAGTTTACCTAAAAATCAACTGTGTTGGGGAAAAGTCAACTATGGCCAATTTACAGTCAAACTTCATAATTTTTTATCCACATCAATATTTTAAACTCATATGTATCATTTGATCAAGTTTGGACCACAACTCCTCAATAAATTTGATCAAATCTCTAAAAGGGCAAAATGGTCAAAATTAGGGTTTTGACTAGGAAAGGGCAATTTCTGATTTTTTTTTATCTAGCAAATGATCAATTGGTTTAAGGCATGATCTCAAGATTCTAATTGCATCATTTTAACCTAATGACATGGTTCAAAACATTGCAAGTCCATTGAATTGACAGATGAATTTTGCAGTCAACTGATCAAAAGTCAACTATATACTGAAAAGTTAAACTTTGACTTTTTGGTCAAAATCAAGTTCCAAAGATCATAATTCATTAAAACATGTTAAAATATGAAACTTATTCATCAAGAAATCAAAAAGTCAAGATTTCTAAACTTATAAATTTTTCTAAGTGTTGGAAATTTCATGTTTTTTCATAACTTTGAACAAAATTTTCACCATGATGCAAGATGATTCAAGAGAAACTTCCAACATGAAAGTTGTAGATCTCCATTAAATCTACAACTTTTCTTCACACAACTTCTTACAAAAGTGCTTGGATATCAAGTTATAATTTTAAGAACATAGGGTCATGAAACTAAACACTTAGTGAAATTTTGCCCTAATTTGATCAGGATTTTGACCCAACTTCATGGAATTTTTTCATATAGTTCCAAGGGTAATCTTCAAAGTTAATTCAAAGATGAGTTGTAGAGAACATTGCAAGCTTTCCAAAATGTCCAAGAACTTCTTAAGGTCATTCTTGAGTACGGAGAATTGGAGAGATGAAGTTAGGGTTTTGTCACTTGAATTACAAGTCATTTTTGATGAACACATGAACCAAATCCATAGCCATGCTGCATAATCCTCACTTTGCAGGCCTCAAACTTGTTTTTCACTCTATAATTAATGGTTTACACAACTAATTATGCCCTTATCCAAGTGTTTCAAGCTTTGTCCAAATCAATTTGCCATTTTAGGGAGAAAGTAACATATTCATTCTTGTAAAGCAAGCTTTATGCACAAAGTCAGCTTCTTGAGCTCCCAACTTGTTTTCCTTGATTACACTCCATCCACAAAGTCAGAAGTATTGTGTTTAAAGTAGTTAACAACTCTATGAACCAAGTACAAGGCATGGAAACTTGAATTTCTCAAAAAAATCACATGTTATGGATAAACTTATGATTTTGAATTATGATCAACAAGAAGTCTCCAAACTTGTTGCTTATAAATAGAGTCACTATTTATGAGCTAAAGGACGAGCTTAAACACCCTGAAATACACCAAAACTCTTTCAAATCAGAAATTGCCCAAAAACTCCATTGTTGCACAGTTTCTGACCTTGAACATCAAACTCACATTTCCCTCGTGCGTTTCTTGGCCTTTTAGTTTCTAAAGCTTCCTTACATCAAGTGTAACCTATCCTTGTCCTTGTTTCATTAATGTAACATCATTTACCATATCCTCCATAACCAAAAACAGAGCACTTCACATTAACTTTTCCAAGTTATTTCAGCCACTCTCAACTCAAGCAAACCATTGCATTAGCTTCCTAGGACCTCAAGGAAGCTAACCTGATCATCACCACTGCCTGAAACAAGCTCAAACTCCAAACAAGATTTTCAGTTTTGAGGTAAGTTTTCTCAACTTGGAACTCTTCATACAGGCATCATCAATAGTTTATTTGTGAACAAAACATGTAGATATCATTGCTCTGGAGCTAACCATGTCCATAGTTTCCATTAATTTTGCTTGAGCTTAGAGAATTTTGAATCTGAAATTTCTGAAATTTTTAGGGTTCAGATTAGGGCCATTAAAATTCATGCTTATCTTTGACCTATAGTTTTAATAATTTACATTTCTGGAATCGTGAGAAAATTTGCTACAAGTTTCATGTTTGCAGTTTTTATTTTTGATGAGAAATGAGCAAGTTACAGTTGGTCTGGCTGGAGGTTGAAGATGAAGTCTTCAGGGCGCGTTTTGCCTTACATATTTATTGTTTTACTTGTATTAAAGGATGTATAGCCACCCCAGTGGTAGAAGCGCGAGCCTGTAACCTATGGGACCTGGGTTCGAGCCCCAGTGGTACCCCTTTGCATTTTTTTATATGTTTTTGCATTTTCTGATTTTTGGCAGGCGCTTGAGCTTTGTTGGGCCTGTTCCTTTTTTTTATATTCTTTTTTTGCTTACTAACCCCTTGCAGGCTTTTGGCACCTCTGATCCAAATTTATTTATTTTCTTTTTTTATATTTTATTTCTGTTTTTTAAATATATTTTCTAAATACTGAAAAATCATAAAAAATAAAAAAACGATAGATTTATATTTTGGCTTATTTTATTTTATTTTTCTCACAAAATATTTTTGTTTAACTATATATTATTTATTTTTATTAAATAATCTTGTAAATTAAATTAGAACTAGGTTAATATTTATTTTCTCTTTACACCCATTAAATATATTATTTTAATATAAAAAGGACCAAAAATATTTTATAATATAAATATTTTCAAGACAAAAATACCAAAAAATACATTTTTCTTAAACTTATTTTCTTTTAATCAACTAAATAGAATTAGGGTTTTATTGAAAAATATTTTCTTAATAAAATTCAAATTTAATTAATTATTTTCTTTATTTAATTAGGCTAAAACAAAATCCCTTTTGTCATGAAAATCAAACAAAGATACATTTTCTTTACATTTTGCATTTTTTGTATATTCATTCATTTTATTACTTTGTATTTATTTATTTCCTTGTACATTGATATCAATTCAATATGGTTGTAATAGGCTAATTAGGTTTAAATTCTTGCAATCCCCATTCATGAACTTGTATACCCCCTTCCCACAAATGTTGTAATAGTGTAGTAACTTTAAAATTCTGCTATTTATCACTTTTATATACAAATGCTAGTAATTAGGGTTTGTATGGAAAGACTAAAATCAATACTTAGAAAATCCTAATTCAAGACAAAAACAAGCATGAAAACAATACATTTGCACACAAGCACCCCTAGGGTTATTCCATCTGGTTGCCTTATACAAAATGATCATATTACACATGTAAGGTATCTTAGCAAAAACAAGCAAATATAAGATCATAGTCCCTCGATGACGCTATCTAAGTTGCCTTACGAATGATCTTAGTCCCTCAAAAAGAACGCTAAGATACCTTACAACATTGCTAATCATGGTTATACGATGACCCACTCCCGTCCCATTTACATCCAAAGATAGCGTTGCTTACCAAATCAATGGTAAGACTACAATGTCAAAGGAAAAGGAAAATGAACATGAAAGACTTTTGAGTAGGTAGAATGCTCCTAATTACTTGCCCAAATTTCAAAACATCCTTGCTATTTTAAAAACAAACACCTACACTTTTCAAAACCTCTTACAAACTTGAAAACATTTTCAAAAGATCAAACATCTTTGTATACATTTTTACAAACAAGAATCATTACAAAGATTTCCTAGACAATGGCCTCTTTACAAAATACTTTCAAAAACCACACCAAGCACGATTTCAAACAAAAAGCAAGTGATCTAGCAAGTAACTAAGAGCCCATGGAAAACCATGGATTAAAAGGGTGCTAATACCTTCCCTTTTCATAATCTAGTCCCCGAACTCAAGAAATAATCTCAAAGGTCTTTCCTGTGCTTTTTTACCTTTCCTTTTGGATAAAAGAAAAGTCGGTGGCTACTCTTACTAACCGCAATATTTGCGACGCAAAACCTTCAAGTCAGTTCTCCCACCATATCACAGAACTGACGACTCTGTTGGGGAGAATTCTAAAAGTGGGGTTACCTTAGGGATAAATCATATTTACTTGCTTACATTGTTTGACTTGTATGCTTTACATTATGGTTCTTTGTTTGGGTTTGAGTCCTCTACGCGGATTTGGGATATAATATAGGTAAGTAGCAATACATTGTGGAAACTGTGCGGGGTATACTGATATGGTCTAAGCAATAGCTATGTTAGTGCAACATATTTGTGGGTACCGGTAGCCTTTGAGTTAATCAAAGAGAATACGGGGCCGCTGAGTGATGTCATAAAGCACTAATGAACTTCTAGAACCT
Organism: Vicia faba; assembly: GCA_948472305.1. Lineage (NCBI taxonomy): Eukaryota > Viridiplantae > Streptophyta > Magnoliopsida > Fabales > Fabaceae > Vicia > Vicia faba. The sequence continues at coordinate 1,163,389,449 of OX451735.1, read as the reverse complement.
TTACTTGACCAACTTGGCCTTTAGGATGTAGTGAGATGACCGGCTTTGGTGCAGTCCGAAGTTAGTAGATACTCAATACTACACTCATTGAGGTTTGGTTTCTTGGGATATTTCGGTCGCCATTAAAGAGGCTTGTGCTGAAACAATGACCAAGGAAACAAGCCAGTGATATTGAGCTCCTTAGAACCCGGTTACTATTATTAGGACAGATTTGAGCAAAATAAACTTCAAGAGGGTGCCTACCTATAAAACTCCATGCAAGCCTAAACCTAAGGATTTGTTTGCTTTGTTTGTGTATACATACTTGTACATAACATCATGAACATTATAACATCATACACATCCACTAACCATTTCAAGGATTTTGGATTTATCTTTGTTCTTGTTTTGTAGGATATGGATTCACTTCGTAGGAAAACTATTAAAGTCAACCTTGTAAGGATCCCTCCACAACTTAAGGAGCTAGCTTCAAGGATTCCTGAAAACTCTCCATTCACAGAGAGACATGGTCGCCTGCTTAACTTGGTCACCTCCAACACAAATGAGGACATGATGAAGGTGCTCTTTCAGTTCTTTGATCCTTTACACCATTGCTTCACATTTCCCGACTATCAACTTGTGCCTACTTTGGAAGAATTCTCCCGACTCTTAAGGATTCCCATTCTCAATCAACTACCTTTCAATGGTACGGAAAGATACCAAAAGCCAGAAGAGATTGCTCAAGCTCTACACTTGCACTCATCTGATGTCATAACTCATTGGGAAACAAGGAGTGGTGTCAAAGGTTTCCTAGCAAAGTTCTTGTTCGAGAAAGCCCAAAACTGTTGGAATTCTTTGGATTTGCAAGCCTTTGAGGAGATTGTGGCTCTCCTCATCTATTGGATGGTTTTGTTTCCAAATCCTGACCAACTCATAGATGTGAACGCCGTCAAAATCTTCATATCCTGCAACTCGGTGCCTACATTGCTAGGGGATATCCTACACTCTTTTCACACTCGCACAATGAGGAAAAGAGGTGTCCTCATGTGTTGCACTCCTCTTTTAGAAAGATGGTTTATTTCGCATCTTCCCCAATATATATTGAAGAATGAGCAAGGTTCAAGGTGGTCACAAAGGTTGATGACGCTCAAACATTCAGACATTCATTGGTGCTCCCGATCCTTAGAAAATGTTACTATTATCGACCGTTGTGGAGAATTTCCTAATGTCCCCTTACTTGGCATTAGGGGAGGTATCACCCACAACCCCTGCTTAGCCTTAAGACAATTTGGTTATGCCCGAAGGGATGGCCCGCACTAGATGTTGATTCAAGGTTTGGTATTTGACTACGACAACGACGATCAAGGTCTTTGCCCGATATTTATCCGAGCTTGGAGGATGTTAAACAAGGTAGATAGCAAGACTTTGGGGCACAAGAATTCCATCCCTCTTGAGCCTTACCTCAAATGGGTACGAACTTGTGCTCAGAGTCTTATGATGCCTTATCCCTACATTCTCCCGGTAATTATTGAGCCTGTCATGGAAGGAGATGTTCCATACAATATCCTACATCCTGACATTCCCACCTCTCTTGAAGACCTAGTGAGATACTTTTGAAGCCCAATTATACGCAAGTGAGAAGAAGGTTTTAGAACTCACTAGGCTACTTCACGAGGAGCAGACTCTGAATGCCTATATTGCACCAAAGAGGATGCGTACTACCTTTTTGTCTTAGAGTTTTTGTATTATTTTGCCCAAGGAGGCACAAATGTACTCAAAACTTTAACTTATTAATATAATGTGTGTTTCCTTTTTGTCTAAAACAAATTTGAATCTTAAAATCCTTGAAAACATTGCATATGCATTTACCATTCATCATAACATAAGCAAGTTTCTTGCAACAAGTCTCCTCATCTCTCTACTGTTTATTTCAGTAAGATGGATCTCGAGCAAACAGTAAAGGACCTCCAAGCTCAGAATGCCCAGTTTCAACAGTTGTTCTTAACTCTGGACAAAGGACAAGAAGAGTTAAAGACCTTGATGGCTGAGGAGAAGAAAAAGAAGACGAAGAAGATAACTGAAGTTCTAAACATGGGAAGAAGATTCCAAGGGCAGACAAGAAGGGCCTTAGACTTTGCAACAACATCCGGTGAGAAAGAAAATCAAGATGGGAAGGCGAAAGAAACAGTTGTCCAGTCAGAAGAGGAAGAGGAAGAGGAAGAGGAAGAAGAAGACTATTCTGAAGAACAATACCCTCCAGCTGATGACAAGTATAAACATCTCGAAGAGCGGTTGAGTGCAATGGAAATCCAAAAAGTGTCTGGCTTGGACTTTGAGGAGTTGGGGTTAGTATCGAGAATTGTCATTCCTCCAAAATTCAAAGCACCTGTGTTCGCCAAATATGACGGAGTTTCATGCCCTAAAATGCATCTCCGGTCTTATGTGAGGAAAATCCAGCCCCATACCGCTGACAAAGATTTATGGGTACACTTCTTCCAAGACAATCTGTCTAGAACTCAACTTGATTGGTTTTATCAGTTAGAAAGAGCCAATGTTCATAACTGGGAAGGCTTCGAGGACTTTGCACAAAAATGGAGAGACTTGGCTGGAAGAGTTCAACCTCTCCTACCTGAAAGAGAATTAGTAGACATGTTTTTGGGCACCTTGTCTTGTCCCTTCTTCAATCACCTAATTGGGAGTTCATCGGAAGGTTTTACTGAACTGATATTGATTGGAGAGAGGGTAGAAGCCGAGATAAAGAGTGGAAAGATTCAAAAAGATGCATCCTTTACTGCTGTAAGGAAGCCATTTATCAGAAAGAAAGAAGTAGTTGTTGTTTATCCTCAGAGAAATCAAGATAAGGCCGAACGCCATCCAATGGTGAGGGTTGTTATGATTCCTAAACCTGCGCCTGATCAGCAGAGAAACAACCAACCAAGGATGGAAAGACCAGTAAGATAATTCACCAGAATTAACATGACCTTATCTCAAGTATTACCACACTTGCTAAGATCTAACCTAGTGACCTTGAAAGAAGCTCCAAAGAACCCCAACACAACCTCTCCTCACTATCATCCTAATTCCCGCTGTGCATACCACTTTGAGAGTCCCGGCCATGACACTAATAAATGTTGGGCTCTAAAGAACAAAATACAAGACCTCATTGAAGCCAAAGAGATTGAATTCGATGCGCCCGAAAAGCCAAATGTCATTTCTGCCCCTATGCCCAAACACGACCATAATGCCAACGCCATTGAGGAAGATATGTTTGTTACTTTATTTGATCAACTTATGACCCCACTACTGACTATCAAAAACAACTTATTAAATGCCAGTGTATTCCCAGGCTATGATGAAAGCTATCATTTCTGTTTGTCCTCACCAACCAGTTGTCCTTTGTTGAAAGCATGCGTTCATTGCCTAATAGATAATAAGGAAATTTTGTTTGAAAAGACCTCTGTTCCACCTGTTCCTTTTGATGATGTCTCTATCATTACCATTTCCGCCAATTCTTCTAGGGTCTCCATGAAAAGACCCGTTAGAATTACATCAGTTTCAAAAGTAACCCCTTTGATAATTACAATGCTTGGACCAGTCCTGTATTCGTCAGACAAAACCATACCATGGAATTATGGAGGGGATGTCTACTACCACGGTATCAAGCAAGATTGGCCAGCTACCGAAGACTCAAGTTCTGAGAAAGTTGACTCCGATATCAGTAATATTGCAGGGACTAGCAAGATCACCCGAAGCAGAAGGATATTCTCTCCAGAAATTGCTCCCCCAAAAGCAGTTTTTGGACCCGTAATCATTCATGTTGTTGTTGCTCCTCCAAAGGTCGTTCCCAATCCTACAATCATCTCCATTAATACTCTAACTGACAAAGCTGATACAACTCCTGTTATCATTCCTATTGAAATTTTTGCTGCCGAGTTAACCGAGACTCGAGTTAAAAATGTTCTGATTGAGCCTGTCCGGATGAAGGCACAATCATTGGCTATCCCTGAGACCTCTCGGAAAGAGATGGAGGAAATTCTAAAGATCATAAAAAGAAGTGACTACGATGTAGTTGAGCAACTGGGGAAAACTCCATCTAAAATTTCCATGCTGGCTTTACTACTATGTTCCAAGGCGCATGCAAAGGCCTTGGTAAAATTCCTGAAAACTGCCCATGTACCCCAAGAAACATTTGCCGATCAGTTCCAAGACTGCGTAGCCAACTTGACTGTAGATATTGGTTTAGGTTTCTCTGATGCTGATTTAACGCCAAGAGGAAGGAAGCATAATGAGGCATTTCATGTCTTAGTGGAATGCAGGGGAACAACCTTGGCTCATGTCTTGGTGGACACTGGCTCATCTCTGAATGTATTTCCTAAAAAGGCTCTTGATTGTGATGGATTGACATTGAAACCAAGCAACATAGTAGTGAGAGCTTTTGACGGCTCAAAAAGGATGGTGCATGGGGAAGTGAATATCCCCATAAAGGTTGGAACAAAAACATTTGATTCAACTTTTTATGTAATGGATATTTGCCCTTCATACTCCTGCTTGCTAGACCGACCATGGATTCACAATGTTGGCGCTGTTACTTCTACGTTGCACCAAATGTTGAAGTATCCAATTCAAGGGAAGATTATCACCGTTCATGGATGTTGTACCCCAAAATTTGCCCTCTCATTTCTCAAAGGATCACCATGGACCCTCAGGTTTGCTTTCATCCAATTCCAAGCCTTGAATTATCAATTTTCCGAGAAAGTCATTCACAAGGGCAAAATGGTCATTTGCACACTAAAAAGTCAAACTTTGACTTTTGGATCAAAATCAAGCTTCAAGAATCATATTTCATCAAGACATATTTGAATGTGAGATTTGTTTCGTCAATAAATTCAAAAGTCAAAATTACTTTGGAAAAGTCAAAATTCTAAAATACTTAGAATTTTCTAAGTGGTTAAGAAATATGACAAGCTCAGAACTTTTGATCAGGTTATCACCATGATGCAAACTGATTCTGGATCAAATTCTGACACAAGAGTTTTAGATCTCAACAAGATCTGAAACATTGCAGAACATAACTTCTCCTAGAAATGTTGGGATTTCAAGTCATAACTTCTCGAAGACACGTCCATGAAACTGAAACACTCAGCAAATTATGGACACTCTCAAGACAGAGTTTGGTCAGAACTTCTGGGCCAGTTTTTACAAAGGTTCAGACAGAGCTTGCAAGGGCAGTTCAAAGAAGGTTTACAAAGCGTGTTACAAATTTCCTAGAAAGTCTGGAAACTCCTTCAGAACATGCTGGAGCCAGAAGATAAAAGGATCAGAAGGTTGGATGTTACGCTGAAGGTGAACTTTTGATCCAGAACTAAGCCATGGTGTAGAATCTCACGTTGCAGGATTTCTGGTTGTGATAAGTCTCATCATCATTTAATGCTCACAACCACTTTCTGAGTCTTTATCCAAAGGATTTTCACCACGTGTACCTCTGCTGTCTTGGGATAGCAAACATTGGTACTAGGCCCATGCTTTGCTTTTGCTTTTCCTTATTTCCTGCTGATAACCACCATGCTTGCTTCAAGAACAAGGCAGCGCTTTAGCATATGAAGGTTATATTCAACACTTTGGTCATAACTTGACCAAATCCCAAAAAACCCTGTCTATACAACCCGCTGCAGACCTATGACCAACAGCTAATTCAGCCTACGCCTGCATCCCATAATTGCACCAAACTAGCATACAAAAACAGTGATGAAAAAGCAAGGGAACAAGATGCCAAATTTATTAAAATCCCATTTGTTTTCCCCCCCAAAAATCACAACAAATCCATCTATAAATAAGTTGCTCCATCACACTTTCAAGGGGACTAGTTGGTTTTTAGAGAGAGAATCGTCAAAAGAGAGAAAAGGAAGTGTTGAAACCTTCATAAAAAATCCAGATTTCCCAAAAAGAAAACAAAAACCTTTATTCTTCCTTTTGGATCAAAGAACATAACCATTGTTCCGTCACTCTCGCTAATACCAGAACATCTGAAGGTAGCAGCTCAAACCTCCAAGTCCACACTCCAGATTCAAGGTAAGTCTTTCTGACTTTGCATCTTTTCATTCAGAACATCATGAAACATGTACATATCACAGTATTGATATTGTCCATATCATTGCATAAGTAGAAAAACTGTGGATTAAAACTTCTTGATTATGGCTAGACTCAGATTTTGGATTAGAACTTCTATAAAGTGTTATGCTATTATCCTTCTGATTTCCTGTTTATTAAGAACTGAATAAGTTGCCGACGTGCTGATTAATATAAGAAAAGAATTGAAATGTAACATAGAACATCTGATTTTCACATATTGATAACACACAAAACTTCTATGATTCACTCACTATTCTAACACAGCACAGAACTTCTGAGTTCTCCTTACATGTCAAATACACTAAACTTTTGATGTTCACTCACTGTTTTAACACTCTAAACTTCTGACTTTCATGCGCTGATAACACGCTGAACTGTTGATTGTTCGTTCACTGTCTTAGCACCATACAGAACTTCTGAGTTCTTCCTACTGTTTTGACACGCACAGAGCTTCTAAGGTTTTTTCATTGATTCTAACATTCAGAAGTTCAGCACATAGCAATCCAGAACTTATGTGTTTTTCCTCTAACGTGTCTTGCAGGGCCTCAGAGTGTACCAATCCAGAGCTTCTGATTCCACTGATGTTTCCTTCTGAGTCACAGTGCGCCTGGCTTCAGAACTTCTGATCCTTGCTGTTTTGCCTGCAGCAGCACGTTGTTTCTATCTTTCATTTATTTTCCTTTTCATCATTTTTAATATTAACATAAAAATACATATTTTTCTTTTATTAATTTATTTCTTTTTTCATTAAGATAAAAAACCATTTTATAAACAAGTTCATTTCTTTCTTATATTGTACATTTCAATATGGTTGTAATAGTAACTTAGGACTTATTTTTTACTTGCAACCCCCATTCATAAATATGTACCCCCATGCCCCTAATATTGTAATAGCGTAGGACTTTACATTTCTGCAACTTATCACTTTCGAATGTAAAGGCTAGTAATTAGGGTGTATGGCAAGATATGAAAATCAACAAATAGATCACCCTAATCAAGACTAAATGCATGTAATCAAACATACTTGCACACCAGCACCCTTAGGGTAATCCCACTTTGTTGCCTATCGGAGAAATAGTCATGTCCCTCGAACATGGGCGTTTTAGCCAAGACCCTCAATAAAAGATCGTAGTCCCTCGATGACCCTCGATGTTGCCTTCGGTAAACGATCTAGTCCCTAAACGACATTGCTAAAATGTCCCATAGGTTGCCTTCTATGACTATACAAACGTCCCAACATCCATCCCTTCACATCCAACGATGAGGCTTCTTACCCAAACAATGGTAAGATATCAACGTCTAAAGGAGGAGGAAAATAACAATTAAGACCTTTTGAGTAGGTAGATTCGCTCCTAGTTGCTCGCTTGCTCACAACAAAAACATTCTATACACCGACACTCTCATTTTGAAACATTTTTGAAAGACAACACTTTGTACACGTTCTTATAGAAACAAGAGCCATTACAAAGGAACACATTTTCAAAATCAGTTTCAAAAAACACATCTCACAAACACTTTCTTGAATCATTTTTCAAAACAAACACTTTGTATGCGTTCTTATAGAAACGAGAATTATTACAAAGTTACATTTTCAAAAATACTTTCAAAACCCACATCAAAAGCACACATTCAAACAAAAGCAAGTGATTTAGCAAGTAACTAAGAGCCCATGGAAAACCATGGATGAAAAGGGTGCTAATACCTTCCCTTTTCATAATCTTCCCCCCAAACTCAAGAAAACATCTCTAAAGGTCTTTCCTGTGCTTTTTCACATTTCCTTTTTGGATAAAAGAAAAGTCGGTGGCGACTCTTGCTAAACTGCAACATTTGCAAACACAAACCCAAAATAATCAAGTCAGTTCTGCCACCATATCACAATGGAGAAGAAGAGTATATGATCAGCCATCTCAATTCCTTCAAATATGTGGAATTAGATGGTGAATTTATTGAAACTCCATTCCAACACTTTGAAGAAGTCCCGTAAGATGTGGTAGTGACCAAGGTTGTTCCCAAGATCACAAGGCCTATACTCAGGATGTCATCTTTGAAGGATGCAAAAGCAGTGATAGAAGAAGGTGGGTTCACTATTTGGGGACAACTCCCAGATATCACATATAAGTCTGACAAGTTTGGCCTGGGTTTCACTTCAGGTGCTCAGAAGATTGTACGTCGTGCTCGTGCTGGAGGACCACCCCTGAAGATCAGCAACCGTGAAGTTAATGCGATAGAGGATGATGAAGATGGATGCAACCTAGAGGATTAGATCTTCCCAACTGTTAGTGGAGGGCTCAACAACTGGGAGGCTAGATATTTTGTCTCGATCATATTTATCCCACAGTAATTTGTCTTTACATTTTGTTGGATCTGTAATATTAAAACAATTCAGACTCTTAAAACCTTGTGTCTTACACGAGGCACAATTGTCCATTTGTAAGGGTTATTATCTCATTTCCATATGACATAAATGAATCATGGATGTTTTGCATACAAACTTTGTGCTCATTGTTTTTCTTTTTTATATTTTTATTTCTTTCAAAGATAGTTATAACCTTACACACACTCACACTCACAATGCAGGTCTACATCCATTCGGAATCCCATGGATAACGGTTCTGTTATGGCTTTTTGTGACTCTGAAAATCTAATCTACCAAGCCAAAGATGAAGGTGAGGAATATTGTGAAGTACCAGGGGAACTTGCCATACTGCTACTACAAGAAGAGAGAACCATTCAGCCCCACGAGGAACCAGTGGATACGATCAACCTAGGTACCAAAGAAGACAAAAGAGAAGTCAAGGTGGGTGCCAATCTGGAACCCAGTGTCAAGGAGCGTCTGACTCAGTTGCTACACGAGTATGTCGAGGTCTTTGCCTGGTCGTATGAAGACATGCCAAAACTTGATGCAGATATTATGGTACATCGTCTACCTACAAAAGAGGATTGCCCACCAGTAAAACAAAAGGTCCGCCGCATGCGACCAAATATGTTGGAGAAGATTAAAGCAGAAGTCATGAAACAATTCAACGCTGGATTCTTGGCCGTCACCTCCTATCCGCAATGGGTTGCCATTGTTGTTCCCGTGCCCAAAAAGGACGGCAAGGTACGAATGTGCATGGACTACAGAGATTTGAATAGGGCAAGCCCTAAGGATGGTTTCCCATTTCCCCACATTGACATCCTAGTTGACAATACGGCACAACACAAAGTGTTTTCCTTCATGGACGGTTTCTCAGGATACAACCAAATCAAAATGGCGCCTAAATACATGGAGAAGACAACTTTTGTCACACAGTGGGGCACATTCTGCTACAAGGTTATGCCATTCGGACTGAAGAATGTTGGGGCAACCTATCAACGTGCCATGGTAGCTCTATTTCACGACATGATACATCACGAAATAGAGGTTTACGTGAACGACATGATAGCTAGATCTCAAACAAAAGAAGAGCATCTTGATCATTTACAGAAACTGTTTGAGAGACTAAAGAAGTACAAGTTGAGGTTGAACCCAAATAAATGCACGTTTGGAGTAAGGTGTGGTAAGCTCCTAGGCTTTGTAGTCGGCAATAAAGGAATTGAAGTGGATCCCGCCAAGGTAAAAGCGATACAAGAGATGCCTGCTCCTCGTACTGAGAAGGAAGTCAGAGGATTCTTGGGATGTTTAAACTACATTTCCAGATTCATCTCTCACCCGACAGCTACTTGTGAACCAATCTTCAAACTATTGAAGAAAGATCAAGTAGTCAAATGGAATGAGGAGTGCCAAACTGCTTTCGACAAGATCAAAGAGTACCTGCAAGAGCCTCCTGTTTTGATGCCACCAGTCGAGGGAAGACCATTGATCATGTATCTGACCATTTTGGAAAATTCAATGGGGTGTGTGCTGGGGCAGCATGACAAGTCTGGCCGAAAAGAGCACGCTATTTATTACCTGAGCAAAAAGTTTACCGACTGTGAAACAAGATATTCACTGCTCGAGAAAACTTGCTGCACTCTGGCATGGGCTGCTCGCCGGCTAAGATAGTATATGCTGACCCATACTACCTTGTTGATATCTAAAATGGATCCAATAAAATACATCTTTGAGAAGCCCGCTCTCTCTGGGAGAATAGCGAGATGACAGATGATCCTGACAGAATATGACATACAATATACTACCCAAAAAGCAATAAAGGGCAATGTACTAGCTGATCACCTTGTTCACCAAGCTGTAGAAGACTACCAGTCCATGAAGTTCGAATTCCCAAATGAGGACATCATGATGGTAAACAACTATGAAGAATTCAGGCCATATGACGGACCTGAACAAGGATCCTGATGGACCCTGGTTTTTAATGGGGCATCTAACGCACTCGACAATGGTATTGGTGTTGTACTCATATCTCCTGAAGGATTTCATACTCCTTTTACGACAAGACTCTGCTTTAATTGTACAAATAACATGGCGGAATACGAAGCATGCATCTTTGGTCTCAAAGTTGCCATAGACTTGGGGATCAAATCTTTGAATGTATTCAGAGATTCAGCTTTGGTTATTAGCCAAATCAAAGGGGAATGGGACACCAAACACCCTAACCTTATCCCTTACAAAGAACATGTTTTGACATTGCTCCCACATTTTGAGAAGATTACCTTCGAGCATTTCCCGCGAGAAGAAAATCAGCTAGCAGACGCATTAGCCATGATGTCATCTATGTTTAAACTTAAATGGGATAACGAGGCTCCCCAGATCACCATTGAACCAAGGGATGAACCAGCACACTATCATGAGATTAATACTAAAGAAATAATGGACCAGCCTTGGTTTCACGAAGTCAAGAGGTATCTCGAAACCCAAGAATATCCAGAAGGAGCTTCAGTCAATGATAAGAAGTTCTTAAGGAGATTCTCTGCTAAATTCTTCCTTAGTAATGGCATTCTTTACAAACGCAACCATAACTCTGTGTTACTTCAGTGTGTAGACAAGGTTGAAGCTGAAAGAATCATGGCTGAGTTACATGAAGGCACTTTTGGCACCCATTCCAATGGGCATACGATGGCAAAGAAAATCCTATGGGCAGGCTATTATTGGTCTACCATGGAAGCAAATTGCTATCAACACTCTCGAACCTTCCATAAGTGTCAGATTTATGCTGACAAGGTGCATGTACCTCTGGTTCCTCTGAATGTCTTGACGGCTCCTTGGCCCTTTGCTATGTGGGGGATCGATATGATTGGGGAAATCAAGCCAACCGCCTCCAATGGACACTGATCGGTGGATCTGGAACTGACTGTTTAACGCTGGTTCGCGAAATGTCGCGGAAGCAAGAGTCGCCACCGTCTTTTATTTTCTCCAAATGGAAAGGACAAAAGCACAGAAAAATTCCTTATAGAGGTTGCTCTCGGTTCGGGAGGTAGATTATAGAAAGGGAAGGTGTTAGCACCCTTTCTATTCATGGTTATCCATGGGCTCTTAGATACTTGCTCACTTGTGTTTTCAAAAATGATTTGTTTGCTTTTCAACTGTGGGTTTTAAAAAGTTTCTTTGAAAATTTCAGTTCGACTCTTGTATCGATCCTCAAGAGTGTTTGAAAAATGCTTTCGAAAGCTTTTTGAAAATGTGTTGGTGTGAAAAGTATTTTTGATTTGTTTTGTTTTGAATTAGAGCAAGTATCCACGAGTCGTCTACCTACCCTAAAGAATTCGTCTGTGTAAATGTCCTTTAAAGTAGTGCCATCCCACCATTGAGAGGTAGGTAGCACCACCGTTGGAGGTTTTCGGGTCAATTCGAGGTTCGGGACATGGTGATCACCAGAGCAATGGGAAGACACCTTAGAAGCTACCCTCATGCCAGGTTCCCGGATCATGAGGACTTACTAAGACATCCTCTACTCGACGATCACCTTTCGAAGGCAAGGCAACAGTGAGGCGTACCCTAGGGGTGGTGTGTGATTTGTGTGTCATGTTCAGTTATTTTGTCTTATTCATGTCAAGGTGATCTATGCGTTTGTTTTTATTTTATCATTCATTCTTGCATGCATTTATTAACAGTTAAAAAGATGCGGAAATTAAAAGTTCTAAACTATTAGAAAGGCGCGGGTCCACATCGCCAAAATTAAAATCTAGGACCCGATTTGACGGAAAGTAAATAAAGAAATAAAATAAAGTGCGAAAAATAAATATTACACGGCTTTGAGAGAATTACATTAATATTTACAAGAAACAAAATAAATAAAAATGCGCGAATAGGAATTAAAATTGGAAACGAGGGCGTTGGACCCTTTTTAATGAAATTAAATTAAATGATTAAACTAATGAAATAAGAATGAAAAAAGAAATTATTTTGAGATTTTTGTATTTATGATTTTTTATGAGAGAATTAAATGAAATCTAACCCTATTTCTAGTTGTTTTTTAATTTATTAAGAAAACATATTAAAATTAAACCTAAGATTAATCTAATTATTTACATGGTAATTTAATTACAAAAATAACATTTAATAATTAATTATTGTGAAAGAAAAGAAAAAAATGATAAAAATTGATTAAAACCTAATTCTACCAATTTTAAGTTTATTAAGAAAAATGTTTGAATTAAACCTAATTTTACAAAGCTAAAATTAATCAGTGATATTTATTTACAAAAAAAAATAACATTAAATAAAAATACTTATTTTTTGTCTTTTTTCTGATTTTTATATTGTTTTATTTTTTTATGAAAATAAATTAAATTAAAGGAACTAATTAAAAAAAGAAATAATTGAAACAAATAAAATAAAGAAAAGAAAAGAAATACAATACCTTAGGGGGTTCTGTCCCCAATTGGAGGTGAATTGGAGTGGTTTGGCCATGTATTGGTGTCATGCATAAGTTTTTCTACTTTGGCCATTTGGCTTTTGGCTTTTGGCTTTTGGCCTTTTGGCTTTTGGCCATTTGGCCTCAACGTTCTTTAATCTTTTCAGGATGTCTGTCTCGCCATGTATTGGAGTCATGTGTAAAATGTTCTGTTTTGGCCATTTGGCTTTTGGCCTTTTGGCCATTTGGCTTTTGGCCTCAACGTTCCTTAATGAACCTGCATGGGATCCTGTCTAAATCTGCAGTGTTGAACCTCATGAACACATTAAATAAAATCATAAAAATTCAAATAAAACCAACATATGAAGAAATTTAATGTTTAGGCACAATATGGCATGTATGAATGATTATACCCTTTTGATCATGGAGATCAAATCAATCTTACCCTTACTGGAAGATTAGTGACCTGAATGCTTTTATGCCTTACTGGAAAATTAGGATCATGGAGATCAAGCCAGCCTTATCCTTACTGAAGAAGTAGTGAGGTATTGGTTTATAACTGTGATGGCTTGTTTGTGGTGAGAGAGAGATTTGTAATAAGGATTTCAAGGTTTTAGGGTTCTTGAAAGAATTTGATATTCTAACAGTGTTGTGGCAAGGTTTTTTCTCTCTTTTTCTCTTCTTTCTCTCTCCTTTTTTCTCCTCCCCGGTTTGTGTGAAAAGAAGGTGATTATATAATGAAAATTAGGGTAAAGCAAATGGGCTTTGAATGTGCAATTGGGCCTCCAATGTTCACTTGAGTTCGTCACTTTCCAGGCTAAATCGCAGGGACTTAAGTGCAATTTTTGAAGTTGAAATGTGAAAACAAAATGTAGCCGGCATCGAGAATTAACTCCTGTCCGAAAATCGACTCAATCGGATAAACGATGAATTAGTTATGAATTTTTGAAGTTTCAGCTCAGACAAACTTATTTTGGGCTCCAGTGTTGACTCTGACACGTTCTTCAATAAAAAACTGGTATTGATCGGTGCATAATTTGGTCTCGACTTTTGAAGCAAAGTTGTAGATCTATGAGTCAGTGACCTTGTGTAAAAATATGAGTCCAATCCGATAAAAATTGACCGAGTTATGATTTTTTCGAAGTTTCGGCCCAGATGAAATAATATTCAGCATTCAGGATTTTCAGCGTGTCACGCACTCTGAGCAAAAAACGAAGGCCTTTTGAATACTGTTTGAACTCAATACCTTCTGTGAAAATGTAGCCAACTCAATTTGTGAAAGTTTGGCACTGGAACCAGCTCGATACGATGAAAATCGACCAAGTTATGATTTTTTGAACATGACGCAAATAAACTTCTGTCACAAATTTTCTGCACGAAAATACTTGATAAATCCACATTTTTGAAGACCTTCTGATCGAAATTGGCTTCCAGCCGTGAGAGATGAAAACGTAGATAATGTCAAGACGGAATTTTAGCCACTGGAACGGGTTCAAAACGAGTCACGATCTTCAAGTTATGAATTTTTTAGCGCGTAAAAACTGCACTTTCAGCACACTTTTTCACCATATTTCTTCAAGAAAACTCGCACATTCGGATACCTTCTTTAAAGAATTGACTCTTGAGCCGAACCTGAATTTGAGAATACGTTATCAGAGATATCTTGGCGAAAGAATACCTGAATATGACGCGCCGGGTTGGTCTTGTGAACTTTTCTTGAAATATTTTGAGAAATATGGGAGGGCAAATTTTGGGGTACAACAGTTGCCCCTGTTCAATCTTCTTAGACCTGAGGATGTAGATTGGCTGACGTGCCTTTCGTAATCCGAAGGTGGAAGATGATTGAACACTAGAGTGCCTAGAAATTTGCACTCACATAGTAGTGTGATGGTGGAATGGGCTTATAGATGCCATTTGGAGATTGATGAATAGGATGATGGGCTTATAGATGCCATGCTAAGAGATGATGGAAGGTGAATGGGCTTATAGATGCCATCTGGATGTTGATCGCGTAAGAGCTTCCTTAGCGAGAACTTGCATACCTGCAAAAAAGAAAAATGATTACCTGACCTGTTACGGGAGCTGGTCTTCAAATTCTTTGTGTAGATGTGTCCTGACTGGTTACAGGAGCTGGATCTGGAGCTTCAAACGGTGATGAATGAACCAGGGATGGTTACTACCTCAACAGGAACGGTGAGAGAACCTTGGATGACTTTAACCTCAACAGCAATCGTTGAGAAAATCTTGGATAACTTCAACTGAGTCTTTATCAGGAAAATCTGTTTGGGGTCGATTTAACTGGACTAGAGAAGGCCTTTGACTGGATAAGAGACAGAAAATCTTAGGGTCGATTAACTGAACCGGTCTAGGTCTTGAAATGTCTTCAACAGATACACCCTGGCAAGATTCAGGCATCGGATCCTCGAACTCTTCAGACACACCCTGGCAAGATACAGGAATCGGATCTGGTAATGCTAGTCTTCAACGGATACACCCTGGCAAGATTCAGGCATCAGATCCTCGAACTCTTCAGACACACCCTGGGAAGATACAGGAATCAGATCTGGTAATGCTAGTCTTCAACGGATACACCCTGGCAAGATTCAGGCATCGGATCCTCGAACTCTTCAGACACACCCTGGCAAGATACAGGAATCGGATCTGGTAATGCTAGTCTTCAACGGATACACCCTGGCAAGATTCAGGCATCGGATCCTCGAACTCTTCAGACACACCCTGGCAAGATACAGGAATCGGATCTGGTAATGCTAGTCTTCAACGGATACACCCTGGCAAGATTCAGGCATCGGATCCTCGAACTCTTCAGACACACCCTGGCAAGATACAGGAATCGGATCTGGTAATGCTAGTCTTCAACAGATACACCCTGGCAAGATTCAGGCATCGGATCCTCGAACTCTTCAGACACACCCTGGCAAGATACAGGAATCGGATCTGGTAATGCTAGTCTTCAACGGATACACCCTGGCAAGATTCAGGCATCGGATCCTCGAACTCTTCAGACACACCCTGGCAAGATACAGGAATCGGATCTGGTAATGCTAGTCTTCAACGGATACACCCTGGCAAGATTCAGGCATCGGATCCTCGAACTCTTCAGACACACCCTGGCAAGATACAGGAATCGGATCTGGTAACTGGTCATCAACAGATACACCCTGGCAAGGTTCAGGAATCGGATCTTTAGTTGCGACCATTGATGGTAATCATTTCTGTACTTTTGTCCTGAAAAGACAAGCGTTAGTTGTATGCGATTTCATGTTGTATGACATGCGGGATGCTCTCTGAATAAGTGAGATTGTATGTTCATGATGCGTATATGCATGCTATAATGTATGAAGATGTTTTGCTCATGAATGTATTTTTTCGTCTAGGAAAGTAAATCCTTGACGGGTGCCAGGAAGTCACTCCTGGGCTAATGTTGAAGAATAGATTTTGCTTCCGCTGGGGGATGATAATTGCAAGAACACCGGTAGGAGAAGATAACTCCGTTGGGAAATAACTTGGCGAATGAATTACTCTGCAGGGTGAAAGTACTCTAACGATCTTGCTGGGGGGCAATACTCTGTGAGGAGAAAGATACTTTGTTGAGTGTTGATAATAACTTGCTGGGGATACCTTTATTCTTTTGGAAGTGTTAACAGACTTCGCTGGGGATAAGAAGACTTCGTCAAGAACGCTCTTTCCGTGGCTTTTGGCTGAGGATAACCCAGTTATATCCTGGTAGGGAAATAACTCTTTGAATAAAGCCGGGCGACGCGTTCGTGCTCTGCGCGGATGAGCTTCCAGATTTTACTGGGGATAAGCTTACCGCTTGGGGAGATGGATTCCAACTTTCCTGGGGAAACTGGATTGGACTCTCTTGGGGAAATTTTTGAACTGTATTGGAAGTGACTTTGCTGAATGTTTGATATACCGCCGGGGAACAATCTTTAGACCCAGTCTTCCGGGGATGCTTGTTAAGAACGCATATATTGCTGGGGAATGTTGAGCTCTGCGGGAGGATATCCAACTTCCTTAAGGTTTGATAATATAGCTTGGGAGCGTGCACTGACTTGCTATCTCACTCTCTGGGGAATTGGGATGTACTGGTTGTGTTCTTCAGCTGAACCTACCTTGGTACCTTGGAGGACAGAACAATCAGATCGCTTAGACAACTCTTTATTGCCCCTGTTTCTGATGTGGGAGAGGAAGATACCTGTGGAGGTGCTTGATGACCGCCGATTTGATCAATCTTCTTCTGGTAGGCAAGTGATGAGATGACAGGACATAGTCGTACGCTTTAATCCCTAACTTTTGCTTGGACCGCCCTTTCGGGTTTTCAGTCCACCGGGATACCCATTTTTTCCCAAGCCGCCTTTTCAGGTTTTCGACTTGCCGGGTGTACAGATTTTTTATATTTCATCCCTTCATTTTGCCCGAACCCTTTTGGTTCGCCGGGAAGCCCTTATTTTTGCCTAGGTGTGTCAACCTAGTGGGTCTTTGATCTTGCGTAGTATTTTTTTCGACTATGTCCATGCTCTCAGGATGTAGGGAGTTGCCCCTGTTAGAAGTGTTTCGTCACGTTACCAGAAGATGTTTGATCAGGCAAGATTCGTTGTTGGAGTGCCCCGAGTGACTCAGGCGGAGGTTTGCCCCAGGCTATTTGCCCCTTGAGAGATTCTCCAAATCTTGACTGGATTGCCCCAGATGATAGGCCATGATCACGTTGTGCCCCTTGATTGGAAGTGCTTCTGTTCATTAGGCATTCATCGTGTGAATTTCTATGCTGTTCAAACAAAAGGTCATATGCAAACAAAGTTATGTTAACAATGCAAAGCTTATGTCTGTCTTGAAGATTTTGAAAATGCATTCTTTTTCATAAAACAAGTGATTGTTTGTAAAACGTGATGTCAACTCCATATTTTATAGCAAGCCTTAAGGAGTCAGGATACCTTTCGTTACAGTATGCTTTCGAACTAACCCATGCTTCAGTTAGGACTTTTAAGGGTTATAACATGGCTTGGTTCATGGTTTAAGAAACAAAGGATAAAGGCTCAAATTATTTGTACCCACCCACTCTTTGTGATGTTCTTCAAACCTAAGCTCAGTTGATCGTGCGTTAGACCTTGTTTGAGTCTTTGCTCTGATTTTCCGGTGATGGTTCGGATGTTGATAATTTATTTTGAATGGGCAGTCATTTCCTTTTTGTTGAGGGTTTATAAGACCTCTTTCTTTTTGATTTTGTTATCCCTATTTTTTGCCTGAGCCGTTTCCTTTTTTGGAATTACAGTCAGCGGGATGCCCCAGTTTCGTAAGTCCCCTTTATAGGTTTTGACTTAATGGGTTTTTATTTTGAGAAGTAATGACTTCCTTTCTTTATGATTGTTCGGAACCATCACTGTCTTTCTTTTTTCGTAAGGATCTCTTTGGTGCCATTCGTTATGCACTTGGATCAACTGAGAGAACTACCCTGCCCCAGGTTATGATAAGGGTTTTAATTTTCGAAAAGAAAAACTCCTACTTCTTTGGCTCGAAGGGGTTGACGAGGGATTATCTTCCTTATAACTCCAGTGTTTAGGAATTGAAACAATGCCTGTACCTCATCAGCGGGGTCTGTTCAAAAGCATACTGTAGATTATGGTATCGTTTTCGTCATCCTCCCTCAAGAGGCTTAGAATTATTAATCGAGTGTTGACATCAGAAAAAATATGAAAACAATTTGTATATAGTGAATACGAATATATTGCTTCAGAACAGACATATGCGATGCATTAATGAAATAACAATGTTTAACATGAGTAAATGTTTGAACAATCAGAGCACAACACAACTTGAACATTCGAATGAACAAAAGTTTCCTAGTCTCAGAGCTTGTCACTTCAAATGGTGAGCCTTGGAGGGATGGTAGAAAAATTCAGCCTGACCATCTTGTGTGAATTCCAGTGCTCCTTCATCAATCAGGTCCTGAATCTTATTCTTCAAAGCCCAACAATCCTCTGTAGCATGCCCCGGGCTATCAGAATGAGAAGCGCAGCGAGCGTTGGGGTTATACTTTGGTGACGTTGTATTTTGAAACTTCGGAGCCTCTTTTAGAGTTACCAGCTTGGTCTCCAGCAACTGTGGCAATATCTGGGATAAGGTCATGCTGAGCCGAGTGAACTGCCTCCTCTCGCTCTTTTGTTGGTTGTGATGTTGAATTTGTGACACTGGAGCCATCTGAGGAGCTCTCCCCTTACCTCCTTGTCTCAAAGGTGGTTGAACGATGACTGGCTTTTTACCCTTAGACTTTTGCCCCAGCTGGTTATCCTGAAGCAGTTGGTTGACGAGAAGCCAGAGCTCGTCTTGTCTTTGAGCTAACCCTTGAATAGCAGTTACCTGCCCCAGCATCTGGGCCCTCAATGCATCCACCTCAGCTTGTAGGTGTTCCAGCTTTTCATCCTCAGCACTATTCCTGACAAAGGTCTCCGTAAGAAGTATCCTTAGCTCTTCCTGCCCCTTGGATAGATTCAGGAGGATTTCCCCGAACCGAGTCTCTTGAGCAAGACAGTCCTGGTTATCTGGTTGGTAGGCCATTGCTGAAATAAACAGCGAGAAAGGTAAGTGACCTGCAACAAAGATACCTGTTATGTAATGATGTGTATGACATGCATGCAATGTTTTCAAGGATCCCGCGGGGTAAACAAGAAAATTTATTAGAACTCGGGTCCGGTAGTTTGATTGAAGGAACTGCATGTTGTTGAGAGTCCTTCTTCAAAGGTCAAAGGCTCACCATATCCAGTGGGTCATAGCCCCTGACTTTAGTCATCCTGTCTGGCTTTGATTTCCGAACAACCTTGGTTGGGGGGAACCTTCTTCAAGTGTCAAAGCTCACCATATCTAGTGGGTCATAGCCCCTGACAACTTTGTCTAGAGGAAAATAAATCCTCTTTGCCCCTTGCTGGACAGTTGGTTCATCATGACCTGCATCACAAGCCTTTGAGATCCTTGAAATGGGTTAGTCCTTATGTAGGATGTATGCAATGGTATGATGTTATGCTATGCATGGGGTAATGTAAGTAACCCTGTTATGAGTCCCAATTAAGGACTGTTAAACCTGAACCTGCAAAAAACTCAAGTAAAACCTATCATGAGTCCCGATTAGGGACTAAACAAGACCTGCAAGAAATTTAGTAAGCCCTGTTATGAGTCCTAATTAAGGACTATAAACAAAACCTGCAAGTAGTTCATGTGTCAGATAACAAGCATGCAAATAGTCAAGTACGAAGGCACGCAAGTCACACAATAGAAGCCCTTAGAGTTTAGGCCAGCATGAGGTCTAGGTATTACCCTCTTTCAGTTTGTTGGTTCATACCTGTCCTATCAAAGTAACCGGGTTCTTAGAGGATCCCAATATCATTGACTACCCTCAATCGGTCATAACTCCAGCATCGCAATCTTTTCTTGCGGCCAGAACCATCACGAGAGTTTAGCCTCAATGGGCGTAGCATACTGCTACTGTTCTAATGGCCAAGTTGTGTCATTTAAGGTTCTAAGGTCTGTTGGTGCTTAATGACTCCTTGGAAGACCCATATTCTCCCCGTTTCAACACGAGGGATATCGGTACAGACCAAGGCGCCACACCAACGTAGCCACTGCTTCACCCATGTCGGTATACGCCGGACAAGTCCCTCACAGCTTATGCTATCTAAACAGGGTATCCCCAGATCCAGGTTAGGATCTATGTAACTCCCATGCAACCCATAAATTTAAAGCAGACAAGTCAATACAATTGAAAACACAGTTATGAACTAACCCTAAGGTACACCTCACTTTATAAAGGGTTCCCAGCAGAGTCGCCAGTTCTGTGATCGGTGGATCTGGAACTGACTGTTTAACGCTGGTTCGCGAAATGTCGCGGAAGCAAGAGTCGCCACCGTCTTTTATTTTCTCCAAATAGAAAGGACAAAAGCACAGAAAAATTCCTTATAGAGATTGCTCTCGGTTCGGGAGGTAGATTATAGAAAGGGAAGGTGTTAGCACCCTTTCTATCCATGGTTATCCATGGGCTCTTAGATACTTGCTCACTTGTGTTTTCAAAAATGATTTGTTTGATTTTCAACTGTGGGTTTTAAAAAGTTTCTTTGAAAATTTCAGTTCGACTCTTGTATCGATCCTCAAGAGTGTTTGAAAAATGCTTTCGAAAGCTTTTTGAAAATGTGTTGGTGTGAAAAGTATTTTTGATTTGTTTTGTTTTGAATTAGAGCAAGTATCCACGAGTCGTCTACCTACCCTAAGGAATTCGTCTGTGTAAATGTCCTTTAAAGTAGTGCCATCCCACCATTGAGAGGTAGGTAGCACCACCGTTGGAGGTTTTCGGGTCAATTCGAGGTTCGGGACATGGTGATCACCAGAGCAATGGGAAGACACCTTAGAAGCTACCCTCATGCCAGGTTCCCGGATCATGAGGACTTACTAAGACATCCTCTACTCGACGATCACCTTTCGAAGGCAAGGCAACAGTGAGGCGTACCCTAGGGGTGGTGTGTGATTTGTGTGTCATGTTCAGTTATTTTGTCTTATTCATGTCAAGGTGATCTATGCGTTTGTTTTTATTTTATCATTCATTCTTGCATGCATTTATTAACAGTTAAAAAGATGCGGAAATTAAAAGTTCTAAACTATTACAAAGGCGCGGGTCCACATCGCCAAAATTAAAATCCAGGACCCGATTTGACGGAAAGTAAATAAAGAAATAAAATAAAGTGCGAAAAATAAATATTACACGGCTTTGGGAGAATTACATTAATA
Source organism: Vicia faba (assembly GCA_948472305.1). NCBI lineage: Eukaryota > Viridiplantae > Streptophyta > Magnoliopsida > Fabales > Fabaceae > Vicia > Vicia faba. The sequence goes on along the minus strand of OX451735.1, from coordinate 1,163,367,778 downwards.
TTTACAAGAAACAAAATAAATAAAAATGCGCGAATAGGAATTAAAATTGGAAACGAGGGCGTTGGACCCTTTTTAATGAAATTAAATTAAATGATTAAACTAATGAAATAAGAATGAAAAAAGAAATTATTTTGAGATTTTTGTATTTATGGTTTTTTATGAGAGAATTAAATGAAATCTAGCCCTATTTCTAGTTGTTTTTTAATTTATTAAGAAAACATATTAAAATTAAACCTAAGATTAATCTAATTATTTACATGGTAATTTAATTACAAAAATAATATTTAATAATTAATTATTGTGAAAGAAAAGAAAAAAATGATAAAAATTGATTAAAACCTAATTCTACCAATTTTAAGTTTATTAAGAAAAATGTTTGAATTAAACCTAATTTTACAAAGCTAAAATTAATCAGTGATATTTATTTACAAAAAAAATAACATTAAATAAAAATACTTATTTTTTGTCTTTTTTCTGATTTTTATATTGATTTATTTTTTTATGAAAATAAATTAAATTAAAGGAACTAATTAAAAAAAGAAATAATTGAAACAAATAAAATAAAGAAAAGAAAAGAAATACAATACCTTAGGGGGTTCTGTCCCCAATTGGAGGTGAATTGGAGTGGTTTGGCCATGTATTGGTGTCATGCATAAGTTTTTCTACTTTGGCCATTTGGCTTTTGGCTTTTGGCTTTTGGCTTTTGGCCTTTTGGCTTTTGGCCATTTGGCTTTTGGCCTCAACGTTCTTTAATCTTTTCAGGATGTCTGTCTCGCCATGTATTGGGGTCATGTGTAAAATGTTCTGTTTTGGCCATTTGGCTTTTGGCCTTTTGGCCATTTGGCTTTTGGCCTCAACGTTCCTTAATGAACCTGCATGGGATCCTGTCTAAATCTGCAGTGTTGAACCTCATGAACACATTAAATAAAATCATAAAAATTCAAATAAAACCAACATATGAAGAAATTTAATGTTTAGGCACAATATGGCATGTATGAATGATTATACCCTTTTGATCATGGAGATCAAATCAATCTTACCCTTACTGGAAGATTAGTGACCTGAATGCTTTTATGCCTTACTGGAAAATTAGGATCATGGAGATCAAGCCAGCCTTATCCTTACTGAAGAAGTAGTGAGGTATTGGTTTATAACTGTGATGGCTTGTTTGTGGTGAGAGAGAGATTTGTAATAAGGATTTCAAGGTTTTAGGGTTCTTGAAAGAATTTGATATTCTAACAGTGTTGTGGCAAGGTTTTTTCTCTCTTTTTCTCTTCTTTCTCTCTCCTTTTTTCTCCTCCCCGGTTTGTGTGAAAAGAAGGGATTATATAATGAAAATTAGGGTAAAGCAAATGGGCTTTGAATGTGCAATTGGGCCTCCAATGTTCACTTGAGTTCGTCACTTTCCAGGCTAAATCGCAGGGACTTAAGTGCAATTTTTGAAGTTGAAATGTGAAAACAAAATGTAGCCGGCATCGAGAATTAACTCCTGTCCGAAAATCGACTCAATCGGATAAACGGTGAATTAGTTATGAATTTTTGAAGTTTCAGCTCAGACAAACTTATTTTGGGCTCCAGTGTCGACTCTGACACGTTCTTCAATAAAAAACTGGTATTGATCGGTGCATAATTTGGTCTCGACTTTTGAAGCAAAGTTGTAGATCTATGAGTCAGTGACCTTGTGTAAAAATATGAGTCCAATCCGATAAAAATTGACCGAGTTATGATTTTTTCGAAGTTTCGGCCCAGATGAAATAATATTCAGCATTCAGGATTTTCAGCGTGTCACGCACTCTGAGCAAAAAACGAAGGCCTTTTGAATACCGTTTGAACTCAATACCTTCTGTGAAAATGTAGCCAACTCAATTTGTGAAAGTTTGGCACCGGAACCAGCTCGATACAATGAAAATCGACCAAGTTATGATTTTTTGAACATGACGCAAATAAACTTCTGTCACAAATTTTCTGCACGAAAATACTTGATAAATCCACATTTTTGAAGACCTTCTGATCGAAATTGGCTTCCAGCCGTGAGAGATGAAAACGTAGATAATGTCAAGACGGAATTTTAGCCACTGGAACGAGTTCAAAACGAGTCACGATCTTCAAGTTATGAATTTTTTAGCGCGTAAAAACTGCACTTTCAGCACACTTTTTCACCATATTTCTTCAAGAAAACTCGCACATTCGGATACATTCTTTAAAGAATTGACTCTTGAGCCGAACCTGAATTTGAGAATACGTTATCAGAGATATCTTGGCAAAAGAATACCTGAATATAACGCGCCGGGTTGGTCTTGTGAATTTTTCTTGAAATATTTTGAGAAATATGGGAGGGCAAATTTTGGGGTACAACAGACACCGCTTCATCTTAGTGGCCATCGATTATTTTACAAAGTGGGTGGAGGCAACTTCCTTTGCTCCCGTTACCAAGAATGTTATCGCCCGGTTCATCAAGCAGAAACTCATTTGTCATTACGGTATCCCAGAGAGGATCATTATAGACAATGGTACGAATTTGAACAATACTATGATCACTTCCCTGTGCGAGCAATTCAAGATCCATCATCAAAATTCTTTCCCTTATCGTCCAACGATGAATGGTGTTGTCGAAGCCGCGAATAAGAACATTAAAAAGATCATACAGAAAGTGACAATCACATACAAAGACTGGCATGAGATGCTACCATTCGCTCTCCACGGATAACGTACCACAGCTCGCACATCAATCGGGGCAACACCTTACTCTCTGGTATACGACATGGAGGTTGTCTTGCCTATTGAGGTTCAAATCCCCTCTCTAAGAATTATGAAGGATGCAGGGTTGAATAAAGAGGATTGGATCCAGACTCGACTTGATCAACTAAAGATTGATGAGAAAAGGCTTACTATTGTCTGTCATGGTCAAATGTATCAAAAACGGATGATCAAGGCTTTCAACAAAAAGGTCAGACGACAAGTGTATCAAGTTGGAGATCTGGTGATCAAACGTATCATACTACCGCAAGGTGATCCCAGGGGAAAATAGACTCTTACATACGAAGGACCATTTGTAATCAAAAACATATTCTCTGGTGGAGCAATGATCTTGACCACCATGGATAGCGACGACCTGTCACACCCTGCGAACGCAGACATAGTCAAAAGATACTACGCATAAGAGACCCGCTAGGATGACACACCTAGGCAAAATAAGGGCATCCCGGTGAACCAAAAAGGTCCGGGAAAAATTTAGGGATAAAACAAAAAAATATGTACACCCGGTAAACTGAAAACCTGAAAGGGTGGCTTGGGCAAAAAAGGGTATCCTGGTGTATTGAAAACCCGAAAGGGCGGTCCAGGAAAAAGTTAGGGAATTAAAGCGTATGAATATGTCTTGTTGGATCACCGTACGAACAACCTTTGGCTTCCACTGACAAAATCAGAGGTTCTGATCAATTCAATCAACTTCGGACAAGGCAACAAATAGACAAGATGCTCAGAGATACAAAGGCTATAGCAGAATGGGAACCCCATGGGATTATTGCACATAGATATCTTTTCTTTGTATGAAAATTTTCATTTTTTACGACAACATTCTCTTACTAGAATATTTGTCTCATTGTACAAAAATACTTACTCAAAGTCAATATAAAGATATCCCTATGAAAGTGCAAAAACTATCTGTTTTTCTTTACGCTTGTGTCTTGTTTACAAAAATGTCCAATGATTCATTGTTGAACATATGCATTTGAATATAATTAATGTTTACAAATAAACAAAATAAAAGACAATCACTGATGGCTCTAAGAGATAGGGAAATCTCTCTAAGTTATTTCCATAAAATCCCCCCACAGTATGCAATTTAATCCCCAGCGGAACAAAGCTTCCAGTTTATCAATCCCCAATAGAAGTTATCCAAATTTCTCAAGAATTCCCCAACCAGGATTTTTCAAACAGTACACGACATTCCCCTTACAACAGAGTTTATTTCTCTAAAGGGAAAATCGTAAGCACTTCAACTTCACAACATGAAGACTTATACTCCATGACCTCAGCAGTAGTCAGGGATTTATTTTCCCCAATCCAACAACAATGTGGCAAATTAGCTCGCATACGCATACATCGCATCTATATATCATAAACATCGATTACAAAAATGCATCATACCATGCATATCATACAGCATGACTTTGCATTTTAGCTAACATTTTACCCTTTTCAGGATAAGGTTAACAGCTACCATTAACAATGTTCAAAGTTTTCAGATACAGTCCAGATATGCTCCAGACACGGATGCCATCCTAACACTCATTCAGATTCAAGTTTTCAGATACAATTCAGATATGCTCCAGACGTGGATGTCATTTTGATACTCATTCAAACAAAGCTTTCATATACAGTTCACATACGCTCCAGACGCGGATGCCATTCTGATACTCATTCAAAATCAGCTTCCAGATGCAGTTCAGATACGCTCTAGACACGGACGCCATTCTGATACTCATTCTTTCAGCTTACAAATTACAATTCAACAATCACTCTTGGATGGCATCTACAATCACATCTCCAACAACTTTCCATCGCCTCTCTAAATGGCATATTTAAGCCCATTCCCTCTACCATCACATCGCCGAGTGCAAATTTCTAGGCACTCTAGTGTCCAATCATCTTCCACCTTCGAGTCACGAATGGTAAAACATGCCAATCTAACTCTTCAGGCTTAAGAAGATTGAACAGGGGCATTTTTTGTACCCCAACATTTCCCTCTCACTTATCAAGAATTTTCTCACAAGATCTCCTTGGGCTCAAGACTGCACTAAGGTTTGATCAGCTCAAGACACCTCTTTATACACTGATGACCAAAATTAGGGTTTGAGATTGCACAAGGATTTTTGAACTTCCAATGCTTAATATGACTTTCATGGATCATTATGGACCCCCCAAGATTATTCATGTCAAGTTTCAAGCCTTGGATCACACTTTTGATCAGTCAATTGAGCAGTTGACCTAATAATCAATTGTGTTGGGGAAAAAGTCAACTATGGCCAATTTACAGTAAAACTTCATAATTTTTTATCCACATCAATATTTTAAACTCATATGTATCATTTGATCAAGTTTGGACCACAACTCCTCAAGAAATTTGATCAAATCTCCAAAAGGGCAAAATGGTCAAAATTATGATTTTGATTGGAAAGGGCAATTTCTGATTTTTGACCTAGCAAATGATCAATTGGTTTAAGGCATGATTTCAAGAGTCCAATTGCATCATTTTGACCTAATGACATGGTTCAAAACATTGTAAGTCCATTGAATTGACAGATGAATTTTGCAGTCAACTAATCAAAAGTCAACTGTATATTGAAAAGTCAAACTTTGACTTTTTGGTCAAAATCAAGTGCCAAAGATCATAATTCATCAAAACATGTCAAAATATGAAACTTATTCATCAAGAAATCAAAAAGTCAAGATTTCTTTTTGAAAAGTCAAAATTTCTAAACTTAGAAATTTTTCTAAGTGTTGGAAATTTCATGTTTTTTCATAACTTTGAGCAAACTTTTCACCATGATGCAAGATGATTCAAGAGAAACTTCCAACATGAAAGTTGTATATCTCCATGAAATATACAAATTTTCCTCACACAACTTCTTCCAAAAGTGCTTGGATCTCAAGTTATAATTTTAAGAACATAGGCTCATGAAACTAAACACTTAGTGAAAATTTGCCCTAATTTGGTCAGGATTTTAACCTAACTTCATGGCATTTTTTCATATAGTTCCAAGGGGAATATTCAAAAGAAATTCTAATATGAGTTGTAGAGCACATTTCAAGCTTTCCAAAATGTCCAAGAACTCCTTAAGATCATTCTTGAGTAGGGAGAATAGAAGAGATGAAGTTAGGGTTTTGTCACTTGAATTACAAGTCATTTTTGATGAACACATGAACCAAATCCATAGCCATGCTGCATAATCCTCACTTTGCAGACCTAAAACTTGTTTTTAACTCTATAATTAATGGTTTACACAACTGATTATGCCCTTATCCAAGTATTTCAAGCTTTGTCCAAATCAATTTGCCATTTTAGGGAGAAAGTAACATATCCATTCTTGTAAAGCAAACTTTATGCACAAAGTCAGCTTCTTGAGCTCCCAAATTGTTTTCCTTGATTACGCTCCATCCATAAAGTCAGAAGTATTGTGTTTAAAGTAGTTAACAATTCTATGAACCAAGTACAAGGCATGGAAACTTGAATTTCTCAAAAGAATCACATGTTATGCATATACTTGTGATTTTGAATTCTGATCAACAAGAAGTCTCCAAACTTGTTGCTTATAAATAGAGTCATTATTTGTGAGCTAAAGGACGAGCTTGAACACCCTGAAACACACCAAAACTCTCTCAAATCAGAAATTGCCCAAAAACTCCATTGTTGCACAGTTTCTGACATTGAACATCAAACTCACATTTCCCTCGTGCGTTTCTTGGCCTTTTAGTTTCTAAAGATTCCTTAAATAAAGTGTTACCTATCCATGTCCCTGTTTAATTACTGTAACATAATTTACCATATCCTCCATAACCAAAAACATAGCACTGCACATTGACTTCTCTAGGTCATTTCAGCCACTCTCAACTCAAGCAAACCATTGCATTAGCTTCCTAGGACCTCAAGGAAGCTAACCTGATCATCACCACTGCCTGAAACAAGCTCAAACTCCAAACACGATTTCTAGTTTTAAGGTAAGTTTTCTCAACTTGGAACTCTTCATACAAGCATCATCAATTGTTTACTTGTGAACAAAACATGTAGATATCATTGCCCTGAAGCTAACCATGTCCATAGTTTCCATTAATTTTGCTTGAGCTTAGAGAATTTTGAAACTTAAATTTCTGAAATTTTTAGGGTTCAGATTAGGGCCATTAAAATTCATGCTTATCTTTGATCTATAGTTTTAATACTTTACATTTCTGGAATCGTGAGAAAATTTGCTACAAGTTTTATGTTTGCAGTTTTTATTTTTGATGAGAAATAAGCAAGTTACAGTTGGTCTGGCTGGAGGTTGAAGATGAAGTCTTCAGGGCGCTTTTTGCCTTACATATTTATTATTTTACTTGTATTAACGGATGTATAGCCACCCCAGTGGTAGAAGCGCGTGCCTGTAACCTATGGGACCTGGGTTCGAGCCCGAATAGTACCCTTTTGCATTTCTTTTACATGTTTTTACATTTTCTGATTTTTGGCAGGCGCTTGGGCTTTGTTGGGCCTGTTCCTTTTTTTATTTATTTTTGCTTACTAACCCCTTGCAGGCTTTTGGCACCCCTGGTCCAAATTTATTTATTTATTTATTTATCTTAAATTTCATTTCTATTTTCTAAATATATTTTCTAAATACTGAAAAATCATAAAAAAAAAAATGATAGATTTTTATTTTGGCTTATTTTATTTTATTTTTCTCACAAAATATTTTTGCTTAACTATATATTATTTATTTTTATTAAATAATCTTGTAAGTTAAATTAGAAATAGGTTAATATTTATTTTCTCTTTACACCCATTAAATATATTATTTTAATATAAAAAGGACCAAAAATATTTTATAATATAAATATTTTCAAGACAAAAATACATTTTTCTTAGATTTATTTACTTTTAATCAACTAAATAGAATTAGGGTTTTGTTCAAAAATCTTTTCTTAATAAAATTCAAATTTAATTAATTATTTTCTTTATTTAATTAGGCTAAGACAAAATCCCTTTTGTCATGAAAATCAAACAAAGATACATTTTCTTTACATTTTGCATTTTTTGTATATTCATTCATTTTATTACTTTGTATTTATTTATTTCCTTGTACATTGATATCTATCGTACGGTGGGAGAACTGACTTGAAGGTTTTGCGTTTGATCGCAAATGTTGCGATTAGCAAGAGTGGCCACCGACTTTTCTTTTATCCTAAAGGAAAGGTGAAAAAGTACAAGAAAGACCTTTGAGATTATTTCTTGAGTTCGGGGGGTAGATTATGAAAAGGGAAGGTATTAGCACCCTTTTCATCCATGGTTAACCATATGCTCTTAGTTACTTGCTAGATAACTTGCTTTTGTTTGAAATTGTGCTTAGTGTGGTTTTTGAAAGTATTTTTTAAAAAGTCCATTGTTTAGGCAATCTTTGTAATGATTCTTGTTTGTAAGAATGTATACAAAGATGTTGATCTTTTGAAAATGTTTTCAAGTTTTGTAAGATGTTTTGAAAGTGTAAGTGTTTGTTTTTGAAAATAGCAAGGATGTTTTGTTTGAAATTGAGAAAGTAATTAGGAGCATTCTACCTACTCAAAAGTCTTTCTTGTTCATTTCATTTCCTTTGACATTGTTATCTTACCATTGATTTGGTAAGTAACCCTATCTTTGGATGTAAATGGGACGGGCATGAGTCATCGTATAACCATAATTAGCATTGTTGCAAGGCATCTTAACATTCTCTTTTAGGGACTAAGATCATTTGTAAGGCAACTTAGATAACGTCATCGGGGGACTATGATCTTGTATTCGTTTATTTTTGCTAAGATACCTCACATGCGTAATATGGCCATTTTGTAAGGCAACTAAGTGGATTTTACCCTAGGGGTGCTTGTGTGTAAGTGTGTTGTTTTCATGCTTTATTTTTCTCTTGATTAGGGTTTTCATTTTTGTTGGTTTTAGTCTTTCCATACAAAACCCTAATTACTAGCATTTATATAAAGCGAAAAATTGTGAAAAGTAAAATTACTACGCTATTACATTATTAGGGGTGGGGGTGTACAAATTTACAAATGGGGATTGCAAGAAAGTTAAACCTAATTATCTATTACAACCATATTGAATGTTGTACAAAATTGAAAATAAAATGCAAGAATATAAATGGAAAAAGAAATGATTTTTGTTGTTTTTATGAAAGGAGTTTTAACCTAATTAAGAGAGATGATTAATGAAAAATAAACAAAATTTAAAACTAAATTAATTAAGAAGGAAATTAAGTTAAAATGTGTTTTAGGGTTTTTTTGTGAAAAGGTTTTAACTTAATAAAAATAATATAAAAACTAATTAATTAAAATAAACCTAAGTTCTAAATTTATTTTAATTAAGAAAATAAATAATTAAACCTGTGTCTAGATATTAATTATTAAAAAGAAATAAATTATTAAGAGAAATGTTTTTTAGTCTTTTTGTTTTATAGAGAAAATCAAATATATAAGTGTAAATAATAAATAAAAATATTTTTGGATTTTTATTAATAAAAATAATAATAATAATAATAATAATAGTGAAAATCATAAAAGAAAATATGAAATGAAAATAAAATAAAAAAAAGAAAATGAAATAATAAAGGAAATAATGGGCCAGGGGTGCAAAAGTAAGACAGGGGTTAAAGTCAGCAAAAAATGGAAGGCCCAGCATAAGGGCCCAGGTGCTGCTTGTTTGTAACAAAAAAAGAGAAAAAAATGTGAAAAATGAGAAAAGTGGTAGCGCTGGGGCTTGAACCCATGCCTTGAGCATGAAATGCGCGTTGCCTTACCACTGGGGTGACTATACATCTGTTTATTAAAATGAAATGATAAATATATAACGTAACATGCTTCTAAAGCATGTACTTTGTCTTCAACCTTCAGCCAACCATAATACCTGTAACTTCTTCATCTCTCAACAGAAATGGAAAGCTCAAACATGAAAGTTGTGGCATTTTTCCCCACGAATCCAACCATATAAATAACTAAAGCTATAAATCCAAGATGAGTGAGAATTTTTCTGGCCCTAAATTAAAACCTAAAATTTTTAGAAACTTCAACTTTAAAATTCTCTAAGCTCAGGCCATATAAATGCAAACTATGGACATGTACAACGTCGTGACAATGGTATCTACATTTTATCTTCACAAATCAGAATCAAATAATGCTTGTATGAAGAGATAGAAGTTTGAAAACTTACCTCTTACAGTTGGAGTCGTGTATGGAGTTTGATCAACCTTTGTGATGGCCTGATGATTTCTGTAGCTTGCCTGAGCCTCCTTGAGTGTGTTCCAACTCCTACTTTGCTCCGAAACCAGCTAGAACTCTCTACTCAAGTCCAACTGTAATGGAGATTTTTGAAAATGGTGGATGATGAAGGTGAATTTACAGAAGTGTAACAGGTGTTGAGATGAGTTCTATATGATGTATATGAAGTGTTTAGATGGTTAAAAGTGGAAACGCACGAGTGGAAATGGAGATGGGTGTTTGAAGCTCAAAAATGGAGTTTTTGGCCAGTTCTGACTTATGAAGACCTGAGGGTGTTTGATGGCTTGTAAAAATGTGTCTTATGTTGCAAATAGTCTCCCTAAATATAAGCAAAGGGTTAGAGGTTTTGAAATGATCATAAAACAAGAGATCACATGTTATGGATTTTGCCTTATTTTTGAAGCAACATTGACAAGCATTGTTCCAAGGAAAGGTACAAGGATTGTAGGGTGGCTGAAACCTTTAAACACACTTGTTCTGATTGTGTAGAGTGTGTTTGTGTAGAAAGAACAAATGCAAGGCTCAATGCAAGCTGACTTTGCATAAAGCTTGCTTTTCTAAAATGGCAATGTTGTCTTTCTTCCCAAAATTGAATTATACTTGTACAATGCATTGAATGCTTGGATTAAAGCTTCCAACAGCTGTGAAAACACTTAACTATGGAGTGAAAGTCAAGTTAGAAGCCTGCAAAATGAGATTTGAACAACATGCTTGAAGATTAGATCAAATGTTCATCATGAAAATGGCTTGAAAAACAAGAATGTAACCCTAACTTCATCTCTTCGATTCTCCCTGCTCAAAAATGATCTCAATGAGTTATTGGACATTTTATAAAGCTTGTAACATGCTCTACAAGCCATATTTGAATTGATTTGGAAGATTCCCCTTGTAACTATATAAAAAAGTGTCATGAAGTTAGGTCAAAATCCTGGTCAAATTAGGGCAAAATTTCACTAAGTGTTTAGTTTCATGACCCTATGTTCTTGAAATTATAACTTGAGATACAAGAATTTTTAGGAGAAGTTTTGTGAAGAAAAGTTGTATATTTCATGGATATCTACAACTTTCATGTTGGAAGTTTCTCTTGAATCATCTTGCATCATAGTGAAAATTTGGCTCAAAGTTATGAAAAAACATGAAATTTCCAACACTTAGAAAAATTTCTAAGTTTAGAAATTTTGACTTTTCAAAATGAAATGTTGACTTTTTGATTTATTGATGAATAAGTTTCATATTTTGACATGTTTTGATGAATTATGATCTTTGGCACTTGGATTTGACCAAAAAGTCAAAGTTTGACTTTTCAGTATACAAGACTTTTGATCAGTTGACTGCAAAATTCATTTGTCAATCCAATGGACTTGAAATGTTTTGAACCCTATCATTAGGTAAAAATGATGCAATTGGACTCTTGAGATCATGCCTTAAACCAATTGATCAATTGTTAGGTCAAAAATCAGAAATTGCCCTTTCCTAGTCAAAACCCTAAATTTGACCATTTTGCCCTTTTGGAGATTTGATCAAATTTCTTGAGGATTGTAGTCCAAACTTGACCAAATGATACATATGATTTAAAAATGTTGATGTGGATAAAAAATTATGGGGTTTGATTGTAAATTGGCCATGGTTGACTTTTTCTCCAATACAACTGATTTTTAGGTCAATTGTTCAATTGACTGATCAAAAGTGTGATCCAAGGCTTGAAACTTGTCATGAGTAATCTTGGGGGGGTCCATAGTGATCCATAAAAGTCATATGGGGCATTGGAAGTTCAAAAATCCTTGTGCAAACTCAAACCCTAATTTTGGTCATCAATGCTTAAAGAGATATCTTGAGCTGATCAAACCCTAGTGCAATCTTGAGCCCAAGGAGATCTTGTGAGCAAATTCTTGATAAGTGAGAGGGAAATTTTTTTGGGTACAACAACTGCCCCTGTCCAATCTTCTTAAGCCTGAAGAGTTAGGTTGGCATGTTTTGTCAGTCGTGACTCGAAGGTGGAAGATGATTGGACACTAGAGTGCCCAGAAATTTGCACTCGGTGATGTGATGGTTGAGGGAATGGGCTTAAAGATGCCATTTGGAGAGATGAGAGAAAGCTGTAGGAGATGGGCTTAAAGATGCCATCTAAAAGTGATTGTTTGTGTTGTAATTTGTAAGCTGAGAGAATGAGTATCAGAATGGCGTCTGTGTCTGGGGCGTATCTGAACTGTATCTGAGAGCTGGTTTTGAATGATTATCAGAATGGCATCCATGTATGGAGCGTATCTGAACTGTATCTGAAAGCTAGTTTTGAATGAGTGTCAGAATGGAATCCGTGTCTGGAGCGTATCTGAACTGTATTTGGGAGCTGATTTTGAATAATTATCAGAATGGCATCCGTGTCTGGAGTGTATCTGAACTGTATCTGAAAGCTAGTTTTGAATGAGTGTCAGAATGGCATCCGTGTCTGGAACGTATCTGAATTGTATCTGAGAGTTGAATCTGAATGAGTATCAGAATGGCACCCGTGTTTGGAACGTATCTGAACTGTATCTGAGAGTTGAATCTGAATGAGTATCAGAATGGCATCCGTGTATGGAGTGTATCTGAACTGTATCTGAGAACTCTGAAAATTCTTAATGCTAGCTGTTAAATACTGAAAAGGGTAAAATGTTAGATAAAATGCAGGGTCATGTTGTATGAAATGTATGATATAATGCATTCATTTTATCGACGTTTATGATATATGGATGCGATGTATGCGCATGTGAGCTAATCTGTCACACTGCTGTTGGATTGGGGAAAATAAATCCCTGACTGCTGCTGAGAATATGGAGTGTAAGTCTTCATGTTGTGAAGTTGAAGTGTCGATGAATTTCCGCTTAGAGAAACAAACTCTGTTGTAAGGGAAATGACGTGTACTGTTTGTAAAATCCTGAGAAATTGAACGACTTCTACTGGGGATTGATAATTGGAAGCTTGTTCCGATGGGAATTAAACTACAAACTGCGGATTTTTTTTTTTGAAAATAACTTGGAGAAATTTCCCTATCCCTTAAAGCCATCAGTAATTGTCTTTTATTTTGTTTATTTGTAAACAATAATTATGTTCAAATGCATATGTTCAACAATGAATCATTTGAAGTTTTTGTAAACAAAACCCAAGAGTAAAGAAAAACAGATAGTTTTGCACTTTCAAAGGAATATCTTTGTATTGACTTTGAGTAAGCATTTTTGTACAGTGAGACAAACATTCTAGTAGGAGAACACCGTCATAAAAAATGAAAATTTTAATACAAAGAAAAGATAGTTGTGTGTAATTATCCCATGGGGTTCCCATTCTGCTATAGCCTTTGTATCTCTGAGCATTTTGTCTATTTGTTGCCTTGTCAGAAGATGATTGAATTGGTCGGAAATGTCGAGTTCACAAGTTGAAGCCAAAGGTTGTCCTCAAAGTGATCCAACGGGACATAGTCATACGCTTTAATTCCCTAACTTTTGCCTGGACCACCTTTTCGGGTTTTCAGTCCACTGGGAAACCCTTTTTTGCCCAAGTCGCCCTTTCGGGTTTTCAACTTGCCGGGTGTACATATTTTTTTGTTTATCCCTAATTTTTGCCCGAACCATTTTGGTTCGCCAGGATGCCCTTGTTTTGCCTAGGTATGTCAACCTAGCGGGTCTCTTATGCATAGTATCTTTTGAGTATGTCCGCGTTCGCAGGATGCGGCAGGTCATCACCATCCATGGTGGTCAAGATCATTGCCCCACCAGAGAAAATGTTATTGATTACAAATGGTCCTTCATAGGTAGGAGTCTATTTACCCCTGGGATCACCTTGTGGCAGTATTATGCATTTGATCACTAGATCCCCAACTTGATACACTTGGTGTCAGACCTTCTTGTTGAAAGTCTTGATCATCCGTTTTTGATACATTTGACCATGGCAAACAACAGTAAGTCTCTTCTCATCAATCAAGTTCAGTTGATCAAGTCGAGTCTGGATCCAATCATCTCCGTTCAGTCTTGCATCCTTCATAATCCTCAGAGAGGGGATATGGACCTCGATAGGCAAGACAACCTCCATGCCGTAAACTAGAGAATAGGGTGTTGCCCCGGTTGATGTGCGTGCTGTGGTACGATACCTGTGGAGAGGGAATGGTAGCATCTCATGCCAGTCTTTGTATGTGACTGTTGTTTTCTGTATGATCTTTTTAATGTTCTTATTTGCAGATTCGACAACACCATTCATCTTTGGCCAGTAAGGAGAAGAATTGTGATGCTGAATCTTGTATTGCTCGCACAAGGCGGTGATCATAGTGTTGTTGAGATTTGTACCATTGTCAGTGATGATCTTCTTCGGGATACCGTACCGGAAAATGAGATTTTGCTTGATGAAACGGGAAACAATATTCTTGGTAACGGAGGCAAAGGAGGTTGCCTCAACCCACTTTTTAAAATAGTCAATGGCCACTAGGATGAAGCGGTATCCATTGGAGGTTGTTGGCTTGATTTCCCTAATCATATCAATCCCCTACATAGCAAAGGGCCAAGGAGCCGTCAAGACGTTTAGAGGAACTGGAGGTACGTGCACCTTGTCAGCATAAATATGACATTTATGGCAGGTTCAAGAGTATTGATAGCAATCTGCTTCCATGGTAGACCAGTAATAGCCTGCCCGTAGGATTTTCGTTGCCATCGTATGCCCACTGGAATGGGTGCCAAAAGTGTCTTCATGCAATTCAGCCCTGATCCTTTCAGCTTCAAATTTATCTACGCACCAAAGTAACATAGAGTCATGATTGCGTTTGTACAAGATGTCGTTACTAAGGAAGAACTTAACGGAGAATCTCCTTAAGAACTTCTTGTCATTAACTGAAGCTCCTTCCAGATATTCTTGAGCCTCGAGATACCTCTTGACTTCGTGAAACCAGGGCTGGTCCACTACTTTTTCAGCATTAATCTCGTGACAGTGTGTTGTTTCATCCATTCGTTCGATGGTGATTTGGGGAGCCTCGTTATCCCATTTAAGTTTAAACATGGATGACATTGTGGCTAGTGTGTCTGCTAGCTGATTTTCTTCTCACGGGAAATGCTCGAAGGTAATCTTCTCAAAATGTGGTAGCAATGTCAAAACATGTTCTTTGTAAGGGATTAGGTTAGGGTGTTTGGTGTCCTATTCCCATTTTATCTGACTGATGACCAAAGATGAATCTCCGAACACACTTAAAGATTTATCCCTAGGTCTATGGCAGCTCTGAGGCCAAAGATGCACGCTTCGTATTCCGCCATGTTGTTTGTACAATTGAAGCAAAATTTGGCATTAAAGGGAGTATGATACCCTTCTGGAGATATGAGTACAACCCCGATACCATTTCCAAGTGTGTTGGATGCCCCATCAAAGAACAGGGTCCATCGGGATCCTTGTGAGGCTGAATGGTTCTCTCTTCTTGTTATAGTAGTCTGGCAAGTTCCCCTGGTACTTCACAATCTTCCTCACCTTCGTCTTCGGCTTGGTATATTATATTCTCAGAGTCTCAAAAGGTCATAGCAGTATCGTTACCCATGGGATCCCGAATGGATATATACCTGCATTGTGAGTGTGAGTGTGTGTAAGGGTATAACTATCTTTGAAAGAAATGAAAATGTAAAAAGAAAAACAATGAGCACAAAAGTTTGTATGAGAAAACGTCCATGATTCATTGATGTCATATGAAAATGAGATAGTAACCCTTACAAATGGCCCATTATACCTCAGGTAAGACACAAGGTTTTAAGAGTGCGAATTGTTTTAATATTACAGATCCAACAAAATGTAAAGACAGATTATTGTGGGATAAAAGTGATCAGGACAAAATCTCTAGCCTCCCAGTTGCTGAGCCCTCCACTGACAATTGGGAATATCCAGTCCTCCAAGTCACAGCTATCTTCATCATCTTCTACGGTGTTGACCTCGCGGTTGCTGATCTTCAGGGGTGGTCCTCCGGCACGAGCGCGACGTACAGCTTTCTGAGAACTTGAAGAGAAACCTAAACCAAACTTATCTGACTTATATGGGATATCTGGGAGTTGTCCCCAGATAGTGCACCCACCTTCTTCTATTATTGCCTTTGCATCCTTCAAAGATGACATCCTGAATGAAGGCCTTGTGATCTTAGGAACAACCTTGGTTATTGCCACATCTTGTGGGACTTCTTCAAAGTGTTGGAATGGAGTTTCAATAAATTCACCATCTAATTCCACATATCTGAAGGAATTGAGATGGTTGATCATATACTCTTCTTCTCCATGAACGGTGATAATCTTCCCTTGAATTGGATATTTTAGCATTTGGTGCAATATAGAAGTAACGACACCGGCATTATGAATCCACGGTTGACCTAGCAAGCAAGAATATGAGGGGTGAATATCCATTACGTAAAAATTTGAATCAAATGTTTGTGTTCCAACTTTTATGGGAATGTCTACCTCCCCATGTACCATCCTTTTCGAGCCGTCAAAAGCCCTTACTACTATGTTACTTGGCTTCAATGTCAATCCCTCACAGTCAAGCCTATCAAGAGCTTTTTTAGGCAATACATTTAGAGATGAGCCAGTGTCCACCAAAACATGAGCCAAGGTTGTGCCCCTATATTCAACTGAGACATGTAATGCCTTATTATGCTTCCTTACTCTTGGCGTTAAATCAGCATCTGAAAAACCTAGACCATTATCTGCAGTTAAGCTAGCTACGCAATCTTGGAACTGATCGACAAATGTCTCTTGGGGTGCATGGGCAGTTTTCAGGAATTTTACCAAGGCTTTTGCATGCGCCTCGGAACATAGTAGTAAAGCTAGCATGGAAATTTAGATGAAGTTTTCCCCAGTTGCTCAACTACATTGTAGTCGCTTCTTTTTATGATTTTTAGAATTTCCTCCATCTCCTTCCGGGAGGTCTCAGGGATATCCAATGATTGTGTCTTCGTATTGACAAACTCAACCAAAACACCTTTTCCTCGAGTCTCGGTTAACTTGGCGGCATGAGTGTCAGTAGGAATGATAACAGGGATTGTAACAACTTTGTCAGTTGGAGTATTAGTGTAGACGATTGTAGGACTGGGAATAGCCTTCGGGGGAGCAACAACAGGAATAATTACGGGTCCAGAAACTGCTTTTGGGGGAGCAATTTTTAGAGAGATTATCCTTCCGCTTCGGGTAATCTTGCTAGTTCCTACAATATTACTGACGTCAGAGTTGACTTTCTCAGAACTCGAATCTTCGGCGTCTGGCCAATCCTGCTTGATACCGTGGTAGTAGACATCCCCTCCATAATTCCATGGTATGGTTTTGTCTGATGAATATGGGAATGGTCTAGGCATTGTAATTATCAAAGGAGTTGCTTTCGGAACTGATGTAATTCTAATGGGTCTTTTGGTGGAGACCCTGGAAGAATTGGCGGAAATGGTAATGATAGAGACATCTTTAAAAGGAACAGGTGGAACATAAGTCTTTTCAAACAAAATTTCTTTATCATCTATTAGGCACTGAACACCCATTTTCAACAAAGGACAGCTGGTTGGTGAGGAAAAACAGAAATGACAGCCTTCATCACAGCCCGGGAACACACCGACATTCAACAAGTTCACTTTAATAGTCAGGAGTGGGGTCATAAGTTCATCAACTGAAGTAACAAAAATTTCTTCTTCAATGGCATTGGTATTATGGCCATGTTTGGGCATAGGGGCAGAAATGACATTTGGTTTTTTGGGCGCATCGAATTCAATATCTTTTTCTTCAATGAGGTCTTGTATTTTGTTCTTTAGAGCCCAACAGTTATTAATGTCATGGCCGGGACTTTCAGAGTGATATGCGCAACGGGCATTGGGATGATAGTGAGGAGAGGTTGTATTGGGGGTTTTTGGAGCTTCTTTCAAGGTCACCAAATTGGATCTTAGTAGATGCGGTATTACCTGAGATAGGGTCATGTTAATTCTGGTGAACTGCATGACCGGTCTTTTCATCCTCGGTTGATTGTTTCTTTGTTGATCAGGCGCAGGTTTAGGGATCATCACAACCCCCACCATTGGTCGGCACTCGGCCCTATCTTGATTTCTTTGCGGATATACAACAACCACCTCTTTCTTTCCGATGAAAGGCTTCCTTACAGCTGCAGAAGAGGATGTATCTTTTTGGATCTTTCCATTCTTTATACCGGCTTCTACCCTTTCTTCGGTAAATATCAGTTCAGTAAAACCTGCCAATGAAATCCCAATTAGGTGATTGAAGAAGGGACCAGACAAGGTGCCCAAAAACATGTCTACTAATTCTCTCTCATATAGAGGAGGTTGAACTCTTCTGGCTAAATCTCTCAATTTTTGCGCATAGTCCTTGAAGCTTTCATTTGAAGCCATGGCCATACTCTGAAGTTGAGTACGGGTAGGTGCAAGGTCAGTATTATATTGGTATTATTTGTAGAAGGCTGCAGCAAGATCTTCCCAGTTGTGAATGTTGGCTCTTTCTAGTTGGTAAAACCAGTCAAGTTGAGTTCCGGAAAGACTGTCTTGGAAGAAGTGTACCCATAAGTCTTTGTCAGCGGTATGGGGTTGGATTTTCCTCACATAGGATCGGAGATGCATTTTTGGATATTAGACTCCGTCATACTTGGTGAACACGGGTGCTTCGAATTTCGGGGGAATGAAAATCCCCGACACCAAACCCAATTCCTCAAAGTCCAAGCGAGGCACTTTTTGGATTTCCATTGCACTCAATCGCCCTTCGAGATGTTTATACTTGTCATCAGCTGGAGGGTATTGTTCTTCAGAATAGTCTTCTTCTTCCTCTTCCTCTTCTGATTCTGACGGGACAACGGTTTCCTTGCCTTTCCCATCTTGATTATCTCTTTCACCGGATGTCGTTGCAAAATCTAGGGTCCTTCTTGTCTGCCCATGAAATCTTCTTCCCATGTTTAGGACTTCGGTCACCTTCTTTGCTTCTTTTTCTTCTCCTCAGCCAGAAAAGTCTTCAACTCTTCTTGTCCTTTGGCTAGGGTCAAGAGAAACTGTTGAAACTGTGCATTCTGAGCTTGGAGGTCCTTCACTGTTTGCTCGAGATCCATCTCACTGAAATCAACAGTAGAGAGATGAGGAGACTTGTTGCAAGAAACCTGCTTATGTTATGATGAATGGTAAATGCGTGTGTAATGATTTGAAGGATTTTAAGATTCAAATTTGTTTTAGACGGAAAGGAAACACATGTTATATTAATAGATTAAAGCTTGAGTACATCAATGCCTTCTCGGGCAAAATAATACAAAAACTCTAAGATAAAAAGGTAGTTCGCATCCTCTTTGGTGCGATGTAGGCATTCAAAGTCTGCTCCTCATGAAGTAGTCTAGTGAGTTCCAAAACCTTCTTCTCGCTTGCGTAGAATTGGGCTTCAAAAGTATCTCGCTCTGCCTTGAGTTGTATCTAATCTCTTTGTAGGTCTTCAAGAGATATGGGAATATCAGGATGTAGGATAGTGTGTGGAACATCTCCCTCCATGACAGGCTCAATGATTACCGGGAGAATGGAAGGGTAAGGCATCATAAGACTCTGAGCACGAGTTCGTACCCATTTGAGGTAAGGCTCAAGTGGGATGGAATTCTTGTGCCCCAAAGTCTTGTTATCCACCTTATTCAACATCCTCCAAGCTCGGATAAATCTCTGGCAAAGACCTTGATCGTCGTTGTCGTAGTCAAATACCAAACTTTGAATCAGCATCTCGTGCGGGCCATCCCTTCGGGCGTAACCAAACTGTCTTAAGGCTAAACATGGGTTGTAGGTGATACCTCCCCTAATGCCAAGTAAAGGTACATTAGGGAATTCTCCACAACGGTCGACAATGATAACATTCTCTTTGGATCGGGAGCACCAATGAATGTCCGAATGTTTGAGTGTTATCAACCTCTGTGACCACCTTGAACCTTGCTCATTTTTTAATCAGATTGGGGAAGATGCGAAATAAACCATATAGCCAAGTGAGGAGTGCAACACATAAGGATACCTCTTTTCTCATTGTGCGAGTGTGAAAAGAGTGTAAGATATCTCCTAGAAATGTAGGCACCGGGTTACGGGATATGAACATTTTGACGGTGTTGACATCTATGAGTTGGTCAGGATTTGGAAACAAAACCATCCCATAGATGAGGAGAGCCACAGTTTCCTCAAAGGCTTTCAAATCCAAGGAGTTCCAACAGCTTTGGGATTTCTCGAATAAGAACTTTGCTAAGAAACCTTTAACACCACTCCTTGTTTCCCAATAAGTTGTGATATCATATGAGTGTAAGTGTAGAGCTTGAGTAATCTCTTCTGGCTTTGGGTCTCTTTCCGTACCGTTGAAAGGTAGTTGATTGAGAATGGGAATCCTCAAGAGTTGGGAGAATTCTTCCAAAGTAGGTACAAGTTGAAAGTCAGAAAATGTGAAGCAATGGTGTAAAGGATCAAAGAACTGAAAAAGCACATTCATCATGTCTTAATCTGTGTTGGAGGTTACCAAGTTGAGTAGGAGACTCTGTCTCTCAGTGAATTGAGAGTTTTCAGGAATCCTTGAAGCTAGCTCCTTGAGTTGTGGAGGGATCCTTACAAGATTGACTTGAATAGTTTTCCTGCAAAGTGAATCCATATCCTACAAAACAAGAACAAAGATGAATCCCAAAATCCTTGAAATGGTTAGTGGATGTATATGATGTTCATGATGTTATGTACAAGTATGAATATACAAACAAAACAAACAAATCCTTAGGTTTAGGCTTGCATGGAGTTTTATAAAACAAACAATCTTTGTAATAATTCTTGTTTGTAAGAATGTATACAAAGATGTTGATCTTTTGAAAATATTTTCAAGTTTTGTAAGATGTTTTGAAAGTGTAAGTGTTTGTTTTTAAAAATAACAAGGATGTTTTGTTTGAAATTGAGCAAGTAATTAGGAGCATTCTACCTAATCAAAAGTCTTTCTTGTTCATTTTCTTTCCTTTGACATTGTTATCTTACAATTGATTTGGAAAGTAACCCTATCTTTAAATGTAAACGGGACAGGCATGGGTCATCGTATAACCATAATTAGCAATGTTGGAAGGCATCTTAGCATTCTCTTTTAGGGACTAAGATCATTTGTAAGGCAACTTAGATAGCGTCATCGAGGGACTATGATCTTGTATTCGTTTGTTTTTGCTAAGATACCTCACATGCGTAATATGGCCATTTTGTAAGGCAACCAAGTGGATTTTACCCTAGGGGTGCTTATGTGTAAGTGTGTTGTTTTCATGCTTTGTTTTTGTCTTGATTAGGGTTTACTATTTTGTTGGTTTTAGTCTTTCCATACAAAACCCTAATTACTAGCATTTATATAAAGCGATAAATTGTGAAAAGTAAAATTACTATGCTATTACATCATTAGGGGGTGTACAAATTTATAAATGGGGATTGCAAGAAAGTTAAACCTAATTATCTATTACAACTATATTGAATATTGTACAAAATTGAAAATAAAATGCAAGAATATAAATGGAAAAAGAAATGATTTTTGTTGTTTTTATGAAAGGAGTTTTAACCTAATTAAGAGAGATGATTTTGAAAAATAAACAAAATTTAAACCTAAATTAATTAAGAAGGAAATTAAGTTAAAATGTGTTTTAGGGTTTTTTTGTGAAAAGGTTTTAACTTAATAAAAATAATATGAAAATTAATTAATTAAAATAAACCTAAGTTCTAAATTAATTTTAATTAAGAAAATAAATAATTAAACTTATGTCTAGATATTAATTATTAAAAAGAAATTAATTATTAAGAGAAATATTTTTTAGTCTTTTTGTTTTATAAATAAAATAAAAATATAAGTGTAAATAATAAATAAAAATATTTTTGGATTTTTATTAATAAAAATAAAAATAAAAAATAATAATAGTGAAATAATAAAAGAAAATATGAAATGAAAATAAAATAAAAAAAGAAATTGAAATAATAAAGGAAATAATGGGCCAGGGGTGCAAAAGTAAGGCAGGGGTTAAAGCCAGCAAAAAATGGAAGGCCCAGCATAAGGGCCCAGGCGCTGCTTGTTTGTAACAAAAAAAAAGAGAAAAAATGTGAAAAATGAGAAAAGTGGCAGCGCTGGGGCTTGAACCCACGCCCTGAGCATGAAACGCGCGCTGTCTTACCACTGGGGTGGCTATACATCTGTTTATTAAAATGAAATGATAAATATATAACGCAACATGCTTCCAAGGCCTGCACTTCGTCTTCAACCTTCAGCGACCCATAGTACCTGTAACTTCTTCATATCTCAACAAAAATAGAAATCTCAAACATGAAAGTTGTGGCATTTCTTCCCATGAATCCAACCATATAAATAACTAAAGCTATAAATCCAAGATGAGTGAGAATTTTTCTGGCCCTAAATTAAAACCTAAAAATTTCAGAAACTTCAACTTTAAAATTCTCTAAGCTCAGGCCATATAAATGCAAACTACGGACATGTCTAACTTCTTGGAAATGGTATTTACATTTTATCTTCACAAATCAGAATCAAATGATGCTTGTATGAAGAGATAGAAGTTTGAAAACTTACCTCTTGCAGCTGGAGTCGTATATGGAGTTTGAGCAACCTTTATGATGTCCTGATGATTTCTGTAGCTTGCCCGGGCCTCCTTAAGTGTATTCTAACTCCTACTTTGCTCTGAAACCAGCTAGAACTCTCTATTCAAGTCCAACTGTAATGGATATTTTTGAAAATGGTGGATGATGAAGGTGAAGTTACAAAAGTGTAACATGTGTTGAGATGAGTTCTATATAATGTATATGAAGTGTTTAGATGGTTAAAAGTGGAAACGCACGAGTGGAAATGGAGATGGGTGTTTGAAGCTCAAAAATGGAGTTTTTGGCCAGTTCTGACTTATGAAGACTTGAGGGTGTTTGAGGGCTTGTTAAAACATGTCTTATGTTGCAAATAGTCTCCCTAAATATAATCAAAGGGTTAGAGGTTTTTAAATGATCAGAAAATAAGAGATCACATGTTATGGATTTTGCCGTGTTTTTTAAGCAACATTGACAAGAATTGTTCCAAGGCAAGGTACAAGGCTTGTAGGGTGGCTAAAACCTGCAAACACACTTGTTCTGATTGTGTAGAGTGTGTTTGTGCAGAAAGAACAAATGCAAGGCTCAATGGAAGCTGACTTTGCATAAAGCTTGCTTTTCTAAAATGGCAATGTTGCCTTTCTTCCCAAAATGGAATTATACTTGTACAATGTATTGAATGCTTGGATTAAAGCTTCCAATGGAGTGAAAGTCAAGTTAGAAGCCTGCAAAGTGAGATTTGTACAACATGCTTGAAGATTGGATCAAATGTTCATCATGAAAATGGCTTGAAAAACAAGAATGGAACCCTAACTTCATCTCTTCGATTCTCCCTGCTCAAAAATGATCTCAACGAGTTCTTGACATTTTAGAAAGCTTGTAACATGCTATACAACCCATCTATGAATTTATTTTGAAGATTCCCCTTGTAACTATATGAAAAAGTGTCATGAAGTTAGGTCAAAATCCTGGTCAAATTAGGGCAAAAGTTCACTAAGTGTTTAGTTTCTTGACCCTATGTTCTTGAAATTATAACTTGAGATCCAAGCATTTTTAGGAGAAGTTGTGTGAATAAAAGTTGTAGATTTCATGGATATCTACAACTTTCATGTTGAAAGTTTCTCTTGAATCATCTTGCATCATGGTGAAAATTTGGCTCAAAGTTATGAAAAAACATGAAATTTCCAACACTTAGAAAAATTTCTAAGTTTAGAAATTTTCACTTTTCAAAATGAAATCTTGACTTTTTGATTTATTGATGAATAAGTTTCATATTTTGACATGTTTTGATGAATTATGATCTTTGGCACTTGAATTTGACAAAAAAGTTAAAGTTTGACTTTTCAGTATATAATTGACTTTTGATCAGTTGACTACAAAATTCATCTGTCAATCCAATGGACTTTCAATGTTTTAAACCCTATCATTAGGTAAAAAGGATGCAACTGGACTCTTGAGATCATGCCTTAAACCAATTGATCAATTGCTAGGTCAAAAATCAGGAATTTCCCTTTCCTAGTAAAAACCCTAATTTTGACCATTTTGCCCTTTTGGAGATTTGATCAAATTTCTTGAGGAATTATGGTAAAAACTTGATCAAATGATACATATGAGTTTAAAATGTTAATGTGGATAAAAAAATTATGGGGTTTGACTGTAAATTGGCCATGGTTGACTTTTCCCCCAATACAGTTGATTTTTAGGTCAACTGTTCAATTGACTGATCAAAAGTGTGATCCAAGGTTTGAAACTTGTCATGAGTAATCTTGGGGGTCCATAATGATCCATGAAAGTCATATGGGGCATTCGAAGTTCAAAAATCCTTGTGCAAACTCAAACCCTAATATTGGTCATCAGTGCTTAAGGAGATGTCTTGAGCTGATCAAACCCTAGTGTAGTCTTGAGCCCAAGGAGATCTTGTGAGCAAATTTTTGATAAGTTAGAGGGAAATTTTTTGGGGTACAACAATATAAATTCAATATGGTTGTAATAGGCTAATTAGGTTTAAATTCTTGTAATCCCCATTCATGAACTTGTATACCCCTCCCCACAAATGTTGTAGTAGTGTAGTAACTTTAAAATTCTGCAATTTATCGCTTTTATATACAAATGCTAGTAATTAGGGTTTGTATGTGTGATCGGTGGGAATAGAACTGACTGTTTTTGGAATGCTGGTTCGCGTTTGCGTTTCGCCAAATGTCGCGGTAAGCAAGAGTCTCCACCGTCTTTTATTTTATCCAACAAGGAAAGGACAAAAGCACAAAAAAATTCCTTTTCGAGATGTTTCTTGGGTTCGGGAGATAGATTATAGAAAGGAAAGGTGTTAGCACCCTTTCTATCCGTGGTTATCCATGGGCTCTTAGGTACTTGCTCACTAGGTTTTCAAAAGTGCTTTTCTTTGCGTTTGTGGGTTTTGAAAAGAGTTTGGTTTTTGAAGAGAGTGTAAGTGCGAAAAGTTTGTTTTTCGTTTTAAAAGAGCAAGTACCTAAGAACATCTACCTACTCAAAAAGGAATTAAACTGTGCAAATGTCCTTTAGACAATTCCATCCCACTATTGAGGAGTAGGTAGCACCGTCGTTGGAGTTTTCGGGTCAATTCGATTTTAGGGATGTGTGGTCACTAAAGCAACGTTAGAATGCCTTAGCGGTAACCCTAATGTCTTAGATCATTTTTATCCGAGGCAACCGTTTCGAGGAAACTTATGATCTTTGGACAAGAGGACGACCTCTAAAACATCCTATACTTAATGACCACGTTCGAGGCAACCAAGTGAGGCGTACCCTAGGAGTGGCATGTGCAAGTGTGTCAATTTTCAGTTATATTATCTTTGTATATGTTATGGTGCGCTACGGTTGATTTTAAATTAAGATAGATCTTGTCATGCATAGCCTAGTTAGCATACATCTAGCAGTTAATGGTTGCGGAAAATAAAACTAAGCTATTACAAGGCGTCGGGTATTTACATCGCCAAAAACAAACCCTTGAAAATTAAATGCGGAAAAATAAATAAAAGCGGTAAATAAAGGTCCTAAGTTAAAGCTATTACATCCTCGGAGCAATTACACAAATATGGATCAAAATAATACGCGCGAGAAAAGTTGAATCAGATTGTCCTTTAGGGTTTTTACCCTTTTTAAAGAAAGCATATTTTTGGTCTTTTTTGATATTAAGAATTAAGTCTAAATTAATAATGGAATTAAAAAGAAAATATTTTTTGAGTTTTATTTTAATTAAGGCAGCAAAATCAGAAATAATAAAAAAACCTAAGTCTAAGTTAATTTTAATTTATTATAAAAATGTTAAGATTAAACCTAATTAAAAAAAACTAAATTAATTGGTTAATGGTTTATTTACAAAAATAAGTAATAAAATTAAAATAAAAATGTTTTTGTTGTTTCTGATTTTTTTATGAAAAAGAGTTAATTAGTTAGTTAATTAATTATGATAGTAAAATAAAAAACAGTGAAAAGAAAAATGAAGAAAACAAACTCAGGGGCGCTGGGCTCGTAAAGGGAGTATGAATTGCAATTTCCAGGCCCAAACGTCCAGCCTGTTGGATTTTCAGATTGCCTGGGCGTTTGTTGATCAAGGTTCATGGTGAACCTCCATCCTTGGCCCACTGGATCTGGATCTGGAAACATCTGGCGCTTGGGCGCCTGAGGCACATGGTGGATCACGTTTGGGATGCTGTGCCTGAATACCTGAAAGAAAAACACAACAAAGTTTTGTGGGACCTGGGATTCGAATCCAGGTCCCAAGGGGTCTTGCACTAACGCGTTCACCAACCAACCAATCTGCTTCATTCGTTAGTTAAATGGAAAACAAATATTATATACAAACAATAATTATGCCTGGCCAAAAAATAAAAAAACGCGCAATTGATTCAAATGAACCAATCACGCCCAGCCACGTTATCGTCTTCCTCACAAAAGCCTGGTTCGTTTACCTGCAGATTTTGTTCTGCAGGAAGTTTCGTAGGGTCATTCAAACGTCTCTCCTAGGCCATGAAAATAAAATCCAAGAGTACCAACGTACTCATCTCTTCATCCTGGTTATCCCTGTAACCATGGTTTGCATTAATTTTCCCTGTGACATAAACGCCTAAAAACAAGAACAGGAACCCTAGGTTCTATATATGGGGTTAGAGGCCATGAAAAGTAAATTGGATAATGCCAAAACATTCTAAATCAAATAACAATCACAAATATATCGATATTTTAATGAAAAGATGCAAGAATGGATGTTCTCGATTTCATGTTCAGAGCAAATTTCATGGAGACTTACAGCGCGTTTGAGGTAATGAAAGGCTTGGTTTTTGATTGGCCTCGCTTCAGGAGGTTGCCGGCAAGAGAGCTGTGTCTTTCTTTTGGTCTGAATCTGCCTCCAATGTGGTTCTTGATTCCACACTTTTTCAAGGTTTTTTGCAAGACTGTTATGGCCGTTTCCACAAAGTGTTTTTGTGCGTTTTTTCTTTGTCTGCAGCAGGGTTTTCGTGTGTGTTTTCAATCCTACAATTAGTGTAATAATTAGTGTGATTAAAATAAATAAAAAATGTTTAGAATAATTGGTGTGATGACACCTCATCTGCATTAATGGTCAAATCAATATTAGAGCAGCAAGGGTTCAATTAGTCGATTTTAACCTTGGAATTAGAATAATTTATGTTTATAATAAAAAGGTTAATTGTGGTTATTCCAGGTACTTTTGTTTTTATAGATTTATAATAGATTACATCATTGTTTTAATTATATTATTTGGCAATTAATGTGTCTGATGTGTCACTCTTGCAATTTTTTTACTCATTTTTATTTTATTTTTATTTTAATGTCTAAATAAATATTTAATGCTCTACAATTTGGATTTATTGGCACAACTTTTCATTTCACAAATACTGACCATATGCACTTTCTAAATCATTTCAAAAGTCACTTTGAAAGATGGAGAGTCATTTGAATCCATCAGGAAACCAAAGTCCACAATTGTGTTTAAACTCTCTTCTCTGCTTACTTTGAACCCATATGGAAGAACCTATTCCACCATTTCGCCATTAATGCTCTGCAACCAGTATTTTCCCCTAAACCCTAATACTAACTACCTCTAATCAATCACCTTTCTTCCCATACAATTCAAACCAAACGCTAATGCGAGATCTGTTGAGAAAACAACCATTGTATGTTCATGTAGCTGTCGTTGCCAACATGAATCCGACGAACCACCAACCTCCACTCCTGAAATAGGTGGTGATGCTGTCGTCTTTCTTCTCTAATCCAGCTGTTTCACATCACTGTGTACTCAATCATAACTGTGACGACTAAAGCAAGCTCGAATACGGTTCAAGAAGAGATTGTTGCGAGTGAAGAAAAACTAATGAGACAAATGTTTCCACCTCTGAAGTTAAACAAAAATGTGTCAAAGTTGGTGAGAAGGTATGTTAGGGTTTACCAGATATTCAATAAATAAATGTTCCACATATATATAATATAATATTAGCTATAAGTCAGGTTTTGAGTAAGAACAATGAAGAGTCGACACTAAATGATGATGATATGAAATTATATTTAACAAATTCACTAGTTGAGGATGTTTTTCATTTGTTAATGTTTATGTTGATTTGGTGTTGAATATGCACTATATGTTCCTTATTCTTTGAGTCTTCTTACATGAGTTATTGTATTATTTTGCAGCCAGACCTACACTTTACAAGATGGATTTGTTGTTAGGAACCAAGCTATTCCAAATCCTGAAAACCCCTATATTGAATTAGGATTTGAATATAAGAAGGTTAAGATCTATATTTATGCTTAATTTAGGTTATATGGTGAACATAAGTATTTATTTTCCTCCTCTCTTTTACAGGTTAGCAACTTCTTGAGAATGTTCAAGTCAATCCCAATATTGTTGAGCTTGATAGTCTACAAGTGATTGGCAACATATGATTTAGAGCTGGTGTTTCCCTCAAGAAACTATGAATGAGTTGCTCTGTGTAATATCTCTGTGCAACTGGTGCAGAAAAGGTTTGTCATTATCGCATGTGCTTGCATCTTTTTATTTCCAAATTTCATAATATGTATATAACTAGAGTTTATATTATTCAAAGTTTGACAAATATTTGAAATACACCACAAAATTCATGGGAGCTTCCAGAATTTCTCAAATATCACAATTCATTTCTCTCCCTATTCTCTCTCGTGTAATTCACATCACACCACACCACTGCACCACGAGTTTATGCCAAATATTTCATTCATATCCGATGCATTTATAAACTCATAAATGTTAATTTTTTTTATTCAATAATCACCTTTCATTTGATGTATATTTAATTTCTATTGAAATTCTCTGTTAATACCTTAAATCACAGTGTTATTTCATCGTTTTTTTAAACATGAATTGTTATGGATTTTTTTGTGCTTCCATTCAGCATATTTTAGATTATTAGTGAAATGGCATCAGTGTCTACTCAACTCCAGTTCCGGTACATGAAACCACCATCGAAGGTGCTTCATTTGAGAAACTTGACGTGGGATTTTATAGAAGAGGGGCTCATTGAACTCATGAAGTCGTTTGGTAAAGTTGTCAACACAAAGTGCAATGTTGGAGCAAATTGAAATCAAGCTTTTATTAAATTTATAGGTGCAACGTGTTTACCTTCTTCCTGTAAAATGAAGCTATTAATTTAGTTGTAAATCATATATCATAACGTGCAGGCGAATTTAGTTGTTGAATTTTTGTTTTGTGGATTGTTACATAATCAATTTTATTTATTCTCTGCAGTTTGCAGCAGAAAAGACAGTATCACAAGGGACTACATCTCATCCAGAAATTGTTTGTATCATAACAAGGGTTATTCTAGAATAATTAAAATTGGGGGGTGTCGTGTTTAATTTTGGGGGTGTCATTTTAAATCCTCCCTCCCTTCCCTTTAATAAATTTACAATAATTAATATTATTTTTGTAAAAATTAGAAGAATTAATCATGTGTGATCTTAAATTTTTTTATTTGGAATGCCTAACTTTACCTCTCACCCCTAGTGTACTTGGAATGCCTAACTTTACCTCTCAAGAGTTCTAGCCAATGAATTTTTTACTCCAACTCTCCAAATAGGTTGAATGGCAAACCCATTCGTCCAACTTATGAAGCCTTTTATGGAATGGGTTTTGGAGTAGGTTGTGGTGTTGGATGGGGACCTAGATTTGGTCATGAAGTTGTTGGCTATGTTGGAGTTGTTTGTGGTGTTGGATTCAATATTGGTGTCACTGTTGATGGCTTTGGAATTGGTATTCCATCTAACATTATCTTTGCAGCTCTATATAATGGTAAGTTTCTTTTGTTAATGGTTATGAAAAATTATTCATTGCTTTTTTGAATTTACTGGTTTAATATACTAAACTAATTTGCATGAATTTAGGGTTTATCAGAATTTAGGAGTTGTATGTGTCAAACTCATGATAATAATCAAGTTGAAGTTCATATTGTGAATCAAAAGAACTATATTTGAAGATTCTCCCATGATGCATCTGGTATGAAGAGGATGGAAGGAATAAATTTGTTAATATATATTTGATTTGTAAAAAAAATAAAAAATGTAATGTAGCCTAGTGGTAAAATAACTTTCCATGCAAACAAATTGGTGTGTGTTCGATCCTACAGGGGGTAAAAGTTGAAGATTTTTTTTGGAATTTTGGTGACCTTGGTAATGAACATATGTCAAGTCATATGCCACGTGTATGAACCTCTGCCACATGTGCAAAAATAAACACCGTTTGTGAAAATTAGACAGAAAGGACCCAACTGACGACATTTGAAGACATAAGGGACTACAATCGTCTTTTTATAAGTTAAGGAATCAAAATGGATCCCTAGATAAAGTCAATGAACTAAAAAGGGTATTTTATCTAACAAAAACGTTAAAAAAAAGTAACAAGTACTATTGAAATGAAAGTGATGTTTTTAATCTAAAGAACCAATATTATTTATTTTTATGGAAATTTTACATATTCTTTCACATTACATTATTATTTGGAATAAGCTCAATCAATATCTTAACTATTTACTTAAGGAAACTTTCGTAATAAAAGAAAAGTTGAAGATATTGAGGAACAAATTAAGGAGGTGAAATAAGGATGTCTTTAGGAGAGTTGATTTGGATGTTGATAAGATTGTCGAAGACTTAAATAGATTTTATTATTTGGATACATTTGAGTTAAGCGAAGACTCCACAGAAATTCATGTTAGGGCGGCTAGTATTGTAAGAAAGTTTATGCATAAAATAGAGGGCATCTTAAGGTCGAAATCTAGGCCTATGTGGCTTCAGCAGGGGGATTTAAATTTGATATTTTTCCACAAGGCTGTAAAGAATAGGTACAGTAGAAACATGGTGAATGGTTTGCACTCTTCTAGCGGGTTGTTGTATCAAGTGGAGGAGGTGAAAAAGGAAGTCAATGAAAGTTTTCAAATTAGATTCCAAGAACCTGTCTCTAGAAGGCCACTACTGGTGGAGTCAATTTAAACTATATTTATGAGAATGACAGTTCTATGTTAGAAGCATCATTCACAATCGAAGAAATTAAGGAATTAATTTTGAAAAGCGATGATGAGAAGAGTCTAGGTCCAAACGGCCTTAACCTAATTTTTTCCAAGACTTGTTGGAATATATTTAAGGGTTATATTATGAGCTTTGTTCTAGAATTCCATGCAAATGAAAGGCTTCCAAAAGGTATAAATTCCTCTTTCATTTCTCTTAATCCTAAAGTAGACAACCCACAGTGCTTGGAGGAATATATGCATATCTGCCTAGTTGGTAGCTTGTAAAAAATAATCTCAAAAATCATGACCACTAGACTTAAATGTGTGATGGACAAATTGATATCAAAGCATCAAATTGCTTTTATTCAACAAAGACATATGCTAGATGTTGTTGTTTTATCAGTGAGCTCTTGAACTATGCAAATCGTAATAGGAAGCATTATATGATAGTTAAAGTGGATTTCGAAAAATCCTTTGATTGCGTCTCATGGGATTACTTAAGATATATTCTCAAGAGAATGGTATTTGGTACAAAATGGAAGAAGTGGTTGGAAGCGATAGTCTTTACAAGTTCCTTTTTCGTCCTAGTCAACGCTAGCCCAGTTGCAGACTTCAAAGTCGGTTGAGGATTACACCAAGGTGATCCTTTATCTCTTTTTTTTGTTTTTAATGGTTTCTGAAGGTCTAGCCGGTGTTGTTCATAATGTTGTCCAGTTGGGTGAGCTGAAATGGCTCGTAGTAAATGAGTGTGATTTGATGGGAGAACTGACTCGGTTGTTTTGCGTTTTATCGCAAATGTTACGGATAGCAAGAGTCGCCACCGACTTTTCTTTTATCCAATAAAGGAAAGGGTGAAAAGAACAGGAAATACCTTTTGAGAATTTTCTTGAGTTCGGGGGGGTATGTTATGAAAAGGGAAGGTGTTAGCATCTGTGATACGGTGGGAGAATTAACTTGGTTGTTTTGCATTTGATCGCAATTCTGCGGATAGCAAAAGTTGCCACCGACTTTTCTTTTATCCAAAAGGAAAGGTTGAAAAGAACAGGAAAGACCTTTGAGATGTTTTCTGAGTTCGGGGGTAGATTATGAAAAGGGAAGGTATTAACACCCTTTTCATCCGTAGTTATCTACGGGCTCTTAGTTGCTTGCTAGATCACTTGATTTTGTTTGAATGTGCTTGTGGTGTGGGTTTTGAAAGTATTTTGAAAATGTCTTTGTAATGGTTCTCGCTTCTATAAGAATGCGTACAAAGTGTTTGTTTCGAAAATAGTTCAAAGATGTGTTTGTGGAGTGTGTTTTTTTTAAAGTATTTGAAAAGATGTTTTTGTAATGGTTCTCGTCTCTATAAGAACGTATATAAAAAGCTTTTGTCTTTTGAAAAGATTTTAATATGAAAGTGTTGGTGTAAAATGTTTGGTTATGAGCAAGCGAGCAACTAGGAGCGAATATACCTACTCAAAAGGTCTTAAATATTTATTTTCCTCCTCCTTTAGATGTTGCTATCTTACCATTGATTTGGTAAGAAGCCTCATCGTTGGATGTGAAGGGACAGGTGCGGGTCAATCATACAGTCATAGAAGTCAACTTGTGAGACGCTTTAGCAATTTTTCGTAAGGGACTAGATTGTTTTATCAAAGGCAACATCGAGGGACATCGAGGGACTACAATCTTTTTTATCGGAGGGTCTTTGCTAAAGCATCCCATATTCGAGGGACATGACTGTGTTTCTGAGGCAACGAGCGAGGTTACCCTAGGGGTGCGCGTGTGAAAAAGTGTGTTTGATTCAAGTTATTTTGTCTTTGAAATTAGGTTATCTAGCGATTGATTTTAAATCTTGCCATGCACGCATAATTACTATACAGTATAAGGAATTCAGTAAATTGTGGAAATTAAATTTCTACGCTATTACAGAGCTTTCAAGAATGGGGGTACAAATTTACAAATGAGTATGGATTAATGCAATTAAATTTCCAAATAGGCAAACAATACAACCAAATCGAATCGAGCAATTAATCTAAATTACAACAAGTTTATGAAGTAAAATTAATTAACAAAATAAAGATAAGGAAATAAAATTCTTGTTTTTTGTTTGAAAAAAAGTTTGAAAAGAAAAATGGAAAAATCTATTCTATTAGTTTGCTAAAGAAATTAAATCAAATGCATGCATTTTGTCTTTTAGGGTTTTTGTTATTAAGAAAATAAA
Organism: Vicia faba; assembly: GCA_948472305.1. Taxonomy (NCBI): domain Eukaryota; kingdom Viridiplantae; phylum Streptophyta; class Magnoliopsida; order Fabales; family Fabaceae; genus Vicia; species Vicia faba. The sequence continues at coordinate 1,163,334,477 of OX451735.1, read as the reverse complement.
CAAACAAATTAAGACTAAAATATAAAAATTAATTAGTAAAAATATTTACAAAGTTTTTTCCTAAATTAAATTAGAACTAAGAACTAAACTTAATTAAGAAAATTAATTAACAAAATTCAAGATTTATTAAATTAATAGAAATAAGTAAATATTAAAACAAAACAAAATGGGGGGGTGGTGTTAAATTGAAAAAATAGGGTGATGCTGTCTTTTTTGGAGTATGGGCTTTAGAGACTTAAGCCCAAGGTTTTTTGTTTTAACAAAAAAAATGAATGAAGCAAACAAATCAGAAAAGATGGGAAAAACGTCCCCAAGGGTCTCGAACCCGGGACCTCCTATCCAAACACTAACGCCTTAACCATCACACCAAATGTTCATTCATTATCTTAATTACTTTCACAAATATGTAACTTAAAACTAAAAAAAAATGGGTTGGGCCAAGTAAACCAGGCCCAAACCCGATTTTGGGAATGAAATTGAAAAGGGTTTGGAATCTCAATAGAAAGGACGTTGTTGTTGTTATTTCAATTGGGAATGGAAACCCTAATCCAGAAAACCTTATTTCTCTTCCTAATCTCACGCTATCTTCTTCCTCCCTCTCTCTCTCTCTCGATACTTCTGTTAACTTGAGAATTCCAACATCATCTTATCCTCACCTTCTTCCCACCCTCTGTAACTGGGAACTATCTCTCTTGTCTCTCTCATCCTCACCGATTTGACCTAGTAATGTTGCTCTCTTTATCGATACAAGCCCAAACCTTTCTCTAACCCTAAACTCTGCCTCTTATAATACTCATCAAGGGGAATCAATGATGGGTTGGTGGAGATTGAAGGTTTGTGTTGTTAGAACAAGATTGATTCTGATCATATCTCAGAGTTTTGATGATAACAATAAATTATATTTTATATATTTGATATTCTGATGATAACAATAAATTAAATTTTATATAATTGATACTTTGATGAACTTATTTAATTGTTTCAGATAATGTTCAGACAGAAGCATTTTGATGTGCTGAGCTGAAAATAAATGAAGAAGTTCTTTGATGAAAGAGCTATTTGTTTTAGCGCAAGTGTTCATGCTGATGCTGATGTTGACTCTGGTAATATAATTATTTAAATGCATCTTCTAACGCTTAGCAGGATTCCTTGTTCAGAAGTACCTTAAAAGCAAGTGTTGTTCAGAAGTTATTTGAAAGCAAGCGCTGATCAGAAGTACTTAGCAACCAAAGCGTTATTTAGAAGATAAGCAAGCATGTTCTGAATTCAAGATGTGAAGCAAGTTATGAAAGAATGCAAAAGCTAACAATTCTTGTCAAACTTCAGGAAACATGTTCTTACAAGTGTCATTTGCTCATTTAATGCAAAGACAACTACATGCACTCAAGTGTCTACGCTAGTGCATTAGAAAATGGAAGAGTACAAGGAAACACGCAAACATTTAATGCTCTCCATTTGAAGGAAGCAACCGTCATTTTGTTCTTTCTATATATAGAAGAACATTAATTGCAAGCCAACGACTAAGAAGAGAAAATATACTGAAGTTCTGACAAACTGAAGAACTTAGAGAACTGGACAATTTCAAAAGAAGCAAAAGCTACGTGAAAATATTCTGGGCTTACAAACAAACTTCATAAACTTTGTGCTATACTATTCTTAGTGAAAAATCACAGTTGTGATATAGCTTTCTTAGAAGCAAACTTTGTTTCACTATCTGTAAAGATTTATCTCTTGTAATTGTTCCTTGAGAGACCAAGTTTGGTCAGATTTCTCAAGTAGACTAGGACTAGTTTAAGTCTTAGTGGTGTGAGTCACTTGTAAGATTACTTGTGCATTGTTAGTCACAACAGTTGTTGTATGATTGTAATCAGTTGATTATAGTGGATTAAGTCCTTATTGAGAAAGGCGAAATCACCTTGGCGGGTGGACTGGAGTAGTTTGAGTTCAAACGAACCAGGATAAAAATAACCTTGTCTTTCCATTATTGTTGAGCTATTAAGAAAATGAAAAGAGACACTTATTCAACCCCCCCTTCTAAGTGTCTTCTCCACCTTCAATTGGTATCAGAGCTTGACTCTGAGTTCAACACTTAACCGTGTCAGGAAAAGATCCAGAAGAAAACACAATGGCAAATGAACAAAACAACAATAACTACACCAGTCCTCCAGTGTTTGATGGAGAAGATTTTGATTATTGGAAAGATAGACTAGAAAGTTTCTTTCGAAGTCATGATAGTGACTTATGGTATATAGCCTTGGATGGTTACATACATCCTACAGACTCAGAAGGAAATAAGATTGATAGAAAAAATATGGATAGACAACAAAAAGCTGATTTCAAAAATCATCATAGAGCTAGAAATATTTTTCTAAATGCTATCTCTAAAATGGAATATGAAAAAATCACTAATAGAGATACAACACATGATATGTTTGAGTCTCTTAAAATGAATCATGAAGGAAATGCTCAAGTGAAGGAGTCTAAAGCTCAGGCTCTTGTCCAGAAGTATGAAGCCTTCAAAGTAGAAGAAAGTGAATCTATAGAAGTAATGTTCTCAAGGTTTTAAACTCTGATCGCTGGTCTGAGAGTTTTGAACAAGGGATACACTAAAGTAGACCACATTAAAAAGATCATCAGAAGCTTACCCAGAAGATGGGAACCTATGGTAACTGCTTTCAAAGTATCAAAAGATCTGAACAATGTGTCTCTTGAAGAACTCATCAGAGCTCTCAGAAGCCATGAGATAGAACTTGATAAGCACGAGCCTCAGAAGAAAGGTAAGTCTCTTGCCCTTAAATCAATTAAGAAATATGATACTAACGCTTTTCAGGCTGAAGAGGAAAACTCTGAAGAATCTGCGTCAGAAGAAGACGAACTATCCTTGCTCTCCAGAAGGATCAATCATCTGCGGAAGCACAGACATAAGAAGTTCAGGAACTTCAAGAAGTCAGAAGATAAACCAGAATCTTCTAGACACAAAAAGTCAAACAGAATATAAATGATCTGTTATGAATGCAAAGAACCTGGACACTACAAGAGTGATTATCCAAAACTTCAGAGAGAAAAACCAAAGAAAAAGTTTGATAAAAATAAAGGGATGATGGCAACCTGGGACGATTCAGAATCCTCTGAAGATGAATCTGATTCTGAAGATGAGAATGCTAACCTAGCTCTGATGGCTACCACAGCAGATGACTCAGATTGTGAGTCAGAACCAAGAGAGGTATTTTCTAAATTTACTAGAGATGAACTTGCTGATAGTTTATCAGAACTTCTGGAAAACTGTAGTCAGCTCAAAATCAAATACAAGAAACTCAAGAAGAGTCTTGCATCTGATCTTGAGAAACATGAAACAGAAAAATCTGAACTCATAGAGAATAATTTTAAACTTAAAGAAGAAATTCAAAATGTTCAAAAAATTTCTAGTTCAGAGTCTGTGTCAAGTTCAAAAGATATTCTGAAAGAATATGACTGTAGCTTTCAAACTTTTCTAGCTAAAAGCATAGATAGAAGTAAAATGGCTTCAATGATCTATGGAGTTAGTGGGAAAAACAGAAGAGGAATTGGATATGAACCCCCCAAAGGGAAGGAGACATATATACCAAAACTTGTTGCTAAGATGACTTTCACTTACAAACCTGTTCTGGACTGGGCCCGACAGGCCCAAAAGCATTACTAAGGCCCAGTCCAAAGGGACTCACTAAGGACCACACTGGGCAAAGGGGGTCACGTCCATGCCCGACACCCTGATGTCCACCTCGACATCCCGATGTCCAACCCACGCGGTGAAGTCGTGCTCGACACCCTGCCGTCAGCTCCATGTCCTGGCGTCCAGCTCGACACCCGCCGTCCAGCTCGAGGTCCTGGCGTCGAGCTCAGCACCGTGCTGCCCAGCTCGACATGGGCCCGAGCTACCCGGCTAGGGCAGACTCAGTCCACCGTTCCCCCAACGATACCCCGGAAAGACCGCGTCTCCGTCCGCCCGCACTTCACGCAGCACATCCAGGAAGAGGACCACGTGCGGGTCCCCACTACCCACGTAGAACCTGGCAGTTCCTCCATTGGGCCAAATCCGCCCAGCCCAACGAAGGAACCTTGGCCCAGCGCTGGGGGCTATAAATACCCTCTGTTTCCAGAGGGTCAGGTATTGATCATTCTAACCTCAACTCTATTATCTGCTCGTACTCCCACTGACTTTAGCATCGGAGTGCCTTGCAGGTACCCCCCCCTCCTCGTTCAAAAAGCTTTCAGCTCGGAGCAAGCCGTGACGGTCCAAACCTTCTGATCAGGTCAGATCAGTGGCGCCGCCTGTGGGAAACAGCTTCCCCGTCTAACGAACAATTCCAAAGACCAAAGCTCAATTCAATTACCTGTCATGGCTGATCCAGCTCGTGAAGAACAGCACACCCGCGTCACCGACACCAACAACGGTCCCGCGGACAAGAATGGACACCTCGACAATCTCGGTGATCCCGGCCGCAATGCCACCCCTGCGACAACCGCCCCTGGACCTTCCACCCGCAGGGACGGGAACACTGCATCTTCCTCGACGACCCCTCCAGCACTCGAAGACGACCCGGAAGCTCTCGCCTATCACCGAGCTGCCCGGTTCTATGAAGTCCAAGTCCCTGCCGGGGCAGATGCCACGACCCAGGCACTGTTCGCGGCCATCAACCAGACAAATTATCTCCTATTCGCCCAAGGAGAAAGACTAAGGGCACTTGAAAATGATCGACGACCCCCGAGGAGGCATCAGAGGCCACCATCTCCACCTCCTCGGGTCGAAGAAGTTCGACACCCTACTCCCCCGCGGAGACATTACAGGGAGAACTCTAGGAGCCCCTCTCCCCCACCAAAGCAGAGGCGGCCCCAATATGAGAGACAACCCGTCATCCCCACCGAAGAGCCCAGTCGCGACCCATCAAGGCACGACAGGAGGCACAACAGAGACGGGCGTGTGACCTTCAACCACCGAGCATCACGCTCGAGGGAATCTCAGCACGACCATCGTGCCCGGCATAACTACAAGACCCCTTCTCTTTCTCCAGAAAGGAGCGACGAGGACGACCCCCGCGGTCCCCTGTCGCAGGCCATCATGGACGCACCTATTCCCCCGGGCATGGAGAAGCCCCCACATCTGAAGGAGTATGATGGAGTAGCAGACCCAGTCGACCACATTGACGGGTTCGAAGCCATGCTCCACTATCACAATGTCGGGGGGCCCATCAAGTGCCGTCTCTTCCCCATAACTCTCAGGAAGGCGGCCATGGACTGGTATAAAGGGCTCGCCCCGGGCTCAATTACATCGTGGCGGAACCTGAAGAACCAGTTCATCAGTTCCTTCACCGCTTCTCGGCGCCACCCGAAGACCGAGGCAGCCCTCGAGGCCATCATCCAAAGACATGATGAGACCTTGAGGGAATTCATCAACCGCTTCAACCGGGAAGCAATACAGGTCCCCTGCGCGGACCATATGAAAAGGTACTTGCTGGAGAGGGGCCTCCTCCCCGGCACAGAGTTCAGAAAAGCTGTGGGTATTGAGCCACCTGCAACTTTTGATGCTCTCCTCGACAAAGCCCGAGCATACATGGACTACGAGGAGAGAGAAGCTGCCAACAGGGCACGAGACTCCAGGGCTCGCAATCATAGCAGCAGCTCGAGACAAGACCCTCCTCCCCGACGCACCGGAGAGAAGAGGAAGGAAGATCGACCCCGGGAGGTCCGGGAACAAAGGGGCCCCTCGGGCCGTTTCACCGAGTACACTCCGCTCACGGCTTCCCGCGAGCGTATTCTGGCGGAGTGTGCTAGCATAGATTTTAAAGACGGTGGCATCAAGCGTCCCCGGCCAGCTCCTGCCAAGCCAGGAGTAGACAAAAACAAGTACTGTCAGTACCATAGGAGTCATGGTCACTTGACAGAGGACTGCGTCCACCTGAAGGACGCCATCGAAACCCTCATCAAAGGAGGGAGGCTTGCACAGTACAGGCGAAACGACGCTCCCCGTCGTGACGCCCGCGAGGCAAAGGAGCCCGAAGAAGATGCCCGACCATCTGACGAGTCGGTGCCAATCCAGACCGCCTTCTCGGTAACCAGGCCCGAGGATTTCGAACTTCCCGAGCTCCTGCAGGAGCCCCTGACGACACACAGCAGGTGGGAATACTTCCCCTCCGCCATGGTCATCAACGGGGGCGGGTTCAACGACCTCACCATCAACTCAGCCAAGAGGAAGTTGGACGAACTGGTCGACGCAGCTCCTCCACAAACTGTGACTTTCGAAATGGTGAAGGGCAGATCAGAGCCCATCACCTTCTACTTGGAAGAGCTCCCCGGCGGAGCACCGAACGCAGTCATCCCCTTGCTGATAAGGGCAAAGATGGCCAATTTTGACGTGCATCGCATCCTGGTCGACGAAGGGAGTTCCGTCGACGTGATGTACACCCAGCTGTTCCGGACCTTACAACTGGACGACTCACATCTGTCTCCGTATATAGGTTCGGACCTTCAAGGCTTCAACGGCTCGACTTCCAAACCTTGGGGATATGTCGAGCTCCTTGTGACGTTCGGGGAAGGAACTGCTACAAGACAGGTGAAGGTCCGCTTCCTCGTCATTGACTGCCCGTCCCTATACAACTGCATCTTGGGGAGGCCGACATTGGCGGAGCTGACAGCGGTTCCCTCAACTGTCCATCTAAAAATGAAGTTCTATACCAAAAGGGCAAGGGTAGCCACCATCCAGGGCGACCTCGCTGCTGCCCGCAGGTGCTTCAACGCCGCTTCAAGGGGACGGGATACCGTCGACGTGGGTAGCAGAACCAGACCCATGAAGACAAAGCAAGAGCCCGACAGAGCATCCCCCGAGGTAGAAGTTCAGAAGGCTCCACCAAAGGTCGACTCCATAGCCCTCGACGCCCGCTTCGACCAAGACGAGCCACCCAGCGGCGAGCAAATCCCCCTCCGACCCATTCCGGACGGCGACTTTGAACTCGTTCCCCTCGGAGCAGACCCGACCAAGGGAGTGAAGATTGGCAAGGACCTCCCCGACTTGGCCAGGAAGCAAATCAAGGCCTGTCTGCGCGAGAATGCTGATCTCTTCGCCTGGAGCGCTGCAGAGATGCCCGGACTCGACCCTGAGGTCGCCTGTCATCACCTTGCCATTGATCCAGCCGCCAAGGCCGTAGTACAACGTAGGCGTAGGCAGTCTCCAGAAAAAACGGAGGCTGCTGAAAAAGCTGTAAAAGACCTCCTAGAGGCAAATTTTATTTCTGAAGCCCGGTACTCCACCTGGCTGTCAAATGTTGTACTTGTTAAAAAGAATAATGGAAAATGGAGAATGTGTGTTGACTATACCGACCTCAACCGGGCTTGCCCGAAGGATGCCTTTCCTCTACCTAACATTGACATGCTGGTCGACAATTCGGCCGGCTACAAGACTTTGTCGTTCATGGACGCCTACTCGGGATACAATCAAATCCCAATGGCCCTGGGCGACAAACGCTGCACGGCGTTCATGACCAGCTCGGGCAACTATTACTACAATGTAATGCCCTTCGGACTAAAGAACGCCGGCGCGACGTACCAACGCATGATGAACAAAGTGTTCCACAAACAGATCGGCGACATGCTCGAGGTGTATATGGACGACATGATCGTCAAATCTCGAGCAGATACCGATCACGCAGCTCACCTCAAAACAGTCTTCGCCCAAGCAAGACAATGCAAAATGAGGTTCAACCCCGAGAAGTGCACGTTTGGGGTTAAGGCAGGAAAATTCCTCGGATTCTATCTAACAGAACGAGGGATTGAAGCCAACCCCGACAAGTGTCGAGCATTCGCCGATCTCCCGACTCCAACGTCGAAGAAGTCGATACAGATCATGAACGGCATGTTGACGTCACTATCACGCTTCGTCGCGAAGTCCGCTCAGCACGCCCTTCCCTTTTTCAAACTCCTTCGAAAGGAAGCAGCCTTCGAATGGACCGAGGAATGCGAACACGCACTTCGCCATCTGAAGCAGAGCCTGTCTCAACCGCCCGTGTTGTCTTGACCAGATGACAACGAGCCACTTTACCTATACTTGGCAGTTTCAAACGAAGCCATCAGTGCAGCTCTTGTCCACGAGACTCCCGACGGGCAGAAACCTGTCTACTTCACGAGCAAAGCCTTACAAGGCCCCGAGAGCAGGTATCAACAGATAGAAAAGGTTGCTCTGGCCCTCGTCAATGCTGCGAGGAGGCTCAGACACTACTTTCTAGCGCACACCATCATCGTGCGAACCGATCAACCGGTGAGGCAACTCCTGGGTCGGCCAGATATGGCGGGCAGAATGCTGAAGTGGTCCCTGGAACTCTCTGAATTCGACATTCAGTACGAGAGCAGGAAAGCCCTGAAAGAACAAGCCTTGGCCGACTTCGTCGCCGAGATGACCACTAACGACATTCCCCCAGGAAAGGAACACAAGTGGACCATCTTCGTCGACGGAGCCTCCAGCTCGTCTGGAAGCGGCGCAGGGATCCTCCTGGAAAACGAAGAAGGGGTGGTAATCGAGCACTCCTTGGTTCTCTCCTTCCCGACATCAAATAACCAGGCAGAATACGAAGCCCTGCTCGCGGGACTGAGATTAGCCGAGGACCTAGGAGCCCGCGAAGTTCAAATTTACACCGACTCCCAGCTCATCGCTTCCCAAGTACAAGGAAGCTACCAGGCCAAGAATGACAACCTCATTGAGTACTTGAACTTAGTCAAAAAACACATGGCAAAGTTCGCACGAGCAGAAATCTCTCATGTTCCCCGCGAGCAAAACACGAGGGCGGACATATTGTCCAAACTCGCGAGCACACGAAAGAAAGGCGGGAATAAATCTGTCATCCAGGAATCTCTGGCACGTCCGAGCATCGAGCCACCCTCGACCACGGTCGAGGTCCACGCCATCGGGGATGCCACGTCTTGGATGACCCCGGTTTATAATTTCCTAACAAAGGGAGAACTCCCGTCGAACCAGGACGAAGCTGCCACAATCAAACGACGAGCATGTTCCTATGTTGTTCTCGAGCAGAAACTGTATCGAAGAGGGTTCTCCATTCCCCTCCTGAAATGCATCGACGAGTCCGCCATCCCCGATGTACTGCGGGAGATACACGAAGGGATCAACGCCCAGCACATGGGCGGCAAATCCTTGGCAAGGAAAGCCCTTCGAGCAGGATACTACTGGCCGACGATGCAACAGGACGCCAAGGAACACGTGAAAAAATGTGACAAGTGCCAGAAGCACGGGGATATGCACCTCGCTCCCCCACACGAGCTGAATACATTGTCGTCCCCATGGCCGTTCGCCTGGTGGGGCATGGACATCCTCGGGCCCTTCGTGCAAGGGACCTATCAGAACAAATTTCTAATCGTCGCCGTGGATTACTTCACGAAGTGGATCGAGGCCGAGGCACTCGCAAAAATCACCTCACACAACATCCTCCATTTCTACAAAAGAAACGTGCTCGCCAGGTTCGGAATTCCACAGGCACTGGTGACCGACAACGGTACCCAGTTCACCGACCACGGATTCCGAGACTTCGTCACCAAACTGGGGACCAAACAACACTTCACGTCGGTCGAACATCCTCAGACCAACGGGCAAGCCGAAGCCGCGAACAGAGTCATCCTCCGAGGGCTCAAACGTCGACTCGGCGAAGCCAAAAGAGGATGGGTCGAGGAGCTCCACAGCGTCCTGTGGGCATACCGCACCACACCCCACTCAACGACGGGGGAAACACCGTTCCGACTGACCTACGGCACCGAAGCCGTCATCCCGGTCGAAATCATGGAACCATCCCGTCGAACGGAGGAGCCCCTCGACGAAGAGATGAATGACGAAGCACTAAGGGATGAACTCGACCTAGTCGAGGAAATCCGATCGGGGGCTGCCCTGCGCGAAGCCACCCTAAAACAACGAGTGGCTCTACGCCACAACGACAAGGTCATCAAGCGCGAGTTCGAAATAGGCAGCCTGGTACTACGCAAAAACCAGAAAGACTCCCGCGAAGGGAAGTTGGCCGCGAACTGGGAAGGACCTTACCGCGTCCACGGCACCACGGGTACCGGGGCGTACTACCTCGAGCAGTTAAACGGAGAGCCATTACCAAGACCCTGGAATGCTGCTAAGTTGAAGCAGTACTACAGTTAGAAACTGTCAACACCTAGGACCCTCGACCAAAAGCAACCACGCTCGGGCAACGAGGAAAAACGTCCAATTTCGTTTAAGGCTAAGGTACAGGCCCGACACACGACCAAAATGGCACGGCATCGCGCGGTAAACGTTGACGATCGATAGTGCCCGACGTGGACAGCTGTACCGAGCCCCATCGTCGACGTACCCATAAGGCAGAACACCCAGCTCGCGATGGGCAGTTCACGCCAAGGGCGAATCGTCCCTAACGGGCTCCACGCCCGACTGAGCAACCTCGCTCCGAAATGCCCGACATTCCATCAAGAATAACGGGACATCTACAAGGGTCAAAAGAAAATCTCTCCCCTCGAGCGCAACACTTAGGCAACCCCGGCCAATCAAAATAGGGCCGAGATTGCATACAAGTGGAAACGAGCAGATTCGCTCGCCAAATCAAAACCACCCACGGGCATTCCTCGAGCCCGTAGCTTAGGCTAAATTCATACAAGCATGTGATTTCAAACAAGGGCAAAAAATCCAAAATGAATAACAAGGTATAAACGCCCGAAGGCAACAAAGCAATATTAAACCGACCAAGAAGGCCGGCGATGTTCATAACATACAATAAACGGGCACGCAGGCCCAAAGAATACAAATATCAAGGGCACGCAGGCCCGCTATCCTATTCAAACTTCCACATTATCATCATTGTCGACACCAGGAGAGTCGGGCGGAGGAACGATCATGCCACCTACAACCCGGTGTGTGTGACTGATACCCTCAGTGACCAGACCAGGGTTTAGCAATGAGAGCTGATCGACTGCAGAATTGAACCCGTCTTCCAGAGCACCGACGCAGTCCGCCTCGAGGAGCCGGATGTGGGCGACCAGCTCAGCCCGACTCTTCAAAGTCACTATGTCCTCGGGCTCATCTTCGGCAGGTTGCAGGACAGCATTCATTTCCTCAACCTGTTTACCCAGGCGTTCGACTTCGGCAGCCAAGCGATCCCTGTCGGTCCGGAGCAACTCCCCTTCCTCAGTCAACCTCCCCGACTTCTCCTTTTCCAGGGTCAACATCTCCCTCTCGGCATCAAGTATCGCGGTCTGCTCTCGGAACATCTCCTCGGAGCGTTCCAGAGCGACCTTCAACTTCCGCGAGCTCGCAGTCAAGGCCGCCTTCTCCTGCTCGAGCTCTTCAACACGAGCAGCATCCCCTGCATCCTCAGATAACACCAAAGCCATTTCGGCCATTTTTACCAGCCCGTCCACGCTGGCGGCCAGATAGGCCTTCCTTTCCTCTTTACTCATCTTCTTTATGGCCTCAGCTTCATGGGCGACCACTGTCGGAGGGAATCGCTCGAAAAAGCCCGCCTCTTCGAAGCAAGGGGGGAAGGCAAAAGATTGAACAGCACCGACATCCTCCCCGACAGTCGAACTGCCTTCCACGCGGGTCCTCTTCCTCTGCGTCAAAACGGCGCTGGGGTCAATCTCCTCGACCTCTGGATCTGACGCGGGTCCCGAGCTCGACGTCGAATCCACCCTCACCGGCTGAGGAGCGTTCGGACTTTGTGGTGGTCCCATTCTCGTCGTCTGCGGGGGCTTCACGACCCTCCTGCCTCGCCTCTGGTCGGTTGATAATTTCAGGAGCCTTTCGTGTCGGCTAGCCATCGTACCTGTACGAAATAAAGGAAAAGTCAGTATCGAGCAAACTGCATGAGTAAACAACGAATAAAGAATTTCAAGCAAACAACCTAACAGGCGGGCAGCCTGCCTGTACGTCGGACATTCCACCAGCGCCTTGGTGTCGATCGGGCGAGACTCAAACGTCGGGTAACCGTCTTTGTCGAGGATATCATCCCCTTCCCGCGTAACCCATCGGGCGGGATGAAAACTATCGACAAACCGACAAAGAACGTCGTACGCCCACTGATCTTCCGAGCACATGTCCCCGACAGCAGTATGGAAATAACCTGTCCCATGTTCATAATGTCGGGACATCCAGTACACCGGGAACTTAGCCCTACGACCTAACACGGGGCTCCCGTAGTCGGCCACCATCGCTTCCCCGTCATCGTCGCTGACTGGCCCCTCCTCCTCGAAAAGGGAATCTAAAGCAGAGTCGGTAATAGGGCGTACCACATACCACTTGTCCTTAAACCCCCTCACGGAGTCCATATACATCTTAAACAGTCTCCTCGACTGCTTCAGGGACACCCAGCTGTGCTTCCCTCCTCGGGACTGACGCTGCAGGTGAAATACCCGAAAGAAAAGAGGGATGGTCGCTCCTATCCTCAAGTAGCGACACGTCAACTCAAACGCCCGGATGAAGGCGAGAGAGTTTGGGTGTAGCTGGGACGGGGCCAGCTCCAAGTGCATAAAGACCCCGGTCTGAAAATCAGTGAACGGCAGCCGCAGCCCTAAGTCTTTAAACGCGATCTCATACATCGCGAGGCTGTAGTTCGGATACACCGAGCAAATTCTTGCATTGGTCGACGGAAGCATGACCACGAAGTTCTGCTGGAAGTCGGGCTGGTCTTGACCCTCTTCAATGATAGTGAAGGGATGTCGGTCATCCCGGCTATATATCGACGCTGTCCCCCGAGGCTCGACACCCATCCATTCCAGCAATGGGTCGGTCACGGTATCCATCAGGGTGGCCGACTCGTCGGCACTCTGTTCTTCGCGATCACGGCGTCCGGAGGAGCTCGGCTCGTCCGCCATGGTTACCTGCAGAGCACGGGAAACCAATCAGTTGAGCACGAAGTCCTATGCTCGACATAATCATGTCGTCCATACACGACTACACAAGTCCGTTTTCACAAGTGGATGTCTCCCCGACTTTCCTGAACCCAGTGTTCTTCCTCAAAACCAACTGCGCGGCCACTCTTCAAGCATGTCGACCCGAGGTATGAACATGGCGAGCCGCACTACTAAGCCCACGGCCATGACCATAAACATACCGGGCACCGTCATGAATCAGGCGCCCCGGATCATGAAGACCCCGGGCAGCTCTGAAGTTTTTCACCTAAAACTATGAATGTGTCGGCCACAAGTATGCGTTTTCCGGTCCTAGACATGAACATGTCGGGCAAAACACGAGTTTACCGGGCTAATCCCACGCGCACGGTCCTAAAACATCTACAATTTCCAGGAATCATGCATTCTAAAACGGAAAAATGAAGAAAGTAGATCACTTACTTGGATCAAAGTTTGGGATTTGGCTAAGAAATGAAGAATCTGAGACGGGAAGTCGCAACTGGAGAAAGTGTTGAGAGCGGCAACGGAGAGAGCACGGAGAACGGAAAACGTATTATGGGGCCCAAGGATCCTATTTATAGTGATGACGTGGAATACCAAACGTCACCTCGTTCAACCACGGACTCCATCTCCTCGACGCGCTGCTCCCAACGCAATGATGGCCCTACCCCCCTAGGGTGGCGGCACAGCTCCCGAAAGATGCCTCGTGTGCTCGACCGACGCGCCCGGTACGGATCCTCCACGCACCCACCACCGAGGACGTCTCCGAGCACGACACGAGGAGGCCCCTCGAGGGCCCACACCTCCATCCCGGGCACGAGACCTCAACGACGGAACAACTTGGTTTCAAGTCATGGCTCCTCGCAAAGGAACCACGACTTGGGGGGCTCCTGTTCTGGACTGGGCCCGACAGGCCCAAAAGCATTACTAAGGCCCAGTCCAAAGGGACTCACTAAGGACCACACTGGGCAAAGGGGGTCACGTCCATGCCCGACACCCTGATGTCCACCTCGACATCCCGATGTCAAACCCACGCGGTGAAGTCGTGCTCGACACCCTGCCGTCAGCTCCATGTCCTGGCGTCCAGCTCGACACCCGCCGTCCAGCTCGAGGTCCTGGCGTCGAGCTCAGCACCGTGCTGCCCAGCTCGACATGGGCCCGAGCTACCCGGCTAGGGCAGACTCAGTCCACCGTTCCCCCAACGATACCCCGGAAAGACCGCGTCTCCGTCCGCCCGCACTTCACGCAGCACATCCAGGAAGAGGACCACGTGCGGGTCCCCACTACCCACGTAGAACCTGGCAGTTCCTCCATTGGGCCAAATCCGCCCAGCCCAACGAAGGAACCTTGGCCCAGCGCTGGGGGCTATAAATACCCTCTGTTTCCAGAGGGTCAGGTATTGATCATTCTAACCTCAACTCTATTATCTGCTCGTACTCCCACTAACTTTAACATCGGAGTGCCTTGCAGGTACCCCCCCCTCCTCGTTCAAAAAGCTTTCAGCTCGGAGCAAGCCGTGACGGTCCAAACCTTCTGATCAGGTCAGATCAAAACCTTTGAACAAACAATTCAAGTTTAGACACACACATGATATAAAATATACATTACATTCTAGAAACTCTTATGCTAACCCAAAGTTCAAACAGAACTTTAAACACTCTAACCCAAGAGGACCCAAAAAGATATGGGTACCTAAGGATAAAATAATATTTGTTGCATATGTCCTTAACAGCTCAATTGAGACACCAGTCATGGTACCTGGACTCTGGGTGCTCACGACACATGACGGGAAAAAAGTCTATGTTCCAAAACCTGGAATTTAAAGCTGGAGGAGACGTCAAGCTTAGAGGTAATCAGAAAGGGAAGATTATTGGTTCTGGAACCATTGGAAATGGTAACCTTCCCTCTATCTCTCATTTTTTATTAGTAGAAGGATTAGCGCATAACCTGTTGTACATAAGTCAATTAAGTGACAACGGTTATGACATTATCTTCAATCAAAATTCCTGTAAAGCTGTCAATCAAAAAGATGGATCAATCTTCTTTTCTGGCAAGAGAAAGAACAACATATATAAAAATGATTTGTCAGATCTTAAATCTCAGAATGTTAAATGCCTTTTGTCTGTTAGTGATGAGCAATGGGTATGGCACAGAAGATTGGGACATGTCAGTTTAAGAAAAATCTCTCAACTAAATAAATTAAATTTAGTCAGAGGACTTCCCAATCTGAAGTACAACTCAGAAGCTCTGTGCGAAGCATGTCAAAAAGGAAAAATTTCAAAACCTTCCTTTAAATCTAAAAATGTTGTTTCTTCCTCTAGGCCATTAGAACTACTTCATATTGATATGTTTGGGCCAGTTAAAATTGCATCCATCAGAGGCAAGAAGTATGTATTGGTCATTGTTGATGACTTCAGCAGATGGACATGGGTCAAGTTTTTAAAACACAAGGATGAGTCACATTCCGTGTTCGTTGAATTCTGTAACCAAGTGCAAAACGAAAAAGATCTTAGAATTATAAAAGTCGGAAGTGATCATGGTGGTGAATTTGAAAACCATTATTTTGAAAAATATTTTAAAGAAAATGGAATTGTTCATAATTTCTCTTGTCCTAGAACTCCCCAACAAAATGGAGTTGTAGAACGGAAGAATAGAACATTACAAGAAATGGCCAGAACCATGATCAATGAAACTAATATAGCAAAGCACTTTTGGGCAGAAGCTGTGAATACAACATGTTATATTCAAAATAGAATCTCTATAAGACCTATTCTTAAAAAGACTCCCTATGAATTGTGGAAAAACAGAAAACCCAACATTTCTTATTTCCATCCTTTTGGATGTACTTGTTTTATTCTGAACACTAAAGAAAATCTGAACAAATTTGATTCTAAAGCACAAAAGTGTTTTCTGCTTTTTATATTCTGAACGTTCAAAAGGATATAGAGTATACAACACAGAAACTCTGATTGTTGAAGAATCAATCAAAGTTAGGTTTGATGATAAGCTTGGCCAGCATCAGCCAAAGCAAGTTGATATTTCTGTAGGTACAGAAGATCATCCCTCAAACTCTGAAACTTCAGAAGCAAAGGAAGACTCAGAAGCAAATAAAGACTCAGAAGCAAAGGAAGACTCAGAAGATCACCCTCTTGACAATGCTCTGGACAATCTCAGAATCTCTGAATAACCCACTTAGAAAATGTTTCCTAGAATCTCTTTAGCTCACAAAGAAGACGTGATTATTGGGAGAAAAGAAAATCCCATAAGAACAAGATCCTCTCTCAGAATAAATGAAGAATCATTGTTTGGATTGGTATCTCTGATTGAGCCAACTTCTATTGATGAAGCTCTGGAAGACAATGATTGGATCTTAGCAATGCAAGAGGAACTCAATCAATTTTCCAGAAACAATGCATGGGATCTAGTTCCAAGACCCAAAGGATTCAACATTATAGGAACCAAATGGGTTTTCAGAAACAAACTGAACGAGCAAGGAGAGGTGATCAGAAATAAAGCACGACTGGTTGCACAGGGTTATAGTCAACAAGAAGGAATTGATTATAATGAGACCTTTTCCCCAATCACCAGGTTAGAGTCTATTAGATTATTAATTTCTTTTGTTGTTCAAAATAACATTTCATTATATCAAATGGATGTTAAAAGTGCATTTTTAAATGGCTATATAGAAGAAGAAGTTTATGTCCATCAACCTTCTGGCTTTAATGATTCAAAACATCCAAAACGTGTTTTTAAATTAAAAAAGTCTTTGTACGGTTTAAAACAAGCCCCCAGAGCTTGGTATGATCGTCTGAAGTAATTTTCTTTTAGAAAAAGATTTTACCAGAGGGAAAGTGGACACAACTCTATTCAGAAAGACATTTAAAATTGATATCTTAATTTGTCAAATTTATGTTGATGATATTATTTTTGGAACCTCTAATATCTCCCTTGGAAAAGAATTTGCTGAGACCATGCAGGCAGAATTTGAGATGAGCATGATGGGAGAATTGAAGTTCTTTCTGGGAATTCAAATCAACCAGACTCCAGAAGGTACTTACATACATCAGACGAAGTATGTCAAAGAACTTCTGAAGAAATTTCAGATGTCAAAAAGCAAAGATGCTAAGACTCCAATGCATTTAACATGCATTCTAGGAAAATATGAGGTAAGTATGAAGGTAGATCAGAAGATCTACAAAGGTATGATTGGATCCCTTCTCTATCTGACTGCATCTAGACCTGATATATTATTCAGCGTATGTTTATGTGCTAGATTCTAATCAGATCCTAGAGAATCCCACTTAACTGCTGTTAAGAGAATTCTGAGGTATCTGAAAGGTACTACTAATCTGGGTTTGTGTTACAGAAGATCAAAAGATTTTAGACTAGTAGGTTATTGTGATGCTGACTTTGCTGGAGATAGAATTGAAAGAAAGAGCACCTCTGGAAGCTGCCAGTTTCTGGGTGATAATCTTATCTTGTGGTACAGCAAGAAGCAAGCAACAATTGCACTCTCAACAACAGAAACTGAGTATATATCTGTTGCTGGATGTAGTTCTCAGATGATTTAGATGAAAAGTCAGCTAGAAGATTTTAATATTTATGAAAGTAAGATTCCTATCTTCTTCAATTTGTCTTTCTAAAAATCCTATTTTACATTCTAAATCTAAACACATTAAAATTAAACATCATTTTATAAGGGACTATATTCAGAAGGGAATTTAAATTTAAACTTTGTAAAAACAGACCATCAATGGGCTGGTATTTTTACCAAACCCCTTTCAGAAGATAGATTTAAATTCATTTTGAAAAATATTTATATGGAATTATGTCCTGAATAAAATAATATTTATCTTCTATGCTTGACTTCAGAATATTCTGAAATGAATGCTCTGATTAACAACTCTTCAGAAGTTAGAAGAGAAGTTACATCAGAAGCTATATGTAATGTTATGAAATGTTCTAACGTTTCATTTCAAGTATAGCTCAAAAGTTCATTAGATCAAACTGCTGTCTCATGCAACCTTCAAGAGATAAACACTTGGTGTGTTTCTGAAAGGTCACGCGTGCTAAGCTATTGACGCCGTTCTAGGTAACTGTTCTGATTTGATTTAAATCTCACGCTTTCCCCTCTCTTTTCAATTTCATTAAGTGCTAAGTCATGATTAAATTCTTTTTATTTAAACTTTTATTAAATACTCTTTTTTACAGTTTTATTTTTTAACCTATTTCTGAAAAGTCTTCATAAAAATACCTTTGTAAAAACCCTTCTCATTTGTTGTTTTGTTAAACCTCTGAATCTTTTATTATAAATTTTTTTTACGCTCTTCAACTATTTTTTATATACTTTTTGATTATGCCAAAAAGGGGGAGAAAATGAGTATTTTGATCTAATCTCTGATTAACAGTTATGAGACTAAGTTAAACATTCTAACAAAATACAAGATTTCTTTCTATGCTTTAAAGAACTTTGCAGGTATCTTTTAAACTCTGGAAGTTTATTTCAAATGAACATTATCTTCAAAAAGACTTGCTGAATAAATCCCTGAAGAAAAATTCAAAGCTCTGATGAAAATTCTCAGGAAGTTTTTCTTATAGAAATATTTATTTCAGGGGGAGATTCCTATCTCTTATTAAATTTTATTTCTATATCTGAATATTTTTGTCATCATCAAAAAGGGGGAGATTGTTAGAACAAGATTGGTTCTGATCATATCTCAGAGTTTTGATGATAACAATAAATTATATTTTATATATTTGATATTCTGATGATAACAATAAATTATATTTTATATAATTGATACTCTGATTAACGTATTTAATTGTTTCAGATAATATTCTGACAAAAGCATTTTGATGTGCTGAGCTGAAAATAAATGAAGAAGTTATTTGATGAAAGAACTATTTGTTTTAGCGCAAGTGCTGATGCTGACTCTGGTAATATAATTATTTAAATGCATCTTCTAACGCTTAGCAGGATTCCTTGTTCAGAAGTACCTTGAAAGCAAGTGTTATTCAAAAGTTATTTGAAAGCAAGCGCTAATCAGAAGTACTTAGCAAGCAAAGTGTTGTTTAGAAGATAAGCAAGCATGTTCTGAATTCAAGACGTGAAGTAAGTTCTGAAAGAATGCAAAAGCTAACAAGTCTTGTCAAGCTTCAGGAAACATGTTCTTACAAGTGTCGTTTTCTCATTTAATGCAAAGACGGCTACATGCACTCAATTGTCTACGTTAGTGCATTGGAAAATGGAATAGTACAAGGAAACACACAAACATTTAATGTGTTAGAACATAGTTTGATTCTACAACCCTCAGTTAGAGTTTTGATGATAACAAAATACAAGATTAAATAAATTGTAAGATTTATATAAGACATATATGCTACTTAAAATTATGTTGTGTATTTACAGAAACTCTGATGGAATCAGCATCAGAATATCAGTATCAACATCAGCATCAGAAGATATGTCAGCATCAGAAGATCAAATAACATGTGCTACGCTGAAGCCTAATGAACAGAATCTACGCATAAAATACTCTGACTCTGATCAAGATCCTAACCAAGTCATCAGCACTCAGAAGCGTCAGCAGTAAAGGAAAGAACACTCTGATTACCATAAGCAGAGAAGACTCTGAAGTGTCAATGTTACTATGCATTCAAGACAAATTTATTACCAACCGCTTTATTCCAAGACAAAGATCTTCTCAAAAATGAAAGAACGTTAATAGCATTGAAATGGATTTATGGACAACTAACGTATCTCTTCCGTGGCTATTTAAGCAAGACTGTGTGAGAAAAGAAAAGGCTAATACTCTTCACGCACGCATACGAAAACGTTCTCATTCATACAATTTGCTAAAGCCTTCATACCACGCCTACTGCAAGAGCATTAGCAATCTAGTTTTATTCTAAGCTTAACATTGTGTATTATCACAGTTGTGATATATAGTTTTACTAGAAAACATCAAACACACTTTTGATTCATTTATCTGTAAGAGAATTTCCTTGAGATAAACCGGTCTGTGGTTAGACTCAAGAAGGCTTTAACAATTATTAAAGTAGTTGTTGTATTCAGTTGAATATAGTGGATTAAGACCTCGTTGGAGAAAGGCAAAATCACCTTGACGGGTGGACTGGAGTAGTTTGAGATCAAACAAACCAGGATAAAAATAACGTGTTGTCTGCATTTGATTATAAGTTTTACAATTCAACCCCCCTTCTTGTGTTTTTCACATCTTCAATTGGTAAGGGCCTGGTTCTGAGCTTATAACACTTAACAGTGTCAGTACAAGATCCAGCGTCAGAAAAACACAATGGCAGGACCACATCACAACATCAGCAATGACAACAATGAAGAAAGAGACAGATTCAGTGGCAAACCTCCAGTCTTTGATGGAGAAAACTTTGACTATTGGAAAGACATAATTGAAAGTTTCTTTCTGGCCCATGATGCTGATCTGTGGGACATGGTGACTGATGGATACACGCACCCAGTGGATGGAATTGGTCAGAAGATTGACAGGAAAGCAATGTATGGTCAGCAAAAGCGTGATTTCAGAAATCATCACAAGGACAGAACAATTCTTCTCAGCGCCATCTCTTATTCTGAATATGAAAAGATATCAAACAGAGACACTGCAAAGAATATGTTTGACTCTCTGAGAATGATGCATGAAGGCAACACTCAAATCAAAGAAACCAAAGCTCTTGCGCTCATTCAGAAGTACGAGGCATTCAATATGGAAGAAAGTGAATCTATAGAAATGATATTCTCAAGATTTCAAATTTTGGTTACTGGTCTCAAAGTTCTGGACAAAGGGTATTCTACTGCTGATCATGTTAAGAAGATCATCAGAAGATTTCCAAAACAGTGGAGGCCAATGGTCACAACGCTTAAGCTAGCCAAGGATCTCAACAAAATCTCTCTGGAGGAACTTGTCAGCTCCCTCAGAAGTCACGAGATAGAGCTTGAAGCAGATGAACCTCAAAAGCAAGGTAAGTCATTAGCTTTAAAATCTAACAGAAAATCTGACTCCAAGGTTTTGCAGGCTGTAGAAGAAACCTCTGATGGGTCTTCATCAGAAGAAGATGAACTATCTCTCCTCTCCAGAAGGGTGAACCAATTATGGAAGCAGAGGTAAAGGAAGTTCAAGAATCCCAGAAGATCAGAGAATCAGAATGAATCCTCCTCCAGATACAGAAGGTCAGAATCCTCCTCTGGACACAGAAGATCTGAAGGCTCTTCAGGAAGCAGAAATCCAAACAACAAAGACATCATCTTCTATGAATGTAACGAGCAAGGACACTACAAAAGTGATTGCCCAAAGCTTCAGAAGGAAAAGCCCAAAAAGAAGTTTGGCAAGGAAAAGAAGAAAAGTCTCATGGCTACATGGGATGATTCTGACACATCCGAAGCTGACTCAGAATCAGATGATGAGAGAGCAAACATAGCTCTCATGGCAAACATAACAGAAGACAGTGAAGCTTCTAAGTCAGACCCTGAATCAGATACAAAAGAGGTATTTCCTGACTTTGCTATAAACTTTACTAAGGCTAAACTAGCTGAAAGCCTTAATGAAATTCTGGAAAGATATCAACAGATCAGAGTCAAATTCAGAAACCTGAAAAGGAATCTTGCTTCTGACTCCGATAAAACTGAGAATCTCAAATTGGAGAATTCTGAGTTGAAAGATAAAGTTTCAAAATTAGAAAATCTATTGCAAAACTCTCAGAAAGAAACAATTCCTGAAACTCCCAGCAGTGCTGATGAGATCATCAAGGAGTATGATCGCAGCTTTCAGAAGTTTCTAGCTAAAAACATAGATAGAAGCAAAATGGCTTCAATGATCTATGGAGTTAGCAGAAATGGAAGAAAAGGAATAGGATACCAAGGTAAGGTACCTACACCAAAAAATGCCATGGATTTAGTTATAAAACGCACTTCACTTGATTCACACTTTATATATGGGCACACACATGACATCAAATGCACAAGTAGTAATTATTCTGTCAAACCAAAATTCAACCAGAGTTTTGGTAAAACTAACAAATCAGGACCCAAGAAAATATGGGTACCTAAGGATAAAATAATACATGTGGTAGATATCCTTAGCAGCAAAGCAGAAACACCAGTCATGGTACCTGGACTCTGGCTGCTCATGACACATGACGGGAAGAAAGCATATGTTCCAAAGCCTGGAACTTAAGCCTGGAGGCCACGTAGTCTTTGGAGGCAATCAGAGGGGAAAGATCATTGGCTCTAGAACTGTAGGTAATGGAAATCTTCCCTCTATAAGTAATGTTTTATTAGTAGATGGATTAATGCATAATCTGTTATCCATAAGTCAATTAAGTGATAACGGTTATGATATAATCTTTAATCAAAATTCATGCAAAGCTGTTAGTCAGAAAGATGGGACTATCCTATTTAATGGAAAGAGGAGAAATAACATTTATAAAATAAAAATTTCTGAACTGAAAAGTCAGAATGTAAAGTGTCTTCTATCTGTTAACAACGAGCAATGGATCTGGCACAGAAGATTGGGACATGTTAGTATGAGAAGAATATCTCAGATTAACAAACTCAATCTGGTCAGAGGACTTCCTAACCTGAAGTTCAATTCAGATGCTCTGTGTGAAGCATGTCAGAAAGGCAAGTTTGCAAAACCAGCTTTCAAATCTAAAAATGTTGTTTCTACCTTCAAGCCATTAGAACTTCTGCACATTGACCTATTTGGACCAGTTAAAACTGCTTCAGTCAGTGGCAAGAAGTATGGGTTAGTAATCGTAGATGACTATAGCAGATGGACATAGGTAAAGTTCTTAAGACACAAGGACGAGTCACACTCTGTGTTTGTCACCTTCTGCAACCAAGTTCAGAATGAAAAGGATCTTAGAATCGTCAAAGTCAGAAGTGATCATGGTGGAGAATTTGAAAACAAAGATTTTGAGTCATTCTTTAATGACAAAGGCATTTTGCATGATTTCTCTTGTCCTAGAACTCCCCAGCAAAATGGAGTTGTAGAATGAAAGAACAGAACATTGCAAGAAATGGCCAGAACCATGATCAACGAGACTAACATTGTAAGATATTTTGGGCAGAGGCAATAAACACAGCGTGTTACATTCAGAATAGAATCTCCATAAGACCTATTCTGGAAAAGACTCCATATGAATTGTGGAAGAACAGAAAGCCCAACATTTCTTATTTTCATCCATTTGGATGTACTTGCTTTATTTTAAATACAAAAAATTATTTGAACAAGTTTGACTCTAAAGCACAAAAGTGTATTATGTTAGGATACTTTGAACACTCAAGAGGGTACAAAGTATACAATACAGAAATACAGATTGTGGAAGAATCAATCAGTGTTCGTTTTGATGATAAGCTTGACTCCCAAAAGTCAAAGCAGAATGAATTACTCGCATGTATGGAAGTTGAATTCACAGGTACTGGAGACAAGTCATCAGAAGCTCTCAACAGAGACACTCCTTCAACATCAGAAAGAGGCACTGAAAGCAATCCAGCACCTTCTGTTGATCAACTTCAGAAAAGACCATCCAGAAGTAGCATGGATCACCCAGAAGAAACAATCTTAGGAAGAAAGGAAGATCCAATCAGAACAAGATCTAGCTTCAGAAACTCTGAAGAATCCCTCACGGGACTTGTTTCTCTAATTGAACCATCAACAATTGATGAAGCACTTCTGGATAATGACTGGATTCTAGCAATGCAAGAGGAGCTGAATCAATTCACAAGAAATGATGTATGGGATCTTGTTCCCAAACCAAAAGGATTTAACGTCATTGGAACAAAATGGGTGTTCAGAAACAAACTGAATGAACAAGGTGAAGTCATCAGAAACAAAGCACGATTGGTAGCACAAGGTTATAGTCAGCAAGAGGGGATAGACTATACAGAAACCTTTGCTCCAGTCGCCAAGTTAGAATCTGAAATTCTGGCTACAGATACTCAATGTCACGTCCAATGTTATGACACCGTATCTGACTTACTATATGACAGTAAATACAAAAGCAGTAAATAACACAGTCAATTGTTTACCCAGTTCAGTGTGCAACAACACCTACTCTGGGGGCTACCAAGCCAGGGAGAGAATCCACTATAAGAGATGTTAATTCAGGAATAAACCAACCAGTTTATCTCCTTCACTTAAGACCTACCCAATGCAATTCTAATCTAAGTACAACTTAAACCTGAGTTCCTACTCACTCCCCCTCAATCACAGCAGTGATACATAAACCAATTTGACTTGAGAATTGATGAAGACACTCTTCAAAACACACACTTGATTAAGCTTCACAACTTTTCAATCAAGTAACACAATCACTCGTGCTTCACAGCTTTGAGTGATGTACACACCTAACTTGACTCTGCTTCACAGCTTTAGTCAAGTAACATTCAAACACTCTTGCTTCAAAGCTTTGAGTGCTACACAACCCTTACAACTGAAACCTATTCCAAGGCACTTATCACAATGATAATTGCTTGGAGTACAATAAACAAATCTATACAGATTACAAAATTGATCTTCTAATCAATCAGCAGGGATCCTCTCAAAAAACCGCAGCTCTGTTTGAATATATAGCAGCTGCAACTTCAGTTAGGGTTTCCAAAAACCTAGGGTTGATTCCGTTTGACCTTAAGACCAGGTCACAGTACTTTATTGATCAGGTTAGGATTGAGCTAGGTTACTCCTCAGAAAACGCAGGATTCTGTTTAGGAAGGACTGAGTTATTTCCTGAAAAAACTCAGACTTATCCAATCCTGTAATCCTGCTAGTTCAGAACAGGATGTCATAACATCTGTTATGACATCTGAGAAAACCTGTCTACTGATTAGAAAAATGTGATCATTTTGCAAACATGCTCAGATACACACTTATAAACATCAGTATTTGAGTTACAATATTTTTCTGCACATGTACCTAAAGAGTTAGTACAACCTGAACTAGAATGTTATGACATCAGTCATGACATTCACACATACACTTGGAATTTACCAAAAATGCAAGCCAATACCTAAACACCTACAAACTCCCCCTTTGGCAGATTTTTGGCTAAAGTCCCTAAACAATCAGAGATAGATAGATAGCAGCAGAAATAAGTGACAGCAGAAAAATATAGTGTTAAGTACTAATTAAGCAGTACCAAAAATATTCTCCCCCACTTTAGCCACAAATGGGCCAAAGATTACATGTTTATAAAGTTATACAGCTATCCAAGACAAAATAATGAGATCAGCAGCAGACAACAGCAGAACATACTTCCAAACTCCACCAGCAACACCACCAAGCAGCAATCATCCTTCAAGTACTGTCATCAGACTCAGAGGAGCCAATTTCTTCATTGTTGAGCTGTCCTTCATCTTCTTCCCTCCTGCTTTCTTCAGCTTCTTCCTTTTCTAGCCTGGCAATTAGAGCTTCTAGGGTCCTTTTTCTAGCATCCAGATCTTTGCAAGTTTCTTTTAAAACAGCTATGACATCTGATGTTTTGGACTGAATCTTTGCAGACGATGTCTCAGCTGATGTTATGACAATGTCTGGAGCATGGGATCCCTGAAACAGTTTGTAGTGCAGTCCAAGGGCAGGGGCTCTTTTGCAGACTGTATCTCTTGCTACAAGGATGTCAGGATATTGTGCAAGGATGATTCCACAAAGGAGGGAGGGAAAAGCAATTGGTCCTTTGACAGCATAACTGCCAGCATGCTTCAAGGTTTGTTCAAAGATGTACCTTCCATAGTCAAAGGCAGTCTTGGTTCCTACAACATAGATAAATCTCCCCAATCCTGTGGAGATGGTTGATTTGTGATTTGTAGGCACCCAGTTTGCTGCACCTATTTTATGCAAGATGGCAAATTTCATGCTGAGTTTACTAGCATTCAGCTTCCCTTTCAATGGCCAGTACTTTACTTGCCTGGCAGTGATGGTCAAGCACACTTCATTGTCAGTTGCCTCTAGATCAGGACAGTCTTTATTTGTTCTTCCAAGAAACTTGTTGATTTCTGATGGAGAGAACTTGACCCTTCTTCCTCTAACAAACACACTCTCAAAATCAGCTGACCTCCCATCAGCACAATCATTGGACAGGTTCACTACAAACTCCTTAACCAGATTTTCATAACATTTGCTGAACTTCATTACTGTCTTCATTAGCCCAGCATTCCTGATCAGATCCATGATGTCTTTGCACTCCAAGGCATCATTGTTGAGTTCTCTCTCCAAGGCTATTCTCTTCAAGCAAACATACTTCCATCTGTTTGCATTATCAGGATGATGAAAGGAGATGTTGTCTGTTGGCACTTCAGGCACTCTAGCAATCTTGCTGGAGGGGAGATTTCTTCTGATAGGAGTATTGTCAATGTCAATCTCAAATTCTGATTCATCATCAGAGTCAGAAGTTTCAGGTTCTTTTCTTTTCTTGGAGATTGGTTGTCTAGCAGTCAGCACCTGTGCCTTCTTCCCTTTTGTCTGAATTTTCTCAGCCATCCCTTCAGCCTTGGATTTCTTAGGTTTAACAGTCTCACTACTTTTTCTTTTCATCAATCTCCTAGCAATGCTAGGGTTCACATTAGCAATCAGTTCATTATCTGAGTAATCTTCATCCACATCAATGATAGGTGGATCAGCAGCCTTTTCAGAGGGATTCTGAATGTTGTCTTTTGGTGTTACAACATCCTCAGTGACATCTATATTTTCAGAACCTTCCACATTTGGACTTTCTGATTGATTCAAAGGGATAGAAATCCCCGGTACAGATTGGTTGCCACTCAGAATGCTAGTAACCAGTCTAGCAATAGCTTGGTGTACTTGAACTGTTCCTTCTTTATTAGGTATAGGAGATGAAGGAAGAGAAGAATTACCAGAGACCGTAGCTTGAGCTCTTCCTGCATGTCTGGTCCTGAGCTTCTTGACTCTGGCTGGGTTAGTTGCCATCTCCCTGAGAGGAGTGACCTCAAGTACTTCAGATTCTATGCATGTCGTGATTGCCCTAGAATCTTGATCAGATGACGATGATGATGAGTGAGACGAAGCCGCCATAGTGGAAGACGATGTCTGAGACATTGTGTTTAACGTTGAGCAGTTTGAGAGAACTCTTTGATTGGAGGGAGGAAACAGGTTGCAAGGATGAGAGAGGTAGGGAGTACAAGGGAGTCTCTTCAACTTCTTAAGGCTTTTGAAGGAATTGTGAATGAATATGATTAACCCACTGAATATAGACTTAATAGAATTAATCCCTTCAACCCTTGTTTTCAGCAAAACTAATTGCTATAATTTAACATGTTGGTGAATACCCAGTCTGCCCCTCAAATTTTCAAGTTTATTTTCAACAAGCGGCTTGGTAGAGGAATCAGTCAGCTGAAGCTTAGAGAAGCTATGTTCTAGTTCAAGTGACTTCTTCTCTTCAAAGTCAATAGGGTTCAAGGAGATGTTGAATGTTTTCAGATTATCACACCACAATGTCACAACATCTTGTGTAACATTGTACTTAGGTAGCATCTGTTTTGACCAGATGTTTTGAGAACAGAATTTTTGAGACTTGTTCTTTGCCATATCACACATATTATCAGCCTGTAGTTTTGGAGTTCTTCTGACAGCTTCCATAGGAATAGCTCTTTTTATTCTTCCAAGCTTATGCTGCCACTGTTTCATCTCTTTTTCTTCTTTGATGATTTGACTCATAGTGGAGATATCAGTGTTCTCAGACTGCCACACATAACAGTTATCTTTGGATTTGATTCCTCTCATTATAACATCTAGTTTTTCATTAACTACTAGACATTCAGATCTTGAGAAGTTGACCATGAATCCTAGATCACATAATTGACTGATGCTAATGAGATTAGTAGTCAATCCTTTTACCAGCAGTACCTTATTCAGACTTGGAACTCCAGGGTAGTCCAAATTGCCAACTCCTTTGACTTCTCCTTTAGCACCATCTCCAAAGGTCACAAAACTGGTGGTGTGAGGCATAACATTATTGAGGAGATTTTTGAATCCAGTCATGTGTCTGGAACATCCACTGTCAAAGTACCAATCTTCCTTGGCAGAGATCTTCAGGGAAGTGTGAGCTATTAGTGCAGTAGCCTTTTTCTTCCATTGAGGAGTGTGTGGTACCCTTTTCGACTTAGGTTTGACATCTGAGTTCTGATTCGGATATCCATGTAATCTGAAGCAGAAGGGCTTTATGTGACCATATTTCCCACAATGATGACATCTCCATCTTTGGTACCTCTTCTTCATATGTCTCTGTCCCTGATGTTGAGAGTAATGTTGAGACATCCGTTTTGACATTTGCTTCCTGGTAACAAATTTCTTTGTTTCCACAAATCCTAGGCCAGATTTATTTCCCATATTTTGTCCAGCCTGAAGAATCTCTTCCAATTTGTCTGTTCCATTGGTCAACATCTTGACTGATTTGGTCATTTGATTCAGTTGTGAGTTCAGCAGTTGAACTTCTCCTTCTAAATGACTTATAGTTTCAAGATTTGCTCTCTTTTCAGCCTCCAGCTTTACAATGAGTTTTGATTGTTTCTCATTTTGCACACAGACTTCACCACTTCTGATACACAATTTCTTGTAGGTATCAGCCAGTTCCTCAAATGTCACTTCTTCATCACTGGTGTCACTTTCAGAAGTACAAACACTAGTTAGAGCAGTAACTAGTTTGGCAGATTCTTCTTCAGAATTGCTTTCTGAATCATAGTCAGACCAGGTAACAGTCATTCCTTTCTTTTGCTTCTTAAGGAAGGTAGGACATTCAGCTCGAATATGTCCATATCCTTCACATCCATGGCATTGAATACCTCTGCCTTGGTTTCCCTTATCTTCTGACCTTGGTCTTCTGCTGTCAATGTCAGAAGGAATGTTATGAACATTAGACTTTGACTTTGGGTCCATTCTTTTGATGAGCCTGTTGAACTGTCTTCCAAGCATGGCAATGGCTTCTGATATGTTTTCTTCTTCATCTTCCTTGTATTCAACATCAGTGTTGGATACAAGTGCTATGCTTTTGTTCTTCTTGTCACCATTATCAGTGATCCCCATCTCAAAAGTCTGAAGAGACCCAATAAGTTCATCCACTTTTAACTTGCTAATGTCCTGGGCTTCCTCTATGGCAGTTACCTTCATTGCAAATCTTTTAGGCAAGGATCTGAGAATCTTCCTCACCAGTTTTTCTTCTGACATTTTTTCTCCCAGTGCTCCTGAGGTGTTGGCAATCTCCAAGATGTTCATGTGAAACTCATGAATGGTTTCATCTTCCATCATTTTTAGATTCTCAAACTTAGTGGTCAACATCTGAAGCCTTGACATTTTTACTTTGGAAGTGCCCTCATGAGTAGTTTTGAGAGTATCCCAAACTTCCTTGGCCAGTTCATATTGATGTACTAGTCTGAAGATGTTTCTATCTATTCCATTGAACAAGGCATTTAAGGCTTTTGAATTTCCCAGAGCTAACTCATCTTCTTCTTTACTCCAATCTTCTTCAGGCTTCAGACTGATTGTCCCATCTCTTTCAGTTATGGTGGGATGAATCCATCCTTTGTCAGCAGCTCTCCAAGCCTTTTTATCCAGAGATTTTAGGAAGGCAATCATACGAGGTTTCCAGTAGTCATAATTAGTTCCATCCAGAATGGGTGGTCTATTTCCAAAAACTCCTTCTTTGTCCATAGTGCCAGAAAGTGATATCCCTAGATCTCACCCAGTAATACAGGCAGGGTGCCTGCTCTGATACCAATTGAAATTCTGGCTACAGATACTCAATGTCACGTCCAATGTTATGACACCGTATCTGACTTACTATATGACAGTAAATACAAAAGCAGTAAATAACACAGTCAATTGTTTACCCAGTTCAGTGTGCAACAACACCTACTCTGGGGGCTACCAAGCCAGGGAGAGAATCCACTATAAGAGATGTTAATTCAGGAATAAACCAACCAGTTTATCTCCTTCACTTAAGACCTACCCAATGCAATTCTAATCTAAGTACAACTTAAACCTGAGTTCCTACTCACTCCCCCTCAATCACAGCAGTGATACATAAACCAATTTGACTTGAGAATTGATGAAGACACTCTTCAAAACACACACTTGATTAAGCTTCACAGCTTTTCAATCAAGTAACACAATCACTCGTGCTTCACAGCTTTGAGTGATGTACACACCTAACTTGACTCTGCTTCACAGCTTTAGTCAAGTAACATTCAAACACTCTTGCTTCAAAGCTTTGAGTGCTACACAACCCTTACAACTGAAACCTATTCCAAGGCACTTATCACAATGATAATTGCTTGGAGTACAATAAACAAATCTATACAGATTACAAAATTGATCTTCTAATCAATCAGCAGGGATCCTCTCAAAAAACCGCAGCTCTGTTTGAATATATAGCAGCTGCAACTTCAGTTAGGGTTTCCAAAAACCTAGGGTTGATTCCGTTTGACCTTAAGACCAGGTCACAGTACTTTATTGATCAGGTTAGGATTGAGCTAGGTTACTCCTCAGAAAACGCAGGATTCTGTTTAGGAAGGACTGAGTTATTTCCTGAAAAAACTCAGACTTATCCAATCCTGTAATCCTGCTAGTTCAGAACAGGATGTCATAACATCTGTTATGACATCTGAGAAAACCTGTCTACTGATTAGAAAAATGTGATCATTTTGCAAACATGCTCAGATACACACTTATAAACATCAGTATTTGAGTTACAATATTTTTCTGCACATGTACCTAAAGAGTTAGTACAACCTGAACTAGAATGTTATGACATCAGTCATGACATTCACACATACACTTGGAATTTACCAAAAATGCAAGCCAATACCTAAACACCTACAGAATCTATCAGACTCTTAATTTCTTTTGCTGTAAATAAAGGCATCACTCTGTATCAGATGGATGTTAAGAGTGCATTCTAAATGGCTATATAGAAGAAGAAGTATATGTGCACCAACCCTCTGGTTTTGAAAGTTCAAAAAATCCAGAATATGTTTTCAAACTAAAGAAGTCACTGTATGGTCTGAAACAAGCTCCCAGAGCTGTTAGAACAAAGTTTGAATCTACTACCCTATGTTTAAGTTTTGATGATAACAAAGTGAAAAGATATATTATTTATATGATTCATGTATGAACTATCTGCTACCTAAATTATTACGTTCTGATTTGCAGATACTCTAATTGGTATAAGCAAGATCACACCTAATCAGCATCAGAACTTGGTTCTTGACATCAACATCAGAAGTTGCCATATCAGAATGTCAAAATCAGAAGATTAACTCACGTATATGCTGAAGCCTGATGAACAGAACTGCGCTCAACACTCTGATAAAGAAACACAACAGTTAATCAGCAGCTAAGCAGAATCAGAATGAGCCAAGCCAGAACTTGCATTAAGTAAGCAATGGTACTGTGCATTGAAAGCAAATTAATACCAACGACCTCATTCCAGACAAGATCTGCTCGATAAGGAAAGTTTATTATTAGCATTGAATCAAGAATATTGCTTCAACATTCAACATCTCAGTGCTATATAAACAAGACTTTGAAGATTGAATTGGCTAATGCTCTCCAAATCTCTACACGCCTAAAAGCTGATCATAATCTTCCTTCTCTCAGTTTGCTAAACACTACACATTCTCTTATTCAATCATTGTTTAGCAATCTAGTTTCTAAGCGTTAAGTTGTTTATACATCACAGTTGTGATACAGTTTTGTAGAAAACATTCACACACTTAGATTTATCTTCTTTGTAAGAAAGTGTTTCCTTGACAAATCGGGTTGTGGTTTGCATCAAGAAGGCTTTAGCAGTTGTTAAAGCAGTCTGTAATATTCAGTTGAATATAGTGGATTAAGACCTCGTTGGAGAGAGGAGAAATCACCTTGATGGGTGGACTGGAGTAGTTTGAGATCAAACGAACCAGGATAAAAATATCTTGTTCATTGCATTGATTTTCAGTTTTACAATTCAACCCCCCCTTCTTGTGTTTTTCACTACTTCAAGAGCTTGGTATGAAAGACTAAGTAACTTCCTGTTAGAAAAGGAATTCACCAGAGGGAAAGTGGACACAACCTTATTCTGTAAGACAGTTAAGAATGACATTTTAGTATGTCAGATTTATGTTGATGATATCATATTTGGATCTACTAAACCTTCTCTGGGAAGAAAGTTTGCTAAGTGTATGCAGGCAGAATTTGAGATGAGCCTAATGGGGGAACTAAAATTCTTTCTGGGCATTCAGATCAATCAAACCCCAGAAGGAACTTACATTCATCAGAGCAAATATGTCATAGAACTTCTGAAGAAATTTGATCTCTCAGAATGTAAGCCATCAAAGATTCCAATGCATCCCACGTGCATTCTAGAAAGAGAAGAGGTAAGCAAAAAGGTAGAACAAAAGGTCTACAGAGGTATGATTGGTTCTCTTCTTTATCTGACAGCTTCAAGGCCTGATATTTTATTCAGTGTATGCATTTGTGCAAGTTTCCAATCAGATCCTAGAGAATCTCACTTAATAGCAGTTAAGCGAATTTTCAAGTATCTGAAAGGTACTACTAATCTGAGTTTGTTTTATAGAAAATCAAGTGATTACAGCTTAGTAGGATACTGTGACGCTGATTTTGCTGGAGACAAAGTTGAACGTAAAAGCACTTCTGGAAGCTGCCAGTTTTTGGGAGAAAATCTGATCTCATGGTCCAGCAAAAGACAATCTACAATTTCTCTATCAACAGCAGAAGCTGAATACATAGCAGCAGCTGGATGCAGCACACAAATGCTCTGGATGAAAAGTCAACTTGAGGACTTCCAGATATTTGAGAGTAACATTCCTATCTTCTGTGACAATACTTCTGCTATTTGCTTAAGTAGAAATCCAATTTTACATTCTAGGGCTAAGCATATAGAAATAAAACATCATTTTATTAGGGACTATATTCAGAAAGGGATTTAAAATTTAAAATTTATTAACACAGACCATCAATGGGCTGATATTTTTACAAAACCACTTTCTGAAGATAGGTTCAACTTCATTCTGAAACATCTCAGCATGAAGCTCTGCCCAAAATAAATTTGTTTTAATTTTATATATTAACCTTCAGAATTTTGTTTATTTTTTGTGAACTAATGATCAATCTTCCTTCAGAACTTTAGAAGTTCAGATTGTATCAGAATCTATCCATGAAGATCTGAGCGCTTCATTTCTAGGATGGAAATGTGCTGTTCACTCAAGCAAACAAGTGTCATCCAGTCATCAGCTGTTGTCTGAGGCTGAACACGCGTTCACGTTTCTGAAAAAGGCAAAGCGCTGATTGAATGCATTGAGACACATGTCATGGGTAACCGTTCCAAATATCTTTCTGAATCCCCTAAAATCAGCTATCATTAAATGCTAATAATCATTATTAATTTCTCTCTCTTAAACGTTTATGTTTTCAAAAACTTTTTAGAAATCTATTTAAACACTTCACACCATTTACACTTTTTACCTTCACTTTTGTTTTCTCTCAATATTTCTGTTTTGAGTGTTCTTCTTTCTCAAGAAAACCTTTCAATCTTTTTCAAAAAACCTCGTGTGAACATGGCTTCTTCCAGCATTCCTTCTTCAGGTTCCCAGAAAACTGTTTCATCTGAACAATATGAAGTACCATTCAGAACGCTTCTCACTCCAATCAAGAATCTTGAAGTCCTGTCTGAACTGATAGTGGATTTCAACAGTCTCAAGGAAAATGGTTTTGATTTATCTGAAGAGGTTAAAGCTCAAGGTTGGGAAAAGTATTTTGACAGGCTGATATACAGAAGTGGATCACTTCTTTGAAACAAGCAAGTCTGGAACTGGTTGATCCTGCTGTATCAGACCTCCTCTGGACACAATTCAGAAGATGGGTATGCGCTAAAACCTTTAAGTTGCAAGACCAGAGCTATGGACAGGCTCAACAGAAATTCAACAATCTGCTGAAGGAAATTGAAGGTCCAGTTCTGAGCAAGCTGCTTAAAGAAGAAGTACTCCCGCTGGACAATGCACCTTGGTCTGAAAAGTGTCCAGCATCCAAAGTTCAACCTGCAGAAGAACAGATGATCCCAGCTGAAGAACAGGTTCAAGAAGAAGATATTGAAGAAAGCTCTGAGAAGCACCCTGTTTATGAAGATCCTCAAGCTTCCTCTCTTGACAGGCAGACTCTGGAGGACTTGAAAAGATCTGATATGCTGATGAATGAAAGAATGGATAAGCAGAACACCAAAATTGATGCTATAGCAAACATGGTATCTCAGCAATAGGAAACCAGCAATCAAATCAAGAGCATGTTGGAAGCTCTGTTCACACGTCTTCCACCTTCCTCTTAGAATTTTCTTGTGTTTTCCTTGTTTTTCTTTACATGTTTGTCTGTAATATTTTTCCATTGTTCTGAACTAATCATTGCTTCTGTTTTTAATATAAACGTTTTTTTAACTCTGATCATTTTAACTCTGATTATTTGTGCTTTTTGATAACTGACAAAAAAAGGGGAGAAAGAATGATATTTTTCAATAACGGATTACTGAGACATAAGTCTCAAACATTCTAACATTCTGATATATTTGAATTTCCTTCTTCTAAAAAGCTTACAGGTACAAGAGTCTAATGAATCTGATGAACTCTGATAAAGTAAAGTTCTGATGCTCAAGGTCTCATGGAATTAAAGGGAAGTAATCAACTCAGGGGGAGTTTTTCTCTTCACTACTCTGATACCTTTTATTCCTTATCTTCTTATCTCTGATACCTTTTATTCGCTATTTATTTATCTCTGATACCGTTTATTCTTTAATTTTAATTGAAAAATCCAGTTTTTGTCATCATCAAAAAGGGGGAGATTGTCAGAACATAGTTTGATTCTACAACCCTCAGTTAGAGTTTTGATGATAACAAAATACAAGATTAAATAAATTGTAAGATTTATATAAAACATATATGCTACTTAAAATTATGTTGTGTATTTACAGAAACTCTGATGGAATCAGCATCAGAATATCAGTATCAACATCAGCATCAGAAGATATGTCAGCATCAGAAGATCAAATAACATGTGCTACGCTGAAGCCCGATGAACATAATCTGCGCATAAAATACTCTGACTCTGATCAAGATCCTAACCAAGTCATCAGCACTCAGAAGCGTCAGCAGTAAAGGAAAGAACACTCTGATTACCATAAGCAGAGAAGACTCTGAAGTGTCAACGTTACTATGCATTCAAGACAGATTTATTACCAACGGCTTTATTCCAAGACAAAGATCTTCTCAAAAAGGAAAAAACGTTAATAGCATTGAAATGGATTTATGGACAACCAACATATCTCTTCCGTGGCTATTTAAGCAAGACTGTGTGAGAAAAGAAAAGGCTAATACTCTTCACGCACGCATACGAAAACGTTCTCATTCATACAATTTGCTAAAGCCTTCATACCACGCCTACTGCAAAAGCATTAGCAATCTAGTTTTATTCTAAGCTTAACATTGTGTATTATCACAATTGTGATATATAGTTTTACTAGAAAACATCAAACACACTTTTGATTCATTTATCTGTAAGAGAATTTCCTTGAGATAAACCGGTCTGTGGTTAGACTCAAGAAGGCTTTAACAGTTGTTAAAGTAGTTGTTGTATTCAGTTAAATATAGTGGATTAAGACCTCGTTGGATAGAGGCGAAATCACCTTGACGGGTGGACTGGAGTAGTTTGAGATCAAACGAACCAGGATAAAAATAACGTGTTATCTGCATTTGATTATAAGTTTTACAATTCAACCCCCCCTTCTTGTGTTTTTCACATATTCATAATGCTCTCCATTTGAAGGTAGCAACAGTCATTTTGTTCTTGCTATATATAGAAGAACATTAATTGCAAGCCAACGACTAAGAAGAGAAAATATACTAAAGTTCTGACGAACTGAAGAACTTAGAGAACTGAACAATTTCAAAATAAGCAAAAGCTACGTGAAAATATTTTGGGCTTACAAGAAAACTTCATACACTTTGTGCTATACTATTCTTAGTGAAAAATCACAGTTGTGATATAGCTTTCTTAGAAGCAAACTTTGTTTCACTATTTGTAAAGATTTATCTCTTGTAATTGTTCCTTGAGAGACCAAGTTTTGTCAGATTTCTCAAGTAGACTAGGACTAGTTTAAGTCTTAGTGGTGTGAGTCACTTTTAAGATTACTTGTGCATTATTAGTCACAATAGTTGTTGTGTGATTGTAATCAGTTGATTATAGTGGATTAAGTCCTTGTTGAGAAAGGCGAAATCACCTTGGCGGGTGGACTGAAGTAGTTTGAGTTTAAACGAACCAGGATAAAAATAACCTTGTCTTTCCATTATTGTTGAGCTATTAAGAAAACGAAAAGAGACACTTATTCAACCCCCCCCTCTAATTGTCTTCTCCACCTTTATGTGTTACTGTAATTTTTTGTGATTTTCGGTCTAATGGTTTTTGTTTTTTTATGCCCTAGTTGATGCAGAAAATATATGAGTAGATGCGTGAGAATAAGGGAAAGGATTATACCTGTGGAAGCTCTTCTTTCTGGTATGGCTTCTTCCTTTGTTTTGCTGGCTTTCATTCTCTTGTGATTCCCTTTGCAGTTGGGAGCTTTGCTGGATGGAGGGATGAGGTAGATGGTGGTGTTTAGTGGTGAATGAGGGTGAGTGAGGAAGGGAGATGATAAGGTGAAAACAGTTGTAAAAGGGTTGTGGATTTGAGTTGAAGCTGATTCAATCTCTATGTGGTGATGGATTCTGTTCTATCTTTTTTGTTTTCTGGCTTTTGTGTGTATATTGGCTTGGTTATCTCTTGCTGGTTTTTATATTTTCTTATATACTGCTTAGTTTTTATATTGTCTTAATTTTCTGGTTGGTTTGTATATTGTCTTACCCTCCTCTTGCTTTATGAAGCAATCTTGTTATTATATTGAAAACAGGGTGAAAAAGTGGGGGGGGGGGGATTTGAGGTTTTTGCCAATTTGTGGTATGCTGACTTTGGCATTTTGAGCACATGTTTTAAGTTGCCTATTTTATGCAACATTTGGGCTGAGTTTGGGCAGAGCTAACTTTGGCATTTTGTGTAAGCTAGGTGATATCCTTAAACTTGTCTCTTTCCTCTTCTGTCTTTCAATGAAAATGTAAGGCTATTTGCTTTTTTCACAAAAATTTCTGAAGGGTTTGTATAATTTAGGGAAAATGATGATGTAGCTTGTTTGTTGAGCAAGCTAGCTTGCTGTTTTGCCTTGTCCTATTTTTGTTTTATTTGTTGCTGCCTTCTTGCCATGTTTTATAGTAGCTGCTGTTTTGCTGCAATATTGTTGCAGGTTTGCCCTACTGTTCTGTTTGTTGCAGGTTTATTGGCTTGTGTGCTTGACAACTTGCTTGCTGCTATGTTGTTGCCGCTTCTTACAGCCTGCCTTTGCTTGTTATATTGTTGTTGTTTGGACAGCCTTGGGCTTGCTTGTTTGCATATTTGTTGTAGGTTTGCTGCATTGCAACCTGTTTGCTGCTATGTTGCTGCTGTTTTTGCATCTAGCCTTTGCTTGGCTTGTTGTGTTTGGCAGCTTGCTTGCTTGCATATTTTATTTTCCTTTGGGCTTGCTTGTTTGCATATTTTCTTTTCCTTTTTGTGAAACAAGGCCCAACCTTGTGATTTGAAAAAAATGGGAGAATAGGGATTATGATAAAACAACCCTTAAAATCTGATTCCTAAATACAAACCCTAATGATGAATTTTTCCCTTCTTTACACATCACTTTTGCTTGAATTGCTTGCTAACTTTCTTTTCTTCTTGTTTCATGGACACGAGAGTTGGATGGATTGCTTGAAGATGAAGCCATGAAGACTTGAAGAAACAAAATAAAAACTTCTTTCTTTGTAAACAAAACAAAATTTTGTAATTTATTTCATTTTTAATGTAATGAACACAAAACCTTGAGAAAATTTGTGAATGATAAAATTTGTTGTACGAATCTTGAATTTTGTTTGAATTTTGAAATTCTCAATTTGGATTGTTTGAATGATACATATTGACTTAGTAACTTGAACTTCAAGAAATCACAAATGATCAAATAAACCATGCGCCTTGTACTCCAATAAAATTCCTAAACAAAATAAATGTTTAAGAATTCAATTCCACTTGGTTAACTCGAACCCAAAACCATGGACATTTAATGAAAGCCTTAATCTTCATATCATGTCCAAATCAAATTTGCATTCAAAATGAACTCACATTCCATGCTCGATAAAAATGGAACTTCATTGCCAAACAAACATGCTTCAAGAAAATTCATCAACCTTGTAGAATTAACAGATTTCAAAACAACTGTGGTTAAGAACATTTGAAATCAAACAAATGACTTGTGACG
This sequence comes from Vicia faba, assembly GCA_948472305.1. NCBI lineage: Eukaryota > Viridiplantae > Streptophyta > Magnoliopsida > Fabales > Fabaceae > Vicia > Vicia faba. The sequence goes on along the minus strand of OX451735.1, from coordinate 1,163,296,170 downwards.
ATTCGATAACTTTCAAAGTTTTCCAAACACAATTTTCTTTCGATCTTTGAAGATAAACTCGTGAGCGACATCACTTATGACCATATGCAGAAATAATCGTCCCAAGATCTTGTAATTTGAGGAAATCACAATTCTTAGAAATCAGGCAACAATTACTTAAGATTAGGTCAAAATCCATGAAGCGACTTCTAACGTATTCGAATTTTGGTGATCTTTCACACGTAATCAGCTCTTGATTTGTGAAGAGAAAATGGATATGACGTCAAGGAGAGTCATACGCAAGAAGATCCGCTCAAAAATATCAAATAATGAAGAATTTACAATCGTTTGAATTTGCTCTCGCAAAAGGTCGATTTTTGGGTCAATGTAGTCATTTTCAGTTATCTGAGCCATCGACTGAGCAAACTTGCAATGCAAGGTTTGAAACTTGGCACGAACACCCTTGAGGAGACATAAAGATCTATGAAGACCATTTGAAACCTTGAAGACTCAATTTTCTTTGAGAAATGCCAAACCCTAATTGTTGACTTACTGCTTAGGAAGAGAATCTGTCTGATCAACTTCTGAGCCAAATTAAGTATTCGAGAAACCCTAGAATACGCATCTTGAAAAAAAACGGGAGGGAGAATTTTGGGGTACGACAGCTGCCCCTGTTCAATCTTCTTAAACTTGAAAAAGCGATATCGGCACGCTTGCCGTTCGTAGCTTGAAAGTGGAAGATGATTGAACACTAGAGTGCCCGGAAATTTACACTTGATGACGTGATGGCTGATTGTGTAGGGAATGGGCTTAAAGATGCCATTTGGAGAAATGATGGAGAGTTGTCGGAGATGGGATTATAGATGCCATCCAAAGGTGACTGTTGACAGAAATTGGACTAAGTCTGAACTTAGTTTCAACTGGAAGAGAATCAGAATAAATCTTTGGAGCGATTTATCTGAAATTAGCAGAAGTCTTTCATGTTATTTGACTGGAAAGAATCAGAATAAATCTTGGAGCGATTTATCTGAACCAGAGAAAGTGTCTACTAGGAAAGAATCAAAATAAATTGTTGAGGGATTTAAACTGAACCAACAGGGGTCTGGAGAAGAATCAAAATAAATCGTTGAGAGATTTATCTGAACCAGAGAAAATGTCTGCGGGAAAGAATCAGAATAAACCGTTGAGAGATTTAAACTGAACCGACAGGGATCTGGAGAAGAATCAAAATAAATCGTTGAGAGATTTATCTGAACTAGAGAAGACGTCTGCGAGAAAGAATCAGAGTAAACCGTTGAGAGATTTAAACTGAACCGGAAGGGATCTGGAGAAGAATCAAAATAAATCGTTGAGAGATTTATCTGAACCAGAGAAGATGCCTGCGGGAAAGAATCAGAGTAACCATTGAGAGATTTAAACTGAACCGACAGGGATCTGGAGAAGAATAAGAATAAATCATTGAGAGATTTATCTGAACCAGAGAATACATTTGCAGGGGAGAATCAGAGTAAACTGTTGAGATTTAAATTAAATCGGCAGGGATCTGGAGAAGAATCAGAATAAATCGTTGAGAGATTTATCTGAACCAGAGAAGACGTTTGCAGGAAAGAATCAGAATAAATCATTGAGAGATTTAAAATGAACCGGCAGAGGTATGAAGGAAATATTTGTTATGTAGATGGTCGACCAGTCCTTTCTCGGGAATTAATCTGTAATTGACTTGTTGAAAATTTGACGATAATTTTCTATTGATTGATCTTTCCTGAAAAGGTAAAGGGTTAGTGGTATGCAATGCCATGATGTATGCAATGCATGGTATAATGTTGTTTCTAAAAATAAATGATATTTTGCTATATGCATTTGTGTTGTCAATGCTATGTCGTATGAATGTAATGTATGGACATATTAATTACCCTGCCGCAGTGTTACTAGAGTCGGGGAAAATAAATCCCTGAGTACTGCTGGGAATGAGGAGTGTAAGTCTTCATATTTTGAAGTTGAAGTGTTGATGGATGAGTCTCCATTTGTTAGAGAAATAAACTATGTTGTGGAAGAGAAATGTCGTGTATTGCTTGTGGACTTCGTGAAATCCTGCTGGGGAATCCTGAGAAGCTGGGCAACTTTCACTGGGGAATCTTCGGAGCGGTAACTGGAAGTTTTAATCTGTAGGGGATGTGAGAGCACCTAATACCATTAGGCTGCATACTGGATATACATTAGTGATCTTGTAATGGTATGTCTCTGCTTCCGCTCTTGCTGGAGAAAGTACCTACGGGGATTTTACGGAATGGCCTATAAATATTATCCTATTTCTTAAAGCCTTTAGTAATTGTCTTTCTGTTTTCTTTTTGTTCCTCTTTTTTGTTCATTTGTAAGTAGTAGTTAAGTTCAAATGCATATGTTCAAAAATAAATCATTGGACGTTTTTGTAAACAAAACACAGAGATAGAGAAAAACAAATATTTTCGCACTTTCAAAGGAATATCTTTGTATTAAGTATTTTGTACAATGAGACGAACATCCTAGTAAGATAATGTCGTCGTAAAAATGAAAACTTGATACAAAGAAAAGATAGCTATGTGAAATAATCCTATGGGTTCCCATTCTGCTATAGCCTCTGTGTCTCTGAGTGTCTTGTCCAATTGCTGCCTCGTTCAAAGTTGATTAGATTGATCAGAACCATCGAGTTTGTCAGTAAATGCTAAAGGTTGTTTATAAGGTGACCCAACGAGACATAGTCATACACTTTAATTCCCTAACTTTTTCCTGGATCGCCCTTTCGGGTTTTCAGTCCAATGTGATACCCTTTTTTGCCCAAGCCGCCCTTTCGGGTTTTCAGCTTGCCGGGTGTACACATTTTTTTTTGTATTTTATCCCTAATTTTTGCCCGAACCTTTGTGGTTCGCCAGGATGCCCTTGTTTTGCCTAGGTGTGTCAACCTAGTGGGTCTCTTATGTGTAGTATCTTTTGACTATGTCTGCATTCACAGGGTGTGGAAGGTCGTCTCCATCCATAGTGGTTAAGATCATTGCTCCACCAGAGAATATGCTTTTGATCACAAATGGTCCTTAGTATGTAGGAGTCCATTTGCCCTTGGGGTCACCTTGTGGTAATATGATGCGCTTGATTACCAAGTCACCAACCTGATATACCTGGCGTCTGACCTTTTTTGTTAAAAGCTTTGATCATACATTTTTGGTACATCTGGCCATGACTGACAACCGTAAGCCTTTTCTCATCAATTAGGTTCAACTAGTCAAGTCGAGTTTGGATCCAATCGTCTTCACTCAGCCCTGCATCCTTTATGATTCTTAGAGAAGGTATTTGTACTTTGATTGGTAGAACAACTTCCATGCCGTATGCCAAGGAGAGGGGAGTTGCCCCTGTTGACGTGCGCGTCGTGGTACGGTAACCATGGAGAGAGAATGGTAGCATCTCATGCCAGTCCTTGTAGGTTATTGTCATTTTTTGTATGATCTTTTTGATGTTCTTATTTGCGGCTTCGACAACACCATTCATCTTCGGCCGGTAAGGAGATGAATTATGGTGCTGGATTTTGAATTGCACACATAGTGCAGTGATCATAGTGTTGTTGAGATTTGTACCATTGTTTGTGATGATCCTCTCCGGGATACCGTACCGACAAATGAGATTCTGTTTGATGAACCGGGCGACAACATTCTTGGTAACATAAGCGAAAGAAGCTGCCTGAACCCACTTTGTGAAGTAGTCAATGGCTACCAAGATAAAGTGGTGCCCATTAGAAGTTGTAGGTTTTATTTCTCCAATCATATCGATGCCCCACATCACGAATGGCCAAGGAGCAGTCAGGATATTCAAAGGAACTGGAGGTACATGCACTTTGTCAGCATAGATCTGACATTTGTGTCAGGTTCATGAATGATGACAACAATCCTCCTCCATGGTAGACCACTAATACCCTGCCCACAGGATCTTATTTGCCATCGTATGCCCACTAGAATGGGTGCCAAAAGTGCCCTCATGTAGATCAACCATGATCTTTTTGGCCTCAACCTTGTCTACCCAACGAAGCAAAACAGAGTCGTGGTTGCGTTTGTAGAGAATGCCATTGCTGATGAAAAACTTAGCAGAGAATCTTCTCAAGAACTTCTTATCATTGACTGAAGCTCCTTCCAGATACTCTTGAGCCTCGAGATACCTCTTAACTTCATGGAACCAAGGCTGGTCCATTACTTCTTCAGTATCAATCTCGTGATAGTAAGCTGGTTGATCCATCCATTCACTGGTGATCTGGGGAGCCTCGTTACCCCACTTGAGTTTAAACATGGATGACATGGTGGCTAGCGCATCCGCTAGTTGATTTTCCTCTCGTGGAAAATACTCAAAGGTAATTTCCTCGAAATATGGGATTAATGTCAACACATGTTCTTTGTAGGGGATGTGGTTAGGGTGTTTAGTGTCCCATTCTCCTTTAATCTGACTGATGACCAAGGCTGAATCTCTAAATACACTTAAAGACTTGATTCCCAAATCTATGGCAGCTTTGAGACCAAATATACACGCTTCATATTCTGCCATGTTATTTGTACAGTTGAAGCAAAGACTTGCGGTGAACGGAGTATGACATCCTTCTGGGGATATGATTACAGAACCTATGCCATTGCTGAGTGCATTAGACGCTCCATCAAAAACCAAGGTCCATCGGGATCCTTGTTCAGGTCCGTCATATGGTCTGAGTTCTTCACAGTTGTTCACTATCATGATGTCTTCATCTAGGAATTCGAATTTCATGGACTAGTAGTCATCCACAGCCTGATGAGCAAGGTGATCGGCTAGCACACTCCCCTTTATTTCTTTTTGGGTAGTGTATTGAATGTCGTATTCAGTCAGGATCATCTACTATCTTGCTATTCTCCCAGAGAGGGCGAGCTTCTCGAATATGTATTTTATTGGATCCATCTTAGATATCAATAAGGTAGTATGGGTCAGCATATACTGTCTTAGCCGACGAGCAGCCCATACCAGAGTGCAGCAAGTTTTCTCGAGCAATAAATATCCTATTTCACAGTCGGTAAAATTTTTGTTCAGGTAATAAATAGCATGCTCTTTTCGGCCAGACTCGTCATGCTGCCCCAGCACACACCCCATTGAATTTTCCAAAACAATTAGATACATGATCAGAGGTCTTCTCTCAACTGGAGGCATCAAAACAGGAGGCTCTTGAAGGTACTCTTGATCTTGTCGAAGGCAGCTTGGCACTCATCATTCCATTTGACTACTTGATCTTTCTTCATTAATTTGAAGATTGGTTCACAAGTAGCGGTCAAGTGAGAAATGAATCTGGCAATGTAGTTTAACCGTCCCAAGAATCCTATAACTTTCTTCTCGGTGCGAGGAGCAAGAACTTCTTATATTGCTTTCACCTTGGCAGGATCTACTTCGATACCTTTACCGCTTATGACGAAGCCTATGAGTTTACCGGACCTTACCCCAAATGTGCATTTATTCGGGTTCAACCTCAACTTGTATTTCTTTAGTCTCTCAAACAATTTCTGCAAATGGTCAAGATGTTCCTCTTCAGTTTGAGATCTAGCTATCATGTCGTCCACATAGACCTCTATTTCGTGATGGATCATATCGTGAAATAGAGTTACCATGGCACGTTGATAAGTTGCCCCAACATTCTTCAACCCGAATGGCATAACCTTGTAACAGAATATGCCCCACTGTATGATGAAGGTCGTTTTTTCCATGTACTCAGGTGCCATTTTGATTTGATTGTAGCCTGAGAAACCATCCATGAATGAGAACACTTTATGATGTACGGTGTTGTCAACCAAAATATCGATATGGGGAAGTGGGAAATCATCCTTAAGGCTTGCCCTATTCAAATCTCGGTAATCCACACACGTGCATACTTTTTCTTCCTTTTTAGGAACTAGAACAACATTGGAGACCCATTGTGGATAGGTGGTAACGACTAAGAATTCGACATTGAATTATTTCATGACTTTGGCCTTGATCTTCTCTAACATGTCTGGCCGCATGCGACAAACTTTTTGTTTTACTGGAGGGCAGTCTTCTTTTGTCAATAGACGATGGACCACGATATCAGCATCAAGTCCCTGCATGTCTTTGTACAACTAGGCAAAAACCTCAACATAATCATGTAGCAACTGAGTTAGACGCTTCTTGACACTGGGTTCCAGATTGGCACCCACCTTGACTTCTTTCTTGTCCTCTTTGGTACCTAGGTTAATTGTGTCCACTGGTTCTTCGTGGGGCTGTATGGTCCTTTCTTTTTGTTGTAGTAACCTAGCTAGTTCTCCTGGCACTTCATGATCTTCCTCACTTTTGTCTTCAACTTGGTAGATTATATTTTCAATCACAAAAGGCCATAGCAGAATTGTTACCCATGGGATCCCGAATGGATGTAGATCAACATTTTGAATGTGAGTGTGTGTAAGAGTATAGCTATCTTTGAAAGAAATAAAAATCTAGAAAAGAAAGACAAAGAGCACAAAGTTTGTATGCAAAAACGTCCATGATTCATTGATGACATATGAAAATGAGGTAACAAACCCTTACAAATGGACCGTTATGCCTAGGGTTAGACACACGGTTTTAAAAGTCTGAATTGTTTAATTATTACAGGTCTAACAAAAATTTAAAGACAATTACTGCTGGATAGAAGTAATTGGGACAAAATCTTTAGCTTCCCAGTTGCTGAGTCCTCCATTGATGGTTGGGAAAATCCAATCTTCTAGGTCACAACTGTCATCATCATCATCATCCTCCACTGTGTTGACTCCATGGTTGTTGATCCTCAAAGGTGGTCCCCTTACACGAGCCCGACGAACAACTTTTTGGGCTCTTGAAGTGAAACCTAAACCAAATTTGTTAGATTTGTAAGTGATATCCGGGAGTTTTCCCCAAATAGTACACCCACCTTCTTTGATCACTGCCTTGGAATCTTTCAGAGAAGACATCTTTAGCGGAGGTCTTGTAATCTTTGGGACTTGGGAAACAGTCTTAGTTACTGCCACGGTTTGTGGGACTTCCTCGAAATGCTGAAATGGAGTTTCAATGAATTCCCCATCCAATTCCATGTATCTGAAGGAGTTCAAGTGACTGACCATATATTCCTCTTCTCCATGGACATTAATGATTTTTCCCTTGGTTGGGTATTTCAACATCTGATGTAATGTAGAGGTGATGGCACCAGCATTGTGAATCCATGGTCGGCCCAATAAGAAGGAATAGGAAGGGCAAATGTCCATCACGTAAAAAGTTGAATCAAAGGTTTGAGTTCCAACTTTAATGGGGATGTCCACCTCCCCATGCACCATTCCCTTTGAACCGTCAAAGGCCTTTACCACTATGTTGCTGGGTTTTAAGAACAAACCTTCACAGTCGAGTCTATCAAGAGCCTTCTTAGGCAACACATTCAAAGATGAACCGGTATCAACCAAGACATGAGCCAAAGTTATGCCCCGGAATTCGACAGAGACATGCAATGCCTCGTTGTGCTTCCTCCCTCTAGGTGTCAAGTCAGCATCAAAAAAGCCTAAACCATTGTCAGCGGTCAAACTGGCCACACAGTCTTGGAACTGATCAATAGAGGTTTCTTGTGGCACATGGGCAGTTTTAAGAAATTTCACCAAGGCCTTCGCATGAGCCTCAGAGAACAATAATAAAGCTAACATAAAGATCTTTGACGGAGTCTGCCCTAGATGTTCGACCACGTTGTAGTCGCTTCTCTTCATAATTTTCACAATTTCTTCCATCTTCTTTTGGGAGGCTTCCGGGATAGATACTGATTGCGCCTTCATTTGGACAGGCTCAACCCGAATTCCTTTTCCCCGAGTCTCGGTTGACTCGGTGGTATGGGTGTCAGTAGGGATAACCATAGGAATTGTAGTAGTAGTGTCAATAGGAACAGAAGCAAGGATGATTACAGGACCGACAACAGTCTCCAGAGAAGCAATCTCTGGGGAGAATACTCTTCCACTTCAGGTTATCTTGTTGGTTCCTGCAATGTTAAGAATCAACTGACCTTAGAACCCTTAATCGCCCAACTTGGCCATTAGAAAGTAGTGAGATAGCCGGCCTTGGTGTAGAGCTGAGAATTGATTGATACTCGATGCTACACTCATTGAGACCATACTCTCGAAATAATTTCGGCTGCAAGAAAAGATTGCGTGAGCTGAAACCATGACCGATGGAGGATGGTCAGTGATATTGAGATCCTCTAGAACCCGGTTACTTTTCTAAGATAGGTTTGCAACCAACTTAACTTCAAGAGGGTATTACCTTTGACCTCATGCAAGCCTTAAACCTAAGGGCTTTGTGTGATTTGACTGTGTTTGCAATATTTATGTTTGCTATACCTGTGGTTTATCATGACATCATGCATCATAACATGGCATTCATGCTTCATTACACTAACCATTTCAAAGACCAAGGGAATTTATCTTTGTTCTGTTTTGCAGATCATGGCTTCCGTGCATAGAAATACCATCCGAGTCAACTTTGTGCAAATACCTGCCCAACTTAAAGAGTTAGCATCAAGAGTTTCTGAAACGTCTACTTTCATTAAGAGACGCGGTCAACTTCTCAGCCTGGTTACTTCAAACCTTGATGAACAGATGATGAGCGTACTATTTCAGTTCTTCGATCCCAAGCATCACTGCTTCACCTTTCCATATTACTAACTGGTACCCACCTTGGAAGAATTCTCTCATTTATTGGGCATATCCATTCTTGAACAGGTACCCTTCACAGGTATGGAAGAAGTTCCTAGGCCAGAAGACATTGCCCCAGCCTTGCATTTAAAACGGGCCAATGTGGTATCCAATTGGGAAACTCGAAGCGGAGTCGAGGGTTTTTTAGCCAAATTTCTGATAGACCAGGCTCAACTATTTTGGGATGATTTGGATTTTCAAGCTTTTGAAGATGTCTTGGCTCTTCTTATCTATGGTTTAGTTCTCTTCCCTAATCCGGACTCCTTTGTAGATGTGAATGCTGTCAAGATTTTCCTTTCTCGCAACCCTGTGCCTACCTTGCTTAGAGATATCTTGCATGCTCTCCATACTCATACTATGAAGAGAAGAGGGACTCTTATGTGCTGCATGCCATTGTTGTCAAGGTGGTTTATTTCTCACCTCCCTAAGTCTATACTGAAGAACGAAGAAGGTTTGGGTTGGTCACACAGAATAATGTCACTTGCTCATACGAATATTCTTTGGTGTTCCCGGGCTATGGAAGACACTGATGTTATTGACCGCTGTAGGGGATACCCTAATGTCCCATTACTTGGTATTAGAGGGGGTATAACTTACAATCCTTGTCTAGCTTTGTGACAATTTGGCCGTGCTCGAAGAGATGGTCCCCATGAGTTACTTCTCGAGGACATTGTATTCAACTATAAGGATGACGTTAAGGAGCATCGCCGGAGGTTCATACGAGCTTGGGGCATGGTAAACAGATATGACCCCGAAGAGTTGGGACCGAAGACTTCCCTTCCTATGCAGCCTTACCTCCAATGGGCCCGAGCTCGCGCCCAGAAGCTTATGATGCCTTATGCGTACGTATTACCAGTGATTGTGGAGCCCACTAATGAAGAAGGCATTCCTTACACGATTCTCTATCCTTATATGCCCACTGATCCTGGGGAGTTACAGAGGTCTTGGATTCAGCTGAAGAATGAGCGGGATACTTACCGGGGGCAGTTCCATGAGCAAGAAAGGAAGGTTTTGAAGCTCACCAGGCAGCTCGAGGAAGAAAGAGTGATCAATGATTATGTAAGCACAAAGAGGAAGCGTCCATGGGACTTTTGATGTTCTATTTCTAGTTTTAGATTTGTTTTATTTACTTATTTTGTAAAGCCTTAAAGGCATTGTGAACCTTCAAAGTTTAAGCTAATAAAGTTTTGTTTATTTTTGGTTTGCAAATTTAAATCTCCCAAAGTCTTTGAAATCATTACATGCGCATCCCATTATCATGCACATCATTACAGGTACCACTAAAAGTTTCTCATCTTCTTCACTGTTTATTTCAGCAGAAATGTATTCCGATCAAGCCATCAAAGATCTTCAAGCACAGAATGCCCAGTTCCAACAGATGTTCATAAGTCTGGCTAAAGGGCAAGAGGATCTGAAGACCCTTATTCTGAAAGAGAAGAAGAAGAAGAAGACTGGTATACTAAACATGGGTAGAAGGTTAGGAGAAAGGTTGAAGCATCAAACTGATCTGACCTCTTCATCCAAGGATGGGGAGAACCAAGAAAGGGAAAAAAGGACCATAGTCCTGTAGTTTCTGACAACGATACTGATTACGACGATGAACAATATCCTCCTGTCGAGGATAGATACAAGCAGTTAGAAGACCGTCTGAGTGATATGGAGGTTCAGAAGATACCTGGTTTGGATTTTGGGGAATTGGGACTGGTATCGGGAGTGGTCATCCCTCATAAGTTCAAAGCTCTAGTTTTTGCCAAGTATGATGGAGTGTCCTGTCCAAAACTCCATCTCCGCTCGTATGTCAGGAAAATCCAACCCCACAATGCTGATAGAAATCTGTGGGTGCATTTCTTTCAAGATAGTCTGTCAGGGACTCAGCTTGAATGGTTCTACCAGTTGGAGGGAGCCAGTGTCCGGAATTGGGAAGATCTTGCTGCTGTTTTCTACAAGCAGTATCAGTATAATTCCGACCTTGCTCCCACTCGTACTCAACTCCAGAGTATGTCTATGGGTGCAAGTGAAGGTTTTAAAGATAATTCTCAGAAATGGAGAGAATTGGCTGGGAGAATTCAACCCCCGCTGTCTAATAGGGAGTTGGTTGACATGTTTCTGGGGACGCTATCTGGTCCGTTTTTCAATCACTTGATAGGCAACTCGTCATCTGGTTTCACCGAGCTGATTTTAACTAGAGAAAGAGTAGAAGCTGGAATTCGGAGTGGTAAAATACAGAAGGATGCCTCCTCGAGTTCCACAAAGAAGCCTTTCGCTGGTAAAAAGGAAGCTAGTGCAGTCTATAGCCCAAGGGGCCAAAGCAGATCTGAACACCATCAAACGATAAATGTTGTAGTAATACCAAGACCTGTAGTTGCTCCACAACACAACAATTAACAAAGGGTGGAAAGACCACAACAACAGTTTACCCGCATCAGCATGACCTTGGCTGAAATTCTGCCTCACCTGCTGAAATCCAACTTGGTAACCTTGAGAGAGGCTTCCAAGAATCCAAACACTACCTCTCCCAGATACAATCCCAAGGCGCGGTGTGCCTACCATTCTGAGAGTCCAGGCCACGATACAAACGATTGTTGGGCTCTGAGAAACAAAGTACAAGACCTGCTCGAAACCAAGGAAATAGAGTTTGATTCTCCATAAAAGACAAATGTTATAACTGCACCCATGCCCAAGTATGGCTCGGGAATCAATGCTATTGAGGTTGTCTCTGCCATAGAAGATGATGATGATGAGAACCTAGATGTTGACAGCTGGATCTACCCAACGACCAACGATGGACTGAATAACTGGACGGTGAAGGACTTCATACCCGTTTCTTTTATTCCGCAGTAATTGACTTTTGTTTTAAGATTTGTAATAAACAAGTTTGAAACCTTACGGCCCGGTGCCTTGCCCGAGGCACCTTGGCTTTGCTTGTGAGGGCTTATTATTTGTAATTTCATATATCATTAATAATGCATTGGACGTTTCTTGCATACAAATTTCTGCGCTCCTTGTTTTTCTTTTTCTGTCTATCAAAACAGCTATTCTCTTACACACACTCATACTGCAGATCCGTATCCACTCTGGATCCCATTGATAACAACTCTGCTACTGCCAGTTATGACTTCAAAAATCCGATCAACCAAGCCGAGGACGAAGGTGAGGATGATTGTGAGGTGCCTGGAGAACTTGCTAGACTATTACAGCAGGAAGAAAGGGCCATACAACCTCATGAAGAGCCAGTTGAGTCAGTGAATTTGGGTACATAGGAACACATGAAAGAGGTTAAAATAGGTGCGAATCTAGTGTCAAACAACGGTTAATACAGATGCTACATGACTATGTTGAGATCTACGCCTGGTCCTATGAAGACATGCCTGGTTTGGACACTGATATTGTGGTACATCGCCTACCGACTAAAGAAGACTGCCCTCTGGTAAAGCAAAAGGTCCGCCGTATGCGCTCTGAAATGTCATAGAAAATCAAGGCAGAGGTCATGAAACAATTCGACGCAGGATTCTTAGCTGTCACTTCTTATCCGCAGTGGGTTACCAACGTTGCTCCGGTACCTAAGAAGGACGGTAAGGTACAGATGTGTGTGGACTACAGAGATCTGAACACGGCAAGCCCCAAGGATGACTTCCCACTTTCTCACATTGATGTTCTAGTCGACAACACTGTACAACACAAGATCTTCTCCTTCATGGATGGTTTTTCTGGCTACAACTAGATCAAGATGGCTCCTGAGGACATAGAGAAGACAACCTTCGTTACACAGTGGGGCACCTTCTGTTACAAGGTAATGCCTTTTGGGTTGAAGAATGTTGGGGAAACTTATCAGCGTGCCATAGTCGCTTTGTTCCATGATATGATTCACCATGAGATCGAGGTTTATATTGATGACATGATAGCCAGGTCCTAGACTGAGGAAGAGCACCTTGATCATCTCCAGAAACTGTTTGACAGGTTGAAGACATACAAGCTGAGGTTGAATCCGAACAAGTGTACCTTCGGGGTAAGGTCTAGTAAGCTTATGGGTTTTATGGTCAGTGATAAGGGTATTCAGGTGGACCATGCAAAAGTAAAAGCCATACAATAGATGCCGGTCCCCTGCACAGAGAAGGAAGTTAGAGGTTTCTTGGGACGTCTGAATTATATCGCCAGATTCATTTCACATTTGACTGCTACTTGTGAGCCAATCTTCAAGCTGCTGAAGAAAGATCAAGTGGTAAAGTGGAATGATGAATTCCAGATTGCTTTTGAAAGAATCAAACAATACCTTCAAGAACCACCAATTTTGATGCCTCCAGTTGAAGGAAGACCTTTGATATTATACTTGACAGTGCTAGACAATTCAACGGGGTGTGTGCTGGGACAACATGACGAGTCTGATCGAAAAGAGCACGCCATTTATTACCTTAGCAAAAAGTTTACCGATTGTGAGACCCGATACTCATTGCTCGAGAAAACTTGTTGTGCTTTGGCATGGGCTGCTCGCCGACTAAGACAATATATGTTGACTCACACTACCTTGTTAATATCAAAGATGGATCCGATCAAGTATATTTTTGAGAAGCCCGCCTTATCCGGAAGAATAACACGATGGTAGATAATCTTAACCGAGTACAACATCCAATATACAACCCAAAAAGCAATTAAGGGGAGTGTATTGGTGGATCATTTGGTGCATCAAGCCGTGGATGACTACCAGTCCATGAATTTCAAGTTCCCGGATGAGAATATCATGTTGGTAACCGACTGCGAAGAACCTGGACCGGATGAAGGACCCGAGGAGAGATCCCGATGGTCTATGTATTTTGATGGAGCCTCGAACACATTGGGTAATGGCATTGGAGCTGTAATCATATCTCCTGAGGGCTGTCGTACTCCATTCACCGCCCGATTATGTTTTAACTGCACCAACAATATAGCGGAGTATGAAGTATGTATCATGGGTCTTCGAGCTGCTATTGACCTGAGGATTAAGTTCTTGAGTGTATTCAGAGATTCCGCTTTGGTAATAAGTCAGATCAAAGGCGAGTGGGATACGAAACACCCGAATCTTATTCCTTACAAAGAGTATGTACTGACATTGCTCCCACACTTTGAGGAGATAACTTTTGAACATTTCCCACGAGAGGATAACCAATTGGCGGACGCGCTAGCTACCATGTCTTCTATGTTCAAAGTTAGGTGGGACAATGAAGCTCCTCAGATTACCATTGAGAGGTTGGATGAACCCGCACATTGTTGTGACATTGAGACTGAAGAAGTAGTAGATAAACCCTAGTTTCACGAGGTAAAGAGGTATCTTGAGGCTCATGAATACCCCGAGGGGGCATCTGTTAATGATAAGAAGTTTCTGAGAAGGTTTGCGGCGAAGTTCTTCATCAGTAATGGAATCCTCTATAAGCGTAACCTTGATTCCACACTACTACGGTGTGTAGACAAGAGCGAAGCAGAAAGGATCATGACAGATCTACATGAAGGCACTTTCAGAACCCATTCTAGTGGACATACCATGGCTAATAAGATCCTACGAGCAGGATACTACTAGTCCACTATGGAAGCCGATTGTTATCAGCACTCTCGAACCTGTCATAAGTGCCAAGTCTATGCTGATAAGGTGCATATACTTCCGGTTCCCCTGAATGTTTTGACGGCTCCCTGGCCCTTTGCAATATGGGGCATTGACATGATCGGCGAGATCAGACCTACTACGTCTAACGGGCATCATTTCATTCTGGTAGCAATTGATTATTTTACAAAGTGGGTTGAGGCAGCTTCCTTTGCTACAGTAACCAAGAACGTCGTGGCGCGGTTCATCCGACACAATCTGATATGTCGATATGGTGTACCCGAGAGGATTATTACTGATAATGGTACAAATTCAATAACACAATGATCACCGAGCTCTGAAAACAGTTCAAGATTCAGCATCATAACTCTTCTCCCTACCGGCCGAAGATGAATGGAGCTGTTGAAACGACTAACAATAACATCAAGAAGATTGTGCAGAAGATGACGGTGACATACAAAGACTGGCACGAGATGTTACCATTTTCTCTTCATGGGTACCATACCTCAACACGGACGTCGACAAGGGCAACACCTTACTCTTTGGTATATGGTATGGAGGAAGTCCTACCCTTCGAAGTCCAGATACACTCTCTCAGGATTATGAAGGATGCAGGTTTGAACAAAGACGACTGGATCCAAACTCGACTTGATCAGCTGAATCTAATCGATGAAAAGAGACTTACTGCTATCTGTCATGGTCAGACGTATCAAAAGCGAATGATTAAGGCTTTTAACAAGAAAGTAAGACGTCAAGAATATCAAGTTGGGGATCTAGTGATCAAACGCATCATAATACCGCAAGGTGATCCCAGGGGCAAATGGACCCCTACATACGAAGGGCAATTTGTGGTTAAGAACATTTTCTCGGGAGAAGCTATGATTCTAACCACCATGGATGGTGACAACCTTCCTCACCCTGTCAATACAGATATAGTGAAAAGATACTACGCATAATCAAAGACCCGCTAGGTTGACTGGCCTAGGAAAAAATAAGGGCTTCCCGGTGAACCAAAAGGGTTCGGGTAAAAGTAAGGGATGAAAATGAAAAAAACTGTACACCCGACAAGTCGAAAACCTGAAAAGGCGACTTGGACAAAAAAGGGTATCCCGGTGGACTGAAAACTTGAAAGGGCGGTCCAGGAAAAAATTAGGGATCGAAGCATAACACTATGTCTCATTGGATCATCTTGCAACCAGGCTTTGGTATAGACTATCAAGATTGGACAACACCAATAAATCTGATCCACTTTCGACCAAGCAACAAAGTGATGAGACGCTTGAAGATATAAAGGCAATAGCAGAGTTGGAACCCAATGGGATTGTTTCACATAGTTGTTTTCTTTCTTTTACAAAAATTGTAAATTCTATCTTTCGGCGGCGTTCTCCTACTAGAACATCAGCCTCCTTGTACAAAACGCCTATTACAGGCCAACTTCAAAAATCAATACAATTCATTTTCACAAGAAATTTCAACTTGTTTTTTCTTTTTCTATTTTGTTTTGCAAGAATGTCCAATGATTCATTTTTGATATATGCATTTGAAAATAATTGCTACTCATAAATATTTACATAAGAAAGAAAAGATGATTACTCGTAATTCCAGGAACAGGGACAAACAAGAAGTGCCCAAACCTTACAGTTACTCTGCCCATCAGGTACCGGGATAGAGCTAGTTTGAGAACATAAGCAGTGGTACATACACTCCCCACGGAGTAAAAAGTATCCAAAGACAGTAATGTTAGCTTTCCCGAACAGGACATAACTCTCCCCAGTTGAGGTTCACAATCGCGAGTGAGTCGGTAAAATTTTCCCCAAGCAGAGTTTATTTCTCTCACAAGCAGAAATTTAATCTCTAACAAAATTCATTATCACCAGCAATGGAAATTCATCCCCAGCTGAGTTATTTCTCCAAGTCAGCAAATCTATCAAAAGAGTATCTCCTCTCCAACAGAGTTATTCCCCGCAGAATTATCCTCAGACAGGGTCTCTTCCGGCAGAATATTCGCCAGCCGAGTGGCAAATCCCCAGCATAGTCATCTTTGTTCACCATCCCCAACAGAAGTAGAGGAACTATGGTTTTTTACCGCAGTCAAGAATACCATTTCTCATACTCTCTAAACAACAGTCAGGGATTTATTTTCCCGGACTCAGATTATTACGTCAGCATTTCATGTTCATACATCATGACATGTTCATACATTACATATAACATAATCTCAATTATTTTTAGAACCTCATCACAATGCATCTCATGCATCGCATATAACTAACCCTGTATTTCTTTCAGGAAAGACAATTATTATCAACAATTTCCAGCAGGTCCATGATCAACACTCGAAGCTAAACAGAGTAATCATCGGTGTGACAAGAGCAACCTTACCCAGGTTCCTTCTCACAGCCTTACTATCCAGGTTTTCATATCGAAGTAACCCTACCATCCAGGTTCCTTCTCACAGCCCTACTATCCAGGCTTTCATCTCGAAGTAACCCTACTATCCAGGTTCCTTCTTTCAGCCCTACTATCCAGGCTTTCATCTCGAAGTAACCCTACTATCCAGGTTCCTTCTCACAACCCTACTATCCCGACTTTCATATCAAAGTAACCCTACCATCCAGGTTCCTTCTCACAGCCCTACTACCCAGGATTTCATATCGAAGTAACCCTACCATCCAAGTTCCTTCTTACAGCCCTACTATCCAGGCTTTTATCTCGAAGTAACCCTACTATCCAGATTCCTTCTCACAACCCTACTATCCAGGCTTTCATCTCGAAGTAACCCTACTATCCAGGTTCCTTCTCACAGCCCTACTATCCAGGCTTTCATATCGAAGTAACCCTACTATCCAGGTTCCTTCTCACAACCATACTATCCAAGCTTTCATATCAAAGTAACCCTACTATCCAACTTCCTTCTCATAACCTTACTATCCAGGTTCTTCCTCTCTTATCCCTAGACAGCAGTCCACATCACTGTAAGACCGGGACCCGATCAAACACAACTGGTTTCACATTTCCCCAGAAAGTTGCGGTGCAACATATACCCCGACCAAACACACAGTTCACTTCCGCTTCCCAAACCGGAATTATTCCCCAGTAGAGTAACGGATAACTGAAGCTCCTAAAACTCTATTTCTCTCAAGACAAAGACCAACATTCCCCAGCAAAGTCCTCCTCAACAACAGGTATACGGGTTCTTGCAAAGGAATCTCTTATACGATCGACACTTCTTCGGATGGAATCTTTAAGCCCATCTTTGAAAATTATCTAGCAACTACCAAATGGCATCTATAAGCCCATTCCCGATATCACAAATCAAGTATCACTTCATGCGAGTGCAAATTTCTGGGCACTCTTGTGTCCAATCATCTTCTACCTTCAGATCACGAAAGGCAGACGAGCTAATCTACATCCTCAGGTTTAAGAAGATTGAACAGGGGTAACTATTGTACCCCAAAATTTTCTCTCCCATATTTCTCAACAAATGTCAAGTGAGGTCCCCAAATTGATCAAGGAAGTTCAAGAGTTGACCAGACAAACCCTCTCCTAAGGCAGTCTACCTCAAATTAGGGTTTCCATCTTCATCAAGATGTGTGAACCACAAAGGACCCAAATGCTCACCATTGTCCTAATATGTCCTCAAGATCATCCATGTCAAGTTTCAAGCCTTGCAGAAGAAGTTTGCTCAGTCAATTGCTCAAATGCCTGAGAATCAATTGTGCTAGGTCAAAAGTCAATTGTGGCCCACATATAGTCAAAATTCAAGATTTTTGGTCAACATCCTCATTTTGAAGTATTATTCATCATTTGATCAAGGGTTTATCATGATTCCTCAAGGATTTCTCATAATTCATCAAAACCCAAAAGTTGCTAAATTAGGGCTTTGTAGGAAAAGTCAACTCAACTTTGACCAAGTATAACTTTCTCATACTTTATCAGAAATGATCCATCCAAAGCTAATTTTAAATAGGATGAAATTCCCTACAATTCATATTCATCTCCCAAGTTCAAAATATGCACTCACAAAAAGATATGAATTTTGACATTATAGGTCATTTTGGAAAGTCAACAAAAACACCTTTTGGGTCAAAGCTTCATACATGAACATGGAAGACTAAATTGAGATGAGACCAAAAGGGTTGCTTATAGGACATCCTAAGCTTTCTAAAAAGTCAAAGAAAACCTCTCTAGGGTCAAAATTGAGAGAGTTATGCATTGGCCAAGTTGACCATTTTTGCAAAATTGCCAAAAGTCAAATGTGCTCAAATTTGCATTTTTTGCTAAATGGGCCCAACTTTTTATGCTTGCACCTTAATTATAATGTGGTCCACGACTCAAATACTTATCTACCAATTATTTGCTTAATTTTTCAATTTATTTTGATTTTTCATTAATTAAAAAGTGAATTAAATCAAATAAATGATGAAAATTATCAAAGATATGATTTGATTTGTTTTTTTGACAGGTTAGCAACCAAGATTTGATGAGCTTGCAATATCAATTCGAATCAATGGCAATTGGTACAAAAAGAGCATGATTAGGCCAAATTTGGAAGGATATCATACACCATGAAAACTAAATCAAATCTTCAAAATTTATAAAGATACTAGTGGTTTTTACAACCCTAATTAATTCTAGTACATATAGAGAACACAACCAAAGTAGAAAAAGAGGTTACAATCGTGGAAAAGCTAGAACCAAACTTCAAAATTTCAAAGAAAAGTTGTGATTCAATTTCCATCCTATAGGCCAATCCAAGCCATTCTAACATTACCAACAGACTTCTGGACATCTCCAGAAGGGATCTCAATCAATTGCAAGCATTTTCATGTCGAAAATCATAAGTTATATATGCCACGATTAGCCCTAAAACTTGATTTCGATTTCATTAATTTATGCATCATTAGCATATTTGAATTATATATTCTTGTTCATCATTGAGTTTGCAAGCTATTGGTATTATTTAATTGCGTTTTCAGTACAAGAATCATGATATGCCATTGTTAGGGTTTCTTGGCTCGTTCTAGGGGTTTTCAGTTTAGGCAAAATTAGGCTTTGCTTATGGTACCATGATGCTCGTGGGGATGAGACGAGTAGATTGGTACCACCGTTTGTCATTTATATTGCTTGTACACATTTTTTGAGATGAACAGGTCTGTAGCTACAGCGAAGCGTCCGTAGGTAAAAGCTTGTTTGCCTAAAACGACAGTCTGGGGAAGAAGATGAGGCGTGTCAATCATTGGTTGGTTGGTTTGAATTCGGCGCAGTTTTTCAAGTTAACCACCGTGTATTATATATTATATATTACTCTTGTTATAATAATAAATGAAGCAGGTGGCACAGATGGTAAGGCGTGTTAGTGTTGAGTGGGAGGACCTGGGTTCGATCCCCAGGTACCAATATTTGTTTCATGTCATTTTTCATCAGGTGATCAGGCGCGTTGCTTAGCATGACGTCCACCATATGCCATCAAGATCCAACCATCAAATGCATCTTCAACCAAGATCTAATGCCTTTCCATTGAAGGATCACCATACACCTCAAGTCAACATACGCATCGGATTTGGCAAAGTCAAACAGGCTTGGATTGTTTGGGCCTAAAAGTCAGATCTACACCCCCATATTTGCTAGCAATCAGGCCCACTTCTAATTTTTCTTTCTTATTTTTATTCTTTTAATATTTATTTTATTTATTTTAATTGATAACTAATTACTATTTTTCATAAAATCATAAAATCAAGAAATCAAAAATTAGAATTAGACTTTTTTTTAATCAAAATTAATTTTGTTAATTTAATTTAATTTAGTTTAACTTAGGGAAAATTTAACTTGTTTTCTATAATTAAAAATAATTAGCAAATTAGGTTTAAACTCTTGATTTAATTTTATTTTCTCTTTTTCTCAAGTAAATAAAAATACAAAAATAGGTTTTTAGATTGAATTAATTCATTTTTCTTAATTTAAAATTAATTAGAACTTAGGATTTTCTTTTTTAACTTAAATATTTCATTATTTTCTTAAAACATGACAAAAAATTTTTTTTTAATCAATCGTCAATAGGTTTAGTCAGGGGTCAAAACCCTAACCGTCTCGTATTTAATTCGCCGTGTGCTTGTTATTTATTTTGTCAATATTTTGTAACTTCTCACTGGTTTGTAATAGTTAATTTAGGGCTTTTACTTATCGCTTTTTCCCCGGGTTTTTGGCTATGTAATTAATCCCCCTCCCCGAAGCCTTGTAATAGCGTAGATTTACTTTCTCGCATTTTTAATTCTCGCAAATATTTAGCTGTCTAGATGTATGCTAATAGGATTGTATGGCAAGAATGTATGACAAGTTAATACGGTTAGAAAACCCTAATGTGCAAAGATAAATAACTGAAAATAAATTACTCGCACATATCACTCTTAAGGTATACTCTCACTTCGGTTGCCTTCAGTAAACGATCATTAAGCATAGGGTGTCTTAGTGGTTGCCCTCCTATCTAAAAAAGATCAAACATCCCATTCGAATGTTGCATCGGAAAGGTTGCCTCAGAAATGTTGCCTCGAATATGATCTTAAGACTCTAGGGTTATTACTAAGATGTCCTAACATTGCTTTAATGATCGTACGTCCCTTTCGAATTGACCCTTACAAACTTCAATGACGGTGCTACCTATTTCTCAATAGTAGGATAGCGTTGTCTAAAGGAAACAAGGATAGAAACGATCTTTTTTTCGAGTAGGTAGATGCTAGTAGGTACTTGCTTAAATCAAAACTTTTCACACTTACACTTTTTAAACAAATTTCCAAAACAACTTCGTCACACCTTTGAGGACTGATACAAGGGTTATCACGAAGTCAAACTTTTCAAAAACAAAGCACATACACAAGCAATTTAAAAAAGACGAGCAAGTACCTAAGAGCCCATGGAAAACCATGGATAGAAAGGGTGCTAACACCTTCCCTTTCTATAATCTATCCCCCGTACTCCGAATATCTCGAAAAAGGATTTTTTCTGTACTTTTTTCCTTTCCGATTGGATGAAATAAAAGTCAGTGGCGACTCTTGCTTACCACGACATTTTGCGAACAAAAAATGCAAAACGCAAACCAGTATTAAACAGTCGGTTCTGCCACCGTATCACAGGTACATAACACCAACCTCTTTCTTCCCAATAAATGGTTTTTTCACAGCACTGGAGGATGCGTCTTTTTGGATCTTCCCACTCTTAATCCCAACTTTCACTCTTTCTCTGGTCAAGATTAATTCAGTGAAGCCTACTGAGGATCTTCCAATTAGATGATTGAAGAAAGGACCGAACAGGGTACCTAGAAACATGTCTACTAGCTCTCTTTCAGATAGGGGAGGCTGGACTCTTCCTGCTAAGTCCCTCCATTTTTGAGCGTAGTCTTTGAAACCTTCGCTTGAAACCATAGTCATACTCTGGAGTTGAGTACGGGTGGGAGCAATGTATGCATTTGTTGTACCCCAAAATTTTCCCTCTTATTTTCACAAGGGATCACCCTAGATCCCAGGTTTGCTTCTATCAGTTTCCAAACCTTGAATTATCAATTTTTTTAAGCAAACCATTCACAAGGGAAAAATGGTCATTTGCAAACTGAAAAGTCAAACTTTGACTTTTGGATCAACATCAAATCTCAAGAATCATATTTCATCAAAACATGTTGGAATATGAAGTTTGTTTCATCAAGAGGTTCAAAAGTCAAATTTACAATGGAAAAGCCAAATTTCTAAATAATTGGGATTTTTTCCAAGTATTTAAGAAAAGTGACACTTAAGAACTTCTGAGTCAGCCTCCAGGCAGGTACAGTCAGAAGTTGTAAACATGGTTCAACACATAGTCTTCAGTCAAAACATGGCTTTTCAGCATCCACGTAAGTTCAGTCAAAATTTGCTAGGGTAATGCAAAAAAGGTAATAAGCGTAATACGAAGCCAGAAAGCTCCTTCAGAATATGCTAGAGCCAGAAGGTAAGAGGATCAGAAGATGTTACGCTGAAGCAGAACTTCTAATATAGAGTTTTCAAAGATAAATCAAAGAAGGTTACTGGAAAGCCCGGGAAAGCCTTCAGAACATGCTGAGGCAACAAGGTACAAAGATCAGAAGATGGATGTTTGTCCTAGATAGAACTTCTGATCCAGAATTAAGCAATGATGCAAAATCTCATTCCAGGATTTCTGATTTTTGACAAATCTCATCATCATTTAATGCTCATTAATGCTCACAACCACTTTTAGGTCTTTGTCCAAAGGATCTCTCCACGTGTAGCGTATAAATACTTTTGTACAGAGTTAGGTAAGGGTCCATACGCTACTTTTTGCTGATGGGTTCACTTTTCCTTAAAATTTGCTTGCTAATCCAGCCTAAGCTAAAAAAACTGTCAACTATCACACCTTTTTTGGAACTTTCTTCAAGAACAAGTCAGCATCTAGCGTATGATGTTGGTGCTACTTGACATTTCAAACACACAAAACTTTGCCTATAAATAGAACACCATTGGTCACTAAGGAGGGATCCAGAGAAAATTGGTAAAAGAGGTCAAAATTTTGAGGAAGAAAAGCCTTGAATCCCTGCCAAAATTCCCAGAATTCCAAGAGCTATAAACACAACACATAAATCCTCGTTAACTTTCGATTTATTGTATTCAAAGTGCCATTTATTCTCAAATATTTCTTAACTAAAACCATCCATACAGTTTCTGATCCACACGTTAGAAACAGCCTAAACTTTTGTGTCCATATTGCTATACATTTTCTGTCCATCCACCCAAAGAAATCAGAATATCACCTCCTTACCATCCCCAGAAGTTGAAAACTTCTAGCTTACTGAATACGTGAAGAAACCATTTAGAGCATCATCAGAGCTGAGGTTAACTCTGGTTCACAGAACTTCTTCCAGCTGCAAGGTAAGTTTCTGCTGACCCTCACTACATTACTTAAGCATTACCAGATTTGCATGCTCAAAAATACAATGTAGATATCATGCTTCTGATGTTGTATACATTCTGAGATTTCATGCACCTGCCTGTTTGAGTAGAGGATGAATCAGTTCAGAATTTCCTGGAGAGACTAGAACTCAGAGTTAGGATTAGCCAATGCATGCTTGCCTCTGATTTATAGTTTTGATATTCCTTATCTTCTAAAACGCCATGACACCTGCAATAACTGTTCTATGCATGTCTTCTGTTTTGTGGAGAAATAACCAAATTACAGATGTTCTGACTAGCTTAGAGAGAGAGAGATTAAGTTCTGCCAGTGGTCTCAGAACTTCTGAAGTCTGTTTTGTTGCTAGTGGTACCAGAACTTCTGAAGCTTGTTTTGTTGCCAGTGGTATCAGAACTTCTGAAAATTACTGTGTTCCCAGTGAGTTCAGAACTTCTGACCTTATACATTTTCACTAACAGGTTTCTGTATTGTGGCATGCCAGGGTCAGAACTTCTGACTTCATTTTAATCAGCAACACGCTGATTCGTTTTTTTCTCCCCTTCTCTCATTATTTTGCTACCATTTTCTATTCCATTAACCAGCAAACATCAAAAACATTTATTCCACGCTTTATTTCATTTCTTGAAACAAAAGACCAAAAATATTTTCCTTAAAACAAAACAAGTTCATTTCATATTTTCTTATACATCCTTATGTATTTCAATATGGTTGTAATAGTAATTTAGGATTTATTTTCATTTGCAATCCCCATTTGTAAATATGTACCCCCATCCCCTAAATATTGTAATAGTGTAGGACTTTATATTTCTGCAATTTATCGCTTTCAAATATAAATGCTAGTAATTAGGTGTGTATGGCAAGACTAAAACAACAAATAGACAACCCTAAGCAAAGACAAATTCATGCAATCAAACACACTTGCACACATGCACCCTTAGGGTAATTTCACTTGTTGCCTAAAAAATGGTCATGTTATGCATGTGGGATGTCTTAGCACAAACAATCAAAATACAAGATCATAGTCCCTCGATGATGCTATCAAAGTTGCCTTTCAAAAATGATCTTAGTCCCTAAAAGAAAAAGTGCTAAGTCATCTCACAACATTGCTATCATGGTCATATGATGACCCAACTCCCGTCCCTTCACATCCAATGATGGGGCTTCTTACCAAAACAATGGTAAGATATCAACGTCTAAAGGAGGTGGAAAAGCACATCTAAGACCTTTTGAGTAGGTAGATTCGCTCCTAGTTACCCGCTTGCTCACAACAAAAACATTTTATACACCAATATTTCCATTTGAAACATTTTCAAAAGATAAACACTTTGTACGTGTTCTTATAGAGACGAGAGCCATTACAAAGGAAACCCTTTTCAAAATCACTTTCAAAAACACATCTCACAAACACATCTTTGAACTATTTTCGAAACAACACTTTATATGCATTCTTATAGAAACGAGAATCATCACAAAGTTACATTTTCAAAATACTCTAAAAAACATACACCACAAGCACATTCGAACAAAAGCAAGTGATCTAGCGAGTAACTAAGAGCCCATGGAAAACCATGGATGAAAAGGGTGCTAATACCTTCCCTTTTCATAATCTACTCCCCGAACTCAAAAACATCTCTAAAGGTCTTTCCTGTGCTTTTTTCCTTTCCAGTTGGATAAAATAAAAGTCGATGACGACTCTTGCTTACCACGACATTTTGCAAACACAAACGCAAAATGCAAACCAGCATTTTCCAAAACGGTCTGGTTCTGCCACCGTATCATAGAACTGGCGACTCTGCTGGGGAAAATTATAAAAGTGGGGTTACCTTAGGGTTTAGATCACATTTACTTGCCTACATTTGTTTGACTTGTTTGCTTTACATTATGGTTCTTTGTTTGGGTTTGAATCCTCTACCCGGATTTGGGAAACATTATAGGTAAATAGCAATACGTTGTGGAAACTGTGCGGGGTATACCGATATGCTCTAAACAATAGCTATGTTAGTGTGACATATTTGTGGGTACCGGTAGCCTTTGAGTTAATCAAAGAGAATACGGGGTCGCTGAGTGATGTCATGAAGCACTAATGAACTTCTAGAACCCTTTACTTGACCAACTTGGCCTTTAGGATGTAGTGAGATGACCGACTTTGGTGCAGTCCAAAGTTGGTAGATACTTGATACTACACTCATTGAGGTTTGGTTTCTTGGGATATTTCGGTCGCCATTAAAGAGGCTTGAGCTGAAACAATGACCAAGGAAACAATCCAGTGATATTGAGCTCCTTAGAACCCGGTTACTATTGTTAGGACAGGTTGAGCCAACTAAACTTCAAGAGGGTACTTACCTATAAAACCCCATGCAAGCCTAAACTAAGAACTTGTTTGATTTGTTTGTATATGCATACCTGTACATAACATCATGGACATCATGAACATCACATGCATCCACAAACCATTTCAAGGATTTTGGAGATTCATCTTTCTTCTTGTTTTGTAGGATATGGATTCACTTCGCAGGAAAACTATCCAAATCAACCTTGTAAGAATTCCTCCACAACTCTAGGAGCTAGCTTCAAGGATCCCTGAGAATTCTCGATTCACCGAGAGGCATGGTCGTCTACTCAACTTGGTCACCTCCAACACAGAGGAGGATATAATGAAGGTTCTCTTCCAGTTCTTTGACCCTTTGCATCATTGCTTCACATTTCCCGACTATCAACTTGTGCCTACTTTGGAAGAGTTCTCTCAACTCTTGAGGATTCCTATTCTTAATCAACTACCTTTCAACGGTAAGGAAAGGGATCCAAAGCCATAAGAGATTGCTCAAGCCCTGAACTTGCACTTATCTGATGTCGTAACTCATTGGGAAACTAGAAGTGGTGTCAAAGGTTTCATGGCAAAGTTTCTGTTTGAGAAGGCCTAAAGCTGTTGGAATTCCCTAGACTTGCAAGCTTTTGAGGAGATTGTGGCTCTTCTTATCTATGGGATGGTATTGTTCCCTAATCCTGACCAACTCATAGATGTGAGCGCCGTCAAAATCTTCATGTCACGCAATCCAGTGCCTACATTACTAGGGGATATCCTACACTCTTTTCACACTCGTACAATGACGAAAAGAGGGGTCCTTATGTGTTGCACTCCTCTCCTGGCAAGATGGTTTATTTCTCATCTTCCCCAATCAGTCTTAAAGAATGAACAAGGATTAAGGTGGTCACAAAGGTTAATGACGCTCAAACATTCAGATATTCATTGGTGTTCTCGATCCAAAGAGAATGTTATCATTGTTGACAGTTGTGGGGAATTCCCTAATGTCCCTCTACTTGGCATTAGGGGAGGCATCACCTACAATCCGGGCTTAGCTCTAAGACGATTTGGTTATGCCCGAAGGGATGGCCCACATGATATGCTGATTCAAGGCTTGGTATTCGACTACGACAACGACGATCAAGGTCTTTGCCAGAGATTCATCCGAGCTCGGAGGATGCTAAAAAAGGTGGATAGCAATACTTTGGGACACAAGAATTCCATCCCTCTTGAGCCTTACCTCAAGTGGGTACGAACCCGCACTCAAAGTATTATGATGCCTTATCCTTCCATTCTCCCAGTGATTATTGAGCCTGTTAAGGAAGGAGAAGTTCCGTACAGTATCCTACATCCTGACATGCCCAAATCACTCGCAGATCTACAAAAGGATTGGATACAACTCAAAGGAGAACGAGATACTTTCGAAGCCCAATTCTACGCAAGCGAGAAGAAGGTTTTGGAACTCACTAGGCTACTTCATGAGGAGCAGATTCTAAATACCTACATAGCACCAAAGATGATACGCAATATTTTTTTATCTTAGAATTTTGTATTATTTTGCCCGGGGGGCATTGATGTACTCAAATTATATCTTATTAATATAACGTGTGTTTCTTTTTGTTTTGAAACGAATTTGAATTTTTAAATCCTTGAAAACATTGCATGTATGCTTATCATTCATCATGACATAAACAGGTCTTTTGCAACAAGTTTCCTCATCTCTCTAACTGTTTATTTCAGTAAGATGGATCTCGAACAGATGGTCAAAGATCTTCAAGCTCAAAACACGCAGTTTCAATAGTTACCCGTGACCCTAGCCAAGGGGCAAGATGAATTGAAGACTCTGTTAGCTGAAGAGAGAAAGAAGAAACCAAAGAAAGCCACTGGGGTTTTGAATATGGGGAGAATATTTCAGGGACAGACTAGAAGGACCTTGAATTTTGCAACCACTTCCGGGGAAGGAGAAGGGAAAGGAAAAGAAACAACGGTTCCGTCAAAATCTGAAGAGGAGGAAGAAGAGGAAGACTACTCTAAGGAACAGTACCCTCCGACTGATGATAAGTACAGACATCTTGAAAAGCGTTTAAGCGCTATGGAAATACAAAGGGTACCAGGTCTAGAGTTTGAAGAATTGGGGCTAGTATCGGGAATTGTGATCCCACCAAAGTTCAAAGTGCCTTTGTTTGCAAAATATGATGGAGTGTCATGTCCTAAAATGCACCTCTGATCATACGTGAGAAAGATTCAGCCGCACTCTGCCGATAAAGACCTGTGGGTGCATTTTTTCCAAGATAGCTTATCCGGAACACAACTCGATTGGTTTTACCAATTAGAAAGGGCCGACGTCCACAACTGGGAAGATCTTGCCACAACTTTCTATAAACAATACCAGTATAATACAGATTTGGCGCCTACCCGTACTCAACTTCAGAGTATGGCTATGGCTTCAAATGAGGGTTTCAAAGATTACGCGCAAAAATGGAGAGATCTAGCTGGGAGAGTGAAACCCCTTCTCTCTAAAAGGGAGTTGGTGGACATGTTCTTAGGCACTCTGTGTTAGAACAAAGTTTGAATCTACTACCCTAAGTTTAAGTTTTGATGATAACAAAATGCTAAGATACATTAATTGTATGATTCATGTAAGACACATATGCTATCTAAAAATTACATTCTGTTTTACAGAAACTCTGATGGGTATCAGCATGAGAACATCCTCATCAGCATCAGAAAATTGGATATCAACATCAGCATCAGAAAATGTTATATCAGATACCAGAATCAGAAGATCAACTTGCGCTTATGCTGAAGCTTGATGAACAGATCTGCGCTTAACCATCTGAACTCTGATAAAGACAACAACAGTTCATCAGCACCTAAGCAACGTCAAAATGAGCCAAAGCCAGAACACGCTTAAGTGGCAACGGTACTGTGCATTCAAGATGATTTATTACCAACGGCATCATTCCAGACAAGATCCGCTTAATAAGGAAAGAATGTTATTGGCATTGAAACAGAATTATTACTCCAACGTACACTATTTCCAATGCTATATAAACAAGTCAATGAAGATTGAATTGGCTAATGCTCTACAACACTCTACACGCCTAAAGCTACTTCATCATCTTCCTTAATCTCAGTTTGCTAAAAGCTCTCAAATTCCTTACTCAATTATTTTAGCAATCTAGTTCTCATAAGCTTAAGTTGTGTAGTATCACAGTTGTGATAAACAGTTTTTGTAGAAAACATTCACACACACCTAGATTTCAATTCTTTGTAAGAAAGTATTTCCTTGAGAAACCGGTTTGTGGTTTGCTTCAAGAAGGCTTTAGCAGTTGTTAAAGCAATTGTAATATTCAGTTGAATATAGTGGATTAAGACCTCGTTGGAGAGAGGCGAAATCACCTTGACGGGTGGACTGGAGTAGTTTGAGATCAAACGAACCAGGATAAAAATACCGTGTTGACTACAATTGATTTCCAGTGTTTACAATTCAACCCCCCTTCTTGTGTTTTTCACTTCTTCACTCTGTCGGGCCCATTCTTCAACCATTTGATTGGGAGCTCATCTGCTAGATTTACTGAGTTAATACTAACCGGAGAGAGGGTGGAAGCTGGCATAAAAAATGGAAAGATTCAGAAAGATTCATCTGCCTCTACAGCTGTGAG
Organism: Vicia faba; assembly: GCA_948472305.1. Taxonomy (NCBI): domain Eukaryota; kingdom Viridiplantae; phylum Streptophyta; class Magnoliopsida; order Fabales; family Fabaceae; genus Vicia; species Vicia faba. The sequence goes on along the minus strand of OX451735.1, from coordinate 1,163,266,980 downwards.
AAAGCCTTTCACTGGAAAGAAGGAGGTATCTGCTGTTTATCCATAAAGGAACCAAGGGAGAGCTGAACGCCGACCAATGGTAGGGGCCGTTATGATCCCAAAATCTACATCTGATCAACCAAGAAGTAACCAACCAAGGGTGGAAAGGCCAGTCCGGCAATTTACCAGAATTAATATGACTTTAGCCCAGGTTTTACCACATCTGCTGAAATCTAATTTGGCGACTTTGAAGGAAGCTCCAAAGAATCCCAACATGGCGTCCCCCCATTATCACCCGAATGCCAGATGCGCATACCATTCCGAAAGTCCGGGGCACGACACCAACAATTGTTGGGCTTTAAAGAACAAGATTCAAGACCTCATAGATGCAAAAGAAATTGAGTTTGATGCACCCGAGAAGCCAAATGTCATTTTCGCTCCGATGCCTAGACATGGTCACAATGCTAATGCTATCAAGGAAGATTTGTTTGTTGCCACAGTGGATGAACTCTTGACTCCGCTCCCGATCATTAAGATGAACTTGCTGAAAGCTGGTATATTCCCAGGTTGTAATAAAGACTGCCATCTTTGCTTATCCTTACCAACCAATTGCCCTCTGTTGAAGACAGGCATTCAACGCCTGATAGACAACCAAGAAATTCTGTTTGAAAATGCTCCTGTTTCACCTATTCCTATTAAAGATGTTTCAATCATAACCATCTCCGCCAATCCTTCCAGGGTCCCCAAAAGACCCGTTAGGATTACATCAGTTCCAAAGGCTACTCCTCTCATAATTACAATGCCCGGGCCGATCCCATATGAATCAGATAAAACAGTACCGTGGAATTACGGTGGAGAAATCTACTACCATGGTATTAAACAAGATGGGCTGACTACCGAAGAAGTGAGCTCCGAAGAAGAAGATTCTGACATTAGCAATATTGCCGAAACTAGTAAGATTACCCATAGCGGTAGAATTTTCTCTCCAGAGATTGCCCCTCCAAAGGCAGTTTTTGGACCCGTGGCCGTTCCAAAGATTACCTCTGTACCAATAATCATACCTGCAAGTGCACCTACCGACAAAGATGACATGACCCCTACTGTTTGTTAGAACAAAGTTTGAATCTACTACCCTAAGTTTAAGTTTTGATGATAACAAAATGAAAAGATATATTAATTATGTGATTCATGTAAGAACTATTTGCTACCTAAAATATTAATTTCTGTTTCGCAGAAACTCTGATAGGTATCAGCAAGAGTACATCATAATCAACATCAGAATATTGGTTATCAACATCAGCATCAGAAGATGCTATATCAGATACCAGAATCAGAAGAACAACTCACGCTTATGCTGAAGCTTGATGAACAGAACTGCGCTCAACACTCTGAACTCTGATATAAGACAACAACAGTTCATCAGCACTTAAGCAGCGTCAGAATGAGCCAAAGCCAAAACACGCCTTAAGTAGCAACGGTACTATGCATTCAAGACGAGTTATTACCAACTGCATCATTCCAGACAAGATCTGCTTAATAAGGAAAGTTTGTTATTGGCATTGAATCAAGATTATTGCTCCAACGTTCATCAATCTCAATGCTATATAAACAAGACAATGAAGATTGAATTGGCTAATGCTCTACATCAATTCACACGCCTAAAAGATAATCATCATCTTCTTATTCTCAGTTTGCTAAAAGCTCCAAAAATTCCTTACTTAATTATTTTAGCAATCTAGTTTCAATAAGCTTAAGTTGTGTAATATCACAGTCGTGATAAACTGTTTTGTAGAAAACATTCACACACCTAGATTTCTATTATGTGTAAGAAAGTGATTCCTTGACAAACCGGTTTGTGGTTTGAATCAAGAAGGCTCTAGCAGTTGCTAAAGCAGATTGTAATATTCAGTTGAATATAGTGGATTAAGACCTCGTTAGAGAGAGGCGAAATCACCTTGATGGGTGGACTGGAGTAGTTTGAGATCAAACAAACCAGGATAAAAATATCGTGTTCATTGCATTTATTTTCAGTTTTACAATTCAACCCCCCTTCTTGTGTTTTTCACTTCTTCACTGTTATCCCTACCAACACTTCTACTGTTGAAAATCGAGGAAAAACATTCAAGAAGAGCCTGTCCGGACGAAGGCTCAATCACCAGCTATCCCCGAAACATCCAAGAAGGAAATGGAAGAGATCCTGAGGATAATAAAGAAGAGTGATTATGATGTGGTTGAACAGTTGGGGCAAACTCCCTCCAAGATCTCCATGCTAGCATTGCTGCTGTGTTCTGAGGCACATGCGAAAGCTCTGGTAAAATTTCTGAAGACATCCCATGTTCCACAAGAAACGTCTGCTGACCAATTCCAAGATTGTGTGGCCAGTTTGACAGCTGATAACGGCCTAGGCTTCTCTGATGCTGATTTGACACCCAGAGGGAGAAAACACAATGAGGCATTACATGTCTCTGTGGAGTGTAGAGGAACGACCCTGGCCCATGTCTTGGTGGACACGGGTTCGTCTTTGAACATCTTACCGAAGAAAGCCCTTGACAGATTGGATTGCGAAGGGATGACATTAAAACCCAGCAACATAGTTGTGAGAGCATTTGATGGTTCAAAGAGGATGGTCCACAGGGAGGTGGACATCCCGATAAAGGTGGGAACTCAGATTTTCAATTCAACCTTCTATGTGATGGACATCCGTCCCTCTTACTCCTGTCTGTTACGACGACCCTGGATCCATAATGCCGATGCTGTCACCTCCATACTACACCCAATGCTGAAGTACCCGGTCCAAGGAAAGATCATAACTGTCCATGGGGAGGAGGAGTACATGATTAGTCATCTTAATTCCTTCCGATATATGGAGTTGGATGGCGAGTTCATTGAAACTCCTTTTAAACATTTCGAGGAGGTCTCTCAAGAAGTAGCAGTAACCAAGGCAGTATCCCCGATTCCCAAGATCACAAGACCTCCGCTTTAGATGTCATCTCTAAAGGATGCTAAGGCAGTAGTAGAAGAGGGGGGATGCACCATCTGGGGGCAGCTTCCAGACATCCCGTATAAATCAGAAAAGTTTGGCTTAAGGTTTACTTCAACTGCTCAGAAGGCTGTACGCCGTGCCCGTGCTGGAGGGCCACCTTTGAAGATTAGTAACCGAGAGGTCAACGCAGTGGAAGATGTTGAAGAGGATGGCAGCTTGGAAGATTGGATATTTCCTACTGTCAACAGAGGACTTCGCAACTGGGAAGCCAGAGACTTTGTCCCAATAACTTTCATCTCTCACTAATTTATCTTTTACATTTCTGTTGGACTTGTAATATTCACAAACAATTCGCACTTTAAAAGCCTTGTTGTCTTACCCGAGACACAATAGTCCATTTGTAAGGGTTTTTATTTCATCTTCATATGACATTCAATGAATCATTGACGCTTTTTCACATACAAACCTTTTGTGCTCATTGTCTTTCTTTTACATTTTATTGTTTAAAGATGGCTATACCCTTACACACACCAACACTCACAAATGTAGGTACCCCTCCATTCCGGATCCCATGGGTAACGATACTGCTATAGCCTTCAGTGACTCTGAAGATCCAATCTATCAAGCCGAATACGAAGGTGAGAAAGATTGTGAAGTTCTAGGGGAATTGGCCAGACTACTACAACAAGAGGAAAGAGCTATTCAGCCTCATGAGGAACCGTTGGATACAATCAACTTGGATACCGAGGAAGATAAAAAGGAAATCAAAGTGGGTGCCAACCTAGAGCCGAGTTTCAAGGAATGTCTAATTCAGCTATTGCATGATTATGTTGAGATCTTTGCCTGGTCATACGAAGACATGCCAGGACTTGATACAGACATCGTGGTACATCATCTACCCACAAGAGAAGACTGTCCATCAGTGAAGCAGAAAGTCCTCCGCATGATACCTGACATGTCAAAGAAGATCAAAGCGGAAGTCATAAAGCAGTTCAATGCTGGATTCTTAGCCGTCACTTCCTATCCTCAATGGGTTGCCAACATTGTTCCCGTGCCTAAAAAGGACGGCAAAGTAAGAATGTGCGTGGATTATAGAGATTTAAACAAGGCCAACCCTAAAGATGATTTTCCACTTCCCCACATCGACATCCTAGTTGACAATACAGCCTAACACAAAGTATTTTCCTTCATGGACGGATTCTCAGGCTATAATCAAATCAAAATGGCACCTGAGGACATGGAGAAAACTACATTTTTCACACAGTGGGTCACATTCTGCTACAAAGTGATGCCATTCAGACTAAAGAATGCAGGGGAAACCTATCAACGCGCCATGGTAGCTTTGTTTCATGACATGATAGAGGTCTATGTAGATGACATGATAGCCCGATCACAAACTGAAGAGGAGCACCTTGATCACTTGCAAAAGCTGTTTGTGAGATTGAAGGAGTACAAACTAAGGTTGAATCCAAACAAGTGTACATTCAGAGTCCGGTCCGGTAAACTCTTAGGTTTCGTTGTCAGCAACAAAGGCATCGAGGTTGATCCTACCAAGGTTAAAGCGATACAAGAAATTCCTGCTCCTCGTACTGAGAAGGAAGTCAGAGGATTCTTGGGACGCCTGAACTATATTGCAAGATTTATTTCTCACTTGACAGCTACTTGTGAGCCAATCTTCAAACTATTGAAGAAAGATCAAGTAGTCAGATGGAACGGCGAATTCCAGATTGCTTTTGACAAGATCAAGGAGTATTTACAAGAGCCTCCTGTTTTGATGCCACCAGTCGAGGGAAGACCATCGATCATGTATCTGACCGTTTTAGAGAACTCAATGGGGGTGTGTATTGGGGCAACATGACGAGTCTGGCCGAAAAGAGCATGCTATTTACTACCTGAGCAAAAAGTTTATCGACTGTGAAACCAGATATTCACTGCTCGAGAAAACTTGATGCGCTCTGGCATGGGCTGCTCGCCGGCTAAGACAGTATATGTTGACTCATACCACTCTGATGATATCTAAGATGGACCTGATAAAGTACATCTTCGAAAAGCCTGCTCTATCTGGAAGAATAGCTAGATGGAAGATGATCTTAACAGAATATGACATACAGTACACTACCCAGAAAGCTATAAAGGGCAGTGTGCTAGCTGATCATCTTGCTCATCAAGCTGTAGAAGATTATCAATCCATGAAGTTTGAATTCCCAGATGAAGACATCATGGCATTAGACAACTGTGAAGAAATCAGACCATATGACGGACCTGAACAAGGATCCCGATGGACCCTGTTCTTTGATGGGACATCTAATGCACTTGGTAATGTTCTCCGGAAGGGTGTCATACTCTCTTTACTTCCAGACTGTGCTTCAACTGTACGAACAACATGGCAGAATACGAAGCATGCATCTTTGGTCTCAAGGCTACCATAGACTTGGGAATCAAATCTTTAGATGTGTTTGGAGATTCAGCTTTGGTCATCAGTCAGATCAAAGGAGAGTGGGACACTAAACATCCAAACCTTATCCCTTACAAAGAACATGTTTTGACATTGCTACCACATTTTGAGCAGATTACCTTTGATCATTTCCCGCGAGAAGAAAATCAGCTAGCAGATGCTCTAGCCACAATGTCATCTATGTTTAAACTTAATTGGGATAACAAAGCTCCCCAGATCACCATTGAACGAATGGACGAACCAGCACACTGTCACGAGATTAATACTGAAGAAGTAGTGGACCAGCCTTGTTTTCATGAAGTCAAGAGGTATATCGAGGCTCAGGAATTTCCAGAAGGGGCTTCAATCAATGATAAGAAGTTCTTAAGGAGATTCTTTGCTAAGTTCTTCCTGAGTAATGGCATCTTGTACAAGTGCAATCATGACTCTATTCTGCTCCGGTGTGTGGATAAGATTGAGGCTGAAAAGATCATGGCTGAATTGCACGAAGGTACTTTTGGAACTCACTCCAGTGGGCATACGATGGTGAAGAAAATCCTACGGGAGGGATATTACTGGTCTACCATGGAAGCAGATTGTTATCAACACCCCCGGACCTGTCATAAGTGTCAAATTTATGCAGACAAGGTGCACGTACCCCCGGTTCCTCTAAATGTCTTGACAGCTCCTTGGACCTTTGCTATGTGGGGAATCGACATGATTGGAGAGATCAAGCCTACAACATCCAATGGACACCGCTTCATTCTAGTGTCCATTGACTATTTTACAAAGTGGGTCGAAGCAGCTTCCTTCGCATCCGTTACTAAGAATGTTGTTGCCCACTTCATTAAGCAGAACCTCATTTGCCGGTACGGTATCCTAGAAAGGATCATCACTGATAATGGTACAAACCTTAACAATTTTAGGATCACCACCTTATGCGAGCAGTTCAAGATTCAGCATCACAATTCATCCCTCTACCAGCCAAAGATGAATGGTGCTGTCGAAGCTGCTAATAAAAACATTAAAAAGATCATGCAAAAAATGACAGTCACCTACAAGGACTGACATGAGATGCTGCCATTTGCTATCCACGGGTATTGTACCACGGCTCGCACATCAACTGGGGAAACACCCTATTCTTTGGTTTATGGCATGGAAGTTGTCTTGCCTATCGAGGTTCAAATCCCCTCTTTGAGAATTATGAAGGATGTAGGTTTGAATGAAGATGATTGGATTCAGAATCGACTTGATCAACTAAACTTAATTGATGAAAAGAGACTCACTGCTGTTTGCCATGGTCAGATGTATCAAAAACGGATGATCAAGGCTTTCAACAAGAAAGTCAGACGCCAGGTATATCAAGTTGGAGATCTGGTGACCAAACACATTATCTTGCCACAAAGTGATCCCAGGGGCAAATGGACTCCTACCTATGAAGGACTGTTTGTAATCAAGAACATCTTCTCCGGTGGGGCAATGATCTTAACCACCATGGACGTCGATGACTTACCACACCCTGCGAACGCGGACATAGTCAAAAGATACTACGCATAAGAGACCCGCTAGGTCGACACACCTAGGCAAAAGAAGGGCAACCCGGCGAACCAAAAGGTTCGGGCAAAAATTAGGGATAAAATAAAATATCTGTATACTCGACAAGTTGAAAACCCGAAAGGGCGACTTGGGAAAAAAAGGGTTTCCCGGTGGACTGAAAACCCGAAAGGGAGGTCCAGGCAAAAGTTAGGGAATTAAAGCGTATGACTATATCTCGTCGGATCACTTTGAGGACAACCTTTCGACTTCACTAAGAAACTCAGAGGTTCTGATCAACTCAATCATCTTCGGACGAAGCAACAAATAGACAAGATATTTGGAGATACAGAGGCTATAGAAGAATGGGAACCCCATGGGATTACCACACATAGCTATCTTTGTATAAATTTTCTTACTTTTATGGCACCATCCTCTTACTAGGATGTCTGTCTCCTTTGTATAAAACACTTATTCAAAGTAAATACAAAGATATCTCTTTAAAGTACAGAAAACTATTTATCTTTTTCTTTACACTGGTGTTCTATTTGCAAAAACGTCCAATGATTCATTAATGAACATATACATTTGAACATAATTACTGTTTACAAATAAACAAAATGAAAAATAAAATTACTGACAGGTTGAAAGAATAAGAAGACGTCTTTAGGCTATTCCATGAGCAATCCCCACAGTAGGTCACTTAAATCCCCACCAGAACTAAAACTTCAAACTATCAATCCTCGGCGGAAACCATCCAGTTCCTCCAAATTCCCCAGCAAGTTGTTTGGAGCCTGAAATCCATTCGGATAACAATTGACTTCTGTTACGCCTTAACGGAACTAAGACTCCCATCTATCCCCAGTAGAAGTCATCAAATTTCTCAGGATTCCCCAAACAGATCTTACAAGCAGTACATGGCATTGCCCTCACGACAGAATTTAATTCTCTCAACAAGAGTTCATCAGTACTTCGACTTCGAGACATGAAAATTCACATAGCCTCAACAGCATTCAAGGATTTATTTTCCTCAATCATACAGCAATACAACAAACCAGCTTACATGCACGTATATTGCATCTATATATCATAAACATTGATAAGACAAATACATTGCATCATACATTTCATACAACATATCTTTGTGTTTCAGCTAACATTGTACCCTTTTCAGGATAAGATTAATAGCTACCATTAACAATATGCAATCATGATACAGTTTGGATACGCTCCAGACACGGATGTCATTCTGATACTCATTCAGATTCAGCTTTTGATACAGTTCAGATACGCTCCAGACACAAATGTCATTATGATACTCATTCAAAGACAACTTTTGATACAGTCTAGATACGCTCCAGACACGGATGCCATTCTGATATTCATTCAGATTCTACTTTTGATACAGTCCAGATACGCTCTAGACCCGGAAGCCATTCTGATACTCATTCAAAGACACCTCCTGATACAGTCCATATACGCTCTAGACCCAGAAGCCATTTTGATACTCATTCAAAGACACCTTCTGATACAGTTCGGATACGCTCCAGACACGGATGCCATTCTGATACTCATTCAGATTCTACTTTTGATACAGTTCGGATACACTCCAGACCCAGAAGCCATTCTGATACTCATTCAGATTCACCTCCTGATACAGTCCATATACGCTCCAGACACGGATGCCATTCTGATACTCATTCAGACTCAACTTTTGATACAATACAGATAGGCTCCAAACACGGACGCCATTTTGATGTTCAACTTACGGATTACATCTCAACAAGCATTCTTGGATGGCATCTACAAGCCCATCTCCAACAAGATTCTATCACCTCTCCGAATGGCATCTTTAAGCCCATTCCTCCTATCGCCGCCGAGTGCAAATCAAAGAAGGTTACTGGAAAGCCTGGGAAAGCCTTCAGAACATGCTGAGGCAACAAGGTACGAAGATCAGAAGATGGATGTTTGTCCTAGATAGAACTTCTGATCCAGAATTAAGCAATGATGCAAAATCTCATTCCAGGATTTCTGATTTTTGACAAATCTCATCATCATTTAATGCTCATTAATGCTCACAACCACTTTTAGGTCTTTGTCTAAAGAATATCTCCACGTGTAGCATAGAAATACTTTTGTACAGAGTTAGGTAAGGGTCCAAACGCTACTTTTTGCTGATGGGTTCACTTTTCCTTAATCCCTGCTTGCTAATCCAGCCTAAGCTAAAAAAACTGTCAACTATCACACCTTTTTTGGAACTTTCTTCAAGAACAAGTCAGCATCTAGCGTATGATGTTGGCACTACTTGACATTTCAAACACACAAAACTTTGCCTATAAATAGAACACCATTGGTCACTAAGGAGGGATCCAGAGAAAATTGGTAAAAGAGGTCAAAATTTTGAGGAAGAAAAGCCTTGAATCCCTGCCAAAATTCCCAGAATTCCAAGAGCTGTAAACACAACACATAAATCCTCGTTAACTTTCGATTTCTTGTATTCAAAGTGCCATTTATTCTCAAATATTTCTTAACTAAAACCATCCACACAGTTTCTGATCCACACGTTAGAAACAACCTAAACTTCTGTGTCCATATTGCTATATATTTTCTATCCATCCACCCAAAGAAATCAGAATATCACCTCCTTACCATCCCCGAAAGTTAAAAACTTATAGCTTACTGAATACGTGAAGAAACCATTCAGAGCATCACCAGATCTGAGGTTAACTCCGGTTCACAGAACTTCTTCCTGCTGCAAGGTAAGTTTCTGCTGACCCTCACTACATTACTTAAGCATTACCAGCTTTGCATGCTCAAAAATACAATGTAGATATCATGCTTCTGATGTTGTATACATTCTGAGATTTCATGCACCTGCCTGTTTGAGTAGAGGATGAATCAGTTCAGAATTTCTTGGAGAGACTAGAACTAAGATTTAGGATTAGTCAATGCATGCTTGCCTCTGATTTATAGTTTTGATATTCCTTATCTTCTGAAGCGTTATGACACCTGCTATAACTATTCTATGCATGTCTTCTGTTTTGTGGAGAAATAACCAAATTATAGATGTTCTGACTAGCTTAGAGAGAGAGAGACCAAGTTCTTCCAGTGGTCTCAGAACTTCTAAAGTCTGTTTTGTTGCTAGTGGTACTAGAACTTCTGAAGCTTGTTTTGTTGCCAGTGGTATCAGAACTTCTGAAAATTACTGTGTTCCTAGTGGGTTCAGAACTTCTTACCTTATACATTTTCACTAACAGGTTTCTGTTTTGTAGCATGCCAGGGTCAGAACTTCTGACTTCATTTTAATCAGCAACACGCTGATTCGTTTTTCTTCTCCCCTTCTCTCATTATTTTTCTACCATTTTCTATTCCATTAACCAGCAAACATCAAAAACATTTATTCCACGCTTTATTTCATTTCTTGAAACAAAAGACCAAACATATTTTCCTTAAAACAAAACAAGTTCATTTCATATTTTCTTATACATCCTTATGCATTTCAATATGGTTGTAATAGTAATTTAGGATTTATTTTCATTTGCAATCCCCATTTGTAAATATGTACCCCCATCCCCTAAATATTATAATAGTGTAGGACTTTATATTTCTGCAATTTATCGCTTTCAAATATAAATGCTAGTAATTAGGTGTGTATGGCAAGACTAAAACAACAAATAGACAACCCTAAGCAAAGACAAATGCATGCAATCAAACACACTTGCACACATACACCCTTAGGATAATTCCACTTGTTGCCTAAAAAATGGTCATGTTATGCATGTGGGATGTCTTAGCACAAACAATTCAAATACAAGATCATAGTACCTCGATAATGCTATCAAAGTTGTCTTTCAAAAATGATCTTAGTCCCTAAAAGAAAAAGTGCTAAGTCATCTCACAACATTGCTATCATGGTCATACGATGACCCAACGCCCGTCCCTTCACATCCAACGATGGGGCTTCTTACCAAAACAATGGTAAGATAGAAACGTCTAAAGGAGGAGGAAAAGGACATCTAAGACCTTTTGAGTAGGTAGATTCGCTCCTAGTTACTCGCTTGCTCACAACAAAAACATTTTATACACCAATACTTCCATTTGAAACATTTTCAAAAGATAAACACTTTGTACGTGTTCTTATAGAGACGAGAGCCATTACAAAGGAAACCCTTTTCAAAATCACTTTCAAAAACACATCTCACAAACACATCTTTGAACTATTTTCGAAACAACACTTTATATACATTCTTATAGAAAAGAGAATCATTACAAAGTTACATTTTCAAAATACTCTTAGAAACACACACCACAAGCACATTCAAACAAAAGCAAGTGATCTAGCGAGTAACTAAGAGCCCATGGAAAACCATGGATGAAAAGGGTTCTAATACCTTCCCTTTTCATAATCTACTCCCCGAACTCAAAAACATCTCTAAAGGTCTTTCCTGTGCTTTTTTCCTTTCCAGTTGGATAAAATAAAAGTCGGTGGCGACTCTTGCTTACCGCGACATTTTGCAAACACAAATGCAAAATGCAAACCAGCATTTTCCAAAACAGTCCGATTCTGCCACCGTATCACAGCGTTGTACTGATATTGTTTATAAAAAGCAGCGGAAAGGTCTTCCCAATTATGGATATTGGCCCTTTCTAATTGATAGAACCAATCTAGCTGAGTCCCGGATAGACTATCCTGAAAGAAGTGGACCCACAAATCTCTGTCGACAGTGTGAGGTTGTATCTTCCTCACATAAGATCAGAGGTGCATCTTGGGACACGAAACCCCGTCGTACTTAGCAAACACTAGTGCCTTGAATTTTGGTGGAATAACAATCCCAGACACCAAACCCAACTCTTCAAAGTCCAGCCCGAGCACTTTCTGAATCTCCATTGCATTTAGAAGTTCTTCTAGATGTTTGTACTTCTCATCAGCTGGAGGATATTACTCTTCAGAGTAGTTATCCTCTTCTTCCTCTTCAGATTCTGGATGGTCAGTCACTTCCTTGTTTTTCCATTCTTGATTATCCTTTTCACCTGATGATGTTGTGAAGTATAGAGTCCGTCTGGCTTGTCCCTTGAACCTTCTTCCCAAATTCAAAACTCCGGTTGATTTCTTCGATTTCTTCTTCTTTTCTTTGATCAGCAGGGTTTTCAACTCATCTTGTCCTTTTGCCAGAGTCAAGAACATTTGTTGAAACTGGGCGTTCTGCGCTTGGAGGTCTTTCACTGTCAGCTCAAGATCCATCTTACTGAAATAAACAGTAGAAAGATAAGGAGACCTGTGGTAAGAAACCTGCTTATGTTATGATGAATGAAGATGTATATGTAATGATTTCAAGGAAATTATAGATTTAAATTTGCTTTAGACCAAAAAAGAACACACGTTATATTAATAAATTAAAGTTTGAGTACAACATTCCTCTTTGGGCTTACAATGAAAGAAATGAAAATACAAATAACTAAGACAAAAAAGTTGAGCGCACCCCCTTTGATGCGATGTAGGCGTTCAGACTCCGCTCCTCATGAAACTGCTTGGTGAGTTCCAGAACCTTCTTCTTGCTGGCATAGAATTGGGCCTCAAAAGTGTCTCGCTCCCCCTTAAGTTGTATCCAATCCCTTTGCAAGTCTTCGAGAGAGGTGGGCATGTTAGGATGAAGGATAGTGTACGGGACCTCTCCTTCCACAACAGGCTCTATAATAACTGGGAGAATAGAGGGATAAGGCATCATAAGACTTTGAGCATGAGCTCGTACCCATTTGAGATAAGACTCAAGAGGGATGGAATTATTGTGCCCCAGTGTCTTGCTATCAACTCTATGTACCATGCCCCAAGCTCGCATGAACCTTTTGCGGTAATCCTGAGCATCATTCTATTAGTCGAAGACATTTCCTTGAATAAGTGCATCATGAGGACCATCCCTTCTTGCATATCCAAACTGTCATAGTTCCAAACAAGGATTGTAAGTGATTCCTCTCCTAATGCCTAAGAGAGGGACATTAGGGAATTCTCCGTATCGATCAATGATGGTAACATTCTCCGAGGATCGGGGACACCAATAAATGCCTGAATGCGTAAGAGTCATCAGCCTTTGAGACCATATCAAACCTTATTCATTCTTCAAGGCGGATCGGGGTAGGTGCGAAATAAACCACCTAGCCAAAAGAGGTGTGCAACATAGAAGGGTTCCTCTCCTCTTTATAGTGCGAGTATGCAGTGAATGTAGGATATCTCCAAGCAGAGTAGGTACTGGATTGCGTGACAGGAAAACCTTAACCCTATTCACGTCTATGAGCTGGTCCAGATTAGGAAATAGTACCAAAACATAGCTGAGAAGGGCTAACACCTCTTCAAAAGCTTGTAAGTCCAAGGTATCCCCGAAATGATGAGCTTTCTCGAACAAGAACTTAGCCAAAAAACCTTTGACACCTCTCCTGGTTTCCCAATTGGCTACTACGTCAAACCGTTGTAAGGACAGAGCTTTGGCAATATCTTCAAGTTTAGGGTCTCTTTCAATACCATTGAAAGGTACCTCATTAAGGATAGGCACCCCAACAACAGAGAAAACTCCTCCATAGTAGGCACTAACTGGTAATCCGGAAAAGTGAAGCAGTGATGTAGAGGGTCAAAGAACTGAAATATCACTTTTAACATTTCTTCATCAGGGTTTGAAGTGACCAAGCTGAGAAGCCTACCATGTCTTTCTGTGAATGGAGAGCATTCGAGAACCCTTGATGCCAAATCCTTAAGCCGAGGAGGTACTTTTACCAGACTGATTTGGATAATGAATGTGCGGACGAGAGCCATGTCCTACAAAACAAGACAAAAATAAACTCTAAGAATCCTTGAAATGGTTAGTATGACATGCTATGTTATGATGTCATGATTATGCTCAGATATAGCAGATATATCAAGCACAAACAAGTCACACAAAGACCTTAGGTTTAAGGCTTGCGTGGATTTTAAGGTGATACCCTCTTGAAGTTGGATTGTGTTGTACCCAAAAATTTTCCCTCTCATATTTCTCAAGACATTGCAAGGGAAATCTCCAAGTGGCTCAAGATAGCTCAAGAATTGGTCAGACAAGTCATCCCCTAAGGCAGTCAACCCCAAATTAGGGTTTTGTGTTGCATCAAGATCCTTGAATACAAATGACCTCAAGTGCTCCCCAATGTCCTAATATGTTCTCAAGGTTATCCATGTCAAGTTTCAAGCCTTGCAGAGGAAGTTTGCTCAGTCAATTGCTCAAAGGGTCTAAAAATCGACTGTGCTATGGCAAAAGTCAACTGTGACCTACAAATAGTCAAACTTCAATATTTTTTGTCAACATTCTCATTTTGAAGGATGTTTCATCATTTTATCAAGGGTTGATCATGATTCATCAAGGATTGCTCAAAATTCATTAAGACTCAAAAGTTGCTAAATTAGGGTTTTGCAGGAAAAGTCAACTCAACTTTGACCAAGCATAACTTTCTCATACTTTATGATAAATGACCCATACAAATATAATTTTGAAGAGGATACAATTTCCTCCAATCCATCTTCATACCCCAAGATAAAAAATGCACTCACAAGAAGTTATAAATTTGGACATTATAGGTCATTTTTGAAAGTCAACAAAAACACATTTTTTGCCAAAGCTTATAACTAGAGAATGGAATATCAAAATGAGATGGGACAAAAAGGGTTGGTTATAGGACATCTCAAGATTTCTAAAAAGTCCAAGAAAACCTCCAAAAGTTCAAAATTGAAGAAGTTATGCATTGTTGAAGTTGGACATTTTTGCAAAATTGCCAAAAGTCAACTATCCCCAAAACTTCAAATTTTGTCAAATGGGCCCATTCTTTTCCACTTGATCTGAGCTTGCATCATTGTCCACATGTCCTAGCTTCAGCCATGAGCCCATATTATATTTTTATTAGTTTATTTGATTTTTATTTGAATTTACTCATTTTAAATCAAATTAAATCATACAAAATCCAAAACTTTGATTACATGAGATTCTTTTGTTGTTTCAGGCTTTAATCATCATCATTAGCATCATCAAATTCGGATCACACCATATCATGTACAAAAAGATGGAGATTTGGCAAATTTGGAAAGGTTTAAAGGGTGAATCAAATCAAATCCCAAGGCATTGATATGAGAAGATTCAATCCAAAATTGTTACCCTAATACATTCCATAGTACATAAGCAAGCAAGAGGAATCAAAATAAGGGTTGGAGGCTGCAGAAAGAGGCAATACAAAAAGTGAAAAAATTCACAAAAAGTGGGAAATTAAATTCATAGCTAGAGACATTTTCAAGACTTGGCAAGCCTCCCAATCGCTTCCTGGACGTTCACTGAAGCGAAACCAATCCAAAGCAAGCTTCCTCACACACCACAACGCGTTATAAGTACCACGATAACCCACCCTGTTCTTGAAATCGTAGTTCATCATTCTTGCATCATTTGAACAAATTGCTTGCATATTTGTAATCCTCACAATATTTCTAAGCTTTTTGCATTATCTAATTTTGTTTATCTAACCTGTAACGTAAAGCACCATAGTTAGGGTTCTTGGAGGCATTTTTGGGGCTTTTATTTTTAGGTACAATTGACCATAATAATGGCCATGGTTATGACTAGCTGGCCAAGACGAACCTAACCATGCTCTGGGAATTGATTTATGTGACCTAGGGAAGATTTTAGAATAGGCTTGCGCATTTAGCTGCGGATTCAAATCTGCAGGTAAATGTTTTACAGGTTTTAGGACAGGGACGATAAAGTGTCCCCTACCCATTGGTCCGTTCAAATGGCGCGCGCTTTTTTATATTTTTTCTGGCCATTAACTCGTTTTATCTTATTATTATTTTGTATATTATTAACAAACGAAGCAAAGTAGCATAGTGGCAAGGGGCACATTCAATGATCATCAAGACCTGGGTTCGAATCCCAGGTCCCCCACTTTCATTCATAATTTTGTTTTTCAGGTGATTCGGTGCATTTGCCTTGCTACAACGTACCATGCACCTCCATACATCCAGTTGCCAGATGGCCAAAGGCCAAATCTGGTGGCCAAGATCTGATAGTCCACATGGAGCCAAGTCAGCACATGCACACCAAATCACCAGGAGTCAACAAAGGCCAGCGCTTTTTGGGCCTTCTAATTGCTGTTCAGACACCCAATACAGGCCCAAATCCCCTTTCTTTTCATCTTATTTATTTTATTTTAATTATTTGTTTTATTATTTCCATTTAATTAACTAACCAATTAAAATTCAGCCTTTTTATAAAATAAAATCACCAAAAATATTTTTTATCAAATTAAACTTTATTTTTTATTAATAAATACTAATAAATCAATTTAGGTTTTAATTCTAGAATAATTTTAACATATTTTTGTAAATAATTAAAATTAACTAGACTTAATTAGGTTTTACTAATTCAATTAATTTTTATTTCTTTCTTAAAATACCAAAAATCCAAAAATAATTTATTTTTATTAATTAATTCAATTAATTTAATTTAGTAATTAATTTAGGTTTAATTTCATTTTCTTTCTTAAAATAAAAACAACAAAAAATGTCTTCTTTAAAAGGTCAAACCCTAGAATTTTGCACTCGATTTAATTTCTTGCACGCGATTCATTTTCTTTTATCCTATTATGTGTCTGATTCCGGTTTGTAATAGATTAATAGGACTTTTATTTATTTTTATCGCTTTATTTATCTTTAAAGGGTTTGTCTTTGGCGATGTAAATACCCGACTCCTTGTAATTTAAATTCCACAATTTATTTTCCGCAAATTATAACTGTTAGATGTTTGATAATAGGATGGCATGACAAGACTGTATGTTTTAATCTAAAATTAACTTAGATCACCCTTAACATGTACAGAGATAAAATTAACTGAAAACGACACACTCGCACATGCACACTCCTAGGGTACACCCCACTTGGTTGCCATCGTACGCGGTCATTAAGTATAGGTAGTTTTAGAGGTCGCCCTCTTGTCTAAAGATCATAGTTGCCTAGAAACGGTTGCCTCAGATATTGTTGCCTCAAACAAATGATCTAAGACATTAGGGTTACCGCTAAGGCATCCTAACATTTCTTTGGTGACCGTATGTCCCTCATTCGAATTGACCCTCAAACTCCAACGACGATGCTACCTACTCATCAATAGTGGGATAACATTGTCTAAAGGAAGATAGCATAGAACGATTCCTTTTTCGAGTAGGTAGATGGTTCTTAAGTACTTGCTCTTTTAAAAAACAAAAAAACTTTTCACACTTACACTTTTCGAACAAAGTTTTCAAAAACACTTCATACACTCTTGAGGACAGAAGCAAAAGTTAAATAGAAGTTTTCAAACAAAAACTTTTTCAAACCCACAAACACAAAGAAAGCAATTTTGAAAACAATATGAGCAAGTACCTAAGAGCCCGTGGATAACCACAGATAGAAAGGGTTCTAACACCTTCCCTTTCTATAATCTACCCCCGAACCCGAGAAATATCTCGAAAAAGGAATTTTTCTGTGCTTTTTTCCTTTCCTTGTTGGATAAAATAAAAGTCAGTGGCGACTCTTTCTTACCGCGACATTTTGCGAAAACAAAACGCAAAACACAAACCAGCATTCCAAAAAACAGTTAGTTCTTCCCACCGTATCACAGGTTGGTTCAACCTGTCTTAAATATAGTAACCAGGTTCTAAGAGATCTCAATATCATCGGTCTTTCCCCCAAATCTCGTTCTGATAGACAATTGACTTGCCACCAAACAAAACTCAAGGGTCAAACCTCAATGAGTGTAGCATCGAGTATCAACCGACTTTGGGTTTACACCAAAGACGACTATCTCACTAAGTCCTAAAATCCAAGTTGGTCAATTAAGGTGCTAAGGTCAGTTGACGCTTTATGATACCACGCAGCGACCCCGTATTCTCCTTGATTACTCAAGGGCTACCGGTACACACCAAAGTATCGCATCAACGTAGCTACTATTTCAACCGTGTCGGTATACCCCACATAACTCCCTCACAGTTTATTGCTACTTACCTAAAAAGGTGCCCCAAATCTGGGTGTAGGATTAAAGTAAACCCAAACAAGAAACCATAATGTAAAGCATGCAAGTCAAACAAAGAAAGCAAGTAAATGTGATCTAGCCCTAAGGTAACCCCAATTTTAAGTATTTCCCCAGCAGAGTCGCCAGTTCAGTGGTACGGTGGGAGAACTGACTTGGTTGTTTTGCGTTTGATCGCAATTGTATGGATAGCAAGAGTCTCCATCGAATTTTCTTTTATCCAAAAGGAAAGGTTGAAAAGAACAGGAAAGACCTTTGAGATGTTTTTTGAGTTCGGGGGGTAGATTATGAAAAGGGAAGGTATTATCACCCTTTTCATCCGTAGTTATCTACGGGCTCTTAGTTGCTTGATAGATCACTTGCTTTTGTTTGAATGTGCTTGTGGTGTGGGTTTTGAAAGTATTTTGAAAATGTCTTTGTAATGGTTCTCGTTTCTATAAGAATGCGTACAAAGTGTTTGTTTCGAAAATAGTTCAAAATGTGTTTGCGGAGTGTGTTTTTTAAAAAGTATTTGGAAAGATGTTTTTGTAATGGTTCTCGTCTCTATAAGAACGTATACAAAAAGCTTTTGTCTTTTGAAAAGATTTTAATATGAAAGTGTTGGTGTAAAATATTTGGTTGTGAGCAAGCGATCAACTAGGAGAGAATCTACCTACTCAAAAGGTCTTAAATGTTTCTTTTCCTCCTCCTTTAGATGTTGCTATCTTACCATTGATTTGGTAAGAAGCCCCATCATTGGATATGAAGGGACAGGCGCGGGTAAATCGTACAGTCGTAGAAGGCAACTTGTGAGACGCTTTAGCAATTTTTCGTAAGGGACTAGATTGTTTTATCGAAGGAAACATCGAGGGACTACGATCTTTTTTATAAAAGGGTCTTTTCTAAAGCATCCCATATTCGAGGACATGACTGTGTTTTCAAGGCAACGAGCGAGGTTACCCTAGGGGTTCCGTGTGAAAAAGTGTGTTTGATTCAAGTTATTTTGTCTTTGAAATTAGGTTATCTAGCAATTGATTTTAAATCTTACCATGCACGCCTAATTACTATACAGTATAAGGAATTCAGTAAATTGCAGAAATTAAATTTCTACGCTATTATAGAGCTTTCGGGAATGGGGGTACAAATTTACAAATGGGGATGGATTAATGCAATTAAATGTCCAAATATGCAAACAATACAACCAAATCGAATCGAGCAATTAATCGAAATTACAACAAGTTTATGAAGTAAAATTAATTAACAAAATAAAGATAGGGAAATAAAATTCTTGTTTTTTGTTTGAAAAAAAGTTTGAAAAGAAAAATAGAAAAATATATTCTATTAATTTGCTAAAGAAATTAAATCAAATTCATGCATTTTGTCTTTTAGGATATTTGTTATTAAGAAAATAAATAAACAAATTAAAATTAAAATACAAAAATTAATTAGTAAAAATATTTACAAAGTTTTTTCCTAAATTAAATTAGAGCTAAGAACTAAACTTAATTAAGAAAATTAATTAACAAAATTCAAGATTTATTAAATTAATAGGAATAAATAAATATTAAAACAAACAAAAAATGGAGGGGTGGTGTTAAATTGAAAAAATGGGGTGATGCTGTCTTTTTTGGAGTATGGGCTTTAGAGACTTAAGCCCAAGGTTTTTTGTTTTAACAAAAAAAAATGAATGAAGCAAACAAATCAGAAAATATGGGAAAAAACGTCCCCAAGGGTCTCGAACCCGGGACCGCCTCTCCAAACACTAACGCCTTAACCATCACACCAAATGTTCATTCGTTATCTTAATTACTTTCAGAAATATGTAAATTAAAACTAAAAAAAAGGGTTGGGCCAAGTAAACCAGGCCCAAACCCGGTTTTGGGAATGAAATCGAAAGGGGTTTGGAATCTCAATAGAAAGGACGTTGTTGTTGTTATTTCAATTCGGAATGGAAACCTTAATCCAGAAAACCTTATTTCTCTTCCTAATCTCACGCTATTTTCTTCCTCCCTCTCTCTCGATACTTCTGTTAACTTGAGAATTCCAACATCATCTTATCCTCACCTTCTTCCCTCCCTCTGTAACCGGGACCTATCTCTCGTCTCTCTAATCCTTGCTGACTTGACCTAGCAATGTTGCTCTCTTTATCGATACAAGCCCAAACCTTTCTCTAACCCTAAACTCCGCCTCTTATAATACTCATGAAGGGGAATCACTGATGGGTTAGTGGAGATTGAAGGTTTGTGTTACTGTAATTTTTTGTCTAAAGGTTTTTGTTTTTTATGCCCTAGTTGATGCAGAAAATATATGAGTAGATGCGTGAGAATATAGGAAAGGATTATACCTGTGGAAGCTCTTCTTTATGGTATGGCTTCTTCCTTCGTTTTGCTGGCCTTCGTTCTCTTATGATTCCCTTTACAGTTTGTGAGCTTTGCTGGATGGAGGGATGAGGTAGATGATGGTGTTCAGTGGTGAATGAGGGTGAGTGAGGAAGGGAGATAATGATGAGGTTAAAACAGTTGGAAAAGGGTTGTGGATTTGATTTGAAGCTGATTCAATCTCTATGTGGTGATGGATTTTGTTATATCTTTTTTTTTTGTTTTCTGGCTTTTTTATGTATATTGGCTTGGTTATCTCTTACTGGTTTTTATATTTTCTGATACGCTGCTTAGTTTTTATATTGTCTTTATTTTCTGGTTGGTTTGTATATTGTCTTGCCCTCCTCTTTCTTTGTGAAGCAGTCTTGTTATTATATTGAAAACAGGGTGAAAAAGTGGGGGGGGGGATTTGGGTTTTTGCCAATTTGTGGTATGCTGACTTTGGCATTTTGAGCACAGGTTTTAAGTTGCCTATTTTGTGCAACATTTGGGCTGAGCTTGGGCTGAGCTGACTTTGGTATTTTTTGTAAGCTAGGTGATATCCTTCAACTTGTCTCTTTCCTCTTTTGTCTTTCAATGAAAATGTAAGGCTATTTGCTTTTTTCACAAAAATTTATGAAGGGTTTGTATAATTTAGGGAAAATGATGATGTAACTTTTTTGGTGAGCAAGCTAGCTTGCTGTTTTGCCTTGTCCTATTTTTGTTTTATTTGTTGCTGCCTTCTTGCCATGTTTTACAGCAGCTGCTATTTTGCTACAATATTGTTGCAGGTTTGCCCTGCTGTTCTGTTTGTTGCAGGTTTGTTGGCTTGTGTGCTTGGCAACTTGCTTGCTTCTATGTTGCTGCTGCTTCTTGCAGTCTGCCTTTTCTTGTTATATTGCTGCTGTTTGGACAGCCTTGGGCTTGCTTGTTTGCATATTTGTTGCAGGTTTGCTGCATTACATCCTGTTTGCTGCTATGTTGCTACTGTTTTTGCAGCTAGCCTTTGCTTGGCTTGTTGTGTTTGGCAACTTGCTTGCTTGCATATTTTCTTTTCCTTTGGGCTTGCTTGTTTGCATATTTTCTTTTTCTTTCTGTGAACCAAGGCCCAACCTTGTGATTTACAAAAATGGGAGAAGAGGGATTATGATAAAACAACCCTTAAAATCTGATTCATAAACACAAACCCTAATGATGAATTTTTCCCTTCTTTACACACCACTTTTGCTTGAATTGCTTGCTAACTTTCTTTTCTTCTTGTTTCATGGACACGAGAGTTGGATGGATTTCTTGAAGATGAAGTAATGAAGACTTGAATAAACAAAATAAAACTTCTTTCTTTGTAAACAAAATAAAATTTTGTAATTTATTTCATTTTTAATGTAATGAACACAAAACCTTGAGAAAATTTGTGAATGATGAAATTTGTTGTACGAATCTTGAATTTTGTTTGAATTTTGAAATTCTCAATTTGAATGGTTTGAATGATACATATTGACTTAGTAACTTGAACTTCAAGCAATCACAAATGATCAAATAAACCATGCGCCTTGTACTCTAATAAATTTCCTAAACAAAATAAATGTTTAAGAATTCAATTCCACTTGGTTAACTCGAACCCAAAACCATGGACATTTAAATGAAAGCCTTAATCTTCACATCATGTCCAAATCAAATTTGCATTCAAAATGAACTTGCACGCCATGCTCGATAAAAATGGAACTTCATTTCCAAACAAACATGCTTCAAGAACATTCATCAACCTTGTAGAATTAACAAATTTCAAAACAACTGTGGTTAAGAACATTTGAAATCAAACAAATGACTTGTGACGATTCGCTAACTTTCAAAGTCTTCCAAATATAATTTTCTTTCAATATTTGAAGATAAACTCGCGAGTGACATCACTTATGACCATATGCAGAAATAATCGTCCCAAGATCTTGTAATTTGAGGAAATCACAATTCTTATAAATCAGGAGACAGTTACTTAAGATTAGGTCAAAATCCATGAAGCGACTTCTAACATATTCGAATTTTGGTGATCTTCCACATGTAATCAGCTCTTGATTTGTGAAGAGAAATTGGAGATGATGTCAAGGAGAGTCATACGCAAGAAGATCTGCTCAAAAATATCGAATAATGAAGAAGTTACAATCGTTTTAATTTGCTCTCGCAAAAGGTCGATTTTTGGGTCAATGTAGTCATTTTCAGTTATCTGAGCCATCGACTGAGCAAACTTGCAATGCGAGGTTTGAAACTTAGAACGAACACCCTTGAGGAGACATGAAGATCTATGAAGACCATTTGAAACCTTGAAGACTCAATTTTCTTTGAGAAATGCCAAACCCTAATTGTTGACTTACTGCTTAGGAAGAGAATCTGTCTGATCAACTTCTGAGCCAAATTGAGTATTCGAGAAACCCTAGAATATGCATCTTGAATAAAAACAGGGGGTGTGATACGGTGGGAGAACTGACTTGAGGTTTTACGTTTGTGTTTTCAAATGTTGCGGTTAGCAAGAGTCGCCACCAACTTTTCTTTTATCCAAAAGGAAAGGTGAAAAAGCACAGGAAAGACCTTTGAGATGTTTTCTTGAGTTCGGGGGGTAGATTATGAAAAGGGAAGGTATTATCACCCTTTTCATACATGGTTTTCCATGGGATCTTAGTTACTTGCTTAGATCACTTGCTTTTGTTTGTTTGAAATTTGTGCTTTGTGTGATTTTTTGAAAGTATTTTGTAAAAGAGGCCATTCGTTTAGGCAATCTTTGCAATGATTCTCGTTCGTAAGAATGTATACAAAGATGTTTGTCTTTTGAAAATATTTTCAATGATTATGAGATGTTTTGAAATGTGTGTGTTTGTTTTGAAAATAGCAAGGATAGTTGTTTTGAAATAGAGCAAGTAACTAGAAGTAATCTACCTACTCAAATGTCTTTCTTATGTATTTTCTATTCCTTTGACATTGTTGTCTTACCATTGATCTGGTAAGCAACCCTATCTTTGGATGTAAACGGGACGAGCGTGGGTCATCGTATAACCATGATTAGCAATATTCGCAAAGTATCTTAGTATTTTGAGGGACCAAGATCATTTTGTAAGGCAACTTTTAAATAGCATCATCAAGGGACTATGATCTTATGTTTGTTTTGTTTTTCCAAGATACTTCGCATGCGTAATATGACCATTTTTGTTTTAGGCAACCAAGTGGAGAAACCCTAAGGATGCTTGTGTGCAAGTGTATCATTTTCATGCTTTGATTTTGTCTTGTATTTAGGGTTTTTTATTTTGCTTTGTTTTGTTCTGTCATGCAAACCCTAATTACTAATCATGGCATATAAAGCGATAAATTGCGTAATGTAAATATTTCTAAGCTATTACAACAATTTATGGGAGGGGGAAATACAAATTTGAATGGGGATTTGCAAAAATATAAACCTAAATAAATTATTACAACCAAATCGAATTTGTACGAATTAGAATAAATACAATACAATATTTAAAAATGCAATATAATATATATGTAAGGAAAAGATTTTTGTTTTGTTTTGTTTTTTTATGTAAAAGAAATTTTAATCTAAACCTAAAATTAAGGAAAAGAAATTAAATTTTTTAGAAGGGGTCTTAACCCTAATATCTATTTTTTAAAGAAAATAAAGTTCTTATATGTATTATTTTATGTATTTCTTGTATTAAAATAATAAATAATATTGTATTAAAATATAAAATTTTTATATATGCAAAAATAAATATTTATAAGTATGAAATGAGAAATAAATGAATAAATTAAACTAAATATATTTTTGATTATATTTTACAAGTTATTAATAAAACGCATGATATATATTAAAATAAAATATATTTTTATGTGAAAAAAATAAAATAAAAATGCAATATTATGAAATTTACATTTTTGGGGATTTTTATGTATCAAAGAAAATATTTAATATATTAAAAATGAAAATAAAAACAAATAAAATAAAAATATAAAAAAAGTTAGCAGGGGGTGATGTAGCAAAGCTGGTAGTAATGTGGTAGCAAAAAAAATGCTAAGCCCAAAGACTCAGCCCAAACCTGCAAAAATGACAAAAAACTGGAAAATGGAAAAATATAGAAAACCAAAAGTAATGCCCAGGTTCGAACCCAGGACATGGGTCTCACCAGCGCGCTACTTTGCCACTAGGGTGGATATACATCCACTGTCTTATGGAAAGCAAAAATAATATAACCCAAAACAAATCCTTTCCCTGTATTTCATCTTCTTCCTCAAGCTTGGCCAGACATCCTGTAACTCTATGATACTTCCATGAAAATGAAAACTCAAAACATGAAAGTTGTAGTACTTCAACTCACGATTTCAACCATATAAGTTATATGAACTATTAATCAAAAATCAAAGAGAATTTTAACAGCCCTAAATTTTAACCTAATATTTCATAAATTTCAAGTTCCAAATTCTCTCAACTCAAGTAAAATTAATGCAAGATAAAGATATGTACAATTTCGTTATGATGAGGACTACACTTTTTATTCACAAATCGTGGCCTATGGTTTCCTGTACAAGGAGATAGAGTTTGAGATTTTACCTCCTTCATTTGGAATCGTGGATGGAACTGGAGTGAGTTGGATGGATGCCTGATGCTTGCTTGAGCTTCCTTGAGCTTCCCTGAATGTATTCCAACCCTTGCCTTGCTCTGTAAGTATCTGAAACTCATTGGCCAAGTCAAACTGCAAGCTCTGAAATCAACAATAGAATATGATGGAAAAGTAATTACAGAACAAGGATGAAGGTCTGGATTGGTTTGATATCAAGTATGTAATATGTTTGAATGATCAAAACTTAAAATGCACGAGCCAAATGGAAGATGGGTATGCTTATGCAAAAACTGAAGGTTTGGACATATTTTTGGTGTTTTTATGGTTAGAAGTGTTTCAGGCCTTTGCTAATCGTGTTTTTTATTGTGTTATGTTTATATATTAGTATGGAATTGGTCTTATGTCAACCCTCTAACAGCTGTGCCAGTTCTAGCCTTTTTGCAACTTTTCTTGCATTTGAAGTAAAGTGAAGAGACAATGCTTGCCATGCTTGTACTTTCTCTCTTAGGGTTGGTATCAGCTTGTACAATTTGCTTTAGACCTGTGAAACTTGTGTGTACAATGGAGACAGGTCCAATGCTCAAGAATTGGAAAGTGGCAAAACTTGTGCTTTTCCAAAATGGCAATGGCCACTTTATGCCATTTATGGAATTGCAAGTTGGATAATGGTTCTAAGGCATGGATCAAAGCTTTGTAAACTGAATAAGCATTTAATTAAGGAGTGAGGAACAAGTTTGGGACCTGTAAAGTATGGATTAGGTAGCATAGGTATTGATTGCAACTTTGTTCTTCATGAAATGGCTTGGACAAAAAGTGAGAAATTGCCCACTCCATCTCTTCGATTCTCCCTACTCAAAAATGATCTTGAGGAGTTCTTGGAAATTTTGGAAATCTTGCAATGTTCTCTACAACTCATCTTTGAAATGAATTTTGAGATACCTCTTGGAACTAGGTGAAAAATGGCCATGAAGTTGGGTCCAAAACCTGCCTAAATTAGGGCAAAATTTCACTAAGTTATTTAGTTCATGACCATGTATTCACAAATTTATATCTTGAGATCCAAGCATCTTTAGGGAAAAGTATGTGAAGCAAAGTTATAGATTTCATGGTGTTTTACAACTTTCATGTTGGGAAATTTCCTTGAATCATTATGCATCATGGTAAAAAAGTGGCTTAAAGTTGAGAAAAAATAAGAAATTTTCTATACTTAGAAAATTCTCTAAGTTAAGAAAAATTTCAAATTCAAACCCTAATCTTCAAACTTGGATTTCTTGATGAAATTTTTTCACATTTTGACATGTTTTGATGAATTATGACCCTTGGTACTTGATTTTGACCAAAAAGTCAAAGTTTAACTTTTTAGTATACAATTGACTTTTGATTAGTTGACTGCAAATTTCATCTGTCAATCCAATGAATTTGAGATGTTTTGAGCCATGTAATTATGTCAAGATGATTCCATTGATTCCTTTAAATCATGATTTAACTCAATTGGTCATTTTCTAGGTTAAAAATCAGAAATTGCCCTTCCTCAGTCAAAACCCTAATTTTAACCATTTTGCCCTTTTGGGGATTTGATCAAATTTCTTGAGGAATTATGGTCCAAACTTGATCAATTATACATATAAGTTTAAAATGTTGATGTTGATAAAAAATTATAAAGTTTGACTGTAAATTGGTCATGGTTGACTTTTTCCCAAATACAGCTGATTTTTAGGTTAACTGTCCAATTGACTGATAAAAAATATGGTTCAAGGCTTGAAACTTGTCTTGAGTGATCTTAGGGATCCATAATGATGTTTGAAAGTCATATGAAGTATTGATAGTCCAAAAATCCTTTTGCAAACTCAAACCCTAATTTTAGGTTATCAGTGCAAGATGAGATGTCTTGAGCTGACCAAACCCTAATCCAGTCTTGAGTCAGAGGAAACTTGTGAGAAAAGTCTTGATAAATGAAGAGGGAAAATTTTGGGGTACAACAGCTGCCCCTATTCAATATTCTTAAACCTGAAGAGTTAGATTGGCGAGTTTTGCCATTCGTGACTCGAAGGTGAAAGATGATTGGACACTAGAGTGCCCATAAATTTGCACTCGACAATGTGTAGTTGAGGGAATGGGCTTAAAGATGCCATTTAGAGAAATGATAGAACCTTGTTAGAGATGGGCTTATAGATGCCATCCAAGAATGTTTGTTGGATTGTAAATTGTAAGCTGAAAGAATGAGTATCAGAATGGCATCCGTGTTTGGAGCGTATCCGAACTGTATCTGGGCTTGGAATCTGAATGAGTATTAGAATGGCATCCGTGTCCGGAGCGTATCTGAACTGTATCCGAAAGTTGAATCTGAATGAGTATCAGAATGGCATCAGTGTCTGGAGCGTATTTGAACTGTATCCGAAAGTTGAATCTGAATGAGTATTAGAATGGCATCCATGTCTGGAGCATATCTGAACTATATCTGATTGTTGAATCTGAATGAGTATTAGAATGGCATCCGTGTCTGGAGCGTATTTGAACTGTATCTGATTGTATAATCTGAATGAGTATTAGAATGGCATCCGTGTCTGGAGCGTATCTGAACTGTATCTGATTGTATATTGTTAATGATAGCTGTTAATCTCATCCTGAAATGGGTAAAATGTTAGCTGGAATACAAACTTATGTTGCATGAAATGTATGATGCAATATATGTGTTTTATCAATGTTTATGATATGTGGATGTTATGTATGCGCATGTAAGCTGATTTGCTGTATTGCTGTATGATTGAGGAAAATAAATCCTTGACTGCTACTGAGGATATGTGGATTCTTCATGTCTTGAAGTTGGAGTACCGACACAAATTCTGTTGTGAGAGCAATGTCGTATACCGCTTGAGGAATCTGCTTGGGGAATCCAAAGAATTTTGATGACTTCTATTGGGGATTAACAGATGGGAGTCTTTGTTCCATTGGGAGTATCAGAAGTCAGCTGTTATCCGGTTGGATTTCAGGCTTCAAAACAACTTGCTGGGGAATTTGGAGAAACCGGATGGTTTCCACCGGGGATTAATATTTTGAAGTTTTAGTTCCATTGGGGATCTAAATGACGTACTGTGGGTATTGCTCATGGAATAGCCTAAAGACGTTTTCCTATTCTTTCAACCTATCAGTAATTGTCTTCTTTCATTTTTTTTATTTGTAAACAGTAATTATGTTCAAATGCATATGTTCATTAATGAATCATTGGACGTTTTTGCAAATGAAACATAAGTGTAAAGAAAGGGACAAATAGTTTTCTGTACTCTAAAGAGATATCTTTGTATTTACTTTGAATAAGTATTTTGTACAAAGGAGACAGACATCCTAGTAAGAGGGTGGTGCCATAAAAATAAGAAAAGTTTATACAAAGAAAGATAGCTATGTGTGATAATCCCATGGGGTTCCCATTCTGCTATAGCCTTCGTATCTCCGAATATCTTGTCTATTTGTTGCTTCGTCCGAAGATGATTGAATTGATCAGAAAATCCGAGTTTGTCAGTGAAGAAATTGTCATCAAAGTGATCCGATGGGACATAGTCATACGCTTTAGTTCCCTAACTTTTTCCTGGACCGCCCTTTCGGGTTTTCAGTCCACCAGGAAAACCCCTTTTTGCCCAAGTCGCCCTTTCGGGTTTTCAACTTGCTGGGTGTACATATTTTTTTATATATTTTATCCCTAATTTTTGCCCGAACCTTTTGGTTTGTCGGGATGCCCTTTTTTTGCCTAGGTGTGTCAACCTAGCGGGTCTCTTATGCGTAGTATCTTTTGACTATGTCTGCGTTCGTAGGGTGTGGCAGGTCATCACCATCCATGGTGGTTAAGATCATTGCCCCACCGGAGAAGATGTTCTTGATTACAAATGGTCCCTCATAGGTAGGAGTCCATTTGCCCCTGGGATCATTTTGAGGCAAGATAATACGTTTGATCACTAGATCTCCAACTTGATATACTTGGCGTCTGACTTTCTTGTTGAAAGCCTTGATCATCCGTTTTTGATACATCTGACCATGGTAAACAGCAGTAAGTCTCTTTTTCGTCAATTAAGTTTAGTTGATCAAGTCGAGTCTGGATCCAATCGTCCTCATTCAAACCTCCATCCTTCATAATTCTAAAATAGGGGATTTGAAACTCAATAGGCAAGACAACCTCCATGCCATAAACCAAAGAATAGGGTGTTGCCCCAGTTGATGTGCGAGCCGTGGTACGATACCTGTGGAGAGAAAATGGTAGCATCTCATGCCAGTCCTTGTAGGTGATTGTCATTTTTTGTATGCTCTTTTTAATGTTTTTATTAGCAGCTTCGACGACACCATTCATCTTCGGCCGATAAGGAGATGAATTGTGATGCTGAATTTTGAACTGCTCGCACAAGGCAGTGATCATAGTATTGTTAAGGTTTGTACCATTATCAGTGATGATCCTTTCGGGGATACCGTACCGACAAATGAGATTCTGCTTGATGAAGCGGGCAACAACATTCTTAGTAACGGATGCGAAGGAAGCTGCTTCGACCCACTTTGTAAAATATTCAACAACCACTAGAATGAAGCAGTGTCCATTAGAGGTTGTAGGCTTGATCTCCCCAATCATATCAATTCCCCACATAGCAAAGGGCCAAGGAGCCGTCAAGACATTTATAGGAACCAGAGGTACGTGCACCCTGTCCGCATAAATTTGACACTTATGACAGGTCCGAGAGTGTCGATAGCAGTCTGCTTCCATGGTAGACCAATAATAGCCTTCCCGTAAGATTTTCTTCGCCATCGTATGCCCACTGGAGTGAGTGCCAAAGGTACCTTCATGTAATTTAGCCATGATCTTTTCAGCCTCAATCTTATCCATACACCGGAGTAGAATGGAGTCATGATTGCGTTTGTACATGATGCCATTACTCAGGAAGAACTTAGCAGAGAATCTCCTTAAGAACTTTTTATCATTCATTGAAGCTCCTTCTGGATATTCCTGAGCCTCGAGATACCTCTTGACTTCGTGAAACCAAGGCTGGTCCACTACTTCTTCAGTTTTAACCTCGTGACAATGTGCTGGTTCGTCCATTCGTTCAATGGAGATCTGGGGAGCCTCGTTATCCCAATTAAGTTTAAACATAGATGACATTGTGGCTAGAGCATCTGCTAGCTGATTTTCTTCTCGCGGGAAATGCTCGAAGGTAATTTGTTCAAAATGTGGTAGCAATGTCAAAACATGTTCTTTGTAAGGGATAAGGTTTGGGTCCTTGGTGTCCCATTCTCCTTTGATCTTACTGATGACCAAAGCTGAGTCTCCAAACACATCTAAAGATTTGATTCCCAAGTCTATGGCAGCCTTGAGACCAAAGATGCATGCTTCGTATTCTGCCATGTTGTTCGTACAGTTGAAGCAAAGTCTGGCAGTAAAGGGAGTATGAAACCCTTCTGGAGATATGAGTACAACGTCGATACCATTACCAAGTGCATTGGATGCTCCATCGAAGAACAGGGTCCATCGGGATCCTTGTTCAGGTCCTTCATATAGTCTGATCTCTTCATAGTCGTCTAATGTCATGATGTCTTCATCCGGGAATTCAAACTTCATGGATTGATAATCTTCTAAAGCTTGATGAGCAAGATGATCAGCTAGCACACTTCCCTTTATAGCTTTCTGGGTAGTGTACTATATGTCATATTCTGTTAGGATCATCTGCCATCTAGCTATCCTTTCAGATAGAGCAGGATTTTCGAAGATGTACTTTATCGGATCCATCTTAGATATCAACAAATTGGTATGAGTCAACATATACTGTCTTAGCCGGCGAGAAGCCCATGCTAGAGCGCAACAAGTTTTCTCGAGCAGTGAATATCTGGTTTCATAGTCGGTAAACTTTTTGCTCAGGTAGTAAATAGTGTGCTCTTTTCAGCCAGACTCGTCATGCTGCCCCAATACACACCCCATTGAGTTCTCTAAAACGGTCAGATACATGATCAGTGGTCTTCCCTCGACTGGTGGCATCAAAACAGGAGGCTCTTGTAAGTACTCTTTGATCTTGTCAAAAGAAATCTGGCATTCATCGTTCCATCTGACTACTTGATCTTTCTTCAATAGTTTGAAGATTGGCTCACAAGTAGCTGTTAGGTGAGAAATGAATCTGGAAATATAGTTCAGGCGTCCCAAGAATCCTCTGACTTCCTTCTCAGTACGAGGAGTAGGCATTTCTTGTATCGCTTTAACCTTGGCAGGATCAACCTCGATGCCTTTGTTGCTGACAACAAAACCTAAGAGTTTACTGGACCGGACTCCGAATGTACACTTGTTTGGATTCAATCTTAACTTGTACTCCTTCAATCTCACAAACAGCTTTTGCAAGTGATCAAGGTGCTCCTCTTCAGTTTGTGATCGGGCTATCATGTCATTTACAAAGACCTCTATCTCATGATGTATCATATCATGAAATAAAGCTACCATGGCACGTTGATATTTTGCCCCAGCATTCTTCAGTCCGAATGGCATCACTTTGTAGCAGAACGTCCCCCACTGTGTGACAAATGTAGTTTTCTCCATGTCCTCAGGTGCCATTTTGATTTGGTTATAACCTGAGAATCCGTCCATGAAGGAAAATACTTTGTGCTGGGCTGTATTGTCAACCAGGATGTCAATGTGGGGAAGCGGAAAATCATCTTTAGGGCTGACCCTGTTTAAATCTCTATAATCCATGCACATTCGTACTTTATCGTCCTTTTTAGGCACGGGAACAATGTTGGCAACCCATTGAGGATAGGAAGTGACAGCCAAGAATCCAGCATTAAATTGTTTCATGACTTCCACTTTGATCTTCTCTGACATGTCAGGTCTCATGCGGCGGACTTTTTGCTTCACTGGTGGACAGTCTTCTCTTGTGGGTAGACGATGTACCATGATGTCTGTATCAAATCCTGGCATGTCTTCGTATGACTAGGCAAAGATCTCAACATAATCATTCAATAGCTGAATTAGACGCTCCTTGACACTCGGCTCTAGATTGGAACCCACCTTGATTTCCTTTTTATCTTCCTCGGTACCCAAGTTGATTGTATCAACGGTTCCTCATGAGGTTGAATAGCTCTATCCTCTTCTTGTAGTAGTCTGGCCAATTCCTCTTGTACTTCACAATCTTCCTCACCTTCATATTCGGCTTGGTAGATTAGATCTTCAGAGTTACTAAAGGCCATAGCAGTATCGTTACCCATGGGTTCCGAAATGGAGGGGTACCTGCATTTGTGAGTGTGGGTGTGTGTGAGGGTATAGCCATCTTTAACAATAAAATGTAAAAGAAATACAATTAGCACAAAAGGTTTGTATGTGAAAAAGCGTCCATGATTCATTGAATGTCATATGAAGATGAAATAAAAACCCTTACAAATGGACCATTGTGCCTCGGGTAAGACACAAGGTTTTTAAAGTGAAAATTATTTGTGAATATTACAAGTCCAACAGAAATGTAAAAGATAAATTACTGAGAGATGAAAGTTATTGGGACAAAGTCTCTGGCTTCCCAATTGCGAAGTCCTCGGTTGACAGTAGGAAATATCCAATCTTCCAAGCTGCCATCTTCCACTGTGTTGACCTCTCGGTTACTAATCTTCAAAGGTGGCCCTCCAGCACGGGCACGACGCACAACCTTCTGAGCATTTGAAGTAAACCCTAAGCCAAACTTGTCGGATTTATATGGGATGTCCGAAAGTTGCCCCCAGATGGTGCATCCACCCTCCTCTACTACTGCCTTGGCGTCCTTTAGAGATGACATCCGAAGCGGAGGTCTTGTGATCTTGGGGATCGGGGATACCGCCTTTGTTACTGCTACCTCTTCAGAGACTTCTTTAAAATGTTGAAAAGGAGTTTCAATGAACTCGCCATCCAACTCCACATACCGGAAAGAATTTAGGTGGCTAATCATATACTCTTCCTCCCCGTGGACAGTGATGATCTTTCCATGGACCGGGTACTTCAGCATCTGGTGTAGCATGGAGGTGACAACACCGGTATTATGGATCCAGGGCCGTCCTAACAGACAAGAGTAAGAGGGGCGGATATCCATTACATAGAAGGTTGAGCTGAAAGTTTGAGTTCCCACTTTTATGGGGATGTCCACCTCCCCGTGGACCATCCTCTTTGAGCCATCAAATGCTCTCACAACTATGTTACTGGGTTTCAGTGTCAGCCCTTCGCAATCCAATCTGTCAAGAGCTTTCTTCAGTAAAACGTTCAAAGATGAACCCATGTCCACCAAGACATGGGCTAGAGTCGTTCCTCTACACTCTACAGAGACATGTAATGCCTCGTTGTGCTTTCTACCTCTGGGTGTCAAATCAACATCAGATAAGCCTAGGCCATTATCAGCCGTCAAACTGGCCACACAATCTTGGAATTGGTCAGCAGATGTCTCTTGTGGCACATGGGCTGTCTTCAGAAATTTTACCAGAGCTTTCGCATGTGCCTCAGCACACAGCAGCAATGCTAGCATGGAGATCTTGGAGGGAGTTTGCCCCAACTGTTCAACCACGTTATAATCACTCTTCTTTATTATCCTCAGGATTTCTTCCATTTCCTTCTTGGATGTTTTGGGGATAGCTAGTGATTGAGCCTTCGTCCGGACAAGATCTTCTTGAATGCTTTTTCCGCGATTTTCAGCAATAGAAGTATTGGTAAGGATAACAGCAGGGGTCATGTCGTCTTTGTCGGTAGGAGAAATTGTAGGTATGATTATTGGTACAGAGGTAATCTTCGGAACAGCCACGAGTCCAAAAACTGCCTTTGGAGAGGCAATCTCTGGAGAGAAGATTCTACCGCTACAGGTAATCTTGCTGGTTCTGACAATATTGCTAATGTCGAAATCTTCTTCTTCGGAGCTCACTTCTTCGGCGGTCAGCCCATCTTGTTTAATACCATGGTAGTAGATTTCTCCACCGTAATTCCACGGTACTATTTTATCTGATTCATATGGGACCAGCCCGGGCGTTATAATTATAAGGGGAATAGTCTTTGGAACTGATGTAATCCTAACGGGTCTTTTGGGGACCCTGAAAGGATTGGCGGAGATGGTTATGATTGAAACGTCTTCAACAGGAATAGGTGAAATAGGAGCATTTTCAAACAGAATCTCTTGATTGTCTATCAAGCGTTGAATGCCAGTCTTCAACAGAGGGCTATCAGTTGGTGAGGATAAGCAAACATGGCAGTCTTTAATACAACCTGGGAATATACCAGCTTTCAAAAAGTTCATCTTAATGATCGGGAGCAGAGTCAAGAGTTCATCCACTGTAGCAACAAACAAATCTTCTTCGATAGCATTGGCATTGTGGCCATGCCTAGGCATAGGAGCGGAAATGACATTTGGTTTCTCGGGTGCCTCAAACTCAATCTCTTTTGCATCTATAAGGTCTTGAATTTTGTTTTTCAAAGCCCAACAGTTGTTGGTGTCGTGGCCTGGACTTTCGGAATGGTATGCGCATCTGGCATTTGGGTGATAATGAGGGGATGCCGTGTTGGGATTCTTTGGAGCTTCCTTCAAAGTTGCCAAATTAGATTTCAGAAGATATGGTAAGACCTGGGCTAGAGTCATATTAATTTTGGTGAATTGCTGGACCGGCCTTTCCACCCTCGGTTGATTACTCCTTGGTTGATCAGATGTAAGCTTTGGGATCATAACGGCCCCTACCATTGGTCGGCGTTCAACTCTCCCTTGGTTCCTTTGTGGATAAACAACATATACCTCTTTTTTCCCGGTGAAAGGCTTTCTTACAACTGTAGAGGCAGACAAATCCTTTTGAATTTTTCCACTTTTTATGCCAGCTTCCACCTGCTCTCCGGTTAATATTAACTCAGTAAACCCAGCAGATAGGCTCCCAATCAAATGGTTGAAGAAAGGTCCCGATAGAGTGCCCAAGAACATATCTACAAACTCCCTTTCAGATAGAGGTGGTTGCACTCTCCCAGCTAGATCTCTCCATCTTTGTGCGTAATCTTTGAAACCCTCATTTGAAGCCATAGCCATACTCTGAAGTTGAGTACGGGTAGGCGCCAAATCTGCATTATAATGGTATTGTTTATAGAAAGCTGTGGCAAGGTCTTCCCAGTTGTGGACGTCGGCCCTTTCTAATTGGTAAAACCAATCGAGTTGTGTTCCGAATAAACTATCTTGGAAAAAATGCACCCATAGGTCTTTATCGGTAGAGTGCGGCTGAATCTTTCTCACGTATGATCGAAGGTGCATTTTAGGACACGACACCCCATCATATTTTTCAAATAACGACACTTTGAACTTTGGTGGGATCACAATTCCCGATACTAGCCCCAATTCTTCAAAGTCTAGACCTGTAACCCTTTGTATTTCCATAGCGCTTAAACGCTCTTCAAGATGTCTGTACTTATCATCGGCCAGAGGGTACTGTTCCTCAGAGTAGTCTTCCTCTTCTTCTTCCTCTTTAGATTCTGACGGAACCGCTGTTTCTTTTCCTTTTCCTTATCCTTCCCCGGAAGTGGTTGCAAAATTCAAGGTTCTTCTAGTTTGTCCTTGAAATCTTATCCCCATATTCAAAACCCCAGTGGCTTTCTTTGTTTTCTTCTTTCTTTCTTCAGCTAACGGAGTCTTAAACTCGTCTTGCCCCTTGGCTAGAGTCATGAGTAAGTGTTGAAACTGCATGTTTTGAGCTTGAAGATCTTTGACCGTCTGTTCGAGATCCATCTTACTGAAATAAACAGTAGAGAGATGAGGAAACTGGTTGCAAAAGACCTGTTTATGTTATGATGAATGATATGTGCATATGCAATGTTTTCAAGGATTTTAAAAGATTCAAATTTTTTTTAAACAAAAATAAACACACGTTATATTAATAAAATAGAGTTTGAGTACATCAATGCCCCTTGGGTAAAATAATACAACACTCTAGGATAAAAAAGTAGTGCACATCCTCTTTGGTGCTATGTAGGTATTTAGAGTCTGTTCCTCACGAAGTAGCCTAGTGAGTTCCAAAACCTTCTTCTCGCTTGCGTAGAATTGGGCTTCGAAAGTATCTCGCTCTCCTTTGAGCTGTATCCAATCCCTTTGTAGATCTTCGAGTGATGTGGGCATGTCAGGATGTAGGATAGTGTATGGAACTTCTCCTTCCTTAACAGGCTCAATAATCACTGGGAGAATAGAAGGATAAGGCATCATAAGACTTTGAGCGCGGGCTCGTACCCACTTGAGGTAAGGCTCAAGAGGGATGGAATTCTTGTGTCCCAAAGAATTGCTATCCACCTTGTTTAGCATTCTCCAAGCTCAGATGAATCTCTGGCGAAGACCTTGATCGTCGTTGTCGTAGTCGAATACCAAGCCTTGAATCAGCATATCATGTGGGCCATCCCTTCGGGCATAACCAAACTATCTTAGAGATAAACATGGGTTGTAGGTGATGCTCCCCTAATGCCAAGTACAGGGACATTAGGGAATCCCCACAACAGTCAACAATGATAACATTCTCTTTGGATCGAGAGCACCAATGAATATCTGAATGTTTGAGCGTCATTAACCTTTGTAACCACCTTAATCCTTGCTCATTCTTTAAGACTGATTGGGGAAGATGCGAAATAAACCATCTTTCCTGGAGGGGAGTGCAACACATAATGACCCCTCTTTTCCTCATTGTACGAGTGTGAAAAGAGTGTAGGATATCCCCTAGCAATGTAGGCACCAGATTGCGTGACATGAAGATTTTGACGGCACTCACATCTACGAGTTGGTAAGGATTGGGGAACAAGACCATCCCGTAGATAAGAAGAGCCACAATATCCTCAAAAGCTTGAAAGTCTAGGGAATTCTAACAACTTTGGGCCTTCTCAAACAAAAACTTTGCTAAGAAGCCTTTGACACCACTTCTAGTTTCCCAATGAGTTGTGACATCAGATGAGTGCAAGTGCAGAGCTTGAGCAATCTCTTCTGGCTTTGTATCTCTTTCCGTACCGTTGAAAGGTAGTTGATTGAGAATAGGAATCCTCAAGAGTTGATAAAATTCTTCCAAAGTGGGCACAAGTTGATAGTCAGGAAATGTGAAGCAATGATGCAAAGGATCAAAGAACTGGAAGAGCACTTTCATCATATCCTCCTCTGTGTTGGAGGTGACCAAGTTGAGTAGACGACCATGTCTCTCAGTGAATGGAGAGGTCTCAGGGATCCTTGAAGCTAGCTCCTTGAGTTGTGGAGGAATTCTTACATGGTTGATTTGGATAGTTTTCCTGCAGAGTGAATCCATATCTTATAAAACAGGAACAAAGATGAATCTCAAAAATCCTTAAAATGGTTAGTGAATGCATATGATGCTCATGATGTCCATGATGTTATGTACATGTATGCATATACAAGCAAATAAAACAAGTTCTTAGTTTAGGCTTGTATGGGGTTTTATAGGTAAGTACCCTCTTGAAGTTTAGTTGGCTCAACCTATCCTAATAATAGTAACCGGGTTCTAAGGAGCTCAATATCACTGGATTATTTCCTTGGTCATTGTTTCAGCTCAAGCCTCTTTAATGGCGACCGAAATATCCCAAGAAACCAACCCTCAATAAGTGTAGTATCGAGTATCTACCAACTTCAAACTACACCAAAGCCGGTCATCTCACTACATCCTAAAGGCCAAGTTGGTCAAGTAAAGGGTTCTAGAAGTTCATTAAAGCTTCATGACATCCCTCAGCGGCCCCGTATTCTCTTTGATTAACTCAAAGGCTACCGGTACCCACAAATATGTCACACTAACATAGCTATTGCTTAGACCATGTCGGTATACCCCGCACAATTTCTACAACGTATTGCTATTTACCTATAATGTTTCCCAAATCCGGGTGGAGGATTCAAACCTAAACAAAGAACCAAAATGTAAAGCAAGCAAGTCAAATAATGAAAGCAAAGAAATGTGATCTAGCCCTAAGGTAAGCCCACTTCTATAAAATTCCCCAGCAGAGTCGCCAGTTCTGTGATACGGTGGGATAACTGACTTGAGGTTTTGCGTTTGTGTTTGCAAATGTTGCGGTTAGCAAGAGTTGCCACCGACTTTTCTTTTATCCAAAAGGAAAGGTGAAAACGCACAGGAAATACCTTTGAGATATTTTCTTGAGTTCGGGGGGTAGATTATGAAAAGGGAAGGTATTAGCACCCTTTTCATCCATGGTTTTCCATGGGCTCTTAGTTACTTGCTTAGATCACTTGCTTTTGTTTGTTTGAAATATGTGCTTTGTGTGGTTTTTTGAAAGTATTTTGTAAAAGAGGCCATTCGTTTAGGCAATCTTTGTAATGATTCTCGTTCGTAAGAATGTATACAAAGATGTTTGTCTTTTGAAAATGTTTTCAATGATTATGAGATGTTTTGAAATGTGTGTGTTTGTTTTGAAAATAGCAAGGATAGTTGTTTTGAAATAGAGCAAGTAACTAGAAGTAATCTACCTACTCAAATGTCTTTCTTATGTATTTTCTATTCCTTTGACATTGTTGTCTTACCATTGATTTGGTAAGCAACCCTATCTTTGGATGTAAACAGAATGAGCGTGGGTCATCGTATAACCATGATTAGCAATGTTCGCAAAGTATCTTAGTATTTTGAGGGACCAAGATCATTTTGTAAGGCAACTTTTAAATAACGTCATCGAGGGTCTATGATCTTATGTTTGTTTTGTTCTGCCAAGATACTTCACATGCGTAATATGGCCATTTTTGTTTTAGGCAACCAAGTGGAGAAACCCTAAGGATGCTTGTGTGCAAGTGTATCATTTTCATGCTTTGATTTTGTCTTGTATTTAGGGTTTTCTATTTTGCTTTGTTTTGTTCTTGTCATGCAAACCCTAATTACTAATCATGGCATATAAAACGATAAATTGTGTAATGTAAATATTTCTAAGCTATTACAAAAATTTATGGGAGGGGGGAATACAAATTTGAACGGGGATTTGCAAAAATATAAACCTAAATAAATTATTACAACCAAATCGAATTTGTACGAATTAGAATAAATACAATACAATATTTAAAAATGCAATATAATGTATATGTAAGGAAAAGATTTTTTTTTGTTTTGTTTTTTTATGTAAAAGAAATTTTAGTCTAAACCTAAAATTAAGGAAAAGAAATTAAATTTTTTAGAAGGGGTCTTAACCCTAATATCTATTTTTTAAAGAAAATAAAGTTCTGATATGTATTATTTTATGTATTTCTTATATTAAAATAATAAATAATATTGTATTAAAATATAAAATTTTTATATATGCAAAAATAAATATTTATAAGTATGAAATGAGAAATAAATGAATAAATTAAACTAAGTATATTTTTGATTATATTTTACAAGTTATTAATAAAATGCATGATATATATTAAAATAAAAAATATTTTTATGTGAAAAAAATAAAATAAAAATGCAATATTATGAAATTTACATTTTTTGGGATTTTTATGTATCAAAGAAAATATTTAATATATTAAAAATGAAAATAAAAACAAATAAAATAAAAATATAAAAAAAGTTAGTAGGGGGTTGATGTAGCAAAGCTGGTAGTAATGTGTTAGCAAAAAAAATGCTAAGCCCAAAGACTCAGCCCAAACCTGCAAAAATGACAAAAAACTGGAAAATGGAAAAATATAGAAAACCAAAAGTAGCGCCCAGGTTCGAACCCAAGACATGGGTCTCACCAGCGCGCTACTTTGCCACTGGGGTGGCTATACATCCATTGTCTTATGGAAAACAAAAATAATATAACCCAAAACAAATCCTTGCCCTGTATTTCATCTTCTTCCTCAAGCTTGGCTAGACATCCTGTAACTCTCTCATACTTCCATGAAAATGAAAACTCATAACATGAAAGTTGTAGTACTTGAACTCACGATTCCAACCATATAAGTTATGTGAACTATTAATCAAAAATCAAAGAGAATTTTAACAGTCCTAAATTTTAACCTAATATTTTCAGAAATTTCAAGTTCCAAATTCTCTCAACTCAAGTAAAATTAATGCAAGATAAAGATATGTACAGTTTCGTTATGATGAGGACTACACTTTTTATTCATAAATTGTGGCCTATGGTTACCTGTACAAGGAGATAAAGTTTGAGATTTTACCTCCTTCAGTTGGAATCATGGATGGAATTGGAGTGAGTTGGATGGAGGCCTGATGCTTGCTTGAGCTTCCTTGAGCTTCCCTGAATGTATTCCAACCCTTGCCTTGCTCTGAAAGTATCTGAAACTCCTTGGCCAAGTCAAATTGCAAGCTCTGAAATCAACAATGGAAGATGATGGAAAAGTGATTACAGAACAAGGATGAAGGTCTGGATTGGTTTGATATCAAGTATGTAAGATGTTTGAATGATCAAAACTTAAAACGCACAAGCCAAATGGAAGAGGGGTATGCTTATGCAAAAACTGCAGGTTTGGACAAATTTTTGGTGTTTTTCTGGTTGGGAGTGTTTCAGGCCTTTTCTAATCGTGTTTTGTATTGTGTTATGTTTGTATATTAGTATGGAATTGGTCTTATGTCAACCCTCTAACAGTTGTGCCAGTTCTAGCCTTTTTGCAACTTTTCTTGCATTTGAAGTAAAGTGAAGGGACAATGCTTGCCATGCTTGTACTTGCTCTCTTAGGGTTGGTATTAGCTTGTACAATTTTCTTTAGACCTGTGAAACTTGTGTGTACAATGGAGACAGGTCCAATGCTCAAGAATTGGAAAGTGGCAAAAGTTGTGCTTTTCCAAAATGGCAATGGTCACTTTATGCCATTTATGGAATTACAAGTTGGATAATGGTTCTAAGGCATGGATTAAAGCTTTGTCAACTGAATAAGAATTTAATTAAGGAGTGAGGAACAAGTTTGGGACCTGTAAAACATGGATTAGGCAGCATAGGTACTGATTGCAACTTTGTTCTTCATGAAATGGCTTGGACAAAAAGTGAGAAATTGCCCACTTCATCTCTTCGATTCTCCCTACTCAAAAATGATCTTGAGGAGTTCTTGGACATTTTTGAAAGCTTTCAATGTGCTCTAAAACTCATCTTTAAAATGAATTTTGAGATACCTCTTGGAACTAGGTGAAAAATGGCCATGAAGTTGGGTCCAAAACCTGCCTAAATTAGGGCAAAATTTCACTAAGTTATTTAGTTCATGACCATGTATTCACAAATTTATATCTTGAGATCCAAGAATCTTTAGGGAAAAGTGTGTGAATAAAATTTGTATATTTCATGGATTTCTACAACTTTCATGTTGGTAACTTTCCTTGAATCATTATGCATCATGGTGAAAAGTTGGCCTAAAGTTGAGAGAAAATAAGAAATTTTCTATACTTAGAAAATTCTCTAAGTTAAGAAAAATTTCAAATTCAAACCCTAATCTTCAAACTTGGATTTCTTGATGAACAAGTTTCACATTTTGACATGTTTTGATGAATTATGACCCTTGGTACTTAATTTTGACCAAAAAGCCAAAGTTTGACTTTTCAGTATACAGTTGACTTTTGATCAGTTGACTGCAAATTTCATCTGTCAATCTAATGAATTTGAGATGTTTTGAGCCATGTAATTAGGTCAAGATGATGACATTGAATCCTTGAAATCATGCTTTAACTCAATTGGTCATTTTCTAGGTTAAAAATCAGAAATTGCCCTTCCTCAGTCAAAACCCTAATTTTGACCATTTTGCCCTTTTGGTGATTTGATCAAATTTCTTGAGGAATTATGGTCCAAACTTGATAAAATGATACATATAAGTTTAAAATGTTGATGTTGATAAAAAATTATGAAGTTTGACTGTAAATTGGCCATGGTTGACTTTTTCCCAAATACAACTGATTTTTAGGTTAACTGTCCAATTGACTGATCAAAAATGTGGTTCAAGGCTTGAAACTTGTCCTGAGTGATCTTAGGGATCCATAATGATGTTTGAAAGTCATATGAAGTATTGATAGTCCAAAAATCCTTTTGCAAACTCAAACCCTTATTTTAGGTTATCAGTGCAATATGAGATGTCTTGAGCTGACCAAACCCTAATCCAATCTTGAGTCAGAGGAAACTTGTGAGAAAAGTCTTGATAAATGAAGAGAGAAAATTTTGGGGTACAACAGGGGGGTAAATTTTGGGGTACGACAACATCCTTTTAATCAGTAGTTATCTACGAGCTCTTAATTGCTAGCTCACTTTGAAATACTTTGTGTTTGTGTAAGTTTGAAAATATTTTGAAAACGCCTTCGTACGACAAACTTTGCAATGATTATCATATCATTGAGAATGTATACAAAGTTTTGGTTTTTAAAATATTTGTTTAAAATGGTGTGTTTAGAAAGATGTTTTGAAGGTGCCAATGTAAGGTAATTTTGTAATGATTCTCATATCATTGAGAATGTATACAAAATATTTGTTTTGAAAAGTGTTTTGAAAGTGTGAAGTGGGAAATGGTTTTGTTTGTGAGCAAGAAATTACGAGAAATCTACCTACTCAAAAAGTCTTTGTTCTTTTCCTCCTACTTTAAATAGTGTTATTTTACCATTGATTGGTAAGGAGCCATATCATTGGATGTGAGGGACAGGCGTGAGTTATCGTACAGTCATAGAAGGCAACTCGTAAGATTTTTTTAGAAATTTGTCATAAGGGACTAAAATCTTTTATTGAAGGCAACATTAAAGGCTCATCGAGGGACTACGATCTTTTAATCGAGGGTCTTTGCTAAAACATCTCACGTTCGAGGGACACAACTGTTTAGATTCGTGGAAACAAGTGAGGTTAACCCTAGAGGTGCATGTACGTGAAGTATTTTATTTTCATGTATTTTATCTTGAATTAGGTTTGTCTAATGTTTGATTTTAAGTCTTATCATGCAAACCCTAATTACAAGCAATAATAAGGAAAGCGATAAATTGCAGAATTTAAATGTCCTACGCTATTACAACGCTTTGGGAATGGGGGGTACAGTTTGTGAATAGGGGTAAGAAAGAAATAAAGCCCTAATTAACTATTACAAACCATTGAACATGAATAATAGAATGTGCAAAATGTAAAGAGGAATAAAAACTGTTTTTAGGGTTTTTTGATGGAGAAAAGATTTGATAATTTAGCCTAATTAAACTAATTAATTTTAATCACAAAAGAAGTTAATTAATTATTAACAAGACCTAAAATCTAAGTTCATTGAAGTTAAGAAGAAAATAAAACCTAAGTCTAAATGATTTGTTTAAAAAATAATTTGAATGTTAATACTAATTTAGAAAAATATTTTAAAGTATAAACAAAACCTACTTCTAAATATTAACAAAATAAAATAAGTTTTTGAATTATTTTTAATTTAATTAAAAAATATATTTTGTATTATTGATTAAATAGAAAATAAATAAATAAAATGAAAATAAAGAAAATATGAAAAATATAAAGATATTGGGCTGAGGTGTTAAAAATTAAAAAGAGTGTGAGAAAATAGCAAAACAAAGTTAGGCCCAAAACAATTTTTTTTTTGTTAGAAACGAAAATGGAATAAAAATAGAAAATGGGTCTGGTTGTGTTAGTAAAAGGGAGGGTGTATGAGAGCAAAAAAATGAATGAGGCCCAAGTTCTGGGAGGCCCAATGCTTGTTTTGAGCCCATGTTGTTGACTTATTATGATGTACCATGGGCCTACTCATGTCGTACGTTAGATTCAGTCATGCAATGATCAGATGGAGATGAGATGAGGGTACATGATACACGTGCGTGGCTTATGTGCATAGAACCTAAAATAAGAAAATGTCAAAAAAACAAAAGGGTACCGCTGGGGCTCGAACCCAAGTCCCTATAGACCAATGCCTTATGCGCACTTCCTCTGCCATTGGGGTGACTATTTCATCTGGTCATAATACAACATGTAATAAACTTAAAATAAGCTTAGTCCTGAATGTTTGAAATGGCTTCATCTTCAACCTTGCACGCACAGAGCAACAACACCATTGCTATGTATGATACGGTAAGCAAGTGTCGCCACCGACTTTTTATTTTATCCAATCAGGAAAAGGAAAAAGAACAGAAAAAACCTTTTTCGAGATATTTCTGAGTACGGGGGTAGATTAGAGAAAGAGAAGGTGTTAGCACCCTTTCTATCCATGGTTTTCCATGGGCTCTTAGGTACTTTCTCATTTTAAAATAGCTTGTGTGTGTACTTGTTTTGAAAAAAAGTTTACTTCGTGATAACCCTTGTATCAGTCCTCAAGGGTGTGACGAAGTTGTTTTGAATTTTTTTTGAAAAGTGTTTGTGTGAAATATGTTTGTTTGAGCAAGTACCTAGGAACTATCTACCTACTCAAAAAATACTGTTCGTTTTCCTTTAGACAACACTATCCCATTATTAAGGAATAGGTAGCACCATCGTTGGAGTTTTAAGGGACGTTCAAAGGGACAGATACAGTCACAAAAGCAATGTTAGGAGGTGTTAGTAATCATCCTAACGTCCCAAAGATCTTTTTTCG
The DNA here is from genome assembly GCA_948472305.1 of Vicia faba. NCBI lineage: Eukaryota > Viridiplantae > Streptophyta > Magnoliopsida > Fabales > Fabaceae > Vicia > Vicia faba. Next base: position 1,163,222,594 of record OX451735.1, on the reverse strand, counting down.
AGGCAACATCCGAATGGGTTATTTGAGATCTTTCGGGGCTAGAGGACGACCACTAACAAATGCTATACTTCATGACCATTTAACCGAAGGCAACCGAAGTGGAGTAAACCCTAGGAGTGAGCATGTGCGAGTGAGATTTTTCAGTTAATTTGTCTTTTCACATTTAGGGTTTTCTACCATTTTAGTTTTCAAATATTCTTGCCATACAATCCTATTAGCATACATCTAACATTTTATAATTGCGGAAATTAAAGTGCGGAAATAGAAATCCTAACTATTACATGGCTTTTGCAGATACAAAATTATTTTGACTGAAAATAAAATGCGGAATTTAAACCTAATTAAGTCTATTACATCCTCGGAGCAATTACAAAAATAATTATATGGTAGGTAATTAAAATACGCGCGACGAATTAAATGCGAGGACGGCTAGAAAACCTAAAAAATCTAATTTTGAGAAAAAATATTCAAGTTATTTTTGAAGAAAAAATTAATTACATACAAAAATCAAACCCTAATTTCTAATTGATTTTAATTTACAAAAAAAGATTAATTGCCCTAATTTTGAGTTAAATTAATTAATTAAAGAAAATAAATATTTTATGAAAAAAATGATTTTTGGTGTTTTTTGTGATTTTGATTAAATAAAAAATAATTTTGATGTTATTTTAAAAAGAAATATAATTAGGAAATAATTAAAAAGAAATAGAAATAATAAATAAAAAAGAAGAATGGGCCTGTTTAAGCAATTGGAGGGGGTGCATTGTTGAAATTATTCCAGTCCCACCAAGATGAAGCCCAGTCAGCGCCTGATCCAGTGACGCTCCCTCCTGATGGTGTACCATGGTCTCTGGCAGGTGGAGACGTTAGATCTGGTTGATCATGAATCCTGTGGCTGGCTGTTGATGGCGCATGATAGGCCTTTGGGATGGTAATGCATAGGATCCTGCAAAGAAGAATTAAAATAAGAAAGTTGTTGGGACCTGGGATCGAACCCAGGTCCTCTACCCTTTCCAACATGCACGCTTGCCATCTGCGTTACATATCTTGTTTGTTAATATAATAACAACAATATATAATATTTGAAATCAAGTGATTGACTATAAAAAGCGCGCATAATTCAAATTGGCCAATGGTTATCAGTCACGTCCTTATCTTCTTCCTGGAACCGTCATTTTAGATAACGATCTTTTACCTACAGACGATATCCATGGCTACAAACCTGTATCATTCAAAAATAAAATATACGCAATATAAATTCCCATTGTAGACCATGAATCGACTGGGCTTGAAGCCCTGAACATCATGGTGCCCTTATCCAGCCCTAATTTTTCCTGTGCTAAAAGACCCCAAAACGGAGCTTGAAACCCTAGTAATGGCAATCATACATATAGGCTTCAAAAATTCAATTAAATGATCCATACATGTTAGAAATACATCAATGATCACAAATATATCATTAAATTATGCTAATGATGCAAGAATGGTTGTAATCGATTTTGAAAAAGCAAGCAAACCGTATGAGGTATAGCAAGTGTTTCTGGGTGTGAAAGGACCTGCAATCAATTGGGTTAACTTCTGGGAAGGTCCAGTAATCGCTTAGGAATGTTGGAAGGCCTTGAATCGTCCTCTAGGGTAGAGATCATATCACCATTTTTTCCAAAATTTTGAGTTTGTTCTAGTGTTCTTCACGACTGTAACCTCTCGTTTTTGTGCATGGCCTTGTTCATTATATATCCGTAAGTGAATAAGGGTTATAAAAATAGCTAGTATCTTTGAAATTTTTGAAGATTTGGTTTGGTTTTCATGTTGTATGATATCCTTCCAAATTTTGCCTAATCATTCCATTCTTGAGCCAATTAACTTTGATTCGATTTGATCTTGATATGCTAGCATAATTAGCTTGTGATGCTGTCCAAAAATCAGATCAAAATAAATCTTTGCTATTATTTATCATTTATTTGATTTAATTTAGTTTTTAATTAATAAAAAATAAAAATAAAATAAATAATGAAGAAAATAACATGTTAGTGAATATTTGGGTCGTGGACCATGTTATGAGTGAGGTGCAAGCATAAAAAGTTAGGCCCATTTGGCAAACAATGCATTTTTTAGCCCATTTGACTTTTGGCAATTTTGCAAAAAGGGTCAACTTTGACAAGGCATATATCTTCGAATTTTAACACTAGAGAGGTGTTATTGGACTTTTTAGAAAGCTTAGGGTGTCCCTTAAACAAAAATTTTGGTCTCATCTCAATTGGATCTTCCATGTTCATGTAGGAAGCTTTGACCCAAAAAGTGTTTTTGTTAACTTTTCAAAAGGACCTATAATGTGGAAATTCATATCTTTTTGTGAGTTCATATTTTGGATTTGAGGTATGAAGATGAATTGTAGGGAATTTCATCCTATTCAAAATGAGCCTTGGATGAAAAATTTCTGATAAAGTATGAGTAAGTTATGCTTGGTCAAAGTTTGGTTGACTTTTCCTAAGAAACCCTAATTTAGCAACTTTTGGGTTTTGATGAATTTGGGGAATTCCTTGAGGAATCATGATCAAACCTTGATAAAATGATGGATATAACTTCATAATGTTTATGTTGACCAAAAATCTTAAAGTTTGACTGTATGTGGGCCACATTTGACTTTTGACCTAATACAGTCGATTCTCAAGCATCTGAGCAGTTGACTGAGCAAACTTCTTGTGCAAGGCTTGAGATTTGACATGGACGGTCTTGAGAACATATTAGGACCATGGAGAGCATATGAGGTCTTTAGAGTTCACCCATATTGATGAAAATGGAAACCCTAATTTGAGGCTTATTGTCTCAGGAGAGAGTTTGTCTGGTCAACTCTTGGGCAACCTTGAGCAAATTGAGGATCCCTAGGAGTATATTTTGAGTAAAATGTAAGGGTAAATTTTGGGGTACAACAGATGCCCCTGTTCAATCTTCTTAAACCTGAGGATGTAGATTGACTTGTCTGCCTTTCGTGATCTGAAGGTGGAAGATAATTGAACACTAGAGTGCCCAGAAATTTGCACTCGTATGAAGTGATAGAAGATTGTTTGGGATGGGCTTAAATATGCCATCTAGGATATGACGGAGCATTGTCAGAGATGGGCTTAAGGATGCCATATAGAGGATGTTGATTTCCTGAGATATTCCTTTGATGAGAATTCTTGTTCCTGTCGTCGAAGAGGAATCTGTTGAGGAATGTTAGTATCTGTCTTAGGAGAAATAGAATTTTAGGATCTTCAGTTATCCGTTACTCTACTGGGGAAATAACTCCTGCTTGAGGAAGCGGAAGTGAACTGCATATCTGGTCAGGGTACAGGCTGCGCAGCAACTTACTGGGGATAGATGAAATTGATCGAAACTGGTCGGGTCCCGGTTTTACCGTGTTGTAAACTGTCGTCTGTAGATAAGAGGGAAGGAACCTGGATAGTAAGGTTATGAGAAGGAACCTGGGTCATAGGGTTACTTCGAGATGAAAGCCTTGATAGTAGGGCTATGAGAAGGAACCTGGATAGTAGGGTTACTTCGAAATGAAAGCCTGGATAGTAGGGCTATGAGAAGGAACCTGGATAGTAGGGTTTCTTCAAAATGAAAGCCTGGATAGTAGGGCTACGAGAAGGAACCTGGATAGTAGGGTTACTTCGAAATGAAAGCCTGGATAGTAGGGTTGTGAGAAGGAACCTGGATAGTAGGGTTACTTCGAAATGAAAGCCTGGATAGTAGGGCTACGAGAAGGAACCTGGATAGTAGGGTTACTTTGAAATGAAAGCCTGGATAGTAGGGCTACAAGAAGGAACCTGGATAGTAGGGTTACTTCGAAATGAAAGCCTGGATAGCAAGGCTGTGAGAAGGAACCTGGATAGTAGGGTTACTTCGAAATGGAAGCCTGGATAGTAGGGCTGTGAGAAGGAACCTGGATAGTAGGGTTACTTCAGAATGAAAGCCTAGATAATAGGGCTATGAGAAGGAACCTGGATAGTAGGGTTACTTCGAAATGAAAGCCTGGATAGTAGGGCTGTGAGAAGGAACCTGGATAGTAGGGTTACTTCAAAATGAAAGCCTAGATAGTAGGGCTACAAGAAGGAACCTAGATAGTAGGGTTACATCGAAATGAAAGCCTGGATAGTAGGGCTGTGAGAAGGAACCTGGGTCATAGGGTTACTTCAAAATGAGAGCCTGGATAGTAGGGCTATGAGAAGGAACCTGGGTCGTAGGGTTACTTCGAAATGAAAGCCTGGATAGTAGGGCTGTGAGAAGGAACCCAGTTCATAGGGTTTCTTTGAAATGAAAGCCTGGATAGTCGGGCTATGAGAAGGAACCCAGATCGTAGGGTTACTTCAAAGCGATAATGTAGATTAGTTGACCCGTTTGGTTTCGGGAACTGAGTTTTTATTAGTCATCTGCAGACTTGACCTATATAATTGCTGGATTTGTTGAAGCTAAATGTCTTTTCCTGAAAAGATATCAGGGTTAATTATATGCGATGCATGAAATGCAGGGTTAGATGATGTTCTCAAAATAAATGAGATTATGTTGTATATGACATGTATGCGTATGTCATGATGTATGTTCATGAAATGCTATCGGGGTTTGCTCACGTCTGGGAAAATAAATCCCTGACTGTTGTTGGAGATTTATAAATATTCTGTCAGGAAGAGATGTTACTTGAGAATAACTCTGCGGAGAACAAACTTAGGAAGTGAATTTTTGTAGCTGACGTGATGAACTCTGTCGGGGATTGAGCCTCTGTATCTGGAGAATAAACTCTGCTTGAGGGATGAAATTTACTGACCCGCCCGTGACTATGAAATTTGGCTGGAGGATATAGCTGTCAGGTTTCATAATGACCTTGGACGGGGAGGTTACGTCCTGTTTCGGGAAGGCTGACATCAATGTTTTTACTCTGTAGGGAGTGTATGTACTAATGATTGTGCTCCAAAGCTGACTCTATCCCGATATCTGCTGGGCGGAATAACTGTCGGGTTTGGCAATTTTTGTTTTTGCCCCTGTTTCTGGAATTACGAGTAATTGTCTTTTGTTTCTTATGCAAATATTTATAAGAAGCAATCATTTTCAAATGCATATATCAAAAATAAATCATTGGACGTTCTTGCAAAACAAAACAGAAAAAGAAAAACAAATCGAAGTTTCTTGTGAAAATGATTTGTATTGATTTTTGAAGTTGGCCTGTAATATGCGTTTTTGTATAAAGAGGTTGACGCTCTAGTAATAGAACACCGCTGAAAAATAGAAGCTATACAAATTGTGTAAAAGAAAAAAAAAACAGCTATGTGAAACAACCCCATTGGGTTCCAACTCTGCTATTGCCTTTATATCTTCAAGCGTCTCATCACCTTGCTTCTTGGCCAAAAGTTGATCAAATTGGTTGGCGCCATCCGAGCTTGATAGTCGATACCGAAGTCTAGTCGCAAGATGATCCAATGAGACATAGTGGTATGCTTCATATCCCTAACTTTTTCCTGGACCGTCCTTTCGGGTATTCAGTCCACCGGGATACCCTTTTTTTCCCAAGCCTCCCTTTCGGTTTTCGACTTGCCGGGTGTACAAATTTTTTCATTTTCATCCCTTACTTTTGCCCGAACCCTTTTGGTTCGTCGGGAAGCCCTTATTTTTTCCTAGGCCAGTCAACCTAGCGGGTCTTTTAATTAGGCGTAGTTATTTTTTCACTATGTCTGCATTGACAGGATGAGGAAGGTCGTCACCGTCCATGGTGGTTAGAATTATAGCTCCACCGGGAAAAATGTTCTTAACCATAAATGGCCCTTCGTACGTGGGGGTCCATTTGCCCCTGGGATCACCTTGCGGCAGTATGATGCGCTTGATCACTAGATCCCCGACTTGATATTCTTGACGCCTGACTTTCTTGTTAAAAGCCTTGATCATTCGCTTTTGATACGTCTGACCATGGCAAATAACAGTAAGTCTCTTTTCATCGATTAGATTTAACTGATCAAGTCGGGTTCAGATCTAGTCGTCTTCGTTCAAACCCGCATCCTTCATAATCTTGAGAGAAGGTATCTGGACTTCGATGGGTAGGACTGCCTCCATGCCATATACCAAAGAATAGGGGGTTGCCCCTGTCGACGTCTGTGTTGAGGTACGGTACCCATGAAGAGCAAATGGTAACATCTCATGCCAGTCTTTGTATGTCACCGTCATCTTCTGTACAATCTTCTTGATGTTCTTGTTAGCCGCTTCAACAACACCATTCATCTTCGGCCGGTAGGGAGACGAGTTATGATGTTGTATCTTGAATTGCTTACAGAGCTCGATGATCATTGTGTTGTTGAGATTTGTACCATTGTCAGTAATAATTCTCTCTGGCACACCATATCGACAAATTAGATTATGTCAGATAAACCGCGCCATGACGTTCTTGGTTACTGTAGCAAAAGAGGCTGCCTCAACCCACTTCGTGAAGTAATCAATGGTTACTAGGATGAAGAGATGTCCTTTGGAAGCGGTGGGCCTGATTTCTTCGATCATGTCGATGCCCCACATTGCAAAGGGCCACGGCGTTGTCAAGACGTTTAAGGGGACCGGAGGCACATGCATCTTATCAGCATAGATTTGGCACTTATGACAAGTTCGAGAGTACTGATAACAATCAGCTTCCATAGTGAACCAGTAGTATCCTGCTCGTAGGATCTTCTTAGCTATGATGTGTCCACTAGAATGGGTTCCGAAGGTGCCTTCATTTAAATCTGTCATAATCCTCTCTTCTCCACTCTTGTCTACACACCGTAGTAGCGTGGAGTCATGGTTGCGTTTATAGAGGATTCCATTACTGAGGAAGAATTTTGCAGCGAACCTTCTCAGAAACTTCTTATCATTGACAGATGCCCCTTCGGGATACTCTTGAGTCTCGAGATACCTTTTGACTTCGTGAAACCAGGGCTTGTTTGCCACTTCTTCGGTATCGATTTCACAGCAGTGTGCTGGTTCATCCAACCTCTAAATGGTGATTTGGGGAGCTTCATTGTCCCACCTAACCTTTAACATAGAAGACATGGTAGCTAGCGCGTCCGCTAACTGGTTCTCCTCTCGTGGGAAATGTTCAAAGGTTACCTTCTTAAAGTGTGGGAGCAATGTCAGTACGTACTCTTTGTACGGGATGAGATTCAGGTGCTTCGTATCCCACTTGCCTTTGATCTGACTTATCGCCAAAGTGGAATCCCCGAATACATTCAAGAACTTGATCCTTAGGTCAATAGCAGCCCTAAGACCCATAATGCATGCTTCATACTCCGCCATGTTGTTGGTGCAGTTGAAACATAATCGGGCAGTGAATGGAGTATGACAGCCCTCGAGAGATATGATTACAACACCAATGCCGTTACCCAGTGCGTTTGAGGCTCCATCAAAATACATATACCATCAGGATCCTTTCTCAGGTCCTTCATCTGGTCCAGGTTCTTCGTAGTCAGTTACTAGCATAATATTCTCATATGGGAACTCAAAGTTCATGGACTGGTAGTCATTTGCGACCTGATGAGCCAAATGATCAGGAAACACACTTCCCTTGATTGCTTTTTGGGTTGTATATTGTATGTCGTACTAAGTTAATATCACTTCCCACCTTGCTATCCTTCCGGAGAGAGCGGGCTTCTCGAAAATGTACTTAATCGGATCCATCTTCGATATTAACAAGGTAGTGTGAGTCAACATATATTGTCTCAGTCGGCGAGCAGCCAATGCCAAAGCGCAGCAAGTTTTCTCGAGAAATGAGTATCGTGTCTCAAAGTCGGTAAACTTTTTGCTAAGGTAGTATATTGCATGCTCTTTTCGACCAGACTCGTCATGCTGTCCCAGCACACACCCCCATTGAATTGTCTAGCACTGTCAAGTATAATATCAAAGGTCTTCCTTCAACTGGAGGCATCATAATTGGTGGTTCTTGAAGGTATTCCTTGATTCTTTCGAAAGTGGTCTGGCATTCATCATTCCACTTTACAACTTGATCTTTCTTCAGAAGTTTGAAGATTGGCTCACAAGTGGCAGTTAGATGTGAAATGAACTTGGCGATATAATCCAGGCGTCCCAAGAAACATCTAACTTCCTTCTCTGTACAGGGAGCTGGCGTTTCTTGTATAGCTTTTACCTTTGTAGGATCTACTTGGATGCCTTTGTCGCTGACAATGAAACCCAGAAGTTTTCCAGACCTTACCCCGAAGGTGCACTTGTTCGGATTCAACCTCAACTTGTACATCTTCAACCTGTCGAACAACTTTTGTAGATGATCAAGGTGCTCTTCCTCAGTTTGAGACCTGGCTATCATGTCATCAACATAAACTTTGATCTCGTGATGAATCATATCATGGAACAAAGTGACCATGGCGCACTGATAAGTTTCCCCAACATTCTTCAACCCAAAAGGCATCACCTTGTAGCAGAAGGTACCCCACTGCGTGACGAAGGTTGTCTTCTCCATGTCTTCAGGAGCCATCTTGATCTGGTTGTAGCCTGAGAAACCATCCATGAAGGAGAAGATTTTATGTTGCACGGTATTGTCGACCAGAACATCAATGTGAGGAAGAGGGAAGTCATCCTTGGGGCTTGCCCTGTTCAGATCTCTATAATCCACACACATCCACACCTTACTGTCCTTCTTAGGTACCGGAACGACGTTAGCAACCCACTGTGGATATGGAGAGACAGCTAAGAATCCTGCATCAAACTGTTTCATGACCTCTGCCTTGATCTTTTTTGACATTTCGGGATGCATACAATGGACCTTCTGTTTAACTGGAGGACAATCTTCTTTAGTCGGCAGGAGATGTACCACGATACCAGTGTCCAAACCAGGCATGCCTTCATAGGACCAGGCGAAGATCTCAACATAGTCGTGCAACATCTGTATCAACCTCTGTTTGACGCTAAGCTCCAGATTTGCACTTATTTTAACCTCTTTTTTGTCTTCCTTAGTACCCAAGTTCACTATCTCAACTGGCTCTTCATGAGGCTGTATGGCCCTTTCTTCCTGCTGTAATAGTCTAGCAAGTTCTCCAGGCACCTCACAATCATCCTCACCTTCGTCTTCAGCTTGGTTGATCGTACTTTTGAAGTCATAACTGGCAATAGCAGAGCTGTTATCAATGGGATCCAGAGTGGATATGGATCTACATTATGATACGTGAGTGTATGTAAGAGAATAGTTGTTTTGATAAAGCAAAAATAGAAAAAACAAAAAAAACAGAGAGCACAAAATTTGTATGCAAGAAACGTCCAATGCTTTATTAATGATATATGAAATGACAAATAATATCCCTCACAAGCAAAGCCAATGTGCCTCGGGCAAGGCACAAGGCCGTAAAGTTTTAAATTATTTATTACAAATCTTGAAACAAGTAAGATAATTACTGCGAAATAAAAGAAAAGGGTATAAAGTCCCTAGCCGTCCAGTTACTCGGTCCACCGTTGGTAGTTGGGTAGATCTAACTATTGATGTCTGAGTCTTCCTCACTGTCTTCAATGGAATTAACCCCATGATTGCTGATGCGTAGGGGAAGTCCTCCAGCCTCAGCGCGTCGAACAACCCTCTAAGCCCTTGTAGTAAATCCCAAACCAAATTTGTCATTTCTGTGAGTGAAATTAGGGAGCTGACCCCAATTGGTACACCCACCTTCTTCAACTACGGCCCTGGCGTCCTTGAGAGAAGCCATCTTCAGAGGAGGTTTACTGTTGGTAGTAGTTTTAGTTGATGCCAATATCTGAGGGACTTCTTCGAAGTTCTGACAAAGAGTCTCTATGAATTCCCCGTCCATCTCTATGTAGCAGAAGGAATTGAGGTGGCTCACCATATACTCCTCTTCACCCCGCACCGTGACAATCTTCCCTTTTAACGGATACTTCAACATTTGGTGTAGTGTGGAAGTAACTTCCCCAGCCTCATGGATCCAAAGACGACCCAACAAACAAGAATACGATGACCTGATGTCCATCACATAGAAGGTGGACCAAAAGGTATGAGAACCCACTTTGACAGGGATGTCCACCTCCCCGTGCACCACTCTTTTCGACCCATCAAAAGCCCTTACCACAATGTTACTAGGCTTTAAAGTCAAGCCCTCACAATCCAACCGGTCCAATGCCTTCTTAGGCAGAACATTCAGCAAAGACCCAATATCTACCAACACATGAGCCATAGTGATGCCCTTGCATTCAATCGAGACATGCAGAGCATTATTATGCTTGCTTCCCTTCGGTGTCAAAACTGCATCTGAAAAACCCAGCCCATTGTCAATAGTCAGGCTAGCCACGCAATCTTTAAATTGATCAGCTGAAGTCTCCTGTAGCACATGTGCAGTTTTGAGGAATGCAATCAAAGCCTTCACATGGGCCTCAAAGCACAACAGCAGGGATAACATGGATATCTTTGAGGGTGCCTTCTCCAGCTGCTCGACTACATTGTAGTCGCTCTTCTTAATTATTTTCAGTATTTCCTCTATCTCTTGCTTAGAGGCTTCCACAATAATTTTTCTAGGCGCCTTCGTCCGGGCAGGCTCACCTATAACCTCTTTGCTGCGGGTATCAGATGATTCGCCGACAGGGGTAATAATTGGAGCAAGAACAAGAGAAGTAGTCGATGTACTAGCAGGAACATCAGATGGAATGAAAATAGGCCTATCGACAGTCTTAGGGGAAATCTCGGGAGAGAAGACCCTTCCACTTCGGGTAACCTTACTGATTCCGAAAATGTTACCAATATCAGGATCAACCTCTTCATTTTTCAAATCTTATTTGATGCCATGATAGTACACATCGGCACCATAATGCCAGGGGATAGCTTTGTCCGAGACATACGGGACAGGACCAGGAACAATGATTATTAGCGGAGCGATTCTTGGAGCAGATGTAATCCTAATAGGTCTTCTCGAGGAGACCTTGGAAGGATTGGTGGAAATGGTTATAATGGCAATGTCTTCAGATGGAATAATGTGAACCAAAGTTTTCTCGAACAAAATATCTTTGTTGTCCATCAGGCATTGAACACCTGACTTCAGCAAATGGCAACCAAAAGGTAGAAATTAACACATGTGGCAACCTTCACCATAACCCGGAAATAAATCGGCCAACAACAAATTCTTCTTCACAGTCATGAGAGGAGTAGAAACTTCATCCACCAAGGTCACAAATAAGTCGGTATCAATAGCATTAACTCCACGATCGTGCTTAGGCATAGGAGCAGTTATGACATTGGGCTTCTCCGGAGCACCGAACTCAATTTCCTTGGATTCAATCAGATCTTGTACCTTATTTCTTAGAGCCCAGCAGTCATTGGTATCATAGCCAGGACTCTCAGAATGATAGGCATACTGAGCATTTGGATTATATCGGGGATATGTGGTATTTGGATTCTTGGGAGCCTCTTTCAAGGTTTCCAAGTTGGATCTCAGTAGATGAGTTAGAACTTCAGCCAATGTCATATTGATTCGGGTAAACTTCCGTTGTGGTCTTTCAACCCTTTGTTGATTGTTGCGTTGTGGAGAAACTGCAGGACTAGGTATCATTACGGCACTTACTGCCTGACGATGTTCAACTCTGTTTTGGCCCCTCGGGTTGTAGATGGCATTGGCTTCTTTCTTACCAGCAAAAGCCTTCTTTACTGAACTCGAAGATGCACCCTTATGTATCTTGTTGCTCCAAATCCCAACTTCTACTCTCTCTCTAGTCAGAATAAGCTCAGCGAAACCAGCTGACGAGCTGTCAATCAAATGATTGAAGAATGGACCAGATAGCGTCCCCAAAAACATATCTACCAACTCCCTATCAGACGATGGGGGTTGGACTCTTCCAGCCAAGTCTCTCCACTTTTGTGCATAGTCTTTAAAGCCTTCACTTTCACCCATGGACATACTCTGGAGTTGTGTACGAGTAGGAGCAAGGTCGGCGTTGTATTGATACTGCTTATAGAAAGCAGCAGTCAGATCTTCCCAATTTCGGACATTGGCTCCCTCCAGTTGGTAGAACCATTCAAGCTGAGTCCCTGACAGACTATCTTGAAAGAAATGAACCCACAAAATTCTATCAGCAGTGTGGGGCTGAATCTTTCTGACATAAGAGCGGAGATGGAGTTTTGGGCAGGACACCCCATCATACTTTGCAAAAATTAGAGCTTTTAAATTTTGCGGGATGACCACTCCCGATACCAATCCTAATTCTTCGAAATCCAGCCAAGGTATCCTCTGGACTTCCATGGCACTCAAGCGATTTTCCAACTGCTTGTATCTATCCTCAGCAGGAGGATACTTCTCATCATTGTAGTCAATATCATTGTCAGAAACTTCAGGACTGGGATCCTTCTCCCTTGTTTCTTCTTCTTGATTCTCCCCTTCTTTGGATAAAGAGGTCAAATCGACTTAACGCTTCAAAGACCCTCTAAAACTTCTACCCATATTCAGAATACTGGCAGCCTTCTTCTTTTTCTTTCTCTCTTTCAGGATGAGGGCTTTCAGATCCTCCTGCCCTTTTGCCAGATTTATGAACATTTGCTGGAACTGGGCATTTTGTGCTTGAAGATCCTTGATGCTTTGTTCGGAAGACATTTCTGCTGAAATAAACAGCGAAGAAGATGAGAAACCTGTAATGGTACCTGTACATGCAATGCTATGAATGGGATGCACATTCAATGATTTCAAAGACTTTGGAAAATTTAAATTTGCGAACCAAAATAAAACAAAGATTTTATTAGCTGAATTCAAAGTTCAAATGCCTTTTAGGCGTTACAATTAAAAACAAATCTAGAACTAGAAAAAAAATCAAAATTCCCATGGATGCTTCCTCTTTGTGCCGAGATAAGCATTGAGTCCTCTTTCCTCATGGAGCTGCTTTGTGATCTCTAAAACCTTCCTCTCTTGAGCATAGAACTGATCCATGTAAGTATCTCTCTCCTTTTTCAACTGAATCCAAGACCTCTGTAATTCTCCAAGATCAGCGGGCATATCAGGATAGAGAACCGTGTAAGGAATACCCCCTTCAGTAGTGGGTTCCACAATCACTGGTAAAACGGCCATATAGGGCATCATAAGCTTTTGGGCGCGAGCTCGTACCCACCGGAGGTAAGGTTCCATTGGAATGGAAGCCTTTGGCCCCAAAGCCCTGGTGCCAGATCATTTTACCATGCCCCAAGCTCGTATGAACCTCCGACGATACTCTTGAACATCATCCTCATAGTTGAATGCAATTCCCTCGATAAGTAACTTATGGGGACCATCTCTTCGAGCGTAACCAAATTTTCGCAGAGCTAAACAAGGATTGTAGGTTATACCCACTCTGATGCCAAGTAATGAGACATTAGGGTACTCCCCGCAGCGGTCAATAATAACAGTGTTTTCCATAGTTCAGGAACACCAGAGGATATCCATGTAAGCGAGTGACATTATCCTTTGTGACCAACCCAAACCTTCTTCATTCTTCAGTATGGACTTAGGGAGGTGAGAAATAAACCACCACAACAACAATGGCATGCAACACATAAGAACCCCTCTTCTCTTCATGGTACGAGTATGGAGAGTGTGCAAAATATCTCCGAGCAAGGTAGGCACAGGGTTGCGAGAGAGGAAGATCTTGATAGCATTCACATTTATGAATGAGTCTAGATTAGGGAATAGAAATAACCCATAGATTAGAAGAGCCAAGACCTCCTCAAAATCCTGAAAATCCATATCATCCCAAAATAGCTGGGCCTTGTCTATCAGAAACTTGGCTAGAAAACCCTTGACTCTGCTTCTTGTTTCCCAATTGGATACCACGTCGGCCCGTTTCAGATGCAAAGCTGCGATAATGACTTCTGGCTTGGGAACTTCTTCCATACCTATGAAGGGCAACTTTTCAAGAATGGGTATATCCAACAGCTGAGAGAATTCTTCCATGGTCGGCACCAACTGATAGTCTAGAAAGGTGAAGCAGTGGTGCTTGGGATCAAAGAACTGAAAGAGTACACTCATCATCTTTTCATCAAAGTTTGAAGTAACCAGGTTGAGAAGTCGACCATGTCTCTTAGTGAATGCATAAGTTTTAGAAACCTTTGATACTAGCTCTTTGAGTTGGGAAGGCATCTTCACAAAGCTGATTCGGACAGTGTTTCTATGAACGAAAGCCATGATCTGCAAAACAGAACAAAGATAAATTCCCTTGGTCTTTGAAATAGTTAGTGCAATAAGAATGGATGCTATGTTATGATGCATGATTTCATGATAAACCACAGGTATAGCAAACACAGACAAATCACACCAAGTTCTTAGGTTTAAGGCTTGCATGAGGTTAAAGGTCATACCCTCTTGATGTTTAGTTGGTTTCAAACCTGTCTTAAAAAGTAATTGGGTTCTAAGGGATCTCAATATCACTGACCATCCTTTATCGGGCATTGTATCAGCTCAAGCAATATTTTCTTGCGGCCGAAATATCCCGAAAGTCCAATCTCAATGAGTGTAGCATCGAGTATCAACCAATCCTTAGCTCTATACCGAGGTTGGCTATCTCACTACTTTCTAATGGCCAAGTTTTTTCAACTAAGGTTCTAAGGTCCGTTAGTGCTTCACGACACCACGTGACGACCCTGTACTCTCCTTGTTTCCCCATGAAGGGTACCGGTACTAACCAAAGTTCCACACCAACACAGCCATCGCTTAAACCATATCGGTCTACGCTGTACAATCTCCACGATCTATTGCTGTTTACCTAAAAAGTGCCCCCAGATCCGGGTGTAGGATCTATAGTAACCCAAACAAAACCCTTTAAGAATAAAGCAAACAAACAAGAAAGCAATTTTGAAATGACCTAGATCCTAAGGTAAACCCCACTTTATTGATTTCCCCAGCAGAGTCTCCAGTTCTGTGATACGGTGGCAGAACCGACTATTAATACTAGTTTGCATTTTGCGTTTTTCGTTTGCAAAACGTCGCGGTAAGCAAGAGTCGCCACCGACTTTTATTTTATCTAATTAGGAAAAGGAAACAGAACAGAAAAAACCTTTTTCGAGATGTTTCTGAGTACGGGGGGTAGATTATAGAAAGGGAAGGTGTTAGCACCCTTTTTATCCATGGTTTTCCATGGGCTCTTAGGTACTTGCTCATTTTAAAATAGCTTGTGTGTGTGCTTGTTTTGAAAAAAAGTTTACTTCGTGATAACCCTTGTATCAGTCCTCAAGGGTGTGACGAAGTTGTTTTGAAAATTGTTTGAAAAGTGTTTGTGTGAAATTTTTTTGTTTGAGCAAGTACCTAGGAACTACCTACCTACTCGAAAAATACTGTTCATTTTCCTTTAGACAACGCTATCCCATTATTAAAGAATAGGTAGCACCGTCGTTGGAGTTTTAAGGGACGTTCGAAGGGACAAATACGGTCACAAAAGCAATGTTAGGAGGTGTTAGTAATCATCCTAAAGTACTAAAGATCTTTTTTCGAGGCAACATCCGAATGGGTCATTTGAGATCTTTCGGGGCTAGAGGACGACCACTAACAAACCCTATACTTCATGACCGTTTAACCGAAGGAAACCGAAGTGGAGTAAACCCTAGGAGTGAGCATGTGCGAGTGAGCTTTTTCAGTTAATTTGTCTTTGCACATTTAGGGTTTTCTACCGTTTTAATTTTCAAATATTCTTGCCATACAATCCTATTAGCATACATCTAACAGTTTATAATTGCGAAAATTAAAGTGCGGAAATAGAAATCCTAACTATTACATGGCTTTCGCAGATACAAAATTATTTTGACTGAACACAAAATGCGGAATTAAAACCTAATTAAGTCTATTACATCCTCAGAGCAATTACAAAAATAATTATAAGGTAGGTAATTAAAATACGCGCGACGAATTAAATGCGAGGACGACTAGAAAACCTAAAAAATCTAATTTTGAGAAAAAAATATTCAAGTTATTTTTGAAGAAAAAATTAATTATATACAAAAATTAAACTCAAATTTCTAATTGATTTAAATTTACAAAGAAAACAAGATTTAATTGCCCTAATTTTGAGTTAAATTAATTAATTAAAGAAAATAAATATTTTATGAAAAAAAATAATTTTTGGTGTTTTTTGTGATTTTGATTAAATAAAAAATAATTTTGATGTTATTTTAAAAATAAATATAATTAGGAAATAATTAAAAAGAAATAGAAATAATAAATAAAAAAAGAAGAATGAGCCTGTTTAAGCAATTGGAGGGGGTGCATTGTTGAAATTATTCCAGGCCCACCAAGCTGAAGCCCAGTCAGCGCCTGATCCAGTGGCACTCCCTCCTGATGGTGTACCATGGTATCTGGCAGGTGGAGACGTTAGATCTGGTTGATCATGAATCCTGTGGCTGGCTGTTGATGGCGCATGATAGGCCTTTGGGATGGAATGCATAGGATCCTGCAAAGAAGAATTAAAATAAGAAAGTTGTTGGGACCTGGAATCGAACCCAGGTCCTCTACCCTTTCCAACATGCACGCTTGCCGTCTGCGCTACATATCTTGTTTGTTAATATAATAACAATAATATATAATATATGAAATTAAGTGGCTGACTGTAAAAAGTGTGCAAAATTCAAATTGGCCAATGGTTATCAACCACGTCCTTATCTTCTTCCTAGAACCGTCGTTTTAGATAACGACCTTTTACCTACGGATGATATCCATGGCTACAAACCTGTATCATTCAAAAATCAAATATATGCAATATAAATTCCCATGGAGACCATGAATCGACTGGGCTTGAAGCCCTGAACATCATGGTGCCCTTATCCAACCCTAATTTTTCCTATGCTAAAAGACCCCAAAACGGAGCTTGAAACCATAGTAATGGCAGTCATACATATAGGCTTCAAAAATTCAATTAAATGATCCAGACATGTTAGAAATACATCAATGATCACAAATATATCATTAAATTATGCTAATGATGCAAGAATGGCTGTAATCGATTTTGAAAAAGCAAGCAAATCGTATGAGGTATAGCGAGCGTTTCTGGGCGTGAAAGGACCTGCAACTGATTGGGTTAGCTTCTGGGAAGGTCTAGGAATCGCTTATGAATGTTGGAAGGCCTTGAATCATCCTCTAGGGTAGAGATTAGATCACCATTTTTTGCCAAAAGTTTGAGTTTGTTCTAATGTTCTTCACGACTGCAACCTCTCATTTTTTTGCATGGCCTTGTTCATTATATATCCCTAAGTGAATTAGGGTTATAAAAATAGCTAGTATCTTTGCAATTTTTGAAGATTTGATTTGGTTTTCATGTTGTATGATATCCTTCCAAATTTTGCCTAATCATGCCATTCTTGTGCCAATTAACTTTGATTCGATTTGATCTTGATATGCTAGCATAATTAGCTTGTGATCATGTCCAAAAATCAGATCAAAACAAATCTTTGCTATTATTTATCATTTATTTGATTTAATTCAATTTATAAATAAAAAAATCAAAATAAAATAAATAATGAAGAAAATAACATTTGAGTGAATATTTGGGTCATGGACCATGTTATGAGTGAGGTGCAAGCATAAAAAGTTAGGCCCATTTGGCAAAAAAATGCATTTTTGAGCCCATTTGACTTTTGGCAATTCTGTAAAAAGGGTCAACTTTGACAAGGCATATCTCTTCCAATTTTAATCCTAGAGAGGTGTTCTTGGACTTTTTAGAAAGCTTATAATGTCCCCTAAACAACCCTTTTGGTATCATCTCAATTGGGTTTTCCATGTTCATGTAGGAAGCTTTGACCCAAAAAGTGTTTTTGTTGACTTTTCAAAAGGACCTATAATGTGGAAATTCATATCTTTTTGCGAGTGCATATTTAGGATTTGAGGGCTGAAGATGAATTGTAGGTAATTGCATTGTATTTAAAATGAGTCTTGGATTGAAAATTTCTGATAAAGTATGAGGAAGTTATGCTTGATCAAAGTTCAGTTGACTTTTCCTGAGAAACCCTAATTTAGCAACTTTTGGGTTTTGATGAATTTGGGGCATTCCTTGAGGAATCATGATCAACCCTTGATTAAATGATGGATATAGCTTCAGAATGTTGATGTTGACCAAAAATCTTCAAGTTTGACTGTATGTGGGCCACAATTGACTTTTGACCTAATACAGTCGATTCTCAAGCATCTGAGCAGTTGACTGAGCAAAATTCTTGTGAAAGGATTGAGATTTGACATGGAGGGTCTTGAGAACATATTAGGACCATGGAGAGCATATTAGGTCTTTGGAGTTAACCCATATTGATGAAAATGGAAACCCTAATTTGAGGCTTATTGTCTTAGGAGAGAGTTTGTCTGGTCAACTCCTGGGCAACCTTGAGCAAATTGAGGATCTCTAGGAGTATGTTTTGAGTAAAATGATAGGGTAAATTTTGGGTTACAACACTACGAATTCTGATCTTGCTCATTTCTCAACCATTTTTAAAATTGTAAACATGAAAGTTGTTCCATTTTTTACAACGAATCCAACCATATGAACAACTAAAACTATAAATCAAAGATGAACATGAATTTTGTTTTGTAGCAAATAAAACCTAATTTTTTCAAAAAGTTCAAACTTAAAATTTACATCACTCAAGAAACATAAATTAAAACTAAAGGCTAGTTAGCTTCAGGGCAATGATGTCTACATTTTTCATTCACAAAGTAATCATTAATGATGCTTGTAGAGAGAGTTCAAAGTTGAGAAAACTCACCTCAAAACTGAAAATCGTATATGGAGTTTGAGCACCCCTAGAAGTTTTGTGATGATCTGGATAGCTTCACTGGACTCCTAGGAAGCTAATGCAACTCTTACTTTGTACTGAGAGTGGTTGAATCTTCTTGGAGAAGTCAAGTTGCAGAGCTGAGTTTTTGAGTTTGGAGGATGATAAAGATGGAGTTACAGTTTTGAAACAAGGGTGAGGATGAGTTCCAAATGAAGTATGGAAGCTTTGTGATTGATTAGAAATGAAAACGCATGATGGAATTAGGAGTTTTGAGTTTATGGTCAGAATGTGCAACAATGGAGGTTTGAAATACAAATTCTGACTTCAGAGTATTTGAGGGTGTTTCAAGGCTTGTAAACTCGTCCCTTAGGTTGCAAATGACTTGTCTATTTATAGAGAAAAGGTTTGAGGGAAGGAGAACGTCATATTCAAGAGATCACATGTTATGGTTTTGAAACTTATTTTTGAAGCAAAGTTGAAATGCATAGTTTCAATGTGAAGTACAAGGACTTGTAAGGTGGTTAACAGGCTCTAGACAAGTTTCTTTTGGCTTTGAGATTGTGTGTGTTCAGAAGGAACAAGTGCAAAGCTTAAGGAGTTAACATTGTGATTAAAGTTGGCTTTTCCAAAATGGCAATGTTACCTTTGTGCCAAAAATGGATTAATCACTTGTACAATGGCTCAAATGCTTGGACAATGGCTCAATCAGTTGTGTAAAAATTTAAATATTGAGTGATTTTCAAGTTAGAAGGCCTGCAAAGTAATATTATACAGCAATCTTGAAGATTGGATCAAGCGTTCTTCATGAAAATGACCTATAATTCAAGAATGGATGCCCAACTTCTTCTCTTCGAAACTTCTAGCTCAAACATGATCTTTTCAAGTTCTTTGACATTTTGGAAAGCTTGAAGCATTTTCTACAACCTTCATGTTGAACACTTTGGATAAATTAACTTGGAACTTGGTGAAAATTTGCCAAGAAGTTGGGACAAAAATCTGTCTAACTTGGTGAAAATTTCACTAAGTGTTTTAGTAAAAATGTCATGACTTTATGAGCCTATATCTTCAAATCTAAGCATTTTTTGGACATTAACACTCAGGGACAAAGTTGTAGAATTCATCAAGATCTATAACTTTCATGTTGAAAGTTTTCCTTGAATCATCTTGCATCATGGTGAAAAATTGTCATGAAGTAGTGAAATTGTCAAGGATAAAAACACTTAGAAATTTTCTAAGTATTAGAAATCTTGAATTTTTGTTGACTTTCTTGACTTTCTTGATTCTTGTTTACCAAGTTTGAAATTTTTTAATGTCTTGATGAATCTTGATCTTTGAAATTCGATGTTGACCAAAAATGTCAAAGTTTGACTTTTTGTGTATCAATTGACTTTTTGTCAGTTGATCATAAATTCAACTAGCAATCTTTTGGTCTTGAAAAATGATTTGAGCCATGAAATTAGGTCAATATGTTGTGTTTGAGTCCTTGATATCATGCTTCAAGTCATTAGGTCATTTACTAGATCAAAAGTCAATGATCAGTCATTCTCAGTCAAAACCCTAATTTTGACAATTTTGCCCCTTTGATGATTTAAGTGCTTTTATTGAAGAACTGTGATCAAAATTTGATCAATTGATGAATATGACTTCAAAATGTTGATGTTGGCCAAAAATAATGAAGTTTGACTTTATATTAAACACAATTAACTTTTTACCCAATACACTTGATTTTCAGTCATCTGAGCAATTGACTGAGCAGATTTGTGATGCAAGACTTGAAACTTGGTTTGAGAAATCTTGGAGATCTATAATGAACCATGAAAGTCATTTGAGGCATCAAAAGTCCAATTTTCCTTGAGAAAAACAAAACCCTAATTTGGAGGCTCAGTGCTTAGGAAGTGAGCTTGTCTGATCAAACCCTTGAGAACCCTTGAGCATTTGAGATCTTTGGTGAGAAACCTCTTGAGAAAAGAGAGGGGAGAGGGAAAATTTTGGGTTACAACAGCTTCCCCTATTCAAGTTTCTTAAACCAGAAGCGTTATATTGGTGCATCCGTCATTCGCAACTTGAAGGTAGAAGATGATTGAACACTTAAGTGCCCATA
The DNA here is from genome assembly GCA_948472305.1 of Vicia faba. Taxonomy (NCBI): domain Eukaryota; kingdom Viridiplantae; phylum Streptophyta; class Magnoliopsida; order Fabales; family Fabaceae; genus Vicia; species Vicia faba. Next base: position 1,163,201,793 of record OX451735.1, on the reverse strand, counting down.
ATTTACACTCGCTTGTGCATGAAGTAATGTTGTTAGTTGATTATACCGGGAATGGGCTTAAAGATTCCATTTGGAGAGTGGCAGAATATTGTCGGAGATGGACTCGCAGATGCCATCCAAAGGTGATGGAGATCCGTCAGAGATGGGCTTATAGATGCCATCCAGGATAACTGTTGATAGAAATTAGACTAAGTCTAAGCTTGACTTCAACTGGAAGAAGTATCAGAATAAATCTAAGCTTGATTTAATCTGAGCCAGAATAAGTATCTACCGAAAGAAGTATCAGACTAAACCTTTGGTCGATTTAAACTGAACCAACAGATGTTTGCGTTGTCTTTAACTGGAAAAGAATCATAATAAATCTTTAGTCGATTTAAACTGAACCAGAAGAAGTGCCTATTGGAAAAGTATCAGAATAAATCTTTGGTCGATTTAAACTAAACCAACAAATGTCTTGTGTTGTCTTTAATTGGAAAAGAATCAGAATAAGTCTTTAGTCGATTTAAAATGAACCAGAAAAGTATCTACTGAAAAAGTATCAGAATAAATCTTTGATCGATTTAAACTGAACCAACAAATGTCTGTGTTGTCTTTAATTAGAAAAGAATTAAAATAAATCTTTAGTCGATTTAAACTGAGCTAGAAAAAGTATCTACTGGAAAAGTATCAGAATAAATCTTTGGCCGATTTAAACTGAACCAGCAGATGTCTGCGTTGTCTTTAACTGGAAAAGAATCAGAATAAATGTTTAGTCGATTTAAACTGAACCAGAAGATGTTCCTATTGGAAAAAGTATCAGAATAAATCTTTGGTCGATTTAAACTGAACCAGCAGATGTCTTGTGTCGTCTTTAATTGGAAAAGAATCAGAATAAATCCTTAGTCGATTTAAACTGAACCAGAAGAAGTTCCTACTTGAAAAGTATCAGAATAAATCTTTGGTTGATTTAAACTGAACCAGTAGATGTTTTGTGTCGTCTTTAATTGAAAAAGAATCGGAATAAATCTTTAGTCATTTTAAACTGAACCAGAAAAAGTGTCTACTGGAAAAGTATCAAAATAAATCTTTGGTCGATTTAAACTGAACCAGCAGATGTCTGCATTGTCTTTAACTGGAAAATAATCAGAATAAATCTTTAGTCAATTTAAAGTGAACCAGAAAAAGTGTCTACTGAAAAAGTATCAAAATAAATCTTTGGTCAATTTAAACTGAACCAGAAGAAGGGTCTACTGGAAAAGTATTAGAATAAATCTTTGGTCGATTTAAACTGAACCAACATATGCCTTGTGTCGTCTTTAACTAGAAAAGAATCAGAATAAATCTTTAGTCGATTTAAACTGAACCAGAAAAAGTGTCTAATAGAAAAGTATCAGAATAAATCTTTGTTCGATTTAAACTGAACCATAAGAAGGGCTACTGGAAAAGTATCAGAATAAATCTTTGGTCAATTTAAACTAAACCAGAAAAAGTGTCTACTGGAAAAGTATCATAATAAATCTTTGGTCGATTTAAACTGAACCAGCAGAGGTCTAAAGGAAGTGTTTTTCATGTAGATAGTCACCCCGTCCTATTTCGGGAATTAATCTTTATCTGAGCAGAGAGAAAGAAAGGAAGATAGTTTCCCCGTCCTGTTTCGGGAGCTAATATTCAATTTGCTTGTTCTTCACAGATAATTGTCCTGTCTTGTTTCAGGGATTAATTTGTGGCTGGTTATTTGGATAGTTGCCCCGTCTTGTTTCGGGATTTAATCTGGAACTGTTTGAAAATTGTTGATGATATTCGTCTGTTGATTGATCTTTCCTAAAAAAGGTAAAGAGTTAGTTGTATGCAATGTCATGATGTATGAAATGCATTGCGTAATGATGTTCTAAAAATAAATGAGATTGTGCTATATGTGTTTCGTATGAATATGTTATGATGAATGAATGTGCAATGTTGTTGAACTGTATTTGTCTTGGAAAATAAATCCCTGACTATTGTTGGGGATGAAGAGTACGTGTATCTTCAATCTTGTCTAGAATGCTTCAGATGGGGATTCCTGGTTACTTGTTTGAGGAAAATCTGCAGGGGATGTATTGATTTCTGTTTGGGGAGTAGAGTTTAGGAACATTGGTCGTCTGTTGCTCTATTGGGGAATTTATTTCTTATATACCTTGACTGGGGATAAAAGAGATGGTTAAACTTCCGACTCGTTTGGGGAGGATAAATTTAACTGGTATCTGGTCGAATTCTAAGCTTTGCAGTAACTTTCTGGGGATAATGATGACTTTACTTGGAAGAAGAATTTTGTCAGTGATTTGTAGTAGTCTGAGGAATAGACTCCGGTTGGGAAGATTGCAATCTGTTGGGGAAATAAACCATGTTGGGGAAATAATTCCTGTTGATAGAGAGATACTCTGCTGAGGAAACAAATTCTCCTGAGGAAATTGAATTTTTCTAAAGAGAAGAAATCTGCATGAGTTTTTACAGTTTTCAAACTCAGCTGGGGAAGAGAATTTCCATGAACTGTACTGATTGGAACCCTGTAGGTGGGCGATATTGTCGGGGAGAAAATCACGCTCCTTTATCCACTAGAGGGATATGCTGGTGAGTATAACTATGTTATTGGCTGGAAGATGCCCCACTTTCTGTTTGAAGGCGTTTTAGACTTATCGGGGAATGTATCTTTGTTGAAGATGAGCTGGTGAAGATGACTCTGTGGGGATAATCCCGTGGAGATTGCTATGTGGGGATGACTTGAACATTATCCTATCTCCTAAAGTCCTCGGTAAATGCTGATCAGAGTGATAAGTCTTTTACCGATAGACAAGTGACGAGATAACGGGACATAGCCGTACACTTTAATCCCTAACTTTTGCCTGGACCGTCTTTTTATATTTTCAATCCACCGAGATACCCTTTTTTTTTGCCCAATCCGCCTTTTCAGGTTTTCGACTTGTCGGGTGTACCATCTTTATGTATATATATATATATCCCTAATTTTTTCCTGAACCCTTTTGGTTCGCTGGGATGCCCTTACTTTTTCCTAGGCATGTCAACCTAGCAGGTCTCTTTTATGCGTAGTATCTTCCGACTGTGTCCGCATTCACAGGGTGTGGAGAGTTGTCACTGTCTATGGTAGTAAGTGTTGTAGCACTGCCAGGAAATGTTTTCTTGGTCGTATGTGACCCTTCTTATGCAGGAGTTCATTTTCCCCTGGGTTAGTTTGGTTCACCTGATGTTTGAAGTTATTGATCGACCATAGATTGCCAAGTTTCTGATAGTCTTGACCTTTCTCAGTATTTTTCTAAGAACTGTCACAACATAATGACACCATCTGATACTGTTGACATAGACAAGATATTTGGTGATACTGAAGATTCAATTTTCATAGTGGCTTTTGCTGAAACTCATGATCAATGTAACATCCCCCAAGGGATTTAGATGGAGATTTTCCCCTGGTTATTCAGGACTTCATGAGAGATTCTTTGAATTTCGACTTGATTGTCACAGATGAGTTGGACAATAACATGTCATGCCCCTAGATTATGGAAGGGTTGTCATTGGAAGTGTCTTTCTATTTGAATTGATTCCGTTTACTGAGAGGATTTTCGTTCATTGGACATTCGTCGTGCGAATTTCTATGTTGTCAAACAATTAGTTATATGAAAACAGTGGTATCATAAATGCAAAATTTATGCTTGTCTTGAAGTTTTGAAAATTAATTTTTAGTAAACAAAGAATTTTGTAAGAATATGAATTCAACTCAAGATTTATAGTAAGCCTTATAGGAGTCAAGACACCTTTTGTGATAGTATGCTTTCAAACTAACCCATGCTTCAGCTAGGACTTTTAAGGGTTGTAACGTGGCCTGGTTCACAATTTAAGAAACAAAGGATAAGGCTCAAATTTTATTTGTACCCAACCCATTCTCCATGATGTTCTTCAACCCTACACTCAGTTAATTATGTGCTTAGATTCCAATTGAGTATGGAATGATATTTTGGTGATGGTTTGGGTATTGGAAGTTTATTTGAGAAGGCAGTCATTTTTGTAACATTTTTCTGTTGTCGAGGATTTGTAGTGAACTCTTTTTGATTTTATTATTCCTACCTTTTTCCTGAACTGTTTCTTTTTTTATTACAGTTAGCGAGATGCCCCTGTTTTTTCTTAAATCTCCTTCATAGGTTTTGACTTAGCGGGCTCTTCTTTTGAAAGATAATGACTGCCTGTTTTACGGGGAACCATCACCGTATTTTGATTTGGAAGGACGTCTCTGATGCTATTTGTTGTGTACGAAGTGAAAGCTTACGACTAAATACGCATTTGAATTAACTGAGAAACTACCCTGCCCCAGGTTATGATTAAAGGTTTCAATTTATACGAAAAAGAAAACTCCTACTTCTTAGGCTCAAAGGGGTTGACTAAGGATTATCTTCCTTATAACTCCACTGTTTAGGATTTGAAACAACGTCTGTACATCGTCAGCAAGGTCTGTTCAAAAGCATACCATAGAGATTACGATATTTTTTCGTCATCCTCCGTCTAAAGGCTTATAACTTTTAATCGAGAGTTGAATATCACAAAAGGAAGTAAAAGCATAGTTTAAGTATATTGAAAATGAATGGATTAATTCAAGACAAACATATGCAATGCATTAATGAGGACAACCAAAAGTCTGACATAAAGATAAATGTTTGAATCAACTAGAGAAATTATAAACGAAAATTTGAATGAACAAAAATCCTCTTCGCCTGAACTTGTCACTTTAGATGGTGTTCTTTGCAGCCTCGACATTTAGGGGATAATAGAAGAATTCGATCTGACCATCTTGCATGAACTCGACAATTCCTTCGTCAATTAGGTCTTGAATCTTATGTTTCAACGCCCAACAACTGTCAGTGTCATACCCATGACTGTTGAAGTGGTATGCACACCTTACATTGGGATTGTGACGGGAAGAAAAAGTATTGGGCTTAGGATGAGGATCCTTCAATGTCATCATCTTAGCCTCCAACATGTGTTGTAATGCTTGAGCCAATGACATGTTGATTTCGGTAAATCGTCTTTTGGTGTATCCTGCTTACACTGATTCCCCTGTTGTTGTTGACGAGGATGTTATTGGACTTGCAATGTAGTAGCAATCCTAAAAGGCCTACTTTTAACCAAGCCAACTTCCTGCCTCATAGGAGGTTGATTAATAATTTGATCCCCAATTCTAGCTGTTCGTCCCATACGGTTGTATTTGTCTTGATGAAGTTTGCTGATGAGAGTTCTCAACTCTTCTTGTCTCCTAGCTAAGTTTTGGATAAGAGCCATTTGTCCCATCATATGGATTCTCATTGTTGCCATCTCAGCCTGCAATTGTTCCAACTGGTCATCCTTGTTGTCTTCAGGATTCCTCTTGGCCATGCTCTCAATGAGAAGTGTTTTCAATTCTTCTTTCCCCTTGGATAGGTTTAAGAACATTTCTTTGAACTGAGCATCTTGAACTTGGAGATTTCTGACGGCCTGTTCGAGAGCCATCCTTATTGAAATAAACAGTAAGCAAATGAGAAAACTTGTATGGGGGAAACCTGTTGTGACATGATGCATGATATGTAGATGCAATGTTTTCAAGGATCTCACAGGGTAAACAGAAGAAAATGTTAGAAGTTGAATCTGACTGCAATTTTGATTGAAGAACTTCATATAGTTGAATCTCCTTCTACGAGAATCAAGCTCACCACGACGAGTGGGTCATAGCCTTTGATTCAAGATAACATGCTTTCATCTTTGACATCATTTGGCTAGAGGAAAATAAATCCTCTTGCCCCTTCTTAGACGTTGGTTCATGGTATTTTGACGGTATTTGGTTAGAGGAAAATAAATCCTCCTGCCCCTTGCTAGGCATCTGACTCATAATAAACCTGCATCACAGGCTCTTGAGATCCTTGAAATGCTTAACGAGAATGATATGTGTAATGATGTCATGATGTTATGAACAAATAATCATACACAAACAAAGCACACAAGGCCTTAGGTTTAGGCTTGCATGGGGTTTATAGGTAAGTACCCTCTTGAATTTTTAGTTGGTTCAACCTGTCCTAAAAGAAGTAATTGGGTTCTAAGAGCCTCAATATCACTGATCTTTCTTCATCGGGCATTGTTTTAGCTCAAGCATCCAAACTACAGCCAAAATATCCTAAAAGTCCAATCTCAATGAGTGTAGTATTGAGTATCAACCAACTTTAGTATTGCACCAAAGCCAACTATCTCACTACTTTCTAATGGCCAAGTTGTTCAACTAAGGTTCAACGATCAATTAGTGATTCATGACACCACACAACGGCCCCGTATTCTCCTTGACTGGACTCAAGGGACACCGGTACCAATAAATGTGTCACACTAATGTAGCCATCGCTTCAACCATGTCTGTATTACACTGTATAGTCCCCATGATCTATTGCTACTTACCTAAACTGCCCCAGATCCGGGTATAAGATCTAAACAAGAAATAAACCCAAGCATAACCCCAAAATGTAAAGCAGACAAGGCAAACAAGTAAAGAAATAAAGGTGACCTAGCTCTTAAAGTAACCCCACTTTTACAATGTTCCCCAGCAGAGTCGCCTGTTCTGTGACACGGTGGGAGAACTGACTTGGTTGTTTTGTGTTTTATCGCAAATGTTGTGGATATCAAGAGTTACTACCGACTTTTCTTTTATCTAAAAAATGAAAGGGTGAAAAGAATTGGAAATACCTTTTGAGAATTTTCTTGAGTACGGGAGGTAGGTTATGAAAAGGGAAGGTGTTAGCACCCTTTTCATCCGTAGTTATCTACGGGCTCTTAATTGCTAGCTCACTTTGAAATTCTGTATTTGTGTAAGTTTGAAAATATTTTGAAAACGCCTTCATACGACAAACTTTGCAATGATTCTCGTATCATTAAGAATGTATACAAAGTATTGGTTTTGAAAATATTTGTTTGAAAGGGTGTGTTTGTAAAGATGTTTTGAAGGTGCCAATGTAAGGAAATTTTGTAATGATTCTCGTATCGTTGAGAATGTATACAAAATGTTTGTTTTGAAAAGTGTTTTGAAAGTGTGAAGTGGGAAACGGTTTTCTTCGTGAGCAAGCAATTACGAGCAATATACCTACTTAAAAAGTCTTTGTTCTTTTCCTCCTCCTTTAGATAGTGATATTTTACCATTGGTTGGTAAGGAGCCATATCGTTGGACGTGAGGGACAGACGTGGGTCATCGTATAGTTATAGAAGGCAACTAGTAAGATGTTTTAGAAATTTGTCGTAAGGGACTAAGATCGTTTATTGAAGGCAACATTGAAGGGTCATCGAGGGACTACGATCTTTTAATCGAGGGTCTTTTCTAAAACATCTTACGTTCGAGGGATATGACTGTTTACATCCGTAGAAACAAGTGAGGTTGACCCTAGAGGTGCATGTGTGCGAAGTGTTTTGTTTTCATATATTTTGTCTTGAATTAGGGTTGTCTAATGTTTGATTTTAAGTCTTGTCATGCAAACCCTAATTACTAGCAATAATAAGGAAAGCGATAAATTACAGAATTTAAATGTCCTACGCTATTACAATGTTTTGGGAATGAGGGGTACAATTTGTGAATAGGGGGAAGAAAGCAATAAATTCCTAATTAACTGTTACAAACCATTGAACATGAATAATAGAATGTGCAAAAATGTAAAGAGGAAGAAAAATTGTTTTTAGGGTTTTTTGATGGAGAAAAGATTTGATAATTTAACCTAATTAAACTAATTAATTTTAATCACAAAAGAAGTTAATTAATTATTAACAAGACCTAAAGTTTAAGTTCATTGAAGTTAAGAAGAAAATAAAACCTAAGTCTAAATAATTTGAATGTTAATACTAATTTAGAAAAATATTTTAAAGTATAAACAAACCTATTTCTAAATATTAACAAAATAAAATAAGTGTTTAAGTTATTTTTAATTTAATTAAAATATATATTTGTATTCTTGATTAAATAGAAAATAAATAAATAAAATGAAAATAAAGAAAATATGAAAAATATAAAGATATTGGGCTGAGTTGTTAAAAAGTAAAAAGGGTGTGAGAAAATAGCAAAACAAAGTTAGGCCCAAAACCATTTTTTTTGTTAGAAACAAAAATGGAATAAAAATAAGAAAATGGGCCTGGCTGTGTTAGTAAAAGGGAGGGTGCATGAAAGCAAAAACAAAAAAGTGAAATTCTGGTATCAGATATGTGATGTCGAAGATGATGTCACGACACAAATATCTGTTTACAAGTAAAGAGCAGTAATAACAAAAGCAGTAAAAATACAAGAGATTGTTCACCCAGTTCAATGTACAACAACACATACTTTGGGGGCTACCAAGCCAGGGACAAGTTCACTAAGTAGTATTAATTCATAGATCCTCAGTAAACAACCAGTTTACAATCTAATCACTTAATCACTACCCATTCTATACTTCTAACTAAGACTCACCTAGGTATGAGGCCCTTCTCAAATCCCTTCAATCACTTACAATGAAGAAACAACATAAATAATAAGTTTAAAAGACTTCAATCATTCAAAGCTTAAAATATTATGAATGATACACAATTAACAACCTAAATAACAACTCAAGTATTAAACCAATACTTAGAGTGTATTAAAAATAAAAAGCCTTAGACTTCTAAAACAGAAAGAAAGTATTCTTCTTCAAAAGTTGCAGTTCTTTGAATAAGGAAGCAAGTCCTTATATATGCGCAGCTATGGGCTTGGGCTTAAAACCAAATATTCAATTTTTTTAATATTTCCATAAAAACAGGCCAAGATAAAATCCATGCAATTTGAAAAATATTCCTCCATATTTTTCGCAGCATGTGAGTCACAAATCCTGAATTATGGTGCGCATGAAAACAGGAAACATAAAACATAAACTAATGTTGGCTGAGTTCTGTTCAGGAGGCAGATGTCAAGACATCTGCTTTGACATCATTCAAAACAGTTTGCTACAAATGTCAATACATTTATCAAAACATTAACAGCACATTGTTTTACCAAAATTGTTGCCAACAAACACTTACAAATTCCCCCTTTGGCAAATTTTGGCTAAAACATTATCAGAGCATATTATCAAAGCATTATCAGAGCAGTGGCATAAGCAAAGCAATCAAAACACAAAAACTCAATTAGCAGTTAGCTGTTAGCAAAGGAAGATGTCAAATCATCTTCTGAGACATGAGGCTCCCCTCAAGTATTAGCTCCCCCTCAATCAATGATCGGTCAGTGGTTAGTCAGTCACTTTCTCTCCCCCTTTTTAATCATAATATGCCAAATAAAAGGATGCATTCAAGAGAATATCAATAATAGGATACATACCATAGAATTCAAATGTCAAGCACATACAAGTGCCAAAATGAAACAAAAGGGTCAAATAAAGAGACATCAATTATTCTAACTGTAATTAGGACCAGTTGACTTGGCTGAGCCAGAACTTCCTTCCTCACTAGAGTTTTCACCTTCAGAGCTCACTGTATCATCGAGGTTGTTGTCCTTTTGCAAGTCCTTGATCATCTTTTCAAAAGTTAGCTTCCTTTCTGAGCTAACTCTGATCACACCATCTAATTTCTTGCAGGCTTCCCTTAATTCAGAGATCATGTCATCCTTGGTGGAGGTCTTGTTTTCAGCAGTTGCAGATGTCAAAACAATGTCTGGGACATATTTTCCTGAAAAAAGCTTGAAGTGAAGGGTTAAAGCAGACTCCCTCTTGCACACTACATCATTACCACTTAGAATTCCAAGATGTTGATTAAGAATAATTCAACAGACGAGGGAAGGAAAAGCAATTGGCATCTTAATGGCACAAGTTCCTGCATGCTTAATAGTCTGATCAAAGATGTAAGTACCATAATCAAAAAGTTTTTGGTTTCCAACAACATAAATAAACTTTCCTAATCCAACGAAGATGATTGAAGTGTGATTAGTGGGAACCCAATTTGCAGCTCCAATCATATGTAAAATAGCATATTTCACACTTAGCTTGCTGATAGGACGTTTATTTTTCACGGGCCACTCACTTACTTGATTATCAGTGATGGCTCCTCACACTTGATTATCTGTTAATTCCAGCTTACAACAGACATCTTCAGACCTATCTAGAAATCTATTTATGATGGCAGGAGAAAATTCTACACACTTTCCTCTAACAAAAACCTTTATATACTCCTTACTTTTATGGTCAGCACAATCAATAGGAATATTAACAATAAACTCCTTAACAAGAGTTTCATAGCAACTGGCAAACCTGGTAACTATTTTCATGAATCCAGCATAAGATATCAGCTCCATGATTTCTTTACATTCCAAAGCACAAACTCCCAGTTCTCTCTCCAGGGCAATCCTTCTTTGATACATATACTTCCACTTTTTAGAATTCCTAACAGAATGGAAGAAGATGTTGTCAAGTGGGGCATCAGGAACCCTAATAGACAGTTTCTTACTTGCATACTTTTGATAGGAGAGATGTCCCGGACATATTTCTCAACATCATACTCAGAGTCAGTCTCTTCAACTAGAGCAACTTTCTGCTTACTCTCGGATCTTTTTACAACATCCTCATTATTCGTGGAGCTAACATGTCTAGCTTTTCTTTTGCTAGAGGGAGAGACAACTTTACTTCCTGCTTTTTGGGGTCCATACATGGTTTTCTTCTTGATTGTCTTAGCAGGGGGTGTGACACTTTCATCTTTCACTTTCCTGGATTTTAGTCTTCTTGCAATACCATGCACAACATTAGTAATGATCTCATTGTCATACAACTCTTCTACATTGACTATATTCTCATTATTTTGATCTTCTACATCTTTGGAGGAAGTAGTATCTTGCTCAACATTTTCTTCAGCATCTTGTTCAACATTTTCTTTCTTCCACTTCTTTTAGAGCAAAGGTAGCAAGCTTCTCGAGTTTACTTTCAGCAGCATTTTTCTTGAAGGTAGATGATCCAGCAGCAGCACTTTTAGGATCATTTCTTTTGTCATCAGGAGGAGGCATACGAGCAAGAGGGGTAAAAATCCCAGGAATAGAAAAGCCTTCATTTAACACTCTATTTACTAGCCTTCTAATGCTTCTATCAACATTAAAAATTTCATCTCCTGTCCTATTGTCAGTACCAGTAGAAGAGTTACCTTTATCATCTTTGGATTCTTAGCAGGTGATGATCTAGGTTTCTTGACCTTCTTATCAAGAGGTGTGATAGTTGCTAGAGGAGTAACGTCAAGTACCCTGTCAAGAGAGAGATTCTCATTGGCATATTTTGAGGAAGACGATGTATGATGTTGAGACATCTTTGAAGATTTTTGAGCAAAAGGATGAATGATGACTAGGGTTCTTTTTCTGAAGAGGAGAATGAAAAGTTTGTGAAAGTAGAAGGATGTTATTTCGTAGCGTGTGGGAAACACTTTGAGGCAGTCCTGTAATGATTGCTTTCAAAATTTTATTTGTTAGAAACACAAATAATATAATATCACTTTAATGATATTCCCACACACCCTTAATTGCTATAAACCCTCATATAGGCAAATACCTAATTTTCCTCTTAAGTTCTCAAACTGATTAGCATCAAAAGCCTTAGTGAAAATTTCAGCCAGTTGCAATTCAGTGGCTACATGTTCTAAGGCAACAATCTTTTCTTTAACAAGCTCTCTTATGGAGTGATGGCGGATATCAATGTGTTTGGTCCTGCTGTGTTGAATGGAATTCTTTGATATGTTAATGGCACTTAAATTGTCACAGAATAATGTCATGACATCTTGTTTGACATTGTATTATGTTAACATTTGTTTCATCCACACCAATTGAGAACAACTGCTTCCTGCAGTAATATACTCAGCCTCTATAGTGGACAGAGACATACAGTTTTACTTCTTATTGAACCAAGATATGATATTATTTCCCAGAAAGAAGCATCCTCCTGATGTACTTTTTCTATCATCAGCACTTCCTGCCCAATCAACATTACAATAACCAATTAAGGCTGAACTAGATCTATGAGAGTATAGCATGCCATATTCACTTGTCACATTCACATGTTTAAGGATTCTCTTCACATGGTTGGCATGGCTAACTTTAGGATCAGCTTGATATCTTGCACACACCCCTACACCAAAGGCAATGTCTGGTCTGCTACCTGTGAGATATAGAAGATTGCCTATCATACTTATGTAGAGACTTTGATCTACACTTACTCCTTTTTCATCTTTAGTCAGCTTCAGATGTGTGGGAGAAGAGGTTCTTTTGTGACTGACATTTTCCATCCCAAATTTCCTCACTATATTCTTGGCATACTTGCTCTGAGATAAAAATATGGAATCTTCCATTTGTTTAACTTGCAGACCAAGAAAATAGGTTAATTCACCAACAAGACTCATCTCAAATTCTGACTGCATTTACTTGACAAAATGTTGAACCATCTCATTTGACATCCCACCAAACACAATATCATCAACATAAATCTATGCAATCATGATCTCCCCTTCTTCTTCTTTGACAAAGAGAGTTTTGTCTATGCCACCTTTCTTATATCAATTCTCCCCAAGTAATTCTATCAGTCTCTCATACCAAGCTCTTGGAGCTTGCTTCAATCCATACAGAGCTTTCTTCAGTTTATAAACATGTTTAGGAAAACTTGGATCAACAAATCCCTTTGGTTGTTCGAAAAAAACTTCTTCATTCAGATAGCCATTTAAGAAGGCACTCTTTACATCCATTTGAAACAATTTAAATTTCAGAATGCATGCAACTCCCAACAGTAGTCTGATTGATTCAAGTCTGGCCACAGGAGAAAAGGTTTCATCAAAGTCATCTCCTTCAATTTGAGTGTATCCTTGTGCAACTAACCTTGCCTTATTTCTAGTGACCACCCCTTTTTCATCAGTTTTATTCTTGTACACCCATTTAGTGCCAATCACATTTGTCCCTTCAGGTCTTAGAACCAGATCCCAAACTTCATTCCTACTGAATTGTTCTAGCTCCTCTTGCATAGAATTCATCCAGAATTCATCAGTTAGGGCCTCTTTGACATTCTTAGGCTCAATTTTTGATACAAAGCAAGAGTTTGAAATCCCTTCTCTTGATCTGGTAGTAACTCCTTTGTTTGGATCTCCTATGATAAGCTCCTTAGGATGATCTTTGAGTTCTAATTAAAGGTCCTTTATTGAGATGACTAGGCTAGGGATCTTCTTGAGGAAGATTAGAATCAATACTTCTGTCATTTGATTCTGTTGGAATATTAGGCAAAGATGTTCCAACACCTTCTGAGACATCTTCTTCAACATTCTATCCTCTATCATCAATAATAACATTTATTGATTCCATCATAACTTTGGTTCTGGAGCTAAAAACTCTGTAAGTTCTGCTATTTATAGAGTAACCCAAGAATATTCCTTTATCACTCTTTGGATCCATCTTCCTCCTTTGATCATGATCATCTTATATGTAGCATTTACTTCCAAAGACATGAAAGTATTTGACAGTAGGTTTTATTCCCCTCCATATTTCATACAAGGTAGCTGAAGTGCCTTTCCTTAGAGTGACTCTGTTATGGATATAACACGCAATATTCATAGATTTAGCCCAAAAATGGTAGGGTAACTTCTTAGCATGAATCATGGCTCTGGAAGATTCTTGGAGAGTTCTATTCTTGCGTTCCACAATCCCATTCTATTGAGGAGTAATGGGAGAAGAGAACTCATGGCTGATTCTTTCATAGGAGCAAAAATCAACAAATTTATTATTCTCAAATTCCTTTCCATTATCACTTCTTATGACATGCATTACTTTTCCCTTTGAAGTTTTTGATAGAGATCTTTAAAAACTTCAAAAGTTTATGATTTTTATCTAATAAAGCTTATCCATGTGTATCTAGAAAAGTCATCTACAACAACATAGGAATACTTCTTACCACCAGGACTTTCAACCTGCACAGGTCCCATCAAGTCCATGTGAAGAAGTTCCAAAACTTTTGATGTAGTGAGATATTAGATCTTCTGATGTGACATCTTAGTTTACTTTCCAATATGGAAGTTACCACATATTCTACCTTCTTCTATCTTGAGCTTAGGAATCCCTCTCACTACTTCTTCAAATATAATTCTTTTCATACCTTTTAGATGCAAGTGTCCCAATTTTTGATGCCATAGTTTAACTTATTTTTCTTTGGCTAAAAAACATGTTGTGGAGAAGTTCAACTCTTGAGGAACCCATAAATAACAGTTGTCTTTAGATCTGATTCCTTTCATAATAACTTCATTCTTTTCATTGCAGACAAGACATTCTTCCTTGGTGAAGTTAACTTTGAATCCTTGATCACACAATTGGCTTATACTTATCAGGTTAGATGTTAATCCTTTAACAAGTAACACATCATTAAGCTTAGGGACTCCTGGACATTCTAACTTGCCAACACCTTTGATTTCCCATTTTGTTCCATCACCAAAGGTCACATAACTAGTGGAATGAGATCTGATATCTAGCAACAGATTCTTGACACCTGTCATGTGTATAAAATAACCACTATCAAAGTACCAATCATCTTTGGTTGATACTCTGAGAGAAGTATGAGCTATGAGACTAGCAACATTAGACTTAGGAACCCATTGTTTCTTCTTTTTGCTATTTTGAGGGATCTGATCAGTTTTGGGAAGAGGAGTATTCTCAGGATATCCATATAATTTGAAACAAAAAGGCCTTATATGACCAAGCTTTCCACAGTGATGACATATCCAAGGCTGGGTATTCTCTTTGGTGTGATTAAGCTTTTTCTTCCCATAATGTTTGCCATGCTGTCCTTTCTTCCCATGATGTTTTTCCAGATGTTGAGACATTTGATTCGACATCTTTGGTTTAGACTTGGCATGAGTAGAAACTGATGAAGGTTCTTCTGAGTTAGGTTCCTTTTTCTCATTGAAACCTAGACCACTCTTGTTTCCTGTCACTCTTCCTACTTGGAGAATTTCATCTAATGTGTCAGACCCATTATTCAACATCTTGAGAGATTTGACCATTCTATCAAGGTTTGAATTCAAGGAAGTCACTTCACTTTTCAGATTAGAAGTATTTTTTAAATGTTATTCCCTTTCTGCCTTCAGCTGATTAATGATGACTTTCTATTTCTCCCCTTCAAGGCACACTTCTGTACTTATGAGACATAATTCTTTGTATGAAACAGCTTTTCCAAAAATTGGTCAACTTTAGCAATGCATATTTCTCTCAATTTTAACCCTATGAGGGTGTTCTTGGACTTTTTAGAGAGCTTAGGATGTCCTCAAAACAACCTTTTTGGTTTCATCTTAATTGGATTTTCCATGTTCATGTACCAAGCTTCGGACTAAAAGGTGTTTTTGTTGACTTTTTGAAAGGACCCATAATGTCTGAGCTTGTATCTTTCAATTGGTGCATTTATTTAACTTGAGGACTGAAGAGAAGTTGTAGGGAATTTAATTATCTTCAAAATGAGTTTTGGTGGAAAAATTTCTGATAAAGTATGATAAAGTTATGCCTGGTCAAAGTTTGGTTGACTTTTTTTTATAGAAACCCTAATTAGCAATTCTTGGCTTTTGATGAATTAGGAGCATTTCTTGAGGGATCATGATCAACCCTTAATCAAATGATGGATATCACTTCAAAATATTGATGTTGACCAAAAATCTTGAAGTTTGACTGTATATAGGCCACAATTGACTTTTGACCTAATACAGCTGGTTTTCAGGAATTTGAGCAATTGACTGAGAAAACTTGTAGTGCAAAG
Source organism: Vicia faba (assembly GCA_948472305.1). Lineage (NCBI taxonomy): Eukaryota > Viridiplantae > Streptophyta > Magnoliopsida > Fabales > Fabaceae > Vicia > Vicia faba. The sequence goes on along the minus strand of OX451735.1, from coordinate 1,163,186,029 downwards.
CATGAAATTTGTCATGGAAAATCTTGAAGACATATTAGGACCATGGAAAACATTTGAGACCATTGGAGCTCACACATCTTGATGAAAATTGAAACCCTAGTTAGAGGTTTATTGCCTTAGGAGGAGAATTTGACTGGTCAATTCTTAGTCATCCTTGGGCAAGTTGGGGACCTCAATGGGCATGTGTTGAGTAAAAAGGGAGGGAAAATTTTGGGGTACAATATCTTGTATGTATAATTGTGTAGTAATTATACTTTTATTGAAAGATATAAAATAAGACATTAGAAAATCCTAATTCAAGATAAGATAATTGAACTGAATCACCTTTGCACACTTTGCACCTCTAGAGCAACCTCTCTCTTTTGCCTTCGGAAACATGGTCATGTCCCTTTAAAGTAGATATACTTTAGCAAAAGACCCTCGAACAAAGATTATAGTCCCTTGATGACCCTTCGATGTAACCTACGAAAAATGATCTAGTCCATCTGATACAATTGCTAAAGTATCTCTATGTGTTGCCTTCATCGACCATTCGATGACCATATGCATGTCCCTTCATATCCAATAGATAGGGCTACCTACCAACTAATGTTATGGATAACACTGTATTTAAAGGAGGAGGAAAGGAATAAGAATGACCTTTAGTGGGTAAGGAAATTTTAATTGCTTACTCATAACTCTTTTATAAAAAATTAACATTTTACACATCACCTTTTTAAAACAAATATTTTCAAACACTTTGTACGTGTTCTTGAGGACTGCTACAAGAATCATTACAAAGTTAGTCATACTTTGTATTTTCAAAAATATTTTCAAATCATAGACAGAAAGCAAATTTCAAAAAAAGTGAGCTAGCAATTAAGAGCCCGTAGATAACTACGGATGGAAAGGGTGCTAACACCTTCCCTTTTCATAACCTACCCCTGAACTCAAAATCTATCAAGGTCTTTCCTGTTCTTTTCACCATTTCCTTATAATTGGATAAAAGAAAAGTCAGTGGAGACTCTTACTATCCGTAACATTTGCGATAAAACACCAAAAAAGTCAGTTCTCCCACCGTATTACAGAACTGGCGACTCTGCTGGGGAATTAAATAAAAGAGGGGCTACCTTAAGAGTTTAGATCACTTTACTTACTTAAATTGTATGGTTTGTCTGCTTTAACTTTAAGGGCTTGCTTGGGTTTATTATTTGAAAGATCCTACACCTGGATCTAGGGATGCCTTAGGTAAGTAGCAATAGATCATGAAAATTGTACGGTGTAGACCGATATGGTTGAAGTGATGGTTGGGGTTAGTTCGACACTTTGGTTTGTGATAATGTTCCTTGAGTCAGTCAAGGATAACATTAGGCTTCCACATGGTGTCATTAGCATTAACCTATTTTTAAAACCTTAATTGACCAATCTTAGCTATTAGAAGGTAGTGAGATGGACGACTTTGGTTTAGTCCAAGGTTGGTTGATACTAAATGCTATGCTCATTGAGATTTGACTCTCGGTATGTTTTGGTTGCAAGCCAGTTGGCGTGCTGAAATAAAATCTGTGAGAAAGATCGACGATATGAGATTCCTAGAACCTGATTACTATTTTAGGACAGGTTGAGCCAACTTAACTTCAATAGAGAAGGGTACTTACCTATGGACCTCATGCAAGCCTTTAAACCTAAGGCTCTTGTGTGATTTATTTGTGTTTGCTACTTGTTTAAACATGAACATAACATCACGACATCATGACGTCATAACATTTTCACTAACCATTTCAAGGACCTAGGAATTTAACTTTGTCCCTTGTTGCAGGTCATGACTTCCGCTCGTAGAAATACTATCTGAATCAACTTTGTAAGGGTGCCTTCCAAGCTTAAGGAGTTAGTCTCAAAGGTTCCCGAAAACTCTCAATTCACCAAAAGGCATGGCTATTTACTCATTTTGGTTACCCCCGGTTTTGAAGAAGACATGATGAGTGTTATGTTCCAGTTCTTTGATCCTAAGCATCACTGTTTTACCTTACCAGATTATCAGTTGGTGCCCATAATGGAAGAGTTCTCTAAGCTACTTGGAGCGCCTATTCTTGATCAGACACCCTTCACCAGTCTAGAGAAAGTACCAAAACCTGAAGATATTGCAGTAGCCTTACATCTAAAGCGATCAAACATTATATCTAATTGGGAACAAGAAGTGAAGTTAAAGGTCTTCTTCCTAAATTTCTGATAGAGAAGGCTTAGTTGTTTCTAGATGCCATGAGTTTTCATGATTTTGAAGATATTTTTACTTTGCTGATCTATGGTTTGGTACTATTCCTTAATCTGGACCAACTCATAGATGTGAACACCATCAAAATATTTCTTACTCATAATCATGTGCCTAATTTGCTTAGAGATATTATGAATTCTCTTCACACTCGTACTATGAGGAAGCGAGGGACTCTCATGTGTTGCATACCTTTACTTTCCAGGTGGTTTATTTCTCACCTTCCCCGATTAGTGATGAAGAATGAATAAGGTTTGATGTGGTCTCAAAGGGTGATGTTACTCGCTCATTAAGATATCTATTGGTGTTCCCGATCTCAAGAGGACATCACTATTATTGAGCGCTGTGGGGAATTCCCTAATGCGCCACTCCTTGGCATAAGGGGAGGTATCACTTACAAACCTTCTCTAGCTCTACGTCAGTTTGGTTATGCTCGAAGAGACGGTCCTCATGATGTGTTTATCTAGGTTATTGTATTCGACTACAAGAATGATCTTCAAGGTTACCGTCAACGGTTTATCCGTGCTTGGGGCATGATCAATAAGATTGATAACAAGACTTTTGGGGAATAAGAACTCCATCCCTTTGGAGCCCTACCTCAGATGAGTGTGTTCTCGTGCTCAAAATCTTATAATGTCATATCTTGTTGTCCTACCAGTAATTATGGAGCCTGTTGTTGAAGGAGATGTTCCTTATACCATTCTTCATCTGATATGCCTACTGACTTTGAAGAACTACAGAAGTCCTGGATTCAACTCAAGGAAGAAAGGGATACCTTTGAGACTCAGTTCTATGCTAGTGAGAAGAAAGTATTGGAGCTGACGAAACGACTCCATGAAGAGCAGAGCCTTAATGCATATGTCAACACAAAGAGCAAGCATCCATGGGAGACTTAATGCCTTAGGCCTTAGGAGTTTCATAATTTAACTATCTTGTTTTCATTGTAAGTCTAAAAGGGAGTTATAATTTGAACTTACTACTGAGTTCCTTTGTTTCCTTTTTTTATTAACAAATTTAAATCCCACGAGGTCCTTGAAAACATTGTATATTCATATACACTTACATACCATATCATTGGATGACAGGTATTCTCAAGACATGTTTCTCATCTTGCTGTTTATTTCAGCAGAAAATGGCTCTCGAACAGACAGTCAAGGATCTCAGAGCTCAGAATGCCTAATTCCAGCAGATGTTCCTAAACTTAGCCAAGGGGAAGGAAGAACTGAAGGCACTCATCACCAAATAGAAGAAGAAAAAGACAAAAACCATCTGACATCCTTAACATGGGAAAAAGGTTCAAAGGTTCAGTCAAGTGTGTTAAGGATCCTGATACTCCATTAGATGAATACGGCGAACAACATAAAGACGATAAGAGTGGTGTAACTGAAAAAAGAAACCATGGTCCTGTTAAATACTTTGATAAAAAGGAAGGAAATTATTTTAATGAACAATATCCCCCTATTGATGAAAATATAAGCAGCTAGAAGATCTTCTAAATGTTATGGAGAACCAGAAAGTGCATGGGTTAGATTTTGAGGATTTGGGTTTAGTCTCAGGAGTTGCCATTCCTCATAAATTTAAAGTCCTCACTTTTGCAAAGTATGATGGTGTTTCTTACCCAAAGCTTCATTTGAGGTCATATGTCCGGAAGATTCAACCATATACTACTGACATGAAGTTGTGGGTACATTTCTTTCAAGAGAGCTTGTCTGGAACACAATTGGAATGGTTCTATCAACTAGAAGGGTCTAATATCCATAATTGGGAAGATTTGGCTGCTGCTTTCTATAAGAAATACCAGTATAATGTTGATCTTGCACCAACCCGTATGCAACTACAGAGCATGACCATAGGCTCTAATGAAGGCTTTAAAGAGTATGCCCAGAAATGGAGAGATCTAGCAGGAAGAATTCAGTCTCCCTTATCTGATAGGGAATTGGTTGACATGTTTATGGGAACTTTGGTTGGTCCTTTCTTCAATCATCTGATGGGAAGCTCTTCACTCGGGTTCACCGAGTTGATATTAACAGGGCAACATGTTGAAGGTGGAATCAGAAGCGGAAAAATTCAGGTGGTTGCATCTTCAAGTATTGCGAAGAAGTCATTCAACGGGAAGAAAGAAGCTAGTGATGTGTATGTACAGAAAGGTAGTAGTAAAGGTGACCTCCATCAGTCTATGGGGGCAATAATGATTTCCAATCCCGCACCTACGCAACATCAACAACAAGGTAATCAGCATAGGCCAGATGCACCCAGGAAACAATTCACCAAAATCAATATGCCGTTGTCTCAAGCATTGCAACACCTGTTGAAGGCAAAGATGATTATGTTGAGAGGTCCTCCTCAGAATCCCAACACTTCCTCTCCCCTAAAATCCCAATATAAGACGCGCCTATCATTCCAATAGTCCCAAATATGACACAAATGGTTGTTAGGCTCTGAAAAATAAGATTCAAGACATGATTGACGCTAAGGAGATTGAATTTGACCCTCCTGAAAATCCTAATGTGATCACTGCATCTATGCCTAATCATGACAAGGGAGTTAATTCTATTGATGATGTTTCTGCTGTGGGAGACGCTGATAGCGACTGTGACATAGACAGTTGGATTTTCCCTACTATTGGAAATGGGCTCAACAATTAGAAGACTGAAGACTTTATCCCAATCTCCTTTAGTCAGGAGTAAATTCTATTTTCTGTTTTCTTACTTTCAAGTTTTTTTGGTTATGTAATTTAAACAATAAACTTTAAGCCTTGTGCCTTACCCGGGGCACAACGGTCCATTTGTTAGGGTTGTCATCTTTCATCCACATATTTTTCATTTAATAAAGCATTGGACGTTTGCATTCAAATTTTGTGTTCTTTGTCTTTCTTTTACTTTATTGCTTTCAAAATAGTTGTGCGTTCTTATACACACCCACATAACAAATTGCAGATCCACATCCACTATGGATCCCATTGATAACAATTATGCTATTGCCAATTATGACTTCGAAAATCGGATCTACCAAGCCGATGACGAAGGTGAGGAAGATTGTGAAGTACCTAGGGAACTTTCTAGACTATTATAGCAAGACGAAAGAGTTATACAACCATATGAAGAGCCAGTCGAGGTTGTGAACTTGGATACCGAAGAGGACAAAAATGAAATCATGATAGGTGCTGACCTAGAAGAAAGTGTCAAAGAGAGGTTAATCCAAATGTTGCGTGACTATATTGATATTTTTTCTTGGTCGCACGAAGACATGCAATGGCTTGATACTGACATTGTGGTTCTCTGTCTACCAATGAAGGAAGGTTGTCCCCCTATAAAGTTGAAGGTTCGTCGTATGCATCCTGAGATGTCTGAAAAGATCAAAGCTGAAGTTATAAAGCAGTTCAATGCATGTTTCTTAGCTGTTAAGTCCTATCCTCAGTGGGTTGAAAATGTAGTGCCACTACCTAAGAAGGATGGCAAGGTGCATATGTGTATAGACTATAGAGATCTGAATAGGAAATAAATAAAGATGACTTTCCACTTCCACACATTGATGTTCTGGTTGATAACACTGCTCAACACAAAGAATTTTCCTTCACAGATGGTTTCTCTGGTTATAATCAAATCAAGATGGCACCTGAAGACATGGAGAAGACCACTTTTATCATAAAGTGGGGAACTTTCTGTTAAAAAGTGATGCCTTTCAATTTGAAGAACATCGGTGCAACATATCAGCGTGCTATGGTAGCTTTGTTACATGATATGATCCATCATGAGATAGATGTTTACATTGATGATATGATAGCCAGGTCTCATACTGAAGAAGAACACCTTGACCACCTGCACAAACCTATTTGAGAGATTGAAGAAATACAAGTTGAGGTTGAACCTGAACAAGTGCACCTTTGGGGTAAGATCCGGTAAACTCCTAGGTTTTGTCATTAGTGGTAAAGGTATTGAAGTTAATCCTGCCAAGGTTAAAGCCATTCAAGAAATACCAGCTCCCCGTACTGAAAAGGAAGTCAGAGGTTTCTTGGGATGATTGAACTATATTGCCAGATTTATTTCCCATCTGACCGCTACTTGTGAACCCATCTTCAAGTTACTAAAGAAAGATCAAGTAGTAAAGTGGAACGACGATTATCGGATAGCCTTCGACAAAATTAAAGAGTATCTTTATGAACCTCCAATTCTGATTCCACCAGTTGAAGGAAGACCTCTTATCATGTATGTTGTACCCCAAAATTTGCCCTCCCATATTTCTCAAAATATTCCAAGAAAAATTCACAAGTCCAACCCGGCGCGTCATATTCAGGTATTCTTTCGCCAAGATATCTCTGATAACATATTCTCAAATTCAGGTTCGGCTCAAGAGATAATTCTTTAAAGAAGGTATCCGAATGTGCGAGTTTTCTTGAAGAAATATGGTGAAAAAATGTGCTGAAAGTGCAGTTTTTACGCGCTAAAAAATTCATAACTTGAAGATCGTGACTCATTTTGAACCCGTTCCGGTGGCCAAAATTCCGTCTTGACATTATCTACGTTTTCATCTCTCACGGATGGAAGCCAATTTTGATCAGAAGGTCTTCAAAAATGTGGATTTATCAAGTATTTTCGTGCAGAAAATTTGTGACAGAAGTTTATTTGCGTCATGTTCAAAAAATCATAACTTGGTCGATTTTCATCGTATCGAGCTGGTTCCGGTGCCAAAATTTCACAAATTGAGTTGACTACATTTTCACAGAAGGAATTGAGTTCAAACGGTATTCAAAAGGCCTTCGTTTTTTGCTCAGAGTGCGTGACACGCTGAAAATCCTGAATGCTGAATATTATTTCATCTGGGCCGAAACTTCGAAAATTCATAACTCGGTCAATTTTTATCGGATTGGACTCATATTTTTACACAAGGTCACTGACTCATAGATCTACAACTTTGCTTCAAAAGTCGAGACCAAATTATGCACCGATCAATACCAGTTTTTTATTGAAGAACGTGTCAGAGCCGACACTGGAGCCCAAAATAAGTTTGTCTGAGCTGAAACTTCAAAAATTCATAACTAATTCACCGTTTATCCGATTGAGTCGATCTTCGGACAGGAGTTAGTTCTCGATGTCGGCTACATTTTGTTTTCACATTTCAACTTCAAAAAATGCACTTAAGTCTCTGCGATTTAGCCTGGAAAGTGACGAATTCAAGTGAATATTGGAGGCCCAATTGCACATTCAAAGCCCATTTTCTTTACCCTAATTTCCACTATATAATCACCTTCTTGTCACACAAACCAAAGGGGAGAAAAAAAGAAAAAAGAGGGAAGAAAAAAAGAGAGAAAAAAACCTTGCCACAACACTGTTGGAATATCAAACTCTTTCAAGAACCCTAAAACCTTGAAATCCTTATTACAAATCCCTCTCTCACTACAAACAAAACCATCTCAGCTACAAACCAACATCTTATTACTTCTTCAGTAAGGGTAAGGCTGGCTTGATCTCCATGATCCAAAGGGCATTAAAGCATTCATGTCACTACTTTTCCAGTAAGGGTAAGGTTGATTTGATCTCCATGATCAAAAGGGTATAATCATTCATACATGCCATATTGTGTCTAAACATTAAATTTCTTCATATGTTGGTTTTATTTGAATTTTTATGATTTTATTTAATGTGTTCGTGAGATTCAACTGCAGATTTAGACAGGATCCCAGGTTTATTTAGGATCGTTGAGGCCAAAAGCCAAAAAGTCAAAAGGCCAAAAGGCCAAAAGCCAAAAGTCAAATACATGGCGAGACAGACATTAAGCCAGAGATTAAGGGAACGTTGAAGCCAGAACACAAATGGCCAAAAGCCAAAAGCCAATTGGCCAAAGTAGAACAACTTATGCATGAAACTCAATCCAATGGCCAAAGAATGCAGACCACGGTACTCAGGAGTCAATACTTCAAAAAACCTCCCCTTGGGCCAGACACCCCCTATGGTTTGCTCAATTTTTAATTTTTATTTGTTTTTCCTTTTTATTCTTTTAATTGTTTTTTTAATTGTTTTCTTTTAATTCCATAAAATAATTTTCATAATAAATATAAAATACAGAAAAATCAAAAAATGTTTATTTTATTAATATTAATTTTACTATTATTATTTTTGTAAATAAACTTTAAACAATTAATTAGATTAATTTAGGTTTCAAAACTTTAATATTTTTTTTAATAAATTAACTATGTAGAAATTAGGTTTTTTTTAAATTTTTCATCATTTTTTTAATAAATAATTTTCTCATCATTATTATTATTATTAATTACTAATTTATTTTGTAAATAAACATGTACATAAATTCTTTAGTAAATTAAGTTAAACTTTAACATTTTTCTCAAATAATTAAAAATAACTTAGAATTAGGGTTTCTTTTAATTTTAATTTTAATTTTCTTATTTCATAAATGCAAAAAAACTAAAAAACATTTCTTTCCTTTTATTAAATAATTAATTAGCTTTTTAATTTCATTTAATTTCTTTAAAGGGTCCAACGCCCTCGAACGTTCTATTTTTATTTCTTTCGCACATTTATTTTCTTTCAAATATTATGTAATTGCTCAAGCCATGTAACTCGGACATTTTATATTTCCCGCATTTTATTTCTTTATTTTATGTCAAATCGGGTCCTGGATATAATTTGGCGATGTGGACCCGCGCCTTTGTAATAGTTTAGGAATTTTATCTTTCCGCGCTTTTTAACTGTTAAATAAATGCATGCAAGAATGAATGACAAAAATAAAAACAAACGCATAGATCACTTTGACATGACAAGATAAAATAACTGAATCCGACACACAAATCACACACCACCCCTAGGGTACGCCTCACTGTTGCCTTGCCTCGAAAGGTGATCGTCGAGTAGAGGACGTCTTAGTAAGTCCTCATGATCCGGGAACCTGGCATGAGGGTAGCTTCTAAGGTGTCTTCCCATTGCTCTGGTGATCACCATGTCCCGAACCTTCGAATTGACCCGAACACCTCCAACGGTGGTGCTACCTACCTCTCAATGGTGGGATGGCACTACTTTTAAGGACATCTACACAGACGAATTCCTTAGGGTAGGTAGACGACTCTAGATACTTGCTCTAATTTCAAACAAACTCAAAAAGACTTTTCACACCAACACATTTTCAAAAGCTTTCAAAGCAAACTTTTCAAACACTCTGACGTATGAGTCGAACTGAAATTTTTCAAAGAAACTTTTTAAAACCCACATTGAAAAGCAAACAAACAATTTTGAAAACACATTGAGCAAGTATCTAAGAGCCCATGGATAACCATGGATAGAAAGGGTGCTAACACCTTCCCTTTCTATAACCTACCTCCCGAACCGAGAGCAATCTCTTATAAGGAATTTTTCTGTGCTTTTGTCCTTTCCATTTGGAGAAAATAAAAGACGGTGGCGACTCTTGCTTACCGCGACATTTCGCGAACCAGCGTTAAACAGTCAGTTCCAGATCCACCGATCACAGAACTGGCGACTCTGCTGGGGACCCTTTATAAAGTGAGGTGTACCTTAGGGCTAAGTCATAACTGTGTTTTCACTTGTATTGTTTTGCTTGCTTTACTATTGTGGGTTGTATCGGAGTTACATAGATCCTAACCCGGATCTGGGGATACCCTGTTTAGGTAGCATAAGCTGTGAGGGACCTGTCCGGCGTATACCGACATGGGTGAAGCAGTGGCTACGTTGGTGTGGCGCCTTGGTCTGTACCGATATCCCTCGTGTTGAAACGGGGAGAATATGGGTCTTCCAAGGAGTCATTAAGCACCAACAGACCTTAGAACCTTAAATGACCCAACTTGGCCATTAGAACAGTAGCAGTATGCTACGCCCATTGAGGCTAAACTCTCGTGATGGTTCTGGCCGCAAGAAAAGATTGCGATGCTGGAGTTATGACCGATTGAGGGTAGTCAATGATATTGGGATCCTCTAAGAACCCGGTTACTTTTGATAGGACAGGTATGAACCCACCAACTTCAAGAGGGTAATACCCAGACCCCATGCTGGCCTTAAACTCTAAGGGTTTCTCTTGTGTGACTTGTGTGCCTTCGTACTTGACTATCTGCGTGCTTGTTACCTGACACTTGTTTCTCGCAGGTTTTGTTTATAGTCCTTAATTGGGACTCATAACATGGTACTAAATTTCTTGCAGGTTTTGTTCATAGTCCTTAACTGGGACTTATAACAGGGTTTACCAAATTTCTTGTAGGTGTTGTTTATAGTCCTTAACAAGGACTCATAACAGGGTACTAAGTTTCTTGCAGGTTTTGTTTATAGTCCTTAATTGGGACTCATAACAAAGTATACTGAATTTCTTGCAGGGTCTGTTTATAGTCCTTAATTGGGACTCATAACATGGTTTACCTACATCACCCCATGCATAGCATGACATCATACCATTGCATACCATTGCATACATCCTAACCCATTTCAAGGATCTCAAGGGCTTGTGATGCAGGTCAGGATGAACCAATTGTCTAGCCAGGAGCAAAGATGATTTATTTTCCTCTAGCCAAGGTTGTCAGGGGCTATGACCCACTTGATATGGTGAGCCTTTGACCCTTGGAAGAAAGACTCTCAACAAATATGAAGTTCTTTCAATCAAGCTACCGGATCCAAATGCTAACAAATTTTCTTGTTTATCCCGCGAGGTCCTTGAAAACATTGCATGCATATCATACACATCATCGCATTACAGGTATCCCTTCTGCAGGTCACTTACCTTTCTCGCTGTTTATTTCAGCAATGGCCTCACAACAAGATAACCAGGACCTTCACGTTCAAGAGTCTCAGTTCAGAGAAATCTTCCTAGGTCTATCCAAGGGGCAAGAAGAGCTGAGGACCCTCCTCATGGGGAATCTGATCAGAAAAAGTCCCGAAGATGACAAGGACGAGCAGCTGAAACGTCTACAAGCTGAGGTAGACACACTGAAAACCCAGATGCTGGGGCAAAGGGCACTCATTCAAGGTTTAGCTCAGGAGCAAGGAGAGCTGAGAGCCATGACCAGTCAACTCCACCTAGGCAAATCCAACATGAAGCTACCAGTCCAAGTCAAGGACCAAGTCTTTGATCAGCTACCAAGAGGACAACAGTCTGGTATGGTGAAGAATGGACCTCCCCAAGTTGTTACTACTTCACAAACCCAGCATCAACGGGGCAATCGGCGTAAGCGATATACGCCTGGAAGACATTTCACTGAGACTGGCATACCACCATCTCTAATGCTGGAACACTTGTTGGAGGTCAATCTGATTACTTTAAAGGGTCCTCCCCAGAATCCTGACATCTCTGCTCCTACTTACAACCCTGATAAAAGATGTGCCTACCATTCTGACAGTCCTGGACATGACACCAATGACTGTTGGAGCTTGAAGAACAAGATCCAGGACTTGATCGACGGAAGGGTGCTGGAGTTCATGCCGGGTGGCCAAATGAAATGCTTCTGCTGAGAATCTCCCATCTGAAGTGACTAATTCAAACTAGAAAACTTTTGTTCATTCGAATGTTCAAGTTGCATTTTTCTTTGATTGTCTAAACATTTATTCATGTCAAACGTTGTTATTTCATTAATGCATCGCTTATGTCTGTTTTGAATCAATATATTCGCATTCACTATATGCAAATTGTTTTCATATTTTTTCTGATGTCGACTCTTGATCTTTAATCCTAAGCCTCTTGAGGGAGGATGACGAAAACGATACCATGATCTACAGTATGCTTTTGAACAGACCCCGCTGATGAGGTACAGGCATTGTTTCAACCCCTAAACACTGGAGTTATAAGGATGATAATCCCTCGTCAACCCATCAGAGCCAAAGAAGTAGGAGTCTTTATTTTCGAAAATCAAAACCCTTAATCATAACCTGGGGCAGGGTAGTCTCTCAGTTGATCCAAGTGCATAACGAATGGCACCGAAGAGATCTTTACAAAACGAACAAAGACAATGATGGTTCAGAACAATCAAAAGGACAGGCAGTCATCATCAAAATTCATAAATGAAAAAGCCCAAAAAAGTCTAAACCTACAAAGGGGACTTATGAAACTGGGGCATCCCGCTGACTGTAATTCCAAAAAAGGAAACAGTTCAGGCAAAAAAAAGAAAGGGATAGCAAAATCAAGAAAGAGGTCCTACAAACCCTCAGCAGAAAAAGGAAATGACTGCCTATTCAAAATAAGTCATCAACATCTGAACCATTATTGGAATATCAAAGCAAGGACTCAAAACAAGGTCTAACGCACGATCAACTGAGTTTAGGTTTGAAGAACATCACGAAGAGCGGGTGGGTACAAATAAATTTGAGCCTTTATCCTTTGTTTCTTAAACCGTGAACCAGGCCACGATATAACCCTTAAAAGTCCTAGCTGAAGCACGGGTTAGTTCGAAAGCATACTGTACGAAAGGTATCCTGACTCTTTAAGGCCTACGGTAAATACGGAGTTGACATCACGTTTTACAAACAATCACTTGTTTTATGAAAAAAAGAATGCATTTTCAAAATCTTCAAGACAGACATAAGCCTTGCATTTTTGACATAACTTTGTTTGCATATGACTTTTTGTTTGAACAGCAGGGAAATTCGCACGATGAACACCTAGTGAACAGAAGCACTTCCAATCAAGGGGCATGGCATGACTATTGTCCAATCATCTGGGGCAGTCCAATCAAGATTCGGAGAATCTCTCAAAGGCCAAATAGCCTGGGGCAAATCTCCGCCTGAGTCACTTGGGGCATTTCAACAACGAATCTGGGCTGATCAAACACCTTCTGACGGCATGACAAAACACTTCTAACAGGGGCAACTCCCTACATTCTGAGAGCATGGACATAGTCGGAAAAATACTACGCAAAATCAAAGACCCGCTAGGTTGACATACCTAGGCAAAAATAAGGGTTTCCCGGCGAACCAAAAGGGTTCGGGCAAAATGAAGGGATGAAATGAAAAACCTGTACACCCGGCAAGTCGAAAACCTAAAAAGGCGGCTTGGGCAAAAAAGGGTATCCCGGTGGACTGAAAACCCGAAAGGGCGGTCCAGGCAAAAGTTAGGGATTAAAGCGTACGACTATGTCCTGACATCTTGTCATCTGCCTACCAGAAGAAGGTTTGTCCATCAACAACTATCAGCACCTCACAGGTCTTCCTCTCCCACCTCAGAAACAGGGGGCAATGATGAGTCGTCTAAACAATCTAGTTGGTCGGTCCTCCAAGGTACCAAGATAGGTTCAGCTAAAAAACATGACCGGTACATCCTAATTCCCCAGAGAGTGAGTCAGCAGTCAGTGCATTCTCCTCCAAGCAGAGTTATCAAATCTCAAGGAAGTTAGGTGTCCTCCAGCAGATCTCAACATCCCCCAGCACATCACTCTTAAACAAGCATCCCCGGTAGTCTTGCTCTAAATATTGTTCCCCGGCGGCGTATCAACATTCAAAGGAATCACTTCCCCGCAGTCAAAACTTTCCCAGGAAAGTCCAATCCAGTTTCCCCGGGAAAATTGGAGTTCATACCCCCAAGCAGTAAGCTTATCCCCAGTAGATTCTGGAAGCTTATCCCTCGCAGAGCACAAACGCGTCGTCCCGGCTTGATTTAAAGAGTTATTTCCGTAACAGGATATAACTGGGTTATCCTCAGCCAAAAGCCACGGAAAGAGCGTCCTCGGCAAAATATCTTTCCTACCCCCAGCAAAGTCTATCAACACTTCCAGCATAACAAGGATATCCCCCAGCATGACTCATCAACGGTATCCCCAGCGGAGTTATCTTCATCAACGCAGCAAAGCATCGCTATCCCCACAGAGTAGCACTCCCCAGCATAATCGCTAGAATATCTTTTCTCCCGCAGAATTATTCCATTTGCCAAGTTTATTCCTCAACGGAGTTATCTTCTCCTACCGGTATTCTTGCAACAATCATCCACAGCGGAAGCAAAATCTCTTCCTCAACATCAGCCCAGGATGTGACTTCCCGGCACCCGTCAAGGATTTATTTTCCTAGACAAAAAACATACATGAATCATCACATACATCATTACAGCATGCATGTACGCATCATATCATATAAATCGCATCCATATTGAGAACATCATCGCTTGATCCATATCATGCATTGCATATAACTGACCTTTACCTTTCAGGAAAGATGCAGTTGAAATTCTCAAACATATTTCAAGGACTTCTCTAGTCCAGTTAAATCGACTCCAAGCAGATTTTTCTGATAAAGACTCAGTAGAAGTTCTCTTATGGTCCCCTCTCCAACGGCGTGTGAGGTGGTAATTCCTTCTTCAGATGTTTCCCTCTCCGGCATGAGCGTGAGGCGATAGTCTCTTATGGTCCCCTCTCCAACGGCGTGTGAGGTGGTAATTCCTTCTTCAGATGTTTCCCTCTCCGGCATGAGCGTGAGGTGATAGTCTCTTATGGTCCCCTCTCCAACAGCGTGTGAGGTGGTAATTCCTTCTTCAGATGTTTCCCTCTCCGGCATGAGCGTGAGGTGATAGTCTCTTATGGTCCCCTCTCCAACGGCGTGTGAGGTGGTAATTCCTTCTTCAGATGTTTCCCTCTCCGGCATGAGCGTGAGGTGATAGTCTCTTATGGTCCCCTCTCCAACGGCGTGTGAGGTGGTAATTCCTTCTTCAGATGTTTCCCTCTCCGGCATGAGCGTGAGGTGATATTCTCTTATGGTCCCCTCTCCAACGGCGTGTGAGGTGGTAATTCCTTCTTCAGATGTTCCCCTCTCCGGCATGAGCGTGAGGTGATATTCTCTTATGGTCCCCTCTCCAACGGCGTGTGAGGTGGTAATTCCTTCTTCAGATGTTCCCCTCTCCGGCATGAGCGTGAGGTGATATTCTCTTATGGTCCCCTCTCCAACGGCGAGTGAGGTGGTAATTCCTTCTTCAGATGTTTCCCTCTCCGGCATGAGCGTGAGGTGATATTCTCTTATGGTCCCCTCTCCAACGGCGAGTGGGGTGGTAATTCCTTTTACAGATGTTCCCCTCTCCGGCATGAGCGTGAGGTGATATTCTTTTATGGTCCCCTCTCCAACTGCGAGTGAGGTGATATTTCCTTTCAGATTATAATTTCCTATAGTTCCCTCTCCAACGGTGAGTGAGGTGACTCCCTTTGAGATTATAATGTCCTTTGGTTCTCTTCCTGACACTACGAAGATGGTAATTCTCACCAAGATTTTCTCAACGAGCATTGTTGAGGTTGAAATCATTCAGGATTCTCTTACCATTCATGCTAAGGCAGTAACCATCCCTGGTTCATTCATCAGCGTTTGAAGCTCCAGACCCAGCTCCTGTAACCAGTCAGGACATATCTATATCAGGCATCTAAAATCAGCTCTTGCGGCGTGTCAGGTACTCATTTTTCTGTTTTGCAGGTATGCAGGTTCTCGCTAAGGAATCTCCTACGCGATCAACGTCCAGATGGCATCTATAAGCCCATCATCCTATCCAAGCAACATCCAAATGGCATCTATAAGCCCATTCCCTCATCATCATTGCTACTATGTGAGCGCAAATTTCTGGGCACTCTAGTGTCCAATCATCTTCTACCCTCGGATTACGAAAGGCACGTCAGCCAATCTGCATCCTCAGGTCTAAGAAGATTGAACAGGGGCAACTGTTGTACCCCAAAATTTGCCCTCCCATATTTCTCAAAATATTCCAAGAAAAATTCACAAGTCCAACCCGGCGCGTCATATTCAGGTATTCTTTCGCCAAGATATCTCTGATAACATATTCTCAAATTCAGGTTCGGCTCAAGAGATAATTCTTTAAAGAAGGTATCCGAATGTGCGAGTTTTCTTGAAGAAATATGGTGAAAAAATGTGCTGAAAGTGCAGTTTTTACGCGCTAAAAAATTCATAACTTGAAGATCGTGACTCATTTTGAACCCGTTCCGGTGGCCAAAATTCCGTCTTGACATTATCTACGTTTTCATCTCTCACGGCTGGAAGCCAATTTTGATCAGAAGGTCTTCAAAAATGTGGATTTATCAAGTATTTTCGTGCAGAAAATTTGTGACAGAAGTTTATTTGCGTCATGTTCAAAAAATCATAACTTGGTCGATTTTCATCGTATCGAGCTGGTTCCGGTGCCAAAATTTCACAAATTGAGTTGACTACATTTTCACAGAAGGAATTGAGTTCAAACGGTATTCAAAAGGCCTTCGTTTTTTGCTCAGAGTGCGTGACACGCTGAAAATCCTGAATGCTGAATATTATTTCATCTGGGCCGAAACTTCGAAAATTCATAACTCGGTCAATTTTTATCGGATTGGACTCATATTTTTACACAAGGTCACTGACTCATAGATCTACAACTTTGCTTCAAAAGTCGAGACCAAATTATGCACCGATCAATACCAGTTTTTTATTGAAGAACGTGTCAGAGCCGACACTGGAGCCCAAAATAAGTTTGTCTGAGCTGAAACTTCAAAAATTCATAACTAATTCACCGTTTATCCGATTGAGTCGATCTTCGGACAGGAGTTAGTTCTCGATGTCGGCTACATTTTGTTTTCACATTTCAACTTCAAAAAATGCACTTAAGTCTCTGCGATTTAGCCTGGAAAGTGACGAATTCAAGTGAATATTGGAGGCCCAATTGCACATTCAAAGCCCATTTTCTTTACCCTAATTTCCACTATATAATCACCTTCTTGTCACACAAACCAAAGGGGAGAAAAAAAGAAAAAAGAGGGAAGAAAAAAAGAGAGAAAAAAACCTTGCCACAACACTGTTGGAATATCAAACTCTTTCAAGAACCCTAAAACCTTGAAATCCTTATTACAAATCCCTCTCTCACTACAAACAAAACCATCTCAGCTACAAACCAACATCTTATTACTTCTTCAGTAAGGGTAAGGCTGGCTTGATCTCCATGATCCAAAGGGCATTAAAGCATTCATGTCACTACTTTTCCAGTAAGGGTAAGGTTGATTTGATCTCCATGATCAAAAGGGTATAATCATTCATACATGCCATATTGTGTCTAAACATTAAATTTCTTCATATGTTGGTTTTATTTGAATTTTTATGATTTTATTTAATGTGTTCGTGAGATTCAACTGCAGATTTAGACAGGATCCCAGGTTTATTTAGGAACGTTGAGGCCAAAAGCCAAAAAGTCAAAAGGCCAAAAGGCCAAAAGCCAAAAGTCAAATACATGGCGAGGCAGACATTAAGCCAGAGATTAAGGGAACGTTGAAGCCAGAACACAAATGGCCAAAAGCCAAAAGCCAATTGGCCAAAGTAGAACAACTTATGCATGAAACTCAATCCAATGGCCAAAGAATGCAGACCACGGTACTCAGGAGTCAATACTTCAAAAAACCTCCCCTTGGGCCAGACACCCCCTATGGTTTGCTCAATTTTTAATTTTTATTTGTTTTTCCTTTTTATTCTTTTAATTGTTTTTTTAATTGTTTTCTTTTAATTCCATAAAATAATTTTCATAATAAATATAAAATACAGAAAAATCAAAAAATGTTTATTTTATTAATATTAATTTTACTATTATTATTTTTGTAAATAAACTTTAAACAATTAATTAGATTAATTTAGGTTTCAAAACTTTAATATTTTTTTTAATAAATTAACTATGTAGAAATTAGGTTTTTTTTAAATTTTTCATCATTTTTTTAATAAATAATTTTCTCATCATTATTATTATTATTAATTACTAATTTATTTTGTAAATAAACATGTACATAAAATTCTTTAGTAAATTAAGTTAAACTTTAACATTTTTCTCAAATAATTAAAAATAACTTAGAATTAGGGTTTCTTTTAATTTTAATTTTAATTTTCTTATTTCATAAATGCAAAAAAACTAAAAAACATTTCTTTCCTTTTATTAAATAATTAATTAGCTTTTTAATTTCATTTAATTTCTTTAAAGGGTCCAACGCCCTCGAACGTTCTATTTTTATTTCTTTCGCACATTTATTTTCTTTCAAATATTATGTAATTGCTCAAGCCATGTAACTCGGACATTTTATATTTCCCGCATTTTATTTCTTTATTTTATGTCAAATCGGGTCCTGGATATAATTTGGCGATGTGGACCCGCGCCTTTGTAATAGTTTAGGAATTTTATCTTTCCGCGCTTTTTAACTGTTAAATAAATGCATGCAAGAATGAATGACAAAAATAAAAACAAACGCATAGATCACTTTGACATGACAAGATAAAATAACTGAATCCGACACACAAATCACACACCACCCCTAGGGTACGCCTCACTGTTGCCTTGCCTCGAAAGGTGATCGTCGAGTAGAGGACGTCTTAGTAAGTCCTCATGATCCGGGAACCTGGCATGAGGGTAGCTTCTAAGGTGTCTTCCCATTGCTCTGGTGATCACCATGTCCCGAACCTTCGAATTGACCCGAACACCTCCAACGGTGGTGCTACCTACCTCTCAATGGTGGGATGGCACTACTTTTAAGGACATCTACACAGACGAATTCCTTAGGGTAGGTAGACGACTCTAGATACTTGCTCTAATTTCAAACAAACTCAAAAAGACTTTTCACACCAACACATTTTCAAAAGCTTTCAAAGCAAACTTTTCAAACACTCTGACGTATGAGTCGAACTGAAATTTTTCAAAGAAACTTTTTAAAACCCACATTGAAAAGCAAACAAACAATTTTGAAAACACATTGAGCAAGTATCTAAGAGCCCATGGATAACCATGGATAGAAAGGGTGCTAACACCTTCCCTTTCTATAACCTACCTCCCGAACCGAGAGCAATCTCTTATAAGGAATTTTTCTGTGCTTTTGTCCTTTCCATTTGGAGAAAATAAAAGACGGTGGCGACTCTTGCTTACCGCGACATTTCGCGAACCAGCGTTAAACAGTCAGTTCCAGATCCACCGATCACAATGTACTTGATAGTGTTAG
The DNA here is from genome assembly GCA_948472305.1 of Vicia faba. Taxonomy (NCBI): domain Eukaryota; kingdom Viridiplantae; phylum Streptophyta; class Magnoliopsida; order Fabales; family Fabaceae; genus Vicia; species Vicia faba. The sequence continues at coordinate 1,163,166,872 of OX451735.1, read as the reverse complement.
AGAACCCAATGGGATATGTATTGGGGCAACATGATGAGTCTAGTCGAAAAGGGCATGCAATAAACTACCTTAGCAAAAAGTTTATCGACTGTGAAACAAGATACTCACTGCTCGATAAAACTTGTTGTGCTTTAGCATGGACTGCTCACCGACTGAGACAATATATGTTGACTCATACTACTTTGTTGATCTCTAAGATGGATCCAATAAAATACATATTCGAGAAGCCTGCTCTCTCCGGAAGAATAGAAAGATGGCAAATGGTCTTGACAGAATATGACATTCAGTACACTACTCATAAAGCAATCAAAGGAAGTGTACTAGAGGATCATTTGGCTCATCAAGCTGTAGATGACTATCAGTCTATGAATTTTGAGTTCCCAGATGAGAATATCATGCTAGTTACTGATTACGAAAAATCTGGATCGTATAAAGGACCTGAACCAGGATCCCAATGGAGTATGGTTTTTGATGGAGCTTCTAATGCACTCGACAATGGCATTGGTGTTATAATCGTCTCCCCCATGGGTTGTCATATGCCCTTCACCGCCAAATTGTGTTTTGACTGTACCAACAACATGGCATAATATGAAGCGTGCATCATGGGTATGAAGGCTGCTATCGATATGAGAATTAAATTCTTGAATGTATATGGGGACTCAACCCTGGTAATTAGTCATATTAAGGGAGAATGGGATATGAAGCATCCAAATCTCATTCCTTATCGAGAGCATGTGCTGACATTAGTTTTGTACTTCGAAGAAATCACTTTTGAACATATTCTGCAAGAAGAGAATCAATTGGTAGACGCACTAGTTACCATGTCATCTATGTTCAAAGTCAGATGGGATAATGAAGCTCCTGAAATTACTATTGAGAGGCTATATGAACCAGCGTATTGCTACGGAGTTGATACTGATGGAGTAGAGGAAAAGCCTTGGTACCAAAAAATAAAAAGATACCTCGAGACTCAAGAGTACCCTGAAGGGGCATCTATTAATGATAAGAAATTACTAAGGAGGTTCTCTACCAAGTTCTTTCTGAGTAATAGAATCTTATACAAGCGCAATCACAATTTGAATTTGCTTCATTGTGTAGACAAGAAGGAAGCTGAGAAGATTATGAAAGATATGCATGAAGGAGTATTTGGTACTCACTCTAGTGGGCATACGATGGCTATAAAATTTCTTAGAGCGGGTTATTATTGGTTTACCATGGAAACTGATTGCAACCATCATTCTAGAACTTGCCACAAGTGCCAGATTTATGTTGACAAAGTATATGTCAGGTTAGTTTAAATGTCTTGACTGCCCCTTGGCCATTTGTAATATAGGGCATTGATATGATTGGAGAGATTAAGCCTACTACTTCTAATGGACATCGTTTCATCCTGGTCGCTATTGATTACTTCACGAAGTGGGTAGAAGCAGCCTCGTTTGCCTCCGATACAAAGAATGTTATGGCCCGGTTCATCAAACAAAACCTCATCTGTCGGTATGGAATACCTGAAAGGATCATCACAGATAATGGTACCAATCTTAACAATACTATGATCATAGAACTCTGCATGCAATTCAAAATTAAGCATCATAATTCTTCTCCATACCGACCAAAGATGAATGGAACATTGGAAGCCGCCAACAAGAATATCAAGAAGATCTTGCAGAAGATAACAGTGACATACAAATATTGGCACGAGATGTTACAATTTTCTCTTCATGGTTATCAAACTTCAGTACGCACATCAACTGGGGAAACCCCGTTCTCTCTAGTGTATAGTATGGAGGTTGTCTTACCTGTCAAAGTCCAGATTCCTTCTCTAAGGATTATGAAAGACACAGGTTTAGACGAAGATGAATTGATTCAGACTCGACTTAACCAGATAAATTTGATTGATAAAAAAAGGCTTACGACTGTTTATCATAGTCAGATGTATCAAAAATGCATGATCAAAGCCTTTAACAAGAAGGTCAAACATCAAGTGTACCAGGCTGGTGATTTGGTAATAAAGCACATTATCCTACCATAAGGTGATCCCAGGGGAAAATGGACTCCCACATGCGAAGGGCCATTTATGATCAAGAAGATATTTTATGGCGGTGCTATGATACTTACCACCATGGAAGGTGAATATTCTCTGCACCCTGTGAACACGGACATAGTAAAAAAATACTACGCATAAAAAAGACCCACTAGGTTGACAAGCCTAGGCAAAAATAAGGGCATCCCGGCGAACCAAAAGGGTTTAGGAAAAAAATTAGGGATATATATATATATATATATATATATATATATATATATATATATATATATATATATATATACACACCCGGCAAGTCAAAAACTTGAAAAGGCGGGTTGGGCAAAAAAGGATATCCCGGTGGGCTGAAAAACCGAAAGGACGGTCCAGACACAAGTTAAGGATTAAAGCGTATGACTATGCCCCGTTGGATCATCTACTTACAGCAAGCTTGTTAGAACATAGTTTGATTCTACAACCCTTGTAAGAGTTTTGATGATAAAAACACTCAAAGAACAATTATGCTCTCTAAATAAGTATTTTGTTTTGCAAAGAAGTTCTGATGGAAGAAACCCAGAATATGAGTTAGATCGCTGTTCAAACTCTGATTCAATATATCTTTTATAAAGAAGTTCTAAAGTTGCATCTTCTGAGTGCCTAAACGCTGCAAACAGGAACTCTGTTATTCTGATTCATTCAGTTCTGGAAAGAAGTAAAGGAGTCCTAACGATAACATTCATGTTCTGAAGCGTTACATTTCACTTATGGCTATTCAAAAGTAACGGCTGAAAGGGGACAAGAATATCTATGTTTGGAAAGCTCTTTAATTACTATTTATCAACATTCCAAAATCTCTCACACGCGTTGCCTATATATACAAGACTTGAAGAAGAATTTGTTTACGAATTTTGATGTGCACTACAAACGAGATATCTTAATCACCTTCATCTTACAAAAATTCATTTGTGTAAAACATCACTTATGTGATACTATTTTTTTAGAAAACACATATTGTACACACTTTAAAATATTGTACTTTGTAATTCCTTGAGAAAACCGAGTTGTGGTTTAGACTCAAGAAGACATTGACAATTGTCATTATGATTGTGTAATCAAGTTTGATTAGTGGATTAAGACCTCGCTTGAGAGAGGTAAAATCACCTTGGCGGGTGGACTGGAGTATTTTGAGTTCAAACGAACCAGGATAACCAATGTGTCTTTTTCCTTAAGTTTTTAAAAACCCCAATTGAAACCATCCCCTTCTTGTGTTTTTCCATTCTTCAATTGGCATCAGAGCGCCTGGTTCTGAGTACAAACACTTAATTGTGTCAGATAAAGATCCAAACAAGAAAAACACTATGGTGGGACCAAGTCAGAACATCAGCAATGATTATCTTGATGAGAAAGATAGAATCAACGACAAACCTCCAGTCTTTGATGATGAAAACTTTGATTACTGGAAAGACAGAATCGAAAGTTTCTTTCTAGCTCATGATGATGATCTCTGGGATATGGTGACTGATGGATACATACATCCTGTTGATGAAAGCGTCAGAAGATTGACAGAAAAAGAATGACAGATCATCAAAAGTGAGAATTTATAAATCATCACAAGGCCAGAACTATTCTCTTGAGTGCTATCTCATACAGAGTATGATAAGATTACAAACAGAGAGTCAGCAAAACACCTGTTTGACTCCTTGAGAATAACGTATGAAGGCTACATGCAAGTCAAAGAAATGAAAGCTCTTGCTCTCATTCAGAAGTATGAAGATTTCAAAATGGAAGAAGATGAAACCATTGAAACAATGTTCTCAAGATTTCAAATTCTGGTTGCTGGGCTAAAAGTTCTAGATAAAGGGTACTCAACTGCCAATCATGTAAAGAAGATCATCAGAAGTTTACCCAAGAAATGGAGACCCATGGTCACAGCTCTAAAACTGGCCAAAGATCTAAACAAAATCTCTCGAAGAAGAACTTGTCAGCTCCGTGAGAAGTCATGATATAGAGTTAGAAGCAGATGAGCCCCAGAAGCAAGGTAAGTCTTTAGCTCTTAAACCTAACAAAAAATATAAACTGAAAGTTTTGAAGGAAAAAGAAGAAAACTATGGTGGATTCTCATCAGAAGAAGACGAACTGTCTCTTCTCTCCATAAGAGTCAATCAGCTATGGAATCACAAGTAGAGGAAGTTAAGAACTTCCATAAGAACAGGGAATCATTCTGAACCATCTTCTGGATACAGAAAATCAAGTAACAGAGACATTGTTTTCTATGAATGCAATGAACAATGTAATTACAAGAACGATTGTCCAAATATTCAAAAAGAGAAACCCAAAAAGAAGTTCTTTAAAGAAAATAAGAAAAGCCTCATGGCAACATGGGATGATTCAGACTCTTCTAAGCTGAAATAAAATCAGAAGATGAAAGAGCCAACATAGCCCTAATGGCCAATGTATCAGATGACACTGGATCATTTGGATCAGAATCAGACTCAGAGGCATAAGAGGTATTCTCTAACTTTTCTAGATCTCAATTAGAAGAAAGTTTGTCAAAAATTCATGAAAGATATCAGCAACTTAGAGTCATAAACAAGAACCGAAAAAAGGATCTAGTTTCTGACTCTGAAGAAACTAAGAAACTGAGATCATAAAACTCTGATCTTAAAGAAACAATTTCCAAACTAGAAAATAAATTACAAAATATTCAGAAAGAAACTGACTCAGAAGTTCCTAGTAACTCTGATAAGATCATAAAGGAATATGATCATAACTTAAAAAAATTTCTTGCTAAAAACATAGACAGAAGCAAGATGGCTTCAACGATCTATGGAGTTAGCAGACATGGAAGAAAAGAAGTATGATACAAGGGTAAAGTATCTCAACCTAAAAAGATTAAGGATGTGATTATAAAACACACACCCCTTTATTCTCACTTTAGTTATGGGCACACACATGACATAAAGTATACTAGTAATGCTTTTTCTGCTAAACCAAAATTCAAACAGAATTTTGGTAACTCTAACAAACAAGGACCCAAAAAGATATGGGTACCTAAGGACAAAATTGTCTATGTTGCAGATGTCTTTAACATCATCATTGAAACACTAATCTTGGTACCTGGACTCTGAATGCTCTCGACACATAACAGGAAGAAAGCATATGTTCCAAAGCCTGAAGCTTAAATCTGGAGGCTACGTAGGTTTCGAAGGCAATCAGAAAGGGAAGATTATTGGCTATGGAACTATTGGTAACAATACACTTCCTTCTATAACTAATGTTCTGTTAGTAGATGGATTAATGCATAACCTGTTATCCATAAGTCAATTAAGTGATAACGGTTATGATATAATCTTCAATCAAAAGTCCCGTAGAGCAGTTAGTCAGAAAGATGGATCTGTCCTCTTTAATGGAAAGAGAAAGAACAACATTTACAAAATAAAACTTTCTAGACTAAAAAGTCAGAATGTAAAATGCCTATTGTCTGTTAATGATGAGCAATGGGTCTAGCACAGAATATTGGGGCATGTTAGTATGAGAAGAATATCTCATATTAACAAACTCAATCTGTTCAGAGGACTTCCTAACCTGAAGTTCAACTCAGATGCTCTGTGTGAAGCATGTCAAAAAGGAAAGTTTGCAAAACCTTCTTTCAAAACCAAAAATGTTGTTTCTACCTCTAGACCATTAGAACTTATGCATATAGATATATTTGGACCAGTGAAAACTGCATCCATTAGTGGCAAGAAGTATACATTAGTGATCATAGATGACTATAGCAGATGGACATGGGTAAAGTTCTTAAGACACAAGGACGAGTCACATTTTGTGTTCTTTGCATTCTGTAACCAAGTGCAAAACAAAAAAGATCTTAGAATTGTTAAAGTCAGAAGTGATCATAGTGGGGAATTTGAAAATAAAAAATTTGAACTATTTTTTAATGAGAATGGCGTCTCTCATGATTTCTCTTGTCCTAGAACTCCTCAACAAAACAGAGTTGTAGAACGAAAGAATAAAACTTTACAAGAAATGGCTAGAACCATGATCAACGAGACAAACATTGCTAAGAACTTTTGGGTAGAAGCAATTAACACAGTGTGTTATATTCAGAATAGAATCTCCATAAGACCTATTCTAGATAAGACTTCATATGAATTGTGGAAGAACAGAAAGCCCAACATTTCTTACTTTCATCCATTTGGATGTACTTGTTTTATTTTGAACACTAAAGAACATCTGAACAATTTTGACTCTAAAGCATAAAAGTGTCTCATGTTAGGATACTCTGAATGCTCAAAAGGCTATAAAGTATATAACATAGAAACACAAATTGTAGAAGAGTCCATCAGCGTCAGATTTAATGGTAAGCTTGGCTCTCAAAAGTCAAAGCAGGGTAAAACTTTTGCAGATATAGAAGTCCAATTTACAGGTAGTGAAGACACTGCATCAAAATTTTCTCACAAAGAATCACAATCAACTCCAGAAGAAGCTGTCATAAACATTACAACAACATCTGAAGAGCCTTTCCAGAAAAGACAATATAGAAGCAGTTTAGCTCATCTGGAAAACAAGATTTTGGGAAATAAAGAAGAATCAATCAAAATAAGTTCTACATTCAGAAATTCTGAAGAATCTCTTATGGGATTAGTGTCTCTGATTGAACCAACTTCCATTGATGAAGCCCTTCTGAACAATGACTTGATACTTGCAATGCAGGAAGAATTAAACCAATTCACCAGAAACAATGTGTGGGATATAGTTCCTAAACCAAAAGGGTTTAACATTATTGGAACCAAATGGGTATTCAGAAACAAACTAAATGAACAAGGAGAAGTTGTTAGAAACAAAGCACGACCGGTGGCACAAGGTTATAGGCAGCAAGAGGGGATATACTATACAGAAACCTTTGCTCCAGTCGCCAGGTTAGAATCTATCAGACTTTTAATTTCCTTTGAAGTGAATAATGGCATCACTCTTTATTAGATGGATGTTAAAAGTTCATTTTTAAATAGTTACATTTATGAAGAAGTTTATGTGCACTAACCCCCTAGTTTTGAAAATTCAAAACATCCAGAATATGTCTATAAACTAAAGAAATCACTATACGGTCTGAAACAAGCTCCCAGAGCTTGGTATGAAAGACTAAGTAGTTTTCTGTTAGAAAATGATTTTACCAGAGGGAAGGTGGACACAACCCTATTCTATAAACTATTTAAAAATGACATTCTAGTTTGTCATATTTACGTAGATGATATCATTTTTGGATCTACTAAAGCCTCTTTGGGAAGAGTATTTGCTAAGTCTATGCAGGCAGAGTTTGAAATGAGCTTGATGGGAGAACTCAAGTTCTTTTTGGGTATCCAAATCAATCAAAATCCATAAGTAACATACATACATCAAAGAAAGTATGTCAAATAACTTCTGAAGAAATTTCACTTGTCAGAATGTAAGCCAACCAAAACTACCATGCATCCCACGTGCATTTTGGAAAAGGAAGAGGTAAGTAAGAAGGTAGAACAGAAGATCTACAGAGGTATGATAGGTTCTTTCTTATATTTAACAGTTTGAAGACCGAATATTCTATATAGTGTGTGTTCGTGTGCTAGATTCCAATCAAATCCTAGAGAATCTCACTTAACAGCTGTTAAGCGAATTTTCACGTATCTGAAAGGTACTACTAATCTTGGTCTTTGTTATAGAAAAACCAAAGAATACAAATTAGTAGGGTATTGTGATGCTGACTTCGCTGGAGAAAGAATAGAAAGGAAAAGTACTTATGGAAGCTGCCAATTTTTGGGAGACAATCTAATCTCGTGGTCCAGCAAGAGGCAATTCACCATTGCATTGTCAACTGCTGAAGTTGAATATATAGCAACAGCTGGATGCAACACATAGATGCTCTGAATGAAAATCCAACTTGAATACTTGAACATATATGAGAGTAACATTCCTATCCTCTGTGACAATACTTCTTCTATATGTCTTCCTAAGAATCCCATTTTACATTCTAGGGATAAGCATATAGAAATTAAACATCATTTTTATTAGGGACTATATTCAGAAAGGAATTCTTTCATTAAAATTTATAGACACATACCATAAATGGGCTGATGTTTTCACTAAACCCCTTTCTTAAGATAGGTTTAATTTCATTCTGAAACATCTTAGCATGAAATTATGCCCAGAATGATAGTTTTGTTTATGTATACGTTAACCCTTAGAACTTTATGCCTTTATTTTTTTGTGTGAACATATGATCAATAGTTCTTCAAAAGTAAGAAGAAAAGTTGTATCAGGATCTATCTAAGAAGATCCGAATGTTCTCCAAAATGGTTCATTTCAAAGATAGAAGCTTGCAGTTCACAATATCAACATTTATCAACTCCACGCAAGGTTTTCCTCTAAGGCTGAACGCGTGTTCAAATTCTGAAGAGACTGAAACATTGATTGGTTGCATTGAGACTCGTGTCATATCGATAACTGTTTCATATCTTTACGCTATCCCTCTTTTTAGGAATCATTAATGCTAGTAATCATTTTTTAACCCTTTTCTTGTTAATTAAGTCTCCTATTTGCCTATATATATGTTGCTCACTTTCACTATCACTTTTCCACTTTCAATTCCTTTTTCTCTCTTAATTGTTTTCAATCTTTCAAACCCCTAAAGAGTCTGTGTGAGCAATGGCTTCCTCCCAAACACTTGCTCAAAGCTCTCAAATCATTACTGGCTCTTCTTCAACAACAGAAAGGTACGGAGTACCCTCAAGAACTCTCCTTACTCCCATTGATTCGCTGGAAGTTATGTGTGAACTCATTGCAGACTTCATCAGCATGAAAGAAAACAGATATGATTTAACACCGAATGTTGAGTTCTAAGAATGGAACAAGTACTTTGATCGTCTACTGGGTCCAGTTTTTCCAAGACTTGTTAAAGAATTCTGGATTCACGCTACAAATTCAAATCATCAGGTCACTTTATTCATGATGGGAAAGAAATTAGTAATATCTGAAGATCTCATTGTGCCACTGATAGGTCACGATGGCGGCGACATTCGGTGCAACGATATGGCTGACAAAAGATCTGACTTAACAAAGATTTCAAAGGAAATTTTTACTTTTGGCCAACCATCCAAAAAAATCAAGGATCTAAAAGACTACCTCAGAATTTGGTCAAAAATCATTTTGGGTTGCATCAATCACAAAAAACCCACAAGTTCTCCAGATTAAATCAACATTAATCAGCAGTATCTTCTCTACTTCATAGCCATAAAAGCAAAGGTTAATCTTCCTCATCTTCTGTTTAATCATCTGAAGACTAGCGTCAAAGAGACAAGAGAAGAAGAAAGAACAAAGAGAGATTGGATCCCTCTGGGTAGACTCATCTCAGATATTCTGATAGAAAACAAACTGATAGAACATCTGACTAAGGCTCAATAAGTCAACACTTTGGAAGCTTGTGCTGGTAAACCTCTCAACGCCAAGAATTTGAAGAAGCTGAAGATTATGGAAACCATTAAGAAAGACCCAAAAATAACAACCAAGGAAGTCATTAAAATAAAAGAGTACCTCTAAAGGACTTTCCACTCTTCACTTAAACAAATGCTTCTCCAAATATTATTCTCAGGTATTTGGATGCTTGTAAGATGGATGGGACAAATCCAGAAACATCTGTGATCTGAGACAACAACCTCTGGAAATTGCTCCCAGAAAATCAAGGAAAAAGAAAGCTGCTGGAGAAGGAACTTCTCAGAAGATTCCCAAGGCTTCCAAAAAGAAAGGTAATCTATCTTTTATTTCTGTTATTGAATTAGTACTGTTATCAACATCTGAAAACCCTCCTTCTCCAAAACCTATAGAAGATCCACCACCTCAAACCTTTCATGACTTTGATATTGACTTTGACACCTCACTATCTCTAATACCTTAAAGGAAGAATTCTTGGCATTGGCAGAGTTGATACACTAACTTTCATATCCATTGAAGATGTACTTCATGTTGAAGAACAAAAGACAACTTCTAAGTACAAGTGAATTTTGTGACAAAGGATTCAACATCATGTTCTCAAAAGATGAATGATTTATGAAGTCACTCTTAAGGTGAAACTCAATTGGTATCAGAGCAGGTTATAGGTAACCTGCTCCTAAAAGATCCAGAATGGCTTCCGCAAATCAAAATCCTGTTTTCAGAGATGGTGGTAGTAACAATAAGCCTCCTATATTTTGTGGTGAATATTTTGACTTCTGGAAAATACGCATGAAGGCACATCTAGAAGCACAAGGAGAAGAAATATGGGATGCCGTTGAGAATGGTCCATTTATACCTATAACGATAATCAATGGTGCTGGCTCATCAAAGCCTAAAGCTGCATGGGACGGAGATGATAATAAGAAGGTTCTTTATGATAAAAAGGCAATAAATCTTCTTCAAGGTGCACTTAGCATGGATGAATTCTTCCGTGTCTTGGCATGCAAAACAGGGAAATAAATATGGGATACCTTGGTAGAAACTCATGAAGGAACCGCTGAAGTTAAAAGATCGAGATTAAATACATTGAGTCAAGAATACGAACTATTCAGAATACAGCCCCGAGAATCAATCCTCGACTTGCAGAAAATATTTGTACACTTGACAAATCATTTGAAAGCACTCCGTTGTAACCCAAAATTTTCCCTCTCATTTTACTCAATACATGCTCCCATTGGAATCCTCAATTTGCTCAAGGTTGCCCAAGAGTGGATCAGACAAACTCTCTCCTAAGGTAGTGTGTCTCAAATTAGGGTTTCCATTTTCCTCAAGATAGGTGGACTCCAAAGACCTCATATGATCTCCATAGTCTTAATATTTTCTGAAGACCCTACATGTCAAGTTTCATGCCTTGCACAAGAATTTTGCTCAGTCAACTGCTCAGATGCTTGAGAATCGACTGTATTAGGTCAAAAGTCAATTGTGACCCACATACAGTTAAACTTCAAATTTTTTGGTCAACATTAACATTTTTAGGTGAATTTAATCATTGGATCAAGGGTTGATCATGATTCTTCAAGGAATACTCCAAAATCAACAAAACCCAAAAGTTGCTAAATTAGGGTTTCTTAGTAAAAGTCAACCAAACTTTGACCAAGCATAACTTTCACATGCTTTATCAGAAACTTTCCATCCAAAGCTCATTTTGAAGAGGATGAAATTACCTATAATTCATATTCAGCCCACAAGTTCAAAATATGCACTCGTAAAGAGATATGAATTTCTACATTATGGGTCCTTTTGAAAAGTCAACAAAAACACCTTTTGGATCAAAGCTTCTTACATGAACATGGAAGACTCAATTGAGATGAGACTAAATTTTTTTCTTAGGGGACATCCTAATATTTCTAAAAAGTCAAAGAACACCTCTCTAGGGTTAAAATTGGAGGAGATATGCCTTGTCAAAGTTGACCCTTTTTGCAAAATTGCCAAAAGTCAAATATGCTCAAAAATGCATTTTTTTTGCTAAATGGGCCTAACTTTTTATGCTTGCACCTCACTTATAAATGGTCCACGACTCAAATATTCATCCACCCATTATTTACTTCATTTTTCAATTTATTTTTATTTTTTATTAATTAAAAATTGAATTAAATCAAATAATTGATGAATAATAGCAAATATATGATTTGATTTGGTTTTTGGACAGGTTGGTAATCAAAATATGCTGAGTTATCAAGGCCAAATGAATCAAGCATAATTGGTACAAGAAATGGATGATTTGGCTCAAAATAACAAGTTTACATGTAGCTTGAAAATCAAATCAAATCTCTCATGATTGCAAAGATTCAATCCAAGTTTGTAACCCTAATTCATTCCTAGATATATATTGGACAAGAGCAAAGCAAAAAACAAGGATTGGCAGTCGTGAAAACACCAAACAAAATTCAAAAAAAGTGACAAAAAGTGTTGGACCATTTTTGAACTTAGAGATCAATTCAAGCCATTCAAACACTTCCAATCGTTTCTTGGACCTTCCCAGAAGCCAATTGGATCGTTTGCAAGGCCTGAAACACCCAGAATCGCGCGTTACAAGTTCACTCGGTTTTCTTTTTTTCTTCAAAATCTATTACTGTATTTTTGGCACCATTAGCATGATTAATTGGTATATTTGTGATATTTAATATGTTTGCAAGCTAAATGTATGATTCAATTGAATTTTTGACGCCTGTATGTGCCTTTTCCATTGTTAGGGTTTACATGTGCAGTTTAGGGGTTTCTTACACATGTTAAATTGGCCAACAAAAAGGGTACCATGATGCTCGTGGCATCAAGACGAATCGATCCATGTAGCTACATTCAATTTATCACGCGTTCTGATGATTTTTGAAACTCACGGGTTTATAGCTATGGCGATTTGTCTGTAGGTATAAGTTTTATACCTAACACGACGGATGAGGAAGAAGATGATGATGTGTTCAATCATCATTGGGCTATTCAAATAACTGGCGCGCGTTTTGTTATATTTCATTAATCCATTTGTTTTTATATAATATTAATTTCTCTTGTTATACTAATAAAACAAAGCAGATGACTCAGTGGTAAAGCACGCTTGGTATTGGGTGGGAGGACCTGGGTTCGACCCCAGGTCCCAGCAAATTTTATTTTCCAACTTTGTGCTTGCAGATTCTATACACCACCTTGCCAAGTGTCTTCCATGCACCTTACTAATCCAGCCATTGGATCCATTGCTAGCCAAATCCAGCGTTCAAATCCATGAAGGACCATGATACATCTCAAGTCAACGCTACAAGGAATCAAATGCTGACTGGGCTTGAAGGGTTATTGGGCTTGAAAAATTCAGATTGGCACCCCCTATTTGCTAGTACACATTCCCAATTTGCATTTTCTTTCTATTTTTTTTTTAATTTCATTAATTAATTTCTTTAATTGTTTTAATTAATTAACACAAAATTATTAAATATCTTTTCTCAAATAAAAAACTACAAAAATACATAAAATCTTTTTTTAATAAAAAATATTTTATTTCTTAATTAATTTAGTTTAATTAACTTAGGGCAATTTAATCTCTTATTATAATTAAAAATAATTAGACTTAGGATTTGAGTTGTACATAATTTAATTAATTTTCTTTAAAAATACACCAAAATCTATTTTTTTCATTAAAATATTTATTTTAATTAATTAGGTTAATTAGGTTAACTTAAATACTTTTTTTTTCATAATTAAAAAGCAATTAGAAATTAGGGTTTTAGTCGTACATAACTTAATTAATTATTTTCTCAAAAATAACCTAAATATTTTCTTAATTAGATTTTTAGGGTTTCTAATTATTCTCGCATTTAATTTTCCGCGCGCATTTTTATTTGTTTTATTATTATTGTAACTGTTTCGAGCCTGTAATAGTTTTAATTAGGGTTTTAAATTCCGCACTTTTATTTCCCGTCAAGACAATTATGTAACTGTCAAAGCCTTGTAATAGCTAGGTTTATTTTTTGCACTTTTAAATTCCTGCAAACCTTTAAGTGTCTAGATGCATGATAATAGGATTGTATGGCAAGATTACTTGAAATTAAAATGGTAGATCACCTAATGTGCAAAGATTAAATAACTGAAACAATTCATATGCACACATTCAATCCTAGGGTTTACCTCACTTCGGTTGCCTTCGGTAAAACAGTCATTAAGCATAGGAGATTTTAGTGGTTGCCTTCCTGTCTAAGAGATCAAAATGTCCCGTTCGAATGTTTCCTCGGAAAGATCTTAAGACTCTAGGGTTACTACTAAAGTTTTCTAACTATTGCTTTAGTGATTGTACTTGTCTCTTTCTAATGTCCCTTACAAACTCCAACGACGGTGCTACCTACTCCTTAATAGTAGGATAGCGCTGTCTAGAGGAAACGAGAACAAACAATCTTTTTTCGAGTAGGTAGAATCTTAAGTACTTGCTCAATAAAAACTTTTCACACAAACACCCTCCAAAACAAATTTTCAAAACAAACTTTGTCACACTCTTGAGGACTGATACAAGGGTTATCACGAAGTAAAACATTTTCAAAATAAGCACACACACAAGCAGTTTTAAAAACATGAGCAAGTACCTAAGAGCCCATGGAAAACTATGGATAGAAAGGGTGCTAACACCTTCCCTTTCTATAATCTACCCCTCGTACTCAGAATATCTCAAAAAAAGTTTTTTCTGTTCTTTTTCCTTTTCCATGATTGGATGAAATAAAATTCGGTGGCGACTCTTGCTTACCGCGACATTTTGCAAACAAAAAACGCAAAATGCAAACCAGTAAAAACAGTCGGTTCTGCCACCGTATCACAGAACTGGCGACTCTGCTGGGTAAGTAAATAAGTGGGGTATACCTTAGGATCTAGGTCATTAAATTACTTCTCTTGATTATCTTGATTGCTTTACTTTTGAGGGTTTGTTTGGGTATTATTAAAGATCCTACACCCGGATCTGGGGACATTTTTTAGGTAAACAACAATAGATCGTGGGGACTGTATGGCGTAGACCAATATGGTTTAAGCGATGGCTCTATTGGTGTGACACTTTGGTTGGTATCGGCATCCTTCGTAGGGAAACAAGGAGAATACAGGGCCGCCGCGTGGTGTCGTGAAGCACTAACGAGCCTTAGAACCTTAGTTGAACAAACTTGGCCATTAGAAAGTAGTGAGATAGCCGGCCTCAGTGTAGAGCTGAGGATTAGTTGATACTCGATGCTACACTCATTGAGATCAGACTTTCGAGATATTTCAGCCACAAGAAAAGATTGCTTGAGCTGAGACATTGCCCGATAAAGGATGGTCAGTGATATTGAGATCCTCTAGAACCCGATTACTTTTTAAGACAGGTTTGAAACCAACTAAACTTCAAGAGGGTATTACCTTTGACCTCATGCAAGCCTTAAACCTAAGGACTTTGTGTGATTTGACTGTGCTCGCTATACCTGTGTTTGTTTTACCTGTGTTTTATCATGACATCATGCATCATAACGTAGCATCCATTCTTATTGCACTAACCATTTCAAAGACCAAGGGAATTTATCTTTGTTCTATTTTGCAGATTATGGCTTCTGTTTACAGAAACACTATCCGAATCAGCTTTGTGAAGATACCTTCCCAACTCAAAGACCTAGCATCAAAGGTTTCTGAAACTTCTGCGTTCACTAAGAGACATGGTCGACTTCTCAACCTGGTTACTTCAAACTTTGTTGAAAAGATGATGAGTGTACTCTTCCAGTTCATTGACCCCAAACACCACTGCTTCACCTTTCCAGACTATCATTTGGTACCTACCTTGGAAGAATTCTCCCAGCTGTTGGATATACCCATTCTTGAACAGTTGCCCTTCACAGGTCTAGAAGAAGTTCCTAAGCCATAAGTCATTGCCTCAGCTTTGCATCTGAAATGAGCCGACGTGGTATCCAATTGGGAAGTAAAAAGCGGAGTCAAGGGTTTTCTAGCTAAGTTTCTGATAGACAAGGCGCAAATGTTTTGGGATGATATGGATTTTCAGGATTTTGAGGAGGTCTTGGCTCTTCTAATCTATGGGTTAGTCCTATTTTCTAATCTGGACTCATTCATAGATGTGAATGCTATCAAGGTTTTTTTCTCCCACAACCCTGTGCCTACCTTGCTCAGAGATATTTTGCACACTCTCCATACTCGTACCATGAAGAGAAGAAGGATTATTATGTGCTGCATTCCATTGCTGTCGAGGTGGTTTATTTCTCACCTCCCTAAGTCCATACTGAAGAATAAAGAAGGTTTGGGTTGGTCGCAAAGGATAATGTCACTCGCTCTTACGGATATTCTTTGGTGTTCTCAATCTATGGAAAACACTGCTATTATTGACCGCTGTGGGGAGTACCCTAATGTCCCATTACTTGGTATTAGGGGGTATAACCTACAATCCTTGTTTAGCTCTGCGATAATTTGGTTACGCTCGAAGGGATGGTCCCCATGAGTTACTTATCGAGGGTATTGTATTCAACTATGAGGATGATGTTCACGAGTATCACCGGAGGTTCATACGAGCTTGGGGCATGGTAAACAGGTCTGGCACCAAGGCTTTAGGGCCAAAAACTTCCATTCTTATGGAACCTTACCTCCAATGGGTATGAGCTCGTGCCCAGAATCTTATGATGCCCTATGTGGCCATTTTACCAGTGATCGTGGAACCCACTACTGAAGAAGGCATTCCTTACACGGTCATTTATCCTTATATGCCCACGGATCTTGGGGAATTACAGAGGTCTTGGATTCAGTTGATGAAAGAGCGGGATACTTACAGGGATCAATTCTATGCTCAGGAAAGGAAGGTTTTAGAGCTCAAAAAGCAACTGCATGAAGAAAGAGGACTCAATGACTATCTCGGCACAAAGAGGAAGCATCCATGAGAATTTTGATGTCTTTTATAGTTTTAGATTTGTTTTTAATTGTAACTCCTAAAAGGCATTTGAACTTCAAATCCAGCTAATAAAGTTTTTGTTTATTTTGGTTTGCAAATTTAAATTTCCCGAAGTCTTTGAAATTATTGCATGCTGTTGCACCCCAAAATTTGCCCTCTCATGTTTTCCAAAGTCTTCCCCCTGCATGGTTGATCACAAACCCTTGCCTAAGGAAAAAGAAATTTTTTGAGTGGTGCTTTAAGTACCCTTCGATTGGCATTTTGAAAGACTCTTCGATTGGTGCTCTGAAGAAGCCTTTCGATTGGCGTTCTGGACAAGCACTTCGATTGGCATTTTGAAAGACTCTTTGATTGGTGCTCTGAAGAAGCCTTTTGATTGGCCTTCTGACAAGCACTTCGATTGGCATTCTGAAAGACCCTTCAATTGGTGTTCTGAAGAAGCCTTTCGATTGGCATTATGGACAAGTACTTCGATTGGCATTATAGCAGTGTCCTTCGATTGGAATTCCAAAAGGTCCATTCGAAGAAGCATTCAAAGGGTCCATTCGAAGAAGCTTTCAAAAAGCATTCGAAAGAGGCCATCAGCCCATTCGAAAGGGAGCATTCGAAGGCCAGTTACATGTCATTCAAAATTCAAAAAGGGACAGGATCCCATGTGTTTAGCCAACGTTACAAACTCTCATTCATGGCTTTCAAACACATGATTAACGTTACAAACTCTTATTCATGGCTGTCAAACACATAATCAAGGTCATTTAAACCTTTATCTTCCTGTCCCCTCCACCCCACTCCTATAAATACAAGGGCCAGTGGCACATTTCAAAGGGTGAACAACACACGAAAATATACAGAAAAATAGAGAAAAGAAGCAGGGAGAACTTGGAGATACGCTGCCAAAAGTCATCAGCACTTCCAGGAAGCCATACCCAATCCTTGAACAGGCCAAAGCAACCCTTCAACAAAAGATCACAACGCCCATAAGCCCAAAATCAAAAGTGCCTACATCCAGGAAGTGCCCAGATCGAAGGTGCCTACATCTAGGAAGAGCCCAAATTAAAAGTCCAATCTGCTGGTAAGAAAGGGTAAACTATCCAACCTCATATTTGCATAACACATTATTACTTGTTGTTACCTTTGATTTTCCATCCTAGACAGGATCGAAAGGCCTGGGTTTGGCGCCCAGGTCATGTTCTTCGTTTGCCAACACTTGCTGCAGACATAGCCTGAAGAAACCCAGCAAGCGCAGGATCGAAGGGCCTGGGGTTCAACACCCAGGCCTTGAGTTTTATTTTGCTAACATACTTTTGCAGGTAGAGCATCCCAGATCGAAGGAGACACCTTCTCTGGATCGAAGCTTCCCATAGTCCTCCTGGAGCGAAGAAGGCATTTTTCCCAGGATCGAAGGGAACTCCCCTTCCCTGGATCGAAGGTTGTTCATGCCCATTTCCTGGCCCAATTGAAAGGACCATGACCCTCTCTGGATCGAAGCTTCCATTCCCTCCCTGGGTCGAAACTCCTTTTTTCCCCCTGAATCGAAGGATCCCCCTTGTATTTTTTTTTGGTTTTCATTGACATCTTTTTATCTTTTTTTAATTAACATTAAAATCAAAAAACCACAAAAAAACATTAGGCTAGTTTTTTCTATTAAAATTAACTTTGTTAATTAATCTCTTAATTATCTTAACATTTTCTCAAAAACTAAAATTAAATAGATTTAGAGCATTTTCCCAAAAATAAAATAAAACAACAAAAAGATTTTATTCTTAGAATTTTTAGAGTTTATTTTCAGATTCGCGCGCGTTTATTTTATTGTAACTGCCTACTGGTTTGTAATAAGTTAGCTAAGACTTTTACACTTTACTGCTTTATTCCCCCAATTTTTGGACATGTAAATAATCCCCCTCCCCGAAGCTTTGTAATAGCGTAGGATTTACAATTCCCGCACTTTAAATTCCTGTACATATATTAACTGTTTAGATGTATGCTAACTAGGATTGTATGACAAGATTAACTCTTAACTTAAAATCAACAGCAGCTCACCATAACATGTACAAAGATAATATAACTGAAAATTGACACACTTGCACATGCCACTCCTAGGGTACACCTCACTTGGTTGCCTCAAATGTGGTCATTGAGTATAGGAAGTCTTAGAGGTCGCCCTCCTGTCTAAAGATCAAAGTTGCCTCGAAACGGCTGCCTCGATAAAAAATGATCTAAGACATTAGGATTACCACTAAAGCGTCCTAACGTTGCTTTAGTGACCACACGTCCCTAAAATCGAATTGACCCGAAAAACTCCAACAACGGTGCTACCTACTCCTCAATAGTGGGATAGCACTGTCTAAAGGACAGTTGCACAGTTTAATTCCTTTTTGAGTAGGTAAATGTTCTTAAGTACTTGCTCTCTTTTAAACAAAACAAAACTTTTCGCACTTACACTTTTACAAACAAAGTTTTCAAAAACACTTCATTACACTCTTGAGAACAGAAACAAGAGTTATATCGAAGTTTCAAATAAAAACTTTTCAAACCCACAAACACAAAGAAAAGCAAACTTCTGAAAACATAGTGAGCAAGTACCTAAGAGCCCGTGGATAATCACAAATAGAAAGGGTGCTAACACCTTCCCTTTCTATAATCTACCTCCCGAACCCGAGAAACAATCTCGAAAAGGAATTTTTCTGTGCTTTTGTCCTTTCCTTGTTGGATAAAATAAAAGACGGCGGCGACTCTTGCTAACCGCGTCACTTTGCGAAAACAAACGCAAACGCGAACCAGCATCAAAAAACAGTCAGTTCTAATTCCCACCGATCACACATGCGCATCCCATTATCATACACATCATTACAGGTACCATTGCAGGTTTCTCATCTTCTTCGCTGTTTATTTCAGCAGAAATGTCTTCCGAACAAAGCATCAAGGACCTCCAGGCACAAAACGCCCAATTCCAACAAATGTTCATAAGTCTCGCAAAAGGGCAGGAGGATCTGAAAGCCCTCATCCTGAAAGAGAAGAAGAAAAAAGAAGAAGGTTGCCGCTATTCTGAATATGGGCAGAAGGTTTGGAGAGCGGTTGAAGCGACAAGTCGATATGACCTCTTCATCTAAGGAAGGGTAGAATCAAGAAGAAGAGAAAGATCCCAGTCGTGCAGTTTCTGACAACGATACCGATTATAATGATGAACAATATTCTCCCGCTGAGGATATATACAAACAGTTTGAAGATCGTCTGAGTGCCATGGAAGTTTAGAGGATACCTGGACTGGATTTCAAAGAATTGGGATTAGTGTCGGGAGTGGTCATCCCGCAGAAGTTCAAAGCTCCTGTTTTTGCTAAGTATGATGGGGTGTCCTGTCCAAAACTCCATCTCCGTTCTTATGTCAGAAAGATCCAGCCCCACACTACTGATAGAAATCTGTGGGTTCATTTCTTTCAAGAGAGTTTGTCAGGGAATCAGCTTGAATGGTTCTACCAGCTGGAGGGAGCAAATATCCGAAACTGGGAAGATCTAGCTGCTACTTTCTACAAGCAGTATCAGTACAATGCCGACCTTGCTCCTACTCGTACTCAACTCCAGAGTATGTCCATGGGTGCAAGTGAAGGCTTTAAAGATTATGCACAAAAATGGAGAGACTTGGCTGGGAGAGTTCAACCCCCGTTGTCTGATAGGGAGTTGGTGGATATGTTTCTGGGGACGCTATTTGGTCCATTTTTCAACCATTTGATCGGAAGCTCATCAGCTGGTTTCACCGAGCTGATCCTAACTGGAGAAAGAGTAGAAGCTGGGATTCGAAGCGACAAAATACAGAAGGATGCCTCTTCGAGTTCGGTAAAAAAACCTTTCGCTGGTAAGAAGGAAGCCAGTGCCATCTATAGCCCGAGGGGCCAAAACAGGGCTGAACACCGTCAGACAGTAAGTGCTGTAATGATACCTAGGCCTGCAGTTGCCCCACAACGCAATAATTAACAAAGGGTGGAAAGACCACAACGGAAGTTTACCCACATCAACATGACATTGGCTGAAGTTCTATCTCATCTGCTGCGATCCAACTTGGCAACCTTGAAAGAGGCTCCCAAGAATCCAAATACTATGTCTCCCCGATATAATCCAAATGCCCGATGTGCCTATCATTCTAAGAGTCCTGGCCATGATACAAATGACTGCTGGGCTCTGAGAAACAAAGTACAAGACTTGATTGAAACCAAGGAAATAGGTTTTGATGCTTCGGAGAAGCCAAATGTCATAACTGCTCCCATGCCTAAGCACAGCCGTGGAGTTAATGTTGTTGATACTGATTTGTTTGTTACCTCCGTTGATGAAGTTTCTACTCCTCTCATGACTGTTAAGAAGAATTTACTGTTGGTCGGTTTATTTCCGGGTTGTGGTGAAGGTTGCCACATGTGTTCGTTTCTACCTTCTGGTTTCCGTTTGCTGAAGTTAGGAGTTCAACGCGTGATAGATAACAAAGAAATTCTGTTTGAGAAAACTTTGGTTCTCGCTATTCCATCTGAAGACATTGCTATTATAATCATTTCCTCCAATTCTTCCAAGGTCTCTTCGAGAAGACCTGTTAGGATTATATCTGCTCCAAGAATTGCTCTGCTGATAATTACTATTCCTGGTCCTGTCCCGTATGCCTCGGACAAAGCTGTCCCCTGGCATTATGGTGCCGATGTGTACTATCATGGAATCAAACAAGATTTGAAAGATGAAGAAGCTGATCCTGATATTGGTAACATTGTCGGAACCAGCAAAGTTACCCAAAGTGGAAGGGTCTTCTCTCCCGAGATTTCCCCGAAGACTGTCAACAAGCCTATTGTCATTCCATCTGCTGTTCCTGCTAGTACATCAACTACTGTTCCTGTTCTTACTCCAGTTATGACCCCTGTCGGCGAATCGTTTGATACCCGCGGCAAGGAGATTATAGGTGAGCCTACCCGGACAGAGGCACCTAAGAAAATTGTTGTGGAAGCCTCTAAGCAAGAAATGGAGGAAATACTGAAAATCATTAAGAAGAGCGACTATAATGTGGTAGAGAAGCTGGGGCAGACCCCATCAAAGATATCTATGTTATCCCTGCTGTTGTGCTCCGAGGCCCATGCAGAGGCTTTGATTGCATTCCTCAAAACTGCGCATGTGCCGCAAGAGACTTCAGCTGATCAATTCAAAGATTGTGTGGCCAACCTGACTGCTGATAATGGGCTGGGTTTTTCAGATGCGGATTTGACACCTAATGGAAGGAAGCATAATGATGCCCTGCATATCTCGATTGAATGCAGGGGCACCACTATGGCTCATGTGCTGGTAGGTACCGGGTCTTCACTGAATGTTCTGCCGAAGAAGGCGTTGGACCGTTTGGATTGGGAGGGTTTAACTCAAAAGCCTAGTAACATTGTGGTAAGGGCTTTTGACGGATCAAAGAGAATGGTGCACGGGGAGGTGGACATCCCTGTCAAAGTGGGTTCTCAGACTTTTGGGTCCACCTTCTATGTGATGGATATCAGGCCGTCGTATTCTTGTTTGATGGGTCGTCCTTAAATCTATGAGGCTGGGGCAGTTACTTCCACACTCCACCAAATGCTGAAGTATCGGGTGAAAGGAAAGATTGTCACAGTGCGGGGTGAAGAAGAGTATATGGTGAGCCACCTCAATTCCTTCCGCTACATAGAGATGGACGGGGAATTCATAGAAACTCCTTGTTAGAACTTCGAAGAGGTCCCTCAAATCTTGGCATCGACTGGGACTACTACCAACAAACCTCCTCTGAAGATGGCTTCTCTCAAGGACGCTAGGGCCATGGTTAAAGAAGGTGGATGTGCCAATTGAGGTCAGCTCCCTGATTTCACTCATAAGACTGAAAAATTTGGTTTGGGCTTTACTACAGGGGCTCAAAGGGCTGTTAGACGCACTCGGACTGAAGGACCTCCCCCACGCATCAATAATCGGGGAATTAACGCCATTGAAGATAGCGAGGAGGATGCAGACATCGACAACTGGATCTACCCAACTACCAACGGTGGACCGAGTAACTGGACAACTAGGGACTTTATACCTGTTTCTTTTATTCCGTAGTAATTGACTTACTTGTTTTGAGATTTGTAATAAACAATTTGAAACTTTACAGCCTCGTGCGTTGCCCGAGGCACATTGGTTTGTGAGAGCTATTATTTGTCATTTCATATATCATTAATAAAGCATTGGACGTTTTCTTGCATACAAATTTTGCGCTCTCTGTTTTTCTTTCCTGCTTTCACTTTATCAAAACAGATATTCTCTTACACACACTCACGTATCATAATGCAGATCCATATCCACTATGGATCCCATTGATAACAGCTCTGCTATTGTCAGTTATGACTTCAAAAATCCGATCAACCAAGCTGAGGACGAAGGTGAGAATAATTGTGAGGTGCCTGGAGGACTTGCTAGACTACTACAACAGGAAGAAAGGGCCATACAGACTCATGAAGAGCCAGTTGAGACAGTGAATTTGGGTACTGAGGAAGACATAGAAGAGGTTAAAATAGGTGCAAATCTGGAGTTTAGCGTCAAACAAAGGTTGATACAGATGTTGCACGACTACGTTGAGATCTTCGCCTGGTCCTATGAAGACATGCCTGGTTTGGACACTGATATTATGGTACATCGCCTGCCGACTAAAGAAGACTGTCCTCCGATTAAATAAAAGGTCCGCCGTATGTGCCTTGAAATGTCAGAGAAGATTAAGGTAGAGGTAATGAAACAGTTCAACGTCAGATTCTTAGCTGTCACTTCATATCCACAGTGGGTTGCCAATGTTGTTCCAGTACCTAAAAAGGACGGTAAGGTGGGGATGTGTGTAGATTACAAAGATCTGAACAAGGCAAGCCCCAAGGATGACTTCCCACTTCCTCAAATTGAAGTTCTGGTTGACAACACCGCGCAACACAAAATTTTCTCCTTCATGGATGGTTTCTCTGGCTACAACCATATCAAGATGGCTCCTGAAGACATGGAGAAGACAACCTTCGTCACGTAATGGGGCACCTTCTGCTACAAGGTGATGCCTTTTGGGTTGAAGAATGCTGGGGAAACCTATCAGCGTGCCATGGTCGCTTTGTTCCATGATATGATTCATCATGAGATCGAAGTTTATGTTGATGACATGATAGCCAGGTCTCAGACTGAGGAAGAGCACCTTGATCATTTACAGAAATTGTTCGACAGGTTGAAGACATACAAGCTGAGGTTGAATCCGAACAAGTGCACCTTCGGAGTAAGGTCTGGTAAGCTTCTGGGTTTCATTGTCAGCGACAAGGGTATTCAGGTAGACCCTGTGAAGGTAAAAGCTATACAAGAAATGCCAGCTCCCCGTACAGAGAAGGAAGTTAGGGGTTTCTTGGGACGCCTGAATTATATCGCCAGGTTCATTTCACATCCGACTGCTACTTATGAGCCAATCTTCAAGCTTCTGAAGAAAGATCAAGTGGTAAAGTGGAATGATGAATGCCATACCGCTTTTGAAAGAATCAAGGAATACCTTCAAGAATCGCCAATTCTGATGCCTCCAGTTGAAGGAAGACCTTTGATATTATACTTGACAGTGTTAGACAATTCAATGGGGTGTGTGCTGGGGCAGCATGACGAGTCTGGTCGAAAAGAGCATGCAATATACTACCTTAGCAAAAGGTTTACCGACTGTGAGACACGATACTCATTGCTCGAGAAAACTTGTTGCGCTTTGGCATGGGCTGCTCGCAAACTGAGACAGTATATGCTGACTCACACTACCTTGTTGATATTAAAGATGGATCCGATCAAGTATATTTTCGAGAAGCCCGCTCTCTCCAGAAGGATAGCAAGGTGGAAAATGGTCCTAACTGAGTACGACATACAATATACAACCCAAAAAGCAATAAAGGGGAGTGTATTGGCTGATCATTTGGCTCATCAGGCCGTGGATGACTACAAATCCATGAATTTTGAGTTCCCGGATGAGAATATTATGTTGGTGACTGACTACACAGAACTTGGACCGGACGAAGGACCTGAGGAAGGATCCCGATGGTCTATGTATTTTGATGGAGCCTCGAACGCAATGGGTAATGGCATTGGCACTGTAAGCATATCTCTCAAGGGCTGTCATACTCCATTCACTGCCCGATTATGTTTCAACTGTACCAACAACATGGCGGAGTATGAAGCATGTATCATGGGTCTTCGAGCTGCTATTGACCCGAGGATTAAGTTCTCAAGTCTATTCGGGGATTCTACTCTGGTGATAATTCAGATCAAAGGTGAGTGGGATACGAAGCACCCGAATCTCATTCCTTACAAAGAGTATGTATTGACATTGCTCCCACACTTTGAGGAGGTAACTTTTGAACATTTACCACGAGAGAAGAACCAGTTGGCGGACGCGCTAGCTACCATGTCTTCTATGTTCAAGGTTAGGTAGGACAATGAAACTCCCCAGATTACCATTGAGAGGTTGGATGAACCAACACACTGTTGTGAGACCGATACCGAAGAAGTGGTAGACAAACCTTGGTTTCACGAAGTCAAAAGGTATCTCGAAGCTCAAGAGTATCCCGAAGGGGCATCTGTCAACGATAAGAAGTTTCTGAGAAGGTTCGTTGCAAAGTTCTTCCTCAGTAATGGAATCCTCTATAAATGCAACCATGATTCCACACTACTACGGTGTGTAGACAAGAGAGAAGCAGAGAGGATCATGACAAATCTACATGAAGGCATCTTCGAAATCCATTCTAGTGGACATACCATGGCTAAGAAGATCCTACGGGCAGGATACTACTGGTCCACTATGGAGGCCGATTGTTATCAGCACTCTCGAACTTGTCATAAGTTCTAAATCTACGCTAATAAGGTGCATCTCCCTCCAGTTCCTTTAAATGTCTTGACAGCTCCATGGCCCTTTGCAATGTGGGGCATCGATATGATCGGAGAAATCAGGCCCACCGCTTCCAATGGACATCGCTTCATCTTAGTAGCCATTGATTACCTCACGAAGTGGGTTGAGTCAGCTTCCTTCGCTACAGTAACCAAGAATGTCGTGGCGCGGTTTATTCGACATAATCTGATATGTCGATATGGTGTGCCAGAGAGAATTATTACTGACAATGGTACGAATCTCAATAACATGATGATCACCGAGCTTTGTAAACAGTTCAAGATACAACATCATAATTCTTTTCCCTACCGGCCGAAGATGAATGGCGTTGTTGAAGCAGCTAACAAGAACATCAAAAAGATTGTACAAAAGATGACAATGACATACAAAGACTGGAATGAGATGTTGCCATTTGCTCTTCATGGGTACCGTACCTAAGCACGGACATCGACAGGGGCAACCCCCTACTCTCTGGTATATGGAATGGAGGCAGTCCTACCCATCGAAGTCTAGATACCTTCTCTTAGGATTATGAAGGATACAGGTTTGAACGAAGACGACTAGATCCAAACCCGACTTGATCAGCTAAACCTAATCGATGAAAAGAGACTTACTGATATCTTCCATGGTCAGACATATCAAAAGCGAATGATCAAGGCTTTTAACAAGAAAGTCAGGAGTCAAGAATATCAAGTCGGGGATCTAGTAATCAAACACATCATATTGCCGCAAGGTGATCCCAGGGGCAAATTGACCCCCACGTACGAAGGGCCATTTGTGGTTAAGAACATTTTCTCGGGAGGAGCTATGATTCTAACCACCATGGATGGTGACGACCTTCCTCACCCTGTCAATGTAGACATAGTAAAAAGATACTACGCATAATCAAAGACCCGCTAGGTCGACTGGCCTAGGCAAAAATAAGGGCGTCCCGGCGAACCAAAAGGGTTCAGGAAAAAGTAAGGGATGAAAATGAAAAATCTGTACACCCGGCAAGTCGAAAACCCGAAAGGGAGGCTTGGGAAAAAAATGGTATCCCAGTGGATTGAAAACCCGAAAGGGCAATCCAAGCAAAAGTTAGGGATTGAAGCGTATCACTATGTCTTATTGGATCATCTTGTGACCAGACTTCGGTATCGACTACCAAGCTTGGACGACACCAATCAATCTGATCAACCTTCGGCCAAGAAGTAAAGTGATGAGACGCTTGAAGATATAAAGGCAATAGCAGAGTTGGAACCCAATGGGGTTGTTTCACATATATGTTTTTATTTCTTTTACACAAATTGTATAAATTCTATCTTTTGGCGGCGTTCTCTTACTAGGACGTCAGCCTCTTTGTACAAAACGCCTATTACAAGCCAACTTCAAAAGTAATTACAAGTCATTTTCACAAGAAACTTCAATTTGTTTTTTCTTTTTCTGTTTTGTTTTGCAAGAACGTCCAATGATTTATTTTTGATATATGCATTTGAAAATGATTGCTGCTCATAAATACTTACGTAAGAAACAAAAGACAATTACTCGTAATTCTAGAAACAGGGGAAAAAACAAGAAGTGCCAAACCCTACAGCTACTCTGCCCAGCAGGTATTGGGATAGAGCCAGCTTGGGAACATAATTATTGGTACATACACTCCCCCACAGAGTAAAAGTATCCAAAGGCATTGAAGTCAGCTTCCCCGAAACAGAACATAACCATCCCCAGTCGAGGTTCATAATCGCGGGCGAGTCATTAAATTTCATCCCCCAAGCGGAGTTTATTTCTACGGATACAGAAGCTCAATCTCCAACAGAGCTCATTATCTCCAGCAACGGAATTTCATCCCCAACTGAGTTTATTCCTCCAGATCAGAAGGTCTACCAACAGAGTATCTCTTCCCCCTAAGTTTGGTCCCCGCAGAGTTATTCTCCAGCATCTCTTCCCGACAGAATATTTACAAATCTCCAGCAACTGTCAGAGATTTATTTTCCCAAACGCGAGCATACCCCGATAGCATTTTGTTGCACCCCAAAATTTACCCTCTTGATTTCATAATTTTCATGGCTTATGTTTCATCATGAATATCATATTGCATTGCATTCATACATTGTGATGGGATCAAAGTACTTTGGTTATCAAGTCTTCCTCAAGCCTTGAAGGATGATTGCATTGACAAGCTACTCCAGTAGAACCTTATCATCTAAACCTTTGGATCTTTCAAGCTCAAGAGTTATTGCATATCTCAAGATATCTTATCCATCTCTTTGTATCATCAGAGGATTGAAGTTTGTGTTTGATTATAAGAAGAATCACTCTTTTGATTCACCAGTCAAATTAGGGTTTTGTTTGAGAAAGGCTATTGATCAATGTACAAATCTTGATTTGTAAGCTACAACATCTCATTGATAATTGGAAAGTCTTTGTACAAGAAATTGGTCAAGATATCCAGAGGATTTGAAGTTTTGAAGATGATTCATCAGTCTCCTAAGGTGTTAACCAAAACTAGGGTTTGGGATTTCATCAAGATTTATTTAGAATTTTGAAGTAAAACTTTGTACATGGCTTCTATATGTTTGGAGGATCATATGTTTGAAGTCTTGATCATCAATTTCGAAGGGAAGTGGATCAATTGATTCAAAGGGGCAAAATGGTCATTTTGGTCAAAATCAGTCAAAGTCAAGGTTGACCAAGTGAATTTTTGGCCAACCATCAATTCAAGGGTGCACTTTTCATATTTCAAGTCCATTTTGATCATTGGATCAAAGATATTGAGGTTTGGGTTGAAACTTGTTCATGAAGAAACCCTAAAAGTTTCTAATTTTGGAAAATGAGGACTTAATTTCAAAAATTCATATTTTATTCACCTTTGATCAAAAAAATGCAAATAAAGTATGCTTGGAAAGATAAGAGGATGATCTTTCATCTCCTTCTGGTTTCATATACAAATTGGCAGAGAGTCAAGAGTTATAAAACTTGGACGCCACAAACTTATAGGTCATTTTCCAAAATTAGTGAATTTCAAGTTAAGTTTTGAGGACCTTAATGGATTCAATTGAAAAAACTCAAAACTAAGGGATTATAGATCTTTTCAATACCTTTCCAAATTGTACTCATTTGTGTCCAAATTCAAAAATATGAGCAAGTTATGAGCTTTGGAATTTTGAGGCATTTCATTGAATTTTGACAAATATGCAAAATGGCCATTTCTTGCAAACTCAAGTTTTAGCCATTCCTTTTGTTTCTAATCAAGCCCATGAGAAATTTGTGACATGCTGAGGCCCTTCACACTCACCATTTCGTGCCTCATTTGGTTTTGCACTTGTTGGATGGAAAAATCACAAAACTTGCTCAAATGTGCAAATTCACCAACACTCGCTCATCAAACAATCACGAGCTGGCACTTTGGGCATGTAATTCTGACTTCATTTGGCTCACAAAACGCACAAAATGCAAGCAAATGCACGAGTGAAACGCAGGCTCCATGCGCATCCTCATTTTTGGCTAAAGCTTCCAATCCTGCCCTCCAACGGCTTTGAGGTTACATTTCCACTTCTATGCTCATCTATTAACTCTATATAAGAAGAGGCAAGCCTTGTTTTACAGAGGGGACGCTCCCATTACAAGAATTTCAGATCTGAGTTTTCCACCATTCTTTTGCAACTTGCTTCGATTCTCTCAATTCCTTGGTGTTTTCTTCAAAATTCTTGTGGATTCAGCTTCAGTAAAGGGAGTAGATCACGTTAGCACCATTTGTTTGCACCTGGATTGAAGGAGACAGTAGAACACTTTTTGCCTTGAGGTAATAATCCTAAACTTTGATTTTCGAGATGTAGTTGTTTATTGATGTGTTTGTGCTTGGATTAGTGTTCACTGATGTTGTTTGAATGTTTCTGAAGCTTTATAATGTTTGGTTTGGTGAATTATGTATGATTGAGTGCTCTGAAATTTTTGATTCAAAATGATTTTGCTCATATTCGTGGCTTGATTGTGAACGATATAGTTGATGATTTGATTTGAAAGGCATAATGAAGTATGATATGTCAACTTTAATTGGCACTTGATTTCATTAATTTTGGTGGAGAAATGAGCATGTATGATGGATATGAACATGAGCCCTAGGAGCAGGTCTTACGCGCGTTTTTGAGTTGGTCCGGAGGTTGAAGATGATGTGGTGGTGCCATTTGATTGGTCCAATTGAATAATTGTCTTATTTGAATTGTTTGTTTTATTTGGTATTATGTTTGATTTTATTTTGTGATAAAAACCTTTTCAAAAATCATGAAAAAATTACCATAGGCCAATAATAATTTATAGTATTTTTCATATTTTTTTTGGAATTTT
Source organism: Vicia faba (assembly GCA_948472305.1). Lineage (NCBI taxonomy): Eukaryota > Viridiplantae > Streptophyta > Magnoliopsida > Fabales > Fabaceae > Vicia > Vicia faba. The sequence goes on along the minus strand of OX451735.1, from coordinate 1,163,137,232 downwards.
TCAAAATGTTTTGATTGGTTTAAAAAATTCATAGGTTTAAATAATTGTTTGTTTAAAGATTATTTTTGTTTTAATATTTATTTGATCTAAAAAATTCCACAAAAAATATTTTGGACTCATAAAATGATTTATAAATTGATTCTCAAATTTGTTTAGCATTTTTTTCTATTTTTGATTAGAAATTTAATTTGATAATTTATTTTGAAATATTTGTTTCATAATTTTTGTTTTAATACTTCCTTCAATTCAAAAATCCTCAAAAAACAAAATCATACAAGTTTGTTTTTAATCATGGAGTCTGAATATAATTTTATTTTGACCTTTTTGTGACTTTTGGCTAGGGTTTGAATTTTTGCCATTTAATAATAGTTTAATTGTTTAATTGCTTGTTTAATTTTGTTTTAATATTTCCTTTCATTCAAAAATTCCACAAAAAAATCAGGGATGTGTGTTTTTAATTCTAATATTTGAATATAATTTTGGTTGGATATTTTTCTGATTTTTTATTACAGTTTTATTTTGAGATGTGAATATTTTTTTAATTGATTAATTGTTTGAATTTGATTTTATTTTTGACTTTTCTTTAATTCAAAAAATGTGAAAAAATAGGTATTCTTACCTCTTGAGTTTTGTCATGTTTGATGTATATTTGTTCTTATTTTTTTGAATTTTGATCTTATCTAATCAATATTTAAGATTAAAAGTCAAAAATTAGGGTTTTGTTGCTTATTGTGCAAGTTTCATTTTCAAAACTATTATGCCCTGGATTTTCAATGGAATTTAAGTCTTGATTATGGTTCATGAATGTATTGAGGATCTGAAAACTATTTTTCTTGAATTACTTGATTTGGTTTGATATTTTTCCATGAATTATTTTGAAAACTTGTCTATTTTTGATAGTTTGGCCAACTAGTTTTGAACTTTGGGCCTCATTTGATCCCCTCCTCAACCATTCATGAACGTAAGACTTACTTTATGACTTCTACACACTTCAAAGATGATAAGAAATTTTTGGTTTGAATTATTGATCCTTGTTTCTATTTTTGATGTATTTTTGAAGTGAAGGTACCCAATTAATGTTGCATATCTTGTTGCAATTTGTTTGATGGACAATGAACTTGAGTGAGGCCTATAATTGGGCACCTAATGATCATGTTGGATATGTTTATCCATGTAAACTCAAGTCATTTCACTTAATTCCCTATGTTTGAATGATTGAACCTTTTGATGCATTGTGTGGGATTCCTCTTCTATTATGCTTGTGAGCTGTGATGAAATAATTGAGTATGATTGAATTGTGGTTACTACTGACCTTCATGGTCTTTAATTGTATTATTCTCAAGCTCCCATGATCCTTGATTTATATTCAATTGTCAACTCAATATGGTGATAGAAAGGAGCAACATTCCTCTAATTTTTGACCTAATTGTGCATATGCCCTTTTCTTTTTGTCTATCATATCTAATGTTTGATAGTTGCTATCATGTTTTCTCATTTCATCATGGTGTCATCATCCATCCCTTATGTGAATCATCATTCTATTTATGGGAATACTAACTTGGTTGTTAAATGTGCGAGGTACTTTGAGGAAAGTTTCCATTTTTGGCTTGAGGCTACTGTGTTTCACTTTATTTGTGGAACACAATTTATTATATTAGCACTACTCTTGTGCTTGGCATGTTTGATAGTTTATGCAGGATATATGTGTATGTGATTATGAATGCCATACATTTACCATGGGATCTGTTCATATCTGAAAATCTCAATACTTACATCCTGATGGCGTAATTTCTGACTTGATTTGTCTGTTGATGCCAGCTTGTTTGAATTTCTCTGGGTTTCTTTTATTCTTGCTCATTTGCTACGTATAGTTATCCGTTTGGTATTGCACTATTTCCTTTCTTCTATTTGCATAGTTCTATATTGCATGATGGGACCTCTGTTGCTGATATATGTCAGGAGGCCCTCTATTTTTGTTTGATGCATGTGTTGTGTTTGCTTTTGATCGATGAGTCACTCAATTTAGAAATTGAGATCGCGACTTCGCTCTCAGTTCATGTTCCCTATAGGATGTTTATTGGTTTTCTTCTTTAATTGTTGATCGATGAGTCGCTCAATTTAGAAATTGAGATCACGACTTCGCTCTCAGTGCATGTTCCCTATAGGATGTTTATTGTTTTTCTTCTTTAATTGTTGATCGATGAGTCACTCAATTTAGAAATTGAGATCACGACTTTGCTCTCAGTACATGTTCCCTATAGGATAGTTTTGTTAAGCTTCCTTTAACATGTTTCTTAAGGTAGGATTTTCTTTTATCCTCAACCTTAGGGTCAATCATTGTATGATAACACTAGGGATAGTTCTAGGCTAGTTTCCCTTAGTTGTTTTTTCCTTCCTTTGCATTTTGCATCTTAAAACAAAAATTGCTTTCTTGGCAAATCATAAAACACCTCTAATAAAATTAAACCCTTCTTCAAGGTAAAAGAAACAAATCAATCTTATTTGTTTGTGTGCCTCTTGGTTTTGTTTTTAAACCTTGTAGCCGATGTTTTTCCATCGCACATTTGTTTGAAGCCGATGTTTCGCCATCGCACATGTTTGTTATCCTACTTTGATTCTCAATATCATTGTTAGGTGTGATGTTTTATCATCCGTTTTATTGATGTTTCGCCATCTATGCCATGATACCTCATTATCTTATAGCCGATGTTTCACTATCGCACATTTGTTTGAAGCCAATGTTTCGCCATCGCGCATGTTTATTATCCTACTTTGATTCTCAATATCATTGTTAGGTGTGATATTTTGTTATCCGTTTTATTGATGTTTTGTCATCTTTACCATGATATCTTGCTACCTTTTAGCCAATATTTCGCCATCGCACACTCGTTTGAAGCCGATGTTTCGCCATCGCACATGTTTGTTATCCTACTTTGATTCTCAATATCATTGTCAGGTGTGATATTTTGCTATCCGTTTCATTGATGTTTCACCATCTTTGCCATGATATCCTTTTATCTTTTAGCCGATGTTTCACCATCGCACACTTGTTTGAAGCTGATGTTTCGCCATCGCATATGTTTGTTATCCTACTTTGACTCTCAATGTCATTGATAGGTGTGATGTTTTATCATTTGATGTTTCGCCATCTTTGACATGTTACTTTGTTATTATTTAGTCGATGTTATACCATCTCATTTGTTCGTTGTTTCATTTGATGTTTTGCGATCTTGACTGTTTTTGTTGTCTTAACTAAAAAAACACAAACCAACCAAAATATATAAGCCGAACTACGGCTGCTCTGATTCCTTAAAAGGGATACATAGGCAAAGGGGTAGGTCCCAACCGAGCATAACTTTTTATTTTCCCTACATTAATTTCTTCTTTTATTTCGCATGCATTCCCTTTTTAGTTTTAAGCCATAGACATAGGTTTTGACCACACCCATTAGATTAGACAACAAGAGTGGATACCGTAGAGTACTACGGGCGTGTGGGGTGCTAATACCTTCCCCTCACGTGACAGACTCCATTACCCGATCTCTCAGCCGAATGACCGTGATTTCTCCCTCTTCAGGTTTTCTCGATGTTTACCTTTCCCTTTCGGCAGGATAAAAGACGTTCGGTGGCGACTTCATTGATGTTTCATTACATCCAGATGACGGGTTTCGACCGGGTGGTTTCACATTTCATGAACATACATCATGACATACACATGCATACCATATAGAACATAATCTCATTTATTTTGAGAACATCATCTCACCCTGCATTTCATGCATCGCATATAACTAACGCTGATATCTTTTCAGGAAAAGAGGATTAGCTTCAACAAATTCAGCAGTTATACAAATTACATCTACATACGACTAATGGAAACTCAGTTCCTGAAATCAAATGGGTCAACTAATCTACACTATCACTTCGAAGAAACCATACTATCCAGGTTCCTTCTCACAGCCCTACTATCCAGGCTTTCATATCGAAGTAACCCTACCATCCAGGTTCCTTCTCACAGCCCTACTATCTAGGCTTTCATATCGAAGTAACCCTACTATCCAGGTTCCTTCTCACAGCCCTACTATCCAAGCTTTCATATCGAAGTAACCCTACCATCCAGGTTCCTTCTCATAGCCCTACTATACAAGCTTTCATATCGAAGTAACCCTACTATCCAGGTTCCTTCTCACAACCCTACTATCCAGGCTTTCATATCGAAGTAACCCTACCATCCAGGTTCCTTCTCACAACCCTACTATCCAGGCTTTCATATCGAAGTAACCCTACTATTCAGGTTCCTTCTCACAGCCATACTATCCAAGCTTTGATATCGAAGTAACCCTACCATCCATGTTCCTTCTCACAAGCCTACTATCCAGGCTTTCATATCGAAGTAACCCTACTATCCAAGTTCCTTCTCATAGCCCTACTATCCAGGCTTTCATATCGAAGTAACCCTACCATCCAGGTTCCTTCTCACAACCCTACTATCCAGGCTTTCATATCGAAGTAACCCTACTATCCAGGTTCCTTCTCACAACCTTACTATCCAGGCTTTCATATCGAAGTAACCTAACCATCCAGGTTCCTTCTCACAACCATACTATCCAGGCTTTCATATCGAAGTATCCCTACTATCCAAGTTCTTTTTCACAGCCCTACTATCCAGGATTTCATATCGAAGTAACCCTACCATCCATGTTCCTTCTCCGAGCCCTACTATCCAGACTTTCATATCGAAGTAACCCTACTATCCAGGTTCCTTCTCACAACCCTACTATCTAGGCTTTCATATCGAAGTAACCCTACCATTCAGGTTCCTTCTCACAGCCCTACTATCCAGGCTTTCATATCGAAGTAACCCTACTATCCAGGTTCCTTCTCACAACCCTACTATCCAGGATTTCATATCGAAGTAACCCTCCAGGTTCCTTCTCACAACCCTACTATCCAGGCTTTCATATCGAAGTAACCCTACGACCCATGTTCCCTCTCAAGCCCTACTATCCAGGCTTTCATATCGAAGTAACCCTACGACCCAAGTTCCTTCTCATAAGCCCTACTATCCAGGCTTTCATTATGAAGCAACCATACTATCCAGGTTCCTTCTCATAACCTTACTATCCAGGTTCCTTCTCTCTTATCTCCAGACATCAGTCCACAACACTGTAGGACTTGGACCTGATCAAACACGATTGGATTCGCATTTCCCCAGTAAGTTGCGGTGCAACATATACCCTGACCATATATGCAGTTCACTTCTGCTTCATCAAGCCGAAGTTATTTCCCTAGTAGAGTAACGGACAACTGAAGCTCCTAAAATTCTATTTCTCCCAAGACAGATACCAACAATCCTCAGCAGATTCCTCCTCAACGACAGGAGCAGGGACTCTCATCGAAGGAATATCTTGGGAAATCAACATTCTTTAGATGGCATCTTTAAGCCCATCTCCGACGATTCTCTATCACATCTAGGATGGCATATTTAAGCCCATCTCCAATAATCTTCTATCATCAACCTCCAAATGGCATCTATAAGCCCATTCCCAATATCACAAATCAAGTGCCACTTCATGCGAGTGCAAATTTCTGGGCACTCTAGTGTTCAATCACCTTCCACCTTCAGATTACGAAAGGCAGACGACCAATCTACATCCTCAGGATTAAGAAGATTGAACAAGGGCAACTGTTGTACCCTAAAATTTTCCCTCTCAATTTACTCAATACATGCTCCCATTAGAATCCTCAATTTGCTCAAGGTTGCCCAAGAGTGGACCAGACAAACTCTCTCCTAAGGCTGTGTGTCTCAAATTAGGGTTTCCATTTACCTCAAGATAGGTGTACTCCAAAGACCTCATATTCTCTCCATAGTATTAATATGTTCTCAAGACCCTACATGTCAAGTTTCATGCCTTGCACAATAAGTTTGCTCAGTCAACTGCTCAGATGCTTGAGAATCGACTGTATTAGGTCAAAAGTCAACTGTGACCCACATACAGTCTATTGTACCCCAAAATTTTCCCTCTCATTTGTCAAGACTTTTCTCACAAGTCCTCTTAGACTCAAGACAAGATTAGGGTTTGGTTAGCTCAAGACATCTCATCTTGCACTGATAACCCAAAATTAGGGTTTGAGTTTGCACAAGGATTTTTGGACCATCAATGCTTCATGTGACTTTCATACACCATTTTGGACCCCTAAGATTGCTCATGATAAGTTTCAAGCCTTGAACCACATTTCTGATCAGTCAATTGGACAGTTGACCTAAAAATCAGCTATATTGGGGGAAAAGTCAACCATGGCCAATTTACAGTCAAACTTCATGACTTTTGATCCACATAAACATTTTAGACTCATATGTACCATTTGATCAAGTTTGGATCACAACTCAAGAAATTTGATCAAATCATCAAAAGGGCAAAATGGTCAAAATTAGGGTTTTGACTGAGAAAGGGCAATTTCTGATTTTTAACCTAGCCAATGACCAATTGAGTTCAAGCATGATTTCAAGAGTTCAATGACATCATCTTTACCTAATTACATGGTTCAAAAGATCTCAAGTTCATTTGATTGACAGATGAAATTTGCAGTCAACTGATCAAAAGTCAACTGTACACTGAAAAGTCCAACTTTGACTTTTTGGTCAAAATCAAGTGTCAAGGGTCATAATTCATCAATATATGTCAAGATATGAAACTTGTTCACCAAGAAAACCAAATTTAAAAATTAGGGTTTGAATTTGAAAATTTTCATAACTTAGAATTTTTCTAAGTATAAAAATTTTCTTATTTTTTCTCATCTTTTCACCACTTTTTCACCATGATGCATTTTAATTCAAGAAAAGTTCCCAACATGAAATTTGTAGTCCTCCATGGAATCTACAACTTTGCTTCACAAACATTTCCCTAAAGATACTTGGATATCAAGTTATGAATTTGTGAATATAGGGCCATGAATTAAATAACTTCGTGAAATTTTGCCCTAATTTAGGCAGGTTTTGGACCCGACTTCATGGACATTTTTCACCTAGTTCCAAGAGGTATCTCAAATTGAATTTCAAATATGGATTATAGAGAACATTTCAAGCTTTCCAAAATGTCCAAGAAATCTCCAAGATCACTTTTGAGTAGGGAGAATCGAAGAGAGGAAGTTGGCATTTTCTCACATTTGTTCAAGCCATTTTCACATAGAATCAAGTTGCAAATCAAACCTATGCTGGTTATATCTTTCTTTACAGGTCCTAAGCTTACTATACACTCCATAATTAAATGCATACTCAGTTGACAAAGCATTTATCTTTACTTTTGAAGCTTTACACAAGATATATTTCCATTTTGGGCAAAAAGGTTACATTGCCATTTTCATAAAGTTGAACTTTTGCAACTTTGTCAACTTGGAGCATTGGACCTGTCCCCTTGATACAAGAAAACTCTACAGAACTCAAGCAATTTGTACAAACTCATACCAACCCCAAGCAAGCTGGTACAAGCATGTGAAGCATTGGTCTTGTCATTTTGCTTCAAGTACAAGAAAGTTGGCAAAAAGGCTAGCATTGGCAAATCTGTTGGGAAGCTGACTTTAGATCATTTCTATACTAATATGCAAACAATATGCAAAACATTACACATTTGGCTTGGACTTAGAACTCACTCAAACTAAAAAACACTCAAAATCTGCCTAAGCTCATAGTTTTCTGCAAAAGCACAACCAACTCTAATTTGGCTTGTGTGTTTTGTGTTTAATCAATTCAAACATCTTATTCACTTGATACCTAGCCAATCCAAGCCATCACCCTGGTTCTGTAACCTCTATGTCAGCATCTACCATTTTCAACTTGGAAGCTTGCAGTTGGACTTGGTCAGGGAGTTCCAGCCATCCTCAGAGCAAGCTAAGCATTGGAATAGCTTCAGGGAAGTTCAAGGAAGCTCAAACAATCATCAGCCTCCATTAAAGTCCCTACATTGTCCTACTCGATTCCAGCTGAAGGAGGTATTTTCTTAAACTCTATCTCTTTATATAGGCAACCTCAAGCCACGATTTGTGAAGGAAAAATGTAGTCCTTATCATAACGAAGTTGTACATACCATTACTTTGCATTTATATTACTTGTGCTAAGAGAATTTGAAGATTGAAAACTCTGAAAAAATTAGGTCACGAATTAGGGATTCCAAAATTCTCTTTGATCTTTAATAGTTAGGTTACATAATTTATATGGTTGGAATCGTGAGCTAAAATGCCACATTTTTCATGTTATGAGTTTTCATTTTTATGCAAGCATGAGAAAGATACAGGTTTGAATGGAAAACGCGCGCAGGTAGACAGACGAAGGACAGGGATGAAGTCTTGGGCTTTTTGGCTCCTTGGCCTTTTTGTTTTTGCTATTTGCACCCCCCTGACTTGCTACTTCACCCCCCTGACTTAACTATTTTATATTTTTGTATTTTTTTATATTTTCATATTTAATAACTTTGTTTATTTTTCTGAATGATAAAAAATCCAAAAAATGATTTCTTTATTTTTACACTTTTATTTTATTTTTTTATTATTTTTTCACATAAAAAAATTAATTTATTTGAATAAGATATAATTTATTTTTCTTAAATAACTTGTAAATATAATTAAAAATACTTAATATTTTTATTATACATTTTATACTCATAAATACTTATTTTCTACACATATTTAATTTTTAATATTTAAACATAATATTATTTATTATTTTTTATATAAAAAATATACAAGTTAATAAATATAGAACATTATTTTCTTTTAATTAAAAACTAGGGTTTAAGCCCCTTCCAAAAATAAATATTTTTTTTCTTCCTTTTTTAGGTTTAAATTACATATTGTTCATACAAAAACAAGACATAAAAAATCTTTTCTTTTACATACATATTGCATTGCATTTTAAATATTTGTCTTATATTTATTTAATTCGCGCATATTTGATTTGGTTGTAATAATATATTTAGCTTTATATTTGTGCAAATCCCCATTCAAATTTGTATTCCCCTCCTATAAAAATTATTGGAATAGCTTAGTATATTTACATTACGCAATTTATTGCTTTCATATGCCATGATTAATAAATTAGGGTTTGCATGACAAGAACAAAAACAAAGCAAAATAGAAAACCCTAAATGCAAGACAAAAGCATGAAAATGATACACTTTGCACACAAGCACCCTTAGGGTTTCTCCCACTTGGTTGCCTAAAATAAAATGGCCATGTTACGCATGCGAAGTATCTTGGCAAAACAAAACAAGTATAAGATCATAGTCCCTCGATGACGCTATTCAAAGGTTGCCTAAACAAAATGATCTTGGTCCCTCAAAAATGCTAACATACTTGGCAACATTGCTATCATTGTTATACGATGACCCACGCCCGTCCCGTTTACATCCAAAGATAGGGTTGCTTACCAAATCAATGGTAAGTCAACAATGTCAAAGGAATAAAAATGCACAAGAAATACATTTGAGTAGGTAGATAGCTTCTAAGTTACTTGCTCCATTTCAAACAATCCTTGCTATTTTTAAAAACAAATACACACCCATTTTAAAACATCTTACAAATATTGAAAACATTTTCAAAAGACAAACATCTTTGTATACATTCTTACGAACGAGAATCATTACAAAGATTGCCTAAACAAATTGCCTCTTTTACAAAATACTTTCAAAACCACACCAAACACCATTTCAAATAAAACAAAGCAAGTGATCTAAGCAAGTAACTAAGAGCCCATGGAAAACCATGGATGAAAAGGGTGCTAGCACCTTCCCTTTTCATAATCTACCCCCGAACTCAAGAAAACATCTCAAAGGTCTTTCCTGTGCTTTTTTACCTTTCCTTTTGGATAAAAGAAAAGTCGGTGGTGACTCTTGCTAACCGCAACATTTGCGATAAAACGCAAAACCTTCAAGTCAGTTCTCCCACCGTACCACAAAACTGGCGACTCTGCTGGGGAATTATCTTAAAAGTGGGGTTACCTTAGGGTTTAGATCACCTTTATTTGCTTACCTTGTTTGACTTGTTTGCTTTACATTATGGTTCTTTGTTTGGGTTTGAATCCTCTACCCGGATTTGGGGAAACATTATAGGTAAATAGCAATATATTATGGAAACTGTGCGGGGTATACCGACATGGTCTAAGCAATATCTATGTTAGTGTGACATATTTGTGGGTACCGGTAGCCTTTGAGTCAATCAAAGAGAATACGGGGCCGCTGAGTGATGTCATGAACCACTAATGAACTTCTAGAACCTTTACTTGACCAACTTGGCCTTTTTAAGATGTAGTGAGATGACCGTCTTTGGTGCAGTCCGAAGTTGGTAAATACTCGATACTACACTCATTGAGGGTTGGTTTCTAGGGATATTTTGGTCGCCATTAAAGAGGCTTGAGCTGAAACAATGACCAAGGAAACAATCCAGTGATATTGAGCTCCTTAGAACCCGATTACTATTGTTAGGACAGGTTGAGCTAACTAAACTTCAAGAGGGTACTTACCTATGAAACCCCATGCAAGCCTAAACTAAGAGCTCGTTTGATTTGTTTGTATATGCATGCTGATACATAAACATCATGGACCTCATGAACATCATATGCATTCACTAACCATTTCAAGGATTTTGGAGATTCATCTTTGTTCTTGTTTTGTAGGTTATGGATTCACTCCGCAGGAAAACTATCCAAATCAACCTTGTAAAAATTCCTCCACAACTCAAGGAGCTAGCTTCAAGGATCCCTGAGAACTCTCCATTCACTGAGAGACATGGTCGTCTACTCAACTTGGTCACCTCTAACACAGAGGAGGATATGATGAAAGTTCTCTTCCAGTTCTTTGACCCTTTGCATCATTGCTTCACATTTCCTAACTATTAACTTGTGCCCACTTTGGAAGAATTCTCTCAACTTCTGAGGATTCCTATTCTCAATCAACTACCCTTCAACGGTACGAAAAGAGATCCAAATCCATAAGAGATTGCTCAAGCCCTGCACTTGCACTCATCTGATGTCACAACTCATTGGGAAACTAGAAGTGGTGTCAAAGGTTTCTTGGCAAAGTTTCTGTTTGAGAAGGCCCAAAGCTGTTGGATTTCCCTAGAATTGCAAGCTTTTGAGGAGATTGTAGCTCTTCTCATCTATAGGATGGTCTTGTTCCCTAATCCTGACCAACTCATAGATGTAAGCACTGTCAAAATCTTCATGTCTCGCAACCCGGTGCCTACATTGCTTGGGGATATCCTACACTCTTTTCACACTCGTACAATGAGGAAAAGAGGTGTTCTTATGTGTTGTACTCCTCTCCTAGCAAGATGGTTTATTTTTCATCTTCCCCAACCAGTCTTAAAGAATGAGCAAGGTTTGAGGTGGTCACAAAGGTTAATGACACTTACACATTCAGATATCCATTGGTGCTCTTGATCCAAGGAGAATGTTATCATTGTTGAATGTTGTGGGGAATTCCCTAATGTCCCTCTACTTGGAATTAGAGGAGGCATCACCTACAACCCATGTTTAGCTCTAAGACAGTTTAGTTATGCCCGAAGTGATGGCCCACATGATATGCTGATTAATGGCCTGGTTTTTGACTACGACAACAACGATTAAGGACTTCGCCATAGATTCATCCGAGCTTGGAGGATGCTAAACAAGGTGGATAACAAGACTTTGGGACACAAGAATCCCATCCCTCTTGAGCCTTACCTCAAGTGGGTACGAACCCGCACTCAAAGTCTTATGATGCCTTATCCGTCCATTCTTCCAGTGATTATAGAGCCTGTTAAGGAAGGAGAAGTTCCATACAGTATCCTACATCCTGACATGCCGACATCACTCGAAGACCTACAAAGGGATTTGATACAACTCAAGGAAGAGCGCGATACTTTCGAATCCAAATCCTACGCAAGCGAGAAGAAGGTTTTGGAACTCACTCGGCTACTTCATGAAGAGCAAACTCTCAATACCCACATTGCACCAAAGAGGATGCGCAATGTCTTTTTACCTTAGAATTTTGTATTATTTTTCCCACGGGGCATTGATGTACTCAAATTCTATCTTATTAATATGACGTGTGTTTATTTTTTGTTTAAAACAAATTTGAATTTCTAAATCCTTGAAAGAATTGCATGAATACATATCATTCATCATAAACATAAACAAGTCTTTGCAACAAGTTTCCTCATCTCTCTACTATTTATTTCAGTATGATGGATCTCGAACAGACGGTCAAAGACTTACAAGCTCAAAATACACAATATCAACAGTTACTCATGACCTTAGCCAAGGGGCAATAGGAGCTGAAGACTCTGCTAGAGAAAGAGAAAGAGAAAAAGAAGAAGAAGCCAGCTGGTGTGGTGATCATGGGCAGAAGGTTTCAGGGACAAGCTAGAAGGACCTTAGATTTTCCAACAACATCTGATGAAGGGGAAAGAAAAGGAAAAGAAACGGCATTACCATCAAATTCTGAAGAAGAAGAAGAAGAGGAAGAGGAGGACTACTCTAAGCAACAATACCCTTCGGATGATGACAAATACAAACACCTTGAAGAGCATTTAAGCGCTATGGAAATACAGAGAGTACCGGGGCTAGATTTTGAAGAGTTGGAGTTGGTGTCAGGAATTGTGATACCGCCAAAGTTTAAAGTGCCATTATTTGCTAAGTATGATGGGGTATCTTGTCCTAAAATGCACCTCCGATCGTATGTCAGGAAGATTCATCCACATTCTTCCGACAAAGACTTGTGGGTCCACTTTTTCCAAGACAGTTTATTAGGAACGCAACTTGATTGGTTCTACCAGTTGGAAAGGGCCTACGTCCACAATTGGGAAGACCTGGCCGCAGCTTTCTATAAACAATACCAGTACAATGCAGATTTGGCGCCTACCCGTTCTCAGCTTCAGAGTATGGCTATGGTTTCCAATGAGGGCTTTAAAGATTACGCGCAAAAGTGGAGGGATCTAGCCGGAAGGGTGCAACCCCCTCTGTCTGAGAGGGAGTTAGTGGACATGTTCTTGGGAACTCTATCAAGCCCTTTCTTCAATCATCTGATTGGGAGTCCCTCTGCAGGGTTTACTGAATTAATTTTAACCGGCGAGAGGGTGGAGGCTGGTATAAGAAGTGGGAAGATTCAGAAGGATGCGTCTGCCTCTACAGCTGTGAAAAAAACTTTCACTGGGAGGAAGGAAGTATCTGCTGTTTATTCATAGAGGAATCAGGGAAGAACTGAACGCCGACCAATGGTGGGGGCCGTTATGATTCCAAAGCTTGCATCAGACTAGCCAAGAAATAACCAACAAAGGGTAGAAAGGCCAGTTCGGCAATTTGCCAAGATTAACATGACTCCAGCTCAGGTTCTACCACATCTTCTGAAGTTGAATCTGTCCACTTTAAAAGAGGCCCCAAAGAATCCCAATACTGCGTCTCCACATTACCATCCGAATGCCAAGTGCACATACCATTCTGAAAGTCCAAGGCACGACACCAACAACTGTTGGGCTCTGAAGAACAAAATTCAAGACCTGATAGACGCGAAGGAAGTTGAGTTTGAAGCGCCTAAGAAACCAAATGTTATTTCCGCTCCAATGCCTAGGCATGGTCACAATGCCAACGCTATCGAAGAAGATTTATTTGTTGCTACCGTGGATGAACTGTTAACTCCGCTCCCGATTATTAAGTTAAATTTGTTGAAAGATGGTATATTCCTAGGTTATGACAAAGACTGCCATGTTTGCCTATCCTCATCATTTGACTTCCCTCTGTTGAAAAAATGTATCCAACGACTGATGGATAACCAAGAAATTCTGTTTGAGAATGCTCCTATTTTACCCATTCTAGTTAAAGAAGTTTCAATTATAACCATCTATGCCAATCCTTCCAGGGTCCCTAAAAGACCCGTTAGGATTACACCTGCTCAAAAGAATACTCCACTTAATATTACAATGCCCGGGCCGGTCCCGTACCAGTCAGATAAAACAGTACCATGGAATTACGGTGGAGAAATCTACTACCATGGCATTAAACAGGACGAACTGACTGCCGAATAAGAGAGCTCCGAAGAGGAAAATTCCGACATTAGCAATATTGCCGGAACAAGCAAGATTACCCGTAGTGGTAGAATCTTCTCTCCAGAGATTGCCCCTCCAAAGGCAGTCTATGGACCCGTGGCCGTTTCAAAAATTACCTCTGTACCAGTGATTATACCTGCAAGCATACTTACCGACAAAGACAATACAATCCGTATCCCTACAAATGCTTCCACTGCTGAGAATAAAGGAAAAAACATTCCAGAAGAGCATGTCCGGACAAAGGCTCAATCACTAGCTATTCCCGAAATATCCAAGAAGGAGATGGAAGAAATCTTGAGGATAATAAAGAAGAGTGACTATTATGTGGTTGAACAGTTGGGACAAACCCCTTCCAAGATCTCTATGCTAGCTTTGTTGATGTGCTCTGAAGCACATGCAAAAGCTTTGGTAAAATTTCTAAAGATAACTCATGTGCCGCAAGAGACGTCTGCTGACCAGTTCCAAGACTGTGTGGCCAGTTTGACAGATGATAATGGCTTGGGTTTCTCCAATGCTGATTTGACACCCAGAGGGAGAAAACATAACGAGGCATTACATGTCTCAGTGGAGTGTAGAGGAACAACCCTAGCCCATGTCTTGGTGGACACGGGATCATCTTTGAACGTCTTACCGAAAAAAGCCCTTGACATATTGGATTGCTAGGGGATGACTTTAAAACCCATCAACATAGTGGTGAGAGCATTTGATGGTTCGAAGAGGATGGTCCATGGGGAGGTGGACATCCCAATAAAGGTGGGAACTCAATTTTTCGACTCAACCTTCTATGTGATGGACATTCGTCCTTCTTATTCCTATCTGTGATCGGTGGATCTGGAACTGACTGTTTAAAGCTGGTTTCGCGAAATGTCGCGGAAGCAAGAGTCGCCACCGTCTTTTATTTTCTCCAACATGGAAAGGACAAAAGCACAGAAAAATTCCTTATTGAGATGTCTCTCGGTTCGGGAGGTAGATTTATAGAAAGGGAAGGTGTTAGCACCCTTTCTATCCATGGTTATCCATGGGCTCTTAGGTACTTGCTCTTATGTTTTCAAAATGTGTTTGCTTTTCAAGTGTATGTGGGTTTTGAAAAAGTTCGTTTGGAAAACTTCTAAGTAACTCTTGTATCAGTCCTCAAGAGTGTATGAAGTGTTTTGTTTGAAAACTTTTTGAAAGTGTGGGGTGCGAAAAGTTGTTTTTTTGTTTGAAAAGAGCAAGTACCCATGAGATCTACCTACCCTAAGGAATTAGGCTGTGTAAGAGTCCTTTAGATAGTGCCATCCCACCATTGAGAGGTAGGTAGCACCACCGTTGGGGGTGTTCGGGTCAATTCGAGTTTAGGGACAGTGTGGTCACCAAAGCAACAGTAGGATACCTTAGAAGCTACCCTTATGCCATTGATCTTTTTATTCCGAGGCGACCGTTCCGAGGCAACTTATTCGAGGCAACTAGATCAATGAAACATAAGGACTTACTAAGACGTCCTGTACTCAACGACCACATTTCGAGGGGCAAGGCAACAGGGTGATCCCCAGAGCAACAGTAGGATACCTTAGAAGCTACCCTTATGCCATTGATCTTTTATTCTGAGGCGACCGTTCCGAGGCAACTTATTCGAGGCAACTAGATCAATGGAACATAAGGACTCACTAAGACGTCCTATACTTGATGACCACCTTTCGAGGGGTAAGGCAACAGTGAGGCGTACCCTAGGGGTGGTGTGTGATTTGTGTGTCGTTTTCATATATTTTTGTCTTGTTCATGCATTGGTGATCTACGCTTTATTTTTATTTTTTTGGGCATTCATTCTTTCATGTTATTGTTTAACAGTTAAAAGGTGCGGGAATTTAAAGTGCGGGAAAGATAAAGGTCCTACGCTATTACAAAGGCGCGGGTCTACAACGCCAAATTAATCCAGACCCGATTTAAAATAAAATGCAGAAAATAAATGCCTAATTAACTATTACAGGGCTTTGGAGCAAGTACATTATATTCACAAAAAGAAATAAATAAAACGCGCGAAACGAAGATGTAATCGAATGCGAGGGCGTTGGACCCTTTAACGGAATTAAAATAAAATTATTGAAATGATTAAGTTAAATAAAGGAAATGACTTATTTTTTATGTTTTTTGGATTTGTGGGTTTAAAGAAAATTAAATTAATCAAAAGTCAAATAATTCTAGTTCTAATTGTTTTTTTAATTTATTAAAGAAAAATTACCTAAGTTAAATCTAATTTAAACCTAATTGATTAATTACAAGTATTTACGAAATTAATTAATGGTTAATAATAATTATAATAAGAAAATAAAATATTTATTTAAAAAGATGAAAATGTGCTAAAGACTTATTTTTTTATATTTTTTAGTTATTAAAAAAAGCATTAAAGTTAATAACCTAAAATCAAAACTAAATTAATTATTGAATTTTATTTACAAAAATGGAACTATTAATTGATTAAATAAAATATTTCTATACCTCTTTTATCATTTCCTGATTTTTTTGGTTTTTATATTAAGAAATAAAACTAATTAAATTAGTATTTAGAATCTAATTAAGTCTAATCAATTTTAATATTGCAAAATAATTTAGAGTTTCCTAGAATAAAAAAAACCTAATTAATTAATTAAATTTAGAAAAAAAAGAAAAATCTAAAATTTATTTGGGTAAGAATATTTTTGTGATTTTTTGAAATAAAAAGAAAAATTAATTTTGTTAATAAAAAAGCAAATTAAATAAATTAAAATAAAATAGAAAAGAAAATAAATTCAAGGGAAAAAGGAAATGGGCCTGTTTTCAATCAAAACGCAACTCCACATAATCTGAACCCTAGCCATGGAGGTTCACGTTTTGGCCACGAAAAATCCCAAGCGATAGCCCAGACCTGCTCTAAACACCCACTGGAACTCAAAGGTATGGTTAGTAGGGATTAAATCAAGCTATAATCAAAAATACGATCCATGGAATTTCTGCAAAATGGATGTTCATGTAGCTACAGTTTCAGCATGCATGGTTATATGAAAAGAGTGTGTTTATACCTTATTTTGCCTGTAGATCACGATAGGATGGGTGGGAGGTCTTGTGGATGGCTGAATCCTTGAGTTCGATCTTAGTGCAATTCTTTGGAATTTTTGAAAAGAAATTTCTCTTGGCTGCCTCTCTCTCACCTTTTTTTCTTATGCCTTGTGATAGTTTTCTCTAGGTTATGTAGGTGATTTTGATCAACATTAAGGCTCATCATACCATGCATTCAAGCTTGAGATTTTAACATAAACTCCCTTAACAAACTTTCCTTTTTGAACCAATTTTTGAAATATTGCTCCATTTGGCCTTGAAACGAAATTGGGAAGTTGCATAATGATGAGTCAAAGTTAGTTAAGACCAAATATTCCTTTTAATTAAACTTTTTGATTTTCCTTTGATTTTAAAAGATTTAAAGTTAATTAAATCTAATAAAATCAATTAAAAATGAAAAAATTAAATTAAAAATTTGAAATAAAAGGTGGGACACGTGGGAAGCATGGCCAAGTTAATTCAAGTGGAAAAAGTGGGCCCCTTTTGTCAAAAAATGAAATTTCAAGGATAAATGATTTTGGCCATTTCACAAAATTTCCCAACTTCTCCAATGCATATCTTGCTCAATTTTTAAGCTTTGATCATGTTCTTGGACATTTTGGAAAGGTCTTGAAGTCCTCTAACCAATGTCTTTGGTCCCATGTCATTTTGATTTACCAATCTCAAGTTATGGTCTTTGACTTAAAGTCCCTTTTTGTTGACTTTTGAAAATGACCTATAATGTTGAAATTGATAACTTTTTGTGAGAGCATTTCTTGGACTTGGAGTGTGAAGATGAGTTGTAGGAAATGTCTTCCCCTTCAAGATGAGCATTGGATGGAATTTTTCTGATGAACCATGAAAAAGTTATGCCTTGGTCAAGTTACAGTTGACTTTTCAGCTGTCCAAAAATAGAAACTTTTGCATCTTGAGACTTTTTGAGCCAAACTTTGAGAATCAAGATCAAGCATTGATCAAATGATGTTTGTGGCTTCAAAATAAGATGTTGACCAAAATTTTTGACTTTTGACTGCCAAATGACCATTTTGCCCCTACAGTTGACTGTTGAGCAATTAGAGTTTTTGATTGTGCAACTTGACCTTGTGAGCCTTGAAACTTGACATGTAGGTACTTGACAATGTGTATGAGCATGGGAGACTTGATTGAGCCCTTGAAAACTTCAGCTTCCTTGTGAGAACCAAAACCCTAGTTTGACTGTCTTAGGAGGATGGTTTGACTGTCTTAGGAGGATGGTTTGACTGTGTGGCCCTTGAGTAAACTTGAACCAATTGTGGATGATTCTAGTCAAAACTTTGAAGAATATGGGAGGGCAAATTTTGGGGTACAACAGTTGCCCCTGTTCAATCTTCTAGGACCTGAGGATGCAGATTGGCTGACGTGCCTTTCGTAATCCGAAGGTGGAAGATGATTGAACACTAGAGTGCCCAGAAATTTGCGCTCACATAGTAGCAGTGTGATGATGGGAATGGGCTTATAGATGCCATGTAGAGATTGATGAATAGGATGATGGACTTATAGATGAATAGGATGATGGAAGGTGGATGGGCTTATAGATTCCATCTGGATGTTGATCGCATAAGAGATTCCTTAGCGAGAACTTGCGTACCTGCATAAGAAAAATGAGTACCTGACATGTTGCAGGAGCTGGTCTTCAGATGCTTTGTATAGATATGTCCTGACTGGTTACAGGAGCTGAATCTGGAGCTTCAAAAGATGATGAATGAACCAGGGATGGTTACTACCTCAACAGGAACGGTGAGAGAACCTTGGATGACTTTAACTTCAACAGCAATCGTTGAGAAAATCTTGGTGAGAATTATCATCTCCGCAGGATCGGGGAGAGAACCATAGGCAATTATAATCTCAATAGCAAACATTGAGAAAAACCTGGGATGGAATTATCGTCTCCGCAGCATTGGGGAGAGAACCATAGGAAATTATAATCTCAAAAGCAAACATTGAGAAAAACCTGAAATGGAATTATCGTCTCCGCAGCATCGGGGAGAGAACCATAGGAAATTATAATCTCAAAAGCAAACATTGAGAAAACCTTGGGTGGAATTATCATCTCCGCAGTATCGGGGAGAGAACCATAGGCAATTATAATCTCAATAGCAATCATTGAGAAAAACCTGGAATGGAATTATCGTCTCCGCAGGATTGGGGAGAGAACCATAGGCAATTATAATCTCAATAGCAATCATTGAGAAAAACCTGGAATGGAATTATCGTCTCCGCAGGATCGGGGAGAGAACCATAGGAAATTATTATCTCGAAAGCAATCATTGAGAAAAACCTGGAATGGAATTATCGTCTCCGCAGCATCGGGGAGAGAACCATAGGCAATTATAATCTCAAAAGCAATCATTGAGAAAAAATTTTTGATAACTTCTACTGAGTCTTCATCAGAAAAATCTGTTTGGGGTCGATTTAGCTGGACTAGAAAAGGCCTTGGACTGGATAAGAAATCTTTGGAGTCGATTAACTGAACCGGTCTAGGTCTTGAAATATGATTGAGAATTTAACTGAATCTTTCCTGAAAGGTAAAGGTTAGTCATATGCAATGCATGATATGGATCAAGCGATGGTGTTCTCAACATAAATGAGATTTGTAAGATATGATGCGTATATGCATGCTATAATGATGTATGTGATGTTTAGGAATGTATGCTTTCGTCTAGGGAAATAAATCCTTGACGGATGCCGGGAAGTTGAATCCTGGGCTGATGTGGAAGAAAAGAGCTTCTTGTTTCCGCTGGGGATAATGGTTGCAAGAATACCGGTAGGAGAAGATAACTCCGTTGGGGGATAAACTTGGCGAATGGATTACTCTGCGGGGAGAAAATCACTCTGACGATCTTGCTGGGGAACAATACTCTGTGGGGAGAGAGGTACTTTGCTCGGATATTGATGGTAACTTCGCTGGGGATACCATTGTTATGTTGGAAGTGTGATGAACTCCGCTGGGGATGGGGAGACTTCGCCGAGGACAATCTTTCCGTGGCTTTTGGTTGAGGATAACCTAGTTATATCCTGGTAGGGAAATAACCTTTGAAGAAATCCGGGAGACGCGTTCGTGCTCTGCGGGGAAGAAGCTTCCAGAATCTACTGGGGAAATTTTTGAGATGTATTTTTTGTAAGTTGAAAGAGGGAACCTATGTAGGGTTACTTTGAGGTTGGGCTCGCGTGAAGCTGCATTTGGAGTTGAAGGAAACCTGTGTAGGGTTTCTTGATGACTAGTTCGTGTAAAACTTCATCTTTGGAAAGAGAGGACCTGTGTAGGGTTTCTTGATGGCGAGTTCGTGTAAAACTGCATCTTTGGAGGGAGGAAACCTGTGTAGGGTTTACTGACAATGAGTCCGTATAAGACTGTATCTAGAGCTGAGAAGGAAACCTGTGTAGGGTTTACTGATGACGAGTCCGTGTAAAACTGCATCCTTAAAAATAGAGAACCTGTGTAGGGTTTCTGGGTGACGAGTCCGTGTAAAACTACATCTGGAGTTTTGAGAAGGAAACCTGTGTAGGGTTTACTGATGACGAGTCCGTGTAAAACTACGTCTGGAAAGAGATAACCTGTGTAGGGTTATTTCAGGATAAGTCCGTATAAAACTTCTTGATGAACCGGGGTAAGGTTATCTTTGAGGTAAGTCCGTGTAAGACTTCCGGATGAACCGGGGTAAGGTTATCTTTGAGGTAAGTCCGTGTAAGACTTCTGGAGGAAACCGGGGTAAGGTTACTTGTGGAGGGTGAGTCCGTGTAAGACTTCGTGATGAACCGGGGTAAGGTTATCTTAAGATGAGTCCGTGTGAGACTTCGTCTGAAAATTGAGAAGGAACCGGTGTAGGGTTACTTTGATGATAAGTCCGTGTAAGACTTTTTCTGAAAGAAAAGGAACCGGTGTAGGGTTACTTGTGGATGAGTCCGTGTAAGACTTTGTCTGAAAGTTGAGAAGGAATCGGTGTAGGGTTGCCTGATGATGATCAAGTGGATGATTGTCCTGTTTGGTTTCGGATGTTAACCCTTGATATGGAATTTGTAAAGGTAGATGGTAATCATCTTTGTATTAACCTTTCCTTGGTACTTTGGTTGACAGAGCAACTGGATCGCCTGGACGACTCATTATTGCCCCTGTTTCTGAGGTGAGGGGAAAAGATATCTTGTGGAGGTGCTGGATGACTGCCGATTGACAAATCTTCCTTTTGGTAGGCAAGTGACGAGATGCCGGGACATAGTCGTACGCTTTGATCCCTAACTTTTGCCTGGACCGCCCTTTCGGGTTTTCAGTCCACCGGGATACCCATTTTTGCCCAAGCCGCCTTTTCAGGTTTTCGACTTGCCGGGTGTACAATTTTTTCTTTTTCATCCCTTATTTTTCCCGAACCCTTTTGGTTCGCCGGGAAGCCCTTATTTTTGCCTAGGTGTGTCAACCTAGCAGGTCTTTTATTACGCGTAGTATTCTTTTTCGACTATGTCCACGCTCTCAGGGTGTAGGGGGGTGCCCCTGTTGATTGTGTTGTGTTGCCCTGCTACCAGAAGATGTCCGATCGTGCAAGATTCATTGCTGGAATGCCACCAGTGACTCGGGTGGAGGTTTGCCCCAAGCTAGTTGGCCTTGAGAGATTCCTCGAATCTTGACTGGACTGCCCCAGATGATAGACACTGATCATGCCATGCCCCTTGATTGGAAGTGTTTCTTCCACTTGAGGTGATCTCTTTGTTGAGAGGACTTTTGTTCATTAGATGTTCGTCGTGCGAATTTCTCTGTTGTTCAAACAAATAGTCATATGCAAACAAGGTTATTTTAAGAATGCAAAGGCTTATGTCTGTCTTGAAGTTTTTGAAAAATGCATTTTTTCAGTAAAAACAACAAATTTTGTAAAATGTGATGTCAACTCGTTATTTTACCGCAAGCCTTAAGGAGTCAGGATACTTTTCGTAACAGTATGCTTTCGAACTAACCCATGCTTCAGCTAGGACTTTTAAGGGTTATAACGTGGCCTGGTTCATGGTTCAAGAAACAAAGGATAAAGGCTCAAATTATTTGTACCCACCCGCTCTTCGTGATGTTCTTCAATCCTAAACTCATCCGATCGTGCGCTAGACTTTGTTTGAGTCTTTGCCTTGATGTTCCAATGATGATTCAGATATTGATGATTCATTCTGAATAGGCAGTCTTTTTTTTTTGTTTTTGTTGAGGGTTTGTGCGACCTCTTTCTTTTTGATTTTGCTATCCCTAAATTTTGCCTGAACTGTTTCTTTTGTGATTACAGTCAGCGGGATGCCCCAGTTTTGTAAGTCTCCTTCATAGGTTTTGACTTATTGGTTTTTTATTTTTGAGATATAATGACTTCCTATCCTTATGGTTATTTAGAACCAACACTGTCTTTTGTTTCAGAAGGACTTCTTTTGATGCCATTCGTTGTGCACCTGGATCAGCTGAGAGAACTACCCTGCCCCAGGTTATGATTAAGGGTTTTAATTTTCGAAAAGAAAAACTCCTACTTCTTTGGCTCAAAGGGGTCGACGAGGGATTATCTTCCTTATAACTCTAGTGTTTAGGGATTGAAACAATGCTTGTACCTCATCAGCGGGGTCTGTTCAAAAGCATAATGTAAAGATCGTGGTATCGTTTTCGTCATCCTCCCTCAAGAGGCTTAGAATTTTCAGTCAAGAGTTGATCATCACAAAAATATGAAAGCAGTTTTAAGTACAGTAAACATAATTAATTCAAGACAGACATGTGTAATGCATTCATGAAATAAAAGAGTTTAACATGATAATTGTTTGTTTAAACAGGAAAAGAAAAATACAACTTGAATTCAAATGAACAAAAATCTCTCAATCCTAGCCATGTTTTGGCAAAGGAGCAGTGGTCACAACGGGAGTCTCAGCAGGCTCGAACTCGATCTCCTTAGCGTCGATCATATTCTGGATCTTATACTTTAACGCCCAACAGTCCTCAGTATCGTGCCCCGGGCTATCAGAATGATAAGCACACCTCGCTTCTGGATTGTAGTTTGGAGAGGAGGTCTTGGGATTTGCAGGAGGGTTGATCACCGCAATCAGGTTCATTTTCAACATGTGCTGCAAAGCTTGTGACCATGGCATGTTGATGTTGGTGAATTGTCTTTTAGGCTCGTCCGGCCTTCGCTGATTTCCCTTTTGTGGTTGGCGGCGTGGTACAGAACCAGAGATCATGACTGCCCCTGCCTGTTGGTCACGACGACTCTTTTGACCGTATGCAGCATTAGACTCTTTCTTGCCCATGTAAGGCTTTTGGTGAGTATCCGAAGGTGTGGCCTCCTGAATCTTCCCACTCTTGATACCAGCTTCAATTCTTTTCCCAGTCAGAATGAGGTCGGTAAACCCTGCAGATGAACTACCAATGAGATGATTGAAGAACGGCCCGGATAGGGTCCCTAAGAACATATCAACGAGTTCCCGGTCGGTCAAAGGTGGTTGTACCCTCCCACAAGGTCCCTCCATCTCTGCGCATATTCTTTGAAACCTTCTCCCGATCCTAACGACATACCCTGGAGTTGGGTACGTGTAGGAGCGAGGTCGGCATTATACCGATACTGCTTGTAAAAAGCAGTAGCCAACTCCTCCCAGTTACGAACCTTGGTCCCATCCAGCTGATAGAACCATTCGAGGTGAGTCCCTGAAAGACTCTCCTGGAAGAAGTGGATCCACAAGTTCTTGTCCACAGTGTATGGTTGAATCTTCCGCACATAAGATCTGAGATGCAGCCTGGGACAGGATGCCCCATCATACTTAGCAAAAGAAGGAACCTTGAATTTATGTGGGATCACCACACCAGAAGATAGACCCAGGTCCCCGAAATCCAACCCAGACACTTGTTGAATTTCCATGGCATTCAGACGATCCTCTAGTTGCTTGTACCGGTCCTCAGCAGGGGGGTACTGTTCATCATTGAAGTCTGTCTCGGTGTCGGAGACCATAGGGCTAGGAACCTCTCTCCCTTGGTGACTGCCTTCCCCCACAGATGGAGTAGTCCTCTCAGCTTCATTCTGCAGTGTGTTCCCAGATCTGCGTCTAGGGTTGAACAAAACAGTCCTCTTCTTCTTCTGAATCAGAGTCTTCAATTCCTTTTGACCCTGGGCTAGGCTCATAATCAACTCCTGGAACTGGGCATTCTGGGCCTGGAGGGCCTTGATAGCTTGTCCATCGGATGATCCAGGATTCATGATGACGGCTGTAATAAACAGCGAAGAAGGTAAGTGACCTGCAACAAGTGTACCTGTAATGAAATGATATGTATGATATGCATGCGATGTTTTCTAGGATCTCGCGGGGTAGACAAGAAAAATTGTTAGAGTTGAATTTTGTAGCTTGGTTGAAGGAACTGCATGTTGTTGAGAGTCCTTCTTCAAGGGTCAAAGGCTCACCATATCCAGTGGGTCATAGCCTCTGACAACCTTGGCTTAGAGGAAAATAAATCCCCTTTGCCCCTGGCTAGGCAGTTTGGTCCATCGTGACCTGCACCACAGACCCTTGAGATCCTTGAAATGGATTAGTCCTTATGTAGGATGCATGCAATGGCATGATGTCATGATGTTATGCTATGCGTGGGGTAATATAGGTAAACCCTGTTATGAGTCCCATTTAAGGACTGTAAACAAAACTTGCGAGAAACTTAGTAAACCCTGTTATGAGTCCCAATTAAGGACTATAAACAAAACCTGCAAGAAACTCAAATGTCAGATAACAAGCATGCAAGTAGTCAAGTTGGAAGGCACACAAGTCACACAAGAGAAGCCCTTAGAGTTTAAGGCCAGCATGAGGTCTGGGTATTACCCTCTTGAAGTTGGTGGGTTCATACCTGTCCTAATCAAAAGTAACCGGGTTTTAAGGATCTCAATATCATTGGATTGCTTTCATTGTTCATCGTTTCGATTTAGCCACTGACTGGCGATCAAAATATCCCAAGAAAACAACCCTCAATTGAGTGTAGTATCGAGTATCAACCGACTTCGGAGTACACCAAAGTAGTTATCTCACTACCCTAAAGAGGCCAAGATGGTTCAATTAAGGTTCCTAAGGTCTGTTGATGCTTCACGACACCACGCGGAGGCCCCGTACTCTCCTTGATTGACTCAAGGGTTACCGGTACACACCAAAGTGCCACATCAACGTAGCAGACTGCTTCAACCATGTCGGTATACCCCGCACAGTTCCCTCACAGCCTTGTTGCTACTTTCTAATAAGGTATCCCCAGACCCGGGTTAGGATCTATAGAACTCCCAAGACAGTCCCACAATTTGAAGCAAACAAATCAAAGCAATTGAAAACACAGTGATCTTAGTCCTAAGGTACACCTCACTTTAAAGAGTATTGTCCCCAGCAGAGTCGCCAGTTCTGTGATCGGTGGATCTGGAACTAACTGTTTAAAGCTGGTTTCGCGAAATGTCGCGGAAGCAAGAGTCGCCACCGTATTTTATTTTCTCCAACATGGAAAGGACAAAAGCACAGAAAAATTCCTTATTGAGATGTCTCTCGGTTCGGGAGGTAGATTTATAGAAAGGGAAGGTGTTAGCACCCTTTCTATCCATGGTTATCCATGGGCTCTTAGGTACTTGCTCTTATGTTTTCAAAATGTGTTTGCTTTTCAAGTGTATGTGGGTTTTGAAAAAGTTCGTTTGGAAAACTTCTAAGTAACTCTTGTATCAGTCCTCAAGAGTGTATGAAGTGTTTTGTTTGAAAACTTTTTGAAAGTGTGGGGTGCGAAAAGTTGTTTTTTGTTTGAAAAGAGCAAGTACCCATGAGATCTACCTACCCTAAGGAATTAGGCTGTGTAAGAGTCCTTTAGATAGTGCCATCCCACCATTGAGAGGTAGGTAGCACCACCGTTGGGGGTGTTCGGGTCAATTCGAGTTTAGGGACAGTGTGGTCACCAAAGCAACAGTAGGATACCTTAGAAGCTACCCTTATGCCATTGATCTTTTTATTCCAAGGCGACCGTTCCGAGGCAACTTATTCGAGGCAACTAGATCAATGAAACATAAGGACTTACTAAGACGTCCTGTACTCAACGACCACATTTCGAGGGGCAAGGCAACAGGGTGATCCCCAGAGCAACAGTAGGATACCTTAGAAGCTACCCTTATGCCATTGATCTTTTATTCTGAGGCGACCGTTCCGAGGCAACTTATTCGAGGCAACTAGATCAATGGAACATAAGGACTCACTAAGACGTCCTATACTTGATGACCACCTTTCGAGGGGCAAGGCAACAGTGAGGCGTACCCTAGGGGTGGTGTGTGATTTGTGTGTCGTTTTCATATATTTTTGTCTTGTTCATGCATTGGTGATCTACGCTTTATTTTTATTTTTTTGGGCATTCATTCTTTCATGTTATTGTTTAACAGTTAAAAGGTGCGGGAATTTAAAGTGCGGGAAAGATAAAGGTCCTACGCTATTACAAAGGCGCGAGTCTACAACGCCAAATTAATCCAGACCCGATTTAAAATAAAATGCAGAAAATAAATGCCTAATTAACTATTACAGGGCTTTGGAGCAAGTACATTATATTCACAAAAAGAAATAAATAAAACGCGCGAAACGAAGATGTAATCGAATGCGAGGGCGTTGGACCCTTTAACGGAATTAAAATAAAATTATTGAAATGATTAAGTTAAATAAAGGAAATGACTTATTTTTTATGTTTTTTGGATTTGTGGGTTTAAAGAAAATTAAATTAATCAAAAGTCAAATAATTCTAGTTCTAATTGTTTTTTTAATTTATTAAAGAAAAATTACCTAAGTTAAATCTAATTTAAACCTAATTGATTAATTACAAGTATTTACGAAATTAATTAATGGTTAATAATAATTATAATAAGAAAATAAAATATTTATTTAAAAAGATGAAAATGTGCTAAAGACTTATTTTTTTATATTTTTTAGTTATTAAAAAAAGCATTAAAGTTAATAACCTAAAATCAAAACTAAATTAATTATTGAATTTTATTTACAAAAATGGAACTATTAATTGATTAAATAAAATATTTTTATACCTCTTTTATCATTTCCTGATTTTTTTGGTTTTTATATTAAGAAATAAAACTAATTAAATTAGTATTTAGAATCTAATTAAGTCTAATCAATTTTAATATTGCAAAATAATTTAGAGTTTCCTAGAATAAAAAAAACCTAATTAATTAATTAAATTTAGAAAAAAAAGAAAAATCTAAAATTTATTTGGGTAAGAATATTTTTGTGATTTTTTGAAATAAAAAGAAAAATTAATTTTGTTAATAAAAAAGCAAATTAAATAAATTAAAATAAAATAGAAAAGAAAATAAATTCAAGGGAAAAAGGAAATGGGCCTGTTTTCAATCAAAACGCAACTCCACATAATCTGAACCCTAGCCATGGAGGTTCACGTTTTGGCCACGAAACATCCCAAGCGATAGCCCAGACCTGCTCTAAACACCCACTGGAACTCAAAGGTATGGTTAGTAGGGATTAAATCAAGCTATAATCAAAAATACGGTCCATGGAAATTCTGCAAAATGGATGTTCATGTAGCTACAGTTTCAGCATGCATGGTTATATGAAAAGAGTGTGTTTATACCTTATTTTGCCTGTAGATCACGATAGGATGGGTGGGAGGTCTTGTGGATGGCTGAATCCTTGAGTTCGATCTTAGTGCAATTCTTTGGAATTTTTGAAAAGAAATTTCTCTTGGCTGCCTCTCTCTCACCTTTTTTTCTTATGCCTTGTGATAGTTTTCTCTAGGTTATGTATGTGATTTTGATCAACATTAAGGCTCATCATACCATGCATTCAAGCTTGAGATTTTAACATAAACTCCCTTAACAAACTTTCCTTTTTGAACCAATTTTTGAAATATTGCTCCATTTGGCCTTGAAACGAAATTGGGAAGTTGCATAATGATGAGTCAAAGTTAGTTAAGACCAAATATTCCTTTTAATTAAACTTTTTGATTTTCCTTTGATTTTAAAAGATTTAAAGTTAATTAAATCTAATAAAATCAATTAAAAATGAAAAAATTAAATTAAAAATTTGAAATAAAAGGTGGGACACGTGGGAAGCATGGCCAAGTTAATTCAAGTGGAAAAAGTGGGCCCCTTTTGTCAAAAAATGAAATTTCAAGGATAAATGATTTTGGCCATTTCACAAAAATTTCCCAACTTCTCCAATGCATATCTTGCTCAATTTTTAAGCTTTGATCATGTTCTTGGACATTTTGGAAAGGTCTTGAAGTCCTCTAACCAATGTCTTTGGTCCCATGTCATTTTGATTTACCAATCTCAAGTTATGGTCTTTGACTTAAAGTCCCTTTTTGTTGACTTTTGAAAATGACCTATAATGTTGAAATTGATAACTTTTTGTGAGAGCATTTCTTGGACTTGGAGTGTGAAGATGAGTTGTAGGAAATGTCTTCCCCTTCAAGATGAGCATTGGATGGAATTTTTCTGATGAACCATGAAAAAGTTATGCCTTGGTCAAGTTACAGTTGACTTTTCAACTGTCCAAAAATAGAAACTTTTGCATCTTGAGACTTTTTGAGCCAAACTTTGAGAATCAAGATCAAGCATTGATCAAATGATGTTTGTGGCTTCAAAATAAGATGTTGACCAAAAATTTTGACTTTTGACTGCCAAATGACCATTTTGCCCCTACAGTTGACTGTTGAGCAATTAGGGTTTTTGATTGTGCAACTTGACCTTGTGAGCCTTGAAACTTGACATGTAGGTACTTGACAATGTGTATGAGCATGGGAGACTTGATTGAGCCCTTGAAAACTTCAGCTTCCTTGTGAGAACCAAAACCCTAGTTTGACTGTCTTAGGAGGATGGTTTGACTGTCTTAGGAGGATGGTTTGACTGTGTGGCCCTTGAGTAAACTTGAACCAATTGTGGATGATTCTAGTCAAAACTTTGAAGAATATGGGAGGGCAAATTTTGGGGTACAACACTATCTATTAGGACGCCCCTGGATCCACAATGTCGGTGCTGTGACCTCCATATTGCATCAGATGCTGAAGTACCTGGTCCAAGGAAAGATCATAATTGTCCATGGGGAGGAGGAGTATATGATTAGTCATCTGAATTCTTTCTGATATGTGGATTTAGATGGCGATTTCATTGAAACCACTTTCCAACATTTTGAAGAAGTCTCTCCAGAAGTAGCAGCGACCAAGGCGGTATCCTCGATTCCTAAGATCACAAGACCTCCACTTCGGATGTCATCTCTAAAGGATGCAAAGGTAGTAGTGGAAGAGGGTGGATGTACCATCTAGGGGCAGCTTCCAGACTTTCCCTAAAAATCAGACAAGTTTGGCTTGGGGTTTACTTCGACTGCTCAGAAGGCTGTGCGCCGTACCCTTGCTGGGGGGCCACATGTGAAGATTAGCAATCAAGGGGTCAATGTAGTAGAAGACAATGAAGAGGATGGCAGCTTGGAAGACTGGATATTTCCTACTGTCAGCGGAGGACTTCACAACTGGGAAGCCAGAGACTTTGTCCCAATAACTTTCATCTCTCAGTAATTTATCTGTTACATTTCTGTTGCACTTGTAATATTCATGAACAATTCGCACTTTAAAAACCTTGTGTATTACCCGAGGCACAATGGTCCATTTGTAAGGTTTTTTATTTCATCTTCATATGACATTCAATGAATCATGGACGCTTTTTCACATATAAACTTTTTGTGCTCATTGTCTTTCTTTTACATTTTATTGTTTTAAGATGGCTATACCCTTACACACACCCACACTCACAAATGCAGGTACCCTTTCAATCCGGATCCCATGGGTAACGATACTGCTATAGCCTTCAGTGACTCTGAAGATCTGATCTACCAAGCCGAATACGAAGGTGAGGAAGATTGTGAAGTTCCAGGGGAATTGGCCAGACTACTACAACAAGAGGAAAGAGCTATTCAGCCTCATGAGGAGC
Organism: Vicia faba; assembly: GCA_948472305.1. Lineage (NCBI taxonomy): Eukaryota > Viridiplantae > Streptophyta > Magnoliopsida > Fabales > Fabaceae > Vicia > Vicia faba. The sequence goes on along the minus strand of OX451735.1, from coordinate 1,163,107,138 downwards.
TGTTGGATACAATCAACTTGGGTACCGAGGAGGATAAAAAGTAAATCAAAGTGGGTGCCAATCTAGAGCCGAGTGTCAAGGAACACCTAATTTAGCTGTTGCATGATTATGTTGAGATCTTTTCCTGGTCATACAAAGACATATCGGGACTCAATACAGACATCGTGGTACATCGTCTACCCACAAGAGAAGACTGTCCACCAGTGAAACAAAAAGTCCACCGCATGAGACCTGACATGTCAGAGAAGATCAAAGTGGAAGTTATGAAATAGTTCAATGCTGGATTTCTGGCTGTTACTTCCTATCCTCAATGGGTTGCCAACATTGTTCCCATGCCTAAAAAGGACGTAAAAGTAAGAATGTGCGTGAACTATAGAGATTTAAACAGGGCCAACCCTAAAGATGATTTTCCACTTCCGCAAATCGACATCCTGGTCGATAATACAGCCCAACACAAAGTATTTTCTTTCATGGACGGATTCTCAGGCTATAACCAGATCAAAATGGCACCTGAGGACATGGAGAAAACTACATTTTTCACACAGTGGGGTACGTTCTGCTACAAAGTGATGCCATTCGGACTGAAGAATGCCGGGGCAACCTATCAACGCGCCATGGTAGCTTTGTTTCATGATATGATACATCATGAGATAGAGGTCTACGTAGATGACATGATAGCCCGATCACAAACTGAAGAAGAACACCTTGATCACTTGCAAAAGATGTTTGTCAGATTGAAGGAGTACAAACTAAGGTTGAACCCGAACAAGTGCACATTCGGAGTCCGGTCCGGTAAACTCTTAGGTTTCATTGTCAGCAACAAAGGCATCGAGGTTGATCCTGCCAAGGTCAAAGCGATACAAGAAATGCCTGCTCCTCATACTGAGAAGGAAGTCAGAGGATTCTTGGGACGCCTGAACTATATTTCCAGATTCATTTCTCACCTAACGTCTACTTGTGGACCAATCTTCAAACTGTTGAAGAAAGATCAAGTAGTCAGATGGAATGATGAATGTCAGATTGCTTTCGACAAAATCAAAGAGTATTTATAAGAACCTCCTGTCTTGATGCCACCAGTCGAGGGAAGACCACTTATCATGTATCTGACCGTTTTGGAGAACTCAATGGGGTGCGTATTGGGGCAGCATGACGAGTCTGGCCGAAAAGAGCACGCTATTTACTACCTGAGCAAAAAGTTTACCGACTGTGAAACCAGATATTTACTGCTCGAGAAAACTTGCTGCACTCTGGTATGGGCTGCTCACCGGCTAAGATAATATATGTTGACTCGTACCACTTTGTTGATATCTAAGATGGACCCGATAAAGTACATCTTTGAGAAGCCTATTCTGTTTGGAAGGATAGCCAGATGGCAGATGATCCTAATAGAATATGACATACAGTACACGACCCAAAAAGCTATAAAAGGCAGTGTGCTAGCTGATCATCTTGCCCATCAAGCTGTAGAAGATTATCAGTTCATGAAGTTTGAATTCCCTGACGAAGACATCATGACATTAGACGACGGTGAGGAAATCAGGCCATACGATGGACCTGGACAAGGATCCCGATGGACCCTGTTCTTTGATGGGGCATCCAATGCACTTGGTAATGGTATCGCCGCTGTACTCATATCTCTGGAAGGATGCCATACTCCCTTTACTGCCAGACTTTGCTTCAACTGTACGAATAACATGGCAGAATACGAAGCATGCATCTTTGGTCTCAAGGCTTCCATATACTTGGGAATCAAATCTTTAGTTGTGTTTGGAGATTCATCTTTGGTCATCAGTCAGATCAAAGGAGAATGGGACACTAAGCATCCAAACCTTATCCCTTACAAAGAACATGTTTTGACATTGCTACCACATTTCAAGCAGATTACCTTCGAGCATTTCCCGCGAGAAGAAAATCAGCTAGCAGATGCTCTAGCTACAATGTCATCTATGTTTAAACTTAATTGGGATAACGAGGCTCCCCAGATCACCATTGAACGAATAGACGAACAAGCACATTGTCACGAGATTAATACTGAAGAAGTAGTGGACCAGCCACGGTTTCATGAAGTCAAAAGGTATCTCGAGGCCCAAGAATATCCAGAAGGAGCTTCAATCAATGACAAAAAGTTCTTAAGGAGATTCTCATCTAAGTTCTTCCTAAGTAATGGCATCCTGTACAAACGTAATCATGATTCTATTCTGCTTCATTGTGTGGACAAGATTGAAGCTGAAAAGATCATGGCTGAATTGTATGAAGGTACCTTTGGCACTCACTCTAGTGGGCATACGATGGCGAAGAAAATCCTACGGGCAGGCTATTATTCGTCTACCATGGAAGCAGACTGCTATCAACACTCCCGGACATGTCATAAGTGTCAAATCTATGCAGACAAGGTGCACGTGCCTCTGGTTCCTCTAAATGTCTTAACAACTCCTTGGCCCTTCGCTATGTGGGGAATTGATATGATTGGGGAGATCAAGCCTACAACCTCCAATGGACATCGTTTCATTCTAGTGGCCATTGACTATTTCACGAAGTGGGTTGAAGCAGCTTCCTTCACATCCGTTACTAAGAATGTTGTTGCCCGCTTCATCAAGCAGAATCTTATTTGCCGGTACGGTATCCCAGAAAGGATCATCACTGATAACGGTACAAACCTTAACAATACTGTGATCACCGCCTTATGCGAGCAGTTCAAGATTCAACATCACAATTCATCCCCCTATCGGCCAAATATAAATGGTGCAGTCGAAGCGGCTAATAAAAACATTAAAAAGATCATACAAAAAATGACAGTCACCTACAAGGACTGGCATGAAATGCTACCGTTTGCTCTCCACGGGTACCGTACTACGGCTCACACATCAACTGGGGAAACACCCTATTCTTTGGTTTATGGCATGGAGGTTGTTTTTCCTATTGAGGTTCAAACCCCCTCTTTGAGAATTATGAAGGATGCAGGTTTGAGTGAGGACGATTGGATCCAGACCCGACTTGACCAATTGAACTTAATTGATGAAAAGAGGCTTACTGCTGTTTTCCATGGTCAGATGTATCAAAAACGGATGATCAAGGCTTTCAACAAGAAAGTCAGACGCCAGGTATATCAAGTTGGAGATCTGGTGATCAAGCGCATCATCTTGCCACAAAGTGATCCCAGGGGAAAATGGACTCCTACCTATGAAGGACCATTTGTAATCAAGAACATCTTTTCCGGTGGGGCAATGATCTTAACCACCATGGACGGTGATGACCTGCCACACCCTGCGAACACAGACATAGTCAAAAGATACTACGCATAAGAGACACGCTAAGTTGACACACCTAGGAAAAACAAGGGCATCTCGGCGAACCAAAAGGTTCGGGCAAAAATTAGGGATAAAATAAAAAAAAATCTGTACACCCGGCAAGTTGAAAACCCGAAAGGGCGACTTAGGCAAAAAAGGGTTTCCCGTTAGATTGAAAACCCGAAAGGGCGGTCCAGGAAAAATTTAGGGAATTAAAGCGTATGACTATGTCTCGTCGGATCACTTTGAGGACAATCTCTTCACTGACAAACTCTGAGCTTCTGATCAATTCAATCATCTTCGGACGAAGCAACGAATGGACAAGATATTCGGAGATACAGAGGCTATAGCAGAATGGGAACCCCATGGGATTATCACATATAGCTATCTTTGTATAATTTTTCTTATGACACCATCCTCTTACTAGGATATTTGTCTCTTTTGTACAAAATACTTATTCAAAGTAAATACAAAGATATCTCTTTCAAAGTACAGAAAACTATTTGTCTTTTTCTTTACACTTGTTTTTTTATTTGCAAAAACGTCCAATGATTCATTAATGAACATATGCATTTGAACATAATTACTATTTACAAATAAACAAAATGTAAAAGAACGATTACTGACAGGTTGAAAGAATAGGAAAACGTCTTTAGGCTATTCCATGAGCAATCCCTACAGTACATCATTAAGATCCCCAGTGGAGCTGAAACTTCCAACTATCAATCCCCAGCGGAAACCATTCAGTTTCTCCAGATCCCCCAGCAAGTTGTCTTGAAGCCTGAAAATCAACCAGATAACGGCTAACTTCTGTTTCTCCTTAACCTAGGATAATTCCCCAGTAAAATGGCAGACGACCGAAACTCCTGAACTTTTTCAAACAGGATTAAGCTTTTCCCACAAAGTTTTCTTTGTTCCCCAACAGAACGAGGATTCCCATTGTTTAATCCCCAGTAGAAGTCGTCAAAAATTCTCTGGATTCCCCAAGCAGATTACTCGAGCAGTATACGGCATCACTCTCACAATAGGATTTTGTCAATACTTCAACTTCAAGACATGAAGAATCCACATATCCTCAGCAGCAGTCAAGGATTTATTTTCCTCAGCAATACAGCAAATCAACTTACATGCGCATACATTACATCCATATATTATAAACATTGATAAAGTACATATATTGCATCATAAATTTCATGAAACATAACTTTGTGCTTCAGCTAACATTTTACCCTTTTCAGGATAAGATTAACACCTACCATTAACAATGTTCAAAGATTCTAGATACAGTACAGATACGCTCCAGATAAGGATGCCATTCTGATACTCATTCAGATCTCAACTTCTGATACAGTACAGATACGCTCCAGACAAGGATGCCATTCTGATACTTACTCTGATTCATCTTTCAGATACAGTTCAGATACACTCCAGACAAGGATGCCACTCTGATACTCATTCAGACCTCAATTTCAAGATACAGTTCAGATACGCTCCAGACACGGAAGCCAGTCTGTTACTCATTTAGATTCTAGTACAGATACAACTCGGATATGCTTCAGACACGGACGCTATTCTATTGCTCATACAGATTCAGTCTCCAGATACAGTTCAGATACGTTCCGGATATGGACACCATTCTGATGCTTATTCTTTTGACTTACAACTTATAATTCAACAAACATTCTTGGATGGCATCTACAAGCGCATCTCCAACAATATTCTATCACCTCTCCAAATGACATCTTTAAGCCCATTCCCTCAGCTACACTTCGTCGAGTGCAAATTTATGGGCACTCTAGTGTCCAATCATCTTTTACCTTCGAGTCACGAACGGCAAAACCCGCCAATCTAACTCTTCAGGTTCAAGAAGATTGAACAGGGGCATATGTTGTACCCCAAAATTTTGCCTCTCATTTGTCAAGACTTTTCTCACAAGTCCTCTTGGACTCAAGACAAGATTAGGGTTTGGTTAGCTCACGACATCTCATCTTGCACTGATAACCCAAAATTAGGGTTTGAGTTTGCACAAGGATTTTTGGACCATCAATGCTTCATGTGACTTTTATACACCATTTTGGACCCCTAAGATTGCTCATGATAAGTTTCAAGCCTTGAACCACATTTCTGATCAGTCAATTGGACAGTTGACCTAAAAATCAACTGTATTGGAGGAAAAGTCAACCATGGCCAATTTATAGTCAAACTTCATGATTTTTGATCCAGATCAACATTTTAGACTCATACGTACCATTTGATCAAGTTTGGATCACAACTCCTCAAGAAATTTGATCAAATCATCAAAAGGGGAAAATGGTCAAAATTAGGGTTTTGACTGAGAAAGGGCAATTTCTGATTTTTAACCTAGCCAATGACCAATTGAGTTCAATAATGATTTCAAGGGTTCAATGGCATCATCTTGACCTAATTACATGGTTCAAAAGATCTCAAGTTCATTGGATTGACAGATAAAATTTGTAGTCAACTGATCAAAAGTCAACTGTACACTGAAAAGTCAAACTTTGACTTTTGGGTCAAAATCAAGTGTCAAGGGTCATAATTCATCAAGATATGTCAAGATATGAAACTTGTTCACCAATAAAACCAAATTTGAAAATTAGGGTTTGAATTTGAAAATTTTCATAACTTAGAATTTTTCTAAGTATAAAAATTTTCTTATTTTTTCTCAACTTTTCACCACTTTTTCACCATGATGCATTTTAATTGAAGAAAAGTTCCCAACATGAAATTTGTAGTCCTCCATGGAATCTACAACTTTGCTTCACAAACATTTCCCTAAAGATGCTTGGATCTCAAGTTATGAATTTGTGAATATAGGGCCATGAATTAAATAACTTCGTGAAATTTCGCCCTAATTTAGGCAGGTTTTGGACCCGACTTCATGGACATTTTTCACCTAGTTCCAAGAGGTATATCAAATTTTATTTCAAATGTGGATTATATAGCACATTTCAAGATTTCCAAAATATCCAAGAACTCTCCAAGATCACTTTTGAGTAGGAAGAATCGAAGAGAGGAAGTTGGCATTTTCTCACTTTTGTTCAAGCCATTTTCACATAGAATCAAGTTGCAAATCAAACCTATGCTGGTTATATCTTGCTTTACAGGTCCTAAGCTTGCTATAAACTCCATAATTAAATGCATACTCAGTTGACAAAGCCTTTATCTTTGCTTTTGAATCTTTACACAAGATATATTTCCATTTTGGGCAAAAAGGTTACATTGCCATTTTCATAAAGTTGAACTTTTGCAACTTTGTCAACTTGGAGCATTGGATATGTACCCTTGATACAAGAAAACTCTACAACACTCAAGAAAGTTATACAAACTCATACCAACCCTAATAAAGCTGGTACAAGCATGTGAAGCATTGGTCTTGTCATTTTGCTTCAAGTACAAGAAAGTTGGCAAAAAGGCTAGCATTGGCAGATCTGTTGGGAAGCTGACTTTAGATCATTTCTATACTAATATGCAAACAATATGCAAAGCATTACACGTTTGGCTTGGACTTAGAACTCACTCAAACTAAAAAACACTCAAAATCTGCCTAAGCTCACAATTTTCTGCAAAAGCGCAGCCAACTCTCATTTGGCTCGTGCGTTTTGTGTTTAATTAATTCAAACATCTTATTCACTTGATACCTAGCCAATCCAAGCCATCACCCTGGTTCTGTAACCTCTGTTTCAGCATCTACCATTTTCAACTTGGAAGCTTGCAGTTGGACTTGGTTAGGGAGTTCCAGCCATCCTCAGAGCAAGATAAGCATTGGAATAGCTTCAGGGAAGTTCAAGGAAGCTCAAACAATCATCAGGCCTCCATTAAAGTCCCTACATTGCCCTACTCGATTCCAGCTGAATGAGGTATTTTCTTAAACTCTATATCTTTATATAGGCAACCTCAAGCCACGATTTGTGAAGGAAAAACGTAGTCCTTATCATAACGAAGCTGTACATACCATTACTTTGCATTTATATTACTTGTGCTAAGATAATTTGAAGATTGAAAACTCTGAGAAAATTAGGTCACGAATTAGGGATTCCAAAATTCTCTTTGATCTTTAAAAGTTAGGTTACATAATTTATATGGTTGGAATCGTGAACTCAAATGCCACATTTTTCATGTTATGAGTTTTCATTTTTATGCAAGCATGAGAAAGATACAGGTTTGAATGGAAAACGCGCACATGTAGACGGACGAAGGACAGGGATGAAGTCTTGGGCTTTTTGGTGCCTTGGCCTTTTTGTTTTTTCTATTTGCACCCCCTGACTTGCTACTGCACCCCCTGACTTAACTATTTTTTATTTTTGTATTTTTTTATATTTTCATATTTAATAATTTTGTTTATTTTTCTGAATGATAAAAAATCCAAAAAATGATTTCTTTATTTTTACACTTTTATTTTATTTTTTAATTATTTTTTTACATAAAAAAATTAATTAATTTGAATAAGATAGAATTTATTTTTCTTAAATAACTTGTAAATATAATTAAAAATACTTAATATTTTTATTATACATTTTATACTCATAAATACTTATTTTCTACACATATTTAATTTTTAATATTTAAACATAATATTATTTATTATTTTTTATATAAAAAATATACAAGTTAATAAATATAGAACATTATTTTCTTTTAATTAAAAACTAGGGTTTAAGCCCCTTCCAAAAATAAATTTTTTTTTTTCCTTTTTTAGGTTTAAATTACATATTGTTCATACAAAAACAAGACATAAAAAATCTTTTCTTTTACATACATATTGCATTACATTTTAAATATTTGTCTTATATTTATTTAATTCGCGCATATTCGATTTGGTTGTAATAATATATTCAGCTTTATATTTGTGCAAATCCCCATTCAAATTTGTATTCCCCCCTCCCATAAAAATTGTTGTAATAGCTTAGTATATTTACATTACGCAATTTATTGCTTTCATATGTCATGATTAGTAAATTAGGGTTTGCATGACAAGAACAAAAATAAAGCAAAATAGAAAACCCTAAATGCAAGACAAAAGCATGAAAATGATACACTTTGCACACAAGCACCCTTAGGGTTTCTACCACTTGGTTTCCTAAAATAAAATGGCCATGTTACGCATGCGAAGTATCTTGGCAAAACAAAACAAGTATAAGATCATAGTCCCTCGATGACGCTACTCAAAGGTTGCCTAAACAAAATGATCTTGGTCCCTCAAAAATGTTAAGATACTTGGCAACATTGCTATCATGGTTATACAATGACCCACGCCCGTCCCGTTTACATCCAAAGATAGGGTTGCTTACCAAATAAATGGTAATTCTACAATTTCAAAGGAATAAAAATGCACAAGAAAGACATTTGAGTAGGTAGATAACTTCTAAGTTACTTGCTCCATTTCAAACAATCCTTGCTATTTTCAAAAACAAACACACACACATTTCAAAACATCTTACAAATATTGAAAACATTTTCAAAAGACAAACATCTTTGTATACATTCTTACGAACGAGAATCATTACAAAGATTGCCTAAACAAATGGCTTCTTTTACAAAATACTTTCAAAACCACATCAAACACCATTTCAAACAAAACAAAGCAAGTGATCTAAACAAGTAACTAAGAGCCCATGGAAAACCATGGATGAAAAGGGTGCTAGCACCTTCCCTTTTCATAATCTACCCCCCGAACTCAAGAAAACATCTCAAATGTCTTTCCTGTGCTTTTTTACCTTTCCTTTTGGATAAAAGAAAAGTCGGTGGTGACTCTTGCTAACCGCAACATTTGCGATAAAACGCAAAACCTTCAAGTCAGTTCTCCCACCGTACCATACAATCAAACCTAAAATTTTTTGGTCAACATTAACATTTTGAAGTGACTTTCATCATTGGATCAAGGGTTGATCACGATTCTTCAAGGAATACTCCAAAATCATCAAAATCCAAAAGTTGCTAAATTAGGGTTTCTCAGTAAAAGTCAACCAAACTTTGACCAAGCATAACTTCCATATGCTTTATCAGAAATTTTCCATCCAAAGATTATTTTTAAGAGGATGTAATTCCCTACAATTCATCTTCAACCCACAAGTTCTAAATATGCACTCATAAAGTGATATGAATTTCTACATTATGGATCCTTTTGAAAAGTCAACAAAAACACCTTTTGGGTCAAAGCTTCTTAAATGAACATGGAAGACTCAATTGAGATGAGACCAAAAAGGTTGCTTAGGGAACATCCTAAGATTTCTAAAAAGTCAAAGAACACCTCTCTAGGGTTAAAATTGGAGAAGATATGCCTTGTCAAAGTTGACCCTTTTTGCAAAATTGCCAAAAGTCAAATATGCTCAAAAATGCATTTTTTGCTAAATAGGCCTATCCTTTTATGCTTGTACCTCACTTATAATGTGGTCCACGACTCAAATATTCATCCACCCATTATTTGATTCATTTTTCAATGTATTTTGATTTTTTATTAATTAAAAATTGAATTAAATCAAATAATTGATGAATAATAGCAAAGATATGATTTGATTTGGTTTTTGGACAGGTTGGCAATCAAAATAAGCTGAGTTATCAAGGCCAAAAAGAATCAAGCATAATTGGTACAAGAAAGGGATGATTTGGCTCAAAATAGCAAGTTTACATGTAGCTTGAAAATCAAATCAAATCTCTCATGATTGCAAAGATTCAATCCAAGTTTGTAACCCTAATTCATTCCTAGATATATATTGGACAAGAACAAAACGAAAAACAAGGATTGACATTCGTGAAAACACCAAACAAAATTCAAAAAAAGTGACAAAAAGTGTTGGACCATTTTTGAACTTATCGATCAATTCAAGCCATTCCAACACTTCCAATCGTTTCTTGGACCTTCCCAGAAGCCAATTGGATCGTTTGCAAGGCCTAAAACACCCCTAATTGCACGTTACAAGTTCACTCGGTTTGCTTTTTTTTCAAAATCTATTACTGTATTTCTGGAATCATTAGCATGATTAATTGGTATATTTGTGATATTTGAGATGTTCGCAAGCTAACTGCATGATTCAATTGAATTTTTGATGCCTGTATGTGCCTTTGCCATTGTTAGGGTTTGCGTGTGCAGTTTAGGGGTTTCTTACAAAGGTTAAATTGGCTAACAAAAAGGGTACCATGATGCTCGTGGCATCAAGACGAATCGATCCATGTAGCTACGTTCAATTAATCATGCGTTCTGATGATTTTTGAAACTCACAGATTTATAGCTATGGCGATTTGTCTGTAGGTATAAGTTTTATACCTAACACGACGAATGAGGAAGAAGATGATGATGTGTTCAATCATCATTGGGCCATTCAAATAACTGGCGCGCGTTTTGTTTTATTCCATTAATCCATTTGTTTTTATATAATATTAATTGCTCTTGTTATACTAACAAAAAAAAGCAGATGGCTCAGTTGTAAAGCGCGCTTGGTATTGGGTGGGAGGACCTAGGTTCCATCCCAGGTCTCAGCAAATTTTATTTTCCAACTTTGTGCTTGCACATTCTATACACCACCTTGCCAAGTGTCTTCCATGCACCTCACTGATCCAGCCATTGGATCCTTTGCTAGCCAAATCCAGCGCTCAAATCCATGAAGGACCATGGTACATCTCAAGTCAACACTACAAGGAATCAAATGCTGACCGGGCTTGAAGGGTTATTGGGCTTGAAAAATTCAGATTGGCACCCCCCCTATTTGCTAGTACACATGCCTAGTTTGCATTTTCTTTCTATTTTTTTTTTAATTTCTTTAATTAATTTCTTTAATTAATTTCTTTAATTGTTTTAATTAATTACCACTAAATTATTAAATCCCTTTTCTCAAATAAAAAACTACAAAAATACATAAAATCTTTTTTTTAATAAAAAATATTTTATTTCTTAATTAATTTAGTTTAATTAACTTAGGGCAATTTAATCTCTTCTTATAATTAAAAATAATTAGACTTAGGATTTGAATTGTACATAATTTAATTAATTTTCTTTAAAAATACACCAAAATCTTTTTTTTTTCATTAAAATATTTATTTTAATTAATTAGGTTAATTAGGTTAACTTAAATACTTTTTTTCATAATTAAAAAGCAATTAAAAATTAGGGTTTTAGTCGTACATAACTTAATTAATTTTTTTCTAAAAAATAACCTAAATATTTTCTTAATTAGATTTTTAGGGTTTCTAATTATTCTCGCATTTAATTTGCCGCGCACATTTTTATTTGTTTTATTATTATTGTAACTGTTTCAAGCCTGTAATAGTTTTAATTAGGGTTTTAAGTTCGGCACTTTTATTTCCCGTCAAGACAATTATGTAACTGTCAAAGCCTTGTAATAGCTAGGTTTATTTTTCGCACTTTTAAATTCTTGCAAATCTTTAACTGTCTAGATGCATGCTAATAGGATTGTATGGCAAGATTACTTGAAATTAAAATGGTAGATCACCTAATGTGCAGAGATTAAATAACTGAAACAATTCATATGCACACATTCACTCCTAGGGTTTACCTCACTTCGGTTGCCTTCGGTAAAACAGTCATTAAGCATATGAGATTTTAGTGGTTGCCTTCCTGTCTAAGAGATCAAAATGTCCCGTTCGAATATTGCCTCGGAAATGTTGCCTCAGAAATGTTGTCTCGGAAAGATCTTAAGACTGTAGGGTTACTACTAAACTTTTCTAACTATTGCTTTAGTGATTGTACTTTTCCCTTTCGAATGTCCCTTACAAACTCCAACGACGGTGCTACCTACTCCTTAATTGTAGGATAGCGCTGTCTAGAGGAAACGAGAACAAACAATATTTTTTCGAGTAGGTAGAATCTTAAGTACTTGCTCAATAAAAACTTCTCACATAAACACCCTCCAAAACAAATTTTCAAAACAAACTTCGTCACACTCTTGAGGACTGATACAAGGGTTATCACGAAGTAAAACAGTTTCAAAACAAGCACACACACACACAAGAAGTTTTAAAAAGATGAGCAAGTACCTAAGAGCCCATGGAAAACCATGGATAGAAAGGGTGCTAACGCCTTCCCTTTCTATAATCTACCCCCCGTACTCAGATTATCTCGAAAAAAGGTTTTTTCTATTCTTTTTCCTTTTCCATGATTGGATGAAATAAAAGTCGATGGCGACTCTTGCTTACCGCGACATTTTGTGAACAAAAAACGCAAAACACAAACCAGTAAAAACAGTCGGTTCTGCCACCGTATCACACACTCGGTAAGACTTTAACTAATGATGAAATTAATCTTAAAGTGCTTAGATCTTTATCTAGGGAATGGCAACCAAAAGTGACAGCAATATCCGAGAAGAAGAATCTATCCACAATGACTTCCGCCACTTTGTTCAGAAAACTTCAAGAATATGAGACGGAACTTACAAGACTTAAAAAGCATGAAATCCAAGTAAAAGATTCAAAAGACATTGCTTTAAATACAAGGATAAAAAATCATGATAGAAATCAAGAGGATGAATCAACTAGTAGTGAAGATGATGCTCTCATTAGGAAGTTTGAAAAGGTTCTACGAAAAGAAAGAAAAAGGGAAGCACCAACAAGGAAGGTTATATGCTTTAAATGTGGAGAAAAGGGACATCCTAAAAGTGAATGTCCTACACTTGAAAAGAAGAATAAATATTTCAAGAGAAATAAAGATAAGAAGTTAAATAAAGCATATATAGCATGGGAAAGTTCATCTTCCGATTCCGAAAACAATCAACGTGTTAATCTTGCATTGATGGCCTCACACCATTCCGATAGTGAAGATGACGAGGTTAGTAATGAATTCTCTATTTATGATAGTGATTCACAAGGAATTATAGATGAACTATTAAATGAATGCAAAATTCTATACAAAACTATTTCATCTCAAAAGAAACAAATTTCATCTTTAGACGAAAAATGTGAGTCTATGGAAAAAGATCTCAAAGATGAAAAACAAAAATTTAGTGAGCAAAAACATAATTTTATATGCAAAAATTATGAATCACTCTCTTTCCAAATTGTCCAATTAAAAAGAGTTATTGAAAGATATGAAAAAGGTCAAATTGGATTGGAATGTGTTCTTAGCCAACAAAGATATTCCAATGATAAAAGTGGACTTGGATATTCAAAGTTTTCAAAACCAAGTTCTAATAAAACTATCTTTGTTAAAGCTAGTGATCAATCATCCAAAGAGAAAGTGAATAAACCTATAGTAGTTCATCAATATCCTAAAAAGAAAATATTTGTTAAGAAGAAATCTTACCTTTCTAGATATAGAAGTAACTTTTAACCTACTTGTTTTTATTGTGGTATTGTTGGCCATACACCTAATGCTTGCTATGTTAGAAACTTTATTGTAGCAAGTGGGAATTATGTGTGGGTTAAGAAGGGAACTAACTATGATGGACCCAAAGCAAATTGGGTACTAAATCAAAATTAATTTGTTTTGTATGTATGCTTGAAGACCACATGCAATCTTTGGTATCTTGATATTGGTTGTTCAAAGCATATGACGAGAGACATACACTAACTTTCAAATCTAGTTCAAGTCCAAGGATTATTTCACTCTTATACTTACAATAATGTAAAATCAAGCTTCTCAAATTCACTTTTATTTTGATGAACACAAACCATGATTGACAAAGAAGGCAAAGATTATTGATCAAGCTAAAAGCATATGTGGATAAAGTCTTCAGTTCAAGCACTTAGCAAAATTTCAAGGTATAATGATAATACTTACTTTGAACTTAAGACATAGATGCTCAATGGTCAAAAGAAATATTTTTTATTGTCCAAATCCTTACTCAAGTTTTTCTAAGCCAAAAAATCATTTTTCACTTGAGTGCAATCGATTTGCATATTAGTGCAATCAATTGTGTTGTACCCCAAAATTTGCCCTCCCGTTTTCACAAGAAATCACAACCTCAGGGTTTTCTCTGATTTTTCAAATCGGCTCAGGAATTGATCAGACAGATCTTCTTTATCAGTTAAATCCAGAATTAGGTTTTTCACTGATTCTGTCAAGATTGGCTCAGGAAGTGATCAGACAAATCTTTCTTTGGCAGTAATCCGGGATTAGGGTTTGCGCTCGCATTTCTCAGAAAAAACTGAATCCTCAGAAATTCAGTTGACTGTTATATCATTTTTACGATTGTTCAAGATTACTGGTTATTTCTTAAAACCTAGTTATCTGGGGTAGGAGCTGAGACTGTTGTTTGGAACCTTAAAGCATTTGCTTGATCAAGTAGAGTGAAAGGTGTATGGAACGCTTGTTTGTTTAACCGTACAATGCATATGTTAATTGGAATACCAGGCGTATTATGATTAATACAAGGTTTCAAGATGGCAAAGTTTGTTGATTATTTATTTCATCTGGATTAAAGTTATTGGGATACATTTCTAGTTATTTTAATTTAAGAGTCTTAAATAATTAAATAGACAATACAAGGAAAGAATGGAATATTTGACAGTAGAAAATTCTTATTTGACAAAGACTTTTATTTATTTATTTATTTCAAATGTTGTTACAAATTTTATTCGAATATTGTAAATTTACAATTTACAGTGTTTACAATAATATTTATTACAATAAATGAAAAGAAAATAAATAAATCTAAGGCCTAATCTCCTAAGGTCTTTGACTTTTACTGCGTCCTCCGTTATCCAACTGGTACTTACCTGCAAAAGACAGAGAAAAAGAAATCGGTGTAATTAACTGAAAAGAATTTTCAAGCAGATAAATAAAAAATCATCATTAAAGCTTGTTGGCCGGAATCAGAATGCTATTGGATTCATTATGTTTTTACTTGTTCTCTTTGCAAATCACAAGAAGATTTCTCTTCTTGGTTCACAAAGAGAAAAGTAAAAATAATTTTCAAGCATACAATTATTTCAAAATGCAAAGATATAAGGCAGCTTGGCAAGCTAACTACAAATGCAAACTAAATGTCAAACTAAGTTGCCAAACTGTCACAGCAATGCAGAAGCATACAAGTAACAAAAGTACACAAAGCTGTCCAAGAAAGTACAAAGCAGGAAATATGGAAACAAGTACAACAATGCAGAGATGAACCAAGTTACAAGCAAGAGCTTGTCCTAGCTCTCATCATGTTCTGGCCAACAAGCTTTTCAGAAAAAATATAATAAGCAATTTAAAATGCTTATGGAGAGAGAAAGAGAGAACCTAGTGAATAGGTTTTGCAGTTTGTAGTTTTGGCAGGCTGTAAAAGGTAGTAAGAGGAACAAAAGAAAATATATAACAATATAACAGTCTAGCACAGGACAACAAAAAGGAGGGTAAAACCTGTTTTGAAAACACAATAACAAGAAAACCTGTAACCTACCTTACCAAGAAAAACCAAACTGCAGTCACCAATACTGCAAGTTAAAAAACCTGCATCTCAAACTACGGCAAAAAAGAAAACCTGCTTAAACAGCAAGCCTGTCTCCAAACTCAACAACCTAAAAAACTGCTATCCAAAATCCAAACAAATTCAAAGCTTGCTCCCTAACTTACAAACCTACATCAATCAAGCTCATAGTCTGCCTTCAAAAGCAAATCTGCAGTTCCAATTACAAACCTGAAGCCTGCTTCAAAAAACACAAAACTCAACAACCTGCAAGTCAAAAACTTGCACGTATAAAACCAACAGCAAGCCTTCCTCCCAAGCCATAGGCTGCAAAATCAGTTCACATCATCCTCAACCATAAACTATGAATGTTCAGAAAGAGGAAGACAATAACACCAAGATACAGTAGTTTCAGAAAATGCTTTCATCCTTAACAAGAAGAAGGGAAGAGAAGAAAAGGAGAAAAAGTCTCAGAATATACATTCATCATCAACGGAAATCAAGTTCAGTTCAAAACAAGAAGTTCTCAGAATAGGTTTTCATCATCCAACAATCAGTAATCAACAAAGCCAAATCAACAATAATAGCTAATCTCAGAACACCATCATCATTGAAATCAAATGATTCACAAAGAGAGAGAATCAACAAAAAGCAAACAACAAAGAGGTTTTCAGAAATATTCATCATTACCCAACAATCAGTAGCCAACAAAGGAAAACAAAGATTCAGAAACAAATTCATCATCATTAAGCATCAACATCCAAAGGAGAAAAGAGAGATTCAGAAGCGATAAAAAATTCAGAAGCATAGTTTTCAGAACAACATCATCATTAAACGATTCAAAAAGAAGTATAAAGATACAGAAATACCATAGGAGAGCTAGCAATTGTTGTCATCATCTTCTCCACCTCCGACCACCAAGAGCGTCGCCGTTCCAATCCCTCTCCTTCCATCCATTCTCCAGAAACGAAGCACCAAGGTATTGGTTTCTTTTCCCTCAATTTTTCTACATCTCACGCATGAAGCATCAAAAAATCAAAGCATGCAAACAATAAAACGTACAAGAATCACAAACCTAAACTGTAAAAAACGCGTCCAGAACAAGACAAAAAATATACCTTTCGAACCATCACATTGCACCGTCGTGGAGAGGAGAGGATGAAAGCAGCGCTCTGGCAGCTTGGAGATTGGAGGAATAGTCAAAGCTTCGCCTGAGAGAGAAGATGAGAGGATGAAGAAGAAAGAGGCGATGCTGTACCAAAACTGAAAACCCTAAAATTAATCAACCCTAAAATTTGTTCAATATTCATCATGGGCCTTCGCCCAAACAAAACCCTTAAGCCCATTATATGTTTCAGCGCATACCCCCTCTTTTTCCTCTCTTCTGACCATTTTGTTCTTCTCTTGGGCCATCTAAAGAACACATTCTTAAGCCCACCCTTTTTTTATTTATTTAAACTTTTCTCTTTTCTTTAAACTAAAACTTTTGTTTATCACTTTATTGTCATTTTTTATAATCTAATTCTTTTTTCTTTTTTTGTTAAATAAAAATATATTAAATTTTTGTATAAAATTTTCTTAATAGTTTTTTTTCTTAAATTTTTATTACATTTAGATAACACAAAAATATGTAAATAATAGAATTTTAACTTAAATAATTTTTTCTTTTCTTTAAAACTCTTTGTTTATATAATTAACAAAAATATAATAATAAATAAATACTTAATTTTCTTTAGGTTAATTTTTATTTGTTTCATTTGTAAATAAATATACGCATCTCATATTTCTTTGACTTTCATTATCTTATACTTTGTTATAATTTTACATTGAAAATGCGACAGTTCAATTTGGTTGTAATATGTACTTGGACATTATTATTCTGATAAGACTCATCCCCATTTGTAAATAATTGTACCCCCATCCCCGAATACTCTTATAATAACTTAGACTTTTAATTCCCGTAATTTATTGCTTTCAAATATACTATATAGTAATTAGGCGTGTATGGCAATATTCAAAATCAATCGCTAGATGACCTAATCCAAGAGTCAAAATGCATGAAAATGACAAACACTATTCACACATGCACCTCTAGGGTAACCTCGCTTGTTTCTTCAAAAAATGCAATCATGTCCCTCGAATATGAGACACTCTAGAAAATGCCTCTTCGATAAACAAAGATCATAGTCCCTCGATGTTGCCTTCGATAAAACGATTTCGTCCCTTACAAAATTGCTAGAGCATATCACAAGTTGCTTTCAATGATTGTATACGATGACCCGCGCCTGTCCCGTTTAACATCCTAACACAAGGTTGTTCACCAAATACAATGGTGAAACAACACTGTTAAAAGGGTTAAAAAACATAAGAAAGATCTTTGAGTAAAATAGGGTAGACAACTCTTAGTTACTTGATAAAAAACTTACAAAACATTCCTTGCCGTTTTCAAACACACTTCACAACACAACTTCAAAACAATTTCAAAAACAACTTTCAAAACATTGGAATATATTTTCAAAAAGACACACACCTTTATATATATTCAAACAAGAATCATTACAAAGGTTTCCTAGACAAGGCATCTTTTTCAAAACATTTTCAAAACCTCACCCAAAGCACCATTTCAAACAATTGAAAAGCAAAGGCAAGTGATCTATAACAAGTAACTAAGAGCCCATGGATAACCATGGATGAAAAGGGTGCTAGCACCTTCCCTTTTCATAATCTACCCCCCGAACCCAAGAAAACATCTCAAAGGTCTTTCCTGTGCTTTTTGACCTTTCCTTTGGATAAAATAAAAAGTCGGTGGCGACTCTTGCTAAACCGAACAAGTGCGAAAACAAACGTAAAACCTCAAGTCAGTTCTCCCACCGTATCACAGAACTGATGACTCTGCTGGGGATTATTTCTAAAAGTGGGGTTACCTTAGGGTTTTTTATCACCTTTACATGCTTACCTTGATTGCTTTGATTGCTTTACTTTTTGGGTTCGTTGTTTGGGTTTATTTAAATCCTACACTCGGATTTGGGGACACCTTTTAGGTAAGTAGCAATAAACTGTGAGGGAACTGTGTGGGGTATACCGACATGGTTGAAGCAGTAGCTACGTTAGTGTGACATATTTGTGGGTACCGGTGGCCTTTGAGTCAATCAAAGAGAATACGGGGCCGCTGAGTGATGTCATGAAGCACTAACGAACTCTTAGAACCTTACTTGACCATCTTGGCCTTTTTAGGGGTAGTGAGATGACCGACTTTGGTGCAGTCCGAAGTTGGTAGATACTCGATACTACACTCATTGAGGATTGTTTTCTTGGAATATTTTGGTCGCCAGTTAAGTGGTTAAACCAAAACAATGAACACAGAAAATAATTCGGTGATATTGAGCTCCTTAGAACCCGATTTCTATTTTAGGACAAGTTTGAGCCAACTAACTTCAAGAGGGTACTTACCTACAAACCCCATGCAAGCCTAAACCTAAGGACTTGTCTGCTTTGTGTGAATGTGATTACCTGTATATACACTTGCTTACTTTTGCATACCTGTACATAGCATCATAACATCATACCATAGCATTTTCAATAACCATTTCAAGAATCTCGAGGGTCTTTTGATGCAGGATCACGTTGAACTAGACGTCTACCAAAAAGCAAGAGGATCCATTTTCCTCTAAACAAACACCGTCAAAGATCAAGTGCAACAACTTGAATCGAGGGCTATGACCCACTTGACATGGTGAGCTTGATTCTCGGGGGAAGACATCCACCGATACAAAGTTCTCCAGTCAAAGATGTTGATCAAAGTTCAACCTCTAACATTTTTCTTGTGTTTACCCCAAGAGATTCTTGAAAACATGCATCCACATATCATGCATTGTATCATAACAGGTTTTCCTTTTCAGGTTTCCTTATTCTCCTACTGTTTTTTTCAGTAGAGATGGCTCTAGAAAGGACCGTCGAAGACATCCAGGCTCAGAACGCTCAACTTCAAGAAATGTTCTTGAACCTGTCCCAGGGACAAGAAGAAGTGAAAGCTCTCCTCACAAGGGGCATGGTTCTAGGGAATCTAGGCGGCGTCAGGAATGATCAGTTGGAAGAACTACAGATTGAGCTGGAAACAATGAAGATCTAGATGGTGGGACAGCTGGTGGGCCAGATGGCTCTCATTCAAGACCTGGCTCAAAGACAAGAAGAGCTCAGGGTTCTCGTCAACAAACTGCTTCGAGATAACCAAGTGGGGCAAACAACTAGGGTTGGAGATCAAGTCATCATTCAACCTCCTTTGAGACAAGAAGACAATGGAAAGGCTCCCCAACTTGCTTCAGGGTCACAAACCTGGCAACAACCTCGCCAACGTCAACGGGGTAATCGGCATAAGCAAAATGCATCCGGAAGACATTTCACTGAGACTGATATACCATCATCTCTAATACTAGAATGCTTGTTGGAGGTCAATCTGACTGCTTTAAAGGATCCTCTTCGGAATCCCAACACCTCTGCTCCTAGCTATCACCCTGACGCCTTTTGTGTATACCACTCCTATAGTCCTGGACATGACACCGACGACTGTTGGGCTTTGAAAAACAAGATCCAAGATTTGATCGACAATGGAGTACTGAAATTCATGCCGGATGGCGAGATGAAAATCTTCCGCTGAGGGTTCTCCACCTGAAATGACAAAGTTCTAACTAAGAGACTTTTGTTTCATTTGAATTTTCAAGTTGTAATTTCTTTTGTTATTCAAACAATTTTCTGTTGATGTCAAACTCTGTTTCATTAATGCATTGCATATGTTTGTCTTGAATTCATCCATTCATTTTCACTATTCTTGAATTATGCTTCCTACTTTCTTTATGATATTTAACTCTTGATAAAAGTTACAAAGTCTTTAGAGGGAGGATGACGAAACGATACCATAATCTCATACAGTATGCTATCGGACAGACCTTGCTAAAGATGTACAGGCGTTTCTTTCAAATCCTAAACACTGGAGTTATAAGGAAGATAATCCCTAGTCAACCCCTTCAAGCCAAAGAAGTAGAAGTTTTATGTTTTAAACACAAATTGAAACCTTTGATTAAACCTGGGGTAGGGTAGTCTCTCAGTTAATTCAAAAGATGCGCATTGAAGTCGCAAACTCTCAGTTCATAATACAACGAATGACATCAAAAACATTCCTTTGGAATCAAAAGACAGTGATGGTTCCTTATCTCATAGGTAGTCATTATCTCACAAAAGAGAAAAACCCATTGAGCCAAAACCTACAAAGGAGGCTTAAGAAAGCTGGGGCATCCCGCTGACTGTAATCTCGAAAACAAGAACAGTCAGGCAAAAGTTAGGGATAATAAACCAAAAGAAAGAGGTCATTATCAATCCTCAACAAACATGAAAAATGTTGCAAAAAAAAATGAAATGATGACTGCCTTCCAATAAAATTCAGCTTGTGTGAACCATCACCAAAACATCGTTCCAAACTCGAATAGAGTTCGACGCACAATTAACTGAGTATAGGATTGAAGGACATCACGAAGAGCGGGTGGGTACAAATATACTTTGAGCCTTTATCCTTTGTTTCTTAAAACCATGAACCAAACCACGTTACAACCCTTTAAAAGTCCTAATTGAAGCATGGGTTAGTTCGAAAGCATACTGTTACAAAAGGTATCCTGACTCCTGTAAGGCTTTGCTCTAAATCTTGTGTTGAATTTGTCTTATAAGAAGTTTTCTACTAAAAAATGCATTTTTCAAAACTTCGAGACAAACATAAACTTTGAATTATTTGAATATCGTTGTTTGCACATGTTTATTTGCTTGACAGCAAAGAAATTCACAACAGTGAATGTTCGGAGGAACGAAAGCTCTCTCAGTGAATAAAATCACTTCAAGTGGGATGACACTTTCGTTACAAAAATCTCCTATCAACAAGAAGGGGACTTGGTTTGGTACTGTCCAGCAAATCTGGGGCAGTCCAGTCAAGATTTCAACAAATCTTTCAAAGTCCATTAAATCTGGGGCAGTCCAGTCAAGATTTCAAGAAATCTCTCAATTACAGATTAACCTGGGGCAAGTTTCCCTCACCATCACTTGGGGAATTTAAACACCAATCTCAACAAGTGGTTACGCACAATCCAAGTTTCCTGGCAATACCACAAACATCTGATACTAGGGGAAGTGATGAACCTCTCCGAAATCTTTCTGAAAAGAAGTTCAAGCGTCCTTGAGAAGTTTATCACCTCTCTAAGCAGACCAACAGTCATGGGTTTATTTCCCCAACATTTATCAAGGATTTATTCTCCACAACAAATTTACATTTCAAATTGATCGGTCGTTAAAAATTTCCTTCATCACCTGCTGGAAGTTATGTTCGTCATCAAAAATTCCTTCATCACCTGTTGGAATTCACGGTCGTTAAAAATTTCTTTCATCACCTGCTGGAAGTTACGGTCGTCATCAAAAATTCCTTCATCACCTGTCGGAATTCACGGTCGTTAAAAATTTCCTTCATCACCTGCTAGAAGTTACGGTCGTCATCAAAATTCCTTCATCACCTGTTGGAAGTTACAGCCACCAACAGAATAACGGACAACTGAAACTCCTAAAAATCTGTTTCTCTCAAGAATGAAGATTCTCATCCTTAAAACCTCAGAAGATTGGTATACTCCCAAGCTCCTGATACCGTTAACATAATGAAGATTCTCATCCTTTAAACCTCAAGAGATTGGTATACTCCCAAGCTCCTGATACCGTTAACAGAATGAAGATTCTCATTTTGGCTTCCCTAGTAGATTGGAATACACCCAATCTTCTGACCCAAGACTTGAATGAAGATTCTCATTTTGGCTTCCCCAGTAGATTGGCATACACCCAATCTTCTGACCCAAGACCTGAATGAAGATTCTTATTTTGGCTTCCCCAGTAGATTGGCATACACCCAACCTCCTGATTTTCCCCGACAGAATGAAGATTCTCATTCTCAAAGTGGTATACAATTCAACTTCCTGATATTCCCGACAGAATGAAGATTCTCATTCTCAAAGTGGCATACGACTTGACTTCTGAACTTCCTCCAAACAGGAATAAGCCCCTCCAACAGGATAGCTACTTTTCAACAGTATGGCTATTCCCCACAGAGTTTCTTATTCCCGAACAAAATCACGATTCTTATTCTTAATTCTCCGGAGTATCCTTTACTCTCAGCATGAATTTGTCAGAAGTTCAAATTCCCTACAGATCGAAGATCCTCGTTCTTGGCTCCTCAACACTAATTCCCCAAGCAGAATGAAGACTCTCATTCTCAATTCCTCACAGAGTTTTTCAGATATTCCCCGGCGAAGATATCCTCAAAGAAGGAATCCCCAATAGATTGGCATATAACCCAAACTCCTGATTTCCCCAACAATGGTCCGAAGACTTCTCATTTTCATTGATCAAAGGATTTTCAATCCCCAGCGGCAGTCAAGGATTTACTTTCCCCGACAGTGGTCAAAGATTTTATTACCTCCAGCCATCCAGGATTTATCCTCCTCAGCAAGGCGGCTGATCATCTTACATACACATTCATTACATTCATATAACAATACATTGCATCATACAGCATAACTTCGTGTTTCAGATAATATTTTACCCTTCGCAGGATAAGTTTAGCAAGTTTCGAGCTTCAAAGATTTCTGAAAACAGTTTACGGATACCTCCCGACACGGATGCTAACTTATTGCCTATTCAGACCACCAGCTCAGAGACGTTCCAAACATGGATACCTTTCTGATGCTCACCCACTCACCTACAACATACAAATTCAACAAACGTTCTTGGATGGCATCTTTAAGCCCATCTCCGTCAAGATTCTGTCACATGTCCAAATGGCATCTTTAAGCCCATTCCCTCAACTATGCTTTGACGAGTGCAAATTTTTAGGCACTCTAGTGTCCAATCATCTTTTACCTTCGAGTCGCGAATGGCAAAATTGCCAATCTAACTCTTCAGGTTCAAGAAGATTGAACAGGGCAACTGTTGTACCCCAAAATTTGCCCTCCCGTTTTCACAAGAAATCACAACCTCAGGGTTTTCTCTGATTTTTCAGATCGGCTCAGGAATTGATCAGACAGATCTTCTTTATCAGTTAAATCTAGAATTAGGGTTTTCACTGATTCTGTCGAGATTGGCTCAGGAATTAATCAGACAGATCTTTCTTTGGCAGTAATCCAGGATTAGGGTTTGCGCTCGCATTTCTCAGAAAAAACTGAATCCTCAGAAATTCAGTTGACTGTTATATCATTTTTACGATTGTTCAAGAATACTGGTTATTTCTCAAAACCTAGTTATCTAGGGTAGGAGCTGAGACTGTTGTTTGGAACCTTAAAGCATTTGCTTGATCAAGTAGAGTGAAAGGTGTATGGAACGCTTGTTTGTTTAATCGTACAACGCATATGTTAATTGGAATACCAGGCGTATTATGATTAATACAAGGTTGCAAGACGGAAAAGTTGTTGATTATTTATTTCATCTGGATTAAAGTTATTGGGATACATTTCCAGTTATTTTAATTTAAGAGTCTTAAATAATTAAATAGACAATACAAGGAAAGAATGGAATATTTGACAGTAGAAAATTCTTATTTGACAAAGACTTTTATTTATTTATTTATTTCAAATGTTGTTACAAATTTTATTCGAATATTGTAAATTTACAATTTACAGTGTTTACAATAATATTTATTACAATAAATTAAAATAAAATAAATAAATCTAAGGCCTAATCTCCTAAGGTCTTTGACTTTTACTGCGTCCTCCGTTATCCAACTGGTACTTACCTGCAAAAGACAGAGAAAAAGAAATCAGTGTAATTAACTGAAAAGAATTTTCAAGCAGATAAATAAAAAATCTCATTAAAGCTTGTTGGCCGGAATCAGAATGCTATTGGATTCATCATGTTTTTACTTGTTCTCTTTGCAAATCACAAGAAGATTTCTCTTCTTGGTTCACAAAGAGAAAAGTAAAAATAAATTTGCAAGCATACAATTATTTCAAAATGCAAAGATATAAGGCAGCATGGCAAGCTAACTACAAATGCAAACTAAATGTCAAACTGAGTTGCCAAACTGTCACAACAATGTAGAAGCATACAAGTAACAAAAGTACACAAAATTGTCCAAGAAAGTACAAAGCAGGAAATATGGAAACAAGTACAACAATGCAGAGATGAACCAAGTTACAAGCAAGAGCTTGTCCTAGTTCTCATCATGTTCTGGCCAACAAGCTTTTCAGAAAAAATATAATAAGCAATTTAAAATGATTATGGAGAGAGAAAGAGAGAACCTAGTGAATAGGTTTTACAGTTTGCAGTTTTGGCAGGCTGTAAAAGGCAGTAAGAGGAACAAAAGAAAATACATAACAATATAACAGTCCAGCACAGGACAAGAAAAAGGAGGGCAAAACCTGTTTTGAATACACAATAACAAGAAAACTTGTAACCTGCCTTACCAAGAAAAACCAAACTGCAGTCACCAATACTGCAAGTTAAAAAACCTGCATCTCAAACTACAGCAAAAAAAAAACCTGGTTAAACAGCAACCCTGCCTCCAAACTCAACAACTTGCAAAAACTTCTATCCAAAATCCAAACAAATTCAAAGCTTACTCCCTAACTTACAAACCTACATCAAGCAAGCTCATAGCCTGCCTTCAAAAGAAAATCTGCAGTTCCAATTACAAACCTGAAGCCTGCTTCAAAAAACACAAAACTCAACAACCTGCAAGTCAAAAACTTGCTAGTATAAAACCAACAGCAAGCCTGCCTCCCAAGCCACAAGCTGCAAAATCAGTTCACATCATCCTCAACCATAAACTATGAATGTTCAGAAAGAGGAAGACAATAACACTAAGATACAGTAGTTTCAGAAAATGCTTTCATCCTTAACAAGAAGAAGGGAAGAGAAGCAAAGGAGAAAAAGTCTCAGAATATACATTCATCATCAACGGAAATCAAGTTCAGTTCAAAACAAGAAGTTCTCAGAATAGGTTTTCATCATCCAACAATCAGTAATCAACAAAGCCAAATCAACAACAATAGCTAATCTCAGAACACCATCATCATTGACATCAAATGATTCACAAAGAGAGAGAATCAACAAAAAGCAAACAACAAAGAGGTTTTCAGAAATATTCATCATTACCCAACAATCAGTAGCCAACAAATGCAAACAAAGATTTAGAAACAAATTCATCATCATTAAGCATCAGCATCCAAAGGAGAAAAGAGAGATTCAGAAGCGATAAACAATTCAGAAGCATAGTTTTCAGAACAACATCATCATCAAACGATTCAAAAATAAGTCTAAAGATACAGAAATACCAGAGGCGAGCTAGCAACTGTTGTCGTCATCTTCTCCACCTCCGGCCACCAAGAGCGCCGCCGTTCCAAGCCCTCTCCTTCCATCCATTCTCCAGAAACGAAGCACCAAAGTATTGGTTTCTTTTCCCTCAATTTTTCTACATCTCACGCATGAAGCATCAAAAAATCAAAGCATGCAAACAATAAAACGTACAAGAATCAAAAACCTAAACTTTAAAAAACGCGTCCAGAACAAGACAAAAAATATACCTTTCGAACCATCGCTTTGAGCCGTCGTGTAGAGGAGAGGATGAAAGCAGCGCTCTGGCAGCTTGGAGATTGGAGGAATAGTCAAAGCTTCGTTTGAGAGAGAAGATGAGAGGACGAAGAAGAAAGAGGTGCCGCTGTACCAAAACTGAAAACCCTAAAATGAATCAACCCTAAAATTTGTTCAATATTCATCATGGGCCTTCGCCCAAACAAAACCCTTAAGCCCATTATATGTTTCAACGCATACCCCCTCTTTTTCCTCTCTTCTGGCCATTTTGTTCTTCTCTTAGGCCATCTAAAGAACACATTCTTAAGCCCACCCTTTTTTTATTTATTTAAACTTTTCTCTTTTCTTTAAACTAAAACTTTTGTTTATC
Source organism: Vicia faba (assembly GCA_948472305.1). Taxonomy (NCBI): domain Eukaryota; kingdom Viridiplantae; phylum Streptophyta; class Magnoliopsida; order Fabales; family Fabaceae; genus Vicia; species Vicia faba. The sequence goes on along the minus strand of OX451735.1, from coordinate 1,163,080,523 downwards.
ACTTTATTGTCATTTTTTTTAATCTATTTCTTTTTCCTTTTTTGTTAAATAAAAATATATTAAATTTTTGTATAAAATTTTCTTAATAGTTTTTTTTTCTTTAATATTTATTACATTTAGATAAAACAAAAATATGTAAATAGAATTTTAACTTAAATAATTTTTTCTTTTCTTCAAAACTCTTTGTTTATATAATTAACAAAAATATAATAATAAATAAATACTTAATTTTCTTTAGGTTAATTTTTATTTGTTTCATTTGTAAATAAATATACGCATCTCGTATTTCTTTGACTTTCATTATCTTATACTTTGTTATAATTTTACATTGAAAATGCGACAGTTCAATTTGGTTGTAATATGTACTTGGACATTATTATTCTGATAAGACTCATCCCCATTTGTAATAATTGTACCCCCATCCCCGGATACTCTTGTAATAACTTAGACTTTTAATTCCCGCAATTTATTGCTTTCAAATATACTGTATAGTAATTAGGCGTGTATGGCAAGATTCAAAATCAATCGCTAGATGACCTAATCCAAGATTCAAAATGCATGAAAATGACAAACACTATTCACACGTGCACCTCTAGGGTAACCTCACTTGTTGCTTCAAAAAATGCAATCATGTCCCTCGAATATGAGACACTCTAGCAAATGCCCCTTTGATAAACAAAGATCGTAGTCCCTCGATGTTGCCTTTGATAAAACGATTTCGTCCCTTACAAAATTGCTAGAGCGTCTCACAAGTTGCTTTCAATGATTGTATACGATGACCCGTGCCTGTCCCGTTTAACATCCTAACATAATGTTGTTCACCAAATACAATGGTGAAACAACACTGTTAAAAGGGTTAAAAAGAATAAGAAAGATCTTTGAGTAAAATAGGGTAGACAACTCTTAGTTACTTGATCAAAAACTTGCAAAACATTCCTTGCCCTTTTCAAACACACTTCACAACACAACTTCAAAACAGTTTCAAAAACAACTTTCAAAACATTGGAATATCTTTTCAAAAAGACACACACCTTTATATATATTCAAACAAGAATCATTACAAAGGTTGCCTAGACAAGGCATCTTTTTCAAAATATTTTCAAAACCTCACCCAAAGCACCATTTCAAACAATTGAAAAGCAAAGGCAAGTGATCTAAAACAAGTAACTAAGAAAACATCTCAAATGTCTTTTTCATAATCTACCCCCCGAACCCAAGAAAACATCTCAAATGTCTTTCCTGTGCTTTTTGACCTTTCCTTTGGATACAATAAAAAGTCGGTGGCGACTCTTGCTAAACCGAACAAGTGTGAAAACAAACGCAAAACCTCAAGTCAGTTCTCCCACCGTATCACAAATTTCATGCTTCAATTTTTCAAAACATTTTCTACTGTTTTCAATGAAATCGATTTACATGTTTATGCAATCGATTACACTCAATCAATTTTTGCTACTGACTCCACATGCAATCGATTTACATCTTGTGCAATCGATTGCACACTTAAAATATTTGAAATTCTAGCGGTTGAAACCTCGTGCAATAGATTTACACAAAGGGTGCAATCGATTGCATGCTGCACGATTTTGAAAAACAACAGCTTTGCACATGCCTGTTCATAACACCATTTCATGGAAACCTTTCACTCAATCAATTTTTGCTACTGACTTCAAATGCAATCGATTTACACACTTGTGCAATCGATTTCACACTCAAAATATTTGAAATTCTAGTTGTTGAAACCCCGTGCAATCGATTTACACTAGGGGTGCAATCGATTGCATGCTGCACGATTTTGAAAAATAGCAGCTTTACACATGCCTATTCATAACACCAATTCATGGAAACCTTTCACTCAATCTTGGAAATTGTTCATGATTCATTTACAAAACTTTATGTTGTTTAAAAAGGGTTCTATGAACATATAAATACTCATTTTCAAAATCATTTTCAACACCTCTTCCAATTATATTTTTGGAATTTTCAAAAAATCAAACTCAAGTTGTTATACATTTTCATACACAAGTTTTCTGCACACTTTCACATATTGTTAACCAGAAAACTTTGAGCATTATATATCTTGAGTCATTGTATATTATTATCATTGGAAGATAATATCAATTCATTGATAAAATCACTCATAGTGATTATTGCTACTCAAACTCACTCAAATCAAATATTGCTACATACTTGCTTATTTTTCAAGATTGTTGGAAATAAGTTTAAGTGGTTTTTTAAATCTTTTTTTTCCAGGATTGTTGGATACAAGTAAGATCACCTTGAGATGATTGTTCTCATTGTTGATATAGTGAAAATCCAAGAGGATTGTTCTTGGTCCAAGAGGATTTTTCTTGGTGGTTTTATTGGTTTGAGTCTTGTATAGAAGGACTAGGGTGTCTTGTCTAGAGATCTAACAATAAGGAAATCTCTTTCATGTTGAAAGGGGACTGGATTACTCTCAGACTGTGAGGGGAACCAGGATACATCTTTGTGTTCTTTACTTTTATGCATTTACCACTTTCATCACTAGTCATAAACCAGAAAAGAAAGAAACACATTTGTAAACTCATGCACTAAACCAGAAAAATAATATCCATCATCACTAAAACGGTAAAACTTTTAAACTACAACAATCCAACTTCTACCCATCTTGACCAAAATCAGCCAGAACTTGCTCAAGTTCTTTATGATATTGAACAATTTGATCCGCTGTTTGAAGCTCCCCACACAGAAAATCCAAATTTTGACTCTGATACCACAACATCCATTCCTGGAATCACCTGCCCTCTCATAGTCTCTCAACCACCCACAATTCCCTCAACTTCCTTACAGAGTCTCTCCATCCCAGATATTCCATCTCCATATCAATCCACTCCATCAAACTCACCACGCTCACCCATTGTTATTTCTACCTCTCCCTCTCCAAAGAACCACCCAGAAGATCCTCTTAGAACAGTTATAGACTTAGAAGCTTTGGACAATCTTGTCATGAGCTCTCAGAAAATTGTCGTACCAAAACTAAAACCAAAAATCTCCAAAGTAGATGTTGGTAAATCTTTGCTGATTTTTGAAACAGAAATACAGGAACGGGTTAACTCTCTGAAGCTAGCTTGCTTAGAGAATCTTAATCCTGCTGCTTCTGATTCTCATTGGAACCAGTTCAGAAAATGGTTCAACTCTGAATCCCTAAAACTCAAGGATCTGAGTTATAAAATTGCTCAATAGAACTTCTGTGATCATCTGAACATCTTCAAGGATCAAGTTTCGCGTCACTGGGAAAAGAAGCCACTCCTTCTGCTGGACAATGTCCCTTAGGAAGTTCATCAGCCAATAAAATGTAATGAAACATCCTCTGATCCTCTTTCTCTACTTAGGTTTCAAGACAAAGGCAAGGAAGTTAAAGAAACTCCTGAGTCAGAAATTAGCCGCAGCTTGCTCTAAAAAGGTGGTACCTTCTGCTGATATGCCCTCTTCATCTCTTATGCTGCAAACTCTGGAGGAGTTGAAGAAAGAGAATGTTATGTTTAAGGAAAGGCTAGACAAGCATGATGATACGTGCAAGGAAATCAAGGGGATGCTTGGAAAATAATAGGAATCAAACAATCAGATCAAGAGTTTACTGGAAGTCCCGTTCACACGACTTCCACCTCCTTAAACTTAGTTCTGAAATTTGTTTTCTTCACTGTGTTATCTTTATTTGTTTCCTTCAGAATGTGTTTTTATTGAAATCTTTTTGAATACAAACCAACTTTTATTGATTAAAGTGTTTTTATTGCTTTTTGATTCTTGACAAAAAAAGAGGGAGAACGTAAGATATTTTTAATATAACAGTATCGAGACTCAGTCTTAAACATTTTGAATATCATAACTTCTAGTGTTCTTTTTTGAAAGCACAACAGGAACAAACTCTGTTGAGGACAGAAGTGGACGCATCAAAATTTTTTTCTCCAAAACTCTGATCAGAATAATCTTCAGGGAAGTATTTCTTCTCTAACTGAGTATTCAACTCAGGGGGAGACCTTAAATGCTCTATTTTCTTTAAGTTTCTATCAAAATATCCAAGTTTTTTTCATCATAAAAAATGGGGAGATTGTTAGAACATAGTTTAATTCTACAACCCTTGTAAGAGTTTTGATGATAACAAACACTCAAAGAACAGTTATGCTCCCTAAATAAGTATTTTGTTTTACAGAGAAGTTTTGGTGGAAGAAGACCAGAAGATGAGTTAGATCGCTGTTCAAACTCTGATTCAATATATCTTTTATAAAGAAGTTCTAAAGCTGCATCTTCTGAGTGCCTAAACGCTGCAAACAGGAACTCCGTTATTCTGATTCATTCAGTTCTGGAAAGAAGTAAAGGAGTCCTAACAGTAACATTCATGTTCTGAAGCGTTACATTTCACTTATGGCTATTCAAAAGTAACGGCTGAAAGGGGACAAGAATATCTATGTTTGGAAAGCTCTTTAATTACTATTTATCAACATTCCAAAATCTCTCACACGCGTTGCCTATATATACAAGACTTGAAGAAGAATTTGTTTACGAATTTTGATGTGCACTACAAACGAGATATCTTAATCACCTTCATCTTACAAAAATTCATTTGTGTAAAACATCACTTATGTGATACTTTTTTTTTAGAAAACACATATTGTACACACTTTAAAATATTGTACTTTGTAATTCCTTGGGAAAACCGAGTTGTGGTTTAGACTCAAGAAGACATTGACAATTGTCATTATGATTGTGTAATCAAGTTTGATTAGTGGATTAAGACCTCGCTTGAGAGAGGTAAAATCACCTTGGCGGGTGGACTGGAGTATTTTGAGTTCAAACGAACCACGGTAACCAATGTGTCTTTTTCCTTAAGTTTTTAAAAACCCCAATTCAAACCCCCCTTCTCGTGTTTTCCATTCTTCAAAGATTTGTTATCAACGTCAAGATCAAACATTACATATCAATTTAATTAACTTTTTTCAACAGCAAGGGAAAAGATGATTAAAGACATAGAGGCAATAACAGAGTTGAAACTCAATGGGATCATTTCCACATAGATGTTTTTCTTGTTTATCACTTTGTATTTCACAACATCCTCTTACTAGGATTTTTGTCTCCTTGTATAAAACTGCATGTTCATTGGCAAACTTTCAAAATCAATACAACTCAGTCTATTTCAAAATTCAAAACTATTTGTTATTACTTCCTCTGTTTTGTTTGTGAATACGTCCAATGGTTACTTTGAATGAACATGTGCATTTGAATATGATCACCATTTACAAATATTTGCATAAAAAACAAGATTAGCATTTTTTGAAGACTCTAGGAGTTGGGATAATGTTTAAGTCATTCATAAATCCCCACAGAGAAATCTCCATGAAACTATCTCTACAGAGCTATCTTCACAAGCTCATCCCCAACAGAGATATATTCCCCAACAAGTCTAAAATGCCCTTAGGCACAAATTGGGGCATCTTCCATCAATTCACCTCCATATCCCTAATGGATAGCTTGACCTGATCATCATCCCTAATAGGTACCCTAGCGGATAAGGAAGTTTGATCATCTCCCCAACATACAGTAGAGACTTCCTCAGTGCAGCCTATAAAATTCCAATCCCCATCAGAGTTTATTTCCTCGACACAGTTTATAAGAATTTAATTCCCCAGCAAAGTTTATTACTCCAACACTGTAAATCCCTAAAAAAACTCTCTTCTAAAGCAGGGTTTAATCAAAGTTTCTATCCCCAGAAGAGTTGCTACGATATCTGAAACTTGGACAGATAACACACTGGAGGAATATCCATCTCTTTTATCCCCAGTCAGGGTATGTAAGAATCAAATCTTTCAACAAAAAGAATGACGAACAACCAACTCTTCTTGAATGCCTCTATCCTTAAGCAGAAGTCGAAGACCCCTAATGGAGTATCCTCAAACAGAAAGAGGGAATCCCCAGTAAAATTATTCTCAGCAGAAATTGAAGAATCACTTTCTTTATCCCCAACAATAGTCCGATGTTTATTTTCCCCAACTAGACATTGTTACAAGGAGCTATTGATACGCTTCAATGACATATTGCATCCATACATCATTTCACAATACATCATAGCATATGCATACCAAAACGCATATAACATTATCATTTATTTTAAGAGCACCATTACGCAATGCATCATGACATTACATAAAGCTAATTTTGTCTTTTCAGGTAGAGTTCACAAACAGACGAATATCATCAGCAATTTTCAAATAGGTCAAAGATTAATTCCCGAAACATGACGAGGAAACTATCTATATGACCGGGCGAAATGAATTCTCGAAACAGGATAGGTTTACCAACAAAAAACAGGTCGCTGATTAATTCCTGAAATAGGACGGGGCAACTATCTATATGACCAGGCGGTATGAATTCCCGAAACAGGACGAGTTTACCAATAAAAAATAAACTGTAGTTCAATTCCAGAAATAGGACGGGGCGACTATCTATATGACCAAAACATTCTCGTTCAGAGGTATATTCTGAAAAGTATCTCCTTCAGGGCTTCGTTCTGAAAAGCATTCCCCCCCAGAGACTGAATTCTGGAGAGCATTCTCCTTAAGAGGTTTATCATGAAAATCATATCCTTCAGGGATTCGTTCTAAAAAGAATTCCCCCTAGAGACTGAATTCTGGCGAACATTTTCCTTCTGAAAAGCATTCTTCAGATACAATCAAGTGTAAACTTATTCTGATAATCCTACCAACAGTTACTTTGGATGGCATCTGTAAGCCCATCTCAGGCGACACTCTATCACCTCTCCGAATGGAATCTTTAAGCTTATTCAAGAAATATAATCAACCAACAATATAACTTCAAACCCATGTGAGTGCAAATTTCTGGGCAGTCAAGTGTTCAATCCTCTTCCACCTTCAGATCTCGAATGGCGGCCATGCTAATCTAACTCTTCAGGTTTAAAAAGATTGAACAGGGGCAGTTGTTGTACCCCAAAATTTACCCTCCCATTTTTGAAGTAAATTAATTCAATATACCCTCCCATGCTCCTAAGATTCTCAAGTACTCAAGACTACTCAAAGAATGACCAGATGAACCCTCTCATAAGCAATTGACCTACAACTAGGGTTTTGTGTTTCTCAAATAAAATTGAGCTTCTAATGCCTCAGGTGGATTCCATGATTACTCATATGCTTCAAGGTACCCACATGACAAGTTTCAAGCCTTTCATCACAAGTTTTCTCAGTCAATTGCTCAAGTGATTGAAAATCAATTGTATTGGACAAAAAGTCAATTGTGGTCAACATACAGTCAAAATTCAAGATTTTTGGTTAAAATCAAGATTTTGAGGTCACATTCATCAGTTGATCAAGGGTTGATCATGATTCATCAATAAAAATCAAGATTCATCAAAAGTCAAAAGTTGCTAAATTAGGGTTTTCTTTAGGAGAAGTCAACTGAACTTTGACCAAGCATAACTTTCACATGCTTTATCAGAAAATTCTCAACCAAAGCGTATTTTGATGGAAATTAAATTCTCTACAACTTTGTCTCTCTAAGTTCAAGTTCAAAAATGCTTCATTTGAGAGATATGAGCAAAAACATTACAGGTCATTTTGAAAATCAACAAAAAGACATTTTTTGTCAAAGCAATTTACATCAAGATACAGACTTCAAATGAAAAAATGGTCAAAATGAAAGTTTTAAGGGACATATTGAGATTTCCAAAAAGTCTAAGATAACTTTCATATGATGAAAATTGAGTGATATATGATTGGTACAAGTGGAGCAATTTTTGAGAAATGCACGAAACCTCAATTGAGCAATCTTGAAATTTTGGACTAGTGGACTTGTCTTCTAAGGTCTAAACATGCTTATAACCTTATATATGTCTCCTAAACTCATTCACGCCTTACCATAATTTTTATTTATTTTTATTTTTATTCAATTAAATACAAAATAAATTAAATAAAATAACAAAAGATGGACCAAGACATGTGGGCTTGTTTTTCTGAGCAGATTGGAGGCCCAAGAACACATATCTAACTTGCCAAAACCGTGTGAATTAAAAAATGGAAAGAATATTCAAATATGGAAGCTTGAAAAAAATGTTTTATTCTTGTTTAATGTAGCTTTGATTGCACAAGATTCTTTCCATCTATGTTGACCTGATGCACTCTTTATAAATACACACAACCTTCCGACCAAAAGACCACGCATGGGCTGCCTAAAAAACTAGGTTTACAAACTCAAAATTTTCAAAGAAAGTGCAACACTGAATCTCAAGTTCCAACTCGATTCAGTCCAAACCACCACCTCAAATGACTTCCAGAATATCTCCAGAGTAAGAATAGGTAACTATCCATGCCCATTTGTACCTAAAACTTGCATACATGCCATGTCCGGTTTATGTTTTTTCTTTGAAATTCAATCTTAATTTCTATACATTACTAATGTGTTTGATGAGCCCAAATGTGTTCAGGACATTGTTCAGAACAGGTTTGACGTGTTACATGCAAGCTTTGATGTATGAATCCATATATGCCATTGTCAGGGCATATAAACTCGTTTGCATATGTAATACGGTGGGAGAACTGCCTTGTTTTTGTGTTTTATCTCATATGTTACGGATATCAAGAGTCGCAACCGACTTTTCTTTTATCCAATAAGGAAAGGGTGAAAATAACAGGAAAGACTTTGAGATTTTCTTGAGTTTGGGGGATAGGTTATGAAAAGGGAAGGTGTTAGCACCCTTTTCATCCGTAGTTATCTACAAGCTCTTAATCGCTAGCTCACTTTTGTTTTTAAATGCTTTGTGTGTATGTGTTTGAAAATATTTTGAAAAAATTCCTAAGTATGACAACTTTGTAATGATTCTTGTATCAGTTAAGAATGCGTACAAAGTGTTTGTCTTTTTGAAAATATTTCAAGGAAAGTGTTTGTGAAAAAGATGTTTTGAAATGTTCGTGAGCAAGAGATTAAGAACTATCTACCTACTCAACAATCTTTCATGTTATTTTCCTCCTTCTTTAGATGGTGCTATCCTACCATTAGTTATTAGGAAGCCTTATCGTTGGATGTGAAGGGATACGCGCGGGTCATCGTACAGTCATAGAAGGCAACTTGTAGGGGAACTTTAGCAATTTATCATAAGGGACTAAGATCATTTACTAAAGGCAGCATCGTAAGGGTCATTGAGGGACTAGGATCTTTTAACTGAGGGTCTTTTCTAGATCATCCCCATGTTCGAGGGACATGAATTTTTTTGAGGCAACGAGTGAGGTTACCCTAGAGGTGTGTATGTGAAGAGTGATTCATGTTCAGTTATTTAGTCTTGCAATCAGGGTTTTCTACGATTGTTTTCATGTCTTGCCATACAAACCCTAATTACTAGCACAATAATATAGCAATAATGAAAAGCAGTAAAGTGCGGGAAATAAAATCCTACGCTATTATAAGGCTTCGGGAGTGGGGTTACAAACAATAAAATCGGGGGGAAAGAGTAAACCCTAATTAAACTATTACAATCGTAAGCAGTTACATAATTGGAAAAATAACGTGAAAGTAATAAAATAGGCGAACTTGTAAAATAAAAAAAGAAACGGGAAACGAAATTGTTTTGTGATTTTTTTGATAGAAAAAAAGTTTAACAATTAACATAAAACCTATTTGATTTTAATTGAAAAAAAGGTTATTTAATTAAATTAAATAAAAACCTAAAATCTAAGTTGATTTTAATTTAATTAAGAAAACCTAAAAAAAATTAAATTAGGGTTAATCTTAATTAAAAACCTAAAAATAAATTAGGGTTTGTTAATAAAAATCAAGGGTTTGTGAAAAATGTTAGGTTTTATGAAAAAGGAAGAAAAGGTGTTAAAAAATAACCAAATGGTAGGGGTGGGTGTTGAACCCACGTCCTCAGGACTTTCCAGCAACATAATCACCACCAGGCCAAGCACGCCATAGTGTCAAGATTTGGCCTCAACTCATTATGTGATAAACCTGCAAAACATGAAATATTAGGAAAACAAAGTGGCAAAAGGCTGGCGCGAATCCAGGCCCTTTGACATAAATGACTTAACGTGCGCGCTTCTTTCACTGGGGCGACTGTACACCCATTAATATATGTCAAACCATAAATATATAATATAAACAAAACGCTTGAACCAGAGAGGCGCCAAAGCCCTAACTCCGTTCGTCTTCTCCGGTGACCTTCTTTCGCCCAACATGTAAAATAACCAAGATTAGTAATCTAAAAACATCCTACCTACCCCCTAAATCGAGGGCTGCGAGTTTGATGGGATAATTATTTTGGTCTAAAAATCCATGGTTTTTGAGTTATGAATAAAAATGCATGAATCAACGTAGCTATGGTGATTCACGATTCTAACTACACGGAACCTCCACGATTGTTCTATCATGCACTACTAGACCTCATGAACACATTAGTGATATTAATACATGTTAAAGCAAATAGAAAATTAAGATATGAATATTATGAAAACTATGAAACTGAAGATGCCATGCAACGAGATTTCATGCATTTTGGACCATCAAAATTGACTCAACCTTACTCTACGTGATTACTGGGAGTGAATAGAGGGGTTATTTGTAGCGAGAGGGTTTGTAACAAGGGTTTCAAGCTTTTAGGGTTCTTTAATTTTTTTAATCTATATTGACAAGTTTGTGAGGCAAGGTTTTTCGTGTCTTGTATGAGAATGAATGGGAGAATATATAGGTTGAAATTAGGGCAAGGATATGGGCTTGGTCTTTGTGTAAAAGGGCTTTGTATTTTATTTTAATTATTTTGCATTATTAATGAATAAATATAAAATAATTAAAATAAAAATAGGTCAAGGGGTGTATGAATGAGTTCTATGGTGTATAAGGAGTATAGAGCACGTTTGGACTCTTAAACAATAGTCCAAGAGTCCAAAATATCAAGTTTGCTCAATTTGAACTTCATGCATTTGCTCAAAGTTTCCCAACTTACATTGGCCATAACTCTCTCAATTTTCATATTTTGAAGGTGATCTTGGACTTTTTGGAAAGCTCAAGATGTCCTATGCAGTCTCTGTGTTAATTATTTTTGCATTTGGACACTTTATATTGATGTAAGTTGCCTTGACAAGAAGTGTCTTTTTGTTGACTTTTAAAATGACCTGTAATGTATTGACTCATATCTCTCAAATGAAGCATTTTTTGGACTTGAGTTTAGATAGACAAAGTTGTAGAGAATTGATTTTCCTTCAAAATTAGTTTTGGTTGAGGAATTTATGATGAAGTATGTGAAAGTTATGCTTGGTCAAAGTTCAGTTGACTTCTCCTAAGGAAACCCTAATTTGGAAACTTTTGACTTTTGATGATTTAAGGGCTTTTCTTGAGGAATCATGATCAACCCTTGATCAAATGATGAATGTGGCTTCAAAATCTTGATGTTGACCAAAAATCTTAAGGTTTGACTGTATGTTGACCATAGTTGACTTTTTACCCAATACAGTTGATTTTCAGTCATCTGAGCCATTGATTGCGCAAACTTGTGATGCAAGACTTGAAATTTTACACGAGCATTATTAGGGAAATATGAGAAACTATGAAAACCACTTTAGGACTTAGAAACCCAATATTCCTTGAGAAAAGTGAAACCCTAGTTGTAAGTCCATTGCTTGGGAGGAGAATTTATCTGATCAATTCTTGAGCAACCTTGAGCATTTGAGAACCCTAGGAGAATGTCTTGAAGAAAAAGGGAGGGAAAATTTTGGGGTACAACAGCTTCCCCTGTTCAATCTTCTTAAACCTGAATAGTTAGATTAGCATGTCCTCCATTCGTGACTTGAAGATAGAAGATGATTGAACACTTAAGTGCCCAGAAATTTGCATTCGCATGTGTAGGCGGTAACGCTGTTGGTTGATAATATTGCTTGAATGGGCTTAAATATGCCATTCGGAGAAGTTACAGAGAGTTGTATGAGATGGGATTATAGATCCCATCCAAAGTAACAGTTGATAGAAGTATCAAAATGATTCTAAGCTTGACTGTATTTGAGGAATTCTTTTCAGAACAAATCTATCCGATCCTATCTAAGGGAAACACTTTTCAGAATGAATCTCTGAAGGAAAAACTTTTCAGAATGATGCCCTGAAGGAAAGTGTTTGTCATGTAGATAGTCGTTGCGTCCTGTTTCGAGAATTGATCTACAATCTGTTTTTATTAGTAAACCCGTCCTGTTTCGGGAGTTCATACCACTTGGTGATAAAGATAATCTCACCGTCCCATTTTGGGAATTGATATTCATCTGGCCATGAAGATAGAAATATAGTTTCCCTATCCTGTTTCGGGAGTTAATCTTTTCTTGGTTGTATAGATAGTTTCCTCATCCTAGGTAATCTTCAACATGTTTATTTAGATAGTCGCCCCGTCCTGTTTTAGGAATTGATCTACAATTTGTTTTCACAGATAGTTGTCCTTTCTTGTTTCAGGAATTAATCTATGTCTGGTGGTCATACAAATAGTTTCCTTGTCTTATTTCAGGAATTAATCTGCGACCTGTTTGAAAATTCATTGTGATATTCGTCTATCTATAGACTTTACCTGAAAAGATAAAGAGTTAGACATATGCAATGTCATGATGTATGAAATGCATTCCGTAATGATGTTCTCAAAGTAAACGAGAGTGCTATATGCATTTCGTATACATATGCTATGATATTTCTAAATGATCTATGAATGTGAAATGTTGTTGAAGCGTATTGGTAGCTTTGTATAACATCTCTGACTGGGGAAAATAAATCCCTGACTATTGCTAGGGATGAAGAATATGTGTAATCTTCAATCTTGTATAGAATGTTTCCGCTGGGGATTCATGCTTTCTGTTTGAGGAAACTCCGTTGGGGAATGTTTGACTTCTGCTTGGGGAGAAGAGTTCAGGAACATTGGTCGTTCACTGCTCTATTGGGGAATTTAATTCTTATATACCCTGATTGGGGATAAAAGAGATGGATAACCTTTTGAGGCGCTGTTTGATCGAGTTTTTGGTATGGATGCCGACTAGTATGGGGAGGATAAGATTAATTGATATATGGTATGGTTTCAGATTCAATAGCAACTCTCTGGGGATAGCAGCCTAGACTGCCCTTTACTAGAGAGGAGAATTTTTCCGGTGATTTGTATTAGTAAAAGGAATAGACTAAAGTTGGGGAGACTGGATTTAGGGAAATAAACCCTGCTGGGGAAATAAACCCTGCTGGAGAAATAAACCCTACTGGACAAATACTCTGCTGAGGAAATAAACCTACTGGAGGAATATATTCTTCTGAGGACATGAACCCTGCTGGAGAAGAGAATTCTACAGGGGATTTTACAATGTTAGAGAAATAAACTCAGCTGGGAAAGAGAATTCCTATGAAATATGCTGATGTCATCATCTTTGACAAAGATTGGGACTCTGTAGGTTAGAGACATTGTCGGGGAAAAGATCATACTCCTTTGTCTGATAGGGGGGTCTGTTGGTGAGTATGATTAGGGTATTTCAGACTTACGGGGAATGTGTCGAGTTTGTGAAGATGACTATGTGGAGACTATTCCATGGAGGTTATTCTATGGGGATTTATGGATGACTTGAACGTTATCCCGTCTCCTAGAGTCTTGAGTAAATACTTATTCTTGTTTTATGCATATATTTGTTAACAGTAATCGTATTCATATGCGTATGTTCATTCAATTTAGTCATTGGATGTTTTTGCGAGCAAAACAGAAAAAGTAAAACAAAATTTGAATTTTGAAATTGTGTTTATATTGATAGCTTGCCTATAAAAAGGCGATTGTTGTACAAAGAGACATAAATCCTAGTAAGAGGAAATCATCGTGAAATGAAAGGAGTACAAAGTAAAACAAAACATATATCTATGTGTAAATAATCTCGTCAGGTTTCAACTATGTTATTGCCCCTATGTATTCGAGCATCTCATCCCAAGTTGTCGGAAAAAGTTGATTGAATTGATTGACACCATTCGAACTTGAAGTTGGTAATAAAGTTGGCTGTGAGTGATCCAACGAGGCGTAGTCGTACGCTTTAATCCCTAATTTTTTCCTGGACCACCCTTTCGGGTTTTCAGTCTACCGGGATACCATTTTTTTCCCAAGCCGCCTTTTTAGGTTTTCGACTTGCCGGATGTACAGTCTTTTATATATACATATCCCTGATTTTTTCCCGAACCCTTTTGGTTCGCCGGGATGCCATTATTTTTTCCTAGGCCATTCAACCTAGAGTGTCTTTTTCATTCGTAGTATCTTTTGACTATGTCCGCATTCACAGGGTGCAGAAAATCTTCACCATCCATGATGGTAAGTATCATAGCGCCGCCCAGAAATATGTTCTTGATTACAAATGGCCCTTCGTAGGTGGGAGTCCATTTTTCACATGGATGACCTTGCGATAGGATGATGCGCTTTATTACCAAGTCCCCAGCCTGATATACTCGATGCTTGACCTTCTTGTTGAAGGCTTTGATCATACGCTTCTGGCACATCTTACCGTGATAGACAACCTCCAACCTTTTCTCATCAATAAGATTCAACTGGTCCAACCTAATCTAAATCCATACGTTTATATCTAAATCTGCATCTTTCATAATTCTCAGGGAAGGAATTTGAACTTCGACATGTAAAATAACTTCTATACCATATACTAGAGAGAATGAGGTTGCCCCAGTTGATTTCCGGGATGAAGTGAGATAGCCATAAAGAGAAAATGGTAATATCTCATGCCAATATTTATATGTCACCGTCATCTTCTGTATAATCTTCTTAATGTTCTTATTGGAGGCTTCCACTACGCCATTCATCTTCGGTCGATACGAAGAAGAATTGTGGTGCTTGATCTTGAACCGCGTGCAGAGTTCTATGATCACAGTGTTGTTGAGATTGGTACCATTGTCTATGATGATTCTTTCAGGGATGCCATACCGTCAGATAAGGTTATGCTTAATGAACCAGGCGACAACATTCTTAGTAATAGAGGCAAACGAGGCTGCTTCAACCCATTTTGTGAATTAATCGATGGCAATGAGGATGAAACAATGTCCGTTAGAAGTAGTATACTTGATCTCTCCAATCATATCAATTCCCCATATTACAAACGGCCAAGGAGCAATCAATACATTCAGAGGTACTGAAGGCACATGTACTTTGTCAACATAGATCTAGCAATTGTGATAAGTTCTTGAGTGATGATGGCAGTCGGTTTCCATAGTCGACCAATAGTAACCCGCTCTCAGAATCTTCTTAGCCATAATATGTCGATTGGAATGAGCACCAAAGATACCTTCATGCATATATTCCATAATCTTCTCCGCATCTTTCTTTTCCATACAATGAAGTAGAGTCGAATCATGGTTACGCCTGTACAGAACTCCGTTACTCAGGAAGAACTTAGCAGAGAACATTCGTAGGAATTTCTTGTCACTGATAGATGCTCCTTCTGGGTACTCTTAAGCCTCAAGGTATCTTTTCAATTTATGAAACCAAGGCTTCTCTTCTACTTCGTCAGTGTCAACTTCGTAGCATTGTGCCGGTTCATCTAGCCTTTCAATGGTAATTCTAGGAGCGTCGTTGTCCCATCTCACCTTGAACATTGATGACATGGTAGCTAACACGTTTGCCAACTGATTCTCTTCTCGTGGGATGCGCTCAAAAGTGATTTCCTCGAAGTATGGGATTAAGTTCAACACATGCTCTTGGTATGGAATGAGATTTGGATCCTTCGTATCCTATTCTCCATTGATCTGATTGATTACTAGGGCTGAGTCCCCGTATACGCTCAAGAACTTGATTCTCAGATCAATAGCCTCTTTAATACCCATGATTCACGCTTCGTATTCAGCCATGTTAATTGTACAGTTAAAGCATAATCTGGCGGTGAGTGGCATATGGAAACCCTGAGGAGAGATAATTACAACACTGATTCTATTGCCAAGTGCGTTAGAAGCTCCATCAAAACCATAGTCCATCGGGATCGTGGCTCAGGTCCTTCATCAGGTTCTTCATAATTTGTAACTAGCATAATGTTCTCTTCTGGAAATTCGAAGTTCATATATTGGTAGTCGTCTACGACTTGATGAGCCAAATGATCTGCCAGTAGACTCCCTTTGATTTCTTTTTGAGTGGTGTATTGAATGTTGTATTCTGTCAAGACCATTTTCCATCGGGCTATTCTTTCGGAGAGTGCGGGCTTCTCGAATATGTATTTGATGGGATCCACTTTAGAAATCAATACAGTTGTATGGGTCAACATATACTATCTTAGTCGGCGAGCAACCCATGCCAAAGCGCAACAAGTTTTCTCGAGCAGTGAGTATCTTGTTTCACAGTTGGTAAACTTTTTTCTAAGGTAGTATATTGCATGCTATTTTTGACCGGACTTGTCATATTGGCCCAATACACACCCCATTGAATTCTCTAGCACTATTAGATACATAATTAGAGGTCTTCCTTCAACGGGTGGCATCAGAATTGGAGGTTCTTGTAGGTACTCCTTGATTTTGTCAAAGGCTATCTGGCAATCGTCGTTCCATTTTACTACCTGATTTTTCTTCAGCAACTTGAAGATCGGCTCACAAGTAGCAGTCAAATGAGAAATGAATCGGGAAATATAATTCAATCGTCCCAAGAAACCTCTGACTTCTTTCTTAGTACGGGGAGTGGAAATTTATTGAATAGCTTTGACTTTAGTGGGATCAACCTCAATACATTTACCGCTGACAATGAAACCCAGGAGTTTATCAGATCTCACCCTAAAGCTGCACTTATTTGAATTCAATCTCAGCTTATACTTTTTTAGCCTCTCAAAAAACTTATGTAGGTGGTCAAGATGTTCCTCTTAATTATAAGTTATGTCTATCATATCGTTGATGTAGACCTATATCTCGTGATGAATCATGTCAAGGAACAAAGCTACCATATCACACTGATATGTTGCGCCGGTGTTCTTCAACCCAAAAGGCATAACCTTGTAGCAAAAAGTGCCCCACTGTGTGACAAAGGTAGTTTTCTCCATATCTTCTGGTGCCATCTTGATATGATTATATTCTGAGAAACCATCCATGAAGGAGAATACCTTGTGCTGAGCAGTGTTGTCAACCAGAACATCAATGTGTGGGAGCGGGAAGTCATCTTTGGGGCTCGCCCTGTTCAGATCCATGTAGTCTACACACATGCGTACTTTTCCGTATTTCTTCGGTACTGGAACCACATTTTCAACCCATTAAGGATAGGATGTCACTGCTAAGAACCCCGCGTTGAATTGTTTCACAACCTCATCCTTGATCTTCTCTGACATTTCGGGACGCATGGGACGAACCTTCTGCTTAATTGGAGAACAACCTTCTTTCATCGGAAGACAATGAACCACAATATCAGTATCGAGCCCTGACATGTCTTCATATGACAAAGAAAATATCTCAACAAATTTACGCAACATCTGGATCAACTTGTTCTTGACATTGCCCTCTAGGTTGGAGCATATCTTGACTTCTTTCCTGTCTGTCTCGGTACCCAAATTTACAACTTCAATCGGATCTTCTTGCAGTTGTATGGCCTTTTCCTCTTGCACTAACAGACTGGCAAGCTCTCCAGGTATTTCACAATCTTCCTCACTTTTGTCCTCGGCTTGGTAGATCGGATTTTCAAAGTCATAAGTGGCAATAGCAGAATTGTTGTCAACGGGATCCAAAGTGGATGTGGATCTACAATGTATTGTGTGGGTGTATGTAAGAACAAATAGCTATTTGAAAGTGATAAAAAGAAAAATAAAGACATAGAGCACAAAATTTCAATGCAAAACATCAAATGCTTCATTAAATGAAAACATGTTTATGAAATGACAACCCTTAACAAACGAACCGTTGCGCCCCGGGCAAGACACAAGGTTTAAAGTCATTGTTTAAATATTACATAACCAAAGTTTGAAAGAAATAAAAATAGAAATGTAGCTATTAATCCTGACTAAAGGAGATAGAGATAATGTCTTCGGCCTTCCAGTTACTAAGCCCATTGTCGATAGTAGGAAAGATCCAGCTGTCAAGGTCATAATCACTGCCAGCATCTTCTATAGCGTTAACTCCGTTGTTGCTGATGCAGAGTGACGGTCTTCCAGCACTAGCGCGACGAACAAACCTATGACCCTCTTCAATGAAACCCAAACCAAATTTGTCAGATTTATATGGAATGTCAGGAAGCTGACCCAATTAGTATAACCACCTTCTTCTACAGCAGCTCTAGCATCTTTCGACGAAGCCATCTTGGGTGGAACCCTGGTTACCTTGGTAATGGCAGAAACATAATCAGTAGAGGCTGGAGTGATAACTTCAAAAGTATGATAGGGAGTCTCGATGAACTCTCTGTCCATCTTTACATACCGAAAAGAGTTCAAATGGCTAACCATATACTCTTCTTCACCGCAGACAATAACAATCTTTCTGTTCAGAGGATATTTTAACTTCTGATGTAGAGACGAGGTAACAACGCCTGTCTCATGGATCCATGGGCTCCCCAGTTAGCAAGAATAAGTTGGTAGAATATCCATTACATAGAAGGTAGATTCAAAGATCTGCGAACCTACCTTGATCGAAATATCCACTTCTCTGTGTACCATCCTTTTTGACTCGTCAAAGGCTCAAACTATAATATTATTGGGCTTCAGTACAACCCCTTCACAATCAAGTCTGCTAAGAGTGCCCTTCGGTAGAACATTTAAAGATGAGCCAATATCAACCAATACATAAGCCAGAGTAGTGCCCTGCATTCAATAGAGACATACAAGGTCTTATTGTGATTTCTTCCTTCCGGAGTCAGATCAGCATCAGAGAAACCTAATCTGTTGTCAGTCGTTAAGCTAGAAACATAACTTCCAAATTGATCAGCAGAAATCTCTTGTGGCACGTGAGCAGCCTTCAAGAATTTTACTAAAGCCTGTGCATGAGCTTCACAATATAGTAACAGGGATAACATGGAGATATTAGATGGGGTCTGCCCCAGCTATTCAACAATCTTGTAGTCGCTCTTACGGATAATCTTCAACACCTCTTCCAAGTCTTGCCTAGAGGTGTATTCAACTACAACTTTTTTAGGCGCTTTCGTCTGGGTAGGCTTCATTATTTGTTATTTTCCCCGAGCCTCAGCAGTTGGCTCAGTAGCAATAACTCTAACAGGTGTAGACATAGTCTTCAAAGAGATTTTTCGAGAGAATACCCTTTTGCTTCTAGTAACCTTACTGGTCCCAACAATATTGTCAATACCGAGATCAGCAACTTTAGTAACTTCATCTTCAACAGTCGGTAGTTCTTGCTTGACACCATGATAGTAGACGTCAGATCCATAGTTCCAAGGAATAACTTTATCCGAAGAATATGGGACAGGTCCAAGTGTAGTGATGATCAGAGGAGCAACTTTCAGATGGGTAGTAATTCTTAGAGGACCTTTGGAGGTAATCCTAACATGAGTGCCAAATATTATAGATAAGTCTTGAAACAAGTTTTCAGTAGACAGAACCTTCTCAACCAAAATTATGTGATTATCCATTAGGCGTTAAATGCCTTCCTTCAGCAACTTGCAGCCATTGGGTTAGGCTACACAACAGTAACATTTTTCAATACAACCCAGAAA
Source organism: Vicia faba (assembly GCA_948472305.1). NCBI lineage: Eukaryota > Viridiplantae > Streptophyta > Magnoliopsida > Fabales > Fabaceae > Vicia > Vicia faba. The sequence goes on along the minus strand of OX451735.1, from coordinate 1,163,060,878 downwards.
TAAACCGGCTTGCAACAGATTCTTCTTGATAATTGGCTGGGAGTAACCAATTCACTTACAATAGCAACATAAAGAACATCATCAATAACACTTATGCCTTTGTCATGCTTTATCATAGGTGTCGTAGTTACGTTTGAGGTCTCTAGAGGATCAAACTCAATCTCTTTGTTGTCAATCATATCCTGAATCTTGTTTTTCAGGGCCCAACAGTTGTTGGTATCATACCCAGGACTGTTGGAATGATAGACACACTTCGCATTTGGATTATAACAAGGAGAGGAGGTGTCAGGGTTTTGAGGAGGATCCCTCAATGTTATCAACTCTGCTTTCAGTAAATGTTGCAATACCCGAGACAATGGCATACTGATCTACGTAATCTGTCTTCTCAGAGCGTCTGACCTATGCTGATTTCCCTGTTGTTGTTGTTGTTGAATAGGCGCAGGATTAGAAATTAATATCGCTTCCACAGATTGATTGAGGTCATTTTTGACATGGCACTTCTAGCCATAAACAACATTGGTCTCCTTCTTACCACTAAATGTCTTCTTCACAGCACTAGAAGACGCAGCCAGTGGAATTTTTCCGCTCTTGATACAACTTTCGACATGTTTTCCAGTTAGAATCAGCTCAATGAAACCAGATGAGGAGCTTCCGATCAGATGGTCAAAGAATGGCCCTGTCAAAGTACCCATGAACATATCCACCAGCTCCCTATCAGACAGTGGAGGTTGAACTCGTCCAGGCAGATCTCTCCACTTTTCAGCATATTCTTTGAACCCTTCATTCAAGCCCATAGACATATTTTGTAATTACACTCGAGTTGGTGCAAGGTCAGCATTATATTGATATTGCTTGTAAAAAGTAGCATCCAGGTCTTCCCAAGTACGAATGTTGGATCCTTCCAACTGATAAAACCGTTCAAGTTGTGTACCAGACAAACTTTTCTGAAAGAAGTGAACCCATAACTTTCTGTCAGCAGTATGGGGTTGAATCTTCCGAACATAAGATCGTAGATGGAGCTTTGGATAGGACACACCATCTGTTATACCCCAAAATTTTCCCTCCCATTTTCTTCAAAGGCATTCTTCTAAGATTCTCAAATAATCAAGGATGCTCAAGAGTTGACTGGTCAAACCTCCTCCTAAGCATTGGCCTATAACTAGGGTTTTGGTTTTCTCAAGGAAAGTTGGACTTCTAATGCCTCAAGTGACTTTAATGGTTCATCATAGGTTCTCAATACTACTTATTTATGTTTCAAGCCTTACATCATAAGTTTGCTCAGTCAATTGCTCAGATGATTGAGAATCAACTGTATTGGGTAAAAAGTCAACTATGGTCAACATACAGTCAAACTTCAAGAATTTTTGTCAACATCAACATTTTTAGGTTATATTCATAATTTGATCAAGGGTTGACTGTGATTCCTCAAGAAAATCCCTCAAATCATCAGAGGTCAAAATTGCCCAAATTAGGGTTTTGACTGAAGATGACTGATCATTGACTATTGACCTAGTGCATGACCTAATGGATTGAAGCATGATCTCAAATACTCAAATATAACATCTTGAACTAATTACATGGCTCAAAACATTTCCAAAAATGTAAGTGATTGATAGTTGAAAATTTGAATCAATTGATGAAAAGTCAACATCACTCAAAAGTCAAACTTTGACTTTTTGGTCAACATTGGAATTCAAAAGTCAAGAATCATCAATATATTCAAAACTATCAAAATTTATCATCAAGAAATCAAAAAGTCAACAAAAGTCAACAAAAGTCAAAATTGGAAAATTTTCTAACACTTGGAAAAATTCTAAGTGTTTTTGTTCTTAACAAAAAAACCTAACTTCACAAGCAAGTTTCGTCAAGATGAAAGTTGATTCAAGGAAAACTTTAAACATGAAAGTTGTAGGGATTGATGAATTCTACAACTTTGTTAATGTGGGATGATCCTCAAAAATTTCTTAATTTAAGAGATATAAGCTCATGAAGTTATGATGTTTTTTATCCAACACTTAGAATTTTTTTTAAAGTTTTGATCAGATTTTTGTCCCAACTTCATTTTCCTTTTTCACCAAGTTCCCATTTGATTTAACCAAAACTCACAACATGAAAGTTGTAGAAAATGTTTCAAGCTTTCTAAAATGTCCAAGAACACAATTTTATCATACTTGAGCTAGGAGATTTGAAGAGATGAAGTTGGGCATCCATTCTTGAATTATAGGTCATATTTGTGAAGAACTCAAGAACAAATCTTCACGCCATGCCTTGTAATATCACTTTACAGGCCTCTAAAATCCTAAATCTACCCATAGTTAGAAGATTGCACGAAATTTTAAGCTATTATCCAAGTATTCAAACCATTGTCCAAGTGTTTATTCCATTTTTGGCACAAAGCTGGATTGCCATTTTGATAAAGTAGTTTTAATCACAAAGTCAACTTCTTGAGCCTCTAACTTGTTTGTTCTGATCACACTCAACATGAATACTCAGAAGCAACATGTCTAAATCTCCTAGCCACTTTAGATCCCTCTTGTACTATGCATTGGAACACCAGTTTTCACATAACTTGGTTGTTTCTTCTCAAACAAACCAGAACTCCATAGATTGTAAACCAAGTCCTCTCATCATCTAAAACTCTTCCTATAAATAGAGAGCATAATACACAAGCCAGGACACAAATTCACAACCTCAAAAACCTCTCAAAATCAGAAGCTACATATAAAACTCCATTTGTTTCTACTTCTAACTTTGAACACCAAACACTCAATCCACTCGTGCGTTTTCACTCTAAATCATTTACAAAGCTTCTATAACTCATATAGAACTCATCCAGAGACCTACTTCATCACTGTAACACCATCTTCATCATCTTCCAAGTTCAAAAACAGAGCTTTGCAACTTGACTTGTCCAGAAGAATTAGGGTAGTCTCAATCCAAAGTAAGCATTACAAAAGCTTCTTGGGAGTTCAGTGAAGCTATCTAGATCATCCTAACACCTCCATAAGTGCTCTAACTTCAAACTCGATTCTCACTTTTGAGGTAAGTTTTCTAAACTTTGAAAATCTCTGTACAAGCATCATTTGCATTTATTTTCTAAATCAAAAATGTAGATGTCAATGTCCTGAAGCTATTAGGGTTCAGTTTGGATTTGAAATTTTTGAAATATTAGGGTTCAGTTTGGTACCAACAGAAATTCACTTTAATCTTTGAGTTTTAGCTTAAGTTAATGGCATGATTGAATTCATGGTGAGATTTGGAACAACTTTGATGTTTACATTTTTCAAAAAGGTTGAGAAATGGAAGAGTTTGAAAAACCAAAAATGTTGGGTTTTGTTCTGGCATGAGGAAGAAGATGAAGTTCATAAATTCGAACTTGTGGACACGTTTTATAATATATTTATTGATGGCTTTTTCATAACCAGATGAAACAGCCACCCTAGTGGCAAGCGTGTGTATGTGTGTAGAGCATTAGTGTGCTAGACAGGGGTTCGGTCCCTGCCTCTAGAATTTTATTTTTCAACATTTCCTTTGTTAATCAGGTGTAAGTAAGGCAAGCGCGCACATGGTACATCCTCATATCAACACCATTAGATCATCATGTAACCAGATCCCACGCTTCAGAAAGACACTCCCACGATGCACCCTCAAAGAACTATCCCCACTGGATCAACCCAGCGCATGGACTCTCTATGATGGGCCTGGGATTTTTGCAATTTCTCACCCCCATTTTTACTTGTTCAAACGCAGACCCACTCTAACATTTTTTTTAATTTTATTTTCTGTTTCAAACAAAAGAAACACCCTAACTTGGGCCTTTTTATTTTTTGCTACTTTTCACCCTCCATTTTTCTTTTATAGCACCCAAGCCCATTTTATTTTCTTTATTTTATCTTAATTAATTCCTTTTTTAATTATTTTTTATTAAACCAGAAAAATCATAAAAATGATTTAAAAAAAATTAGATTTAGGTTTTTATTTAATTAATTTAATTTTTGATAATTAAAACTAATTTAATTTCATCACCTTTGTTTTATTTAAAATGACTAATTTGTAAATAATTAGAGAATTGTTTCGGGAATTAATCTTGGACCTATTTGAGAATTGTTGATGATATTCGTCTGTTGATTGATTTTTCCTAAAGAGGTAAATAGTTAGTTGTATGCAATATCATGATGTATGAAATGCATTGCGTAATGATGTTCTCAAAATAAATGAGGTTGTGCTATATGTGTTTCGTATGCATATGCTATGATGTATGAATGTGAAATGTTGTTAAAGTGTATTTGTAAACCCGTTCAATATTTTTGTCTAGGAAAATAAATCCCTGACTGGTATTGGAGATGAAGAACATGTGCAATCTTTAACCTTGTCTAGAATGCTTCTGCTGGGGGATTTCTGCTTGCTGTTTGAGGAAACTCCACTGAGGAATGTTGACTTTTGTTTAAGGAGAAGAGTTCAGGAACATTAGTCATTCATCGCTCTACTGGGGAATTTAATTATTATATACCCTGACTAGGGATAAAAGATATGGATAACCTTCCAACCCGTCTAGGGAGGATAAAGTTGACTGATATATGGTCTGGTTCCAGGTTTCGTAGCAACTCTTTAGGGATAGTGGCAACTTCATTGTGGAGAGGAATTTTGCTGATGATTCGTAGTAGTCTGAGGAATTGAATCAAGCTAGGGAGATTGTAACCTATTTCGGAAATAAACCCTATTGGGGAAATAAACCCTGTTGACGAAGAAATACTCTGTTGAGGAAACAAGCTCTAGTGGAGAGGAGAAATTTGCAAGGGGTTTTACAGTTTTGGAGCAATAAACTTAGCTGGGGAAGAGAACTTTCATGATTTGTACTGATTGGAACTCCATATGTGGGTGATATTATCAGGAAAAAGATCATATTCTTTTATCCACTTGGGGGCTCGACTAGTGAGTATGATTGGTGTATCCTATTTTGTGGGGGATATATCTTTGTTGAGGATTGTTTATGAAGATGAATATGTGAGGATAATCCCGTGGAGATTTCTCTGTGGGGATTTATGGATGACTTGAACCTTATCTCAATTTCTAGAGCCCTCGGTAAATGTTGATCAGGGTGATAAATCTTCTACTGATAGACAAGTGATGAGATAAAGGGACATAGTCCTACGTTTTAATCCATAACTTTTTCATGGACCGCCCTTTCGGGTTTTCAGTCCACCGGGACACCCTTTCTTGCCTAAATTGCCTTTTCAGGTTTTCGACTTGTCGGGTGTATAATCTTTTATATATATCCCTAATTTTTCCTGAACACTTTTGGTTCGCCGGGATGCCCTTATTTTTGCCTAGGCGCCAATCTAGTGGGTCTTTTTTATGCGTAGTATCTTTTGACTATGTCCACATTCATAGTAGTAAGTGTTGTAGCACTGCCAGAAAATGTTTAATTAATCGTATGTGACCCTTCGTATGCGGGATTCCGTTTTCCCCTAGGGTTAGTCTGGTGCACCCGATGTTTGAAGTCATTGATCAACCATAGATTTCCAAGTTTCTGATAGTCTTGACCTTCCTCAGTATTTTTATAAGAATTGTCACGATAAAATGACACCATCTGATACCGCTGACATAGATAAGCAATTTGGTGATATCGAAGATTCAATTTTCATAGTGGCTTTTGCTGAAACTCATGATAAATGTAACATCCCCCCAAGTGGTTCAGATGGAGATCTTCCCCAGGCTATTCCGGACTTTATGAGAGATTCTTTGAATCTCAACTTGACTGCCACATATGAGTTGGAAAATACATGTCATGCCCCTAGATATGGAAGGTTTTTCATTGGAAGTGTCCTTCCATTTGAAGTGATTCCGTTCATTGAGAGGATTTCCGTTCATTGGATATTCGTCGTACGATTTTATTTGCTATCGAATAATTAGTTATATGCAAACAGTGGTATTTAAAATGCAAAGCTTATGTCAGTCTTGAAGTTTTGAACAAAATTTTGTAAGAATATGAATTCAACTCAGGATTTATAGTAAGCCTTGCAGGAGTCAGGATTATGCTTCAGTTAGGACTTTTAAGGGTTGTAACGTGGTCTGGTTCATGGTTTTAAGAAACAAAGGATAAAGGCTCAAATTTTATTTGTACCCAACCCCTTCTCTATGATGTTCTTCAGCCCTATACTCAGTCAATTGTGTGTTTAAATTATAATTGAGTCTAGAATGATATTTTGGTGATGGTTCGGATACTGGAAGTCTATTTGAGAAGGTAGTCATTTTTTTGTAAATTTTTTCTATTGTCGAGGATTTGGTAGCGACCTCTTTTTTCTTTATTATCCTTAATTTTTTCCTGAACTGTTTCTTCTGTGATTACAGCCAGTGGGATGCCACCATTTTTCTTTAAGTCTCCTTCATAGGTTTTGACTTAGCGGGCCTTTCTTTTGAGAGATAAGTATTGTCTATTTTACGGGGAACCATCACCGTCTTTTGATTCGGAAGGCCGTTTTTTGATATCACTTGTTGTGTATGAAGTGAAAGCTTGCGACTGAAATGCACATTTGAATTAACTAAGAAACTACCATGCCCCAGGTTATGATTAAAGGTTTCAGTTTGTGCGAAAAAGAAAACTCCTACTGCTTAGGCTCAAAGGGGTTGACTAGGGATTATCTTCCTTATAACTCCACTATTTAGGACTGGAAACAACGCTTGTACTTCGTCAGTAAGGTCTGCTCAAAAGCATACTGCAGAGATTACGACATATTTTTCATCATCCTCCCTTTAAAGACTTATAGCTTTTAATCGAGAGTCGAATGTCACAAAAAGGAAGTAAAAGCATAGTTTCAGTATAGTGAAAATGAATGTATTAATTCAAGACAAACATAGGCAGTGCATTAATAGGGACAACCAAAGTCTGACATAAAGGTAAGTGATTGAATTAACTAAAGAAATTACAAATGAAATATTCAAATGAACAAAAAGCTTCTCTGCCTGAATTTGTCACTTTAGATGGTGTGCCTTTGAGGGATGACAAAATAATTCAATCTGACCATCTTGTGTGAATTCCAAAACTCCTTCGTCGATCAAGTCTTGAATCTTATGTTTCAACGGCCAACAACTGTTAGTTTCATGTCCAGGACTGTTGGAATGGTATGCACACCTTTCATTAGGGTTGTGATGGGGAGAGGGAGTATTGGAGTTCTGGGGAGGGTTCTTCAATGTAACCAACTCCTCCTTCAACATGTGTTGCAATAATTGAGCCAAAGATATGTTGATTTTGGTAAATTATCTTCTGGGCGTGTCCTGCTTATGCTGATTACCATGTTGTTGTTAGCGAGGTCGTTGTTGGGCTTGCGATGTAGTAGCAATCCAGAAAGGCCTACTGTGATACGGTGGAAGAATTGACTGTTTTTTGGAATGCTGGTTTGTGTTTTGCATTTTGTGTTTGCAAAATGCCGCGGTAAGCAAGAGTCACCACCGACTTTTATTTTATCCAACTGGAAAGGAAAAAAGCACAGAAAAATTCCTTTTTCGAGATTTTGAGTACGGGGGGTAGATTATAGAAATGAAGGTATTAGCACCCTTTCTATCCGTGGTTATCCATGGGCTCTTAGGTACTTGCTCAATTATTTTCAAAATTGTTTTCTTTGTGCTTGTGGGTTTGAAAAAGTTTTTGTTTGAAAACTTCGATTTAACTCTTGCTTCTGTCCTCAAGAGTGTAATGAAGTGTTTGCAAAACTTTGTTCGAAAAGGAGTGTAAGTGTGAAAATTTTGTTTTGTTTTGGATGAGAAAGTATCTAAGAACTATCTACCTACTCGAAAAAGGAATCGTTCTATGCTAGTTTCCTTTAGACAATGCTATCCCACTATTAATGAGTAGGTAGCACCATCGTTGGAATTTGAGGGTCAATTCGAATGCGGGACATACGGTCACTAAAGCAATGTTAGGATGCCTTAGCGGTAACCCTAATGTCTTAGATCATTTGTTTGAGGCAACAATATCCGAGGCAACCATTTTGAGGCGACTATGACCTTTTAGACAAGAGGATGACCTCTAAAATTACCTATACTCAATGACCGTGTACGAAGGCAACCAAGCGGGGTGTACCCTAAGAGTGCGCATGTGCGAGTGTGTCGTTTTCAGTTATTTTTATCTTTGCACATGTTAAGGGTGATCTAAGTTGATTTTAAGATTTAAACATTCAGTCTTGTCATGAGAACCCTATTATCAAACATCTAACAATTATAATTTACGGAAATAAAATGCGGAATTTAAATTACAAGGCGTCGGGTATTTACATCGCCAAAGACAAACCCTTTGAAAAATAAATTAAAACGGTAAAAATAATTAAATGTCCTATTTAACTATTACAATCAGGAAGCAGGTACATTATTGGATAAAAATAAATAAAGCGCGTGGGAAATTAAATCGAGTGTGAAATTTAGGGTTTTGACCCTTTTGAAAGAAGATGGTTTTTTGGTTTATTGTTTTTTATTTTAAGAAAGAAATTAATCCTAAGCTAAATAACTAAATTAAATTAAATAAATTAATTAAATGAAAAATAAATTATTTTTGGAGTTTTTGATTATTTAAGAAAGAAATTAAAAATAATTAAATTACGGGTTAATACCTAATTAAATCTAATTAATTATTTATTTGCAAAATAGGTTAAAGTTTTCTAGAATTAAAAACCTAAATTAATTAGTTAGTAATTATTAATAAAATAAAAGTTTTAAAATTTGATTGGATAAAAAAGTATTTTTTGTGATTTTTTGATAAAAAGGAAAAAAAAGATTGGTTAGTAATTAAATTAAAATTAAATAAAATAACTAAATTAAAAAGAAAATATGAAGACAAAGAGAGAATTGGGCCTGATTTTTGGTGGTGTGGAAAGCAATTCCTTGGCCCATTAGAAGCTGGCCCTTTTTGACTTTTTTGGATCCAGTAGGCACGCATTGACCTGGTTCTTGGTGGACCTCCAATCACTGACCACCAGATCTGGCCATTGGTCATCTGGCGCTTGGATGGGTGAGGGCATATGGTGGGTTGCAAGGGTGAGGGCATATGGTGGGTTGCAAGCTAGTGTATGCACTGGAATACCTAAAAAATAATAATATTGAGAAAGAGGGGGACCTGGGATTCGAACCCAGGTCCTGAAGGAGAATTCATTGCCAAGGTTACCACTGAGCCAAACTGCTTTAGTTATTAGTATAATAAGTATCAATAATAATACAACAAAACAATTTCAATGCCAGAAAAAATAAAAAAAAGGCGCGCTTGGTTTGAATGGCCTAATGGACGGAGGACACCTCATCGTCCCTGTCCTCAAAACCTTGTAACTTTACCTGCGGATTTCTATCCGCAGCTAAAAACACAGGTTCGTCTTAAAATCTCCCTCAGGCCATATAAATACATTCCAAGAACATGGTTGAACTCGTCATGAACTCCTGATCAAAACCATGTTCTTCTTGTGTCTCAATTTTACCTGAAACAGAAAACCCTAAAAACGAACCAAGAACCCTAGCTATGGTGGTTCTCCATATATGCCAGATAAATGCAATTGAATATTATGAAAAGCTTTCAAATGTTCTTGTGAGCACAAATATTCCATTAGTTTTCTCAAATGATGCCAGAATAATTCAAATCGATTTCAAGAACAGGGGTGAGTTGCGTGAGACTTACAACGCGTATGGAGGCCTGAGGATGTGTGGTTTGGTTCGTAATAGCTTCTAGAGATGGCCAGCAATTGATTGAGACAACTCTCACATCCGGAAACGGCCTCTAACCTGGGTTTTGATTTCCAACTTTTTTGTGAATTTTTGCAAAGTGGTTCTGCCTCTACAAGTGATTGCCAACCCTTGTTTTTGTATGCCTTGCTTGCTTATGTAATGCATATTGGATTAGGGTAACAAATTTGGTTCAAATCTTGCTCCAATGATGATTGCATAGTTGATTTGATTCTCCATGAAAACCTTTCCAAATTTGATCCAAATCATATATTCTTGTAACCAATGCCTTTGATACGAATTTTATTCACATAATGGCTGTATTTGGAGCCTGAAATAGCCAAAAAATCATGTGTTATCAATGCTTTAGATTTTACATGATTTTATTTGATTTAAAATAAATTAATTAAAATAAAAATCAAATTAAATAGTAAAAATGAGATATGGACACATGGCTGGAGCTAAGGCACGTGGGAAATAATGCAAACTAAAATTAAGTGAAAAAGAATGGGCCTATTTGGAAAAATTTGAAGTTTTGGGGATAGTTGACTTTTGGCAATTTTGCAAAAAAGTCCAATTTCAACAATGCATAACTTCTTCAATTTTGAACTTTTGGAAGTTTTATTGGACTTTCTAGAAATTTTGAGATGTCCTATAATCAACCCTTTTGGTCTCATCTCAATTTGATATTCCATGCTCAAGTTAGAAGCTTTGACAAAAAAGGTGTTTTGTTGACTTTTTAAAATGACCTATAATGTCAAAATCCATAACTTCTTGTGAGTGCATTTTTTGATATTGGGGTATGAAGATGGATTGTAGGGAATTAAATCCTCTTCAAAATGATCTTTGGATTGGTTATTTCTCATAAAGTATGAGAAATTTATGGTTAGTCAAATTTGGGTTGACTTTTCCTGCAAAAACCCTAATTTAGCAACTTTTGAATCTTGATGAATTTTGAGCAAACCTTGATGAATCATGATCAACCCTTGATCAAATGATGAAATATACTTCAAAATGATAATGTTGACAAAAATCTTGAATTTTTACTGTATTTGGGTCATAGTTGACTTTTGCCCTAGCAAAGTCGATTTTTGGACCTTTGAGCAATTGACTGAGCAAACTTCCTCTGAAAGGCCTGAAATTGGACATGGATGATCTTGAGAACATACTAGGACATTGGGGAGAACAGGAGGTCATTTGGACTCAAAGATCTTGATGCAACACAAAACCCTAATTTGAGTAGGCTTCCTTAGGAGATAACTTGTCTGGTCAATCTTTGAGCAACCTTGAGCAACTTGGAGATTTTCCTTGCAATGTTTTGAGAAATATGGGAGGGCAAATTTTGGGGTACAACAGCTGCCCCTGTTCAATCTTCTTAAACCTGAGGATGTAGATTGGCTTTGGAGCCTTTCGTGATCCGAAGGTGGAAGATGATTGAACACTAGAGTGCCTAGAAATTTGCACTCGCATGAAGTGGTATTAGCCTTGCAATGTCGGGAATAGGCTTACAGATGCCATTTGGAGATTGCTGACGGGAGGATGGGCTTAAAGATGCCATTTGGATGAGTGTCGATCGCATAAGAGATTCCTTAGTGAGAGCTTGTATACCTGTTGTTATTGAAGATTCCGCTGGGGAAGTCTAATTTTGTTGAGATTTAGGAACTTGCCTGTACTTCAGCTGAGAGAACATCTCTGTTGAGTTTTAAGAACTTGTCCGTAATTCAACTGGGGGTGAAACATCTTCATCGAGATTTAAGAACTTGCTCGTAATTCAACTGAGAAAACTCTGTTGAGATGTAGGAACTCGTTTGTAATTCAACAGAGGAAAAATTTTGTCGAGATTTAGGACCTTGTCTGTAATTCAACCGAGGATAATTCTGTTGAGATTTAAGAACTTGTCAGTAATCCGACTTTGGGGAAACATCTTCATCGAGATTTAAGAACTCGCCCGTAATTTAACTGAGACAACTCTGCTGAGATTTAGGTACTCGTCTGTAATTCGACGGAGGAACTTTGTCGAGATTTAGAACCTTATCTGTGATTCAACTGAGGATAATTTTGTTGAGATTTAAGAACTGGCCAGTAATTCGACTGAGGGGGGAAACATCTTCATCGAGATTTAAGAACTCGCCCGTAATTCAACTGAGAAAACTCTGCTGAGATTTAGGAACCTGTATGTAATTCGACGGAGGAACTTTGTCGAGATTTAGGACCTTGTCTGTAATTCAATCGAGAAAAAACTCTGTTGAGATTTAAGAACTAGTCAGTAATTCGACTGTAGGGAAACATCTTCATCGAGATTTAAGAACTTGCCCGTACTTCAACTGAGAAAAACTCTGCTTAGATTTAGGAACTCGTCTGTAATTTGACGGAGGAACTTTGTCGAGATTTAGGACCTTGCCTGTAATTCAACCGAGGATAATTCTGTTGAGATTTAAGAACTGTCAGTAATTTGATTGGAGGGAAACATCTTCACCGATATTTAAGAACTCGCCCGTAATTCAACTGAGAAAACTCTGCTAAGATTTAGGAACTCGTCTGTAATTTGACGGAGGAACTTTGTTGAGATTTAGAACCTTATATGTAATTCAACTGAGGATAATTCTGTTGAGATTTAAGAACTGGTCAGTAATTCGACTCTGGGAAACATCTTCATCAAGATTTAAGAACTCGCCCATAATTCAACTGAGAAAACTCTGCTGAGATTTAGGAACCTGTCTATAATTCGACGGAGGAACTTTGTCGAGATTTAGGACCTTATCTGTAATTCAACTGAGGATAATTCTGTTGAGATTTAAGGACTGGTCAGTAATTCGACTTTAGGAAACATCTTCATCAAGATTTAAGAACTTGTCCGTAATTCAATTGAGAAAACTCTGCTGAGATTTAGGAACTCGTCTGTAATTCGACATAGGACTTTGTCGAGATTTAGGACTTTGTCTGTAATTCAACCAAGGATAATTCTGTTGAGATTTAAGAACTTGTCAGTAATTCGACTTAGTAAAAGCTTCATAGCTTTGAATTTTGTGAGAATTTAACCGCATCCTTCCTAAAAGGTAAAAGTTAGTTATATGTAATGCATGATATGTATCAAGCAATGACGTTCTCAAAATAAATGAGATTGTGTTGTATGATGCGTATATGCATGTGCCATGATGCATGAAAATATAATGTTTTTTTTAGCTGGGAAAATAAATCCCGAATAGCTGCTGGAGAAAAGAGTTGAATTCTTCGTTTCCACTAGGGATAGCGGATGAAGATTATTATGAGAATAAACCTGCAGGAGAGGATAAATTCGTTGGGGAATAAACTGATGAGGAGATTACTCTGTGGGGAAGAGATGCTCTGTAGAGGATTCCACTGATAGATTCCGCTGGGGATGAGTTACCGTTGCGACTTCACTGGGGATAACCTTTTAGATTCTAATGGGAATAATCCTTTGAACTCTGCTGGGGACAATCTTCCAAAGTTTACTGGGGATGATTCTCCAAACTCCACTGGGGAAGCTTTTTCAGACTGCGCTGGGAAAAATTTCAGACTCCACTGGGGATATCTTGTACTCGGTTGGGGAATATTCTTATACTCCGTTGGGGGAATATTAAGATATTTCAGTGCTGATGGTAGATAAACTCTGCTTGGGGAGAATATTACCGATTCATTCGTAGTTGCAAGCCTCAGTTGGGGAGAGTTAACATTACTGTTTCTTTCTTACTCTGTGGGGAGTGAAAGTATTCCAGCCATATTCTTCAGCTAAATTTACCCTTGTACCTGGTGGATAGAGCAACTGTAAAGCCTGGACAATTCTTATTTTCCCCTGTTTCTGACATTACAAGTAATCGTCTTTCGTTTTGCATGTAAATATTTATGAGTAGCAGTTAATGTCAAATGCATATATCAAAAATGAACATTGGACGTTCTTTGCAAAACAAAACAGATAAAGGAAAAAATAGTTTGAAATATCTCTGAAAATGAATTGTATTGATTTTCGAAGTTTGGCCTGTAAATAGGCGTTTTTTTGTACAAGAGGCTGACGTCCTAGTAAGAGAACGCCACCAAACAATAGATTTTACACAATTTATGAAAAACTAGACAAAACAGCTATGTGAATAATCCCACTGGGTTCCAACTCTGCTATTGCCTTTATGTCTTCGAGCATCTCATCACTTTGCTACTTGGTTGAACGTAAATCAGATTGATTAGTGCCGTCCGAGCTTGATAGTTGATACCGAATTCTAGTCACAAGGTGATCAAATGAGACATAGTGTTACGCTTTAATCCCTAATTTTTTCCTGGACCGCCCTTTCAGGTTTTTAGTCCACCGAGATACCCTTTTTTTTCCCAAGCCTCCTTTTCAGGTTTTCGACTTGCCGGGTGTACAATTTTTTTCATTTTCATCCCTTATTTTTGCCCGAACCCTTTTGGTTCGCCGGGAAGCCCTTATTTTTGCCTAGGCCAGTCAACCTAGCGGGTCTTTGATTATGCGTAGTATCTTTTCACTATGTCTGCATTGACGGGGTGAGGAAGGTCGTCACCATCCATGGTGGTTAAAATAATAGCTCCTCCTGAGAAAATGTTCTTAACCACAAATGGCCCTTCGTAAGTAGGGGTCCATTTGCCCCTGGGATCACCTTGAGGTAATATGATGCGCTTGATAACTAGGTCCCCAACTTGATACTCTTGTCGTCTAACTTTCTTGTTAAATGCCTTGATCATCCGCTTTTGATACTTCTGACCATGACAAATAGCAGTAAGTCTCTTTTCGTCGATTAAATTCAACTGATCAAGCCGGGTCTGAATCCAGTCATCTTCGCTCAAACCTGCGTCCTTCATAATCCGAAGAGAGCGTATCTGAACTTCAATGGGTAAGACGGCCTCCATACCATATACCAAGGAATAGGGTGTTTCCCTTGTTGACGTCCGCGCTGAGGTACGGTACCCATGAAGAGAAAACGGTAACATCTCGTGCCAATCTTTGTATGTCACTGTCTACTTCTGCACAATCTTCTTAATGTTCTTATTAGCCGCTTCTACAGCCCCATTCATCTTCGGCCGGTAAGGAGAAGAGTTATGATGCTGTATCTTGAATTGCTTGCAGAGTTCAGTGATCATCTTATTGTTGAGATTTGTACCATTGTCCGTAATGATCCTCTCTGGTACACCTTATCGACAAATCAGATTGTTCCGAATGAACCCTGCCACGACGTTCTTGGTTACTGTAGCAAAGGAAGCTGCTTCAACCCACTTCGTAAAGTAATCAATAGCTACCAGGATGAAGCGATGCCTTTGGATGCCGTAGGCCTGATCTCGCCGATCATGTCAATGCCCCACATTGCAAAAGGCCAAGGAGCTGTCAAGACTTTCAGAGGAACTAGAGGTATGTGCACCTTATCAGCATAGACTGGGCACTTGTGACAGGTCCGAGAATGCTGATAACAGTCGACTTCCATTATGGACCAATAATATCCTGCCCGAAGGATTTTCTTTGCCATGGTGTGTCCACTGGAATGAGTTCCGAAAGTACCTTCATGTAAATCTTCCATGATCCTTTCTTCCTCGCTTTTGTCCACACATCGCAGTAAGGTTGAATCATGGTTACGCTTGTAAAGAATGTCATTGCTGATGAAGAACTTCACCACGAACCTCCTCAGAAACTTCTTGTCATTAACAGATGCACCCTCGGGGTATTCCTGAGCCTCAAGATACCTCTTCACCTCATGAAACCAGGGTTTATCTGTTACCTCTTCAGTCTCAATGTCGCAACAATGTGCAGGTTCGTCTAACCTTTCAATGGTAATCCGGGGAGCTTCATTGTCCCAATTGACTTTGAACATAGAAGACATCATAGCCAGCGCGTCCGCCAACTGATTCTCCTCTCTTGGGAAGTGTTCAAAGGTTATCTCCTTGAAGTGCGGAAGCAACGTTAACACATCCTCCTTGTAAGGAATAAAATTAGGGTGTTTCGCATCCCATTCGCCTTTGATCTGACTGATCACGAGAGCGGAATCTCCGAAAACACTTAGAAACTTAATCCTTAAGTCAATAGCTGCTTGAAGACCCATGATGCACGCTTCATACTCCGCCATGTTATTGGTGCAGTTGAAACATAGTCGGGCGGTGAACGGAGTATGAGAGCCTTCAGGAGATATTATCACGGAGCCAATGCCATTACCTAAAGAGTTTGAAGCTCCATCAAGGACATAGACCATCGGGATCCTTCCTCAGGTCCTTCATCCGGTCCGGGTGTCTCACAGTCAGTTACCATCATGATATTCTCATCCGGAAATTCAAAGTTCATAGACTGGTAATCATCTACTGCATGATGTGCCAAATGATCTGCCAACACACTTCCCTTGATTGCCTTTTGGGTTGTATATTGGATGTCATACTCAGTCAAGATCATCTACCATCTGACTATTCTTCTGGACAAGGAAGGCTTCTCGAAGATATAATTGATTGGATCCATCTTTGATATCAATAGAGTAGTGTGAGTCAGCATATACTGTCTCAGCCGGCGAGCAGCCCATGCCAAAGCGCATCAAGTTTTCTCGAGCAACGAGTATCGGGTCTCGCAGTCGGTAAACTTTTTGCTAAGGTAATAAATAGCATGCTCTTTTCGGCCAGACTCGTCATGTTGTCCCAGCACACACCCCATCGAATTGTCGAGTACTGTCAAGTATAAGATTAAAGGTCTCCCTTCAACTGGAGGCATTAGAATAGGTGTCTCTTGGAGATACTCTTTAATCCTTTCAAAAGTGGCCTGACATTCATCGTTCCATCGTACCACTTGATCTTTCTTCAGTAACTTGAAGATTGGCTCACAAGTAGCAGTCAGGTGTGAGATGAATCAGGCGATGTAGTTCAGACGTCCCAGAAAGCCTCTGACTTCTTTCTTTGTTTAGGGAACTGGCATTTCCTGTATAGCCTTCACCTTTGCAGGATCCACTTGAATACCTTTATCGCTTACAACGAAACCCAGCAGCTTACCAGATCTCACTCCGAAGGTGCACTTGTTCGGGTTTAACCTCAGTTTGTACAACCTCAACCTGTCAAATAACTTTTGAAGATGGTCAAGATGCTCTTCCTATTTCTGGGATCTTGCAATCATGTCATCGACGTATACCTCAATCTCATGATGGATCATGTCGTGGAACAAAGCAACCATGGCGCGCTGATACATTGCCCCAACATTCTTCAACCCGAAAGGCATGACCTTGTAGCAAAAGGTACCCCATTGAGTAACAAAGGTTGTCTTCTCCATGTCTTCGGGAGCCATCTTAATTTGATTATAACCGGAGAAACCATCCATAAAAGAGAAGACCTTATGTTGTGCGGTGTTGTCAACCAGAACGTCGATATGAGGCAAAGGGAAATCATCCTTGGGGCTCGCCCTATTCAGATCCCTATAGTCAACACACATTCGAACCTTACCATCTTTCTTCGGAACGGGAACCACGTTGGCAACCCACTGCGGATATGAAGTAACTGCTAGAAAACCGGCGTCAAATTGTTTCATAACTTCAGCCTTGATTTTCTCAGACATCTCGGGGCACATTCGGCGGACTTTTTGTTTTACTGGAGGACTGTCTTCCTTGGTAGGCAATCGGTGAACCACAATATCAGTATCCAACCCAGGCATATCTTCATAAGACCAGGCAAAGATATCAACATAGTCACGCAACATCTGAATCAACCGTTGCTTAACACTTGGCTCCATATTTGCACCGATCTTGATCTCTTTCTTGTCTATCTCTGTACCTAGATTTACTGATTCCACTGGATCTTCATGCGGCTGTATAGCCCTCTCTTCCTGAAGTAACGGTCTAGCAAGTTCACCAGGCACTTCGCAATCATCTTCACCTTCGTCTTCGACTAAGTTGATTGTACTTTCGAAGTCATAACCAGCAGTAGTAGAGTCGTTACCAGTAGAATCCAGAGTGGATGTAGACCTGTATATGTGAGTGTGTGTAAAATAGCTGTTTTGCAATATGTAATAAAAGAAAAACAAGGAGCGCAAAATTTGAAATGCAAGAAACGTCCAATGCTTTTATTAATGATATATGTAGATGACACACATAAAGCCCTCATAAACGAAGCCACGGTGCCTCGGGTAAGACACCGGGCCGTAAAGTTTAAAACATTGTCTATTACAAATTCAAAACAAAAAGTCTCATTACCGGGTAATAAAATAAATTGGGACGAAGTCCTTTGCTGTCCAATTGCTTAGTCCACCATCGGCAGTCGGGTAGATCCAACTGTCAAACTCAGACTCTTCAACATCGTCTTCAATGGCATTCACTCTCGAATTGCTGATAAATAGGGGAGGTCCTCCGATCCACGCATGCTGAACAGCCCTTTGAGCTTCTGCAGTGAAACCCAAAACAAACTTGTTAGTCTTATGCGCAAAATTAGGGAGTTGGCCCCAATTTGCACACCCACCTTTCTCAACAACAGCCCGAGAATCCTTGAGGGAAGCCATCTTCATTGGGGGATCTTCAGTAACAGTTTCAGTTGAGGCCAACGTCTGGGGAACCTCTTCAAAATGCTGAAATGGGGTCTCAATGAATTCCCCATCCATCTCTACATATCAGAAAGAGTTGAGGTGGCTCACCATGTACTCTTCCTCTCCTCGTACCGTAACAATTTTCCCCTTTACTGGGTATTTCAGCATCTGGTGAAGCGTAGAAGTCACTGCCCCAACTTTGTGGATCCACGGGCGACCCAACAAACAAGAGTAACATGGTTGAATGTCCATCACATGGAATGTAGATGCGAAGATCTGAGAACCAACCTTAATCAGAATATCCACTTCTCCATGTACCATCCTCTTGGACCCGTCAAAGGCCCTAACAACAATGTTACTCGACTTCAACTCTAAACCTTCATAGTCCAACCGGTCCAAAGCTTTCTTAGGCAAAATGTTCAATAAGGATCCAGTATCCACTAACACATGGGCTAGAGTAGTTCCCCTGCATTCAATAGAGACATGCAAGGCATCATTGTGATTCTTCCCCTTAGCTGGCAAGTCTGTGTCGGAGAAACCCAACCCATTATCTGTTGTCAGACTAGCCACACAATCTTTAAACTGATCGACTGATGTCTCTTGCGGCACGTGCGCAGTTTTCAGGAAGGCAATCAGAGCCTTGGCATGGGCTTCTGAGCATAGCAATAGAGACAACATAGAGATTTTGGACGGGGTTTGTGTTAGAACAATGTTTGAATCTAGTACCCTATAATTAAGTTTTGATGATAACAAAGTGAAAAGATATAGTAGTTAAATATTTCATGATTGAATTATATGCTACTTAAAATTACTATGCTCTGACTTGCAGATATGCTGATTAAAATAAGCAAGATCACGTTCCCAGCATCAGAATATGAGTTTGTGCATCAGCATCAGAAGTTGCTGAATCAGAACGTCAAGATCAGAAGATCAACGCTTGCACATGCTGAAGCTTGATGAACAGAACTGCGCGTAAAATACTCTGATACAGAATCAAATCAGTTCATCAGCAGCAAAGCAGAATCAGAATGAGCCAAGCCAGATCGTGCATTGAAGAAGCAACGGTACTGTGCATTGAAAGCTAATCAATACCAACGGCATCATTCTAGACAAGATCTGCTCAGAAAGGAAAGCTTGTAAATAGCATTGAATCAAGAATATTTGCTTCAACGTTCATCTTCTCAAGTGCTATATAAACCAAGCTTTGAAGATTATCACGGCTAATGCTTCCAAACTCTCTACACGTAAAAAGCTGATCATTAATCTTCACTCTACAAGTTTTGCTAAACCACCAAACTCTGATACTCTATTAGCGTTTAGCAACTTAGTATTCTAAGCTTCATTTGTGTAAACATCACAGTTGTGATATAGTTTTTGTAGAAACATTCACACACATTTGATTATTCCTTTGTAAGAAAGTGTTGCCTTGACAAACCGGATTGTGGTTTGAATCAAGAAGGTTTTAGCAGTTGCTAAAACAGATTTGTATTCAGTTGAATATAGTGAATTAAGACCTCGTTGGAGAGAGGCGAAATCACCTTGAACGGGTGGACTGGAGTAGTTTGAGTTCAAACGAACCAGGATAAAAATACCTTGTCATTTGCTTTAAGTTTCCAGTTTTACAATTCAACCCCCCCTTCTTGTGTTTTTCACCCCTTCAATTGGCATCAGAGCGCCTGGTTCTGAGCTAAAACACTTAACCGTGTCAGTAAAAGATCCAGCATCAGAAAAACACTATGGCAGGAAACAACTCTCATTTCAGCAATGACAACAATGAGGATAGAGACAGATTCAGCGGCAAACCTCCAGTCTTTGATGGAGAAAACTTTGACTACTGGAAAGACAGAATTGAAAGCTTCTTTCTAGCACATGATGCTGATCTGTGGGATATGGTGACAGATGGATACACGCACCCTGTTAATGCAACTGGTCAGAAGATTGATAGAAAGTCAATGACTGATCAACAAAAGCGTGATTTCAAGAATCACCATAAGGCCAGAACCATCCTTCTCAGTGCTATCTCCTATACTGAGTATGAGAAGATCTCCAACAGAGACACAGCTAAGAACATCTTTGATTCTCTCAGAATGACGCATGAGGGCAACGTTCAAGTCAAGGAAACAAAGGCTCTGGCGCTCATTCAGAAGTATGAGGCGTTTAAAATGGAAGAATCTGAATCCATTGAAACTATGTTCTCTAGATTCCAGATTCTGGTAGCTGGTCTCAAAGTTCTGGACAAGGGGTACTCTACTGCTGACCATGTCAAGAAGATAATCAGAAGTTTACCCAAGCAGTGGAGGCCTATGGTTACTGCTCTGAAGCTGGCGAAAGATCTCAACAAAATCACTCTGGAGGAACTTATAAGCTCCCTCAGAAGTCATGAGATAGAGCTGGAAGCTGACGAGCCTCAGAAGCAAGGTAAGCCTATAGCTTTGAAATCTAACAGAAAATCTGAATCTAAAGTTTTGCAGGCAGTTGAAGAAACATCTGATGGATCCTCATCAGAAGAAGACGAGCTTTCTCTTCTCTCCAGAAGAGTAAATCAACTGTGGAAGCAAAGACAAAAGAAGTTCAGGAATCCCAGAAGATCTGATCATAACGAGTCTTCTTCCAGACACAGAAGGACAGATTCTTCCTCTGGATACAGAAGATCTGAAGGCTCCTCAGGTAGCAAGAAGCCAAATACAAAAGACATCATCTGCTACGAGTGCAATGAGCAAGGTCACTACAAGAGTGACTGTCCAAAGCTTCAGAGGGAAAAGCCAAAAAGGAAGTTTGGAAGAGAGAAGAAGAAAAGTCTCATGGCCACATGGGATGACTCTGACTCGTCTGAAGCTGACTCAGAATCAGATGATGAAAGGGCGAACCTAGCGCTTATGGCTAACATTCAAGATGACAGTGAAGCTTCTGACTCAGACTCAGAATCAGACACAGAAGAGGTATTCCCTAACTTCGCTGTTAATTTTACAAAGGCTGAACTTGCTGAAAGCCTAAATGAAATTCTGGAACGTTATCAGCAGATTAGAGCTAAATTCAGAGACCTGAAAAGGACTCTTGAATCTGACTCTAATAAGTCTGAGAGTCTCAGATTGGAAAACTCTGAGCTGAGAGATAAAATTTTAAAATTAGAAAACTCTTTACAAAACTCTCAGAAGGAACCAATTGCTGAAACTCCCAGCAACGCTGATGAGATCATCAAGGAGTATGATCATAGTTTCCAGAAGTTCCTTGCTAAAAGCATAGATAGAAGCAAAATGGCTTCAATGATCTATGGAGTTAGCAGAAACGGCAGGAAAGGAATAGGATACCTAGGTAAGAATCCTACACCTAAAAATGTCATGGATTTAACAATTAAGTACACTCCTCTAAATTCACACTTTGTGTATGGTCACACACATGACATCAAATATACTAGTAGCAATCACTTTGTGAAACCAAAATTCAATCAGAGTTTTGGTAAAACTAACAAAACAGGACCCAAGAAGATCTGGGTACCTAAGGATAAAATAATACATGTTGCAGATATCTTTAGCAGCAAGTCAGAAACACCAGTCATGGTACCTGGACTCTGGCTGCTCACGTCACATGACGGGAAGAAGGCATATGTTCCAAAGCCTGGAACTTAAGCCTGGAGGCCACGTTGGCTTTGGAGGCAATCAGAGGGGAAAGATAATTGGCTCTGGAACTGTAGGTAACGGAAATCTTCCCTCTATTAATAATGTTCTGCTTGTTGATGGATTGATGCATAACCTGTTATCCATAAGTCAATTAAGTGATAACGGTTATGATATAATCTTTAATCAAAAATCATGTAAAGCTGTTAGTCAGAAAGATGGGACTATCCTATTTAATGGTAAGAGGAAAAACAACATTTACAAAATCAAACTTTCTGAACTTAAGAGTCAGAACGTAAAATGTCTTCTGTCTGTTAACAACGAGCAGTGGATCTGGCACAGAAGATTGGGGCATGTTAGTATGAGAAGAATATCTCAGATTAACAAACTCAATCTGGTCAGAGGACTTCCAAATTTGAAGTTCAATTCAGATGCTCTGTGTGAAGCATGTCAGAAAGGCAAATTTGCAAAACCATCTTTTAAATCCAAAAATGTTGTTTCTACCTCTAAGCCATTAGAACTTCTGCACATTGACTTATTTGGACCAGTTAAGACTGCTTCTGTCAGTGGCAAGAAGTATGGGTTAGTAATCGTAGATGACTATAGCAGATGGACATGGGTAAAGTTCTTAAGACACAAGGACGAGTCACACTCTGTGTTTGTTACCTTCTGTAACCAAGTTCAGAATGAAAAAGATCTTAGAATCGTTAAAGTCAGAAGTAATCATGGTGGAGAATTTGAAAATAAAGATTTTGAGTCATTCTTTAATGACAAAGGCATTCTGCATGACTTCTCTTGTCCTAGAACTCCCCAACAAAATGGAGTTGTAGAACGAAAGAACAGAACATTGCAAGAAATGGCCAGAACCATGATCAACGAGACAAACGTTGCTAAGACTTTCTGGGCAGAGGCAATAAACACAGCGTGCTACATTCAGAATAGAATCTCAATAAGACCTATTCTGGAAAAGACTCCATATGAATTGTGGAAGAACAGAAAGCCCAACATTTCGTATTTTCATCCATTTGGATGTACTTGCTATATGTTAAATACTAAGAATTATTTGAACAAGTTTGATTCTAAGGCACAAAAGTGTATTATGTTAGGATACTCTGAACGCTCAAGAGGGTACAGAGTATACAATACAGAAACACAGATTGTGGAAGAATCAATCAGTGTTCGTTTTGATGACAAGCTTGACTCTGAAAAGTCAAAGCAGAATGAAAATCTTGCAGGTATAGAAATTGAATTTGCAGGTTCTGAAGACAAGTCATCAGAAGCTCTCAACACAGACACTCCTTCAACGTCTGAAAGAAGCAATGCTAGAAATCCTACAACTGCTGCTGATCAACCTCAGAAGAGAGTACCCAGAAGCAGTTTGGATCACCCAGAAGAATCCATTCTAGGAAGAAAGGAAGATCCAATCAGAACAAGAGCAAGCCTCAGAAACTCTGAAGAAACTCTGATGGGACTTGTGTCTCTGATTGAACCTTCTTCCATTGATGAAGCACTTCTGGACAATGACTGGATTCTGGCAATGCAAGAAGAGCTGAATCAATTCACCAGAAACGACGTATGGGATCTCGTTCCAAGACCAAAAGGATTCAACGTCATTGGAACAAGATGGGTGTTCAGAAACAAGCTCAATGAACAAGGTGAAGTCGTCAGAAACAAGGCACGACTGGTTGCACAAGGTTATAGTCAGCAAGAGGGGATAGACTATACAGAAACCTTTGCTCCAGTCGCCAGGTTAGAATCTATCAGACTTTTAATCTCATTTGCTGTTAATAGAGGCATCACTCTGTATCAGATGGATGTCAAAAGTGCATTCTTAAATGGTTATATAGAAGAAGAAGTGTATGTTCACCAACCCCCAGGTTTTGAAAATACAAAACATCCAGAACATGTTTTCAAACTGAAAAAGTCACTGTATGGTCTGAAACAAGCTCCCAGAGCTTGGTATGAAAGGCTAAGTAACTTTCTGCTTGAAAATGAGTTCACCAGAGGGAAAGTGGACACCACTCTATTCTGTAAAACAGTTAAGAGTGACATTTTAGTCTGTCAGATTTATGTTGATGATATAATCTTTGGTTCTACTAATCCTTCTCTTGGAAGAAAATTTGCTAAGTGTATGCAGGCAGAATTTGAGATGAGCCTCATGGGGGAACTGAAGTTCTTTCTAGGAATTCAGATCAATCAAACTCCAGAGGGAACTTACATTCATCAGAGCAAATACATCAGAGATCTTCTGAAGAAATTTGACCTCTCAGAATGTAAGCCATCAAAGATTCCAATGCATCCCACGTGCATTCTGGAAAGAGAAGAGGTAAGCAAAAGCGTAGAACAGAAAGTCTACAGAGGTATGATTGGTTCTCTCCTTTATCTGACTGCTTCAAGACCTGATATTCTATTCAGTGTATGTATTTGTGCTAGATTCCAATCAGATCCTAGAGAATCTCACTTAACAGCTGTTAAGCGAATTTTCAAGTATCTGAAAGGTACTACTAATCTGGGTTTGTTTTATAGAAAATCTAGTGATTACAGTTTAGTAGGCTACTGCGACGCTGATTTTGCTGGAGACAGAGTGGAACGAAAAAGTACTTCTGGAAGCTGCCAGTTTCTGGGAGAAAATCTGATCTCGTGGTCCAGCAAAAGGCAATCAACTATTGCTCTGTCAACAGCAGAAGCTGAGTACATAGCAGCAGCTGGTTGCAGCACACAGATGCTCTGGATGAAAAGTCAGCTTGAAGACTTCCAGATTTTTGAGAGTAACATTCCTATTCTTTGTGATAATACTTCTGCTATTTGCTTAAGTAAGAATCCTATTTTACATTCTAGAGCTAAGCATATAGAAATAAAACATCACTTCATTAGGGACTATATTCAGAAAGGCATTTTAAACTTGAAATTTATAGATACAGACCATCAATGGGCTGATATCTTTACAAAACCCCTTTCAGAAGATAGGTTTAATTTCATTCTGAAACATCTCAGCATGAAAGTATGCCCAGAATGAAAATGCTTTAATTCCATATTTTTATCTTTCAGAATGTAATTATATTACTGTGAACTTCTGATCAATCTTTGTTTCAGAAAGTTAGAACATGCAGATTGTATCAGAGGCAAGTCTGAAGATCTGAGAGTCTAATCTCAAAGACAGACGTGCTGATCACTATATCAAACAAGTGTCATCCAATCATCAGCAAATCCCTGAAGCAGAACGCGTGCACGTTTCTGAGAAAGGAAAACGCTGATTGGGTGCATTGAGACACATGTCTGGTAACCGTTTTAAGTATCTTTCTCAAATCCCCCAAAATCAGCAAGCATTAAATGCAAAAGTAATCACGCTTGTTAATTGCAATCATTATTTTTTTCTCTCTTAAAAACGTTTTATTTTTCAAAATAATTTTTGAAAATCCTATTTAAGCACATTACTCTTCATTCTTAATCTTTACTCTTACTCATAATCTCTTAAGAATTTTTCTGCATATCTCCTTCAAAACCCTAGTTTTTCTCAAATCACTCTCAAGCTTTTTGTGTGAGAACAATGGCATCCTCCAGCATTTCTGCAGGAAATCAGAAGAAGGAAACCTCTGAGCAATATCAAGCGC
Source organism: Vicia faba (assembly GCA_948472305.1). Classification (NCBI taxonomy): domain Eukaryota; kingdom Viridiplantae; phylum Streptophyta; class Magnoliopsida; order Fabales; family Fabaceae; genus Vicia; species Vicia faba. The sequence continues at coordinate 1,163,035,454 of OX451735.1, read as the reverse complement.
CTACCAGAACTCTTCTCACACCAGTAAAGAATCTTGAGGTTCTCTCTGAGTTAATAGTGGATTTCGAAAGTTTGAAGGAAAATGGATTTGACCTAACTGCTGAAGTCAAAACTCAAAGGTGGGAGAGGTACTTTGATCGATTGGTTGGACCAACCTTCCCAGAACTTGTCAAAGAATTTTGGATTCATGCCAAGATTGATAAGCATCTAGTCGTCTCCTCTGTTATGGGAAAGAAGATCATAATTTCTGAAGACCTCATTGCTAGGTTAATTGGTCAGAGTGGTGGCGGAGTCCGTTGTGTGGACATGGCTGATAGGTGTCCGGATATTGGTGTGGTAGCAAACTGCATCTTCACTCTTGGTTTTCCCAGCAGCAAAATCAAGGATCTGAAGGATCACTGCAGAGTGTGGGCCAAGATTGTTCTAGGCTGTTTCAATCACAGGAAGCCAACAAGCTCTCCTGACTATATAAACGTGGATCAGCAATTTCTGATCTACTTTATTAATCAGAGGGTGAAGATCAATTTGGCACACTTCCTGTTCAATCATCTGAAGACAAGTGTGAAAGAGACTAGAGAAGAAGAAAGGACGAAAAGAGACTGGATACCTTTTGGGAGGCTTATCTCAGATATTCTGACAGAGAATAAGCTGATAGACTATCTGAGCGAAGCTAAAGTACTGGGCAATTTTGAACCAACTGTTGGAAAAGCGCTGAATGCTAAGAATCTGAAGAAGATGAAGCTAATAGACAATATCAGGAAGGAACCCAGAGCTTCTTCAACTGCTGACATCTCCAGAAGAAGAGTGCCTCTGAATGATTTCCCAAGATTTTCTGAGATGGAATCTCACCCTGATGTGGTTGCCAAGTATCCAGATTCTCTCAAGGAAGAAGTTGCAGGTTCGAAGCTGAAGATCAAGGATCTGAGTCAGGCTCAACCTGAAATGGCTCAGAAGAAGTCAAAGAAGAGGAAAGCAGAAGGATCATCTCACCAGACTCCAAAGAAACGAGGTAATCCATCTACTGCTCCTATTTCAATTTCAAATACTATTCCAACATCTGTTGCTCCACCCCAAACCTCTCACAGAATTTCCATTCCAATCCCCACTATTGATGAAAACATACCAGAAGACCCTTCTGAGGCCTTACAACTCAGAAGAACCAGAATCAAAATTCCTCTCAAAATTACCAAACAACAACCAACTGTTTCAACAACACCAGCACTTGATAGAGTGCTAGCTGACATTGAGCGTGAACATACTTCTGTTCAAACTCACTCTGAACCACCAAATATTCCTCCTCCACAACCTGAACCAGAAATTCAACCACAACCAGAACCAGAACAAGAACCAGAACCACAATCACAACAACCTATCACAGAAGAACCTCTGATCCTTGAACAATCAGAAGTTCCACCTCCTCAACCAGAAAATAATCCTCCCTCATCTCCAACAGAGTTTCATCGCTATGAAACCCCATCTCCTCATCATTCTGATCCCCACTCACCTCAACCTTCACCGCTGGCAATACAGTTGCCATGTGGAACCACCATTATCACACCCCAGTTACCATCATCAGAGGAATCAACACCTCCAAGAACTCCAACCACTCCAATAGACATATCCTCTGACTCTGATAACCATCCTCCAAAACAAACAGCACCTCAGCACACCTCTGAAAACCAATCATCTGAAAACCCCAGCAGAACATTCATTGACTTAACAAGTCTTGAACGTCTTGCTGATTTAAGACACAAATTGGCCATTCCCAAACCAAAGCAATTAGATGTTGGCTCTGGTATTTTGGACTTTGAAACAGGTATGCTGCAGTGGATTACTTCGCTGAAGCAAGTTTGTCCGGGGATGATTGACCCAACTGCTTCTGATCAGCTCTGGTCACAGTTCAGAGTTTGGGTTCGTGCTGAAGCACTCAAGCTGCAGGACGTCAACTATGAGCAGGCTCAACAGAACTTTAGCAAGCTGCTGAAGGAAGTTGAGAGTCAGCTGCCTCAAGAAGTTGTGCTTCCTCTGGACTCTGAATCGTGGTCTGAGAAAGAACAAGCTGCACAGGTGGAACCAGCAGAAGAAGACAAGACTCTTCAAGAAGAGAATCCAGCAGAAGATGTAGCTGAAAGTTCTGAGAAGCTTCCTCCTGCTGAAAGCTCTCAAGCTGCCTTGGACAGGCAGGCTCTGGAAGAGTTAAGGCTGAATGACTTGCGTCTACAGCAGCGGATGGATGAGAATAATCAGAAGATGGAAGCAAGGATGAATGTCCAGGACAGCAAGATTGATACTGTTGTCACCATGGTTCAGAAGCAGAATGCAACTTCTGAAAAGATTCAGGCAATGCTGGAAAGCCTGTTCTCACGCATGCCCCCACAACCTTGAAATTTTTTTCATGCCTGACATTCTCTATATTTTCCTTATTTTCTGATGTACTTTTGATTATGTTTTGACTATGGTTTGTAATGCTATTTTGCTCTGATTCTGAACTATCTTTAATACTATTAGTTTTTCTGATCTAAATCATTTTAGCACATCACCAGCACTTTTTGATTGCTGACAAAAAGGGGGAGAACAAGAATGATATTTAAAATCAATAACGGATAACTAGACAGAAACTCTCAAACATTCTAACTCTCTATTACTTGAAATGTTTTTCTGTTTTGTCTTTAAGTCTACAGGCACAAGGAAGCTCTTGAACACAATGAAGACTAGAAGACCATGTTGCCCTGATCAAATATGAAGTTCTGATATATGAAGCTCTGATCAACCTAACACTCTGATGCTCTAAGACAGAAAAAGATCTGACTCTGAAGAACACGCATATCAAAGGGAAGTAACAAACTCAGGGGGAGTATTTCTTAAACTCTAACTTCTCCGTACTTCTTATTCTGATACATAGATCTGATAACCTTTTCACGTTATTTTTCATTTAAAATATCTAGTTTTTGTCATCATCAAAAAGGGGGAGATTGTTAGAACAATGTTTGAATCTAGTACCCTATAATTAAGTTTTGATGATAACAAAGTGAAAAGATATAGTAGTTAAATATTTCATGATTGAATTATATGCTACTTAAAATTACTATGCTCTGACTTGCAGATATGCTGATTAAAATAAGCAAGATCACGTTCCCAGCATCAGAATATGAGTTTGTGCATCAGCATCAGAAGTTGCTGAATCAGAACGTCAAGATCAGAAGATCAACGCTTGCACATGCTGAAGCTTGATGAACAGAACTGCGCGTAAAATACTCTGATACAGAATCAAATCAGTTCATCAGCAGCAAAGCAGAATCAGAATGAGCCAAGCCAGATCGTGCATTGAAGAAGCAACGGTACTGTGCATTGAAAGCTAATCAATACCAACGGCATCATTCTAGACAAGATCTGCTCAGAAAGGAAAGCTTGTAAATAGCATTGAATCAAGAATATTTGCTTCAACGTTCATCTTCTCAAGTGCTATATAAACCAAGCTTTGAAGATTATCACGGCTAATGCTTCCAAACTCTCTACACGTAAAAAGCTGATCATTAATCTTCACTCTACAAGTTTTGCTAAACCACCAAACTCTGATACTCTATTAGCGTTTAGCAACTTAGTATTCTAAGCTTCATTTGTGTAAACATCACAGTTGTGATATAGTTTTTGTAGAAACATTCACACACATTTGATTATTCCTTTGTAAGAAAGTGTTGCCTTGACAAACCGGATTGTGGTTTGAATCAAGAAGGTTTTAGCAGTTGCTAAAACAGATTTGTATTCAGTTGAATATAGTGAATTAAGACCTCGTTGGAGAGAGGCGAAATCACCTTGAACGGGTGGACTGGAGTAGTTTGAGTTCAAACGAACCAGGATAAAAATACCTTGTCATTTGCTTTAAGTTTCCAGTTTTACAATTCAACCCCCCCTTCTTGTGTTTTTCACCCCTTCAGTTTGCCCCAGCTGTTCGACTACATTGTAGTCGCTCTTTTTGATGATCTTCAAAATTTCTTTCATTTCTTGTCTAGAGGCTTCAATAGTAATCTTCTTTGGTGCCTCCGTCCGGGCAGGCTCATCAGTGGTCCCTTTGCCCCGAGTATTAGATGACTCGGCAACAGGGGTAAGAATTGGAACTTGGGCATGGATAGTAGCAGGTGCACTAGTACGTGTAATAACAACTGGTTTTCGAACAGTTGGTGGAGAGATCTCAGGGGAGAAAAGTCTTCCGCTGCGGGTGACTTTGGCGGGTCCAACAATATTGTTGATGTCAGTATCAGCCTCTTCAGCACTCAAGTCTTGCTTAACTCTGTGATAATATACGTCAGCTCCGTAGTTCCATGGGACAACTTTATCTGATGTATAGGGGATAGGCCCAGGAACAGTGATGATCAAAGGAGCGATTCTTGGAACAAATGTAATTCTAACAGGCTTTCTCGAGGAATCCTTGGAAGAATTGTCGAAAATGGTGATTATAGCAACTTCTTCAGCAGGAACCAAAGGAACAACAGTCTTCTCAAACAGAATTTCTTTATTATCCATCAGGCGTTGGACACCTGACTTCAAAAGATGGCAACCAGTAGGTAGGACGGCACACAGATGGCAACATTCGCCACAACCCGGTAATAAATCGGCTAACAGAAGGTTCTTCTTCACAGTCATCAATGGAGTAACAATGTCTTTCACAGAAACCACAAACAAGTCTTTATCTACGGCATTCACTCCATGCTTCGGCATAGGAGCAATCACAACATTAGGCCTTTCAGGCGCCTCAAGCTCAATATCTTTAACATCAATTAAATCCTGTACCTTATTCTTCAAGACCCAGCAATCATTCGTATCATGCCCCGGGCTATTAGAATGAAAAGCGCAGAGGGCGTTTGGATTGTACATCAGTGATGTTGTATTACGATTCTTTGGAGCCTCCTTCGGAATCACCAAGTTGGTCTTTAATAACTGTGGAAGAATCTGAGACAAAGTCATGTTGAGCTGAGTGAACTGTCTTCGTGGTCTCTCGGCCCTTGGCTGATTGTTGTGTTGAGGAGCAACAATTGGTCTTGAAATAACAACCGCATTAACAGCTTGGCGGCGTTCAGGTCTATTATCGCTCTTCACACTGTAAACTGCGCTAGATTCCTTCTTAAAAGGTTTCTTCTCCGTGCTTGACGAAGCACCCTTCTGTATCTTACCGCTCTTGATACCAGCCTCAATTCTTTCCCCGGTCATAATCAGCTCAGTAAACCCGGACAATGAACTTCCAATCAAATGGTTGAAATACGGCCTAGACAAGGTCCCCAGAAACATATCTACTAACTCCCTGTCAGCCAGCGGGGGTTGTACTCTTCCAGCAAGGTCCCTCCATTTCTGAGCGTAGTCTTTGAAACCTTCGCTCGCACCCATAGACATACCCTGAAGTTGGGTACGCGTGGGAGCGAGGTCGGCATTGTATTGGTACTGCTTGTAAAAAGTAGCAGCAAGGTCTTCCCAATTACGGATACTAGCTCCTTCCAACTGGTAAAACCATTCAAGCTGAGTCCCTGAGAGACTATCTTGAAAGAAATGGATCCAGAGGTTCTTATCAGCAGTGTATGGCTGGATCTTTCTAACATAGGACCGGAAAATCCGTCGTATTTAGCAAAGGCTGGTGCTTTAAACTTGTGGGGAATCACCACCCCATATGACAAACCTAGATCACCAAAGTCCAACCCAGGGACCTTCTGAATCTCCATCGCACTTAACCGGTCCTCAAGTTGTTTATACCTATCCTCAGCAAGAGGATACTGGTCTTCGTCAAAGTCAGTCTCGTGGTCAGATACCACAGAGCTAGGGACCCTCCTTTCTTCTTGGTTTTCTCCCCCTCCAGATGAGTGGGATAGATTGACTTCGTCTTGCAGCCTATTTCCAAACCTGTGACCCATGTTCAGGAGGTCTGTCTGTCTTCTTCTTCTTCTTCTTCTTCTTCTTCTTCTTCTTCTTATCCTTCAATATAAGAGTCTTCAGATCTTGCTGACCCTTAGCCAAATTCATGAACATTTCCTGGAATTAAGCGTTTTGAGCTTGTAGAGCCTTGATAGCTTGATCAGTTGATGTTTCAGCAGACATGATGCTGAAATAAACAGCGAAGAAGATGAGAAACCTGTAATGGGTACCTGTGATGAGGTGCATGGAATAAAATGCATATGATATGATTTCAAAGACGTCGAGAGATTCAAATTCGTAAACCAAAACGAAACACACTTTTATTAGATAAATAACTGGAAACAATGTTTGATAAGTGCCTTTAAGGCGTTACAAGAAAGAAATACTGAAAAATAAATCAAAGCTAGAAATAATCGAAAGACATCAGCACTCCCATGGTCGTTTCCCTTTGGTGCTGACATAGTCATTGAGGATCTGCTCATTCTCCAACTGTCTTGTAAGCTTTAGAATCTTCCGCTCTTGCTCGTGATACTTTTCTCTGTAAGTATCCCGCTCTTCTCTCAGCTGCATCCAAGACCTTTTTAATGCCCCAATGTCAGTAGGAATGTACGGGTGGAGGATGGTAGGTGGAATCCCTTCTTCATCAACAACCTCAACAATCACAGGCAAGACAGCTTCATACGACATTCCCAGCTTTTGAGCATGTATACGAACCCATCGGAGATACGGTTCCATTGGAAGAGAGGTATTCATCCCTAACTCATGTGGATCAGACCGGTGCACCCTGTCCCAAGCTCGTATGAACCTGCGACGATGCTCGTCACTATCCCCTTGGAAGTCAAAGACAATACTTGGCATTAGCAAATCATGAGGTCCGTCCCTCCTAGCTCTCCCAAACTAATGTAAGGCCAAACAAGGGTTATAGGTAATCCCTCCTCGAACTCCAACTAGTGGAACATTGGGATACTCCCAACAGCGATCAATAATAGCCACTTCTTCCATGTCCTTAGTACTCCAGATGATGTCATTATGAGAGAGAGACATAATCCTGTAGGCCCAACCCATGCCTTCCTTGTTCTTCAAAACTGATTTGGGGAGGTGAGAAATAAACCACCTCGCTAGTAATGGTGCATAACTCATAAGGGTTCCCTGTTTACGAGTAGTACATGCATAAAGAGAGTGCAGAATGTCACCCAAGAGAGTGGGTACCGGATTACGGGAAATGAAGATCTTCACCGCATTCACGTCAACAAAGGAGTCTGAGTTAGGAAACAACACCAAACCATATATGAGAAGAGCCAGAATGTCTTCAAATGCCTGAAAGAATAGACTGTCCCAGAACTGATTAGCCCGATCAACCAAGAACTTATCCAAGAAGCCTTTTGTCCCACTTCGAGTCTCCCAGTTTGACATTACCTCGGCCTTTGTCAGATGGAGGGCTGAAGCAATCTCTTCCGGCCTAATGATTTTCTCCCAACCTGTAAACGGGGTATGCTCTAGAATGGAGATACCAAGTAGATCAGAGAATTCTTCCAAGGTAGGGACCAACTGGTAGTCCAGAAAAGTAAAGCAGTGGTACAGTGGATCAAAGAATTGGCACAAAACACTCATCATCTATTCATCCAGCTTGGAAGTGGCTAGACTGAGGAGGTGCCCATGTCTTCTGATAAAGGAGGAAGTATTTGGAATCTTTGCAACCAATTCCTTAAGCTGAGTGGGAATTTGGACAAAGTTGATCTGAATAGTGTTTCTACGCATAGGTGTTATGACCTACAAAACAGAACAAAGATGAGTCCCCTCTGTCTTTGAAATAGGTTAGTATTGATGCAAGATGCATGAAATGTCATGATGCATGATGTCATGATAGAAAACACACCACAAGTATCCACAAATAGAAAACATGGTAAGGGAACACAAGTCACACATATAGCCCTTAGATTTCAGGCTGGCAAGGAGTTTAGGTATTACCCCCTTTCAGTTTAGTTGGTTCAAACCTGTCCTAAAAATAGTAAACGGGTTCTAGAGGATCTCAATATCACTGACCACCCTCGATCGGTCATAATTCCAGTTTAGCCACCTTTTCTTGCGGCTGAAATCATCGCGAGAGTTTGGTCTCAATGAGTGTAGCATACTGCTACTGTTCTATGGCCAAGTTGGTCAATTAAAGGTTCTAAGGTCAGTTGGTGCTTAATGACCCCTTAGCAAACCCATATTCTCCTCGTTGCGCCACAAGGGATATCAGTACATACTAAAGTGCCACACCAACATAGTTACTGCTTCAACCGTATCGGTCTATGCTGTATAGTTCCCTCACAGTTTATTGCTACTTACCTAAAGGGTATCCCCTAGATCCGGGTTAGGATCTATAGTAACTCAGCTTCAAACCCACAAAGATAAGGCATACAAATCAAGCAATTGAAAACATTATGATGAACTATTCCTAAGGTACACCCCACTTATAAATCATCCGCAACAGAGTCGCCAGTTCTGTGATACGGTGGAAGAACTGACTGTTTTTTGGAATGCTGGTTGGGTTTTGCGTTGTGTTTGCAAAATGTCGCGGTAAGCAAGAGTCGCCACCGACTTTTATTTTATCCAACTGGAAAGGAAAAAAGCACAGAAAAATTCTTTTTTCGAGATTTTGAGTACGAGGGGTAGTTTATAGAAAGGGAAGGTATTATCACCCTTTCTATCCGTGGTTATCCACGGGCTCTTAGGTACTTGCTCAATTGTTTTCAAAATTGTTTTCTTTGTGCTTGTGGGTTTGAAAAAGTTTTTGTTTGAAAACTTCGATTTAACTCTTGCTTCTGTCCTCAAGAGTGTAATGAAGTGTTTGGAAAACTTTGTTCGAAAAGGAGTGTAAGTGTGAAAAATTTGTTTTGTTTTGGATGAGCAAGTATCTAAGAACTATCTACCTACTCGAAAAAGGAATCGTTCTATGCTAGTTTCTTTTAGACAATGCTATCCCACTATTAGTGAGTAGGTAACACCGTCGTTGGAATTTGAGGGTCAATTCGAATGCGGGACATACGTCACTAAAGCAATGTTAGGACGCCTTAGCGGTAACCCTAATGTCTTAGATCATTTATTTGAGGCGACAATATCCGAGGCAACCATTTTGAGGCGACTATGATCTTTTAGACAAGAGGATGACCTCTAAAACGACCTATACTCAATGACCGTGTACGAAGGCAACCAAGCGGGGTGTACCCTAAGAGTGCGCATGTGCGAGTGTGTCGTTTTCAGTTATTTTTATCTTTGCACATGTTAAGGGTGATCTAAGTTGATTTTAAGATTTAAACATTCAGTCTTGTCATGCGAACCCTATTATCAAACATCTAACAGTTGTAATTTACGGAAATAAAATGCGGAATTTAAATTACAAGGCGTCGGGTATTTACATCTCCAAAGACAAATCCTTTGAAAAATAAAGTAAAGCGGCAAAAATAATTAAATGTCCTATTTAACTATTACAATCCGGAAGCAGGTACATTATTGGATAAAAATAAATAAAGCGTGCGGGAAATTAAATCGAGTGCAAAATTTAGGGTTTTGACCCTTTTGAAAGAAGATGGTTTTTTGGTTTATTGTTTTTTTTTTAAGAAAGAAATTAATCCTAAGCTAAATAACTAAATTAAATTAAATAAATTAATTAAATGAAAAATAAATTATTTTTGGAGTTTTTGATTATTTAAGAAAGAAATTAAAAATAATTAAATTAGGGGTTAATACCTAATTAAATATAATTAATTATTTATTTGCAAAATAGGTTAAAGTTTTCTAGAATTAAAAACCTAAATTAATTAGTTAGTAATTATTAATAAAATAAATGTTTTAAAATTTGATTTGATAAAAAAGTATTTTTTGTAATTTTTTGATAAAAAGGAAAAAAAAGATTGGTTAGTAATTAAATTAAAATTAAATAAAATAACTAAATTAAAAAGAAAATATGAAGATAAAGAGAGAATTGGCCCTGATTTTGGGTGGTTTGGAAAGAAATTCCTTGGCCCATTAGAAGTTGGCCCTTTTGACTTTTTTAGATCCAGTAGGCACGCATTGACCTGGTTCTTGGTGGACCTCCAATCACTGACCACCAGATCTGGCCATTGGCCATCTGGTGCTTGGATGGGTGAGGGCATATGGTGGGTTGCAAGCTAGCGTATGCACCAGAATACCTGAAAAATAATAATATTGAGAAAGAGGGGGACATGGGATTCGAACCCAGGTCCTGAAGGAGAATGCATTGCCAAGGTTACCACTGAGCCACGCTGCTTTAGTTGTTAGTATAATAAGTATCAATAATAATATAAAAAAACAATTTCAATGCCAGAAAAAATAAAAAAAAGGCGCGCTTGGTTTGGATGGCCCAATGGACGGAGGAAACCTCATCGTCCCTGTCCTCAAACCCCTGTAACTTTACCTGCGAATTTCTATCAGTAGCTAAAAATGCAGGTTCGTCTTAAAATCTCCCTCAGGCCATATAAATACATTCCAAGAACATGGTTGAACTCGTCATGACCTCCTGATCAAAACCATGTTCTTCTTGTGTCTCAATTTTACCTGAAACACAAAGCCCTAAAAAAGAACGAAGAACCCTAGATATGGTGGTTCTCCATATATGCCAGATAAATGCAATTGAATATTATGAAAAGCTTGCAAATGTTCTTGTGATCCCAAATATGCCATTAATTTTCTCAAATGATGCCAGAATAATTCAAATCGATTTCAAGAACAGGGGTGAGTTGCGTGAGACTTACAACGTGTATGGAGGTCTGAGGATGCGTGGTTTGGATCGTAATAGCTTTTGTAGATGGCCAGCAATTGATTGAGACAACTCTCACGTCCTGAAACTGCCTCTAACCTGGATTTTGATTTCCAACTTTTTTGTGAATTTTTGCAAAGTGGTTCTGCCTCTACAAGTGATTGCCAATCCTTGTTTTTGTATGCCTTGCTTTCTTATGTAATGCACATTGGATTAGGGTAACAAATTTGGTTCAAATCTTGCTCCAATGATGATTGCATATTTGATTTGATTCTCCATGAAAACCTTTCCAAATTTGATCCAAATCATATATTCTTGTAACCAATGCCTTTGATACGAATTTTATTCACATAATGGCTGTATTTGGAGCCTGAAATAGCCAAAAAATCATGTGTTATCAATGCTTTAGATTTTACATGATTTTATTTGATTTAAAATAAATTAATTCAAATAAAAATCAAATTAAATAGTAAAAATGAGATATGGACACATGGCTGGAGCTAGGGCACGTCTGCAATAATTCAAACTCAAATTAAGTGAAAAGGAATGGGCCCATTTGGCAAAATTTGAAGTTTTGGGGATAGTTGACTTTTGACAATTTTGCAAAAAAGTCCAATTTCAACAATGCATAACTTATTCAATTTTGAACTTTTGGAAGTGTTCTTGTACTTTCTAGAAATTTTGAGATGTCCACTAATCAACTCTTTTGGTCTCATATCAATTTGATATTCCATTCTCAAGTTAGAAGCTTTGACAAAAAAGGTGTTTTTGTTGACTTTTCAAAATGACCTATAATGTCAAAATTCATAACTTCTTGTGAGTGCATTTTGTGATCTTGGGGTATGAAGATGGATTGTAGGGAATTTCATCCTCTTCAAAATGAGATTTGGATGGGTCATTTATCTAAATTATGAGAAATTTATGCTTGGTCAAAGTTGGGTTGACTTTTCTTGTAAAAACCCTAATTTAGCAACTTTTGAATCTTGATGAATTTTGAGCAACCCTTGATGAATCATGATCAACCCTCGATCAAATGATGAAATATACTTCAAAACGAGAATATTGACAAAAATCTTGAAGTTTGACTGTATTTGGGTCACAGTTGACTTTTGCCCTAGCATAATCGATTTTTGGACCTTTGAGCAATTGATTGAGTAAACTTCCTCTGCAAGGCCTGAAATTGGACATGGATGATCTTGAGAACATATTAGGACATTGGGGAGCACAGGAAGTCATTTGGACTCAAAGATCTTGATGAAACACAAAACCCTAATTTGAGTAAGCTGCCTTAGTAGATAACTTGTCTGGTCAATCTTTGAGCAACCTTGAGCAACTTAGAGATTTTCCTTGCAATGTTTTGAGAAATATGGGAGGTGTAGCGGTGAAAATCGGAGATCAAGCTATTAATTAACTTGACTCACAAAAGCAAGAGTCTCCACCGCGCTTTATTATTTCCAAGGGAAAAGGGAAAAGAGCGAAATAAAACCCTAAAATATGCAATGTAAAATAATACTTAAAAGTAATAAAAATACAATGCGTTTTTGAAAGAGATCGAGAGTTCGGGGGTTGGTTATACAATGGGAAGGTATTAGCACCCACTGCATCTGTGGTACTCCGCAGGAACCTTTTGAAATATTTGTTTTTTATTAAAAGTTGTTTGTTTGATTAAAATGACTTGTTTGGCTAAAAACATGTGTTGGCGAGATTTTGAAGATGTGATAACCTAATGTCGAAGTTTTGACTTAAAAGGTATGAGTTTGAAAATAGAGTCTTTTGGGAAAATTATCTTAGGTTTGGAAAAATAGTAAATAAGCAAAAAATGGATGAGGGTATTCGCACGATTGTAACAAATATATTTGATGACATGAAATCAACAAAGTTAAAAACATTTCCCTTGGATTTGAGCAAACAAGCGAAATAAGATAAACATCAAATTATAAATATTCGAAAATCCACAAGGAAATAAAACAAATAAATGTAACTAATCATCTAAAAAAGTTATTTGAACTAAATTGAAAAAATTAAGATTACTTGTTAAAATAATTCCAAACTAACTAAAAATTCTAAGATTATTAAATAATTCTAAATTGATTCCATGGTTAAATTACTTAACTAAAACAATGAAATTAATAAATAATTTTTACTAACTAAACTAAATAACTAAAACAAAATAGTTAAGAAATTAAAATTAAACTAAAAAATAAATTTTTAACAAAAGGTTGCAAGCAGAGTATAAGGGGTATAGTAAGAAATTCGTATTGGCTACTGAAACTAAAGTCCAACAGCTTTTTATTTATTTATTTAACAAAACCAAAGAGTGGGGTTTGTGGCTTTTATGTTGGTGTGAATTAGTAAAAAGATAGGAATTATGGCTCAAGGCCCAAACTAAATGATTAACCCTAATTTACCATAAAAAATAATAATAGTAAAAAAAAATTATTGTAACACCCCAGGCGGAGCTGATGCCTTCTTACTAGAGTTTTTTTTACTTTTCAAATTTTTCCATTAGCCAATTAGTAGCTGACACGTGGCATTGTAATTAAGAAAGAAAAAAGGAAAATAAAAATCCTCTAATACACAAATTGACAGAGAGTGAGAGAGATAAACCTTGCTCCTCTTCACAGATCTTTTCTTTGTAAAAAAAAACTTCATCTTTCTCCCTTCTTCTTCTCGATTTCTCTTGACGGCTGAGATGGCAGAGAATGACGCCGGAAAAAGTTGGTTGGAGGCAGAGACCATTGGTGCGGTAAAAAGGCAGATCGGTTAAGTCGAGATCCGGATCAGAGTTGTTCGGAGGCTTGGTCTGGTACGTCGTGGAGGAGGCTGTAGAAGCTTGGGCGTTAAAGCTGATGAACGAAAAGGATGTGGTTGAGATGAACAGACGTTGTTGAACGATGACGGTATTGGTGAATCTGGCGGAGAACGATTGATGTCGCGACAATCCGCGTTGATGAGCGAAGGTTGTTGGAGATGGAAGCACAAAGGGACCTGAACTGTGTTGCCTTGAGTTATTGTAACAGGTGATAGCGGAGGGCGTATTGTGGAATGAAGGGGTCCGTGAAGGCAGACAGAGGAAATAGCAGCGAACAGAGCGGAGGAAATTTGTTTCTAGGAGAGAAAGGTTAGTTAACTGTCACGGTGGGAGTTGGGATATTATTGACAGGCGGTGAGGTTAATGGAAGTTGTAGCCAGATTTTTATGGAAATTGAAGTGGAGAGGGAGGTTAACAGTGGTTCAAGGGTAGGATGTGGTTGTATGTGAAGAAGAGTTGGCTGAGTCAGAACGGCAGAATAATGTTGCCTTTGTTGACTTGCAGGAATCGCATAGCTTAGTAGCCATCATGTTTGAAGGGTGCGCTGTAGCTGAAGGTGTTACACTAGGCAAATCACCTTGCAAGGATGACATAGAAGGAAATGTTGGGGGCTTGAACCGGAACCGGAGTTGGTTGATTGATCACATCAAATGGATTTTTAGATTTTGATGGTTGTTGGAAACTTGGTATGGACATCACGTTATTATATTGAACTGGGACACCCATGCCAGGTAGTGCACCCATTTGCCAGCCTGGGATTGGAGCAGGGAAGGCTGAATATTTTACAGTGAATAGATCCTCGGGGAGTTCATTTCTTCCACTCGGTTTTATGTCTACAATAGAAGTTTGTGAAGCAACACTATACTTTTCCTCATTGACAATCTTTGACACATTTGGCACTAGGGTGCTTGGATGCCCCTGATAATTCAAAGCTCCATTTACTGGTGGGATAGATTGTTGAATAGTAGGCTGGCCAACAGTAGATGTGAACAGTGGTTGCGGTTGTGTTGAAGATGTGAAGGGTTGTGCGGAATGAAGAAATAGGCGGAGGTGGGTTGATATGTTGTGCGTTTTTTTGTTTGGCAGAAGGTGATGTTGATGATGGTGATTGGGTAATAGATGAAAGGGTGTATGGTGGTGTTGCTTTTTTTTTGACAGAAAGTGAAGGGAGTGGTGAGGTGTTAGGAAGAGAAAAAAGGTGGAGAGAGAGGGAAAATGAATTGAGAGTCAAAGGTCCACGTTTGCTTTTTTGTTTTTCCCCTTTACAAAGAAACCAGGCTACTAAAATAGAAAAAAAAACAAGAGGAAAAAATATAATATCAAAGTAAATCTCATCCGTTGATTTTCTTTCAAATCCATTGGCAAATTTAGTTATCCGAAACATGTGTTAACAACCAATAAGAATCAAGCATAGTATAATCAATAAATATTTTGTGACCAAAAAGCCCCTGAATGACAAAAATAAAATAAAAACCTGAAATTATAAAAAAATAACTCAATTAAAAATGATTTTTTGAATATTTTATGAATAAAAAATAAAGACCCAAAATGATAAAAAAACGGACGAAAATTTATCCGAAAAAAAATAAAATGAACACATTAAAATAATCTACATGTCACAAAGATTAAAGAAAAAATATTCAAGAAGTCAAAAATCAAAAAATAAAATAATAATAAAAATATCAGACTAAACAGACGTTTAAGGTTAAAACGAGACTTCGAACTATACCGAAAAATAAAGCGAGCATACCGTCATAATCTACGCGAAGCGCAGATTCATAAAATGATCGGTAAAAGGTGAAAACTTGAAATATTTTCTCGCTACTTTCCCGCATAGTGTCGAATCGCTTTTAACAGTCTGTCTATAAAACCAAAATATTTTTATTATCGACATATAAACAACTTGGAGCAATGCAACAGATGAGTAAATAGATAAAAATGCATGAAGCAAAATGCCGGGTATTTTACAACTGAAAGACGATGCAAACTTTGATTTAAACTGACTTTTTCTGGTCAACTTAAATACGACTAATGATGCAAAATATGATGAATGAAGATATTTACTAATGATTGTGACCAAATTACAAAATATGGTATGAATGTGCGACTGAAAAAAAATAGGGGCGAAATTAAGGGGGCAACGGTGTGCCTTGATGAATCAGTCTTCGAGAATCCACAATCAACCGTACTTCTGGCTTGGGAGACTCAAAACCTCAATTGAGGCGCGACACATGATGCTCTTGATTCAGACCTGTCTCTGCACATGACACAAAAGAAAACATGAACATACACCTTTGTATGCGATTAGAAATTAGTGATACATAGGCTAAAAATGTTCAAAACACTTGACAATCTTCACATAGTCAAAGCTCGAAGGTGAGACGTTAAAACCGACCGTATTTCGTGACCTTGACTTATCTTAAAAAATGCAAAAATAAAAATGGGATCTTAGGTCAAAAATTGGGGTACAACAGCTGCCCCTATTTAAGTTTCTTCTATCTGGAGATATGAAGATTGGGATCTTCATTTCGACGAGATTGAAGGGACTTAAATATAGAATACACAATTTTTGGCCTTAAGATACCGCGATTATGTTCATGATATGATATGAATGTAATGCTCTGAATTTTATGGGGAATGACGCCATACGAGACAGACTATGCTGGATAAACCAAGCACATTACACAGTAATCCCACAGAGGAAGAGGTTGTAACTCCACTGGGGAAACAGAGTCATAGACTTCAAATGAGAGACTCTTGAATGATTTACATCAGTATTGAGACTGGAAAAGGTAATGATTTACATCAGTACTGAGACTGGAAAAGGTAATGATTTACATCAGTACTGTGACTGGAAAAGGAAATGATTTACATCAGTACTGTGACTGGAAAAGGAAATTATTTACATCAGTACTGAGACCGGAAAATGATTGACATCAGCACTGTGGCTGGAAAACAAAATGATTGACATCAGCACTGTGGCTGGAAAACAAAATGATTGACATCAGCACTGTGGCTGGAAAACAAAAATGATTGACATCAGCATTGTGGCTGGAAAACAAAATGATTGACATCAGCACTGTGGCTGGAAAAAAAAATGATTGACATCAGCACTGTGGCTGGAGATAAACATCTCTGATTTCTAAATTTTACCAAGGACGGTAACACATTTCTTCTCTGACCAATATATCGCTTGAAAAGGATAAAATAACAAACTTCCCCACGGGACTTTTCCGAAAGGGATGCCATTTGCTGAGTAGACATTATTGTTGGGGATACACAAGCTGCTCGAATAAAGAGGCCGCCACTTGCTTCCTTTCAAAGGTGTCAATAACATACAAGTTGCTCATGAAGAGACCGCCACTTGCTGTCTTCAAAGAATATTAAAACACACAAGCTGCTCATGAAGAGTCCGCCACTTGTTGCCAATAACCCACAAGCTGCTCATGAAGAAGCTGCCACTTGTTGTCTTCAAGGGAACAATAACACACAAGTTGCTCAAATAGATAAGCTGCCACTTGCTGTCTTCCAAAAATACTAACGTACAAGCTGCTCATGAAGAAGCTTCCACTTGCCGTTTTCCGTACAAGCTGCTCATGAAGAGACTGCCACTTGCCATTTTTCAAAGATAACGATAACACACAAGTTGCTCATGAAGAGACCGCCGCTTGCTATTTTTTCAAAGGTAACAATAACATACAAGTTGCTCATGAAGAGACCGCCACTTGATGTTTTTTCAAAGGTATCAATAACATACAAGTTGCTCATGAAGAGACTGCCGCTTGCTGTTTTTTCAAAGGTATCAATAACATAAAAGTTGCTCATGAAGAGACTGCCACTTGCCGTTTTTCGAGGTGTCAATAATATACAAGTTGCCTCGTGAAGAGACTGCCGCTTGCTGTTTGTCAAGAGTATCCATAACACACAAGTTGCCTCATGAAGAGACTGCCGCTTGATGTTTTCAAAGGTGACAATAACATACAAGTTGCTCATGAAGAGACCGCCACTTGCTGTTTGTCAAGAGTATCCATAACACACAAGTTGCCTCGTGAAGAGACTGCCGCTTGATGTTTTCAAAGGTGTCAATAACATACAAGTTGCTCATGAAGAGACCGCCACTTGCTGTTTGTCAAGAGTATCCATAACACACAAGTTGCCTCGTGAAGAGACTGTCGCTTGATGTTTTCAAAGGTGTCAATAACATACAAGTTGCTCATGAAGAGACCGCCGCTTGCTGTTTGTCAAGAGTATCCATAACACACAAGTTGCCTCATGAAGAGACTGCCGCTTGATGTTTTCAAAGGTGACAATAACATACAAGTTGCTCATGAAGAGACCGCCACTTGCTGTTTGTCAAGAGTATCCATAACACACAAGTTGCCTCGTGAAGAGACTGCCGCTTGCTGTTTCCCAAAAAGATACCCATAAAATATCGTGAAGATATTGCTGGAGGTGAGAACCAATAATTTCATCGGGGATGGACAAACTGCTCATGAAGAGACCCCCATTTGTCGTAGAGAAATCAGAAATAATCAAACTGCTCAAATAAAGAGTCAGTCGCTTGTTGTCATGTCGATATTCCAGAAGAAGGTTGTGATAACACTGCTGGGGAATAAAGTTCATCTTCAATGGGGAACCATGAATAAATCCTTCTTGAGGAGACCAAGTATTTACGTGGCAAAATAAATGCACTCTCCATCTAGGTTTCACAGCCTAGAGATATTCACAGGGTATCATTCACAAGAGACACAGCTCAATCCAGGAATAAACTAGAGAGAAAACAGTCAAACAAGACTCCACCCAATGAGGAAATAACTCAAATGGGGATTTATCCTATCCAGAGATGGAAAAGGAAAGCTAAAGCAAGATTCTTCCACGAGAGTTAACTCAGTGGGGAATTAGAAAGAAGGCGCACTTTATGCTTAAGTCGACACTCTATTTGGAAAGATCAAGTATGTTATTTGAATAGACATAACCAAGGTGTACGAACTCAATGACATCAACAAATACAACTGTGCATGCATGATGCAAGTGTGAATGAATAAATGAATGTCATGTATATGCTGACAAAACAGACGGGGGAGATAGACTGAAGATGATAAGACGTCATAGTACAACTTGACACTCAGCTAATCTCAACAGGATGGGAACATTACTGGAGATAAAACACGGGCCATCATTGGAGCAAGGTCCTTTTACAAGGCTTAAATATCTCTGGAGAGGAAGATATTTTCAGGTAGAAAACCCAAAGTCTAGTCTTCTATTGTCGACAATCCATTGAAAGGATAACAACACGAACAATGATTCAGTTGGAAAAAGTCATGCTTAGCTGGAGATACTGGGAACACCACCCTCTGATAATGTGTGCAATACATATCACATATCTTGACAAATCTAAATTGCCCCTGGGACCAATTGGATGCCCCAAGTTTACTGCTGATGAGCTGCATGTTGCACGACAATTCCTGCGAATAACTTCACTTCTAAAATGCCCCAAGCTATATGGTTGGTGAGGAGAAATAATCTCAAGAGGATTTTACAAAAGACCTGGCATTCACCATGCTCTGGTGTCTTCAAACTCTTAGAGGAATTCATCAAATCTCGACGTGATTTCCCCGGATTGACTGTAGTTGGCACAACAAAGTCTTCAAATTTTGCCCCAAAAGAGTAAACAAGTTGGGAAGGCATTAACTGGGAGAAGCAACATGTTCGTGCTTACGGTCTTCAGGTGACATGCCCATGGATATGATTTTTTCTTGACGTGATCCGCCAATTACTCAACATAGTTTCAGGCCTTAAAAGAATAAACTCATCACTGGTGCTTATGTGAGATTCCTTAACATCAAACAAATGTTTTGCAGTTAGAAAAAGTTTACAATGAGAATGAAAATTCTAATGCAACAGTTATGTAAGTCTTGAAGATTTTGAAAGATATCGCACAAATTTTGCGAGTTAAAGCACCATTTATTTTTGTAGAGGAAAAACATATGATACCAACATAACTATTTAGAACATTCATGGGAGTCAGGAACACTATCTCATTGAAGTATGCTTTCAAAATAACCTTGCTTCAATTAGGACTTTTGAAGGTTGTAACGTGGTCTGGTTCATGGTTTTTTAGAAAAAAGATTTTAAGGCTCAAAATATTTGGTGCCCACCCATTCTTCATGATGTTCTCCAACCCTATGTTCAGTTAATTCAACATTAGTGTTCATCTCTCAAAAGGATTTTGTGACGGTCAAGGAAACGACGAGGCTTTCGGAGTAGAAACCACCCTCATGTCTTCGTGTTTGTAGTCACCAATTTGTTCTTTGCTGAGGACTTTTCTTTGCAGTCCTTTTCTTTGCAATTTTTTATTTTCCCTAACTTTTGCCTGAACTAATTCTTTTGAATTGATAGTCCAGCGGGATGCCTTAATTTTGCCCAAGTCACATGTTTTCATGTTTTTGACTTAGCAGGCTTTTCTTTTTCTTGATTTTTGACTTTTTGAACAAAATGTGTGACATTAGCTTGTCTTTACTGGTTGAGAGGATTGTGACTGCTTCGTTTCTTGATGAATGAGGGATAACATTATGATTCCACATCTTCTGGCTTCATTATACATGAAAGATAGCCCTCGTAGTTTCTCTTCAAAAAACATCTTCCTTATGAATTTTGAACACTCAGTCAGATTAACTAAAAACTACCCTGCCCCAGGTTAAAGTTCAAGGTTTTTTCGTATAGAAAAGAAACTTCTGCTTCAAAGGCTCAAAAGGGGTTAGCAAGGGATTATCTTCCTTATATCTCCAGTGTTTAGGGATTTGAAACAATGCCTGTACATCATCAGCAAGATTTTATCCAAAAGCATGCAACCAGAGATTTTGTGTTTTTTAGATCATCATCCTCCCTTCAATCTCTGCCTAGGCAAGAGAATGGGCAACAAGTTGGTATCATAATGCCAAAAGGAATTTAAAATTTGAAAACAAATATGAGTGAAATGAATGAATTTCTTCAAGACAAGCATACTCATTGTATTAAGATAATCATTCAGATGCAAACAAGTTCTTACATGCAAACAATGTTTTGATAAACAAGAAAAATTGCAACAAGCAGAAATAAGTGAATAATCTGGGAAGGCTTTCCATCTGGACTCGAATTACCGAAAACATCCTTCAAAAATCAAAGTCACTATCAATCGTGTTTACTCTTCGGCGCATGCTTGATTTGAACTTCAAAACCAACGTCCTTGAATGACAAGATACCACATCTGACCAACTTCTGAACCTCAATCTTCAAAGAAAAGAAACCCTCCAAGTCATGCCCAGGAGCACCTTGATGAAAGGTACAAGTCAAATCAGCTTTGTAGTACCAATGTATCTTCTCAGGAACCTTCGGTGGAGGTCAGGTCTGAACCAAATTCCTCTGCATCAGGATAGGGAACAAACTCTGTATAGGTAACTGGAATTGGATCAAACGGGGTTTTCCTCTGATTAGGAACTTGCTGATTCTGTTGATGAATAGGAGAAACATGATGACTCTGACAATGATTATTTCTTCCTATGGTTCTCTTCTTGGAAAAGTTATTATCAAAACTTCTTCGCACCATTAGCTGAGCTACCATCTTCATATGAACATCCCTTCCCAACATCTTCTAGACGCACTCCCATATTCACCTTGTCAAGAAAGTCAATAGGTGCATTAACCATCACCTTCTCATGAGAGAATGATTTTAAAGTTTCAGTGAAGACTTTTATCATCGCTTCCTCCATACTAGAAGGATTGACTTGGGCGGTAACCAAAATTTCAACCCAAAACAGTCGAGTGATCCATACCAGCTTCCAAAATAGTCATCTCTCTTCGGAGTTTAGAAACCTCTTGCTTGATATTCTCCATTGTTTTCTTAGCGCGAATGTTGTACTGGTGAGACCAAAGGAAAAATAAGACTCGGAAAAAGACCTTTGAAAGTGAAACAAAAAAAATGTAGAATGATGTATGATATGCAAAAGAGAGTTTTTATTTGATTTTCAAGGAACTCAAGATATTAAGTTGTAAACATCAAAGTATGAAGATAGAAGATGAATTTTAAATTGGCTCCAAACATTGATCAAGTTATCATCAAGATCAATCATCCATTTTGGTGGATTAGGGTTTTCTCCCTATCAACACCCAAGATCCATTGAGCTTGACGAAACTTGTGATGTTTACAAAGAAAGACCTCCAAATTCCTTGAAAATCAAGTGAAAGGGGTTTTATGGATGCATGAATGCATGGCTATGCAAAAACCACAAGCAAGGTCACAAATAAAGTCGAAAGGTTCAACGTCACGAGCATGGAGTCAAGGTAAGGAACACCCCCAAGGTATGTACTAACGGTTTAATCACACCTGTAGAACAAGGTTCTAAGAGTTCCCGGAGTCTACATTCCTCCTTCGGATATTACCAACGTCTTGATTACTCAATAATCAGTAATATTCTCAAGAGAAACTCATCCGAGCGTAGCATCGCGTAACAATTACTTCCGGATTACTCCGTTATAATCTCCGCGCTACACCTAAAAGGCCAAGATGGGTTAGGGTTCTACGGTTCCCAGCTTCTCTGGCTCCCAGGTCGAAAATAATAATGTCTTCCCGATTACTCGGTAAACAAGTATTACGTTCAAAAGGGCCTTCCACTGAGTGGGGGATCTCATGCCTCCTTCTTCGGGATTACTCCCTCAAAGTTAACATGACTATACCGCCCATCCTATTCCTAAGTGTAACTTAGTCCGGGTATAGGACTTGTCCTTTGTAAATATTATCAACACCCAAATAATCACAATATATGCATATAATCAAACAATCAAATAATGATAAAACAGATAAAACAAATTAGGCTTAACCCAATTAGGGATGGACCAGCAAGAGGTCAATCTTTCCCCAGCAGAGTCGCCAATTCTGTAGCGGTGAAAATCAGAGATCAAGCTATTAATTAACTTGACTCACAAAAGCAAGAGTCGCCACCGCGCTTTATTATTTCCAAGGGAAAAGGGAAAAGAGCGAAATAAAACCCTAAAATATGCAATGTAAAATAATACTTAAAAGTAATAAAAATACAATGCGTTTTTGAAAGAGATCGAGAGTTCGGGGGTTGGTTATACAATGGGAAGGTATTAGCACCCACTGTATCTTCCGTACTCCGCAGGAACCTTTTGAAATATCTGTTTTTTATTAAAAGTTGTTTGTTTGATTAAAATGACTTGTTTGTCTAAAAATATGTGTTGGCGAGATTTTGAAGATGTGATAACCTAATGTCGAAGTTTTGACTTAAAAGGTATGAGTTTGAAAATGGAGTCTTTTGGGAAAATTATCTTAGGTTTGGAAAAATAGTAAATAAGCAAAAAATGGATGAGGGTATTCGCACGATTGTAACAAATATATTTGATGACATGAAGTTAACAAAGTTAAAAACATTTCCCTTGGATTTGAGCAAACAAGCGAAATAAGATAAACATCAAATTACAAATATTCGAAAATCCACAAGGAAATAAAACAAATAAATGTAACTAATCATCTAAAAAAGTTATTTGAACTAAATTGAAAAAATTAAGATTACTTGTTAAAATAATTCTAAACTAACTAAAAATTCTAAGATTATTAAATAATTCTAAATTGATTCCATGGTTAAATTACTTAACTAAAACAATGCAATTAATAAATAATTTTTACTAACTAAACTAAATAACTAAAACAAAATAGTTAAGAAATTAAAATTAAACTAAAAAATAAATTTTTAACAAAAGGGTGCAAGCAGAGTATAAGGGGTATAGTAAGAAATTCGTATGGGCTACTGAAACTAAAGTCCAACAGCTTTTTATTTATTTATTTAACAAAACCAAAGAGTGGGGTTTGTGGCTTTTATGTTGGTGTGAATTAGTAAAAAGATAGGAATTATAGCTCAAGGCCCAAACTAAATGATTAACCCTAATTTACCATAAAAAATAATAATAGTAAAAAAAATTATTGTAACACCCCAGGCGGAGCTGATGCCTTCTTACTAGTGTTTTTTTTTACTTTTCAAATTTTTCCATTAGCCAATTAGTAGCTGACACGTGGCATTATAATTAAGAAATAAAAAAGGAAAATAAAAATCCTCTAATACACAAATTGACAGAGAGTGAGAGAGATAAACCTTGCTCCTCTTCACAGATCTTTTCTTTGTAAAAAAAAACTTCATCTTTCTCCCTTCTTCTTCTCGATTTCTCTTGACGGCTGAGATGGCAGAGAATGACGCTGGAAAAAGTTGGTTGGAGGCAGAGACCATTGGTGCGGTAAAAAGGCAGATCGGTTAAGTCGAGATCCGGATCAGAGTTGTTCGGAGGCTTGGTCTGGTACGTCGTGGAGGAGGCTGTAGAAGCTTGGGCGTTAAAGCTGATGAACGAAAAGGATGTGGTTGAGATGAACAGACGTTGTTGAACAATGACGGTATTGGTGAATCTGGCGGAGAACGATTGATGCCGCGACAATCCGCGTTGATGAGCGAAGGTTGTTGGAGATGGAAGCACGGAGGGACCTGAACTGTGTTGCCTTGAGTTATTGTAACAGGTGATAGCGGAGGGCGTATTGTGGAATGAAGGGGTCCGTGAAGGCAGACAGAGGAAATAGCAGCGAACAGAGCGGAGGAAATTTGTTTCTAGGAGAGAAAGGTTAGTTAACTGTCACAGTGGGAGTTGGGATATTGTTGACAGGCGGTGAGGTTAATGGAAGTTGTAGCCAGATTTTTATGGAAATTGAAGTGGAGAGGGAGGTTAACAGTGGTTCAAGGGTAGGATGTGGTTGTATGTGAAGAAGAGTTGGTTGAGTCAGAACGGCAGAATAGTGTTGCCTTTGTTGACTTGCAGGAATCGCATAGCTTAGTAGCCATCATGTTTGAAGGGTGCGCTGTAGCTGAAGGTGTTACACTAGGCAAAGCACCTTGCAAGGATGACATAGAAGGAAATGTTGGGGGCTTGAACCGGAACCGGAGTTGGTTGATTGATCACATCAAATGGATTTGTAGATTTTGATGGTTGTGGGAAACTTGGTATGGACATCACGTTATTATATTGAACTGGGACACCCATGCCAGGTGGTGCACCCATTTGCCAGCATGGGATTGGAGCAGGGAAGGCTGAATATTTTACAGTGAATAGATCCTCGGGGAGTTCATTTCTTCCACTCGGTTTTATGTCTACAGTAGAAGTTTGTGAAGCAACACTATACTTTTCCTCATTGACAACCTTTGACACATTTGGCACTAGGGTGCTTGGATGCCCCTGATAATTCAAAGCTCCATTTACTGGTGGGATAGATTGTTGAATAGTAGGCTGGCCAACAGTAGATGTGAACAGTGGTTGCGGTTATGTTGAAGATGTGAAGGGTTGTGCGGAATAAAGAAATAGGCGGAGGTGGGTTGATATGCTGTGCGTTTTTTTGTTTGGCAGAAGGTGATGTTGATGATGGTGATTTGGTAATAGATGAAAGGGTGTATGGTGGTGTTGCTTTTTTTTTTGACAGAAAGTGAAGGGAGTTGTGAGGTGTTAGGAAGAGAAAAAAGGTGGAGAGAGAGGGAAAATGAATTGAGAGTCAAAGGTCCACGTTTGCTTTTTTGTTGTTCCCCTTTACAAAGAAACCAGGCTACTAAAATAGAAAAAAAACAAGAGGAAAAAATATAATATCAAAGTAAATCTCATCCGTTGATTTTCTTTCAAATCCATTGGCAAATTTAGTTATCTGAAACATGTGTTAACCACCAATAAGAATCAAGCATAGTATAATCAATAAATATTTTGTGACCAAAAAGCCCCTGAATGACAAAAATAAAATAAAAACCTGAAATTATAAAAAATAACTCAATTAAAAATGATTTTTTGAATATTTTATGAATAAAAAATAAAGACCCAAAATGATAAAAAAACTGACGAAAATTTATCCGAAAAAAAATAAAATGAACACATTAAAATAATCTACATGTCACAAAGATTAAAGAAAAAATATTCAAGAAGTCAAAAATCAAAAAATAAAATAATAATAAAAATATCAGACTAAACAGACGTTTAAGGTTAAAACGAGACTTCGAACTATACCGAAAAATAAAGCGAGCATACCGTCATAATCTACGCGAAGCGCGGATTCATAAAATGATCGGTAAAAGGTGAAAACTTGAAATATTTTCTCGCTACTTTCCCGCATAGTGTCGAATCGCTTTTAACAGTCTGTCTATAAAACTAATTTTTTTTTATTATCGACATATAAACAACTTGGAGAAATGCAACAGATGAGTAAATAGATAAAAATGCATGAAGCAAAATGCCGGGTATTTTACAACTGAAAGACGATGCAAACTTTGATTTAAACTGACTTTTTCTGGTCAACTTAAATACGACTAATGATGCAAAATATGATGAATGAAGATATTTACTAATGATTGTGACCAAATGACAAAATAAGGTATGAATGTGCGACTGAAAAAAAATAGGGGCGAAATTAAGGGGGCAACGGTGTGCCTTGATGAATCAGTCTTCGAGAATCCACAATCAACCGTACTTCTGGCTTGGGAGACTCAAAACCTCAATTGAGGCGCGACACATGATGCTCTTGATTCAGACCTGTCTCTACACATGACACAAAAGAAAACATGAACATACACCTTTGTATGCGATTAGAAATTAGTGATACATAGGCTACAAATGTTTAAAACACTTAACAATCTTCACATAGTCAAAGCTCGAAGGTGAGACGTTAAAACCGACCGTATTTCGTGACCTTGACTTATCTTAAAAAATGAAAAAATAAAAATGGGATCTTAGGTCAAAAATTAGGGTACAACAGGAGGGAAAATTTTGGGGTACAACACCTACTTTTAACCAAGCTAACTTTCTGTCTCATTGGAGGTTGATTAATGATTTGATCCCCAATTCTAGTCGTTCGTCCCATACGGTTGTATTCATCTTGACAAAGCATGTTGATGAGGATTCTCAACTCTTCTTGTCCCCAAGCTAAGTTTTGGATAAGAGCCATCTGACCCATCATCTGGATTCTCATCATTTCCATCTCAGCTTGCAATTGTTCCAACTGGTCATCCCTATTGTCTTCAGGATTTTTCTTGGTCATGTTCTCCGTGAGGGGTGCTTTCACTTCTTTTTACCCCCTTGGATAGATTCGGGAACATTTCCTTGAACTGAGCATCTTGAGCTTGGAGATCTCCGGTGTTCTGTTCGAGATCCATTTTTCTTACCTTTAATAAACAACGAGAAAATGAGAAACCTGTCTTGAGAATACCTGTTATGTAATGACCTGTATGATATGTGGATGCAATGTTTTTAAGGATCTCATGAGGTAAACACAAGAAAATGTTAGAAACAAAATCCGACTGCAACTTTGATGGAAGAACTTTGTATTGTTGAATGTACTTCTATGAGAATCAAGCTCACCATGTCGAGTGGGTCCTAGCATTTGAATCAAGATAATGTGCTTCGGTTTTTGACATCATTGGTTAGAGGAAAATAAATCCCATTCGCCTTTCTAGACGCCGGTTCATGATATTTTGACGGCATTTCATTAGAGGAAAATAAATCCTCCTGCCCCTTGCTAGTTGTCTGGTTCATGATAACCTACATCACATGCCTTTGAGATCCTTGAACTGGTCTGTGAAAATGATATGGTATGATGTTATGATGTCATGTTCGAACAATTTAATCAAACACAATCAAAACACATAAGGCCTTAGGTCCAGGCTTGCATGGAGTTTATAGGTAAGTACCCTCTTGAGGTTTAGTTGGCTCAACCGATTCTAAGTAAAGTGATCGGGTTCTAGGAGTCTCATATCACTGATCTTTCTCCCAGGTATTTTTTTAGAACAAGCATTTGATTTTCCACGGGAATATCCCGAGAGTCTGATCTCAATGAGTGTAGCATCAAGTATCAACCAACTTCAGTCTGCACCAAAGCCGACCATCTCACTACTTTCTAATGGGTAAGTTATATCAACT
The DNA here is from genome assembly GCA_948472305.1 of Vicia faba. Lineage (NCBI taxonomy): Eukaryota > Viridiplantae > Streptophyta > Magnoliopsida > Fabales > Fabaceae > Vicia > Vicia faba. Next base: position 1,163,008,000 of record OX451735.1, on the reverse strand, counting down.
AAGGTTCTACGGTCAGTTAGTGCTTATGACACCATGTGGTAGCCCATAATTCTCCTTGACTTACTCAAGGGATACTAGTACCAACCAATGTATCGCACTAATATAGCCATCGTTTCAACCATATCGGTCTTTGTCGTACAATTTTCACGATCTATTTCCACTTACCTAAAATTCCCCCAGATCCGGGCATAGGATCTATACAAGAAATAAACCCAAGCATATCCCGAAATATAAAGTATTGTACCCCAAAATTTTCCCTCCCATTTTCACTCAAAACATGCCCATTGAGGTCCCCAACTTTCCCTAGGATGACTAAGAATTGACCAGACAAATTCTCCTCCTAAGGCAATGAACCCCCAACTAGGGTTTCAATTTTCATCAAGATGGTTGAGCTATAAGGATCCAAAATGTTCTCCATTGTCCTAATATTTCTTCAAGATTATACATTCCAAATAGCATGTCTTGCACAATAAGTTTGCTCAGTCAATTGCTCAATTATTGGAAAATCAATTGTGCTAGGTCAAAAGTCAACTGTGGCCCATGTACAGTCAAACTTCAAGATTTTTGGTCAAAATCAACATTTTGGATTTCTATCCATCATCTTATCAAGGTTTGATCATGATTCCTCAAGAAATGCTCCTAATTCATCAAAAGTAAAAAATGGCAAATTAGGGTTTCTATAGGAAAAATCAACTGAACTTTGACCAAGCATAACTTTCTCATACTTTATCAGAAATTTTCCAACTAAAGCTCATTTTGAAGAGTTTCCAATTCCCTACAACTTCTATTCAGCCCTCGAGTTCAAGAAATGCACCATTTGAAAGATACAAGTTCATACATTACAAGTCATTTTCAGAAAGTTAACAAAAGCCACTTTTTTCCAAGACCTTTTACATCAATGTAAAATCTTCAAATGCAAAATTGATCAAAAGAGGGATTGAAGTAGACATCTTGGGATTTCCAAAAAGTCAGAGATCATCATCATGAGATAAATATTGAGCAAGTTATGGCTTGCCCAAGTTGGGAAAATTTGGGAATTTTCAAGAATTATGCATTGAGCAAATTTGAAGTTTTAAGGCAAGGGCTCAATTTCTTGGACTTCAAACATCTTCCTAAGTTTATAGAGGACCTCTAAAATTATTCTTGCCATGCCTTGAATTTTCTAACTATTTTATTCATATTTATTTTAATTTATTTCAAATAAATATTAAATAAAATGTATAAAATAATTGGAAATGGGCTTTGAGCTTTGGGTTGATGTTTTGGACAACATAGGCCCATAAAATTTCGTGCAGAGGTGTCCACATTCATTCAAATTCAAAAAATGACAAGTTTCCTTATTTTTGGCCAAAGTTACAAATTTCATTCATGGCTTTGAAACGTTTGCTTTAAGGTTGTTTAAACCTTTGTTTTCTTGTCTCCTCATTCCTCTCTATATAAAAAAGAATCTAGAAAGCATTTCAAGAGGCCTACACAGCCTATAGAGAGCTCTACCATTTTTGCAAAATTATCAAAAGCAGTAAAAATTCGAAACCCACTTTGTAGATACTTTTGGTCCGAACTAGTAATCATACATTGCTCTTGAGGTTCCCAGGGATTTGTTCCAACCATCCTAAAAGCTTGCAAGGTCCCAGATCACATGATCCAAGCCATCACCATTTTGGTATAATCTCAAATTCAAATCTCTATTTTTATTAATTGTTGAGTGTTCTAATGTGTGTATATGAGTTCCTGGATATCCTTAGAGCAGGTTAGGAGAATTACATGGAATACATGACATCTAGAACATGAGATACCATGTACCGTCAAGTACTGCCCACACTGGATCCAAGGATGGACCTGAGCTTCACAATTCGGGCTTAGCGAAATTTCAATTGCACCCCCCATTCTACTTCAACCATGAAGCACAATCTCATTTCTTGTTGTTTTATTTAGTTATTTCATTTCTTAATCTTTTTTAATAATAACAATAAATAAATCACAAAAAAATTAGGCATACATTTTTTTAATTAAATAATTAATTTCTTTAATTAATTAATTAAAACTTTAACCTTTTTCTTAAATAAAAATGAATTAGAATTTAAGTCTAATTACTTTCTTTTCATAATTAAAAAAAACCACAAAAAAGGCTTAGTTTATTTTTCTTAATTTAATTTTCTAAGTAGACTTTAGGATAATTAATTTAATTATTTTTCTTAATCTAACTTTTTTTAAAATAAAAACCAACAACAAAAAGATTTTCTTTTATGTTTTCAGGCGTACTTTTAACTTTTCGTGCATTTATTTCCTTTCGTATTGTTTATATTATTGTAATTGTTGTATGGAATATAATAGATGATAAGTAGACTCTTTTTATTGCTTTATTTTCTTTTACCCAATTGTTTTGGAATGTAAATCCCCCTCCCCGAAGTCATGTAATAGTCAAGATTTATACTTTCCGCATTTTATTTTTATGTATATATTACTGTTAGTAATTAGGCGTGTATGGAAAGACTAATAATCAAACGTTAGCTAACCTAACAAAAAGACAAAAAATAACTGAATCTCAACACACTTGCACATGTGCACCTCTAAGGTATCTCCCACTTTGGTTGCCTTTAAATAAAACAGTTATGAGGCAAGAACGCTTTAGTAAAGAACCATAAATAAAAAAATATCATAGTCCCTCGATGACCCTACAGTTGCCATTCGGTAAATGATCTAGTCCATAAAAGAAAATTTCTAAAGCGTCTCCACAAATTGCCTCTGTGATTGTAAAACGCCCCTTCGGTTGTCCCTCAACGTCCGACGATATGGTTACCTACTCACTAATAGTAGGATAACACTATCTAAAGGAAAGGAGGAAAAGAACATCCTTTTTCAAGTAGGTAGACTGTTCTTAAGTACTTGCTCAAATCTAAAATTTTCACACTTACACACTTTTCAAAAACTATTTTCAAAAATGCTTTATCACACTCTTGAAGACTGATACAAGAGTTACCATAAAGCAAACAAAAATATTTCAAAACACACAAACAAAAACAATTTAAAAAAATGAGCAAGTACCTAAGAGCCCATAGAAAACCACGGATGGAAAGGGTGCTAACACCTTCCCTTTCCATAATCTACCCCCTTACTCAGAAAATCTCGAAAAGGTCTTTTTCTGTTATTTTCACCCTGTCCTTTGTTGGATAAAAGAAAAGTCGGTGGCGACTCTTGCTAACCGCGATATTTGGGAATGAAAAATGCAAAACCAGTATTAAACAATCGGTTCTGCCACCATATCACAGAACTGGCGACTTTGCCGGGACAAAATAATAAAGTGGGGTTTACCTTATAGTCTAGATCATTTTTCTTCTTTGACTGTTTGATTGCTTTATTTTTAAGGGTATTTGTTTGGGTACTATAGACCCTACACCCGAATCTGGGGAAACCTTTTAGGTAAGTAGCAATAGATCATGAAAACTGTACGGGGTATACCGACACAGTTGAAGTGATGTCTATGTTGATGCGATACTTTGGTTGGTACTGATAGCCCTTGAGTTGATCAAGGAGAATATGGGGCCGCTGCGTGGTGTCATAAAGCGTCAAATGACTTTAGAACCTTTAATTGAACAACTTAGCCATTAGGACGTAGCGAGATGGCCGTCTTTGGTGTATTCCCAAAGTCGGGAGATACTCGCTGCTACACTCATTGGATTTAACTCTTGAGTTTTTTTGGTTGCGAGTCAGTTAACTATCGAATGAAACTTGTGGGAAAGATCAATGATATTGAGATCCCTTAGAACCTAGTTACTATTTATAGTACAGGTTGAACCAATCCAACTTCAAGAGGGTACAACCTTAAAACCCATGCATGCCTTAAACCTAAGATCTCTTGTGTGATTTGCTTGTGCTTGCTATATCTGTGATTTCTTAGCATAATCATGACATCATGACATGTCACATCATACCAACCATTTCAAGGATTTTCTAGGGCTTATCTTTGTCTTGTTTTGTAGGCCATGACATCCGCTCGCATGAACACTATCCAAATCAACCTTGTGAAAGTGCATCCTTAACTCAAGGAGTTAGCATCTAGGATTCCCGAAAGCTCTCCCTTCACTGAAAAACATGGTCGAATTCCCAACTTGGTCACTTAAAACACTGATAAAGAAATGTTAAAGGTGCTCTTTCAGTTCTTTGACCCGTTGCACCATTGCTTCACTTTTCCTGATTACCATTTAGTGCCTACTATGGAGAAGTTTTCTCAATTATTGGGGGTACCTATCCTTAATCAGCTACCATTCAATGGTACGGAAAGAGACCTAAATCCTGAAGAGATTGCTCAAGCTCTGTCTTTACAACAGTCCGATGTAGTGGTAAATTGGGAAACCAGAAGAGGTGTCCAAGGATTTCTAGCTAAGTTTCTATTTGAGAAAGCTCACTATTTTTGGGATAATCTGGATTTACAAGCTTTTGAAGAGGTGTTGGTCCTTCTCATCTATGGAATGATATTATTCCCTAACACGGACCAACTCATAGATGTGAATGCGGTTAAGATTTTTGTCTCATAATCCGGTACCTACCTTACTTGGGGATATTCTACACTATCTGCATACTCGCACTCTAAAGAGAAGAGTGACCCTTATATGTTGCACTCCTTTATTGGCTAGGTGGTTTATTTCGCACCTACCCCAGTCTATTCTGAGAAATGAGGAGGGTATGAGATGGTCTCATAGGCTGATGTCCCTTACACATTCAGATATTCATTGGTGTTCGTGATCCTCGGAGAATGTTACCATCATTGATCGCTGTGGGGAATTCCCTAATGTCCCTCTCTTAGGCATTAGGGGAGAAATAACTTATAATCCTTGTTTGGCGCTGCGACAGTTTAGTTATGCTACAAGGGATGGTCCTCACGACACGCTCGTCCAAGGAATCACATTTGACTATGAGAATGATGTTCAGGGTTATCGCAAGAGGTTCATTCGAGCTTGGGGCATGATAAACAGGGTTGATAGCAAGACACTGGGGAACAAGAATTTCATCCCTCTTGAGCCTTACCTCAAATGGGTGCGAGCTCGTGCTCAATGTCTTATGATTCCTTACCCCACCATCTTACCTGTGATTGTGGAGCCAATTGCTGAAGGAGACACTCCTTACGTTGTTCTTCATCCTGATATGCCAACTGATTTTGAGGAGCTACGGAAATCCTGGATCCAACTAAAAGAAGAACATGATACCTTTGAAACCCAATCCTACACCAGCGAGAAGAAGGTTTTAGAGCTCACCTGCTTACTTCTCGAGGAGTGGAGCATAAATGCATACCTTGCACCCAAGAGGATGCGCCTGTGGGAAGCTTGAAGTCTTCCTTTTGCTTGGAAAATTTTATTATTGCTTTGTTCCCTTTATGAGCCCAAGAGGCATTATTGTGATCAATAGAATATCTTAATACAATCAACGTTTGTTCTCTTTCTGTCTAAGAAAATTTTAATCTTAGAAATCCTTGAAAACATTGCATACATATATCATATATATCATTGCATAAGAAGGTTTCAAAGCAGGTTTCTCATCCTCTTCGCTGTTTATTTCAGCAATGGCTCTAGAACAAATAGTGAAGGATCTACAGACTCAGAATGGCCAGTTTCAACAGATGATCATGGCTCTGACCAAGGGGCAATAATAACTGAAAGCCCTGCTTATTAAAGAAAAGAAGAAGCCAAGGAAACCAGTTGGTGTGGTGAACTTGGGAAGAAGGATCAGAGGACCAGTGCGACGAGCCTCTGAACTAGTAACTTCATCAAAGGAAAGAGAGGAAGACTCCAGTCCAAAAGAATCCGATGATGAATATGACTATGATGAGGAGTAGTATCCTCCTGCTGGTGAAAAATTGAAACAGCAGGAGGATCGTTTGAATGCAATGGTGGTTCGGAAGGTACCAGGTCTGGATTTTGAAGAGTTGGATTTGGTCTCCGGGGTTGTCATCCTGCAAAAGTTCAAGGTGCCGGTGTTCTCCAAATATGATGGGGCCTCGTGTCCCAAGATGCACCTCAGATCTTATATGAGGAAGATCCAGCCTCATACTGATGACAAGGACTTATGGGTACACTTCTTTCAGGATAGTCTGTCTGGAACTCAGCTAGAATTGTTCTACCAGATGGAAAGGGCCAACATCTATAATTGGGAAGACTTGGCTGCCGCGTTCTACAAGCAGTATCAGTACAATGCATACCTTGCTCCCACCCATACACAACTCCAAAGTATGTCTATGGGTTCGAGCGAGGGATTTAAAGACTATGCTCAGAAGTGGGGGGACTTAGCAGGAAGAGTCTAACCCCCTGTCTGATAGGGAGCTAGTGGATATGTTTCTGGGTACCCTATCTGGTCCGTTTTTCAATCACCTTATTGGAAGCTCCTCAGTCGGCTTCACTTAATTGATCTTGAAGGGAGAAAGAGTGGAAGCTGGAATTAGGAGTGGTAAGATCCAAAAGGATGCATCCTCCAGTACAGTAAGGAATCCATTTGCTGGGAAGAAAGAGGTTAGTTTTGTGTAAAATCAAAGGAATCAGGACAGAACTGAACACCGTCCAGCGGTATGGGCTGTTATGATCGCTAAACTTGCACTACTCAACAAAGGAACAATCAGCCTAGATTAGAAAGGCCGGTAAGACAGTTTACCTGGATAAATATGACGTTGTCTCAAGTCTTGCCACATTTGTTGAAATACAATCTGGTAACTCTGAGGGAAGCTCCGAAGAATCCTTATACTACCTCTCCCCGCTACAATCCAAATGATCGATGCGCCTACCATTGAGACTTCGGGGCATGACACGAACGACTGCTGGGCTTTGAAGAACAAGTACAAGATCTGATCGAGGCAAAAGAGATTGAATTCGATGCTCCGGAAACTTCTAATGTCATAACTGCACCCATGCCCAAGCACGGCCTGGGGATCAATTTTATTGATGTTGTCTCCAACACAGAAGATGCTGACAGTGACTATGACATGGATAGCTGGATCTTCCCTACTACCAACGGTGGACCCAATAACTGGACGGAAAAAGACTTTGTACCAATTACTTTTATTTAGAAGTAATTGTCTTTATTGTTTTTGGATATGTAATAAACAATATAAACTCTATGGCTATGTGTCTTACCCGGGGCACAATGGTTTATTTGTGAGGGTTATCATATTTAATTTCATATGGAATTAATAAAGCATTGGACGTTTATGCATACAAATTTTGCGCTCTCTGTTTTTCTTTTCTGCTTTTTTACTTTGTCAATACAGATATGCTCTTACACACACCCACGTATCAAACTGCAGATCCATATCCACTCTGGATCCCATTGATAATAATTCTGCTATTGTCGATTATGACTTTGAAAATCCTATCAACCAAGCCGAGGATGAAGGTGAGGAAGATTGTAAGGTACCCGTAGAACTTTCTAGACTGTTACAACAAGAAGAAAGGGCTATACAGCCTCATGAAGAGCCGGTTGAGACAGTGAATTTGGGCATATAAGAGAATAGAAAAGAGGTCAAGATGGGTGCAAATTTGTAGCTTCGTGTCACACAGTGTTTGATTCATATGTTGTATGATTATGTTGAGATCTTTGCCTGGTCGTATGAACACATGCCAGGACTGGACACGAATATTGTGGTTCATCGTCTGCCAACTAAAGAAGATTGCCCTCCGGTAAGATAGAAGGTATGTCGTATGCACATTGAAATGTCAGAGAAGATCAAAGCAGAGGTTATGAAACAGTTCAACGCTGGGTTCCTAGCTGTCACTTCTTATCCCCAATGGGTTGCTAACGTAGTTCCAATGCTTAAAAAGGAAGGAAAGGTACGAATGTGTGTGGACTACAAAGATTTGAACAGGGCAAGCCCCAAGGATGACTTTTCGCTTCCCCACATTGACATTCTGGTTGACAACACCATGCATCATAAGATCTTTTCCTTCATGGACAATTTCTCTGGTTACAATCAGATCAAGATGGAACCCAAAGACATGGAGAAGACAAACTTCGTCATACAATGGGGCACTTTCTACTACAAAGTGATGCTGTTTGGGTTGAAGAACACTGGGGTAACCTATAAGCGAGCCATGGTATCCCTGTTTCATGACATGATTCACCATGGGATAGAGGTTTATATTGATGACATGATAGCCAGGTCTCAAACTGAGGAAGAACACCTTGATCATCTATAAAAGCTGTTTGACAAGTTGAAGACGTACAAGCTAAGGTTAAATCCTAACAAGTGCACCTTCGGGGTAAGGTCTGGTAAAATCCTAGGTTTCATTGTCAATGACAAGGGTATTTAAGTAGACCCTGCAAAAGTGAAGGCTATACAAGAGATGTCGGCTCCTCGCACTGAGAAGGAGGTCAGAGGCTTCTTAGGACGCCTAAATTACATTGCCAGGTTCATTTCCAATTTAATTGCTACTTGTGAGACAATCTTCAAACTCTTGAAGAAAGATCAAGTGGTAAAGTGGAATGACGAATGCCAGACCGCCTTCGAGAGAATCAAGGAATACGTTCAAGAGCCTCAAATTCTGATGCCTCCGATTGAAGGAAGACATTTGATAATGTACTTAACAGTGTTAGATAATTCAATGGGGTGTGTGTTGGGGAAGCATGACGAGTCCAATCGAAAAGAGCATGCAATATACTACCTTAGAAAAAAGTTTACCGACTGTGAGACAAGATACTCACTGCTCGAGAAAACTTGCTGCACTTTGGCATGGGCTGCTCGCCGACTGAGACAGTATATGTTGACCCACACCACTTTGTTGATATCTAAGATGGATCCGATCAAGTACATCTTTGGAAAGCCTGCTCTCTCCGAAAGAATAGCAAGATGGCAAATGATCTTGACCGAATACGATATCCAATACACGACCCAGAAAGAAATCAAGGGAAGTGTACTAGCTGATCATTTGGCTCATCAGGTTGTGGATGACTACCAGTCCATGAATTTTGAGTTCCCGGATGAGAACATTATGTTAGTGACTTACTGTGAAGAACCTGGACCAGATGAAGGACCTGAGGAAGGATCCTGATGGACCATGGTTTTTGATGGAGGCTCCAATGCACTCGGTAATTCAATCGGTGCTGTAATCATATCTCTCGAAGGCTGTCATACTCCTTTCACCGCCAGATTATGTTTCAACTATACCAACAACATGGCGGAGTATGAAGCATGCATCATGGGTCTCAAAGCTGCTATTGACCTGAGGGTCAAGTTCTTGAGCATTTTCAGGGATTCAGCCTTGGTAATAAGTCAGATCAAAGGGGAGTGGGACACGAAGCACCCGAATCTCATCCCTTACAAAGAACATGTGCTGACATTTCTCCCACACTTTGAAGAGGTCACCTTTGAACACTTTCCACGAGAAGAGAACCAGTTAGCGGATGCGCTAGCTACTATGTCATCTATGTTTAAGGTCAAGTGGGACAACGAGGATCCTCAGATCACTATTGAGAGGTTGGATGAACCAGCATACTACTATCAGATTGAAATTGAAGAAGTAGCAGACAAACCTTAGTTTCATGAAGTGAAAAGGTATCTCGAGGCTCAAGAATATCCCGAGGGGGCGTCTGTCAATGATAAGAAGTTTCTGAGAAGGTTCTCCGCAAAGTTCTTCCTCAGTAATGGAATCCTCTACAAGCACAATCATGACTCTACTTTACTTTGGTGCATAGATAAGAACGAAGCAGATAGGATTATGGAAGATTTACACGAAGGTGCCTTCGGCACTCATTCTAGTGGACATACTATGGCTATAAAGATCCTACGGGCAGGATACTATTGGTCCACTATGGAAGTAGAATGTTATCAGCATTCCCGAACTTGTCACAAATGCCAGATCTACGCTGATAAAGTACATGTACCTCTGGTTCCCTTGAATGTCTTGACGGCTCCCTGGCCCTTTGCAATGTGGGGAATTGGCATGATCAGAGAGATTAGACCTACTGCTTCCAATGGGCATCGCTCCATCCTAGTAGCCATTGATTATTTCACGAAGTGGGTTGAGGCTGCCTCTTTTGCTACTGTTACCAAGAATGTTGTGGTGCAGTTTATCAAGCATAACCTAATTTGTCGGTATGGTGTGCCAGAGAGAATAATCACATACAATTGTATGAATCTCAATAATACAATGATCACCAAACTCTGTAAACAATTCAAGATCCAACATCATAATTCTTCCCCTTACCGGCCGAAGATGAATGGCACTGTGGAGGCTGCTAACAAGAATATCAATAAAATCATACAGAAGATGAGAGTGACATAAAAAGACTGGCATGAGATATTACCATTTGCTCTTCATGGTTACCGCACCTCAGCACGTACGTCAACAGGGGAAACACCTTATTCTCTGGTATATGGTATGGATGTTGTCCTACCTATTGAAGTCCAAATCCCTTCTCTGAGGATCATGAAGGATACGAGTTTGAATGAAGACGATTGGATCCAAACTCGACTTGATCAACTGAATCTAATTAATGAGAAAAGACTTATTGTTGTCTGTCATGGTCAAATGTATCAAAAACAAATGATCAAGGCTTTCAACAAAAAGGTCAGATGACAAGTATATCAAGTGGGTGATCTGGTAATCAAGCGCATCATACTGCCACAAGGTGATCCCAGGGGAAAATGGACTCCCACGTATGAAGGGCCATTTGTGATCAAAAGCATATTCTTCGGTGGATCCATGATTCTAACCACCATGGATGGTGACGACCTTCCTCACCCTATTAATGCGGACATAGTGAAAAGATACTATACGTAAACAAAGACTCGCTAGGTTGACTGGCCTAGGCAAAAATAATGGAATCCCGGCGAACCAAAAGGGTTCGGTCAAAAAATTAGGGATAAATACAAAAAGATCTGTACACCCGGCAAGTTGAAAACCTGCAAAGGCGGCTTGGGCAAAAAATGGTAGCCCGGTGGACTGAAAACCCGAAAGCGCGGTCAAGGAAAAAGTTTGGGATTTGAAGCGTATCAATATGTCCCATTGGATCACCTTGCGGTCAGAATTCAATATCAACTATCAAGCTTGAATGGTATCGATCAATCCAATCAGCTTCAGACAAGTAGCTAAGTGATGAGACGCTCGAGGATATAGGGGCAATAGCAGAATTGAAACTCAATGGGATTATTACACATAGTTGTTTTCTCTTTGTACACTATTTTGTGTGATTTTCATTTCTTACGACGGTGTTCTCCTACTATAACGTCAGCCTCTTTGTAAAAAATGCCTGTTATAGGCGAACTTCAAAAAAAAAGCAATACAAATCGTTCCTTGGAAGTAGCAAAGCTATTTGTTTTATTTTTCTGTTTTGTTTTGCAAAAAATGTCCAATGACTTATTTTTGACATATGCATTTAAATATGATTACTGTTTACAAATACTTGCATAAAAAAATATAATATAGTTACTAATGATTTTAAGAAATGGGGAAAAGTCTAAGAAACAATTTACGGTCCCGACAGTTACTCCTTCCAGCAGGTACATGGGCAGAAAACATCCTGAGACGAAGTCACCGCTACATACGACCCAGTGACGGATATGTTCCCCACAGAGCAGAAACAACCAGTGTTTTTCCCTCTTCTTCCCCAAGCAGGGATTACCTTCTCCACGTGAAGTCTGTTTTCCCCAGCCATGTTTTAACAGTTCATAAAACCTCCTCCCGGGTAGAGTTTATTTCACAAACTACAGAAGCTCATTCCCCAACAGAGTCTATTCCTCTACATCAGCAAGATCTTCCAATAAAACATCCTCCCTCCACGGAGTTATTCTTAAGCAGAGCCAATCCCCGACATAATATCCTCAAACAGAAAGAGGAAATCCCTATAAAATCATATCCATTCACCATCCCAAACAGAAACAAAGGATTCAGCTTCCTTATACTCTCCAGCAGCAGTTCGGGATTTACTTTCCCAGACTAAGAAACATCACAATAGCATCCCCTATTCATACATTATGTCATGCGCATACACATCGTATACAACATAATCTCATTTATTTTGAGAACATCATCATAATGCATTTCATACATCATGACATTACATATGACTAATTCTTTACCTTTTTCAGGGAAAGATCAAATCAACAAACATCGTTGACTACTTATGTGACCTGGTAGTCTACTCAAAAGCTACGTATAACAAAGGGTTATCTCAGGATCTTCCTCAGAAAGATTCCCTCACAAGACCTTCTCTGGTTCAGTCAGATCGACACTAAGATCTCTCTAATTTCTATTCCAGTTAAAGATATTCCAAGACTTTTGTATGGTTCAGTTAAATCGACACTAAGATTCTTCTGATTTCCATTCCAGTCAAAGTTAATTAAAGACCTTCTCTGGTTCAGTAAGATCGATACTAAGATCTCTCTGATTCCTATTCCAGTTGAAGATAATCCAAGACCTTTTTCTGGTTCAGTTAAATCGATGCTAAGACTTTTCTGATTCTTATCCAGTCAAAGATAAATCAAGACGTTCTCTGGTTCAGTCATATTAGTACTAAGATCTCTCTGATTCCTATTCCAGTTGAAGATATTCCAAGACTTTTGTCCAGTTCAATTGAATCGATCCCAAGATTCTTCTGATTTCCATTTCAGTAAAAGTTAATCCAAGACCTTCTCTGGTTCAGTAATATCACCACTAAGAACTCTCTGATTTCTATTCCAATTGAAGATATTCTAAGGCTTTTGTCTGGTTCAGTTGAATCGATGCTAAGATTCTTATGATTTCCGTTCCAGTCAAAGTTAATTAAAGACCTTCTTTGGTTCAGTCAGATCGACACTAAGATCTCTCTGATCCCTATTCCAGTCGAAGATGACCCAAGACTTTTGTCTGGTTCAGTTGAATTGATCCTAAGACTCTTCTGATTTCCATTACAGTCAAAGTTAGTTCAAGATTTTCCTCTGGTTCAGTTAAATTGATACCAAGATCTCTCTGATTCCTATTCCAGATGAAGACAATCCAAGACCTTTTTCTAGTTTAGTTAAATCAACACTAAGATTTTTCTGATTCTTATCCAGTTAAAGATAAGCCAAGACCTCTGCTGGTTCAGTTCGAATCAACCATTGATTTGTTACTGATTCTTTTTTGGTAGACCTTTTTCTGGTTCAGTTAAATTAACACTAAGATTTCTCTGATTCTTATCCAGTCAAAGATAAACCAAGACCTCTGTTGGTTCAGTTCGAATCGACCATTGATTTGTTATTGATTCTTTTCCGGTAGACCTTTTTCTGGTTCAGTTAAATTGACATTAATATTTTTCTGATTCTTATCCAGTCAAAGATAAATCAATACCTCAGCTGGTTCAGTTCAAATCAACCATTGACTTATTACTGATTCCTTTCTGGTAGATCCTTTCTCTGGTTATGTTAAATCGACACTAAGATTTTTCTGATTTCTATTCCAGTTGGAGAAACTGCAAATCCTGGATCCTGACCAGATGACAGTTTAATCTCATTTCCCCAGTAATTTGTTGTGAAGCCTGGAATACGACCAGATAGCAGTCAGCCTTATCATCCTCAACAAACCACTATGAAGCCTGGATCTTGACCAGATAGCATTTCACTTATATCTCTTCAGTTAAGAGATGACTCCCCAGTAGAGTAATGGACAACCGAAGCTCCTAAACTCTATTCCCCTAAAAAACATTCCCCAGTGGACTCCTCATCGGATAATAGGAACAGGAATCCCCACAAAGAGACTTCTTATGAAGTCATCATCTGTTTTGGATGGCATCTTTAAGCCCATATCCGACAACTCTCCGTTATATTCCTTGGATGGCATCTTTAAGCCCATCTCTGAAAGTATTTTGTCATCTTTTCCAAATGGCATCTTTAAGCCTATTCCCGATATTATTCACCAGCAGTCTCACTTCGGGCGAGTGCAAATTTCTGGGCACTCTAGTGTCCAATCATCTTCCACCTTCAGATTACAAAAGGCAAACAAGCCAATCTAAATCTTCAGGTTTAAGAAGATTAAACAGGGGCAGCTGTTGTACCCTAAAATTCCCCTCCCATTTTAACTCAATACATGCCCATTGAGGTCCCCAACTTGCCCTAGGTTGACTAAGAATTGACCAGACAAATTCTCCTCCTAAGGCAATGAACCCCCAACTAGGGTTTCAATTTTCATCAAGATGGTTGAGCTCCAAGGATCCCAAATGTTCTCCATTGTACTAATATGTCTTAAAGATTATCCATGCCAAATTGCAGGCCTTTCACAATAAGTTTGCTCAGTCAATTGCTCAAGTATTAAAAAATCAACTGTGTTAGGTCAAAAGTCAATTGTGGCCCATGTACAGTCAAACATCAAGATTTTTGGTCAACATCAATATTTTGAAGTTATATCCATCATTTGATCAAGGGTTGATCATGATTCCTCAAGAAATGCTCCAAATTCATCAAAAGTCAAAAATGGCAAATTAGGGTTTCTATAGGAAAAGTCAACTGAACTTTGACCAAGCATAACTTTCTCATACTTTATCAAATATTTTCTAAAGAAAGCTCATTTTAAGAGAATCTAATTCCCTACAACTTATCTTCAACCCTCAAGTTAAAGAAATGCACCATTTGAAAGATACAAGTTCATACATTACAAGTCATTTCCAGAAAGTCAACAAAAGCCACTTTTTTCCAAGACCTTTTACATCAAGATAAAATCTTCAAATGCAAAATTGATCAAAAGAGGGATTAAGGTAGACATCTTGGGATTTCCAAAAAGTCCCAGATCATCATCATGATATAAATATTGAGCAAGTTATGGCTTGCCCAAGTTGGGAAAATTTGGGAATTTTCAAGAATTATGCATTGAGCAAATTTGAATTTTTAAGACAAGGGCTCAATTTCTTGGACTTCAAGCATCTTCCTAAGTTTATAGAGGACATCTAAAATTATTCTTGCCATGCCTTGCATTTGCTAACTATTCTAATCATATTTATTTTAATTTATTTCAAATAAATATAAAATAAAATATATAAAATAATTGGAAATGGGATTTGAGCTTTGGGTTGATGTTTTGGACAGCCTAGGCCCATAAAATTTCCTGAAAAGGTGTCCATATTCATTCAAATTCAAAAAATGACAAGTTTCCTTGTTTTTGGCCAAAGTTACAAATTTCATTCATGGCTTTGAAACGTTTGCTTTAAGGTTGTTTAAACCTTTGTTTTCTTGTCTCCTCATTACTCTCTATATAAACAAGCATATAGCAAGCATTTCAAGAGGCCTACACAGCCTAGAGAGTACTCTACCATTTTTGCAAAATGATCAAAATCGGTAAAAATTCGAAACCCACTTTGCAGGTACTTTTGGTCCGAACTAGTAATCACACATTGCTCTTGAGGTTCCCAGGGACTTGTTCCAACCATCCTCAAAGCTTGCAAGGTCCCAGATCACAGGATCCAAGCTATCACCATTTTGGTATAATCTCAAATTTGAATCTCTATTTTTATTAATTGATGAATGTTCTAATGTGTGTATATGATTTCTTGGATATCCTTAGAGAAGGTTAGGAGAATTACATGGAATACATGACATCTAGAACATGAGATACCATGTACAATCAAGTAATGCCCACATTTGATCCAAGGATGGACCTGGGCTTCACAATCCGGGCTTAGCGAAATTTCAATTGCACCCCCCATTCTACTTCAGCCATCAAGCCCAATCTCTTTTCTTTTTGTTTTATTTAGTTATTACATTTATTAATCTTTTTTAATAATAATAAAAAAACTCACAAAAAATTAGGCATAGATTTTTTTAATTAAATAATTAATTTCTTTAATTAATTAATTAATTAAAACTTTAACCTTTTTCTTAATTAAAAATGAATTAGAATTTATGTCTAATTACTTTCTTTTCATAATAAAAAAACCCACAAAAAAGGCTTAGTTTATTTTTCTTAATTTAATTTTTTAAGTAGACTTTAAGATAATTAATTTAATTATTTTTCTTAATCTAACTTTTTTTAAAAATAAAAACCAACAACAAAAAGATTTTCTTTTATGTTTTCTGGCGTACTTTCAACTTTTTGCGCGTTTATTTCCTTTCGCATTGTTTATATTATTGTAATTGCTGTATGGGATGTAATAGATGATAAGTAGACTCTTTTTATTGCTTTATTTTCGTTTCCCCAATTGCTTTGGAATGTAAATCCCCCTCCCCGAAGCCATGTAATAGTCTAGATTTATACTTTCCGCATTTTATTATTCTATATATATTACTGTTAGTAACTAGGCATGTATGGAAAGACTAATAATAAAACGTTAGCTAACCTAAAAAAAAGAAAAAAATAACTGAATCTCAACACACTTGCACATGCGTACCTCTAAGGTATATCCCACTTTGGTTGCCTTTAAATAAAACAGTCATGAGGTAGGAACACTTTAGTAAAGACCCATAAATAAAAAATATCATAGTCCCTCGATGACCCTACAGTTTCCTTTCGGTAAATGATCTAGTCCCTAAAAGAAAATTGCTAAAGCGTCTCCACCAATTTCCTTCGTGATTGTAAAACGTCCATTTGATTGTCCCTCATCATCCGACGATAGGGCTACCTACTCACTATTAGTAGGATAGAACTATCTAAAGGAAAGGAGGTAAAGAACATCCTTTTTTGAGTAGGTAGACTGTTCTTAAGTACTTGCTCAAATCTAAATTTTTCACACTTACACACTTTTCAAAAACTATTTTAGAAAATGCTTTATCACACTCTTGAGGACTGATACAAGAGTTACCATAAAGCAAACACAAATATTTCAAAACACACAAACACAAACAGTTTTCAAAAATGAGAAAGTACCTAAGAGCTCGTGGAAAACCACAGATCAAAAGGGTGCTAACACCTTCCCTTTCCATAATCTATCCCCCTTACTCAGAAAATCTTGAAAAAGGTTTTTTTCTGTTCTTTTTACCCTTTCCTTTGTTGGATAAAAGAAAAGTCAGTGGCAACTCTTGCTTACCGTGACATTTGCGAATGAAAAATGCAAAACCAGTATTAAACAGTCGGTTCTGCCACCGTATCATAGTCGGTTCTGCCACAATATTAAATAGTCAACTCCCCGTCATACTCCTTAGATGGCATCTTTAAGCCCATCTCCGAAAGTTTCCTGTCATCTTTTCCAAATGGCATCTGTAAGCCCATTCCCTATATTATTCACCAACAGTCTCACTTCGGACGAGTGCAAATTTCTGGGCACTCTAGTGTTCAATCATCTTCCACCTTCAGATCACGAAAGGCAGACAAGCCAATCTAAATCTTCAGGTTTAAGAAGATTGAACAGGGGCAGCTGTTGTACCTCAAAATTTACCCTCCCATTTTTACTCAAGACATACTCCTAGAGGTTCTCAATTGCTCAAGGTTGACCAAGAATTGACCAGATAATTCTCCTCCTAAGGCAATGAACCACCAACTAGGGTTTCAATTTTGATAAATATGGTTGAGCTCCAAGGATCCAAAATGTTGCCCATGGTCCTAATATGTCTTCAATTATCCATGCCAAATTTCATGCCTTGCACAATAAGTTTGCTCAGTCAATTGCTCAAGTCTTGGAAAATCAACTATACTAGGTCAAAAGTCAACTGTGGCCCATGTACAGTCAAACTTTAAGATTTTTGGTCAACATCAACATTTTGAAGTGATATCCATCATTTGATCAAGGGCTGAACATGATTCCTCAAGAAAGGCTTCTAATCCATCAAAAGTCAAAAATGACAAATTAGGGTTTCTATAGGAAAAGTCAACCAAACTTTGACCAAGCATAACTTTCTCATACTTTATCAAAAATTTTCCCACCAAAGCTCATTTTAAAGATAATTCAATTCCCCACAACTTCTATTCATACCTCAAGTCCTAGAAATTCACCATTTGAAAGATATAAGCTCATACATTATAGAAAGTCAATAAAATCAAAGATAACGTCTTCAAATGCAAAATTGATCAAAAGAGGGATTGAAGTATACATCTTGGGCTTTCCAAAAAGTCCAAGATCATCATCATGAGATAGAAATTGAGCAAGTTATGGCTTTCCCAAGTTGGGAAAATTTGGGAAATTTCAAGAAATATGCATTGAGCAAATTTGAGCTTTTAAGGAAATGACTCATTTTTTTGGAATTCAAACGTCTTCCTAAGAGTACAGAGGACTCTTAAAACCATTTCGTGTACAGCAAGGCCAACATGTTTCCATTCATTCAAAATTAAAAAATGGACAAAATCCCTTGCTTTTGGACAAGGTTATAACTTTGCATTCATGGTTTTGAAACCACCTAATCATGGTGGTTATTGCCTTTGTTTCTTTTGCTCCTCACTACTCTCTATAAATACCAAGCCTAGCAAGCCAAATGGAGGACGAAAAAATAACATTGAGACCATATTCCAAACTTGAAATTTTCAAGAAAAAGTCAAACTTCATTCTCAAATTCCAAGGCAATTCATAAGCTTTTGAGCCTTCAGTAATCATCCTTGAACGCCACTGAAGGATTCAAGACCATCCTTGAGCCCTGTAGCTTCGCGAAACACTCCATACAAATCACGATTTGCTCTTTTTTTTTTCAATCTCGTTTTCATTCATTTATGCATTATAAACATGATTTGACTGCATCTTTATGTTTTTAATCATCATGGGAATGTTTCTGGATGTTTTATTTTGAGTTTGAGTACAAATATAAAGATCCACGATTGTTAGGGTTCCGAGTTTCCAATTTGGGGAACTTGACTTAGAGGCCAAATTGGATGAAATTAACGGTACCAATGAATTCAGGAGGAAGGTTGCAAGCGATCCATGGCCTTGGTTGATTTTTTTGCGCGTGTATAATGATTTTGAATTGTACATGGCTATAGCTATAGACGCAATCTGTCACTATAGGCTTTAGCAACAGCTGTGTCCGTCACTAAAAGCCTGGTTCAATCTGAACGAAGAAGACAAAGCGTGGTAGCCTTTCATTGGATCATTCAAACTGCGCACATTTTTTTAATTTACCATATATTGACTTGATTTTGTATTTATTATTTTGGTTTTTTTTTGTATAACGAATGGCAAGGCAGCTCAGTTGGTAAGGGGAGACGCGTGCATTGGAAAGGACCTGGGTTCGATACCCAGGTCTGATGTTTTGTTTTTCTAACAATTATCAAATGCAGATTCGTGCATGCATTAGCCAGGGGTTCACCATGCACCCTACCATCAGCACCATCAGATCATACTCAACCTGGATCCAGTGCCTCCAACAAGTAATCCCTATCATGGACTCTCCAGACGTGCCCACACAGGATCAAGCGCTGCTTTGGGCTTTCACATCCTGGGCCTAACGCAAATTCAACTTAGCACCCCTTGTTCTACTGAATAACCCCTAGGCCCATTTAGAATTTCTTTTTGTTTTGTTTTAATTTATTTTATTTTCTTTATTTAATTTAACAAATAATATTAAAAAAAATCACAAAAAAGTTAGGTTAGTTTCTTTTTTAATTAAACTAATTTTTGAAATTAATTATTAATTCAACTTTAATTTTTTCTTTAATTTAAAAATGAGTTAGAATTTAGGATTTAACTTATGTTTTAATCATTTTATTTTCATAATTAAAACCAAAAAGAACTTAGACTATATTCCTTAATTAAATTTATTTTTCTAATTAAATTTTAGGATAGTTTAATTATTTTCTTAAATAAAACAAATACAAAAAAAAAGTTAGGTTTTTTGTTTAGAATTTAACTTTGATCAATAATTTTCTTTTATTTTAATTAATTAAATATAGGTTTAATTTAATTTAGTATTTTCCTAAATAAACAAAAACAATCAAAAGATTTTCACTTAGCATTTTCTTAGTTTTTCTTTTAGACGTAATATTTATTTCGTGCGCATTATTTTTATTCTCGCATTTTATATAATAATGTAACTGATTATAAATTGTAATAGCCATAATTAGGATTTTTTTTAATTTTCCACACTTTACATTTTAGTCAGATATAACTGTAACTGTCCCGAAGCCCTGTAATAGTTGTGAGACTTTATTTCTCGCTTTTTATCTTCTTATATGCTTGTATATAATTGCTAGTAATTAGGTGTGC
This sequence comes from Vicia faba, assembly GCA_948472305.1. Lineage (NCBI taxonomy): Eukaryota > Viridiplantae > Streptophyta > Magnoliopsida > Fabales > Fabaceae > Vicia > Vicia faba. Next base: position 1,162,987,954 of record OX451735.1, on the reverse strand, counting down.
ATGACAAGATAAAGTCAATTAATTGTTAGATCACTAACCTCAAGATGATATAACTGAAAAAACACACTTCTCACACTTGCATCCTTAGGGTATTCCTCACTTGGTTGCCTCGGAAAATAATGGTCATGTCCCTCGAAAGTAGGGATATCTTAGCAAAGACCCTCAGTACTAAAGTCATAAAAAAGATCATGATCACTAACATCCCTCGAGTTTCCTATGAGAAATGATCTTGTCCCTCGATGTTTCTTATATGATGACAATTCCTTCGAATACTAATATATCCTTACATGTTGTCTTCAATGACCATAGCGTCCCTTTCGATAGTCCCTCAACATCTGACGATAGGGCTACCTACTCACTAATAGTAGGATAGCATTATCTAAAGGAAAGGAGGAAAAGAACATCCTTTTTCGAGTAGGTGGACTGTTTTTAAGTACTTGCTCTAATCTGAATTTTTCACACTTACACACTCTCCAAAAACTATTTTCAAAAACTCTTTATCACACTCTTGAGGACTGATACAAGAGTTACCAAAAAGCAAACAAAAATCTTTCAAAACACACAAACACAAACAATTTTAAAAAATGATCAAGTACCTAAGATCCCATGGAAAACCACGGATGGAAAGGGTGCTAACACCTTCCATTTCCATAATCTACCCCCCTTACTCATAAAATATCGAAAAAGGGACTATTTCTGTTCTTTTCACTCTTTCCTTTGTTGGATAAAAGAAAAGTCAATGACGACTCTTGCTTACCGCAATATTTGCGAACAAAAAATGAAAAACAATATTAAACAGTCGGTTCTGCCACCGTATCACATAAAGTATACAAGGTAAACAAGTAAAGCAATAAATATGATCTATCTCTTAAGTTAACCCCACTTTTAATTTAATTAAACTCCCCAGCAGAGTTGCCAGTTCTGTAATACGGCTAGAGAACTGACTTTTGGTTTGCGTTTTATCGTAAATATTGTGGATAGCAAGAGTCACCATCGAATTTTCTTTTATCCAATAAAGGAAAGGGTGAAAAGAACGAGATAGACCTTTTGAGAATTTTTTTGAGTTCGTGGGGTAGGTTATGAAAAGGGAAGGTGTTAGCATCCTTTTTAATATGAATTTGTTTGAGAAAAGTCCTAACAAGACTCAAGATATCATGAAATGTTTACTCAAGTGTCAATATATCTCATGAGAACCAAGACCTATCATGGTAAAATCAAGCTTTGGAGCAAAGTTGAAAATTTGATCAAAAGATCAACAAAAATCTCTTTAATAAAACCTAAAAAGGTAGCATCTTGATTTAATTGAAAAATAATGTAATAAAAAATATTTTTTGTGATATTTTTTTTATATTCATAAAATAGAGTAGATAAATAAGGAGTGTGAAAAAAACTATCTTAAAAGGAAATATTTTGATTGGTTAAAAAATTGTTTGAATTTTGATATAAAACCAAAGAAAAAAAAAGTGATAAAAATTTGATTTTTACTTCCACCAAGGCTTGAACTCAGGACCTTAGGGTCACGGTTTCAAAATCTTACCACCAGGCCACGCGCGTGTATTTTTCAAGGGAGTGCCTTAGTATAAATATATGTGAAAAAACACTTCAGAAAGTCACAAAACAGAAAAAATATGAAAAAAATGCAAAAGGGGGGTTCACTTTGGTTTGAACCCGCGCCCTTGAAGTGAAAGTAACATGAAACGCGTGTTGCTTGCCACTGGGGTGGCTGTTACATCCGATGATAAAAAAACAATCATTAAATATAATATGAACTCAATGTTGAAAATTTGAAAATTCAATTTCCTTCTTCTTCTTACTTTGCACGTTCTTACAGTAACAGTAACAACATAACTTCCATTCTCAAAAATTCTAACTTCCTCATTTCTCAACCATTTTTAAAGATATAAAAACCGAACTTGCTTAGAATTTCACAAGGAATCTAATGGTATTATTTTCTGAAGCTATAACTTAAATATTTTCACGAAATTTCTCTTGGTACCAAACAAAACCAAAGTGTTCAAAAAATTCAGTTTCAAAATTCTTATCCCACAGTCAATTAAAATGAAAACTAAAGATATGGTTAGCTACATAGACATGATATCTTCATTTTTTCTTTAGAAAATAAATGCAAATGATGCTTGTACAGAGATTTCAAAGTTTGAAAAACTTACCTCTTGATGCAAAAATTCAATGTCCTCTACACAACTTCCAGAAGTAATGTGATGCTTACTTTAGCTTCCTTGGACCTTGATGAGTATGTTGCAACTCTTACTTTTCCTTGAGAGGGACTGGATCAGTCTACTCAAGTCAAGTTGCAAAGTTGGATTTCGAAAATGGTGGATGTTGAAGATGATGTTACAGTGATGAAACAGGTGTTTGGATCAACTATATATGATGTATATGAAGTGTTTGGATGATTGGTTTAGACAAAAGTTGCAAGGTTTGAGAGATTCGAAGATTTGGACTTCAAAGCTCAAAAATGGAGTTTTTGAAGCCAATTCTGATTTGGGAGAGTTTGAGAGGGTTAGAGGGATTGTCTAATCGTGCTATGGCTTGAAAATTACCTCTATATTTATAGGAAAAGGTTAGAGATAATGAGATGGTCAGGTTTGCAAGTGATAGAGTTTTGGTTTGGTTGAGGTGAAACAATCAAGTTTATGTGAAAATTGTTGTTCCAATGCATAAATAGGGTGGTTGATAGGCTTAGAGATATTTTTTATGAGCATTTATGTAGAGTGTGATTAGAAGAAATAAGTTAGAGGCTCAAGGAGTGGACTTTGTGATTAAAGTGATCTTTATACAAATGGATATAGAGCTTTTTACAATTTCATCCAAAAATGGTATGATCAAGTGGATAAAGCTTCAAATATTTGTGTAATGCACCATAATTTTGTGTAAATCTCTGATTATATGGAGATTTAGAAGCAACATGTCCTGAAAAGTGAGATTGAATGATAAGGTTATGGTTTTTTCTCTTGAGTTCTTCACAAAATGACTTGAAATTCAAGAATGGATGCCCAAGTTCATATCTTCGAATCTCCTAGCTCAAGTATGATAAAAATTTGTTCTTGGACATTTTGGAAAGCTTGAAACATTGTCTACAACTTTCATATTGTGAGTTTTTGCTAAATAAATTTGGATCTTAGTGAAAAATGGCCATAAAGTAGTGACTTTGTTAAGAACAAAACACTTAGAATTTTTTTCTAAGTGTTGGGTAAAAATAATCAAAACTTCATGGGCTCATATATCTTAAATTAAGAACTTTTTGAGGATCACCCCATATTATTAAAATTGTAAAATTCATCAATCCCTACAACTTTCATCTTGAAAGTTTTCCTTGAATCAGTTTGTTTCTTGAGGAAACTTGCTTGTGAAGTTAGGGTTTTTTAGGTACAAATCACTTTGAATTTTTTCTAAGTGTTTGAAAATCTTGACTTTTGAATTTTGTTAACTTTTTTATTTCTTGATGATCAAGTTTGATAGTTTTGAATATCTTGATGATTCTTGACTTTTGAATTCCAATGTTGACCAAAAAGTCAAAGTTTGACTTTTGAGTGACTGTTGACTTTTGTCAATTAATTCAACTTTTCAACTGTCAATCACTTGCATCTTTGGAATTGTATTGAGCCAAGTAATTAGGTCAAGATGTTGCATTTGAGTCCTCGAGATTATACTTCAAGCCATTAAGTCATGCACTAGGTCAAAAGTCAATGATCAGTCATCTTCAATCAAAACCCTAATTTGATAATTTTCTTACCTTTGATGATTTCAGGGATTTCCTTGAGGAATCATGGTAAAACCTTGATCAAATGATGAATATCACCTCAAAATGTTAATGTTAACAAAAAATCTTGAAGTTTGACTATATGTTGACCATAGTTGACTTTTTACCCAATATAGTTGATTTTCGGTCATCTAAGCCATTTATTGAGTAAACTTGTGATGAAAGGCATGAAACTTGGTATGAGCATTCTTAAAGCCATGTGATGAACCATGAAATTCATTTGAGACCCTTGCATACTAATCTTCTTTGATAAACACCAAACCCTAGTTGAAGACCCTTGCTTAGGAGGTTAATTTATCTGATCAACTCTTGAGAATCCTTGAGCAAATGGAGACCTCATGAGAATGTCTTGAAGAAAATGGGAGGGAAAATTTTGGGGTACAACATCCGCATTCACAAGGTGCAGAAAATCTTCACCGTCCATGGTGATAAGTATCATTACACCGCAAGAAAATATTTTCTTGACTACAAATGGCCCTTCGTAGGTGGGAGTCCATTTTCCCCTGGGATCACCTTGCGGTAGGATGATGCGCTTTATTACCAAGTCACCATCCTGATATACCCGATGCTTGAATTTCTTGTTAAAGGCTTTGATAATATGCTTCTGATATATTTTACCATGACAGACAGCCGCAAGCCTTTTCTCGTCGATCAAATTTAGCTGGTCCAACCTAGTCTAAATCCACTCGTGTTCATCTGAATCTGCATCTTTCATAATCCTTAGAGAAGGAATCTGGACTTTGACGGGTAGGACAAATTCCATAACATAGACTAGAGAGAATGGGGTTTCCCCAATTAATTTATATACTGAAGTGCGATAACCATGAAGAGCGAATGGTAGAATCTCATGCCAACCTTTGTAGGTCACTATCATCTTCTGTGTGATCTTCTTGATGTTCTTATTGGCGGCTTCCACTGCACCATTCATCTTTGGTCGATACAGAGAAGAGTTGTAATGTTTGATCTTGAACTGCATGCAGAGTTTCATGATCATAGTGTTGTTAAGATTAGTACCATTGTCTATGATAATCCTTTTGGGGATGCCATACTGACATATAAGATTATGTTTAATGAATCGGGCAACAAAATTCTTGGTGACAGAGGCAAATGAGGTTTCTTCAACCGATTTTGTGAAGTAATCAATAGCGACGAGGATGAAACATCGCTCGTTAGATGCAGTAGGCTTAATCTCTATAATCATATCAATTCCCCACATTGCAAATGGCCAAGGAGCAGTCAAGACATTCAGAGGAACCAATGGCACATGTATTTTGTCAGCATAGATCTAGCATTTGTGGCAGGTTCTGGAGTAGTGATGGCAATCAGTTTCCATACTTGACCAATAGTAACCCTCTCTCAGAATCTTCTTAGCCATAGTATGTCCACTGGAGTGAGTACCAAAGATACCTTCGTGCATATCTTCCATAATCTTCTATACTTCCTTCTTGTCTATACATTGAAGCAGAGTTGAATCTTGATTGCGCTTGTACAAAATTTTGTTGCTTAGAAAGAACTTAGTAGAGAACCTCTGCAAGAATTTCTTGTCGTTGATAGATGCTCCCTCGGGGTATTCTTGAGCTTTGAGGTGCCTCTTCACTTCATGAAACCAAGGCTTCTCTTCTATTTCATCAGTGTCAACTTCGTAGCAATGTTTCGGTTAGTCTAGTCTTTCAATAGTAATTTGAGGAGCTTTATTGTCCCATCTGACTTTGAACATAGATGACATAGTAGCTAACGCATCTACCAACTAATTTTCTTCTCGTGGGATATGCTCAAAAGTTATTTTCTCGAAGTATGGAATAAAGGTCAATACATGCTCCCGATAAGGAATGAGATTCAAGTGGTTTATATCCCACTCTCCCTTATATAAATTCAAGAACTTAATTCTTAGGTCAATAGCAACTTTGATACCCATGATGCACACTTCATATTTGGCCATGTTGTTGGTACAGTCAAAGCGCAGTCTAGCGGTAAACGGCGTATGACAACTGTTGTACCCCAAAATTTGCCCTCTCATTTCTCAAAGGATCAACCTAGACCCTCAAGTTTGTTTCCATCCAGTTGCAAATCTGAAATTACAAATTTTCCAAGAGAATCGTTCACAGGGACAAAATGGTCATTTACATACCAAAGAAGTCAAACTATGACTTTTGAATCAAAAATCAAGTTCCAAGAATCATATTTCATTAAGGCATGAAATTGGTTCATCAAAAATCAAAAGTCATAAGTTACTTTGAAAATCAAATTTCCCAAGCATTTTCTAAGTATCTAAGGAATATGACACTTAAGAACTTCTGAGCCAGCCTCTTTGCAAGCGCAGTCAAAAGTTGCAAACACGGTTCAGAACGTGACGCTTCAATTAGAACATGCAGAAGCGATGCCCTTTGGTCAGAACATGATTCTTCAGCATATGGGGGATATGTTCAAAGCTCCGATCAGAGGATGCCCTTTCAGCATTTAGAGGTTACGCTTCTGATCTTCTGCGATCAGAACATCACCAAATCCCAAACCTCGTTTAAGTAACCCGCTGCCCTGCTATGGCTCAGTCCTGCAACCAGCTGCCACAACACTCCAAGGTGCTGCTGATCCAGTCCACGCCTGCGTTTTTCTTGCACCAAATTAGCCTACAAAAACTGTGATTTAAAAACAAAGGGACAGTATGCCAAAAATGTTTAAAAACTCATTTGTTTCCCCCCCCCCCCCCCCAAAAAAAAAACCACAGAAAATCCATTTATAAATAGTTTGTTCCATCACACGTTAAAGGGGTTTTTTTTTTGGAGAGAGAGAATCACCAAAAGAAAGAAAAAGCCTTGAATCCTTGCAAAATTCTAAGAATCTGAAAAGCTGTAAAAACCAAAAATACCAAAACCTTAGCATTTAATTCTAGCATCAAAACTCCATTGTTCCTTGACTCAAACCATCCCCACGGTTTCTGATTCATATACTAGAAGCTATTTCAATTTCTATATTCATATTTCCATACACTCTCCATTCACCTCCACCTCAAAGAAGTCAGAGTATCACCCCTTGGCTGTTCCAGAAGTTGAAAACCTCCATCCTGTTGAATACGTGAAGAAGTTGCTCAGAACATCACCAGAATCCAAGACCAACCTCCAGTTTACAGAATCTCTTCTAGCTGTAAGGTAAGCTTCTGCTGACTCTTATCACGTTTCTTAATCATTATCAGATTTGCATTTTCAAAAAATACGATGTAGATATCATGCTTCTGACGTTATACATATTCTGAGGTTTCACGTACTTGCTTGCCTAAGTATGGAATAAATCAGTTTCAGAACTTCTGAAAGAACTTAGAACTCAGAATTAGGATTAGCAGATTCACACTTGCCTCTGATTTATGGTTATGATATTTTCTTATTTCTGAAATGCTATGAAACCTTCCATAAATGTCATATGCACATCTTCTGTTTTGTGGAGAAATGGCCAAAATGCAAATGTTCTGACTACCATGAAGAGAGAGACCAAGTTCTGCTAGTGATATCAGAACCTCTGAGATCTACTTTGTTGTTGTTGGTATCAGAACTTCTGAAACCTACTCTGATGCCGGTGGTATCAGAACTTCTGAAAGCTAATGTGCTCCCAGTGGACTCAAACCTTCTGACTCTGCTTATGTTTTTTTTTACTAACAGGAATTCTGTTTTGCAGTATGCCAGAGTCATAACTTCTGACATCCCTTAATAAGCAACACGCTGATTCTATTTTTACTTTTTCTCACTATCTTTGCTATCACTTTCTATTTTCATTAATCAACAAACACCGAAAATATTTTTTTCCATGCTTTTCTTTATTTCTTAAAACAAAAGACTAAAAAATATTTTCTTAAGCAAACTTATTTCTTTTCTTAAATAAATAAGTAATTTCGTTTCTTGCACATTCTGATCTATTCGATATGGTTATAATAATAACTTAGGATTTAATCTTACTTGCAACTCCCATTCATAAATATGTACCCCCATTCCCCTAAAGCGATGTAATAGCTTAGATTTTATTTTTTCCCATTTTATTCGCTTTTCATATATTGCTAGTAAATAGGATGTATGGCAAGACATGAAAATAACAAAATAGACAACCCTAATCAAGGTTAAAGTGTATGCAATCAAACACACTATTCACACATGCACCCTTAGGGTAATCCCATTTTGTTGCCTATCGAAAAAATAGTCATGTCACTATGCCAAACAAGGGATTAGACAACGCTTTTTTAAGGCCTTTAACAGCGCTTAAAAGCGCTGCTAAAACCTCCGCTGCTAAAGGTATAGACAGCACTTATGTAATTTCAAAAGCGCTGCTATAGGTACCCCCCTTTTGCAGCGCTTACACTTTAGACAGCGCTTTTAATGTGGAACTTTAGACATCGCTTGGTAAAAGCGCTGTCTATTCCCCCCCCCCCCTTTAGCAGCGCTTTTCCTTATTATTTTTTAATATTTTTTTTTCAATCACTTTAGACAGCGCTTTCATTAAAAGCGCTGTCTATTCCCCCCCCCCCCCCCCCCCCCCCCCCTTAGCAGCGCTTTTCCTTATTATTTTTTTAATATAATTTTTTTTCTAACACTTTAGACAGCGGTTCTCATTAAAAGCGCTGTCTATTCCCCCCCTTTAGCAGCGCTTTTCCTTATTATTTTTTTAAATATAATTTTTTTTTCATTTAAAACAAAACGCTGCCTATCAAATTTAATCTCACCATTTTTGCACCAGAATTTATAGCTTCATTATAACATTTTAAACAACAACAACATCAATATACCACAATGAAACAATATTATAACAACATCAATATTCATCTCTTAAATCCTTTTTGCACAATATACACAACAACAACATTAGTATATACAACAATGAAACAAAATCAACAATGAATTACAAAATAACTCTATCTTCTACATCGAGCTGCACCTATATAACCTAAAACAAAATCAAAAAATCAAAATTCATACAAGTTACCAAATAACAACAACAAAAACAATAATATTGTAACACAACTATAACGACATATATTATATTCTCAAAACTCAAAGTTATACCTTATAATAAAACTCTCAACTCCATAACAAATTGGCACCAATCCTCCATAAGTTCATCCAATTGATCTTTTGAGTATGAAGCACACTTGAATTCATCAAAGTACTACATAATAGTATAACATAGTATGATTTAATTAAAATACTAAGTCATTTTATGAGAAATATTAAAATAATTCCTAAGTTAGAAATTCATACCGTGGATGGAATCTCTAATCGGTCCAAACATCTCAACATGTCTGATATTGAAGCGGGATCTGAATGAAACTTTGAATATATATAATCCTTAAACCACTATATAAAACTTTGATTGTGCTCTCGTACTATCTAATTTTCATTTCTAATTTGATTCTCACCTTGGAGTATAGCCTTGTGCATTTCAACAAACGGCTCAACCTTAGTGTCATTGTGCAGAACATACAAATTTACTTGATCCTGTTCATTCCTTGATACTGTCACAATTTCATTTCCAATTAATTTTTTACCTTCTTTTTTTTTCGAAAAAATGAGATTTGGGGAGTCCAATGGATTGCACATTGGACAAAAAATCAGTACAAAACTCAACCGCTTCTTCAACAACGTATCGCTCAAAGATACGACCCTCTGGACGACTTCGTTTTTTCACGTACCCTTTTAATATTTTCATATAACGTTCAACAGGGTACATCCATCTCATATAAGCTGGTCCACACAATTGTGTCTCTTTCACAAGATGAACAACAAGATGTACCATAATGTCAAAATATGATGGAGGGAAATACATTTCAAGGTCACACAGAGTAACATCGATTTCTTTTTGTAATACTGGTAAGATCTCAGGATCGATCACCTTACTACAAATTGACCTGGATAAAAAAACACAATTTAGTTATAGCGCTTCTTACTTTTTCTGGCAAAATAGAATGTATACCTATTGGTAGAAAATGTTCCATTATAACATGGCAATCATGTGTCTTCAGACTCTTTAACTTGAGGTCTTTCATGGACACGAGTCTTCTAATGTCTGAGGAGTAACCTTCTGGAACTTTAACTTCACTCAGAAACTTACACAATATTTTCTTTTCCTTTCTAGATAGAGTATAAGCAGCAGGTGGTAGATATGTTCGTCTTCCTTTCTTCACGGGTCCTAATTCAGTTCTTATTCCCATTTCTACCATGTCCTCTCTTGCTTTAAGGTCATCCTTAGACTTCCTTTTATATTGAGTAACGTACCAATAACACTTTCAAATACATTTTTTTCAATTTGCATAACATCAAGAAAATGTCTTACGTACAAAGATTTCCAATAAGGCAATTAAAAAAAAATTGACCTCTTCTTCCACCCACATGCGACAACTTTATGTGCAAAAGGCTTTCCAAACTGAATACTCACATCTTTCACCTTTTCACAAATTTGATCACCTGTCAATCCAGGTGGAGCTCTACGTTGTTCGGTATTTCCATTGAACGCTTTTCTCCATCCACGATATTGCTGTTTTGAATTTAAGAATCTACGATGACCGAGAAAGACATTCTTCTGACAAACTTTCAATCGTGTCGTATCGGTTCCATCTTCACAGACAGGACACGCTTTTTCACCTTTAATGCTATACCCGGATAGATTTCCATATGCTGGAAAATCGTTAATTGTGCCATACAACATCTCCCTCAAATTGAAACTTTCTTTCCTATATCCATCATAAACCTCCACACCGTTCTCCCACAAAATCTTCAAATCTTCGATTAAAGGTTTCAAGTATACATCTATGTCATTTCGTGGTTGTTTAGGCCCAGAAATTAACATAGATAACATCATGTACTTGCGCTTCATGCATAGCCAAGGAGGTAGGTTATAAATCATAAGAATCACAGGCCATGTGGAATGTGAGATACTTTGAAGACCATACGGGTTCATTCCATTCGTAGATAATTCCAAGCGAAGGTTTCTTATTTCTCCTCCAAAATCAGGATAATCATTATCAATTTTCTTCCATTGTGGTGCATCTGTCGGATGTCGAAACTTTCCATCGATAATTCTTTCATTTGCATGCCAAGTCAAGTGTCTAGCATCGGTTTCACTATGAAACATGCGTCTAAATCTCGGAATAATAGGAAAATACCATAAGACTTTCGCTGGAGATAATTTTTTCTTATATCAAGATAAACCGCACTTTGGGAACTCATTCAACAATGCATATTCGTTTCGAAACAAAATACAATCATTTAGACATGCATGTATCTTATCATAGCTCATGCTAATAGAGAAAAACATTTTTTGGCCATGTAGGTTCGATTAGGAAGAACATTATCCTCAGGAAGCATATCTCTCAAAGGGCTAATAACTGTGTGAAACTTTTATCTGACCATCCATTGCGCGCCTTTAAGTTGTACAATTTTAATACCGCAAACAATCTTGTGAATTTGGGGCAATCTTTATACAACGGTTTCTCCGCATCGCTTACCAACCTCTCAAACATTTTGGGACAATCTTGAAGATCTTCTTCAAGTTCTTCTGCAATCTCTTCGACTCGATCACAATCATATGTATCCGTGGCATTGTTGTACGAAACATAGGTCGCATTACTTTTCACCCCCGGTTCAACATTCTCGATGCTTTTCTCACCATGAAATATCCAACACGTATAACTTTGATCAATTTCGCGCATTAGTAAATGCAATTTCAATCCATCTGCGTCAACCCGACCCACATAACAACAACCCAAGCAAGGACATTTCATTCTATTTGGGTCTTCAGCGTGTTCAACAGCAAACTTAACAAACTCTAATACCCCATTCTCGTACTCTTTTGACAATTGATCGGCACACATCCATTTTTTATCCATGGTTTTAACTATTATCTAAGTTAAACAAAAACACTAATTAGGGCACAAAACGGTATAATGCATTTCTGTCAAAACACAAAGTATACATGGATTTAAAATAAATTTGAGTTTTAAAAAATAAATTTGGAGAAAATATAAAAATTGATCTAAAGTTCCAACATAACTAAGGAATACCATATCATAAGTAAGGGTAGTTAATTACGGTTCGATTCAGCAAGTTATGGTTTGGTTAACTATGGTTTCAGTTTGGTTATTGAACTGTTTGATGACATGTGGTTCGGTTCATAAACCATGAATAACGGTTCGGTTATTTAAAAACTGTTCAGTTCGGTTCAGTGGTTCAGTTCAGTTCTGTGGATTTTTTGAACACCCCTAATTATGATTTATTTTTTCTTCACATTATCAATACCATAACCACAAGTTCACGAATCTCACTACACATTGTTTGGATGCTGGTAATTGCTATTTAGTTAGCAGGTGATAGACAAGTTTAAAAAAATAATATGCTTTTATAAACATATTAAAATTGCACAATAAATAATCACATGTTACAAAATTGAACTAGTTTTGTTTTTGACCATAGAGGTTTACTATAGTAATACAAAACTTGGAAGCAAAGAAATAGAAAGAGCAAGAGTTTCTCACCGTAGTGCCTGCAACCAGGAAAATTGCACTAGATAAGCTTCCTGTTAATGTCAAAAAAAAAACATGAATAAGTTAAATTCACACACAAAAGCACTTATTTACAAAAGCACTGACATTCTTGAGATTCTTGAAAGCACTTATTCATAAAAGGGTGCGTTATCCCCCAAACAAAAGCACTTATTCACAAATGCATTGTTTCCTTCCTACCCAGCTCTAGCTAGTATCATGACCACCCACATTTTTATTCAATAAAAAAGAAAAACTTAATAATGTAAAAGTGCATAAATGGTGTTATCGGAACTGACATGTTGTTGTTATCGGAACACCGGAGAGAGTTGCTTCTACACGGAGGAAGAACCACCAAAGTACGGTTGGACGGTGAGGAGACGAGTTGGAGGAAGAACCACGGTTGGACGGTGAATGGGAGGAGACGAGTTGGAGAAGAAGATTAACAGGAGCGATTTCTGGGTGTGGAGTTTTGTTTGTACGATTTGGGATTTCTGGAAATCTGATAACCAATGTAGGGATTAAGACGCTATTTAATTACCTTAGACAACGCTTTCAAGAAGCGCTGCTAAAGGTATTACCTTTAGCAGCGCTTTTAGAGTAATGCCTTTAGCAGCGCTTCTGGAAAGTGTTGTCTAAGGTATACCCTTTAGCAGCACTTCTGGAAAGCGCTGTCTAAGGTATACCCTTTAGTAGCACTTTAGGCTTTAGCAGCGCTTTAGGCTTTAGCAACGCTTCCTAGAATAACACCTTTAACATCACTTTTAGTAAGCGCTGTCTAAAGTATAACCTTTAGCAGCGCTTATTCTAATTTTTTAATTTTTTTTTACTGAAAACCTATACCAGCGCTTAGGGAAAGAAAGTGCTGTGTATGGTAAGGCCTATAGCAGCGCTTATAATAAGAGTTGTCTATAGTATACCTTTAGCAGCGCTTTTCCTTTAATTTTTAATTATTAATTTTTCTGAAAACCTATAGCAACACTTTAGGCATAAGCGCTGTCTATGTGGCGCTGTCTAAAGTCAATTTTGGCATAGTGTGTCCCTCAAACATGGGTGTTTTAGCAAAGACCCTCGATAAAAGATCGTAGTCCCTCGATGACCCTCGATGTTGCCTTAGGTAAACGATCTAGTCCCTAAAACGACATTGCTAAAACGTTCCATGAGTTGCCCTCTATGACTATACAAACGTCCCTACACCCGTCGCTTCACATCCAACGATGGAGTTTCTTACCAAATCAATGGTGAGATAGCAACGTCTAAAGGAGGAGGGAAAGCAAATTTAAGACCTTTTTGAGTAGGTAGGTTCGCTCTCGGTTGCTCGCTTGCTCACAACAAAAACATTTTATACACCAAACACTTTCATTTGAAACATTTTTCAAAAGATAACAGTTGTATGCGTTCTTATAGAAATGAGAGCCATTACAAAGAAAACCCTTTTCAAAATCACTTTCAAAAAACACATTTCACAAACACTCCTTTGAACTATTTTCCAAACAAACACTTTGTACGCGTTCTTATAGAAACGAGAACCATTACGAAAAGATTTTTTTCAAAATACTTTCAAAGCCTACACCACAAGCACACTGTCAAATAAAAGCAAGTGATCTAAACGAGTAACTAAGAGCCCATGGAAAACCATGGATGAAAAGGGTGCTAATACCTTCCCTTTTCATAATCTACCCCCCGAACCCGAGAAATAATCTCGAAAGGTCTTTCCTGTGCTTTTTTACCTTTCCTTTTGGATAAAAGAAAAGTCGGTGGCGACTCTTGCTATCCGCATAGATGCGATTGAAACGCAAACAAACCAAGTAAGTTCTCCCACCGTATCACAGAACTGGTGACTCTGCTGGGGATTTTCTAAAAAAAAGTGGGGTTACCTTAGGGTTAGATCACCTTTACTCGCTTTCATTATTTGATTTGTGTGCTTTATATTTAGTCCTTTGTATTGGGCTTGCTTTGATCCTCCACCCGGATCTGGGACACCTTCTTAGGTAAATAGCAATAGATTGTAGAGACTGTACGGCGTAGACCGATTTGGTTGAAACAATGGCTATTTAGTGTGACGCATTTATGGGTACCAGTATCCCTCATGGTGAATCGAGGAGAATACGGGGCCGCCGAGGGGCATCATGAAGCACTAATTGACCTTAGAACCCTAATTGAACAAACTTGGCCATTAAGAAGTAGTGAGGTAGTCGATTTCGGTGTAGAGCTGAAAATTGGTTAATACTCGATACTACACTCATTGAGGCTAGACTTTTGGGATATCTCGGCCGCAAGAAAAGATTGTTGTGCTGAGACAATGCCTAAGAGAAAGGTCGGTGATATTGAGATCCTTTAGAACCCGATCATTATTTCTAGGACAGGTTGAGCCAACTAGACTTCAAGAGGGTACTTACCTACAAAACTCATGCAAGCCTAAAACATAGGGTTTTGTTTATTGCGTGTGTATATGTTTGCTTGTACATAAACATCATAAACATCATAAACATCATATACATACTCACTAACCATTTCAAGGATTTAGAAATTTATCTTTGTTTTTGTTTTGTAGGACATGAATTCTCTCTGAAGAAACACCATCTGAATCAGCTTTGTAAAAGCACATCCTCAACTGTAAGAGCTAGCCTCAAGAGTTCCCTGGGATTCTCCTTTTACCAAGAAATATGGTTGACTCCTCCGTTTGGCTACATCCAACTTCCAAGAAGAGATGATGTGTGTACTATTCCAATTCTTTGATCCCGTACATCATTGTTTCACTTTCCCGGACTATCAGTTGGTACCTACACTGGAAGAGTTCTCTCTACTCTTAGGGTGACCGTGCTTAATAAGATACCGTTCACCGGTTTAGAAGGGATTCCAAAACCTAAAGTCATCGTCGAAGCTTTACATGTGAAGAGGGCCGGCATCATAGCCAATTGGGAGACAAGAAGCGGGGTTAAAGGATTTCTAGCTAAGTTTCTATTGGAAAAAGCTCGGTCATTCTAGGATGACATGGATTTCCAAGCTTTCAAAGACGTACTAGCTCTCCTCATTTATGGTTTGGTTCTGTTTCCCAATTCAGATAAATTCATAGACATTAATGCCATCAAAGTGTTTCTCTCTCGCAATCCTATACCTACCTTACTAGGAGACATCTTGCATTGCCTTCACACCCGCACCATGAAGAAAAGAGGCACCCTTTTGTGTTGTATCCCCCTACTCGCTAAGTGGTTCACTTCACACCTGCCTCAATCAGCATTGAAGAACGAGCGAAGACTGACTTGGTCTCAAAGATTGATGTCTCTCACCCACTCTGATATCCGTTGGTGACCGAGATCCTTGGAATATATCTCTATCATTGACCGCTGTGGGGAGTTCCCTAATGTACCTCTTCTTGGTATTAGGGGAGGTATCACCTATAACCCATGCTTAGCTCTTCGGCAGTTTTGGTATGCCCGAAGAGACGACCCTCATGAGATGCTCATCCAAGGTCTGGTGTTCGACTACAACAAAGAAGACCAAGGTTACCGCCAGAGGTTTACACGTGCTTGGGGAATGGTGAACAAGGTGGACAGTAGGACTTTGGGACATAAAAACTCTATCCCTCTCGAGCCTTACCTTAGGTGGGTACGGGCTCGTGCCCAGAGTCTCTTGATGGCTTACCCTTCCATCCTTCCTGTCATCATTGAGCCTATTATTAAAGGAGACGTCCTATACACCGTTCTTGATCCTAACATGCATACCTCTCTCAAAGACCTGCAGAAAGCTTGGGTTCAGTTGAAGGAAGAGTGAGACACCTATGAAACCCAGTATTACGCCAGTGAGAAGAAGGTTCTGGAGCTCACCAAACTGCTTCATGAAGAGAAAAACCTGAATGCCTACATTCCTCCAAAGAGGATGCGTTCGGTCTTTTTGTCTTAGGAGTTTTACTGTATTTTGTTTCTTTCTTTGTAAGCCCAAGGAGGCATGATGTATTCAAACTTGGTTTTATTTAATATGACGTGTGTTCCTTTTTTGGTTTGAATAAGTTTAAATCTCTAAATTTCCTTGAAATCATTTGCATATTGCATCTTCATTCATCATAACATCATACAGGTTTCTCATAATAGGTCGCCTTATCCTTCTACTGTTTATTTCAGTGAGATGAATGTTGAACAGACTGTGAAAGATCTTCAGGTGCAGAACGCCCAGTTTCAACAAATGCTTATGGCTCTGACAAAAGGACAAGAGGAGTTGAAGACTCTGCTGGCTCAAAAGAAGAAGAAGAAAACGAAGAAACCAACCGGTGTTGTAATCATGGGAAGAAGGTTTAAAGGACAGACCAGGCAAACTTTAGACTTTGCAACATCGTCAGGAGAAGGAGATAATCAAACCCAAGAAGTGAACAACGACCCAGCATCCGAATGAGAGGAAGAGCCTGATTACTTTGAGGAACAATATCCTTGTGCTGGTGATAAATACAAACAGCTAGAGGATCGTTTGAATGCTATGGAGATTCAGAGGGTACCCGGTTTGGACTTTGAAGAATTAGGAATCATCTCTAGGGTTGTCATCCCACAAAAATTTAAGGTCCCAACTTTCGCCAAGTACGATGGTGTCTCTTGCCCGAAGCTACATCTAAGGTCATATGTCAGAAAGATTCAACCCCACACGGCTGACAAGAATCTGTGGGTGCATTTCTTCCAGGAGAGTTTATCTGGGATGCAGTTGGATTGGTTCTACCAATTGGAAGGGACCAATGTTCTCAACTGGGAAGATTTTGTCGCCGCTTTCTACAAACAATATCAGTATAATGCTGATTTGGCTCCGACCAGGACGCAGCTACAAAGCTTGTCTATAGGAACGGGTGAAGGTTTCAAAACCTATGCTCAAAAATGGAGGGATCTCGCAGGTAGGGTCCATCCCCCTCTATCCGACATAAAGTTAGTGGATATGTTCCTAGGAACCTTGTCGGGACCATTTTTCAATCACCTGATTGGGAGTTCCTCAGCTGGGTTTACTGAATTAATTATGACTGGTGAGTGGGTTGAGGCCGGTATAAAAAGTGGCAAAATTCAAAGTGATGCATCCTCGAGTATGGTGAAGAAGCCCTTTGTTGGAAAGCAGGAGGTCAGTGCTGCATATGATTATAGAAGTCAAAACAAAACTGACTGTTGTTCGGTAGTAGGGGTTGTCGTGATTTCTAACCCTGCGCCAAATCAACAGCGAAATTATCAGCGCAAACCAGAAGTGCCCATGAGACGATTTAACCGGATTAACCTGACCATGTCTCAAGTTTTGCCACACCTTCTAAAAACCAATCTATCAACTTTAAAGGAAGCTCCCAAGAACCCCAATACTGCTTCTCCTTGCTACAACCCAAACGCCCGATGTGCCTATCATTCTAAAAGCCCGGGGCATGATACAAATGACTGTTGGGCCTTAAAGAATAAGGTGCAAGACCTTATTGATGCGAAAGAGATTGAATTTAATCCCCCAGAAACGCCTAATGTAATAACAGCGCCAATGCCCAGACCTGGCCAAGGTATCAACGCCATTGATGATGATCGTTTTGTTTCCTCTATGAATGACTTAGTTACTCCTCTGTTGACCGTTAAACATAATCTACTGCAAGCTGGCCTGTTCCCAGGCTGCAATGAAGATTGTCACTTATGCAAGTCTCTACCGAACGGCTGTTTGTTACTAAAGATAGGTGTGCAACGCCTGATGACTAGCAAAGAAATCCTATTTGAGAAGCTACCTCTTATTAAAAGTTCTTATCAAGATGTTTCGATAATCATTTCTGACAATCCTCCCAGGGTCTCCACCAAAAGACCCGTCAGGATTACATCTGTTCGAAGATCTGCACCTTTAATCATCACTATGCCAAGACCAATATCGTACTCCTCGGATAAAGTTGTTCCCTGGAGTTATGGGGCGGATGTTTATTACTATGGCGTCAAGCAAGATCAGTTGGCTGTCAAAGACGAAGTTGCGAGAGATATTGGTCCCAATATCGGTAACATCATTGGGGCCAGCAAAATAACAAGAAGTGGAAGAGTCTTCTCGCCTGAGATTTCTCCAAAGAACGTTGCTACTCCTATGATCATTCCTACTGCCACTCCTATCGACACTCCCAATGATACTCCTACTGTTATCCCTCCTGCCAATACAAGGGGCGAAGAGACTTTGATTGAGCCTGCCCAAGCAAGAGAACGTCCCGAGGTCATCCTTGAAGCTTCCAGAAAAGAAATATAAGAAATCTTGAAGATAATCAAGAAAAGTGACTACGACATTGTAGAATAATTGGGGCAGACCCCCTCGAAGATATCATTGTTGTCCTTAATTTTGTGTTCTGAAACTCACGCCAAAGCCTTGGTAAAGTTTCTTAAGACCTCCCACGTGCCCTAAGAGACCTCCATCGACCAATTTGAAAATTATGTGGCCAGTCTAACTGCTGATAACGGATTGGGCTTTTCCGATGCTGATTTAACCTCTAAGGGAAGGAAGCACAATGATGCCTTACATATTTCCATTGAATGCAGGGGTACCGCACTTTCCCATGTTTTGGTGGATACTGGCTCATCATTGAATGTCTTGTGCAAAAATGCTCTCGACTGACTGAATTGCAAGGGGCTCATCTTGAAACCTAGCAACATCATAGTAAGGGCCTTTGATGGCTCCAAGAGGACAGTGCACGGAGAAGTTAGTATCCCCATAAAAATTGGGACCCAGACTTTTGACTCAATTTTCTATGTGATGGTCATCCGCCCATCGTACTCTTGTCTGTTGGGTCGATCCTAGATCCATGGTGCTGGTGCCATCACTTTTACCCTACACCAAATGCTAAAATACCCGATCAGAGGGAAGATTGTCATAGTTCACGGAGAGGAGGAATACATGGTTAGCCATCTGAACTCTTTCAGGTATGTTGAAATGAATGGTGAATTCATAGAGACTCCCTGCCAGAACTTTGAGGAGGTTCCAGCAACGGTTGCGGCAACCAAGTCTACTCCAAAAGTCCCGAAGATTACCAGACCTCCACTGAAGATGGCCTTGTTGAAAGATGCTCGAGCAGTAGTTGAAGAGGGAGGATGTACTATCTGGGGTCAGCTTCCAGATATTCCCTACAAGTCCGACAAATTTGGGTTGGGGCTTACTTCAGAGGCCCAAAGAGCTGTTCGACGTTCTCGCACTGGGGGATCATCTCTGCGTATCAGCAATCAGGGAATCAATGCAATAAAAGACAGTGATGGCAGTTGTGACATGGACGAATGGTTTTTTCCAACCATCGGCGGAGGGCTCGATAATTGGGAGGCCAAAGATTTTATTCCTATTACTTTTATTCAAGAGTAATTGTCTTTTAAAATTTTCAGGCTTGTAATATTTAAACAATTCAGACTTTTTAAAACCTTGTGTCTTACCTGAGGCACAACGGTCCATTTGTGAGGGTTGTCACTTCATTCTCATATGTCATTAATGAATCATGGATGTTTTTGCATAAAATTTTGTTTTCTTTATCTTTTCTTTCTTACATTTTATTTCTTTCAAAGGTAGCTATGCTCTTACACACACTCACATATTAAAAATGCATATCTATATCCACTCAGGATCCCATGGGTAACAATTCTGCTATGGCCAATTGTGACTTTGAAAATCTGATCTACCAAGCCGATGACGAAGGTGAGGAAGATTATGAAGTGCCAGGGGAGTTGGCCAGGTTGTTGCTGTTAGAACATAGTTTGATTCTACAAACCTCAATTAGAGTTTTGATGATAACAAAATACAAGAATAAATTAATTGTAAGATTTATATATAAGACATATATGCTACTTAAAATTATGTTGTGTATTTACAGAAGTTCTGATGGAATCAGCATCAGAAGATCAATATCAACATCAGCATCAGAAGATATGTCAGCATCAGAAGATCAGTAACATGTGCTACACGCTAAAGTTACCAGATTATACGCTGAAGCCTGATGACCAGAATCTTCGCATAAAATACTCTGACTCTGATCAAAGATCTTTACCAAGTCATCAGCACTTAGAAGCGTCAGCATAAGTTAAAACAAAGAACACTCTGATTACCATAAGCAGAGAACACTCTGAAGCGTTACTAAGCATTCAAGACAAATTAATTACCAACGGCTTTATCCAAGACAAGATCTTCTCAAAAAGGAAAGAACGCTATTATCATTGAAAGTGATTTATGGACAACAACGTATCTTTGCCTTGGCTATATAAACAAGTCTGTGTGAGAAAAGAAAAGGTTAATCTTTACGCACGCACTCATACATTTTGCTAAGCCTTTAAATCACGCCTACTCAAACGCATTAGCAATCCAGTTTCATTCTAAGCTTAAATTTGTGTATTATCACAGTTGTGGTATACTGTTTTATTAGAAAACATCAAACACGTTATTGTTCAATTATTTGTAAAGAGATTTCCTTGAGATAAACCGGTTTGTGGTTATACTCAAGAAGGCTTTAACAGTTGTTAAAGTAGTTGTTGTATTCCTTTGAATATAGTGGATTAAGACCTCGCTGGAGATAGGCGAAATCACCTTGACGGGTGGACTGGAGTAGTTTGAGATCAAACGAACCAGGATAAAAATACAGTGTTGTTTGAGCTTTTGGTTTAAGTTTTACAATTCAACCCCCCTTCTTGTGTTTTTCACATCTTCAATTGGCATCAGAGCGCCTGGTTCTGAGCTTATAACACTTAACCATGTCAGTACAAGATCCAGCGTCAGAAAAACACAATGGCAGGACCAAATTAAAACATCAGCAATGACAACAATGAAGAAAGAGACAGATTCAGTGGGAAACCTCCAGTCTTTGATGGAGAGAACTTTGACTACTGGAAAGACAGAATTGAGAGTTTCTTTCTGGCCCATGATGCTGATCTGTGGGACATGGTGACTGATGGATACACGCACCCAGTTGATGGAAGTGGTTAGAAGATTGACAGGAAAACAATGTCTTATCAGCAAAAGCATGATTTCAGAAATCATCACAAGGCCAGAACAATTCTTCTCAGCGCCATCTCTTATTCAGAATATGAAAAGATATCAAACAGAGACACCATAAAGAATATGTTTGAGTCTCTGAGAATGATGCATGAAGGCAACATTCAAGTCAAAGAAACCAAAGCTCTTGCGCTCATTTAGAAGTATGAGGCATTCAAGATGGAAGAGAGTGAATCAATAGAAACTATGTTTTCAAGATTTCAAATTCTTGTTGCTGGTCTCAAAGTTCTTGACAAAGGGTATTCTACTGCTGATCACGTTAAGAAGATCATCAAAAGCTTGCCAAAACAATGGAGGCCAATGGTCACAGCGCTTAAGCTAGCCAAGGATCTCAACAAAATCTCTCTGGAGGAACTTGTCAGCTCCCTCAGAAGCCACGAGATAGAGCTAGAAGCAGATGAACCTCAAAAGCAAGGTAAGCCATTAGCTTTAAAATCTAACAGAAAATCTGAATCCAATGTTTTGCAGGCTGTAGAAGAAACCTCTGACGGGTCCTCATCAGAAGAAGATGAACTGTCTCTCCTCTCCAGAAGGGTGAACCAATTATGGAAGCAAAGGAAAAGGAAGTTCAGGATTCCCAGAAGATCAGAAAATCAGAATGAATCTTTCTCCAAATACAGAAGGTCAGAATCCTCCTCTGGACACAGAAGATCTGAAGGTTCTTCAGGAAACAGAAAGCCAAACAACAAAGACATCATCTACTATGAATGTAACGAGCAAGGACACTACAAAAGTGATTGCCCAAAGCTTCAGAAGGAAAAGCCCAAAAAGAAGTTTGGCAAGGAAAAGAAGAAAAGTCTCATGGCTACATGGGATGATTCTGAGACATCTGAAGCTGACTCAGAATCAGATGATGAAAGAGAAAACATAGCTCTCATGGCAAACATAACATAAGACAGTGAAGCTTATGAGTCAGACTCTGAATCAGATACAGAAGAGGTATTCCCTGACTTTGCTATAAACTTTACTAAGGCTGAACTAGATGAAAGCCTTAATGAAATTCTGGAAAGATATCAGCAGATCAGAGTCAAATTCAGAGACCTGAAAAAGAATCTTGCTTCTGACTCTGATAAAACTGAGAGTCTCAAATTGGAGAATTCTGAGTTAAAAAATAAAATTTCAAAATTAGAAAATCTATTGCAAAACTCTCAGAAGGAAACAATCCCTGAAACTCCCAGCAATACTGATGAGATCATCAAGGAGTATGATCACAGATTTCAGAAGTTTCTAGCTAAAAACATAGACAGAAGCAAAATGGATTCAATGATCTATGGAGTTAGCAGAAATGGCAGAAAAGGGATAGGATATCAAGGTAAGGTACCTACACCAAAGAATGCCATGGATTTAGTTATAAAACGCACTTCACTTGATTCACACTTTGTATATGGGAACACACATGACATAAAATATACTAGTAGTGATTACTCTGTCAAACCAAAATTCAACCAGAGTTTTGGTAAAACTAACAAATCAGGACCCAAGAAAATATGGGTACCTAAGGATAAAATAATACATGTGGCGAATATCTTTAGCAGCAAAGCAAAAACACCAGTCATGGTACCTGGACTCTGGCTGCTCACGACACATGACAGGAAGAAGGCATATGTTCCAAAGCCTGGAACTTAAGCCTGGAGGCCACGTAGGTTTTGGAGGCAATCAGAGAGGAAAGATCATTGGCTTTGGAACTGTAGGTAATGGAAATCTTCCCTCTATAAGTAATGTTTTATTAGTAGATAGATTAATGCATAACCTGTTATCCATAAGTAAATTAAGTGATAACGGTTATGATATAATCTTTAATCAAAATTCATGCAAAGCTGTTAGTCAGAAAGATGGGACTATCCTATTTAATGGAAAGAGGAGAAACAACATTTATAAAATAAAACTTTATGAACTAAAAAGTCAGAATGTAAAGTGTCTTCTGTCTGTTAACAACGAGCAATGGATCTGGCACAGAAGATTGGGACATGTTAGTATGAGAAGAATATCTCAGATTAACAAACTCAATCTGGTCAGAGGACTTCCTAACCTGAAGTTCAATTCAGATGCTCTGTGTGAAGCATGTCAGAAAGGCAAGTTTGCAAAATCAGCTTTCAAATCCAAAAACGTTGTTTCTACCTCCAAGCCATTAGAACTTCTGCACATTGACTTATTTGGACCAGTTAAAATTGCTTCAGTCAGTGGCAAGAAGTATGGGTTAGTAATCGTAGATGACTATAGCAGATGGACATGGGTAAAGTTCTTAAGGCACAAGGACGAGTCACACTCTGTGTTTGTCACCTTCTGCAACCAAGTTCAGAATGAAAAGGATCTTAGAATCGTCAAAGTCAGAAGTGATCATGGTGGAGAATTTGAAAACAAAGATTTTGAGTCATTCTTTAATGACAAAGGAATTCTGCATGATTTCTCTTGTCCTAGAACTCCCCGGCAAAATGGAGTTGTAGAACGAAAGAACAGAACATTGCAAGAAATGGCCAGAACCATGATCAACGGGACTAACGTTGCTAAGATCTTCTGGGCAGAGGCAATAAACACAACGTGTTACATTCAGAATAGAATCTCCATAAGACCTATTCTGGAAAAGACTCCATATGAATTGTGGAAGAACAGAAAGCCCAACATTTTTTATTTTCACCCATTTGGTTGTACATGTTTCATTTTGAATACAAAAAATTATTTGAACAAGTTTGACTCTAAAGAACAAAAGTGTATTATGTTAGGATACTCTGAACGCTCAAGAGGGTACAGAGTATACAATACAGAAACACAGATTGTGGAAGAATCAATCAGTGTTCGTTTTGATGATAAGCTTGACTCTTAAAAGTCAAAGCAGAATGAATTCCTTGCAGGTATGGAAGTTGAACTCACAGGTACTGAAGACAAGTCATCAAAAGCTCTTAACAGAGACACTCCCTCAACATCAGAAAGAGGCACTGCAAGCATTCCAGCACCTTCTGTTGATCAACTCTAGAAAAGACCATCTAGAAGCAGCATGGATCACCCAGAAGAAATAATATTAGGAAGAAAGGAAGATCCAATCAGAACAAGATCTAGCTTCAGAAACTCTGAAGAATCCCTCATGGGACTGGTTTCTCTACATGAACCAACAACAATTGATGAAGTACTTCTGGACAATGACTGGATTCTAGAAATGCAAGAGGAGCTAAATCAATTCACAAGAAATAACGTATGGGATCTAGTTCCTAAACCAAAAGGATTCAACGTCATTGGAACAACATGGGTATTCAGAAACAAACTGAATGAACAAGGTGAAGTCATCAGAAACAAAGCACGATTGGTAGCACAAGGTTATAGTCAGCAAGAGAGGATAGACTATACAGAAACCTTTGCTCCAGTCGCCAGGTTAGAATCTATCAGACTCTTAATCTCATTTGTTGTTAATAAAGGCATCACTCTGTATCAGATGGATGTTAAAAGTGCATTCTTAAATGGCTATATAGAAGAAGAGGTATATGTGAACCAACCACCTAGTTTTGAAAGTTCCAAAAATCCAGAATATGTTTTCAAACTAAAGAAGTCACTCTATGGTCTGAAACAAGCTCCCAGAGCTTGGTATGAAAGACTAAGTAACTTCCTGTTAGAAAAGGAATTCACCAGAGGGAAAGTGGACACAAACTTATTCTGTAAGACAGTTAAGAATGACATTTTAGTATGTCAGATTTATGTTGATGACATCATATTTGGATCTACTAAACCTTCTCTGGGAAGGAAGTTTGCTAAATGTATGCAGGCAGAATTTGAGATGAGCCTAATGGGGGAACTAAAATTATTTCTGGGCATTCAGATCAATCAAACCCCAGAAGGAACTTACATTCATCAGAGCAAATATGTCATAGAACTTCTGAAGAAATTTGATCTCTCAGAATGTAAGCCATCAAAGATTCCAATGCATCCCACGTGCATTCTGGAAAAAGAAGAGGTAAGTAAAAAGGTAGAACAGAAGGTCTACAGAGGTATGATTGGTTCTCTTCTTTATCTGATGGCTTCAAGGCCTGACATTTTATTCAGTGTTTGCATTTGTGCTAGATTCCAATCAGATCCTAGAGAATCTCACTTAATAGCAGTTAAGCGAATTTTCAAGTATCTGAAAGGTACTACTAATCTGGGTTTGTTTTATAGAAAATCAAGTGATTACAACTTAGTAGGATACTGTGATGCTGATTTTGCTGGAGACAGAGTAGAACGTAAAAGCACTTCTGGAAGCTGCCAGTTTCTGGGAGAAAATCTGATCTCATGGTCCAACAAAATACAATCCACAATTGCTCTATCAATAGCAGAAGCTGAATATATAGCAGCAGTTGGATGCAGCACACAAATGCTCTGGATGAAAAGTCAACTTGAGGACTTCCAGATATTTGAGAGTAACATTCCTATCCTCTGTGATAATACTTCTGCTATTTGTCTCAGCAAAAATCCAATTTTACATTCTAGGGCTAAGCATATAGAAATAAAACATCATTTTATTAGGGACTATATTCAGAAAGGGATTTTAAATTTTAAATTTATTAACACAGACCATCAATGGGCTGATATTTTTACAAAACCTCTTTCTGAAGATAGGTTCAACTTCATTCTGAAACATCTCAACATGAAGCTCTACCCAGAATGAAATTTTTTTGATTCTATATATTAACCTTCAGAACTTTGTTTATTTTTCTGTGAACTACTGATCAATCTTTCTTCAGATCTTTAGAAGTACAGATTGTATCAGAATCAATCCATGAAGATCTGAGCGCTTCATTTCAAGGATAGAAATGTGCTGTTCACTCAAGCAAACAAGTGTCATCCAGTCATCAGCTATTTTCTGAGGCTGAACACGCGTTCACGTTTCTGAAAAGGCAAAAGCGCTGATTGGATGCATTGATACACATGTCATGGGTAATCGTTCCAAATATCTTTCTGAATCCCCTAAAATCAGCTATCATTAAATGCTAATAATCATTATTAATTTCTCTCGTCGTTTATGTTTTCAAAATTGTTTAGAAATCTATTTAAACACACTTCACACCATTTACACTCTTTTACCTTCACATTCATTTTCTCTCAAACTTACTGATTTCAGTGTTCTTACTTTCTCAAAAAAAAAACCTTTCAAATTCTTCAAATACCTTCGTGTGAACATGGCTTCTTCCAGCATTCCTACTTCAGGTTCCCAGATAACAGGTTCCTCTGAGCAATATGAAGAACCCCACAGAACCCCAACACCCAAATCAAGAGCATGTTGGAGGCTTTGTTCACACGACTTCCTCCTCCTTCTTAGAAATTTCCTTGTTTTTTTATAACTTGTTTATCTGTAATATTTTTACAATGTTCTGAACTTATCATTGCTTATGTTTTCAATATAAATGCATTTTTGACTCTGATTATTTGTGCTTTTTGATAACTGAAAAAAAGGGGGAGAAAGAATGATATTTTTTCAATAACGGATTACTGAGACATAAGTCTCAAACATTCTGACATTCTAATCTATTTGAATTTCTTTCTTCTGAAAAGCTTGAACAGGTACAAAATTCTGACGAAAGATATAGTAAAGTACAGTAAAGTTCTGATGCTCAAAGACTCATGGAATTAAAGGGAAGTAATCAACTCAGGGGGAGTTTTCTCTTCTTAGCTCTGATACCTTTTATTATTTATTTTTAAACCTTTTATTCTTTATTTTTAATTGAAAAAATATGGTTTTTGTCATCATCAAAAAGAGGGAGATTGTTAGAACATAGTTTGATTCTACAAACCTCAATTAGATTTTTGATGATAACAAAATACAAGAATAAATTAATTGTAAGATTTATATATAAGACATATATGCTACTTAAAATTATGTTGTGTATTTACAGAAGTTCTGATGGAATCAGCATCAGAAGATCAGTATTAACATCAGCATCAGAAGATATGTCAGCATCAGAAGATCAGTAACATGTGCTACACGTTGAAGTTACCAGATTATACGCTGAAGTCTGATGACCAGAATCTACGCATAAAATACTCTGACTCTGATCAAAGATCTTTACCAAGTCATCAGCACTTAGAAGCGTCAACATAAGTTAAAACAAAGAACACTCTGATTACCATAAGCAGAGAACACTCTGAAGCGTTACTAAGTATTCAAGACAGATTAATTACCAACGGCTTTATCCAAGAGAAGATCTTCTCAAAAAGGAAAGAACGTTATTATCATTGAAAGTGATTTATGGACAACAACGTATATTTTCCTTGGCTATATAAACAAGTCTGTGTGAGAAAAGAAAAGGTTAATCTTTACGCACGCACTCATACATTTTGCTAAGCCTTCAAATCACGCCTACTCAAACGCATTAGCAATCCAGTTTCATTCTAAGCTTAAATTTGTGTATTATCACAGTTGTGGTATACTGTTTTATTAGAAAACATCAAACACATTATTGTTCAATTATTTGTAAAGAGATTTCCTTGAGATAAACCAGTTTGTGGTTATACTCAAGAAGGCTTTAACAGTTGTTAAAGTAGTTGTTGTATTCCTTTGAATATAATGGATTAAGACCTCGCTGGAGAGAGGCGAAATCACCTTGACGGGTGGACTGGAGTAGTTTAAGATCAAACGAACCAGGATAAAAATACAGTGTTGTTTGAGCTTTTGATTTAAGTTTTACAATTCAACCCCCCTTCTTGTGTTTTTCACATCTTTAGTTGCAACAGGAAGAAAGGACCATTCAGCCACACGAAAAGTCGGTCGAAATAGTTAAATTGGGAACTGAGGAAGACAAGAAGGAGGTCAAGGTGGGTGCCAATTTGGAATCCAATATCAAGGAGCGCCTGATTCAGTTATTACACGACTATGTTGAGATCTTTGCCTGGTCGTACAAAGACATGCTGGGACTTGATGCAGACATTGTGGTACATCGTCTGCCCACAAAGGAAGATTGTCCCCCAGTAAAGCAAAAGGTTTGTCGCATGAGACCCGATATATCGAAAAAGATCAAAGCAGAAGTCATGAAGCAATTCAATGCCGTATTTTTGGCTGTCACCTATTATCCCCAACGGGTGGCCAATGTTGTTCCTGTGCCCAAGAAAGACGGTAAAGTACGAATGTGTGTGGATTACAGAGATTTGATTAGGGTAATCCCCAAAGATGATTTCCCAGCCCCCCACATCGACATCCTAGTCGACAATACGGTGCAACATAAAGTGTTTTCCTTCATGGACGGTTTTTTAGGCTACAACCAAATCAAAATGGCGCCTGAAGATATGGAGAAAACAACCTTTGTTACACAATGGGGCACATTCTGCTATAAGGTCATGCCTTTCGGACTGAAGAATGCTGGGGAAACTTATTAACGCGCCATGATAGCTTTATTTCATGACATGATACATCATGATATAGAAGTCTACATGGACGATATAATAGCCAGATCATAGACGGAAGAAGAGCACCTTGATAACTTACAGAAGCTGTTTGAGAGGCTGAGGAAGTACCAGTTGAGAT
The DNA here is from genome assembly GCA_948472305.1 of Vicia faba. NCBI lineage: Eukaryota > Viridiplantae > Streptophyta > Magnoliopsida > Fabales > Fabaceae > Vicia > Vicia faba. The sequence goes on along the minus strand of OX451735.1, from coordinate 1,162,959,193 downwards.
TGAATCCAAACAAGTGCACGTTTGGAGTACGGTCTGGTAAACTCTTAGGCTTTGTCGTCAGCAACAAGGGTATCGAGGTTGATCCTTCCAAGGTTAAAGCGATACAAGAGATGCCTTCTTTCTCCTCATACTGAGAAAGAAGTCAGAGGATTCTTGGGACGTCTGAATTACATCGCCAGGTTCATTTCTCACCTGACAACTACTTGTGAGCCAATCTTCAAGCTTTTGAAGAAAGATCAAGTAGTCAAATGGAATGACGAATGCCAATTTTATTTTGACAAAATCAAAGAATACCTGCAAGAGCCTCCTATGTTGTTGCCACCCGTTGACGGAAGGCCATTGATCTTGTACCTAACTGTTTTAGAAAACTCAATGGGGTGTGTGCTGGGGCAGCATGACGAGTCTGGCCGAAAAGAGCATGCTATTTATTACCTGAGCAAAAAGTTTACCGACTGTGAAACAAGATATTCACTGCTTGAGAAAACTTGCTGGCTCTGGCATGGGCTGCTCGCCGGCTGAGACAGTATATGCTGACTCATATTACTCTGTTGATATCTAAAATGGATCCGATAAAGTACATCTTCGAGAAGCCATCTCTTTTTGGAAGAATAGCAAGATGGAAGATGATCCTGATAGAATATGACAAACAATATACTACCCAAAAAGCTATAAAGGGTAGTGTATTGGATGATCACCTCGCTCACCAAGCTGTGGAAGACTATCAGTCCATGAAGTATGAGTTCCCGAACAAAGACATCATGACATTAGACAATTGTGAAGAAATCAGGCCATATGACGAACCTGAAAAAGGATCCCGATGGACCCTATTCTTTGATGGGGCATCCAATGCACTTGGAAATGATATCGGTGTTGTACTCATAACCCTAGAAGGATATCATACTCCCTTTACTTCCAGACTTTGCTTCAACTGTACAAACAACATGGCAGAATACGAAGCATGCATCTTCAGTCTCAAAGCTGCTATAGACTGGGGGTTCAAACACTTGGATGTATTTGGAGATTCAACTTTGGTCATTAGTCAGGTCAAAGGGGAATGGGACACCAAACACCCCAACCTTATCCCTTATAAAGAACATGTGTTGACATTGTTGCCGCATTTCGAGAAGATTACCTTCGAGCATTTCCCGCTAGAAGAAAATCAGCTAGCAGATGCACTAGCTACAATGTCATCTATGTTTAAACTTAATTTGGATAATGAGGCTCCTCATATCACCATTGAGCGGATGGATGAACCAACTTACTGTCACGAGATTGGTACTGAAGAAGTAGTGGATAGACCTTGGTTCCACGAAGTTAAAAGGTATCTCGAGTCTCAGGAATATCAAGAAGGAGCTTCGGTGAATGACAAGAAGTTCCTAAGAAGATTTTCGGCTAAATTCTTCCTTAGTAACGACATTTTGTACAAACGCAATCATGACTATGTATTGCTTCGGTGCGTAGACAAGGCTGAGGCTGAAAGGATCATGGTTGAATTACACGAAGGCACTTTTGGTACCCATTCCATGGGCATACAATGGCAAAGAAAATCCTACGGGCAGGCTATTATTGGTCTACCATGGAGGCAGATTGCTACCAACACTCTCGGACTTGCCATAAGTGTCAGATTTATTTGGATAAAGTGCATGTACCTCCAGTTCCTTTGAACATCTTGACGGCTCCTTGGCCCTTTGCTATGTGGGGAATCGATATGATTAGGGAAATCAAGCCAACAGACTCCAATGGACACCGCTTCATCTTAGTAGCCATCGACTATTTTACAAAGTGGGTTGAGGCAGCTTCTTTTGCTTCCGTTACCAAGAATGTGGTCGCCCGGTTCATCAAACAGAATATCATCTGTCGGTACGGTATCCCAGAGAGAATCCTCACTGATAATTGTACGAATCTAAATAACACTATGATCACCGCCTTGTGCGAGCAATTCAAGATTCAGTATCACAATTCTTCCCCTTATCGGCCATAGATGAATGGTGTTGTAGAAGCTGCAAATAAAAATATTAAGAAGATCATACAGAAAATGGCAGTCACATACAAAGACTGGCATGAGATACTACCGTTTGCTCTCCATGGGTATCGTACCACAACTTGCACATCAACTGGGGAAAGACCTTATTCTCTGGTATACGGCATGGATGCTGTCTTGCCTATTTAGGTCCAGATCCCCTCTCTAAGAATTATGAAGGATGCTGGTTTGAATGAATAAGATTGGATCCAGACTCAGTTTGACCAACTAAACTTGATTGATGAGAATAGGCTTACGGGTATCTGTCATGGTCAGATGTACCAAAAACGCATGATCAAAGCTTTTAATAAAAAGGTCAAACGTCAGGTATATCAGGTCGGTGACTTGGTAATCAAGCGTATCATTTTGCCACAAGGTGATCCTAGGGGAAAATGGACCCCTACATATGAAGGGCCATTTGTAATCAAAAGCATGTTCTCTGGTGGAGCAATGATCTTGACCACTATGGATGGCGACGACCTCCCGCACCCTGTAAATACGGACATAGTTAAAAGATACTACGCATGATCAAAGACCCGCTAGGTTGACTGGCCTAGGCAAAAATAAGGGCTTCCCGGCGAACCAAAAAGGTTCGGGCAAAAATAAGGGATGAAAATTAAAAAAAATTTTACACCCGGCAAGCCGAAAACCCGAAAGGGCGGCTTGGGCAAAAAAGGGTATACCGGTGGGCTGAAAACCCTAGAGGGCGGTCCAGGCAAAAGTTAGGGATTAAAGCGTATGAATATGTCCTATTGGATCATCTTGCAGACAATCTTCGGTGTTGACCAATCAACTAAAACGGCTCTAAATCAATACGATCGACTTCGCCGAGGCGACAAGTGGATAAGACATTCAGAGACATGAAGTCTATAACAGAATGGGAACCCCGTGGGATTATTTCACATAGCTATCTTTTTTTTGTATTAATTTTCATTTTTTACGACGACATTATCTCGCTAGAATGCTCGTCTCATTGTACAAAAATACTTATTCAAGTTAATACAAAGATGTCACCTTTGGAAGTGCAAAACCATTTGTTTTCTTTTTGCTTTTTTATATTGTTGTTTCTGTGTCTTGCTTAGAAAAACATCCGATGATTTATTTTTGAACATATGCATTTGAATGTGATTACTATTACAAATAAACAGGAAATGGAAAGACAATTAATAAGGACTTTAAGAAATAGGATAATATCTATGGGTCATTCCGTAAGATCCCCGCAGGTAGTTTCTCCAGCCAGAGCAAAACCTCCAACTACCGCTCCAGAGGTTCCCCAGTAAGTTGCCCAACTTCTCAGATTTCCCCAGCAGGATATCGCGAAGACTAAAAACAGTGTCTGGCTTTTCCCTTCTACAACAGAGTTTATATTTGTAAACTCACCCATCAGTGCTTCAAAAGGGATTTATTTTCCCCGATTCCAACAATGCTACGGCACAAACAATCTTTAATTTAATACATTTGCATCCATACGTCATAACATTAACAACTCAAGTACATACAGTGCAATCTCATTTACTTTGAGAGGCAAACATCACACCATGCATCGCATACATCATAGCATTGCATACAATTAACTCTTCACCTTCTGCAGGAAAGAGTCATTTGACAGGAAATCATCATCAACTAATTTCCAACAGACCAAGATTTTCAAAAGACTGGTTGACCATCTACATAACAAAATTTCGTCTCCAGATTTTCGCTGGTTCAGATAAATCTCTCAACGGTTTATTCTGATTAATCTCCAGATTTTCACTGGGTCAGATAAATCTCTCAACGATTTATTCTGATTCGTCTCCAGATCTTCACTGGTTCAGATAAATCTCTTAACGGATTATTCTGATTCGTCTCCAGATTTTCGCTGGTTCAGATAAATCTCTCATAGATTTATTCTGATTCGTCTCCAGATTTTTACTGGTTCAGATAAATCTCTCAACGGTTTATTCTGATTCATCTCCAGATTTTCGTTGGTTCAGATAAATCTCTCAACGGTCTATTCTGATTCGTCTCCAGATTTTCACTGGTTCAGATAAATCTCTCAATGATTTATTCTGATTTGTCTCCAGATTTTCACTGGTTCAGATAAATCTCTCAACGGTTTATTCTGATTTGTCTCCAGATTTTCACTGGTTCAGATAAATCTCTCAACGATTTATTCTGATTTGTTTCCAGATTTTCACAGGTTCAGATAAATCTCTCAACGGTTTATTCTGATTCGTCTCCAGATTTTCACTGGTTCAGATAAATCTCTCAACGGTTTATTCTAATTCGTTTCCAGATTTTTACTGGTTCAGATAAATCTCTCAACGGTTTATTCTGATTCGTCTCCATATTTTCGCTGGTTCAGATAAATCTCTCAACGGTTTATTCTAATTCGTCTCCAGATTTTTACTAGTTCAGATAAATCTCTCAACGATTTATTCTGATTCATCTCCAGATTTTTACTAGTTCAGATAAATCTCTCAACGGTTTATTCTGATTCGTCTTCAGATTTTCGCTGGTTTAAATAAATCTCTCAATGGTTTATTCTGATTCGTCTCCAGATTTTTACTGGTTCAGATAAATCTCTCAATGGTTTATTCTGTTTCATCTCCAGATTTTCGCTGGTTCAGATAAATCTCTCAATGATTTATTCTGATTCGTCTCCAGATTTTCACTTGATCAGATAAATCTCTCAACAGTTTATTCTGATTTGTCTCTAGACTTTCACTGGTTCAGATAAATCTCTCAACGGTTTATTCTGATTTGTCTCAAGATTTTTGCTGGTTCATATAAATCTCTCAACGGTTTATTCTGATTCGTTTCCAGATTCTTACCGGTTTATTCTGATTTGTTTCCAGATTCTTACTGGTTCAGATAAATCTCTCAACAGTTTATTCTGATTCGTTTTCTGTTAAAATCAAGTTCAGACTTTCTGACAACAATCACCTTTGGATGGCATCTATAAGCCCATCTTTGACAACTCTCCATCATTTCTCCAAATGGCATCTTTAAGCCCATTCCCTACACAATCAACCAGCGCATCATCAAGTGCAAATTTCTGGGCACTCTAGTGTTCAATCACCTTCTACTTTCGAGCCACGAACGACAAACACATCGATCTCACTTTTCAAGTTTAAGAAGATTGAACAGGGGCAGCTGTTGTACCCCAAAATTTTCCCTCTCATTTCTCAAAGGATCAACCTAGACCCTCAAGTTTGTTTCCATCCAGTTGCAAATCTGAAATTACAAATTTTCCAAGAGAATCGTTCACAGGGACAAAATGGTCATTTACATACCAAAGAAGTCAAACTATGACTTTTGAATCAAAAATCAAGTTTCAAGAATCATATTTCATTAAGGCATGAAATTGGTTCATCAATCAAAAGTCAGAAGTTACTTTGAAAATCAAATTTTCCAAGCATTTTCTAAGTATCTAAAGAATATGACACTTCAGAATTTCTGAGCCAGCCTCTTTGCAAGCGCAGTCAGAAGTTGAAAACACGGTTCAAAATGTGACGCTTCAATAAGAACATGCAGAAGCGATGCCCTTTGGTCAGAACATGATGCTTCAGTCAGAACATGATTCTTCAACATATGAGGGCTATGTTCAACGCTCTGGTCAGAGGATGCCCTTTCAGCATTTAGAAGTTACGCTTCTGATCTTCTGCGATCTGAACATCGACAAATCCCAAACCTCGTTTAAGTAACCTGCTACCCTGCAATGGCACAGTCCTACAACCAGCTGTCACAACACTCCAAGGTGTTGCTGATCTAGTCTATGCCTGCGTTTTTCTTGCACCAAATTAGCCTACGAAAACTGTGATTTAAAAACAAAGGGACAATATGCCAAAAATGTTTAAAAACTCATTTTCCCCCCAAAACCACAACAAATCCATTTATAAATAGTTTGTTCCATCACACGTTAAAGGGGTTGGTTTTTTTTTAGAGAGAGAGAATCACCAAAAGAAAGAAAAAGCCTTGAATTCTTGCAAAATTCCAAGAATCCGAAAAGCTGTAAACACCAAAAATACCAAAACCTTAGCATTTGATTTTAGCATCAAAACTCCATTGTTCCTTGACTCAAACCATCCCCACAGTTGTTGATTCATATACTAGAATCTATTTCAATTTCTGTATTCATATTGCCATACACTCTCCTTTCACCTCCACCTCAAAGAAGTCAGAGTATCACCCCTTGGATGTTCCAGAAGTTGAAAACCTCTATCCTGTTGAATACGTGAAGAAGTTGCTCAGAACATCACTAGAATCCAAGACCAACCTCCAGTTTAAAGAATCTCTTCCAGCTGCAAGGTAAGCTTCTGCTGACTCTTATCACGTTGCTTAATCATTATCAGATTTGCATGTTCAAAAAATATGATGTAGATATCATGCTTCTGACGTTATACATATTCTGAGGTTTCACGTATTTGCTTGCCTAAGTATGGAATAAATCAGTTTTAGAACTTCTGAAAGAACTTAGAACTCAGAATTAGGATTAGCAGATTCACACTTGCCTCTGATTTATGGTTCTGATATTTTCTTGTTTCTGAAATGCTATGAAACCAGCCGTAACTGTCATATGCACATCTTCTGTTTTATGGAGAAATGACAAAAATGCAAATGTTCTGACTACCTTGAAGAGAGAGACCAAGTTCTGCCAGTGATATCAGAACCTCTAAGATCTACTTTGTTGTTGTTGGTATCAGAACTTCTGAAACCTACTTTGATGCCGGTGGTATCAGAACTTCTGAAAGCTAATGTGCTCCCAGTGGACTCAGAACTTCTGACTCTGCTTATGTTTTTTTTACTAACAGGAATTCTGTTTTGCAGTATGTCAGAGTCAGAACTTCTGACCTCCCTTAATCATCAACACGCTGATTCTATTTTTAATTTTTCTCACTATCTTTGCTATCACTTTCTATTTTCATTAATCAACAATCACCGAAAATATTTTTTTCCATGCTTTGCTTTATTTCTTAAAACAAAAGACTAAAAAATATTTTCTTAAGCAAACTTATTTCTTTTCTTAAATAAATAAGTAATTTTGTTTCTTGCACATTCTGATCTATTCAATATGGTTGTAATAATAACTTAGGATTTAATCTTACTTGCAACTCCCATTCATAAATATGTACCCCCATCCCCCTAAAGCGATGTAATAGCTTAGATTTTATTTTTTCGCATTTTATTCGCTTTTCATATATTGCGAGTAAATAGGAGGTATGGCAAGACATGAAAATAACAAAATAGACAACCCTAATCAAGGTTAAAGTGAATGCAATCAAACACACTATTCACACATGCACCCTTAGGATAATCCCATTTCGTTGCCTATCGGAAAAATAGTCATGTCCCTCGAACATGGGCGTTTTAGCAAAGACCCTCGATAAAAGATCGTAGTCCCTCGATGACCCTCGATGTTTCCTTAGGTAAACGATCTAGTCCATAAAACGACATTGCTAAAACGTTCCATGAGTTGCCCTCTATGACTATACAAACGTCCCTACACCCGTCCCTTCACATCCAACGATGGGGTTTCTTACCAAATCAATGGTGAGATAGCAACGTCTAAAGGAGGAGGGAAATCACATTTAAGACCTTTTTGAGTAGGTAGGTTCGCTCTCAGTTGCTCGCTTGCTCACAACAAAAACATTTTATACACCAAACACTTTCATTTGAAACATTTTTTAAAAGACAACACTTGTATGCGTTCTTATAGAAACGAGAGCCATAACAAAGAAAACCCTTTTCAAAATCACTTTCAAAAACACATTTCACAAACACTCCTTTGAACTATTTTCCCAAGCAAACACTTTGTACGCGTTCTTATAGAAACGAGAACCATTACGAAAAGATTTTTTTCAAAATACTTTCAAAGCCCACACCACAAGCACACTGTCAAATAAAAGCAAGTGATCTAAACGAGTAACTAAGAGCCCATGGAAAACCATGGATGAAAAGGGTGCTAATACCTTTCCTTTTCATAATCTACCCCCTGAACCCGAGAAATAATCTCGAAAGGTCTTTCTTGTGCTTTTTTACCTTTCCTTTTGGATAAAAGAAAAGTCGGTGGCGACTCTTGCTATCCGCACAAATGCGATCTAAACGCAAACAAACCAAGTCAGTTCTCCCACCGTATCACAACAACCCTCAAGAGAGATAATCACAACACCAATTCCATTACCAAGTGCGTTGGAAGCTCCATAAAAAACCATATTCCATCAGGATCTTGGCTCATGTCCTTCATACATTCCATGTTCTTCACAATCTGTAACTAGTAAAATATTCTCATATGAGAACTCGAAATTCATAGATTGGTAGTCGTCTACGACTTGATGCGCCAAATGATCTGCCAATACACTTCCTTTAATTTCCTTCTAAGTGGTGTACTGAATGTCGTATTCTGTTAAGACCATTTTCCATCGGGCTATCCTTCCGAAGAGAGCTGGCTTCTCGAATATGTATTTGATGGGATCCATTTTAGAGATCAACAAAGTAGTATGGGTCAACATATATTGTCTTAGTTGGCGAGTAACCCATGCCAAAGTGCAGCAAGTTTTCTCGAGCAGTGAGTATCTTGTTTCATAGTCAGTAAACTTTTTGCTAAGGTAGTATATTGCATTCTCTTTTCGACAAGACTCGTTACGCTGGCCGAATACACACCCCATTTAAATCTCCAACATTGTTAAATACATGATTAGAGGTCTTCCTTCAACTGGTGGTATCAGAGTTGGAGGTTCTTGGAGGTACTCCTTGATTTTGTCAAAGGCTATTTGGCAGTCGTTATTCCACTTCACTACTTGATCTTTCTTCAGCAAATTGAAGATTGGCTCACAAGTAACGGTCAAATGGGAAATAAATCGGTAAATACAATTTGGTCGTCCCAAGAAACCTCTGACTTCCTTCTCAGTACGGGGGCTTGTGTAGATGGTCTAGATGTTCTTCTTCAGTCTGAGACCTGGCTATCATGTCACCAACATAAACCTCTATCTCATGATGTATCATGTCATGGAATAAAGCTACCATGGTGCATTAATACGCTGCGCCAACATTATTCAACCCAAAAGGCATAACCTTGTAGCAGAAAGTACCCCATTGTATGACGAAGGTAGTCTTCTCCATGTCTTCAGGTTCCATCTTGATCTAATTGTACCCTGAGAAGCCATCCATGAAGGAGAATACTTTATGCTGAGCGATGTTATCAACCAAAACATCAATATGTGGAAGAAGAAAGTCATCTTTGAGGCTTGCCCTGTTCAGATCCTTGTAGTTTACACACATACGTACTTTTCCATCCTTTTTAGGTACTGGAACCACATTTTCAACCCACTGAGGATATGATGTAACTTCTAAGAAACCTGTGTTGAATTGCTTCATAACATCATCCTTGATCTTCTCTGACATCTCGGGACGCATACGACGAACCTTCTGGTTTATTGAAGAACAACCTTCTTTCATCGGTAGACGGTGAACCATAATATCATTATCGAGCCCTGACATGTCTTCGTATGACCAAGCAAAGATCTTGACATAGTCATGCAACATCTTGATTTACCTGCTCTTGACACTGTCTTCCAGGTTGGCCCCTATATTGACTTTTTTTCTGTCTGCTTCAGAACCCAAGTTTACAACCTCTATTGGCTCTTCATGTGGTTGTATAGCTTTTTCCTCTTGCACTAACAGTCTTGCATGTTCTCCAGGTATTTCACAATCTTCCTCACCTTCGTCCTCGGATTGGTAGATCGGATTTTCAAAGTCATAAGTGGCAATAGCAGAATTGTTATCAATGGCATCTAGAGTGAATGTGGATCTGCAATTTATTGTGTGGGTGTGTGTAAGAACACATAGCTAATTGGAAGTGATAAAATAAAAGAAAGACAAAGAGAACAAAATTTGAATGCAAAATGTCCAATGGTTTATTAAATGAAAATATGCTTATGAAATGACAACCCTAACAAATGAACCATTGTGCCCCAGGTAAGACACAAGGCTTAAAGTCATTATTTAAAGATTACATAACCAAAAATTCAAAAGCAATAAGAAACATAAAATGGAATTTACTCCTGACTAAAGGAGATTGAGATAAGTTATTTAGTCTTCCAATTATTGAGTCTATTGCCGATGATAGGAAAGATCAAACTGTCGAGGTCATAGTCACTACCAACATCTTCTATCGCATTGACTCTCTCAATAGAATTAACACCTTTGTCGTGCTTTGGAATTGGTGCTGTAATCATATTGGGGGTCTTGGGAGGATCAAATTCAATTTCTTTGTTGTCAATCATGTCTGGGATTTTGTTCTTCAAGGCCCAACAAATATTGGTGTCGTGCCCAAGGTTATTGGAATGGTAGGCACACTTCACATTTGGATTATAACAAGGAGATGAGGTATTAGGATTCTGATGAGGGCCCTTTAACGTTATTAACTCCGCCTTCAGTAAGTGTTATAATACCTGAGATAACGACATGTTAATCTTGGTAAATTGTCTTCTCGGTGCGTCTGACCTACACTGATTGTTTTGTTGATGTTGTTGAACAGGTGCAGGATTAGAAATTAACACAACTCCTACAGATTGGTTGCGATCATTTCTAGTACGACCCTTCTAGCCATAAACATCATTTGTTTCCTTCTTACCGCTGAATGTCTTCTTTACAGTACTCGAAGATGCAGCCACTTGAATCTTTCCGCTTCGAATACCACTTTCGACATGTTCACCTGTTAGTATTAATTAGGTAAAACTAGATGAAGAACTTCCGATCAAATGATTAAAGAAAGGCCTTTACAAAGTACCCATGAACATATCAACCAGCTACCTGTCAGAAAGAGGAGATTGAACTCTTCCAACCAAATCTCTCCATTTCTGGGCATATTCTTTAAACCCTTCATTTGATTCCATAGTCATACTTTGTAACTGCACACGAGTTGGTGCAAGGTAATTGTTGTATTGATATTGCTTGTAAAAAGCAGCGGCCAAATCTTCCTAAGTACGTAGGTTGGTTCCTTCCAGTTGATAGAACCATTCTAGTTGTGTCCCGGATAAGCTCTCTTGAAAAAAGTGAACCCATAACTTTCTGTCAGCAGTATGGGGTTGGATCTTCCAAACATAAGACCGCATGTAATACAGTGGGAGAACTGACTTGGAATGATTTTCATTTGATCGCAATTATTGTGGTTATCAAGAGTCGCCACCGACTTTTCTTTTATCCAAAAGGAAAGGCTGAAAAGAACAGGAAAGACCTTTGAGATTATTTCTTGAGTTCGGGGGGTAGATTATGAAAAGGGAAGGTGTTAGCACCCTTTTCATCCATAGTTATCTATGGACTCTTAGTTGCTCGCTAGATAACTTGCTTTTGTTTGAAAATGTGCTTTGTGGTGGTTTTTGAAAGTATTTTTGAAAAGGCGCCTTCGTTTAGGAAAACTTTGTAATGATTCTCGTTTCGACGAGAATGTATACAAAGTGTTGGACTTTTCAAAATATTTCAATGTTTTGAAAGTGTTTGGTGTGTATATGTTTTGAAAGTGTTTGTTTTGAAAGTGAGCAAGCAACTTAGAAAATTTCTACCTACTCAAAAGTCTTTTGTTCATTTCCTCCTTTCCTTTGATATTGATATCTTACCATTCATTGGTAAGAAGCCTTATCTTTGGATGTAAAGGGACGGACGTGGGTCATCGTATAGTCATGATAGCAATGTTGTAAGATGTCTTATCATTTTTCTTTGAGGGACTAAGATCATTTGAAAGGAAACATTTGTAGTGTCATCGAGGGACTATGATCTTGTATTTTTTTGATTATTTTTGCTAAGACATCCCACATGCATAACATGACAATTTTTTAGACAACAAGTGGAGTTACCCTAAGGGTGTAAGTGTGCAAGTGTGTTTGATTTTCATGCATTTAATATTTGATTAGGGTCATCTACTTGTTGATTTTTATATTTCCATACAAACCCTAATTATTATCATTTATATGAAAGATATAAATTGCGGAAAGTAAATATTCTACGCTATTACAATCATTTGGGGATGGGGTATACAAATTTATAAATGGGGGATGAAAGCAATAAAGTTCTAATTATACTATTACAAACATATTGAATATTGTAAGATAAAATGTGCAAGAATATAAAAGCAATGTGAAAGGAAAAGAAAATTGTTTTTGTTTATGAAAAGGGTTCAAATTGATTTGAAAAGAAATTAACTAAAATCCAAATGTCTAAATTAATTTAATCAAAATAAACAAATTGAAATAAAACCTAAGTCTAAATATTAAATTAATTTTAAGAAAATAAATTGATTTTAATAAGAAAATGTTTTTGGTCTTTTTTAGTTTAGAAAAAGGAATAAAACAAAAGCGTATGCATACATATTTAAATAAAATATTTTTTTGAATTTTTTATATGAAAATAATAATAATAAAAATATAAATAAAAATGAAAATTAAAATTAAAAAAAGATTAAAAAAAGTTGTATGAGCTGACACATGAGCTTATGTATTGGCTCATTCATGTTTCGTATTGGCTCATGTGTCGGCTCATGTATTGGCACATGCATGTTTCTTGCTCTTGGAAGTCAAAACAACTCAGTATGAGTCAACGCATACTGGTTTCGTGTCGACTCATAACCATTTCATGTCAATGCATACGTGTTTCGTGTTGATTCATAACTTGTTTTGAACATAATATGTGTCGACTCATAGCATTTCGTGTCGACTCATAACTTTTGTTTTTTGGTTTTATCACTGTTTGGCTACATGTAAAAGTTACTTCTCAACACATGTTTAGTGAAAATGAAAATCAAGCATATGGTTAGCTTCAAGGCAATGATATCTATATTTTATCTTCACAAATGAACCATTAATGATGCTTGTATGAAGAGTTCAAAGTCAAGAAAACTTACCTTTAAACTGAAATTTGTGCTTTGAGTTTGAGCTGTTGTATAGGCTATTGTTGAGCTTGGGAAGTGATGATAGTGATGTTACAGAAGTTGTTCTTGTGTTTGAACAACTTCTATATGATGCATGTGGAGTGCTTAGATGATTTTTTTGGACAAAGCTTGCAAGGAGTGAGAGGTTCAAGGATTTGGACTTCAAAGCTCAACAATGAGGGTTTTATGGACAATTCTATTTTTTTGAGAGTGTGGGGATTTTTCATGGCTTCTACACAAGAGAAATTATTAATTTTATCTCTATTTTTTATGACCTCTTTGTGTCGCAACTGGTCTCTCTATTTATAGAGAAGGTTTGAGACTTGAAACAACTCAGATTTTGAATCACATGTTATGGCTATCTTGCTTGTTTTTGAAGCAAGCATGAAGAACATGTTTCCAATGTTTGTACCCAACTATCTAAATTGGTTTATCACTTTAAACATGTTTGTTCTGATTTGTAGGAGTTGAGTGTGATCAGAAAAACAAGTTAGAGGCTCAGGAAATTGACTTTGTGATTAAAGTGAACTTTTCAAGAATGGATATGTTGCTTTCTTCCAAAAATGGAATGATCACTTGGACAAAGGCTCAAACACTTGGATCATAGTTTAACCAGCTGTGTAAGCATTTAATTAAGGAGTGATATACAATTTTGAGGCCTTTAAAGTGAAGATTATGCAGCATAGCTAAGATTTTGGTTGCTTGTTTATCACAAAATATGTCTTGCAAAACAAGTTTGAAACCTAACTTCTTGCTTTCGATTCTCTTAGCTCAAGCATGGAATTGATGAGTTATTCGACATTTTGGAAAGCTTGTAACATCCTTTACAATCTTTATGTTGGAAATTTTTGAGGATTCAATTTGAAACTAGGTTAAAAGTTGCCATAAAGTTAGGTCAAAATCCTGGCTAAAGTACTCAAAATTTCACTAAGAATTTTAGTTTCATGGACATGTCTTCATAAATTTATAACTTGAAATACAAGAATTTAGAGAAAAAGTTCTGCCCTACAATGTTTTAGATCTCATTGAGATATACAACTTTCATGTTGGAAGTTTTCCTTGAATCATCTTGCATCATGATGGAAATTTGGCACAAAGTTATGAAAAAATGTTAACTTTCTAACACTTAGAAATATTTCTAAGTCTTAGAATTTTGACTTTGCAAAGATGATTTTTACTTTTTGATTTATTGATGAACAAATTTCATATTTTGACATGTCTTAATGAAATATGATTTTTGAAACTTGATTTTGATCAAAAAGTCAAAGTTTGACTTTTCAGTGTAGAGTTTACTTTTCATCAGTTAACTGAAATTCATATGTCAATCCAATGATCTTGAGAGGTGATTTTGAACTATTAAATTAGGTCAATATGGTGAATTTTAATCCTTGAGATCATGTCTTAAACCAATAATTCATTTTCTTGGTCAAAAGTCAAGAACTGAGCCTTCTCAATCAAAACCCTAATTTTGACCATTTTGCCCTTTTGGTGTTCTGATCAAATTTCTTTGAGTAATTGTGATCCAAACTTGATCAATTGACATATATGAGTTCATAATGTTGATATGGATAACAAATTATGAAGTTTGCTGTAAATTGACCACAATTGACTTTTTATCCAATACAACTGATTTTAGGTCATCTGATCAAATGATTGAGCAAAAATGTGATCCAAGACTTGAAACTTGACATGAGCAATCTTGAAGGTTCCTAAAGATCCTTGAAAGTCATTTGAGGCCTTGAAAGTCCAATTGTCCTTGTGAAAACTCAAACCCTAATTTTGAGTTGTCAGTGTTTGGGGAGGTGTCTTGAGCTGATCAAACCTTGTGTAGTCTTGAATCAATGGAGATCTTATGAGAGATATCTTGAGAAATGAGAGGGAAAATTTTGGGGTACAGTAGCTTCCCCTGTTCAATCTTCTTAAACCTGATAAGCAAGTATGGCACGTTGTCATTCGTGGCTTGAAGGTCGAAGATGATTGAACACTAGAGTGCCCATAAATTTACACTCGATGATGTGATGGTTGATTGTGTAGGGAATGGGCTTAAGTATGCCATTTGGAGAGATGATGGAAATTTATTGGAGATGGGTTTATAGATTCCATCCAAAGTGACTGTGGAAGGTATCAGGATAAATCTTTTGGTTGAGTTATACTAAGATAATATATGTCCTTTGCCTGTTTTGAACTGGAAGAGATAAATCTAACCAGAAGAGGCCTTGAATTCGCCTGTTATTAACTGGAAGAAATGAATCTATCTAGAAGAGGACTTTTGGTTTCCCCGTGTAGGGCTGCTTTATGAGACATATAAGGGGGAAGCCTGGGTAGGTCTGCTTCAGCACGAGCCCGTGTAAAACTGCATCTGGAAATGTAGAGAAGGAACCTGGGTGGGGTTATTTCATGATGAGTCTGAGTAAAACTATATCTGGAAATGTATGAGAAGGAACCTGGGTAGGGTTGCTTCATGACGAGTCTGTGTAAAACTTCATCTGGAAATGTTTGAGAAGGAACCTGGGTAGGGTTACTTCATGATGAGTCAGTGTAAAACTGCATCTGGAAATGAGCAGGAACTTGGGTAGGGTTACTTCATAACGAGTCCGTGTAAAACTTCATCTGGAAATGTCTGAGAAGGAACTTGGGTATGGTTACTTCATGATGAGTCCGTGTAAAACTGCATCTGGAAATGAGAAGGAACCTGGGTAGGGTTACTTCATGACGAGTCCGTGTAAAACTTTATCTAGAAATTTCTGAGAAGGAACCTGGGTAGGGTTACTTCATGATGAGTCCATGTAAAACTGCATCTGGAAATGAGAAGGAACCTGGGTAAGGTTACTTCATAACGAGTGCGTGTAAAATTTCATCTAGAAATGTCAGAAAAGGAACTTGGGTAGGGTTACTTCATGATGAGTCAGTGTAAAACTGCATCTGGAAATGAGAAGGAACCTGGGTAGGGTTACTTCATGACGAGTCCGTGTAAAACTTCATCTGGAAATGTCTGAGAAGGAACCTGGGTAGGGTTACTTCATGATGAGTATGTGTAAAATTTCATCTGGAAATGTTTGAGAAGGAACCTAGGTAGGGTTACTTCAAGATGAGTTTCTGTAAAACTGCATCTGGAAATAGAGAAGGAACCTGGGTAGGGTTAATTCATGATGAGTCAGTGTAAAACTTCATTTGGTAGTCAGAAGGAACCCGTGTAAGATTGCTTCAGGATGGTTATGGAGATAGCTTTCCTGGCTTGTTACATATATTAATCTACAAACAGTCGCCCACATATAGTTTTCATGGCTTGTTACAGGTATTAATCCGGAACTTAGAAAGGTTGGTCGTTGAGATAGTTGTCCTGTCTGGTTTCAGGTATTAATCTCTGACCTGATAAAGAAAGATAGTTTTCCTGGCTTGTTACAGGTGTTAATCTTCAATCTCTTCATGTAGATAGTTTTTCTGGCTTGTTGTAGGTATTAATCTACAATCAGTCGTCCACAGATAGTTTTCCTGGCTTGTTACAGGTATTAATCTGGAACTTGAAAAGGTTTGCTTCAATGATGAATAGGAATCCATGTAAGATTGTTTCATGATGAGCCTGTGTAAAGCCGCATCTGGTCATATAGGTAGTTGCTTTGTCTTGCTTCAGAAACTAAACTTGGACCTGTTGAAAATTGTTGATGATAGCCATCTGCTGATTGATGTTTTCCTGAAGACGTAAAACGTTAGCTGTATGCAATGTCATGATGTATGAAATGCACGGTGTCCTCAAAATAAATGAGATTATGTTGTATGAATTTATCATTTATGTAAATAAGATGTACGAAAGGTGAAATTTTATTGAAATGTATCTTTTTCTGGAAAATAAATCCTTGACAAATGTTGGTGAGCTCCGGGAAATGAAATCCCGGACCGCTGTTGTGGACGAAGAGTATGCTCCTCTTCGGACCCTGTTTTAGGATGTTTCCACCGGGGAATCCTGTTTTGTTGATTGAGGAGAAACTCCGTTGGGGAATACTGGTTTTGCTTGAGAAGGCTCTGTGGAAAGTGTTGATCTCTGCTTGGGGAAAAAGAGTTCAGGAGTCTCCGTTGTCTGTTGCTCTACTGGGGAGTTATCTCTTGAATGGAGATAAAGTTTAGCTGTTATCTGGTCGGATTCCCAGCTTCACAACAACTTCATGGGGATAAAGAAGTTAACTGTTATATGGTTGGATTTCGGGCTTTATAGTAACTTGCTAGAAAGGATGAAGTTGAACTGACATCTGGTCGGGTCCAGTCTTTGCAGTATCTTACTGGGGATTTATAGAAAAGTATACTGGGGAAGAGGAGTTGTGGTTCTTTGATTTGTAGAAATCGAAGAGGCAAACTCAAGTCAGGGAATCTGTAGTTTGTTGGGGAAATAAACCCTATCACCAGTCTGCTGGGGAGGAGTCTTCTTTTGGAAGAAATCCTCGAGGATTCTTGAGATCAACTCAGTTGGGGAGGAGTTTTCATAGATTGAAAACCTGGCTGGGGGTCATCCTATAAATAGGATCTTGGGGGAGATTTGTCATTGCCCCTAGTAGTAGGTGTTTGTGGCACTTCCAGGAAGTGTGTGACTGTACGTAACCCTTTGTTAGGATTCACGTTCAATGTCCCAAGTGATTCAGATGGAGACCTGCCCCTGGTATATTCAGCGTTTCTTGAGAGATTCCTTGGAATCTCGACTGGACTACCCCAAATATGCTAGATAATGATTATTCCATGCCCCTTGCTTATAGGATATCTGTTATGGGAAACGTCTTCTTACTTGAAGTGATTTTGTTCATTGAGAGAGTTTTGTTCACTCGATATTCGCCGTGCGAATTTCTTTGCTGTCAAACAATTAGCCATATGCAAACAATGATATTCAAATAATGCAAAGTTTATGCTTGTCTTGAAGTTTTAAAAATGCGTTTTTAGCAGATAAAAGAATTTTGTAAGAATATGAATTCAACTCAGGATTTAGAGTAAGCCTTACAGGAGTCAGGATACCTTTTGTAATAGTATGCTTTCGAATTAACCCATGCTTCAATTAGGACTTTTAAAGGGTTGTAACATGGCTTGGTTCACGGTTTAAGAAACAAAGGATAAAGGATAAAATTTTATTCATACCCACCCATTCTTGGTGATGTTCTTCAGTCCTAAACTTAGCTAATTGTGTGTTCGAACTCCAATGATGTTTTGGTGATGGTTCAGACAAGTTTATTTTATCGGAAGGCAGTCATTTTTTTGCAACATTTTTCATGTTGTTGAGGATTTGCAGTGACCTCCTTTTGATTTATTATCCCTGATTTTTCCTGACTGTTCTTGTTTTTTGAGATTACAGTCAGCGGGATGCCCTAGTTTTTCTTAAGTCTCCTTCGTAGGTTTTGACTTAGTGGGATTTTTTTTGTAGAAATAAAGACTGCCTATGTGATAGGGAACCATCACCATCTTTTGATTCCAGAGGAATGTTTTTGATGTCATTCGTTGTATTACAAAGTGAAAGTTTGCGACTAAAAGCGCATTTGAATTAACTGAGAGACTACCCTGCCCCAGGTTTTGATTAAAGGTTTCAATTTATGTAAAAAGGAAACTCCCACTTCTTTGGCTCAAATGGGTTGACTAGGGATTATCTTCCTTATAACTCTAGTGTTTAGGATTTGAAAGAACGCCCGTACATCGTCAGCAAAGTCTATTCAAAAGCATACTGTATGAGATTAAGGTTTGGTTTTCGTCATCCTCCCTCTAAAGTCTTGTAACTTTTGAAACAAGAGTTGAATATCATAAAGGGAGTAAACAACATAGTTTAAATGTAATGAAAACGAATGGATCAATTCAAGGAAAACATATGCAATGTATTAATGAAACAGAGTTTGACATTAATAGATAAGTGTTTGAACAAGCAAAAGAAATTACAATTGAAAACTAAAAAATGTACAAAGCACTCTTAATGATTTGGTAAAGGAGCAGTGGTCATGTTAGGAGCCCCTGGGGTTCGAACTCAATCTCCTTGGCATCAATAATTTCTTGGATCTTGTTCTTCAGAGCCCAACAACTGTTTGTGTCGTGTCTAGGACTATCAGAGTGATATGCGCACCTCTCATTGGGATGATAGCTAGGAGCAGTAGTGTTGGGGTTCCAGAGAGGAGCCTTTAACGTAATCAACTCTGCTTTCAACATGTGTTGTAGCACTTGAGCCGGTGGCATGTTGATCTTAGTGAATTGCCTTTTAGGCGCAACCTTCTTACATTGATGCCCCTGATGCCGTTGTTGCACCGATGCAGGATTAGAGATCAGGTCTGCCCCCACATGTTGGTCGTGATGGTTATGGTTAGAAGCCTTTTGGCCGTAAACAGCATTGGACTCATTCTTCCCATTGTATGTCTTTTTCTGAGCATCAGAGGATGTAGCTCCTTGGATCTTTCCACTTTTGATGCCAGCTTCGACCCTTTCGCCAGTCAGTATTATCTCGGTTAACCCGGCTGAGGAGCTTCCGATTAGGTGATTGAAGAAAGGTCCTGTCAAAGTTCCCACAAAGATGTCAATCAACATCCTGTCAATTAATGGGGGCTGCACTCTACCAGCCAGATCTCTTCATTTGGGGCGTATTCTTTGAAGCCTTCGTTGGAAAGCATGGCCATATTCTGCAACTGCACACGAGTTAGTGCAAGATCAACATTGTATTGGTAGTTCTTATAGAAAGCAACAGCTAGATCTTCCCAAGTGAGAATGTGAGAACTCTCCAATTGATAGAACCACTCAAGTTGCGTCCCAGCTAAACTCTCTTGGAAGAAGTGGATCTAAAGCTTCTGATCAGTTGTGTATGGTTGAATCTTGCGGACATAAGACTTTAGATGCATCTTAGGACAAGAGACTCCATCATACGAGGAAAAGGTAGGGATTTTAAACTTTGGTGGTATGAACACTCCAGGGACTAAACCCATGTCTCCTAAGTCCAGGCCAGTCATAGCTTGGATCTCTACAACTTATAGTCTATCTTCAAGTTGTTTGTATTTTTCATCCGCTGGTGGATACTGCTCCTCAGAAGAGTCTTTGTCATCAGTAGCTATATTAACTCTAATGCTTCCAGCTTCCTCTTCTTGACTGTCTTTAGAAGAAGCATATTTTCTTTGAGTGAGCTGGGTATGCCCCTTGGACCTTCTTCTCATGTTGAGGATGGCAAACTTTTTCTTCTTCTTGCTCTCTTTGGTGAAGAGTGTTTCCAGATCTTCCTGCCCCTTGGCCAAGTTCATTAGTTCTTGCTGGAGCAGAGCGTTTTTGAGCTTGGAGATCTTTAACTCTTTACTCTAGAGCCATATCTTACTGAACAAAATAGTAAGCAGATGAGAAAGCCTGTACAGGAAAACCTGTTATGATAACATGCATGATATGTGAATGCAATGTTTTCAAGGATCTTGCGGGGTAAACACCAATAGATGTTAGAATTTGAACATTTATCAACAACTTTGATTGGAAAACTTTGTATCGATGGATGTCCTTCCACGAGAATCGAGCTCACCATGGCCATAGCCATTGACTCAAGTTATACGTTGACCTTTAATGGTGTTTGATTAAAGAGTGAATCCTCTTGCCCCTTAATAGGCGCCTGACTCAACATGACCATGCATCACAGGACCTTGAGATCCTTGAAATAGTTATTGAAAATGCTATGGTATAATGTCATGATGTTATGTACAAGTATGCAAAGTAAGCAAGTTTGTTATGTATAAATAGTCATATACATATAAAGCAGACAAGTTCTTAGGTTTAGGCTTGTATGGAGTTTGTAGGTAAGTACCCTCTTGAAGTTTGGTTGGCTCAACCTATCCTAGTCATAGTAACTGGGTTCTAGGGGATCTCAATATCACTAATCTTTCTTCATCGGGCATTGTTTCAGTGCAACCCTCTTTAATGGCGACCGAAATCTCCCGGAAGTCCAATCTCAATAAGTGTAGTATCGAGTATCAACCAACTTCGGACTGCACCAAATCCGGCTACCTCACTACTTCCTAATGGCCAAGTTGGTCAAGTAAAGGTTCTAAAGTCAGTTAGTGCTTCATGACACTACACAACGGCCCTGTATTCTCCTTGACTACTCAAGGGCTACTGCTACCGACAAATGTATCACATAAACGTAGTTATTGCTTAGACCATGTAGGTATACCCTGCACAGTTTCCACAACGTATTGCTACTTACCCATAAGGTATTACAGATCCGGGTAGAGGATCAAAACAAGCCCAAAATAAGGAACCGAAAATAAAGCAAGCAAGTCAAACAAATGAAAGGAAATAAAGGTGATCTAGCCCTAAGGTAACCCCACTTTTAGATTATCCACAGCAGAGTCTCCAGTTCTGTAATACGGTGGGAGAAGTGACTTGGGATGTTTTGCATTTGATCGCAATTGTTGCGGTTAGAAAGAGTTGCCACCGACTTTTTTTTATCCAAAAGGAAAGGCTGAAAAGAACAGGAAAGACCTTTGAGATTATTTCTTGAGTTCGGGGGGTAGATTATGAAAAGGAAAGGTGTTAGCACCCTTTTCATCCATAGTTATCTATGGGCTCTTAGTTTCTCGCTAGATCACTTGCTTTTGTTTTAAAATATGCTTTGTGGTGGTTTTTGAAAGTATTTTTGAAAAGGCGCCTTCGTTTAGGAAAACTTTGTAATGATTCTCGTTTCGGCGAGAATATATAAAAAGTGTTGGACTTTTGAAAATATTTCAATGTTTTGAAAGTGTTTGGTGTGTATCTGTTTTGAAAGTGTTTGTTTTGAAAGTGAGCAACGATGTTTGTTTTGAAAGTGAGCAAGCAACTTAGAACGTTTCTACCTACTCAAAAGTCTTTTGTTCATTTCCTCCTTTCCTTTGATATTGATATCTTACCATTGATTGGTAAGAAGCCTTATCTTTGGATGTAAAGGGACGGACGTGGGTCATCGTATAGTCATGATAGCAATGTTGTGAGATGTCTTAGTATTTATCTTTGAGGGACTAAGATCATTTGAAAGGCAACATTTGTAGCGTCATCGAGGGACTATGATCTTGTATTTTTTTGATTGTTTTTGCTAAGACATCCCACATGCATAACATGACCATTTTTTAGACAACAAGTGGAATTACCCTAAGGGTGTAAGTGTGCAAGTGTGTTTGATTTTCATGCATTTAATCTTTGATTAGGATCATCTACTTGTTGATTTTTATATTTCCATACAAACCCTAATTATTAGCATTTATATGAAAGCGATAAATTGCGGAAAGTAAATATTCTACGCTATTAAAATCATTTGGGGATGGGGTATACAAATTTACAAATGGGGGATGAAAGCAATAAAGTTCTAATTATACTATTACAACCATATTGAATATTGTAAGATAAAATGTGCAAGCATATAAAAGTAATGTGAAAGGAAAAGAAAATTGTTTTTGTTTATGAAAAGGGTTCTAATTGATTTGAAAAGAAATTAATTAAAATTCTAATGTATAAATTAATTTAATCAAAATAAACAAATTGAAATAAAACCTAAGTCTAAATATTAAATTAATTTTAAGAAAAGAAATTGATTTTAATAAGAAAATATTTTTGGTTTTTTTTAGTTTAGAAAAAGGAATAAAACAAAAGTGTATGCATACATATTTAAATAAAATATTTTTTTTGAATTTTTTATATGAAAATAATAATAATAAAAATATAAATAAAAAATTAAAATAAAATTAAAAAAAGATTAAAAAAAATGTTTTATGAGCTGACACATGAGCTTATGTATTGGCGCATGTATTGGCTCATGCATGTTTCGTATTGGCTCATGTGTCGGCTCATGTATTGGCTCCTGGAAGTCAAAACAACTCAGTATGAGTCGACGAATACTGGTTTCGTATCGACTCAACCATTTCGTGTCATTGCATACATGTTTCGTGTCAACTCATAACCTGTTTTAAACATAATATGTGTCGACTCATAGCATTTCGTGTCGACTCATAACTGCTGTTTTTTGCTTTTATCACTGTTTTGCTACATGTAAAAGTTAGTTCTCAACAGATGGTTAGTGGAAATGAAAAGCAAGCATATGTTTAACTTAAAGGCAATGATATCTACATTTTATCTTCACAAATGAACCATTAATGATGCTTGTATGAAGAGTTCAAAGTCAAGAAAACTTACCTTGAAACTAAAATTTGTGCTTTGAGTTTGAGCTGTTATATGGGCTGTTGTTGAGCTTGGGAAGTGATGATAGTGATGTTACAAAAGTTGTTATGGTGTTTGAACAACTTCTATATGATGTATGTGGAGTGTTTAGATGGTTTGTTTAGACAAGACTTTCAAGGAGTGAGAGGTTCAAGGATTTGGACTTGAAAGCTCAACAATGGGGGTTTTATGGACAATTCTTTTTTTGAGAGTGCAGGGATTTTTTAGGGCTTCTACACAAGAGAACTTATTACTTTTCTCTCTATTTTTTCTGACCTCTTTCTCTCACAATTGGCCTCTCTATTTATAGATAAGGTTTGAGACTTGAAACAACTCAGATTTTGAATCACATGTTATGGCTATCTTGCTTGTTTTTGAAGCAAGAATGAAGAACATGTTTCCAATGTTTGTACACAGCTATCTAAAGTGGTTAATCACTTTAAACATGTTTGTTCTGACTTGTAGGAGTTAAGTGTGATCAGAATAACAAGTTAGAGGCTCAATAAATTGACTTTGTGATTAAAGTGAACTTTTCAAGAATGGATATGTTGCTTTCTTCCAAAAATGGAATGATCACTTGGACAAAGGCTCAAACACTTGGATCAT
Organism: Vicia faba; assembly: GCA_948472305.1. Lineage (NCBI taxonomy): Eukaryota > Viridiplantae > Streptophyta > Magnoliopsida > Fabales > Fabaceae > Vicia > Vicia faba. Next base: position 1,162,935,500 of record OX451735.1, on the reverse strand, counting down.
AGTTTAACCAGCTGTGTAAGCATTCAATTAATGAGTGATATAAAAGTTTGAGGCCTGTAAAGTGAAGATTATGCAGCATAGCTAAGATTTTGGTTCCTTGTTCATCACAAAATATGTCTTGCAAAACAAGTTTGAAACCCTAACTTCTTGCTTTCGATTCTCTTAGATCAAGTATGGTATTGATGAGTTCTTGGAAATTTTGGAAAGCTTGTAACATCCTCTACAACCTTTATGTTGGACATTTTCGAGGATTCAATTTGGAACTAGGTGAAAAGTTGCCATGAAGTTCGGTTAAAATCCTGGCTAAAGTACTCAAAATTTCACTAAGTATTTTAGTTTCATGGACATGTCTTCATAAATTCATAACTTGAAATCCAAGAATTTCTAGAAAAATTTCTGCCCTATAATGTTTTAGATCTCATTGAGATCAATAACTTTCATGTTGGAAGTTTTCCTTGAATCATCTTGCATCATGGTGGAAATTTGGCACAAAGTTATGAAATTTTTTTAAGTCTTAGAATTTTGACTTTTTGATTTCTTGATGAACAAATTTCATATTTTGACATGTCTTGATGAAATATTATTTTTGAAACTTCATTTTGATCAAAAAGTCAAAGTTTGACTTTTCAGTGTACAATTGACTTTTCTTTAATTGACTGAAACTCATCTGTCAATCCAATGATCTTGGGAGGTGATTTTGAACTATGAAATTAGGTAAATATGGTGAATTTGAATCCTTGAGATCATGTCTTAAACCAATAAGTCATTTTCTTTGTCAAAAGTCAAGAATTGAGCCTTCTCAATCAAAACCCTAATTTTGACCATTTTTCCCTTTTGGTGTTCTGATCAAATATCTTTGAGGAATTGTGATACAAACTTGATCAATTGACATATATCAGTTCATAATATTTATATGGATTAAAAATTATGAAGTTTGACTGTAAATTGACCATAATTGACTTTTTATCCAATACAGTTGATTTTAGGTCATCTGATCAAATGACTGAGCAAAAATGTGATCCAAGATTTGAAACTTGACATGAGCAATCTTGAGAGTTCCTAATGATCCATGAAAGTCATTTGAGGCCTTGAAAGTCCAATTGTCCTTGTGAAAACTCAAACCCTAATTTTGAGTTGTCAGTGCTTGGGGAGGTGTCTTGAGCTGATCAAACCTTGTGTAGTCTTGAAGCAATGGAGATGTTATGAGAGATTTCTTGAGAAATGAGAGAGAGAAATTTTGGGGTACAACACCACAGATGAAGATTAGGACAAGATATACCATCATATTTGGCAAAAGTAGGGACCTTTAACTTGTGAGGGATGATAACCCCCGAAATAAGCCCCATCTCTTCAAAATCTAGCCCAAGCACTTTCTGGGTCTCTATAACATTAAGTCGGTCTTCCAACTGTGTGTATCTGTCATCAGCAGGAGGGTATTGTTCAGCATAATAGTCTTCATAGAAATCTTGGCCTGAACCCATGTTACTTCCTTTCTCAACCTTCACACTCTTGTCTTCCTCACCTTGGTTGTCATCTTCATCAGAGGAAATAACACAGTTCTGAGCTTGTTTAGGAGGACCTTTAAACCTTCTTCCCATGTTGAGTATACCAACCAGTTTCCTAGTCTTTTCTTCTTGGCGATGAGCGCCATCAGTTCTTGCTTCCCCTTAGCTAAGTTTAGGAGCGTCTCTTGGAATTGGGCATTTTGAGCTTGAAGGTCTTTCACAGTTTGTTCAAGAGCCATCTTTTACTGAAATAAACAGTAAGAAGATGAGAAAGTCTATCTTGGGAAATACCAGTTATGTAATGATATGCATGATATGTGGATGCAATATTTTTAAGGATCTCGTGAGGTAAACAAAAGGAAATTTTAGAAGTTGAGTCTGACTGCAGCTTTGACTGAAGAACTTTGTGTCTTTGAATGTCCTTCTATGAGAATCAAGCTCACCATGTTGAGTGGATCCTAGCCTTTGACTCAAGCAAAAGTACTTTGATCTTTGATGGAATTAGAGGAAAATAAATCCCCTTTCTTCTTGCTAGACATATGGCTCGTGATAAACCTGCATCACAGGCCCTTGAGATCCTTGAAATGGTTATTGAAAATGTTATGGTATGATGTCATGATGTTATGATGTCATGTTTGAACAAATAACAAAAAAAAAGCACATAAGAGCCTTAGGTTTAAGGCTTACATGAGGTTCGTAGGTAAGTACCCTCTTGAAGTTCACTTGGCTCAACCTGTCTTAAGAATGGTAACTGGGTTCTAGGGATCTCAATATCACTAATTTTTCTCACTGGTTTTGTTTAACACGACAGCTAACTTGCCACCAAAAAAACCCGAGAGTCGAATCTTAAAGAGCGTAGCATGGAGTATCAATCAACTTCGGGCTGCACCAAAGTCGTCTATCTCACTACCTTATAATGGCCAAGTTGGGTCAATTAAGGTTCTAAAGGTCAGTTAGTGCTTATGACACCACGCGACAACCTAGTATTCTCCCTGACTGACTCAAGGGACACCAGTACAAACCAAAGTGTCACACTAACATAGCCATCATTTCAACCATACTGGTCTATGCCGTAGAATTTCCATGATCTATAGCTACTTACCTAGGATCCTGAGATCTGGGTGTAGGATCTTTGCAAGAAAATTAAACCCGAGCAAACCCTAAATGTAAAGCAATTAAAACAAATAAGTAAAAACAAATAAAGTGACTCTAAGCTCTAAGGTAACCCCTCTTTTTTATTTTCTCCCCGAGAGTCGCCAGTTTTGTAACACGATGGAAGAACTGTCTTGGTTTGCATTTATTCGCAAATGTAAGGATAACAAGAGTCACCACCAACTTTTCTCTTATCCAATAAGGGAAGGGTGAAACGAACAGAAAAGACCTTCGAGATTTTTGAGTTCGGGGGGTAGGTTATGAAAAGGGAAGGTGTTAGCACCCTTTTTATCAGTAGTTATCTACGAGCTCTTAATTGCTAGCTCACTTTTAAAAATTTGCTTTGTGTGTATGATTTGAAATTATTTTGAAAAGCCTAAAGTATGACCAACTTTGTAATGATTCTTGTATCAGTCCTCAAGAATGTGTACAAAGTGTTTTGAAAATATCTTTGAAAGTTTTTTTGAAATGTTTTGTTTCAAAAGGTTTTTATGAGCAAGCGATTAACAACGGTCTACCTACTCAAGGTCTTTATTGTTATTTTCCTCCTCCTTTAGATAGTAATATCCTACCATTAGTTAATAGGAAGCGCTATCGTTGGATGTGAATGGATATGTGTGGGTCATCATACAGTCATCGAAGGCAACTGGTAGGGACGCTTTAGCAATTTTTCATTAAGGGACTAGATCATTTACCGAAGGAAACATCGAAAGGGTCCTCGAGGGACTATGATCTTTGTTTTCGAGGGACAATGCTAAAGCGTCCCCAAGTTCGAGGGACATGACTATTTTTATTCTGAGGCAACAAGGGAAGTTACCTTAGAGGTATGAGTGTGTGAGTGATTTGTGATTCAGTTATTTTAATCTTTGATTAGGGTTAGCTACTGTTTGTTTTTAATCTTCCCATACAAGACCTTATTAATAATAGTAATAGTAAAATAATAAACGGTAAATGTGCGGAAAGTAAACCTAAGACTATTACAACGCTTCAGGAGAGATACATAAATAACAATGTGGAAAAGTAAACCTAATTACTATTACAAACTGTGAGCAGTTACAATAATCGAAAGAAGTGCGAGAAAAGAAATATGTGCTAATTGTACGACTAAGAACACGGAAAAGGAAATTGTTTTTTGGAGATTTTTTGATAAAAAGGTTTTAATGACGATTAACCCTAAAAAACACCTAATTAATTTTAATTAAAACAATTACTAATTAATTTAAAAGCATAAACCCTAATTTTGATTAGGGTTTGTATTAAGGTTTTTAAAAAAAAGGTTTGTTAAAAGGTTTTGGTTTGATGAATTTAGGGTTTGTAAATGTAAATTAAGGAAAATATGAAGAAACAAAGTTTTAAAATAATACTACCAGGGGTGGGTGTTGAACCCACGCCCTTTTCTCTTTCCACCAAGACCTTCACCACTAGGCTAGGCGCGCGTCTGTGTCAAATAATGGAAGCAAGTACGCTTTGTTATCATCCCACAAAACATAAAATTATGAAAACTCAAAGTGCCAAAAGCAGGGATCAAACTTGTGCCCTTGCATAGTAAATCCTTTAGCAGGTGCATTTAACCACTAGGGTAGCCATAAACCCGTTCATTTTATCAAACCTAAACATATATATTATAAATCAAATCAGGACGACAAGAGAAGCGTCGGAGCCCTAGCTCCGATCGTCTTCTCCAGCTAGGTATTCTTTCCAAACATGTAAGACAAACGTGTTAGTGATTAAAGAGGACCCTGCCCCCCTAAATCAACCCTTGTTAATCCATTGGTGGCCTTAGTTTTGGATAAAATGATCTGCATAATGAGATATGAACAAAATATTGCAAATTGGTGCAAGCATGGTGACGCGCGATTCTGGACTCATGGGCCTCATGCAAGGGCTAGACCTGTATCATTTTGTCTCAGGAACACGTTAGCATGGTTAGTTTCAATTAAAACAACATGAGTATGAAAATACAAATTTTAAAGAATGTGTAAAAAAAGTGATGCTTTAATGCATGTTTAAGGCGTTTTTAATCATCAAGAGTGATCCAATCTTACTCTGTAATGTTCCTGGAATTAATTTGAATGGTTTCTTGCCCTTGAAGATGGATGGAATAAGGGTTTCACGTTTTCCCTAGTTTTAGACAAAATTTGGAAATTTGGAGAGGGTTCTTGAGCAGCTTTTTTTGTCCCCTTGTCTTGTCTGAATGAAGAATATATGTAGAGGAGAATTAGGTCAAACAATTGGGCTTGGACCTTTGTATGAAGAATTGATTTTATTTCATTTAATTTTGAATTTAAATAAATAAATAAAAAATAGATGGAGTAAATAATAAACGTTTGGACCTTGAAAGATCAGCCCACTAGCCCAAAATTCCAAACTTGCTCAATTTAAACTTCATGCATTTGCTCAAAATTTCCCAACTTGCACTAGTCATAAATCTCTCAATTTTTGTCATTTGAAGGTGATATCTAACTTTTTTGGAAATATAAATATGTCCTCTACAATCCCTATTTTGATCATTTTTGAATTTGAAGACTTTATCTTGATGTAAGTTGCCTTGACAAAAAGTGTCTTTTTGTTGACTTTTGAAATGACCTATAATGTATTGCCCCATATCTCTCAAAAGAAGCATTTTTTGGACTTGATCTTAAAGATACCAAGTTGTATAGAATTGAATTTCCTTCAAAATTATCTTTGGTTGAGGAATATCTGATGAAGCATGTGAAAGTTATGCTTCGTCAAAGTTTAGTTGATTTCTCCTTAGGAAACCCTAATTTGGAAAATTTCAACTTTTGATGATTTGAGAGTTTTCCTTGATGAATCATGATGAACCCTTGATCAAAAGATGATTATGACTTTAAAATATTGATTTTGACAAAAAAATCTTGAAGTTTGACTGTATGTTGACAACAGTTAACTTTTTGCCCAATATAGTTGATTTTCAGTCATCTGAGCCATTGACTGAGCAAACTTGCGATGCAAAGCATGAAACTTAGTATGAGAATTCTTAGAGACATATAAGGAAACATGGAAACCACTTGAGGCCTTAGAAACCCAAACTTCCTTGAGAAAACTGAAACCCTAGTTGTAAGTCCATTGCTTAGGAGGAGAATTTGTATGATCAATTCTTGAGCAACCTTGAGCATTTGAGAACTCTAGGAGAATGTCTTGAAGAAATGGGAGGGAAAATTTGGGGGTACAACACGGATGAACTAATGAAAAGGAACTGACCAAAGAAAAACCTCTAGGCTAGGAAATGACCAAAGCATATCCAACTAAATAATGTTAGCTAAGCTAACGAAAGGAAAACCCGACCAAAGCGGGTAATCCAAAGAAAAGGAACTAACCAAAGAAGAACCCATAGGAAAGGAAATGACCAAAGAATAACCCAACCAAACAATGTTAGATAAGCTAATAGAAGGAGAACCCGACAAAGTAGGTAAACCAAAGATAAGGAACCGACTAAGCAGAACCTACCCAAAGGAAAGAAAATGAACAAATCGTAACCCAACCAAATAATGTTAGCTAAGCTAACAGAAGGAGAAACCAACTAAGCAGGAAAACCAAAGATAAGGAACCGACTAAGTATAACCTACCCAAAGGAAAGGAAATGAACAAAGCATAACCCAACCAAACAATGTTTGCTAAGCTAACAGAAGGAAACCCCGACCAAAGCGGATGAACCAAAGAAAATGAATCGACCAAAGCAGTACCCCTAGGCAAGGAAATGACTAAAGCATAACCCAACCAAACAATGTTTTCTAAGCTAATGGAAGGAAAACCCGACTAAAGCGGGTAAACTAAAGAAAAAGAACTGACTAAGCAGAACTTATATCAGAGATAAACAATCACACATGACTCTAAGGGGAATAACCCAATAGAGACTCTACCGGGGAATATCCAAGGTGATGACTCCATTAGGGAATATCCGAGGTGAAGAATGATAAAAAAAGACCTAACTAATGAGTGCCAGCCAAGTGTACGAAAGAAAATAGAGGTCAAGAAGAGACCAACCAAAGAGACTCAACTGGGGATTTTCCGAACTAAGTCAAACTTAGCTGGTGAATACCAACAAATTTGTCAAAAGACAAAAGAGGGAAGAAGCCGAAATAGAAACAGTCACATTGGATTCAACAAAAGTATACCACAAGGATCACACAAAAGGTGACAACAACCCATAGAAAAACATCGGAACTTAAGGTAAACAACCACTACTGAAGATAAAGTCTGCAATAAATGCAAGTAATCAACCAAAATAAGCTTGTGCTTCAATGCATATTTGAATTGTTTTACTTTTGGGGGTAGATGCAGTGCTAATGATGCATGCTTAAATGATTCACTAAGAAATTGCAATATCAAAAATGAATTGTTGAGAAAACCAGGAGCATTTAAGAAGTCATCCTTTGGACACTAGACTTCAATGAGGAACAACCATTGGAACCGATAACCAATGAGTATAAACTGCGACACGAGATTGCAAATCAAATAAGTCAACTCTAAGGAGGGATGCCACTAAAAAGTATACTTTAGAGAGAATACTGCAAAAATAAATTACAGTTCACTGAGAAGAGATCTTTGACTCCAAAAAGCTCTTAACTTCCCGGGAAAAAGATCGATTAACTTTTTGCTGAAAATAAGGAGCACTTCGCTTGGGGAATAAAGATCTTCTTGCACGGAGTTCTTGATGAAAGAAAACTTCACCAAGGATAAGAAAACTCAAGCAGGGATAACTAGAATTCTTGAACAAAAGAAACTCGCCGACGAACTCTGCTGGAGAACAAATCTTCACTTGGGGAAGAAATGTTTTACTGAGGGAAAATAGACCTTCATGCATAGAGTCCTTGACAGAAAGCAACTTCTATATGGGATAACACAACACCTTCAGTCACTGAGGAATAAGAGAATTCTTACGAGAACTCTCACAAGTGCAAACCCTACTGGGAAGTGAACATTGAAAATATTTCACCCAACCACAACCTCATTGGAGAGAAGAAGATGGCTCCTTGAATGACATCAACGGGGAGTGAATTCAAGTATAAATTCCACAGGGGAAAAGCAAACCTCTTCATGACGAGGATATAATTATCAAACCAGGAATCCCCAAAGCTCAAATACCACTAGAGATAGAAATAACCTCTTCCGTTACCAGAGATAAGAGAGTTCATACACACATCAGCATCCAAAACACTAGGGACGCCAAACTTAGGATATCCACCACCACATAATCTCACTGGGGAGAAAACCTGCTTTACTAGGGAAAAACAAACAACTTCATGGGGATAATGATGATCTCTTACTATTAAAGAAACCTAACATGAGTTTTTTAGAAGATGAAGACCACCCTGGGGATATAAACTATGGTACCACCCCTTATTGGGGTAGGAGATGCAAACTTCATTGGGGATAGAGATGTAAACCACCCTTGGGAATAATCAGCTGCACCAAAATTGGGGAAACAAATGATGACTACACTTGGGAGATAAACAACTATATCAAAATTAGGGAAGAGATCTCTGAAGAGAAACTTCTCAGCAAACAAGCTTTTTGGTGAGCAAAAGTGCAGATTACACTGGGGAAAATGATTCTGTTTAAAGAAACATTATTTCCATCAAGCACTTTGTGTGGGTAAAAACCTTGAATACTTTCTACTTTTCTTGCTTGTACCCTATTTGTCATGAGCAGACTCAAGGTACCTACAAAACAAAATCACAACAACATGCCCCAAGTAGGAAATGGAAATCTTTGGCCATCGCCCACGACACCTAAAATCTCAAGTAATTTCAAATGTTTATATCATGATTTGTGTAGCTTTAATATTTTTAAATGCAAAAATTTATCAAAAATATGACGTTTCTGCAATCAAAACAGTAAAAGTAAAAATGCAACTTTTGGATAAAAGAAAATTTTATTGATTGATTGATTGGCTTGTAAATAGGCATTTACATCAAGAAGAAATTCCTAAAAAGACGAAATTGCATACGAAATATAAAAAAGAGATACATAGATGACAATGTGAAGACGAATTTCAACCGGGTTCCGACTCTGCTATGACTCTTATAACCTCAAAGCTCCTTAATATCTCGCTTTCTAAAAAAACCGATTGGATTGATTCCTTATCCTTCTAAGTTACCCAACTGTGATGGAGAATATTGTTACAAATGCGACGTAGACTGTAGTCATTCACTTTAAATCCCTAACTTTTTCCTGGATCTTCCTTTCAGGTTTTCAATACACTTGGATGCCCATATTTTCCTAAGCTTCCTTTTTCAGGTTTTCAACTTAGCGGGTGTACACAATTATTTTTTATTATTTTCACTTCTTCTTTTTTATCCCTAATTTTTATCTGAAACTCTTTATTCATTTTTTATGGTTCGTCGGGACGCCCTTTTTTGCCTAAGTCGTCGACTTAGCAGGTCCTTTCATGCGAAGTATTTTTTAACTACGCCTCTATTGACGGGGTAAGGGAAATCCTCTCCGTCCATATTTGTAAGAATCATGGATCCTCTTGAGAAGACCTTCTTTATAACATATGATCCTTCATAATTCCGAGCCCATTTTCCCCGAGCATCTGTATTATTGGGAGGCAAGATCCTCTTCAGCACCAGATCACCAGCTTGGAAATTGCTAGGACATACTTTCTTATTAAAAGCTTTCTTCATCCTCCTCCAATACCACTGCCCATGGAAAATAACTCTCAATCTCTTCTCATCAATGAGATTCAACTGATTAAGTTTATTCTAAACACACTCAGCTTCATCAAGATGTACATCTGTCATTATCCTTAAAGAAGGAATCTCCACTTCCACGGGTAGGACTGCTTCCATACCGTATACTAAAGAGATGGGAGGGTGCCCCACTCGAGGTATGCACCGAAGTACAATAACCATGCAATGCAAACGACAACATCTCATGCCAATATTTGTAGGTCACAGTCATTTTCTTCACAATCTTCTTAATGTTCTTATTTGCTGCTTCAACAACACCATTCATTTTTGGAAGATATGGAGAAGAATTGTGATGCTTTATCTTAAAACTATCACACATAGCTTTCATCATATTATTGTTTAGATTCGATCCATTATCAGTAATGATCTTCTTGGGAATCCCATAACGACAAATAATATTCTGCTTGATAAAGCGAGAAACCACTTGCTTAGTGATGTTGGCATACGATGAAACTTCGACCCATTTAGTGAAGTAATCAATACAACCTGAATAAAGAGATGCCCATTAGAAGTAGTTGGTTCAATCTGTCAAATCATATCAATGCGCCATATTGCAAAGGGCCAAGCAAAAGTCAAAACATTTCGTGGATTGGGCGGCACATGCATTTTATCTGCCTAAATCTGACACTTGTAACATGTTCTAGAATGATTTTAACAATTTTTTTCCATAATAGGCCAATAATAACATGCTCTCAAGATTTTATTAGCCATGGTGTGCCCACTGGAATGCATTCCGAAGGAACCTTCATGTATCTCTTCTATGATCTTATTTGCTTCGTGTCTATCCATGCATCTGAGCAAGACTGAGTCATAGTTCCTTTTATACAAAACCCCACCATTGAGGAAAACCTTAGCTAGTACTTCTGCAAAGTCTTCTTATATGTGATAGATGCATCCTCTGGGTATTCTTGCGTCTCAAGATACCTTTTGATATCGTAAAACCAAGGTTTCTCATCAACTTCTTCTTCTATCTCATAATAAAACACCAGATCATCCAACCATAAGATAGTGATAGAGGGGGCCTCATTTTCCCTCTGACTTTAAACATGGATGGTAGAGTAGCCAAATCATCTACTAAGTTATTCTCCTCCCTCGGGATGTGCTTAAAGATGATTTCATCAAAGTATAAGATTGACTTTATAACATGCTCCCGAGACATAATCAAATTAGGGTGACGAGTCTCCAAATCTCCATTGATCTGGCTGATTATTAGAGCAGAATCCTCATAGACTTCTAAGATATTGATTCGCAAGTCAATAGCAACTTCTAGTACGAAAATACAAGCTTCATACTCAGCCTTGTTGTTTGTATAATCAAAGAAGATTCTGCCAACGAAAGGAGTATGAAAACCGTCAGGAGAAGTAATAACAGCACGAACACCATTACCCAATGCATTCGAGGCACCATCGAATACCATCGTCCATCGCAATCCTGGTTCGGGTCCTTCCTCTAGGCCGAGTATGTTACAATTCCATATGTACATGATGTCTTCATCTGGAAACTCAAACTTCATCGGCTGATAGTCATCTTCCATAGGCTGGTAAGAAAGATAATATGCCAATACACTACCCTTGATAGCTTTCTGGGTAGTGTAGTGGATATCATATTCAATTAAAATCATCTGCCAACGGGCTACTCTTCCCATGAGAGTTGGATTTTCAAAGATGTACTTGATTGGATCCATCTTGAATATCAAGAGAGTAGTATGAGTCAGCATATACTGTCTGAGACGTTTTGCTGCCCACACGAGTGCACAACAAGTCTTTTCCAACAATGAGTACCTCGACTCGCAATCAGTAAATTTCTTGCTCAGGTAGTAAATAGCATGTTCTTTCCTACCCGTATTGTCATGTTGACCGAGTACGCAACCCATAGAATTTTCCAAGAATGTCAGATACCTTATCAAAGGCTTGCCTTCCACAGGAGGAAAAAGAATCGGAGGTTCCTGCAGACACTCTTTTATTTTATCAAATGCCGCTTGGAAATTGTTATTCCACCTGATCACTTTGTTTTTTTTCAATAGCTTGAACATTAGTTCGCATCTGGCTATAAGATGAGAGATGAATATAACAATGTAGTTTAATCTCCCGAGAAAACCACAAACCTTTTTTTTATGTTCTTGGCTTAGGCATTTTTAGGATTGCTTTTATTTTAGCAGGATCAACCTCAATTCCTCTTTCTCTTACCACAAAGCCCAATAACTTCCCTGATCTCACCATGAAGGTACAGGTTTCGCGCTTCGGAAAGTTCTTACCAATGAGGAACCAAACAGCTGGGAAGGACTTTATGCCTCATCCATCCATAATCCCGCAATAAGTTGCTTCATCGTGTCATCTCCAATACCATTTTTGGAAGAATGAACAACAACAAAGTTAATTCAAAAGAGTTGTTCCTCCTCCATTGTACCTTCAAACCCAACCAAAGGATCAATGCAAGCACCTTTCTCCTATCGCATATCCAGTCCTTGTGCACTAGAGGATTTACGCCTTTCTGCATCGGAGGGATAGTAACCTCTATAGCACTTGGGCTTGGCCTTCAAGACAAGCTTGCAAATTTGCTATCACTACCTCCCATGTTCATTGACATTGACAACTGTCAGGCTGGCCAATTGATTAAGGTCAGGAGGGATGGTAGATACAATCGTATGGTGCACAATAAGGTAGTTCCAAGTATCATTTTGCCGAAATTTGCGCTTTCTAATGTTACAGATTTGTCTAAGTGGCTTTATAACCTTGATGCTCCTGCACCTGGAGATAATGCACAAAGCGACAAGGGGAATGTCCAAGAGAATAAAATGGAGCAGGAAATGGAACAAGGAGACACTGAATAACAAGGTCCTCCTGAAAATGTGGCAAGCACGTCCACTAGACCTAAGAGAAGAAGAGAAAGAGTACCGGCCTCGAATAATGACATTATGGCTGCTGTGATGCGGTGGGAGAACTGACTTAAGGTTTTGCGTTTGTGTTTGCAAATGTTGCGGTTTAGCAAGAGTCGCCACCGACTTTTATTTTATCCAAAAGGAAAGGTAAAAAAGCATAGGAAAGACCTTTGAGATTGTTTTTGGGTTCGGGGGGTAGATTATGAAAAGGGAAGGTGCTAGCACCCTTTTCATCCATGGTTTTCCATGGGCTCTTAGTTACTTGTTTTAGATCACTTGCTTTGCTTTTTCAATTGTTTGAAATGGTGCTTTGTGTGGTTTTGAAAGTATTTTAAAAAGAGGCCATCGTTTAGGCAATCTTTGTAATGATTCTCGTTCGTAAGAATGTATACAAAGATGTTTGTCTTTTGAAAAATGTTTCAATGTTTTGAAAGTTGTTTGGAAATTGTTTTTGAAATGTGTGTGTGTTTGTTTGAAAATAGAAAGGATTGTTTTTGAAATGATCAAGTAACTAGAAGCATCTACCTACTCAAAAGTCTTTCTTGTACATTTTTATTCCTTTTATGTTGTTGGCCTACCATTGTTTTGGTAGACAACCCTATCTTTGGATGTTAAACGGGACGGGCGTGGGTCATCGTATGACCATGATAACAATATTGCCAAGTATCTTTAGCAAGTTTTAGGGACTAAGATCATTTTGTTTTTAGGCAACTTGTGATAGCATCATCGAGGGACTATGATCTTTTGTTTTGTTTTGTTTTGCCAAGATACCTAGCATGCATACCATGGTCATTTGTTTAAGGAAACCAAGTGGGTGAAACCCTAGGGGTGCTTGTGTGCAATGTGTTTTCATTTTACATGCATTTGTTTGTCTTGAATTAGGTCATGCTATTTTGTTTGATTTTGTCTTATCATACAAACCCTAATTTACTAAACATGTATACAATGCGATAAATTGCGTAAAGTAAATCTAAACTATTACAACAATATTATGGGAGGAGGGATACAAGTTTTGAATAGGGGATATTGCTCAAAATAAAACCCTAGTTTACTATTACAACCCAATTGAATTTATTGTACAATAAATAAATAAACAATTATTTAAATATGCAATAAAATGTAAATATGCAAAAAATGTTTTGTAATTGTTTTATGCATGAGAAAATAATATTATCTAAGTCCTAAAAATAAGAAAAAAAATAATATTATTATTTTTTTAAAAGGGGAAACCCTAATTTTTTATTAAAAGAAAAATATATGTTTTCTAATATTCTTGTCCCTTTTTGTTTAAGAAAAATAATAATAACATTATTTATAAATATTAAAAATTAAAATATATGAGAAAATAATATTTTATGTGTATAATATAATAAAATAAAATATTTAAGTATTTTAATATTATTTACAAGTTTATTTAAGAAAATAAATTCTATTTAACCTAATAAACTATTTTTATGCCATAAAAATAATAAAATAAAATGCAAAAAATTAAGAAAATATTTTTGGGATTTTTTAATATTCAGAAAAAAAAATAAAGTCAAAAATATAAAAATAACAAGAAAATATGAAAAATAACAAAATATGAATCAGGGGGGTGCAAAAGCAAAATGGGGGGTGTGAATAGTAGCAGGCCCAAGCGCCAGGCCCAAGCCAGCTTCATCCCTGACCTCTGTCTCTCCAAACGCGCACGCTGTACTTCAAATCCTGTTCTTTCTATTCTTTGCATAAAATCAAAAACTTATAACATGAAAAGTGTAGCTCATGATCACACGATTCCAATGATATAAAGAACATGACCTAACTCTAAAAGACCAAGGAGAATTTTACTGGCCCTAATTTCTGACCTAGTTTTTTCATGAACTTCAACAATCAAATACTCTTAGCTCAGTTAATATAAATGGAAACTATGCATATGTACAGCTCAAGCATGTTAAGGACTACATATTTGCTTCACAAACCTAAGCTTAAGGATGCCTAAATAGAGAGATAGAAACTTGACAAATACCTTGTTCAGTTGAGTTTGGATATGGCAATGCGGGAACTTTGAGTGAGGCCTGAAGTTCTTGTGAACTTCCTTGAAGTTCCCTCAAGCTTCTCCAATGCTCAGCTTGTCTTGTAGATGGCTAAAACTCCTCGCACGAGTCAACCTGCAACATTGCAAAATGAAAATGGTGAAGTGTGAAACTGAGCTTACAGTTGCAAGACAGGGGCCTAGATAGTTTGGGTAGGAGGTATGGAATGTGTTTGAAGTGATTCAAAGCAAAATGCACGAGGCAATATGGAAATGGCTTGTGATTTGCAGAGATTGCCCTATTTGGGCATAAAATGGTGTTTTTTGTGTTTGAGACAGTTTAAAATGCTATAAGCTCGTGTATTGGCTTGTTACCAGGTTCTGAGGTCGTTTGAAATGAAGCCAAGGCTTGCCTTTATCAGATGCCCAAGTTCTATTGACTTTTGTAAGTTTCTTTCTTTTGAAGAAAAGTTAGAAGTGACAATGCCAAAGCCTGTACAGGCTTGCTTGCTAGCTGCACATAGTTGGTACAAGTTGCCTGATATTTGTGGATATTGTTTGCAGCAAAATATTAGGTCCATGGCTCAAGATTTGCAAAGTTGGAAAAAGCAAGCTTTATCAAAGTAGCAATGTGAACTTTATGCCATAAATGGATTAATTCAATGTACAATGCTCCAAAGATTAAAATAAATCCATTGTACACTGAATTAGAATTCAATTATGGAGTGTAGAAAGGATTAGGACCTGTAATACCAAGTAAAAGCATGCTAGGACAGATTTGCAACTTGAACCATTGTGAAAAATGCCTTGGACAAAAGTGATAAATTGCCATTTTCATTTCTTTGATTCTCCCTAACCATAAATGATCTTGCAGAGTTCTTGGACATTTTGGAAGGCTTGCAACATTATATACAATCCATATTTGAAATGAATTTTGAGATTCCTCTTGGAACTAGGTGAAAAATTGCCATGAAGTTAGGTCAAAACTCTGCCTAAACCAGGGCAAAATTTCACTAAGTTAAAAAGTTTATGGACCCCTATTCACAAAATGATAACTTGAGATCCAAGCATCTTTTGGGAAAACTTTGTGAATCAAAGTTGTATATTTCATGGAGGACTACAACTTTCATGTTGGAAGTTTTCTTTTAATCCAATTTCATCATGGTGAAAAAGTTGTGGAAAGTTGGGAAAAAATAAGAAATTTCCATAACTTAGAAAAATTCTAAGTTATGAAAAATTTCAAATTAAAACCCTAATTTGAAAAATTAGGTTTCTCGATCAACAAGTTTCACATTTTGACATATCTCGATTAATTATGACCCTTGGCACTTGATTTTGACCAAAAAGTCAAAGTTTGACTTTTCAGTGTATAGTTGACTTTTGATCAGTTGACTGGAAAATTCATCTGTCAATTCAATGCATTTGAGATATTTTGAACTATATGATTAGGTCAAGATGATGCTATTGAGTCCTTGAAATCATGCTTGAACCTAATTGGTCACTGGCTAGGTCCAAAATCAGAAATTGCCCTTTCTCAGTCAAAACCCTAGTTTTGACCATTTTGCCCTTTTGATGATCTGATCAAATTTCTTGAGAAGTTGTGATCCAAACTTGATCAAATGGTACATAGGATCATAAAATGTGATTGTGGATCAAAAATTATAAAGTTTGACTGTAAATTGGCCATGGTTGACATTTTCCCCAATACAATTGATTTTTAGGTCAACTGTCCAATTGACTGGGAAAAAATATGATTCAAGGCTTGAAACTTGGTATGAGAAATCTTAGGGATCCAAGATGGTGTATGAAAGTCACATTAAGCATTGATGGTCCAAAAATCCTTGTGCAAACTCAAACCCTAATTTCAGGTCAACAGTGCAAGGAGATGTCTTGAACTGAGCAAACCCTAATCCTGTCTAGAGCCCAAGAGGTCTTGTGAGGAAAAATCTTGATAATATGAGAGGGCAAAATTTGGGGTACAACAGCTGCCATAATGGAACAAGATGAGAGAATACAGGCTATCCAAAATAACCAAAATGCAATGATGCAACTTATGTTGGCCATGCAAACCCAACAACAAGAATACGATGAAAGAAACGAGTTCCAGGCTGTGAGATTAACTGAGGAAATAGTGGCCTTGACTGTATGCATGGATGGTTATACCCCATCCTCCGGGTACACATGGACGATCACGAGGACGAAGAAGAGGACGCAATAACAAGCAAGATATACCATACGCTTTGAGTGAAACAGAAGTACGATGGATATTGTCGTAACACTCTAAATCCCCAGATTACGCTAGATCGATTTCAGTACCCTTTATACCAAAACCTTAAACTTTAGCTTTAAAATAACCCCGAGTAGTTTATCTAGCAGTCAGCATCGTCTTAAAAACAAACTACGTAGGGAGTCGATGAATATAAGTGAATGATCGAGTGTATTTGAAAGATATATGCTTTACTATAAGAAAATAGGGAATGCACCAATTAAATTAGGCAGCCCTCACACGATCGCGTAATCCAACAGATGCAGTACCTACGTGATATACCATAAAAAACTATTGTCAGTTGGTTCAAAGGTGTCTGGTACTGAACTTGGTAGGGCCGACTATGGTCTGATCCCCTGCAACTTGCAATTGGGTGAATTAAAGGAGGTTACTGCATTCATGTTCCAAAACCTCGTGCTTAAAAGGATCATAGCCACTGACCGACTACTCTACTATGTGCATGTGAAGATAAAGGGCTTAATGTGATTGCGCTAGAATAAAAATGGGTAAAATTTAGCGAAAAGAATTAGGTTGACCTATAATGGCATGACTGGAATTGGTCTGCACAATAGGGGATGTTTAGTGTTATTACCGTATATTTTGTGTTATATTGAGCTTACATTTCTACAAAAACTTTAGGCAGCCTTTTATGATTCGAATTGTGTCATGAAATTGCATTTAACTTGTGCCTTATTAGTTTTTATACTGATTTTATTGCTTGGGGACAAGCAAAGGTTCAATCTTAGGGGAGTTTGATAACACGAAAAGATATAGCATTTTCCATCCGAATTACATAGATTAAATTCCCGATTCTTTGATTATTATGTTGCATTTTATCCCTTTTTGTAGTTTTTGAAACATATTTCAGGTACTTAGCATTTCCAAGGAATAAATAAGAAAAGGAAGAAAAAGAACGGAAAAATAAAGAAGAAATGGCTATAAAATAGCAAAACACTCATTTCTGTAAATAGAAGTGTGCCGCCCGCCATAAAGGCATTATGACCGACACAAGTTGAGTTTTTGTGCCCCTCGGTATGCCCACATTACAACCGGGACAAATATGGATTACGTGCCATGATCTGAGCAGTTACGAAGCCTTCGCCACTAGAGCATACTAAGCACACGTCACCTGAATTTTCTCCGCGCATGAAGAACGTGAATCATGGAAGTTACCTATTTTCCTCTACAAAAATGGACTCTATATTTAAGGAAGCAGTTACCAACTCTATCCGCTCCCTGTCATTTTGATCCTCTCTCCTCTGGCCCTCACCTTGAACGAAAATTGTTACGAAGTTTTATTTTTCTACTGAACATTATTTTTATTGTATTCTGCATTTGATACTTTCCAGTTTTAGAATTCCGGCATTAATTTTCCAGTTGTAGAACCACTTAGGCAATAAAAACCTCACCGTCAAAGCGATATTTTTTCACATCAAAGAAATAGTGCAACACTAGTATGTTTCCAGACTTCCAGAATTTGTTTGGGATTACTTTGATTTTATTCGAGCTATTTTTACTTCAAGTCAATCTTACTGGCTTGTGGAGGACACACACTGTATTGGAATTAATCACTTTCTTATTCACTTTTCAGGTTCTTATTCTAAATCGCATAATTTAATTATTTCTTACTATGCATGAGATGTTGAATTTACACTTAATTTTATGATATTCTGCAATAATATTATGTCTGGCTAGATTCCCTATACCGGTATGTAAAACTTGACCAAAAGGATTTGGTAACTAATTGGCATTATTATTTTTTTACAAAAATACTTTTCTGGTGTTAATTTCCAATTGAGTATTTAATTGTTTTTGTACGGAAGTAAGAAATAGTCTAAGGTTAAAATCAGTGGAGCGGAAGTTTGAGATTTTACCCGGATAGTGGTTATTGAAACATTAATTTTAAAAATAGCGTAAGCGCTTTAAAGTTAATTGGAACTTATTTGTTTTCAAAAAATACTTTTGAGTTTTAAATGAAACAGCGGAAGCGCTCATTTCGAGCTTAACTGATATGATCTAATTCAATATACTGAATCCCTTAAGTTAACAAAATATATATCGGTATCCCGTCATTAATTATTAAATTCTAGTTAATTCCCAATTAAACCCAAACACCCAAATTTATAATTAGCCTTAGCTTTACATAGTAACCCTTAGATAACAGTAGTTCTGACCATCCGTCCTTGTGGGTTCGATATCTTTTAAAACTACACGATAGACTGTGTACTTGCAGTCACTACACCCGGTAGACTCATAAAGTTGTATTCCCTTTGTTTGCGTGCTTGAGGTTCCTAATTAGGAAGCTATCTCTAAGGCTCTTTATTTGAACCTTAGTGATGTGAAAGGTAATTAGACATACAAGAGCAACACATGCGGTCTTCCTCTAAAGTTTTTGATCAACAAGGCCAGGGAGTTCAAAGAACAAGGATTTGGTTGCATTCAACATGTTATTAGCCTCCATGATCTACAACATTGTCATGTTGCCTAATATGGAGAATTTTGTTGACCTAGTAGCAACCTATGTTTTCATGAAGGGAAACCCGGTGCCAACAATACTTGCTGATACATATTATGCTATTCATTCAAGACATGTCAAGAAAGGAAGTGTCGTCTGCTTCATTCCCATGTTGTATAAATGGTTCATGTTGCACATGCTCATAAAGGGGCCATTTGTAGATGCTGAAGATTCGCTCCTTTGGTCTTAAAGGATCATGGCTCTTGCTTCTTATGATATATTTGGCATAGAGTAATGTGTGGAAAAGATATTATTGCAAATTATGGAGAATTTCCCAACATTCCTCTCATAGGGGCAAAAGGTTGTTTCAATTATAACCCTATTTTGACAT
Organism: Vicia faba; assembly: GCA_948472305.1. NCBI lineage: Eukaryota > Viridiplantae > Streptophyta > Magnoliopsida > Fabales > Fabaceae > Vicia > Vicia faba. Next base: position 1,162,916,126 of record OX451735.1, on the reverse strand, counting down.
GGCGTCAGCTAGGATACGTTATGAATAATAAACCAACAGATCAAGAGGTGCAAGAAACCATTTATTTTGGCAAAGGTGAGAATCCCATCTTGCTAGAAAGGGTAAGAGTTTCCTGGGGACATATTATCAAGAAAATAAAGACTTTCTTTAGTCAAATAGGATGTTTGGCACTTGATCCTTATGTTAAGTGGGTCAAGAACCGAGCAAAGGTATTGTTGTTGCCCTATAAAAGAGAAGAGCCTTTATATTCACAACCCATCTTTGATCCATCAGCCGACAGTCAGTTGCCACTAGATGTATCTATCAACTAATCATTCTCCAAAGAACTATCTCTTCAGCAACCTATTCTTGATATGTCAAAGTTTGTGCCCATGGTGTATTTTAAACAGGTCAAAGCTGAGAGTCTCAAGCTGCAATCAGAAAAGGAAGAGAGGAGTATAGAGCTTTCCTTTGCTTTGTAGGAGAGGAAGAAAATACTTCATGAAGCCATAATGAACGACAAATTGTTGGAATATCAAGGTTTGCTTGAAAAACTAAAAAATCCAAGAGTTGAGAGTTGAAGTTGTAGGAAAAGCTCAGGCAGATCTTGTGAAGAGTCAGCAACAGATTGAAAGACTCTGGTTGTCCAAGGATAAGCTGAAAGAAAATCATAGAGATTAAGGCTTTTAAGAAAAAACTTCGAGAAGAGGAAGCCAAGACTAAGAAGATTTGTGAACAGTGGGAGGTTTTGAACTGCAAGTCCAAAGCCAACAGGTGCAAATACACGAGTTGATTGATAAAGTTGAAGAGCTCAAGATTCAACTTAAAGAGAAGGACGATCAGAAGCTAGCATCTGAAGACCAGATGGAGGAAAGAGGTGTCCAGTTAGATCAAGATGTAGAAGAATTGGCAAGGCTCAAAGTTCGACTTGGAGTTTGACAGCACTTCTCAGTTTTGTTGATCTTTTTTTGTCTTTTGTAATGATCACCTCCGGACTTGTTGGACGAGATCCTTATGATTTTATTTGTATGAACTCGTTTTGAGAAACTCTTTGTATGGATGCCCATTTCATGTTATGAGCAGTCTCTTTCTTTAATGATGATTTGTTTATATCTTGTTGCCTTTTGTCCTTGATGAAAAATCAAGGTTTCAAGGAAATGGTAAAACATTGCATGCATAATCATAAATTCATTCATATCATATCTTAATAGGTAGTTCTCGCATGTCTTCTTACTTATGATCTGGTTCTTTTCAGAGATTGCAACTTCAAATTCTCATCGGTACAACACCAGGGGTAATTTGAAGAGACGCAAGGAACAAATATAAGATGACATAGCTGCTACGGGTGTCAAGATGGACATTCATGTTAAAAAATTGATGGAGATTATCCATACTATGGCTCGAGGTTAGGAAGAGATAAGGGCTCTAGTTGTAAGACCTACTGCAACTATAGATGAAGGGAATGGAACCCTGAACCCTCCTCATGGAGATGATGGAAATCTTGTGAGGATTGCTGCTAATCACCTTGCTGGTAATCTGGGTGGTTTGAATCTGAATGATAATGCTGGTGTTAATATTTGGAATGGTCCTACTGTTAACCTTGGTAATCCTACTGGAAAAATTAGGGTACCTCTGTGATTCAAGTGGTGGGAAATGTTCCTCCACCCACTCCTCCTCATCAAAATAATGAACAACCTTTTGTTTAGCCATAAATCAGAAGAGTTGTTCGGATATCAGTTAAACCGCTTGAAGAAGATAATTATGATGTCTGATTTCCTAATCATGAAGAACCCACTGAAATTGATAGGAAGCTGCGTATGCTCAAGGAGCCTATGTGGGATTTTGAAAATCAGGGAGCAATGAGTCTTGATATGTCTGATTTGGGATTAGTCTCTATAGTGAAGATTCGTCAAAAATTCAAAGTGCCAGATTTTGTCAAGTACAAAGGTGTTTCATATCCTAAGACGTATGTTAAGTCTTACTATAGGAAAATGTCAGCATACTCTAGTGATGAGAAGCTGCTCATGCATTTTTCCAATATAGCATGACTGGTGGTCCGTTTGATTGGTATATATAGCTGGAAAGCTCTCGTATCCAAATTTGGAAAGAGCTGGTTGGAGCTTTTGTTCTGCATTATCAATATAACAATGACATGGCACCTACCCATGCTCAACTGTAGAATCTGTCACAGGGGAAGAAAGAGTCGTTTAAGGAGTATGCGCAAAGGTGATGTGAGATGGCGACTCAGGTGCAGACTCCTATGATGGAAAGAGAAATGGTGGATATGTTTACCAGTATGCTGCAGGGGAATTTTTAAATGGCCTATAGCACTTCTGACTCTTTCACTGAGATGGTGACTTCTGGTGAAAGAATTGAAGTTGGGATCAAGATAGGGAAGATTCAGGATGATGTGTCTGGAAACAATGCTGGTAATGCTAAGAAATATTTCGGTGGCTATCAAAAGAAAAAGGAAGGTGAAGCCAGTGCAATGTATTCCCAGAAAGGAAAAGGCAAGACTAATCAGGAGCCAGATCATCAGGTTTCCACTGTAACCATTCCAACTGCAGCATGTCAATGGCAAGCTTATGTACCTATCAGGACAATTAGCAATAGAAGTCGAGAAAACCTCTGAAAAGTATTGATGCACTTCCTATGTTTTATGTTGAACTGCTACCTTAGTTTCTCCATCTTAAGTTTGTTAAATTGCGCACTTAGAATGTTAAACCTGAACGATTTCCACCGAAGTTTGATGTTAATGCCTGATGTGAATTCCACTCTGGAAGATAGAGGCATAACACTAAAAACTGCATTGCTTTTAAGCACAAGGTACATGATCTACTTGATTCCCAAGCTATAAATTGTAGGCCAGTACCAACACCAAATATTCTCCAACAACCATTGCCAACCCATGGAGGCCCTTTTGTCAATGCCATTGTTGAAGACGAAGGTTTGAATTTGGTGATGAATGTGAACATGTTAACAACTCCTTTATCTTTTGTCAAGGAACAACTGTTGAAGAAAGGTGTGTTTCCGGGCTGTGTTACCGATTGTGAAGAATGTTTGACCTATCCAAAGGGTTGTAATTGCTTGAAAATTGAGATTCAGAGGTTGATTACAGAAGGATCCCTATAGTTTGACAAGTTAGTTATTGAAAACCAGACCAAAGAAGATAAATTTGATGTGATTACCATTCCCTATACACCCAAGAGGATTCATGTTCCTGTAATAATTCCGATTCTTGCTAAGAAGTCTCCTTTAACGATTACTCTACCTAGTCCAGTTCCATATGCTAGTGATGGAGCGGTACCATGGAACTATGGTGGCGAGTTTTATTATCAGGGGAAGAAGCTTGTCACCGAGACATCTGAAGAAGATACATTTGAGGTTTATGACATTGTAGGTGAAAGCAGAATCACCAGAAGCGGTCGAATCTTTTCTCCTCCTAATCCACCAGAAAGTAGTGATGATACCTCGACCAAGGTAAAAGGCAAGCAGATTGTAGTAAATGGTGAAGAACCCATGCGGGATCCTCCTGTTCCGTCTTTGAGTGCTGATATAGCCAAAGATGTGATAGAATTGATGTGATACATCAAGAAGAGTGATTATAAGATCATTGATCAGTTGGGCTAAGCACCGACCAAAATTTCTATTCTAGCCTTGCTTTGGGACTTCGAGTCTCACCGTAATGCACTGATGAATTTGTTGGGTACCTTTTTTGTTTCGCAAGAAATTTCTGTGAATCAGTTTGAAGGAATTATAGCCAGTATTAGTGCAAGAAATGGTTTAGGATTTACTAATTTTTATTTGCCTCCTGAGGGGAGGAAGTACAACAAAACTCTGTACATATCCATGGAGATTGTGGGGACAACTTTGTCTCGTGTGATGGTTGACATGGGATCATTGTTAAATGTTCTGCCGAAGTCTGCCTTGCTAAAATTGGACTATGAAGGGGTTGTGTTAAGGCCTAGTGATCTAGTTGTGAAAGCATTTGATGGATCGAAGAGATCGGTATTTGGTAATGTTGGCCTTCCAATGAAGATAGGTCCTCAGACTTTCGATGCAAACTTCTTTATCATGGATATAAATCCCTATTATTGCTACTTGTTGGGGAGCCCCTGAACTCATAGGGCCAGTGCCGTAATATCCGTGTTGCACCAAAAGTTTAAGTTCTTGGTTAGAGATAAAGTTGTCATCGTCTGTAGTGAAAAAGACTATGTGGTTACCCACTTGAGCACCTTTCGATATGTGGAAATCAAAGACAAAGTGCATGAGACTATGTTTTAGGCTTTGGAAACTATACAAGTTACCAAAACTCCTTGTCAAGAGGACAGAAAGCCAAAGGTATTTATGGCATATTATAAGCAAACTCAAGCGATTGTTGAATCAATACACCCCGAAGGCCGGGGTAGAGTTTTGGATCTTCCTAAGAATAAAAATAAGAGTGGTTTAGGTTTCATGGCAAGACAAAGTACACTAATTACCATTCCTCCCAAGGTTCAAGATTCCCGCTCCAATCAAGTTTATCAGCGGTGACGTCATTCATAAAGAAGCTCATGTTGTGAGTGATGAAGGCGACAATGATTGCTATATGGATAATTGGATCCGTCCGGCTGTTCCAGGATAACAGTCGTCCAACTGGTTTTCTAAGGACATTGTCAGAGTTACCCATTATCAAGACTAATTTTCTTTGGTTTACATCATGTAATAATTCCTACATTCTTCCCAAGACGTAGTGAACATATTTGTAGGGCCACAATGTTTTTATTTCCTAAACTTATCATGAATAAATGACATTTTTGCATTCAAATATTTTGCTCCTTGTTTTTCCTCTTATTTTTGTTTTTGAAACTGGCAATGTGTTTTATTTTTCTTTTCAAATCTCAAACTAAAATAAAAATAAATCCATCAATCATGCATATTTAATCCTTCATTTTCCCCGGATTTCATCAATACTAATTCTACTATGGCTCACTATGACTTTGATAATCCAATACAACAAAAATGCATTTCTGTAGCAGAGAAGTCATCCGTCACAAAGGCGTTACGACCGACACAAGTTAAGTTTATGTGCCCCTCGGCAATCTCACGTTACGACCGGGATAAACATGGATTATGTGCCCCACGTCACGCACCACACCAAGCTTGCCACGATCCAAGCAGTTACGAAGCTTTCGCCAATGGAGCGTACTCAGCGCATATTCTTGGATTTTATCCATGCTTCAGTAACGTAAATCATGGGACGTTACCTATTTTTCCTCAACAAAAATAGACCCTATATATGGAGGTAGTTACCAACAATTGAAGCGAACCCGCTCCCTCTCGTTTTGATCTCTCTATGGCATTTTGAACGATTATGCAATATTATTATTTTCAATTCCATTTTCTCTGTTCAATAACTATTTTATTGCATTCCGTTTTAGTATTTTCCAGTCTTAGAATTCCAGCATTAATTTTCCAGTCGTAGAACCATTGAGGCAATAAAACCTCAACGTCAAAGCAGTATTTTTCCACATCAAAGAAATACAACAACATTAGTTTGTTTTAAGGCTTCCATAATTTGTTAGGATTACTTTAATTGTATTCGATCTATTTTTACATCAAGTCAATCCTACCGGCATGTGGAGGACACACACTTTATTGGAATTAATCGCTTTCTTATTCACTTTTCAGGTTCTTATTCTAAATGCGTAATTTATTTATTTCTTACTATGCATGGGATGTTGAATTTACACTTTAATTTTATGATATTCTACAATAATATTATGTCTGACTAGATTTCCTATACTGGTATGTAAAACTTGACCAAAAGGATTCGATAATTCATTGGCATTATTATTTTTTGCAAAAATACTTTTCAGGTTTTAATTTCCAATTGAATATTTAATTGTTTTCATATGGAAGTAAGAAAAAGTCTAAGGTTAAAATCAATAGAGCGGAAGTTTGAGGTTTTACCCAGATAATGGTTATTGAAACATTAGTTTTAAAAACAGCGGAAGCGCTTTAAAGTTAATCGGAACTTATTTGTTTTCAAAAAATACTTTTGAGTTTTAAATGAAACAGCGGAAGCGCTCATTTTGAGCTTAACTGATATGATCCAATTCAATAGAATGGAATTTTGAGACGGGGGTTTTTAAACGAATAGTTTCACCAAAACTGTGTTTTAATACTAAAAACAAATGCCAATGACGTACTGAATCCCTTAAGTTAACGAAATACATACCGGTATCCCGTCATTAATAATTAAATTCTAGTTAATTCTTGATTAATCCCAAATAACCAAATTTATAATTTTCCTTAGCTTTATATAGTAACCCTTAGATAACAGTAGTTCTAACCTTCAGTCCTTGTGGGTTTGATATGTTTTAAAACTAGACTGTGCACTTGCAGTCACTACACCCGATAGCCAACTTTGTGCTTACTAATGTTACAGATTTGTCTAAGTGGCTTTATGACCTTGATGCTTCTGCACCTAGAGATAATGCGCGAAGCCACAAGGGGAATGTCCAAGTGGATGAAATGGAGCAAGAAATGGAACAAGCAGACACTGAACAACAAGCTCCTCCTGAAAATGTGGCAAGCACGTCCACTAGGCCTAGGAGAAGAAGAGAAAGAGTACCGGCCTCGAATGATGACATTATGGATGCCATAACGGAACAAGATGAGAGAATGTAGGCTATCCAAAATAACTAAAATGCAATTATGCAACTTATGTTGGCCATGCAAACTCAACAATAAGAATACGATGAAAGAAACAAGTGCTGGGCTGTGAGATTAACTGAGGAAATGGTGGCCTTGACTGTATGCATGGATGGTTTTCAGGATTATATATACCATGTAGCTATACCCCATCCTCCAGGTACATGTGGACAAGCACGAGGACGAGGAAGAGGATGCGATAACGAACAATAATAGATTGATTTTGTTTCTCTTCCCGTTTCCTTATTGTTTTTAAGGCATTGGGACATTTCTTGTTTCAAGCTTAGGGGAGTTAGTTAGTTTAGAAACTATTTGATGCTTTCTAAGTAGGTTTTTCTTTCATTTCCATTTGTAATCAAAAACATCGTTGTATTTTCAACTTAATTTATGCAATTTTTCTGTTGTTATCTAATTTCCCACTTTCTTGAGCCATAACACAATTTTTTGTTAGTTACCTGCATAATCTGACACATTCGAAGAATATATAGGTTGCTTGCTTTTCAAAATATAAACCAGACGCTTTGAGTGAAACAAAAGTATGATGGATACCTTTGTAACAATCTAAATCCCCAGATTGTGCTAGATCGATTTCAGTACCCTTTATACCAAAACCTTAAACTTTAGCTTTAAAATAACCCTGAGTAGTTTATCTAGCAGTCAACACCGTCTTAAACACAAACTACGTAGGGAGTCGATGAATATAAGTGAATGATCCAGTGTATTTGAAAGATAAACGCCTTACTGTAAGAAAATAGAGAATGCACCAATTAAGTTAGGCAACCCTCACACGGTCACTTAATCCAATGGATGTAGTACCTACGTGTTATAACATAAAAACCTATTGTCAGTTGGTTTAGAGGTGTCTGGTACTGAACTTGGTAGGGCAGACTACGGTTCGATTCCCCGTGACTTGCAATTGGGTGAATCAAAGGAGGTTACTGCATTCATGTTCTAGAACCTCATGCTTATAAGGATCATAGTCATTAACTGGCTACTCTACTATGTGCGTGTGAGGATAAAGGGCTTCATGTGATTGCGCTATAATGAAAACAGGTAAAATTTAGCGAAAATAAGTAGGTTGAGCTATAATGGCATGACTGGAATTGTTCTGCATAATAGGGGATGTTTAGTGTTACTATCGTATCTTTTGTGTTATGTGAGCTTAGGTTTCCGTAAAACTTAGGCAGCCTCTTACGATTCGAGTTGTGTCATGAAATTAAATTTAACTTGTGCCTTATTTGTTTTTACACTTAATTTATTGCTTGAGGACAATCAAAGGTTCAAGCTTAAGGGAGTTTGATAACACGAAAAGATATAGTATTTTTCTCCGGAATTATATAGATTAAAATTCCAATTCTTCGATTATTATGTCACATTTTATCCCCTTTTGTAGTTTTTTAAACATATTTCAGGTACTTAGAATTTTCAAGGCATAAATAAGAAAAGGAAGAAAAATAATGGAAAATGAAGAAGAAATGGCTTTAAAACAGCAAAAATGCATTTTATGTAGCAGAGAAGCGTGTCGCCCGCCATAAAGGCATTACGACCAACACAAGTTAAGTTTCTGTGCCCCTCGGCACACTCACGTTACGATCGGGACAAACATGGATTATGTGCCCCACGTCACGCACCACACCATGCTCGCCATGTTCCAAGCAGTTACGAAGCTTTCGCCAATGGAGCGTACTCAGCGTATACTGTTGGATTTTCTCCACGCTTCAGTAATGTAAATCATGGGACGTTACCTATTTTTCCTCAACAAAATTATACTCTATATATGGAGGCAGTTATCAACAATTGAAGGGGATCTGCTCCCTCTCATTTTTATCTCTCTCTGGAACTTTGAACAATTACGCAGTATTATTATTTTCAATTCCATTTTCTCTGTTCAACAACTATTTTATTGCATTCCATTTTGGTATTTTCCAGTCTTAGAATTCCAGCATTAATTTTCCAGTCGTAGAACCATTTAGGCAATAAAACCTCACCGTCAAAGCAGTATTTTTCCACATCAGAGAAATACTGCAACATTAATTTGTTTCAAGGCTTCCATAATTTGTTAGGATTACTTTAATTGTATTTGAGCTATTTTTACATCAAGTCAATCCTTCCGGCTTGTGGAGGACACACACTTTATTTGAATTAATCGCTTTCTTATTCACTTTTCAGATTCTTATTCTAAATAGCATAATTTATTTATTTCTTACTATGCATGAGATGTGAATTTACACTTTAATTTTATGATATTCTGCAATAATATTATGTCTGGCTAGATTCCCTATACATGTATGTAAAACTTGACCAAAAGGATTCGGTAATTAATTGGCATTATCATTTTTTACAAAAATACTTTTCTGGTTTTAATTTCCAATTGAATATTTAATTGTTTTTATACGGAAGTAAGAAACAGTCTAAGGTTAAAATCAATAGAGCAGAAGTTTGAGGTTTTACCCGGATATTGGTTATTGAAACATTAATTTTAAAAACAGTGGAAGCGCTTTAAAGTTAATTGGAACTTATTTGTATTCAAAAAATACTTTTGAGTTTTAAATGAAACAACGGAAGCGCTCATTTCGAGCTTAACTAATATGATCTAATTCAATAGAACGGAAGTTTGAGACAAGGTTTTTTAAACGAATAGTTTCACCGAAACTGTGTTTTAATACTAAAAACAAACGCCAATGACGTATTGAATCCCTTAAGTTAACAAAATACATACCGGTATCCCATCATTAATAATTAAATTCTAGTTAATTCCCGATAAAACCCAAATCCAATCATTCATTAGCCTTAGCTTTACAAAGCAACAATAGATTACAGGGGGTTGACATTGGTCTCTATGGGTTCGACAATCTTTTATATTACTTCGATATTTCCGCGCCATTGCGGACGCATCAAGTTTTTGATGCCGTTGTTGGTATGTATTTCGTTACCTTAAGGGATTTAGTACATCATTGGCATTTGTTTTTGGTATTAAAGAACAGTTTCGGTGAAACTATTCGTTTAAAAACCCTCGTCTCAAACTTCTGTTCTATTGAATTGGATCATATAAGTTAAGCTCGAAATGAGCGCTTCCACTGTTTCATTTAAAACTCAAAAGTATTTTTTGAAAACAAATAAGCTCCAATTAACTTTAAAGCCCTTTCGCTATTTTTAAAATTAATTTTTCAATAACCACTATCCAGGTAAAACCTTAAACTTCCGCTCTATTGATTTTAACCATAGACTGTTTCTTACTTCCGTACAAAAACAATTAAATATTCAATTGGAAATTAAAATCAGAAAAGTATTTTTGTAAAAAATAATAATGCCAATTAATTATCGAACCCTTTTGGTCAAGTTTTATACACCGATATAGGGAATCTAGCCAGACATAATATTATTGCAGAATATCATAAAATTAAAGTGTAAATTCAACATCTCATGTATAGTAAGAAATAAATGAATTATGCTATTTAGAATTAGAACCTGGAAAGAGAATAAGAAAGCGATTAATTCCAATAAAGCGTGTGTCCTCCACAAGCCGACAAGATTGACTTGATGTAAAAATAGCTCGAATACAATTAAAGTAATCATAACAAATTCTAGAAGCCTTGAAACAAACTAATGTTGAAGTATTTCTCCGATGTGGAAAAATACTGCTTTGACGGTGAGGTTTTATTTCCTAAATGGTTCTACGACTGGAAAATTAATGCTGGAATTCTAGGACTGGAAAAAAACTAAAACGAAATGCAATAAAATAGTTGTTGAACAGAGAAAATGGAATTGAAAATAATAATATTGCGTAATTGTTCAAAGTGCCAGAGTGATATCAAAACGAGAGGGAGCGGAGCTGCCTCAATTGTTAGTAACTGCCTCCATATATAGAGTCTATTTTTGTTGAGGAAAAATAGGTAACGTCCCTTGATTCACGTTACTGAAGCATGGAGAAAATCCAGGAATATGCGCTGAGTACGCTACATTGGCGAAAGCTTCGTAACTGCTTGGATCGTGGCGAGCATGGTGTGGTGCGTGACATGGGGCATATAATCCATTTTTGTCCGGGTCGTAACGTGAGTGTGCTGAGGGGCACAGAAACTTAACTTGTAACGGTCGTAACGCCTTTGTGGCGGGAGACATGCTTCTCTACTGCAGAAATGAATTTTTTCTATTTTAAATCCATTTCTTCTTCATTTCCCATTCGTTTTCTTCCTTTTCTTATTTATGCCTTGCAAATGCTAAGTACCTGAAATATGTTTCAAAAACTACAAAAGGGATAAAATGTGAAAAAATAATCGAAGAATCGGAATTTTAATCTATATAATTCGGGCAAAAAATGCTATATCTTTTCGTGTTATCAAACTCCCCTAAGCTTAAACCTTTGCTTGTCCTAAAGCAATAAAATCAGTATAAAAACAAATAAGGCACAAGTTAAATGCAATCTCATGACAGAATTCGAATCATAAGAGGCTGCCTATGTTTTAGGGAAACGTAAGCTCACATAACACAAAAGATACGGTAGTAACACTAAACATCCCCTATTGTGCAGACCAATTCCAGTCATGCCATTATAGCTCAACCTAATTCTTTTTGCTAAATTTTACCCGTTTTCATTCTAGCGCAATCACATTAAGCCCTTTATCTTCACACGTACATAGTAGAGTAGTCGGTTAGTGACAATGACCCTTATAAGCATGAGGTTCTGGAACATGAATGCGGTAACCTCCTTTGATTCACCCAATTGCAAGTCGCAGGGGATCGGACCATAGTCCATCCTACCAAGTTCAGTACCAGACACCTCTGAACTAACAGACAACAGGTTTTTATGTTATATCACGTAGGTACTACATCTGTTGGATTAAGCGACCGTGTGAGGAACGCCTAACTTAATTGGTGCATTCCCTATTTTCTTACAGTAAAGCATATATCTTTCAAATACACTGGATCATTCACTTATATTCATTGACTCCCTACGTAGTTTGTGTTTAAGACGGTGATGACTGTTAGATAAACTACTCGGGGTTATTTTAAAGCTAAAGTTTGAGGTTTTGGTATAAAGGGTACTGAAATCGATCTAGCATAATCTGGGGATTTAGAGTGTTACGATGGTATCCATCGTACTTCTGTTTCACTTAAAGCGTCTGGTATATCTTTTGAAAAGCGAGTAATCTATATATTCTTTGAATGTGTCAGATTATGTAGGTAACTAACATAAAATTTTGTTATGGCTCAAGAAAGTGGGAAATTAGATAACAACAGAAAAATTGCATAAACGAAGTCGAAAATACAACGATGTTTTTGATTACAAATGGAAATGAAAGAAAAACCTACTTAGAAAGCAACAAAGCGTTTCTAAACTAACTAACTCCCCTAAGCTTAAAACAAGCAATGTCCCAATGCTTTAAAAACAAAAAGGAAACGGGAAGAGAAACAAAATCAATTTATTCTTGTTCGTTATCACGTCCTCTTCCTTGTCCCCGTGCTCGTCCACGTGTACCCGGAGGATGGGGCATAGCTACAAGGTATATATAATTCTAAAAACCATCCATGCATACAGTCAAGGCAGTCATTTCCTCAGTTAATCTCGCAGCCTGGTACTCGTTTCTTTCATCGTATTCTTGTTGTTGAGTTTGCATGGCCATCATAAGTTGCATCATTGCATTTTAGTTATTTTGCACAGCCTGCAGTCTCTTATCTTATTCTATTATGGCAGCCATAATGTCAGCATTCAAGGCCGGTACTCTTTCTCTTCTTCTCCTAGGCCTAGTGGACGTACTTGCCATGTTTTTAGGAGGAGCTTGCTGTTCAGTGTCTCCTTGTTCCATTTCCTGCTCCATTTCATATGCTTGGACATTCCCCTGGTTGCTTCACACATTATCTCCAGGTGCAGGAGCATCAAGGCCATAAAGCCACTTAGACAAATCTATAACATTAGTAAGCACAATGTTTGGAAAAATGATACTTGGAACTACCTTGTTGTGCACCATGAGATTGTATCTACCATCCCTCCTAACCTTAATCAAGTTTCCAGCTCGATAGTTGTCAATGTCAATGAACGTGGGCGGTAGTGATGGAAAATTTTCAAGCTTGTTTTGAAGGTCAAGCCCAACTGCTATAGAGGTTACTATCCCTTCGATGCAGAAAGGCATAGATCCTCTGACGTACAAGGACTAGATATGAGATAGGAGGGAGGTGCTTGCATTGATCCTTTGGTTGGAAGTCAATCCGCAGAATAACAAGCTCTCCCTTCAACAAATCACTCTCTGATTGGATGGCAGTCAAAGCGGGAGCAGGATTGAATACTGGAGGCGGAGAAACAACTGGAGAGTCGGGGAAGTTTGAGCTGATATTTTCGGGAGATGGGAAGTCATGGTAGAAGGGAGGTATCTCAAGGTCAATATCCTCATCGGACAGGAAAGCATCTAGGTGGTCATAAATCAAGGGAGTCTCAAGAGTGGATGGTGGTGACATGTGTCGTGCATCCCAATCATATAACCAGTTATTTATGTCATGTATGCTTGTCCTAGGGTTAGGTAGGGTAAAAAGCGGCATTAACAGATTGCTAATGAGAAATTTAAAGTTACCTAGGCCTAGTGTTGTACCCCAAAATTTTCCCTCCCATATTCTTCAAGATTTGCAAAGAGCATGCTTCAAAATCTCCCAAAGGTTGCACAGTTCAATGGCCTCCTAACAGTCAAAAATTAGGGTTCTTGTTCTGGCAAAGAAATTGAAGTTTCCAAGGGTCCAATCAAGTCCCACATGCCTATAAACATTGTCAAGCATCCTCATGCCATGTTTCAAGACTCACAGCACAAAATTGCACAGTCAAAAACCCTAATTGCTCAACAGTCAACTGTAGGGGTAAAATGGTCATTTGACAGTCAAAAGTTCAAATTTTTGGTCAACATCTTATTTTGAAGCCACAAACATCATTTGATCAATTCTTGATCATGATTTTCAAGGCATGGCTCAAAAAGTCTCAAGATGCAAAAGTTTCCATATTTGGACAGTTGAAAAAGTCAACTGTAACTTGACCAAGGCATAACTTCCACATGGTTTATCAGAAAAATTCCATCAAAAGCTCATTTTGAAGAGAATGACATTTCCTACAACTCCTATTCACACTTCAAGTCCAAGAAATGCTCTCACAAAAAGTTATCAATCTCAACATTATAGGTCATTTTCAAAAGTCAGCAAAAATGGACTTTAAGTCAAAGACCATAACTTGCGGTTGGTAAATCAAAATGACATGGGACGAAAGGCATTGGTTAGAAGACTTCAAGACCTTTCCAAAATGTCCAAGAACATGATCAAAGCTTAAAAATTGAGCAAGATATGCCTAGTGGAAGTTGGGAAATTTTTGGGAATTTTGAAAAGTCAACTTTGCTTCAAATACCTCAAAATTGCTAATGGGCCTCAATTTCTTCCAAGAATCATAATCCAAAAGCTATGCACGACCCATTGACCCAAAGGGGAGTTATTTTCTTATTTTTTATTAATTATTTGAATTTTTAATGTTATTAATTCATTTAATTAAAATTAAATATGAAAAAATACTCAAGCATGTATTTTAAATCCTTTTATGCAGCTAATAGGTCTATCATAAACTCAAGATTTCGTGCATCACTAAAAAGGAAATAATCTTCATTTGATTGGCATGAGGAAGGTATGAAAAGACTGAAAAATCATGGAATATCACAAAAATTCAAAGGCATTAAAACTTGGATGTTGGGCTTGTTTTGTTGACCTAAAACATTCACATACATATACATATTGAAACCCTAATGCACAAACCAAGCTAGCTGCGCTCAGAGTCAAGAATCAAACTTTGCATTTTTTCAAAAAAATTGAAATCTGCTTTCATAGTTTCAGTGCGTTTCAGGACAAAAGAACGATCCCACAAGCTTGCCAAGACTGCCAGGAAGCTATCCCAATCAAAACCATAGCCTCTAACCTCAAGAATCGGTAGAATGAAGCCGCCTTGTTCTTGATATTTTGCATATTCGTATTTACCTTTTCATGCCATATTAATGCATTCTAATGATTGTTTTGCACTAACATGAACTCAATAAAGCTAATGGTGCCATTGAATTGGATTAATAGTGTTTGTATAGAAAGACGCCATTGATGTTTTCTAGGTTTTTAGAGGTGTGAATTTGGGGCTTTCCTCTTCTGGAAAAATCAGACAACAAGACCTATGCCATTAGAATCAGGACTTCCTGACGATTCAGAACCATGCCTCGCGCTCAATTTATGATGAACCAAGCCCTATTCGCTATTATTCGTGGCTTCAATTTGTGGGGGTTTAAAACCCCCGCTATCTAATGCGTTTTGTTACAGGAAAACGTTGAAGAAGATTAGGTGTCCTCATGTGATAGGGCCATTCATAATTCTGGCGCGTCTTTTGTTGTATACCACTAATCATTGATTTACATTATATTGTTTATTTTGCATTATATATTCCAAACGCGCTGAATGGTGTAGTGGTTGAAAGCACTAGTGGTGAACGTTGGGACCTGGGTTCGATTCCCAGGTCCCCTATATTCTTCAATATTTTTGTTCATAATGCGTTCAGGTACAATTCCTGGCCTAGGGTCCATCATGCATCCAATATCCTGGCGCGCCACATGTTCCAGGAGATGAATCTAAAGGCCATGGTATGAAGTCCAGGATACACACCGGTCAACACCTCCACACACAAGCCAGGAAAGTCCACGTGGGCTTGCATCTCATGGGCCAGATTGCTTGCAAATAAACCTCCAACTTTGGGTCAACACCCCTCTTGTTTGTATCTCTTTCCCTTTTTCTTTTTTCTTTCTTTTTATTTTATTTGTTTTAATTATTTTCTTTTAATTCATAAAATTAATTTTAATAATATAAAAATACCAAAAAATCAGAAAATCATGAAAATAAAAATATATTTTATGCTATTTTGTAAATAAATTTTGTTAACCAATTTAGCTTTAATTTCAGGTTTAATTTTAATGTTTCTTTAATAAACTAAAAATATAAAAATTAGGGTTTCTAGCTTTTTTTACTCTTTCTTTTTATAATTAAAATTTCTTCTTATTATTATTAATTATTAATCATTTTTATAAATAAATATGCCATGTAAATAATTAATGTAAATTAGGTCAAACTTGAATTTATTTCTTTAATAATTAAAAAACGCTTAGAATTAGGGTTTTAATCCCAATTAATTTTCTTAATTCCATAAATACAAAAACTCCACAAAAAAAAGGGTTCTTTCTTTTATTTAAGTAAATTAATTTATGATTTCGATTTAATTTCTTTAAAAGGGTCCACGCCCTCGCATTCCCGATTTTATTTCTTTTTGCACATTTACTTTTATTTCCTTTTTTAAAGTTCATGTAATTGCCCCAAAGCCTTGTAATAGATTAATTAGGACATTTATTTTCCGTATTTTATTTAAATCGGGTCTTGGTTTAATTTGGCGATGTGGACCCGCGCCTTTGTAATAGCGTAGGACTTTTATCTTCCCGCACCTTTTAACTGTTAATAACCACACGAAAGAATGAATGCCAAAAATAAAAACAAAGCGTAGATCACCAATGCATGACAAGATAAATATAATTGAAAATGACACACAATTCACACACCACTCTTAGGGTACGCCTCGCTGTTGCCTTGCCCCTCGAAAAGTGGTCGTCGAGTAGAGGACGTTTTAGTAAGTCCTCATGTCCATGAACATGGCATGGGGGTAGCTTTTAAGGTGTCTTCCTATTGCTCTGGTGACCACACTGTCCCTAATCCTCGAATTGACCCGAACACCTCCAACGGTGGTGCTACCTACCTCTCAATGGTGGGATGGCACTACCTTAAGAACATTTACACAGCCTAATTCCTTAGGTTAGGTGGATGACTCATAGATACTTGCTCTAATTCAAAAAACAAATCAAAACTCTTTTCACACCGACACTTTTCAAAAAGCTTTCAAAAAATTTTTCGAACACTCTTGAGGACTGATACAAGAGTCGATCTGAAATCTTTTAACGAAACTTTTTCAAACTCACTCACGATTGAAAAGCAAACACTTTTGAAAACACAAATGAGCAAATATCTAAGAGCCCATGGATAACCATGGATAGAAAGGGTGCTAACACCTTCCCTTTCTATAAATCTACCTCCCGAACCGAGAACTAATCTCAATAAGGAATTTTTCTGTGCTTTTGTCCTTTCCATTTGGAGAAAATAAAAGACGGTGGCGACTCTTGCTTCCGCCACATTTCGCAAAACCAGCGTTAAACAGTCAGTTCCAGATCCACCGATCACAGAACTGGCGACTCTGCTGGGGACTCTTATAAAGTGAGGTGTACCTTAGGATAGTTCATAACTGTGTTTTCAATTGCTTTGACTTGTTTGCTTTATCATTATGGGACTGTCTTGGGAGTTACATAGATCCTAACCCAGATCTGGGGATATCCTGTTTAGGTAGCATAAGCTGTGAGGGACCTGTCCGGCGTAGACCGACATGGATGAAGCAGTGGCTACGTTGGTGTGGCACCTTGGTCTGTACCGATATCCCTTGTGTCGCAACGAGGAGAGTATGGGTCTTCCAAGGAGTCATTAAGCACCAACAGACCTTAGAACCTTAAATGACACAACTTGGCCAATATAACAGTAGTAGTATGCTACGCCCATTGAGGCTAAACTCTCGTGATGGTTCCGGCTGCAAGAAAAGGTTGCGATGCTGGAGTTATGACCGATTGAGGGTAGTCAGTGATATTGGGATCCTCTAGAACCCGGTTACTTCTGATAGGACAGGTTGAGCCCACCAACTTCAAGAGGGTAATACCCAGACCCCATGCTGGCCTGAACTCTAAGGGTTTCTCTTGTGTGACTTGTGTGCCTTCCAACTTGACTACTTGCATGCTTGTTATCTGACACTTGAAGTTTCTTGCAGGTTTTGTTTATAGTCCTTAATTGGGACTCATAACAGGGTTTACTAAGTTTCTTGCAGGTTTTGTTTACAGTCCTTAATTGGGACTCATAACAGGGTTTACCTACGTTACCCCATGCATAGCATAACATCATACCATTGCATGCATCCTGCATGAAGACTAACCCATTTCAAGGATTTCAAGGGCTTGTGATGCAGGTCATGATGAACCAACATGTCTAGCAAGGGGCAAAGAGGATTTATTTTCCTCTAGCCAAGGTTGTCAGGGGCTATGACCCACTGAATATGGTGAGCCTTTGACCCTTGAAGAAGGACTCTCAACCATATGAAGTTCCTTCAATCAAGCCATCGGATCCCAATTCTAACAAGTTTCTTTGTTTACCCCGCGAGATCCTTGAAAACATTGCATGCATATATACACATCATTGCATTACAGGTATCCCTTATGCAGGTCACTTACCTTTGTCGCTGTTTATTTTAGCAATGACTTCCCAACAAGATAACCAGGGACCTCATGCTCAAGAGATTCAGTTCAGGGAGATCTTTTTAAGCCTATCCAAGGGGAAGGAAGAGCTGAGAACACTCCTCACGGGGACTTTGGCCAGGAACAGTGCTGAAGACGACAAGGACGAACGGCTGAAACGTCTACAAGCTGAGGTAGACACATTGAAAACCCAGATGCTGGGGCAAAGGGCTCTCATCCAAAGTTTAGCTCAGGAGCAAGGAGAGCTGAGGGCCATGATCAGTCAGTTTCATCAAGACATGAAGCAACAAGCCCAAGTCAGGGATCAAGTCATTAATCAGCCTCCAAGAGGGCAAAGGTCTGGTCCAATGAATAGACCTCTCCAAGCTTCTACTACTTCACAGGTCCAACAACGACCTCGCCAAGACCAACGGACTGATCAGAGCAAGCCAGACAAGCCTAAAAGGCAGTTCACCAAGCTTAACGTGTCACCGTCTCAAGCTTTACAACAATTGCTGAGGTTAAATCTGGTGACGTTAAGGGACCCTCCTAAGAATCTCAACACAACCTCCCCAAAATACAATTCTAAGGAAAGATGTGCATACCACTATGGCAGTCCAGGCCATGACATCGACGACTGCTGGGCTCTGAAAAATAAGATCCAAGACCTGATTGAGGAAGGAGCTGTGGATTTCACCCAGATGGGCCAGACTGAATGCTCCTGCCATCCCTATCAGATGCACCAGTTGAAGTAACAAGCCCCGAGATGAAAAGACTTTTGTTCGTTAGGATTTTCAAGTTGTAATTTTCTTTTGTTCAAACATTTACTCATGTTAAACGTGTTATTTCATTAATGCATCGCATATGTCTGTTTTGAAGCAATATATTCGTATTCACTATATGCAAATTATTCTCATATTTTTTCTGATGATCAACACTCGATTAATAATTCTAAAGCCTCTTGAGGGAGGATGACGAAAACGATACCACGATCTCTACAGTATGCTTTTGAACGGACCCCGCTGATGAGGTACAGGCATTGTTTCAATTCCTAAACACTGGAGTAATAAGGAAGATAATCCCTCGTCAACCCCTTTGAGCCAAAGAAGTAGGAGTTTTTCTTTTCGAAAATTAAAACCCTTAATCATAACCTGGGGCAGGGTAGTTCTCTCAGTTGATCCAAGTGCATAACAAATCGCACCAAAGAGGTCCTTACAAAAAAGGAAGACAATGATGATTCCGAATAGCCATAAGGATAGGCAGTCATCATATCTCAAAAATAAAAACCCAAAAAGTCAAAACCTATGAAGGAGACTTACAAAACTGGGGCATCCCGTTGACTGTAATCACAAAAGAAACAGTTCAGGCAAAATTTAGGGATAGTGAAATCGAAAAGAAAGAGGTCATACAAACCCTCAACAAAAACTAAAAATGACTGCCAATTCAGAATAAATCATCAATATCTGAACCATCATTGGAACGTCAAAGCAAAAATTCAAACAAAGCCTAACGCACGATCAACTGAGCTTAGGTTTGAAGAACATCACGAAGAACGGGTGGGTACAAATAATTTGAGCCTTTATCCTTTGTTTCTTAAACCGTGAACCAGGCCACGTTATAACCCTTAAAAAGTCCTAGCTGAAGCATGGGTTAGTTCGAAAGCATACTGTTACGAAAGGTATCCTGACTCCTTAAGGCCTACGGTAAATACGGAGTTGACATCACGTTTTACAAACATTCACTTGTTTTATGAAGAAGAATGCATTTTCAAAATCTTCAAGACAGACATGAGCTTTGCATTTTTGATATAATATTGTTTGCATATGACTATTTGTTTGAACAGCAGGGAAATTCGCACAATGAATACCTAGTGAACAAAAACACTTCCAATCAAGGGGCAGACGTGATTATTGTCCATCATTTGGGGCAATTAAGTCAAGATTCGGAGCATCTCTCAAAATGCCAAGATAACCAGGGGCAAATCTCCGCCTAAGTCACTTGGGGCATTGGACAGGAATTCCAGCAATAAATCTTGCACGATCAGACATCTTCTGGTAATATGGCTACACAATGCTACTGACAGGGGCACCTCCCTACATCCTGGGAGTGTGGACATAGTCGAAAAAATACTACGCACAATCAAAGACCCGCTAGGTTGACACACCTAGGCAAAAATAAGGGCTTCCCGGCGAACCAAAAGGGTTCGGGCAAAATAAGGGATGAAAATGAAAAATCTGTACACCCGGCAAGTCGAAAACCTGAAAAGGCGTCTTGGGCAAAAATGGGTATCCCGGTGGACTGAAAACCCGAAAGGGCGGTCCAGGCAAAAATTAAGGATTTAAGCGTACGGCTATGTCCTGGCATCTCGTCACCTGTCTACCAGAAGATTGGTCAAATCGGCAATTATCAAACACCTCCACAGGTACTTTCTTCTCCAACAGAAACTGGGGCAATAATGAGTGGTCCAGGCGATCTAATTGCTCTATTCACCAAGGTACCAAGGTAAGTTCAGCTGAAGAACGTAACCAGTATATCTTAATTCCCCAGAGAGCGAGTCTGCAAGTCAATACACTCTCCCCAAGCGGAGTTACCCCATCAGCCTTAAGGAAGTTGAGTATCCTCCAGCAGATCTCAACATTCCCCAGCATAATATACTAGCCTTCTTAACAAGCATCCCCGGCAATCTTGATCTAAGATTGTTCCCCGGCGGTATACCACACATTCAGTGGAGTCTCTTCCCCAATATACCTCAAAAATTTCCCCAGGAGAGTCCAGTCTGAAGATTTCCCCAGGAAAGTTTGAATTCATCTCCCCAGCAGGAAGCTTATCCCCAGTAGATTCTGGAAGCTTATCTCCTACAGAGCACGAACGCGTCCCCCGGCTTTATTCAAAGGTTATTTCCCTACCAGGATATAACTGGGTTATCCTCAGCCAAAAGCCACGGAAAGATCGTCCTCGGCGAAGTCTTCCTATCCCCAGCGAAGTCTATTAACACTTCCGACATAACAACGGTATCCCCAGCGAAGTTACCATCAACATCCCAACAAAGTACCTCTCTCCCCACAGAGTATTGTTCCCCAGCAAGATCGCTAGAACAATTTTCTCCCCGCAAAGTAATCCATTCGCCAAGTTTATTCCCCAATTGAGTTATCTTCTCCTACCGGTATTCTTGCAACTATCATCCCCAGCGGAAATAACAAAGCACTATTCTCAAACATCAGCCCAGGATGTGACTTCCCGGCACCCGTCAAGGATTTACTTTCCTAGACAAAAACATACATTCATAAACATCGCACTTCCATACATTATAGCATGCATATATGCATCATGACCTTACAATCTCATTTACATTGAGAACATCATTGCTTGATCCATATCATGCATTGCATATGACTGACCTTTACCTTTCAGGAAGGGTTCAGTTAAGTTCTCAGCTATTCCAAGACCTTCTCTGGTTCAGTTAAATCGACTCTTAAAGATTTTTCTGTTTCTTATCCGGTCAAAGGCCTTCTCTGGTCCAGTTAAATCGATTCCTAAAGATTTTCCTGATGAAGACTCAGTAGAAGACGCCCCAAGATTCTCTCAGCGTTCCTGTTGAGGTAGTAATCGCCCAAGATTCTCTCAGTGTTCCTGTTGAGGTATTAATCGCCCAAGGTTCTCTCAGCGTTCCTGTTGAGGTAGTAATCTCCCAAGGTTCTCTCAGCGTTCCTGTTGAGGTAGTAATCGCCCAAGATTCTCTCAGCGTTCCTGTTGAGGTAGTAATCGCCAAAGATTCTCTCAACGTTCCTGTTGAGGTAGTAATCGCCCAAGGTTCTCTCAGCGTTCCTGTTGAGGTAGTAATCGCCCAAGGTTCTCTCCGCGTTCCTGTTGAGGTAGTAATCGCCCAAGATTCACTCAGTGTTCCTGTTGAGGTAGTAATCGCCCTAAGATTCTCTCAGCGTTCCTGTTGAGGTAGTAATCGCCCAAGGTTCTCTCAGCGTTCCTATTGAGGTAGTAATCGCCCCAGATTCTCTCATCGTTACTGTTGAGGTAGTAATCGCCCCAGATTCTCTCATTGTTACTGTTGAGGTAGTAATCGCCCCAGGTTCTCTCAGCGTTCCTGTTGAGGTAGTAATCGCCCAAGGTTCTCTCAGCGTTCCTGTTGAGGTAGTAATCGCCCCAAGATTCTCTCAGCGTTCCTGTTGAGGTAGTAATCGCCCAAGGTTCTCTCAGCGTTCCTGTTGAGTTGGTAATCGCCCAAGATTCTCTCAGCGTTCCTGTTGAGGTAGTAATCGCCCAAGATTCTCTCAGCGTTCCTGTTGAGGTAGTAATCGCCCAAGGTTCTCTCAGCGTTCCTGTTGAGGTAGTAATCGCGCCAAGATTCTCTCAGCGTTCCTGTTGAGGTAGTAATCGTCCAAGGTTCTCTCAGCGTTCCTGTTGAGGTAGTAATCGTCCAAGGTTCTCTCACCGTCCTGTTGAGGTAGTAACCATCCCTGGTTCATTCATCACCTTTTGAAGCTCCAGATTCAATTCCTGTAACCAGTCAGGGCGCATCTATACAAAGAGTTTGAAGACCAGCTCCTGTAACAGGTCAGGTAATCATCTTTCTTTTTCAGGTACGCAATTTCTCGCTAAGGAATCTCGTACGCGATCGACACCCAGATGGCATCTATAAGCCCATCCACCTATCCATCACCTCTCAGCATGACATCTATAAGCCCATCTTCCTATCCACTAATCTCCAAATGGCATCTATAAGCCCATTCCCACCATCACATTATTATGTGAGCGCAAATTTCTGGGTACTCTAGTGTTCAATCATCTTCCACCTTCGGATTACGAAAGGCACGTCAGCCAATCTGCATCCTCAGGTCTAAGAAGATTGAACAGGGGAAACTGTTGTACCCCAAAATTTTCCCTCCCATATTCTTCAAGATTTGCAAAGAGCATGCTTCAAAATCTCCCAAAGATTGCACAGTTCAATGGCCTCCTAACAGTCAAAAATTAGGGTTCTTGTTCTGGCAAAGAAATTGAAGTTTCCAAGGGTCCAATCAAGTCCCACATGCCCATAAACATTGTCAAGCATCCTCATGCCATGTTTCAAGAGTCACAACACAAAATTGCACAGTCAAAAACCCTAATTGCTCAACAGTCAACTATAGGGGTAAAATGGTCATTTGACAGTCAAAAGTTCAAATTTTTGGTCAACATCTTATTTTGAAGCCACAAACATCATTCGATCAATTCTTGATCATGATTTTCAAGGCATGGCTCAAAAAGTCTCAAGATGCAAAAGTTTCCATATTTGGACAGTTGAAAAAGTCAAGTGTAACTTGACCAAGGCATAACTTCCACATGGTTTATCAGAAAAATTCCATCCAAAGCTCATTTTGAAGAGAATGACATTTCCTACAACTCCTCTTCACACTTCAAGTCCAAGAAATGCTCTCACAAAAAGTTATCAATCTCAACATTATAGGTCATTTTCAAAAGTCAACAAAAAGGGACTTTAAGTCAAAGACCATAACTTGCGGTTGGTAAATCAAAATGACATGGGACGAAAGGCATTGGTTAGAAGACTTCAAGACCTTTCCAAAATGTCCAAGAACATGATCAAAGCTTAAAAATTGAGCAAGATATGCCTAGTGGAAGTTGGGAAATTTTTGGGAATTTTGAAAAGTCAACTTTGCTTCAAATACCTCAAAATTGCTAATGGGCCTCAATTTCTTCCAAGAATCATAATCCAAAAGCTATGCACGACCCATTGACCCAAAGGGGAGTTATTTTCTTATTTTTTATTAATTATTTGAATTTTTAATGTTATTAATTCATTTAATTAAAATTAAATATGAAAAAATACTCAAGCATGTATTTTAAATCCTTTTATGCAGCTAATAGGTCTATCATAAACTCAAGATTTCGTGCATCACTAAAAAGGAAATAATCTTCATTTGATTGGCATGAGGAAGGTATGAAAAGACTGAAAAATCATGGAATATCACAAAAATTCAAAGGCATTAAAACTTGGATGTTGGGCTTGTTTTGTTGACCTAAAACATTCACATACATATACATATTGAAACCCTAATGCACAAACCAAGCTAGCTGCGCTCAGAGTCAAGAATCAAACTTTGCATTTTTTCAAAAAAATTGAAATCTGCTTTCATAGTTTCGGTGCGTTTCAGGACAAAAGAACGATCCCACAAGCTTGCCAAGACTGCCAGGAAGCTATCCCAATCAAAACCATAGCCTCTAACCTCAAGAATCGGTAGAATGAAGCCGCCCTGTTCTTGATATTTTGCATATTCGTATTTACCTTTTCATGCCATATTAATGCATTCTAATGATTATTTTGCACTAACATGAACTCAATAAAGCTAATGGTGCCATTGAATTGGATTAATAGTGCTTGTATAGAAAGACGCCATTGATGTTTTCTAGGTTTTCAGAGGTGTGAATTTGGGGCTTTCCTCTTCTGGAAAAATCAGACAACAAGACCTATGCCATTAGAATCAGGACTTCCTGACGATTCAAAACCATGCCTCACGCTCAATTTATGATGAACCAGGCCCTATTCGCTATTATTCATGGATTCAATTTGTGGGGGTTTAAAACCCCCGCTATCTAATGCGTTTTGTTACAGGAAAACGAAGAAGAAGATTAGGTGTCCTCACGTGATAGGGCCATTCATAATTCTGGCGCGTCTTTTGTTGTATACCACTAATCATTGATTTACATCATATTGTTTATTTTGCATTATATATTCCAAACGCGCTGAATGGTGTAGTGGTTGAAAGCACTAGTGGTGAACGTTGGGACCTGGGTTCGATTCCCAGGTTCCCTATATTCTTCAATATTTTTGTTCATAATGCGTTCAGGTACAATTCCTTGCCTAGGGTCCATCATGCATCCAATATCCTGGCGCGCCACATGTTCCAGGAGATGAATCTAAAGGCCATGGTATGAAGTCCAGGATACACACCGGTCAACACCTCTACACACAAGCCAGGAAAGTCCACGTGGGCTTGCATCTCATGGGCCAGATTGCTTACAAATAAACCTCCAACTTTGGGTCAACACCCCTCTTGTTTGTATCTCTTTCCCTTTTTCTTTTTTCTTTCTTTTTATTTTATTTGTTTTAATTATTTTCTTTTAATTCATAAAATTAATTTTAATAATATAAAAATACCAAAAAATCAGAAAATCATGAAAATAAAAATATATTTTATGCTATTTTGTAAATAAATTTTGTTAACCAATTTAGCTTTAATTTCAGGTTTAATTTTAATGCTTCTTTAATAAACTAAAAATATAAAAATTAGGGTTTCTAGCTTTTTTTACTCTTTCTTTTTATAATTAAAATTTCTTCTTATTATTATTAATTATTAATCATTTTTATAAATAAATATGCCATGTAAATAATTAATGTAAATTAGGTCAAACTTGAATTTATTTCTTTAATAATTAAAAAACGCTTAGAATTAGGGTTTTAATCCCAATTAATTTTCTTAATTCCATAAATACAAAAACTCCACAAAAAAAGGGTTCTTTCTTTTATTTAAGTTAATTAATTTATGATTTTGATTTAATTTCTTTAAAAGGGTCCAACGCCCTCGCATTCCCGATTTTATTTCTTTTCGCACATTTACTTTTATTTCCTTTTTTAAAGTTCATGTAATTCCCCCAAAGCCTTGTAATAGATTAATTAGGACATTTATTTTCCGTATTTTATTTAAATCGGGTCTTGGTTTAATTTGGCGATGTGGACCCGCGCCTTTGTAATAGCGTAGGACTTTTATCTTCCCGCACCTTTTAACTGTTAATAACCACACGAAAGAATGAATGCCAAAAATAAAAACAAAGCGTAGATCACCAATGCATGACAAGATAAATATAATTGAAAATGACACACAATTCACACACCACTCTTAGGGTACGCCTCGCTGTTGCCTTTCCCCTCGAAAAGTGGTCGTCGAGTAGAGGACGTTTTAGTAAGTCCTCATGTCCATGAACATGGCATGGGGGTAGCTTCTAAGGTGTCTTCCTATTGCTCTAGTGACCACACTGTCCCTAATCCTCGAATTGACCCGAACACCTCCAACGGTGGTGCTACCTACCTCTCAATGGTGGGATGGCACTACCTTAAGGACATTTACACAGCCTAATTCCTTAGGGTAGGTGGATGACTCATAGATACTTGCTCTAATTCAAAAAACAAATCAAAACTCTTTTGACACCGACACTTTTCAAAAAGCTTTCAAAATAATTTTTCGAACACTCTTGAGGACTGATACAAGAGTCGATCTGAAATCTTTTAACGAAACTTTTTCAAACTCACTCACGATTGAAAAGCAAGCACTTTTGAAAACACAAATGAGCAAATCTAAGAGCCCATGGATAACCATGGATAGAAAGGGTGCTAACACCTTCCCTTTCTATAAATCTACCTCTCGAACCGAGAACTAATCTCAATAAGGAATTTTTCTGTGCTTTTGTCCTTTCCATTTGGAGAAAATAAAAGACGGTGGCGACTCTTGCTTCCGCGACATTTCGTGAAACCAGCGTTAAACAGTCAGTTCCAGATCCACCGATCACACCTAGGTTTCTGATGATACCCCTATTGAAACAAAAATTTATGTTCATCGGTTGAAATCTACCCTGAGGGACAATGTCTAACAGTTGTTGTCTTAATCCGATATCATTAGATATCATGGTCACTAAGCCACCTATGAGAATGGGTTCATGTACCACTCTCGCAAGACGGTGAAAATTATCTAGCATAAATGTAGCTCCATTGATGGGGCGTTTTTGCTAGGCACAAAACATGATAAAATTCTCAACTATAGAAACAATGGTAATGTTTTCTGATTTACCAAAAAGGGTGTGGGTTAGGATTTTATGAAAGTATCTTAAAGCTAGGTTGTGGATGCTTTCAGAATGCATGACCTCAGGCTCAGGGTTACTAATGCCTGTAATGTCCCCCCAGAAATAATCTAGCTCACCTATATTAAAAAGCTCTTCATGGACTACGATAAATGCATCCAGGCTATGTGGGAATCCTAGTAACTCTACTAGCTCTCTATGGGTGAAGGTGTACTCTATACCAAATAGTCTAAATCTAACCAATCCTCTATTGAATCCTAAACTATGGTCAGGTTTGTAGATAAGGGATCTTAAAAAATCTAAAGTTAGTCTACGGTAAGAGCTAAATTTTCTCCTCAAAGTAGATGTATCCCATCCTATTTGGCTCAATAAATACAGAACACTATCCTGAATCCCTAAGGTGATCATGGCTGGTCCGTCGGGGTAGGTACTTAATCCTATCTCTCTACCAGAAAGTGACTCAAACCTCCTCCGTTGATTCCTCCCTCTAAACATAATTCCCATCGTATCAACCTAATTCATCTGGTTAGTATAACTAGCTAATCAGAAAGTTAGCCTGAAGTAGGTTGACAGTTAGCATTAAGTTAGTAGCGGGCAAGATTAAAGAAACAATAGTGCATATTTAACATTAATAATAATAAAAGCAAGAAAAGAAAAGAAAAATGAAAATAAGCAAAGCAAAAAGAAAAGACTCAAAGTTGGGTTGTCTCCCAAGAAGGGCTTTGTTTAAAGTCGTAAGCTCGACATTACATGGTGATTAGTCTGATGAATAGGGTGGCAGCGCATCTAGCCTAATTGCTATTTAATATTCCTTGTTTTATATGATATGATAATGTTTTGAGCGATGTTCGTTCACAATGAACGGTTTGCAACTCATTCCTTTGATTTCTATTGCACCATTTTGAAAAACCTTAGTGAATTCGAATGGACCAGACCATCTCGAGCGAAGTTTTCCCGGGAATAATTTAAGTCTAGAATTAAATAGGAGAACTATATCGCCTTCATTGAATTCTTTTCTATATATTCGTTTATCGTGCCATTTTTTGTTCTCTCTTTATATATCCAGGCGTTTTCATAAGCATCTAGTCTAAGTTCTTCTAGTTTGTGGATATCTAAGATTAGTTTCTCACCCGCAACGATATAATTTAAATTAAGGGTCTTAATGGCCCAATAAGCTTTATGTTCTATTTCTACCGGCAGATGACAGGATTTCCCATAAACTAGTTTAAATGGTGTGGTTCCAATCAGAGTTTTATATGTTGTCCTATATGCCCATATAACGTCATGTAACTTAGATGACAAATCTTTCCTAGAGGTTGCTACATTTCTTTCTAAAATTTTCTTTATTTCTCTGTTGGAGAACTCTACTTTCCCACTTGTTTGAAGATGATAAGGTGTTGCGACATGATGTCATACTATGTACTTCGCTAATAATTTTTCTAGGATTTTGGAAATGAAATGGGAGCCACCGTCACTGATGACAAGTCTCAGTACACCGAATCTTGGAAATATTATGTTCTTGAAAAGCCTGACTACTACTCGTGCGTCATTTGTTGGAGAGGCTACATCCTCGATCCATTTTGTAACATAGTCGACAGCAACTAGTATATAGTGATTTCCAAAGGAAGACATGAAGGGTCCCATGAAATGGATTCCCCATACATCAAAGACTTCAACTTCTAAAATTCCCTTTTGAGGCATCTCATCGCGTCTAGGGATGTTTCTAATGCATTAGCATTGGTCTAAATTTTAAACCACGATATGGACGTCTTTCCAAAGACTAGGCCAATAGAGGCCAACTTGTAATATCTTAGCGCATGTATTTGATGTACTCGCATGTCCTCCGTAAGGGGCGACATGGCAGTGGAAAATTATGTTTTCGATTTCATTTTCGGGAACACATCGACGGAAAATACCATCGGCGCCTCTTTTGAAAAGCAAAGTCCCGTCCCAATAGTAATGTTTAAGGTCATGAAAGAATTTCTTCTTTTGTTGGTAAGACATATCGAGTGGAAGCACTCTAGCAGCCAAGTAGTTGACCAAATCAGCGTATGATGGTAGTATGGTTGTGGTGCATATTGCTTCTATAATTTCGTTTGTATTCTTGTCTTTATAAGTCATAGGGTACTCAATTATGATACTATCTAATTCTAATTGGGCTACAAGGCGATCATAAGGGAAATCATCATTGATGGTAATATGATCTGGTTAGATGCCTTCTACTCTGGATAGGTGGTCAGCTACTACATTCTCGATGCCTCTCTTGTCTTTTATTTCTAAATCAAATTCTTATAGAAGTAAGATCCACCTTAGTAATCTTGGTTTGGCGTCTTTCTTAATCAAGAGGTACCGGATTGCAGCGTGGTCGATATAGGTAATTATTCGTGCTTCTACTAAGTAGGAACGAAATTTATCTAAAGCAAACACAACAACTAACAATTATTTTTCAGTGGTGGCATAATTTATCTGTGCAAGATCTAGGGTTCTACTTGCGTAGTAGATCAGATGAATATGTTTATCCTTTCTTTGTCCTAAGACTGCGCCTACGACATAGTCACTGGCATCGCACGTTATCTCGAATGGTTCATTCCAATCAGGAGGTTTCATAATAGGTGCTGAAATTAACACTTTTTTTAGAGTTGTAAATGCGTCCAAACATTTATCGGTGAAAACGAACTCAGCATCCTTCATCAGCAGTTCAGTTAGAGGTTTGGTTATTTTAGAGAAGTCTTTAATGAAACGTCGATAGAAACCAGCGTGTCCTAGAAAACTTTGTATCTCTCTAACAGTTTTGGGTGGTTGAATATTTTCTATAACTCCGATCTTTGCTTTATCTACTTCAATTCCCTTATCAAATACTATATGTCCTAAGACAATTCTTTGTCGGACCATGAAGTGGAATTTTTCCCAGTTTAATACGAGATTGCCACTTATGCATCTTTCTAGTACCATTTCAAGGTTCGATAAACATCCATCAAAACTTTCTCCACAGACAGAGAAGTCATCCATAAAAACTTCCATCATGTTATCTAGAAAATCAGAGAAGATGGACATGATACATCTCTGGAATGTTGTATGGGAATTGCATAATCCGAATGGAATTCGTCTATAGGCGAACGTACCATAAAAACAAGTGAAAGTCGTTTTTTCTTGGTCGTCGGGATGGATAGGAATTTGGAAAAATCTAGAATATCCGTCTAAATAGTAGAAGTGAGAGTGTTTAGCTAGTCGTTCAAGCATTTGATCAATGAAGGGTAAAGGAAAGTGATCTTTACGAGTGGCTTTGTTTAACTTTCTATAGTCGATGCACATTCTCCACCTGGTGTGAGTTTGTTGCGCTATAGATTCTCCTTTAGTGTTGCTGACAACTGTCACACCACCTTCCTTAGGTACGACATGTATTGGGCTAACCCATTTACTGTCGGATATTGGGTATATGATTCTTGCTTCTAGTAGCTTTTCTACTTCCTTTTTGACTACATTGCTCAGAATGGGATTTATTCTCCTTTGATGTTCCCTAGAGGTTTTACAATCTTCCTCCAGCATAATATGGTGCATGCAGATAGAATGGCTTATTCCTTTTAGATCCGATATGTTATAACCTAAAGCGGTTGGGTATTTTCTTAGGACATGTAATAATTTTTCAGTTTCTATTTGTCCTAGGTCTGCATTGACTATAACTGGTCGTTCAAGTTCTGTGTCTAGGGATTCATACCTTAAGTCTTTGGGTAATGTTTTGAGTTCTATGGCAGGCTCCTTTTGACAAGGTATAAGGTCAGGAGTTAGGGATAGGCATTCACTCAGATTTTCATCTTGATATTCAGGGCGCCAATTATCATCTTCGAGAATCAGGGGTATGGGAATCTTCAATACTTCTGAATATGTGTTTTGTTGTTTCTCCAATTCTTTCACGCATTTATCGATTTCATCTAGGAAACAACAGGAATCATTGATGGCTGGTGCCATAAGGAATTTAGATAAGATGAATTCAACCTTTTCTTCTCCGACTTGGGAAGTTAGTTTTCCATTTTTAACATCTATTATGGCTCCTGTAGTGGCTAGGAATGGTCTACCTAATATGATAGGAAAATTGGAGTCTTCTTTAATGTCCATGATCATAAAATCAGTGGGGATATAGAATTGTCCTATACGTACAGGAACATTTTCTAACATACCTAAAGGAAATTTCACTGATCGATCTTCTAATTGTACGAACATTCTTGTTGGTCTTAGTTCTCCCTTGTTGAGTTTCTTGCAAATTCATAATGGAATCAGACTAATACTGTCTCATAAATCGCATAGTGCTTTGTCTATGACAAACTTTCCGATTATGTGAGGTATGGAAAAAATACACGAGTCTTTAAGTTTAGGAGGCATGTTGTTTTGTATTATAGCACTACACTCAACAGTGAGTAATACAGTTTCGTTATCCTCAAGCTTTTTCTTATTGGATAAGATTTCTTTAAGAAATTTAACGTATGATGGAATTTGTGTGATAACTTCTGTAAAAGGTATGGTAATGTTAAGTTGTTTCAGAAGTTCAACGAATTTCTTGAATTACCCTATGTTTTTAGACCTTAGCAAGTCTTTGAGGATATGGAATAAGTGGTTTATATGGTGGCAGAGGCACATAAGGTTCTTCTTTTTCTATGACCTCTTTGTCACCTTCTTTTTCTACTTCCCTTAGTTTAGCCTCTTTCTCAATTCCTTTTCCATGTTTTTGGTACATGGCTGGGTTTTCGATTTTAGGTTCATCCGGTCCACTTAGTTCTGTCCCACTCTGTAGTATTATGGCATTAGTGTGTCCCTTAGGATTTGGTTGAGGTTATCCAGGAAATGTTCCAGCTGGAGCAGCTGGAGCCGCTTGCTATTGAGCCACTTGAGAAATTTGTGTTTCTAACATTTTGTTATGCATGGCAAGAGCATCAATCTTATTAGTCAATTGCTTAATCTGTTCACTGGTGTGAGTGTTTTGATTCATGAAATCTTTGTTAGTTTGAGCTTCGTTGGCTACAAATGTTTCTATCATGATTTCAATGTTGGAATTCCTAGGGATATTTGGAATATTTGGGACATTTTGGGTGGATTTTTGAAATCCTGGAGGTGTAGTAGGATCTTGCCCTAGTGCGTACAAAGTGTTATTGCTTTTGTATGAAAAGTTTGGATGGTTCTTCCAAGAAGGGTTATATTTATTACCATAGGGGTTTCCTTGAGCGTAGTTTACTTGATCAACTGGTACTCCTGTTAAAAGTGGACATTCGGGTGTGTTGTGCGCGTGAAGTCCGCATAGATCACAGGTTGGAGTTACTGCAGCCACGGTGGCTGCGGGAGTTATGGTTAAGCTTTCTATCTTCTGGGTAAGAGCTTCTACCTTAGCATTAACTTGGTCTAAGCTACTAACTTCGTGCATACCGCCTTTTGTTTGAGATTTCTCCATCATGGTTCTATCGCTTCCCCATTGATAATGATTTTGAGCCATACTTTCGATAAGTTGATAGGCATCATGGTATTGTTTATCCATCAGTGCACCGCCAGCAGCTGCATCAATTGTTAGTCTCGTGTTGTACAAGAGACCATTGTAAAAGGTGTGGATGATCATCCATTCTTCTAGACCATGATGCAGA
The DNA here is from genome assembly GCA_948472305.1 of Vicia faba. Classification (NCBI taxonomy): domain Eukaryota; kingdom Viridiplantae; phylum Streptophyta; class Magnoliopsida; order Fabales; family Fabaceae; genus Vicia; species Vicia faba. The sequence goes on along the minus strand of OX451735.1, from coordinate 1,162,883,602 downwards.
CAGAGTCGCAACATGTCTTTGTATCTTTCCCATGCTTTGAAAAGATATTCGCTTTCCTTTTGTTTAAAACCGTTGATATTGTCTCTTAGCATAACTGTCTTACTTGGCAGAAAATATCATGCTAGGAAAAATTTCTTCAAATCGTTCCATGTCGTAACGGAGTTGGATGGTAGAGACTGGAGTCATTCTCTAGCTCTATCTCTTAATGAGAAAGGAAAAAGACAGAGTCTTATTGCTTCAGAGCTGACTCCATTTGCTTTCATTGTGTCTGCATACTGCACAAACACGGATAGATGAAGATTTGGATTGTCCGTAGGACATCCTGAAAATTGGTTTTGTTGAACAACTTGCAAAAGCGAAGGCTTTAACTCGAAATTGTTTCCTGTGATAGCGGGGGCAGCAGTACTATTGTGGGGTTCCTCTTGTGATGGGGCAGCATAATCCTTCAGAGGACGATTTTGGGGCCCTTCAACCATTTTGGGGCCAGGAAGAGAAAAGTTAGGAAGATTGGTTTCAGGAAGATTGTACTTGGCTTGGTACTCTCTAATTCAGCGTCTTATACTAACAAAACGCTCGACTTTGTCGATTGGTTGTTCTAATTTATCTTCTTTAGAGTGAGTACTTGGCATACAATCGAAGGTTAAAATTAAAATAAAATTGGTTGCCTTAGTATATACTGATGGTCAGAACTACTGTTATCTAAGGGTTACTATGTAAAGCTAAGGCTAATTATAAATTTGGGTGTTTGGGTTTAATCGGGAATTAACTAGAATTTAATTATTAATGACAGGATACCGGTATGTATTTCGTTAACTTAAGGGATTCAGTACGTCATTGACATTTGTTTTTAGTATTAAAACACAGTTTTGGTGAAACTATTCGTTTAAAAACCCTTGTCTCAAACTTCCGTTCTATTGAATTGGATCATATCAGTTAAGCTCGAAATGAGCGCTTCGGCTATTTCATTTAAAACTCAAAAGTATTTTTTGAAAAGAAATAAGTTCCAATTAACTTTAAAGCGCTTCTGCTATTTTTAAAATTAATGTTTCAATAACCACTATCCGGGTAAAACCTCAAACTTCCGCTCTATTGATTTTAACCTTAGACTGTTTCTTACTTCTATACAAAAACAATTAAATATTCAATTGGAAATTAAAACCAGAAAGGTTTTTTTGTAAAAAATAATAATGCTAATTAATTAGCGAATCATTTTGGTAAAGTTTTACATACAGGTATAGGGAATCTATCCATACATAACATTATTGAAGAATATCATAAAATTAAAGTGTAAATTCAACATCTCATGCATAGTAAGAAATAAATAAATTATGCTATTTAGAATAAGAACCTGAAAAGTGAATAAGAAAGCGATTAATTCCAATAAAGCGTGTGTCCTCCACAAGCCGGTAGGATTGAAGTGATGTAAAAATAGCTCGAATACAATTAAAGTAATCCTAACAAATTCTGGAAGCCTTGAAACAAACTAATGTTGCAGTATTTCTCCAATGTGGAAAAATACTGCTTTGACGGTGAGGTTTTATTGCCTAAATGGTTCTACGACTGGAAAATTAATGCTGGAATTCTAAGACTAGAAAATACTAAAACGGAATGCAATAAAAATTTTGTTGAATAGAGAAAATGGAATTGAAAATAATAATATTGCATAATTGTTTAAAGTGCCAGAGAGAAATAAAAACGAGAGGGAGTGGATCTTCCTCAATTGTTGGTAACTGCCTCCATATATAGAGTATATTTTTGTTGATAAAAAATAGGTAACGTCCCATGATTTACATTACTGAAGCATGGAGAAAATCTAGGAATATGCGCTGAGTACACTCCATTGGCAAAAACTTTGTAACTGCTTGGATCGTGGCGAGCGTGGTTTGGTGCGTGACGTGGGGCACATAATCCATGTTTGTCCCGGTCGTAACATGAGTGTTCCGAGGGGCACAGAAACTTAACTTGTTCCGGTCGTAACGCCTTTGTGGCGGGTGGCACACTTCTCTGCTACAACATTGCATTTTTGCTGTTTTAAAGCCATTTCTTCTTCATTTTCCATTCTTTTTCTTCCTTTTCTTTTTTATGCCTTGCAAATGCTAAGTACCTGAAATATGTTTCAAAAACTACAAAAAGGGATAAAATGTGACATAATAATCGAAGAATCAGAATTTTAATCTATATAATTCGGGCGGAAAATGCTATATCTTTCCGTGTTATCATAATTTCAATGCCAAGGATGAAAGCATACTCTTAAAGTGTTGGCGCCAGTTGATAGTCCTAGAAAGTGAAACAACGCAATTGCGGATCATAGAACTGCAAAAGCGACACCATGGGCCATTTCTCATAATTAACATCCAGTAATGCTAGCAGATTCCCATAACTATCTCTAAAAAAATTCTCATTCAGACCATCCGTGAGAGCTCCCACTTCTCTCAAAGAAGTAAGAACAAAGATAGGAAATTGTTAATGGAAGGTCTTCATAAGCAGCTCTTTGTCTACATTTGTGTTTCTATCCATTCCAGATGAAAATGACAATCTCATAATATCCTAGAAATGATATGCATATGCAAATTAGATCTTTTTATATGCTCTTTTTTTTTACAAAATTGAAAATAAAAATGCTATGATGCAAGTGACACGATACATGATCAAAGCTTCCACAACACTGGATTCTTGTTGTGTTATTCTGATTATACCGAGAATACCATAATCAAAGTGTTATACCCCAATTTTTGCCCCTAAGATTCCTCTATCATCTCATATCAACTCAATCATATCAAGATTACACTTGGGGTTTGGTTCTTCTCCCTATCTCTAGGTTTACTCATGAGGGATCACCAAGCACTTTGATTTGTATATTGTGATAATATTGTCTTGTGTTGATTAACTTTCAACTAACAAATACAATGAATGTTTGCTTTAAATGATGATGCTATAGGTGCAGCACAACACATCTCATTAGGTAGATTCATAGGTTCATGAGTTTTTTTCCATGCCTTCTTCAACAAAGCTTCATTAAGATTCAAGCTTCTTTATTGAGAGTGCTTTGAAGTAGTATCATGACAAGGTCTACTATGATTCATCATGCCTCAATTTTCCAAAGGAAGTCAAAAGATGCAAGATTTGATTGAATAAGTTTGACCTAATTGGACAAATTCTTGATTCCTTGATCACAAGTGAATAGCTATCTCAATTCTTAATATTTGGAAGTGGTTATTGTTACTATAGGTTCTCATTATCATCCACAACAACATCTATTCACATAGAAAAAGTATTTGTACAACAAAGATTGTCAAAATTGAAAGGGGTTCCCAAGCCATTTTGATGCTCTAGAAGTTAGGGTTTTGGAATTATAAGGGCTATATCTTGTCCATTTTTTGTTGAGTGATTCCAAAGACATGCTTTTCCTTAAAGGGTTATCAATAAACCACTTCAAAATTTTCAAGCAAATTTTGTGTGAAAGATCACTAATGATTGAGAAAGATTACAAGTCATCTAGATAGGCCACCAAATTCCCTTATGTGACTTCAAAAAGTCATAACTTGATCAATTTTTATATCCTTGAGCCCATTATTTTTCTATGATGATCTTAAGAGTGTGAGCTTCAACTCTTCTTTTATGTTCAAAACTTGAAAATGGTGGGAAGATGCCTTAAGAACTCAAAAGAGTATAGGTCACTTCATGGATTTTTATCAAGTTCAAAGGATCATAACTTGTCCAATATTTGGAATTTTTTGAGTGAAACAAGTTTCACACTACTCTTTAAGGAGTCTACTTTAAGCTATCATCATTGATCAAATAAATTTTTTGGAAGAAGACCTTGTTTGGAGTCAAAACATTATAGGACATTTTTGGAGAAAAATTTAAAATTTTTCTAAGTACAAAAAGTCAGTGCTTTTTTTTATAATTTTGACCAAACACAACTTCTAACTCAAGCATCCAAATGATCTATATGTTTGCATATTGTAAATATTTTGATCTTATCTTTCAAATGCTTCAAGAATTATGCCCCAAGACCTCTTGAGCTGTGAACACCATGGATTCAAAGTTGGTACCTTGGAACTGAAGTTTCACTTGCAGTCAGATTGCAATTTCCATAATGTGACTTATAATCACCAAATTACCATGTGGTTTTCACTTAAACATGATCAGCAAAGATATTTGGATTATTTAGAGTGACAAAACACATCATTTAGATGAGTTTTGATGCATATGTGAGCACACTTTGCTCGTGAACACGGGTGTGCACGAATTCAATTGAAATTGCATCATTCACCCTTCCTCTTGATTCCATTCACTTCTCCTTTAAATACAGACTCTATTCCACTCATTTTCGCAAGCTTGAACAACCAAAATCACCCTGTCAAACTCCATCCATAACTCATTTTTCTGAGTTTTTGAATTCATCTTTTCTCCATTTTTCAATCCAATTTCTTCGTTGATTCTTCATCCTTGAACTTCACTAAAGCTAACAGAAGAAGAACCAAGCCTTGAGGTGTCCTAAATCATGCTAGCCAAGTCCAATTGCAGAGCAAACTCATCTGACTTTGTTCAGGTAGTTTAAGGCACCAAATCTTCAAATTCAAATTACTGGAATGGTCTATGATGTTCACTAATGCTTGCTATTAACTCGATTTTGGTGAATCAAAGCATTTGATGCTTCTGATTTTTTATTTCAACATTTTTAAAACTCCCTGTTTTTTTTCTTCAAATCGACTACATTGTGATTTATATAAATTTTTCGCGAGCATATGGTTGTGATCGTCTCAAGTAGACACATTTGATGGCACCACTATGAACGCGTAGATTTACAGATTGAAGGATTTGATTTTTCCCTATTTGTATGAGGCTGGAGGTTGAAGACGATATACGTGTCGTTCTTCAACCAATAATACTCAGCCAATTATTTTATTTTGATTAGTTGGACTTTTTGTGTTACATACACGCGCATTGACTTTGGTTCATGATACTTCCTCACCTGAGATCCATTAGATATGCCAGCGTGTATAAATGAGCTAGATCCAACGCGTATGGATTTTTCTGATTTTTTTTTTACAAAACTATTTTTAAAATTCCTTTATCTTTAAAAATTCATAACTCTCTTATTTTTTTTATCCAAAAATTATGAAAAAAATATAAAAAAATACTTTGATTTATTTCTGACTTTGTGAATATTTTTTCATGTTTTTATTTTGATGTTTGATATTTTATATAATTTTTGTTTTGTTTGCCTTATTTTAAAAATACTTTCTGGTCTTTTTTAATTCTGAAAAATTATGGCAGGATCCAATGATCTCTTGACAAAGATTGATGACCTCATTTTATTTTTATTTTTGATTTTACTTTTTTTATACAAATTTTGGTTTATTTTTCTTATTTCTTTAAATTTAAAAAAATACTTTCTGATTTTAAAAAACTCTGAATTTTTTTTGTCAACTATTATTGACTCATGTTTGACCTCTGACTATTTTTTAGGATATTTATTTGGTATTTTAATATACGTTGTGTATTTTAACAATTATTTTCTTTTTTATTAACCATTTAAATATTGTTTTATTAAATATTATTTTATTATTATTTATTTGGTCCTGGCTTGGATTTAATTTGGTGACAAATTCCTCAATCTCATTTGATCTTGAGTGTTGATAGGTTGAAAAACCAAATCCACCAAAATGGATGAATGATGTTGACGATATTTAAAATCCTAACTTCATTTAATACATTCCCTCCCTCTTCATCTTATTCCTTCCTTACTTGTACTACATGTTATTAGAGAATGGTCTACATATCATTTCTCTAAACATGTGGTACGTAGATTGCTATTGACCGACTTCAAAATAGGTGCGACTTCTACATAAGTCGACTTACGATTGCTTAACATAGCGCTAAATTTGTCCCGATTCGAGAAATGATCATTCATGGCCCAAACCTATGTTTGCAAGCCCAAGTATGTTTAATTTGAAACCTTTGATCTAATAACCTTGAGGTTCATTGTTAGGAGGCTTTGGTCTTATCAATCCTTTAATGAATCATCATAAATTTTGGTCTAAGTGAATCATTTAAACATCGTTGCTCATTTGTTGTTGCCTCGAGAATTTGAAATGAATGATATACTTGACAAAAAGCAAATGAAACTTTTTATTGAGAGGCTTTGATTTTATCAATCTTCTAATGAGTTTTCAAATGCAAGATTCAAGATGGTCATTCAACTAACCTCTAATTTCTAACCCATTAACAATTGACTTTTATTTTTATGCTTTTACTTTACGTCTTTAATTTTACGCACCATTTACCTTAGCATTTACATTTCACTCTATTTTCATCTTTGCTCACTTGAGAATTTATCTTTATGTCATTTTTATTTTGCTCACTTGAGCTTTCATTTTCTTTTTGAAGATACCTAATTACCCACTTGAACAATAAAAAACTTTAAGGTTACTTGGACTATTTGGTTACTATCCTTGGCATGATGGAGTTATGGACCTCTTGGACTTATGAGTGAAGACCTTGACTACCCTTGAGACCTTGTGACTTCTATTGTTATTTTGTCTGGAGTTCTTGGGGTTTACCCTAACACATTGGGTTGTTTTTATTTGTGTGAAGGTTATTCTGATTATATGCTTTGTCTGTGATTGGGAATTCATCTGTATACAACCGTTACTCCGCCTAATATTTTTGAAGACTTAATGCATTTGAGGTTTGGTATTCTTAAGAGGTTTATTATCTCTGCTTGTTTGGTTTCAAATCCAAATGATGGGAATTCTACATTGACTCATTACGTCAAGTGTTGGATTCTTGTTGGTTAGACGATTCTTTTCCCTAGCTTTTACCTTATGCTTTAGGATAGTCCCTTCATCTCCTCCCATGTTCTTTAATTTCAAAAAATATTCTCCCTCCTTTTCAAAACTTCTCTTATTTTCTAAACTTGAACCGCTTTCATGATAAACTTGGACTTAGGTCCATGCCTTTTCAAAAATATTTTCTTAAACAAACTTTAATCAACTTAATCATACTTTGACATTTTTTGCGAGAAGACTAAAAGTCAAGCAATCTCATTCAAACCATTTTTGCCACTTTGGTTTTCCACTTGGGTGTTGAGCGAGGCTTTGTTGATTTTTAAAATCCAAGATATATCCTCCACTTTGACATGACACAAATTCTCCTATCTCATAATCATGGGTAGTAAGTATGTTCTTCCATTCAGATATGGCGATGATGTCTCGTCTCTTAAAATTAACCAACACACTTGTGTTTTAAATTTTTTAAAGGTGAACTACGAGTACCCTAATCCCCTATTGCACGAAAGGTGGTACGTAGGCGCTAAAGGTTCACAACCGCGGCGGGTGGAAAAATTATAAAAAAAATATATTTCTTTCCTCATATCCACCATCTATTTTTTTGTATACAATATTTATAGCCAAAATACATAAACTTTCAAAGAGGTTCCTGCGGAGTACCATAGATGTTTAGGGTGCTAATACTTTCCCTTTGCATAACCAACCCCCGTACCTAGATTATGTCCCCCTCTTTTTTTGGCTATTCACTATTTTCCCATTCCTCTAGAAACAATAAAATGCGGTGATGATTTTTATTTGATCTATGCGAGTCAAGTCAATCCAATGGCTTAGTCTCAATATTTCTACCGCTACAGAAAGGTCTGAAATATAAACCACAAGAAACACATAGTCACCAATAAAAATCCAGAACATGACCAAAAGAACCAACAGAGTCACCAAATGTACCTGTAAGATCAATCCCTCCCCACTCACGGGTGAAGTCTAGGTCAGGGTAAGGTCAGAAAGTAACTCAGAGTATTGATTTCTCTTGAAAATACTATCATCGTTACACCTACGTAATAATGATAATACCTAACTTGAACCTCGTCGGAGCATGGCACACATGAATGCACTAGTAGGACCAAGGTCCAATAGCCGCCATGTCTCTACTATATTTCTATGAGTTCCTAAGAGTTTACAACTCTGGCCTAGGTATTGGGCCTTTTACCTCAATAGTAACACCCACCCAACAAGGAAACACAGAAGATCCAGCACAACAGCAATAACCAGTATATGGAAAATAGTAACATGCAATGCATACATATGCAGACAAACATATAAAAATGAGAAAGCTATAAAGCATAAAGATAAACACCCAATGAAAACAAAACAACAAAATCTAGGACTGACTCACGGGATGGACTAGCAATTGCCATCGAATATTTATTTATCCCGCGGAGGGAAAGCAAAACATCAAAGAAAACCTAAAGAGGGTGAAATCACGGTCTTGCGACCAAAAGATTGGGTAAGGGAGTCGATTACTAGAGGGGAAGGTATTAGAACCCCTCACGTCCGTGGTACTCCACATGATCCACTCTTGTTGTTATAATCTAATGGGTGTGTTTTAAATCTAAAAGCTAAGTTGTACATGGAATACATGAATGCAAAGGATTATACACAAAGAGAAAAGGTTTTATCAGTCATTCCTGCCTCGGTTGCGAACCTTTGTGCCTATGTACCACCTTCCATTCAATGGGGATCAAGACTATTGTACCCCAAAATTTTCCCTCTCATTTTACTCAAAACATACTCCTAGAGGTCCTTAACTTGCCCAAAGTTGACTAAGGATTGACCATACAAATCCTCCTCCTAAGACAATAAGCCTCAAACTAGGGTTTCAATTTCAAGAAAGATGGATGAGTTCCAAGGGTCACAATTGGTGTCCATTTCCCTAATATGTTCTCAAGATCATCCATGCCAAGTTCCACGCCTTGCACAAGAAGTTTGCTCAGTCAATTGCTTAAATGCTTGAAAATCAAATGTATTAGGTCAAAAGTCAACTGTGACCCTCATGCAGTCAAACTTCAATATTTTTGGTCAAAATCAACATTTTGAAGTAATATCCATCATTTGATCAATTTTTGATTACTATTCCTCAAGGAATTCCCCAAATTCATCAAAACTCAAAAGTTGTTAAATTAGGGTTTCTATAGGAAAAGTCAACCAAACTTTGACCAGACATAACTTTCTCATACTTAATTAGAAATTTCCCATCCAAGGCTCATTTGGAAGAGGATTCAATTACCTACAACTCATATTCATCCCTCAAGTTCAAAAAATGCACTTATAAAAAGATATAAATTCAGACATTATAGGTCATTTTAAAAAGTCAACAAAAATACCTTTTAGGTCAAAGCTTCTTACATGAACATGGAAGATAAAATTGAGATTAAATCAAAGAGGTTGTTTATAGGACATCCTAAGCTTTCTAAAAAGTCCTGTAACACCTTCTTAGGGTTAAAATTTAGGGAGATATGTATTGTCAAAGTTGACCAATTTTTAGAAATGTGCATGAAGTAAACATTGATCAAAATGACTTTTTTTTCAAATAGGCCTATATTTTATTGTTTGAAACTTGTTCCTAAGATGGCCCATGACCCCTGAGCTTATCCACCTATTATTTTATTATTTTTATAATTTATTTTTATTTTTTATCCATTTAAATGAAAATAAATCAATTTAAATAGTAGAATAATGAAATAAAATCCAAGATTTGATTTTATGAGCATATTATGAGTCAATGAACAGCTAGAAAATCATCCAAATCGTGCAAGAGCTAATTGATTGGAAAAGATCATAATTTGGTCAATTTTAGAAACAAATCATACAAGCAAAGAATGAAATCAAATCTCCATTGTGATACGGTGGCAGAACCAACTATTTTGGAAAATGCTGGTTTGTGTTTCGCAAAATGTCGCGGTAAGCAAGAGTCGCCACCGACTTTTATTTTATCCAACTGGAAAGGAAAAAAAGCACAGAAAAATTCCTTTTTCGAGATTTTGAGTACAGGTGGTAGATTATAGAAAGGGAAGGTGTTAGCACCCTTTCTATCCATGGTTTTCCATGGGCTCTTAGGTACTTGACCATATTTAAAAATTGCTTGTGTGTGTTTGTTTTGAAAAGTTTTGGTTTACTTCTTTTTAACCCTTGTATCAATCCTCAAGAGTGTTACGAAGTGTTTTTGAAAACTTTGTTTGAAAAGTGTTTGGTGTGAAAAGTTTGATTTTGAGCAAGTACCTACTAGCGTCTACCTACTCCAAAAAAGATTGTTTCTGTTCTTGTTTCCTTTAGACAACGCTATCCTACTATTGAGAAATAAGTAGCACCGTCGTTGGAGTTGTAAGGGTCAATTCATAAGGGACGTACGATCACTAAAGCAATGTTAGGACTTCTTAGTAATAACCCTAACGTATTAAGATCATATTCGAGGCAACATTTCTGAGGCAACCTTTTCGAGGCAACATTTCCGAACGAGACATTTGATCTTTGTTTAGACAGGAAGGAAACCACTAAGACACCTTATACTTAATGATCGTTTACCGAAGGCAACCGAAGTGAAAGTATACCCTAGGAGTGCGCATGTGCGAGTGATTTGATTTCAGTTATTATCTTTGCACATTAGGGTTTTCTAGCCATTTTAAAAATTGTCATGCAATCTTGTCATACAATCCTATTAACATACATCTAACAAAAACTACGCTATTACAAGGCTTCGGGGTAGGGATTACATAGCCAAAAAACCCATAAAACGATAAATAAAAGAAAATCCTAATTAAACTATTACATACTGTAAGCAGTTACATTAATATTGCGAAAATAATAAAACACGCGCGATGAATTATATGAAAAGGAATTAGTATTTTGACCCCATCTAAACCTAATTAAAACTTAAAAAGAGAAATCATTTTTTTTTTGTTTTTGATTGTTTTGAGAAAATAAGATTTTAATTGAATAAATAAAAACCAAATTACTAATTAATTTAAAACTTAAGAAAAAATAATTAAATCAACCTATTTTTGTATTTTTGTTTTATTTGATAAAGAAATAAAAATTAAATCACATGCTAACCCTAATTTTTCTAATTGATTTTTAATATATGAAAAGAGTTAAAATTAATCCTAAATTAAATTAGACTAATCTTAAATTAAATTTGGTAAAATAAAATAAAACCTAATTCTAAATTTGTGAAAATTGATTTTATGATTTTTTTGTGAAAAAAGAAATTAATTTTGTTAGAAAATAAATTAAACAAATTAAATTAAATAAAAGAAAAAAAAGAAAGAAATAAGAATGGGCCTGGTGGTTTTCAAAAAAAAAGGGGGGGTGTGGCTGGAAAATCTGAGCCCAACAAACTCCTTGGCCTGTTTTGACTTTTTCAATCCCATGCCCACGCTTGACATATGCCCATGGTGGACCTTCACTGGAGGAGCCTTGGATCTGGCTTGCTGGTGGTTTGGATGATGAGATCTGGATGGTACATGATGAGTCCTTTGCAATGTGATGTACTGAATCATCCTGAAAATATTGAGAAAATAAAATGCACACGCCTGGGATCGAACCCAGGACGGGTGCATCAAAGGCTAATGGCTTTACCACCTGCACTGGCTTGCTTAGTTGTACAAGGAATAACAAACAATTATTATATGGTAAAAACAGAAAGTGAATTCTTAAAACGCGCGCAATTTGAATGGGCCATTCACCACCTGCCATGCCATCGTCGTCTTCATGGCTTCTGTCGTTTTAGATCAAATACCTTTACCTACGGACACTGGGCGTAGGTACAACCCTTGTCCACTCCAAAATATTGTCCCTGCATGATAAATCACAACCAGTGGTACCAATTAACTCGTTGCAACCTCACGAGCATCATGGTACCACTATCCACGCCTAATTGTTCATGTACACAAAACCCCTAAAAACGAAACTAGAACCCTAGCCATGGCAACTTGTTGTACAATAAATGAAAATGCAATTAAATATGACCATTAGCTTGCAAACATCATAAGGTTTAAGAATATATCAATGAATCATGCTAAATGTTCCAGTATTGAGATATTAGAATTCAAGAAAAGGGATGAACCGTATGAAACTTACAGCGCGATTCTGGATGTTAGGAAGCTTGCTAGTGGTTGAATCTTGATCCTTGGATGTCCAGCAAACAATTGGGATGACTAGAATGCTTTGAATTGATCTGAAACGTGGAAATCACTTTGCCACTTTTCTTCAATTTTTTGAAACTTGCCTTCTCTTTTACACGCCTCCAATCTCTTTATTTTTGGTTTGCAATCCTTCCTTATGTATCCAAGAATGAATTAGGGTTGAAACTTGGTTTCAAATCTTCTCCAATTATGATTATTGATTCATGATTTGATCCTTTGTGCAAATCTTTCCAAATCAATCAAAATGCAATCTTTTGTATCCATATGATCCTTGCACGGTTTGATCTCACTTCCAGCTGTATAATTGACCTAAACATGCACAAAATCTCAAGATTTGATTAGTTTTTGATATTTTCATTATTTTTTTTTGATTTAATTGAAATAAAATCAAAATAAATGACAAAAATAAAATAATGACAAGTGAAAAGGCTCATGCGTCGTGGGTCACATTACAAACTCAGTGCAAGCATAAAAAGTTGGGCCCATTTAGCAAAAATTGCAATTTTGGACACATTTGACTTTTGGCAATTTCGCAAAAAGGGTCAACTTTGCCAATGCATAAATCCCTCAATTTTAAGCCTAGACATGTGTTCTTGGACTTTTTAGAAAGCTTAATATGTCCTCTAAGCAACCCTTTTGTTCTCACCTCAATTGAGTCTTCCATGTTCATGTATGAAGCTTTGACCCAAAAGGTGTTTTTGTTGACTTTTAAAAATGACCTATAATATCCAAATTTATATCTTCTATTGAGTGCATATTTTGAACTTGGGACCTGAAGATGAATTGTAGGGAATTACATCCTCTTCAAAATGAGATTTGGATGTGTCATTTTTGATAAAGTATGAGAAAGTTATGCTTTTTCAACGTTGAGTTGACTTTTCCTGCCAAACCCTAATTTAGCAACTTTTAGGTTTTGATGAATTATGCGAAATCCTTGAGGAATCATGATCAACCCTTGATAAAATGATGAATAATACTTCAAAATGAGGATGTTGACCAAAAATCTTGAAGTTTGACTGTATGTGGGCCACAGTTGACTTTTGCCCTAGCACAGTCGATTTTCAGCCCTTTGAGCAATTGACTGAGCAAACTTCTTCTGCAAGGCTTGAAACTTGACATGGATGATCTTGAGAACATATTAGGAAAATGGTGAGCATTTGGGATCCTTTAGACTCAAGTACCTCGGTGCAAAATGAAACCTTAATTTGGGGTAGACTTCCTTAGAAGAGAGTTTGTTTGGTTAACCCTTGGACTTCCTTGAGCAATTTGAGGACCTCACTTGAAATGTATAGATAAATATAGGAGGGAAAATTTTGGGGTACAACAGCTGCCCCTGTTAAATCTTCTTAAACCTGAGGATGTAGATTGGCTTGTCTGCCTTTCGTAATCTGAAGGTGGAAGATGATTGAACACTAGAGTGCCCAGAAATTTGCACTCGCATGAAGTGGTACTTGTCCTGCGATATCGGGAATTGGCTTATAGATACCATTTGGAAGTCAATGACGGAAGATGGGCTTAAATATTCCATCCGAAGAAATGTCGATCGCATAAGAGATACCTTTGCGAGAACCCGTATACCTCTTATTGAGGAGGATTTCACTGGGACACGTTGGTCTTTGTCTTGAGAGAAATAGAATTTTAGGAGCTTCATTTGTCCGTTACTCTACTGAGGAATCATCTCTTAGTCGAGAAGGTGAAAATTAACTGATATCTGGTCGTACTTCAGGCTTCACAGTGATTTGTTGAGGAAAATAAGATCGACTGCTATCTGGTCGTGCTCCAGGTTTTACAGTGACTTACTGGGGGGATGAGATTAAACTTGCTATCTGGTAGTTCTCCAGGATTTGCAATTATTCAATTCTTATTTGGTCGTGCTCCAGGCTTCTGAAGGAATCAAGCGGTTATCCGGTCACATCCGGGCTTCAACTTGAATTTTTAAGGCATACTAATATTTGGTCGATTTCCGGGCTTCATAGTAATTGGCCGGGAAACTGCTATTTGGTCGAATTCCAAGCTTCGCAGTACCTTATACTGTTATCTGGCCGTGTCCCAGGCTTTAGTATCCTTTGTTGTTATCTGGTCGTGATCCAGTCTTCACAGCGTCTTATACCATTATCTAGTCGATTCCAGGCTTCATAATATTTTTATTGCTATCTGGTCGATTTCTAAGCATTACAATAACTTGTTGGGGGTTAAGTTGTTTTCCGGTTAATTTCTGGGCTTCAAAGCTTGTATTTAAAACATACCACTATCTGGTCGATTCAAGGCTTCGTAGTATTTGGAGAAATCAAGATATTATCCGGTCGATTTCCGAGCTTCATAGCTTGAATATAAGATATACCGCTATCTGGTCGATTCCAGGCTTCGTAGTATTTTGGAGAAATCAAGATATTATCCGGTTGATTTCATGGCTTCATAGCTTGAACTGGAATAGAAATCTTAGTGTCGATTTGACTGAACTAGAGAAAATTTGTGAGAACTTGATTGCATCTTTCCCTGAAAGGTAAGGAGTTAGTCGTATGTAATGTCATGATGTATGAAATGTGTTGAGTAATGATGTTCTTAAAATAAATGAGATTTTTCTGTATGATGCATATGTGCATGCTACGATGTATGGATATGCAATGCTCTTAGTGACAGAAGACGATTGGATGGAGACTTGCGTCCGTTCTTCTCAATAACAAATCGCCGGGAGAGCCTCTGTTTGAGAATAACCCCGTAGGAGAATGACTTTGTGGGGAAGAGATACTATGTCGGATGATCCACTGATTTGGAGAAATAAACTCTACTGGGGATGAATTGTCGTTGCTGGTGATAATGAACCCTGTCGGGGATTGAACTTCTGCTTGTGGAAGAAATAAGCTCAGCTGATGGCGAACTTCTATTGTTGGCGATAGATAAACTCTGCTTGGGGAGAATTATCACCAATGTCTTTGGATATTTCCAACTCTGCGGGGAATGTATGAACTTTCAGTTATATTCTCAAGCTGGCTCTATCCCTGTACCTGGTGGGTAGAGAAATTGTAAGGTTTGGACACTTCTTGTTTGCCCTTGTTCCTAGAATTACGAGTAATTGTCTTTTGTTTTTTCATGTAAACATTTATGAGCAGTAATTATTTTCAAATGCATATATAAAAAATGAACCATTGGACGTTCTTGCAAAACAAAACAGAAAAAGAAAAAACAAATCGAAATTTCTTGTAAGAATGAATTGTATTGATTTTTGAAGTTGGCCTGTAATAGGCGTTTTGTACAAAGGCTGATGTCCTAGTAAGAGAGCGCCGCCAAAAGATAGAACTGATACAATTTGTGAAAAAGAAAGAAAAACAGCTATGTGAAACAATCCCATTGGGTTCCAACTATGCTATTGCCTTTATATCTTCAAGCATCTCATCACTTTGCTTACTTGGTCGAAGGTAGATCAGATTGATTGGCGCCGTTCGAGCTTAATAGTCAGTACCGAAGTCTGGTCGCAAGATGATCCAATGAGACATAGCGTTACGCTTTGATCCCTAATTTTTTCCTGAACCGCCCTTTCGGGTTTTCAGTCCACCGAGATACCCTTTTTTGCCCAAGTCGCCTTTTCAGGTTTTCGACTTGTCGGGTGTATAGTTTTTTTTAATATTTTCATCCCTTACTTTTGCCCGAACCCTTTTGGTTCGCCGGGAAGCCCCTATTTTTGCCTAGGCCAGTCAACCTAGCGGGTATTTGATTAGGCGTAGTATTTTTTCACTATGTCTGCATTGACGGGGTGAGGAAGGTCGTCACCATCCATGGTGGTTAGAATCATAGCTCCTCCCGAGAAAATGTTCTTAACCACAAATGGCCCTTCGTACGTAGCGGTCCATTTTCCCCTAGGATCACCTTGCACCAGTATGATGCATTTGATTACTAGATCCTCAACTTGATATTCTCGACGTCTGACTTTTTTGTTAAAAGCCTTGATCATTCGCTTTTGATATGTCTGACCATGAAAAATAGCAGTAAGTCTCTTTTCATCAATTATATTCAGCTGATCAAGTCGGGTCTGGATCCAATCGTCCTCTCTCAAACCCGCATCCTTCATAATCCGGAGAGAGGGTATCTGGACTTCGATGGGTAGGACTGCCTCCATGCCATACACCAGAGAATAGGGTGTTGCCCCTGTCGACGTTCGTGCTGAGGTACGATACCCATGAAGAGCGAATGGTAACATCTCATGCCAGTCTTTGTATGTCACCGTCATCTTCTGCACAATCTTCTTGATGTTCTTATTAGTTGCTTCAACAGCCCCATTCATCTTCGGCCGGTAGGGAGAAAAGTTGTGATGCTGTATCTTGAACTGCTTGCAGAGCTCGGTGATTATCGTATTGTTGATATTTGTACCATTGTCCGTGATGATCCTCTCTGGTACACCATATTGACAAATCATATTGTGTCGGATAAACCGCGCCACGACGTTCTTAGTTACTGTAGCAAAGGAAGCTGCCTCAACTCACTTCGTGAAATAATCAATTGCTACCAGAATGAAATGATGCCCGTTGGACGCAGTAGGTCTGATCTCGCCAATCATATCGATGCCCCACATTGCAAAAGGCTAAGGAGCTGTCAAAACATCCAAAGGAACTGGAGGTACATGCACCTTATCATCATAGACTTGGCACTTATGACAGGTCCGAGAATGCTGATAACAGTCGGCTTCCATAGTGGACCAATAATATCTTGCCCGTAGGATCTTCTTTGCCATGGTATGCCCACTGGAATGAGTTTCGAAGGTACCTTCATGTAACTCTGCCATGATCCTTTCTGCCTCGCTTTTGTCCATACATCGCAGTAAGGTTGAATCATGGTTACGTTTATAAAGGATACCATTGCTGATGAAGAAATTCGCAGCGAACGTTCTCAAGAACTTCTTATGATTAACAAATGCAACCTCGGGGTATTCTTGAGCCTCAAGATACCTCTTTACCTCGTGAAACCAGGGTTTATCTGTTACCTCTTCAGTCTCAATGTCACAACAATGTGCGGGTTCATCCAACCTCTCGATGGTAATCTAGGGAGCTTCATTGTCCCACCTGACCTTGAACATAGAAGACATGGTAGCTAGCGCGTCTGCCAACTGGTTCTCCTTTCTTGGGAAGTGTTCAAAAGTTATCTCCTCGAAGTGCGGAAGCAATGTAAGTACATACTCCTTGTAAGGAATAAGATTTGGGTGCTTCGTATCCCACTTGCCTTTGATATGACTGATCACTAGAGCGGAATCTCCGAATACACTTAAGAACTTAATCCTTAGGTCAATAGCAGCTCAAAGACCCAGGATACACGCTTCATACTCCGCCATATTGTTGGTGCAGTTAAAACATAGTCGGGCGGTGAATGGAGTATGACAGCCCTCAGGAGATATAATCACAACACCGATTCCATTACCCAACGCGTTAGAGGCTCCATCAAAATACATAGACCATCAGGATCCTTCCTTAGGTCCTTCATCCGGTCCAGGTTTCTCACAGTCAGTCACCAACATGATGTTCTCATCCGGGAACTCGAAATTCATGGATTGGTAGTCATCAATGGCCTGATGCGCCAAATGATCCGCCAACACACTCCCTTTGATTTCCTTTTGGGTTGTGTATTGGATGTCATACTCAATTAAGATCATCTTCCATCTTGCTATTCTTCCGGACAGGGAAGGCTTTTCGAAGATATACTTGATTGGATCCATCTTTGATATCAATAAGGTGGTGTGAGTCAGCATATACTGTCTCATCCGGCAAGCAGCCCATGCCAAAGCGCAACAAGTTTTCTCGAGCAACGAGTATCGGGTCTCGCAGTCGGTAAACGTTTTGCTAAGGTATTAAATAGCATGCTCTTTTCGTCCAGACTCGTCATGCTTCCCCAACACGCACCCCATTGAATTTTCCAATACTGTCAAGTATAAGATCAAAGTTCTTCCTTCAACTGGAGGCATCAGAATTGGTGGCTCTTGGAGGTATTCCTTGATTCTTTCGAAAGCCGTCTGAAATTCATCATTCCATCTTACCAATTGATCTTTCTTCATTAGCTTGAAGATTGGCTCACAAGTAACAGTCAGATGTGAGATGAACCTGGCAATGTATTTCAGACGTCCCAAAAAGCTTCTAACTTCTTTTTCTGTGCGGGGAGCGGGCATCTCCTGTATAGCCTTTACCTTGGCAGGGCCCACCCGAATACCCTTATCACTGACGACGAAACCTAGCAGCTTACCAAACATTACCCCGAAGGTGCACTTGTTTGGGTTCAACCTCAGCTTGTACATCTTCAACCTGTCAAACAGTTTCTGGAGATGGTCAAGGTGTTCTTCCTCAGTCTGGGACCTTGCAATCATGTCATTAACATAAACCTCAATCTCATGGTGAATCATGTCCTGGAACAAAGCAACCATGGTGCGCTGATAAGTGGCCCCAGCATTCTTCAATTCGAACGACATGACTTTGTAGCAAAAGGTACCTCACTGTGTAACGAAAGTTGTCTTCTCCATGTCCTCGGGAGCCATCTTGATCTGATTGTAACAAGAAAACCCATCCATGAAGGAGAAGATCTTATGCTGCGCGATGTTGTCGACCAGAACATCGATATGTGGAAGTGGGAAGTCATCTTTGGGGCTCTCCCTGTTCAGATCTCTATAGTCTACACACATCCGTACCTTACCATCCTTCTTAGGTATTGGAACAACGTTGGCAACCCACTGCGGATAAGAAGTGACAGCTAAAAATCCCGCGTCGAATTGTTTCATGACTTCATCTTTGATTTTCTCAGACATCTCAGGGCGCATACGGTGAACCTTCTGTTTTACCGGAGGACAGTCTTCTTTAGTTGGCAGGTGATGAACCACAATATCGGTGTCCAACCCAGGCATGTCTTCGTAGGACCAGGCGAAGATCTCAACATAGTCGCGTAGCATCTGTATCAACCGTTGTTTGACACTAGGCTCCAGATTTGCACCTATCTTGACTTCTTTCGTGTCTTCCCCTGTACCCAAATTTACTGACTCAACTGGATCTTCATGAGGTTGTATGGCCCTCTCTTCCTGCTATAATAGTCTAGCAAGTTCTCCAGGCACCTCACAATCATCCTCACCTTCGTCCTCGGCTTGGTTGATCGGATTTTCGAAGTCATAACTCGCAGTAGCAGAGTTGTTATCAATGGGGTGCAAAGTGGATATGGATCTGCATTATGATACGTGAATGTGTGTAAGCGAATAGCTGTTTTTATAAAGTGCGAGACAGAAAAAGAAAAAAAGAAAAACAAGGAGCACAAAATTTGTAATGCAAGAAACGTCCAATGTTTTATTGATGATATATGAAATGATAAATAATAATCCCTCACAAGCAAAGCCAAGGTGCCTCGGGCAAGGCACCGGGCCATAAAGTTTTAAACTATTTATTACAAACTTCAAAACAAAAGTCAATTACCGTGGAATAAAAGAAACAGGTATGAAGTCCTTCGTCGTCCAGTTGTTCAATCCACCATTGGTTGTAGGGTAGATCCAGCTGTCGATGTCTGAATCTTCTTCACCATCTTCAATTGCATTAACTCCCTGATTGCTGATGTGCAGAGGAGGTCTTCCAATCCGTGCGTGCCTAACAACCCTTTGAGCCCCTTCTTTGATTACAACCTTGACATCCTTGAGAGAAGCCATCTTCATCGGAGGTTTTTCGGTAGCAACTTCAGTCGACGCCAAGGTCTGGGGCACCTCTTCAAAGTTCTGACAAGGGGTTTCGATGAACTCCCCATCCATCTCCACATAGCGAAAAGAATTGAGATGACTCACCATGTACTCCTCTTCACCTTGTACCGTGACAATCTTCCCCTTTACCGGATACTTCAACATTTGATGGAGCGTGGAAGTCACTGCCCCAACCTTATGAATCCAAGGATGACCCATCAAGAAAGAATATGATGGTCTAATATCCATCACGCAGAAGGTGGATGAAAAAGTCTAAGAGCCAACTTTAACAGGGATGTCCACCTCCCCGTGCACCATCCTTTTTGACCCATCGAAATCCTTGATAACAATATTGCTCGGCTTTAGAATCAAACCTTCACAGTCGAGACGGTCTAATGCTTTCTTGGGAAAAACATTCAATGAGGATCCGGTATCCACTAGTACATGGGCCAGAGTAGTGCCCCTGCACTCGATCGAGACGTGCAGAGAATCATTGTGATTTCTTCCTTTAGCAGTCAGATCTGCATCTGAGAAACCCAACCCATTGTCGGTGGTCAAACTAGCTGCGCAATTTTTGAATTGATCAGCTGAAGTTTCCTGCGGCACATGCGCAGTCTTGAGGAATGCAATTAGAGCCTTTGCATGGGCTTCAGAACAAAATAACAAGGACAACATGGAGATTTTTGACGGGGTCTTCCCTAACTGCTCGACTATGTTGTAGTCTCTCTTCTTGATAATCTTCAAAATTTCTTCTATCTCTTGTTTCGAGGTTTCTACAATGATCTTCTTAGGTGCCTCCGTCCCGGAAGGCTCACCTATGATTTCTTGGCCCCGAGTCCTAGATGGCTCGACGACAGGGGTGATAACTGGAATAAGAACTGGGATAGTAGCTGATGTACTAGCAGATGGAATGACAACAGGTTTGTGAACAGTCGGAGGGGAAATCTCTAGAGAAAAGAGTCTTCCGCTTCTGGTGACCTTGCTAGCCCCGACAATATTGCTGACATCAACCTCAGCTTCTTCACTCTTTAGGTCTTGTTTAACTCCATGGTAATACACATCAGCCCCATAGTGCCAAGGGACAACCTTATCCGAAGTGTATGGGATAGGACCAGGGACAGTAATTATTAACAGAGAAATTCTTGGAACGGATGTAATCCTAACAGGCTTTCTCGAGGAAACCTTGGAAGGACTGCCAGAAATGGTTATGATAGCAACATCTTGAATTGGAACCAATGGAATCACAGTCTTTTCGAACAAGATTTCTTTATTATTCATCAGGTGCTGAACACCTGATTTCAATAAGTAGCAACCAGCAGGTAGAATTGAACACATGTGGAAACCTTCACCACA
This sequence comes from Vicia faba, assembly GCA_948472305.1. Classification (NCBI taxonomy): domain Eukaryota; kingdom Viridiplantae; phylum Streptophyta; class Magnoliopsida; order Fabales; family Fabaceae; genus Vicia; species Vicia faba. Next base: position 1,162,862,570 of record OX451735.1, on the reverse strand, counting down.
GCCCGGAAATAAACCAGCTAACAACAAATTCTTCTTAACTGTCATCAAAGGAGTAGAAATTTCTTCCATGGAAGTCACAAATAAATCATCGTCTATAGCATTTACTCCATGACCATGTTTGGGCATGGGAGCAGTTATGACGTTGGGCTTCTCCGGAGCATCAAACTCAATCTCTTTGGATTCGATCAAGTCTTGCACCTTGTTCTTCAAGGCCCAACAGTTGTTTGTATCATGACCTGGACCTTCAAAATGATAGGCGCAATAGGAATTCGGGTTATAGTGAGGAGATGTGGTGTTGGGATTCTTCGGGGCCTCCCTCAGAGTTACCATATTAGTCTTCAATAGTTGTGGTAGAATTTGAGACAAGGTCATATTGAGCCGAGTGTACTGCCTCTGTGGTCTCTCCACCCTTTGTTGATTGTTGCATTGTGGAGCAACGGTGGCTCTTGATATCACTACCACATTTACTGCTTGACGGTGTTCAGGTCTGCTTTGGCTCCTCGAGCCATAGACTGCACTAGCTTCTTTCTTACCAGTGAAAGGCTTCTTTACTGCACTTGATGAAGTATCCTTCTGTATCTTACCACTTCGGATACCAACTTCTACTCTCTCTCCAGTCAAGATCAACTCAGTAAACCCAGATGACGAACTTCCGATCAGATGATTTAAAAATGGACCAGATAGCGTCCCCAGAAACATGTCAACCAACTCCCTATCAGACAAAGGGGGTTGGACTCTTCCATCAAAATCTCTCCACTTTTGATCATAGTCCTTAAAACCTTCACTTGCACACATAGACATACCCTGAAGTTGAGTACGAGTGGGAGCAAGGTCGGCGTTATACTCATACTGCCTGTAAAAAGAAGCAGCAAGGTCTTTCTAGTTTCGGACATTGGCTCCTTCCAATTGATAAAACCATTCAAGCTGAATCCCTAACATACTATCTTGAAATAAGTGTACCCACAAATTTTTATCAGCATTGTGGGGTTGGATTTTCCTGACGTACGAGCGAAGATGGAGTTTTGGACACGACATTCCATCATACTTGGAGAAAACCGAAGCTTTGAACTTATGAGGGATCACCACTCCCGACATCAGTCCCAGCTCTCCAAAATCCAGACCAGGGATCTTATGAATCTCCATAGCACTCAGACGGTCTTCTAGTTGTTTGTACCTTTCTTCAACAGGAGGATATTACTCTTCATCGTAATCCATATCGTTATCAGAAACTGCTGGACTAGGGTCCTTTGTCCTTTCTTGGTTCTCCCCGTCTTTGGATGAGGAGGTCAGATCAGCTGATTGTCTTAACCTTCCCCATACCTTCTACCCATATTCAGAAGAACGACCTTCTTCTTCTTCTTCTTCTTCTTCTTCTTCTTCTTCTCCTTCAGAATGAGAGTCTTCAAATTCTCTTGCCCTTTATCCAAACTCAAGAACATCTGTTGGAATTGGGCGTTTTGTGCCTGAAGATCTTTGATAGCTTGATCGGAAGACATTTCTGCTGAAATAAACAACGAAGAAGATGAGAAACCTGTGATGGTACCTGTAATGGTGTGCATGATAATATGATGCGTATGTAATGATTTCAAATACTTTGGGAGATTTAAATTTGCAAACCAAAAAATAAACAAACTTTATTAGATTAACTGGTAAAAAGGTTCAACAATGCCTTTAAGGCGTTACATGGAAACAAATGGAAAGCAAATCTAAACTAGAAAAAAAACAAAAATCATAAATCCCATGGACGCTTCCTCTTTGTGCTGACATAGTCATTGATTGTTCATTCATCTTCGAGTTGCCTGGTGAGCTTCAAGATCTTCCTTTCTTGCTCATGATACTTTTCCCGGTAAGTATACCTCTCCTCTTTCAGCTGAATCCAGGATCTCTACAATGCCCCGGGATCAGTGGGCATGTAAGGATAAAGAACTGTGTAAGGAATGCCCTCTTCATTGGTGGGCTCCACAATCACTGGCAACACAGCTTCATAAGGCATCTCAAGCTTCTGGGAACGAGCTCGGACCCACTGGTGATAAGGCTGCATAGGGAGGGAAGTCCTTAGTCCTAGCTCTTGATGGTCAGATTTGTTCACCATGCCCCAAGCTTGTACGAACCTCCGGCGGTGCCCATCAACGTCTTCCTTGTAGTCAAATGCAATATCCATAAGAATTAGCTCATGAGGACCATCTCTCCGAGCGCGACCAAATTGTCGCAAAGCTAGACAGGGATTGTAGGTTATACCCCCTCTGATTCCAAGAAACGGGACATTAAGTTATCCCCCACAACGATTAATGACAGCAGTGTCTTCCATAGCCCGAGAACTCCAAAGAATGTCTGTATGGGCAAGTGACATTAACCTGTAAGACCATCCCAAACCTTGTTCATTCTTCAACACAGACTTGGGGAGGTGCAAAATAAACCACCTCGACAGCAGTGGCATGCAACACATGAGAGTTCCTCTTCTTCACACAGTACGGGTGTAAAGGGCATGCAAGATATCACCCAGTAGAGTAGGCACATGATTGCGAGAAAGGAATATCTTAACCGCATTCACATCCACGAAGGAATCCGGATTCAGGAAGAGAACCAAACCGTAGATAAGGAGAGCCAAGATATATTCGAAAGCCTGAAAATCTAAATTATCCTAGAACAGCTGAGCCTGATCCATCATAAATTTGGCTAAGAAACCTTCGACCCCGCTTCACGTCTCCCAATTGGATACTATATCAACCCGTTTCAGATGTAGAGCTGAAGCAATGTCTTCCGGTCTAGGAGTCTCTTCCATACCTGTGAAAGGAACCTACTCTAGGATGGATATACCCAATAAGTGAGAGAACTCTTCCAAAGTGGGAACAACCTGGTAATCTGGAAAAGTGAAACAATGATGCATAGGATCGAAGAACTGGAAAAGCACACTCATCATCTGCTCATCAAGCTTTGAGGTGACTAGGCTAAGAATCTGACCATGCCTCTTAATAAACATGGAAGTCTCAGACACTCTTGAGGCTAACTCTTTAAGTTGAGCAGGTATTTGCACAAAGTTAACTCAGATGGTATTTCTGCGTACGGAAGCCATAATCTGCAAAACAGAACAAAGATAAATTCCCCCGGTCTTTGAAATGGTTAGTATAATGAAGTATGCATGCTATGTTATGATGCATGATGTCATGATGAAAACAAACAACAGGTATAGTAGATAACAGGAATGGCAAAGGAAAACAAGTCACATAAAAGCCCTTAAGTTTAAGGCTTGCATGGGGTCAAAGGTATTACCCTCTTGAAGTTCAGTTGGTTTCAATCTGTCCTAGAAAAAGTAACCGGGTTCTAGAGGTTCTCAATATCATTAACCATCCTCCATCGGTCATGGTTTCAGCTCACACAATCTTTTCTTACGGCCGAAACTATCTCGAGAGTATGGTCTCAATGAGTGTAGCATCGAGTATCAACCAGTTCTCAGCTTTACACCGAGGCCGGCTATCTCACTACTTTCTAATGGCCAAGTTGGTCGATTAAGGGTTATAAGGTCAGTTGATGCTTAACGAAACACGCAGCGGCCCCATATTCTCCTCGTTTCTCCAGAAGGGATACCGGTACCAACCAATGTGCCACATCAACGTAGCTACTGCTTCAACCGTATCGGTCTACGCCATACAGTTCCCTCACAGTTTATTGCTACTTACCTAAAAGGTGTCCCCAGATCCAGGTTAGGATCTATAGTAACTCCCAATACAAAACCCTTAAAAGTAAATCAACCAAAACAAACAAGAGAAGCAATTTATGATGAACTAATCCTAAGGTATACCCCACTTACACTCCCCAGCAGAGTCGCCAGTTCTGTGATACGGTGGCAGAACCGTATGTTTTGGAAAATGATGGTTTGCGTTTTGCGTTTTTGTTCGCGAAATTTCGCGGTAAGCAAGAGTCACCACCGACTTTTATTTGATCCAACTGGAAAGGAAAAAAAGCACCAAAAAAATTCCTTTTTCGAGATTTTGAGTACGGGGGGGGGTAGATTATAGAAAGGGAAGGTGTTAGCATCCTTTCTATCCAGGGTTTTCCATGGGCTCTTAGGTACTTTCTCATCTTTAAAAATTGCTTGTGTGTGTTTGTTTTGAAAAGTTTTGTTTTAATTTGTTTTAACCCTTGTATCAGTCCTCAAGAGTGTTACGAAGTGTATTTGAAAACTTTGTTCGAAAAGTGTTTGGTGTGAAAAGTTTGATTTTGAGCAAGTACCTACTAGCGTCTACCTACTCGAAAAAAGATTGTTTCCGTTCTTGTTTCCTTTAGACAACACTATCCTACTATTGAGAAATCAGTAGCACCATCGTTGGAGTTGTAAGGGTCAATTTGTAAGGGACGTACGATCACTAAAGCAATGTTAGGACTTCTTAGTAATAACCCTAACGTCTTAAGATCATATTCGAGGCAACATTTCCGAGGCAACATCTCCGAGGCAACATTCCCGAACGGGACATTTGATCTTTGTTTAGATAAGAGGGCAACCACTAAGACACCATATACTTAATGACCGTTTACTGAAGGCAACTGAAGTGAGAGTATACTCTAGGAGTGCACATGTGCGAGTGATTTGATTTCAGTTATTATCTTTGCACATTAGGGTTTTCTAGCAATTTTAAAAATTGTCATGCAATCTTGTCATACAATCCTATTAACATACATCTAACAGTTAATATTTGCGAGAATTAGAATGCGAGAAACAAAAACTACGCTATTACAAGGCTTCGGGGTAGGGATTACATAGCGAAAAAACCCGTAAAACGATAAATAAAACAAAATCCTAATTAAACTATTACATACTGTAAGCAGTTACATTAATATTGCGAAAATAATAAATCGCGCGCGATGAATTAAATGAAAAGGAATTAGGGTTTTGACCCCATCTAAACCTAATTAAAACTTAAAAAGAAAAATCACTTTTTTGTTGTTTTTGATTTTTTTGAGAAAATAAGATTTTAATTGAATAAATAAAAACCTAGTTACTAATTAATTTAAAATTTAAGAAAAAATAATTAAATCAACCTATTTTTGTATTTTTGTTTTATTTGAGAAAGAAATAAAAATTAAATCACATGTTAACCCTAATTTTTCTAATTGATTTTTAATATATGAAAAAAGTTAAAATTAATCCTAAATTAAATTAGACTAATATTAAATTAAATTTGGTAAAACAAAATAAAACCTAATTCTAAATTTGTGAAAATTGATTTTATGATTTTTTTGTGAAAAAAGAAATTAATTTTGTTAGAAAATAAATTAAACAAATTAAATTAAATAAAAGAAAAAAAGAAAGAAATAAGAATGGACCTGGTGGTTTTCATAAAAAGGGGGGGGGGGGGGGTGTGGCTGGCAAATCTGAGCCCAACAAACTCCTTGGCCTGTTTTGACTTTCTCAATCCCATGCCCACGCTTGACTTGTGCCCATGGTGGACCTTCATTGGAGGAGCCTTAGATCTGGCTTGCTGGTGGTTTGGATGATGAGATCTGGATGGTACATGATGAGTCCTTTGAAATGTGGTGTACTGAATCATCCTGAAAATATTGAGAAAGTAAAATGCACACGCCTGGGATCGAACCCAGGACAGGTGCATCAAAGGCTAATGGCTTTACCACCTGCACTGGCTTGCTTAGTTGTACAAGGAATAACAAACAATTATTATATGGTAAAAACAAAAAGTGAATTCTTAAAACGCGCGCAATTTGAATGGGCCATTCACCACCTGCCACGCCATCATCGTCTTCATGGCTTCTGTCGTTTTAGATCAAATACCTTTACCTATGGACACTGGGCGTAGGTACAACCCTTGTCCACTCCAAAATCTTATCCCTGCATGATAAATCACAACCAGAGGTACGGATCAACTCGTTGCAATCTCACGAGCATCACGGTACCACTATCCACACCTAATTGTTCCTGTACACAAAACCCCTAAAAACGAAACTAGAATCCTAGCCATGGCAACTTGATGTACAGTTAATGAAAACGCAATTAAATATGACCATTATCTTACAAACATCATAAGGTTTAAGAATATATAAATGAATCATGCTAAATGTGCCAGTATTGAGATATTCGAATTCAAGAAAAGGGATGAACCGTATGAAGCTTACAACGCGATTCTAGATGTTATGAAGCTTGCTAGTGGTTGAATCTTGATCCTTGGATGTCCAGCAAACGATTGGGATGACTAGAATGCTTTGAATTGATCTGAAACATGGAAATCAGTTTTCCAGTTTTCTTCAATTTTTGAAACTTGCCTTCTCTTTTACACGCCTCCAATCTCCTTGTTTTTGGTTTGCAATCCTTCCTTATGTATCCAAGAATGAATTAGGGTTGCAACTTGGTTTCAAATCTTCTCCAATTATGATCATTGATTCATGATTTGATCCTTTGTGAAAATCTTTCCAAATCAAGAAAAAAGAAATCTTTTGTATCCATATGATCCTTGCACGATTTGATCTCACTTCCAGCTGTATAATAGACCTAAACATGCACAAAATCTCAAGATTTGATTAGTTTTTGATATTTTCATTATTTTATTTTGATTTTATTTGATTTAATTGAAATAAAATCAAAATAAATGACAAATATAAAAGAATGATAAGTGGAAAGGCTCATGGGTCGTGGGTCACATTACAAACTCAGTGCAAGCATAAAAAGTTGGGCCCATTTAGCAAAAATTGCAATTTTGGACACATTTGACTTTTGACAATTTTGCAAAAAGGGTCAACTTTTCCAATGCATAACTCTCTCAATTTTAACCCTAGACATGTGTTCTTTGACTTTTTAGAAAGCTTAAGATGTCCTCTAAGCAACCCTTTTGGTCTCACCTCAATTGAGTCTTACATGTTCATGTATGAAGCTTTTACCAAAAAGGTATTTTTGTTGACTTTTCAAAATGACCTATAATGTCCAAATTTATATATTCTTGTGAGTGCATATTTTGAACTTTGGAGATGAATATTAATTGTAGGGAATTACATCCTCTTCAAAATGAGCTTTGGATGGGTCATTTTTGATAAAGTATGAGAAAGTTATGCTTGGTCAAAGTTGAGTTGACTTTTCCTACAAAACCTTAATTTAGCAACATTTGGGTTTTGATGAATTGTGAGCAATCCTTGAGGAATTATGATAAACCCTTGATCAAATGATGAATAATACTTCAAAATGAGGATGTTGACCAAAAATCTTGAAGTTAGACTGCCTTAGGACAGAGTTTGTCTGGTCAACCCTTGGACTTTCTTGAGCAATTTGAGGACCTCACTTGAAATGTATAGAGAAATATGGGAGGGCAAATTTTGGGGTACAACATCCATAATTTGCAAAGATATGATCAATTTTTGTTGACCTAAATCATTCTATCATATATAAACAACATATCCAAAGCATAAAACAAGGATTTGGGTCGTGAAAACAGAGGGAAAAAGTTGAAAATTTTGGAAGAAAAAGTGCAGACCGGATTCTCTTCCATAGACCAATTCAAGCAATTTCAAAGCCAGCAATCCGTTCATGGACGTATTATGGAGCTATTCCAATCATCCTCAAGTGACCACAACATTCAGAATCGTAAAATCGATAACTCGGTTCTTCAACTTTTTTTGATTTTCGATTACATGCATACATGCGTTTTCAATTAAATTTAGCCATGCATTTTTGTTTATCATAAGGTTTCGGTTCTTTCTGATTTGTTTGATTGATTTTAAATGCAGGAATCAAACGATACCATTGCTAGGGTTCCAAGCTTCAAATTGGGGCTTTCTGATTTAGACATAATTGGGACAAACCAATGCCATCATCGTGTTCAGGGGACCAAAACGAGTTGAATCCTAGCCTCACCATTAATTTATATTGCATATTTTGAATTTTGATTTTTGCAGGGGGATTTATTGACGCTTGATCCGTTTCTATAAGCTATAGTAATAGATGCAGTCCGTAGGTAAAAGTGTGGTAAAAAACGACAGTTCTGGGGAGAAGATGAATGATATGGCTGACTCCCACTGGCCAGTTTGAAAGTTGGCGCATTTTTCTGGGCATGCCACCTTATTTACGTTAAGTTATTATTGGTTTATTATGTTAACGAATAAGTCATATAGCACAAATGGTAAAAGGCAGCACTGGTGAGAGAAGGGACCTGGGTTCGATCCTAGGTTCAGGCATCTTATTATTTTATTTTTCTAACGTACTTTGCAGGATCCCTTGCGCCTCACCTTCACAAGACCATCATGCGTCCCCAGATCCAACCATGGGATCATCTCATATCTAGATCATGCGCCCAACAACTCACCACCATGGTGGACCCTCAGAGGCAGGCTTCGTTGAGTCGCGCGCTGGATAATTGGGCCATCAGCAAATTGGGCTGGGCAAATTTAGCTTCCAATCCTTCAATTTGGGTTACACCCCTCACCAGGCCCACTATTTCTTTTTTTAATTTCTTTTATTTGTTTTAATTATTTATTTAATTATTTTTACAAAAAAAATAAAAATCATTTTTTTATTAAATCAAAAAATCACAAAAACATTAAAATCAGATTTTTTTCATAAAATATTTTATTTTATTAATTAATTAGATTAATTTAATTAGGGCAATTTAAATTCTTTTTTTCATAATCAATTAGAAAATTAGAGTTAATTTGCAAATAGTTATATTTCTCAATAAAATAAATAACAAAATAATATTTTCTTTGATTTCCTTTGATTTTAGACTTTGATTCCCGTATTTAATTCGTCGCGCGCGCAATATTTTATTTATTAATTCCAATTATTGTATTTACTTCGAGTTTGTAATAGCTTTTAATTAGGGTTTATTTTACCGCATATTATTTACTGTTTAATCTCCAGTTTTTGGTTATGTAACCCCCTCCCCAAAGCTTTGTAATAGCATAGATTTAATTTTGCGCTTTTAATTTCCGCAACTATTAATTGCTAGATGATTGATAATAGGGTTGTATGCCAAAGAAAAATGAAATTAAAACAATAGAAAACCCTAAATGTGCAAAGATAAATGAACTGAAATCAAACACTTGCACATGCTCACTCCTAGGGTTACCCCCACTTCGGTTGCCTTCGGTAAATGGTCATGAAGTATAGGGAATTTTAGTGGTCGCCCTCTAGTCCCAAAAGATAAAAAATGACCCATTCGAATGTTGCCTCAGAAAGATCTTTAAGACTCTAGGGTAATTAATAAGGTTTCCTAACCATTGCTTCAGCGACCGTAATTGTCCCTTCGAATGTCCCTTTAACTCTAACGATGGGGCTACCTATTCCTTAATAGTAGGATAGCACTGTCTAAAGGAAACGAGAAAATGAACAGTCTTTTTCGAGTTGGTAGAAACTCTTAATTACTTGCTCAAAACAAAAACTCTTTCACACAAACACTTTCAAAACAATTTTCAAAAACAACTTCATCAGACTCTTGAGGATAGATACAAGGGTTACCACGAAGTTAAACAAAAACTTTCTAAAACAGACAACCAATTTCAAAATGAGCAAGTACCTAAGAGCCCATGGAAAACCATGGATAGAAAGGGTGCTAACACCTTCCCTTTCTATAATCAACCCCCCCCCCCCCCCCCCCCCCCCCGTACTCAGAAAATCTCGTAAACAGTTTTTCTGTTCTTTTTCTTTTTCCTTTGCTGGATGAAATAAAAGTCGGTGGCGACTCTTGCTTACCGCAACATTTGCGAATACAAAATGCAAACCAGTATTAATAGTCAGTTTTTCCACCGTACACCAGAACTGGGGACAATTATAAAGTGGGGTATACCTTAGGATCTAGGTCATTTTTAAATCCTTGTTTGTTTTTCCTTCTTTATCTTTAAGGGCTTTTGCTTGGGTATTGTTAAAGATCCTACACTCGGATCTGGGGGCACTTTTTAGGTAAATAGCAATAGATCGTGGAGATTGTATGGCGTAGACTGATATGGCTTAAGCGATGGAATTTGTTGGTGTGACACTTTGGTTGGTACCGGATCCTTCGTGTGGAAACGAGGAGAATACGGGGCCGCCGCATAGTGTCGTGAAGCACTAACGGACCTTAGAACCTTAGTTGAACAAAATTGGCCATTAGAAAGTAGTGAGATAGCCGGCCTCGGTATAAAGTTGAGGATTGGTTGATACTAGATGCTACACTCATTGAGATCGGACTTTCGGGATATTTTGGTCGCAAGAAAAGATTGCCTGAGCTGAAATAATTCCCGATAAAGGATGATCAGTGATATTGAGAATCCTTAGAACTCAGTCACTTTTCTAAGACAGGTTTGAAACCAACTAAACTTGAAGAGGGTACATACCTACAAACCCCATGCAAGCCTAAACCATAAGGTTTCTTGTGTGAGTTGTTTGCCTTTATTGTCTAACAACTTGAATTCTTTGCAGGGTTGTGTTTGTCACCTTACATTTTTTCTTAAAACACAACATACACATCATAATATCATGCCACAACATTTCCTTAACCATTTCAAGGATCTCAAGGATTTGTGATGCAGGTTATGATAAATCATACGTCTAGCAAGGGGCAAGGGGATTTATTTTCATCTAGCCAATGTCGTTAAAAGATCAAAACATGATAACTTGAGTCAGGGGCTATGTCCCACTTGATATGGTGAGCTTGACTCTTGTAGAAGGACTCTCAATGATACGAAGTTGTTCAATCAAAGCCGCAAATTTTAGCGCCTAACTTTTTTCTTGTTTACCCCGCGAGATCCTTGAAATCATTGCATATGCATATCATCCATGACATTGCATAAACAGGTACCATAACAGGTTTCTCATCTTCTTCCCTGTTTATTTCAGCAATAATATCTTCTGAACAAAGCATCTAGGATCTCCAGGCATAAAATGCCCAATTTCAGCAAATGTCCGAAGCCTTGGCTAAGGGGAAGGAAGATCTGAACCCCTTATTCTGAAAGAGAAAAAGAAGAAGAATAAGAAGAAGACCGTTGGTGTCCGGAATCTGGGCAGAAGATTTAGGGGACCGTTGAAGCAAACGGTTGATCTGACCTCTTCATCCAAAGAAGGGGAGAACCAAGAGGGTGAAACAAGGGAGGAAGACCCTAGTCCAAGAGTTTCTGAGGATGAATCTGACTACAATGTTGAACAGTATCCTCCTGCTGAGGATAGATACAAACAGTTAGAGGATCGACTGAGCGCAATGGAGATCCAAAGAGTACCTGGCTTGGACTTTGAAGAATTACGGCTGGTTTCTGGCGTGATTATCCCACCAAAATTCAAGATCCCCACATTCGCTAAGTACTACGGTGTCTCCTTCCCTAAGTTGCATTTAATATCCTATGTCAGGAAGATCCAGCCTCACACTGCTGACCAGAAGTTATGGGTCCATTTCTTCTAAGAAAGTTTGGCTGACACTCAACTGGATTTGTTCTATCAGTTGGAAGGAACCAACATCCATACCTGGGAAGAATTGGCTACTGCTTTCTACAAGCAGTACCAATACAACATTGACCTGGCACCAACTCGAGTGCAACTGCAGAATATGTCCATGGGCTCGAAAGAAGGGTTCAACGAATATGCACAAAAATGGAGGGATCTAGCTGGAAGAGTAAAACCTCATCTAACTGATCGTGAAATGGTAGACATGTTCATGGGCACTCTGACAGGACCAATCTTCAATTCGCTAATTCGGAGTTCCTCATTCGGATTCACAGAGATGGTTCTAACAGGAGAGAGGATCGAAAATGGTATCAGGAGCGGGAAGATCCCGATGGCTGCATCTTCTAGTACCGAGAAGAAGCCATTTGGTGGTAAGAGGAAGGCAATGTTGTGCACATCCAGAGGGGGCGTAATAAGGAAGACTACCACCAATCTATGGGGGCAGTGCTAGTCTCTAATTCGGCACGCGCGCAACGACCACAATAACAGAACAATCAACTAAGGGTAAAAAGACCTCAAAGGCAGTTCACCTAAATCAACATGCCATTGTCACAAGCACTGCAACACATGTTGAAGATGAATCTGATTACAGTGATAGACCCTCATCCAAACCAGAAGACTTCCTCTCCTAACTACAATTTGGATGCAAGGTGTGCTTATCATTCTGGCAGCCCGGGGCACGATACTAACGATTGTTAGGTGCTGAAATACAAGATTCAGAATATGATTGACGCCAAGGAGATTGAATTCGACCCTCATGAGACTCCCAACATGATCACTTCCCCCTGCCAAAACATGGATAGGATTGAAAGCATTTTTGTTCATTAGAATTCTCAAGTTGTATTTTCTTTGTTTATTCAAACAAATATTGTCATGTCAACACTTTGTTATTTCATTAATGCATTGCACTTGTTTGTCCTGAATTAATTTGTTTTCATTATACTTAAACTGCTTTATACTTCCTTTTCGTGATATTCAACTCTCGACTAAAAGCTCTAAGCCTTAGAGGGGGGATGACGAAAATGATACCACAATCTCTACAGTATGCTTTTGAATAGACCCCACTGACGATGTACAGACATTGTTTCAAATCCCAAACAGTGGAGTTATAAGGAAGATAATCCCTAGTCTACCCCTTTGGGCCAAAGAAGTAAGAGTTTTTCTTTCACATAAATTAAAACCCTTAATCATAACCTAGGGCAGGGTAGTTTTCTCAGTCAATTCAGACGCGCATTCAGTCCCAATCTTCCGCTTCGCACATAATGAATGGCCTCGAAGACTTCCTTCTAAATCAGAAGATGGTGAGGGTTCCGCATAATCATCAAAGTAGGCATTTGTTATTTTGAAAAAAAAAAGCCCGTTAAGTCAAAACCCATGAAAAGGACTTAAGAAAAAAACTGGGGCATCCCGCTGACTGTAATCACAAAAAGAAATAGTTCAGGCAAAAGAAGTGATAACAAAATCAAAAAAAGAAAGAGGTCCTACAAATCCTCAACAGAAAGAAGATTACAAAAATGACTGCCTATTCAAAATAAACTTTCAGTGTTTGAACCATCACTGGAACATCAAAGACAGTACTCCAGGACTCAACTGGGATTCTAAACGCATAATTAACTGAGCGTAGTACTGAAGGACATCACGAAGAACGGGTGGGTACAAATAAATTTTGAGCCTTTATCCTTTGTTTCTTAAATCGTGAACCAGGCCACGTTGTAACCCTTAAAAGTCGTAGCTGAAGCATGGGTTAGTTTGAGAGCATATTGTTACAAAGGTATCCTGACTCCTGTAGGACTTGTTACGAATCCTGAGTTGATATCACATTCTTGGAAATTTTGTTTTACTACACAAAACACATTTTCAAAAAAAAATAATTTTCAAGAAAAACATGAGTTTTGCATTCTTTAAATGACATTGTTTGCATATGACTAATTATTTGACAGCAGAGAAATCTGCACAATACATATTCAATGAACATACATCCTCTCAATGGACAGAATCACCTCAGCGGGAAAGACACTTCCAATAATAGGTCTTCCAAAAGAAAGGGGGCATGACATGATGTCTAACACACCTGGGGCAGTCTCTCCAAAGGTGCCAAATAACCAGAGGCATATCTCCATCTGATTCACTTGGGGAATTACGCACGCATTCCAGCAACGAATCATGTGCCATCAAGAAAACATTTTTTACAGTACTACAATACAACACTATGGACAGTGACAACTCCCTACATCCTGAACGTGAACATAGTCAGAAAATACTATGCATGAACAAAGACCCGCTAGGTTGATTGGCCTAGGCAAACAAAATTAGGGATAAAAACAAAAATCTGTACACCCGGCAAGTCGAAAACCTAAAAAGGCGGCTTGGGAAAAAAAGGGTATCACGGTGGACTGAAAATCTGAAAAGACAGTCCAAGAAAAAGTTAGGGATTAAAGCGTACGACTATGTCCCGTTATCTTGTCACTTGCCTATCAGTAGAAGACTTATCATTCTAATCGGCAGTTACCAAGCATCTCATGAGTTGGGATAACACTCAAGCTATCTACAAAGCCTCCGCAAGTACTGTCTCCAGCAGGTACAGGGGCAGAAAAGTCCTGATGCAAAGTCATTGTTGTATCCTTAGCATACATCCTAGTAACATCTACACTCCCCACATAGTAGAGGCAGCTAAAGCTTTGACATCGGCTTCCCCAAATAGGAGCTACTTTCCCCAACAAAGCTCCTTCAGAGAGACGATGTCTATATTCCCCAGCCAAATTTTATAATCGCAAGCGGTTCATAAAGTTGTCTCCTAAGCAGAGTTTATTTCTATGAATACAGAAGCTCAATCCCCGACAGAGTTTGTTCCTTCAGTTATGGAATTTCATCCCCCAGCAGAGTTTATTTCTTCGAATCGAAAAAATCTTCTAGCAAAGCATCTCCTCTATTAAACAGGGTTATTCCCCTGCAGAGTTATTCTCAAGAAGAGTCTCTCCCCGGTAGAATATTCACAAACAGAAAGGAGTAAATCCATGGCATAATCATCTCCATTCACCATCCCCAGCGGAAGTAGAAGAACCACTTTTTCTACAATGGCCATGAATTCAATTTCCAGTACTCTCCAACAGCAGTCAGAGATTTATTTTCCTATACTCGGACGTGTCACAATAGCATTTCATGTTCATACATCATGACATGCGCACACATATTACATACAATATGATCTCATTTATTTTGAGAACATCATCATACAATGCATTTCATGCATCACATATAATTAATCATGTACCTTTTTCAAGAAAGATGGTTATCATCAATAATTTCCAGTAGGTCCAGGATTAGCTCCTGAAACTAAACAGAGTAATTATCTGCGTGAGAAAATGCAGCTTTATACAGGTTCGTCACAAAGAAATTTTACACGGGTTTCTCCTAAAGGCAGCTTCACACGGGCTTATCTTGAAAAAAAAACTCACACGGGCCCCTTCTCATACATTTCCTTCTGAAGTTTTACACAAATTTATCCCGAAGTAAACTTACCCAGGTTCCTTCTGAAGTTTCACACGAACTTATCCTGAAGTAACCTTACCCAGTTTCCTCCTGAAGTTTTACACGGACTTATCCCAGAATAACATTACCCAGGTTCCTTCTGAATTTTTACATGAATTTATCCCGAAGTAACCTTACCCAAGTTCCTTCTGAAGTTTTACACGAACTTATCCTGAAGTAACCTTACCCAGGTTCCTCCTGAAGTTTTACACGGACTTATCCCGGAATAACCTTACCTAGGTTCCTTCTGAAGTTTTACACGGACATATCTCGAAGTAACCTTACCCAGGTTCTTTATGAAGTTTTACACGGACTTATCCCGAAATAAACTTACCCGGGTTCCTTCTAAAGTTTTACTCAGACTTATCCGGAAGCAACCCTACCCAGGTTCCTTCTTACAATTACCCGATGTAGTTTTACCCAAACTCCTCACAAAGCAACCTTACCCAGGTTCCTTCTCGGTCCCGATGTAGTTTTACCAAGACTCATCCTGAAGCAACCCTACCCAGGTTCCTTCTTACAGTTTCCCGATGCAGTTTTACCCAAACTCCTCACGAAGCAACCTTACCCAGGTTCCTTCTCGGTCCCGATGTAGTTTTACCCAGACTCATCCTGAATCAACCGTAGCCAGGTTCCTTCTTACAATTTCCCGATGCAGTTTTACCCAAACTCCTCACGAAGCAACCTTACACAGGTTCCTTCTCAGTTCAGATGTAGTTTTACCCAAACTCCTCACAAAGCAACCTTACCTAGGTTCCTTCTCAGTTCAGATGCAGTTTTACCCAAACTCATCACGAAGCAACCTTACCCAAGTTCCTTCTCGGTTCAGATGCATTTTTACCCAAACTCATCACGAAGAAACCTTAACCAGGTTCCTTCTCGGTTCAGATGCAGTTTTACCCAAACTCCTACCGAAGCCACCTTACCCAGGTTCCCTCTCGGTTCAGATATAGTTTTACCCAAACTCATCACGAAGCAACCTTACCCAGGTTCCTTCTCAGTTCAGTTGCAGTTTTACCCAAACTCAACACGAAGAAACCTTACCCAGGTTCCCTCTCATAGCCCTACTATCCAGGCTTTCATTTCGAAGTAACCCTATGATCCAGGTTCCTTCCTATAAGCCCTACTATCCAGACTTTTATCTCTAAGTAACCCTACTATCCATGTTCCTTCTCTTTTATCTCCAGACAATAGTTTACAACACTATAAGACTTGGACCCGACCAGGTACGGTCAATTTCACATTTCCCCGGTAAGTCACTGTGCATCCTGGACCCTGATCAGATAAGCAGCTCACCTCCGTCTCCTCAGTCAAGAGTTAATTCCCCAGTAGAGTAATGGACAACCGAAGCTCTAAAACTCTATTCCCCAAGACAGAGACCAACATTCCTCAGTGAAGCCCTCCTCAACGGCAGGTACAAGAACTCTCGCAAAGGAATCTCTTATGCAAAATCATCATTATTCTGGATGGCATCTTTAAGCCCATCTCTGACGACTCTCCGTCATCTTCTCCAAATTTCATATGTAAGCCCATTCCCGATACTACCTATACAAATTTAACATTCACTTCATGCGAGTGCAAATTTCTGGGCACTCTAGTGTTCAATCATCTTCCACCCTCAGATCACGAAAGGCACACAAGCCAATCTACATCCTCAGGTATAAGAAGATTAAACAGGGGCAGCTATTGTACCCCAAAATTTTCCCTCTCATTTTACTCAAAACATACTCCTAGAGGTCCTCAACTTGCCCAAAGTTGACTAAGGATTAACCAGACAAATCCTCCTCCTAAGACAATAAGCCTCAAACTAGGGTTTCAATTTCAAGCAAGATGGTTGAGTTCCAAGGGTCCCAATTGGTCTCCATTTCCCTAATATGTTCTCAAGATCATCCATTCCAAGTTTCATGCCTTGCACAAGAAGTTTGCCCAATCAACTGCTTAGATGCCTGAAAATCAACTATATTAGGTCAAAAGTCAACTATGACCCTCATGCAGTCAAACTTCAAGATTTTTGGTCAAAATAAACATTTTGAGATGATATCCATCATTTGATCAAGGTTTGATCATGATTCCTCAAGGAATTCCCCAAATTCATCCAAACTCAAAAGTTGTTAAATTAGGGTTTCTATAGGAAAAGTCAACCAAACTTTGACCAGACATAACTTTCTCATAATTTATCAGAAATTTCCCATCCAAGGCTCATTTTGAAGAGGATTCAATTCCATATAACTCATATTCATCCCTCAAGTTAAAAAATGCACTCATGAAAAGATATAAATTCAGACATTATAGGTCATTTCAAAAAGTCAACAAAAACACCTTTTGGGTCAAAGCTTCTTACATGAACATGGAAGATCCAATTGAGATGAAACCAAAGAGGTTGTTTATAGGACATCCTAAGATTTATAAAAAGTCCTATAACACCTTCTTAGGATTAAAATTTATGGAGATATGTATTGTCAAAGTTGACCAATTTTTGGAAATGTGCATGAAGTCAACATTGTTCAAAATTACTTTTTTTCCAAATGGGCCTATGTTTTCTTGTTTGAAACTTGTTCCTAAGATGGCCCACGACCCCTGAGCTTATCCACCTATTATTTTATTATTTTTATTATTTATTTTGATTTTTTATCCATTTAAATCAAAATAAATCAATTTAAATAGTAGAATAAAGAAATAAAATCCAAGATTTGATTTTATGAGCATATTATGAGTCAATGAACAGCTATCAAATCATGCAAATCGTGCAAGAGCTAATTGATTGGAAAAGATCATAATTTGGTCTATTTTAGAAACAAATCATACAAGGCAAAGAATGAAATCAAATCTCCATAATTTGCAAAGATATGATCAGTTTTTGTTGACTTAAATAATTCTATCATGTATGCACAACATATCCAAAGCATAAAACAAGGATTTGGGTCGTGAAAACAGAGGGAAAAAGTTGCAAATTTTGGAAGAAAAAGTGCAGACCAGATTCTCTTACATAGACCAATTCAAGCAATTTCAAAGCCAGTAATTCGTTCATGGACGTGTTCTTAAGCTATTCCAATTATCCTCAAGTGACCACAACATTCAGAATCGTAAAATCCATAACTCGTTTCTTCAACTTTTTTTGATTTTCGATTACATGCATACATGCGTTTTCAATGAAATTTAGCCATACATTTTTGTTTATCATAAGGTTTCGATGCTTTCTGATTTGTTTGATTGAGTTTTAAGTGCAGGAATCAAAGGATACCATTGCTAGGGTTCCAAGCTTCAAATTGGGGCTTTCTAATTTAGACATAATTGGGACAAACCAATTCCATCATCGTGTTCAGGGGACCAAAACGAGTTGATTTATAGCCTTACTATTAATTTATATTGCATATTTTAAATTTTGATTTTTGCAGGGGGCATAGTGACACTTGATCCGTTGCTATAAGATATAGTAACAGATGCAGTCCATAGGTAAAAGTGTGGTAAAAAATGACAGTTCTGGGGAGAAGATGAGTGATGTGGTTGACTCCCACTAGCCGATTTGAATGTTGACATGTTTTTCTGGGCATGGCACCTTATTTACTTTATGTTATTATTGGTTTATTATGTTAACGAATAAGTCATATAACATAGATGGTAAAAGGCAGCGCTGGTGAGAGAAGGGACCTGGGTTCAATCCCAAGTCCAGGCATCTTATTATTTTATTTTTCTAACGTACTTTGTAGGATCTCATGCGCCTCACCTTCACAAGACCATCATGCGTCCTCAGATCCAACCATGGGATCATCTCAGATCCAGATCTTGCATCCAACAACTCACCCCCATAGTGGACCCTCAGAGGCAGACTTCAGTGAATCGCGCGCTGGACAATTGGGCCATCAGCAAATTAGGCTGGGCAAATTCAGCTTGCAACCCTTCAATCTGGGTTACACCCCTTACCAGGCCTACTATTTATTTTTTTAATTTCGTTTATTTGTTTTAATGATTTGTTTAATTATTTTTACAAAAAAACAAAGATAATTTTTTTATTAAATCAAAAAATCACAAAAATATTAAAATCAGATTTTTTCATAAAATATTTTATTTCATTAATTAATTAGATTAATTAAATTAGGGCAATTTAATTTTTTTTTCATAATCAATTAGAAAATTAGTTAATTTGCAAATAGTTAAATTTCTCAATCAAAAAAATATTATCTTTGATTTCCTTTGATTTTAGACTTTGATTCTCGTATTTAATTCGTCGCGTGTGTAATATTTTATTTTTTAATTCCAATTATTGTATTTTCTTCGAGTTTGTAATAGATTTTAATTAGGGTTTATTTTACCGCATATTATTTACTGTTTAATCCCCAGTTTTTGGTTATGTAACCCCCTCCCCAAAGCTTTGTAATAGCGTAGATTTAATTTTTCGCTTTTAATTTTCGCAACTATTAATTGCTAGATGATTGATAATAGGGTTGTATGCAAAAGAAAAATGAAATTAAAACAATAGAAAACCCTAAATGTGCAAAGATAAATGAACTCAAATCAAACACTTGCACATGCTCACTCCTAGGGTTACCCCCACTTCGGTTACCTTCGGTAAACGGTAATGAAGTATAGGGAATTTTAGTGGTCGCCCTCTAGTCCCAAAAGATAAAAAATGACCCATTCGAATGTTGCCTTAGAAAGATCTTTAAGACTCTAGGGTAATTACTAAGGTTTCCTAACCATTGCTCCATCGACCATAATTGTCCCTTCGAATGTACCTTTAACTCCAACGATGGGGTTACCTACTTCTTAATAGTAGGATAGCGCTATCTAAAGGAAACGAGAAAACAAATAGTCTTTTTCGAGTAGGTAGAAACTCTTAAGTACTTGCTCAAAACAACAAAAACTCTTTCACACAAACACTTTCAAAACAGTTTTCAAAAACAACTTTGTCACACTCTCGAGGATAGATACAAGGGTTACCACGAAGTTAAACAAAAACTTTTCAAAACACACACAAGCAATTTCAAAATGAGCAAGTACCTAAGAGCCCATGGAAAACCATGGATAGAAAGGGTGCTAACACCTTCCCTTTCTATAATCTACCCCCTGTACTCAGGAAATCACGAAAAATGTTTTTTCTATTCTTTTTCCTTTTCCTTTGTTGGATTAAATAAAAGTAGGTGGCGACTCTTGATTATTGTAACATTTGCAAATACAAAACGCACACCAGTATTAATAGTCAGTTCTGCCACCGTACACCAAAGACCTCGTAGTTCACCTCAAAAGTCTTGGTTGGTTGTATGTTTTTTATGGATAATGCCATGTTTGCATCCTTGCGGTTAGGATTGAATTTGTGTCTGGCGTTGCAGCTCGTAAAGAGACTCATACTCGGCCCCTCACACATTTAACATTTCTAGGTTGCTCGAACTTGAAACAACACATCCTTATCGAAAAGGATTTTAAAAGGAAAAAGTCCCAAGACAAAAAGGAATGAATTGGTAGGTATTTTTTGTTTGCAAAAGAGTTTGCGATTTAAATCGTAATAAAGTACGAAAGTGAAAATAGAGGAAGATTCAGTCTAATTCGATTTGCTCTACCCATAAGACTCAATTGCATACGATTCACGTATTCCTTTATTAAGTGTTCTGAGTTTTCTTAGAGAAAGAAGTTTTTGTTTTAATCATGCAAAAGGAAAAGAAAAACATCTGAGGGAATTTATTTGTTTGTACCCCTAATATTATCATACAATGACTGATCCTATAGTTGAGTTTGAAAAGGAAACATTATCTAGGTTAGCATGCATGGTATGAAATCCTAATGTCTACCTCGACTTAAAGATGATTCGAGCGATCCTAAGAGAGCTTACAAAGGTCTAAAGAAAAAGACAAACACAAGTGTTATCAAACAAAGTCGAACCAAAACCAAAACAAAAATCAAGTGCAAGCTAGCAACAAACAAAGAATCCAATGGATTTCAAAGTGGGAGTAAGGAACTTTTTCCACTTGATTTTCTCAAGCACAAATATCGAGTAATAACTCAAAGCGTCAATGTTTGAAGAAACGTGAGCTAACATTGTCGAAATGAATGACAAAGTGTGGGGGTTGGTTACGAACCCTTTTCTACTTTATTTAACTCAATGGACAAGAATACGCATGGTTCAAAGCATCAATGTATAATGCAAGCTAAGAATGACCAATGAACTCAAAATTATGGGGGTCGATTGTCGCACCGCGAAAAAACCCAGAGTCGCCACCGAACTTTATTTATCCCGAAGGAAGGGAAGATATCGAGAGAACCCCAAATAAATGGATAAGATGGTCTTGTGATTAACAGAAAAGGGTAAGGAAGTCAGTTACACGAGGGGAAGGTATTAATGTTAGAACATAGTTTGGTTCTACATCCCTGTAAGAGTTTGCTGATAATAAACACATAATATATATAAATAACAAATATGCTCTCTAATAATGTTTTTTGATATACATGGAAATTCTGATGTAAGAAGCATAGAAGATGAGAAAGTTTCATTTTTGAAGCTCTGTTGTGACATATCATACTTAGAAGCAAATTCGTGTGACACGCTTAAATGAAGAAGTTCTAATGCTACAACTTCTAAATTCACCAATGCTACGAACAAAAACTCTAATATTCTGATAAGTAAAGTTCTTGAAAGAACTAAATAAGTCTCAACGGTAACATTTATCTTCTAATATGATCCCAAGAAAGCATGTTCTGAAGCATTACAATTTATTCATTGTAAATCCAAAGTATCGGCTGAATCAAGACAAGATCCCTATTTTTAGAAAAACATTAGTTGCACTTTATAAACCTTCCAAAAGCATCTTCTCATGTCTCTCATGCACCACCTATATAAAGAAGACTTGAAGAAGAAATAAATAGAACACTACTGCGTACCAAAAGTGAAATATTCTTATCCAGTTTTATCTTGTGCTTTTCAATTGTGTATACATCACTGTTGTGATATAGTTTTGTTAAGAAAACATATTTGTACAAAATCTTAATTTGGTTTATTTTTGTAATACCTTGAGAAAACCGGGTTATGGTGTAGACTCAAGAAGACATTGACAGTAGTCATTATGTTTGTGTAATCAAGTTTTGATTAGTGGATTAAGACCTCGTTTGAGTGAGGCGAAATCACCTTGGCGGGTAGATTAAAGTTATTTGATTTTAAACGAACCAGGATAACCAACGTGTCTACTGCTTTAATTTTGAAAGCCCTGATTCAACCCCCCCTTGTGTTTTTCCATTCTTCTATTGGTATCAGAGCGCCTGGTTCTGGGTGAAAACATTTAGCCGTATCTGAAAAAGAAACTAGCAAGAAAAACACTATGGTGGAACCAATTCAGAACAACAATGATGGTAAAGACAAAATCAACGGCATACCCCTAATGTTTGACGGTGAAAATTTTGATTACTGGAAAGACATAATCAAAAGTTTCTTTCTAGCTCATGATACTGATCTCTGGGATATGGTAACTGATGGCTACATCCATCCTAGTGATGAAAATAGCCAGAAGATTGATAGAAAGAATATGTCATATCAATAAAAGAAAGAATTCAGAAACCATCACAAAGCTAAAGCAATCTTGTTGAGCAATATCTCTTATACTGAGTACGATAAGATCACAAATAAACGAAGGTAGCACACAAGTCAAAGAGACCAAAGCTCTTGCACTCATCCAGAAGTATGAAGCTTTCAAAATGGAAGAAGAATAAACTATCAAGACAATGTTCTCAAGGTTTCAAGGTTTCAAACTCTAGTTGGTGGATTGAAAGTTCTGGACAAAGGGTACTCCACAACATATCATGTAAAGAAAATCATCAGAAGCTTACCCAAGAAACGGAGACCCATGGTCACAACCTTAAAGCTTGCCAAAGATCTGAACAATATATCTCTTGAAGAACTTATCAGCTCTTTGAAAAGCCATGAGATAGAACTAGAAGAAGATGAGCCCCCGAAGCAAGGTAAGTTTCTCGCTCTTAAATCTAATAATAAATATGAAGCTAAATTTTTTCAGGCAAAAGAAGAAAACTCTGGTGGATTATAGTCAGAAGAAGATGAACTATTTATTCTCTCCAAAAGAGTCAATCAGCTATGGAAGCACAAATAGAGGAAGCTTAGAAATTCCAAAAGAACAGGAAATCACTCTAAATCATCTTCTAGAAATAGAAAATCTAGCAAAAAAATGTTGTATGTTACAAATGCAAAGAGTCCGGTCACTAAAAAAGTGATTACCCAAATCTTCATAAAGAAAAGCCTAAGAAGAAGTTCTCCAAAGAAAAGAAGAAAAGTCTTATGGCAACGTGGGGTGACTCATAATCTTCTAAAGCTAAAACAGAATCAGAAGATGAACAAGCCAAGTTAGCCTTAATGGCCAACTTATCAGATGACTCTAGTTCATCTGAATCTGAATTAGAATCAGAAGTAGAAGAGGTATTCTTTAAACTTTCTAGATCTCAATTAGAAGAAATTCTGTCAGAAATTCTCGAAAGATATCAGCAACTTCGAGTTAAAAACAAGAACCTGAAAAGGGATCTAGTATCTGACCCTGAAGAAACTAAGAAACTAAAAACAGACAACTCTGAGTTAAAAGAAAACATTTCTAAACTCGAAAATGAAAATTATGTTATTAAAAATAAATTACAAAAAGCTCAAAAAGAAACTATTTAAGGAGTCTCTAATCGTTCTGGTAAAATCGTAAAAGAATATGATCATAGCTTTCAATTTTTTTTAACTAAAAACATAGATAGGAGCAAGATGGCTTCAATGATCTATGGAGTTAGCAAAAATGGAAGAAAAGGTATAGGATATGTGAAACCAAGGGGAGAAGAAACATCTTAACCAAAGAAAGTTGATGATATATTTATAAAACACACCTCTCTCTGTTCACACTTTACATATGGACATATACATGATATAAAATATACTAGCAATGCTTTCTCTACAATACCAAAATTCAAACAGAATTTTGGAAACTCTAACAAACACGGACCCAAAAAGATATGGGTATTGTTTTACCCCAAAATTTTCCCTCTCTTTTCTCAAGACATTTCACACAGGATCTTCAATGGCTCAAAACTGCACAAGTGTTGACTAGGTCAAACCACCTCCTAAACACTGATGCTTTAAATTAGGGTTTTCATTTTCACAAGGATAATTGGAATTATAATTCCTCAAATGATCTTCATGGATCATTTTAGACCTCCAAGAATACTCATGTCAAGTTTCAAGTCTTGAATCACAATTTTGCTCAGTCAATTTCCCAAATGACTGAAAATCAATTGTATTGGGTAACAAGTCAATTATGATCAACCTACAGTCAAACTTCATGATTTTTGGCCAACATCAACATCTTAAAGTCCTATTCATCATTTGATCAATTATTGATCACCATATCTCAATAAAAGCACTCAATTTACTAAAAGAGCAAAATGGTCAAAATTAGGGTTTTGATTGTATTTGATTGATCAATGACTTTTGACCTAATGCATGATCTAATGGTTTGAAGCACAATCTCAAGGATTCAAATACAATATGTTGACCTAATTTCATGGTTAAAAACATTCCTCAAGATCAATGGATTGATAGTTAAAATTTGATCAACTGATGAAAAGTCAACTAATGCACAAAAAGTCAAACTTTGACTTTTTGATCAAGATTTGATTCCAAAGATCATAATTCATCAATACATTAAAAAATATGAAGATTTATCATCAAGAAATCAAGAAATTCAAAATTCAATTTGAAAAGTCAAACTTTTCGAGACTTAGAAATATTTTCTAAGTGTTTTTATACATGATAATTTCACTACTTCATGCCAATTTTTCACCAAGATGCAAGATGATTCAAAAGAAATTTTCAACGTGAAATTTGTATATCTTTATGAGATCTGAAACTATGTATTATAGGTCTCATATCCAAAAAATACTTAGATTTTGAGTTATAAGTCCATGAAGTCATGCACTTTTTCTAAAATACTTGGTTAAAATTTAACCTAATTTAGGCAGATTTTTGTCCCAACTTCTTGGCCATTTCTCACATAGATCCCATGTTATTTTGTCAAAATGGTCAACATGATGGTTGTAGAGGATGTTTCAAGCTTTCTAAAATGTCAAAGAACTTGAAGAGATCATGCTTGAGCTAGAAGTTTCAAAGAGATGAAGATGGCCTCATAAATTTGAATTATAGGTCTTTTTTTATGAACATTTGATCCAATCTCATAGCCATGCTGCATAATCTTAATTTGCAGGATTCTAACTTGTGTATCATTCCTTAATTTAATGTTTACACATTTAATTAAGACATTATCCAAGTGCTTGAGTCATTATCCAAAGCAATGTTCCATTTTTGGAAGAAAGTTACCATTCCATTCTTGTAAAGCAAGCTTTATGCACAAAGTCAATGCATTGAGCTCCTCACTTGTTTTTTCTGATCACACTCCATTGTAAAGTGAAGAAGTAACCTCCCTGCACCCAACAAACTCAGACCATGCCTATACTTCTACTTTGGAACCATGAAAATCCATTTCAACTTGATTTCTCACTTTCAACCAAACCATAACATGTTATCTCAAGAATCTGGTTACTTCAAGATGTCAAACCTTTTCTATATAAATAGAGACACTACTTGCAAGCTAAGACACGAGCAAATACCCTCTAAAGCAGTCCCAAACACCCTACTACATAGAACTGGCCATAACTTGACAGTTTTGAGCTTCAAACCCCCATCTCTATTTTCACTTGTGCGTTTTCATTTTTAATCATCAAAACACTTTACATACCTCATATACAAGTGATCCAAGTCCTTGTTTCATGACTGTAATCACTCCATCATCATTCACCATTTTCAAAACTCAAGCTTGCAACTTGACTTGAGTAGGGAGTTTCAGCCATCCTCAAAGCAAAGTAGGAGTTGGAATACACTCAAGGAGGTCCAGGAAAGCTAAAGAGATCATTAGGACACCTCAAAGGTTTCTCAAACTCCATACACGAATATTATTTTCCAGGTAAGTTATCAAACTTCAATATCTTGATACAAGCATCCTTTGTGCATACATTCTGAACAAAAATATAGATATCATTGCCCTAAAGCTAACCATGTCCATAATTTTCATTTATATTGACTGTGTGTTGAGAATTTTAGATTTGAACTTTCTGAGAAATTAGGTTTTAGTTTGGTACCAACCAAAATTCATCCATATCTTTGATTATTAGCTTAAGTTAGTTACATGGTTATATTTGGGGTGGAAAATGCATAACTTTCATGTTTATACTTTTGCAAAAGGTGGAGGAATGAGAGAGTTACAGTTTTCAAATTTTCTTGTCCATGGTTGGTTCGAGGAAGAAGATGAACTTGGCTTCCTGACTTGTCTTTAAATATATATTAATGGTTGGGTTTTAATAAACAGATGTATAGCCACCTCAGTGGTAAAGCGCGCGCCTATTAACCTTTGGGACCTTGGTTCAAGCCCCAGTGGTACCCTTTTGGTTTTTCATGTTTTATTTTTACAGATCCTGTGCAGACAGCTTCCACACGCGCATGATGCACCCTTCATCCATACCATCCGATCATCATCAGGATGAATCCAATGCTCCTGAAACCTCCCAACCGTGGTGAACCTCAAAGGACCACCCACACTGGATCCACCAACAGGCGCTTGGGTTCATTTGTTTGGGCCTGAGTTATTTTACTTTTTCTCACCCCCATTTAACTTTCACACACCAGGCCCATTTATTTCTTTTTTATCATTTTTATTTATTTGTTTTCTTTTAATCATTTTTATTTAACCCCAAAAAATCATAAAAATACTAGATTTAGGTTTTTATTTAATTAAATTAATTTTTGATATAAAATTAATTTATTTAATTCATCCTTTATTTTATTTTTATTAATTAACTTGTAAATTAATTATAAACTAGGGTTTTTATTATTTCTTTTATACATAAAAATATTTTCCTAAAACAAAACTCAAAAAAAAGTTTATTTTTTCTAAAACATTTGGAACATCTTAGGATTAAATTTATTTTCATAAATATATTAATTTACTCACTTTTTTTTTTTAATCAATTTGTAAATAAAAATAGAATTAGGTTATAACTTCTAATTTCTTTTATTTCAAATTTCAAACTCTTTTTCTCAAGCAAAAACGAACAAAACATGTTCTTAAATACTTAAATTCCTTTTTTAGAGTTTCTAAACATCCTTTTCCTTTTCACATATTTTGTTTACCCTCTTATTATTATGTTTACATTTATTCAATTATTCATCAATTTGTAATAGTAATTTAGGATTTATTGCTTTCGTTCCCCAT
Source organism: Vicia faba (assembly GCA_948472305.1). NCBI lineage: Eukaryota > Viridiplantae > Streptophyta > Magnoliopsida > Fabales > Fabaceae > Vicia > Vicia faba. Next base: position 1,162,835,351 of record OX451735.1, on the reverse strand, counting down.
TTATAAATTTGTACCCAGATCTCCTAAATGATGTAATAGCGTAGAACTTTAAATTTCGGCAATTTACCACTTTCAATATAATTGCTAGTAACTAGGGTTTGAATGACAAGATATAAAATAAACAAATAAGAAAACCCTAATTCAAAGACAAAAATGCATGAAATTAATACACTTTGCACACTTACACCTCTAGAGTTAACCCACACTTGTTGCCTTAGAATAAAACAATCATGTCCTTTGAACGTGAGATACTTTAGTAATGGCCCTCGATTATAAGATGTAGTCCCTCGGTGACCCTTCAATGCTACCTTCGGTAAACAATCTTAGATCCTTAAGATAAATTGATAAGGTATCCTACAATGTTTCTTTCTATGACTGTACAACGACCCACACATGTCCCTTCACATCCAATGATATGGTTACTTACTAACTAATGGTAAGATAACACTATCTAAAGGAGGAGGAAAATAACTGAGACTTTTTGAGTAGGTAGAACGTTCAAAGTTGCTTGCTCACAAACATTTAAAAACATCTTTCAAACACACCAACACTTTTCCATGAAATATTTTCAATAGTCAACACTTTGTATACTTTCTTATAGAGACGAGAATCATTACAAAGTTCACCTAAACAAAGGCACTTTTCAAAAATACTTTCAAACAAATCACAAACACGTTTCAAACAAAGCATTTCAAAGTGATCTAGCAACTAAAAGCCCATAGATAACTATGGATGAAAAGGGTGCTAACACCTTCCCTTTTCATAACCTACCCCCCGAACTTAAGAAAATATCTCAAAAGGTCTTTCCTGTTCCGTTCACCCTTTCCTTTATTAGATAAAAGAAAAGTCGGTGGCGACTCTTCCTATCTGCAACAATTGCAATAAAACACAAAACAACTAACTCAGTTCTCCCACCGTATTATAGAACTGGCGGCTCTGCTGGGGATGTTTAAACTTAAAAGTGTGGTTACCTTAGAGACTAGATCACATTTAAATGCTTTCATTTGTTTGACTTGCTTGCTTTACATTTTTGGGCCTATGTCTGGGTTTCTTGTATAGATCCTCTACTCGGATCTAGGAATATAATTAGGTAAGTAGCAATAGATTATGGAGACTATACAGGATAGACTGATATGATTGAAACAATGGCTACATTAGTGTGACACATTTGTTGGTACTGGCATCCCTTGTGTTGAATCAAGGAGAATACGAGGCTGTTGTGTGGTGTCATGAAGCACTAGCTGACCATAAAACCTTTAGTTGAACAACTTGGCCATTAGGAAGTAGTGAGATAGCCGACTTTGGTGCAAAGCTGAAGATTGGTTGATACTCGATACTACGCTTATTAGGGTCGGACTTTCGAGATATTTTGGCTGCAAGAAAAGATTGATTGTGCTAAAACAATGCTTGATGAAGAAAGATCGGTGATATTGAGATTCCCTAGAACCTGGTTACTTTCTAGGACAAGTTGAACCAACTAAACTTCAAGAGGGTACTTACCTATGAAAACCATGCAAGCCTAAACCTAAGGTCTTTGTGTGCTTTATTTGTGATTATTATTCATGACATCATAAACATCATAACATCATAAACATCATAACATCATAAGCATTCTCACTAACCATTTCAAGGATTTATGAATTTATCTTTGTTCTCTTTTGTAGGAGATGGCTTCCACTCGCAGAAATACCATCCGAGTCAACTTCATGAAAGTGCTTCCTCAACTTCAAGAGTTAGCATCAAGGGTGCCTGGAGATTCTCCCTTCACCAAGAAATATGGTCGACTTCTCAACTCGGCTACCTTAAACTTCCAAGAAGAAATGATGTGTATGCTCTTCCAATTCTTTGATCTTATGCATCATTGCTTCACATTTCCCGACTACCAATTGGTGCCTATATTGGAAGAGATCTCTCAACTGCTAAGAGTTCTTGTGCTTGATCAAATACCATTCCCTGGTTTAGAGGAAACTCCAAAGCCTGAAGTTATTTCTAAAGCCTTGTGTGATACGGTGGGAGAACTGACTTGAGTGTTTTGCATTTTGTATTCGCAAATGTTACGGTTTAGCAAGAGTCGCCATTGACTTTTCTTTTATCCAAAAGGAAAGGTAAAAAAGCACAGGAAAGACCATTAGAGATGTTTTCTTGAGTTCGGGGGGTAGATTATGAAAAGGGAAGGTTTTAGAATCCTTTTCATCCATGGTTTTCCATGGGATCTTAGTTACTCGCTAGATCACTCGCTTTTGTTTGAAATTGTGCTTTGTGTGATTTTTGAAAATGTGACTTTGTAATGATTCTTGTTTCTATAAGAATGCGTACAAAGTTTTGTTTTGAAAATAGTACAAAGAGGTGTTTGTGGAATGTGTTTTTGAAAGTGATTTTGAAAAGGGTTTTCTTTGTAATGGCTCTCGTTTCTATAAGAACGCGTACAAAGTGTTGTTTTCAAAATTATTTCAAAATGAGAGCGTTGGTGTATAAAATGTTTTTATTGTGAGCAAGCGAGTAACTGAGAGTGAACCTACCTACTCGAAAGGTCTTAAATGTGCTTTTCCTTCTCCTTTAGATGTGACTATCTTACCATTGATTTGATAAGAAGCCCCATCGTTAGATGTGAAGGGACGGGCGTGGGTCATCGTATGACCATGATAGAAATGTTGTGAGATGACTTAGCATTTTTCTTTTAGGGACTTAGATCATTTCGAAAGACAACTTTGATAGCATCATTGAGGGGCTATGATCTTATATTTTTGTTTGTGCTAAGACATCTCACATGCATAACATGACCATTTTTAGGCAACAAGTAGAGTTAACCTTATGGGTGTTAGTGTGCAAGTGTATTTGATTGCATGCATTTAGTCTTGATTAGGGTGATATATTTGTGGATTTTAGTCTTGCCATACATCCTATTTACTAGCAATATATTTTAAAGCGATAAAAGTGCGGAAAGTAAATATCCTACGCTATTACAATCATTTAAGGGATGGGGGTAAATATTTATGAATGGGGGTTGCAAGTAAAAAAAATAAGTCCTAAGTTACTATTACAACCATATTGAAATGTACAATATAAGAAAGAAAAAAAGACTTGTTTAGAAAATGGTTTTTTCAGTCTTAAGTTAATTAAATAATAAAAGAAAATATTTTTATGTTAATAAAAAAAAGGGGTAATATAAAAAATGATAAAAAGGAAAATAAATGAAAGAGTTGAGAAAAAGCGTGCTGCTGCGAGTGAAACCATAGGGATTAGAAGTTCTGGAGTCAGGAGCGTTGTGAATCAACAGGAAACGTCAATGGGCATCAGAAGTTCTGAGTTGTTAAACTCTGAGGTCCTACAAGAAGCGTTAGAGGGAAAACACAAATTTTGGGTGGTATTCAGACAGTGAGCCAAAAGTCAGAAGTTATGTGCTATGCTAAAAACAATGAATAAACATCAGCAGTTTAGTGAATTATGAGCATGTAAGAATCAGAAGTTATAAGTGTTAAAGCAGTGAAGAGAACTCAAAAGTTCTGTGTGTTTAAACAGTGAGAAAATCCTAAAAGTTCTGTGTTACATTTCAACTCTTTCCTTACATCAATCAGCATAATGATAAGTTATTTAGTTTTCAGCAAACAGCAAATCAGAAGGATAAAAGCACAACAGTTTATGGAAGTTCTGATCCTAATCCTGAGTCTAGCCATGATCAGAAATTTCTGATCCTAAGTCTTTCTACTTACGCAGTGGTACAAACAACATTAATACTATGATATTTACATGTTTAATGATGTTCTGAGTGAGAAGATGCAAAGTCAGGGAGACTTACCTTGAACCTAGAGTGTGTGTCTAGGACTTGAGTTGCTGCCTTCAGGTATTCTAGAGTCAGCAAGAGCAACGAGGGAGGAAATGCCAAGTTCTTTTACTTCAAGGGAAGAACAAAGGTTTTGGTGTTCTGCTTAGGAATTTTGGATTTTTTTATGGAGGTATCACAACTTTCTTTTCTCTCTTTTTGACGATTCTCTCTCTAAAAACCAGCCCCTTGAACGTGTGATGGAGCAAAATATTTATAGGTGAATTTGTTGTGGTTTTGGGGGGAAAGACAAATGGGATTTGAACATTTTTGGTATATTGTTCCCTTTCTTTTTCATCACTGTTTTCGTATGCTAGTTTGGTGCAATTATGGGATGCAGGAATAGGCTGAACTAGCTGTTGATTATAGGTCTGCAGCAGGTTGTATAAACAAGGTTTTGGGATTTAGTCATGTTCTTACCAAAGCGTTGAATATAACCTTCATATGCTGAAGCGCTGCCTTGTTCTTGAAGCAAGCATGGTGGTTGTCAGTAGGAATTAAGGAAAAGCAAAAATCAAAGTATGGGCTTAGTACCACAGTTGCTATCCCAAGACAGTAGAGGTACACGTGGCGGAAATCCTTTGGATAAAGACTCAAATGTGGTTTGTGATCATTAAATGAGCATTAAATGATTATGAGACTTATCAAAACTAGAAGTCCTGCAACGTGAGATCCTACACCAAGGCTTAGTTCTGGATCAGAAGTTCTGCTTCAGCGTAGCATCCAACCTCTGATCTTTGTATCTTCTGGATCCAGCATGTTCTGAAGGAGAACATTGCTTCTACATATTCTGATTAAAGCGTCATGTTCTGAACCGGAGAACACTGCTTCTATATATTTTGATTGAAGCATCATGTTCTGAATCATGTTTGCAACCTCTGACTGAAGCTTTTTGTGAAAACTTGCCCAGAAGTTCTGACCAAACTCTGCCTTGAGTGTCTAGAATTTGTTGAGTGTTATGGTGATAACCTGGTCAGAAGTTCTGAAATTGTCATAATTCTTAAACACTTAGAAAAATTCCAAGTATTTATAAGTTTGAATTTTCCAAAGTAAAATTTTACTTTTGAAATTCTTGATGAAACAAACTTCATATTCCAACATGTCTTGATGAAATATGATTTTTGAGATTTGATTTTGATCCAAAAGTCAAAGTTAGACTTCTCAGCTTGCAAATGACCATTTTGCCCTTGTGAATGGCTTACTTGGAAAAATTTGTAGTTCAAGGCTTGGAGGAAAACTTGAGGATCCAAGGTGATTCTTTGAGAAATGAGAGGGCAAATTTTGGGGTACAACAACTGCCCCTGTTCAATCTTCTTACACCTGAAGAGTTAGATTGGTAATTCTGCTATTCGTGACTTGAAGGTGGAAGATGATTGAACACTAGAGTGCCCAGAAAATTTGAACTCGAAGATGTGTTAGTTGATTATGTAAGGAATGGGCTTAAAGATGCCATTTCGAGAGATAATGGATAGTTGTTGGAGATGGGCTTACATATGCCATCCAGAAACGATTGATGGACTGTATCTGGACTCAGCGGGATGATGAAGGAATCTTGGACGATTACTACTTCAGCAGGATGATGAAGGAATCTTGGATGACTACAACCTCAACAGGGTGATGAAGGAATCTTGGATGACTTCTACCTCAGCAGGATGATGAAGGATTCTTGGATGACTAAAACCTCAGCAGGATGATGAAGGAATCTTGGATGACTACAACCTCAGCAGGATGATGAAGGAATCTTGGATGACTACAACCTCAACAGGATGATAAAGGAATCTTAGATGACTTCTACCTCAGCAGGATGATGAAGGAATCTTGGATGACTACAACCTCAGCAGGATGATGAAGGAATCTTGGATGACTACAACCTCAGTAGGATGATGAAGGAATCTTGGATGACTACAACCTCAATAGGATGATGAAGGAATCTTGGATGACTTCTACCTCAGCAGGATGATGAAGGAATCTTGGATGACTACAACCTCAGTAGGATGATGAAGTAATCTTGGACGATTACTACCTCAGCAAGATGATGAAGGAATCTTGGATGATTACTACCTCAGCAGGATGATGAAGGAATCTTGGATGATTACTACCTCAGCAGGATGAAGAAGGAATCTTTGGACAATTATTACCTCAGCAGGATGATGAAGGAATCTTTGATGACTACAACCTCAACAGAATGATGAAGGAATCTTGGATGATGTGATACGATGGGAGAACTGACTGTTTTTGAAAATGCTGGTTTGCATTTTGCGTTTTGTATTCTCAAAATGTCGCGGTAAGCAAGAGTCGCCACCGACTTTTATTTTATCCAACTGGAAAGGAAAAAAGCACAGAAAACAACCTTTTTCGAGATTTTGAGTACGGGGGGTAGATTATAGAAAGGGAGGGTGTTAGCACCCTTTCTATCCAGGGTTTTCCATGGGCTCTTAGGTACTTGCTCATCTTTTAAAATTGCTTGTGTGTGCTTGTTTTGAAAAGTTTGGTTTTACTTTGTTTTAACCCTTGTTTCTGTCCTCAAGAGTGTTACGAAGTGTTTTGAAAACTTTAATTCGAAAAGTTTGTTTGAAAGTGTATGGTGCAAAAGATTTGTTGTTTTGAGCAAGTACCTAACAGTTATCTACCTTCTCGAAAAAAAGATCGTTTCTGTTCTCGTTTCCTTTAGACAGCGCTATCCTACTACTGAGAAATAGGTAGCACCGTCGTTGGAATTGTAAGGGTCAATTTGAAAGGGACGTACGATCACTAAAGCAATGTTAGGACATCTTAGTAATAACCCTAGAGTCTTAAGATCATATTCAAGGCAACATTTCCGAGGCAACGTTTCCGAGGTAACATTTCCGAATGGTACTTTTGATCTTTGTTTAGACAGGAGGGCAACCACTAAGACACCCTATACTTAATGATCGTTTACCGAAGGCAACCGAAGTGAGAGTATACCCTAAGAGTGCGCATGTGCGAGTGATTTGATTTCAGTTATTATCTTTTCACATTAGGGTTTTCTAGCCGTTTTAAATTATCATGCAGTCTTGTCATACAAACCTATCAACGTACATCTAAACAGTTAATATTTGCGAGAATTAAAATGCGAGAAAATAAAACCTACGCTATTATAAGGCTTCGGGGATGGGATTAATTACATAGCCAAAAAACCCGTAAAAGACGATAAATAAAAGAAAAGTCCTAGATTAAACTATTACATATCGTGGACAGTTACATCAATATTGCAAAAATAATAAACACGCACGATGAATCGAAAACAAAAGAATTAGGGTTTTGACCCCAACTATGCCTAATTGTAGTTTAAAGGGAAAATCATTTTTATCGTTTTTGATTATTTGGAGAAAATAAAGCTCAATTGAATAATAAAAACCTAATTACTAATTAATTTTAATTTAAGAAAAATAATTAAATTAACCTATTTTTTTGTAATTTTATTTTTTTGAGAAAGAAATAAAAAATTAAATCACAAGTTTAACCCTAATTTTTTTCTAATTGGTTTTCATTAAAAAAAAGATTAGAATTTCCCTAAATTAAATCAAACTAAATTATATTAAATTTGATCAAATAAAAACCTAATTTAATTTTTTGTGAAACTCTTGATTTTATGATTTTGTGAAAAATAAATTAATTTTGGTTAAAAATAACTAAGCAAATTAAATTAAATAAAAGAAATAAATTATAGAAAAGAAAAAAAAGAATGGGCTTGATAGCATTAGCAAAGAGGGGGGTGTTGCTTGGAAATTCTTGGCCCAATAAGCTCAGGCCTTGTTGACTTCTCCCAATCCTGTGTGCATGCTTTGAGTCAGGCGCATGGGGGACCTTCATTGTGGGCACATTGGATCTGGCCAGGAGTACATCAGGTGGCTGATGTGGAGAGCGCATGGCATACGCTTAGGAATGTGAACCACTGGATTATCCTGAAATTGTTGAGAAAATAATAAAATGCACACGCCTGGGATCGAACCCATGACGTGTGCATTAAAGGCCAGCCTCCTCACCATCTGCGCTACCATGCTAGTTGTAATAATAATGAAACAAATAAATTATAATGCAAACAAAGTTCCACGCCTCCGAAAACGCGCGAAATTCAAACTGACCATTCACACACTGCCACGCCATTGTCTTCTTCATCTATTCTGTCGTTTTAGATAAAAGACTTTTACCTACGGACATCAAGCGTAGGTATAGCCCCTGTGCATTTCCAAAATCTTGTACACGCATGATAAATGAAAACCAATGGTACCAATCAACTAGTTTCAACCTCACGAGCATCATGGTACCATTATTAATGTCAAATTTTCCCTGTACAAGAAACCCCTAAAAATAAAGCACGAACCCTAGCCATGGTAGTTTCATGTTTAGTTAATAAAAATGAAATAGAATATAGTCATTAGCTTGCAAACATCTCAAGGATCATAAATATGCCAATCAATCATGCTAAATATGCCAGAATCAATATATTCGAATTCAAGAAAATATGCAAACCGCGTGACAGCTACGATGCGTTTCAACGCGTGGGGAAGCTTGCTAACGATTGAAACACGATTCTGGGATGTCTAGCAAATGATTGGTATGGTTAGAACAGCTTGAGATGGCCTGCAACTTGGAATTTGGTTTGCACTTTTTATTTGAAATTTTGCAATTCTTTCTCTGCCTTTGCACGCCTCTAGCCTCCTTCTTTTGGTCTGCATTTGTTCCTTATGTATACTAGAGTGTATTAGGGTTAGAGTTTGTATCAAATCTTTTCCAATTATGAAGATTGATCCACGATTTCATCCTTGCACCAAATCTTTCCAAAATAATAAAATTCAATCTTTTTGTGTCCATATGAAGCCTTGCACGATTTGATCTTGTCTCCAGCTGTATAATGGAACTAATCATGCACAAAATCTCAAGGTTTTATTGATTTTTGATATTTTCACTATTTTATATTGAATTTATTTGATTTAAATGAAATAAAATCAAAAAAATAAAATAAAAGAATGATAAGTGGAAGGGCTCATGGGTCGTGGGTCACATTACAAACTCAGTGCAAGCATAAAAAGTTGGGCCCATTTAGCAAAAAATGCAATTTTGGACACATTTGACTTTTGGCAATTTTGCAAAAAGGGTTAACTTGGTCAATGCATAACTCTCTCAATTTTGACCCTAGAGAGGTGTTCTTGGACTTTTTAGAAAGATTAAGATGTCCTCTAAGCAACCCTTTTGGTCTCACCTAAATTGAGTCTTCCATGTTCATGTATGAAGCTTTGACCCAAAAGGTGTTTTTGTTGACTTTTCAAAATGACCTATAATGTCCAAATTCATATCTTCTTGTGAGTGCATATTTTGAACTTTGGAGCTGAAGATGAGTTGTAGGGAATTACATGCTCTTAAAAATGAGCTTTGGATGGGTCATTGTTGATAAAGTATGAGAAAGTTATGCTTGGTCAAAGTTGAGTTGACTTTTCCTACGAAACCCTAATTTATCAACTTTTGGATTTTGATAAGTTGTGAGCAATCCTTGAGGAATCATGATCAACCATTGATCAAATGGTGAATAATACTTCAAAATGAGGATGTTGACCAAAAATCTTGAAGTTTGACTGTATGTGGGCCACAATTGACTTTTGCCCTAACATAGTCGATTTTCAGGCTTTTGAGCAATTGACTGAGCAAATTTTCTCTGCAAGGCTTAAAACTTGTCATGGATGATCTTGATAACATATTAGGACAATGGTTAGAATTTGTGATCCTTTGGACTCAAGAATCTTGATGCAAAGTGAAACCATAATTTAAGGTAGACTGCTTTAGGAGAGAGTTTGTCTGGTCAACCCTTGGACTTCCTTGAGCAATTTGAGGACCTCACTTGAAATGTATTGACAAACATGGGAGGGAAAATTTTGGGGTACAACAGCTTCCCTTGTTCAATCTTCTTAAACTTGAGGATGTAGATTGGCTTGTCTTCCTTTCGTAATCTGAAGGTGGAAGATGATTGAACACTAGAGTGCCCATAAATTTGCACTCGCATGAAGTGGTACTTGTCCTGCGATATTGGGAATGGGCTTATAGATACCATTTGGAAGTCAATGACTAAAGATGGGCTTAAATATGTCATCCAAAGAAATGTCGATCACATAAGAGATTCCTTTGTGAGAACTCGTATCCCTATTGTTGAGGAGGATTTCGCTGGGACACGCTGGTCTTTGTCTTGAGAGAAATAGAATTTCAGGAGCTTCAGTTGTCTGTTACTCTACTGGGGAATCATCTCTTAGTTGAGGAGGTAAAAATGCATTTCTATCTGGTCGTGCTCCAGGTCTTACAGTGATTTGCTGAGGATCACAAGACTAACTGCTATCTGGTTATGCTCCAAGTTTTGCAATTTCTCAATTCTTATCTGGTCGTGCTCCATACTTTAGAAGGAATTAAGTGGTTATCCGGTCGTATCCGGGTTTCAACTTGAATTTAAGGCATAATAATATCCGGCCGATTTCCGGGCTTCATAGTAATTGGCCGAGTAAGCTTCTATTTGGTCGAATTCCAAGCTTCGCAGTACCTTATATTGTTATATGGTCGTGTCCCAGGTTTCAGTGTACTTTGCCGCTATCTGGTCGTGCTCCAGTCTTTACAGCATCTTATACCGTTATCTGGTCGTGCGCCAAGCTTCATGGTGTCTTATACCACTGTCTGGTCGATTCCAAGCTTCATGGTATCTTGTACTGCTATCTGGTCGATTTCCAGGCTTCACAGTAACTTGCTGGGGGGTTAAGCTGTTTTCCGGTCGATTCCCGGGATTCAAAGCTTGTATTTAAGACATACCACTATCTGGTCGATTCCAGGCTTCATAGTATTTGGAGAAATCAAGATATTATCCGGTCGATATCCGGGCTTCTTAGCTTGAACTGGAATAGAAATCTTAGTCGTATGTAATGTCATGATGTATGAAATGTATTGCGTAATGATATTCTCAAAATAAATGAGACTGTTCTATATGGTGCATATGCGCATGCCACGATGTATGGATATGCAATGTTCTTGTGATATTCTCCGACTGGGGAGAATAAATCCCGGATTGCTGTTGGAGAGTATAAGGAAGTGAGTTCCTTGTTCTCGCTGGGGATAGTGACCGAAGATGATTAGCGGGAGACTTGTGTCCGTTCTGCTTGAGAATATTCCACCGGGAGAGACTCTGTTTGAGAATAACCCTGTGGGAGAATGACTTTGTGGGAATGAGAGATACTCTATTGGACAATCTGCCGATTTGTAGAAATAAGCTCAGTTGGTGGTGAACTTCTGTTGCTGGTGATAGATAAACTCTGCTTTAGGGAGAATTTTGCCGACTCATTCGCGATTATGAACCTCGGCTGGGGAGAGCTAACACCACTATCTTTGGATACTTCCTACTCTGTGGGGAGTGTATGTACCTTTGGTCATATTCTCAAGCTGGCTCTATCCCTGTACTTAGTGGGTAGAGCAACTGTAAGGTTTGGACACTTCTTGTTTTCCCCTGTTCCTGGAATTACGAGTAATTGTCTTTTGTTTCTTATGTAAATATTTATGAGCAGTAATTATTCTCAAATGCATATATCAAAAATGCATCATTGGACATTCTTGCAAAACAAAACACGAAAAGAAAAACAAGTTTGAAATTTATTGTGAAAATGAATTGTATTGATTTTGGAATTGGCCCATAATAGGCGTTTTTGTACAAGAGGTTGACGTCCTAGTAAGAGAACACCGCCGAAAGATAGAAATTATACAATTTGTGAAAAAGAAAGAAAAACAGCTATGTGAAACAATCCCATTGGGTTCCAACTTTGCTATTTCCCTTATATCTTCGAGCGTCTCATCACTTTGCTACTTGGTCGAAGATGGATCAAATTGATTGGCGCCCTCTAAGCCTGATAGTTGATACCAAAGTCTCATTGCAAGATGATCCACTGAGACATAGTGTTACGCTTCAATCCCTAATTTTGTCATGGACCGCCCTTTCGGGTTTTCAATCCACCGGGATACCTTTTTTTTCTCAAGCCGCATTTTCAGGTTTTCGGCTTGCCGGGTGTACAGTTTTTTTCATTTTTATCCCTTACTTTTCCCCGAACCCTTTTGGTTCGCCGGGAAGCCCTTATTTTTTCCTAGGCCAGTCAACCTAGCGGGTCTTTGATTATGTGTAGTATATTTTCACTATGTCTGCATTGACGGGGTGAGGAAGGTCGTCACCGTCCATGGTGGTTAGAATCATAGCTCCTCTCGAGAAAATGTTCTTAACCACAAATGGCCCTTCGTACGTGGGAGTCCATTTGCCCCTGGGATCGCCTTGCAGCAGTATGATGCGTTTGATCACCAGATCCCCGACTTGGTATTCTTGGCGTCTGACTTTCTTGTTAAATGCCTTAATCATTCGCTTTTGATACGTCTTACCATGACAAATAGTAGTAAGCCTCTTTTCATCAATTAGATTCAGCTGATCATGTCGGGTCTAGATCTAATCGTCCTTGTTCAAACCTGCATCCTTCATAATCCTGAGAGAGGGTATCTGTACTTCGATGGGTAGGACTGCCTCCATGCCATACACCAAAGAGTAGGGTGTTTCCCCTGTTGACGTTCATGCTGAGGTGCGGTACCCATGAAGAGCGAATGGTAACATCTCGTGCCAGTATTTGTATGTCACCGTCATCTTCTGTACAATCTTCTTAATATTCTTATTAGCTGCTTCAATGACCCCATTCGTCTTCGGTCGGTAGGGAGAAGAGTTGTGATGTTGTATCTTGAACTGTTTGCAGAGCTCAGTGATCATCGTATTGTTGAGATTTGTACCATTGTCTGTAATGATTCTCTCTAGTGCACCATATCGACAGATCAAATTGTGTCGGATAAACCGCGCCACGACGTTCTTGGTTACTGTAGCAAAGGAAGTCGCCTCAACCCACTTTTGTAAAATAATCAATGGCTACCAGAATGAAGCGATGCCCGTTAGACGCAGTGGGTCTGATCTCGCCGATCATGTCGATGCCCCACATTGCAAAGGGCCAAGGAGCTGTCAAAACATTCAGGGGAACCGAAGGTACATGCACCTTATCAGCATAGACTTGGCACTTATGACAGGTTCGAAAATGTTGATAACAATCGGCTTGCATAGTAGACCAGTAATATCCTGCCCGTAGGATGTTCTTTACCATGGTATGTCCACTGGAATGAATTCCGAACGTACCTTCATGTAACTCTGCCATGATCCTTTCTGCCTCGCTTTTGTCCATACATCGCAGTAAGGTTAAATCATGGTTACGCTTATAAAAGAACCCATTAATGATGAAGAACTTTGCAGCGAACCTTCTCAAGAACTTCTTATCATTAACAAATGCACCCTCAGGGTATTCTTGAGCCTCAAGATACCTCTTTACCTCGTGAAACCAGGGTTTATCTGCCACTTCTTCAGTCTCAATGTCACAGCAATGTGCGGGTTCGTCCAACCTCTCGATGGTAATATGGGGAGCTTCATTGTCCCACCTGACTTTGAACATAGAAGACATGGTAGCTAGCGCGTCCGCTAACTGATTCTCCTCTCTTGGGAAGTGTTCAAAGGTTATCTCCTCAAAATGTGGGAGCAATATCAGTACGTATTCTGTGTAAGGAAAAAGGTTTGGGTGCTTCGTATCCCACTCTCCTTTGATCTGACTGATCACTAAAGAAGAATCCCCGAATACACTCAAGAACTTAATCCTCAGGTCAATAGCAGCTCGAAGACCCAGGATGCATGCTTCATACTCTGCCATATTGTTGGTGCAGTTAAAACATAATCGGGCGGTGAATGGAGTATGACAACCCTCAGGAGATATAATTACAGCGCCAATGCCATTACCCAATGCGTTCGAGGCTCCATCAAAATACATAGAACAACTGGATCCTTCCTCAGGTCCTTTATCCGGTCCAGGTTCTTCACAGTCGGTCACCAACATGATGTTCTCATCCGGGAACTCGAAATTCATGGGTCGGTAGTCATCTAGGGCCTGATGCGCCAAATGATCCGCCAATACACTCCCCTTGATTGCTTTTTGGTTTGTGTATTGGATGTCGTACTCGGTTAGGATCATCTGCCATCTTGCTATTCTTCCGGACAAGGCAGGCTTTTCGAAGATATACTTGATTGGATCCATCTTTGATATCAATAAGGTGGTGTGAGTTAGCATATACTGTCTCAGCCGGCGAGCAGCCCATGCCAAAGCATAGCAAGTTTTCTCGAGAAATGAGTATAGGGTCTCACAGTCGGTAAACTTTTTGCTAAGGTAGTAAATACTGTGCTCTTTTCGGCCAGACTCGTCATGCTGCCCCAGCACACACCCCATTGAACTATCCAGTACTGTCAAGTATAATATCAAAGGTCTTCCTTCAACTGGAGTCATCAAAATTGGTGGCTCTTGAAGGTATTCCTTGATTGTTTCGAAAGCGGTCTGGCATTCATCATTCCATTTTACCACTTGATCTTTCTTCAGCAGCTTGAAGATTGGCTCACAAGTAGCAGTCAGATGTGAAATGAACCTGGCTATGTAATTTAGATGTCACAAGAAACCTCTAACCCCCTTCTCTATGCGGGGAGCCAGGATCTCTTATATAGCTTTTACCTTGGCAGGGTCCACCTGAATACCCTTATCACTGACGATAAAACCCAGCAACTTACCGGACCTTACCCCGAAGGTGCACTTGTTTGGGTTTAACCTCAGCTTATACATCTTCAACCTGTCGAACAGTTTCTGGAGATGGTCAAGGTGCTCTTCCTCAGTCTGGGACCTTGCTATCATGTCATCAACATAAACCTCAATCTCATGGTGAATCATGTCGTGGAACAAAGAGACCATGGCGCGCTGATAAGTTTCCCCATCATTCTTCAACCCGAAAGGCATTACCTTGTAACAAAAGGTTCCCCTCTGTGTAACGAAGGTTGTCTTCTCCATGTCCTCAGGAGCCATCTTGATCTGATTGTAACCATAAAAACCATCCATGAAGGAGAAGATTTTGTGCTGCGCGATGTTGTCGACCAGAACATCGATATGAGGAAGTGGGAAATCATCCTTGGGGCTTGCCCTGTTCAGATCTCTATAGTCCACACACATCCGTACCTTACCATCCTTCTTAGGCACCGGGACAACATTGGCAACCCACTACGGATAAGAAGTGACAGCTAAAAATCCCGTGTCGAACTGTTTCATGACCTCAACTTTGATTTTCTCAGACATCTCAGGGCGCATATGGCGAACCTTCTATTTTACCGGAGGACAATCTTCTTTAGTCGGCAGGCGGTGTACCACAATATCAGTGTCCAAACCAGACATGTATTCATAGGACCAGGCAAAGATTTCAACATAGTCGCGTAGCATCTGTATCAACCATTGTTTGACACTAGGCTCCAGATTCTCACCTATCTTAACCTCTTTCCTGTCTTCTTCTGTACCCAAATTCACTTACTCAACCGGCTCTTCATGAGGCTGTATGGCCTTTTCTTCCTGCAGTAACAGGCTAGCAAGTTCTCCAGGCACTTCACAATCATCCTCACCTTCATCCTCGGCTTGGTTGATCGGATTTTCAAAGTCATAACTGGCAGTAGCAGAGTTGTTATCAACGGGATCCATAGTGGATATGGATCTATATTATGATACGTGAGTGTGTGTAAGAAAATAGTTGTTTTGATAGAGTGGGAGACAAAAAAGAAAAACAAAGAGCGCAAGATTTGAAATGCAAGAAAACATCCAATGTTTTATTAATGATATATGAAAAATGACAAATAATAAGCTCTCACAAGCAAAGCCAAGATGCCTCGGGCAAGGCACCGGGCCATAAAGTTTCAAACTGTCTATTACAACTTTCAAAACAAAAGTCAATTACTGTGGAATAAAAGAAACAGGTATGAAGTCCTTCGCTGTCTAGTTGTTCAATCCACCATTAGTTGTTGGGTAGATCCAGCTGTCGATATCTGAATATTCTTCACCATCTTCAATTACATTAACTCCCTGATTGCTGATATGCAGAGGAGGTCTTCCGATCTGTGCGCGCCTAACAGCCCCCTGAGCCCCTGTAGTAAATCCCAAACCAAACTTGTCAGTTTTGTGAGTAAAATCAGGGAGATGACCTCAATTGGTACACCCATCTTCTTCGATTACAGCCCTGGCATCCTTGAGAGAAGCCATCTTCATCGGAGGTTTGTCGGTAGAAACTTTAGTTAACGCCAAAGTCTGAGGGACCTCTTCAATGTTCTGACAAGGGGTTTCGATGAACTCCCTATCCATCTCCACATAGCAGAAGGAATTGAGATGACTCACCATATACTCCTCTTCACCTCGTACCGTGACGATCTTCCCCTTCACTGGATATTTCAGCATTTGATGGAGCGTGGAAGTCACTGCCCCAACCTTATGAATCCAAGGGTGACCCAGCAAGAAAGAATATGATGGTCTGATATTCATCACGTAGAAGGTGGTTGCAAAAGTCTGAGAGCCAAATTTAACATGGATGTCCACCTCCCCGTGCACCTTTCTCTTTGACCCGTCAAAAGCCCTGACCACAATATTGCTCGGCTTTAGAATCAAACCTTCACAATCCAGACGGTCTAATTCCTTCTTTGGAAGAACATTCAATGAGGACCCGGTATTCACTAGTACATGGGCCATAGTAGTGCCCTTACACTCTATCGAGACGTGCAAAGCATCATTATGATTTCTCCCCTTAGCGGTCAGATCTGCATCTAAGAAACCCAACCCATTGTCGGCAGTTAAGCTAGCTACACAATCTTTGATTTGATCGGCTGAAGTTTCCTGCGGCACATGCACAGTTTTGAGGAATGCAATTAAAGCCTTTATATGGGCTTCAGAACATAATAACAAGGATAACATGGAGATTTTTAACGGGGTCAACCCCAGCTGCTCGACTACGTTGTAGTCACTCTTCTTGATGATTTTCAAAATTTCCTCTATCTCCTTCTTAGAGGTTTCTACAATGATCTTCTTAGGTGCCTCCGTCCGGGCAGGCTCACCTGTGATTTCTTTTCCCCGAGTCCCAAATGGCTCGACGACAGGGGTGATAATTGGAATAGGAACCGGGGCAGTAGTTGGTGTAATAGTAGATGGAATGACAACAAGTTTGTGAACAATCAGAGGGGAAATTTCGGGAGAAAAGAGTCTTCCACTTCTGGTGACCTTGCTTGTCCCAACAATATTACTGATGTCCATATCGGCCTCTTCAGCCCTTAAATCTTGTTTAACACCATGGTAATATACATCAGCACCGTAATGCCAGGGGACCGCCTTATTCGAACTGTATGGATAAGACCAGGGACAATAATTATTAACGGAGCAATTCTTGGGACGAGTGTAATCCTAACAGGTTTCCTCGAGGAAACCTTGGAAGGATTGACGGAAATGGTTATGATGGCAAGATATTCAATTGGAACTAACAAAATCATAGTCTTTTCGAACATGATCTCTTTATTATCCATCAGGCGCTGAACACCTGATTTCAATAAGTGGCAACCAACAGGCAAAATCGAACACATGTGGCAACCTTCACCACAGCCCGGAAATAAACCGGCCAACAACAAATTCTTCTTAATCGTCATCAAAGGAGTAGAAATTTCTTTCACATAGGTCACAAATAAATCATCGTCCATAACATTTACTCTATGACCATGTTTGGGCATGGGAGCAGTTATGACGTTGGGCTTCTCTGGAGCGTCAAACTCAATCTCTTTGGCTTCGATCAAGTCTTGCACCTTATTTTTCAAAGCCCAACAGTTGTTTGTATCATGACCTGGACTTTCGGAGTGATAGGCGCAGCGGGAATTCGGGTTATAATGAGGAGAAGTGGTGTTGGAGTTCTTCGGGGCTTCCCTCAGAGTTACCAGATTGGTCTTCAGTAATTGTGGTAGAATTTGAGACAAGGTCATATTGAGCTGAGTGTACTGCCTCTGTGGTTTTTCCACCCTTTGTTAATTATTGCATTGTGGAGCAACTGTGGGTCTTGATATCACTACCTCATTTACTGTTTGACGGTGTTCAGGTCTGCTTTGGCCCCTCGGGCCATAGACTGCACTAGCTTCTTTCTTACCGGTGAAAGGCTTCTTTACTGCACTTGATGAAGCATCCTTCTGTATCTTACCACTTCGAATTCCAGCTTCTACTCTCTCTCCAGTTAAGATCAACTCAGTAAACCCAGATGACGAACTTCCGATCCGATGATTGGAAAATGAACCAGATAGCGTCCCTAGAAACCTGTCAACCAACTCCTTATCAGACAAAGGGGGTTGGACTCTTCCAGCCAAGTCTCTCCACTTTTGAGCATAGTCTTTAAAACCTTCACTTGCACCCATAGACATACCCTGGAGCTGAGTACGAGTGGGAGAAAGGTCAGTGTTATACTGATACTGCCTGTAAAAAGAAACAGCAAGGTCTTCCCAGTTTTGGACACTGGATCCTTCCAATTGATAAAACCATTCAAGCTGAGTCCCTGACATACTATCTTGAAAGAAATGCACCCACAAATTTGTATCAGCAGTGTGGGGTTGGATTTTCCTGACATACGAGCGGAGATGGAGTTTTGGACAAGATACTCCATCGTACTTGGCAAAAACCGGAGCTTTGAACTTATGAGGGATCACCACTCCTGATACCAATCCCAGCTCTCCGAAATCCAAGCCAGGGATCTTATGAATCTCCATAGCACTCAGACGGTCTTCTAGCTGCTTGTACTTATCCTCAGCAGGATGATATTGCTCATCATCATAATCCGTATCATTATCAGAAACTGCAGGACTAGGGTCCTTTACCCTTTCTTGGTTCTCCCCATCCTTGGATGAGGAAGTCAGATCAGCTGATTGTCTTATCCTTTCTCTGAATCTTCTACCCATGTTCAGAATACCAACCTTCTTATTCTTCTTCTTCTTCTCTTTCAGAATCAGGGTCTTCAAATCCTCTTGACCTTTAGCCAGACTTAAGAACATCTGTTGGAATTGGGAATTTTGTTCCTGAAGATCTTTGATGGCTTGATCAGAAGACATTTCTGCTGAAATAAACAGCGAAGAAGATGATAAACTTGTAATGGTACCTGTAATGGTGTGCATGATAATGGGATGCGCATGTAATGATTTCAAAGACTTTGTGAAATTTAAATTTGTAAACCAAAAATAAACAAACTTTATTAGATTAACTTGTAAAAGGTTCAAAAATGCCTTTGAGGCGTTACAAAGAAGTAAATGGAAAACAAATCTAAAACTAGAAAAGCAAAATCAAAAGTCCCATGGACGCTTCCTCTTTGTGATGACGTAGTCATTGATCACTCTTTCTTCCTCGAGCTGCCTGGTGAGCTTCAAAATCTTCCTTTCTTGCTCGTGGTACTTTTCCCGGTAAGTATCCCTCTCCTCTTTCAGCTGAATCCAAGACCTCTGCAACTCCTCAAGATCAATGGGCATGTAAGGATAAAGAACTGTGTAAGGAATGCCTTCTTCATTAGTAGGCTCCACAATCACTGGTAATACTGCCTCATAGGGCATCCCAAGCTTCTGGTCACGAGCTCAGACCCATTAGAGGTAAGGCTGCATAGGAAGGGAAGTCCTTGGTCCTAGTTCTTGGGGGTCAAATCTGTTCACCATGCCCCAAGCTCGTATAAACCTATGGTGGTGCTCGTCAACGTCCTCCTTGTATTCAAATGCAATATTCTCAAGAAGTAGCTCATGGGGGACATCTCTCCGAGCACGACCAAATTGTCGCAAAGCTAGACAAGGATTGTAGGTTATACCTCCTCTGATTCCAAGCAACGGGACATTAGGATACCCCCCACAACGGTCAATAACAGCAGTGTCTTCCATAGCCCGGGAACACCAAAGAATGTCTGTATGGGCAAGTGACATTATTCTGTAGGACCATCCCAAACCTTCTTCGTTCTTCAGCGCAGACTTAGGGAGGTTTGAAATAAACCACCTCGACAGCAACGACATGCAACACATGAGAGTTCCTCTTCTTCGCACAGTACAAGTGTAGAGGGCATGCAAGATATCACCCAGTAGAGTAGGCACATGATTGCGGGAAAGGAAAATCTTGACAGCGTTCACATCTATAAAGGAATCCGGATTTGGGAAGAGAACCAAACCATAGATAAGGAGAGCCAAGATATCTTCGAAAGCCTGAAAATCCAAACTATCCCAGAATAGATGAGCCTGGTCTATCAGAAATTTGGCTAGGAAACCTTCGACCCCACTTCGTGTTTCCCAATTAGATACTACATCAGCCCGTTTCAGATGCACAGTTGAGGGCAATGTCTTCTTGTCTAGGAACCTCTTCCATACATGTGAAGGGTACCTGCTCAAGGATGGATATGCCTAATAAGTGAGAGAACTCTTCTAAAGTGGGAACCAGCTGGTAATCTGGAAAGGTGAAGCAATGATGCACAGGATCGAAGAACTAGAAAGTACACTCATCATCTGCTCATCAAGCTTTGATGTGACCAGGCTAAGAAGCTGACCATGTCTCTTAATGAACATAGAAGTCTCATAAACTCTTGAGGCTAACTCTTTAAGTTGAGCAGGTATTTGCACAAAGTTAACTCGGATGGTATTTCTGCGCACGGAAGCCATAATCTGCAAAACAGAACAAAGATAAATTCCCTGGTCTTTAAAATGGTTAGTGTAATGAAGTATGAATGTCGTGTTATGATGCATGATGTCATGATAAAAAAACAACAGGTATAGCAGATAACAGGCATGGCAAAGGCAAACAAGTCACACAAAGCCCTTAAGTTTAAGGCTTGCATGAGGTCAAAGGTAGTACCCTCTTGAAGTTTAGTTGGTTTCAACCTGTCCTAGCAAAAGTAACCGGGTTCTAGAGAATCTCAATATCACTGACCATCCTCCATCGGTCATGGTTTCAGCTCACGCAATCTTTTCTTGCGGCCGGAACTATCTCGATAGTATGGTCTCAATGAGTGTAGCATCGAGTATCAACCAGTTCTCAGCTTTACATTGAGGCCGGCTATCTCACTACTTTCTAATGGCCAAGTTGGTCGATTAAAGGTTCTAAGGTCAGTTGATGCTTAACGACACCATGCAGCGGCCTCGTATTTTCCTCGTTTCTCCATAAGGGATACCGGTACCAACCAATGTGCCACATCAACGTAGCTACTGCTTCAACCGTATCGGTCTACATTGTACAGTTCCCTCACAGTTTATTGCTACTTACCTAAAAAGGTGTCCCCAGATCCGGGTTAGGATCTATAGTAACTCCGAAACAACCCTTAAAAGTAAAGCAACAAAAACAAACAAGAGAAGCATTTATAATGAACTAGATCCTAAGGTATACCCTACTTATATAATCTCCAGCAGAGTCTCCAGTTCTGTGATACGGTGGCAGAACCGACTGTTTTTGAAAATGCTGGTTTGCATTTTGCGTTTTGTATTCGCAAAATGTCGCGGTAAGCAAGAGTCGCCACCGACTTTTATTTTATCAAACTGGAAAGGAAAAAAGCACATAAAACATCCTTTTTCGAGATTTTGAGTACGGGGGGTAGATTATAGAAAGGGAAGGTGTTAGCACCCTTTCTATCCATGGTTTTCCATGGGCTCTTAGGTACTTGTTCATCTTTTAAAATTGCTTGTGTGTGCTTGTTTTGAAAAGTTTGGTTTTACTTAATTTTAACCCTTGTTTCTATCCTCAAGAGTGTTACGAAGTGTTTTGAAAACTTTAGTTTGAAAAGTTTATTTGAAAGTGTATGGTGCAAAAGATTTGTTGTTTTGAGCAAGTACCTAACATTTATCTACCTACTCGAAAAAAGATCATTTTTGTTCTCGTTTCCTTTAGACAGTGCTATCCTACTACTGAGAAATAGGTAGCACCGTCGTTGGAATTGTAATGGTCAATTCGAAAGGGACGTACGATCACTAAAGCAATGTTAGGACATCTTAGTAATAACCCTAGAGTCTTAAGACATATTCGACGCAACATTTCTGAGGCAACATTTCTGAGGCAACATTTCCGAACGAAACTTTTGATATTTGTTTAGACTGGAGGGCAAACACTAAGGCACCCTATACATAATGATCGTTTACTAAAGGCAATTGAAGTGAGAGTATACCCTAGGAGTGCGCATGTGCGAGTGATTTGATTTCAATTATTATCTTTGCACATTAGGGTTTTCTAGCCGTTTTAAATTATCATGCAGTCTTGTCATACAAACCTATCAACATACATCTAAACAGTTAATATTTGTGAGAATTAAAATGCGAGAAAATAAAACCTACGCTATTACAAGGCTTCGGGGAGGGGATTAATTACATAGCCAAAAAACCCATAAAAGACGATAAATAAAATAAAAGTCTTAGATTAAACTATTACATACCGTGGACAGTTACATCAATATTGCAAAAATAATAAACACGCGCGATGAATCGAAAACAAAAGAATTAGGGTTTTGACCCCAACTATGCCTAAATGTAGTTTAAAGGGAAAATCATTTTTGTCATTTTTGATTATTTGGAGAAAATAAAGCTCAATTAAATAATAAAAACCTAATTACTAATTAATTTTAATTTAAGAAAAATAATTAAATTAACCTACTTTTTTTGTATTTTTATTTTTTTGAGAAAGAAATAAAAAATTAAATCACAAGTTTAACCCTAATTTTTCTAATTGGTTTTAATTAAAAAAAAAGATTAGAATTTCCCTAAATTAAACCAAACTAAATTATATTAAATTTGATAAAATAAAAACCTAAATCAAATTTTTTGTGAAACTCTTGATTTTATGATTTTGTGAAAAAGAAATTAATTTTGGTTAAAAATAACTAAGTAAATTAAATTAAATAAAAGAAATAAATTAGAGAAAAGAAAAAAAGAATGGGCTTGATAGCATTAGAAAAGAGGGGGGTGTTGCTTGGAAATTCTTGGCCCAATAAGCTCAGGCCTTGTTGACTTCTCCCAATCCTGTGTGCATGCTTTGACTCAGGCGCATGGTGGACCTTCATTATGGGCACATTGGATCTGGCCAGGAGTACATCAGGTGGCTGATGTGGAGAGCGCATGGCATACGCTTGGGAATGTGAACCATTGGATTATCCTGAAATTGTTGAGAAAATAATAAAATGCACACGCCTGGGATCGAACCCAGGACGTGTGCATCAAAGGCCAGCCTCCTCACCATCTGCGCTACCATGTTAGTTGTAATAATAATGAAAAAAATAAATTATAATGCAAACAAAGTGTCACGCCTCCCAAAATGCATGAAATTCAAACTGACCATTCACACACTGCCACACCATTGTCTTCTTCATTGATTCTGTCATTTTAGATAAAAGACTTTTACCTACGAACATCAAGCGTAGGTATAGCCCCTGTGCATTTCCAAAATCTTGTACACGCATGTTAAATGAAAACCAATGGTACCAATCAACTCGTTTCAACCTCACGAGCATCATGGTACCATTATTAATGTCCAATTTTCCCTGTACAAGAAACCCCTAAAAACAAAGCATGAACCCTAGCCATGGTAGTTTCATGTTCAGTTAATAAAAATGCAATTGAATATAGTCATTAGCTTGAAAACATCTCAAGGATCATAAATATGCCAATCAATCATGCTAATTATGCCAGAATCAATATATTTGAATTCAAGAAAATATGCAAACTGTGTGACTTCTACGATGCATTTCAAGGCGCGGGGAAGCTTGCTAATGATTGAAACACGATCCTGGGATGTCCAACAAACGATTGGTATGGTTAGAACAACTTGAGATGGCCTGTAACTTGGAATTTGGTTTGAACTTTTTCTTTGAAATTTTGTAATTCTTTCTCTTCCTTTGCACGCCTCTAGCCTCCTTCTTTTGGTCTGCATTTGTTCCTTATGTATACTAGAGTGATTAGGGTTAGAGTTTGTATCAAATCCATTCCAATTATGAAGATTGATCCATGATTTCATCCTTGCACCAAATCTTTCCAAAACAAGAAAATTCAATCTTTTTGTGTCCATATGAAGCCTTGCATGATTTGATCTTGTCTCCAGCTGTATAATGGACCTAATCATGCATAAAATCTCAAGGTTTTAATGATTTTTGATATTTTCACTATTTTATATTGATTTTATTTGATTTAAATGAAATAAAATCAAAATAAAAAACAAAAATAAAATAATGATAAGTGGAAGGGCTCATGGGTTGTGGGTCACATTACAAACTCAGTGCAAGCATAAAAAGGTGGGCCCATTTAGCAAAAAATGCAATTTTGGACACATTTGACTTTTGGCAATTTTGCAAAAAGGGTTAACTTGGCCAATGCATAACTCTCTCAATTTTGACCCTAGAGAGGTGTTCTTGGATTTTTTAGAAAGCTTAAGATGTCCTATAAGCAATCCTTTTGGTCTCATATCAATTAAGTCTTCCATGTTCATGTATGAAGCTTTGACCCAAAAGGTGTTTTTGTTGACTTTTCAAAATGACCTATAATGTCCAAATTCATATCTTCTTGTGAGTGCATATTTTGAACTTGGGAGCTGAAGGTTAGTTGTAGGGAATTACATCCTCTTAAAAATGAGCTTTGGATGGGTCATTTTTTATAAAGTATGAGAAAGTTATGCTTGGTCAAATTTGAGTTGACTTTTCCTGCAAAACCCTAATTTAGCAACTTTTGGATTTTGACGAATTGTGAGCAATCCTTTAGGAATCATGATAAAACTTTGATAAAATGGTGAATAATACTTAAAAATTAGGATGTTGACCAAATATCTTAAAGTTTGACTGTCTGTGGGCCACAGTTGACTTTTGCCCTAGCACAATCGATTTTTAGGATTTTGAGCAATTGACTAAGCAAATTTTCTCTGCAAGGCTTGAAACTTGACATGGATGATCTTGAGAACATATTAGGAAAATGGTGAGCCTTTGGGATCCTTTGGACTCAAGCATCTTGATGCAAAGTGAAACCCTAATTTGAAGTAGACTGCTTTAGGAGAGAGTTTGTCTGGTCAACCCTTAGACTTCCTTGAGAAATTTGAGGACCTCACTTGAAATGTATTAACAGACATGGGAGGGAAAATTTTGGGGTACAACAGATGACTACAACTTCAACAGGATGATGAAGGAATCTTGGATGACTTCAACCTCAACAGGATGAGGAAGGAATCTTGGATGACTACAACCTCAACAGGATGATGAAGGAATCTTGGATGACTTCTACCTCAGCAGGATGATGAAGGAATCTTAGATGACTACAACCTAAACACGATGATGAAGGAATATTGGATGACTTCTACCTCAGCAGGATGATGAAGGAATCTTTGGTTGATTACTACCTCAGCAGGATGATGAAGGAATCTTGGATGATTACTACCTCAGCAGGATGATGAAGGAATCTTTGGGCGATTAGTACCTCAACAAGATGATGAAGGAATCTTGGATGACTACAACCTCAACAAGATGATGAAGGAATCTTGGATGACTACAACCTCAACAGGATGATAAAGGTATCTTGGATGACTTCTACCTCAGCAGGATGATGAAGGAATCTTGGATGACTACAATAACAACAGGATGATGAAGGAATCTTGGATGACTTCTACCTCGGCAGGATGATGAAGGAATCTTGGATGACTACAACCTTAACAGGATGATAACCTTTATCTGTCGATCGATCTTTCCTGAAAAGGTAAAGAGTTAGTTGTATGAAATGTCATGACGTATGCATTGCGTAATGATGTTCTCAAAATAAATGAGATTTGTGTTATATTTATTTTGTATGCATATGCTATGAACGTTGTTGAAATGTAAGTTTGTCTTGGAAAATAAATCCTTGATAAGTGTTGGGCATTCAATAAATCCCAGACTGCTGTTGAAGAGTAGGTGAGTCTTCAAACTTTGCCTAGAATGTTTCCACCGAGGATTCCTATTTTGTTGAGGAGAACTCCGTTGGGGAATATTGACTTTGTTTGAGAATACTCTGTTGGAGAGTGTTGATTCCTTCTTGGTAAAAGAGTTCTGGAGTCTTAGTCGTCCGTTGCTCTACTGGGGAGTCGAAGTTGAACTGATATCTGGTCGGGTCCAGGTTTCACAGTAACTTGTTGGGGATTGTAGAGTAGTCTACTGGGGAAGAGAAGTTGTGGTCCTTTGATTTGTAGTAGTCGGAGAGGCCACCTTAAGCTTGGGATTCCTGCCTTTTTTTAGGGAAATAAACCTTGTTGCCGGTCTACTGGAGAGGTGATGACTTCGTTGGGGAAAGTCCTCAAGGATTCTTGAGGTTGTCTCAGCTGGGGAAAGGTTTTCAAAGGTTAAACTCTTGCTGGGAAATTATCCTATGAGAAGGACTTTGGGGAGACTTGTCATTGCCCCTAGCAGCAAATGTTCGTGGTATTTCCAGAAAATGTTTGATTGTACGTAACCCTTTGCTGAGATTGACGTTCAATGCCCCCAAGTGACAGAGATGGAGACCTACCCCTGGTTACTCTGCATTTCTTAAGAGGTTTCCTGGAATCTTGACTGGACTTCCCCGGGTGTGCTGGATACTGACATATCATGCCCCCTTGTCAATAGGAGATTTGTCAATTGGAGTGTCATCCTACTTGAATTGATTTTGTTCACTGAGAGAGCTTTCGTTCGTCGGATATTCGTTGTGGGAATTTCTCCACTGTCAAACAAATAGCCATATGCAAACAATGATATTCAAGTAACGCAAAGTTTATGTTTGTCTTGAAGTTTTGAAAATACGTTTTAGCGAGTAAAGAAATTTTGTTAAGAAAATTCAAACTCAGGATTTAGAGCAAAGCCTTACAGGAGTCAGGATACCTTTTGTAACAGTATGCTTTCGAACTAACCCATGCTTCAATTAGGACTTTTAAAGGGTTGTAACGTGGCTTGGTTCACGGTTTAAGAAACAAAAGATAAAGGCTAAAAGTATATTTGTACCCACCCGCTCTTCGGGACGTTCTTCGGTTCTAAACTCAGTTAATTGTACGTTTGAACTCCAATTGATTCTGGAATGATGTTTTGGTGATGGTTCAGACAACTTGAGTTTGTCGGAAAGCAGTCATTCTTGCAATATTTTTTCATGTTGTTGAGGATTTGTAGTGACCTATTTTTTATTTGATTTGTTATCCCTAATTTTTGCTTGACTGTTCTTGTTTTGAGATTACAGTCAGCGGGATGCCCCAATTTTCTTTAAGTCTCTTTTGTAGGTTTTGACTTAGTAGGCTTTTCTTTTTTGAGAGATAATGACTGCCTATGTGATAGGGAACCATCACCGTCTTTTGATTCCAGAGGAATGTTTCTTGACTTCATTCTTTGTATTACGAGATGAGAGTTTGCGAATTAACGCGTGTTTGAATTAGCTGAGAGACTACCATGCCCCAGTTTTTGATTAAAAGTTTCAATTATTTTGTGAAAAAAGGGAAAACTTCTACTTCTTTGGCTCGAAGGGGTTGACTAGGGATTATCTTCCTTATAACTCCAGTGTTTAGGATTTGAAAGAATGAATGTCTGTACATCGTTAGCAAGGTCTGTCCAAAAGCATACTGTATGAGATTATGGCATTGTTTTTATCATCCTCCCTCTAAAGGCTTGTAACTTATAGCAAGAGTTGAATGTCATAAAGTGAGTAAAAAGCATAGTTTAAATGTAATGAAAATGAGTGGATCAAATCAAGACAAACATATGCAATGCATTAATGAAACAAAGTTTGACATTAATAGATAATTGTTTGAACAACAAAAGAAATTACAATTGAAAATTCAAAATGAACAAGACGCTCTCAATGATTTAGCATAGAAGCAGTGATCACGTTTGGAGTCTCCGCAGGGTCAAACTCGATCTCCTTGGCATCAATCAAGTCTTGAATCTTGTTCTTCAAAGTCCAACAACCATCGGTGTCATGTCCAGGACTGTCAGAATGATAGGAACATCTTACACTCGGATTGTACTTAGAAGAGGAGGTTTCGAGATTTTGAGGAGGATCCTTTAGCGTGATCAGTTTCACCTTCAGCAAATGTTGTAACGCTTGAGACAAAGGCATGTTGGTGTTAGTGTACCGCCTTTCTTGATATCTTACCCTACGCCTATTGCTCTGTCTTTGTTGAACAGGCGTGGGATTAGAGATCAGGATTGCCCCTACATGTTGATCATGACGACTCCTTTGACCATACACAGCATTGGACTCTTTCTTTCCATTGTATGGCTTTTTCTGAACGTCAGAGGGTGTAACTCCTTGGATCTTTCCACTTTTGATGCCAGCTTCGACCCTTTCACCAGTCAGTATTAGCTCGGTGAACCCGGCCGAGGAGCTTCCGATTAGGTGTTTGAAGAAAGGCCCTGTCAAAGTTCCCATGAAGATGTCAATCAGCTCCCTATTAGTTAAAGGGGGTTGCACCCTACCATCCAGATCTCTCCACTTTTGGGCGTATCCTTTGAAGCTCTCGTTGGAACCCATGGTCATGTTCTGCAATTGCACATGAGTTGGTGCAAGATCAGCATTGTACTGATACTTCTTGTAGAAAGCAGTAACTAAATCCTCCCAGGTGCGGATGCGAGAACTCTCCAATTGATAGAACCATTCAAGCTGAGTCCCTACTCGGCTCTCTTGGAATAAATGGATCCAAAGCTTCAGATCAGTTGTGTATGGTTGAATCTTGCGGACATAAGATTTTAAGTGCATCTTAGGGCAAGATAATCCATCGTACATGGAAAAGGTAGGGATTTTGAACTTTGGCGAAATGACCACTCCAGAAACCAAACCCATGTCTCCTAAATCTAAGCCAGGTACTTGTTGAATCTCCTTAGCACTAAGGTGATCCTCCAATTGTTTGTACTTGTCATCAGTGGGAGGATATTGTTCCTCGGAGTAGTCAGCTTCAACTTCATCAATCTCCAAATTATGGTCTTCTTCAAGACTATCCCCCATGTAGGATGGAGTTTAAAGATCTAGAGCTCCCTTGACTGGTCCTCTAGGTCTTCTTCCTAAGTTCAGGACACCTATTGACTTCTTGGACTTTTTCTTCTTGTCTTTGAGAAGAAGAGTCTTCAGGTCCTCTTGCCCCTTAGCCATAGCCAGGAACATTTGTTGGAATTGAGCGTTTTGAGCTTGGATATCTTTCACCGTTTGTTTCATATCCATCTTACTGAAATAAAAAGTAGGAAGATAAGGAGACATGTGTGGGAGAAACCTGTCATGATATGATACATGATATATGGATGCATGTTTTCAAGGATCTCACGGGGTAAATGTTAGTAGTCACTTACAACTTTGATTGGAGAACTTTGTATCAGTGGATGTCTTTCCACGAGAACTAAGCTCTCCATGTCAAGTGGGTTGTAGCCCTTGACTCAAATTGTTGTACTTGATCTTTGACGGCGTTTGGTTAGAGGGAAATAAATCCTCTTGTCCCTTGATAGACGTCTGGTTCAACGTGACCCTGCATCAAATACCGTCGAGATCCTTGAAATGCTATGGTTCAATGTTATTGAAAATGCTATGATATGATGTTTATGATGTTATGTACAAATATGCGAGGTGAGCAAGTTTATATACAAATAATCGTATTCACACAAAGCAAACAAATCCTTAGTTTTAGGCTTGCATGGAGTTTGTAGGTAAGTACCCTCTTGAAGTTTAGTTTGCTCAACCTGTCCTAGTTAATAGTAATCGGGTTCTAAAGGATCTCAATATCACCGACCTTTCTCTTAGGCGTTGTCTCAGCATAATAAATCTTTTCTTGCAGCCGAGATATCCCAAAAGTCTAGCCTCAATGAGTGTAGCATCGAGTATCAACCAATTTTCAACTCTACACTGAAACCAGTTATCTCACTACGTCCTAATGGCCAAGTTTGTTCAATTAGGGTTCTAAAGTCCGTTAATGCTTCACGACACCGCGCAAAGGCCCCGTACTCTCCTTGATTCGACTCAAGGGTTACCGGTACCAACCAAAGTGCCACATCAACGAAGCTACTGCTTCAACCGTGTCGGTATACGCCGCACAGTTCCCTCATAGTCTATTGCTACTTACCTAAAAGGTGTCCCCAAAACCGGGTGTAGGATTTAAAACAAACCCAAACAAGGAACAAAAGTTTAAAGCATACAAATGTAAGCAAGTAAATGTGATCTAACCCTAAGGTAACCCCACTTTTAGAATTATCATCCCCAGCAGAGTCGCCAGTTCTGTGATACGGTGGGAGAACTGACTTGAGTGTTTTGCATTTTGTATTCGCAAATGTTACGGTTTAGCAAGAGTTGCCGGCGACTTTTCTTTTATCCTAAAGGAAAGGTAAAAAAGCACAGGAAAGACCTTTAGAGATGTTTTCTTGATTTCGGGGGGGTTGATTATGAAAAGGGAATGTATTAGCACCCTTTTCATCCATGTTTTTCCATGGACTCTTAGTTACTCGCTAGATCACTTGCTTTGGTTTAAAATTGTGCTTTGTATGGTTTTTGAAAATATTTTGAAAATGTGACTTTGTAATGATTCTCATTTCTATAAGAATGCATACAAAGTCTTGTTTTGAAAATAGTACAAAGAGGTGTTTGTGGGATGTGTTTTTGAAAGTGATTTTGAAAAGGGTTTTCTTTGTAATGGTTCTCGTTTCTATAAGAACGCGTACAAAGCGTTGTTTTCAAAAGTATTTCAAAATGAGAGTGTTGGTGTATAAAATGTTTTTATTGTGAGCAAGCGAGTAACTGAGAGCGAACCTACCTACTCGAAAGGTCTTAAATGTGCTTTTCCTTCTCCTTTAGATGTGACTATCTTACCATTGATTTGATAAGAAGCCCCATCGTTGGATGTGAAGGGACGGGCGTGGGTCGTCGTATGACCATGATAGCAATGTTGTGAGATGACTTAGAATTTTTCTTTTAGGGACTTAGATCATTTCGAAAGACAACTTTGATAGCGTCATTGAGGGACTATGATCTTATATGTTTGTTTGTGCTAAGATATCTCACATGCATAACATGGCCATTTTTAGGCAACAAGTAGAGTTAACCTTATGGGTGTTAGTGTGAAAGTGCGTTTGATTGCATGCATTTAGTCTTGATTAGGGTAATATATTTATGGGTTTTAGTCTTGCCATACATCGTATTTACTAGCAATATATTTTAAAGTGATAAAAGTGCGGAAAGTAAATATCCTATGCTATTACAATCATTTAAGGGATGGGGGTACATATTTATGAATGGGGGTTGCAAGTAAAAAAAATAAGTCCTAAGTTACTATTACAACCATATTGAAATGTACAATATAAGAAGAAAAAAAAGACTTGTTTAGAAAATTGTTTTTTTAGTCTTAAGTTAATTAAATAATAAAAGAAAATATTTTTATGTCTTTTTATGTTAATAAAAAAAAAGGGGTATTATAAAAAA
This sequence comes from Vicia faba, assembly GCA_948472305.1. Classification (NCBI taxonomy): domain Eukaryota; kingdom Viridiplantae; phylum Streptophyta; class Magnoliopsida; order Fabales; family Fabaceae; genus Vicia; species Vicia faba. Next base: position 1,162,804,191 of record OX451735.1, on the reverse strand, counting down.
TTATAAAAAGGAAAATAAATGAAAGAGTTGAGAAAAAGCGTGCTGCTGCAAGAGAAACCATAAGGATCATAAGTTCTGGAGTTAGGAGCATTGTGACTCAACAGGAAACGTTAATGGGCATCAGAAGTTCTGAGTTTGTAAACTCTGAGGTCTTGCAAGAAGTATTAGAGGGAAAACACAAAAAAATTGGGTGGTATTCAAACAGTGAGCCAAAAGTCAGAAGTTTTGTGCTATGCTAAAAACAGTGAATAAACATCAGCAGTTTAGTACATTATCAACATGTAAGAATCAAAAGTTCTAAGTGTTAAAGCAGTGAAGAGAACTCAGAAGTTCTGTGTGTTTAAACAGTGAGAAAATCCTAGAAGTTTTGTGTTACATTTCAACTCTTTCCTTACATCAATCATCACAATGATAAGTTATTCAGTTTTTAGCAAATATCAAATCAGAAGGATAAAAGCATAACAGTTTATGGAAGTTCTGATCCTAATCCTGAGTCTATCCATGATCAGAAAGTTCTGATCCTAAGTCTTTCTACTTATGTAGTGGTACTGACAGCATTAATACTATGATATTTACATGTTTAATGATGTTCTGAGTGAGAAGATGCAAATTCAGGGAGACTTACCTTAAATCTGGAGTGTGTGTCTTGGACTTGAGTTGCTGCCTTCAGGTATTCTGGAGTTATCAAGAGCAACGATGGAGGAAATGACAAGTTCTTTTACTTCAAGGTAAGAACAAAGGTTTTGGTTTTCTGCTTAGGAATTGTGGATTTTTTTATGGAGGTATCACAACTTTCTTTTCTCTCTTTTTGACGATTCTCTCTCTAAAAACCAGCCCCTTGAACGTGTGATGGAGCAAAATATTTATAAGTGAATTTGTTGTGGTTTTGGGGGGAAAGACAAATGGGATTTGAACATTTTTGGTGTATTGCTCCCTTTCTTTTTCATCACTGTTTTCGTGTGCTAGTTTGGTGCAATTATGGGATGCAGGCATAGGCTGAACTAACTGCTGATTATAAGTCTGCAGCAGGTTGTATAAATAAGGTTTTGGGATTTGGTCATGTTCTGACCAAAGCGTTGAATATAACCTTCATATGCTGAAGCGCTGCCTTGTTCTTGAAGCAAGCATGGTGGTTGTCAGCAGGAATTAAGGAAAAGAAAAAATCAAAGTATGGGATTAGTACCAGAGTTGCTATCCCAAGACAGTAGAGGTACACGTGGGGGAAATCCTTTGGATAAATACTCAAAAGTGATTTGTGAGCATTAAATGATGATGAGATTTATCATAACCAGAAGTCCGGCAACGTGAGATCCTACACCAAGGCTTACTTCTGGATCAGAAGTTCTTCTTCAGCATAGCATCCAACCTCTGATCTTTGTATATTCTGGCTCCAGCATGTTCCCAAGGAGAACATTGCTTCCACATGTTCTGATTAAAGCGTCATGTTCTGAATCGGATAACATTGCTTCCATATATTCTGATTGAAGCATCATGTTCTGAATCATGTTTGTAACCTCTGACTGAAGCTTTTTGTGAAAACCTGCCCATAATTTCTGACAAAACTCTGCCTTGAGAGTGTCCAGAATTTGCTGAGCGTTATGGTGATAACCTGGTCAGAAGTTCTGAAATTGTCATAATTCTTAAACACTTAGAAAAATTCCAAGTATTTGGAAGTTTGACTTTTCCAAAGTAAAATTTGACTTTTGAAATTCTTGATGAAACAAACTTCATATTCCAACATGTCTTGATGAAATATGATTTTTGAGATTTGATTTTGATCCAAAAGTCAAAGTTAGACTTCTCAGTTTGCAAATGACCATTTTGCCCTTGTGAATGGCTTACTTGGAAAAATTTGTAGTTCAAGGCTTGGAGGCAAACTTGAGGATCCAAGGTGATTCTTTGTGAAATGAGAGGGAAAATTTTGGGGTACAACACCTTGCATTTTAAGAGATCCAACATTGTGGCAAATTAGGAAACAAAGAGTGGAGTTAAGGGTTTTCTATCCAAGTTTCTGTTGGAGAGGGCTCGATTGTTCTGGGAAGATTTGGATTTTCAAGCTTTTGAAGATGTCTTGGCCCTTCTAATCCATGGTTTGGTTCTATTCCCCAATTCGGACGAACTTATAGATGTGAATGCCATCAAGGTTTTTCTCTCTCGTAATCCTATGCCTACGCTACTTAGAGACATCCTACATTGTTTTCACACTCGCACCATGAAGAAGAGAGGGACTTTTTTGTGTTGTATTCCGTTTCTGTCTAGGTTGTTTATTTCGCACTACCTCGATCAACGTTGAAGAATGAACAAGGCTTGACATGGTCTCAAAGGATGATGTCGCTCTTACACTCAGATATTCATTGGTGTTCCTGATCTTTGGAGGATATTACCATCATTGGCCGTTGTGGGGAGTTCCCTAATGTTCCACTCTTGGCAATTAGGGGAGGTATTACCTATAATCCTTCTCTTACATTATGACAGTTTGGGTATGCGTGAAGAGATGGTCCCCATGATGCGCTCATCCAAGGTTTGGTATTCGACTACGAGGGAGACATCCAAGGCTATTGTTGTACCCCAAAATTTTCCTTCTCATTTCTCAAGGCATTTCTCACAATGATTCTCAAAATTCAAGCTTGCATAAGTACAATTGGATTTTCCAGCATCAAGTTAAAGAGGAAACTGTTAAAAAGGGGAAAACAGATGCAAATAATATTTTTGACAAAATTGGAGAAAAACAAGTCTTCTTCGATTTACCTCCTTCGATTGGCCTTTTGGTCTCTTTCGATGGAGGCTTGGCTTACATCCTTCGACTAGGTGTGGGCCTCTGGCACACTGGCTTTGACTCACAAGGCAGGCGCTTCCTACATGCAACCTTTGATTGCATCTTTGGTCTCACATGGTTCACAATACAATGGCTACCAGTGGGCTTACTTTGATTAGATGTTTGAATCTTGCATGCCTGTGTTGACTGGACAAATATTCCCATCCATGTTTGCTTTGACTCACAAAGTGATGGCTGGGTATATGTAGCCTTCAATTGAGCCACAGATTCCTTCTTGCACGCAAGAGGCACCCACAAGACTAGCAGGCACAAGGCAAGAGTCTCCTGTAGCCTCCTTCGATTCCAAGGCAAAGGCCTATTTTTTGGTCTCCTTCGGTTGCACATTTTTCCTCCTACATACCTCTTTCGTTTGGGGCATGTGGCCCTCCTTTTTTTCAAGCTTCAATTGTGCCCTTTATCCTCTGCATGCATTCTTCATTTGGGGCATATGAATCCTTCAGTACAAGTTTTTGGTTACACCTTTCGTTTGGGCATGTGGCTCCCTTCATGCAAGCCTTCATTTGAGCAAAGATCTCTTGCATGTTTGCATGAAGTCACAAAGCAGGGACCCCCTACATACACCCTTTCGTTTGGACATATGACTCCTTGCAGGAAAGTTTTAGTGGGCAGTATCTCCCTTGGAAATAGTTTGCTTTAACACATAAGTTATACACTATGCCATTGTCTCGTGCGGAAGAAGTACCATGATGGCACATTCGAAGGACTTTCTAGACATGTCTGGATGTCCCAATCGAATGGCATGTTTTGTTGGTCTACTCCAGGAGCATGTATTTGGACCATTCAAAGGAACCCACAAAAGGCCTGGTCGAAAGAAACCCATTGGGGACCCTTCAATGGATACCCATATGAGTCCTTCGAAGGACACTTTAATTAGAAAAAAAGGAAATGTTATGGAGGAATCTGGTCGAAGGGTGGTCAAAATGAAAGATGAAATATTCAAAAGATGCTTGCTGCCAAGTTTAGGCCTGGTACACTGGCCATAATGCTCCAAAACTGCTGCACAGTAGTCCTGAAACACTGCCCCATTATTGCACCAAAATGGCATACAAACATTGTCCCTCAAAAGCTACAAAAAGTAGTTTACTTAAATTGTTCAAATTGTTTTGTTTTCCCTCCAAAACTTTATCCAGCTTTGCCTATAAATAAGAGGCTCCATAACATGTATAAGGGGCTGGACACACATAAAAAGACTCTGGGGTGTGGAGGAAAATCATCAAACTCTCAAACACATAGACACATTTACAAACACAAACCCAGAATCTAAACACTTGCCTCTTTAGAATCTGAAACATCCCCACACCTCGCTTCCCTTCAAATCTAATAGAAAGAACATCACACTTGTTCTCCTCCTTTGAATCCAGCCTTAGAAACGTCACCTTCGTTCCTTCCCTTCGAATCCAGAAGCATCTAGGAAGCCACTCAAAGTCCAACCCACATGTCCCAGCCTCAAACAAGGTAAGTCACTCTTAACCTTGGACCTTTCGTTGCTAGCATAATATGTGAATAATATTCCCTTTCGTTTCAAAACATGTACATAACATTTTTTTCTTCTTTTCGTTTCCATCTTTTTAGTTTATTTTCATTGATACCCTTACGACTTATTTTCTTTGTTTATTAAAATATGCTTTAAGAACTAACCTGGCCATAAGGCAAATGCTAGCATGGCCTCAGGCCATGTTGCTATTTAATATCTCAAACGAAAGAAACAGGGGGAATGAAGTATGAAACGAAGCCTTATGCTTCCACACTAACTTCTAGGTCCAAACGAAAGGAACAGCCATAAAGATGTTGATTCTAGGCCCTAGTCGAAGGAGGTAGAGAGGATGAATTGAAGGTTGCATATCATGCCTCAGGCTAAGCCCAAATCGAAAGGCACACCTTCACTACTTCCAGGCCAAATCGAAGAGAGCCAGAGAAGTAGAATCGAAGGATTCTTCTGCCTAAATCGAAAGAGCCCTTTTTGTTTCCTTTATTTTATTTTTCCTTTACATTTTCATGTTATTCAATATGGTTGTAATAGTGTAGGATTTATTTTCTGCATTTTTATTACTTTTGTATAAATGCTAGTAATTAGGATGTATGGCAAGATAAAAACAACAAGTAGACAACCTAAAATTAAATAAAAAATGCATGCAAATCAAACAAACTATTCACACATGCACTCTTAGGGTAATCTCACTTGTTGCCTCGGAAAAATAGTCATGTCCCTCAAATATGGGCATTTTAGCAAAGACCCTCGATAAAAGATCGTAGTCCCTCGATGACCCTCAATGTTGCCTTCCGTAAATGATCTAGTCCCTAAACGGCATTGCTAAAACGTCTCATAGTTTTCCTTCTATGACTATATAAATGTCTCACGCCCGTCCCTTCACATCCAATGATGGGGATTCTTACCAAACCAATGGTAATATATAACCATCTAAAGGAGGAGGAAAAGAACATTAAGACCTTTTGAGTAGGTAGGATGCTCCTAGTTGCTCTCTTGCTCACAACAAACACATTTTATACACCCACACTTTCATTTTGAAACATTTTCAAAATAGAAAGCTCTTTATACGCGTTCTTATAGAAACGAGAGCCATTACAAAGACACTTTTCAAAATCACTTTCAAAAACACATTCCACAAACACCCTTTTTTAACTATTTTCAAAATCAACACTTTGTACACGTTCTTATAGAAACGAGAACCATTACCAAGATGTTTTTCAAAATACTTTCAAAACCCACATCACAAGCACATTTTCAAACAAAAGCAAGTGATCTAGAAAGAAACTAAGAGCCCGTAGATAACTATGGATGAAAAGGGTGTTAATACCTTCCCTTTTCATAACCTACCCCCGAACTCAAGAAATAATCTCGAAAGGTCTTTCCTGTTCTTTTCAAACTTTCCTTATTGGATAAAAGAAAAGTCGGTGGTGACTCTTGCTATCCGTAACATTGCGATCAAACGCAAAACACCCAAGTCAGTTCTCCCACCGTATTACAGAACTGGCGACTCTGCTGGGGACTTATCTAAAAGTGGGGTTACCTTAGGGCTAGATCACCTTTACTTGCTTTCTTTGTTTGACTTGCTTGATTTACATTATGGTTCCTTGTTTGGGATTGTTTTGATCCTCTACCCGGATTTGGGGCACCTTTTAGGTAAGTAGCAATAGATTGTGGAAAATATACAGTGTAGAACGACACAGTTGAAGCAATGGCTATGTTAGTGTGACGCATTTGATGGTACTGGTATCCCTTGTGTTGAATCGAGGAGAATACAGGGCCTCTGAGCAGCGTCATGAAGCACTAACTGACTTTAGAACCTTAATTTAACAACTTGGCCATTTGGAAGTAGTGAGATAGCCGTCTTTGGTTCCGACCTAAGATTGGTTGATACTCGATGCTACGCTCATTGAGATCGGACTTTTAGGATATCTCGGCTGTAAGAAAAGATCGATTGAGCTGATACAATGCCTAAAAGAAAGGTCAGTAATATTGGGATCCCCTAGAACCTGGTTACTATTACTTGGACAGATTGAGCCAACTAAACTTCAAGAGGGTACTTACCTAAAAACTCCATGCAAGCCTAAACCTAAGGACTTATCTTCTTTGTATGACATAACAACTTGCTTGCTTTGCATACTTTTACATAACATCCTAAACATCATAACATTATAAGCATTCTCACTAACCATTTCAATGATTTAGGAATTTATCTTTGTTTTGTTTTGTAGGCCATGAATCCCATCCGAAGGAATACAACCCGAATCAGCTTCGTGAAAGCACATCCTCAACTCCAAGAATTAGCATCAAGGGTTCCTGGAGATTCTCCCTTCACCGAGAAATATGGTGAACTTCTCATCTTGGATACCTCCAAATTCCAAGAAGAAATGATGTGTGTACTCTTCCAATTCTTTGATCCCATGCATCATTGCTTCACCTTTCCTAACTATCAGTTGGTGCCTACATTAGAAGAGTTCTCTCAACTGTTGGGAGTTCCCGTGCTTGATCAAATACCGTTCACTAGTTTAGAAGGGACTCCAAAGCCTGAAGTTATTGCCGAAGCCTTGCATCTGAAGAGAGCCGACATTATAGCAAATTGCGAGACAAGAAACGGAGTTAAGGGTTTCCTAGCCAAGTGTATGTTGGAGAAGGCTCGCTCATTATGGGGAAGATATGGATTTTAAAGCCTTTGAAGATGTCTTGGCCCTTCGGATATATGGTTTGGTTCTATTTCCCAACCCGGACCAATTCATAGATGTGAATTTCATCAAGGTTTTCCTCTCTCGTAATCCTATACCTACTTTGCTTGGAGACATTTTACATTATTTCCACACTCACACCATAAAGAAAAGATGCACTCTCTTGTGTTGAATTCCCCTACTCGCTAAGTGGTTTACTTCACACCTACCTCGATCTATATTGAAGAACGAGCAAGGATTGACATGGTCTCAAAGGATGATGTCCCTCACACACTCTGACATTTATTGGTGTTCTTGATCCTTGGAAGATACCACTATCATTGACCGTTGTGGGGAATTCCTTAATGTCCCACTCTTAGGCATTAGGGGAGGTATCACCTATAACCATTCTCTTGCATGACGACAATTTGTGTGTGCACGAAGAAATGGTCCTCATGATGCACTCATCCAAGGTTTGGTATTCGACTATGAGGGCGACAACCAAGGCTACTGTCAAAGGTTCATACGAGCTTGAAGAATGGTAAACAAAGTGGATAGCAAGACACTGGGACGTAAGAACTCCATTCCTTTGGAGACTTATCTTAGGTGGGTACGAACTCGTGCTCAAAGACTCGGTATGCCATACCCTGCCACTTTGTCTATCATCATGGAGCCTTTATTTGAAGGAGATGTTCCTTATGCTATCCTTCATCCTACCATGCCTACTTCTCTTGAAGACTTACAAAGAGCTTGGGTTCAACTGAAAGAAGACCAAGACACCTTCGAAGCTCAATTATATGCCAGTGAGAAGAAGGTTTTGGAGCTTACAATACAGCTTCATAAGGAGCGAAATATGAACGCCTACATTGCGCCAAAGAGGATGTGCTCGACCTTTTTGTCTTAGGACTTTATTTTGTTTTATTTCCTCCATTGTAAGCCGAAGGGGCATGGTTGTAATCAATTCAAACTTATTAATACAATTGATGTTTGCTCCTTTTTTGTCTAAAACAAATTTAAATTTTCTAAGTCCTTGAAAACATGCATCCACACACCATGCATCATATCGTGACAAGTTTCTCCCATACATGTCTCCTTATCTTTCTATTGTTTATTTCAGCAAGATGGATATGGAACCGACGGTGAAGGATCTCCAAGCACTAAATGCCCAATTCCAACAAATGTTTCTGGCTATGGCTAAGGGGCAAGAGGACCTGAAGAATCTCATCCTTAAAGACAAGAAGAGAAAGAAAAAGAAGTCAGTGAGCGTCCTGAATTTGGGAAGAAGACTTAGAGGACCAGTTAAGAAAGCTCTAGATCTCTCAAATCCATCAAATGAGGGGAATAATCATGAAGAAGATAACAGCCTGGGGACTGATGAAGATGAAGCTGACTACTCTGAGGAACAATATCCTCCCGTTAATGATAAATACAAACAGTTGGAGGATCTCCTCAATGCTATGAAGATTCAGCAGATACTTGGCTTGGATTTTGAAGAGTTAGGATTGGTTTCTGGAGTGGTCATCCCACCAAAGTTCAAAATCCCTACCTTTGCCACGTATGATGGGGTCTCTTGTCCTAAGATGCATCTGAGATCTTATGTCCACAAGATTCAGCCTCACGCTGCTGACCGGAAGCTATGGGTCCATTTCTTTCAAGAAAGTTTGGCTGACGCTCAACTGGAGCGGTTCTATAATTTAGAAGGAATCGACATTCATACTTGGGAGGACTTGGCTGCTGCTTTCTACAAGAAGTACCAATACAACATTGATCTTGCACCAACTCGTGTGCAATTGTAGAGTATGACCATGCATTCCAACGAGGGCTTCAAAGAATACGCCCAAAAGTGGAGAGACCTGGCAGGCTGAGTGCAGCTACCCCTAACTGACATGGAGCTGATTGACATCTTTATGGGAACTTTTGACATGACCTTTCTTCAATCACCTAATCGGAAGCTCCTCGGTCGGGTTTATCGAGCTAATACTAACTGGCGAAAGAGTCAAAGCTAGCATCAAAAGCGGAAAGATCCAAGGAGCTACATCCTCTAATACTCAGAAAAATCCATACAATGGGAAGAAAGAGTCCAATGTTGTGTATGGCCAAAAGGGTCATAACAAGAGCAATCATGACCAATATGTGGGGGAAGTCCTGATCTCCGGTCCTGCATCACAGCTACAACAACAAAAGGGAAATCAACGAAGGCAAGATGAGCCCAAAAGATGGTTCACCAACATCAATATGCCGCTGTCTCAAGCACTGCAACACTTGTTGAAGTTGAATCTGATTATGTTGATAGGACCTCATCCAAACCCCAAAACTTCTTCTCCTAACTACAATCCTGATGCAATATGTGCATATCATTCCGGTAGTCCTGGGCATGATACTAACGATTGATGGGCACTGGAATACAAGATTCAAAACATGATTGATGCCAAGGAGATCGAGGTCGACCCTCTAGAGACTCCTAACGTGATCATCACTCCCATGCCAAATCATTGAGCGTTCCAGTTCATTTTGAATTATCAATTGTAATTTCTTTTGTTATTCAAACACTTATCTATTAATGTTAAAATCTGTTTCATTAATGCATCGCATATGTTTGTCTTGAATTCATCCATTCGTTTTCATTAATTTTAATCTACGATTTTTACTCCCTTTATGAATATTAAACTCTTGTTTCAAAAAGTTGTAAGCCTTTAGAGGGAGGATGACGAAAACAATGCCATAATCTCATACAATATGCTTTTGGACAGACCGTGCTGATGATGTACATGCGTTCTTTTAATTCCTAAACACTGGAGTTATAAGGACGATAATCCCTAGTCAAACTCTTCGAGCCTAAGAAGTAGGAGTTTTTGTTTTTCACACAAATTGAAACCTTTAATCAAAACTTGGGGCAGGTTAGTTTCTCAATTAATTTAAACGCGCGTTCAGACACAAGCTCTCACTTTGTATACAACCAATGACATCAAAAAAATTTCCTCTAGAATAAAAAGGCGACGATGGTTCCTTTTCACATAGACAGTCATTATATCTCAAAGGAAAATCCCACCAAGAAAAAACTGAAGCATCCCGCTGGCTGTAATCTCAAAACAAGAACAGTCAGGCAAAAATCAGGGATAATAAATCAAAAAGAGGTCACTACAAATTCTCAACAACATGGAAAATATGGCAAAAAAATAACTGCCTTCCAAAAAACTTAACTTGTCTAAACCATCACCCAAAATGCCATTCCATACTCAATTGGAGTTCAAACGCATAATTAACTGAGTCTAGGAATGAAGAACATCACAAAGAACGGGCGAGTACAAATACACTTTGAGCATTATCCTTTGTTTCTTAAACAGTGAACCAAGCCACGATACAACCTTTCAAAGTTCTAATTGAAGCATGAGTTAGTTCGAAATCATACTGTCACAAAAGGTATCCTGACTCCTGTAAGGTTTACTCTAAATCCTGAGTTGAATTTTCTTACAAAATTCTTTTATCTTGCTAAAATGCATTTTCAAAACTTCAAGACAAGCATAAACTTTGCATTATTTGAATATCGTGTGTTTTCATATAGCTATTTGTTTGACAACAGAGAAATTCACAAAACGAATATCCAACGAATGAAAGCTCTCTCAGTGGGCAAAATCACTTCAAATGGGAAGACACTTCCAATGACAAATCTCCTGTAAGCAAGGGGCATCAACATGATCACTGTCCAACACATCTGGGGCAGTCAAGGCAAGAATCCGAGAAATCTCTCAAGAAATGATGAATAACCAGGGGAAGGTCTGTATCTGAATCACTTGGGGAATTGAACACGAATCCCAACAAAGGTTTACGTATGGCCAAACAAACATTTCCTGGCAATACTACAACACTTGCTACTAGGGGAAGAGAAAAATTCCCACAAACTCCTTTTCATAGGGTGATCCCCAGCCAGAGTTTCAATCTATAAAAACTTCTCCCCAACTGAGTTGATCTCAAAAATCCTCGAGGAGTTCTTCCAAAAGAAAACACCTCTCCAACAGATTGGTGACAAGGTTTATTTCCCCAAAAAACGGCAGACTCCCCAGCTTGAGTTTTCCTCTCTGATTACTATAAATCAAGGGACCCCAACTCCTCTTCCCCAGTAGACTGCTCTACAATCCCCAGTGAGTTGCTGCAGAACCTGGGAGACAACCAGATAACAATAAACTTCTTTATCTCCAATAAGTCGTTAACTTCCTTTCTCTTCCATCAAGAGATAACCCCCCAATAGAGCAACAAACAATTAAAACTCATGAACTCTTCTCCCCAAATGGAAATTAACACTCTCCATAGAGTTTGCTTCTCAAACAAAATCAACATCCCCCAGTGGATTTCTCCTCAAAACAACAAGTACAAGAATCCCCAGCGAAAACATTCTAAACAAAGTTCGAAGACGCACATACTCTTCATCTCCAACAACAGTCCGGGATTTAATTTCCCAAGACTCCCCAGCACTTGTCAAGGATTTATTTTCCAAGACAAAATTACATTCCAACAACATTTCATGCATCATATTTACATACATGACAAATGCATACGACACAATCTCATTTAATTTAAAAACATCATTACACCTTGCATTTCATACATCATGACATCGCATGCAGCTAACTCTTTACCTCTTCAGGAAAGATCAGACAACAGATAACTATCATCAACAATTTTCAACAGTTCCAGATTAATACCTGTAACAAGACATGACAACTATCTGTAGACAACCGGTTGAAGATTAATACCTGTAACAAGCCAGGAAAACTATCTTTCTTTCTAAGGTCAAAGATCAATACCTGAAACAAGCCAGGGAAACTATCTACACGACCAGCTGAAGCAAACCTACCCAGGTTCCTTCTCAGACATTTCCAGATGAAGTTTCACACGGACTCATCATGAAGCAACTGTACCCGGGTTCCTTCCCATACATTTCCAGATGAAGTTTAACACAAACTCATCATGAAGCAACCCTACCCAGGTTCCTTCTCATTTCCAGATGCAGTTTTACCTGGACTCATCTTGAAGCAACCCTGCCCAGGTTCCTTCTCATTTATAGATGCAGTTTTACCCGGACTCATCATGAAGCAACCCTACCTTGGTTCCTTCTCATTTTCCAGGTGAAGTTTAACACAGACTCATCCTGAAGTAACCCTACCCAAGTTCCTTCTCATAATTTCCAGATGCAGTTTTACACGGACACATCATGAAGTAACCCTACCCAGGTTCCTTCTCATTTCTAGATGAAGTTTTACACAGACTCATCCTGAAGCAACCATACCCAGGTTCCTTCTCATTTCCAGATGCAGTTTACACAGACTCATCCTGAAGCAACCCTGCCTAGGTTCCTTCTTATTTCCAAATGAATTTTTACACAGACTCGTACTGAAACAACCCTACCCTGGTTCCTTCTCATTCCCAGATGCAGTTCTACACAGACTCATCCTGAAGCAACCCTACCCAGATTCCTTCTCATTCGCATATGCAGCTTTACACAGACTTATCCTGAAGCAACCCTACCCAGGTTCCTTCTAAATTCCAGATACAGTTTTACACTGACTCACCATGAAGTAACTCTACCCAGGTTCCTTCTCTTAAATTCTAGATGAAGTTTCACATGGATTCATCCTGAAGCAGCCCTACCCAGGTTTCCCTTTCATATATGTCCTAAGGCATCCCTACACAGGCACACCATAGAGAAATCTTACATATATTCCTTCTAATACATTTTCATACACGGCTTAACACGGGTCCATTCTAACATACCCTTCATAGTTGAATCAACCAAAGATTTTTTCTGATACTCCTCCCAGTTATAGTCAAATTTAAACTTAGTTTTGTCAATAATCACCTTTGGATGGCATCTGTAAGCCCGTCTTTGATAACTCTCCATCATCTCTCCAAATGGCATCTTTAAGCCCATTCCCTACACTATCAACCACCACGTCATCAAGTGCAAATTTCTGGGCACTCTAGCGTTCAATCATCTTCCAACTTCAAGTCATGAATGGCAGATTCGCCAATCTAACTCTTTAGGTTTAAGAATATTGAACATGGGCAGCTGTTGTACCCCAAAAGTTGCCCTCTCATTTCTGAAGGCATTTCTCACAATGATTCTCAAAATTCAAGCTTGCATAAGTACAATTGGATTTTCCAGCATCAAGTTAAAGATGAAACTGTTAAAAAGGGGAAAACAGATGAAAATAATATTTTTGACAAAATTGGAGAAAAACAAATCTTCTTCGATTTACCTCCTTCGATTGGCCTTTTGGTCTCTTTCAATGCAAGCTTGGATTGCATCCTTCAACTGGGCGTGGGCCTTTGGCACACTGGATTTGATTCACAAGGCAGGAACTTCTTTCATGCAACCTTCGATTACATCTTTGGCCTCACATGGTTCACAATGCAATGGCTGCCTATGTGCCTGCTTCGATTGGATGTTTGATGCTTGCATGCTTGTGTTGACTGGACAAATATTCCCCTCCATGTTTACTTTGACTCACAAAGTGATGGCTGGCTATATGTAGCCTTCGATTGAGCCACAGATTCCTTCTTGCATGCAAGAGGCGCCCACAAGGCCAGGTGGCAAGAGCCTCCTGTAGCCTCGTTTGATTCCAAGGCAAAGGCCTCTTTTCTGGTCGCCTTCGATTGCACATTTTGCCTCCTACATGCCTATTTCATTTGGGGCATGTGACCCTCCTTTGTTGCAAGCTTCAATTGTGCCCTTTATCCTCTGCATGCATTCTTCGTTTGGGGCATATGAATCCTTCAGTACAAGTTTTTGGTTACACCTTTCGTTTGGGCATGTGGCTCCCTTCATGCAAGCCTTTGTTTGAGCAAAGATCTCTTGCATGTTTGCATGAAGTCACAAAGCAGGGACCCCCTACATACACACTTTCATTTGGCCATATGACTCCTTGCAGGAAACTTTGAGTGGGCAGTATCTCCCTTGGAAATAGTTTGCTTCAACATACAAATTCTACACTATGCCATTGTCTCGTGCGAAAGAAGTACCATGGTATCACATTCGAAGGACTTTCCAAACATGTCTGGATGTCCCAATTGAATGACATGTTTTTTTGGTCTACTCCAGGGGCATGTATTTGGGCCATTCGAAGGAACCCACAAAAGGCCTGGTCGAAAGACACCCATTGAGGCCACTTCAAAGGATACCCATATGAGTCCTTCAAAGGACACTTTAATTAGAAAAAAGGAAATGTTATTGAGGAATTTGGTCGAAGGGTGGTCAAAACGAAAGTTGAAATATTCAAAAGATGCTTGCTGCCAAGTTCAGGCCCGGTATACTGGCCATAATGCTCCAAAACTACTGCACAGCAGTCCTGAAACACTGTCCCATGCTTGCACCAAAATGGCATACAAACACTTCCCCTCGAATGCTACAAAAGCAGTTTACTCAAATTGTTCAAATTATTTTTTTCCCTCCAAAACTTCAGCCAGCTTTGCCTATAAATAAGAGGCTCCATAACATGCATAGGGGATGGACAACACATCCAGAGACATGTGGGTGGTGGAACAAATCATCAAACTCTCAAAAACTTAAACACTCTCAAATTCTTAAGATTCTCAAACACTAAACCCAAAATCCAGAAGAAACACAACACTTGTTTCCTTGGCCCTTCGAATCCAGAAGAAAACACTACACCTGTTTCCTTGGCCCTTCAAATATAAAGAAATACAACGCCTATTTCTTTTTCTCTTTCGAATCTGAAAGCATCCCTCACCTCTCCTGACCTTCGAATCCAGTACAAGAAGCATAACCCCTGTTTCTTATATTCGAATCCAGAAGTATCCAAGGCAGCAGCTAAAGGTCCAACACACATACCCTAAACTTTAAGCAAGGTAAGTAACTCTTGCCCTTGAACCTTTCATTTCAGTCACAATATGTGAATAATCTTCCCTTTCGTTTCAAAACATGTACATAACATTTTTGTTCTTTTCATTTCCACCATTTTAACTTGCTTTCATTGATAACCTTCTTGGTTTTTCTTCTTGTTTATTTAAACATGCTTTAAGAACTAACCTGGCCATGAAACAATGCCAGCATGGCCTTAGGCCATGTTTCTATTTAAAACATCAAACGAAAGAAACAAGAGGAAGGGGGTATAAAACGAAGCCCTAGGCTTCCACACTGACTTCCAAGCCCCAATTGAAGGAGGAAGCAAGGGACTTAGGGTGAAGAGGGCACTCCATGCTGAACGAAAGAGGCAGCCAGAAAGATGGCCATGTTGATTCCAGGCCCCAGTCGAAGGAGGCAGAGAGGCAGAATCGAAGGCTGAATCTCATGCCTCAGGCTAAGCCCAAATCGAAAGGCACGCCCACACTGACTTCCAGGCCCAATCGAAAGGCACACCTTTACTACTTCCAGACTAAATCGAAGAGAGCCAGAGAAGGAGAATCGAAGGATTCTTCTTCCTAAATCGAAAGAGCCCTTTTCTTTCCTTTATTTTATTTTCTGTTTACATTTTCATGCTATTCAATATGGTTGTAATAGTGTAGGATTTATTTTCTGCATTTTTATTACTTTTGTATAAGTTCTAGTAATTAGGATGTATGCCAAGATAAAAACAACAAGTAGAAAACCTAAAATCAAAGACAAAATGCATGAAAATTAAACACACTATTCACACATGCACCCTTAGGGTAATCTCACTTGTTGCCTCGAAAATATAGTCATGTCCCTCGAATATGGGCATTTTAGCAAATACCCTTGATAAAAGATCATAGTCCCTCGATGACCCTCAATTTTGCCTTCGGTAAACGATCTAGTCCCTAAACGACATTGCTAAAATGTCTCACAGGTTGCCTTCTATGACTATACAAACTTCCCACGCCCTTCCCTTCACATCCAATGATAGGGCTTCTTACCAAAGCAATGTTAAGATAGAAACATCTAAAGGAGGAGGAAAAGAACATTAAGACCTTTTGAATAGGTAGGATGCTCCTAGTTGCTCGCTTGCTCACAATAAAAACATTTTATACACCCACACTTTCATTTTGAAACATTTTAAAAGACAAAGCTCTTTGTACGCGTTCTTATAGAAACGAGAGCCATTACAAAGACACTTTTCAAAATCACTTTCAAAAACACATTCCACAAACACCCTTTCTGAACTATTTTCAAAATCAACACTTTGTACGCGTTCTTATAGAAACGAGAACCATTACAAAGACGTTTTTCAAAATACTTTCAAAATCCACATCACAAGCACATTTTCAAACAAAAGAAAGTGATCTAGCAAGCAACTAAGAGCCCGTAGATAACTACAGATGAAAAGGGTGCTAATACCTTCCCTTTTTATAACCTAC
This sequence comes from Vicia faba, assembly GCA_948472305.1. Lineage (NCBI taxonomy): Eukaryota > Viridiplantae > Streptophyta > Magnoliopsida > Fabales > Fabaceae > Vicia > Vicia faba. The sequence continues at coordinate 1,162,787,861 of OX451735.1, read as the reverse complement.
CCCCCGAACTCAAGAAATAATCTCAAAATGTCTTTCCTGTTCTTTTCAACCTTTCCTTTTGGATAAAAGAAAGGTCGGTGACGACTCTTGCTATCCGCAACAATTGCGATCAAACGCAAAACAACCAAGTAAGTTCTCCATCCGTGTTACAACTATCATCAAAGGTTCATACGAGCTTAGAGAATGGTAAACAAGGTGGATAACAAGACTTTGGGGCATAAGAATTCCATCCCTCTTGAACCTTACCTCAAGTGGGTGCGAACTCGTACTCAAAGCCTCATGATGCCTTACCCAGCCATCCCACCTGTGATTATGGAGCCCGTTGTTGAGGGAGACACCCCTTACACTCTTCTTCATCTTGACATGCCTATTGACTTCGAGGAATTGCAGAGATTGTGGATTCAACTCAAAGGGGAATGAGACACCTTTGAAGCATAGTTCTATGCAAGCGAGAAGAAAGTTTTAGATCTCACGAGGCAACTTCATGAAGAGCAGAGTTTGAACGCCTACATTACACCAAAGAGGATGCGCCAATCGGAAGCTTGAGTCCATTTTAGGAGTTTATTTTGTATCATTTTTTCTTCCATTGTAAGCCTGAGAGGCATTTGTAATTCCTGAATTTATTAATGCAATTAATGTTTGTTGTCTTCAGTACAAGATGGATCTCGAGAAAATTGTCAAAGACTTGCAGACTCAACACTCTCAATTCCAAGAAACTCGTCTCAACTTAGCAAAGGGGCAGCAAGAAATAATGACTCTTCTTGCTACAAAGAAGAAGACAAAGAAAAAAGCTGTAATCAACATGGGGAAGAGGTTCAAAGGCCCCGCCAGACAAGTCCAAGTTGAAGAGGATTCCTCCGAAGAGGATGAAAATCAAGATGAAGATACTATGAGCACCCATGCTAGGGGTGGAAACAATCAAATATCTAAAGACAAAGATTATTTTGATGAGCAATATCCACCGGCCAACAACAAGTATAAGAAACTAGAAGACAAATTGAAGGCTGTAGAAATCCAAGTTGTTCTTGGCTTGGACTTTGGTGACTTGGGTTTGGTTTCTGGGGTAGTCATTCCCCACAAATTCAAGATCCCAATTTTTTTCAAGTACGATGTTGTCTCATGCCCGAAGCTTCACCTAAGATCTTACGTTCGCAAAACTCAGCCGCATACCACTGATAAGAGACTGTGGGTACACTTTTTTCAAGAAAGTCTATCTGGGACCAGTTGGAGTGGTTTTACCAATTGGAAGGGACTAATATCCATACAGGAGGATTTGGCCACTATCTTTTACCGCTAATATCAATATAACACTGATCTTGCGCCAACTATGGTGCAATTGTAAGGAATGACCATGGGTACCAACGAGGGCTTCAAAGAATACACTCAAAAATGGAAAGACCTGGCTAGAAGGGTGAAATAACCTTTAACTAATAGAGAGTTGGTAGACATGTTTATGGGAACATTGACTGGAAAATTTTTCAACTTACTGATTGGAAGTTCCTCATCTGGATTCACTGAATTGATCTTGACTGGTGAGAGGATTGAAAGCGGGATTAAAAGCGGGAAGATACCCATGGACTCCACCTCAAATGCTGTGAAAAAGCCATTTATTGGTAAAAAAGAGACTAATGTTGTGTATGGGTCAAGAAGCCATGCTAAGAATGACCGACATCATTCAGTAGGGGTTGTACTGATCTCTAATCCAACTCCAACTCCAACTCAACGACCACGTCAACAAAATAATCAACATAGACCAGATTTCCAAAGAAGACAATTTACTAAAATCAATATGAAACTATCTCAAGCTTTGAAACACCTATTGAAAGCTGATTTATGACCTTGCGAGATCCTTCTTCTAACCCTAAAATTGCTTCTCCAAAATACAACCCCAATGCCAAATGTGCTTACCATTCAAATAGCCTCGGACACGACACCAATGATTGTTGGTCTCTAAAGAATAAAATCCAAGACCTGATTAATAACAAGACAATTGAATTTGATCCTCCACCAACTCCAAATATGATCACCACACTTATGCCTAATCATGGTAAGGGTGTCAATGCTATTGAAGATGCCTCTTTTGTTTCCTCCATCAAAGATTTGACCACTCCTTTAAAGACTATTAAAAAGAATTTGCTGAAAGCTGGTGTATTTCCAGGTTGCTTTGAAGGCTGCTACCACTGTGCTGTACAAATTAATGGTTGTGAATGGCTGAAGAAAGGTGTCCAACACCTGATTGATAGCCATGAGATTCTATTTGAAAAAACTCCATTTGTGAAAAGATTAACCCAAAGTGTATCTCAAGAGTTTGAAGATGTGTCCATTATTAATATCTCAAACACTCCTATTAAGATCACCTCCAAAGGTCCTATTAGGATTCCTGCTGAACCAAAAAAAGCTCCATTAATTATCACCATACCAGGACCAGTCCCATACTCTTCTAATAAGGTTGTGCCCTGGAATTATGGGGCAGAAGTTTATTACCATGGTATCAAACAAGATTCATGGATTGCCGAAGATGAAACTGTTGACATTACAAACATTGTTGGATCAAGTAAAGTTACTAGGACGGGGAGGATCTTCTCTCCAGAGATTTCACCTCCGAGAACTACTACTACACTCATTCGTATTACCACTGTTAAAACTGTTGCTGATACTCGAGGAAAGGAAAAAATGACTGAGCCTGCCAGGATGGAGGCACCCATAAAAGATATTACCATTGAGGATCTATATACCCAAGAGATGGAGGAGATTCTAAAAATTATTAGAAAAAGTGATTACAAGATAGTGGAACAGTTGGGGAAAACACCCTCGAAGATTTCCATGTTGTCATTGTTGCTATTCTCCGAGGCGGATGCCCAGGCGCTATTAAAATTCCTGAAAAATGCACATATCCCTTAAGAAACTATAGTAGACTAATTTGAAAATTGTGTAGCAAGCTTGACTGTCGACAACAGTTTAGGGTTCTCTGATGCAGATTTGACTCTGATGGGGAAGAATCACAATAAAACTCTCCATATTTCCATAGAATGCAAGGGCACTACCCTAGCATACGTGTTTAATAGATACTGGATGTTCTCTCAATGTCTTACCTAAATGAGCATTGGATAGGCTAGATTATGATGGAATGGTTTTAAAACCCAGCAACATTGTAGTAAGGGCTTTCGATGGTTCTAAAAGAGTGTTCCATGGAGAGGTTGATCTCCCTATCAAAGTTGGGTCTCAAGTCTTCAACTAAACATTTTATGTGATGGATATTCGTCCTGCTCATTCTTGACTTCTTGGATGCCCATGGATACATGGGGCAGGTGAGGTGACTTCTACACTACATCAAAAGTTGAAATATTCGGTTAAGGGGAAAATTGTTACCGTTTGTGGCGAAGAAGAGTTTATGATTAGTCATATGATTCATTCAAATATGTTGAAATGGATGGCGGGTTCATTAAAACTCCTTGTTAAGCTTTTGAAGTAGTCTCTCCTATGGTTTTTGTTGCCAAGGCCACTCCTGACACTCCCGAAGCTGGTAAAGATACACCTAGAATGGCCTCTCTCAAAGATGCTCGTGTTGTTATTGAAGAAGGAGGTTGCACCATTTGGGGACAAATTCCTGATTTCCCTTTCAAGTCAGACAAATTTGGATTAGGCTTCACTTCTAAAGCTCAAAAGGAGGTTCGACGAGCTCGTGCAGGAAAACCACCTCTCTGTATTACTAACCATGAGGTTAATGCCCTTGAAGACTCTAATGCAGATAGAGACTTTGACGTTTGGATCTACCCGACTGCTGGTGGAGGATTCAACAACTGGAAGACCAAGGACTTCATTCCAATCTCCTACGGCCATGAGTAATTTCCATTTACTGTTTTTAGCACTTCGAGAAATTTGTCTATAATTTCCTTTAATACAATGACTTTAAGCCACGTGGCTTTCCCGGGGAACGTTAGTCCATTTGTTAAGGGTTTGTCATTTTCATATGCCATGTGCTCATTTTAATGAAAAAACATTGGACCTTTTTGCATTGTTTAGCGCTCATTGTATTTCTTTACTTTATTGCATTTTCAAAAATAGCCATGTGATCTTACATGCATACACACACATTTGTAGATCCACATCCACTCCGGATCTCATTGACAATGACTCTTCTATTGCCATCTATGACTTTGAAAATCCAATCTATGAAGCCGAAGATGAAGGTGATGAAGATTGTGAAATACCTGGAGAGCTCGCCAGGCTTCTGATACAAGAGGAAAAGGACATTCAACCACATGAGGAATCAGTTGAAGTGATAAACCTGGGTACTGAAGCAGACAAAAAAAAAGTCAAGATCGGCTCCAACTTGGAAGATTGTGTCAAGAGAAGATTGGTCCAAATGTTGCACGACTATGTTGAAGTGTTTTCTTGGTAATATAAAGATATGTCGGGGCTTAATACCAATATCATAGTCCACTGTCTACCAATGAAGGAAGATTATCCTTAGGTCAAGCAAAAGGTTCATCGCATGCGGCCAGACATGTCTGAGAAAATAAAAGTTGAGGTAATGAAACAGCTCGATGCAGGTTTCCTGGAAGTGACGTCATATCCACAATGGGTTACAAATGTGGTCTCGGTTCCTAAGAAAGATGGAAAGGTCCGTATATGCGTAGACTACAGGGATTTAAATAGGGATAGCCCCAAAGATGATTTCCAACTACCACACATTGACGTTCTGGTAGATAACACTGCTCAACACAAAGTTTTCTCCTTCATGGATGGTTTCTCCAGATACAATCAAATCAAAATGGTGCCTGAGGACATGGAGAAAACCACCTTTGTCACACAGTGGGGCACCTTTTGTTATAAGGTTATTCCTTTCAGTTTGAAGAATGAAGGGGAAAACTATCAACGGGCTATGGTAGCTCTATTTCATCTCTCACTTTGATCATTTACACAAGCTATTTGAAAGGTTGAAGAAATACAAGTTGAGGATGAATCCGAACAAATGCACTTTCGGAGCAAGGTCTGGAAAACTCCTAGGGTTTGTTATCAATGGAAAAGGTATTGAGGTCGACCCTACAAAAGTCAAAGCCATACAAGAAATGACATCTCTTTGTAATGAGAAGGAGGTTAGGGGTTTCTTAGTTCGACTCAACTACATCGCCCGATTCATCTCTCACTTAACTGTTACTTGTGAGCCAATCTTCAAACTGTTGAAGAAAGATCAAGTAGTCAGATGGAATGACAAATACAAAGCAACTTTTGACAAGATTAAAGAGTACTTACAAGAACCTCCAATCCTGATGCCTCCAGTTGAAGGAAGACCTCTGATTATGTACTTGACCGTATTACATAATTTAATGGGGTGTGTGTTGGGCTAACATGACGAGTCTGGTCGAAAAGAGCATGCAATATACTACCTTAGCAAAAAGTTTACCAACTGTGAAACAAGATATTCACTGCTCGAGAAAACTTGTTGCACTTTAGCATGGGCTGCTCGCCGACTGAGACAATATAAGTTGACTCATACTGCCCTATTTATTTCTAAGATAGATCCTATCAAGTATATCTTCGAGAAACCAGCTCTTTCCGGACGAATAGCTAGATGGAAAATAATCTTGACTGAATATAACATACAATACACTACACAAAAAGCAATCAAGGGAAGTGTGATGGTGGATCATTTGGCCCATCAAGCTGTTGATGACTACCAATCCATGAACTTTGAATTCTCGGACGAGAAAATCATGCTGATAACTGATTATGAAGAGCCTGGACCGTATGAAGGACCTGAACAAGGATCTCGATGGACTATGGTTTTTGATGGAGCTTCCAACGCTTTGGGTAATGGAATTGGTGTTATGATCATTTCTCATGAAGGTTTCCATATGCCTTTCACTGCCAGACTATGCTTTGACTGTACAAACAACATGGCCGAGTATGAAGCGTGCATCTTGGGTCTAAAGGATGTCATTGACCTAAGAATCAGATTCTTAAGCGTATATGGAGATTTAGCCCTAGTAATCAGTCAAGTTAAAAGAGAGTGGGATACCAAACATCCAAACTTGATCCCTTACAAAGAGCATGTGCTGACCTTGATCCCATACTTCGAGGAGGTCACGTTTGAACATTTCCCGAGGGAAGAGAACTAGTTGGAAGACGCCTTAGAAACTATGTCATCTATGTTCAAGGTCAATTGGGACAACGAAGCTCCCGGAATTACTATAGAAAGGTTTGGTGAATCGGCGTACTATTGTGAGATTGACACTAGCAAGGAGAAGCCTTGGTTTCATGAGGTTAAAAGATATCTTGAAGCTCAAGAGTATCTCAAAGGCACATCAATCAATGATAAGAAATTCCTGCAGAGGTTCTCAGCCAAGTTCTTCCTAAGAAATGGGATTATGTACAAACGCAACCATGATTCAACTCTACTCTATTGTATGGATAAGAAGGAGGCAGAGGAAATCATGGAGGATATGCATGACAATATCTTCGGAACTCACTCTAGCAGACACACTATGGACAAGAAGATTATGAGGGCTGGTTACCATTGGTCGACCATGGAAACTAATTGTCATCAACACTCGAGGACTTGCCATAAGTGCCAGATTTATGTTGACAAAGTTCATGTACCTCCAATACCTCTAAATCTCATGACTGCTCTGTGGCCATTTGCAATGTGGGGCATTGATATGATTGGAGAGATCAAGCCTATTACCTCTAATGGACATCATTTCATTCTTGTCTCTATTGATTACTTTACCAAATGGGTCGAAGAAGCTTCATTTGCCTCAGTCACTAAGAATGTTGTAGCCCAGTTTATCAAGCATAACCTCATCTGCTGGTACAACATCCTTGAAAGGATCATCACCGACAATGGAACCAACCTCAATAATTCTATGATAACTGAACTCTGTATGCAGTTCAAAATCAAGCATCACAACTCTTCTCCTTACAGACCTAAGATGAATGGTGCAGTGGAGGCTACCAACAAGAACAAAAATAAGATTGTGTAAAAGCTGGTGGTGACCTTTAAAGACTGGCATGAGATGCTTCCATTTTCTCTTCATGGCTACCGTACTTCGGCTCGAACATTAACTAGGGTAACCCCTTTCTCTTTAGTCTATGGCCTGGAAGCCATCCTACCTATTGAAGTTCAGATTCCTTCCTTAAGGATTATGAAAGAAGCTGACTTGGGCGAAGACGAATGGATTCAAACTAGGTTGGATCAGCTGAACTTGATTGATGAAAAGAGGTTGGATGTTGTTTGTCATGGTCAAATGTATCAAAAGCGTATGATCAAGGCATTCAACATGAAGATCAAACCTCGAGTATACCAGGATGGCGACTTGGTAATAAAGAGCATCATTTTACCACAAGGCGGTCCCAGGGGTAAATGGACTCCCACTTATGAAGGATCATTTGTTGTCAAGAAAGTATTCTCTGGCGGTGCTATAAAGCTAACCATTATAGACGGTGAAGATTTCCCGCACCCTGTGAATGCGGGCATAGTCAAAAAATACTATGCATAAAGAATGACTCGCTAGGTTGACATAACTAGGCAAAAGAAAATAATAATAAGGGCATCCCAGCGAACCAAAAAGGTTCCGTAAAAAATTAGGGATATATACAAAAGATTATACACCCGACAAGTCGAAAACCTGAAAGGGCGGCTTGGGCAAAAAAGGGTATCTTGGTGGACTGAAAACCCAAAAGGGAGGTCCAAGCAAAAGTTAATAATTAAAGCATATGACCATGTATCGTTGAATCACTACAGTCAGCTTTATTACCAAGGTCAAAAGTTCAAATGGTACGAGATCAATCCAATCAACTTCTTTCAACGAAAAGGGGTGATGTTCAAAGACATAGGGACAATAGAGGAGTCAGAACTCAATGAGATCACTTTCACATGGCTATACATTTTGTTTTCACTTTGTACTCTTTTCATTTTTCGGCGACATCCTCTTACTAGGACTTCCGTCTCCCTGTACAAAAAATGCCTGTTTATAGGCAGATTATCAATATAAATATACTTTGAAGTGCAAACTTTTTGTTTTTCTGTTTTGAGTACAAAAACATCCAATGAATAAAATTGAATGGACGTATGCATATAAACATGATTAAGTGTTAATTAATATATGCACAAGAATAGTAGTAAGCATTTACTCAAGGATTTGGGATACTTCAATGAGATTATCCCTACGGAATGAATTCATACATCCAGAGTTCCAATCATCATATTTCCTGGAAATTCTCTTCCCCAGCCAAGTAATTCTTCCTGACGAATTTATTTCCCCAGAATACCTTCCTCAACGGGGTTTATTTATCCCCGACTTGAGTTTACTTCTCGGACTATTACAAATCAACATACAACACTCCTTATCCCCAACATAGTTGATGCTATCACCATAAAGTTGCTGCAAAACCTGGAACCTGACCAGATACCAGCTAACTTCATACTCCCCATACAATCAGAAGTCTATTCATCTCTTAAAACCCAAATCAGGGTATATGAGAATTAAATTCCCCAGTAGAGCAATGGACAACCAAGGTTCCTGAACTCTATTCCCCAAGAAAAAATCAACATTCCCCATAGAATTTCATCAAACAACAAACATGAATTCCCAGCAGAAGCATTCTAAAAAAAGATACACATACTCTTCATCCCCAGAAGTTGTCAAGGTTTTATTTTCTAGACAAAGATACACTTCAATAACATTTCACATTCATACATCATGACTTATGCATATAAAACGCATATAGCACAATCTCATTTCTTTTGAGAACATCATTACGCAATGCATGCATCATGACATTGCATTACAACTAATTCTTTACCTTTTCAGGAAAGATCAGTCACCATATGAATACCATCACTAACAAACATTTTATTTGCTAGTTCAGTTTAAATGAATCAATGATTTATTCTGATTCGGTTTCGGTAGACACTTTCTCTAGTTCAGTTAAATCGCTCCAAATATTTATGCTGATTCGATATCTAATTAAAGATTATTCAAGACCTCTGCTGGTTCAGTTTAAATTAATCAATGATTTATTCTGATTCCGTTCTGATAGACACCGCTAGACCAAATTGAATAGAACAAAAGGGCTGATAACCAAGACCAAACTTATCATACTTTTCACGCACCTTGACCACTTTTCCTCAGTCTTTGTTGGGAATCCCAGATTCGAAAATAGCCTCTGCATCATCTAGAGAAACCATAGGAGTCTCAGACTTCTTTTTCTCCTCTAAAACAGCAGGGACCCTGTCAACAGAAATAATTTCCAGCGCATGAAAATATGTTTCATGTATCTCCTCATCCACTTCAACATAGCGAAAAGAGGTTACATTATTAGCCGTAACATCCTCTTTTCTGCCAACCACATTGACTTTATCTTTCACAACAAATTTCAACCGCTGATGAAGGGTCGAGGTAACTGCCCCTACTGCATGGATCCATGGACGACCCAGGAGACAGAAAGACGAAGGGCGAATCTCCGTGATATAGAAATAAAGATAAAACACATGGGGTCCAACTTTGATTGCCAAATCAACCTCCCCTTCGACATACCTTCTGGACCCATCGAATTCCCTGATTGTCAGAGTACTTGGCGTTATGATAACTCCGTCCATGTTTAGTAGAATAAGGGGTGTTTAGGCATCACATTCAAAGAAGACCCGGTGTCTAACAAGACTTGTGACAGCATGGTGTCTAAACATCTAACGTAAATATGCAGAGCTTTATTATGAGTTATACCCTCAAGAGGAAGCTCGTCATCATTGAACGCCAGACAATTTCCAGTGGAAATATTTGTAACGACCCCCTTAAACTAGGCCATCAAAATTTATAGATTAACATGGGAACCATGCAATATCATCATCATGGTTGTACGGTGTGCGTTGGAGTACAAGATAAGCGACAGGATAGACATCTTGGCAGGCGTCTGGTTAAGCTGATATATCACCTTGAAATCACTTTTCTTAATAATTTTGATCAATTGTTCCACCTGCTGCTCAAAAGACATCACAGGACTTCCATTAACTGGTTGTTTTCCTTTATCCCTTGGCGGAATCTCTTCAATAATCTCTTCAGGAAGTGGTGGAGTAGGAGAAAAGGCTCTGCCACTGCAGGTTATGCCTTTGTTTCCCGCAATGTTGATAATCTCTTTATTTTCCACAGGAGGACACAAAACCTTTTTCCCACATATGTATATTGCATTGTAATCCCATGTCACTGCTTTTGTGTTATTGATCGAAATATAAGTTAGTCCTGGAGTAACCATAGCTTGGATCAAAGGAGGAAAATTCAGGGAAACTATGCTTGATGAACCTAAACCTTGGACTAATAGAGGAGCATTCAGATCCTAGGCAAGCGCAGGAAGTACAGGGACTTAAATTACCAACGAAACTCTCTGGTTATTCCTTTGAACATGACAGGGTAATAAGGAATCTATAATGCCACAACATCATCTATGGGGACTACTCTTTTTATCTGAATAACTCCCTCATCCATCAACTTCTGAATATCGATCTTCAATTCGGCACACTCTTCAAGATTGGATAAGCAGTGTAAGCAAAAGACATGAATTTCTTGCAAAATATTTTCTTGTAACAGACAAGATCTCACAGTCACCAAAGAGATATGAATATCATTCACATGACTTATCAAGTCTGGCCCATCATCAAATTCAACAACACTGACTGTCGCCCCGTGGTGAGGAGGCATCAGATTATTCTGCACATTGGGTCCTACCAAATTAAAACTGGTTTCCTTATCATCAAGCAAATCTTGAAATTTGCATTTTAAAGCATTAGAACTTTCAATTGTATGGCTTGGAGATCCTGAATGGAATTCACAATGCACATTCGAGTCGTAACCCCTTGGAAGAGGTGTAGGAGAAGGACCAACCTCTTGAAGTTGAACCAATTGACCAACAAGTAGTTGCAGAAGCAATTGAGCATATGGAATATGCATCGGATCAAACCTTCTATCCTGATATCTCTATTTCATTTGCTAACTTCTCTCATTATGTTGCTGATAGTTTCTCTGCGGTGCATGTTGTTATTGTGTCTGAGGAATAGTGACATAAGTAGGATAATAAGGAACCTGAACAACAACTTTTCCTTTATCGAGAGTCGAATTTCTTGACTCGCTCTCCTTCTTCTTGACAAACCCAGAATGTGGTTTCTTCCCATTACCATACCTGTTACCAGTGGTACCAGACGCACTAGGAATAATTCCAGCTTTAACACACATTTCCACCCGTTCACCAATAATCACCATGTCATAAAAATAATCATAAGTACTACTAAACATGTTGTGATACAGTGGGAGAACTGACTTGGTTTTTTTGTGTTTGATCACAATTGTTGCGGATAGCAAGCGTCGCCGCCGACTTTTCTTTTATCCAATAAGGAAAGGGTGAAAAGAACATAAAAGACCTTTGAGATATTTTCTTGAGTTCGGGGGGTAGGTTATGAAAAAGAGAAGGAATTATCACCCTTTTCATCCATAGTTATCTACGGGCTCTTAGTTGCTTGCTAGATCACTTTTGAAATTGCTTCATTTGAAATGGATTTATGGTGGGTTTTGAAAGTATTTTTGAAAAGCACCTTCATTTAGGCAAACTTTGTAATGATTCTCATCTCTATAAGAATGCATACTAAGAACGTTCTACCTACTCAAAAGTCTTTTTGTTCATTTCTCTCTTCCTCTGATATTGCTATCTTACCATTGATAGTAAGAAGCCCTATCTTTGGATGTGAAGGGACGGATGTGGGCCATCGTATAATCATATATAGCAATGTAGTAAGATATATTAGCATTTTTCTTAAGGGACTAAGATTATTTGTAAGGCAACAATCATAGCGTCATCAAGGGACTTTGATCTTGTATTTTGTTTGTTTTTGCTAAGATGTCTCACATGCATATCATGACCATTTTTTAAGATAACAAGTGGAGTTAACCCTAAAGGTGCAAGTATGAAAGTGTTTATTTTTCATGCATTTTCTTGTCTTAGATTAGGATTGTCTAAGATTGATTTTTATCTTGCCATACACACCCTAATTACTAGAATTTGTATTTGAAAGCGGTAAGTTGCAAAAAATAAAGTCTTATGCTATTACATCGTTTAGGGAGACGGGGGTACAATTTACAAATGGGGACGGATAGGAGCTTAAATATTACAACCATATTAAATAACAATGAAAAAAATGTAAAATATGTAAAAATAAAGGAAAAGGAAAGAAAAATGCATTTTTGAACGTTATGTGTCGACACATGCTCTTTTGCATCGACACAGAACCTTCCCTTGCCCATGTATTGCCAAATCAACTCAGTATGAGTTGATAAATAATAGTGTGTGTCGACTCATATGTGTTTTGTGTCAACTCATACACTCTCTTTTTTTCTTTTGTTTTGGGCATGTATAGTAGTATGTGTCGACTCATAAGAATATGTGTCGACTCATAACCTATTTTTCCACTAAGATGTGTCGACTCATATAGGTATGTGTCGACTCATACTGTCATTTTTTCACTTCAACATTGTTTTGCTACATACATGAGTTAGCTCTCAACACATAAATGAAAAGAATGGAAGACAAATAAAGGGTTAGATTCAAGGGAAATGGTTACTACATTTTATCTTCAAAAATGAATCACTAATGATGCTTGAAATGAAGAGTTAACGTCAAGAAAATTTACCTTGAAGCTGGATTTTATACTTTGAGCTTCAGTTGTTGTCTTGACTGTTCTTGAACTTGAAAAAAAACAGAGGTGTTACAGAAGCTTGTTTTTGAGTTTGAACAACTTCTAGGTGATGTATGTGAGGTGCTTAGATGTTTGGACAAAACTTGCAAGGTATGTAGAGTTCTAGGATTTGGATTTCAAAGCTCAAGAAGTGGAAGCTTTGTAGACTGTTATGGCTTTTGTGAATATGAGATTTTGAGGTTTTATCAACAAAACTTCTGGCTTTTGTGAATATGATATTTTGAGGGTTTATCAACAAAACTTCTGGCTTTTCTCTCTACTTTTTATGACCCCCTTTTCTCTTGCAAATGCTTCTCATATTTATAGGCAAGAGGTTTGTGAACAAGTTGTTTTGGTTTACAAACTATGGACTTATGGCTAGGTTGGATTGCAAATATCAAGTTATGTCATGGTCCCAAGATGAATTACTAAAGTTGCTGGTTTAGAGGGGCTTCTTTCCATGATTTATGGTGGAGTAAAATCAGAAACAAACAAGGTATGGGCTCAAGACAAGTTTTGTGCCAACAAGATTTCTTTTCAAGAATAGTGTTGTACCCCAAAATTTCCCTCTCATTCTTTAAAGAATCATCTTGGACCCTCAGGTTTGCTTCTATCAAGTTTCAAATCTTGAATTACAATTTTCCAAGAAAATCATTCATAAGGGAAAAATGTTCAAAAGCACACTGAAAAGTCAAACTTTGACTTTTAGATCAAAAATCAAGTTTTAACAATTATATTTCATCAAGACACGAAATTAATTCATCAAAATCAAAAGTCAGAAATTTCCTTGAAAAATCAAATTTCTAAACATTTAGAAATTTTCTAAGTGTTAAGAGAATATGATACTTCAGATCTTCTGTGCCAGCCTTCAGGAAAGTGCCATCAGAATTTGCAAACACGGTTTAAAACACGATGCTTCAATCAGAACATATAGAAGCGATGTTCTTTGGTAAGAACATGACCCTTCAGCATATGAAGGCTACGCTTCTGGTCTTCTGCGATCAGAATATCAACAAATCCCAAAACCTCGTTTAAGCAGCCTGCTGCCCGACTACAGCACAGTCCTGCAACCAGCTGCTGATCCAGTCCACGCCTGCACTTTCCCAAACCCCATATTTGCACCAAATTAGCATACAAAGGTTGTGATTAAAAATCAATGGAACAATGTGCCAAAAAAGTTTAAATCCCATTTCCCCCCCCCCCCCCCCCCCCCAAAGACCACAACAAACTCACCTATAAATAAGTTACTCAGTCGCACTTGCAAGGGGGTGGCTTTTGGGAGAGAGAGAGAGAGAGAATTATCTAAGAGAGAAAAAGAAACAGTAAAAAAACCTTCGTAAATCCTAAACAAAACATTTGTTCTTCCCTTTGAATCAAAGAACTTAGCATTTTCTCTTTCGTTGTTCTTGCTAACTCTAGAACATCTGAAGGCACCAGCTTAAGTCCCAAACACACGTTCCAGGTTTAAGGTAAGTTTTTCTGACTTTGAATCTTTTCATTCAGAATATCATTAAATATGTAAATATAATAGTATTGATGTTGTCCATATAATTGCATAAGTAGAAAAAACTGTGGATCATAACTTCTTGAATAAAGCTAGGCTCAGAATTAGGATTAGAACTTATATGAATTGTTGTGCTTTTATCTTTCTGATTTGCTATTGTTAAGAACTGAATAAATTGCTGATGTGCTGATTAATATGAGGAAAGAGTTAAAATGTAACACAAAACTTCTGAGTTCTCCTCACCATTTTAACACACACAGAACTTCTAATTTTCACTTGTTGTTAACACAAACTGAACTTATGGTTTTCACTCACTATTTTAACACTCAGAACTTCTGGTTTTCACTCACTGTTAACACACACTGAAATTCTGATGTTCACTCACTGTCTTAGCACATACTGAACTTCTGAGTCCTCCTCACTATTTTAAAACACATAACTTCTAAGACTTTCTCACTGTAATAACACTCAGAAGTTCAACACGTAGCAACCCAAAATTTCTGTGTTTTCCCTCTGACATTTCTTGCAGGACCTCAGAGTGTATCAATCTAGAACTTATGATGTCCACTGATGTTTCTTTCTGAACCACAGCACGCCCTACATCAGAACTTTTGATCCCCTTTGTTTTGCTTTCAGCAGCATGCTAATCCTATCTCTCATTATTTCCCTTTTTTTTTATCATTTTCAATATTAATACCCTTTTTATTAATACAAAAAAGACATAAAAATATTTTCTTTTTATTAATTAATTTATTTCTCTTTCTTAATTCATTAAGACAAAAAACCATTTTTTAAACAAGTCCTTTTTCTTTCTTGCATTGTACATTTCAATATGGTTGTAATAGTTAATTAGGATTTAAATTCTTGCAACCCCCCATTTGTAAATTTGTACCCCCATCCCTAAATGATGTAATAGCGTAGGACCTTTACATTTCCGCAATTTATTGCTTTCAAACATAAATGCTAGTAATTAGGGTGTGTATAGCAAGATATAAAATCAACAAATAGATAACCCTAATCAAGACTAAATGCATGAAAATCAAACACACTTGCACACTAGAACCCTTAGGGCAATCCGATTTTATTGCCTATCAGAAAATAGTCATGTCCCTCGAATATGGACGTTTTAGAAAAGACCCTCGATAAAAGATCATAGTCCCTCGATGACCCTAAATGTTGCCTTTGGTAAACAATCTCGTCCCTAAACGACATTGCTAAAATGTCCCATAGGTTGCCTTATATGACTATAAAAACGTCCCGCGCCCATCCTTTCACATCCAACGATGGGGCTTCTTAACAAATCAATGGTAAGATAGCAACATCTAAAGGAGGAGGAAAAGAACATCTAAGACCTTTTGAGTAGGTAGATTCGCTCCTAGTTGCTCGCTTGCTCATAACAAAAACATTTTATACACCAACACACTCATTTGAAATATTTTCAAAAGACAAACACTTTGTACGCGTTCTTATATAAACGAGAGACATTACAAAGAAGGCACCTTTTCAAAATCACTTTCAAAAACAAATTCCACAAACACACCTTTGAACTATTTTTGAAACAACACTTTGTACGCGTTCTTATAGAAACTAGAACCATTACAAAGACATTTTCAAAATACTTTTAAAACCCACACCACAAGCACATTCCAATAAATGCAAGTGATCTAAAAAGTAACTAAGAGCCCATAGATAACTACGGATGAAAATGGTGCTAGTACCTTCCCTTTTCATAATCTACCCCCCGAACTCAAGAAAACATCTCTAAAGGTTTTTTCTGATCTTTTCAGCCTTTCATTTTGGATAAAAGAAAAGTTGGTGGCGACTCTTTCTATCCACAACAATTGCGATCAAACGCAAAACATCGATTCAGTTCTCCCACCGTGTTACAGAACTGGAGACTTTGCTGGGGACTCTATCTTAAAAGTGGGGTTACCTTAGGGTTAGATCATATTAACTTGCTTTGCTTGCTTTACATTTTGGTCCTTTGCTTGGGCTTTTGTTAAACATCCTACACCCGGATCTAGGGAACCTTTTTAGGTAAGTAGCAATAAATCATGGAAGTTGTACGGCGTAGACCGATATGAACGAAGTGATAGCTATGTTAGCATGATATTTTGGCTTGTACTAATGTTCCTTGAGTCAGTTAAGGATAACATTAGGCTTCCTTAGTGTCATTAAGCACTAACTGACCTTTAGATCCTTTTAATTGACTCATCATTGGCCATTAGGAAGTAGTGAGATAGCCGGCTTTGGTTTTGACCGAAGATTGGTTAATACTCGATGCTACGCTCATTGAGATCGGACTTTCGGGATATTTCAGTCGCCATTAAAGAGGCTTGTGCTGAAACAATGCCCGATGAAGAAAGATCAGTGAAATTGAGATCCCTTAGAACCCGGTTACTATTACTAGGACAGGTTAGGCCAACTAAACTTCAAGAGGGTACTTACCTACAAACTCCATGCAAGCCTAAACCTAAGGACTTGTCTGCTTTGTGTGTATATGATTATTTGTATATAAACTTGCTTACTTTGCATACTTGTACATAACATCATACCATAGCATTTTCAATAACCGTTTCAAGGATCTCAAGGGCCTATGATGTCGGGTCACGTTGAACCAGACGTCTATCAAGGGACAAGACGATTTATTTTCCTCTAACCAAATGCTGTCAAAGATCAAGTATAACAACTTGAGTCAAGGGCTACAACCCATTTGACCTGATGAGCTTAATTCTCGTGGAAGGACATCCACCGATACAAAGTTCTCTAATCAAAGTTGTAAGTGACTACTAGCCCCGCGAGATCCTTGAAAACATGCATCCACATATCATGCGTGATATCATGACAATTTTCTCCCATACAGGTCTCCTTATCTTCCTACTGTTTATTTCAGTAAGATGGATATGGAACAAATGGTCAAAAATCTCCAAGCTCAAAACGCTCAATTTCAACAAATATTCCTGGCCATGACTAAGGGGCAAGAGGACTTGAAGACTCTTCTTCTCAAAGACAAGAAGAAGAAGCCTAAGAATCCAGTAGGTGTCCTGAACTTGGGAAAAAGACTTAGAGGACTAGCCAAGAGAGATCTAGGTCTCTCAACTCCATCCAAAGTGGGGGATAGTCATGAAGAAGACAATAGTCTGGAGATTGATGAAGCCGAAGTTGACTACTCTGAGGAACAATATCCTCCCGCTGATGACAAGTACAAACAGTTGGAGGATCGCCTCAATGCTACGGAGATTCAGCAGGTACCTGGTTTGGATTTAGGAGATATGGGTTTAGTTTCTGGAGTGGTCATCCCTCCAAAGTTCAAAATCCCTACCTTTTCCCTGTACGATGGAGTCTCTTGCACTAAGATGCACTTAAAGTCTTATGTCCGCAAGATTCAACCATACACGACTGATTCGAAGCTTTGGATCCATTTCTTCCAAGAGAGACTAGTAGGGACTCAACTCAAATGGTTCTATCAATTAGAGAGTTCTCGCATCCACACTTGGGAGGATCTAGCTGCTGCTTTCTATAAGCAGTACCGGTACAACGCTGATCTTGCACCAACTCGTGTACAATTGTAGAATATGACCATGGGTTCCAACGAGAGCTTCAAAGGATACGCCTAAAAGTGGAGAGATATGTCTGGTAGGGTGCATCCCCCTTTAACTGACAGGGAGCTGATTGACATCTTTATGGGAACCTTGACGGGACATTTCTTCAAGCACCTAATCGGAAGCTCCCCGTTCGGGTTCACCGAGCTAATACTGACTGGCGAAAGGGTCGAAGCTGGCATCAAAAGTGGAAAGATCCAAGGAGCTACACCCTCCGATGCTCAGAAAAATCCGTACAATGGGAAGAAAGAGTCCAATGTTGTGTATGGTCAAAGGAGTTGCCATGACCAACACGTGGGGGTAGTCCTGATCTCTAGTTCTGCGTCACACCGACAACAGCAAAAGGGGAAATCACCGAAGGCCAGACGAGCCTAAAAGACAGTTTACCAACATCAACATGCCACTGTCTCAAGCTTTACAACACTTGTTGAAGATGAATTTGGTTACCTTGATAGGACCTCATCCAAACCCTAAAACTTCTTCTCCTAACTACAATCCTAATGCAACGTGTGCTTATCATTTTGGCAGTCCCGAGCATGATACTAACGATTGTTGGGCGTTAAAGTACAAGATTCAGAATTTGGTTGACGCCAAGGAGATCGAGTTTGAACCTCCAGAGACTCCAAACGTGATCACTGCTCCTATGCCGAATCATTGAGAGCATCTTGTTCATTTTGAATTTTGAATTGTAATTTCTTTTATTCAAACAATTATCTATTAATGTCAAACATTGTTTCATTAATGCATTAAATATTTTTGTCTTGAATTAATCCATTTATTTTCATTCTATTTAAATTATGCTTTTTACTCCTTCTATGATATTTAACTCTTGTTTTAAAAGTTGCAAGCCTTTAGAGGGAGGATGACGGAAACAATGTCATAATCTCATACAATATGCTTTTGGACAGATCTTGTTGACGATGTACAAGCGTTTCTTTCAAATCCTAAACACTGGAGTTATAAGGAAGATAATCCCTAGTCAACCCCTTTGAGCCAAAGAAGTAGAAGTTTTCTTTTTTACACACAAATTGAAACCTTTAATCAAAACCTGGGGCAGGGTAGTCTCTCAGTTAATTCAAATGCGCGTTCAGTCGCAAACTTCCACTTTGTAATACAACGAATGGCATAAAAAACATTCCTCTGGAATCAAAAGACAGTGATGGTTCCATATCACATAGGCAGTCATTATCTCTCAAAAAGAAAAACCCACTAAGTCAAAACCTACAAAGGAGACTTGAGAAAAACTGGGGCATCCCGCTGATCGTAATCTCAAAACAAGAACAGTCAGGAAAAAATCAGGGATAACAAATCAAAAGAAAGAGGTCACTACAAATCCCCAACAACATGAAAAATGTTGCAAAAAAATGACAGCCTTCCGATAAACTAAACTTGTCTGAACCATCACCAAAATGTCATTCCAGACTCAATTGGAGTTCAAATGGACTGTTAACTGAGTTTAGGACTGAAGAATATCACGAAGAACGGGTGGGTACAAATGCACTTTGAGCCTTTATCCTTTGTTTTTTAAGCTGTGAACCAAGCCACGTTATAACCCTTCAAAAGTCCTAATTGAAACATGGGTGGGTTCGAAATCATATTGTTACAAAAGGTATCCTGACTCCTGTAAGACTTTACTCTAAATCCTGAGTTTAAATTTTCAAAATTTCTTTACTTGCTAAAACGCATTTTCAAAACTTCAAGACAAGCATAAACTTTGCATTATTTGAATATCACTGTTTACATGTGGCTATTTGATTGACAACAGAGAAATTCACACAACAAATATCCAATGAACGAAAGCTCTCTCAATGAATAAAGTCACTTCAGATAGGATGACACTTCCAATAACAAATCTTATATCAACAAGGGGGCATGACATGTCACTCTCCAGCACGCCTGGGGCAGTCCAGTCAAGATTCCAAGAAATCTCTCAAGAAGTGCAGAATAACCAGGGGCAGGTCTCCATCTCCATCACTTGAGGAATTGAACGCAAATCCCAGCAAAGGGTTACGTACAGTCAAACATTTCTTGGTAGTGTCACAAACACTTGCTACTAGGGGCAGTGACAAATATCCCCAAAATTCTTCTCATAGGATGACTCCCAGCCAGAGTTTCAACCTCTGAAAACTTCTCACTAGCTGAGTCGACCTCAAGAATCCTCAAGGATTTTCCCCAGTGAAGAAGATACCTCTCCAACAGACCGACAACAGGGTTTATTTCCCCAACAAACTACATATCCCCCAGTTTGAGTTTGCCTCTCTGACTACTACAAATCAAAGGACCACAACTCCTCTTCCCTAGTAGACTACTCTACAATTCCCAACAAGTTACTGTGAAGCCTGGACCCGACCAGATATCAGTTCAACTTCAATTCCCCAGTAGAGCAACGGGAAACCAAGACTCTTGAACTCTTTTCCCCAAGCATAAATCATCACTCTCCATAGATATTTCAACATTCCCCAGCGGAGTTCTCCTCAAATAACAAAAGAGGAATCCCCGGTGGAAATGTTCTAATCAAAGTTTGAAGAAACACCTACTCTTCAACAAGCAGCCCGGGATTTAATGACACCCCAGCATTTGTCAAGAATTTATTTTCCAGACAAAGATACACTTCAATAAACATCTCGCATTTCATACATCCTAGTCCCATACATGACAAGTGCATACTACACAATCTCATTTATTTTGAGAACATCATTTCACCATGCATTTCATACATCATGACATTGCAAACAATTAACATTTTACCTTTTCAGGAAAAGGTTAATCAACAGATGGCTATCGTCAACAATTTTCCAAAGGTCAGAGATTAATACCTGTAACAAGTCAGGGCAATTATCTACACGACAAGCTGAGGTAACCCTACCCAGGTTCCTTCTCAAATTTCAGATGAAGTTTAACACAAGTTCACCATCAAGCAACCCTACACATGTCCCTTCTCATTTCCAGATGCAGTTTTACACGGACTCATCATGAGGCAACCCTACCCAGGTTCCTTCTCATCTCGAGATGCAGCTTTACACGGACTCATCATGAAGCAACCCTACCCAGGTTCCTTCTCAGAAAATTCCAGATGAAGTTTAACACAGACTCATCATGAATTAATCCTACCCAGGTTCCTTATTAGACAATTCCAGATGCAGTTTTACACGGACTCATCATGAAGCAACCCTACCCAGGTTCCTTCTCAGAAAATTCCAGATGCAGTTTTACACGGACTCATCATGAAGCAACCCTAGCCAGGTTCCTCCTCATTTCCAGATGCAGTTTTACAAGGACTCATCATGAAGCAACCCTACCCAGGTTCCTTCTCAGAAAATTCCAGATGAAGTTTAACAGGACTCATCATGAAGTAATCCTACCCAGGTTCCTTCTCAGAAAATTTCCAGATGAAGTTTTACACGGACTCATCATGAAGCAACCCTACACAGGTTCCTTCTCTTTCCCAGACGTAGTTTTGCACGGACTCATCATGAAGCAGCCTTACACAGGCCCATCATAAATTGAAGAATATCTAAGACCTCTAATGGTTTAGTCTAAACCTATCAATGATTCATCTTGATACTTTCCAAATAGACATTTTCTCTGGTTCAGTAGAATCGATCCTAAGATTCTTCTGATTTCCATTCCAGTCAAAGTTAATCCAAGACCTTCTTTGGTTTAGTCAGATTGACACAAAGATCTCTCTGATTTCTATTCCAGTTGAAGATATTCCAAGACTTTTGTCTGGTTCAGTTTAATCTATCCTAAGATTCTTCTGATTTCCATTCCAGTCAAAGTTAATCCAAGACCTTCTCTTATTCAGTCAGATCGACACTAAGATCTCTCTGATTTCTATTCCAGTTAAAGAAAATTTAAGACCTCTGTTGGTTTAGTTTAAATCTCTCAAGGGTTTATTCTTATTCTTTCCCGTAGACTTTTTCTCTGGTTCAGATAAACCGCTCCAAGCTTTATTATTATTCTTTCCAGACCTCTGCTGGTTCAGTTTAAATCTCTCAATGGTTTATCCTGATTTTTTCCCGTAGACATTTTCTCTGGTTCAAATAAATCGCTCCAAGATTTATTCTGATTCTTTCCAGACCTCCGCTGGTTCAGTTTAAATCTCTCAATGGTTTATCCTGATTCTTTTCCGTAGACATTTTTCTCTAGTTCAGATAAATTGCTCCAAGTTTTATTCTGATTCTTTTCCAGTTGAAATCAAGCTTAGACTTAGTCTAATTTCTGTCAACAATCACCGTTGGATGGCATCTATAAACCCATCTCCGACAACTCTCTATCATCTTACCAAATGGCATCTTTAAGCCCATTCCATACATAATCAACCACTGCATCATCAAGTGCAAATTTCTGGGCACTCTAGTGTTCAATCATCTTCCACCTTCAAGTCACTAATGGAAAATTTGCCAATCTAACTGTTTAGATGTAAGAAGATTAAACAGGGGCAGCTGTTGTACCCTAAAATTTTACCTCTCATTCTTCAAAGGATCTGTTGTACCCCAAAATTTGCCCTCTCATTTTATCAACATTTTTCATCACAAGACTTTTTGAACTCAAGAGCAAGCTAGGGTTTGCTCTGCTCAAGACATCTCCTTGCACTGATAACATAAATTAGGGTTTGAGTTTCCACAGGTATTTTTTGACCTACAATGCCCAAAGTTACTTTCTTACTTCATGTTGGACCCATAAGTTTGTCCATACCATGTTTTAAGCCTTGAATCAAATTTTTGTCCAGTCAATTGAACAGTTGACCTAGAAATCAGATGTACTGGGGAAAAAGTCAACTGTGGCCAATTTATAGTCAAACCTTATGAATTTTGACCCACATCAACATTATGAACTCATATGAACCATTTGATCAAGTTTGGACCACAACTCCACAAGAAATTTGATCAGATCACCAAAAGGGCAAAATGGTCATTTTTAGGGTTTTGACTGCACAAAGGCAATTTCTGATTTTTAACCTAGCCAATGGAAAATTTGGCTCAATCATTGACTCAAGGACTCAATGGAATCATCTTGACCTATTCAACAAGTTCAAAAGATCTCAAATGCATTGGATTGACAGATGAATTTTTCAGTCAACTGATCAAAATTTGACTGTACACAGAAAAGTCAAACTTTGAGTTTTTGGTCAAAATCAAGTGCCAAGGTCATTTTTCATCAAGATATGTCAAAATATGAAACTTGTTCATCAAGAAACCCATTTTTTCAAATTAGGGTTTAAAGTTGAAAAAATTTCATAACTTAGAATTTTTCTAAGTTATGAAATTTTCTTAATTTTTCCTAACTTTGCCCAACATTTTCACCATGATGAAAGTGGATTCAAACAAAACTTCCAACATGAAATTTGTAGTCCTCCACAAATTCTACAACTTTGATTCACAAAGTTTTCTCAAAAGAAGCTTAGATCTCAGGTTATGATTTTTGAAACAAGGGTCCCTAAAACTTTTAACTTAGTGAAATTTTTCCCTAGTTTATGCAGGATTTTGACCTATCTTCTTGGCCATTTTTCACATAGTTCCACTTGGAATCTCAAGTTAAATTTCAAATATGGATTGTAGAGCATGTTGCAAGCTTTCCAAAATGTCAAAGAACTCCTCAAACACATTTGTGGTTAGGGAGAATCGAAGGCTTGAAGTTGGCAAAAACTCACTTTTCATCCATGACATATTCATGTTCATACAAGTTGCAATTTCAAGTTAGCATGCTTTTCACTAGATTACAGGCCTCTAAACCACTTCAAACTCAATAATTTAATGCAAATCCATTGGTCTAAGGTATTGTTTTGGTCATTAGGACATTGTACACAAGATTAATCCCTAAGTAGAAAAAGGTACATTTCCATTTTTGCTTAAATATGATTTATGTCAAAACTGAATCCCTTGAGCATTGGTCCATATCGCACATAGCAAATCAGATCCACAAGTTGGAGGGGCCAAGGACAAAGTATGCAAGCATAAGGATAGCCTGTACAGGCCTGTTTCAATCACTTCCCACATTTTACTTCAAAAACAAGAAACTTGTCCAAAACAAGAAAACTTGAACACCAGCCAAAAAAAACCTGTGCAAACATTTTAAACATCTTTCTCACATCCCTCTGAGCCAAAAAACGATTTCTTGAGCCTCTAAACATCCCCTAGCCAAAAAACACCTTCCATTGGCAAAACAGGGCAGAACCTGCAACTTGACTTCCATAGCACATTTTGCTCGTGCGTTTTGCCCCAAGTTGCTTCAAACGCCTTCCATTCAACTCATCCAAGCTATCCCAAACCTCAAACACCAACTGTAACTCCATTTACAGGGTTTTCCATTTTCATTTTTAGCTTGTGCAGCTTGAGTTCCATAGGCTGATTCAAGGACATTCAAGGCAAGCAGGGTATTGGAGAAGGTCAAGTGAAGTTCAAGCAAGCTCCCAGACATCTTAAACCTTGTTGAAAAGCTCTACATTGCCCTACAAGAAGTTAGCTGAAACAGGTTTTTGTCCACTTCCTATCTCTCTATTTAGGAACATTTAGCCTTAGGTTTGTGAATAAGAAATGTAGTATTCATTGCCATGAAGCTGTACATATGCTCAGTTTTCATTTATATTAAGCATGCTAAGAGAATTTCATCCATGAACATACTGAAAAAACTAGGTTAGATTTTAGGGCCAGAGAAATTCTCTCTGGTCTTTGAGAGTTAAGACAAGTTGTTTATATGGTTGGAATCGTCTTGAAATGCTCTACAAGTTTAATGTTATGTGTTTTTGCAATAGAGCTCGTATACAGGATCTGGTAGTTGTACAGGGCGCGCGCGCGTTTTCAAAAGCCAGAGGTTGAAGATGAAGTGGTGGGCTGGGCTTGGCCTGGCTCACTATTGACGCCTCCCTTTTTCCTTTTTGCACACCCTGGCCCAATTTCTTGTTATTTTATATTTTTGCATTTTTATTTTCATTTCTGATTTTGTTTATTTATTTCCAAATATGAAAAAGGCTCAAAAATATTTATGTAATTTTTTCACATTTATTTTGCATTTTATTTTTATTTTTCTAACATAAAAAGCAATTTAATTACTTTTATCTTATTTATTAAAACTTGAAAATAATATATAAATTATACTTTAATTTTTTAGTTTTTATTTTTATTCACACTGAAAATATTATTCTAAATATAATCTATTTTTGTATATATTTTATTTATTGTACATATTTAATATATAATATATATATATATATATATATATATATATATATATATATATATATATATATATATATATATATATATATATATATATATATATATATATATATATATATATATATATATATATATATATATATATATATATATATATATATATATATATATATATATATATATATATATATATATATATATATATATATATATATATATATATATATATATATATATATATATATATATATATACTCTTATTTTATTATATATTTAGAATAAAAATTTAAAATATTACACTTTTATATTTATTATCAAATATACTTAATAAATACTTTTTCTAAACATATTTTTTTTCCACATATACCATTTTATTTTTATTGTATATAAATAAAATAATTAATATATTTACTTTCTTAAAGAAAATTAGGGTTTTGCCCTTAACCAAATAAAATTAATCTTTTTATTTATTTCTTTATTTTTACATTAAATATTTTTACATACATAAATAAACAAAAACCTTTTTTGCATAATTCATATTATTTGATATATTTATTTATTTTGTTTATTTAAATATTGTCTATTTATTATTTATGCATTTGAATTCAATTTGGATGTAATAGTAAATTAGGGTTTATATTTCTTGTCAAATACACCCCCATTCAAAGATTGTACCCCCATCCTCATAATCATGTTGTAATAGCTTAGACTTTTAATTCTCGCACTTTATGCTTTTAATTATGCCATGATAGAAAGATTAGGGTTTGTATGCAAAAAAAATCCAAATCAACAAGTAGCTTTACCTAATCAAAGACAAAAATGCATGAAAATTAAACACAATGCACACTTGCACCCCTAGGGTTACAATCCACTTGTTGCCTTGAAAATGGGCCATGTTATGCATGTTGGGTACTTTAGAAAAACAAAATAAAAATAAAAGATCATAGTCCCTCGATGAAGCTATCTTGGTTGCCTAAACAAAATGATCAAGTCCCTCAAAAATTACCAAAGATACTTAACACAATTGTTATCATGGTCTATATGATAACCCGCGCCTGTCCCGTTTAACATCCTAACACAAGGTTGTTCACCAAATACAATGGTGAAATAACACTGTCAAAAGGGTTAAAAACATCAGGAGAGATATTTGAGTAAAATAGGGTAGACAACTCTTAGTTACTTGATCAAAAGCTTGCAAAACATCCTTTCTATTTTCAAACACACCTCACAACACAATTTCATAACATTTCCCAAAAACAAACTTTCAAAACATTGAAATATTTTCAAAAGACAAAAACATCTTTGTATACATTCAAACAAGAATCATTACAAAGATTGCCACAACGATGGCCTCTTTTCAAAACATCTTTCAAAACCACACACAAAGCACCATTTCAAACAATTAAAAAGCAAAAGTAAGTGATCTAAACAAGTAACTAAGAGCCCATGGATAACCATGGATGAAAAGGGTGCTTGCACCTTCCCTTTTCATAATCTACTCCCCGAACCCAAGAAAACATCTCAAAGGTCTTTCCTGTTCTTTTTGACCTTTCCTTAGGATAAAATAAAAAGTCGGTGGCGACTCTTGCTAAACCGAAACATTTGCGAACGCAAACGCAAAACCTCAAGTCAGTTCTCCCACCATATCACAGAACTGGCGACTCTGCTGGGGACTATTCTAAAAGTGGAGTAACCTTAGGGTTTAGATCACCCTTGCATGCTTATATTGATTGCTTTGATTGCTTTACATTTGGTTCTCTTGTTTGGGTTTGAATCCTCCACCCGTATTTTTGGGAAACATTCATAGGTAAATAGCAATACGTTGTGGAAATTGTGCGGGGTATACCGACATGGTTGAAGAAATAGCTATATTAGTTGAACATATTTGTGAGTATCGGTAGCCTTTGAGTCAATCAAAGAGAATACGGGGCCGCTGAGTGATGTCATGAAGCACTAATGAACTCTTAGAACCTTACTTAACCATCTTGGCTTTTTTTTAGGGGTAGTGAGATGACCGGCTTTGGCGCAGTCCGAAGTTGGTAGATACTCGATACTATACTCATTGAGGGTTGTTTTCTTGGAATATTTTGGTCGCCAGTTAAGTGGCTAAACTGAAACAATGAACACAGAAAATAATCTGGTGATATTAAGCTCTTTAGAACCCGGTTACTGTTTATAGGATAGGTTGAGCCAACTAACTTCAAGAGGGTACTTACCTATGAAACCTCATGCAAGCCTGAAACTAGGATCTTGCGTGACTTACTTGTACATATGCTTGTGCATACATCATGAACATCATAAAGCACCATATGCATCAACTAACCATTTCAAGGGTTTGGATCTTCATCTTTGTTCTTGTTTTGTAGGTCATGGAATCTCTTCGCATGAAAACAATTCAAGTCAACCTTGTGAGAATCCCTCCTCAACTCAAGGAGCTTACTTCCAAGATTCCGGAGAATTCTCTCTTCAGTGAAAGACATGGTAGACTCCTCAACTTGGTCAACTCCAACATTGAAGAAGACATGGTGAAAGTTCTCTTCCAGTTCTTTGACCCCCTACACCACTATTTCACATTCCCTGATTACCAACTAGTACCTACTTTGGAAGAATTTTCTCAACTCTTGAGGATTCCTATTCTTCATCAACTACCTTACAACGGTACGGAAAGAGAACCAAAGCCTGAAGATGTTGCTCAAGCCTTACACTTGCAACCATCTGATATCAAAGGTCATTGGGAAACCAGAAGTGGTGTCAAGGGTTTCTTGGCAAAGTTTCTATTTGAGAAGGCACAAGACTGCTGGAATTCTCTAGATCTACAAGCTTTTGAGGAGATTGTAGCACTTCTCATCTATGGGTTGGTCTTGTTCCCAAACCCTGATCAGCTTATAGATGTCAATGCTGTCAAGATTTTCATATCTCGGAATCTTGTGCCTACATTGCTTGGAGACATCCTACACTCATTTCACACACAAACAATGAGGAAAAGAGGTGTTCTCATGTGCTCTACTCCTCTTCTAGCAAGGTGGTTTATTTCTCACCTTCCCCAAACAGTTTTGAAGAATGAGCAGGGTTTAAGGTGGTCACAACGGTTGATGACCCTCACACACTCTGATGTTCATTGGTGTTCTCGGTCCATAGAAAATGTCATCATCATTGATCGTTATGGAGAATTCCCTAATGTCCCACTACTCGGCATTAGGGGAGGCATTACCTACAACCCCTGTTTAGCTCTGAGACAATTTGGGTATGCCCGAAGGGATGGCCCTCATGATATGCTGATTCTTGAATTGGTTTTTGACTTTGACAATGATGCTCAAGGACTTCGACAAAGGTTTATCCGAGCTTAGAGGACGCCCAACAAAGTGCATAGTAAGACACTGGGGCATAAGAATTCCACCCCCTTGAGCCTTATCTCAAGTGAGTATGAACCCGCTCCCAGAATCTTATGATGCCATACCCTCACATTCTCCCTGTGATCAAAGAGCCTGTTATGGAAGGAGAGGTTCCATACACCCTCCTACATCCTGACATGCCAACATCATTGGAAGAATTGCAAAGGAATTGGATACAACTCAAGGAAGAACGAAATACTTTTGAATCCAGCTTCTATGCCAGTGAGAAGAAGGTTTTGGAACTTACCCGCCGACTTCACGAAGAGGAGACTCTTAGCACTTACATCGCGCCGAAGAGGATGCGCAACTTCTTTTTACATTAAGAATTTTGTAATATTTTTCCCATGGGGCATTTATGTACTAACAAATTTCTTCTTACCAATATGACGTGTGTTCTTTTTTTTTTGCAACAAATTTGAATTTCTAAAATCCTTGAATGCATTACATGAATAACATATCATTCATCATATGCATAAACAGGTCTTCACACCAGGTTTCCTTATCTTTCTGCTGTTTATTTCAGCAAGATGGATATAGAGCAGACGGTTAAAGATCTGCAAGCACAGAATTCGCAATTCCAACAACTCCTCATGAACTTAGCAAAGGGTCAAGAGGATCTTAAAGCACTGTTAGATAAAGAGAAGGAACCAAAGGAGAAAAAGAAGAAAAGAATTGGTGTGGTCACTATGGGAAGAAGATTTGAGCATCAGGCTAGGAGAGTTCTAGAATTCCCCTCGACATCTGACGAAGGGGTTGGTAAAGGAAAAGGAGTTGTGATGCCTTCCGAATCTGAAGCTGAAGAAGAAGAAGAGGAAGAGGATGGAGATTACTTCGAACAACAGTACCCTCTGGCGGATGATAAGTATAAGAATATTGAAGATCGGTTAGCAGTCATGGAAGTGCAAAGGGTTCCTGGACTAGATTTCGAAGAACTAGGGTTGGTTGCTGGGATCATCATTCCTCCTAAGTTCAAAGTACCTACATTTGCTAAATACGAAGGTTTGTCCTGTCCGAAGATGCATCTGAGATCCTACGTCAGAAAGATCCAACCTCACTCTTCTGATAAGGATCTATGGGTCCACTTCTTTCAAGATAGTTTGTCGGGTACGCAATTGGACTGGTTCTATCAACTTGAGAGATCTGATGTTCATAACTGGGAAGATTTAGATGTTGCTTTCTACCGACAATACCAATACAATCCAGATTTAGCGCCTACTCGCACTCAACTACAGAGTATGGGTATGGCCTCTAATGAGGGATTTAAGGAGTATGCCCATAAGTGGCGGGATTTGGCTGGAAGGGTGCAGCCACCATTGTCGGATAGAGAGCTGGTTGACATGTTTTTAGGGACTCTATCAGGTCCATTCTTCAATCACTTGATCGGGAGCTCATCTGCAGGGTTCACCTAATTAATTCTGACCGGTGAAAGGGTCGAAGCTGGCATTAAGAGTGGTAAAATTCATAAGGATGCCTCCATTTCCACTGCTGTCAAGAAAACATTCTCAGCCAAGAAAGAAGCTTCTGCTGTTTATTCCCAGAGAAATCAGGGAAGAACAGAGCGTCGACCAACGGTGGGGGCTGTGATGATCCAGAACTCCTCAACCGATCAACCTCGAAGCAATCAACCAAGGGCTAACCAGCAAAGGGTAGAAAGGCCATAACGACAATTCACACGAATCAATATGACACCGGCTCAAGTCCTTCCTCATCTGTTAAAGTTAAACCTTACCAACTTGAAAGAAGCGCTGAAAAACCCAAATACCTTTTCTCCTTATTATCATTCGAATGCAAAATGTGCATACCACTCGGACAGTCTAGGGCATGACACCAACAACTGTTGGGCTCTTAAAAACAAGATCCAAGATTTGATAGATGCCAAGGAGGTAGAGTTTGATGCCCCCGAAAAACCTAATGTGATATCCGCTCCTATGCCAAAACATGGTCATAATGTTCATGAAATTATGGAAGATCTTCATGTTACCGTTGGTGATGACCTAATGACTCCATTGTCAATGATTAAAATGAATCTGTTGAAAGTCGGGATATTCCCAGGTTGTGAAAAAGATTGTTACTTCTGTTCAACCATGCAATCCAACTGCCCACTGTTGAAATCAGGCATCCAACGCCTGATGGATACTCAAGAGATCCTCTTTCAGAAAACTCTTGTTGCTACTATCACTCATGTTACTCCTGTTACCTTCGTTACTCCAATCAATGACATTGCTATAATCACCATTTCCGACAATCTTTCCAAGACCTGCAAAAGGCCTGTTAAGATTACGCCTGATCCAAAGTTTGTACCGCTGAAGATTACCATGCCGGGGCCTATCCCATATAAGTCCAACAAGACGATACCATGGAACTATGGAGGAGAGACCTTCTACCATGGTGTCAAGCAGATCGAATCAGTCGAAGAGAATTCCAATGAAGAAACTCCCGATGTGGGGAATATGGCAGGGACAAGTAAGATAACTCGTAGCGGAAGAATCTTCTCTCCGGAGATTGCTCCTCCACGGGCAGTCTTCGGACCCTCAAGAGCTTCTATGCTTGTCAAGATATCTGTGCAAAGCCCAGCAATTGAAGAAATTGTTACTCCCGAATTTGAACCCTCTGCTGTTACTGCCGATAAAGGTAAGGGGATCCAAGAAGTGCCCGTCAGGATGAGGGCTCAAACTTTGGTTATCCCCGAGACCACCCAAAAGGAGATGGAGGAAATCTTAAAGATAATTAAGAAGAGATACTATGATGTCGTAGAGAAGCTAGGGAAAACCCCTTTAAAAATCTCTATGCTGGATCTATTACTCTGCTCTGAGGCTCATGCCAAATCCTTGATCAAATTCCTGAAGACGGCACACGTGCCTCCAGAAACTTCTGCAGATCAGTTTCAAGAATGCGTGGCTAGCCTTACAGCCGATAATGGTCTTGGCTTCTTTGACGCTGATCTAACCACTAAGGTAAGAAAGCATAATGATGCACTGCATGTTTCGGTAGAGTGCAGGGGGACCACACTTGCTCATGTTCTGGTTGATACCGGTTCATCTTTAAATGTTCTACCAAAGAAAGCATTGGACAGATTGGACTGTGAAGGTTTGACCCTAAAGCCCAGTAATATCATTGTTAGAGCCTTCGACGGTTCTAAGAGGATGGTTCACGGAGAAGTGGACATTCCAATCAAAGTGGGTACAGAAATTTTCAACTCTACGTTTTATGTGATGGACATTCGTCCTTCATATTCATGCTTGTTGGGAAGACCATGGATCCACAACGCTGGGGCAGTCACTTCTTCTCTACACCAGATGCTAAAATATCCAGTCCAGGGTAAGATCATAACAGTTTATGATGAGGAAGAGTATATGATAAGCCACCTTAACTCTTTCCGCTACGTGGAGTTAGATGGTGAATTCATAGAAACACCTTTCCAACACTTTGAAGAGGTTTCTCCTGAGGTCGCAGTAGCAAAGACAATGACTGATGTGCCTATCATCACCAAGCCTGTGTCTCAGATGTCATCCCTTAAAGATACGAAGGCTGTAATCAAGGAAGGAGGAAGTACAGTGTGGGGTCAGCTGCCAGATTTTCCTCACAAAACGGACAAGTTTGGATTGGGTTTCACTGCTGCTATCCAGAAAGCTGTGTGTCGCTCCCGGGCTGGAGGACCACCCGTAAAGATTACTCACCATGAAGTTCATGCTTTAGAAGATAATGATGAAGAGGGCAACTTTGAAGATTGGATTTTTCCAACCATTGAAGGAGGACTAAACAACTGGGAGGCAAAAGACTCCGTTCCCATTACTTTCATCAATCAGTAATTTATCTTTTGAAACATTTATGTTGGTCTGTAATAACTTTTAAACAATTCGCACACTATTTTGCCTTATGCCTTTCCCGGGGTACATAGGTCCATTTGTAAGGGTTTTGATTTCTCATTTTCATATGCCATCTTAAATGAATCATGGACGTTTTCATCTATAAACTTTTGTGTTAATTTTCTTTCCTTTTACATTTTATTTTGTTTAAGGATGGCTATCCCTTACACACACCCAAACTCACAAAATGCAGGTACCCATCCATTCCGGATTCCATGGGTGACTATTCTTCTTTGGCCTTCAGTGACTCTGAAGATTTGGTCAATCATGCCGAGTACGAAGGTGATGAAGACTGTGAAGTGCCTGGAGAGTTAGCTAGACTTTTGCAACAAGAAGAAAGGGCTATTCTGACCCATGAAGAGTTGTTAGAGACTATCAATTTGGGAACAGAGGAAGACAGAAAAGAGGTTAAAGTGGGTGCCAACCTGGAGCCAAGTGTCAAAGAGCGCTTAGTTCAGCTATTGAATGAATTTGTTGAGATTTTCGCCTGGTCCTATAAAGATATGTCGCGACTGGATACAAAGATTGTGGTTCACTGTCTCCCTACAAGAGAAGATTGTCCACCAATCAAACAGAAAGCCCGCCGAATGAGGCCCGACATGTCTGAAAAGATCAAACCTGAAGTGATGAAGCAGTTCAATGCTAGTTTTCTGGCTGTTACTTCCTATCTACAATGGGTTGCTAACATTGTGCCCATGCCTAAGAAGGACGGCAAAGTCAGAATGTGTGTGGACTATAGGGACTTAAATAGGGCTAGCCCCAAAGATGATTTTCCACTACCACACATTGACATCTTGGTTGACAACACAGCTCAACACAAGGTATTTTCCTTCATGGATGGATTCTCGGGATACAACCAGATCAAAATGGGCCCCGAAGACATGGAGAAGACTACTTTTGTTACGCAGTGGGGTACCTTCTGCTATAAAGTGATGCCATTCGGACTGAAGAATGCCGGGGAAACCTATCAATGAGCCATGGTAGCTTTCTTTCATGACATGATACATCATGAGATTGAAGTCTACGTAGACGACATGATAGCCCGTTCACAAACAGAAGAAGAACACATCGACCATCTGCAAAAGCTGTTTGTCAGGTTAAAGGAATATAAACTCAGACTGAACCCTAGCAAGTGCACTTTCGGAGTCAGGTCTGGTAAACTTTTGGGATTCATCGTCAGTAACAAAGGCATCGAGTTTGATCCTGCCAAAGTCAAAGCTATACAAGAAATGTCTACCCCCCGTACTGAGAAGGAGGTTAGAGGTTTCTTGGGACGCTTAAACTATATTGCAAGGTTCATCTCTCACCTAACATCTACCTATGAGCCAATCTTCAAGCTGTTGAAGAAAGATCAGGTGGTTGAATGGAACAATGATTGTCAAGTTTCTTTTGATAAGATCAAGGAGTATTTGCTGGAGCCTCTTATCTTGCCGCCACCCGTCGAAGGAAGACCTTTAATCATGTATCTGACTGTTTTGGATAACTCAATGGGGTGTGTACTGGGCCAACATGATGAGTATGGCCGAAAAGAGCATGCCATTTATTACCTTAGCAAAAAGGTTACCGACTGTGAGACTCGCTACTCACTGCTCGAGAAAACATGCTGCACTTTGGTATGGGTTGCTCGCCGGCTAAGGCAGTATATGTTGACACATACCACTTTGCTGATTTCTAAAATGGATCTGATTAAGTACATCTTCGAGAAGCCTGCTTTATCCAAAAGACTCACTAGATGGAAAATGATCCTAACTGAGTATGATATCCAGTACACAACCCATATACTAGCTGACCATCTAGCTCATCAAGCCGTCGAAGATTACCAATCTATGAGGTTTGACTTCCCTAATGAGGACATTATGACATTGGACAACATTGAAGGTAACTGACCGTATGACGTACCTGAACAAGGATCCCGATGGACCCTATACTTTGATGGTGCTTCAAATGCACTTGGCAACGGTATCAACGCGATACTTATTTCTCCAGAAGGTTTCCATACACCTTTCACTGTTATACTCTGCTTCAGCTGCACCAACAACATGGCCGAGTATGAAGCTTGTATCTTTGGTCTCAATGCTGCAATTGACCTAGGAATCAAATCTCTGATTGTATATGGGGACTCAGCTTTGGTTATCAGTCAAATCAAAGGAGAGTGGGACACTAAACATCCTAATCTTATCCCATACAAAGAACATGTCTTGACATTGTTGCCTCATTTCGAGCAGATTACCTTTGAGCACTTCCCGCGAGAAGAAAATCATCTAGCAGATGCTCTAGCTACAATGCCTTCCAAGTTTAAACTCAACTGGGATAATGAGGCTCCCAAAATCACCATCGAGCGAATGGATGAACCTGCACACTGTCATGAGATTAATACCGAAGAAGTAGTGGAACAACCCTGGTTTCATGAAATCAAAAGGTATCTCAAGACTCGAGAGTACCCTGAAGGAGCTTCAGTCAACGACAAAAAGTTCTTAAGGAGATTTGCTGCCAATTTCTTCCTGAGCAATGGTATCCTATATAAGCGCAACCATGGTTGTGTTCTACTTTGTTGTATGGACAAAATTGAAGCCGAATTGATCATGATTGAAATACATAGCGGCACATTTGGCACCCATTTGAGCGGGCATACGATGGCTAAGAAAATTCTAAGGGCAGGCTACTGTTGGTCTACCATGGAAGCTGATTGTCATCAATATTCCCGTACTTGTCACAAATTCCAAGTCTATGCTGACAAGGTACATATTCCTCCAGTTCCTCTTAATGTCTTAATAGCTCCTTGGCCATTCGCGATGTGGGGAATCGACATGATTGGAGAGATCAAGCCTACGACATCCAATGGACATTGCTTCATCTTGGTGGCTATTGATTATTTTACCAAGTGGGTCGAAGCAGCTTCCTTCGCCTCCGTTACAAAGAACGTGGTTACCCGCTTCATCAAGCAGAACCTCATTTGCCGGTACGGTATTCCTGACCGAATCATTACGGACAACGGTACAAACTTGAACAACACTATGATCACCACCCTG
Organism: Vicia faba; assembly: GCA_948472305.1. Taxonomy (NCBI): domain Eukaryota; kingdom Viridiplantae; phylum Streptophyta; class Magnoliopsida; order Fabales; family Fabaceae; genus Vicia; species Vicia faba. The sequence goes on along the minus strand of OX451735.1, from coordinate 1,162,752,569 downwards.
TGTGAACAATTCAAGATTCAACATCACAATTTATCTCCCTATAGGCCAAAGATGAACGGTGATGTCGAAGCTGCGAACAAAAATATTAAGAAGATCATTCAAAAGATGACAGTCACCTACAAGGATTGGCATGAGATGTTACCGTTTGCTCTACATAGATATAGTACCACGACGCGTACTTCAACTGGGGCAACCCCCTTTTCTTTGGTATATGGCATGGAGGTTGTTTTACCTATGGAAGTTCAGATTCCTTCCTTGAGGATTATGAAGGATGTTGGTTTAAGTGAAGACGATTGGATTCAAACCCGGCTTGATCAACTTAATTTGATCGACGAGAAGCGACTTACTGCTGTTTGTCATGGTCAAACGTATCAAAAACGGATGATCAAGGCTTTCAACAAGAAAGTCAGACGTCGGGTATATCAAGTCGGAGATCTCGTAATCAAGCGGATCATCTTGCCGCAAAGTGATCCCAGGGGCAAGTGGACTCCTACTTACGAAGGACCATTTGTGATCAAGAACATCTTTTCTGGTGGGGCAATGATTCTGACCACCATGGACGGCGATGACCTGCCGCACCCTGCGAACGCAGACATAGTCAAAAGATACTACGCATAAAACGACCCGACAAGTCAAAAACCCGAAAGGGCAGCTTGGGCAAAAATGGGCATCCCGGTGAATCAAAAACCCGAAAGGGAGGTTCAGGCAAAAATTAGGGATAAATAAAAAAATCTATACACCCGGCAAGTTGAAAACCCGAAAGGGCGACTTGGGCAAAAAGGGGTTTCCCGGTGGACTGAAAACCCGAAAGGGCGGTCTAGGAAAAAGTTAGGGAATTAAAGCGTATGACTATGTATCATCGGATCACTTTAAGGACAATCTCTTCGCGACCAAACTCCAAGCTTCTGATCAATCCAATCATCCGTGGACGAAGCAACGAATGGACAAGATACTCAGAGTTGTGAAGGCTATAGGAGAATGGGAACCCCATGGAATTGCTACACATAGCCATCTTTCTTCGTATAAAATTTTTCTCAATTTTTCGACAACATTCTCTTACTAGGATGTCTGTCTCCTTTGTACAAAAATACTTACAAAAGTTAATACAAAGATACTTCAAAGTGCAGAAATTTGCTTCTCTTTCCTTTCTTTTTACACTTATGTTTTATTTGAAAACGTCCAATGGTTTGTTAAATGAGCATATGCATTTGAATATAATCACTGCTTACAAATAAAACAAAATAAGAAAGGATAATTACTGATAGGTCGAAAGTATAGGAAAACGTCTTTAGGCTATTCCAGAAGAAATCACCTACAGTATGTCATTCAGATCCTCAACAGAGCTAAAACCTTGGAGTATATATCCCCAGCGGAGACAGAATACTCTAAACTTTCTTCCCCAGCGGAGTCCAAAACTTCAAATCTTAAACCTCGGTGGAATACTATCCAACTTCCTCTGATTCCCTAGCGGAGTTCTCCACAAAATAGGAATCCCCAGTAGATTGGCATACAACCCAAGCTCCTGATTTCCCCGGCAGGATAAACATTCTTCCCACAGAGTTATTTCCCAACAGAACGAGGATTCTTGTTCCCATTTCTCTGGTTGAAGCCTCCCAGGTTTTAATTCCCCAATAGAGATCGTCGGAGTTATCCTTATTTTCCCAAGAAAGTCATAAAGGATTCTCAATTCCCCACAAGTTACCAAGGATTTTCAATCCTCAGCAGTAGTCCAAAGGACATTCTCAGTCCCAACAATTAAAGGTTTTGAATCTCCAACAGCAGTCAAGGGTGTATTTTCCTCGGCAACAGTCAAAGATTTCATTATCTCCGTTTATCAAGGATTTATTTTCCTCAGCAAGATGGCTAGTCAGCTTACATGCGCATCCATATATCATAAACATTGATAGAACACATTTTATTGTATCATACATATCATGCAACATAACTTTGTATTTCAGCTAACATTCTACCCTTTTCAGGATGAGATTAGAAGCTATCGTTAACAACTATTCAAAGATTTCAGGTACAGTATAGATACACTCCAAGACATGGAAGTCATTATGCTACTCATTCAGATCTCTTGTTTCGGATACAGTAGGGATACACCCCAGACACGGAGGTCATTCTATTACTCATTCGGAATTTCAAGTCAAGATACAGTATGGATACACCCTAGACACGACGGTCATTCTATTACTCATTCAGACTTCAGCAATCAGATACAGACTAGATACGCTCCATACATGGAAGCCATTCTATCTCTCATTTTGATTCAACTATCAACTTCAAGATTAGATACACTCCAGACACGGAAGTCATTCTGTCACTTATCCAGATCCCAGTTACAGTACAGATACACTCCATACACGGAAGTCATTCTGCTACTCATACAGATCTCAACTTCAGATACAGTCCAGATACGCTCCAGACACGGTTGCCATTCTGTCACTCATTCGGAATTTATCCCCAGCCCAGAGATATCCCAGACACGGATATATTTCTGTCGCTTATTCAGATTTAAGATTTCGGATAAATACAGATACACTCCAGACACGGCAGTTATTCTAATATTCGTTCAAGAATCAAATACAGTTACAGCTTGGATACACTCCAGACACAGACGCCATTCCTTTACTCATATGAATCCGATCTCAAGATACAACTCAGATACGTTCCAGATATGGATACCATTCTGATGTTCATTCTACTGATATTCAACAAACACTTTGGATGGCATCTCTAAGCCCATCTCCATCAAGATTCTATCATCTCCAAATGGCATCTTTAAGCCCATTCCCTCAAACTGCATTTTTTACGAGTGCAAATTTACGGACACTCTAGTGTCCAATCCTCTTTTACCTTCGAGTCATGAAAGGCAAACTTGCCAATCTAACTCTTCAGGTTCAAGAAGATTGAACAGTGGAAACTGTTGTACCCCAAAATTTTCCCTCTCATTTTATCAACATTTTTCATCACAAGACTTTTTGAACTCAAGAGCAAGCTAGGGTTTGCTCTGCTCAAGACATCTCCTTGCACTGATAACCTAAATTAGGGTTTGAGTTTGCACAGGGATTTTTTGACCTACAATTCCCAAAGTGACTTTCATACTTCATGTTGGACCCATAAGTTTGTCCATACCAAGTTTCAAGCCTTGAATCAAATTTTTGCCCAGTCAATTGGATAGTTGACCTAGAAATCAGCTGTATTGGGGAAAAAGTCAATTGTGGCCAATTTACAGTCAAACCTCATGAATTTTGACCCACATAAACATTATGAACTCATATGAACCATTTGATCAAGTTTGGACCACAACTCCACAAGAAATTTGATCAGATCACCAAAAGGGCAAAATGGTCATTTTTAGGGTTTTGACTGCACAAAGGCAACTTCTGATTTTTGACCTAGCAAATGGCAAATTGGGCTCAATAATGGAATCAAGGACTCAATGGCATCATCTTGACCTATTCAACAAGTTCAAAAGATCCCAAATGCATTGGATTGACAGATGAATTTTTCAATCAACTGATCAAAATTTGATTGTACACTAAAAAGTCAAACTTTGACTTTTTGGTCAAAATCAAGTTCCAAGGGTCATTTTTCATCAAGATATGTCAAAATATGAAACTTGTTCATCAAGAAACCCATTTTTGCAAATTAGGGTTTAAAGTTGAAAAAATTTCATAACTTAGAATTTTTCTAATTTATGAAATTTTCTTAACTTTTCCTAACTTTTCCCAACATTTTCACCGTGATGTAAGTGGATTCAAACAAAACTTCCAACATGAAAGTTGTAGTCCTCCACAAATTATACAACTTTTATTCACAAAGTTTTCTCAAAATAAGCTTAGATCTCAAGTTATGATTTTTGGAATAAGGGTCCCTAAAACTTTTAACTTAGTGAAATTTTGCCCTAGTTTATGCAGGATTTTTACCTATCTTCTTGGCCATTTTTCACATATTTCCACTTGGAATCTCAAGTTAAATTTTCAAATATGGATTGTATAGAATGTTGCAAGCTTTCCAAAATGTCCAAGAACTCCTCAAACACATTTGTGGTTAGGGAGAATCGAAGGCTTGAAGTTGGCAAAAACTCACGTTTCATCCATGGCATATTCATGTTCATACAAGTTGCAATTTCAAGTCAGCATGCTTTGCACTAGATTACAGGCCTCTAAACCACTTCACACTCAATAATTTAATGCAAATCTATTGGTCTAAGGTATTGTTTTGTTCATTAGGACATTGTACACAAGATTGATCCCTAAGTAGAAAAATGTACATTTCCATTTTTGCTTAAATATGATTTATGTCAAAACTGAATCCCTTGAGCATTGGTCCATATCTCACATAGCAAATCAGATCCACAAGTTGGAGGGCCAAGGACAAAATATGTAAGCATAAGGATAGCCTGTACAGGCCTGTTTCAATCACTTCCCACATTTTACTTCAAAAACAAGAAACTTGTCCAAAACAAGAAAACTTGAACACCAGCCAAAAAAAACTTGTGCAAACATTTTGAACATCTTTCTCACATCCCTCTGAGCCAGAAACAAGATTGCTTGAGCATCTAAACATCCCCTAGCCAAAAAACACCTTCCATTGGCAAAACAGGGCAGAACCTACAACTTAACTTCCATAGCATATTTTGCTCGTGCATTTTGCCCCAAGTTGCTTCAAACACATTCCATTCAACTCATCCAAGCTATCCCAAACCTCAAACACCAACTGTAACTCCATTTACAGGGTTTGCCATTTTCATTTTGAGCTTGTGCATGTTGAGTTCCATAGGCTGATTCAAGGACATTCAAGGCAAGTAGGGTATTGGAGAAGGTCAAGTGAAGTTCAAGCAAGCTCCCAGACATGTCAAACCTTGTTGAAAAGCTCTATATTGCCCTACACGAAGTTAGCTGAAACAGGTTTTTGTCCACTTCCTATCTATCTATTTAGGAACATTTAGCCTTAGGTTTGTGAATAAGAAATGTAGTATTCATTGCCATGAAGCTGTACATATGCTCAGTTTTCATTTATATTAAGCATGCTAAGAGAATTTCATCCATGAACATACTGAAAAAACTAGGTTAGATTTTAGGGCCAGAGAAATTCTCTCTGGTCTTTGAGAGTTAAGACAAGTTGTTTATATGGTTGGAATCGTCTTGAAATGCTCTACAAGTTTGATGTTATGTGTTTTTGCAATAGAGCTTGTATACAGGATCTGGTAGTTGTACAGGGCGCGCGCGCGTTTTCAAAAGCCAGAGGTTGAAGATGAAGTGGTGGGTTGGGCTTGGCCTGGCTCACTATTGACACCTCCCTTTTTCCTTTTTGCACCCCCTGACCCAATTTCTTGTTATTTTATATTTTTGCATTTTTATTTTCATTTCTGATTTTGTTTATTTATTTCCAAATATAAAAAAGGCTCAAAAATATTTTTGTAATTTTTTCACATTTATTTTGCATTTTATTTTTATTTTTCTAACATAAAAAGCAATTTAATTACTTTTATCTTATTTATTAAAACATGAAAATAATATATAAATTATACTTTAATTTTTTAGTTTTTATTTTTATTCTCACTGGAAATATTATTCTAAATATAATTTATTTTTGTGTATATTTTATTTATTGTACATATGTAATATAATATATATATATATATATATATATATATATATATATATATATATATATATATATATATATATATATATATATATATATATATATATATATATATATATATATATATATATATATATATATATATATATATATATATATATATATATATATATATATATATATATATATACACTTATTTTATTATATATTTAGAATAAAAATATAAAATATTACACTTTTATTTTTATTATCAAATATACTTAATAAATATTTTTTCTAAACATATTTTATTTTTTTTCACATATACCATTTTATTTTTATTGTATATAAATAAAATATTTAATATGTTTACTTTCTTAAAGAAAATTAGGGTTTTACCCTTAACCAAATCAAATTAATCTTTTGATTTATTTCTTTATTTTTACATTAAATATTTTTACATACATAAATAAACAAAAACCTTTTTTGCATAATTCATATTATTTGATATATTTATTTATTTTGTTTATTTAAATATTGTCTATTTATTATTTATGCATTTGAATTCAATTTGGATGTAATAGTAAATTAGGGTTTATATTTCTTGTCAAATACACCCCCATTCAAAGATTGTACCCTCATCCCCATAATCATGTTGTAATAGCTTAGACTTTTAATTCTCGCACTTTATGCTTTCAATTATGCCATGATAGAAAGATTAGGGTTTGTATGCAAAAAAATCCAAATCAACAAGTAGCTTGACCTAATCAAAGACAAAAATGCATGAAAATCAAACACAATGCACACTTGCACCCCTAGGTTTACAATCCACTTGTTGCCTTGAAAATGGGCCATGTTATGCATGTTGGGTACTTTGGCAAAACAAAACAAAAACAAAAGATCATAGTCCCTCGATGATGCTATCTTGGTTGCCTAAACAAAATGATCAAGTCCCTCAAAAATTGCCAAAGATACTTAACACAATTGCTATCATGGTCTATACGATGACCCGCGCATGTCCCGTTTAACATCCTAACACAAGGTTGTTCACCAAATGCAATGGTGAAATAACACTGTCAAAAGGGTTAAAAACAAAAGGAGAGATCTTTGAGTAAAATAGGGTAGACAACTCTTAGTTACTTGATCAAAAGCTTGCAAAACATCCTTTCTATTTTCAAACACACCTCACAACACAATTTCATAACATTTCCCAAAAACAAACTTTCAAAACATTGAAATCTTTTCA